>JAPTYO010000009.1:23229755-25729755 GCA_036873135.1 Clarkia xantiana subsp. parviflora | reverse complement strand
TGCCCATCCTTTGTGAGTTATGTTATGCAGTCTATCGGAAAAAAGGTGAGACCGAGATCCGACCATGTGGAGGAGCAAAATGATGAAGCATAGGAGGAGGAACATGTGAACCAGGTGGAGGTGGATGACCATGTGGATGAGGAGCATGTGCAAGAGGAGCATTTGAAGAGTCCAGACCATGACCGAGTGGAGGTGAATGAGCATGTGGAGGTGCGTCAGGAGGAAGAAGTCTGTGGAGAGTCTGAAGTTGATGGAATGGTTATTGAGGATGTGATTTCCCTGACTATAATACTCCCTCCATCGCCTCATATTTAGGGCCCAAGTTGGACTGGTTATCGAACAAAGATGCCGGTGAGAAGATGAGATAGTACGTCGTTGAGGAGAAGTACAAGACTTCAGAACTCGCAGTTTGTTCCTCCTAGGTCGGGTAAGAAGGTGGTGATCACAATCCGTGATGATAAGGAAGCAGGGAAGTAGGTTGTTTGAATTAGAGGTTAGAAGGGTATGTGTTTTGGAGATGTCTGAACTACTAGGGATGTGTTTTGGAGATGTCGAACTCCTTGTGATGATTGGTTTGTCTAGAATTGGTGATACTATCATAACTATATAATTTTGTGTGATAGTCCATATTGGACATTGTTGTCACATGTTGGACAAGGAGTATCACGACAAACTATTTTGAGAAATGAGTTTTATTATTACTAGCTATCTTATGTTAAATATTTTTTTCAGTTGACTATGTGATTTGTGTATGTATGTGTGTTGTGTTAGTTTCCGCACTGAACTTATATTATGTTCTTATAATTTGCAACACTGAACTTTCAGACACTAAATGTCACGAGTACAACTTTTTCAGACATTGTTTATCAACATCAGTAATACTCCAGACACCTAAAATGTCACAAGAGTACAACTTTCAGACATTGTTTATCAACATAAGTAATACTCCAAACACCTAAATGTCACAAGAGTACAACTTTCAGACCTTGTTTATCAACATAAGTAATACTCCGGACACCTAAATGTCACAAGAGTACAACTTTCAGATCCTGGTAATACTCCAGACACCTAAATGTCTCAAGAGTACAACTTTCAGACCTTGTTTATCAACATAAGTAATACTCCAAACACCTAAATTTCACAAGAGTACAACTTTCAGACCTTTTTTTTTTTTTATCAACATGGTAATACTTCAGACACCTAAATGTCACAAGAGTACAACTTTCAGACTTTTTTTTATCAACAAGAGTACAACATTCAGACACTAAATGTCACACACTATAACTTGCAGATATTGTTTTGTCAACAAGAATTAAACAACACTTTCAACAAGAATTGCTATTTTATTAAACATTCAAAATATCCCAATTTCAACTGAATTCATCACTGAATATTTAGGGCTAGGGTTCTACTGAACACCAAAAAATCCCAATTTTACAGAAATTGAAGAATTTTGCAGTCAATTGAAGTTCAATTCATCGTAATTGGACATAATGAACAACATCCCAACTACACACAACTCCAATTAGAAAACTTACTTTGAAAAACATGCACCCATAGAATCTCCGGCCGAAATTTTTAGTTGTTAAGTTCTCACCACTGTTGTGACGCCGCAGTAACAGTTGACATCCTCACCCAGGAAACAACCTGTATTCCGGCGAGATTTGGTGCGGCTCCACCGGCTCGATTCAGATGACGACCCAATCTCTTTCATTAATGGCAGCAGTACTTCCAGCAGTACCTCCGGCAGACTCTAGCAGACGACGGCGACTCCAACAGACGACGGTAACTCCAGCAGATGATAGCGACTCAAGCGGACTGACCCCGACGATTTTCCTCAGGAACCCTAATTTCCTATCATTCCTAATTCTACAATCTCCTATTCTCTTTCTTATTTGAACCAACATGAATTCAGATGTTGTATGTTTTGATTTGTGCAAATGGGTATTTTAGTCATTTCATGTTCCATTAATAAAACTAATAAATTCATTAAAATATTACAAAGGGATAAAACGGACATTTCACGTGGTTCTGTTAAATTTGACAGAAAATTTGTACGGATAACCTAAAATCAACAAAGTTGAAACTTCAGACATTCCATATTAACTTTTGAAACTTCAGGCATCTTCCGTTAACATGGTGCAAACTTCAGACCTTTTCTAGGTTATTAACCCATATATATATATATATATATATACTTTTTAAAAGCTATTTCTGAAGTTGACTTCTGTATCAAACATAGATTCACAACACGTAACATATCTATCATCTCAATCTTAAAATTTATATTATTGCAAATGACTCTTAAAGTGTAATTATAAAATATTGTCATGTAAAGGAAAAATAAATCTTTAAGAAAATAATTAAAATAATTGATGATTAAAAAAAATGCATAATTAACTAACATAAATTGAAGGAAAAAGTATGAAAAATATGTAATATGTTTGCTTAAAATATTTTTAGATCAACACGTATCCGACTATTTGTTTTAGATGTATCATGTTTTAAAATGGTGGTTTTATATAAAACCGTTAACTTTTCGGTAAAATTTCTGTTAACTTTGTTGATTGTACGAAGTTATTTTACATGGCACATGATTGGTAGCTATTTAAAAGAGTAATAACTTATTTAAAATAGGGGAAAATACTTAAAAAAGTGAAAAAAAAAAAAAAATCCTGAACTTTTTTATGTAATATTTTATTGAAGTATTAAATTTAAAATAGCATTTTTTAACAAATTTTTAAAATATTTATTGTTTCCAAATATAAAAATACTTCAAAAAATTTAAATAAATAAATATTTAAATATTAGTACAAATATTAAAATGAAATTCTAAACAGAAGACCTATAATTTTATTTTTAAAAATGAGATATAAAGGGACCCTTCGATTTATTTTTTTAGATAAAATTCTATTTTTTAAGATTGAAAATTTATTTTAGAATGTTAAGAATTTATTTCTATTTTTTGGTAAGTCGGTTTTATTTACACTCGATCTGCGCATGTGAACATTGAATGTTTCTTCTTTATTTGAAACAAATTGTCGTTAGAGTGTCACGTCACCGTGAGAGCGACATCAACTCTCAAATCAGTATGTCTTGTACATGTCACGCCTTACTCGATGATATCAATTCATAGAAAAAAAATCTTATACAAATAGATGATACCAAAAATTGGGTGGCATGTGACACTACTCTGTATATACACAAAAATAAAATTATTACAGATTCGGATAAACCAATTAGTCTATCAAAACGTAATGCTACTTTCAAAAACTTAGGGCACGTTTGATTGCCGGTATTGCGATATCCTAATACCGGTATTAGCTAATACCGTGTTTGTGTCAACTTGGTATTGGTATTAGCTAATACTTGGTATTAGCTAATACTCAATTATAAAAGGAATTTGGTATTAATTAATACCATCTAAAAGTAAAGCATTAGCTAATACCAATCTCCTAATTACCAATTTACCCTTGTAATATATGGCAAACTCTCACTGTTTACATCGTAGCTTCGAGCCGGACCCCGTTTACATCGAAACTTCGGACACGGGTCGGGCCGAGTCATGTTCGGGCCGGGCTGGGCGGTTCGGGCCGGGCTGGGCAGTTCGGGCCGGGCTGGGCGGTTCGGGCCGGGCTGGGCGGTTCGGGCCGGGCTGGTCGGTTGGGCCGGGCTGGTCAGTTCGGGCCGGGCTGGGTGATTAGGGCTGGGCTGGTCAGTTCGGGCCGGGCTGGTCAGTTCGGGCCGGGCTGGGTGGTTCGGGCCAAGCAGGTCAATTCGAGTCGGGCTGTGCGGTTCGGGCCGGGCTGAGCAATTCGGGCTGTTCGGGTCGGGCTGTTCGGGTCGGGTTGCTTTATGTTGCTTTGGTTTAGTTCGAGCTAGGCCCGGCTAGAACGGGCCGGGTTGGGTCGGGCTAATCACTTTTTTCAATTGTTTTGTACTATTTTCTTTAAATATATACATATTTATACATTAGCAAAAATATTTTTCACTATTTATACATAAATTTGATTTTTTTTTATGAAAATATTATTTTAAATAATTGAAGTTACTTTTTTTTTGTTAAATTTTATCTTTGTTAAATCAATCATATGTAAAATATATCTTCATTGAAAATGCAAGTAAGGGTATTTAGGTCTTTTAGTCATTGTATTAGGATATCCTAATACAAAGTTCATTCAAACATTGTATGGGATATCCTAATACATGGCTCAATCAAACATTGTATTAGCTAAGCATGTATTAGCTAAGCATGTATTAGCTAATACCGGTATTAGGATATCGCAATACCGTCAATCAAACGTGCCCTTAGAGTTTTGAAGTGTTCATAGTAATTAGTTTGCGCATAACTAAGGCTTCATCTCCATGTGGAACAGATTTTCATTACGGGTTCTTATTTTTTTAGAGAAGCTTGATTGATTGGTTTTCAGTATGTCTTAACCATTATCAAAAGAGTTGTATCAGCTCTCAAACTATTAAGGTCCTAAAAGACATGTGACGCCTTAAATAATAATATCAAGCCATATGTATAGAAAAGAAAAAAAATCTATGTTACACCAATAAATAAACAATACCAAAAATGAAGAGGCACGTAAGATCATATACGAGGAAATGAATTTGTGTAGAAACTAGTTGGTAAGGTGATGATTGCCATTGCATAATCGGTGTATATTATTATAGGAAAATTATTAAAACGTACTGTCGTAGGAAATCACTGATAAGCATGTATCTATCTATATACATCATCATTCATCAACTAACTAACTACGTATGATCAAGGAAACTCGAGGAAAAATGCTTTATAAATTTTCCTTGAGGATCTAATTGGGTTTGAAGTGGATCAAGTTTGACCAAAACCCTCTTTTCTTCTTCTTCTTCAAGATTTCTCCTCCAGTAATTCTGTTACTATTCCTGGCCACAAACGCCATAGATCTGCTCTTCTTCAACCCCCCGCCGCCGCTGCTCCCCATGTTCACCGTCAGCAGCACCGAGCTAGTTGCATCCGCCGCCGATCCGTTCCTCCGATGGCCCTGCTTCCGGCGAGCCGCCGGCGGCGAAGTCGATTGGAGGGCAGTGTAGAGAGACGAGGAAGAGAAAGAGTAAGGATTGGAGGAAAATCTGGTGCCGTAATCTTCCGATGAGACGATCAAATCGTAGAGGCGCTCTCTTAGGCAGGAGGGGCAAACACCTGGAGGAGGTTGCAGGAGGTTCGGATGTTTCGCACACTGCGATGATACGTTCTTCGCCATTGATTTCTGGTTCTTCAGCCAGAAACTCCTCTCTTTTCTGCAATTCTGATTTGATTTTGATTTCGAAAAGATGAGAGGATTATTTTTTATTGATATAGTACCAGGAAGTCTACCGCGACGTGCTCGTGTCCCTTGCTTGGGTTGGGTAGACTAATGGAATAATATTTAATTCTACGTAACTTTGTAGAAATGATGGTCTCCATGATTGATTTAATTTAATAAATAATTGTATCAGTCAAGAATTACGTCGTAAATTATACATATATATATAAAAAAAAAAATCTAATAACAAACATATAAATTATAGGTTTAATCAAAAAGGTTATTTGATACCATATGTACCAAAATTGCATTTTGGTGTCATATATATATATATATATATTTTAATTTTTAGTGTCATACATTTGCGTTTTGTAAACTTTTGGTGCATTTGTTAACCTACCGTCAAGTTTGACAGTTCAATATTTTTATTTTTCTTAATTTAGTCATCCAATTTATATCTATAACTTTTGATTTTACAATTTAGTCCCCAATGATTCTCAGTCAAATCCTGGTCAATTTGACCCAGCCATGCACTACAAGAAAACCATGTTTTCCTACAAGCCAAATTGGTCGGAATCCCATGGGAAATGACATGTTACGTTTGTTTTCCGTCCCAAATGGCCTCTCGTTAAAAACAGACCGGGGAATCAGCCGGAAGCGTTGCTGACCGTAAATTTCGGTCGGAAATCGTCAGTAAATTTTCCGACCGACCAAAATTGGTCGGTAATTTTGTTGACCCAACAGACTTGCTGACAAATATACGGTGGTGCTGTTGACAGCATATGGAATCACATCAGCCGATGCTAAATGTGTTTTTTGGACTTGGTAGTTGTTGATACAAATTCTAGGTGTTTAGCAACTCCAATTGTAAGTTCCAATGTAGATCTATAGGGTTGCATTCATCAAATTTCATTTACGCACTTTTAGTAATCGATTAAGGTATACTAATAGTAAGTTTTGGACTTGGTAGATGTTGATACAAATTCTATATGTTTAGCAACTCCAATTGTAGGTTCTGATGTTGATCTTTAGGGTTGCATCCATCAAATTACATTTACGCACTTTTAGGATCTCATCAGCCGATGCTAAAAGTATTTTATAGAGTCAGTAACAATTAGATAGGGATGATGCTGTTGACAACATTTAGAATCTCAGCAGCCGATGCCAAAAGTCTTTTATAGAGCCAGTAACAATTAGATACTTCTGGAATGATGCTGTTGATAGCATTTAGGAGCTCAGCAGCCGATGCTAAAAGTCTTTTATAGAGTCAATAACAATTCGATACTCATTGTTGTCTTTTGAGTTGGCTTGATTGAAGTATAACTGATGGTTTTAAGATCGAATCAAGCGTTGCTAATTATCATATTATGCATCATCATTTGCAATTCTACATATACCATTTGGGAGTGAACTAATGAATTCCAAATTGAGATTTATTAGATTTGAGATTCACAAAGTAATAACATGTAACATCAGTGTAATAATGTAGGCACACATTATTATTGTCAAAATTGAAATACAAATTTACAATAGATGCACAATACTAGTGCACTCCTTGATGAACATGAAATTGAGATTCTAAACGTGGTCGTGTTCGACTCCTTTATGCAGCACAAAAGTTCATGTAATATTGTGTCAGCACAGTTAGTTAGTGTGTTAACACAAATTACGAAGATGAGTTTCATAAAACGATAAAATCTGTGAAATACACGGACTAAACAATGAAATCAGTTCATCTTTATGTATGGAAACTCATCCAATCTTATTGTAATAAGCGAAGAAATCACTCGGATCTATTGGAATAAGAAAGTAAGCAAAGAACAAATGGGAGATAAAGAGAGATGGAGATAAAACGGACTACCTTGACACAGATCTGCAGTGGTTGAACTAAGATATGCAGTGACGTTGAAGAAAACGACTAAGTTACGGCTGGATCCTCGAAGCAGTGGTTGAGTCGGAATCGTAATCGAATGCGTGGTCGATGACAACCTACTCTTCTTCCCTTATCTTTTTTTTCCTTCTCTTCTTCTTCTCTTCCATTCCCTTCTCTTCTCTTTTCTAGCATCTTCTCTTTTCTAGCAACTTTATTAATAGAGGAAAGAGGTGTCCCCCCCCCCCCCCCCCCCCCGAATTTAGCTTTTTGAATTTCCTTATGTAGTTAAATATTTATCAAGACATCTATTAATAGAGTTTCATTGTTGGTTGGAAGGTAAAGCATGTGGACTACATACCTAACAACCCATGTTCAAATACTATCAAATGCCATTATTTGTTTTATTTTCTATTTCAAATTTTTCATCTTTAAAGTTAGACATTTTATCATAAAGAGTCATTTATTTGCCCATTCTAATAAATTTTTCTTAACTTTTTAGTTTTTGTTCTATCTAGTATTTTTTTTTGCCATAAATTCAATTTTTTAAGTGGGTACGGATTTTGACAAAAAAATGTATATAAATATTTATTGTAAAACATATTATGATTTGCTAATACATGTTTTTTTTCGTTTTTTATAAAATAAATGAAACAATATATTCTAATGGTAAAGTTAAAATAGTTATAAACTGTGGTTCGCAAAAAAAAACAGTTAATAGTATACGAATACAACACTTCATAATGATTTATTATGATATATTGGTTCAAGTTAATAATTTATTTACTATTTTTTTTAATTAAGTTCTAATTCGTGCATTCTGTGGTAATTTTTTTTTATATTTAAAATTGTTGATGTGTTGTCAAAGTTAAATATGGATTATTTATTGTGTTGAGTTTGTCACATTAATTATTTATTTTACGTAAATTAAATAATCACACATCGTACTATGTCGTACGCAACGTCTGAAGAAAATCATACATATTATTATATTTTATAAATTATTATGTTAGATTTATTTCATATAAGATTGAAGTTATTACTTTAAATTCTATGGTTACATTTTCTTGAGAATGGGCATTCATATAGTGTAAATGAAGAATTTATTGGATTAAATAGTAAAAGTCCAAATATTAACAAAGCAACATTAATTTAATGAATATAATATTGTAGTTTTAATCATTAATTAACATATAGTGTGATGTCTATGGACAAATGAAATTAAGTTTGATACATTACTATAATATATAAGAAATAATGTATATTTTTTGGATTACAATTGTAATTAGGTACTAATAATATATTATATATTACTTATTGTAAAATTTATGTACTATCAATTAGGGTATATTGGTTGAATATATTGCGTGAGATTTTGTGGAGATGGTTTTGGTAACACTAGTGATATCCTTTAAAAAAAATTGAAGCGATTCCGAAATGATTGCACCGACAGTGCACTTCCCAAGCACTTGCCAAGGGAGTGCATGGGCAGTGCCTGGTATATGCCTGGTAAGTGCATGGGCAGTGCCTGGTAAGTGCTTGGTAAGTGCATGGGCAGTGCCTGGTAAGTGCATGGGCAGTGCCTGACAGGTGATTGGTAAGTGCCAGGTAAGTGCATGAGCAGTGCCTGGTAAGTGCTTGGTAAGTGTCTGGACAGTGCCTGGTAAGTGCTTAGGCAGTGCATGGGCAGTGCCTAGGCATGACGTGTGGGTATTTACTAAAAGTTGCGTTTTGATCGATTCTTTGGATTTATTTCACCTTGTTTGTGGGGAAAACATGGTAGAGTGGATCACAAACTTGGTTAGGACTATTTTGTGATTTTTTTTCTAAATATTTTAATTGTTCAGGTTTTTAGCTCGGAAAATTAGAAAAAATAAAAATTCTCAAGATAATTGCGTGATACCTGGCTGAGCAACTTGATCTCATATCCCGTATACCATTACCTATCGAGGCGAGACAGGATAATTTTATTTGGCCCCAATCGAAGACGGGCGAGTGAGTGTTAAATCCGTCTACCACCTACTAGTCTGTAATTAAGATGATTCTGAACTAATTACCATGCAATCAGTCACAGGTCCCCCAACCTTGAAGTGGAAGGACGTGTGGTCGATGAGTGTGCTACCTAAGGTCCCCTCATTAATGTGGAGATTGCAATAAAATGCCCTAGCTGTTAAGGCTAATCTTACACATTGTGGAATTAATGTCGGAGCTGCATGCCCTTTCTGTGGTGTTGATGAAACCATGCATCACATGCTCTTCGAGTGTTCATGGACTAAGCTGGTGTGGTTCACTTCTCTATCAGTACATGTCGATGATATACATGCTAGCTCTGTTACTGAATGGGTTGCTCATGTGAAATAAGCCCTGGGCCTAAACAAACAGGAGAGGGCTCGACGTTGGTCGCTTCTCGGAACAACATGTTGGAATATTTGGAAAGAAAGATGTAGGGCTTTCTTTAATGATGGCGTGTCAAACCCTAGGAATGTCACTGAGATCACATTGAATGACCATAATGAATTTTGGTTGTTGAGGAGTAATGGGGCGAGCTCAAACACTTATCGACATGGGGAACACGACTCGAGATGGAAAGTCCCGCCACGAGATTTCATAAAAGTCAATTGTGATGCCTCGTGGGAGAGCCGATCAAGGCAAGAAGGAGTCGGGG
The DNA here is from genome assembly GCA_036873135.1 of Clarkia xantiana subsp. parviflora. Classification (NCBI taxonomy): domain Eukaryota; kingdom Viridiplantae; phylum Streptophyta; class Magnoliopsida; order Myrtales; family Onagraceae; genus Clarkia; species Clarkia xantiana. The sequence goes on along the minus strand of JAPTYO010000009.1, from coordinate 25,719,929 downwards.
GCATTGCAAGGACACATGACGGGAATGTTGTCGGAGTATTCTGCCGGCCGGACGTGACTCACAGTAGCTTGAAGCTTGAGGTGCAGGCTCTGAATGATGGTGTTAATGTGGCTATTAGGGAGGAAGTCATACTTGAGTTCGATTCAACTGAAGCTATCCAAGGTATACTAGGGGCGGCCAATGCGTGGATTGGCGGATATCAACTCAAGTCGCCAATATTCAAAATCGAGCCTTGCTTCTACATCTTGTGAGTTGGAATATCGCTTGATATAAGCAAATCACTGTGCTAACTGGATTGCAATCCAGGCTAGGAAGATGCCGTGTGTTAGCAATTGGACGTCTACACCCCACCCTCTCTTTTTTCGTTGATTGTATCGGACATGGAGTTTATCCCACCTTGATTGTTTGCTTTGCTTTTAGTGTTATAATAATATGCGTATTCTATTGAAAAAAAACTAACAAATTATTTTACCTAACACTTTGAATAAATTAAGCTGACTTAATAATATGGTTTTCTCCATAATATAATACATATATACTTTCTTCAACTTAATTTATAGAAGGAAAATAACAACACCCAAAAAAAAAATAAAAAAAAATCAAAACAAGAACCTAAAAGCAAATACAAACCCAATTCCAGCAATTCCCAACGGAATCGCCCAAGAACAAACCCAACCCGCCGCCACCTCCTCCTCCGCCACCACGACAGTCGCCTCCTCCTCCGGCTGTTTCTTCACTTTCCGTTTCAACACCGAAACCTGACATTCCAAAACTCTCACCCAGTTCCTGTACGCTAATCCCTGCAACGATTCTCGCATCACAGCATCCGACAGACAGTCTCTCTCCTTCGCAAGCCCTTGGATCCTCTTCTCAGCCTCCCTGGCCCTCGTCTGCGACAGTTGCAGCGCCGTCAGCAGCCCTACTCTGTCGCCGTCTTCACCCATAAACCCGTAGAGCTTCGCCGTCGGGTTGAGCACCGGGAAGACCTTGAGCGGCGGAGGAAGGTCGCAGTTCTGGAGGAGGTCCAAGGAAGGAGTTTTGGCGGCCATGGATTGGATAACGTCAGTGTGGGTCGAGATTAGGGACTCGAAATTGCATGATTGCTTCATGATAGATAGAGGGAGAATCGATCGGGTTGCTTTAACTGGTTGGGAAGAACAGGGATCTGATTCTGTGGAAATTAAGTAAAAGGGAAGTTTTTTTGGTTGGTTACGACAAGTAAGAAAGAAGAAGGGAGGGAAGTTGAGAAAGAAAGAAACAACTCCAAAGAAACACGCGCTGTTTGGAGGGAGGGATTGTACTGCCAAAAACGGAAACATGTTGTCACTGCGGTTTGTTGTATTTTTTTCTTAGTAAAATTGTAAAAGAAATGAATTCTCAATAAATATTATAAACATCCTGCTACGTTATGATTAGTTTGTTATATTAATGTCATGACAAACACAATAACATGTTAGTATAGTACATTTGTGCTATGATAAAAAAGAGAAAATAAAATAAAATAATTATTATTGCTAAAAAGACCGATTTTTTTTATTATAATTTGGTCAATAATTTTTTTTTTAAATTAAGAATCTAGATTATGAAATATAATAATGGACCATCTATAAGAAAGTGTTTTTCTGTATGATTCTACACATAAAAACTTATATTATAATATTATTAACTTTTAATTTTATTTTTTAAATTATTATATATTAAAAAAACATATTCATCTTACGATATATTAAGTTGTTATATTGATGTATGTAAGTTTGAAGTATACGATATCATACATTATTTAGAAAATTTTCCTTTATACTTTTTACGTGAAAAAAACTATTTATAAATCAAAGTACCGTATAATTTTTTTATGATTATTTGTTTACGATGTTCAAATATAAATAACAGTTATAGTAAATTAAAATAAACAAATATATTTTGGTAAAATTTTTAAATTACTATTTAATGATATGAAATCTGATGTGACACAATCTTTAATTAACAATACATTTTAAAGTTTTAGAATCATTTGATTTCACTATATGATACATTTTAATCACAGGAGAATTATAATTCTTTAGATGGTAAGAATATAATTACGTTCACAAAAGAGTAAAAATATGGTAAGAGTTTGCTAATGTAATCTTATTTAAAGAAATATATAATTTTGATTGATTTTTTTTTGTCACCATATAATTTTGATTGATCATATATCAGTAGTAAAACTAAGTATTGGTTAGGTTTAAAATTAGGCTTATATTTTATGAGTCCAAATCTCTATTATACAGTCACATATAATACTAACTGATTTCAAAATTTAAAATACATTGGAGTATTTAACATCATTAAATATATAATATTATTTTAATACTTATAATAAGTACATATTATAATATTATTTAATATTAATCATTGTAAACACTCGATTTTGACCCGGACGTAACGTCGCTACACGTAACGTATCATTTCAAGATGTGTCAAGTCACGAAGTGTCCAAAAACACTCAATATATATTTTTAAAATATTTCGGATATATATATGATAGTTATTTATCTGTAAGATAATTATCTACATATATTATCTGTAAGGTATTTATCTGTAAGATTTTTATCCGTATGAATTTATCTGTCAGTTATTTAATCATTTTAATATTTATGAGATCTTATTTGTAATCTAGGATAGCTTTATTATAAATAGGGGTCCAGTTCTTCATGTAATACACATAGAAAAACACCAACTCAATAATAATAACTAGTTATTTCGGAATCCGTACTCTCAATAATAATAGAGAGAGAGAGAGAGAGAGAGAGAGAGAGAGAGAGAGAGAGAGAGAGAGAGAGAGAGAGAGAGAGAGAGAGAGAGAGAGAGAGAGAGAGAGAGAGAGAGAGAGAGAGAGAGAGAGAGGGAGAGAGAGAGAGAGAGAGAGAGGTGGTCAGGCGACGGTGGGCGGATGTGGAAGGGGCGAGAGGTGGTCGGAGCGGAGTGGACAACGGTGGTCCGGCCACCGGCGGCCCTGGAGCGGCGGGGAGGAGAGCAAAAAAAAAAAAAAAAAACTTATGTCACTTGATGACAAAAATCGCACGAATGCCGAGAAAATAATGTATTATTGGTATTATGGTGTTTTTCTGTGTGTTTTACATGTAGAACTGAACATCTATTTATAGTAAAACTAATCGAGATTACAGATAATATATCATAAATATTAAAATAATTAAAAGAGAGAGAGAGAGAGAGAGAGAGAGAGAGAGAGAGAGAGAGGTGGTCAGGCGACGGTGGGCGGATGTGGAAGGGGCGAGAGGTGGTCGGAGCGGAGTGGACAACGGTGGTCCGGCCACCGGCGGCCCTGGAGCGGCGGAGAGGAGAGCAAAAAAAAAAAAAAAAAAAAACTTATGTCACTTGATGACAAAAATCGCACGAATGCCGAGAAAATAATGTATTATTGGTATTATGGTGTTTTTCTGTGTGTTTTACATGTAGAACTGAACATCTATTTATAGTAAAACTAATCGAGATTACAGATAATATATCATAAATATTAAAATAATTAAATAACTTACAGATAAATTCCTACGATAAATATCTTAAAGATAATTATTTGTAAATAATAGGAGATAATAACTGTAGATAAATAATTATTATTATATATATATATATATCAGACATATAAAAAAAACATTTATTTCTCTTTTCTCTCTCCTAATTCTCTCTCTCGTGATCTGCACCGGCCCCCTCTTCTCAGCCATCCCGACCAGTGACCGCCCTCTGCCCTCCGATGACCGGCAGTCCTGCCTTGGCCACCACGCCCTCGTGTTTGACCCGCTCCGCCTAGCTCGAGCACCAGCGCCGCCAGTCCCAGATCCCGACCGGACAACCGCAGCGACCACCACCGTGACCTAAGCTGCGCTGTCATTCCCTCTACGCTCCGCCTTGCCCGCTTCGCTCCGTCCGGTCGTTCGCCCGCTCCGGCCGCCCCCTGGCGTCTCTGCTGCTGCCCGCCGGACCTCCGATGTCGCCCGCCACCCTGCTGCCGAGCTCCCATCCCCGCCGTGTCCATCCAAGTAAGCCCGTAATTTTTTTTAATATTATATTATTTATTTAGTTATTTATTTTAATTTCTATTATTTTATTATTATATATTATATTATAATCAATTAGGTATTTAAATGTAGTTGATTAAATTTGATTGGGTAAATCATGCATGTATGTAAAATTGATATTAGGTTTTGTATGAATTTGAGCATGTTTAATAATTTTAATATTTTTAGATTTCGTTTTAATTAGGAGTTATAAATTACAATTAGTTTTAGATTTGGTCAATATTTGATAATTATTTTGTATAGGATAAAAACTTGATCAAATCTTGATATCGTTGGATTAATCTAATATAACATATATATAAAAAAAAAGTTGGCAATTAGGTGAATAGAGTATTGAAATGACGTAATTAAAAAAATAATTTTAATTCGTAGTAGAACCCCCGAACTCGAATTTCCGATCGTAGACCGATTTTATACCTAGGTGTTTATTCGTTATTCACTTAGGTAATTTAGGATTCTAGTAAGCCTTAATTAACTAGTGACAACTCTTTTAAAATTGCACGTAAGTTCAACCACCACCATTGTTCCCAGTGGGAGTAATGCCCCGATAAGAAGCATTATTCCGAGTGGGAGTAACGATCAGACTAAAACATGGGATTAACGTGCCTAGACATAATCAAAGGCAACGAACTTCTTTCGAGAAGTATCCCATCAAACGAAATGTGTTAAACATCTTGATGTTCGTTCTTGAACCAGTGACGGTTCAGCAAGAAAATGAAGGACCTCAAAACAAGGGAATAGAGGAAAACAATGGAGGATGAAATTGCCTGAATAAAAACTAACTCGTTTTTAGTCTTTAGTTGATTTATCTGTTAACCACAGAACTAGAAAGTGAAATCTTAAAATTCACTTCGGGTGGAAATTTCGAACGACGTGATTTTTATGAATAAATCAAAGTCCTGGTTAGCATCAGCATTCGAGATGAAAGACATGGGAGAGGCTACGTACATCTTAGGCATCAAAATTGCCCGAGATCGTGCCACCCGGAGATTATGTCTATCTCAGGAATCATATATCAACAAACTGTTGAAAAGATTCAGAATGCTGGATGCTAAACCCGTGGATACGCCGGTTGTGTTCGGGTGCGCGCTATCGAAGCGTGATGGCCCGAAAAACCAGCAGGAGCGTGAACGGATGAAGAATGCAGAGTATCTGAGCATGGTAGGGAGTCTAATGTACGCCATACTCTGCACTAGGCCAGACATCTGTTACGCTGTGGGCCTAGTAGCAGGATTCCAATCAGATCCTAGTTATCAACAACTAAATGCCGTAAACGAATTATCAGATATCTGAAAGGTACTGGCGACTACGTTCTGTGCTATGAGGGTGATCGGCTCGAATTGACCGGTTATAGTGACACCGACCATGGTGGCGATCCGGATGATCGTAAGTCCACCACAAGAGGATTTTTCCTCCTTGCTAATGCTGCCATATCATGGGTAAGCAAGAAACAATCGTGTGTCACGCTTTCCACTATGGAATCGGAATTCGTTGCCCTCTCTAAAAATGCACAAGAAGCGGTCTAGCTGAAAAAGCTTCTTACTGCATTAATTGGCACCGACAAGAAGAGTAAACCTGTGAAGGTGTACTCCGACAGTCAGGCGGCCATTGCGGCAGTTAAGAATCCAAAGTACCATAGTAGGACAAAGCACATTGATGTGAAATACAATTATGCTAAATCTGTTTTGGAAGACAACATAATCGCTTTAGAATACTTGCCTACAGACAATATGGTCGCAGACCCTATAACTAAGCCGTTACGTAGGGAAATTTTTGAAAAGCACGTAAAACTGCTTGGATTACGTAGGGCTTAAACTGTGTGGTTTGTAAAAAGGGATAACATTTTGACATTTGAAATTATGTTTCAATTGAATAAAAGAATTTCAATTTGAGTTTATGATTTATCGACGTCATAATGATTAACAACATCGGATTTTACGGTCTATAAACTAAGTCGTATGAAGAAGTAAAATTCTTCCACCAAAATTATGTCGAATGTGAACCTTGCCTCGTCACACAGGCACGGTAATCTTGTAAGGAGAGAGGGACCTCTACCATAACAAGATCGGCTAAGAATCAGGGGGAAAAACCTGATTAAACAAAACGATAACATTGTCACGCTTAACAGCATGACTTAATCTTCGTTTTGTAAATCGCCGATTTGGACTCTGTCCATCACTATATATCACATTCAAGGCCAGATGAGAGATTCTGCGATAGAATTATTGACATATCCCATCCCTGGCTTTACCAGATGTGCTATCGACGCGTGCTTCATACTGCGCGTGCCACGTTCGACCACGGGGTCATGCTCGGTTGTGCTAGCTAGAATCCTTGTGATTCAAAGGGCGCATACTTCTTCACCTTGAGCGTGTGATTGGTCCCGGATGCCTTATGAAGAGGCGTCCAAAGTATCCTCACGGACTCATAACTTATACCTAAGGTCTGGCTCAATGCTCACTTCCTGGCGTACGAGCGTAGTGCCAAAGAAAACAGCCAAGTGACCACGTCTTGGAAACCGGTTGAGTCAGACTAAGGGTATAAGCGATGGGGATGGTCAAGTTCACCTTTAATTCACCGACTCTCGTGTTCACTAGGTGGCCGCCAACTGGATATTAGTTGAAGGTTGTGAACACTTGTACGGATGCCCTGGAGAAGTATTCCTTTGTGGAAAACTGGGCAATTGGAGAATTAACAGTTGACCAAGGATACAGTGCGGTACATAGTTTTATTTCAAACAAGTTTGGTTCATGAAATGGAATCAACGTTCTGCGGGCGCTACAATACTCCTAACAGATGAGTAGCACGATGCCCGTCGTATCCGCCGGTCGTACGGCAAGCCTCGTATGAACTATTCATAGACGGAGACGAAGACTGAAGACTGGGATGTTGATACTATTGCGTAACCGTATAGATTAACGAGCACCCTCCCATTCCGGCGAGTGGGAGCTGTTAGCATATGGTGACGTGGCGCCGTAATAGGAGCCCGTTAATTAAGGGAATTACCTAAGTTCATTAGGTAATTGTCAATCTGGGCTAATTGAGCCAAATCCAATTAGTAATTGACAAGGGAGGCCCAAAATTGGGCCTCCCCCTTATACATGCAATTCGGCCGGCCACCCTATACCACATTGGTTGGAGTTGCCTTTTGGCAACTCCGCCAATATTACATATAGGGTTGTCTGCTAAGGGTTTATTCACTCATTCATAATAACAAGGATCTCCATTGAGAACACTTGTTTCCCTTAGTCTAAAATTCGGCACCATCACATCTGGTCCGAGGTTCCATCTCCGTTGAAGAATCGATCAGAGATCTTGTTGTGGAGCTACATCGCGTGAGACTTCTTCTAACGAAGAACTTGCACGTGGTTCCGACCGGAGGATCAGAACTCCTTCCACTTCGTTCTTGGGCATGAAAGCTAAAAGGTATGTGTACTAATTCCGCTGCGTAGATTAGATTTCTTGCTAGTACACGTTTAGCATTCCGTAGTATTACGTCCCCGTAATCCAACAACACGAGCCATATATCAACTACTGTATATGGTGGTAACCAAATTACCTTCAGTAGAAGCTTCAAACTGGACGAACATGCCCGGAGATAATTTGTTCACCGAGTAAAACTTGCGCCATCCTTTACTGAATTCGTATCGGTGATGAATTGCATTCTCCGGGGGATAATTGAAATTGGGATTAGCAGTTCTTGATTTCTCCCCTACTCTCCACTACCTTCCGAGAGGATCTACAATATCCACTTCTCTCAACCGGTCAAACGCATTGGCAATTTCAAAGCTCTTTTGAATGTTCTGTAAATCTAAAATATGTTTAGGCACAAAATGGAATACAGCAAACAACTATTCATTAATCAGTCGAATACGACACAATGATATAGATGTTACTTACGCATCTTGTCTTGCTCTCGGTTACTTTGATGTTGCAGTGACCCCCACCTCCGCTGCCAGCACTACCCTCACCTACACAACTTCAGTCATCATTGGACGAAGCGTCTGCTTCCTCACTAGATGAATTTTCTTCTACATCCACATGTGTTTGTTTTAGAAAACCGTGTTCATTATACACTTCAATGTCGAAAATGTCTTCATCCTCCAGTTTGAAGCGAATCATATCTCTAAGGGTCACGTAGACGTTGTGTGCAAACTGGCTCCAACCCATTGTAATGATGTAGTAGTGGGGGATCTGTTGTTGGAGTTTCGATTTTTTTGCACTTTTAATCCCCAGGTATAACCTGTCTGATAACTTCCCACCCCATACGTCAAACGCAGTTTGTACCAACGGTGTCTAACCATCCAGTTATTCCGGTGGCAGTATCTGCAATTGAAAGTGTCGACATATTTTGATGGATGTAAATTCCCAAACTGAGATGAATAGCTATGTCTAAACCAAAAGTAAAATTCATTTGTATGTACTTATGAATTCATTCTTGTAGTTTTGTTGAATCAACTGGCGGAACGGGGGGAATGATCCGTCCACCTGCCTATTCATCTGCCTTTTATGGAAGGACGGGGGACCGTGTCTATTATAGGGTCGTAAACACGGGCAGGGCGACTATGGCTTGACGGCTTTCCGGTGGAAGATGTCGCGCAAGAGATAGTTGGAGGACTATGAAGGAAAATCTTCCTAGATTGTGTTTCATGTGCATATTGAAGGGAGCGACTTGTAAATGATGTAGCTCTTCCGCAACGATAAGGTTGTGTTCCATATGCAGTAAATGAAACTATTTTGTCAATGTTGTCTGCCCAGGTAAATCTATAAAAAACATAATGCTCTGTTTCTTTGACTTTTTTGTGTTTCAACGAAGGTAATATATGTGTCATCATATCCTTTGTATGTGTCACGGATGGACATCAGACCGGTCCAAATCATAACTATTTAAATCAGTTTCGATCCAACAATGAATTAATTATTCTTGAGTGAAAAAAGACTGGTTTGGTTAGAACTGATTTTGAACGGTTTTGTAAAAAAATAAAATTGAACCAGGTTTAAACAGTTTATTAAAATTTATACTTATTTTTATTTTAATAAACTAAGAAACGATTTCAAAACCAGTTTCAGACCGGTTCTAACCGAGTATATTCATAGTTTTAGTTAGGGGTGTAAGTGAGTCAAGCTACTCGTGAGCTACTTGGGATTAACTCGGTCAAAACTCAATTTGACTTGCAAAAATTCGAGTCAAACCGATCTCAAGTCGAGCTTGTTGGAATGTGGATTCAAACCCGAGCTTGATAATTAATACTCGGCTCCAGTTACTCGCGAGTCTAAACGAGTTTCGAGTTTATAAGTCGAGTCGAGTTGAGCTGATTCTTATTACTATTATTTCATATTAACTAATTATGATATAAGTCAACCAAGTTTGATTTTAGTCGGAGTCGAGCTCATTTTTTTAGTCATGAGAAATTCTAATTTATTGTGATGAATAATTGACTAACGAGTCGAGTCGAGTTTCAAAAATAGTTGACCGAGTTCGAATTCGAGCGACAAATAATAATCGAGTCCAGCCGAACTTAACTGATAATCAGCTCGACTCGTTTATACCCCTAGTTTTAGGAATGATTTGCCTCTTTAAAAACTGGATCGTTTGGAATTGGTACGGTTTCTAATCGTTTGGAATTGGTACGGAAACCAATGGTCTATTCTAAAACTAACTGGTGAAAGAAAAATGTAGCTCACTTCACTTACTTATATGGTGCTCTAAATTCAAATTACCACTCAAAGTGGGATATTCAACACAAGCTACACCGACCTTTAATGAACACGTGACCGAAAAGCTCTCTTGTATGTATTGTGCGTCCCCCTCCATGGTTGTGGGTGCCAACTAACATTCATTCCATAACCACTTCTTGACCAAACAAATGTTATTCATCAACAACCATACATTATTATGGTAAGTAAGATCCTTCAATTTGTAAAACGACTCTTTCTTTATGGCCACACTTATTAATATGGTTCCGGACACCCGTAAGTTTAGATGTATTCGGAACCTACTCTATTTTTAGAAAATGAATGATATCCAAAACCACCGATCAATTCCGAATAGATTCTGTTCTGGTGGTTCCGTTCAGGTAATTTGGTCAATCCTAGCTGGACTCCTTCAGTAATAAAGGTCCAAACAATTTTACTTGCCGTAAAAATACTAACGATAATATATTCTTTGGACCACTTTACCTCAAAGTGGAAATATGAGGCGATGAAAATTGGAATATCCTCCATCATTTTAGTCTGAATGAATGAATGAATTTTATGTCTTGCTATAGTCCAAGAAAATAAAAAGGTTAATTACCGAACTGTTACCTCCAGTTTGGGTACCTTACTTACTGTTTTTTTTTTTTTTTTTTTTTTTTTTTTTTACAATTTATTAGTTTAGATTTCGCTTTTGAACAAATTAATATAAATGTCAAATATTCGTATAATCTGGACGAAATTAATTATATAGCTTTCATGTGATTAAAAAAACATAAACTAATAAAAAAGGAAATGGAATTTCTCTCATTTATATAGTCATTCATAAGTATCTATATAACCATTGGCAAAAAAAAAAAAACATAATCGAAATTACAAGGTTTCATCACAATACGAGAAGTATCGCCTGTTTCGACTGTAAGGACAATTCTATCTTTTTGTCAGTTTTCTAAATTTTCAATAATCTTCCGTGAGTCACCCTATTGATCTCGTAAATATAAAATTGAATATCTGATGGAGTTAAAAGAAAAACTTCATGTAGTAATTTGTTTGAATCTAAAAACTTAGATAGCTTTCATAATTTAACCCAAAATAAAAACAGTTAATTTCTAGATATGTCAAATAATTGTAATAATATAATAGTCAAATTGATCCATCTCGGCCTAATAAGACCAAGCATGTTTTGAGGTTCCTGAAAAAGTAATGTTGGCTGCATTGCAATGCAATATATATATATTACCCACATTTCTCTGAAAAAGTATATGTTTTGAAGATTCTCTCCACACTTTACAGTTAGTGTTCATCCTCCAACTTGCTACAAAAGGAAATAAAGGAACCGCCGAAAGTAAATGTCAAACGAACAACAATATCTGCACTTAAATATAAATAAAAAATTTATAATCAACATTTTAATTGTTATAACCGATACGAACTCTGAATTATTTTAAGTGTATAGGTGGAACTTGCAACAAGTATATATAATACTGTAAATGTAAGAGCACTTTCAATGAGTAAATTTTTCAAGACATTTATTTATGTAAATGTGAGAGGTTTGGATAAAATTTGCTCATATCACTAATTGTCCATCTTATTACTTATTCTCTTTCCTCAAAGTTGTCCATGAGACATTTTGTACACTTTCATATTTTGATATAATTTTTATTTTTTCTCCATGTTGTAATGTTTATATATAATTATCAAATTTGAGACAAAAATTGTCTTTACCTTTGTAGAAGGTTACGTCATTTCAAATTAAATTAATATTATTATTACAATTAATGATGTGGATGTAACTTAAAATTGGAAACAAAATGGCTTGCACCATTGTAAATGCTCTAAGAGCACTTCCAATAGCAAGTGCCTAGTGCCTTCACATCAGCAGCCACGTCACTGCCAACTCATCAAAGTGACACTGCTACAGTATTTGCTACAGTAAATGACACTGCAAAATTGGCACTCTCTCCAGTAGTGGAGGCCAAGTTCCACTTCTACATTGGGACCCACATAATTTCATAATTCAAATATAATTTTTACATTATATATAAATTATATATCATTATATATAAATTATATATTCATATTTTTTTACAAATACGGACATGAATAAATAATGAGATTCAAGTATTAGATGTTTTAATTTTAAAAAAATAGGGAAAATAATATTATAAATCGATTTTGAACCGAACCAGACTTTTTTTACAGTTCCAGTCCAAAATCGGTCCAGAATTTTTAGTGCTAATTTCAAATTCAGTCCAGACCGGACCATACTGTTTTAATTAGTACCAATCCAATTCGGAACATATTCGGGCCCGACCGGTTCGTGCATATCCATAGTTCTCTATTGTCAATTCATTGCAATAATTATACGTTACTTGACCAAGGTAAAATTACTATTAGGTGCAATCCCCATGCGGCATGCAGAATGATTGATAAGTATAATTGTTGATATAATAACATTGATCAATCAAATTCATTGTATCTATTATTTCACCATAATCAGTGTATATCTGTTATACGTTGATTGACATATCTTAATTCAACATCATCAACATATTCACGTTTATGTACATCCATGATCATATTAGTAAATCGATTATTGCATTAATCATGTGTTTTTATATATGATTTCCAATATATGTAAATTAGAAATATATTATATATACATCATTCTAAAAGTATAATTTTTATAATAATTTATCGTAAAAGATATATTTCTTTCATATAATAATATAATATAATATAATACGTAAAATATATAAAAATATATATGCATTAAAATAATATAATATTTTGTAGTAATTATTTTCCGTATTTAATAATTTGAAATGTTATACTATTTCAAAATTTAGAATTAACGGTTATTCAACATGGTAACATATAAACAAATTAGATATGGATATTTCGAAATTGATACAAAGTTAAAAAGTAGTAATTTTGGTTCGTGTCGTTATTTATGTTACATAATATTCAAAATGACTGATTACGGCTCTAGTCTATCTGACTTAGCGTATCCGAATATATATACAATCAAAGAGATGAGCAACACAATCGAATAAAATAATATTAAAAAGTTGGCACCGACATGAACAGTAACTTGGGAGTTCCTACTAGTAGGCACTGTCCCACTTCACTATTCACTCAATAATGGCAAAACAGTAATATTAGTAATCCTAGTCACGCCTAGTAGCGCCTAGTCAGCGTCCAGTGGCAAAAATTGGAACTAGGCACTCCCATTTTGGAACAAGACACTCCTATTGAAAATGCAAGTGCCTATTTAATCATTACCAGTAGGGACCAACAGTAAATAGCACTAGACACTAGTCACTCTCTATAATAATAAATTTACAACATGGAAGTAGGCACTAGGTACTATTAAGTCTATTATTGGAAGTGCTCTAAATGCTCATTTGATAAGACCTCTCCGTGAAAAATAAATAAATAAATAAATCTTTCAATAATTTCTTTCCAATTAATCAATCCTCATATATACACACATTCCCAATGAATAAAATAATAATTTAAAAAATCGTGGTCAATGTAATGGAATTAGGTCAACTGAACCATCACCGTTGGATGCAACAAATATCTCCTCCCCTATCGCGGCGGTCGTCAGAGTTTTACCTGACTTCAATCCACCCAAGGGACTCCGTCCAGTCGAGGAATTCCACGGTTTTTAGGGTTTGAATCCTCCGAAGCGACGCAGAGCTATCGCCGTCGAAATTGATCGACTGAATCGAGCTGCTCTGTTTTTTACTCTGTTCTTTCCGGAACCGATCTGAAGTGACCGGAGTTGTAGAGGCGGAGGAATACGGCGAATCCCAACCATTGAAGTCGAAGTGGCATCTCGGAGAATCTCCAGCGACGAAAGGGTGGTTCAAGAGCATCTCCGACGTCCACCGCTTCCTCGGATCCTTCACGAAGCACTTGTTTAGAAAATCGCGTCCTTCGTCGGAGATTTCGTCGGCGATTACCGGAATCTCATCTCCGACTCCGATCGTCATCATTAAGGCGTAGACGTTCACCGGCCGCTTGTGGCTCCAGGCGGTCTTACCGGTGGCCATCTCCGCCACCGCGCACCCCAGGGCCCAGACATCGGACGGAGCCTCGCACTCGTTATCATTGACGGTCTCCGGCGACATGTAAAGCGGCGTTCCCCTCCACTCGAATCTATCCTCGCCGGATTCCGAAACCTCGCCCGCCGCTTTCGAAAGGCCGAAATCGGCGATCCTGACCTCGACGGCGCCGCCGTGAGGGAAGACGAGTATGTTCTGCAACTTGATGTCGCAATGGACGATGCCTCTCAAGTGGATATCCTTCAACCCCACGAGAACCGACCGCGTATGGCGGCGAACTTCGGATTCCGGCAGCCCGCCACCGCGCGCCTTCACCTGGCTCGCGAGACTACCGCCGGCGGCGTACTCGAGGAAAAGGTTATACATCTCCACGCCGTCGTCCTCGACCCGGACTTCGTCGCCGAAGCATCGGATTACTTGCGGGCAGTCGCTGAGTCGACTCAGGACCTCCCTCTCGTTCCGGAGGGTGTCGGAGTCGGCCACGTCGCAGGACTTGACGGCCATTAGCGGCGGCAGATGAGGGAGCTTCGTGTTTTCCGGCATCGCGAGATTGATTGATGCGAAGCTTCCATGGCCGAGTTCACCACCTCGAATCCACTCCATCATATTGGCGGAATCGTCTTCAGAAGATGCGTCTGGTTTCTACGTTAGAGAATGGAGTGAAGAAGGTGAATATAATAATGAGAGCTTATATACGTATAAAATAATAGTTTAATATTTTTGGCCAATAATTTATTATTTAATATATATACCAAAAAAATATAAATATATATAATATATCTCGTGCCATGACCCAGATCGTGTCTCATCGTTAAATTTTTAACACGTATCATTATATTTAATATTCTCATTCTAGGTTTCACCAATTTCAATTGTGTTTTAGAAAAGAAAAAAAACCACAAAATTAATTATATCTAAAACACGTGTCAGGATCTTAACGGTGAGACACGATCTGAGATAAAAATAGTGGGGAAGGAGGTCTGTATATTCATACTATACATGTACATTTCTTGAAGGCTTATAATTTATTAATTAGAAAAAAATATATATTTAATTGTCAAATTATTATAAAAAAATCAAAAAATGCACTAATTACAGTTGTAATTATTTTTGTTAACAATTTACTAGTTCAATTTTTTTATTTTTTATATACAAGCTAATTTTTCAAATATTACATTTAATTTGGACGGAATTGGTTACGTGGTTTGCATGTGATTAATGAAAATACTAATCGAATTGCCCTATTGGAAATGATGTATTTTTTCCATGTTTCTCATATTATGATGATTTTTTTTTTTTTTTATCATTTTGAATATGTTGATTATTAATTATTACGTGGATGAGGGAAATTTTGTAATTTTAGATCATTTTCCAAGTTTGTTCTCAAATCATATGAAAACTACATGATAATTTCGTTTAGGTTTCATAAAATATTAGATAGAGCTAATAATTTTTCTACAAAGGGAAATTTCAACTAACAAATTTGTAAGAAAAAACAAAAGCAAAGAAAAATCTAAGCTAACAATTCATTCGAGTGTTCAAATTTCATATAGCCATAAATAATTAACCCTTTAATTGAATGAAATTATTAAGAGTTTATTAATGATCTCATGTTATTCTAGGGAATAAGATTATATCAAATCTTTATAGGCCATGAATGATTAGAGTTCAAATACAACACATTTGACACGTTGGTTAAAAACTAATATTCAGTTTGGGAGGCGGAGACCAGTTTCCATGTTATCGTTCTTACTTCTTAGAACTTAGAAGTTCCGTTCACACTTCCATAAAAAAAAATAAAAAAAAATAAAAAAAATAAAAAAAGTTAATTAATAATGATCTAGATCCAAACAATTAGGCACTATTTTAATTAATTAATAATTATTATCTAAATTTACTATCCGATCGATTAGGTCCGCTGACAACGGCGTGAATAATAATTTCCTAAATTTTCACGATTTTATTTGACTTGATTTCTTTCTCAATATATATTTTGTGTAAAAAATTAGTCATATAAAAATTTAGATTATAACTTCTTATTGTTGATTCTACATAAAAGAATATATAAATGTTAATTAATTTGTTCAGTTGATTACGTGACTTAAAAATATATACAACGTCATAAGTCATTTAGAAGGTTTTCATATTTATTTTCACATGAAAAATAAATTTCTAATTTGTATGATAAATCATATAATTTTGTATTTACAATATGGCATGCTAATTAGAATAAATGTTAATTAGAATAAATATTATTTTACCATATTAATTTAAAATAAATGTCATCGTAAAACCTACATGTTTATTAACTAACAATTAAATATGGCAAAAAAAAAAAAAAAAAGTAACTAACAAATAAATTTAACAGCTCGAGAATCGCTGCTTATTTTGTTAAATAAATATACATTCCTCATCTACTTGGGGATTACCAGATTTATAAAATTAAAAATTGCGCAGCAAAGTCTTTTATATGGTAGTGTAGTGTAGCACAACTTAACTGAGTAGTAGTATGTTGTGATTTGAAGTTTCAATTTTTTTTTATAGTCAATTTTAAAATATCAAAATTTATTGATTATACTTTTTATCTTATGATTAACAGAATACAAATATATTTTCAAACTTCAAATAAGTTCAAACCACAAGTAAAAATTCAAATATTTCAAACAAGTGAAAATTATAATATGTTTTTGTTGCTTAAAAAAATCGATTTTAATATCAAAATCAGACAGAAAATTAGAAAGCGACAAATTTGGTATATTAAACATTAAATATATAAATCAAAAAATCAAATCGTAACGTAACATATATTTGAGAGTTGAGGCACTCTTTATAAAACCCTATAATGGATGTTTTGATGGACATAATGTGAGATTATTTGAAATGTAAGATTAAAAAAAATGTGAGTTATGCCATTTAATATTAAATTGCAGTGTTTGATTGTGCTGTAATGTGAAATGTAATGTTAGATTACAGTGTTTAGTATGTGTTGTAATGTGACTTTATTATTATTATATTAATCTATATGAGAGTATATTATATCTTAATATAATAAGATTTAAAAGAATATATATTTTGATAACAACTAATTAACTTCTTAAAGATTATGTGTGTGGTTAATACTATAGTCATTTATAAATTCTTAGACTAAATATTTAAACTCAATACGTACAACTACTAAAATTCTATTAACTAAAACATTATATATAGTTTAATAAGATAATTTTTATTAAAAAAAAATCAAACGAAAAAGACCTACTCATTTTATACAAACATCATGTACATTATTATTAATAATGAGTTATGAAGTATATAAAAAATGAAGTGCTAATAATAATAACAATATTATTATCATAATAAACGGTAAAAATAATATAAAATATTTTATCTATTCAATAAATAATAATACTATGTTGATGGGTATACGCCCGATTCGGGTTCATGTTTATATTTCGGACCTCGCAAACACGTCAAACCCACATCAACGGATTGAAACGCTATACCCGCGAGTCAAAACGGTCCGGACGGGCAATACGCGCGTCCGGACCGGACTCGTCCAGATTTTCCTTGACAATCTGGAGGGGGTCCGGATTGCCGCCCGCGACACACGTATCCGATGTATTTTTACACTAAGTATGAGTTTTGCAATAGCCAACCTTACTCAATCCCGACTCCGGTTCACATCTTTATATTAAATCGGAGGCGAACCGCACCAAACCGGGCTTCGGTTCAAGAGCTCCTATATATTGAAATCTTGGCCACCCATTTCATTTTAAGTCACTTCAAGATTGGCTTAGGAGCTCTGACTTCTCTCTACTTTTTCTCTCTAGAATCGCTCTCATTGAAGCATCGGAGAGGGTTCATCTAGTACCACCCCTCCCTCTGTGGCCTCGATATTACCCCGTGTGCAGGTGTTAAGAAGGGTACGCGCATACTCAGCTGGGCGCACGTATATGCATACACCGCAGCACATGCGTGTACAAATATAACAAGGGATAGTGTGCTAACACTCCGGGACGCCAACGCCTTGACACGCGAACAACTACACATACAAACACTTAGCCAAAGGGCTTGTGGATCGCCGACAGTCCGACTTGCCGATAGTCCGACACGCCGACAGTCCGACACGCCGACAGTCCGACATCCCGACATACCGAAAGTCCGATAATCCGACACTCCGATAATCCGACAGTCCGACATCCGCGGGTTCCGACACCCCAGTTAGGACTATACATACCCATTCGACAACCCGTCAGTCCGCGCGGGTCAGGTTGAAACATTAAATGTTGAATGTAATCTCACATTACATCTTTTTTTTTTTATGTAATCTCACATTACGTTGAATGAAGTTTTGACGTAATCTCATATTACAATACACATTACAATACAATGCGGATTACGTCGTTTGAAAACTAAGCAACGTAATGTGGATATAATGTAGGACGTAATGGGATTACATCTCATAGTATGTCCATCCAAACACCCCAATATGTAGGGGTGGGCATAAAAACCCGGGAACCCGAAACCCAGGGAAACCCGTTCCGATTGGAAAACCGAACCCGATTTGAAAATTCCCGCCCGAAAATTCGGGTTCGGGTTCGGGTATTGAGCTGAAAAACTTGTTTCACCCGAACTTGCCAGATTATTATTATTGGGCTAGGCCCGATGGTCCATCCGTCTGTCTTAACTCTAATACTTTGGTCTTGACCTAGCAAAAGTACACTACATACACTACAGATACAGAGAGTGAAACTGAGACGACACATTAGAAAGAAAATCAGAGTCTCCGTTCTTCCGAGTCTGAGACCCGAGTCCATCGATTTTGCCATTCTTCCACCACGGTCTCCGCCCTTCGGCCCAACTGGTAAGATAGGTATGGCAACCAACTATGTTCTTCCTTCTATTCACCGATTGTGTTTTCGAATTTCGAAATTTGATGTTTAATAAACCCTAAAATTATTTTTCATTCTTCAGAGTTCAGATGTCTTCCTTTGATAGTCCTCATGGTCATGATCAGATGAGTTTCGATGAGAGTAAAATGTGTGTGTATGAGGATGGTTGGATGCACATGTTGGTGTATGAGAGTAAGATATGTGTGTATAATCCAGGTAGTCAAGAATCAAGATGGTTATCTGATTATGCTTTGTATAATCAATGTTACTTAGTCAAGTCATGGTTTGCTTACCATTTTTTAATTAACATAATCTGCAATATTGTGCAGACAAATATTGCTAAGTTGTTACTTTCGTCTAACCCGAACCCCCCGAAAAACCCAAGAACGGGCGTGAAATTTTCTCATATTTTTCCGTCCGAGCCCGAATACGAACCGAATCTAAAAATCCAAACTTTGGTGTGCGGAAATTATTTTTCAAATTTCTCGACCGAATCCGCCCGCGCCCACCTTTATCAATATGGGTGTGAGGATTTTTTTATCCCGTTAAACATATGTGTGAGAATTTATTTAAGAATAACGGCGGCGGAACCACACTACAAGAAAACATGTTTTTAGTGATAAACGTTATGTGACGAAAGTATAAATAGTTACTAAAAAATAAGTGATCAGTGACAAAATATAAGATTTGGTCATTAAAATATATTAGTGACTGATTATGAAGTGACAAGTACATATTAGTCACTACCTCTCTAAGTTTGTGGACCTGAAAGAATCAACGAATAATATTTATTAGCTAAATCACAAGCAAATCTTAATGTGTTCCTATATCTAACTATTAAAATAATTAAATTTCAACAGTTTAAGATTTAAGATATACATATTACTAGGTGCTTGGTCCGCGCTTTACGCGACAATTACATAGTAAATTTAATTTAATCGTAATTCATTTATCTGTTTTTATATGTTTAATTTATTTTTGTTAATGCATAATGTAAAATGGTTTAAATTATGTGTATTTATTAAGTTAATACAAATTATAATGATTTTTTTACAATTTTATTTTATTATTATTATATATATATATATATATATATATATATATATATATGTGTGTGTATATGTATATAATATACACACAAAATAGAGAATGATTTATATATGAAATATATTGATAAAATGTGTTTTTTTTTTTAATTAATGGAATTAATTTAATAAATATTAATTAGTTATAATTTAGATTAAATCGAATATATATATATATATATATATATATATATATATATGATGGATAATTATTATGAGTTTGCAAACAATAATATATAAAATTTACTAACATAAGATGTTAATTCAAGTTGTTTTTTTTTTATGATATTTATTTGCATCGTATTTATAAAAGAAAAATTGAATAAACGTATTTTAATGAGTAAATAAATAATTATTACATATTTTATGATAAAGTAATATATTATAAAATAAACTTGTTTCACTATCATTAAGAGCTCAATTATGAATACTATTAGTAAGTAACATATTCGCGTTTTATTACTAATTTTCCTCAATATTTATTTTAGTATTTCATGAAAACTAATTCATAAAATGAATAAGAAAATCATAAAATTACTATCATGTAACTTATCCATGAGAAATAAATAGATGTGATGTTACAAAACTAGTGTAACTTTTATAACATATTTTAGAGTGAGTGAGGATCTTTGGAGCACTTGGAACTAAGACATGTGACATGCTATTATGATTCACTATTGCATGTCATGACATGGACCAATAAAAAAATGATTAATTTAACATTAGGAAAGATAAAATGACTTAAAAATCTTATTTGTCAACATCTTGTTAAAATTTTCAAGATTATATTATTTAATAATTTAATAATAATAATATAGATATTTCACTAATTAATAATTATACGGCCAACAATTTTTATACAAAACAGCATCAAAGCAATAATATAATTAACTCTATATGTGAAATAATATAATATCTCTTTTTATAATTAATTTTATTACTATTATATATAATTTATAAAAGCATCAATGCATCAATTGATAAATATGTAATTAATAACATGAGGAATAAGTGATTAGCTAACTATATATCTAAATAATTCCAGTTAAAAAAAACCAACTTATATATAAAGTTTCTTTTGTTAATTAACAAAATTGTTTTTTTTGGCCAAGATGTTAGTTAACAAATTGAAAAGTCTCGATATGCATTGATTTCTTTTTATTTTTATTTTTTTGGCTATTTTATAGAGATTCTCCTCCAGGTAACTTCCAAAAGGTAGTTAAGGGGTATCTCCATATGTTCCTAAAATTTCTCCCACGTAACAATTTTTTTTTGCCAATCCCACGTAACATCTTAATAAAACTATTTACACACCTGTATTAGTTATAAATTAATTTAAGTTTTCTCTTCTACAAACCTGTTAAGGGAGCTTCCTATAGATATATGGGAGAAACAATAGAATCACCGGTCAACACTTGTATAGTTCTCGCTTCTTCCTTCTTTAGATTGCTCGATATCCGTGTTGGAGATTTCAATTTTGAGGATGCAAGCATTGGAAATTATTAAATGGGAAGGTGCAGTGTTAGCTATATTCATCGACTTCGGCAGCGCCCTCTTACTATGTAATCTTGTCGGTTCTCTTTATCCCTATGGATTTTTAGGTGAGCTATTTAGCATATCTCGTTGTTAATTTGAAGAAAACACTACCATGATACAAAGTGAATTGTCGCATGTCTCATGTCGGGTTTCACGGCTGCCGTGGGCTATCCCCCACTGTGTTCATCATCGTCCCGGCGGAGCCATCTTCCTCGATCAAGCTCCGGCTTGTACGTCTCTCTTGCCCTCTCCCTTCCAAACATCAATTTTATCAAATAACAGCATCCACATTTTCTTCTTTTTTGTGCTGTTATATTTGCAGGATTCTATCGTGTAAGATACATATAGATTCAAAAGAGACATATAAATGGATTTATACTTGTTAGCAAAGTCATCTCCTTCATTTAATATATGTATATTGTATCGAAATAAATTTGCATATATTTTGTACCGTTTATTTGGAGTCATATGTTGTGAGATTATATATGGGTTCTTTACTAGGAATTATCTATTGTTAATGTACATACTTATATACATGTATTGATATTGATTTAAATACTAATATATTTATGAATAATCTAAACTAGGAAGTATATATTTATATGGTTCAATCAAGAGTAATTTGTAAATCATCCATGGTTTAATATTCTATTCATATATTTTAATTATATAAAACTAATAAATAGAAAACACATAAATAATATTTTTAAAAAAAATTAATATAGATATATATATATTTACTAGAATTTTGTGCGCGAGCGTTGCACGCGCGTGATAATATATACAACATATAATAATTGTTTTAACAGTCGAATTGAAATAAATAGATGTATCACCTATAAGTACGATGTTGAAGTATAAAGATTAAACTACACATTCGCTCATTACCTTAAGGTTTTATAAAAATTAGTAAAGTGGGAAAGTCTGAACATGAGCGTGCAAGTTCGAATTCCTCCAGCGTCTAGTTTAAAAACCAAATCTTTTCGATTTATCGATAAGAACGTACATATTATTCTCAATAACACAACACACATATGACCAGAGTCCTCATTACAATAAGAACACGACTCTACTCATATGTCAAGCATAAACTTAATTGTTAGCCAAAAATTAAAAAAAAAAAAACAGTAATTTCATTGAACAAATTGAAATGAATACCTTGAATCTGAAACAATACTAAAACTTAAGCAAAACAAAAGATAAATATTCAAAATCACCTCACATAAAGTGTGAGGTGATGAAATATAGTGTTAACCAGCATTCAAGAAAACGTCTAGGAAGAAAGCTAACTTTATGTAAAATTCATCTCATAGTTAATTATAAATGATTAAGAATATTGTCACACTTGGGCAGTCAAGTGATTAATGAAGCATTCAGTAATATAAAAAGTTGCATCAACATCAAATGTGAAGGCTTGAGCATTGATAAATAAATTGTTTAGTGAGTATCAAGTAAAATGGTTTTGGACGTGATGACAAATAAAGAACATGCGAAGGAGATATTTTATAGATTACATTTCATGCATAGGAATGTAAAAAGAACTGTTAGTAATTGTGCCAATGAATCACGAGAGTATTGTGCATTAGTCAATTAAGGAGAATGCAAATTAAAAGACGAAAAAAGCGTTTATTAAAAGAAGAAAAAAATAAGCAACTCGCAACATAAGCAAAATACCGAGTAGTATACTAATAGTAGAATTATTGGCAATAGACAAAATGAAGATTTTTGGGTAGTGTAGTGGTCCCTTGTCACAATTTTAAACACAAAAACACCAATATACTTCGAAAGGTTTACCTAGCATTGATTATTGGTCATCCATATATATTTTTAGCGTTAAGGTTAAAGTCCTCCCCAATGTGGCGGTGGGATTCGACCCCGGACCGATTCTGTGATCGCAACTCGCTTTACCAGTTGGTCCAACCAACATTGGGTTTGGTCATCCATATTTAGTTCAAATCAAAGCGACTGATATCTTCGATATTCCCGAGCATTCACAACAGAAATTCTGTTACTGTGGATAAAATGCAGTATGAAAAGTTAAACTTTACCAATTTCATCACAAGACATACGTACATAGTATCCCCAATGGATAAGAGTACAAGTTTGAGACAATAAATTGAATACATAACAATATAGTATCAATTAGGCATGATCACGTAAACAAAAACCACCATTTCGAACACAAACATGTTGTCTTGTCAATAAGTGAAACATTTATTCTAAAAGGCAGACTCAGACAGAAAAATCAACATAGAATTTGAGAAATAATAATAGACAAAAATGGAGGTAATATACTAATAAACATGAATCAAAATGCATGATATTATTATTATATATGTGTTCAAAACATTTTCTAAAGTAGGTTTTAGTATATCTAATAGTGGTTAAGCATAAATGAGTAATAAGATAACAATGCTTTATTTTGGCTAAAAAAAGATATGTTTTATATAGATGGAGGTACTAATCAATCCGCAAAGAAGGAATCGTACATGACAATTTGAGAGTATAAAGATAACATATTAGTATTTGACATATGTAAAATATCATAATGGGGAATTCTAAACCTCGTAGTGTAAATCAATTGTTTAGTTTGTTCTTAACTCATAAATTGTTTTTAGTTTGCTAGCACCGAGTATCGAACCCGAGCCAGACTCACAAATGGTAGCTCAAATATCTATATGAAATTTATATTATATCACGAAAGTTAATAAAGTTTGACTAATTGTATGATATAGATAATTTGAAAAGAAAATAGTATATTGTCTGCTGAAAACAGCATAAATTACTTGGCTGACATTAATTTTGGAATAAGTGGATTGAAATCAGAGAAAGAAGACGGTAAATATAAATATAAACTTAAAGAGATAAATAATTGAGTAAACTAACCTCATGTAGTCCTGTTGATCTGGACCTTGTGTTCTCATGGCCAACACACATATCAATCGATCCCTTTCATGCGCATGTTGCTGCACCTTGTGTTGGTTCATGGTCAACAACCATATCAGTCCCTGTCATGCACAATTACTACTACTACAAAGAGTTAGAGTCATCACATAGGCAGCAGTTTTAACCGCAATTTTAATACAATTGGCTAGTTCCCAGACCTCCCACGAAATCCATTATCAAGAAAGGGAAGTGGTTGAGAAAAGTTCGAATCAACAGACAACCAACTATAAGTTCAAATATGGAAGTAGTATAGAGAGAGAGTTTACCTTAGATGGAGAAGGGAAGAATCAGAGGAGCCACCATGGCGACTGAGACTGGAGGAACCGAGCAAACTGAATGATGCGGTGAAAGACTGGCGAGAGTGGGCAGCACCGGATGTAGCAGAGCATTGTGAAATTTTCGGATGTAGTTTGCAAATATGAAAGACAGTGTACGTATATGTGTGAAAAGTGACGTCTGTTATTTCAAAATTGGTAGGTTTCCAACAAACGCAAAGGTTGGGAAAAGGGGTAAGAAAAATTCCCGCCTTTCTTTTTGTATATCCATATGTGAGGACAATTTCATGTGAGGTCAATTTTTGAATTTGTAGCTTTTTATTTATGTAATAGATTACTACCACCGTAATATAATAATGATCATTAATGGCCAGTGACTATTTGGTTTAGTCACATATTCCAGGTTTATTTTGTGATAATTTTAACGTTTAGTCTCTATTTCATTTAGCAACCTTATCTACTGTGACTACCCTGTGACAAGCTTGTGTTTGGTCACAGATTTATTTAGTGACTATTTTATTTTCTTTTGTGATCATTCTAGAGGTCACAAAAAACCTGTTCTGGTGTAGTGCCACTTGATGTTTCCTCAAGTTGTGTGTGGTTGACCTTGACAGTGGTATGAATCGCTTTCTGATGTAGTTGTTTCTATTAACACACACTTCGAGGACATTACCTCACATGATCAGATATATATATATATATATATATATATATATATATATATATATATTTTGTTAAACACATGATTTGATATTAATACAATACGAGAAACAAAATAATTACTTTTTTTGCTTTACCTTTTACTGTAATTAATAAATAAACCAGTTTTTTTTTTTTTTTTTTTTCTTTTTCTGGAGCACTAAACATTGTTTACGAGGAGAGAAACACAATAATTATTATTCCATGTTCCACGTTCTAGAGTTTTTTTTTTTTTTTCCGCGGATGGTCCTAAGAGCACTTCCTATGGTAGTTTTGGTTCCTAATTCCATATTATAAATTTGTCATTGTAAAGAGTTCCTAGTTCTTAGTTCCATTTACTGTTGGTTCCTAGTTGTAATGATTAAATAGGAACTTTGCATTCCAATGAGAGTTCCTAGCTCCAAAATAAGAGTTCATAGTTCCTAGATTTGTGACTGTACGCTGACTAGGCGCAACTAGGCGTGACTAGGATAATAATATTAACGTTTTGCCATTATCAAGTGAATAATGAAGTGGGGCAGTTCCTACTAGTAGAACTCCCACGTTACTGTTCATGTCGGTTCCTACTCTTTAATATTATTTTATTCAATTGTTTTGCTTTTCTTTTTTATTATATATATATATATATATATATATGCTACGCTAAGTCGGACAATGACACGAGTCGTAATATGTCGATTTTAATATTAAATAAGTTAAATAATAACAAACAAAAATTACTACTTTTTAACTTCGAATCGACTTAAGAGTTTCCACACTCAATTTTTTTTTATATTTTACCATGTAACTCAACCGTCAATTCTAAATTTTGAAAAATAGTATAAAATTCCATATTATTAAACGTGAAATAATTATTTTATTAAAAAATATTATATTAATTTAATGCATATTGTTAGATTACGGGGAGTAATCACTACGGATACTTAAACAAAGTACATGCTAGTAATCAGAATTACGCAGCGGAAGGTTCGCACATACCTTTAAGATGATCCGTAGACCCAAGATCTTCTCTGGAGGGAGTTCATGATCCTCCGGTTGGGACCCGTAGAGGTTCTTGTTAGAGAAGCCCTACTTGGTGCAAGCTCCACAGCAAAGCCTCTAATCGATTATTGGCACGGGGACAGATCTCTGAAGTGTTTGCTTGGAAAGCAAATTGGCACACCCTTGGTGAATGTGAGGGTTCGGCTGAAACTACTAGGTGTTGTGCGGTTGAGGACTTTTCTCTCTAAAACACTCTAATGAGGGAATTGTGATTAACCCTAAAAATCCCCTAACACCTCTTATTTATAGGAGGAGTAAAGTGGACAAAAGTCCACTTTACCCTCCTTGTAATTTTGACCGGCCATTAGTATAGGGAGGCCCAATTTTGGGCCTCTCATGTCAATTGGGATTTGGGTCTAGCCCAATTACCCTAATGTGACATTTACCCAAGTTCATTAGGTAAACTATACATATTATGGGCTACCAATTACGACGCCCATCACCATATGCTTACAGCTCCCACTCGCTGGAATGGGAGGGTGCCTGTTAATGTATTGTCGTCCAAATCTGCATCAACATTTCAGTCCTTCGATCTGCTCCTTGCTTCCGAATAGTTCATACAAGGTTTTCCGTGCGACCGGCGGATACGACGGGCATCGTGCTACTCATCTGTTAGGAGTATTGTAGCGCCCGCGGAACGTTGATTCCCTTTTCTCCAATCAACCTGTTATAAGCAACATTTATATTGTACCGCGCTGTATCCTAGGTCAACTGTTAATTCTCCTTTTTCCTAGTTTCCACATATGAACACTTCTCCAAGGCATCCGTACAAGTATTCACAACCTTCAACTAATATCTGGTTGGTGGGCATCTAGTGAATACAAGAGTCGGTGAATTACAGGTGAACTTGACCATCCTCATCGCTCATATCCTTAGTCAGACCCAACCGGTTTCCAAAGACGTGGTCACTAGGCCTTTTTGTTCAGCACTACGCTCGTATGCCAGGAAGCGAGCATTGAGCCTGACCTTAGATATGAGTTCTGAGTCCGTGAGGATACTTTAGGTGCCTTTTCATAAGGCTCCTGGGATCAATCACACGCTCGAGGTGAAGAAGTTTGCGCCCGCCAGAATTACGAGGATTCCTTCCTAGCACAACCGAGCTGTGACCCCGTGGTCGAACGTGGCACGCGCACTATGAAACGATGCGTTCCTCTTTCGAGGTCCACTAGCGTGAGGCGCAACTTACCCCAGATTAACGTTTGGTTAAATCGTTTCATTTCTTAATTTAATACAATTTAATCCAATCGGTTTCGCACATGATTATCATTACAGTTTATTTCATTCAATGGATTAATAATAATAAAGAAAGATATAAGAAATATACTTATAAGCAATGCATCAAACATCTAATTAAAAGGATCGAGAAGCTTGAGAAACGGTAATAAATACTTTCTCTGAGCATGGTTACATGCTCAAAATAAAATGTTTCATGTATTTCAAGGAACATTATCGAGTATCCTTTAAACTGAAGAATTTAGAAGAGGTTTATTGAGCAAAGCAAATAAAGAGAAAGTCTTTCATTCAAACTTTATATCTTCGGGGCAAGATCCTCAGGTTTGTGCTTGTTCTCCTTCTCGGTTCTGTAATCCAAAAGAATGAATTGAATTACTCTCGAGTAAGAGGAGTCCTAGAAGAACGTATGAGTTTATCATTATTCTTCAGCACGTACCATGGGAGGATTGGTACATGCAATAGCAAGGTCTCCTTTCACGCCACACCTAAAACACGTTCGAGTTTCCTCTTTACGTGTCTGTTTTGCTTTGCCTTTCTTACCATCGAATTGCTTTCGCTTGAACTTGTTCTGAGGTTTTGGAGCTAGTGGCTTGTCAGCCTTGACCTGGAGATTCTTTCCATTTCTCTTGTGCTTACCCTTTTGCTCAGCTGGAAATGAGGATGCGATATGCATTTCCGCCCTAGGCTTTTCAGCCTTGAGACGATCCTCTTCCAGCTCGAGATGAACTCGCACTTTCTCGAGCTTATCGAGTTGAGTGGCATGGGTAATGTGCATTTTCATGCTACTCCAAGAGTCAGGTAAGGATCGGATCACGCATTGGACTTTCTGTTCCTCCGTCAGGATTTCTCCTGCTTCCTTGAGTTCAGCAAGCATGTTAGACATATGTCTGATATGCTCCTTCATTGTATGCTTTGGATTCATTTTGTATGATTCTAAAGCGATGTTTAAGGATCGCTTCTGGGCAGTGGTGTAAACACCAAACCCTGCCTTAAGGCCATCCTACAGGTCCTTGGCAGACTCATAGTGATCATACCCATAGAGTATGTCATCCTCAAGCAGTGACAGCAAGGCAGAACGGATCTCCTGGTCCTTTGCATCCCATTCATCACGGGTTTTCTCCAGTTCAGCCGTGAGGTCTCCCTCTGGCCTGAATTTCTTCGTAGTCAGATGCTCCAAACCTCTCATTTCAGTAATTACCATTTTCGCTCGCTTATTCCGGATCTTATAATTGTTGCTGTTCAATCTCACTCCCTTGTTCATTTGGGATATTACATTGCTGATCGCAGCCATTGCTAGCACTTTGATAATCATGCAAAAATTAGGTTGACTGTCGGACCTAAAATCTGACCTATGGCGATATAACGTTTTGAAAACATTGCAATTTTGAAAGAGTCGCCACTAGTTAATTAAGGCTAACTATAATCCTAAATTTACCTAAGGGAATAACGAATTAAACACCTAGGTATAAAATCGGTCTACGATCAGAAATTCGAGTTCGGAGGTTCTATTTTCTGCACTACCAATGGAGGCACCGTCCCTTTTTTAAACGCGTTACACATAACATTTTTAACGTGTTATCTACGTGTCGCGCGTACCAAAATTAGGTGTCTACATTGACAATAACATTTTGAGAAAGAATTGCATACATCAGATATCTATTAAGATTGAATCCGAAAAATAATGATTCCTCAGTCATATAAACCAATCGACCACCAGTAAACCAATGGAAGATGGATGTGAAAGAGTTCACATTATCGCCGTTTTCAATCTTATATACCAGTCTTTTAAAACAGTTTTAATCGCAAATTACCGGAATGAGAATTTTAAAACAAGCATACCCGATCTTGGCTTTCCCAAGGCCCTTTGTATTTTGGAAAATATTCCGATGAATTTACTCATGCATATATAATTCTACTAACCGTGTAAATTATCATACGCAAGTAACATTCATCAAACAAATCACACTCATGCTTACGCGTCATGCGTCTAATGTTCCGAGGAACTCATGCTTGCATACATAATTCTACTTTCATGTAAATTATCAAATGCAACTGCATCCTCAACATTCTAGCATACGTGTCAAACATGAAAATACAACAATCATACATATTTTGCGACTGGTTTTCGGTTTTAAAATAATTTTAAACATTAGGGGCTGATTTGCAATTCAAGCTCATATTCAATTAAGCAACATTCTAGACATGAATCCTAAGCATTTCCAACCATCACAACATGTCTATCCTAGTGCGCATTCCATATATTTAACCAGGGCTCCGCCCACAACATGTAATATCTAGCTAGCTTGACTAAGTCAAGACAACATTTCTAATCATGAATTAATATATATTGAATAATAAACAATTGCAATTCAGCCCACTAATTATACCAGTCCCAAAAACATGTATCTCTGAGATCCATCCCCAAAATCGAAACAAGGCATAAATGTTAGCAACCCTACGAGCACTGTGTGGTCCATTTAGAGGTTCATAAACATTTGGATTTTAAAACTTGACCACCCTATTTTATTTAATTGACTTGAATTCAGTTTTGAAAATCATTTCGGTTCAGTCAATTTTGGTCCGGTTTGGTCAATTTCGGTCCGGTCTGAAACATCCGGTTAAGGTCCGATTCAGTTTGAAATCCGGTTCGGTCCGGTTTTAAAATCTGGTTCGATTCAGTTTTAATTTTAAAATCTGGTTCGGTCCGAACCGGTTCAATAAAATAGGGTTCGGTTTAACATACAAAAACCGGTTGTTAGATCCACTTAATTACCCCGGTTTGACCCGACCCGACTAGGTCGAACCGATTGAGAAAACCCGGTTCAATTTAAATCCCTCCCGGTTTGACATATTGGACCGGCTCAATAATTAAAATTCCAAAGGTTGGGCCGAAATGTTTACTTGTGGCCCAAGTATAGTTTTAAAGTCCAAAAATATCTAACATAGCCACCAAGTAACAGTAATTATATAAAA
This sequence comes from Clarkia xantiana subsp. parviflora, assembly GCA_036873135.1. NCBI lineage: Eukaryota > Viridiplantae > Streptophyta > Magnoliopsida > Myrtales > Onagraceae > Clarkia > Clarkia xantiana. The sequence goes on along the minus strand of JAPTYO010000009.1, from coordinate 25,689,406 downwards.
TAATTTCCAATATTAAATATATATATAAGTTTCGGCCATATTAAAACATATATATATTTATGTTGGATTACGGGGACATAATACTACGGAATGCTAAACGTGTACATGCAAGTAAACTAATTACGCAGCGGAATAATATACACATACCCCAATAGCTTTCCTGCCCAAGAAAGATGTGGAGGGAGTTCTGATCCTTTGGTCGGAACCCGTACAAGTTCTTCGTTAGAAGAAGTCTTACGCGGTATAAGCTCCAGAGCAAATCCTCTGATCGATTCTTCAACGGGGACAGAACCTCGGACTGATTATGATGGTGCCAAAATATTCAACTAAGGGTGAGAGGGTTTCTCTCATGTTTCTCAATGGAGGGACTTATGAATTACTTGATGTGTAAAACCCTTTAGAAGACTCCCCTATATATAGTATTGGTGGAGTGGACAAAAGTCCACTCCAACCAAAGTGGTATAGGGTTCGGCCGATCCTATTAAAGGAGGGAGGCCCAATTTTGGGCCTCCCATGTCAATTAGGAATTGGGTTGAGCCCAATTAACCTAATGTGACATTACCCAATTTTCTTAGGTAATATCCTTAATATTAACGGGCTACCATTTACAGCGCCATGTCACCATATGTTAACAGCTCCCACTCGCCGGAATGGGAGGGTACCTGTTAATGTATTGTCATCCAATAGCATCAACATTTCAGTCTTCAGTTATCGTCCCTGTCTCCGAATAGTTCATACGAGGTTTGCCGTGCGACTGGCGGATACCACGACCATTGTGCTACTCATCTGTTAGGAGTATTGTAGCGCCCGCAGAACGTTGATTCCCTATCGTAAATCAATCCTGTTAAAAACAAAATATGTACCGCACTGTATCCTTGGTCAACTGATAATTCTCCAATAGCCCAGTTTTCCACATAGGAATACTTCTCTAGGGAATCCGTACAAGAGTTCACAACCTTCAACTAATATCTGGTTGGTGGCCACCTAGTGAACACAAGAGTCGGTGAATTATAGGTGAATATGACCATCCCCGTTGCTTATACCCTTATTCCAACTCAACCGGTTTCCAACACGTGGTCACTTGGCATTTTTCTTCGGCTCTACGCTCGTACGCCGAGAAGCGAACATTGAGCCAGACCTTAGGTATAAGTTCTGAGTCTGTGAGGATACTTTGGATGCCTCTTCAGAAGACACCCAGGTTCAATCACACGCTCAAGGTGAAGAAGTATGCGCCATTTGAATCACAAGGATTCTAGCTAGCACAACCGAGCATGACCCTATGGTCAAACATGGCACGCGCAGTATGATGCACGCGTCGATAGCACACCTGGACAAGCCAGGGATGGGATATGTCAATCATGCTATCGCAGAATCTTTCATCTGGCCCTGAATGTGATTCTAATGATGAACAGAGTCCAACACGGCGATTTTACAAAACGAAGATCAAGTCATGCTTTTAGGCGTGACAAAGTTATCGTTTCGTTTAACCAGGTTTATCCTCCTAGTTCTTAGCCAATCTTGTTGTGATAGAGGTCACCCTCTCCAACAAGATGACCGTGCCCGTGTGACGATGCATGGTTCACATTCGACATAATTTTGGTGGAAGAATTTTACCTCTTCCTACGACTTAGTTTATAGACCGTAAAATCCGATGTTATTTATCATTATGACGTCGATTGATCATATAATCAATTTGCAATTCTTTTATTCAATCGAAATATTATTTCAAAATTCAAAATGCTATCACTTATACATGCCACTTATTAAGCCTTACGTAATCCAAGCAGTTTTACGTGCTTTTCGAAAATATCTCTACGTAATGGCTTAGTTAATGGGTCCGCGACCATATTGTCTGTGGACAAGTATTCTAAAGTGATTATATTGTCTTCCAAAACAGATTTAGCATAACTGTATTTCACATCGATGTGTTTGGTCCTACTGTGGTACTTTGGATTCTTAACTGCTGCAATGACTGCCTGACTGTCGGAGTATACCTTTACGGGTTTACTCTCATTGCCAGCGCCAATTAATGCAGTAAGAAGCTTTTTTCAGCCAGACCGCTTCTTGTGCGTTTTTGGAGAGGGCAACGAATTTCGATTCCATAGTGGAAAGCGCGACACAAGATTGCTTCTTGCTTACCCATGATATGGCAGTATTAGCAGGAGGAAAAATACTCATGTGGTGGACTTACGATATCATCCGGATCGCCACCGTGGTCGGCGTCACTATAACCGGTTAATTCTATCTGTCTGCCCTCTTAGCACAGAACATAGTCGACAGTACCTTTCAGGTATCTTATAATTCGTTTCACGGCGTTTAAATGTTGATAACTAGGATCTGATTGGAATAGGTCCACAGCGTAACAGATATCCGGCTGAGTACATAGCATGGCATACAAGAGACTTCCTACCATTCTTAGATACTCTGCATCCTTCATATGTTCACGCTCCTGCTGGTTCTTCGGGCCATCACCCTTTGACAGCGCGCACCCGAACACAACCGGCGTATCCACGGGTATAGCATCGAGCATTCTGAATCTTTTCAACAGTTTGTTGATATAAGATTCTTGAGAAAAACACAATCTCCGGGCGGCACGATCTCGGACAATTTTAATGCCTAAGATGTACGTGGCCTCTCCCATGTCTTTCATCTCAAATGCTGATGCTAACCAGGACTTTGATTTATTCATGAAACTCACATCGTTCGCAGCAATGAGTATGTCATCTACGTATAATGTTATGATGGCATACTTAGACCCGAAGGTCTTAGTGTAAACGCAGGGATCCTTGTGAAGGTTCACAAATCCGTTTACAACGATCTCCTCATGGAATCTGCGGTACTATTGTCGAGACGATTGTTGTAAATAGATCTTTGGAGTTTGCAAACTTTACGTTCTTTGCCAGGAGTAATAAAACCCTCTGGCTGCTCCATATAGATCTTTTCCTCTAGGTTTTCGTCGAGGAGTGCGGTCTTTAACATCCATTTGGTGTAGCTCTAGATCGAGGCATGCAACAAGGGCAATGATGGCCCTAACTGTGGTGTAACGCACAGTTGGTGAGTATGTTTCATCAAATTCCACTCCGTGAATTTGGGTATATTCTTTCGCAATCGTTCGAGTTTTGCACCACTCAACTTTTCCATCAGTATCGAATTATAAAATTTTACTTTCTAGCTCTGCGGTTAGCAGGTAAATCAACTGAAGACCAAAACCGAATTTATTTTCATTTAGGCATATTCATCCTCTATTGTTTTCCTTCATTCCCTCGTTTGAGGTTGTCAGACCTAAAATCTGACTACGGCGGATACGTTTTGAAAACGTGGATTTTCAAAAAAGTCGTCACTAGTTAATTATTAGGCTTCCTAAATTACCCAAGCGTATAACGAATTAAACACCAAGGTACAAATTCGGTCTACAATCAGAAATTAGAGTTCGGGGGTTCTATTACAAATTAAAAATAAACAATTTGTAATTACTCCCTTTCGGTACTCAATTCACTTAATTTGCCAGCTTTATTGTTCTATGCACATGTTATATTAGATTAATTCAACGATGTCAAGGTTTAATTAAATTTGTCATATACAACAAAAAATATATGTATATATTATCAAACAAACCTAAGTCTAAAAAAAGACTAATTATTATTTATAACTCTTAATTACGACAAAAATCTAAAATATCAAAATTATCAAACATGCTTAAATAACACACATCATTTACCCAATTAAATTTAAACTACTTAATTAAATATAATAAAAAATAATACAAGAAAAAAACATAAAGCAGAATAATAATAAATAATATAAATCTAAAACAAATAATAAAATAAAAATAAAAATAAAAATAAAAATAAAAATAAAAACAGGAAACAAAAAAACAAAAGACGACTTACCTAACCGAAGGAGTCGCAGCTGACTTCGAACGGCGGCTGCTGGTGGTCAAGGAAGCAGGACGGCGTCGTAGAGATCGGAGGGACGACCGGAACGGTGTGGCCGGCTCGGAGCGCTGCGTCGGAGATCAGCGAAGTGGAGTCACGGCTGCAGCAACTAAGCAACAGGCGGCCACCGGCAGAGACGTGGGTGGAAGGATGGGAACCTCGGTGACCCCGGGAGGCGGCGCGGACGGCAAGCGAAGCCAAGCAACAGAGCAGCGGAGCGGGACACGGTGGATGGTGGTCACCGGAGGTCGAGCTTGGCTGGCGGGAGACTTAACAGAGAGAGATGTGAGGGAGAGAGAGAGAGAGAGAGAGAGAGAGAGAGAGAGAGAGAGAGAGAGAGAGAGAGAGAGAGAGAGAGAGAGAGAGAGAGAGAGAGAGAGAGAGAGAGAGAGAGAGAGAGAGAGAGAGAGAGAGAGAGAGAGAGAGAGAGAGAGAGAGAGAGAGAGAGAGAGAGAGAGAGAGAGAGAGAGAGAGAGAGCAGACGGTGATGGTCACCGGCAAGGGACGAGGTGGGGCGGAGGTCCTGGCCGGAGGTGGCTGTGGCATCGGCGCCGATGAGAAGGGGCAGCGGGAAAATTTGATGAAAAAAAAACTTTTTATTTACTAGGAGACAAAAATGCACGAACTTCGAGACCATATGTTTATTATTGATGTGGTGTTCTCTTTTACATTGGCAAGTGATCCTTTTATAGCTAAACTAAGACCTCCAAACTAGGAAAATCAAATCTGAAAAATATACACCATTAATATTCCGAAAATATACATATATATTTATGTATTTCACCATAATATCGCATATACAGTATCCTATTTTAAGTCAGTCATATCTTTAGAAACTTCGCGACCTTGCATATTTAAATACTTCCTTTTTTTAACGCGTCACATATGACATTTTGAACGTGCTAAGCGCGGACCAAAATTAGGTGTTTACAGCTTGCCCCTCTTTGGACGAATTCCCGAGGGGATTTGTCCAAAGACGAGTAAACACTAATTTTGGTTGGGAAGTATATCTTCTTTTGAGTCTTCGAATCTTCAAGGAAACTCCTGGCTTATTTAGGACGGTGCGAAAGAAAACCTCTATTGATAATGCAGAATGTAGAGCCTCCAGCGACAGTGCGGTAAATAAGAGCCTCCAGTTGCGGTGCGGAAAAGTAAAGCCTTGGTCGGCGGTGTCCCTGTTGACGGTGCTTCCGTTGGCGGTGCGTAAAAGTAAAGCCTTCAGTGGCGTGCAGTAACGAAAAGCCTCATTCGGCGGTGTTCTTGTTGACGGTGCTTCCGTTGGCGGTGCGTAAAAATAAAGCCTCCATGGCGTGCAGTAACGAAAAGCCTCGGTCGTCGGTGTTCCTGTTGACGGTGCTTCCGTTGGCGGTGCGTAAAAGTAAAGCCTCCAGTGGTGTGCAGTAACGAAAAGCCTCGAGTGGCATGCAGAAAAGTAAAGCCTCCAGTGGCGTGACTTGTGAAGGCTGAATACTAAGGCTCCGTTCTTCGGGGGTGACTCTCAGAAAGCTGGAAAACTTTAGATCCTGATTGTCGGCTGTGACTTGTAGGAACAGACTGTAACAGTCCTACTCATCATTGAATGGTGACTCACGAGATCAGACTGTAACCGTCCCGTTTGCCGTGAATTTGACTCGTAGGAACAGACTGTAACAGTCCTACTCATCCTTGAATGGTGACTCGCGAGAGCAGACTGTAACCGTCCCGCTTGCCATGAAGTTGACTCGTAGGAACAGACTGTAAAATTCCTACTTATCCTTAGAATGCGACCTGCGAGAGCAGACTGTAACCGTCTCGCTTGTCGTGAAGTTGACTCGTAGGAACAGACTGTAACAGTCTTACTCATCCTTGAATGGTGACCCGCGAGAGCAGACTGTAACCGTCCCGCTTGCCGTGAAGTTGACTCGTAGAAACAGACTGTAACAGTCCTACTCATCCTTGAATGGTGACTCGCGAGAGCAGACTGTAACCGTCCCGCTTGCCATGAAGTTGACTTTGGAAGACGCTGTGTCGTAGAAAATACACTTGCGCATGAATGTTTGTCCCTAATTTTTGCCTAAACTGTGCATGGTGCGACAATCTAGCGGGATCTTTTTTTTTTAATCTATCATATTCTCTCCTTTTGTTACGGTCGATTGAGAGATATCCGACTGTGCCCCTCGGTTTTTTATTTTCTCTCATTTTTCCATGATTGCAATTTATGAACTTGCAACCATGCCTCTCATTTCCTGATTTTCCCTAGGTCGCCCTTTCGGGTTTTCAACCTAGCGAAGCACTCTTTATTTGTTAGCCGATTAAACGGTGGCTGTGACCCGTACTTTATTTTCCGCCTCGATGCGGGAGTATTTGTAGCCGTTTGGAGGGTGACTGTGACCCTTTTCTCACCGTCTTCAATGTTGCGGGAGCTCTTTTGATTGTGGCCATTTAGAGGATGGCTGTAGCCCTTCGTTCCTCGTTTCTGATCCGGGAAACACTTTTCGTATGTAACTATTTCGAGTGTGGTTGTCGCCCTTTCACTAAATACCCGCCATCGATGTTCTGGGAGAACTCTTTTGATTATAGCCGTTTAGAGGGACGACTGTAACCCTTTTTTTTTTTTTTCCCGCCCTCACCGGGTTCGCGGGATCACTCTTTTTTGTGTAGCCATTTTAAGGGTGGCTGTGGCCCTTTTTATTCTCCCGCCCTCACAGTGTTCGCGGGGTCACTCTTTTATCTGTAGCCATTTGGAGGGCGGCTGTGGCCCTTTCACTTATTTCCCGCTTTTGACGTTGCGGGGGCGCTCTTTATCTGTAGCCATTTTAGGGACGACTGAGACCCTTTTATTTGTAGTTGATTTAGGGACAATTGTGACCCTTTTATTTATTCATTGCTCTCACAAGATTTGCATTGACACTCTCTTTATTTTTCTGTAGCCGATTAAAGGGCGGCTGTGACCCTAAATGATTTTTTTATTTTTATTTTTTTTGCATTTTGCTCTCTTTTTTCAGCTCACCTTTTGCCATGACTGCCCCTGCGGGTTTTCAATCATTCCCCTCTCCCTAACTTTTGCCTAGGTCGCCTTTACAGGTTTTCAACCTAGCGGGAATTTTTTTTTTCTCTTTTTCAACAACAATTATGTACATGCCCATAGTCGCGGATTGAAAATTTCAAATTCTCGGAACTTCTTCTGGATAAAGACTCGGCTGATCAAGTCAACATATGCCGATGTAGACGCCCTGGACTCACCCTACGACCAATGGATGACATAGGCAACGATTTCTTGTCTCGGCTTCTCAAGTGCCCCGGCTATTGCTCAATCTTATCTGGGGATGCCCCAAGGCTAGCACCAATCGGGTTAGGCTCGTCACATGCTGGATGAATGGTCTAGTTGATGAAAACACATGGATGATGTTGAGTTTGGCACAGTAGTCCGCAAATGGTAAATTTGGGCATATATATCGCCCGAGGTATCTGGGATAAATTCGACAGCTTGCGGCGAGCAAAGGGCCGCGTACGAGATGTGCTCTTCAGGGGCTTTGATTTGGATGATTATCCAAACTGCACAATGATTAAGGAAAAACTCAAATTTCGGGCATAAAAATGTTCACAACTTTTCTTACCTGGGTGTTGGATTTTTTTATAGTGGGCAATGTGCTTGCTATGCGACTAGCCCTTCTGCATGTCCTGATTTTCCTGCTCCATCTAGAAAACACAACTTGTATATGAACACCGGCCGGAAAGTATATGCCCCTGGACCTCTGACGGAAGGCACCAACAATAATGCTTCATTTGTTTGACATCTCAAATGATGATTGATCGGCACATTGAATCTTCTGGGGACCCTCAATGATCTCTTGATATTTTCATGCCTTATCTCAATGGGAGATGCCCCTTGGTTACCGCCGACTGGTTTAGACCTCGCCGTAAAACAGATGTACGACTTGGTTCGGGGACACGTATGAATTCCACACATGGTAGGTGAAATTTTGGCATGGAAGTTCTTTGAAGCAGTCACGTTTCACGTGGATGCGACCTCGTCGAAGTGGTCGTCTGATCTGCAAAAAGAGTAGGGACACTCAAATCTCAAGGAAAAATCAAGTACAATTCATCGTACCTGAGCGTTGGATATCACGAGTGTGAAGTTTATGCTTTGTGCAACTGGATGGCTGCACGTTCTTTTTTGTTGCCCCATTTAGCCGGCATAACTTATATGTACATGATACCTTAACCTAGGGTACCTGAAAAGACCAAACACGAAAGTTAGTATAAAGAATAAAAGAAGTCATGCATGATTTCTCGGAAAATTTCTAATGTCATTCATTTCATAATTTGATTACATTTCAGAAAGAATCAAAATTTAAGATCTAAGGTGTTTTGCACTAGCTTGGAGTTTACTGAATTCGCTGAGTGCACTATCTGGCTCGAACGCATGACAGATGCTCAAAACAAAGTTTTTTTAAAAAAGGTTTTCTCGTCCTTTGTTTAAACTCGAATAGTCGCACTCAACTGCACAGTTAAACTATTTTCTCAAAAAATAGAATCAAATCTCTTTTTTAAAACGCTAGCTTATGCGAAGGTTGAAATGACGATCTTGCCGAAAAAGTGCAATACACATTGGATAAAAAAAATGAATGACACTTTGAATTTTTTTAAAATGCTCATGCATGCTCGAAAGTTAAAGTTCTACCATTAAGAAACTTACAACTTACAACCAGTTTACCTGAATGATACATATGTACAAAATGAAAAATCCATGTAAAGTTTTTTTATAAAAACAAATGCAAATGCGATGCATGTTTGGAATTAGAAGCTCAAAAACTAAGAGAAGATTTACAATCTATCAAAAAAGAATCGTTTTTCCTAAAAAAATGCCTATGAGATGTGCATGAGATGCATACTTGAAATGAAATTTCTACAGTTAATAAAATTTATAAGTTATCTGAAAAGATTTTTTTATTTTTGTTTTTTTAACGAGGAAAAAAAAATCAATGCATCTTGGTTGCTCAAAATTAAAAATTCAGGTGAAAAGTTTTTTTTGCACAAAAATAAATACAAGATGCAGACTTAAAAATGAAAGTTCTACAACTAAGAAAAATTACAATTTACCTGAAAGGTTTTTTTTTTTTTTTTTTTCGAAAATAGTGCATATGAGATGCACATCTTAAGATTAAAAAAAATCAGGTAAAATGTTTTTTTAAACAATGAGCCCTAAAACTAAGAGAGCTTACAATTTATCTAAAAAGTTTTTTTTTTAATTAATGCATATTGGATGCATTATTAAAAATAAAATAATTCAGTTAAAAAGTTTTTTTAAATGATGCATATGGAATGCACGTTCGAAATTAGAAGCTCTAATAGCTAAAGTTGAATTACAATTTTTCCTAATTTTTTTTTCTTTTTTGCATATGCGACGCGCAACCAAAATTAAAACTTACTTGAAGAGAGTTTTTTTTTTTTTTAAATAATGCGTATGAAACACAAGTTTAAAATAAAAAATTCAGGTAATATTTTTTTTCTTAAAAAAACAATGCATACGAAATGCATGTTTGAAAAAAAAATTCTACAACTAAATGAATAACTAGTTAGCTAAAAAAAGGTTTTTTTGTTTTTTTTTAAAAAATGCAATGAGATGAATACACGAGAAATATAAGTTATTTACCTGATAACATTTACAACAAAAAAACAAATCATGTTATGGGGGGTAAAAAAAATGTGTGGCTTTGCTCTACAAGGTAGGTTCCACTGATAGGTTCCCGACACTGTGGTTTCCTCCCCCTAAAAAGGGATCTCAGGACCTACAGGAGCGAGTGAGTTTTTCCGAGTCGTACCGGCGGAACTACCACTCGGGTCGTACCGTACTAAACCTCTGGGGTTCCTAGTCGCCTTGGGTTTGAGGCGTTTTGGACGTTACACTTGAGTGGGTGTATGTAAATTCAAATAATGCATATACAACAAAGAAAAATAGCTAGTCATAATAAAAACTTAACACCACACCTGAAAGCACACAAAAAAAACAACCAAGTTAGAATAACAAATTCAAATATGAATAAAAAAAATAAAACATGGAAAATAAGCAAATATAAAGAGCCCGAACCCTCGATTGTCCCCAGTGAAGTCGTCAAATTGTCAGACCTAAAATCTGACTACGGCAGATACGTTTTGAAAACGTGGATTTTAAAAAAAGTCGTCACTAGTTAATTATTAGGCTAACTAGAATCGTAAATTACCCAAGCGTATAACGAATTAAACACCTAGGTACAAATTCGGTCTACAATCAGAAATTTGAGTTCGGAGGTTCTATTACGAATTAAAATAAACAATTTGTAATTACACCCTTTCGGTACTCAGTTCACTTAATTTGCCAGCTTTATTGTTTTATGCACATGTTATATTAGATTAATCCAACGATGTCAAGGTTTAATTAAATTTGTCATATACAAAAAAAATATATGTATATATTATCAAACAAACCTAAGTCTAAAAAAAGACTAATTATTATTTATAACTTCTAATTACGACAAAAATCTAAAACATCAAAATTATCAAACATGCTTAAATAACACACATGATTTACTCAATTAAATATAACCAATTACATTTAAAATACTTAATTAAATATAATATAAAATAATATAAGAAAAAAAACAAAAAGCAGAATAATAATAAATAATATAAATCTAAAACAAATAATAAAATAAAATAAAAATAAAAACAGGAAACAAAAAAACAAAAGACGACTTACCTAACCGAAGGAGTCGCGGCTGACTTCGAACGGCGGCTGCTGGTGGTCAAGGCAGCAGGACGTCGTCGTAGAGATCGGAGGGACGACCGGAACGGTGTGGCCGGCTCGGAGCGCTGCGTCGGAGATCAGCGAAGTGGAGTTACGGCTGCAGCAACCAAGCAACAGGCGGCCACCGACAGAGACGTGGGTGGAAGGATGGGAACCTCGGTGACCCCGGGAGGCGGCGCAGACGGCAAGCGAAGCCAAGTAACAGAGCAGTGGAGCGGGACGCGGTGGATGGTGGTCGTCGGAGGTCGAGCTTGGCCGGCGGGAGACTTAACAGAGAGAAATGTGAGGGGGAGAGAGAGAGAGAGAGAGAGAGAGAGAGAGAGAGAGAGAGAGAGAGAGAGAGAGAGAGAGAGAGAGAGAGAGATGGCTGAGCGGACGGTGATGGTCACCGGCAAGGGACGAGGTGGGGCGGAGGTCCTGGCCGGAGGTGGCTGTGGCTTCTGCGCCGATGAGAAGGGGCAGCGGGAAAATTTGATGAAAAAAAAACTTTTTATTTACTAGGAGACAAAAATGCACGAACTTCGAGACCAGCTGTTTATTATTGATGTGGTGTTCTCTTTTACATTGACAAGGGATCATTTTATAGCTAAACTAAAACCTCCAAACTAGGAAAATCAAATCTGAAAAATATACACCACTAATATTCCGAAAATATACATATATATTTATGTATTTCACCATAAATACACATAATATATTTTCTGAATACTTTACAATAAATAGCGCATATACACTATCCTATTTTAAGCCAGTCCTATCTTTAGAAACTTCGCGACCTTCCATATTTAAATACTTCATTTTTTTAACGCGTCACACATGACATTTTGAACGTGCTACGCGCGGACCAAAATTAGGTGTTTACAGAGGTTATTTCATTGCTTGCTGAACCGTCATTGGTTCGTGAATGAATGTCTCACTTGATAGGATACTTCTTTGACAGAAGTTCGTTGCCTTTGACTATGTATAGGCTCGTTAATCCATCTATAATATGATCTCTACTCCCACTCGGAATAATGCTTCTTCTCGGAGCAGTACTCCCACTGGATTTATTATGAGGACGTTTCCATCATCATTTACCATGTCATTCACTAATGCATGCTATAGGGGTGGAACCGGCGAAACCTCTCCGATGCTAAAGTAAGTACAGTATTCTAGAGAGAGAAACTAGAGAGAATGCAGAGCTCAAGTATGCAAAAGTTCATAATGTGAAGAATGAGAAATGTTGAGCCCTATATATAGGCCTCAAGGGGGATTAAGACGGCTAATGACGTCATTAATCACTAAACATGTCTCATTAGTAGATAATGAAGGGTTTAAACCCTTGTAAGCATGGTAGAGTTCATAATATTGTGTAAGGGTCGTGTGTGTAAGTGTAGTCGGGTCTTCGCGCGGCGTGATCCGGGTGACAGTCTTTCGGACGTCGCGTACACCCTTTAGATGGACATGTTAATTCAACTAGGGGCGGTGTCGAGGTCGGACTGGCTGGTCCGACCTCAGAGGGCTGAGATCGGACCAGCTGGTCCGATCTCAGGGGCCTGAGATTGGACAAGCTATGGCCCGGGCGGTTGTTTATTCCCGTCCGGATCGTTTTCTGCTGTGGGTAGTGTGTTTGGGTCAATGTTTCAATTTGCAATCGCATGTGGGGTTATTGTGATAATACAATCCGAACTAAAACGGGTTCAAATTAGGCGTATATCCATCATTTTCCCCCGAGTCAAACAATGGCCTAACTCTTGATTGACTCTATTTTACGATGGGATGAGACACTCAATTTGAAGCCGTTGTTTACCTCTTAACAAGCTCATCACATATCCATTGGCATGGCGCAGTGCTAATTGTCATCTCCCGAGGAAGGGAAGACATGATCGTTAGTATAAATATGCATGCATTCAAATACATATCGAAAAATGTGGGTATGACAAAAATCATATTTTCCTATATGAGAGTAAAAATATGAACATGGATATAGGCATGGTGCAATCATGATCTTAGACCGGTGAAATTCAAGTCTAAGCCAGTATAATCATGGAGATGTACGTGTAAAATGATTTCTCGTGTAAAAATATGCTAACCATGTATGGAAATTTCTAAGTATTAAATGCATGACATGTGTGTATGGAAATGTTAACATGGGTGTAAGCATAATAACTATGGTTAAAAATCGGTAAAGGTGTCAGTTTTTAATCTTAACCATTAGATCTCCTTACTTTAAATTGATGGTGGAGATTTAATGATTTGAAAAACCGTACACTAAGAGAGAAGAGGGATTAACCTCTTTTGTAGCCACTATCTTTTTCTTACTCTCAAGCATCTCTTTCTTGGAGGCCAAGTATTTCACTTGGTTCAATTTTTAGGGGTGGCCTGCGTTCTTTGTCGCGGCGGCGGGGAGAGGTGCGTGGACGGGAGGAGCTCGAATTCCGACACGGTGGGAGGAATGAGAAGGTCTGACGGGTGGCGACGGCGAGACCCTCGGCGACGTGAGCGGCGGTCGAAGCTGGAGGTCGTCCTTTCAGCGGCGAGGCAGCAGCTCCAGGCGGAAGAGAAAGGCAGCTCCGATCGGCGGGGCGACGGAGCTTCAGGCGACGAGGGTGTCCCAGTGACCTAGGCGGTGCAATAGCGTGTGGGGTCATCGTGATAATACAATCTGAACTAAAACGGGTTCAAATTGGGCGTATATCCATCAATAGCTTGGACGAGGTTTGAATTCGAGACATTTAGTCGAAGCTAATGTTCATAGTCGTATATTATTCGTTGATTGTCCAACCTAATTGTGACTGGAAAATACATGGAAGTTCGAATTATTAAGCTAGCAATATGCATAGAGAATCTAAAAACAATCACAATTATATGTTATATTGTTAATTGATATTCTAGATTTAAAATAAGATATATGGTATCTCAATTATAAAATTGGTTGATTTTAATTTTTTTCGGCTGATTGTGGCGTTAAAATTGGCGTTTTAAGCAACAAAAACATGTTAATTTACACTTTTACGAAGTTTCAGATTCGTTGCTCGTAGTTTAAACTTAATTTATGTTTGAAAAACATAATTTTGTTCAGTCAATTTTAAGATTAAAAAAAATAAAATAAACTAATATGATAACTAGGATACCAAATATCAACTTTTTAAATATAACAGCGATAAGCAACATGGCTTTTAGATGAGATTGTTTTTAGGTTATTAACCTATAATTTTATAAATTACAAAGGCAGAAACGCAAATTGCAATTATAAAATCTATCATTGTGGATTGTAGAAATTTGACGAAGACCTTCATAAGACGTAGATTCAGTCACATCTTTATAGAAAAGCTAATAGAGCAATTGATGTTGTCACTAATCACTATAAGAAATTGGTAATTTTTTACGATATTTTTTTAAGAGAACCAGACCCTCATAAATCATAAAAAAATTCTAAGGATTTATTATGTTTAGAGGGAATTTTCTTACAAAACTTAAAATTTTGTAAGAGGTTTTTAAAGAAGTTTCTAGTCAAGTGTTTTGTTAGGAGTCACCCCTTTAGAAAAATTGAATGTTGTATTTTAAAAAGATTTTCACAATTCACTTACAAATAAGTTTATATAACTATCACAAATAAATCTTTTACAAACGACTAGATTCTTGTAATTTTGTTTGCAAAGTAAACTGTTTTTTCAAACCCGATTAGTTATCCGTGATTCTCATATCTAAAGAGTTTTAGCATTTGTTAAAAGATGTATTATTTGTAAGTTTTAAGAATTTATTTGTTTGTTGGAAAAAAAAAAAAAACTTATTTGTTTGCATATCTTTGAAAAAAAATAGTGTGATTAAGAATTACAAATATATTCGAGGTGGGATTTTATTGTTAAAAAAACAATCTGGTATCCACCAAGAGAAAAGCATACAAATTGCACAAAAAAACAAGTAAAGGAAGTCCGTTGAAAATTTTAGCGACAGAGTTTGCATGAAACGTGCATGATGGGTTTCTTAATTTTAGTGCAGAAACATACGGTGTTAGGATACTCGTTAGTCATTTCATTTCACACCCTATTTTAAGACATATGTTTTCATTTATTTGAAGCTGACCACTATTTTCAATTGAAATTTTATATTTATTATTATTGTTAGATCCGGCAAGTGGGTCTCGATATGACTGCTGAGTTACGCCGCTCCTAGGCTTCCACAAAGAGATGGATTGGTTAAATAAGTATTTGTCCTTATAGGGAGTATGTAAGTATGAATGTATAGATCATATCCAAAATGAAGAGTATGTAGATGTATATATAGATAATGTGCCGATTATGGTTTAGCGGTTCAATGCTTCAATCATTAACTATTGGTTTAAACACCGCTGAGATCCTGAGAATTAAGAATTATTTATGGCCAGTAATTTACCCATTTTGGTAGGCATGGGCATGGGCACAGAACAGGTTCGGGCCGAACCAGTTAAGAACTGCTCCGGAACTGATTCAAACAGTTCATGTTCAACAGAGACTAGTCTGTTTAAAACAGTTCTGGACCGGTTCGAAACAAGTATGAACTGGTTCAGAACAGATTTTAAGTTTAATTATATATATATAAAAAAAAAACTTAATACAATTGCATATTCCTCTCTCTTACTTTATTGCCGGCGCCAGCCATGGTTTTCACCTACCTCAGCCGCCTGGAGAAGTCTATCATTCTTGGTTCCCAGAGCTTCTCCTGAACAAGGGATTTAGGCACCATGATAGCCACCTGCTTCTCTTATTGGCGGTTGTGGTCAAACGGCGACGCCGACTAGAAACGACAGTAGTACTTGTTCCCGCGGCGGTTGTCCGCCGTGACC
Organism: Clarkia xantiana subsp. parviflora; assembly: GCA_036873135.1. Lineage (NCBI taxonomy): Eukaryota > Viridiplantae > Streptophyta > Magnoliopsida > Myrtales > Onagraceae > Clarkia > Clarkia xantiana. The sequence continues at coordinate 25,673,901 of JAPTYO010000009.1, read as the reverse complement.
GTCTCTAGAGCCGCTACGAACGGGTCAAAAATTTCATACCGGAGATTGTGCTTCCTCAAAGGCTTCTCGGGGAGGAAGCTCCGGTGACGGGGCTCCGTCGCCTGGCTGGTATAGGCGGCAGAGCCTTCACCTTGCCGTCATAGAAGAGCTAGTCGGCAAACGATGTAGATGGCAGAGACTCTGCGTAGCTGTGGTGGCCACGTTTCTTCATCGGGGACTCAAAAATCGAAGTGGTGATGAAGCCCTTGAGGCCCCTACCAATGTTGAAATGAAAGTCAAGTTCATTGGAATCTTCCAGATCGAGATTCTATTTGGCGTTACGACTTGAGGGGACGGTGTAGAAGGAGACATGGTGAGTGTCTGTGGTGCATGGAATCGGTGGTGTGCTAAGGAAGTTTGAGGAGTTGAAGGATAAGTCTTCGGACGCCATTGAAGTTCTGAATCCAAGCTGAAAGTGAAAGTGAAACAGAAGACTGATGGGGAACCGGTCCAAATTCAGTTCTCAATGAACTGAAGTGCTTGAGAATTGGTCCGGATCGAACATGTCTGAACGGTCCATACTAGTTAGTCTGGACCGGTTTTTTGCCCAAGCCTAACTTACGGGTTGATCCAGTGCGAGTGATGACTAGTTTGGTATGGAGTATACATTCAACGGGTGTTGTCCTCCAGATGGGCCCTTTCTAGGACCACCTTGAAAAAAAAAAATAAGATAATATCCTAACTAGGGTTCTTTTCTTATCATAGCAGGCTCCAAACCCAACTATAGTTTCCATGTTAACATTACATCTATAGAGTATCTTACTTCGTTTCCTTATAAGTGTCCTGTTTTACCTTACCTAGTCCACGAATGGATCAGGTCAGGGCGTACAACTCAGGATTGTTCGGATCCTATATATACCTCATTAATGGGTAGATTAATTTTCATTTGTCTCACTGCCTGGAACTTAATCTGGTCGAGGCGTTTCCCAATAGAAGAGTCACCTCTACTCGTTCTTACTCCGTAGTGTGTGTTGACTAGACGTGTTTCGACGTGACTACCTCTCTTGGAAACGTCTTATGGATATACGCCAAATATGAACCCATTTTGGTTCGGATTTAATCGCCACGATAACCCCACACACGATTTCAAATCGAGACATTGACCCGAACACACCACCCGCAATAGAGAAGGGCTCAGACGGGAAAAAACACATGCCCGGACAGTATCTGGTCTGATCTCTGCTAGTTGAGATCAGACCAGCTAGTCCTATCCCAGTATGCTGAGATAGGACTAGTCTGACCCCGACACTTCCTCCAGTCGGACTAACACGTCCGACTAATGGGTGTATGCGACGTCTGAGCAACTGCCGTCTGGATCACGCCTCGGGGAGACCCGTCAACATCTCACACACGTGATCCCTACACAACACTACGAACTCTCCCATGTTTACAAGGGCTTAAACCCTTCATTATCTATTAATAAAACACGCTTAGGGATTAACGGAGTCATTAGCCGCCTTAATCCCCCTTTGAGGCCTATATAGGGCTGAGTATTTATCATTCCACACATTATTATGAACTTTTGCATACTTGAGCTCTGCCTTCTCTCTAGTTTATTTCTCTAGAAACACTATACTTATTTAAGCATCGGAGAGGGTTTGCCGGATCCACCCCCGGCTTACCCCTCGTGCAGGTCTGCGAAGGAACGGATTACGAGAAGAGTTAAGGAAAATAGATTGAATAGAGGAAATTACACCCATGGGAACGACATTCGGGTTGACATCCAAACGCCCCGATATCGATGTCCCAACACTTGGCGCCGTCTGCATGATTCGAACAAAAAGCCATGACAAGCAAACCATGAGCCCAAGCAACAATACTTCGCCACCCCCTACGAATCGGCGGTCGAGTATCCAATACAAATGTTATTCGCGAAGGTTTTTCAAGAGGAGGTGCATCGTCCAATTCAAGAGTCATACATACCTTTCAAACAAGGAAACCATCGAAAAACCAACGATGGAGTGCTACACGGAGCTACCCTGTCATCGCTACCGCTGCCGTGGCAACCGCGTTTGCCGTCGCCGTTGCGACCGTGTTTACCGCTGACGCTGTGACTGATTTTATCGTTGTCATTGCGACCACCGTTAACGCCGATAATTGACGTGCGACTGCTAGATTTTTCATCGCCGCTGTCGTTGAGACCTGGCGATAGGATTGTCGCCAACCGAAATCATCTCCGACAAAAACCGTTGTCGACCGAAAACCGTCGTCAACCGAAATCGTCCATTTTAAGAGACACATATGCCTTTCAAGCAAACAAGAAGATCCCATTGATAGACGTGGAGGAGCGCTACTTTAGAGCACTACGATACGACATACCAAAAATTGGTAAAACAATCAGAGGGGAGAGATTTAGACATCGCGCCCATCATAAAAGAGTGCAATCGATACAAGGATTGGTTTCAAAAAGAAGCAAATGTCTTTTCAAGTTAGGGCAAGTGAAGTTACCGACTTTGAAACTCACGCAGTCGATACAGGGAGTAATCTTTCACTACACATTCAATGATCTAAATACTTTGACATTACTATGCATTGCAAACACCTATCTTATGACAGGGGGAATAGGAAATGAAAGCAAGCACAAAAGGGGAAGGATCGAACATTTGGGAAAATCCGTTTCGACTCAGAGACCCGAATTGATTTTCAGTCGTTGTGATTTACCAGAATTGCCGTCATAGATCACCTGATCACGTCGCTTTGCTCCGCCAAGCCATCCCACGTAGCTGACCTCTCACCGATCACTGCACCGGTCAACATCATTGTGCTCCGAAAAAACGGGTCGCGTCGAGGAAACCACCGCATCGCCCAACTACAACCTACCAAGCACGTGCACCCTCAAAGAAATCATGCTTGCAAAGCGCACCCAAATCAAAGGTATTCAAGAGTTCAACCACGAGTTACACACAAATAATGGATCAAACTTAAACACTCCCTAAAAGCGGTGACCGATTACTCGACAACCAAGGGTATACTCAACACCAGAGGGGGGGAGATAAATTCTAACTCCTAGGTCAAGATGCGGAGAATGTCACGACATCGAAAAACAATGAATGATCCCCTAGTCATCACAAGGGTCACCAAAAGCTTCAACATCGGAAGGATATTGGTTTCGTAAGAGCAACTTCCTACAAGGGGGGAGACACCCGCATAACAGGTAACGCTAGACATACTGTCAGCACCGTCGTACTCCCAGATTACACACCAAAGGGCGATCTGAACCAGAAAAGAGCAAAAAGAAAAACCATGCATTACCAAGAAGGCGTTATGACAATCTCTCACGCCTAAAAGCCAAGAGGAAATCAAAGACGCTCACGGCGGGCGGAATAAACAATAGAGATGCCTAGAACCCCGAGAATGTATGGAAATAAACATCCCAAGAAGCGGTAACTGACCGTCCAGACCTCCGAATCCGACTCATAGCAGTCGTTCTGATCGGACGCGCCCATCTGATACACGACCTTACTACTTGGATCCGCTGACTCAACTCAACAACTCGATCTGTCGTGTTTGAACAGGACCACCCTTTTGATCTACTCTCCCTCAGAAAACATCTCAAAAAGATAAACATACACATCCAAGAGGTGTATTCAGGGACAAAACCTCGAAAAAGATGTTCAAGGTTAGAGCTTCACTCCTGAGTGAGAAGAAAAATGCGCTTAACATCCCATTGAAGAAATTTTAAGAAGTAATGAGCAAGTGGGGCACCATTCAAATGGCAACCCACAACCACCACGGAGCGTACAAACCAACTATTAACAAAGGAGGGGGAGACTTAAACTCCACCTACCAAAGCGACGGAGAAGCAAAACAAGGCAAGAAGCATATTAGTGCCAAACGCCTGACCTACTACAGAATCTACAAAGGAACATCACTCGACCTATACGATCTTACATAACTGTCGGAAAAGGTGGCTACACTAAAGGAACTTTAATCACAAGTGATACCAGCAAGCCTATCCCAACCAGGAGCATAAAGAGAAGAAACATTCCTCATCGCCAGCGAGAAACTCTAATGACACAAAACTTACAAAATAGATAGTGCCACAACTAGAATAAGAAAAATGGGATACACCTCCCATCAAGGGCCTTAAGGCATGATAAGAGATCTCTAAGCAAAACCAATGAAGGAGTACCTCCTACTTCAGAATCATCAACGTCAATATTTGAGCAAGGAATCAACACCGAGTCCAAGCTCAAAGTTAAGGCAAACCAACCAACAACTCAACACCATGGGAAGTAAGGCTTCGAGATCGACCCTTACAGTAGACGCGCATCTTCACCAAGCGCCTTGTCCATGAATGTTAAGAAATTTGTCTCTGACATCCCATCAAGAGAATAATCCCAATATAGGGGGCACCGGTGGATAATCCCGCCCTTAATATTATACGCCAAACACTGCATAGGAAAATAGGGGGAACCCGTCGTTTCGACATCTCTCACTCACGTATACGTCCGTAACACAAGCGCAACTTCAAATGAAGTTAGCCTACAAGGCATAGCCAATAAGAGGGCAAACCCGCGTAAAATCACAAGACAGCACCTACAAACCTAAAGGAAAACATCATTTTTAAGTTAAAGTACTAATTCAAGGAGAACTCACAATCAATATTGGAGATGGGAGGAACATGACCAAGGTGACACCCCCTAAAAGCATTCGAAAATACTCCAAGGTAAAAGTAAAGGCGAAGCATACCAAGTCCCACAACAATTCAAGAAGATTACTACAGGCCAATCGGACCCCCCAAATCTGACGCAAGGCGCACTGATCAGACTCACCAATGCGAAAAAAAACTTTAAGTTAAACAACTTGAGACACTACCGTATGAGCAAGCTTTTTGAATAAAAAACAACCCCTTCCAAGAAACGTTAGTCTTATTCAATCCTAACAGCAAAAGCGTTTATGCAAAAAACGCAAAGAAAAGGGGGAAAGAATGTACAAGCCTCCCCTGGATACGGGCACTGCCACATTCTAGTTACCAAGGGAACGGAAATCACCCCAGCCCAAAAGCAAAAGCTTCCCTCCCAACTCTAAGAGATACATCTGGCAAAGGTATTGCCCAAACCATGGCTATGATTGAAGCAAACAAGCATGGGAAATAATAAGTCCTGCAAGGGACACCCATCGCGCCCAAGCAAGCAGGCATATTCAATAAAACACAAGAGTTGGGAGCCCCGCATGAGAGGTACCCAACCAAGGAAATGAATAATGGGCCTTCAACGGCCAAACATGGAAGACGGTGCGACCACCAAGCAAATTTGGGGGCATCAAACGAACAAGTGCTTGGCACTCCACCTAAATATAGAAGAAGAGATTAGAAGCAAAAGGCCACAAGAACACGCGATACCACTCCTACTAGAAGAAGTCACAGAGGAGGGAAACAACCTCAACCCAATGTTCGTATTCGCCCTAAGTTGGCGACAAAAAGCACCGCCCTCGAAAGATGATCTCTCACACTCAGAAAAGACCAGGTAACAATAAATATTGCTAAAAGAAAACCCAAATAAAGGTAATATCTCTATATAAAACACCGGTCCGAATAAAATAGACTGCTCAAATTAGAAAACCAGTTCGAACAGTCTGATCTAATCAAAGCAAAATTCAATATGAACAGAACAAACTATTCGTGAATAGTTTGATCCAGAAACATTGCAATCCAAATAGGAAGGAACGAATTAATCGAACCTAATATGAGGATTGAATAGTTCATTCTAACCGCATTTGAAAATCTAGTCCAGATGGACGACATAGCGGGCGAAAGAACCCTATAAGGAGACACATGACTCCATAATATGTTTTAACTAACATATATCTTGAATCAATGTGAGACAGGCTATATACAGATCCAAAGGACGTATCAAAGACGCGCCCTACTTAGGAAACAACACCAAGTAGAGGTTGTATCCTATGCCTTCCAAGAGTCTATCATGCGAACAGTTTTGACGCCCCCGAGAGCGTATATTGAAAGCAGTTCTATACTGCGACCACATTCTGTACCCTCCAGGAGCCAATCATGCGAACAGTTTTCGACGCCCCCAATAATGTATCTTGAGAGCAGTTCTATACTGCGACCACCATTTCGTGCCCTCCAGGAGCCAATCCTACGAACAGTTTCGACGCCCCCGAGAGCGTATCTTGAGAGTAGATCTATACTGCGACCACATTATGTACCCTCCAGGAGCCAATCCTGCGAACAGATTTTGACGCCCCCTAAGAGCGTATCTTGAGAGCAGTTCTATACTGCGTCCTCATTCTGTGCCCTCTAGGAGTCAATCCTGCGAATAGTTACGACGCCCCCAAGAGAGTATCTTGAGAGCAGTTCTATACTTTGACTACATTATGTGCCCTCCAGGAGCCAATCTTGCGAATATTTTCGACGCCCCCAGGAGCGTATCTTGCGAACACTTTCAACGCCCCCAAAAACGTATCGTGCGAACACTTTCGAAGCCCCCAAGAGCGTATCTTGCGAACACTTTTGAAGCCCCCAAAAGCGTATCTTGCAAACACTTTCAACGCCCCCGGGAGCGTATCCTGAGAAAATATTTTCAACGTCCCCAAGAACGTATCTTGAGAAAACTTTTCGATATACATATAAAGATATATCAAATATGCAAAAAAGATTATGATAACAATGCAGGCATGACTCAAATCCAATATAGCAAAATAAGGAGACTTCGACAAAAGAGAAGAAACACGACAGCAAGCAAACAAATGACAAGTCATGCAAAACGACCTACGAAGAAGAATTACCTTGCAAGTCGCCCAATGCGACCTCTGACAAGCTATGGAGAAGAAACGCCTTGCAAGTCACCCAACGCGACCTCTGACAAGATTTACTGTCTTGCATGTCGCCCTCGCATGACCCCCGCTTGCATCCAACTTGAACATCGTCGAGCATGACTTTTGACAAGCATCGCCTTAGCGCATTGTAAAGCACAACTCGTGAAGAGGGCATCCCAAAAGCATAAAGGATACAAAATCCAACAAGACAAGACACGGGGATAAAACCCAACAAGCATAGCCTAAATAAAAGGCAACTATAACAACGAAGGTACAAAATACTACTCGTCATATAAAAGCATAATGTTAAAACATTCATGACAGGTTCGCTAATAAGCATGGAGTACAAAAACAAAATTCCACATCGTAAAGCGGCCATCACGTCCACACATCGCGAATATGCTATTGTGACCACAAGCCTCAACAGACTATGTCTAACCTTGAGAGGAGATTCAAGACAAAGGGAAAATAAATAACCTTCATATTCTCATCAAAGGTCCGCACTTATACTTTAACCATCCTGGATGAGACCATGTAGGAGGCATCCTCATTATGAAGTCAACCTCTATATCCCACGAAATCAACCATAAAAATAAGAATCATGGCAAGCGCTTTCAGAGGTATATAAAGAAATGATCCCCACAACGACCACAACTCTGATACACGTGGGAACTAACTCAAGAGCAGTCTCCACCAAACTTTCAAGCAAAAATTCATTACATTCGTTGGAGCCATGCAAAAGAAAGGAATCTCAATAAAAGGCGATGGTTACTGTTGGATTACGGGGACGTAATACTAGGAAACACTAAAACGTGTATGTGCTAGTAATCTAAATTACGTAGCGGAAGAATTCGCACATACCTCAAAGATGAATCCTTTGCCCAAGATGTTGTGGAGGGAGTTCACGATCCATCGATCGGGACCTCGTGCAAGTTCCAAGAATGAAGTCCCACGAAGTATGGCTCCATAGAAAATCCTCTGATCAGTTCTTTGGCGGGGACAGATCCTCGGATTGATTGCTCGAAAGCAATTTGGCACACCCTTGGTGTAGGATAGGTTCGGCCGAAACTTAACTCTTGGAGTGAAGGAATTCACTCTAATTTACTCTTAAGAAGAGTTGTGAGAATGCTTAGGAAAATCCCAAGACACCACTATATATAAGAGGAATGGAGTGGACAAAAGTCCACTCCATTCCATGTGGTACACAAGTCTGGCCGAACCACTTATGTATAAAGGGAGGCCCAATTTTGGGCCTCTCATGTCATTAGGGATTTGGGTCAGGCCCAATTACCCTAATGTGACATTTACCGAATTGTCTCAGGTAACATATACATATATTAATTGGCTACCATTTACGGCGCCCGTACACCTTATGCTAACAGCTCCCACCCACCGGAATGGGAGGGTGCCTGTTAATGTATCGTTGTCCAAATGGCATTAGCATTTCAGTCTTCAGATCTTGTCCCTGCTTCCGAATAGTTCATACGAGGTTTGCCGTGCGACCGGTGGATACGACGGGCATCGTGCTACTCAACTGTTAGGAGTGTTGTAGCGCCCGCGGAATGTTGATTCCCTGTCGTCAATCAACCTGTTTACATAGATATAAATCGTATCTCCTTGTATCCTTGGTCAACGGTAATTCTCCAATTGCCCAGTTTTCCACATAGGAATACTTCTCCAGGGCATCCGTATAAGTATTCATAACCTTCAACTAATATCCGGTTGGTGACCACCTAGTGAATACAAGAGTTGGTGAATTACAGGTGAACTTGACTATCCTCATCCCTCATACCCTTAGTCAAACTCAACCGGTTTCCAAAGACGAGGTCACTTGGCATTTTTCTTCAGCACTACGCTCGTACGCCGGGAAGCAAACATTGGGCCTGACCTTAGGTATGAGTTCCGAGTCCAAGAGGATACTTTGGGAGCCTCTTCATAAGGCACCCGGGATCAATCACACGCTCAAGGTGAATAAGTCTGTGCCCATAGGTATCTCAAGGATCCTAGCTGGCACACCCGAGCAATGACCCGTGGTCGAACGTGGCACGCATAGTATGAAGCACGCGTCGATAGCATACCTGGACTAGCCAGGGGTGGATATGTCAATAATACTACCGCATAATATTTCATCTGGCCCTGAATGTGGTAATTTGATGGACAAAGTCCATCACGGCGATTTACAAAATGAAGGTTAAGTCGCGTTTTACCGAGACTAAGTGATCGTTTCGTATAACCAGGTTTATCCCCCTGGTTCTCAGCCGGTCTTGTTACGGTGGAGGTCCCCCTCACCTACAAGACGGCCGTGCCTGTTTGACGAGACAGGGTTCACATTCGACATAATTTTGGATAGAGAACTTTTACATCCTCCTACGACTTAGTTTATAGACCGTAAAATCCGATGTTATTAATCAGCATGACGTCGATAGATCATGTACTCAAAATTTGCAATTCTTTAATTAAAATGTAACTTTCAATAATTAAAATGTTATCACTGATACAAGCCACTCATTAAAACCTACGCAATCCAAGCAGTTTTACGTGCTCTCCGCGTAAGGGTTTAGTCAGTGGATCCGCCACCGTTTCATCAGTGGACAAGTATTCTAAAGTGATTATATTGTCTTCCATTACTGATTTAGCATAATTATATTTCACATCAATGTGCTTAGTCCTACTATGGTACTTTGGATTCTTAATTGCCGCCATGGCAGCTTGACTGTCAGAGAATACCTTTACCAGCTTCATCAATTCGTCAGTGCCCAATAATGCAGTAAGAATCCTTTTCAGCCAGACCGCTCATGTGAAATTTTGGAGAGAGCAACGAATTCTGATTCCATCGTAGACAACGCGACATATAATTGCTTCTTGCTCGTCCATGAAATGGCGACATTTAGCAAGGAGGAATACCCCTCCTATGGTGAACTTGCGATCATTCGGATCGCCACCATGGTCGGCGTCACTGAAACCGGTCAATTCTTTCTTCCTGCCCTCATTGCAAAATACGTAGTCGGCAGTACCTGTATGACTCGTTTTACGGTCTTTAAAAGTTGATAGCTAGGGACTGATTGGAATCTTGCTACTAGGCCTACAGCGTAACAGATGTCCGAACGAGTACAGAGCATGGCGTACATTAAGCTTCCTACCATGCTCAAATACTCGCCACTCTTCATCTGTTCACGCTCCAACAGGTTCTTCGGGCCATCACGCTTTTGACAGCGCGCACCCGAGTACAACCGGCATTTCCACGGGTTTGGCATTCAGCATTCTGAATCTCTTTAACGGTTTATTGATATGAGATTCTTGAGATAGACACAATCTCCGGGCGGCACGATCTTTAGCGATTTTAATGCCTAAAATGTATGTAGCCTCTCCCATGTCTTTCTTTTTTAATACTGATGTCAACCAGGACTTTGATTGTTTTATAAAACTCACATCGTTTTCAGCAATTAGTATGTCATCCACGTATAAGGTTAAGATGACGTACTTAGACCCGGAGGTCTTAGTGTATACGCAGGGATCCCCATGGTATCTGTTTCCAACGATTTTCCTCGTGGAACCTGCGATACTATTTCCGAGACGATTGTTTAAGACCATAGATAGATCTTTGGAGTTTGCAAACTTTTACGTTCTTTACCAGGAGTAATGAAACCCTCTGGCTGCTCCATATAGATCTTATACTCCAGGTTTCCGTGGAAAATTGCGGTCTTAACATCCATTTTATGCAGGCTCGGGATCGAGGCTTGCAATAAGGGCAAGGATGGCACAGTCGGTGAGTTTGTCTCATCAAAGTCTACTCCGTGAATTTGGGTATATCCTTTCGCAATCGTTCGAGTTTTGCACCACTCGACCTTTCCATCAGTAGTGAATTCTAAAGTTTCACTTTATAGCTCTATGGTTAGCAGGTAAATCAACTAAAGACCAAAACCGAATTTGTTCTCATTTAGGCAATTTCATCCTCCGTTGTTTTCCTCCATTCCTTCGTTTGAGGTTCTTCCAATGCTTGCTGAACCGTTACTGGTTCCTGAACGAACGTCTCACTTGATGGGATACTTCTTGAGAGAAGTTCGTTACCTTAGATAAGTCTAGGCTCGATAATCCCATCTTTAGTCCGATCGTTACTCCCACTCGGAATAACGCTTCCTTTTGGAGTATTACTCCCACTGGGAACAGTGGCAGTGCTAGAACTTTGATCTTCAACTTTCTTAGAATGACCTCTTGATCTCGGGATTTTACCTCCGAGATTTATTCATTGATCACTAGGATCTGGAACCAAGTTGGTAGTTTCCCTCCCACTAGGAATAATGGGCAGTTGTATTATTTCAGCATTATGATTATCAGGTCCGACTTGATTCACATTAACATTTAGTGATGATTATGTGAGTGGGAGAGAGCCATCCCACTGGATTTATTATGAGGACGTTTCCATCCTATCATCATTTACCATGTCATTCACTAATGCTATATCATTCTCCCACTCGAAGTAAGTGGGACCAGAGAATCTTCGTTATCCATCATAATCCGATCAGTACTTTTGTTTGTTTCGTTCCGCAAAGCATTGGAAATCTATCCTCAAATTTCTATAATGTGTCATGTTCGACCACGGCACCATTAGTCCAAGCTAATTTTAAACTTTGCATCTTTCTAAGAGTAGACCGTACTCTTATTAAATGCTTGTTTAATCCGCAAATTAATGCTGCTTAATGATAAGGTTTAACCCGAATCATTCTTAGCTTTTATGGTAACGTGTCAACCGATAGTGTTACATTAGTATGAGTCAACTTAATTTCATCCCGTAGGAACAATTAATGTTGAATCCTGGCATAATGTAATCTTAAACTATGTTTCTCGAAGTATTTAATGATATGATTGCTTAGCCAAACTTTTCGTTCAAGGCTTATAGTGGGAGAGTCGTTTTACTGACTACTTCCTATCGTTTGTTAACTCATCCAGAGACTTATCCACCTCATGGGCTATGCATTTAAGCTCTCGCTTTAATGCCATAGTTGATGTCCTACTTGATCGTAGTAGCATTAAAGCATACTTCTGACTATAGTAGTCATCAATGAGTTATTTCAAAAGGATTATAAATGAAAATTCATCATTCATTCATTAAAACACTTCATTATTAAATTCGTACTTCAAAACGATGTGTTCCGTCTCTCGAGGTATACGCGCGTACAGCGCATAAAACCAGTTTTATCCCGTGGTTTAAATCGTTTCGTTTCAAAATTTAATTTAATCGGTTTTGAACATGTTTAATTATTACGCAAATAATCATTTTTAAATGGAGTACTAACAAATAAGAAATGCTAAATCTTTCGATCTAGCTACGCAATCGATGGGTATATTCAGTTCAGTTGTCCTGACTGAGATGACGGAGCATGTGTGTCGTTTCGTTTTATTCGTCGACTTTTACCTGGCCGAAATTATGGTCCTAACCCGCAGGTTTGTATTTTCATTTCGGATCGTTCTCGTTCAACCGAGACGTTAAATTGATAAGAAAATTGAGCTTCGAATCGAGCAACAGTTACTTTATTCAATAACTCCGAATCTCAAAATAACCAAAATTTTAGTAACGAACGACGAAAGATAAATGACAATGGTATAGTTCTTGAACTGAAGTTTGCATATTTGATCCATGATTCTGGCGCATATAGTCAAGAACTTTGAGTCATGTTGAATATCTCGTCTGAGTAAATTCACGAGTGAACCATTTCAAATGATCTGTGTCCGTATAAAACATTTTACATCTTCATACACATGACCTACGAGGCGTATTTGAGACGCACTTTATCAACGGGGTTTAACCCACTGGATTATCTTATAGGAATTATTCGGTCCAGTTCTCTTCTTGTTATGCGGATAATGTTTCACTTCTTTCGAACTCACTATGGTGAGCTGATAAGGTTTCCCTTTCACTGTTGTGGTTACTTTACTTGATTAGGCTCAACGTTATTGAGTCATGTCAATATCAGAAAACCATATACATCCTTTCCATGTTGACCTTTCATCTTGAAGATCTGATGCGGGTTTTACACCGACATCCATGAAAAGAGAAAAGATCATTTCATTCAACCGAAACATTTCTAGCGTTTGCATCCTTGCTTCCACCGAGGCGGATGCAAAGGAATACTAAGTTATAACATTGTCTGGTTTTAATTGAAGTCTTTATCAACCCCTTTTTACCAAGGTCGAATGTATCACCATATATGCGTTCAGATCATCAAAGAACCTACTCCAATTCTTGGGGAAACAAATTATCACATTCATTTCTCATTGTCAAAATCATACAGATTACTATATTCATCAGTAGTTGTCCTCTCCACTTTTCGGAATCGTAGTGGAGAGTTCAACACACACTCCAATTTTATTCATCATAATTAATACCATCAAGGTTGCGAGTAATATCGAATCGCACTAATTCAGCCAACTCTCACATTGATGATTATGCAAATCAGGAAGACAATAACATTTTGAAAAAGAATTGCAACATCAGATTATCTATTAAGATGGAATACAACAAATAGTGATCCCTCAGTCATCTAGACCAAACCGACCGCCAGTAAACCGAGGGAAGGTGGTCCGTGAAAGAGTTCACACTACCGTCGTGTTCAATCTAATAGATCAGTCTTTTGAAAACGGTTATTATTTTGTAAATTACCGGAACGGGAATATTTTGAAAAATATGTATACCCGATCTTGGCTTTCCCAAGGCCCTTTTGTATTTTGAAAATTTCCGACTATTTTACGAATGCATATAATTCTACTACACTCAGCAAATTACCATACCATGCCATAAAATCGGCCAAACCAAATATCATGCATACGCGTCATGCGTCTAATGTTCTGAGGAACTCATGCTAGCATACATAATTCTACGTAAAGTAAATTACCACATGCTTTATCATCCTCAACATTTTAGTATACGTGTCAAACATGAAACTTCCATAAACATGCATAATTGGCGACTGGATTTTCGTTTTAAACACCTTTAAAATATTAGGGGCTGATTTGCAGTTCATGCTTACAATCAAATATGCAAATTTCTTAGACATGGATTCTAGGCAATTCCAACCATCACAGCATGTCTATCCTATTGCGCAAACCATATATTTAAATCCCAGAGCTCAATGCTCGCAATATAATATCCAGCTAGCTTGACATAGTCAAACCGACAGTTCTAATTATATCAAATATATGTTGCAGAAAGTAAACAATTGCAATTCAGCCCTCTAATTTTAATCCAGTCCCTAAAACATGCATTTCCGAGATCCATCCCCATAATCGTAACTAGGCATTAGGGTTTTAACAGAAAATGTGTAAAAACACAAACCCTAAGAGCACTGTTTAGGTTAATTTTAAAGTTCGAAAACATTTTTGGATTTTAAAATTTGACATCCTATTTTATTGAACATTTTAAAATTTTCGAAAATTTTAAAAGTTGGTTCGGTCCAATTTAAAATCCGGCTCGGGTCGGTCAGATATTAAAAATTCGTTTTGGTCCGAAACAGTTCAATAAAATAAGATTGTGGTTCGGTTCATCACTCGAAATCGGTTCGGTTTAGATTCACTTAGTTACCTAGGTCCAACCCTACCCATCTAGGTCGGTCCGATTAAGAAAATCCGGATTGGTTTAACCCGCTCCGTTAATGCAAATTGGATTGGCCCATAATCCCTAGTGGGTTCGGCTAAAATACTTCTCTTGGGCTAAATAGAGTTTTAAAATCCACCAAAAACTTAACTTAGCCCACAAGAAATATGAATTATGTAAAATAATTTCCAATATTGCTAATATATATATATATATAATTCGGCACGTGCATTATTAATATATATAAATATTGTCAAGATTCTATCTTTAAGATGTAAATCAATCAACAATATAAATATATATATATATATATATATATAATTATTGTCAAATATATATTTAGGGATAAAATATATAGACAATATATCTTTTTAATCTTTTTAAGTAACTAAATCCTATCAATCTATCTTTATCCCTATTTTTAACTAAATGTATTGATAGTTTATATATTTTACTATATATTGTGAATCTTTTCCTTATCTTTCCAATTTATAGATTTATTGTTTCCTTTAATAAAATAAAAATATGGTAACAAGTATATCTACAAGCTAGGCCGGCCGAATTTTCTTACTTGCACCCGAAGAAATTAAAAAATTTACCTAACAATTTACCTAGGGTTTTCGGCTATAACACCAAAAATTGGAAAAATTGTCAAATTTTAAGATCAAACACTATTATGATCATGAATCCAAAAAGTGTTCTTGATAAAACTCATCGTGTTCTTGAAGATTATGAACATCAAACTTAAATCTAAACATAAATTTCGACTTTGATCTTTAAAAACATGTAAAATCCGAAATTTTAAGTTTTAAAAGATCAAAAACATGAAATTTTGTCAAAATTTTCGGATTTTTTTTGAAAAATTCGGTGTTCATGAATAAAAACCAAGAACATCAGTTTATCAAAGTTTAAAGAACTCCTAACACAGACTCTGATACCACTGTTGGATTACGGGGACGTAATACTAGGAAACACTAAAACTTGTATGTGCTAGTAATCTAAATTACGCAGCGGAAGAATTCGCACATACCTCAAAGATGAATCCTTTGCCCAAGATGTTGTGGAGGGAGTTCACGATCCAACGATCGGGGCCTTCTGCAAGTTCCTAGAAGGAAGTCCCACGAAGTATGGCTCCACAGCAAATCCTTTGATCAGTTCTTCGGTGGGGACAGATCCTCTGATTGATTGCTCGAAAGAAATTTGGCACACTCTTGGTGTAGGAGAGGTTCGGCCGAAACTTAACTATTGGAGTGAAGGAATTCACTCCAATTTACTCTTAAGAAGAGTTGTGAGAATGCTTAGGAAAATTCCAAGACACCACTATATATAGGAGGAATGGAGTGGACAAAATTCCACTCCATTCCATGTGGTACACAAGTCTGGCCGAACCACTTATGTATAAAGAGAGGGCTAATTTTGGGCCTCTCATGTCATTAGGGATTTGGGTCAGGCCCAATTACCCTAATGTGACATTTACCCAATTGTCTCAGGTAACATATACATATATTAACGGGCTACCATTTACAGCGCCCGTACACCTTATGCTAACAGGTTACACCCATCACCAAAAGTAAGAACTTCAACGCAATGGTTAATCCCACGACCCCATGGGTATGCCGAAAGAGACACCTTCAAAGTTTCCATCAAGCCCACACGAACAACACGCTACCAAAGAAGGAAGCCCAATTTTCAAACTTCACAAACATGAAGTTGAAACATACGGAATATAAAAGGAGGCCAGTAAATAATGATAGATAGTCAGAGTCGCACAAATCATAACAACACCTAAGCCAAATTAGGGACACCTGCTCTAGAAACGAGGAGACAAGTTCAAAAAATCGACATAAGCATATGGTCGGACGCAACAAACCATAATGACACAGCACAAAAGCGAGCTAGTGTCTCATAAGATAGACTTTGGAAAGAGATTGATCCCTAAACGGCCTAAGGGGGGGGGGGGGGAGAGAACCCATGGGGAGGATCAACACAACGGGGAAAACAAGGAATCGATCTCATTCCCCATGTCCTAGAAAGGAACAATGAACGACTTAATATCACAAATGAATAACAAGGCACCCCAACTCATTTAAAATCAGAAGAGTTGGAGTCACGCGAAGAAAACTCTCCCATGATTCCCGGCTAAAAAAGAGGAGGCGACCTGAGTAAGAAACGTGATCACATTCCCTTTTGCATGGATCGACGCTCAACTGCAACGTACATCCGACCAGAAGGTGATATCAGTCAATCACAAATATGAGAAACACAACTAGGTATGAACAACCTAACTCGGACTTAGACAACATCGCCAAATTTTTTTTACAAAGAGCCAGAACGATGAAACATCGAACTCAAGACCTCGGTGAAATTAGGCACGCGCCTTTTCAATGAAATTAACCACTCCATGCGCAGCACAACACACATGCGCATCGACGTACCAGAGTTCGAGTGTGCCCATCACGAGGACAACCCCGCGTGAATAAGCTATAAGTGTAGCCAACACCAAAGGGCAACTCCCTACACTTGAAACAACGAACATGCTCAACACGGAGGATAACTATATGCACATACAACTCCATATATGGAGGAAACGCAATACAATCGACGCAAAGGTCGACCCCTACTCATGGAAGTACAAGATACGCCTATTACGGGGGAAACCTCAACATCAAGCTATGGAAGAAAAACCGCCACCCAAAAGACCCTACAATCAAAGTGCGAGGCACACCAACAAAGGAAACAACCCCCAAACCGCTACAAAGAAAGCGAACCTTTAGCTTCCGCAGAAGAAGCAGTGCTCCGACACATCCGAGGGAGGGGAAACCATCAACATATGTCGATAAACCCCTTTCGCAGAGAGGGTAAGAAGAAAGATTTTAAGCATTTTCACCCCCATTTCTATATAGGATGAATTGCAGGGCAAGGTTCAAGAACCAGACACGCGCTCCAACAAATGAAGGAAAATGTCACACCTGTTAAAAGCCGAGGCTAAAAGACAATGCTCACGCTACTACAGGGAAGGCAAAACGTTGTGCCCCTTCAAGTGACAGAGCTCACACTCTTGGATAAAAAGGGGGTCTATTCTCTCACCCTTACACTTATGTTTATATTTATGATTTACATCTATGAGTGCATCAATGCCCTCACTCACACTTATGCTCACAACACGTTTGTGCATACATCCCTGCTTACGCCTACGCCCACATGCATGCTAACACACACATTCCCACACTCTCATGCGTTAAACACTTAGACATACATGTATATGATTGCCTTGTATTCATGCATGCATATTCATGTCCACATCCATATATATACTCAATACACCTACACAGATGTATATGATTGCATTACATTGGTAATCCCGCTCGCACACACCTGCACTTGACAGTCACACATTCATGTCTACGATTGCAGCACGTTTATACCCACTTTCGTACTTGTGTTTTCACTTGCATATATGCTAGTACACACATTCTAGATCGTGATATATCCATGCTTACACCCATGCTCATGCTAATTTCTATGTTTTCCTATTCCTTGAGAAACAGAGGAAGGAGCACCGCGTCGCACGCGCAAACATATGGTACACTCGTCAAGAGGTAAATAATGAATTCAAATTGAGCGTCTCATCTGATCGTAAAATAGAGTCACTCAAGGGTTAGGTCATTTTTTTACTCGGGGGCAAGTGATGGATATACGCCCAATTTAAACCCATTTTAGTTCGGATTTAATTGCCATGATAACCCCCACACACGACTGCAAATCGAGACATTGACCCGAACACACCACCCGCAACAGAGAACGGCCCGGATGGGAAAGAACACCTGCCCGAACCGTAACTGGTCGGATCTCAGCTTGCTGAGATCGGACCAGTGCTAGCAGAGATCAGACCAGGTAGTCCTATCCCAGTATGTTGAGATATGACTAGTTTGACCCCGGCACTTCCTCCAGTCGGACTAACACGTCCGACTAAGGGGTGTACGCGACGTTCGAGCGATTTCTGTCCGGATCACGCCTCGGGGAGCCCCGTCGACATCTCACACACGCGATCCCTACACAAAACTACAAACTCTCCCATGTTTACAAGGGCTTAAACCCTTCATTATCTATTAATAAAACACGCTCAGGGATTAATGACGTCATTAGCCGCCTTAATCCCCCTATTGAGGCCTATATATAGGGCTCAGTATTTCTCATTCCACACATTATTATGAACTTTTGCATACTTGAGCTCTGCCTTCTCTCTAGTTTATCTCTCTAGAAACACTGTACTTATTTAAGCATCGGAGAGGGTTGCCGGATCCACCCCCGGTTTACCCCTCGTGCAGGTCTGCGAAGGAACGGATTACGAGAAGAACTATGGAGAACGGATTGTAGATAGAGAATAACACATGTGGGATCGACATTCGGGTTAACATCCAGACACCCTGATATCGACGTCCCAACAGCGTGCCTCATTTCATATTCCTCATTCGATCGGAATTTACTTCACTTCATGTTTGGGCTAATTGGGACTTCCTTGGTCTTTCCTTTCAGCCGAGCTTTTTGGTAGTTCCAAAGTTTAGATATTGACAAAATTGATAATTCTAAAGTTTTTAAAATTAATTTTCAATCTCTGTCTTCGGACTCTAGAAATGATTTTTTTTTTTTGCCAAGAAATGATATTTATTTAAAACATAGTTAATAATAATATTTATTTTTCTAAACAAATTTTAAATATTATAAATCCTTGATATACACACAATTTTTTTTTGCCATGTTCTTCCTTCTTTTTCGCTTTCAATCAATGAACCTTCCGCTTCACTGTGACTGATGAAGATGAGAGATCTGCTTTGCGGCTGTAAGTTGTACAGTGGGTCCCCGCTTCTTTGGTGGACCCTAACTTGTTCCTTGATATTTTGTTTGAAATTGATGGGGCGGCGGCCGTTCTCAGCCGTCCTTTTTCTTCGGCTTTGAATGCTACCCAGTAAACGGGCCTCACACTTGGACAAAAAGATAGGCCGATAATGACTCACTATTTATTAACGGTTGATTAATAACTTGCCAATTAAATTTTTGACACTCCTATTTGATTGAACTAACTGATAAAATGATTGCAATTATTCTAAGTATCAAAGTAGAAGGACATTAACCCTAACACGTTAGAGAGGATTTTAAACTTTAAGATAAAGTTAATTATCAAATTAATATTTGACGTTTGGACAATCAGACAAACTAGTAATTGAAGTTTTTTTTTTTTATCATTTTAGTAATTTAGATTTCACCTACGGATAAATTGTTAGCTATGATAAATATCATGTTTAATATGATGAAATTAGTCATATAACCGACACGTGATTAAAAAATAAATTAGAAAACAGTTTTAAAATGACGAAATTTTCATCACGAAAAAGCGATAATTTGAATGCTTCTCATGTTAATTAGGATGAAATTTTGTAATTTTAGTTATCTAAATAATTACGAATTTTGTAATTTTAGTTATCTAAATAATTACGAACGACGAATTACGTTCCTCTCCAATGGCGGCTACGGCGGCTTAGTGAGAATTCACCCTCCATGGGATTTCTCTGTTGAGCAGCAACCCTAATCTACAGAGTTCTTTTCCGATCTATTCGGAGTCGTGATCAACATCATCCATCGTAGTCATAGGCAGCAGAGTGGCCTCTCGTTTAATTCTCGATAAAACCCTAAACCTAGTTTTTTCTATTTTGTTGTGCAGGTTGGTGAAACTGTGGTGACGACGGCCTTAAACTGTGGTGACGACGGCCCAATACCAATGATTAGGGTAGGACTGGATTGCCTCGCATTAATCTTACGAAGCAAATGCAGAATGATGGAGTTGATCGATACGTTGGCAGGGTTATATCAGATAAACCAATCAAGAATATTGCGGTCCATAATGTTCTTAAATTAGCATGGAGCAGATTTGCAGGGGTAACAATGAATGATATCAATGACCAACTCATGCTTTTTGAATTCACAAATGCAAAGGACAGAGATGTTATTCTTGATCAAAGCCCGTGGGAAATCCAAGGCCACTGTTTAGGATTGAGGAAGTGGAACGAGTCAGATAAACTAGAGGATCTAGACTTGAGGAAGATGCAGTTTTGGGTCCAGGTGCATGGTCTAGAATTGAGCCAGCTGAATGATAATAATGCGAAGCTAATCAGTGAACATGTTGGCAAATTCATAGAAACCGAGCAAATCGAAGGAGAAGAAGGCATTATAAGAGGATATATCAGAATGAAGGTTGATGTCGACATTACGAAACCCTTGTTGCCGGGGTTTTGGTGGACTAGAGAAGATGGAGAGGATGTGTGGGCGAATCTGATGTATGAGAGATTACCGGGATTCTGCTATGGATGTGGAATGCTAGGCCACTCAATTACCCAATGCAAAGCTGAGATAGTCCAATCAGTGCAAAATCCAGGAGAGTCAATGTATAGCTCTTGGTTGGTGGGTTCTCGCCCTAAATTCAAGAATAAAAGGGCAGGTGGGGCTTCCAAAAAAGCTACGCAAAAAGAAGGGGACAAGTTGAACCAATGGAAGAATATGCTACCTAAGTTTCCTAATGTACTAGAATCTCAACCTGCAGCTACAAACCATAGGAGCCAACCAATCATTCTCCAGCACCACACTTCCACAACTATCTCAAACCCTCATGTACCCTCAATCAAAGAAAAGCCTCCCCCACCCACCCAAAAGCCAACCTTTTTGCACCACCAAACACCACTGGCCCACTTCGAAATGGAAACCACTCCACCTCATTCACCACCATACCAACCTACCCATAAAACCAATCCACTGAGCCATAACCTAGATACTAGTGATATACATCCCTTCCGTGTACCAAACTTTTCACAAGCCTTACCTAACCCTCCATATATCATAGAGCTTCCACAAGAACCATTGTCCCCCACCCATAATCATATAATACCAGAGATGTCATCGGGACTTAGCCCTCTGGTGAACAAGCTCACTATCCGAAAGAGAAAAGATGTCATGGTTGAGGAGAGCTCACCATCTCCTAAAAGAACAAAAGCTCTGGTTATCTACTCGGGTGCTCCCAAGAGCAAATCAAGTAGGGGACGTGGAAGAGGTCGCCCTTCAACTAGAGGGGGGAGAGAAAGGAGGAAGAAGCTTTCACTCCAAGATGCTTCACTGGGGTGTAGCAACAACACTTCAAGCATTACGGGTTCTGGTGACTGTCCCGAAACAGTCACACGGTCTCCATGAGTATCTTCTCATGGAATTGTCAGGGACTTAGATCCGACCTGACAATTCCACACCTCAAGGATCTCGTGGGGAGGCATAAGCCGACGATCGTCTTCCTCATGGAAACCAAGAATGGGTCGGATTTTTGTGAGAAAGCAAGAAGAGAGTTACGACTGAAGAGTTGTGAATATGTTGAGCCTGTTGGAAGATCAGGTGGTATTGCTCTATGGTGTGATAATAACATAGATGTAATGGTGCTTCATAAGTCAAAGAATGTGGTGGACTGCTCTATCAAGGAGCATGGATCAGATTTGATTTGGTTCTTTACAGGGGTTTATGGTGATATCGATTTTGGGGAACGGAAAAAACAATGGGATCTCCTAAGACGTATAGCTCGTCGTCGAACGGAGCCGTGGGTTTGTGCTGGGGATTTTAATGACATAAGATTTGACCATGAGAAAGAGGGTGGACGACCAAAGAACCAAGCAAAAATGGACGCATTTAACCAAATGATTGATGACATTGGGTTTATAGATCTCAAATTCCAGGGCTATCCATACACTTGGTCAAATAACCAATTTCATGACACTTTAGTCAGAGAGCGTCTAGATCGTGGAATGGTGAACCCTCTATGGATACAAATGCACCCCAAAACCCAAGTCATACATGAACCTTTTTTAGGATCTGATCACTGTCCAATTGTTGTTATCCCGAACTTTGGAGATGCAAAAGGGCCGAGATTGTTTAGATTTGAGGAGATGTGGCTTGAAAGTAAAGAATGCGATGGAGTGGTAAAGGAAGCATGGCGGGATCCGACCGTGGAAACAGAATCACTGAGCTCTCAAGACGGACAATACCCGGTGGTTGCCAGTAAACTTAGAAGATGCAGTAAAAAGTTGATTCAATGGAGTAAGCTCAGGTTTGGGAATGTAAAGCGAGAGATAAGACGGGTTTATGAAAAACTGAAGGCCATGCAAATCCATGCAACAACGGGAGGTGATAGAGACGAGGAAGTAGTTCTAAAAACACAACTTGAGGCCCTGTGGAGAAGAGAGGAAATTTATTGGAAACAACGATCTCGTCTCAAATGGTTAAGTCATGGTGACAAAAACTCAAAATTCTTCCACTTAACCACTATTGATCGGCGTCGTCGTAATAAAATCCTCAAGATTCGGTCCTCTTCGGGCCAATGGGTTCAAGATGAGCAGCAAATTGGAGATGAATTTAATCGTTATTTCTGCTCCCTTTTTGCCACCGGGGGGAACAGAAGATGGGGTGATGTGTTAGATAATGTACCTTCTTTGGTTACTAGTGAGATGAATGAGGCACTTACTCGTGAAGTTACCTTGGAGGAAGTCAAGAAGGCTGCATTTCAGATGGGAGGACTCAAGGCACCTGGGCCGGACGGATTTCCGGGCTTATTCTATCAAAGGTATTGGGGGGTTGTGGGTAAAGACGTTTTCACCATGGTAAGATCCTTCCTCACTTCAGGTACGTTGTATCAATCCTTCAATTTTACAGATATCGCCCTAATCCCTAAGGTCCCTAATCCATGTAGTCCGAGCCAATTTAGGCCTATTAGCCTTTGTAATTTCAGTTACAAAATTATTTCAAAGGTCTTGACTAATAGGCTTAAACCATATCTATCGGATATCATTTCTCCGTTTCAAAGTGCTTTTGTGGCAGGGCGACTAATACAAGATAACATTATAGTGGCTCACGAAGCGTTTCACCACCTGAGAACTCTATCCTCGAACCAAACGGAGGAATGCGCCCTTAAAATTGACATGCAAAAAGCATACGACCGTGTTGAATGGGACTTTTTGGAAGCACTTTTGCGAAGGCTAGGATTTCATGAGATTTGGATAAAATGGATAATGGGTTGTGTCACCACCGTATCTTACCAAATCCTTATTAATGGTAAGAGAACGGAAGTGATCAAACCAACAAGGGGTATCCGACAAGGCGATCCATTGTCACCATATTTGTTCATTCTTGTGGCAGATGTCCTCTCACGAGGGATCACGAAGGCAGTGGAAGCAAATAGCTTGGAGGGGATTTGTATAAAAAGGGGATGTCCGACAATTCATCACCTATTTTTTGCCGACGACTCTCTCTTTTTCTTGAAGGCAAAGCCGAGCAACATCACCACCCTTATGAAGATATTAGAAGAGTATTGTGTGGCATCGGGGCAAGCTATCAATGTAAGCAAGTCTACTCTTTTCTTTGGGAAGAATGTGCATCCAACAACTCAAGGGATAATCGAAAGTACCATAGGTATCAAAGCTGAAAAAAATCCTGGCAAATACCTTGGGTTACCTACGATTTGGGGACGTTCAAAGCGGGAAGCACTAGGGTTCTTAAAGGAGCGCATCAACAACAAGATAAATGGCTGGAAATCGTTGTTTCTTAGTGAGTCGGGACGTGAGACGCTCATAAAATCGGTAGTAATGTCTATCCCTACCTATACTATGAGCCTTTTTCTTCTTCCTAAGACTTGGTGCGATGAGATTAACTCCATGATTGCTCGCTTTTGGTGGGGACAAAAGGGAAACGAGAGGAAAATTCACTGGCGAAGTTGGGATACACTTACGAGGGCGAAAGCAGTTGGTGGACTAGGGTTCAAGGAGATTCGTGCCTTTAACCTTGCTCTACTAACCAAGATGGCTTGGCGTTTGGAACAAAACCCTAATGCGTATTGGGTTCGTATTCTCAAAAGTATATATTTCCCTAGATCAGATTTTTGTAGGGCAAAGAAAGGTGGCCGAGCATCATGGGCTTGGACGAGCTTACTCGCGGGGAGAGACGTTCTCATGGACGGAGGGCTTTGGATCGTTGGTAATGGAGCAAGGATTGACATCTTTAATCATCGTTGGATACCCACTATTCCATCACATCGTCTTCATGCACACCAAGATGTGGAAGCCCTTCAACGACTCAAAGTTGCATCAATCATAGATTCAGACGTACCATCTTGGAACCTTCAAAGTATCCAACATGCAATATCAAGACGCGAGGAACGGGCCATTAGAGCTATCCCACTGCAAACTTGTCAAGTACAGGATAAGATCATTTGGCCTTCGAGTAAAACAGGAAAAACGGAGGTAAAGGCTGTGTATCGGGATATTGCAGCTACATTGAATGAAGATCATAATCAGCACCTGGTTACTCATTTAACATGGAAAGAACTCTGGGCTATGAAGACGATCCCCAAGGTACGTTCATTTTTTTGGAGGCTTAATTCTAATGCGTTGCCTATAAGGGTGGCGCTGCGAGCAAGGGGAGTAAATGTTGATGAAAAGTGTCCTTTCTGTGATGAATTGGAGACCATTGATCACATGTTAGTCCAATGTTCGTGGACAAAATTGGTCTGGTTTGCTACGCTAAACGCGAGATGGGACGATGAAGACGAAGTAACCATTACGGCGTGCTTCAGAAAACTAAGGAGAATGGAGGGCCTAGCCAGAAGGGAGAAGGATGCTAGGTGGTCTTTAATCGGCACAATTTGTTGGTCTATATGGAGGGAGAGATGTAGAGCTATGTATGCCAATGAAAACCCCAACCCAGATCGAACAAGTAACCAAGCGCTAAAGGAGTACAACGAATTCTGGGCTACACAAAACGAAAGAGACCCTACCACGCAGCATGGTCGTGATGAAAATGCAACACTCGTCTGGTCTTCCCCAGATAGAGAAACGGTGAAGGTTAACACTGATGCGTCGTGGGACGAACGATCACGTACAGGGGCGATTGGTATAATAGCGCGTAATCATTGTGGTGAAGTCATTGGAGGTGCAAATAGGAGGATTGGAGAGCTCGGTAGTCTAGTCCTTGAAGCTGTAGCAGTGCACGAGGCTGTACGTTTGGCGTTACAAGAGAAATGGAGTAGGGTGGTAATTGAGATGGATGCAAATGAGGTTTTCCTAGCCCTTACAAAGGAAACTCATCAGGTGCAGTGGCAAATAAGTCCTTTGATTGCCAACATCAAATCCCTTAGTGCTCACATACCTGATGTTATTTGGAGCGTGGTTCCTAGGAAAGTAAATGCTTGTGCAGACTGGATAGCTACTCAATCCAGAAAGAGGTCGTGCATTGGTAATTGAGTTTTACAACCCCCGCCCTCTCTTTTAGTTTTACTTAATAAGGATAGGGAATTTATCCCACCATGATGTAAGTGACATTATTATCGTTACTAATATGAATTCCCCTTGGCCAAAAAAAAAAATAATAATAAAAAATAATTACGAATTACTATGAAGCCAATTCCGTAAATTTAGAGTAGTTTTTTGAGTTTTGTTTAATCATTTACACAACTAACATAATTAATTATGTTTAATCATAATTAATTATGTTTAGATTGGAATAAATATGTAACCGAAATAGCAAAATTTTTTATAAACAAAACTTGAACTAGGATTTGTTTTAATGCCCAGAAGTCTTCTAGAAATTTGGTAATTCCCTTTAACATTAGTTGCAAATTTTGCCTTACTCGCGCAATATTTTAAATTTCGAGTTGGGCTTTAAAAACCCAAAATAGTATGAATGTCTGATTAATAGTGGGAGTATTAGTTTTTGTTATTGGGCCCAATAGTGGAAGTATTCGTTGAGTTTTGGAGAATGTGGAGGGATCGTACAAGTGGGTCACATTATGGACTCTATTACAGACGACGCGCTAGGCAGTTTTTTTCCTGAAAATAGCTGTATTCCTTTCTAATCAGATACCCTAGATGACCAGACATTTATGAACTAACAATCCCCCTTGGTGGCTAGGGCTGGCTGACTCGAATCTGCCTCAACAAGCCATTCAGACACTGTGGTGAACGATGTCTTATCTAGCCTAACTCCTAAAAGGCTAAAACCGAACTAAACCATACTCTATGAGCAAAATGACAGTTCCACATGACATGATCCCAAGTCACGTTTGTCCCAGGATAAAGATGACAGTTAGGATTTAAAACATACAAAATCAATACACGTCATTAAATAATATTGTATAATTTAATATTTAAATTTATATTTCTTTGGTAAACGTTTTTTATATTAATACTATCTAATCTTGAATATCGTATTTAAAGATTTATAAATTTTTCTCAGATACTATGATTTACAAACTGTTATTTTCATGTGAAAGTAAATGTGAAGACATTTAGAAGGGCATACAATATCTATATTTTAACTTGGGTTAAGAACACAATAGGGGTCTGAATATTTGCCCATGTTGCCAGTTGGGGTCTGAATTGAAAAATAATATTATTAAGGGCCTGAATTTTGAGTTTTGTTTATATGAGAGGTCTCCGTCTATTTTTTCTGTTAAATGTGACGGAAAGTAGTCACGTGCAAAAAGTGTGCCTGCCTAAAACATTTAATCCCAAGTTTTCCCCTCCATTCTGTTGTGCCTGTCACGTGCCCCTCCATCCCCGGAACTGAAAAGACAAAAATAACCCTTTTGGGCGGCAAATCAAACTTCAGACGCTTCCTCTCCCTGCTCTTCATTGGTCACATCTCGATCAAAACCCCAGGACTTCCCCTTTCTCTCTATCTCGTTCTTCCTCTAAAAAAACTGAAGAGTCCATAAACTAGAGTTTGGTGCGAGTCTACTTGCGACAGTTTCCGGCGAAGAGAATGTGTCGTTTCCGTCCAGAGAAGCGCGGAAGGTGACAGGAGGTCTAGGCCGGAAGGTGACGAAACTGTTCAAGCCTTAGGAGGACGAAATTTCGGGTTGAGAAAGATGGTTTCCGCGTCTGGTAAGCGATTTACACCCTAAATTGAGATTATTGGTTTGTATTGGTTGTGGGTTTGTTGATTTTCTTGAAAAGTTCAATTTGGTAT
Source organism: Clarkia xantiana subsp. parviflora (assembly GCA_036873135.1). Classification (NCBI taxonomy): domain Eukaryota; kingdom Viridiplantae; phylum Streptophyta; class Magnoliopsida; order Myrtales; family Onagraceae; genus Clarkia; species Clarkia xantiana. The sequence continues at coordinate 25,646,453 of JAPTYO010000009.1, read as the reverse complement.
AAAGTTCACATTTTGCATGGAGGATCTGTTAAAACTTGTTGAATAATTGTAGTACAAGTACTAGTTAGGAGATTTCGGACACAATGTAGGAAGAAAAAGTGAAACTTGATGAAATTCAAGAACTTAAAATTTGAAACTGAAAGTTGAAGAACAAATTGTTAATTAAAGTTGAATATTACATTTCAGTAACTGAACTCGGGTTTGTTGGCTGATTAGACATGGAAAAATCGAAACTTGATGAATTATTAAACGTATGGCTGAACTGAATTTGGATTAGGGTTTTTAGGGTGTTGTTTTTTAACTCTAATTTAAGGAATTTGGTTGTTCTAGTTTCTTGGATATTTTGAACAACTATATGTGTATATGTTTTGTTACTGCAACTGAAATATGAAAAGTATATGACTTTAGTTTTTGTTTCAGTTTGGAAGAAAATAGTGTATTCTCTTTGCAATGTGAAATTGTGGACAGTAAAGTTCAGACCTCTCTTGTAAACAAGAAGAACATTTCAGACCTTCTCTTTTGATGTGTTCTTAATGTGGTTCATTTTATTTTGTTTGAGTTTTGGAAGAAAAAAGTGTCTGGAACTATACCTAAGTTCACAAGTAAATTAAGAATTTTCTAATGACTTTCAGTTTTATTTATTCAATTTGTGTTATTGATGTGCTTCATTTTATTTTGTTTGAGATTTGGAAGAAAAAAGTGTCTTCTATTTAAATTGTGAAAAAAGTAAAGTTCAGACCTCTATTGTAAACAAGAAGAATATTTCAGACCTTCTCTTTTAAGAAATGTGAATTTCCAGACCTGTTTTAAGAAGTTCGTAAAACCAAGAACATAATTTATTATTGAAGTCATATAAATTAGGTAGGTTGTCTAATTTATCAATGTGTATGTTTTCGTGCAGAAGAAGAATTTCCAATCACTATAGAAGTACACCACCACTGTGAGTTTATTGTAGAAGACAATGGAAATGTGAGGGAGTATGTAGGCGAGACGAACTACTTCGAGGTTACAAGTTTCATCCCCTTCAAGGAGCTGGAGAAGATATTACGGGTGAAGTACGGGTATCCTGAGTGGAACTTAATTTTCTATAGGAAGTATGCGGAGGGATTTATTAGCTTGAAGTTGATAATGGGCAGGATGGATTGGTATGACGTCACAGCGATGCATCCTAGAGGGACCATAATGGAGCTCTACTTGGTCAAGGACACTGTAGGTGTATCAAGGACCTTATTAGGTCAGGTTGCGGGGAGTAGTCGACCCGATGATCTAGCGGTGTTAAGGTCTTGTATGGAAGATCTGGGAGATGGCTTGGCACAGGCAGCAGGTTCTTCAACAGAAATACATGATGGAGATAACCCTACAAATCCCATACATGTGGATTCATTTACACCACATGAAGAAGATGATGAGTTGTCTTTGGATAGTGAAGAAGATGACAGTGGATCAGAAGCTTCCGAACAAGAAGAAGATCGTATTGTTGCCTCGGATGAAGATTGGGAGCCTATAGATGGAGACGGCATACACAGCACGGAGGACAGTTTGTCTGCTGAAGATCCTGCTGAAGATGATGTTGAAGGGGCTGCTGAAGTTCCTGCTGAGGGGGCTGCTTAAGGGGCTGCTGAAGATCCTTGGCATAGAGTTGCCCGTGAGACAGCACGGGTGGAGAAGGAGTTGGAAAAGAGGAAGGTCGTGGCCGCCAGTAAGAGAAAGGTCAATGATGTTGCAGGTTAGTGTTCTCCATTTAATGCTCTATTAGTAATGTTGTAATATGTAAGTTCAACACGTCTTTGACCTACAGTGGGTGAGGAAGAAGAGTTTGATGAATTGGAGCTGTTGGATGAGATGGCTGGAGTGGATAGTGATGGTGCACCGGAGCAGTTACTTCACAACAGCACGAGCATGGCTTGTTATGCGAAGAGTGATGATGAAGAAGTTGATAGTCATTACCGGTTCCCGGAGTATAAGGAAAGTGATGAATTCAATGCCCCCCCCCCCCCCCCCCCCCCCGCCAAATTTGAAGCTCGGGCTCCTATTCCCAAATGCAGAAGCATTCAAGAGGGCATTGGCGGCGCATAGCATCCACCACAGATATGCTTACACATTTCAATCCAATAAGAAGGGAAAGGTGGACGCTGTCTGCAAAAAGAAATGTGGCTGGAGAATCTATGCTCTAAGGTTCAAAATGATGAAACTATGCAGGTACATTACTATGTTAAGTGTTTACTGGGATTTTAGTTGGTGTTATTCAACTTTAAGTATTTTTTTTTTTTTACTTGTTTGTTTTGGTTGTGCAAATTATCAGGTGAAGACTTTCCACAACAAGCACAAGAAGCATTGTCTTGTTTTGAAGTCAAGACAAATCAACTCAAAGTGGCTGGTGGAAAAGTATATTAACAAGATCAGAGAACAGAGGCTCAAGACTTCATACATTATCAAAAAGTTGGAGAAGGAGAAGCATTTCGATGTAAACCGCTACACTGTGGGCAAGGCATGTAGGAGGATGGAACAATTGATCAAGGGAGAGAGGGAGAAACAGTTCGGTCAGCTTTGGGAATATGTCCATGCCGTCCAAGTGGCCAATCCACAGAGTTCAATAGGAATGACTATGAACAATGGGACGTTCCTGCGACTGTACATGTGCTTGGAGGCATGTAAGACCGGGTTTCTCGATGGCTGCAGGTCTTTCTTTGGTCTAGACGGCTGTCACCTTAAAGGATCCGAAAATGGCCAACTTCTTTCCGCGGTGTCACAGGATGCTAATCAGGGACTTTTCCCAATTGTCATTGCATGGGTAGAAGCGGAAACCTATGATTCCTGGTTGTGGTTTCTTAACAGGCTGTATGAGGGCATATGTTCATGTCCATCAGGAAAGAGCTGGGTGATAATGTCAGATAGACAAAAGGTACAAAATTTTAGATTTGTTGATATTTGAGGTCTGAATATAATGACATTGTTGATATATGCTGTCTGAAAAGCGATTTTTGCTTTCTGATTTGTAATCTCTGAAAACTGAGTTTGCCTACTGATTTCTGCTTGACGTAGGGGCTTGTACGTGTTGTTGAGGAAACATTTTCAAATGCCGAGCATAGAAGGTGTGTCCGAAATATTCATGAGAATATGAAGGGTGAATGATAGACAGGACTTTCCATCAAGAACCACGTCTATGGAGCTGCGTCTGCATGCCTGGTTTATAAGCATGAGGAACACATGAAGATGTTGATAAGGTTGAACGGGGATGCATTCAATTACCTAGAAAGAAATCCCCCGGCAACATTGGGCAAGGTCTTACTTCCCCGATTGGTCTAAAGCTGATAATATCATGAACAACCTGAACGAAAGCTGGAACAATTGCATAATGGATGCGAGGTCCAAGCCTATAATCTCAGCATTTGAGTTCATCATGAGGAAGGTGATGAAGTGGTTCCAAGATAAAAGGTGACTACCGCCAGTTGGAAGGGGAGGTTGGGTCCAGAAATTTTGAAGAAGATAAGGCGAGGGTCGTCGCTGTCAAGGGCCTGCAACATGACATATTCTGGGGATGGTCACTATGAGGTTGAATATGCGACCACGGTGTACAAAGTTTATTTGGATGGTATGGAATGCTCCTGCCGGCAGTATCAGATTACCGGTCTTCCCTGTGGCCACTCTTTAAGATGCATACAATACAATCACATTCGAGGCCATTATCCGCATTTGTGCATCCAATTTTGACCAAGGCTGCCATGCTGAGGTCATATGCCCGGGTGGTCTATCATGTTCCTAGTGAAGATTTTTGGGTGCCCCAGAACAACCTTCCAATATTGCCTCCAAGGTTTAGAAGACAATCCGGGAGACCGAAGAAGATCCGGAAAAGGCCTAGCCACGAGGATGGGCCTTCAAGACTTAGGAGGACATGACGGATCAAGTGCTCAATATGCAAGAACATGAGAAACATATTGAGGATGCAGTCCATCAAGACGAGCATATTGAGGCAGTTAATGAGGATGCACAACAAGAGGACGCAGTTAGTGAGGATGAGCAACTAGAGGAAGATGAGTATGAAGAAACCTTAGCAGATTATATTTCAGTATGTGTCCGCTCCTTGGTGTTTTGGTTATTAGGGTTGTAAATTTCTAGTATTTATTCATGCTCATCCTTTGTATGTGTGTGTTTTGCTATGCAGTCCACAGGGAAGACTATAGGGAAGAAGAGGAAACAGAGAACCGAGCATGAGGAGGGAAATAATGAAGACGAAGAAGGTGAGGAGGAAGGTGAGGTGCATCACGAGAAAGAGAATGAGGAGGTCAATCATGAAGACGAAGAAGGTGAGGAAGAAGGTGAGGTTCATCATGAGGAAGAGCATGATGAGGGAAATTCATGAATACGAAGGTGAGGAGGAAGGTGAGAATGAAGGTGAGGTTCATCATGAGGAAGAGCATGAGGAGGGCAATCATGAAGACGAAGGTGAGGTGGAAGGTGAGGTGCATCACAAGGAAGAGCGTGTGCACAGCCGGATGAACCCCTTTTGTTGGAAGGGCATCAAGAGCTTGAACAAGTCCTTCTATCCGAAATTGAAAGTGGCTTTGCTGGACTGGTTATTCATGATGCGATACCTATCTGTACGGTACTCCCTCCATCACCAGGGCCCAAGTCGGAGTGGATATCGAAAAAAGATACCGGAAAGAAGAGGAGGGAGGCCACCAACCAGGAGAAGTGCGAGACTACAGCGCAGTCCACCAGGAAGGTGGTGACCACTATATGTGATGATGAGAGGATCAGGAAGGACGAAAGTAGGTTGTAATTATAGCTTTAAGTTTAGGGGGTTTAGGGTAAGTGGTATGTGTTATTGGAGATGACTGATTTGGTAAATTTGGTACTGTGATAACTAACTATCTAGTTTTGTGTGATACTCCCATGCACATGGAACATGGGAGTATCGCGGAAACTATTTTGAGAATGAGTTTGGTTTAACTATCTACGTTTGTTATGTACACATTGTGTTGCTACCATTTATGTTGAGAACTTGTTATATCAGTAAAACTCCATACATAACTGTATTAAAATTAAACTTTCAGATTCTAAACTTTCAGACCTTGGATATCAACATCAGTATAAAAATCCAGACACTAAACGTCCCCCGAGTGTAATCTATCAGACCTTGTTTATCAACATCACTAATAATCCAGACCTATAATATGTCTACAACTAGAACTTTCAGACATCTTTCAGACATATGGTACAACTTTCCGCAGTCATACTTCTTGTTGCAACTAGCCAACTACCACCATTGGATCTCAATCACTTTTTACTTTTAACAAACAAAGAAACAAAACCACGTTATTTTATGTATTGATTCAACAATTTATATATTAACTAGAAATATCGACTTTAAATATTATTGAGTTTTCTAAAAAAAAAATGTATAGCCAACATTTTACCCTTACAAATTGATCTAGTGCGAATTGAAATTATTATAGGTGCAGAGCAAACACCGGGAAGCTTATTCTGATGGCTTAGTAAAAAATAAATTATTTCATTGCCCTTTTTTACGGTCGGACATTTTCCTTTTTTAGTTAGTATATATATAAATATTTTCAACAAAATGATAAACCATCAAGTGGATGTGCCAGAGTGGTTATTGGGCATGACTAGAAATCATGTGGGCTTTGCCCGCGCAGGTTCGAATCCTGTCGTCCACGCTTTTCTCTACTCTTCTTTTTCTTTACTCTCTCTTGTCCTCTCCTTATTGTAACCGTAAGCGGCCCGAGTAAGGAAGTGAGTTCGACTCCCCTGCAGGCCCATATTAACGCTCATAAGCGCTAATATTTTGGGCCCAAAAGAAATCAATATTTTGTTTCCCCCACAATTATAAACAAGGTTACACAATCATAAATAAGGTTAAATCCTGATATTTTAGATTCAAATCACCCCACCCTTCATACCTCAATGGTGCTCATCGTTAAGATTTTGATACGCGTCCTTAGATTTAATATTTTCATTCTAGGGTTCACAAATCTCAATAGGGTTTTAGAAAAAAAAAACAACAAAATTAATTACACTCAGGTCACGTGTCAAGATCTTAACGATGAGACACAATCTAGGACATGAAGAGTGGGGCAGGAGATCTAAATCCGTGATTTAATCCTTTATTTATTTCCAGTTATTGTGGATTAATCCACATTCTTCCTTTAATCCAACTCGCCAAAGGAAAAAAAAAAACCTTGAAGTATGTGTGTGTAAAATACCTGATTGAACGTAACAACGGTCTTTTGAGAAAGTTCTTAATAGTAAACAGTTCTGGAACGGTTCTCGAGTTATTATATGAACCAGTGTTTTAGTATCGATATATGTATTAGTAATCATATCCTAATTTTTCTTTGAATTGTTATGTTTTATAATTGTTATATGATGATTACATTCAACTGTAGTAATATATGAATGAAGTTAACTAACATTTGAGATTATTTTTTTGTTGACAATGTTGAAATGTTTTCTATGCATTAATAATTGGGTACCCTTAATAATTAGATACATGTTTCAATTCCAAACTAATCACCCATAACCCAGGGTTCAGTCCAACTGAATACCAGATCTAAATGGTTCCATTTTGAAAAAATTAGTCAAACAGATTAATTAATGATGTCTCCCATTCTCTTTTACAAAATTGGTCTTAATTTTTAATTGAAGCTCAACCCAATTCCAATAAATTGGGTTTTTGGCCGAATTTTCTAACACATTAATTAAAGGAAACTACATATTACATAATTGATACGTACCAAGGAAACCCTAGAGAGGATACGTAGAAGAGGAAGAATTCCAAAGGAGAACCATTCCATAGATTTTACGACTGATCTATTATAGAAAACCCCCTCCTAGTATATCAGGGCCACATCCTTACAAGATAGCTAATAACTCCCCCATACTCTCATAGGTGACTAACATAGTCCCCAAAATAGACATATGACAGAAATACCTGTAACAATACTCTCCTCATATGAAATCCTTGAACTCAAGGATTAAGTAACTAAACGCGCAAAACTGGAGCTGAAAAATAAGCATCACCAATTGCACAATCCTTCTATACTTCATCAATAGCAAGTATATATCTAATACTAATATACCCATACACATACACTCATTCCCCCTTAAAAGAACCTTGACCACAAGGTTTCCGGGACCGTTGAACCCGTCATAATCCCGGAGAAATGCAGGATCTTGACTCATACCACCACCCTTCGCTGGGAAAAAAATTCCCGGATCAAAAACGTGAAATTGATTACAACCAAAGGTGTAGAACTCATCAAGAGCAGCTGTATGAGTTGTATGTTTTGCTCTAGAATCCCATAATGATGACCCTAGCATCATGAATGAACACATAGAGCTAAACTCCTTGTCATTGTGCCATCCTCTTCCATTTCCAGCTTCCTTCCTCCCAAGCATTATTTAGAAAGAGTTGAAACCTCTCATGATAGTTTTGTATACAAATGACTTCCAAGATTCCAGCTTCAATAGTCATCTTCTCCAACATGCCATCACCAACCCTGGCTTCATAATCTGACTTGTTTATAGCTTCCTCAGTGATGCCATCAAAACCAAGTTGGCCATTATGTTTCCTTTCCCAGCCTTCCATCGTGAGTCATGACAGCCAAACAATAGTAGTCTCCATAATCATCATTGACTTCATTTGGATTTGGATGCAATTCAGTCTGTGCAATGTTAATTTCAGCTTTAACATTGGCTTCAACATATTCTCTTTTCTCAACTTCGAGAAACTTGATATCAATTTCACCATAATCTTCATCATCCCCAATCAATCGTTGCCCATGTAAATGAGATTTTGCAACCATAGCACAACAAGTAGTTCTAAATTGGACAAGAAATCTCAAATCCGATTCCGTCGATATCCCAATCTTGTAAACAGTTCCAAATTCTGGGGGAAAAAAAAAAAAAAAAAAAAAAGGAGCTCCTCCGAAATCGACATATGAACATCGTTGATTTGGACAAGAAGAAGAGGGCATGAATCCCACACATTGTCTGGAAGATGGCAACTTGAATTCCACAATTTGTTTTGATCTATATCATTTTCGGAAAACACATACATTGTCGAATTCAATTCAACAGATCCCACCAAGTTGCAGTCAAACCACAACACTGAATTACCAACAGTAGCAAGAGAATCGCAGCAGTAATACAACCAAAGATTAGCAATATCCAAGAATTTGCAGGCAGGAATCAGCATCAAAACAGAACCATATAGCAATCAGCAGCAGGCAGAAATCGCAGCCAAAATAACAAGCAGCCATCCAAGCTCACCCATAGCTGAATCTGAATTTCAGCAAGGTATTACCGAAATTACCTCACAGCGATTTCAAATCAGCGAGTTCTGCAAAATCGAGGCAAGAGCGAACAATTTCGTGGACAACGGTCGGAATGAAACGATCACAATCGGAAAAACTGCACTAGACGAATACGTGACTGCACAGTAATCGAGGCGGGTGGACAAAATGAACAACGGTGGTGCAGCAATTGCAAATACCGGAGAGGCAGCACTTATCGAAGGAGGTGACGACAGCGAAATTGATGACAGTGGTTATCGGGACTCGATTCCGGTTGAGGCAATCGGAGTCTAGCGAGGCCGAGTGGGGCGGCGGAATGCGAAATCACGAATGGTGGCCGAAACTTGGGTATGGTGATTGGAGCGGCTTGAATCCGAACGATCGGTGGCCACGGCGAACGAAGAAGGGAATTTAACTGGATCGGAAGCCGCCGCCAAAAGGAGAGGAGGACTCGGCAAGCTCTGATACCAATTGATACGTACCAAACTGGGAAACCCTAGAGAGGATACGTAGAAGAAAAACTCCAAAGGAGAAGAACCATTCCATAGATTTTACGAATGATCTATTACAGATAACCCCCTCCTAAGTATGAGGGCCACATCCTTACAAGATAGCTAATAACTCCCCCATACTCTCACAAGTGACTAACATAGTCCCCAAACTAGACATATGACAGAAAACAATAATGCTAAGAAATTAAAACTTGTATTCCACGCCCATATATGGGACTTTATTTTTCACATAATCCATCAAACAAGTAATATGATAATAATAAGGGTACCATAATAATAAAACCAATACCCAGATCGGATCTAACTGACCTAGATCAGTTGTTGATTCCAAACATTTATAGACCAGGTCAAGTCACCCAACCCAAGACTTAAAGAAGGACAATCCAATATCCACAATAGCCAGCCCATCCAATGTTTCGTGAGGATTATGGAACAGACCGCACACAAGACTACCACAAAATGTCACAACCACTAGACACACATAAAAGATGTGAGAGCAACTGATAGATAGATAGTTAGCCAGCCAGCCATTCACTAGACGAGTGGAGGGTATTGCTTTGCCTGTTGCTTCACTCTCCTCTTGTATTCAGTCGCATCCTGCACCAATCCAATGCAATGCAAACCCAGAGTGTCAGCGTCTGTGCTTTAACCTTAATTAATTTCACTTAGTATCACTGTATTAACAACTTCTCGGGCTGAAAGTCGTTCCAATTTCATATAAACAGAGTATTACAAATTTCTCATGTCACCAAAGGCCAGAGATCATTAATAGATTTCTAGATGCTTATCATGTAGGGCATAACTAAGAAAGACCACCTATGTCGGGCAGGAATGATGAGGACGAATAATTACCTGAATGAATAGTTGATAGCCTTCGGTCTGAGCAGGATCAGCAGGATTTGGCTGATCAAGCAAGTCCTGAATTCCAACAAGTATTTGTTTCACTGTTATCGCCGGTCTCCACCCCTGAAAATTAGCACCATTTCAGTTAAATCTGACTAGTAACTACAACTACAGATTCATAGAAGATACAGACATATATAGATGGGAAATGCATATTTTTTATGCTAAATCAAGTCTGAATATGCTTACACTGTCCTCATTAAGGATTGATAAGCAAACAGTCCCTGAAGGGTACACATTAGGATGGAAGAAACCCTGTGGGAACTTGCACTTGGGTGGTTTACTGGGATAATCTTCACTGAAGTGGAGTGTCAGTGGGAAATATCCGCCTTCCCAGTCGGTCTGCATAAGATTAAGAGCCACGTAAGCCTATAAATAAATAAATAGGAAAATCAAAAACTTAATATATATATATATATATATATATATATATATATATATATATATCATCTAGAGTTCATCATTTTTCTTTTACTGAAGGAACCATGACAAACAAATAGTTAATAATCACAGTAACAAGAAAAAAAAAACATTTGAAAGCAAGAAAAGATGTGAACAGAATGAAAAAGATATGGGTAGAAAATGATGATCAGTGGAGGCAAAAGGCAGTTGCAATGGACAGAAACAGCATAAACAAAGCATCAAAGAACGGAATTTGGCAAATGGATCATCAAGAACACAATCATAGATCTCCATATAAAATCTGGTAAAGATTAAGAACATTAGAAATTAAAATACACCAGGAACTATACGAGACAATTAAACAGGTAGAGAGCTATTCAGACCATTTAGTTAGAGCGTAACCAATTCTCCATTAAGTTTCATTCTCTATCAGAATGAATGAAGCGTAATTACCTCCTGAAGTTGTTCTCATCTTCTTTCATAAACAAAATAATAACAAGCAGAAAGCATGCCCAATCATACATAGCACACTAATGACTACAGAGTTTCATATCAAACAGTAAACACGGATAAGTCAACTGTCCTACATCAAAGAGTAGCCTTAAATTTTCTCACTTTATCTATTTCAGTGTGATGTAACATCACTCAATTAACCCTTAAGACTACTTATATATATATATATATAAGAATAAAAATTTGGATAAATTTGTCTTAACTCTAACAAACCGATGAGTGAGATGCTCCCAGAGCATTATACCTCTTCATTGTTTTATCTGTATATATATAGCAGTGACAAGAAATAGAAAATATGGCGAACCAGTCACCATAAAATAAGAGAAGTTCATTGGTTAAATAAATTTTCCAACTGGCCAGTCAAGGGGAAAAAAAAAAGATTGTATTAGTTAAGTGATCACTTTAGTATTAAGTAAATTGTTTTCTTCTCGAATTCATCCACACTAAGAAGTGAAATATGTAAACTATCAATCTCTTCACACTAAGGAAACTACATGAAACATTTCTTGGAACCAGTAAGATAACTTCACATCAGTTACTAGTGAAATTTCAACAAAAAAGTGGAGTGGGCTAAGTAACCTCTCTTGCAACTATATCAACTAAAAATTCGAAATTGGTGGTTCACAAACAACAGCCCAGTGAAAACTCTCACTATACTGATAGCAATCCATCGCTAATCAGAAACGCCTCAACGTGCATCACTAATAAGCTAATCAACAGTTACAATTCCGTTAAAGCTCAAGGGCAATCAAAATCAGAAAGCAATAAAATAAAGGTAAAGTGAAATTTAGATCCAAGGTTAATAACGTACCCCAGCTTTGCCAGGGATGGTACAATGCCAAGTCATCAAATTGACCGTGCCATCGGCTAATGTCTCCGGTTTCGCAACAAAACCCTAAACCACATCATAAGAATAAACAGCGGCGATCACCATCACCAAACCAATCACCCCGAGGAATTAACCAACCAAAAGCTGAAAAGTGAAGCACTCGCACAAATAAACTCTGACAACGGGGACGAAATTACGAAATTGACAACAAAGAGCGGGATAAAGAGAGAGGGTATACGGACATGGGGGTGGTTTTTGCGCCAAGACTTACGCTCCTCCGCGAGACGGCCGCGAGCAATCCCTGACATATTCTCTGCGACTCCTTGTGTCCCGTCAATGCAATTGAAGAAGAAGACTTTCTCTCTGTTCACAACTTCGCCGAAGGATTAACGAAGTGCGGTATAGATGCGCCGTTTTATTTATGGTAGCGGAAGCGGATTCGATCCTCCATAATATTTTTTAGGGTAAATTAATATTAACTAAACCATCATTAATTAATTAAACTTAGCTCGATTACAAATTTGTTATCTAAATTTTACTTTTTTTTTATAAAAAAAATTACAATCTAAATTTTCAATTTCTAAATAAATTATTATATTTATATTATATAATTTTTGACAAATTAAATAAAAAAATAGCATGTGCAGTATTTTAATGTGTATACAAAATAAGTCGCCAAGAATTTGAAATGACCGTAGTAATATTTTCAATTGAATTATTCATTAAAAAATACTTTAAAAATAAAATTAGATAGAAGACCAATTAAGTTTCCACTAAAAAGTATTTCGTTATAATACTTTCAAATTATTGTTGAATTATTATATGTATACATTAAAAAAAAAGCGGTCAAAACATGCTTCTGCATTTATTTCCAATTTAATGAAAATTGTAATTGAAATAACAATTTGCTAAAAAATTAAAAGTTTATATAAACAATTTTTTTAAAATAAAAGAAATTTAGATAATAAATTGTAATTATTATTATATCGAAATCACACTTTTTAGTGTATAATAATTATAATTATTTAATTATTCAAAAAAAAAGTAACTATATATTATTTTGATTGGCTGGAGAGTGGAGACCGCAATGGACGGTCAAAATTAGATATCGGCAATCTCGGAATAGAAAATAACGATATATAATTGCTTTTCATTATTTCCTCTATTTTGTTTAATACCAAATCGGCAAATCATAAATAAATATAGATGATAATAATAATTAACTTTCAGAAAGTCCATATTCTTTCGATTTCGGCCGAAAATAAAAGTCCATATATTCTTAGTGTGGGCCTTTATCCTAGCGTGAAAACCACGCCAATAATTGTCCTCACTTAAGTCTTCTCTCATTATACTTAACTAGTGGCTGTCCCTGCGCTACGCGCAGGGCGACTTGTTAAACTATAAATTTTAATATATATATGTATAATATTGAAGATAACAAATGATATTTAGTATAAATTTATAAAATATAACGAAAATCAATCAAATATTATTAAGTATATTTTCTTATATCACATTTTTGAAGTGTACATACTCTTTGGTAAAATTACCGGCATTTCATATAATTACATACTTTTTAACAACTTAAATAATCAGACCGGTACATATAAATTTTTTTGCCACCACAAAAAAATTGTTAGTACAATTCGTATATACCAAACTTCTCAAAGGCTCATAATTTTTTTTTTTATATATTTATCTTTTTTATTAATTTATAACTAATCAAAAACTATAATGTACATACATATAATTCTCTAATTGATACACTATCGAAAGTTACTTAAATTAAGTTTTAGGTCTAAAGACCAACCCAATTATTTTTAAACCAATAGCCCAAACTGAATTTTAACCCTTAACCCACCCCACGTACTTCATCTCTACCCTTGCCCTACTGTAGAATTTCTTCACGCCGCAACATCAAACTCTCTCTCTGAACTTATCAATTCTGAGATATAACCATCGATGTCGAACAATCACGCTCCCGATGTCGACCATAGCATCCATCAGAACCCGCGCTTCCACCACCGGTCGACACAATCTCATTGTCGATTCGATAACCATCGCCGAATCAATCTCACTGCCAACGCCGCCTTTTCCTGGAAGTCCACCTCGAGTCTAGATTCGGACCAACGGTCGACCCATCTTCGCCCGTCAGGCACTCCTCTTTCATACGCAGTGGGAAAATATATTGATTGAGCATCCGATCGTCTGCAGCTCGTTCCGCCCTAATCCAGTCGGCCATCGGAGATGGGGAGTGAGCCAAACCCGGCCAAACCGAATTCAATCAGATCCTCCTCAACCAGATCGAACACCCAACCATGCATAACCACGAACCTCGGCATTTTCCAGATCTGTTCATGCCGCAAGATTTGATAAAATTCAAGGTAATTTTGTGAACTCAGTTGGTTTGATTTGGATACAAACTTTCTTCCACTTCCTTCTCCTGTCTCTTCTATGGTTTTAATTTTTATGTTTTTGTCCTCTTGAGGATCCAGTACATCATGTACACTGCATATTTGACCCATGTTTTTGTCCTCTTGGGCCTATATAAAATAAAGAATCAGTCGGCCCAATGCATATTTAACCCATGAAGACAATAACTCGCTGATGTGTCATGCTTTGAAGCCCTCTTAATCGCTGACGTGGCGCGCTTAGAAACATTCACCCTCTCACATGTTCCCTTATTATATATATAGATAATAAATTTTAAATTTTCAGTTATACATAAATTGTTAACTCTTTTAAATATTAAAAAAATCGGAATTGTAACTAAATGAAAAAAAAATGGCCAAAAAAATTACCCTTAAATATATATATATATTTGTAACTAAATGAAAAATTACCCTTAAATATTTTTTCCGAAGACCTTAATATTCTTTTTAAATTAATATCTTTCATTTGATATTTTAAGATTTTGAATGATGAGACTCATAATCTATATATATATAAATTTAGGTAGAGAGATGAATTCAAATGCAATCAGGAGCCAGGGATTTCCAAATTTGCAATTTCCAATGCACAGATTAAGTTCAGCTGCTAGAGGATTTATGAGTTGCGGGAAGCGTCTTCCTTCAATTCCCTAAATAAATTCAGCATTATAATTTTCATGATGCATCTGATAAAAATTAATACGCGGCTTACTAAGTGCAATTAATGCAAATTCTCAGTTTCCTAAGCGCCATTAAGGTAAACACCTACCGAAGAGCCGTTCTCATCAGTTGCGTGGAAGACGAAGAGCCGCTCTTTCATTATCTAAGTGGCATGAAGACCATAATTATAATGGTTCTTCTATTTCTATATAAAACGCCTGATTTGGTTAATTTCTACAGAGCAATTGGTCAAGAACGCCGGAAAGGAAAGATAATAGGATACCTCACATGTGATTATCTTCAATCAATATGTATCTACCATTTCCAGCCGGTTCGCAAATTCAACCTGACGATCGACACCTCCAGTTGTCGATTCTTCTAAAAAACAATGACTGCTTCTCGAGATTCAGACAAAAAACTCATATGTACTCTGTCATGCATCGAGTTTTACGGATTAGCAAAGTACTGGTTGAAATCGACACCGTGGTTGGGTGGAAAAGTGTCTGGTGGTGTGGATTCAATTCATGGTGGCGTTTACGACAAGTTTCCGAATCAATTACTCCGACGGCAAATTGCCGGCGACTACGAACGACTGGAGAAGATGAATCAGGGTTTGGTGCATCGATTCGAGAATTGGAAAAGAAGAATTGATTTTTTTTTTTTTTGACAAACTTCTTGAAGGTTCATAGAAGTCGCTAGAAGGAGAGCTCTTGAAATTTGGTACGACTGGTACTACAGGAATAGTTAGGGTTTTGTTATAAATTGATATGAGCTTGGATTGTTAGGTATGTGGGCTTGATCTTTGTTTATTTCTACCCAATCTATAATTAGATAGCTTGTGATGGCCCAAGAAATATTTTATTGAATACTTATATTATTTTCTACATTCAGAAATTATAAGGTTTAACATTTAGTTTGGTTAGTTTAACTTTTTCTTAATACATAGAGGGTTGTCCGCTTAGTATTTCAAATTATATCTTATAACATTTTTTATGGTTTTAATTTTTCTTTTGTTATTATAGGTAGATATTATTTTTCGTAGTTGATTTTTCAACACAGGGCATTGCTAAAGACTATGAAAGTCTCCGTGAATTTCTCTGTGAAAGTGGACAAGTGTGACCTACTTCAACAATGGTTATTTTCTCTTTATTATTTTTCCAAATTTGTCATTTGCATCGTTAACCTTTTTTTTGGGTAAACAATTTATTCGTCAAGTCATAAAAAGAAGATAATTAATATTGTAGTACACTTAAAAAAAATCCATTTTACGTCTTCTAATAGAAAAAGATGGATGCAATTCAATTTTTTATAATCTAAACAATATAATTATGCTTAATATATTAGATAATGAAACATAAAGAAAATAGTAATACTAAATTTTAAAATTAATTAGAGAGATTCTGGTTCCAAATACGTAGTATTATGTCAAATGACACAATTAGTGGTTCTAACTTCAATACGTATCAATAAAATTAACGTCTTAAAATAATATTATATATTTAAAATTATTAATTAAAAATCAAAATTCCACACAAAATCCGAACAAATTATATTTGTGAAATTTTTTTTAATCAAAGTAAAATCTCACGTAAAACACGAATCTAACACGGGTCAATGGCTAATATAAATTTAGTTTTTTTACTCATATTCTCATAAAGACCCTAAGTTCATATCCATTTTTTTTCATTTAAACTAAATTAAATTGCTCTTAATTTTTTTAAGCATGTAGAATAGAAAATTTAAAGAGATATAATTATATTCAATCACATGAAGAAACGAAAATTCTAATGTAAAAATCAATATTATATTTATATGATCATTTACTGTTTCAGCTTCGGTATTATCATTCCTAAAACTTATATACATAAGTTTTTTTCTTTTGTAACAAATATATAATAAGTTAGAAAATAAACAGATAAATATCTGAAACTCATGTGGCACCTTAATAAAATAGGTAGATAGATATTAATTGCTGAGGAAAAACCACATTAGGGCAAAACTGGAAAAATAATAACAGACTAATTTACTTGCAAAGAAGAGTAAATGCCACGTTGATTAAAGGTACTTTCGATTAAATTTTCACAGAAAATTTCACAATTTATATAATTCCGAAGCAATTTTTCACAGTTGAAAATAGTTCCGAAAATTTCACAGAAAATTTCACAGTTGAATATAGTTCCGAAGCAATTTTTCCTTGCTTTTACTACTGAAGTTTTGATTATTTTTTACCTGCGTCATAAATATTTTTTTTGTTAAGAGTTGTTTTAAATACTATTTTTTACTTGCATCACATAATATTTTTTTATTAATTATTATACATATTTAACATTTCGACCCGCGCGTTACGCGGGAACAGTAATCTAGTAATAATAAATTGATCATTCGATGGCAATTATATCAATTCAAATTAGTATCTCAATTTACTTTAATTATGTGCAAGTTAGATGAGTAACTTTGTCTTGATTAGATGAAATATTTGACAGACTTAACAATTTGTCTACAAATGAAGCTTGAACTACTAAATTATCAAAAAAAAAAAAAAAAATCAACTAGCAATTTATCAGATTATTGAATCGTAAGTTAGCAATTTGATAATTAACCTTTTTTAGTTGAGACCAATATTCGAAATATATATATATAATATTTGGTCGGACCATGGACCATTCAGACATGATAATTGGTTTGGATCAAGACTCTAAACAATAATAGTTAAAACACCACGGCATATTATTTAGTATGTAATATTAAATTGACGAGCGTCTAGCTAAAAAAAATGTGTGATAGTTAATAATGACCTGAAAACTCAGTAACATGTTTAAAGCTATGTCGAATATCTACTCATAAATTCGAGTATATAAAATAAATATAAAAAATTGGCTAAAACATTGGCATGTTAACTTTCTAAAATGAAAACTTACATAATTCATATATTATATAAATTTTGATGGGAAGATAATAGCATGTTGCAGGAGGAGCTGAGGGTCTTCAAAATTGGTTTTACCGATGCTGGAGCAGAAGGGAGTGAGCTGAGGGACGGAACAGATTCATATGTGTTAATCATTAATCTCGGTTAGGTAGCAATTCAATTATGTATATTCCTAGGGTTCTTGAAAAAAAGGAACGGATTCATCTGTATCGATGCATTAATCTCGGTTAGGCAGGAATTCAATTATGCATTGATTCCCTGGGGCTCTTGAATAAAGGAACAGATTCATCTGTACCAAACATTCATTTCGGTTAGGCAGGAATTCAATTATGCAGTTCTTCAATCCAAGATTCACACGGAGAGTTGCTTGAGGAGCTCAACGACTGCAGAGCAGATGAAGAGTAAGAGCCGACTCGGGAAACCCTAATAATTATATATTGTTTGAAGACATCATAGAAGAAGAAGAAGGAGCCTGATTTAGGGTTTTGGGCGATGACGATGGCAAATTCATTGGCAAATTTCGGGTTTACGAGTTGGGACTGTAAGCATACGGTGATAGGCGCCGTAATTGGTAGCCCATAATATGTATATTTTACCTAAGGAAATTAGGTACATGTCATATTAGAGTAATTGGGCTAAACCCAAATCCCAATTGACATGAGAGGCCAAAAATTGAGCCTCCCTATGCATAGTGGTCGGCCGAAATATTGGAGTGGGCAAAGGGGAGTTTTGTCTACTTTGCTCCTTCTATAAATAGATGGTGTTAGGGTATTTTTAGGGTTAATCACTATTTTCCTCATTAGAGTGTTTTAGAGAGAAAAACCATCCACCCCACACAAGGGTTTCGGCCGAACGACTCGCACCAAAGGGTGTGCCAATTTGCTTAGCAAACACTCCAGAGATCTGTCCCATTGTCAAGAATCGATCATAGGCTTTGCTGTGGAGAACATACCGCGTAGGGCTTCCTAAACCAGAACCTCTACGGGTGCCGACCGGAGGATCGTGAACTCCCTGCAGGAAGGATCTTGGGACTACTGACATCGTTTGAGGTATGTGTGAATCTTCCGATGCGTAATTTCGATTTCTAGCATGTACCACGATTTAATGTCCGTAGTGATTACTCCCCGTAATCTAACAGTAGTATCAACGCATGTGTTAGGAGTTCATGATTTTGATAAATTGATGTACTATAAAGTTTTAAAATTTTCGGGCCGAAATTTTAAATAGAAGGATTTTAAAATTTCGAATTTTTATGTTTATGGTGGTCCGAAATTTTCATGGTGTTCTTGCTTAATATGATGTTCATGATCTTCAAGAAAAATGTTATATTTATCAAAATCAAACATTGATCTAGAATTAGGTCAATCACGTTTATTAGAAGTGGATTGTGGATCTTATTAAAATTTGACCACTTGTTTCCAATTACTTGTTTGTGCCGAAAATTTTATTTAAATTTTTTAATTTTTTGGTCCCCAAGCAACAAGATTTTCGGCCATATAGTTAAATAATATTGTTTACCATATTTTAACTTTTAAACTAGGTAACAATATATCTATAATTGGGAACATTAGGATAGATTCACATTAATATATAGAAATATATATAACTATCAATATATCTAAATATTTAATAGGGTTAAAGATATTATTGATAGATTTAGTTACCTAAAAGATTGAGAAAATATGTTGTCAGTATATTTGTTTCCCTATTTGAGATATTGACAATAAACAAAATATATATTTATATGTATGTGCCGAATTTTACATATATATTGTTGATTGATTTAATCTTAAAGATATAATCTTGCCAATATATATATATATATATATATGTAGTAATATTGGCCGAAATATATATATATATATATATATATATTTAATATTGGAAATTATTTTTATATAGTTAATGTTACTTGGGGGCTAAGTTAAATATTTTTTTTACTTTAAAACCCTACTTGGGCAACAAGTAAACATTTCGACCCAACCTTTTAAATTTTAATTATTGGGCCGGTCCAATATGTCAAACCGGAACGAATTTAAATCGAACCGGGTTTTCACAATCGGTTCAACCTAATCGGGTCGGGTCGGACCGGGATAACTAAGTGGATCTAACCAAACCGGTTTTGTGTGTTGAACTGAACTCTATTTTATTGGACCTGTTCGGACCGAACCAGATTTTAAAATTAAAAAACCGGATCGAACCAGATTTTCTGGACCGAACCGAACCAAATCAGACTGAAATTGACTGAACTGAACCGTATTTTTAAAACCGAATTCAAGTCAATTAAAATAGGGAGGTCAAGTTTTAAAATCCAAATGTTTTAAATCTTAATAGGCCTACACAGTGCTCAAGGTTTGCTAACATTTATGCATTTTTTCGATTATGGGGATGGATCTCGGAGATACATGTTTTTTGGACTGGTATAATTAGTGGGCTGAATTATTATTCAATATGTATTTTTATGCATGATTAGAGATGTTGTCTTGACTGAGTCAAGCTAGCTGGATATTGCATATTGTGGGCTGAGCCTGTAAGCATATGGTGATGGGCACCGTAATTGGTAGTCCATAATATGTATAGTTTACCTAATGAACTTGGGTAAATGTCACATTAGGGTAATTGGGCCAGACCCAAATCCCAATTGACATAGGAGGCCCAAAATTGGGCCTCCCAAAATACATAGGCCGACCGAAACTTATAGTGAGGGTAAAGTGGACTTTTGTCCACTTTACTCCTCCTATAAATAAGAGATGTTATGGAATATTTAGGGTTAATCCTAATTCCCTCACAATAGTGTTTTAGAGAGAAAACCCTCCTCCCACACAAGCAAGTTTCGGCCGAACCATATTACACCTAGGGTGTGCCAAGAATTGATCTGAGACTTTGTTGTGGAGCTAACACCACGTAGGGCTTCTTTAACAAGAACTTCTACGGGTTTCATCCGGTGGATCGAGAACTCCCTCTTGCAAAGGATCTTGGACTACGGTAACTGTTGAGGTATGTGTAACTCTTCCGCTGCGTAATTTCGATTACATGCACGTACCTTGTTTTGTGTTTCCGTAGTGATTTCTCCCAGTAATCTAACAGTGGTATTAGAGCCTGTGCCAGGAGTTCATGATTTTGATAAATTGGTGTTCTTGAAAATATAAATTTTGGACAGAAATTTTTTAAAAGAAAATTTAAAAGTTTCGAATTTTTAGGGTTTATATGATAGGTCCGGAATTTTCATGTTCTTGGTTAAATTGATGTTCATGATCTTCAAGAAAATGGTGATATTTATCAAAATCAAACATTGGATTGTAGATCTTATTAAAATTTGATCTTAAAATTTGACCACTTGTTCACAATTAGTGTTTGTGCCGAAATTTTAATTATTTTTCAAGGTAAAATTTTTAATTTCTTGGTCACCAAGCAAGATAATTTCGGCACATGCATGTAAAATTGTTTAAAATTATATTGTTTACCATATTTTTTTAAAATTAAGGTAACAATATATCTATAATTGGGAACATAAGGATAGATTCACATTAAAATATATATAAATATATAACTATAAATATATATAAATATTAAATATTTAAATAGGGTTAAAGATATTATTGATAGATTTAGTTACCTAAAATATTGAGAAAATATATTGTCAGTTATTTGTTTCCCTATTAAAGATATTGACAATAAATAAAATATATATATATATGATATATATTGTGCCGATTTTATATATATATATATGTAAAATCGGCACAATGTATATCATATATATATTTTATTTATTGTTAATATCTTATTGTTGATTTATATATATATATATTAATATTGGAAATTATTTTATATAGTTAATGTTACTTAGTGGCTAAGTTTAATATTTTTAATGGATTTAAAACTCTACTTGAGCCACAAGTAAACATTTCGGCCCAACCTATAAAATTTTAATTATTGGGCCGGTCCAATATGTTAAACCGGGACGAAATTAAATCGAGCCGGATTTTCTCAATCGGTTCGACCTATTCGGGTCGGACCAGGGTAATTAAGTGGATCTAACCGAATCGGTTATGAGTGTTGAACTGAACCGAACCCTATTTTCTTGGACCGGTTCGGACCGAACCAGTTTTTAAATTAAAACCGAACCAATTTTTTTTCCCGGACTGGATTTTCTGAACCGGACCGAATCGGACCAAAACAGACTGAAATTGAATGAACCAAACAATGTTTTCTAAACCGAATTCAAGTCAATTAAAATAGGGAAGTGAAGTTTTAAAATCCAAATGTTTTTGAACCTCGAAATGGACTACACAGTGCTTATAGGGTTGCTAACATTTATGCCTTGTTTCGATAATGGGGATGGATCTCGGAGATACATGTTTTTGGGACCGGTTAAATTAGAGGGTTGAATTGTAATTGTTTATCATTCAATATATATTTATGCATGATTAGAACTGTTGTCTTGACTGAGTCAAGCTAGCTGGATATTACATGTTGTGGGCGGAGCCCTGGTTTAATATATGGTATGCGCACTAGCATAGACATGATGTGATGGTTGAAAATGCCTAGGATTCATGTCTAGAAGCTTGCGTGATTGAATATAAGCATGAATTGCAAATCAACCCCTAATGTTTAAAATTATTTTAAAACCGAAAACCAGTCGCCAAATATGTATGATTGATGTGGATGTTACATGTTTGACACGTATGCTAGAATGTTAAGGATGTAGTTGCGTTTGATAATTTACTTAAAAGTAGAATTATAAATGCAAGCATGAGTTCCTCGGAACATTAGACACATGACGTGTAAGTATGTATGTGGTATAAATGATGAATGTTACTAGCATATGATAATTTGCATGTATTGTAGAATTGTGTATGCATGAGTGAATTCATCGGAATGATTTTTCCAAAACAAAAGTGCCTTGGGAAAGCCAAGATTGGGTATGCTTATTTTAAAATTCTCGTTCCGGTAATTTGCGATTTAAAACGTTTTTAACAGACTGGTCTATTGGATAAAAGACGACAAAAGTGTGAACTCTTTCACAGCCATCTTCCATTAGTTTACTGGTGGTCGGTTGGTTTAGATGATTGAGGAATCACTATCTGTCGGACTCTATCTTAATAGATATTTGATGTATGCAATTATTTCTCAAAATGTTATTGTCTCCCTGATTTTGCTTGATCATTGATGTGTTAGTCATGGCTGCGATCAGCAATGTGATCTCCCAAATGAATAAGGGAGTAAGATTGAACATCAATAATTATAAGATCTGGAATAAGCGCGCAAGGATGGTGGTCACTGAAATGAGAGGCTTGGAACACTTGACCACGAAGAAAGTCAGGCCAGAGGGAGATCTCACGGCTGAATTGGAGAAAAATCCATGATGACTGGGATGCAAAGGATCAAGAGATTCGTTCCGCCTTGTTGTCACTGCTGGAGGATGACATACTCTATGGGTATGATCACTATGAGTCTGCCATGGACCTGTGGGATGGTCTTAAGGCAGGGTTTGATTTTTTCACCACAGCCCAGAAGCGATTGTTAAAAATCGCTTTAGAATCATATTAAATGAATCCAAAGCACACAATGAAGGAGCATCTTAGACATATGTCTAACATGCTTGCTGAACTCAAGGAGGCAGGAGAGATCCTGACCGACGAACAAAAGGTCCAATGCGTGATTCGTTCTTTGCTTGACTCTTGGAATAGCATGAAAATGCACCTTACCCATGCCACTCAACTCGATAACCTCGAGAAAGTGCGAGTTCACCTCGAGCTGGAGGAGGATCGTCTCAAGGCTAAAAAGCCGAGAGCGTAGCATCCTCGAATCCAGCTGAGCAAAATGGTAAGCGCAAGAGGAAGGGAAAGAACCTTCAGGTCAAGGCTGATAAGCCACTAGCTCCAAAGTCTCAGAATAAGTTCAAACGAAAGCAATTCGGAGGCAAGAAAGGCAAAGCAAAACAAACACGCAAAGAGAAAACTCGAACGTGTTTTAGGTGTGGCGTGAAAGGACACATTGCTGTTGCCTGCACAAATCCTCCTAAGGTACGTGCTGAAGAATAATGATAAACTCATAAGTTCTTCAAGGACTCCTCGAGAGTAATTCAATTTACCTTTTTGAATTACAGAACCGAGAAGGAGAACAAGCACAAACATGAGGAACTTGCCCCCGAGTCATAAAGATTGAAAGACTTTATCTTTATTTGCTTTGCGAAATTGAACCTCTTCATAATTTTTCAGTTTAAACATACTTTATAATAATAATGTTCTTTGAAACATAGGAAACGTTATATTTAGATCACTCGACAACTGCTCGAATAAAGTATTGATTATCATTCCTCAAGCTATTCGATCCTTTTAATTATCTGTTTAACACATTGCTTACATATTAATTATAAATCTTATTTTATTATTATCACTCCATTGAATGAAATAAATTGTAATGATAATCATCTTTGAAACAGTTAAAATCGATTAAATTGAAGTGTTTATATGATGACGTGCTGAATTTTTGTTTGCACTCCTTCGGAAATATGACTTACTGATAACATTTACATTGGTATGAAGTAAGCTACGTATGCTACAACGACCTTGTAAAAGTATCAACTGACACATAAAGTGAATACCTAAGATGCTCAGTTCAGAGATGGATAAAATCTCTGAGATAAGTCGGCAAACGAAGAAGGATCAAGTCAGTTAAATGATTTTCCTTCCAGAAGCCTTGAACGATAAATCAGGCTAGGCATTCAAGTTAAATAACACACTTCAAGAAGCACAATTTATATATTTACATAATATTTGAGTCGTTCTATAAGACATTCCATATGGAATGATGACAGATGATTCACATAAATGTAAAACTGTGTTCCATTAAGATCGATAAGGTAGGTAACCATCATAGCTAAAAGGTGACAATGACTTAAATCATATCACCATGCGACATTAATTTGCGCAATAAACACGTATTTAGGACAAGGGTACGCCAGTTACTCCTAGAAAATACATGTTTCCAGTTTGGATTAAATGGTACAGTGGTCGAACATGAGACATTACATCACTAAGAGGGCGAATTTTCCAAATGCATTAACAGTTTCAATCAACATAGTCATGATCAAAACATAGCAGAATAACGATGACAATCAGGTCCCACTTAATTCGAGTGTGAGAGATTAGAACCAGCAACTCAAGTGAATGACATGGTAAATGAGAATGGGGACATTTTCATAGTAAATCCAGTGGGAGGAATAAACCCTACCACAAGTAATCACTGTTGCTGTTGAGACGAATCAAGTCGAACCTGATGGTCAAAATTGCTGAACCAGGAGTGACACAACTACCTATATTACCCATTGTTCCCCGTGGGAGTGATCCAACCATAATTGGTTCCAGATCCTAGTGATCAAGGAATGCATCTCGAAAGTAAAACCCCGAGACCAAGAGGTTGTAATAGGAAAGTTATAGGTTAAGGTTCTAGCACTGTTGTTGTTCCCAGCAGAGACGATGCTCCGATAAGAAGAATTGTTCCGAGTGGGAGGATTATTCCCAATAGAAATGATGCTACGATAAGAAGCGTTATTCCGAGTGGGAGAAAAGATCTGACTAATAAGTGGGACTCATAATGCCTAGACGATAGTCAAAGGCAAGTATTCCATTGAGAAAGGTAAGAACCCTGCTCAAACTGTTGGAAAGCACTGGAAATACCTCAAGTGGAGAAATGGAAAGAAATAATAAATGAGAGAGATCGCCTAAATGAAAGCCATTATAGTCTCTAGTTGATTTACCTGTTAACCACATGGGCATAAGGATAAGGTGAGCCCTGAAAGAAGGCTCACCACTGATGGAACAAGTCGGAGAACCCGTCTCATTACGAAAGGTCTTACCCTATGCTTCACGGAAATGACTTTGATAAGAGAAACTCAATGACTGTGCGTAAAACCACGGTTAGGGCCATTCATGGTCCTGGTCGCAAGTCTCGATCACGAGCTGCACCGAAGAAATGTTAATACCGCATTCCTCCACGGAAACATGGAGGAAGAGATCTACATGGAGCAACCAGAGGGTTAAATTACTCCAGATAACGAACGTAAAGTTTGTAAACTCCAAAAAGGTCCTTCTACGGTCTTATACAATCGTCACGGTAATGATACCGCAGATTCCACGAGGAAATCGTAGGAAACAGATTAGTGAGTTTTTCACAAGAATCCGTGCATGTATTATAAGACCTCCGAGTCTAAGTATGTCATCTTAACCTAGTACGTGGACGACATACTCATTGCCGCAAACGACATGAGTTTCATGAATAAGTCAAAGTCCTGGTTGGCATCTATATTTGAGACGAAAGAAATGGGAGAGGCCACGTACATCTTAAGCATTAAAATTGCCAGAGATCGGGCTACCCGGAATTTATGTCTACTCAAAAAGCCTATATCAACAAGCAGTTAAAAGTTGGTTCAGATTACAGGACACCAAACCCGTGGATGCGCCGGTGGTATTTGGGTGCGCACTGTTGAATCGTGACAGCCCCAAGAACCCGACAAAGCGTGAACAGATGAAGGGTGCAGATATTTTAAGCATGGTTGGTATTTCGATATACACCGTGCAATACACCCATCCGAATATTTGTCACGTCGTGGGCCTAGTAGCACGTTTCCAATCAGATCCTAGATATCAACATTTAAAAGAATGTAAAACGAATTATTAGTTATACCTAAAAGCTTTGTGCTATGAGGGCGGGAAGTTAGAACTGACCGGTTACAGTGACGCTGACCATGGTGGCGATCCGGATGATCGTAAGTCCACCACATGAGGAGTATTTCTCCTTGCTAATGCCGCCATTTCATGGACGAGCAAGAAGCAAACATGTGTCGCGCTGTCAATAATGGAATCGGAATTCATAGCTCTCTCTAAGAATGCACAGGAAGCAGTCTGTTTGAAAAGGCTTCTTACTGCACTGCTAAACGGTGACGTCGCGAGTATACCTGTGAAGGTGTTCTCCGACAATCAGGCAGTAATTGCGGCAGTTAGGAATCCGAAGTACCATAGTAGGACCAAACACATTGATGTGAAATATTTCTATGCTAAATCAATTGTAGAAGACAATATAATCACTATGGAATACTTGTCCAATGATAATATATTCGCGGACCCATTAACTAAACCACTGCGCAGGGATATATTCGAAAAGCATGTAAAACTGCTTGGATTGCGTAGGGTTTAGAAATGGAATGTATCTGTGAACATTTTGATATTGGAAAGTTACATTTTGTAAGAGAAAGAATTGCAACTGAGTTTATGATCAATCGACGTCATAATGTTTTGATTACATCAAATTTACGGTCTATAAACTGAGTCGTAGGAGGACGCAATCCTCTGCCAAACAATGTCGAATGTGGGCCTTACCTAGTCATGCAGGTACGGTCGTCTTGCGGTGGAGGAAAGCCTCTACTATGCAAGGCTGTCTAAGAATCAGGGGGATAAACCTGATTACGCAGAACGATTATCTATTGTCGAAGTAACTCGACATGATCTTCGTCCTGCAGATCGCCGTGATGAACTCCGTTCGTTAAAAATCCACATTCTGGGCCTGATGAAAATCTGTGATAGCATGATTGATATATCCCATTCCTGTTGACCCAAAAGGTTCAGGTATGCTATCAAAGCGTGCTTCATACTACGCGTGCCATGTACGACCATGGGGTCACAGCTCGGTTGTGCTAGGAAAAGAATCCTCGTGATTCTGGCGGGCGCAAACTTCTTCACCTCGAGTGTGTGATTGATCCTGGGAGCCTTATGAAGAGGCACCCGAAGTATCCTCATGGACTCAGAACTCGTACCTAAGGTCAGGCTCAATGCTCGCTTCCCGGCGTACGAGCGTAGTTCTGAACAAAAAGTCCCAGTGACCACGTCTTTGGAAACCAGTCCGGTTTGACTAAGGGTATGAGCGATGGGGATGGTCAAGTTCACATGTAATTCACCGATTCTTGTATTCACTAGGTGGCCAACAGCCGAATATTAGTTGAAGGTTGTGAATACTTGTACGGATGCCTTGGAGAAGTGTTCGTATGTGGAAACTAGGCAAATGGAGAATTATCAGTTGACCTAGGATACAGCGTGGCACACTATGTATAAATGTTGTTTATAACAGGTTGATTGGAGAAAAGGGAATCAACGTTCCGCGGGCGCTACAACACTCCTAACAGATGAGTAGCACGATGACCGTCGTATCCGCCGGTCGTATGGCAAACCTCGTATGAACTATTCGGAAGCACGGAGCAGATCAAAGGGGAGAAATGTTGATGCGGATTTGGACAACAATACATTAACAGGCACCCTCCCATTCCGGCGAGTGGGAGCTGTATGTATATGGTGATGGGCGCCGTAATTGGTAGCCCATAATATGTATAGTTTACCTAATGAACTTGGGTAAATTTCACATTAGGGTAATTGGGCCAGACCCAAATCCCAATTGACATGGGAGGCCCAAAATTGGACCTCCCTAAATACATAGGCCGGCCGAAACTTAGTGAGGGTAAAGTGTACTTTTGTCCACTTTACTCCTCCTATAAATAAGAGGTGTTAGAGAATATTTAGGGTTAATCGTAATTCCCTCACAAGAGTGTTCTAGAGAGAAAACCCTCCTCCCACACAAGCAAGTTTCGGCCGAACCATATTACACCTAGGGTGTGCCAAATTGCTTTCGAGCAACTCTCCGAAGATCTATCCCTGTGCCAAGAATTGGTCTGAGGCTTTGCTGTGGAGCTAACACCACGTAGGGCTTCTTTCACAAAAACCTCAACGGGTTCCGTCCAGTGGATCGAGAATTCCCTCGTGCAAAGGATCTTGGACTACGGTAACTGTTGAGGTATGTGTAACTCTTCCGTTGCGTAATTTCGATTACATGCACGTACCATGTTTTGTGTTTCCGTAGTGATTACTCCCCGTAATCTAACAGAGCCCTGGTTAAATATATGGAATGCACACTAGGATAGACATGCTGTGATAGTTGAAAATGCCTAGGAATCATGTCTAGAATGTTGCGTGATTGAATATAAACATGAACCGCAAATCAGCCCCTAATGTTTAAAATTATTTTAAAATCGAAAACTAGTCGCCAAATATGTATGATTGTTGTGGAATTTTTTATGTTTGACACGTATGCTAGAACGTTGAGGATGTAGTTGCATTTGATAATTTACGTGGAAGTAGAATTATGTATGCAAGCATGAGTTCCTCGGAACATTAGACGCATGACACGTAAGCATGAATGTGGTTTGTATGATGAATGTTACTGGCATATGATAATTTGCATGGATAGTAGAATTATATATGCATGAGTGAATTCATCGGAATATTTTTCCGAAATAAAAAGGCATTGGGAAAGCCAAGATCGGGTATGCTTGTTTTAAAATTCCCGTTCCGGTAATTTGCGATTAAAAACCATTTTAAAAAGACTAATCTATTGGATTGACAATGACGATAATGTGAACTCTTTCACAACCATCTTCCATTGGTTTACTGGTGGTCAGTTGGTTTAGATGACTGAGGAATCATTATTTGTCGGATTCAATCTTAATTGATATCTGATGTATGCAATTTTTTCTCAAAATGTTATTGTCTCCCTGATTTTGGTATTATAATCAACATGTTTAGTAACGAATTACAACATAGATGGCAACATCTTGTGCTAATGAGCTTTTGATTGAGATGAACCACGACTCGTGGAGCAAGCGCGTCAATGCACTGTTGGAGGATATTGGCATGGTAGGCCACATTCAGAAATCCATGAGTTGTCCAGATGCATGTCTCACCAAAGACCTGGCGTATGCCCATTTCCAATGGGAGCAAGATGACAAGAAAGCAAAGGAGATATTGCTGTCTGAGATGTCTCAAGAATTCCTTGATGAGTATAAGGATGTTCCAATTACAAAGGACATTTGGGATGTCCTCTTCCTGAAATATGGAAACGGCATGCCAGCAATCCTGCACCCACTTGTACCAATTATGGAAGATAGCTTAAACAACTATAACAAAAGTGTACTTGAAAAGGTATACGATTTCCTTGGCATGTTGAAACCACTGGAGGAAGAAGGTCAGGTGGGTGAATGGGATAAAATTCAAGCCATCAACGGGATCCTCCCGAAGTCTTGGAGAGCAGCCAAGGCTTTACTGACAGCCAGTGGTTCTGTGTTGGATCTTGCATCGGTACTGAAATTCATCGAGATGGAACAAGCTCGACTGAAAGCAATACCAAGCCAAGCTGGGCAAGGAAAGAGGAAGAGGATGAACAAAGGAAAAAAAAAAGGCAGTCGACGGTAAAATGTCGACAAAGCTTAAACCAGGCAATCTCCGATTAAAATCAGAGATAGTTCGCGGAAACTCCAGTTCACGCCGAATAGGCGAAGGTACAAGGTCCAGCAAAACGCATCCTGAAAAGGTATGCGAGGTTGGTTGTGTAATGGAAGCTCTAGTTTCCAATAATGTCATGTTAACTGACTCAAATCCTTCTTGGATTCTTGACTCAGGTGTGACGGACCACATAGCAAACAACAAAGGACTGTTTGCCAAGTTTAGACGATTGCCAAAGGATTCTAAGAGGATATACATTGGTGACAACTCACAAGTTGAAGTCATTTGAGTAGGGAACTGTAAATTGTATGAACAATGGCAGGACCATGCTACTTGAAAATGACCTTTTTGCTCCTAGAATCCGTAGAAATGTTGTTTCCGTTTCTGCTCTTATGAATATAATTACATTTTGTCATTTGAGAAGAACTTTGTTCGTATCAATAAAGGCAATGTCTTCTTTGGGCATGCCTATTCCTTTGATGGTCTCTTTATCATGGATTTGAATGGAAGTGTATATTCGAATAGAATGTATGCATTATCCTCCAGGGAAGCAGAGACTGACGCAGCCGGATGGCATGCGAGGCTGGGACATATAAGCTACGATAGGGTCCATTCATTAGCTCGAAGAGAGCTTTTTCCTGGTGTTGGGATCAAAATGACGTGGCTTCAAACTTCACGGAATGGACTTCTAGGCTTCGCCTTGGACGTAGCTCTCTCGAGGACTTGATTTCCTCTAGGAGACTTTTAAGGTCAAGCACCTAAAAAGGGGTGGGGATGACCCCTGATTCCACTCTGAAGCTTAAGTTAGTAATGTATTTGAGAGTGTAATATATAAGTATTAAGAGCAGATTATTATTAATTGAATAAGATAGGTCCCTATTTATAGGGGAGAGTTACCGACTTATCAGTGGCGGTTATCTCCTTAGTGAGTGTTCCTTTGGAGTCGGCCAAGCAGGTGACAAGCAGGTCGCCACCTCACTTTTACTTAGGAGGGAAGTCTTTCCTAAGGCGGCTGAAGCAGGTGACAAGCAGGTCGCCACCTCACCTTTACTTCGGGGGAGGTTTTCCCTTGGAGATGGTGGGAAGCAGGTCGCCACCTGTCTTTACTTCGAGGGAAGGTTTTCCCTTGGAGACGGTGGGAAGCAGGTCGCCACCTATCTTTTGGAAGATTCTCTAAGTCTCCATAGTCAACCAGTCATTCTTTTGAAGTCTTCTTCATGATTGGTAGTCGACCTTTTATCTCCAAATGGTTGGAATAAACAAGAAAGGTCGTCGACTTCTTCTCCTCGCCCTGAAAGCGTACTCGACCTGTCACCTGTAGGAAATCACCATAGACCAAGAACGTACATACATAGTCGGGTTTATTTATAACCCAACACTTGCCCCCGAGACTCGAGTCGTCAGCTTAATTTACTTAAGGTGAAGGTTTGAGTCGAGTAAAGCCCCGTTTTGTGGCGAGATAATCTACTTCTCAGGACTTGTAGATTTTCCAGACTTTCTAGAAGTTGAAGAGGCCCTCCCTCGGGATTAGGATTTATATCCGTTGGGAGAAGGGATGGTTTCGGCATGCAAAGATCTCCTAGGGAAGCTGGGGAGTCACCCTCTCAATGGCTCTACAGGTGTAGGCTAACGGTCATGTTGTCAGATGAAGAACCAATGAATGGCTGACCTTGATAAGGCTTCGCAAGGAAGTTATCCCAGCGAGGGAGTTCTTCTATAAATACCCCCCCTTTTTACTTTCACTTTTCACCTTTCACCTTTGTCTTCTCTCCAATCCTGGCGAATCAATACAGTGCCTTCTTTATAAACCCTAATTTTCCTCGTCCTTGTACGCCTGAAGAGAGGATTTTGATCGGAATTGCCACCGCGGGTCCCTCCATCCTCAGCGAGAAGCTTCGTTCCTTCATTCTCTCTCTAGAACTCCGATGGCTCTCCCCATTCCTGAAGGTAATCTTGAAGATTTCGTTCCCTCCCCTCCTTCTCCTAAGGTTAGTAAATTGACCAGCCATGGCTTCATGAAGGCCGTGGTTTTGGGTAATCTGAGCGATGATGAACATCCTCGATACCCTGGTCCTCCGGGACCAAAATATTTTCCCCAAGAGGGAGAAGTGGCGGTCTTCGTGGGTCATCTCGAGGCGGGACTGAGATTCCCTTTTTGTGGCGACTTGATGGAACTCTGCGAGCATTATCGCATCCATCCTTGCCAATTTACTGAGAATGCCCTCCGTTATTGGGTGGGTTTTCGTTGTTTGTGTTCCACCTATGAGTGGAAGTATTCTTTGAGGGTTTTCCGCAGCTTCTACCAACTACAACGTACGCCTCATGGCACCTAAAATTTCAGGAGTCGTTGGCCTACTGGCAGCGATCTTGATTGGGAGTCTGCCCCACAGTTGGTTTGCAACATTAAATCGAAAAACGCCAATTGGAAGAATCATTATTTCTTCTGTCGAGTAAGCGTCCCGTGGCCTCTGCTTCCTCCTTTGGGTACGGATCGTGCCCCAACTCTTCAAGGATTAACTCTGGAGGAAGTCGACACGGTCTATAAGATTCATGCCACCATATTTTCTCCCGATTTTCTTCCTTGGAAGTCGATATCCGATACCTCGGATCAGGCCCTTATCAATGCTTCCATTCGTCTCCGCCTCGAGGATCCTCCTATAAACTGGGTAATCCTTTTTTCTTTCTATCTTTAGTCGTTTCTTGAATCCTTTCTTTTGCTTTCTGTAGGTCTATTTACAAGGCTTTTTGATAAGCAGGCGGCGACTGGAGTGCCCTTTGCTGGCGGGGCAGCAGGAAGTGGAAGTGGAACTAGAGCCACTTCAGAACCTCTGTCCATGGAGGACGCCCAACCTACTTTGGAGGGGGCTTCGCCTGACATGGTGGTCGACTCTTCTGAACAGGAAGAAGCCACCCAACCGGCCGTATAACAGCCAAAGTCCTCGAAGAAGAGGACCAAGAGACCCGCTGGGAGGGCAGGCGCCACTCCTTCGAAGAAAGTGAAGATCACCACCGCCACTCCAGTCTCCTCATTTCAGGAGGTTACTTCTGGGGTCAATCCGACGCCCACTAGTCCCTTGCCCCCCACTGGTACAGACTTTTGTCTTGATAGATTCCTTACTTAGTTCTTGGTAGTTCATTTTTATTAACGGATTTTCCTCGCAGAAGTCGACCCTAAGGGCAAGGGTATTGCTGAGGCTTCTTCTTCTCAAGCCAAGACAGGCTTGGGATATGAGGATCCTCCCTTTGCTTGGAGGATGCTTCATTCTGCCCCCGACTCTCCGCCACGAGATGTCGATTGGGACCCTCTCGCCACTCTGGGAGAGTACAAGCTGAAGGAGGGCCATTCCATCGCCAACAAGGAGGTGGCCCTTCACTTGCTGAACGCCTCTGTTCCTCCCCGGGATAGTCCTCGCCTCCCTACAGATCGAGTGGAGGACGCCACTCGAATGTTCCTGCATCGACAGTCCAAGGTAGAACCATATTCTTATTCGTCGATACATATTATTTGTACCTTATGTTGACGACTTTTTCCTTTCCAGGCCAACCGCGATTTCTTGCAGGTGGGTCAGTTGCTCATCGACCTTGGCGAGGAGTTATCTCTCGCAAAGGGGCAGCTTGCTTCCCTGGAGTCGGAGGCTAAAGAAGTGCAGGGCCTTCGGGAAAAGGTGGCTCGCCTTGAAGGGGAGGTTTCCAGCCTTCAGAGGGTCTTGGGCACCATATCTGGGGAGCTCGATACCTGCAAGGAGGCTATGAGAGCTAGTGGAGTTTTGGCGGCCGTGCTTGGCAAGGCATATCCTGATGCTGCCGCCTTCTCCAAAATTTTCCGTGCCCAACTGGATTCTTAGCGCGAAGAGAACATCGAGCTGAAGAAGAGGGTGGAAGAGCTCGAGGAGCCTGAGCGGAATGCTGTTGCCGCTTACAAGGTCAGCTTGGCCTTTCAAACGGACGCCGCCATGGCGAGCGGGCAGATGCTTCTCTCAGTTTTTGCTTCATTGGTGGTCGACCTTAGGGCCTTGGGCCCCGACCTGGACCTCTCGAGAGTGGCAGTTCTTCGAGAATATCTGCAGGAGGAAGCTAAAGCCAAAGTTAGGGCTGATAGATAGATTTTAGCATAGACGCTTTTAATTTCCTTCTCGATATTTTGTAAACTCCCGTTTATTAATGAAGGATAATTTTTAGCAATCTTACATATGCTCGCCCTCTCTTGGGCTTTTCACCGTTTTCATAGATCTTTCAACGGACTTAATAGAAAACATACTCGACTTTAGAACAATCATTAGGTCTCCATATAATAGAATGATTTTAAGGGTAATTCCCAAATATCTAACCTTTCTCTCGAGTTGTAGATTTGTCCGAGTGATTTAGTGGATATCGGATTTTGAATGGTCGACACCGAACTTCGAGGCGGGATGATCGACTTTCGAAACCTCAAGTAGTCGATCTATTTGAGTGATTTAGTAGATATCAAATATTTTAATGATCGACTCTTGGGCTCTTTCGTATTGCAAGTAGTCGATCTATCTGAGTGATATTGTAGATATCAGATGTTTGAATGATCGACTCTTGAGTTCTTTCATACCGCAAGTAGTCGATCAATCTGAGTGATATTGTAGATATTAGATGTTTTTGATGATCGACACTTGGGTTCTTCTGCACCTCAAGGAGCTCGATCCATCTGAGTGATATTGTAGATATCATATGTTTTTGATGATCGACTCTTGGGTTCTTCTGCACCTCAAGGAGCTCGATCCATCTGAGTGATATTGTAGATATCAGATGTTTTTGATGATCGACTCTTGGGGTTCTTCTGCACCTCAAGGAGCTCGATCCATCTGAGTGATATTGTAGATATCAGATGTTTTTATTGATCGACTCTTGGGTTCTTCTGCACCTCAAGGAGCTCGATCCATCTGAGTGATATTGTAGATATCAGATGTTTTTGATGATCGACTCTTGGGTTCTTCTACACCTCAAGGAGCTCGATCCATCTGAATGATATTGTAGATATCAGATGTTTTGATGATCGACTCTTGGGTTCTTCTGTACCTCAAGGAGCTCGATCCATCTGAGTGATATTGTAGATATCAGATGTTTTTTATGATCGACTCTTGGGTTCTTCTGCACCTCAAGGAGCTCGATCCATCTGAGTGATATTGTAGATATCAGATGTTTTTGATGATCGACTCTTGGGTTCTTCGTTTACTTATCCGCTTTCAAGTAGTCGACAAATCTGAGTGATTTAGTAGATATCAGATTTTTGATGGTCGACTCTTGATTTGGAAAATTTTTGTCTTCGACGCCGCATATTATCGCCGAATCTGAGTGATTTAGTGGATATCAGATTATTGATGGTCGATATTAAATATCGGTCGCCTTAAAAGAGAGAACTCAGATATCTTGAGAGAAAGAAGAGCCTTTGAAAGGCCTATATTCATTCATCCTTCCTGAGTTTTAACAAAAAAGAGGAACACCACAAAACAAACATTAGCCTTATCATAATAAAAAATATTATTTCTTTAAGGAGGTGTTGTCTCTATGACTTCTCTCTGATTTCGACGTCGCATTGAACTGACGTAGCATCGTCGGGATGCTGTTTGGTCGCCTCTCACTTCCCCAATTCCCTGTAGCGTCGGGAACCTCATTACTTGATGAGCAGTTGATGAGATTATTCGGTGAGGATTGAGCATCGTCCTTCCAATGATGGCGTTATAGGCGGAAGCGGCGTCGACGACTACGAAGAGTACATCGATTGTTAGAGTCGTCTTCTCTTTTCCCAGAACTATCGGGAGTTTGATTGCTCCCATTGGATAGGTGGTCCTTCCTGCAAATCCTATGAGGGGGAAGTCGACTTTCATGAGGTCCCTTTGGGTCAGACCCAAATTCTGAAAGGCCTCGAAGAAAAGTATATATGTCGAGCTTCCACTGTCGATGAGGATCCCTTTTACTTCGTACTCTGCAATAGTGGCGGTGATGACAAGGGCGTCCTCATGTGGTTGAGTCACCATCATGAGGTCGTCCGTAGTGAAACTGATAGTTACTGCCTCAGTCTTTGCAGGTGTTTTTCCTTTTCCATCACGAGCTATCTGGGCGGCATATACTTCGCGGGCGGTGTTGGTCTCTCCTCCTGAGGCGAAGCCTCCCGCGATGACATTGATTGTCCCCCTTTGTATTGGGGCGAGGTTATTGTGAGGGGGAGATTGAGAATTCCCCCGAGGACTTCGACTTCGTTTTTGCTGGGGTTTGAACGGTTTGTCGATGAATTTCAACAACTTCCCCCTTTTGATCAATGTCTCGATGTCGTGTTTGAGGGCCACACAATCGTCGGTGTCGTGCCCTTGTACTCGATGGTAACGGCAATAGTTGTTCATCTGGGATCCCATCGGGCCTTTTCTTACTTGAGGAGGATCGTCCAGCCTAAGTTTCTCAATTTCTTGCAATACTACTGATATGTTGTGTGTGAGTGGAGTAAACTTGCCTGGATAGGGATTAGGATCCCTCCTTATTCCTTGTCGATTTCCCGGGCGGAAGTCTCGCTCACGTCTTTCTTCCCTCCTGGGCAGTCGGGAAGCGGAGCCCTCCTGGGCAGTCGGGAAGCGGAGCCCTCCTCGATCTTGGCGGGCACCCGTTGTTTCTTGACTTCTTCGGGCAACCCTTCATGCGACCTTTCTAGGTCGATGAATTTCTTTACTTTGACGGCGAGGGCGTCAATCCTTTGCACGGGCTTCATCACCATGCTGTCTTTCAGAGCTTGGCTCTGCACTCTAAGACCCCTCCAGAAGGTCCGGATCAGCTCGCCATCCGTGGCGTCCTCGTTCAGCTGTTGGAGTATCTTGTGAAACCTTGTGTAGTAGTTGGCCAAGGTTTCACCTGGGCCTTGCTCGATCTTGTCGAGGAAGTTCATGCTCTTGAGGCGCTGCCTCTGACCTATGTGTCCTTCAATGAATTTGGTTTTCAGCTCATCCCACGAGTCTATAGAGTTGTCGGGGAGACCATAAAACCAACTAGACGCCTCTTCCTTCAGCGTGGTTGGGAAGAGTGCTGCATAATGATCAGGCGTTGCCCCTCTTCCCAAGAGGGAGGAGTTGTGGGCGTTGATGTGGCGAACTGGGTCGCCTTCTCCGGTTTAATCGTCGATGCTCCTCGCGAAGACTTGCGGGGGAACTCGAGTATTGAATAGCCTTTTGGTGAAGGGGTGAGAAGTATGATCATGAACGATGAGCAAATCGTTCACACCTCGCCTCTTCTTCTCCAACAGTTCTTCGACCTGCCCTATTGTGAACAGGACAGGTTCCTTGCTCACCGTTTCGGCCTCGGGGGCTTTAGGGGTTTCTTGCTCCAGGGGATTCTCCTCCTGGATTTTCACACTGGAAGCTACTTCTTCCTTTTGTGAGGTCTCTCGGGTTGACTCTCTTTTCTCTGGAACAGTCCCTGCTTGGGTTTTATTCCAAAAAGTAATAAAGGCAGCTATTACCTTCGGAGGACAGCCTGGGGAGCTGTCCTCGCATCTTCCAAAATTGGCAGAGATTTGGAATGGTTGAGGGTTTCATCGTCGCCAACACCATTAGATTGGGGTATTAGGGGATCTTCTTGGGGGATCGGCCCCGATGTGGTAGGATCCATTGGTGGACTGCTCCTTTCTTCCACCGGAGTGTTGGAAATCTTGCTCTTTTCGGCAGCCATGACTTTTTGATCTGTTCCCACAGACGGCGCCAAATGTTGAGATCAAAATGACGTGGCTTCAAACTTCACGGAATGGACTTCTAGGCTTCGCCTTGGACGTAGCTCTCTCGAGGACTTGATTTCCTCCGGGAGACTTTTAAGGTCGAGCACCTAAAAAGGGGTGGGGATGGCCCCTGATTCCACTCCGAAGCTTAAGTTAGTAATGTATTTGAGAGTGTAATATAAGTATTCAGAGCAGATTACTATTAATTGAATAATATAGGTCCCTATTTATAGGGGAGAGTTACCGACTTATCAGTGGCGGTTATCTTCTTAGTGAGTTTTCCTTTGGAGTCGGCCAAGCAGGTGACAAACAGGTCGCCACCTCACTTTTACTTAGGAGGGAAGTCTTTCCTAAGGCGGCTGAAGCAGGTGACAAGCAGGTCGCCACCTCACCTTTACTTCGGGGGGAGGTTTTCCCTTGGAGACGGTGGGAAGCAGGTCGCCACCTGTTTTTACTTCGAGGGAAGGTTTTCCCTTGGAGACGGTGGGAAGCAGGTCGCCACCTGTCTTTTGGAAGATTCTCTAAGTCTCCATAGTCGACCAGTCATTCTTTTGAAGTCGACTTCTTCATGATTGCTAGTCGACCTTTTATCTCCAAATGGTTGGAATAAACAAGAAAGGTCGTCGACTTCTTCTCCTCGCCCTAAAAGCGTACTCGACCTGTCACCTGTAGGAAATCACCATAGACCAAGAACGTACATACATAGTCAGGTTTATTTATAACCCAACACCTGGAACCAGCAATGTGATTAAACACACTTGCCATGATTTTCTGGCTGGAAAGTCCACCCGCAAACGGTTCTAAGAAGCTCAACGAGCCGAGTATCCATTGCAGTTGATTCACTCCGACGTCTATGGACAAATGAGTGTAACCGCTAGGAATGGGAAACGATAGTTCGTAACTTTCATTGACGACTATAACCGTTATGGGTTTACTCATTTGATTTATTGTAAATCTGAGGCAATAGATTGCTTTAGAAACTTTCTAAACCTAATAGAGAATCAACAGGAGCGAAAAGTGAAAACCTTACGCACTGATAGAGGTAGAGAATATCTCTCTAATGTGTTTGACAAGTTGTGCAAAGAAAGAGGGATAGCCCGTCAAACGACAATCCCCAACACACCACAGCAAAATAGTGTGGCTGAACGTCGTAATCGAACACTCCTTGACATGGTTAGAACCATGATGTCGCAGGCTCAGTTACCTATCTCCTATTGGAGTGATGCGTTATTGACCGCCACTCATGTAATAAACCTTGTCCCAACCAAAGCGGTAGACACAACACCATATGAGCTGTGGTATGGAAGAGAATTAGATCTCACCAGATTGCGACCTTGGGGTTACGCTGCATATACACATACGACTGACAACCGTTTCGGCAAGTTAGGACCCAGGGGACTAAAAAGTATCTTTCTAAGGTATTCATAGAACTCTAAGGGTTATGTATTCGTGTCAGCTTAAGAAAATAGTGGCGTGGTCAAACATGAATCCAGAGACGTAACCTTCCTTGAGGACGAATTTCCAACGCTTGGCGAGATTAAACAGATGAGATATTGACTGAACTAGTGCAAGATAACATAGATGATCAGGTCCCACTTACTTCGAGTGGGATATTTGAACCGGCAACGCAAGTAAATGACATGGTTAATGATAATGGAAACATTTTCATTGTAAATCCAGTAGGTGGACCAAACCCTGCCACACAAATCATTGTTGCCGCAGAGACGAATCAAGTAGAATCTGATAATCATATAGCTGAACTGACACCACAACCACCAATACTACCCATTGTTTCCAGTGGGAGTACTCCGACCAACTTGGTTCCATGTCCTAGTGATCAAGGAATTAATCTCGGGGATAGGATCCCGAGACCAAGATGCCGTCCGAGGAAGGTTGTAGGTCCAGGTTCAAGCACTGCCCTTGTTCCCAGTGGGAGTGATGCTCCGATAAGAAGCATTGTTCCGAGTGGGAGTAGTATTCAAAGTCAAGATGGGGGAAACAAGCCTATACGTAGTCAAAAGCATCGAACTTCTCCTAGGAAGTATCCAATCGAGAGAGGAGAAATTTTCACTCTAACATATGTTGACGAACCAGTAACGGTTCACCAAGCATTGGAAGGACCTCAAGCAAAGGAATGGAGGAATGTAATGGATGAAGAGATCTCATCAATGAAAGTCAATTCGGTATGGTCTTTAGTTGATTTACCTGCTAACCGCAGAGCCATAGGAGCAAAGTGGGTTCTTAAATTGAAACTCACTGCTGATGGAAAGGTCGAGCGATAAAAAGCCCGACTTGCTGCGGAAGGATATACCCAACTTCACGGAGTGGACTTTGACAAAACATACTCACCCACTGTGCGTTACACCACAGTACGGGCCATTCAGGCCTTGGTTGCAAGTCTCGATCTCGAGCTGCACCAAATGGATGTTAAGACCGCATTCCTCCACGGAAACCTGGAGGAAGAGATCTACATTGAGCAACCGGAGGGTTTCATTACTCCTGGTAACGAATGTAAAGTTTGCAAAATCCAAAGGTCCATCTACGGTCTTAAACAGTCGTATCGGCAATCGTACCGCAGATTCCACGAGAAAATCGTAGGAAACGGATTTTGCAGAGCGTGAACAGATGAAGGGTGTAGAGTATTTAAGCATGGTGGGCAGTTTGATGTACGGCATGCAATGCACCCGTCCGGATATCTGTTACGCTGTGGGCCTAGTAGCACGTTTCCAATCAGGTCCTGGCTATCAACATAAACGAATAATTCTTTTTCTGAAAGGTACTGCCGACGACACACTGTGCTATGAGGGCAAGAAGTAAGAATTGACCGGTTACAGTGACGCCAACCATGGTGGCGATCTAGATGATCGTAAGTCTACCATAGGGGAGTGTTCCTCCTTGCTAATGCCGCCATTTCATGGACGAGCAAGAAGCAAACCTGTGTCGCGCTGTCCACGATGGAATCAGAATTCGTAGCTCTCTCTAAGAATGCACAAGAAGCGGTCTGGCTCAAAAGGCTTCTAACTGCACTGCTTGGTGGTGATGTCGAGAATAAACCTGTGAAGGTCTTCTCTGACAGTCAATCAGCCATTGCGGCAGTTAAGAATCTGAAGTACCATAGTAGGTAGGACCAAACACATTGATGTGATATATTTCTATGCTAAATCTATGGTAGAAGACAATATAATCACTATGAAATACTTGTCCACTGATAATATGTTTGCGGACCCATTAACTAAACCACTACGCAGGGAGATATTCAAAAAGCACGTAAAACTGCTTGGATTGCGTAGGGTTTAGAAATGGCAAGTATCTGTGATAACATTTTGATATTAGAAAGTTACATTTTGTAAGCGAAAGAATTGCAACTGATTTTATGATCAATCGACGTCATAATGTTTTGCATACATCAGATTTACGGTTTATAAACTAAGTCGTAGGAAGACGCAATCATCTACCAAACTATGTCAAATGTGGGCTTTACCTAGTCACACATGTACTGTAGTCTTGCGGTGGAGGGAGCCCTCTACCAAACAAGACTGGCTAAGAGTCAGGGGGATAAACCTGATTAAGCAAAACGATTATCTAGTTTCGAAGTACTCGACAGTATCTTCGTTTTGCATATCGCCGTGATGAACTTCGTTCGTCATTTAACCACATTTTGGGCCAGATGAGAATATGTGATAGCATGATTGACATCTCCCTTTCCTGTCAACCCAAAAGGTTCAGGTATGCTATCAACGCGTTCTTCATACTACGCGTGCCACGTTCGACCACGGGGTCACAACTCGGTTGTGCTAGGAAGGAATCCTCGTGATTCTGGCGGGCGCAAACTTCTTCACCTCGAGCGTGTGATTGATCCCAGGAGCCTTAAGTATCCTCACGGATTCAGAACTCATATCTAAGGTCAGGCTCAATACTCGCTTCCCGGCGCACGAGCGTAGTGCCAAACAAAAAGGCCCAGTGACCACGTCTTTGGAAACCGGTTGGGTTTGACTAAGGATATGAGCGATAGGGATGGTCAAGTTCACTTATAATTCACCAACTCTTGTATTCACTAGGTGGCCACCAACCGGATATTAGTTGAAGGTTGTGAATACTTGTACGGATGCCTTTGAGAAGTCTTCCTATGTGGAAACTAGGCAGAAAAAGAATTATCAGTTTACCCAGGATACAACGTGGTACTATATAAATGTTGTTTATAACATGTTGATTAGAGAAAAGGGAATCAACGTTCCGCGGGCGCTACAGTACTCCTAACAGATGAGTAACACGATGCCTGTCGTATCCGGTTGCACGGCAAACCTCGTATGAACTGTCTGGAAGCAAGGACCAGATCGAAGTAGTGAAATGTTGATGCAGATTTGGACGACAATACATTAACAGGCACCCTCTCATTCCGACGAGTGGAAGCTGTAAGCATATGGTGATGGGCGTCGTAATTGGTAGCCCATAATATGTATAGTTTACCTAGATAGTTCATACTGTGTCGGAGTGTGAACACATATGGTCCATAAAATTTCACACGAATATAAATCGCATAAAAAGATATGTAGTGCATAAATGAATTTAGGATTAAAATCACGTATTTTAAATCATTATCAATCATTTTAGTTAGTGGCTAAGGCTCTATTGGAATAATTTATAAATTTGAGGGTCAATTGGTCACCCAAACGTGAGTACTTGACTGGAAGCAGATCCTCGTCGGACCCTTTTCTCTGCCGGTTTCTCTCTCTCTCTCTTGTCGGAAAGTTTTCGTTGGGAAAGGAACATCAGAGAGAATAGCAATGAAGTGATTGATGCTTGAAACTACAGCAATCGATTTGAATACTACAGCAGCGTCGCCATCACCACCACCACCCAAGCTTCAGACTCAATCAACAAATACCTCCCATCCGCTCCAAAGAGGAAGTAGAGACAAAGAGAGGGAAGATGAAGCTGTCCGCATTGCAGCAGAGCTACTTGAACCGCCGGAGCAACAGCCTTAGAGCAGCCGGTGTGCTGGACTCATCGTCAGACGGCACAATGAAGTCTCCGGTGACGATCTTCTGGTTAGCTCTCCATGGTCTCTGCTGCCTCATAAGCCTTGTCCTCGGATTCCGCTTCTCTCGTATAGTCTTCTTCCTTCTCTTCTCCACTTCCTCCACTACTAACCTCTACTCGCCGCCTTTCCGGCCGGCGACGGAGATCTCACAGATCCCCGATCTGATCACGAATCGGTTGGAGCTGCCGGTAAACAAGACGGCACCACGAGTGGTGGTTGGGCGGCATGGGATCCGGATCCGGCCGTGGCCGCATCCAAATCCGATTGAGGTCATGAAGGCGCATAGCATTATAGATAGGGTGCAGAGAGAGCAGAGAGCTCAGTTCGGAGTGAAGAACCCTAGAACGGTCATAGTGGTGACTCCAACCTATGTAAGAACCTTCCAGACTCTGCATTTGACCGGAGTCATGCACTCCCTCATGCTGGTGCCGTACGATTTGGTCTGGATTGTGGTGGAAGCGGGTGGATTGAGCAATGAGACAGCTTCCCTCATTGCAAAATCTGGTGTGAGGACTATCCATGTTGGTTTCGAAGAGAGGATGCCGAGTTCGTGGGCGGATCGTCATCGGTTAGAGGCTAAGATGCGGCTTCATGGTCTCAGGTGAGCTGGGTTATTGTTTCTGCATTTGTGTATTACCTGAATTTGGTGCCAAATCGAGCTTTTAATTCATGATGAAAAGCCATTACTGCATTTCTGTTTCATTTATTGTTTTATGCTAATGAATCATGATCCATTGTGCTCAAGCGGAATTGGATTAGGAACAAGATCAACTCTAAATTGGTTCCGAATTATTGAAATGTTAGCTTGCATGCATAAATACCTGAATTTGGTGCCAAAATCAAGCCTTTACTGCATTTCGTTTCATTTATTGTTTTATGCTAATGAATCATGATCTACTGAGCTCCATCAGAATTGGATTAGGAAATTGGTTCCGAATTATTGAAATGTTAGCTTGCATGCATAAATACCTTCAACATTAAAAGAAGATAATTTGGAAGCATCAAAACACTGAATTGGCATTTCATTATACAAGTTACCTATTTGTTATGTTCTTTAGCATTTGAAATTGAGTGTTGATTTGGTCACACGATTAATGGACAGAATTGTGAGAGAGGAGAAGCTCGACGGAATCGTTATGTTTGCAGACGATAGTAATATGCATAGCATGGAACTCTTTGATGAGATCCAGAATGTGAATTGGATTGGTGCTGTTTCTGTTGGGATTCTGGTTAGCAACGTTGATGAATCTATCCGGAAAGAAGCGGATGATCCATCAATGCCTATTCAAGGCCCTGCCTGCAACTCATCGGATAATTTCATTGGGTGGCACACCTTCAATTCATCGCCTTATGCTGGGAAAGCTGCAACTTATATCGATGATTGGGCGACTGTGGTTCCCAGGAAGTTAGAGTGGGCCGGGTTTGTAATGAACTCGAGACTTCTCTGGAAGGAAGATGAAGGTAAGCCCAAATGGATGAAAGACTTGGATTTATTTGATGGAGCTGAGGATATGGAGAGTCCTCTATCTTTGCTTAAAGATGCTTCTGTTGTCGAGCCTCTTGGTAGCTGTGGCCGCCAAGTTATGCTTTGGTGGCTTCGTGTTGAGGCACGCTTCGATAGCAAATTCCCTCCTGGGTAAGTCTCCTCCATTTTTACCATTGTCTTTCGTAATCTCCTTGATGATATTTTTCGGGAAAACGTATTTGATGTGCATTGTCTGACATTTGGTATGGAACATTGCTCTCTTGCTCCTGATGCACTTTGAATGCCTTGTAATCTGCATTGTTGATATGTAGTATAAGAGTGCCGAATGCCATCACCATAAGTTCAGAGTTATGGTACAGTTGGTGCACGCTTTATTATTAACACGGTATTAGAGCACACATGTTCTTAGCTTTACGCGTATTGGAGTTTGTTTTGGTTTGGAATGGTACAACAATAATGGTTATCCTTTTATTTACGCCTGCAGATGGGTAATTGACCCTCCCTTGGAGATCACG
Source organism: Clarkia xantiana subsp. parviflora (assembly GCA_036873135.1). NCBI lineage: Eukaryota > Viridiplantae > Streptophyta > Magnoliopsida > Myrtales > Onagraceae > Clarkia > Clarkia xantiana. Next base: position 25,601,870 of record JAPTYO010000009.1, on the reverse strand, counting down.
GTCCCGTCAAAGCGAACTCCATGGCCCGATGCTCCTCCAGAGCTCCCAACTTCTGAGAGATCAATGAACACTCAAGAGCAGACAATGAAGCAGCGTCCCTCAAAAACCCGAACTTCCAGATCCAAACGCAATTCTCGCAGTAAGAGAAAGCGTGAGCAAAGAACTGCAGAGGCACAGGTTTCCGCAAAGCAAACCGAAACTAACTAACGAATCAAGTAAAAATGAGATTCAGTTTTCGGGTTGGGGTCGAGACGATTGGCTCCAGCGCGAAGAACGTTCCAGTTTGTAAAAATCTTGATAAAGGGTTTCGTTCGGAATCGGAGGATGATAGATTGGATAAAAATTGGGTGAGTGGTATATCTTTAGGAGGTATCAACCACATTTATTGGTTCCATTTGTAGTTGTAACATTTTTTCGGGTTCTGGGGTGTAATTGGCTGTTTCTTCATAATAGCTGCTTGTGAAGAAGAATATATATTACTTACAATGTAATAATGTTTGTTATAAGCATAGGCAATTGAATTGAACTGAATTGATGAGGTTTGTGTTCAGCTTTGAGAATGATACACCACAACTGATGAAAGATGCAATCAAATTTATTGGTAAAATAGATAATCTTCATCTACGCCGAATTATTTCATAAGAATAGAGTGTTAATTATATATATATATATATATATATATATATATATATATATATATATATATATCCTCTATATTAAAAATTGGACTTTCAAAAAAAAGTCGTCCAATTGTCACCTCCCTAAACTACCCTTGTTAGTGTAAGTCCTGAAAAAACGGGTCGTCCAACCTAAATCGGTCCCCATACCACATGAACCGGTTCAGACAACACACCAGCATTCTACATATCTACCCTCTCGGATCAAGTCTCTACACTCCGCCACCGTTTGTCACCGACTGCATCCCCAGTTGACCCCGTCGCCACCGCCGCCCACCACCTCTACACACCAAAGCCGCCCGCCTCAAACCTAATACATATCTGCTTCTCTTAAGTCCTCCGTCAAAGTCAACTGCTGTTCACCACCGCCACCGCCACCGCCCTCAAGCCACCAAAACAAGCTGTGTTGCGGCTCTGCAAATCGCGGGCCTAAATCCGTCGTCCGTCCACTGCAGGCAAAGGTCCCGACTTCACTAGATTTGTCTGGATTTTAGTAAAATCCGGTGACATCGGCTTGATTTATTTGGACAACTGAACTTGGTGGGGCGGTCTGATTTTGGACGAATCCGGGCCCCGACTTTGACGTAATCTGACTCAAACCCAAAAATACCTTCAAAGTTGCAGTTAGAGAGGTCTATGCTCAAACGACACTTCTCTCCTCGCCCCTCGAATCCTTCCAACTACGGCTCTTTTAGCCAAGCGTCACAACTTATAAATGTCCTCAAATTCTGATGCAACTCATGATATCCTCCAAACCGAGGGCTTTAGAGTTCAATGCAACGCCTTTTCATGTTGGTGTTGCTGTGAAGGTGGGATTGATTTGCTTGCTCTTTTCACTTAACTCTTTCACAAAACATCTCTTATTTATATTTAACGAACCAACTTAGCTCTATAGACTTGACTCTTTTGACTTTTCATACGGTTTATTGCATAATGTGATGCATATATTGCTCTTTCTATATCTTTTTTGTTACTGTTTTTAACTCTTGCCGCTTTGTATACTTAAATCAACAAGTTTCTTGCAAGTTTTGAATTGTTGAACGCTATTTTGATTCGGTGAAGGAGACGTTAGGTTATGGTCCTAATTTGTACAACTCCATCGCATACTTTGTGTGAGTGGGCAATCCTGAGAGCTCTAAGGAGTTTACACTTCTTTAACCGTAAATGAAGTGATATCTCGCTGTCATGATGAGTAGGTGATATCTTAAAACTAAAGTGTTGAGTTATATTCAGAATTTTTGGGGATTTGTTGAGTTTCTCATTCATTTGAACGTGTATATAATGAAATCATAAGGATTGATAAGTATCACTATATCAATCTTCTATTGTCTTCTTTCCAATAGGAAATACGATACAGTATATAAACATATCAATAATTACCATACTAGATAATTTAAAGATATATTGTTAGAGCATCCACAGTGGTATTACGTAAATGTGGGTACTACATGTTTATTTATGTAAAGTGAAAAAAAAAAAAATTCTCTACAGTGATTTTACATAGCAGTCCTTAAAATGGGACGCACAAGTAAATTTATGTTTACGTAAAATTAATTGTCCTCATTTTTTTTTCCAAACACAGTCGTTCCATTCCATATGTATATATATATATAACGAATATATATAAACCTAGCAGATATATAACGAATATATAAAACAAAATATGTATAATCCTAGCAGATATAGAACGAATATATATATATATATATATATATATATATATATATATATATATATATATATATATAATGAATATATAGCAGATATCTTAGTTATATAACTCGTTGAAAAAATTAGATAAAAACTTAATTGTAACGACACAATTGAAACTTTAATTATAACTACTTTTTAAATTAGTTGTTAAAATTTAATAATAAATATATTTACGGAAGATGGTTAAGTAAAACCATTGTAGACCTACTATTATTTAAGCATTACATAAATTTATGTATTCATTAAACCACACATAAAAAGCCTACGTGGTACCTTTAAGGAAAGCAAAATATGTAATACCATTGTGATGTTCTTAGATGCCTTTTTTTTTAATCATAATTAATAAGGAACATATTATATTTCTATCTTGGAATATCTCTTGGACAATTTGGTGAAAAGTCATTTACCATACTAGATAATAATCATACTAGATAATTAAAAGAGCAACATGGCTCTACAAATGCTGGATATTACTAGAATGATTAAGAGTTGTTGTAGGAAACTGATATAGTCACGAGGTTATCTCTTTGTTAATTATATCAATTATTTATAATGGACATGTTTTTCAACTACTTTCAGTTTAACTTGAACTTTATTACTTTTACTAATTGAGTACATTCTTATATGACAAATCAAAAACATGCTTCACTACTCTTCCTCTTCCTCTTCCTCTTCATATTTTCACATTGTTATGGATTTACTAAAAATCCATACTTTTACTGTCGAAAAGTAATAATGTATTTTTTTTCCAATGCCTCAATAATTACTATTTATAATTTTGCAATATTAAGAACTTAATAAATCATTGTTTTGTAGGATATTGATAATGTGTTGGATTACGGGGACGTAATACTACGGAATGCTAAACGTGTACTAGCAAGAAATCTAATCTACGCAGCGGAATTAGTACACATACATTTTAGCTTTCCTACCCAAGAACGATGTGGAGGGAGTTCTGGTCCTCCGGTCGGAACCACGTGTTCTTCGTTAGAAGAAGTCCAGCGCGATGTAGCTCCACAACAAGACCTCTGATCGATTCTTCAACGGAGATGGAACCTCAGACCAGATGTGATGGTGCCGAAATTTAACTAAGGGAAACAAGTGTTCTCAATGGAGATCCTTGTTATTATGAATGAGTGTATAAACCCTTAGCAGACACCCCTATATATAGTATTGGTGGAGTTGCCAAAAGGCAACTCCAACCAATGTGGTATAAAGGGGGCGGCCGAACTATGCATGTTAAGGGGGATGCCCATTTTAGGCCTCCCTTGTCAATTACTAATTGAGTTTGGCCCAATTAGCCCAAATTGACAATTACCTAATTAACTTAGGTAATTCCCTTAATTAACGAGCTCCTATTACGGCGCCACGTCATCATATGCTAACAGCTCCCACTCGCCGGAATGGGAGGGTGCTCGTTAATCTATACGGTTACGCAATAGTATCAACATCTCAGTCTTCAGTCTTCGTCTCCGTCTCCGAATAGTTCATACGAGCCTTGCCATGCGACCGGCGGATACGACGGGCATCGTGCTACTCATCTGTTAGGAGTATTGTAGCGCCCGCAGAACGTTGATTCCCATTTATGAACCAAACATGTTTGAAATAAAACATGTACCGCACAGTATCCTTGGTCAACTGTTAATTCTCCAATTGCCAGTTTTCCACAAAGGAATACTTCTCCAGGGCATCCGTACAAGTGTTCACAACCTTCAACTAATATCCGGTTGGCGGCCACCTAGTGAACACGGGAGTCGGTGAATTAAAGGTGAACTTGACCATCCCCATCGCTTATACCCTTAGTCTGACTCAACCGGATTCCAAGACGTGGTCACTTGGCTGTTTTCTTTGGCACTACGCTCGTACGCCGGGAAGCGAGCATTGAGCCAGACCTTAGGTATAAGTTCTGAGTCCGTGAGGATACTTTGGATGCCTCTTCATAAGGCATCCAGGATCAATCACACGCTCAAGGTGAAGAAGTATGCGCCCTTTCAATCACAAGGATTCTAGCTAGCACAACTGAGCATGACCCCGTGGCCGTACGTGGCACGCGCAGTATGAAGCACGCGTCGATAGCACACCTGGTAAAGCCAGGGATGTGATATGTCAATAATGCTATCGCAGAATCTCTCATCTGGCCTTGAATGTGATTATAATGATGTACAAAGTCCAACTCGGCGATTTACAAAACGAAGATTAAGTCATGCTGTTAAGCGTGACAATGTTATCGTTTTGTTTAATCAGGTTTATCCCCCTGATCTTAGCCAATCTTGTTATGGTAGAGGTCTCTCTCTCCTTACAAGATGACCGTGCCTGTGTGACGAGGCAAGGTTCACATTCGACATAATTTTGGTGGAAGAATTTTATTTCTTCCTACGACTTAGTTTATAGACCGTAAAATCCGATGTTGTTAATCATTATGACGTCGATAAATCATAAACTCAAATTGCAATTCTTTTATTCAATTGAAATATCATTTCAAATATCAAAACGTTATCACTTTTTACAAGCCCCACAGTTTAAGCCCTACGTAATCCAAGCAATTTTACGTGCTTTTCAAAAATCTCCCTACGTAACGGCTTAGTTAAAGGGTTTGCGACCATATTGTATGTAGGCAAGTATTCTAAAGCGATTATGTTGTCTTCCAGAACAGATTTAGCATAATTGTATTTCTCATCAATGTGCTTTGTCCTACTATGGTACTTTAGATTCTTAACTACCGCAATGGCCGCCTGACTGTCGGAGTACACCTTCACATGTTTACTCTTCTTGTCGGTGCCAATTAATGCAGTAAGAAGCCTTTTCAGCCAGACCGCTTCTTGTGCGTTTTTGGAGAGGGCAACGAATTCTGATTCCATAGTGCAAAGCGCGACACACGATTGCTTCTTGCTTACCCATGATATGGCAGCAATAGAAGGAGGAGAACTCCTCTTGTGGTGGACTTACGATCATCCGGATCGCCACCGTGGTCGGCGTCACTATAACCGATCAATTCGAGCCGATCACCCTCATAGCACAGAACGTAGTCGGCAGTACCTTTCAGATATCTGATAATTCGTTTTACGGCCTTTAGATGCTGATAACTAGGATCTGATTGGAATCTTGCTACTAGGCCCACAGCGTAACAGATGTCTGGCCGAGTACAGAGCATGGCGTACATTAGACTCCATACCATGCTCAGATACTCTGCATTCTTCATCTGTTCACGCTCCTGCTGGTTTTTCGGGCCAACACACTTCGATAGCGCGCACTCGAACACAACCTGTGTATCCACGGGTTTAACATCCAACATTCTGAATCTTTTCAACAGTTTGTTGATATATGATTCCTGAGATAGACATAATCTCCGGGCGGCACGATCTCGGGCAATTTTGATGCCTAAGATGTACGTGGCCTCTCTCATGTCTTTCATCTCGAATGCTGATGCTAACCAGGACTTTGATTTATTCATGAAACTCATATCATTCGCAGCAATGAGTATATCATCCACGTATAGTGTTATGATGACATACTTAGACCCGGAGGTCTTAGTGTATACGCAGGGATCCTTGTGAAGATTCACGAATCTGTTTCCAACGATTTCCTCGTGGAATATGTGATACCATTGCCGAGACGATTGTTTAAGACCGTACATAGATCTTTGGAGTTTGCAAACTTTGCGTTCTTTGCCAGGAGTAATGAAACTCTCCGGCTGCTCCATATAAATCTCTTTCTCCAGTTTTACTTGGAGAGGTTTGGTCTTAATGTCCATTTGATGCATGCTCGAGTTCGAGACTTGCAGTCATGGGCAAGGACGACCCTGACTATGGTGTAACGCATAGTCAGTGAGTCCGTCTTTATCAAAGTTCACTCCGTAAATTTGGGTATATCCTTTCGCAATTATTCGAGTTTTGCACCACTCGAAATTTCCACCAGAAGTGAATTCTAAGATTTCACTTTATAGTTCTGTGGTTAACAGATAAATCAACTAAAGACTAAAACTGAATTAGTTCTTATTTAGGCAATTTCATCCTCCATTGTTTTCCTCAATTCCCTCATTTTGAGGTCCTTCCTTTGCTTGCTGAACCGGCACTGGTTCAAGAACGAACATCAAGATTTTTAACACATCTCGTTTGATGGGATACTTCTCGAAAGAAGTTCGTTGCCTTTGACTATGTCTAGGCACGTTAATCCCATGTTTTAGTCTGATCGTTACTCCCACTCGGAATAATGCTTCTTATTGGGGCATTACTCCCACTGGGAAATCAGCCCTGTTTAGTAATTAATTTCGGAATGTAGATGTAGATATACTCGAAAATGGAAGTTCATCAGATTAGCTCATTTGCTCATCGATTCAGATAGCCATACAAATTATTAATGATGTGATAGATGATGGCTTGGTTGGTGTGTACGTGAGACTGATTTATGCCAGTAAGAAATTAAGTATCAAAATCAACAGAGAAAAGAAAGGAAATTCACGTCATAGAATTTTTGTTTTGTTTTTCCAGGTTTTTGTAGCTTCAAGAATAAACGTGCAGGGAGCATGGCAGATGATTCAAGTGATATGATGTTTCTTACAGATGAGAATTATTCAAGTCTAATAATGAGAAAGAATGGTGTACATGAATAAACTCAAATTCATTGACCAACTAAACTGAGGTGTGGCTTTTGCATTTGCTGCTGAAATAAGTTGCTACTTTACAGTTTACACTGATTTGAGGGTTATGGATTTTGAGAGTCAGGTAGTATAGAAGATGGTGAGGAGCACAAAGTTGGTGAGCATTCATTCTTCTTTCTTAAATTAGATTAGATGATGAAATCACATGTTGAGAGATTGATGCGATCAAGGTGAAATTGATATTGTTAACATTGGCTGGTGCAGGTTACTTATGATGATGACGAGAGTGGATGATACCGAAATTAATTTGGCATATGCTGAAGATGACACCGAATTAAAATTGTTTAATTATGTTATTCGTTATAATTTTTTTCTTATGTTACTTATTTGTAAGTGTGTAGTACAAAAGCATATATTCTTCTGAATCTTATATAGCACTGTCTATCACAAGGATTATTCAATTGAATGCAGAGTTCACACTCAATTCCATTAATATTATTATTTTCTATTTATGTGCAAGGAACCACTTTTGTAAATAACTTGCTTGATAGTGATGATATGCATTACATGCTTGGAGCACCGAGAGTTCTTGGTCTTAATGTGTAAGTGGTCTAATTTACTGTTCTCTACTGCTGTAGATGGATCTTGATTATTACAGAGATCAAGACGACGATTTCAACATTAGGTATGCATCATTTGAAAAGATAAACCCTGGCCCTTCTGTTTTCATCTCCACCTTAAAAATTTGATTTTGCCAAATCGTTATAGCTGAACCATGTTTTTTCCCTTTTCAACAGTTGTGTGATGTATATATGTTGTGTTGATTGTGCTTTTGATAGGCTGGTCCTTTGTCTACATACTTATATGGAAGTGTCACAACAAACAGCGGAGTTCAGGTAGAGAGTGTGAGACAAAAGTTTTCATCGTGGGTGTTTCATTTTGGCTTACTAAAGTGAAATGTATGTTATTAGCTGCGTAATCCTTAGAAAAATAATGATAGCTCTGCTTTTATATCCATCCATCAGTGTTCACAATCAGTTTTAACTTGATTGTTGTTGATTATCTTCATCGTTGCTTCTTGGGATATCTCAACATGAATAGCTTTTTCACAACAATGGGCTCCATTAACTCTCTGTAGTTAGACTCTTCATTTTCCACCTTCTCAGCTCTGTTTGTAAGTGATACACTCTTACCTTTTGGAATAAATTGGCACTATGTTGGTACACATGAAACACCCTTAGCTTAATAGTTCACTGTAATAGGATTTTAAATGTTAAGTTTGTTGCTGTAATAGTCAGCTGATATGATGTGTACATGCAACGAATCATTCTATATATTGGATATTAATGAGAAATTTGATATTATTTCTAGACAAACTCTCCATATTTGAAGCAAGATACATTGGTTTATAGTACATATATGACAAGACAAGACAAGACACAAACTGTCTGAGGAACCAATGGAGAAACAAAATATGACATTTGTTGGAAGTTTAGGTTCTGAGATAGTAAGTAACTGCAGGTATTTATTATTTGACTGATCAATTACTCTCATGTTTTAGCAGTAATATATATCACCTGATATTAGTGGTTCGACAGGCATTACACCAACGTTCCAAGTTTGAAATTTGACAAGTTATATCCATTGCCGACTGAATAATCCTTATTTGATCATCAATCTCTTGTGGTTCATTAGGTTGCTAGAGCCATATTGGAAAATCACAGTAACAAAACTGTCGTGTCTATTATTTATGCCAATATAATGGAGGAGAACTTTTTTGAAGGTACGAGTCCATTTTTCTCTCTACTGATTTGCGGTATGAAACGTTAGGCATCCTCTACTAGATTTCTCAACAACAAAAGATATATACTTGCGAGTTCATCTCTCATTTTGTAAAAAGCCGTCTATTCACTAAAGTAGTGAAGATAACTGAGACCGTTTTATGTGCTTGAATTTGTTAGTGATGGTCATAATTTGGTTGTTGTCTACTGGCAGGAAAAGATGGATAGTTTTTGCAAGGGGATTTCCAGACCGTTTCAGCATCTACTATGATCTAAATCAGGTAACTTTCGTTAGCTTTTCTACATCATTTTCGTTCCAGATACATCTTTCTTTCAGTATCTTTTGCTATTATTATTATTATTATTATTATGCTCTGAATATGATTTATCAGCACTATCAGTCCGACCTACTGGAACATCTGATTATCTCGATCCTTAGTAAGATGAATATGAACATAAGAAATCAGTGTTACTCTTAAATAGATGTACTTGATCGAACTACCTAATAAAGCATATCAGTATAGTACTTGATATATCAATACCTCTTTCTTTATTTCTTTCTAGCATATGTTAATTCATCTATGAATTCTGTTTGGAGTTTGGATAATTACTGATTTCACTTTTTGATGTACCGTACTTTGAGTTGGAGAAAATTGAGTTGCTTTCGTACCAAGGCTTCCAAAAAGCACTAATAGGAGAACCCAAGACTTAATAATAATGATTAAGCCGCTATAAACCCCAGTTGAATAGGGATTCATTCAAATCTCAAGCTTTGAAAAGAAGGAATAAAATGAGTAACTAACCTCAAAATTATTATGTATTATCAATAATAACTAAGTAAAAATTGTAATGTCATTTGTTCTTCCAATTGTATCTTTTTATAGTTTTTTTATTAACTGTTACTAATCGTTACATAACTGTCTTATTAAATTGAGCAGTTACTTTTATAAAATTAAAATATACTCTTATTAATATAGACCAAGCTAAAATCGTACAACTTCTATAAAAACGACCGGCATCATTATTTTACACTTCAATATTACTTTATTCCACAATTTTTTAATAATCTTGAAATTTATTTTAATCTTTTATATATATATATATATATATGTAATTATGTATAATTTAGCACGTCGCAAAAAAAACAAACAAACATGTCGCCCCGCGCCCGCGCCCGCGCGTAACGCGGGTTCAACACCTAGTTACTAATAATTGCATACACACGCTATCATCTAATTAATAATGATAGTAAATAAATATTGAAGCGAGAGAGACGTGGAGAAAAATGTAAAAACTGACTAAATGGACAATTCTATCCAACTATTATTTTTTTATGGAGGGAAAATTAGTTGCAACTTTAATATTGATGTTTTGAAGTTAGATAACACAATAATAATACATTATGACAATTATTTAGAAGTAATATTGATGATCATGCCAAAGACAAAGTTTAATAATCAAACTAAGCAAACCCAATGCTCAATTGGAAAAAGCCACAAAATTGCTATTTTGCTAATTATTATAGAAACAAATTATATAGGTTTTAAGTTATACCATTTTTTATATAAAAAAATATTAAGATTTTTTTAAATAATATATAAAGATAGTTACTGAATAGTTTGGATAGATATCGTGAGATTCGAGATTAATCCTATTAATATAGTATACCGATTTAGTGTTTTATTCATTAATCAATTTTATGATTTTTAGGAATGGGGTATCAGACCAATCTGATCCATACCATAACTTTTTAGATTAGTTCCGGACTAATTACCAAATTAGTTATGGTTCACGGGTGAAAAAACTTGTATAGTTAGTAATGATGCCAAACTGTTTTGCAAAATAATAGTTTTGAACTGGGTCCAGTCCAGACAGGTTTGAATAGTTTTAAGGTTTCTATTAGTTTTTAAAATCAGTTGCAAACCCATTCCGATCCGATTCTAACTATACATACTCATAATTTAGTACTAGTAGATCCTCTTAAGAATTGGACCATTTGAAACTGGTTTTTAATGGTTAGGTTCCCAACTAGTCCATGCGGATCAGATTAAATGCCCGAGCCTTTATTGGCTTCAAAGTCGGGTCTTGTAACAAAAAAAAAAAAAAAAAAAAAAGTTAAATGTGTTTTTCACACCACATGTTTGATCGAATGTGGCTATTAGTATCAAATGTTTGATTTTGTATAATTTTGGTACCAAACGTTTGAAAAAAAATGTGGATTTTGGTACATCCGTTAGTTTTGACCGTTAAATGTCACGTGCAAGTCAATTGACCGACCCTAAACTTTTAATTTTGTAATTTAGTCTCTCAAATATATTTATAACTTTTATTTGTTTAATTTAGTCATAAAACTTCAAAACTAACTCAATTGAACCAATAGAACCCAATTGACCTGGCCGGACCTAGCATAGGGCTAGGTCAATTGGGTTTGCTTGGTTCAATTAGGTTCGATTTTGAAGTTTTAGAATTAAATTAAACAAAATAAAAGTTAGAAATATATTTGAGGGTCTAAATTAAACAAAATCAAAAGTTTAGGGTCGGTCACGTGACCTGCATATGACATTTAACGGCCAAAACTAACAGTCAACTAACGGATGTACCAAAAGTCACATTTTTTTTCAAACAGTTAGTACCAAAGTATAACAAACCAAACATCTGATACTAAAATCTCCATTCGGTCAAACATGTAGTGTAAAAAGTACGTATAAAAAAAAAAGATATTCCTTTTTTTGTGCAAAGAGATTCGAGATGTAAGAGGACAGCTATAATAGATAGATACAGATAAGGGATAAACCATAAAGGGTTAACAAGTCTTTTGGTTCATGATGTTTGACTATTTTTGGGTTTTGGTCCATGATGTTTTTTTTTCCCTAGTTTTGGTACCATATGTTTGCAGAGTTTTTCGAGTTTTGGTCTGACCGTTACATTCAGTCCATTTTTTGACATGTAAAAGTCACGTGATCCACACTAAACTTTCAATTTTGTTCAATTTAGTCCCTCTAATACTTTTTTAACCATTTTTTTGTTCAATTTAGTCCCTAACATCCGATACTAAAATCTCCATTCGGTTATACATGTAGTGTAAAAAGTATATCTAAAAAATAAAAATTCCTTTTTTTGTACAAAGAGATTCGAGATGTAAGATGTAAGAGGACAGCTAAGGGATAAATCATAAAACCTTAATCCGATATTTCGTGCAATAATTACCAACCACTTGAACCGAAATTCAGTTTATTTATAAAAAGCCCCCGCTTTCCCTATTTTCCCTCTATATTCACCTTCTCCTCATATCTCCTCCTTCCTACTCATCAGCCAACAATGGCAACTCTCAGCCTTTCTCTCTCCGCCGTCCTCCTCCTCTCATTTCTCGCCCTCTCCTCCGCCGCACCGGACTTCACCTCCACCCCTCGCAGCGACGAAGATCTCAAGAATCTCTACGAATCCTGGCTCGCCCACCACGGCAAGGCCTACAATGCGATCGGAGAGAAGGATGCGAGGTTCGAGATCTTCAAGGATAATCTGAGGTTCGTCGATGAACGTAACGCCCAGAACCAGACCTTCCGATTAGGTCTGACCAAGTTCGCTGATCTGACGAACGACGAGTACCGCAAGATTTTCCTCGGAACGAAGTCGGATCCCGCGAGGAGGATCACCAAGGCCAAGGCCGCCAGCAACCGCTACGCCGTCGGCGACGCGGAGAGGCTTCCGTCCGCCGTGGATTGGAGGAGTGCCGGCGCGGTCAACGAGGTCAAGGATCAAGGATGGTGTGGTAAGTATAGCTGGTTAATTTAATTAACTTAACGTGTAATTAACTGGATGATTAGCTGATCTACGTTGACCATTGATGGTATTTAGTACTTGATTTATCTTAGCATGCCAAATTTTTATTTGTGTGAAATTATGAATGTTGCTTGGGTATCAAGTTTTCAGTCTTTTCTGTTTTTGTTTCTTTCTTCGACATATTCAGATCACCTAATAATTTATTTACTTTTTACTTCATATAAGAAACTATATTTCTTATATATATATATAAGAAAAAAATCAAAATTAGTATTTATTTGAAATTGGTGACAAATAGTATTGGAAATTTTAGAGTAATAACTTGATCATCTAAAGATGATAGTCAAAGACGTGGTTTAGTATTTATATTTCAACACTTCATGTTGAAATAATTTGTAAACCTATCGAGTGAAACTTTTTAGTTGAGTTTGGGCATTTAAACTTGTCGATTATGATATTTACACGCTTTGAGACTAATCACTTGGACAAACATTGCATGGTTTAGACTTTATATTTGAACATCGTGAAGGATTAAATTTGATCGTACTTGTCTTATTCAAGGTATTGGCTTAATCAAATCTAAGAGATTATTTATGAAATATTATTGAAATGAGAGCATACCAAAATCGTGTCCATGTGTCTATATTTTCAAGATTGAGAAGCACAAAAAAAAAATGTATTTTTCGTAGGTTTAAGATTGATGGGTGGAAGATAACAAAACATGTGGGGTTGTTTGGTATTTCTTTTTTGTCTTGTCTTGACTCCAATGGAGTGGTAGTTTTGACCGTTTGTTTGGAGAAAACTATGGGAATGGTAGTTTGGACTGATGGGTGTTGGAGATAAGGTTTTTTATTTTATATTTAAAAAGTCAATACCTTAGAAAGTAGGCAACTGTGTTTAAGGTTAAGAATTAAAAATAGTTATAACTATAAATAATATTGCTAATCGATATTTCAAATTTAAAATGTTACATTTTTTCAGCTATTAGATTTGACATTTTAAGCAACAAAATAAGAGAAACCGAGAAGCAATTCTTCGCAATAAATGATAATAATTTAGGTTTTGAATTTTTAATACTCATCATTATGGTTTGTTTATTTGGAAAAAAAAAAAATCATCATGGTTTGTTTGTTAACAGGAAGCTGTTGGGCATTCTCTACAATTGCGGCGGTTGAAGGAATCAACCAGATAGTGACCGGAGAGCTGGTATCTCTGTCGGAGCAAGAACTTGTGGACTGTGACCGCTCGTACGATGCAGGTTGCAACGGCGGTCTCATGGACTACGCTTTTCAATTCATCATCGACAATGGCGGCATCGAGACCGAAGAGGACTACCCTTACAAGGGTGTTGATGGAACCTGCAATCTCTCTGGGGTATATATATGTTTCTAACATGGAAAGGAAAGGAGTTTAAATTTCCAGATTGTATAGTAATGTCTTGTTATGGAATGTTGACTCAGGTGAAGGATGCCAGGGTTGTGACCATTGATGGGTACGAGGATGTCCCGGCTTATAACGAGCGGGCTCTGCAGAAGGACGTGTCCCGGCAGCCTGTCAGCGTCGCCATCGAAGCCGGTGGCAGGGACTTCCAACTCTATGATTCGGTAAACTACTTTACAGTCCCAACTATAAGTCATATTGTTAATTGTTGTTTTAGATTTTAAAAATGCTGATATTCGATGTCTCAACTAGTAACTTGGTTGATTTCCATTTTTTCTATTAATATTGACGAAATAAAAATATAATCTTTTAAGTCTCAAATAAAAATTAAATCATGAGCAACAAATCTTATATTTTGAAAAAGTAAAAAACATGAATTTATTGCTTAAAATCTATTTTAATGCCAAAATTAGTTGGATAAAGTGGAAAGTTACAGATTTGATACCGAATATTACTATTTTAAATATAGGACATCGATTAGCAATATGATTTATTATTATGACTTTTTTTAGTCTCATAGCTCTAAACTTACACACTCTTGCTTAAACAATTGTTAGTTCGATCTGACGGGTTTGTAACTGAACTTTTTGATGATTCATACCAGTTAGCTTAGCGAATAAGAAAGTTCGACTATCTCGACTTTTTTTAATGTGCTTGATACGCAAGCAACTTTTGGACAAATTGTTAGTTAAATATTTGTTATTGAAATAAACGGATGAATGCGCGCGCAGGGTGTGTTTAGCGGAGAATGCGGGACATCGTTGGACCATGGTGTGGTTGCAGTAGGTTATGGGACCGAGAACGGGAAGGATTACTGGTTGGTGCGTAACTCGTGGGGTAACGGATGGGGAGAGAACGGCTACATCAAGATGGAGAGGAACGTCGTTGGGAATTTCTTCGGAAAGTGCGGGATTGCGATGGAGGCGTCATACCCGGTGAAGACCAGTGGCAACCCGGAGGCAGGCCGCGGCGGCGGCTACGCCAGCAGTATCTAAGAGAGACACGTCATATTCTTCTTCTCTTCTGCTTTCCTTGCAAATTTGAATTTCTATGGTGATGATGTTCTCTCATTTGTAAATACTTGTTAATTTTATCATTATATATATATATATATATATATATGGGAACCACGAACAGTTGCACCTATTATTTAACTTTGTGTAATTCATTCTTCCTCTTTTACTACTTTTTGTTTCAACTCTAGGTAACGGTCTTCGCCATGATATCATATTCTTTTACACAGCAAAACCTTCAGCAACCTCCTTAAATAAACCCTACTGCGTATCAGAGCTTGTTAGTGGGATTAGGGCCGGCCTATAAGCAAGTCAATCTTTGATCGGTCGATATCGAATTCGATTCATTAAATTTCTAGTCGGTTTTTTTTTCTATTACTAATTGTTTTATGAGATCATCTAGTCTAATTAGACTTTTTTTTTACCTATTCAAATTAAGTTCAAATTCAAGCTTATTTGAGCTTATTCAGACTTCAAAAGCTGATCTTAAATAATGGAAACGTCATCTTGGAAACTGTGTTTTTTAATATTTGAGGTTACTTTTTTGAAATTTATTTAATCACGTACAAATCAAGTCGCATAACTAATTTCTTTCTAATTAGACCGAATATTTAATAAAGCTAACAACTTTTTCACAAGCAAAAACTAAATTAGTAAAATTGTCCAAAAAAAATTTAGATGACAACTTATATGATTGTCTAAATTTCACTATCACACTCGTAAACATCCATGTAATATGATGTAACGATCAAACACTTCATCTATTATCTAGAAGTCAGTGCTTCAAACCCCGTTGAGACCTTATAACTGAAAAATTATTCATGATCACCATTTTACTGCTTACAAGCTGACTCGGCGCGGATGCTGCCCTTTTGATGGGCTTCCTTAGGACCACCCTACGGGAAACCAAAAAACTCATAAGAGTATCCACAATGGTATTACATAGCAATACATTTTTGTCGGGCTCTCCCAGGATCACCTAGCGGTAAACAAAAAAAATCATAAGAGCATCCACAATGACATTACATAGCATTACATATATGTGGGTGTACAAAAACTTGCTACAATAGTTTTACGTAGCATTCTTTAAAATTGGGTCCACATTTTTTTTACATAACACGTTCATTAAATATAAAGAATGCATTATGTGTGTCACCTCACCTCACCGCATAAATTTATTTTTAAAGCCTTTTTACCTAACTTCTACCTATAATCACCTTTTATCCTACTCACATTCAATATCCGCATAAATAATTCACGTATCATTCGAGATCATCTACGGAAAATTTCCTCAGGATAAGTATAATTCTTAGCGAAATGATCGTTTCATAACTGTTAATTAGTTATCTCACGTTCACGATATATGTAGCGTCATTTTCTTTCTCTTGATAATATTGGTTGATGCATAATCTTCTGTACCAAATTAGTTACTTGTTGGACTCAACTTCTATCTCATGTTGCAATATATATTTCTTATTCATCAGATGAGCTCGTCAAACTTGAGAATATATCAACGAAATCAAATTGTGAAAAACCCTTTGGATCATATAATGTAGGATTGGACAAACTTTGGAGATGAGATTAAAGTATATGTATATGTATATGTATAATATGGATGCAACGTACATTCTAAAGTGCAATAAATAAATAACAATAACACAATTTCAAATACAATTGATGCCAACTACTTTTTAAGTTGGTTGTTGAAATTTAATAATAAGAATTATTTAAGTAAATCCATTGAAGACCTACTATTATTTAAGCATTACTTAAATTTATTTATTTCTCAAAGTACACGTTAATGACTTTTGCTATGGGTGGGCAAAAAACTTGGACCGAACGGGTCGGAACTGGTCAGGAATCAGACCATTTGGAATGAGACCATTTGGAACCGGTCAAGTCCAGACAGCTTCCAAAAGACCAGCTTTTTAAGGGGTGAATCAGATCAAGAACCGTTAACCGATTCTGAACTGGAGCAGAACTGATTTTGGATTAGATCAGACTGGTTTTGGACTGATTTTTTTATTTTTAAATTTAGAGTAGATCTTTGTAGAAAAACGATCCAGACTAGTTATGGACCGAACCAGACAGTTTTTGACAAAACAATCCAGAACTGATGCAAAACAAGACCAATTTTTCTACACAAATAATAATAAGCAATAAAAAATTCGGCATGGACCAGAGCTATTTAAACCATTTCATGTCCAAGCCTGAACTGTTCTGGGCCGGGCCTATTCCATATTTATCCAACCCTAACTTATGTCATACTTTTAAAAAATAGAAAATATCTAATTTTGGATGCTTTAAATTAGGGCTGGCGATTGTGATTGGTACTGTTAAGACGTGTGTATCGGGTCGGTGGGTCTTCGATCCAAATGACACTTTTTACGGGTAAAATGTCCTACATCGTGATCTGATAGCTCGTAAAAGTGATCTGTTAGATCTAAGTAGTAAAGATGCAACATGATGGAAATGAATAGAACTTGAGCAGTATATATAGGTTTCGGGGGGATTAAGATGGCTTAATGACACCGTTAATCCCTAACCATACTTAATTAACACATAACGATAGGATTAAACCCTTAACGGCACAGAGAGGTTGGTGAAAATGTGGGGGGGGGGGGGGTACGACGTCCGGACAGGGTCTCGGGACCTTCGGGGTCGGATGAAGTATTTTTCCTTGTCCGGGCCGTTCGCGCTGTGGGTAAAGTGTTCGTGTCAAAGTTTCGAATTATAAACGTGTGTGGGGTGGCCAAAATAACATAGTCCGAAATAAAACGGGTTCAAATTGGGCGTATATCCATCAAATGCCCCCGAGTCAACCAATGGCCTAACCCTTGATTGACTCTATTTTATGATGGGATGACACGCGCAATTTGAAGTCGTGATTTTACCTCTTGACGAGTCTCTTGCTTGTCCGTAGGCGTGTTTTCCGTGTCTTGTCCTCCGCTTCTCAAACTAGAGGCAATGTAAACGTTAGAGTAAACGTGCACGTGCCTAGACACTTGTCCGTACAATGTGGATATAATAAAAAAAATCCAAACTCCTCCTACACATGCGTTTCGAAAGTACATACGCACGGGGGGTGCAATGCAATCAGGATCATGGGCCAATTGAATCTAAGTTCACGTTATCGTAAACAATGGGTGCACGTGGGGAGTGGTTCCATGTGTAAAAAATATTTGAATCATGCCCAAAAAATTTTCTAAGTATGGGAATGTATAATATATGCATATGAAAAATGCTAATTTGAGTGAACATGGATATATCATGAACATGAAGGTGTGTACTAGCGTACATGCAAGTAAAAACACAAGCATGGAATTGGGTGTGGACATGCTGCAATCGTGGACATGAATGTATGCATGAACATATGACAACCATGTACATGGATGTCTAAGTGTTTGAACACATGGGAGTGTGTATGTGGGCATGCACGTGAGCATTGTCTTTTAACATCGGCTTTTGACAGGCGTGACATTTTCCTTCATTTTTTGGGGCATGAGTATAGCTCTTGAACCTTGCCCTGCAATTCATTCTACATAAAAGTGGGGGTGAAAGTGCTTACAAGCTTTCTTCTTACCCGCCACGTGCGAAGGGGTTTATCAACATATGTTAAGGGTTGCCCCTTCCTTCGGATGTGTTGGAGTGTCGCTTCTTTTGAGGAAACTAAAAGTTCGCCCTCTTTGTAGCGCTTTGGGTTTCGTTCCCTTTGTTGGTGTACCTCCCACTTTGATGGTCGGATCTCTTGGGTGGCGGTTTTGCTCCCGTAACTTGATGTTGAGGTTGCCCCCGTAATAGGCGTATCTCGTCTTTCCATGAGTAAGGGTCGACCTTTGCGTCGG
Organism: Clarkia xantiana subsp. parviflora; assembly: GCA_036873135.1. NCBI lineage: Eukaryota > Viridiplantae > Streptophyta > Magnoliopsida > Myrtales > Onagraceae > Clarkia > Clarkia xantiana. Next base: position 25,583,024 of record JAPTYO010000009.1, on the reverse strand, counting down.
TCGCTCGAATGGCTGGCCCACCTTTGGGGAGTTTTCTCCTTCAGACGAGGAGACAATGAAGATCATTTATCAAAAAAATCGGACCAAATCTCATTGTCCTGTGTCTTGGGGGTCCGAGGTGGACTTGTATGAAGCGGGGATTCGCTTAACCCCTCCTTCCGTGAGCTTATGTCATTAATCCTCTTATTTTCATTCATCTTTTGTTTTCCCCTTGTAGGTTGGTTTCATAAGAAAACATATAATGTGCAGGCAGAATGTTCCGAACGCGTCGTTGTCATAAACAAGATGAAGGCCTCCTACAGCTCCGCTCCTAAGGCCAAGAAATCTTCTAAGTCATCTGCTGAGACTTCCAGTATGTTCTTTTTCCATTCTCTTTTCTTTATGATAAGCTTATGAAAGTTCTCATGTTGCTTTCTTCTTGTTGTTAGAGCGTTCACCCCTGATTACTGGGCGAGTTCTTGCGGTGGGCAAGAGTTCAAGCCAATCCAAGTCCAAGGCACGGAAGTCTGACTCTGAGGTCGGGCCTCGACTGCCAAGAAGAAGAAAGCCTCGAGAGACTCTCCTACGAGTTCCCTCTTGCCGACTCCCTCTCGTGATAAGGAGATAGTGGTCGAAGAGGCGCCTTCTTTGCTTGACAAAGGGAAGCGACTTGTGGATGGCGACCGGATGACCATAGATCTTAATGCCTCTCCTCCATCCTTTGCCCCCCAGTCGAGGGGCCGAGTGTCAGGTCTGTTACTATTACCTAACTTGTAAATGTATTTTTACTTGTTGTTTGTGATCATTTACTAACTTGCCGAGACAGTCGGACTCCTAGCATTGAGTCGTAAAAACTTGGTTTGCCTTACTGACTTGGACGTTGTTGGGGCTGAGTGGACTCCTTTTGCTGGATTGAAGTAGTATCACTTTGACAGCCACTGTTCATTGTACACTCCCGAGGTTGGGGTTCGTGTCTTGCGTAGCGCTGTTTCTCCCAAGGACCGCATCTCCCGTCCCAATTCTCCTAAGGAAACTAGGCGTTTCATTCAGGGGGTCTTATCTCGCTATGCTCTCGTAAGTGATTTCTTCTTTCCTTTTCCTTGTTATGTAGTTGTTTTGTTAAGTTGTTTGATGCTTGCTTGTTGTTTCAGGGCATGGCTGACATTGTTAATCTCTCGTCTATTGCACTCGAGTTATCCGAGGAGAAGAAAGTGCTTGAGGATAGCTAGGTATCCTTGAAGGTTGAGCTTGGCGATGTCCAGGAGAAGGCTCGCCTTTCTGATTTGAAGATGCAAGAGCTTCGAGATCAGATAGCCTCGCTTGAGACTACTATTGCTGAGTTGCACCGAAAGGCTGAGGTTGACTCTTCACTCCATGATGCGGAGTTGAAGAACGCTAGTATTGGGGTTGTGGTCGTTGTGGGGATCATTTCTTCACATGCCCCTTTAATGAGTATATGGAGGGTATTGGTTTTTCCCTTTGTTTTGAATCTCCTCCTTAAGTTAGATGTAGCTTCTTGAGGTCTGTGATCGTAATAGTGTCTTCGCGATGTATGCACTTGACAGGCATTTTATGATGTATTGACATGATAACCACTTCAAGGTGTGTGGACATGATAGCCACCTCGCGGCGTGTGGACATTATAGCCACTTCGCGGTGTGTGGGCATGATAGCCACTTCGCGATGTATGGAGTTGTGCTTTTGTATGGAGTTGTTCTTTTTGCATTCCATAATAGCGAACATGTCATGAATGTCTTAACATTATGTTTTTATATCATGAGTAATATTTTATAACTTCGTTACTATAGTTGCCTTTTGTGTAGGCTATGTTCGTTGGGCTTTTATCACATCTCGTCTTGTCGGATGTTGTATCCATTATGATTTTGGGATGTCCTCCTCATGAGTTGTGCTTTACAATGCGCAAGGGCAATGCTTGTCCAAAGTCTTGCTTGATGGTATTCAATTCGGATGCAAGAAGAGGTCACGCAAGGGCGACGTGCAAGACAGAATGTGTGCCAAGTTCATGTGGGGGCGGCATGCAAGACGTATCTTCTCCTTTGGTTAGTTTGCATGATTTGTGATTTGTTTGCTTGTTGTCGTGTTTCTTCTCTTTTGTCGAAGTTCCTTATCTTTACTCCACTTGATTTTTGTCATGCCTGTATTGTCATCATGAACAAACTTGCATGTTTCTCATATCAAATATCATTATCTTGTAAAAAGAAGGGTTTTCTTCAAGATACATTCTTGGGGACGTTGTAAATATTTTTCTAGGATATGCTCCTAGGGGTGTCGAGATTGTTCACGAGATTGGCTCTCGGAGGGCACAAAATGTGTTCGCGAGATAGGCTCCCGGAGGGCGCAGAGTGTTTTTGTGAGATAGGCTCTCGGATGGCACATAATATTTTCACGAGACAGGCTCTCAGAGGGCGCAGAATATTTTCACGAGACAGGCTCTCGGAGGGCACAAAATATTTTCACGAGACAGGCTCTCGGAGGGCGCAAAATATTTTCACAAGACAGGCTCTCGCAGGGCGCAAAATATTTTCACGAGACAGGCTCTCGGAGGGCACATAATATTTTCACGAGACAGGCTCTCGGAGGGCGCATAATATTTTCACGAGACATGCTCTCGGAGGGCACATAATATTTTCACGAGACAGGCTCTCGGAGGGCACAGAATACGGTCGTAGTTTAAAACTACTCTCAAGATACGCTCTTGGGGGCGTTGAAACTGTTCACGGGACTGGCTCCCGGAGGACGCAGAATGTGGTCGTAGTTTAAAACTACTCTTAAGATACGCTCTTGGGGGCGTCGAAACTGTTCGCGGGACTGGCTCCCGGAGGGCGCAGAATTTGGTCGTAGTTTAAAACTAATCTCAAGATACGCTCTTGGGGGCGTCGAAACTGTTCACGGGACTAGCTCCCGGAGGGCGCCGAATTTTACTTTACCTTGTGTTATTTCCAAGGTGGGGTGCGTCTTTGATACGCCTTCTGAGTCTTTACTTGAGTTTTCTTTCTTCTATATTGCTTGTTATCTGGTCTCTTCCTGAGTGTAAGAAATCATTTTTCTAGGGCGATGCTTGTTGTCGTCAACTTAAGACGAATCCCTACAGGGGGTTGAGGTTTCTTTCCTCTTTTTCAAATTTTCTAGGAGGAGTGGTATCGCATGTTCTTGTTGTCTCTTGTTTCTAGTCTCCGCTTCTATGTTTAGGTGGAGTACCAAGCACTTGTTCATTTTGTGCCCCCCAAGCTGTTTGGTGGTCACACTGTCTTTCATGTTTGGCTGTTGAAGGCCCTTTTTCATTTTCTTGGTTAGGTACCTCTTACGCTTGGGGTTCCCTATTCTTGTGTTGTATTCAATATGTCTGCTAGTTTTTGTGCGATGGGTGTCCTTTGCATGACTTACTCTTTCTCATACTTGTTTGCCTTAATCATAGCCATGGTTTAGGCAATACCCTTGCCGCATGTATATCTTAGAGTTGGCAGAGAATCTTTTGCTTTTGGGCGGGTGGGGGTAATTTCCATTCTCTTGGTAACTGGTTGTGGTAGTGTCCGTATCCAGAGAAGGCTTGTAAATTACTGCCCCATCTTCCTTGTGTTTTGAGAAAAACGCTTTTGCGGTGATGATCGAGTAGGAGTATAGTGTCTTGGAAGGGGTTACATTTGAGTTGAAGAGTTTTCTCATATCATGGTATCTCGAGTTGTTTGACTTGAAGCCGTGTTTCAGACTGGTGAGTCTGATCCATGCCCCTTGCTCGGGTATGGGGGTTCGATTGGGCTGTAATAATCTTCTTGAAGCGTTGTGGTACTTAGTGTGCTACGCCTTTGCCTTTACATTGGGGTATTTTGGAATGCTTTTGAGGAATGTCACCTAGGTCATGTTCCTCTCATCTCTAATCCTGATTGTAGGCTCTCATTGAATTAGGACTTGCACTTAAAAATGATGTTTTCCTTTAGGTTCGCAGGTGATGTCCCATGATTTCCCATGGGTTTGTCCCCGTATTGGCTATGCCTTGTTGGATAACTTCATTAGAAGTTGTGTTTGTGTTGTGCACGTATACATGCTTGGGGGGTGTTGAGCTGACGGGCTTCTTCTCTTTTTCTTTGTTGTAACCTTCACTCATTAAGTATTTGGCGTATGGCCTTAAACGAAGGATTTCCCTCTGCTGCCCCCTATATTGGGATTTTTGTCATGATAGGATGTCAGAGACAAATTTATTTCCATTTATAGACGAGGTGCTTGATGAAGGTATGCATCTAATATAAGGGTCGATTTCTCTCAAGCTTTTGAGCTATGGATTGGTTTACCTTAAATCTGAGCCTGAATTCGGTGTTGATTCCTTGCTCAAATATTGACGTTGATGATTCTGAAGTAGGAGTTACCCCTTCCCTGGTTGGGTTTGGAGAACTATTATCATGCCATAAGGCCCTTGATGGGATATGTATCCCCGTTTTCATAATCTGGTTGTGTGAGATCACATATGTTGGTGATGTTCCTCAGTGGATTGTGTAGTAGGTGAGGCATTTGATACTGATATACTTCTTGCATTGCTTTGCGTATCTGTCGCTTTGGTAGGTTGAGTTTAAATCTCCCCCACCTTTGTTAATAGCTGGTTTGTACGCTCCGCGGTGGTTGTGGGTTACCATTTAGATGGTGCCCCCACTTTATCATTTCTTCTTATAATTTCTTTAATGGGATGCCAGACACATTTTGCTTCTCACTCAGGAATTGAGCTCTAATTTTGGGCATCTTTTTTCGAGTTGTTGTCCAAACTTCTTGGATGTGTATGTTTACCTTCTTGAGATGTTTTCTGAGGGAGAGTAGATCAAATTAGTGGTCCTATTCAAACACTATGGACCGAGTTGTTGAGTCGAGTCAGCGGATCCAAGTAGTGGGGTCGTGCATCGGATGGGGGCTTCCGGTCAGGACGACTGTTGTGAGACGGACTCAGAGGTCCGCACGGTCGGCTACCGCTTCTTGAGATTTTATTTCCATATGTTCTCTTGGGCTCCAGGCATCTCTATTGTTTATTCCGCTCGCCGTGAGTGTCTTTGATTTCCTCTTGGCCTTTAGGCGTGAGGGATTGTCATAACGCCTTCTTGGTGGTGTATGGGTTTTCTTTTTGCTATTCTCTAGTTTGGAACATCTTTTCATGCGTAATCTGGGAGGCCGACAGTGCTAACATCATGTCTAGTTTTACCCGTTATGCGAGTGTCTCTCGCTTGTAGGAAGTTGCTCTTTCAAAACCATCATCTTTCTAGTGTAGAAACTTTTGGTGACCCTTATGATGACTAGGGGATCATTCTTTGTATCTTAGCCCGGGAGTTAGAATTTATTCCCCCCCCCCCCCCCTCTAGTGTTGAGTGTACCCTTGGTCGTCGAGTAATCAGTCGCCTCTTATGGGAGGTGTTTCAATTTGATCCACTACTTGTGCGTAACCCTGATTTGAGCTTTCTAACATCTTTGATTTGGGTAGGCTTTGCAGACGTGATTGCTTTGAGGGTGCACGTGCTTTGAAAGTGTACACTCTTGGTAGGTTGTAGTTGGCAATGAGATGGGTTTCTCAATGCGGCTCTTTTGATTGAACATGACGATGTTGATCAGTGAAGTGAGGGGTTATAGCTATGCGGCGTAGGATGGCTTAGTGGAACGAGGCGATAAGCTCGGGTGATTGATGAGGGCGATTCCGACAAATCAATTCAAGTCCCTGAGTCGAAACGGGTGTTTCTCCAATTGTTCAATCCTTCACTCTTTGTGCTTGTTTTCATCTCCTGTTTTTCCTTGTCATAAGATGGAAGTTTTCAATGCATAGTCATGTGAAGGTATTTAGATCATTGAATGTATAGTGAAAGATTACTCATTGTATCGATCGATGGAGTTTCCCAGTTGGAAGCTTCGTCTGTCCTGACTTGAAAAGATTATTGTTTCTTTTTTGAAACCAACTCTTGTATCGATTGACCTCTTGTACGACGGGCGCTATGTTTCACTGCCCTTCCTCTTGTATCGCTTCTACATCCTATTGAGTTAGCACCACCGGTGATGGACTGTAGTCTCTTTGGGGTTCGTCATAGTTGACGACCGGGCTTGCAGGGATTCCAGCTCCATGGTGATATGGACTATATGTGTATTTTGGATATCCCTGTGTTGGGGGGTGGTGAAACTCTTGTCTCCTTGGTGGTTGAGGCTGCATGTTCTCCCTTAATGGAGTGTATGTCCATGCACCTTGTGGTGCTTGGTGTTGCATTGGAGGCACAGATTGTTGTCTTCTTATTGGGGGTGGCACTTGCTCATTCCTTCCTTGATTTTCACGCTGCCCTGTTGGAGGGCGCTGGTGTTTCTCTTCCTCTGGAAACTTCTCTGGTTGTTGGTATTGCTTTACCTGCGGACGTTGTTCCGCTTGCAGATGTTGCTCAGCATGCGTGTATTGCCTCTCTTGCATGTTCCTTAAAGTCTCTCTATAAGCCAACAACTCTTCTAATGCATTCATGAACCCCGGAGTTATTGTTTGTGCTCCTTGCGAATACATAGGCCTTGGATTAGTGGTATGAACCCGGTTGTTGTTTCCTGGCATGCCTTGTGTTGGCATTCCATATGGATACTCCTGAGGGTGTGTTCCATAGTGGTACCCCCTGTGGAGGTGCCGTGTATTGGTATCCCTGGGACGGCGCTCCTTGTTGCATATCCTGCCCCTGTGGTCGTCGAGCCATAGGGGTCAAAGCAGTGGAAGACTCAGCCCCAGCTGGGCGTGATGGTCCTCCCTAGTTGTTTGTCTGAGGTGCTTGTGGGGTTATCTGATGTGCAGGGGATACAAGCTGCCTTTGTAAGGTATATTGTCTTGCCGGAGGTGCAGTCTGTCGCAGTGGATGCGCAGGCTGCCCACTTTGGTTGTTTGGCGGCTTATTATTCCCCGGGGAACAGTTGTCCCTATATGGTAAACTGTTGGTCGTTGATCTCATGATAGCAAGGTTTTTTGTTCAAAACCCACGGACGACGCCAAGTGTTAAGACGTGTGTATCGGGTCGGCAGGTATTCGATCCGAATGACATTCTTTACGGGTAAAATGTCCTTTCTCGTGATCCGATAGCTCGTAAAAGTGATCTGTTAGCTTTAAGTAGTTCGTCGTCCCATTCTTTGCCAACCTGCACAAGAGGCGATATCGAGCACGGAAAGGGGGGTGGTGCTCGACGAGCCATCTCCGATGCCTAAGTAAGTTCGGTATTTTAGAGAGATAAAGTAGAGAGAAGGCAGAGCTAAACGAGTAAAGATGCAACATGATGGAAATGAATAGAACTTGAGTAGTATATATAGGTTTCAGGGGGATTAAGGTGGCTTAATGACACCGTTAATCCCTAAGCATACTTAGTTAACACATACCGATAGGATTAAACCCTTAACGACATGGAGAGGTTGGTGAAAATGTCTAAGTGTGAGTCGGGTAAAAAGATGTCGGGAATCCGCGGAGGGTGGTCCATGTGACAAGGTTCGGGACGTCGCACACGCCCCTGGGGGGGGGGGGGGGGGGGGGGGGGGGTACGACATCCGGACAGGGTCTCGGGACCTTCGAGGTCGGATGAAAAATCCGACCCCTAGGCCCTGGGATCGGTCCTGCGGACAGGTCCGGGCAAGTATTTTTCCTTGTCCGGGCCGTTCGCGCTGTGGGTAAAGTGTTCGGGTCAAAGTTTCGAATTATAATCGTGAGTGGTGTGCCCAAAATAAGATAGTCCGAAATAAAACGGGTTCAAATTGGACGTATATCCATCAGGTACCACTAATACCATAATCATACTATATTTTTTTCACGCATACCATAACCGTAACTATTGCGGCTATGGTTCTTCGTACCATAACCATGAGTTTTCACCACGATCAAACCATTTAACCATTTTCAATTACCATTGTTTCATACAAGAAATCCAAATTAAACATACATTCATTGTTTCATACACGTAATCCAAATTATACATAATTTCATTGTTTCACTTAATTAAACAACAATAAGTCGCATATCACTTGCGATCATCAGCAAGACGACGAGGCTTGTCGAAACAGAAGTTAATGCATGATTTGTTGTATGTTGACCTAGGGCTAGCGCTGCGCAACTAATTGCAATTGAAATGAACTGAGACTATGAGTTTTACAATATTAGGTTTTTCATATTAAAATAGAATGAATGAACCATATAGTTAGGACGAAAAATCAATGGTCAATATCGAATTGACGATTTAAAAAGAATGAAATGTGGGAACTGGGAATAAGAATTATAAGATTTGATTATATATAATTATTAGTATATTATATATATAAAGGAAGAGTATGAGAGACAATCTTGATTTGCCACATCAGCAAAAATATATACTATCCGTTTCAGAAGGAAATTTTTTCATACGCTTGAAATCAACTTCAATTTGGATTGGATTGACAACAGATTAATCGCGAGGAAAATTGGACCACTAGGTTTGGAAATCAGCATGGATGGTGAGATTTCCTCGACTTACTGACATTACATTTGGGTCTATATTCAGTAATTTCATGCTTTGGATGATTTAAGAGACATTTGAGACGTTATAGAGGTGTTCATCATGGAGGAACCATTTGTTCTCTATGTTGGCACATTTTTATAGGTTTTGAATACAGTATTTTTTGGCATATGTCTTAAATTGCTTGATAAATATCTGAGACTAGATTATGAAAGCAATGATGGTAACTTAAGTTTCTGGCTAAAGATGATTGTTTCTCACTATAGGGACATTAAGCTCATAGATGAGCTGCTTCATGAACGCAGTCAATATTCATGGGCAACATCGATCTTCTACATCTTTCATGGTGATGAATGCAATTCAAAATCCTAGGTCAATGCTATATTGATGTGCTGATATAATTCATGATATTGAATGAGTAAAGAGCTGATTTTGAAGATTGACTTTTAGTTTGCTCTTGGTTTGGTAGAAAAACCTTTATACAAAATTATTATCGTGCTTATTATGTTGTAGGTTGTATTTGATGAATTGATCAATGTTAATGATGCTGAAAGGGCTGCAGGGCCGGCCAAGGGTAAGGCCACTAAAGTTAGCGTTTTAGGGTTCTAAATTTAAGAGGCCTCCTTTATTATATTACATAGTTAAGCCGTCTTATGGTTTTTTTTAGATTGATTTTTTTGGTCTAAAATGCCATCATAGATAAGGCGATAATTGATTAATTATGATCATTTAAATAATTAATTACATATGCTATAATTTGTTTCGGCCGTAGTTGGCTATAATTTTTTTTTTTAGCAACTAATAATTCCTATACCACTTAACAATTAATTAATGTATATATCACATTCTTTGTTTTTTTAGTTTGATTTTATGTTTTCAAAGATAAAAAACTTTTTTTTTTTTTTGAATGCATTTATTACTTATAGAATAATTTAACAACTCATGTAACTGCTGCTTTAGGTGAAAAAAGCTTTTCAAATATAAAATTAATAAAAATTTTCTTGAGATCAACTATATCTCTTGAATTGTTAATTAGAGTAGCTATATTATCAATTAAAAATGAAATTTTAGAAAAAAAATCGAGTATAAACATTTAATTAGCAATTTTGCTTCTTTAAAAGCTCAAAAAGTAAATTTTAAATGAAACTTATAATGAATAGTCAATTTTAAATATTTTGAAAAAAAAAATATAAATGACCCGAAGTAAATTATAGCTTTAGGCCTCAATTTCTCTGGGGCCGGCCCTAAAGGGCTGTTTGGGAAGAAGTTATTATAATGCTTCCAAGACATGTCAAAATAATCATTCTTTCGGCCACAGGCAAGTGCTTCCTTTTCTGATTTAGCTATGGTTATTTTTAGGGTTAAGAACCTATGAAAGGTCTGAACTATCACCCATGTTAACGAGAGATGTCTGAAATTTAAAAAGTTAATAACAGAGGTCTGAAATTTCAATTTTGTTGATTTGAGGTTTTCCGTCCATTTTTAGGGTTAAATTTAACAGAATTGTGTGAAATGACATTTTTACCCCTTTAATATTTTGTTTTATTTAATATCTTATTTAAGTAAATTTGAAATGACAATTTTACCCCTTAAGTCAAATTAAAATCACCCAACTCCGGCCACCGCCACCCAACTCCGGCCACCACCACACAACTCCGGCCACCACTACCCGACTCCGGCGACCACCACCTCGACTCCGACGACCCGACTCCGGCCACCACCTCAGCAAAAAAACTCCGATCAGAGCTTTTTTTACTCCGATCGGAGCCCAATCGGGGCCGGTGGCTCCGATTTGGGCCCAATCGGAGCCTTGGTGGTGGTCGCCGGAGTACGGTGGTGGTCGCCGGAGTACGGTTGATGGTCGCCGGAGCTGGGTTGGTGGAGTCGTGGTGGCTTCAAGGGCATTTTGGTCTTTTCACTCCAAGCATGTGAGGGGCACACTTGGGCATTTTTAGAAATTTATTTTATTTCCGGTCACATGCCAAGCATGTGACCAACTTCCGTTAGTTTTAACGGAAAAAACTAACGGAGACCGCTGTTATCAACAAAATTGAAATTTCAGACCTCTGTTATTAACTTTTTAAATTTCAGACATCTCCCGTTAACATGGGTGGTAGTTCAGACCTTTCATAGGTTCTTAACCCTTATTTTTACTAGATAAACAATTGAATGCTCATTTAGAGCAATCTCTTGATATCATAGTAATCTTATGTGGCCTTAAAAGTGGCGTAGTCTTCAGTTTCTCTTCAATTGGGTTATATATTCAAATTTGGGAAAACCTTTGACTTTATGAAGTTAAAGCAAGAAATCGATGGAAGAGTACTCTTTAGTTGTAACATGTATTAATGAGACCAAATCCCATGACCATATACAATCCATTCTTTTTTATTACTTAGTTGGATATCACTTGATGTAGCAATTTAAATTTGTGTTCTTATTAGAATTCTTTTGCCATACTTGGCATAGGTTGCACCAATGATAACTGGGTTCTCTCCTAAAATTAGGAAGGATATATTTTTTGTTGCGCCAATTGGAGAGGAGATAGAGCAAGAAGCAGCTCGATGAGTATCTCAAATCTCATCCCGGTGACCTTCGGCTTGTGAGTTTGACTTGAGAACCACACGTCTATCTTCTTTTTTTAATCTATTAGGCATTCTTGCCACATATTGCATTTCATGGGATGAAAAAAAAGATAGTTACTGTCACTAAAATGTCTATTTGCAGTCAACCATGTGAGACTCCTAGACGGAAGGAGATTCAAATGAAGATGGTCAAAATGCTTGAGACACATGAAGATGCACCTCAACCTTAAATTTATAGCTCAGATAACGCTTAAAAAAAAAAAGACAATGCGAGTGAAGAGAAATGCGTGCCTGAAGAAAAAGGACCTGGTTTGAGGTTTAGGGTTAGTAATGTATTGAGCTAAGGTAAATATTTGTTAATATTAATTGGACCAGGCTTGTGTAATATAAAAAAAAAAAAAAATTAATAACCTATGAAAGGTCTGAAGTTTGAGCTATGTTAACCGGAGAGGTCTGAAGTTTCAAATGTTGATTTGAGAGGTCTGAGGTTTCAACTTTGTTGATATAAGAGGTCTCCGTTATTTTTTTCCGCTAAAAATGGCGGAAGTTGGTCACGTGCTTGGCATGTGACCGAAAATGCGCTTAAAGCCACCACGGCTCCGGCCACCGCCACCCCGACTCCGGCCACCGCCACACCGACTCCGGCAACCACCACCGCGGCTCCGCCGACCACCACCCCAGCTCCGGCGACCACCACTCAACTCCGGCGACCGCCACACGGCTCCAATTGGGCCCAAATCAGAGCCACCGGCCCTGATTGGCCCAAATCAGAGCCACAAAGCTCCGATCGGAGCTTGTGGCCCCGACCTTAGCCACAGAGCTCCGATCGGAGCTTTGTGGCTCTGACCTGATCTGGAGCTCTGTAGCTCCGATCGAAGCTTTGGGGCTCCGATTTGGGCCGGTGGCTCCGATTTGGGCCTAATCGGAGCCGAGTAGGCGATCGCCGTAGTTCGGTGGTGGTCGCCGGAGCCGGGGTGGTGGTCGCCGAAGCCGGGTGGCGGTGGCCGGAGTAATTTGACTTCAGGGGTAATTTTGTCATTTCACATTTCCTCAAATAAGATATTAAATAAAACAAAATATTAAAAGGGGCAAGAATGTCATTTCACACAATTCTGTTAAATTTAACCCTAATAATGGATGGAAAACCAAATTTCAACAAAGTTGAAGCATCAGACCTCTCAAATCGACATTTGAAACTTCAGACCTCTCCGATTCCGATTAACATGAGCCAAACTTCAGACATTTCATAGGTTATTAACCCTATAAAAAAAAACACGAGGTATTATAGTGGACCATGGTTTAATTTGATGAATTAATAGTTAAACAGTTTAACTCGAGAAGTGACAATTATATTCTATCTGCTCGATCGATGTATGGTTCTAATCTACTATATTATATTAATTCGGTATCTGAAGCCCTCTGGCTGACACATGGACAATTTGTCCAGTCAGCGTTGCCTAATTTAATCGGCGTTCTCTAAATTTAGATACATAATATTGATTGATTAAAAATTAAGAAGTATTTTTATATCCTATTTTGGTCTCTAAGCAATTTAAAGAAACAAATTAATTGAAAATTTCCTTTTAAATTCATTGTCTATGCAGTTTAGTTCCGGAAGACCGTAGACCGCCACGTAAGCAGCATATATATATAGAATAATCAATACAATAAATATTATATATAGAATAATAGTTGTTATTAGGTATGTAAAAGTGGCGTTTTCACAAAAAAAAATAAGGTGGCTTTAATATAATATAATAGTTTTCTATAATATAGTATAATGACCATTATAATTATATATATACATAAGTATATACGTAGACATTTCTAATCATTATCAATATATTGACTTAACAATATTACTTTAGTTTTAGATATATAAATACATATGGTAGATGTTAGGGTTTTTAGTTGATGTGGTTCTCGGCCCATTTCACCCAAAAAAAAAAAGTTCTCGGCCCTCCATAGCTTGAGTCAAGGTTGCAAAACAAAGATTGTTTTATTAGTGATTGTGTCAAAATAGTTAGGTAGCTAGGTTAACATCTGTCGTTTGATTTTTTTTTTGTTATTTGTAATTCATAATAACAGATTGGCTACAAGCGGATGGAAATTTGCGAGGGCATTCATAATTCAGGTCGGAGTACCAACAAAATGTTTGAATTTGAGTTTTATTATATGTGATGTGTAGCTATACAAATTCATGTATAAATAATAATTAGGGTTTGAAGTTCGTAGTCGATTGTTCTTCTTGATGGGTGGTTCAGAAAGTATCACTTTTGTTAATTAATGATTTTTGTTGTGGTTGGCCTTCTCAACGCTTCTCATGTCAACTTCGATGTTTCCTTTCAGAAATCATATTCTTCGTTAGCCATGGACTTAGGATTTATAATAAATATAAATTGATTTGTATCTTAGGTTGCTATTTTCGTTATGTCATGTTCATCATCAACATGAGTAATATAATGAATAAGAGTTCAACTTCGATGCTTTACGAAAATAGATATGTACTATACTTTATATTGAATTGTTTATTTTCCATCTACAATGATTCGTGAAATTTATAATTTTAAAGCTAAGTCCGCACATAGCACATAGGATTTGTGATTCATTCGGCGTACTAATATTGAAGTTGTTTTGACTTTTTTCATATAAATCATCTAATATTTTAACAAAAAAAAATGTAGGTAACAACAAGAATGGTTCTCTTACGTCTAAGAAAGTAAGAGGAGATATATTTGCTACTCAATTGAGAAGCTACTAGCTCTGTCATCAACCAAGGTCAACTAGGTTGGAATCCTAAAAGTGAACATTTTTGCAGCAATTGTGGTAGGTGTTTTTTGATTTGATTAATTTCATTATATAACTAAAATTATAATAATTTAGGCGAGTGCGATGTATTTTTTTCAAATTTATCTTTATATTAGTATTCACTATTAAATTAACAATGTTTTCTATTGGCCCCAAAAAAAGTTAACAATGTTTTTTTTTTTTGTTTTTTTTTTAATATGTTTAATTTTGTTATTACATAAGTGTCTTAATTTCATTTTGGTTTCCTAGGCTGATATCGATCTTTTTTGAAAATTAACAAAAAAATTAATAATTTTACGTTTTATATCTTACGCATTCTTCTAACATAACCAATTTATCGGAAAAAAAAACAATTTAGTGAACATGTTTCATCGAAAAAATATATATATATATATTGGGCAAAAATAAAAAGCATATATTTAGAAGAAGCCAGTGATGAAGAAGAAGGATCTTTCACCAAAAAAAAAGGATAAAGTGAAGAGCACCGTAAAAACAACTCTAGCTTCGCCTTTAATATGGAGGAATGTTTGCTGCTTCCATTAGCTTTAATCCTGACTTGACATATACGTACACATGTCGGTAAGAATTTCGAGATAAATATATAGAACTATATATATAGTGCATACAAAGATGTATATATACATACATGCTCATTGAATATGCGACCATATGTTGGTCTTCTCCGTCATTTTTCTGTTGATTGTCTTCACTGTCCTGTCAGATTTCATCTCATCTTCAACCATGAACGAGGGGACGGGTCTCTATATACTGATATCGGCAAGAAAATATAGAGGTATTGCTTGATTTCTTTCTTGATGGGTAATTAGTTTATTATGTATCCTGAATTTGATTTTACGAGTACTACCAGACCGATCACAAGTTCATCGTCATCACCTTCCCTCCCACTAGAATTGTGAGTTTTCATTCCTTTGTGGACGTACCACAACTGTGAGTAATCACCAAAACCGTGAGTAATTCTTCTGTTGATGTTCCGATTGTTGTACGCGCGTCAGACGAATTTCCTAATTTTTTGTTGTCCATGTTTTAAAATATACTTTTTTCGCTCTAGCTAACACCTTAATTAAGTAGCTCTCTCAATCAACTAATTATATCGTAGAGTTTACTCATCATAGACATCTAAGAGTTGGAGAGATTCCTGTCGAAATAGATTCAAGAAAGATAAATATGAAGGAAAAGTATTACTTGAGAAAGCATGTTGAGGTATAATATAATTAATAGTAATCGAATTCAAATCAATTCTCATACTTCTATTATGTTTTAGATTAGATTAATAGTCATCGAATACAATGAAGAATATTTGTAGATCTAACAATTATCTTCATGCGGATATCGATTCTTTCTTCGAGTGCTCAATATATACGGTAATTTTAACTACATTCATTGTATATACATATAGTATCTATTGTTATTACTTTTTCTTTATTCATTTATTTCCCCAATTTTGTTAATTAATAATCTCTTTCTTAAAATTAGATCAGATCATTCTTCATTACTTTAGTTGCAAGTTATATATATTTTTATAGAATTTATCCGTCTTTTATGTACTAATGATATTTTCCAAAGCACTAATGTTAATATATAATTGTGTATTATTTCAATTATTTTAGTGTTTTTAATTTTTTGTCATAGCAAGAACAAGAACGTATTTCGGGTTAAGACATTCTTATTTTTTAATATAATAATAATCATATATTTGGGTTGACTTCATTAATATGTATGATTATTTTTTTTCTTTTTTAACTACCATGCAAATAAAATATAAAAGTTATTCTTTTGGTTCATCAACTTCTTAAAATTTAAATTTTTTAATATTTATTATTTAAATGGAAAAAATATTTATTTTTTAATTAGTATTATGATAACCTCAAATACTTGGAATTGTATGCGTATAAATTTTAGTGCGATGATTTCAAAGACATAAATTAATATAATGAGTGTCGGTCTAATCTAGTGGATGAGAATACCATACGTTATAGTTGGTCATTCAAATATGAAATTACTTCTAACGCGAAATTAAATCTATTATATATGTACAATAGATTTCGATCGGAGGAACGAGTGTGACATGCTTCGTATCAAGTTATTCTTTTGGATTCTCATATGTACGTACGTAACTATTGTTTTTACCAGTTTCGAGGAAGAGTCGTTGTTTGTAATTTTGGAGAGCTTAAGAAGCAGTTTGCTTGGCTAAATCAGTTTGCTCAGTTATCGTTTCTAATTTAACTAGATATTTATAAATTTAGATACAAAATATTGATTGACTATAAATTAAGGAATATTTTTATCTCCTATTAGTCTCTACATAAAATAAAGAAACGAATAATAAAAAATTCCATGTAAAACTCTTATCTATACATTTCGGATGCGGAAGATTCATAGGTCGCCACGTAAGTAATACATATAGAATAATAAATAATATTAATGTATTATAATAATTTTTTTTTGCCAAAATATATTATAATAACATAACACGACAATATATATTCATGTATATAATCTAATCATAGATGGTAGTATATATCCATATAAAAATAGTTAATGAAACATAAAAGTATATTGAAAATATATGTGCCTAAATACATATTAATAATATTATTGAATTATAATAACATATATGGCAAAATCGATTTATGTATATAATCTAATCATAGATGGTAGTATATAAAATAATTAATAAAAATATATTGAAAATATATATATTTAAATACATAATTTATGTTATTGATTTTTTTTTTCCAGAAAGTATTAGACATAGACTTTGAAGAAAGTATACTAACATATTAGAATGAATTACAATATTTATTAAATTTAATTTTCCACAGTTAATCAATGGCCAATTTATTTTTATCTATTATATATATTATTATATATAAAAAAATACACTTAATATTAATAATATAAAGGATCGACCGAAAATTTTATAATAATAACTTTGAGGTGCATCTATATTTTCCAAGAATAAGCTATACGTATAAAAGTAAGATACCTGAAATTTTTATAATTACGTCATTCACTCATGTAAAATATGTTTTTTAGTCACGTCATGTAATTACATTAAATAATTAATATATTTATATTAACTAATTTAAATAAGAAACATTTAAATAATTCAACCAATATCGACAATAAAAAATGAGTAGATGTTAAAATTACAAGTTTTATATTATATATATCAGTTAAATGTATAATAAAAATGATATATATTATTGACTATTTCACTACTATTAAATATTTTAAATAATAAATAATATTAAATAATTAAATCAAATTAATACATTATTATTAATTAATTTTCTATCAAAGAAACTAGATTAAATTTGTCAATATAGTTGCATAGTGAATAAATTAAGATAATTTATTTTTTTAATTTAATTTTTATTTAGAAATTTTATCCCGCGCGGTGCACGGGGTTAGTGGCTAGTAAAATTTAATTTAGTATGGTGATGCGTATCAAACTAATTACGAAATTATCTATATAAAATATAATTATAATATGAATTAATAATTATTGCTTATAAATCCAACCTGATTCATTAATTAAAAATACTAAAAACAATATTTTAAAAGTACTTTACTATGCAAGTGCAAGTACGCTAGCCAGAGCTCTGTCCCATCTTTTTTTTTTTTTTTTGGCCAGAGCCTTGTCCCATTCCGCTTCTCTATTTTCTGTCAAGTCTCAATTTCATCGCCCCAGTCGCTCTGTCCCGACGGTACCCCGCCGTACCGCCGTCGATCACGCCAACCCTCCGTCTCCACAGTGCACTCGGTTGCGGCTAATCTTCGGCTACCAGCCCGTATTCTGTCTATTCTCCCACCGCCGCGGTTATTTCAACGGTCTAGCTGTCGCCCATGCGCTTCTCCGCTACTGCCGGTCTTCCAAAGCATCTCCGCCTCCTTGAGACGCCGTCCCGGTAGTCAAAGTAAGTTCTCTCCTCATCGTATCTGGATTCGCATACACAGCATTCCGATTGGCTCGTTGGATTGAAATTCCACCATTCGCGCTATTTTGTTAAGAACTGTTAGGTTTAGGGTTCTTCAATAGTGTTATCTTCTCAGCCAATTTCAACGCTTCTTTTATATTTTTGCAATTTAAGGTTCTAGGATCATGCTTTGAACTGTACATTATGCAGGATATACAGAGAATTGAATCTTCATCGTTTGAAGCTCTGCAGATAGTGTAGAAAACGATTGAAGAGGGGGCCGATACAAAAAGCTAATTCTGTTCAGTGAAAGATGCTTCAGATCAGGCTAAAGCGTGATCCATCCTCAGAGGGCGCCGGAGCTAGGAAGCCTTCCCCGGCAGAAACAGTAACAGTTGCCTGCCCAGATCACCTTGTACTTGCTGATCTTCCAGTGGGCAAGGGCCTGGGAATAGCAAGCACTGTATCTGTTGTCAAGGTTGTAGGTCGGAAGTCTCGTCGTCAGCTTGGCGAGCGTGTTCATTTTTGTGTTCGCTGCGACTTTCCCATCGCTATCTATGGACGATTGGTACGTTTTGCTTTTCCACTGGGAATTTGCTGAAAATCAATTACAGTGTTTCCAGATATGCAGTTTCAGCATTTGGTTTATGAATCAATAGCTCTTTTACTTACCAATTAAAGATGAATAAACATAGTTTTTTGGAAATATAGAAGTTTTATCTGTTATATCTATCATATCATGATCTGCTGTCATCATGAATCTATATTATAACTCTGCACACTTTGCCAACTGATAAAAGTGCATATTTTTCTGATTCCTATGCATTATTTATCCATAAAAGTGTAAGGATTTTATCTTTTTCCTGCTGTGTTATGATATCTAATACATTGCCGGAGGATTGAATTTATTAGATGAGAAGAATGATTGTGATGGAAGCAGGTTTATGATCTTGCAGAGTCCTTGTGATCATGCTTTCTGCCTTGACTGTGCCCGGAGCGATTCAATCTGTTACCTGTAAGTGAATAATGTCTACTCTATTATTTCCATTGGCATTTATTCCTTTCACCTTATGGTAGTTTCTCCCTGAAATGCACTCTGATAACGATTTATTCCGCCCCAATTCACGAACTTGGCTGGAGATATTTATTTATTTATCATATTTAAAGGCTTTGAACTTTTTGTTGAACTTGAGCTCAAAACGATGCCTCTAAACTTGATCCTGCCTTAATGAATATTCAGAAATAGGGCATAGATTGATCTGGTTTCTATGAATGCAGGTGCGATGAACGCATACAGAAAATCCAGACCATCAAAATGATGGAAGGAATCTTTGTGTGTGCTGCTCCACACTGTCTCAAATCCTTCATGAAGAAACCCGAATTCGAATCCCATATCCATGAGACCCACTCGGATCTTATTCATCCCAATGCAGATAGAGACGATGGAAATGAATCAGAGTCTCGCAGCCTCATCAAGCAGTCCTCCACAGTTTCAGAGTCGACTGCAAGAGCACCCTTGAGACCGCCACCAGGCTTCTCTCCAATGCAACATGACCGTGAAGACAACAACAAATCCCGACAGCGTCCTATGATGATGCAGCAAAAACCTCCATCGGAAGCCGCCCCTTGGGACCCACCACCGCCTTTCATGATGCCAAACCCAATGATGACTGCACCACCACTGCCTTTTGGCTTCCCTCCTTTCCAACAACAACAACAACCTGACGGAGCTCAACCGTTCTATAATGCACCACCTGAGTCGGGACCCGAGCAAGGGTCGTTATTGGGTTTTCCACCTGGTGCCGGTGGGATGAACTTCACCGGAAACTATCCTCAGCCTTGGAATCCCACCGGAGGAGGGGCCTTTGAGCCGCCACTGCCACCACCACAGAGCATTGGTCAAGAGGTCCCTGGGCATGGAAGCGGTCCTTCTATGGAATTGAGAGATGGCAAGGGAGTTCTGGCTACACAGCCGCCGATGCCGCTTCAGCCGCCACCAACGCCTGTTCCTTCTCACATGCCGCACATGAATCGGGGCAACTTCTATCAACAGGGTGATGGAGGACCGGGTTACGGGTGGCAACATGAGAATCAAGATTAAAAATTTATCATTGTTCTCTACAACTTTGGATTTTTTTTCCTTATTTTGTCAATTTTATTGGATTTTGAGAATTTCAATTTAATTTGTGGCTGTTTTAGCCTGTTTCTTTGATGAATCAGTTAGTTCATTTATATATATAGCTTATAAAAGAATTAATTGACCTTAGGGGCAATGTTGTATATGCTCAGAGATTAAATGTCGCTTCAAATTTATGAAGCAAACGAGGCAAACCAACTATTCTAATAGTTTAAATACTGAATCTGACACAACGATTAGCAATATAAACTACAGTTTTGGACTGTTTTTAGGTTCTTAACCTTAGAAAATAAAATGGATAGAGATAGCAGAGCAGTAGTTGAACAACATAAGAAGAAACTTGCTTCTGCATTTTTCATTAACACCTCTCATTTTTTTTTACACAACTCCGCAACTCGGAAATTACAAAATCACTATATCAATGAAGGAGTGGAAGTGGGGGAAAGCTATTAACAGCACAAGAACACAAGGTGCAAAGAATGAAGATTGGAGAGGAGAGATGTCAAAAGAATCAAACCCACTCATCAGCTCAGTTTTTGGGTCTCCAAGATCCACTTATTAACTCTACTGAACCACTCCGTATCCAGTTTCGCATATAACTTCTGCAAATTGCAGTAACCTATCAACACGTATTTGTCCACATGATCTCCGTACCTCTCATACAGTGATGGAACTGTAAGGATCAAGAAAAGGCCTGAAATTGACAAGCTTTTTAAGTTACCGACGCTGCATATAGTTTTGGAGATGGCATTGGTTTGTTGTTCTTGTTAAGAGGAAGAGGGAACTTACTGATGTATCCGAGTGTGAGGAAGTCGGTTAATCCTCCAACAATTGAGATCAACAATAGCCATGCAGCTACTTTGAAGTAGAGCAATGAGTTCCTTCCAAGGGATATATCCTCGAATGCTGAGAGCAAAATGTTTACCTGTGATCGAAGAAGAGCCGCCAAATAATGTGCTGTTTCTTCCGAGAGATGCAACTTTGGCAATGGTGGAGCAGGTCTGTTTCAAAATGACATGAAAAGTTTTACCGAGTATAGGGAGAAAAACTTTGATACAAGATACTGCTCATCAAATCTAATAAAGAAAAGATTTTGAGTTCTAGTTCAAGAATTGTGTTGCTGCATTTTATGTTGTTCTTGAAGTTCTTTACTACCTGAATGGAACATGATCGAGCAAGATACAAAGAACATAATCCACGTAAAGCGAAAACTACAAAAAGAACAAAGAAACAAGGACGAAGAATTCCAACGTCGCAGAGAATATAGCTTCAAACAAATGATGTTCAGACATATACTGGGTAAGTATAGAGTTGGAAAATTTGGAAACCAGTCATCAAAGAGCTAACACAGCACAAACAGAAGGGCTGGTATAGCTGGTATATTTTATGGATGTGCAGACATCTTGATGAGTTAATTATCAGCCATCTTAGGCCCAAAAGCAAAATCGACAAACTGTACTGGATGAGGAATAGTGCCCGCAGACCGAGAAAAGCCGAACAAAACACAATGGCATCAAACACAATTTTGTGTAAGATCTCAATAGCACTTTTACTTCCTCTCATGTTCGGAAATTCTCAGTCCTTAAATTGTTCTTACATGATAATTACAGCACACCCGAGAGGGAGAATAGTTAAAGGTGATACATAAATTTTGTGTCATAGCTCGATCATCATAAAGAAAAGCTCAGAAAACATACTTCATGTGAAAAACAGAGACATTAATAAATACTAAACCAATCTAACTACAAAACCATCTACTCTCGCGAATCAAGAACTAAGAATTTTGATGTGCTATACATCATAACTCAAAATGAAGTATAAAGATAAAGATAGGTAATTTGAAAATTTTGAGATAGCACAAACAGTAGGAAGGCACATTTTATGACTCCCCCGGCATTTATGGATATCAACCATGATAATCATATAATGCAGATCCAAAACTCAAGAGAAGTGTTGTGTACTGTGAAGAGAGGATCGTTTCATTTTCTCCTACAAGCTAATTGGAGTAGAGATGAAACTTGCAAAAGGTATCATCATAAAAGTGGTATGAGTTATTACCGACGGAGTATTGCAGCAGATTTGGCCCAAAAAAAGAGAATTGTAGTGAGCAGGAGAAGAACACTCGAGACAAGCGACAGAAGAGTATAACCGGATCTTTCGAACACTATCCAAACAGCTAAAGTCACCAGAAGGATCCCCATTGTCAAATTCTCCTGCCTCCATAGAATCACATCTGCAACTGCAATTTATGGGAGAAAGAAACTAGAATCAAAGAGACGACAAGATACATCAATCGAGCTTTCGATCAATGGAGGCGCTAAATCTTATTGACTGGGAATTCAGGAAAGCAATAATGATCAAAATTAGAAAGTATCGACGATCGGAGAAGTTGAGAGCTTACGGAATCCGCCTCCAAGAATCTCATGGAGTGTGCGTTGGCGGTTGAACAATCGGCGGGATGAGCCTCCCATTGGTATAGTGGGAAGAATTTCGGTTGATGATGAACAACAGCTAAGATTTGGAAACAGTGGGGAGGAGACAGAGAAAGAATGCGGATGTATAAGCCATGGTCGCTTTTTCAAAGTTGAGGCATGTAAATGTCTGTAATGTATATATATATATATATATATTTATATATATATTATAAATGCGTATAATAGAAAAGGAAGAATAATAGTTGTTGGACGGTTTCAGAATTTCAGCTGTTGGTGGCGGTTTACTCATTGCTTCTCATTTATGTATCTTCTTGGTATGGTATAAAACGTAATTATTATTTTGTAAGATTTTATTCTACTCATTAATAAAAGTCAATCAATCCAATAACAAAATAAATCATTAATCTTATTTTTCTAATGGCCAAAAAAAAAAATCTTATTTTTCTAACCAAAATGGCTTCGCATATAATATTGGGTCCGAATTCTCAAAAGAAGCTATTTTCCAAGAAAAAAGTTTGGAGAAGTAAATGTGGTTGGGGTGTGCCCGTTTTGTAACATGGAAGAGATGATTAATCACATGTTGTGCCAGTATCCATGGACATCCTTGGTATGGTTAGCGACCTTATATGTGAGGACTGGGGCTGGGAATGATCAGAGCATCGAATCTTAGTTTGCTGAAAATAGGTGGATGGAAAAGCTAGCCAAATAAGAGAAAAAAGTTGGATGGATACTAGTCGGCTTGACATGTTGGTCGATTTGGAAAGAAAGGTGCAAAGCGTTATTTGCATTTGAGTCGCCAAACCTAGTACGTGTCTATATTCAATGCCTTAAGAAAAACCAGGAATATTGGTCGATCTCTTAGCCATTTACCCAGCGAAACCAAGGAAGATCGTTGAACCCCTTGTGTAGCGATGGAGACCACCAGATAAGAACACTATTAAGATGAATTGTGATGCCCCTTGGGAGGAAAATTCAAAAGTAGAAGCAATTGACATCATAGCTCGGGATTATAGAGGCGCCATCTTGGGTGGGGTAAATAAACGCGTCAACGATCTTGGTTGCTTATTTCTTAAGGCATATGCTATACATGAGGAAATTAGGCTAGCACTACATGATGAGTGATCAATAATCGATATTGAAACTGACTCCAATGAGGAGTTTCTTTCGCTCGCGTAGGTTGCTCACCAAATTCATTTTTGGAGACTAGCTCTTATTATCGGCAACATCAAGCTTTTGGCAATCCGGGTACCGGATGTCAAGTGGTGTGCTATCCCTAAAAAGGCAAGCGAATGCGCAAACTGGATTGCAATCCAATTCAGAAATATGTCGTGTATTGATAACTGAGTTTTACAACCCCCGCTCTCTCTTTTAGTTTTGATCAATAAGAATCGAGAATTTATTCCCCCGTGATGTAATAGACTCTTTGTTGATTCGTAATGAAATTCCTTTAGCTAAAAATAAAATTAGTATATATAGATATAAATATATGGCTCATCTAGAGACATTTATTGTTGCCTCCAACTTATGAATTGTAGTAACTCTACTCTAATAAAATCTAAATAAATATAATTTTGATTGATTATATTAAAGAATGTCCCAAGTCAAAACATGTGATTTTGATCTTCAAAGTAATTATAGAGATTCTCTAAATTGCTGATATTCTTCAGTCATGTGTCAGAACATGTGGTTCTAAGCTATAAAACACATATGAATTAATGTATCAATTGTCACGGCATTAAAGTTTTAATTTCTATGAATATATTCATTTATTACAATTTTATCTCTACCCGAATATCTAAAGAGACATAAGTTTTTTATTAGTTGTTCTAATGTATGAATGAGTTTTTCCTTGTAAAAATAGATGCGGAAGACATTTTGAATAACATATGATTTCATATATTTATAACTATGTACGGTACTATAACAAATTAATTAAGAATAATGCATTTGTTCTATTATTATATATTAATTTAAAATTAAACTTATGCCAAAAACATGGTAATCGATGACATTATAACAAAGTTTTCATCTAAGTAAAACTAGATTGCTTTCCCCGTGCGACGCGCGAGGCCACTTTATCATTTTTTTTAATCAAAGTTTAAATATTACTATTATTAAAAGTTAAAAAAAAAAAAAAACAGGGTGATGTTAGTAAAAGTAGTGCGAGATTGAAAATAAAAATATTATTTAATTAAGTAAAGGTTCATCATTTTTAATAGATAATAAATATTCGAAGGTAATTGTTCTTTTAGTAAACATGAGCAATCAGTATAGATTCAACATACAAAAAAAATTAGTCCTAATTATACAAAAAAAAAATCAATTTTTAATTAAAGGATTTACTTTTTGCAAAAAAAAAAAAAAAAGTAAAGAATTTATTCATAAAATAAATAAAAAAATTAAAGTATCTTCAATTCACCAAAGCTACAACAAACAACCATATATAATTCAATTTCAAATATTATTTTCTACCAAAACTAAGCAATGACCAAGCACAACCCAGTAAAAAATGACTTAAACAAAATTAGGAAGCCAGTATATATACACAACTTCATTCTTCCGCAATCCATCCTTCCCCTACAAAAGATATTTCCAAAAGAAAAAAGAAGAAAGAACACATGATATCATTATGTTTCTAGTCCCCTTTCGCTTAAACTCTTTAACACTTACTGAAAGCATATACAACTGTATTTGACATCCCTCTATCCTCAATAGATTTGTTGATTTTGGTGTGAATTTTGTTGTTACTTTTTCTCTGAATTATGCTAATGTTGCTGCTTTTGTTGTGCATAAAGCTGTTGCTGCTACATAAAGTTGTTGCTGCTATTGATAGTGTATATATCTCCGTATTGTGAACCGTAAAAAACGTACAAAACAAACCAATAAGCATCTTGCACACATAGGTGCTGTCCGGATCAGCTACACATAGTCCCTGCAATAATTTAGTGAATCAGTCAATGAACTTATACTACAAATTAAGAATCTCGCATAACTACATAATTTAGTACATCAAGTTGAGTGCTAGTTAGTAGTACCAGTCTCAAATTAAAGGAGATGATGATCATGTGCATATTCCTTCTTCTACTACAGTCGGGTTCTTCTATGCTCTCTAAGTCGAGAAATTATCACAAACCAATTATGTCTCACTGTTCAATGTCCAATAAATGCAGCTATGATGAATGCACTTTCATAACCAATTACAACAGCCTTCCACTCGATGTAGAAGGGCATATCCAAGTCACCATCTACATTTTCCTTATGTTTCAGTTGATCAGGTGACTCATTGTATCTCTTGACAAAGGATCCCAACACAATCCCACATTCACTTGGTATGACATATTCACAAATGTATCAAAGTGTGTCCCTTGAGGTACTTTCCTAGATAGATTGAATGAATATTCATTTTTCCCTAGGACAAGCTCTTCACCTAAGTTCATAAATATCAGTTCTATACATACCATTTCTGTAACATTTTTTTTGACAGAGTTAGCAACTCTTCCCTAATGCGATGGAAGGTCAGGTCTGAGTTGTTACCATAACATGAAGCAACCGAAATCCTCCATCGTAATTACTCTTGGGGGAGCAGTCAGGATTGGAGCAACATGTAGAAAATCACCAGGAGCCTAAAGGGAATGAATTAACATGAATGAAACTTGAAACTTAATGATACCACCGATGAATGGCTTGGATTTATAGAGGAATGGGACCTTTCGATTGGAAGGGTTCAAGGAGATCGGAACGGCTCCTCGTTGCTAGAGCAGAGTTGCTTCGATCCTGCAGTCAACACTGATAATCTAATCGGTGCAATGAATCGAGCCAAAGCCCTATTAGCTATCCAAGTCAATCAAGAGTCTATAAAGGCCTAATAAATTGAAAGGACAACGAGATCTAGAAAAAAAACCAGACCTTGTGGATGCTCGATCAATCTGATGGCGGCACTGCAATTATCACTTCTAAGTTGTTCTTCAGGGATGCAAGGAAAATCTGAAGTCGATAGGCTCTTCAGCACTTGATAATCGATCGTCACACACCATGGGAGTAATCGTTCGAAACTGAAGTAATTCTATCAAAGGTTCCCTATGGGATAATGAAAGATGATTCACATAAATGTAAAACTGTGTTTCATTGATATTGGTAAGGTACGTCGCCATTATAGCTGAAATGTGATAATGAGTTAAATTGTATCACCATGCGACACTAATTTGCGCAACAAAGCACATATTGAGGACAAGAGTACGTCAGTTAGTCTTAGAAAATACCTGTTTACAGCTTGGATTGTTAAATAGTACCATGGTCGAACATGAGACATTACATCACTAAGAGGGCAAATTTTCCAAATGCATGAACAATTTCAATCAACATAGTCATGATCAAAACGTAGCAGAATAACGATGACAATCAGGTCCCACTTAATTCGAGTGGGAGAGATCAGAACCAGCAACTCAAGCGAATGACATGGTAAATGAGAATGTGGACATTTTCATAGTAAATCCAGTGGGAGGAATAAACTCTACCACAAGTAATCATTGTTGCTGTTGGGACGAATCAAGTCGAACCTGATGGTTAAAATTGCTGAACCAGGAATGACACAACTACCTATATTACCCATTGTTCCCAGTGGGAGTGATCCAACCATACTTGGTTCCAGATCCTAGTGATCAAGGAATGCATTTCGGAAGTAAAACCCCGAGACAAAGAGGTTGTAATAGGAAAGTTATAGGTCAAGGTTCTAACACTGCTGTTGTTCCCAACAGAGATGATACTCCGATAAGAAGCATTGTTTCGAGTGGAAGGATTATTCCCAATAGAAATGATGCTACGATAATAAACGTTATTCCGAGTGGGAGAAAGTATCAGACTAATAAGTGGGACTCATAATGCCTAAACGAGAGTCAAAGGCAAGTATCCCATTGAGTAAAGTGAAAACCCCGCTCAAACTGTTGGCAAGCACTGGAAAGACCTCAAGTGGAGAAATGTGAAGAAATAATAAATGAGAAAGATCGCCTAAATGAAAGCCATTATAGTCTTTAGTTGATTTACCTGCTAAACACAGGGGCATAAGGATAAGGTTAGCCCTGAAAGAAGGCTCACCGCTGATGGAAAAGGTCGAACAACCGGACTTACTGCGAAAGGACTTACCCAATTCACGGAGTGGACTTTGATAAGAGAAACTCACTGACTGTGTGTAAAACAACGGTTATGGTCATTTATGGTCCTGGTCGCAAGTCTCGACCTAGAGCTGCACCAAATAAATGTTGAGACCGCAATCATCCACGGAAACCTGGAAGGAAGAGATCTACATGGAGCTATCTGAGGGTTTCATTACTCCTGGTAACAAACGTAAAGTTTGTAAACTCCAAAGGTCCATATACGGTCTTAAACAGTCGTCTCGGCAATGGTACCGCAGATTCCACAAGAAAATCGTAGGAAACGGATTTGTGAATGTTCACGTGGATCCATGCGTGTATTATAAGAAATCCGGGTCTAAGTATGTCATCTTAACCTTATACGTGGACGATATACTCATTGCTGCAAACGACATGAGTTTCATGAACAAATTAAAGTCCTGGCTTGCATCTGTATCTGAGATGAAAGACATAGGAGATGCCACGTATATCTAAGGCATTAAAATTGCTAAAGATCGAGCTACCCGGAAATTGTGTCTATCTCAGGAAGCCTATATCAACAAGTTGTTGAAAAGGTTCAGATTACAGGATGCCAAACCCGTGGATATGCTGGTAGTATTTGGGTGCGCACTGTCTAAACGTGACGGCCCCAAGAACCCGGCGGAGCGCGAACAAATGAAGGGTGCAGAGTATTTAAGCATGGTTGGTAGTTTGATGTACGCCATGCAATGCACCCGTTCGGATATCTGTTACGCTGTGGGCCTAGTAGCACGTTTCCAATCAGATCCTGGCTATCAACATTTAAAGGCTGTAAAACGAATAATTCGTTATCTGAAAGGTACTGCCGACTATGCTCTGTGCTATGAGGGCGGAAAGTTAGAATTGATCGGTTACAGTGACGCCGACCATGGTGGCGATCTGGATGATCGTAAGTCCACCACAGGAGGAGTATTTCTCCTTGCTAATGGCGCCATTTCATGGACGAGCAAGAAGTAAACCTGTGTCGCGCTGTCAACAATGAAATCGGAATTTGTTGCTCTCTCTAAGAATGCACAGGAAGCAGTCTGGCTGAAAAGGCTTCTTACTGCGTTGCTTGGTGGTGACGTCAGAAGTAAACCTGTAAAGGCGTTCTCCGACAGTCAGGCAGCTATTGCGGCAATTAAGAATCCGAAGTACCATAGTAGGACCGAACACATTGATGTGAAATATTTCTATGCTAAATCGATGGTAGAAGACAATATAATCACTATGGAATACTTGTCCACTGATAATATGATTGCGGACCCATTAACTAAGCCACTATGCAGGGAGATATTCGAAAAGCATGTAAAACTGCTTGGATTGCGTAGGGTTTAGAAATGACATGTATATGTGATAACGTTTTGATATTAGAAAGTTACATTTTGTAAGCGAAAGAATTGCAACTGAGTTTATGATCAATCGACGTCATAATATTTGATTACATCAAATTTACGGTCTATAAAATGAGTCGTAGGAGGACGCAATCATCTGCCAAAACTATGTCGAATGTGGGCCTTACCTAGTCACACATGTACAGTCGTCTTGTGATGGAGGGAGGCCTCCACTATGCAAGGCTGGCTAAGAATCAGGGGGATAAACTTGATTGAGCAGAATGATTATCTATAGTCGAAGTAACTCGACGTGATTCTCGTTCTGCAGATCGCCGTGATGAACTTCGTTCGTCATAAATCCACATTCTGGGCCGGATGAAAATCTGTGATAACATGATTGACATGTATCATTCTTGTTGATCCAAAAGGTTCAGGTATGCTATCAACGCGTGCTTCATACTACGCGTGCCATGTTCGACCACGGGGTCACCGCTCGATTGTGCTAGGAAGGAATCCTCGTGATTCTGGCGGGCGCAATCAAATTGAGCGTGTGATTGATCCCGGGAGCCTTATGAAGAGGCACCTGAAGTATCCTCATGGACTCAGAACTCGTACCTAAGGTCAGGCTCAATGCTCGCTTCCCGGCGTACGAGCGTAATGTTGAACAAAAAGGCCCAGTGACCACGCATTTGGAAACCGGTTGGGTTTGACTAAGAGTATGGGCGATGGGGATGGTCAAGTTCACCTGTAACTCACCGATTCATGTATTCACTAGGTGACCACCAGCCGGATATTAGTTGAAGGTTGTGAATACTTGTACGGATGCCTTGGAGAAGTGTTCCTATGTGGAAACTAGGCAAATGGAGAATTATCAGTTGACCTAGAATACAACGCGATACAATATATATAAATGTTGTTTATAACAGGTTGATTGGAGAAAAGGGAATCAACGTTCTGCGGGCGCTACAACACTCCTAACAGATGAGTAGCACGATGCTCGTCGTATCCGCCGGTCGCACGGCAAACCTCGTATGAACTATTCGGAAGCACGGAGCAGATCAAATGGGAGAAATGTTGATGCAGATTTGGACAACAATACATTAACAGGCACCCTCCCATTCCGGCGAGTGGGAGATGTAAGCATATGGTGATGGGCGTCGCAATTGGTAGCCCATAATATGTATAGTTTTACCTAATGAACTTGAGTAAATGTCATAGGTTAATTGGGCTAGAACCAAATCCCAATTGACATGAGAGGCCCAAAATTGGGCCTCCCTATACTAATGCCCGACCGAAACTTATAGTGAGGGTAAAGTGGACTTTTGTCCACTTTACTCCTCCTATAAATAAGAGGTGTTAGGGAATATTTTAGGGTTAATCATAATTCCCTCACAAGAGAGTTTTAGAGAGAAAAAAACCTCCTCCCACACCACACTAGTTTGGCCTAACCCTTACCTCACCGAAGGTGTGTCAAATTGCTTTCGAGCAAACTCTCCAGAAATCTGTCCCTGTGCCAAGATTCGATCAGAGGCTTTCCTGTGGAGCTGCACCACGTAGGGCTTCTTTAACAAGAACCTCTACGGGTCTCGACCGGAGGATTGTGAACTCCCTATCGAGAAGATCTTGGGTATACGGATCAAGTTAAAGGTATGTGTGAAGCTTCCGTTGCGTAATTGATATTACTAGCATGTACCTTATTTATAGTATCCGTAGTGATTACTCCCCGTAATCTAACATCATCATGGTCCCAATTCTGCTTTAATTCCATTTGTAACACCTCAAATTTGAGTGACTTTCCTCAATAACTCAATTCAGTATGATAGAGTATGTTTCATAACTTATGTCCATAAATTAGGAACTCATACTGTAATTGAGTTGTATATTTTTGCTTCTATGAGATCTAAATCACCTCTTTATATCTTATTTGAGATAAACTAGAGTGTCAAAAATGCGTTATAGGAGGTAAGCATGAGGCGGGATTAACACAATAGCACATGCACTATTAACATAGTGTAATTTTCGTATTTAAGTATCACACCATGACACACACGATGTGACGATAACGTTGTGCTTCTAAGTTTATTTTTTTAACAAATCTGATTTAATAATTTTTAAATTTTAAATTAGTTGTTTAATTTTTAGATTTTATCAACTCTATATTATAAACTCATGAATATTAACATATTAATTCATAGTTTTAACTATACATGAAGTTCACTATTTTAATATTTTTCGTAAATATCTCGTGTTGGGATCAAGTTGACGTGGTCCGGGCTTCAGGAGGTGGACTTCGAGGTATCACCTTTATTAACTCTCTTAGGTTTCTATCTTGACCTCACAAGACTCTTAGTTTCCTTTTTGGAGTGTTGAAAGCGTTAACCTGAAAAGGGGTTGGGATCTTCCCCTAATTCCACTCTGAAACTTAAGTCAGTGAAGGAATACGAAAGTAATACTGTAAGAAGTATATGAGTATGTATATAAGTAATGAAAGTGTTCCCCTATTTATAGGGAGAAAATACCGACTTTACATGGCGGCTACCCTCTTGGGAGGGTTTCTGTCCGGAGTCAGCACAAGCAGGTGACAAGTGTTGCGTCCTGGATGAACTGAGCTGTGAGGACGCGTCTGTTCGCGTGGTCGTGCGGGTTTTTGGGCGGTAACCCTTCGTCGGGAAGAGGTTTGGGCCACTGGCGAGTGTTCGGTTGACTCCCGTAAAGGTCTGTGTCTCGGTGTGGTTGTGTCTCAGGCGGTGGTGATCTGTGCACAAGTCGGGATGTCTGGGCGACTGTTCCTGCACGAAGTACCAATGCTAGCACGGAGAGGGGGGGTGGTGCTAGCGGAGCCCTCTCCGAAGCTTAAGTCACTATAGGGGTAAAAGAGTAATTTCTAGAGAGAAGTCAGAGCTCAAAATACCAAAGTTGGGCCAATGAGAAGATGTGTGAAAATGGGTGGCCAAGGCCTCCTATTTATAGGCTTCCTTGGGACCGGACCCGGTTTTAAAGCGGTTTGATGACGGTTCGAAAGCAAGCGGTAACCGTCATCCATATTGGTAATGTACGAACTTGACTTCTCTACACGTAACGGTAATCGCGGAAACGGTAATCGCACGATACTCGTAATGCAATCCGGACCTCGTCGAATTTGGGCAATTCGGCGAGGTCCGGATTGCGAGCAATCCGGACGTCCGGATTGTGAGCAACCCGGAGGTCCGGTCTGGATGTCCGGGTTGCTGCAACCCGGAGGTCCGGTCTGGACGTCCGGGTTGCTGCAACCCGGAGGTCCGGTCCGGACGCGCGTAAATGCGTTTCCGGACCGTTTTGACCCTTTGGGAGACGTTTTCAAACCGATATGTAATTTTGACGCGTTTACAAGGCCCGAAGTATAAATACGAACCCGAATTGGACATATATCCATCACTTGCCCCCGAGTCAAGTAACGGTTTAGAACCTTTCTTGACTCTATTTTTAAGTTAGGATACGTGTCCAATTTGAGTTTGACGCTAACCTTTCGGTTTTGATCGTTGATTGGACGTAGACATCTTGATTTCGTCCGTCCTTTGATTTTCCGACCGAATGACTTTGTTTCCTGTCATCACGGTTAGTACAATAGGGAATGCGCATACGTAGCGTGCAAGTATGGTTATTGTTGGAAACATAAGCAATTAGTAATACAACATGCGAACATGCCTTTATCAATGTGCATACACAAGTAATGATCATGGAAAGATCGTAATTACGCAATGCAAGAAATATAAACCGTATGCTCTTAAAACGACTTAGCGATTATCAAATCATTAATCATGCGATATGGAAACATGCGCGTAGAATGACGGGTTTGATACGTGCAATATCAAAATAATCACGTACGTAGGAGTAGATATTTAGAAGAGAGGGTGGAGTATACCATAAGTGTTTAGGCGCGAGTGTAGATAAGTTAATCCTTTAATCCTTATCAACAAAGCATCTTTTGGGATATGTAATTACACACATCCCCAACTATTCTTCCAGCACCTTGGGAATTCATCATTCCATCTTCTTTTCAGGTAATTCCTTCTTCATTTCCCGAAATTGTTTGTGTATTCATAATTTCTTCGCCGTCATAGAGCTTAGGCATATCCCGAAGGTTTTGTGTTTGATCCTTGACTTGTTTTCAGAAATTGACACCACCATTCGACTCAGATTGTCACGAGGATTCCAGCGCCGCCTTCGGAATCGCCAGGAGACGCCGGACGCGCCCTCACGCGCCGCCGCGTGAGATTCAACCTTGCCGGCGCGTGTAACCCACGCGCCGCCTTTCGGGCTCCGTTCGTCGCGGTCCTTACCTTTCCGAAATCGTCTCGACGAGGGGAGTCCATTGTGATACTTTTCGTCACGTTTTGAGGTAATTTGGAAACTCGATTTTATAGGACAGCTTCGACCTCATTTCGAATGTCGCCGTATTGTTATTCGTTTGAGCTATTTGTCATTGTTGATGTATGGAACTGCTTGTTGATGCTTGTATGTCAAATAATTGCTTATTGGTTGCCGTTAATATCGCCGTTGGTCCATGACTTAGACGATTTTTCATTTCCGTGGATGGTTGAGGTTGAATTCCTCGTTTGGATATAGTGCCCCCGTGCCTTAGTGTAGAGGCTTTTTGGTCGGTATGTGTGATTTTCTCCCTTGGTGGGTTTTTTGGTTGACGGGGATTGCCGAATGACTTTAGGAGTAATTGTTTGTCGTTTTGACGCCTTAGAGAAATATTTTCCCTAAGTGTTACCGCGTGCGATCCTTGCGGTTCGTTGCGTTAGTACCACCGTTTACATGATAGTATCTTAAGACGTTAGTCCCTTTTATCGTACGTACCAACTTTGCTATGTGCGTGGATCTTTTGATATGCGCGTCGACTTTCGCTATGCGCGTTGACCTTTGCTACGCGCGTTGACTTTCGCTATGCGCGTTGACTTTTGCTATGCGCGTTGACTTTTGCTATGCGCGTTGACTTTCGCTATGCGCGTTGACTTTTGATATGCGCGTTGACTTCTGCTTGATTTTTGCAGATTGTGGAGCCGTGGTAACCTCTCGTGGAGCTTCCTTCCTTTTGACCAAGTTGTTGCAATGAGTAAGTCTATCACTCTTACTCTTGGACATTTTTTTTAGCATTTTGACGCTTATAATGGATACCCTTTTAAACGGCTATATGTTTTTTGTGGACTTATATCGCAGGTTGGTTTGCTGGAAAGAGTTCGTCTCTCCATGCGGCGGCTTCGCGTATTGCTTCTCGCGTCGATCAGGCTTTGGTAGCCCCTGCCCCCATCACTCCTGCCAATTCGGGGCGTGATCCTGGAAAAGGGTCTTCTACTCATGTGACCGGGGATACTCCCCCAGTGTCTGATTCTCGCGTTTCTTCCAAGCGGACTGACACCGTGGTGCGTGGACCGACTGATCCCAAGCGCTTGAAGCCGAATGCGACTACTTCCACTCGCAAAGGCAAGGAAGTCGCGAGTCGTAATGTAGCGTCATCTGCCCCCCAGTCGGGAAACCGACCCGTGGAAGTCCGCGGACTCTGTAAGTATACTTTTGATGAATGTATTCCGTGGTTTTGTTATTTGTTGTTAACCGCTTTCTTTCTCTGTTGTAGCGGTTCCTCCTCTTAGGCGTGACCATCTTGTCTGCCCCGTTGGGTTGGACATTACTGGGGACACTTGGGCGCCTTTCGGTAATGGTGGAGTTTATTTCCCAAAGGAGTCGTCACTTCGCACTCCAGAGGTTGGAGTCCGCGTGTTGCGTAGTTGTGTTCCACCGGGTGATAGGCATTCTTGCCCATCGACCGATGAGGAAGCTGAGGCTTATGCACAGAGTGCCTTATCCCGGTTTGCTCCTGTAAGTAACTTGGTTATTTTTCCAAGTCTGTTGTTTTTGCGATTTATGTTTGGCTTATCGCATTGATGTATGCAGGTTGTAGCCGAGATGGTAAACATGTCATCTTTCATCATGGAGCTGGTAAGCGCGAAGCAGGCAGCTATGGATAAGTGTGACGCCTTGCGCCAAGAGTTGTCACGAACCAAGGAAGAGGCTCGCGTGTTGAGCTCGAAAGCTACTGCTTCTGAGAGCCGTTATGAGGCGCGCCATACTCGCTTGTCAAAGCTTGAGTCCGAGATGATCGCTCTTGAGAAGAAGGTTACAGACGATCTTCATTCTCAAGGAGCGGAATTAGCTGCTCTTAGTAAGGAGAGCCGGGAAAAGGGCGTACAAGTGGGTTTCACCAAGTACTTGGGGACTTCAGATTTTGAAGCTGCTGTTGAGGAGAGAGTGAACCACTTGATGAGCGAACGCTCCGAAGATTACTTCACCCGCGTGAAGGATCTTGACCCTGGGTTCCCTTTTGGCGAGTTAGGGCCATATGCGAGTTACGCCCTTTCTCATATTGAGGCGCTGAACCTTTTGGAGTGTGGCCTTCCCAATTACGAGATGCTGGTTGATGATAGCGGAGATGTAAACGTTATTGTCACGTCTCCTGAGTTTATGGAGGTTGCCCCCGGGCCTTCTGGAGGTGGTGTCGCTATTTGAACTGCTCGTTTTATTTTGATCATGTTGGGCACGTTTCCACTTTGCTTATGTTTGTGTTTGGAACTTTTGGAGTTGTTCTTTGATTGTTGCTTGTGACTTGTTCGCTTTGAACTACGTCGTTTGAACCTGCTTTATACATAGCAGTTTGCATGATAACTTGTTAGTAATATTTCATACCGTTATCGCTTACTGTGTTTATTGAACGTGGATGACTAGTAGTGTAAACGTAGTTCCCGCAATCGTGACCGATAGCCACTTTTGATTCAAGATTGTTTGTACGATGCGTTATGCATGTTGTACGTCTTCCTGCATAGCTTGTCGCTGTACATGTCGAAACTTGTCAAGTGATTCGCGTATAGCGATTTAACAAGTAGGATGTTTGAAATGTGTTATCTTAGCTTGAGTAAGATACAAGTTTATACCGTCTCTTAGTTCCACTCTAAGGCGACGTTGTACAAGACTCTACTTGTAAATTTTATGAGTTTTAAACAGGGTGCGCACCTGCCAGCGTGTATCAACCCGCGTTGGGGAAGCATACGTAAAAACATTTTTGGGTTTTGAAAGAGTGTTTTGCGAACCCTAAAATTCTTGTTTGATAAAATGTTTGGAGAGGTGTTTGATACAAAATATTTGATAAAGTATTTGGCAAAATATTTGGTAAAAATATTTGTGATACATGATTCCTGCGTCCAGGGATCATGTAACACTTTTGAGAGTATGAATTGTGATGCATGTTTTCTGCGTCCAGGAACCATGCAACACGGTTTTGAAAATATGTAGTACAGAAGTGTCATCTAGCAAGAGGACTTCTGCCGTATAGAGTGAACCCTAACCAGGAATTCGTAGTATAGGATTGTCATCTAACAAGAGGACATTCGCCATGAAGAGTGAACCCTTACCAGGAATTCGTAATATGGGATTGTCATCTAAACAGAGGACATTCGCCATGAAGAGTGAACCCTTACCAGGAATTCGTAATATGGGATTGTCATCTAAACATAGGACATTCGCCATGAAGAGTGAACCCTTACCAGGAATTCGTAATATGGGATTGTCATCTAAACATAGGACATTCGCCATGAAGAGTGAACCCTTACCAGGAATTCGTAATATGGGATTGTCATCTAAACAGAGGACATTCGCCATGAAGAGTGAGCCCTAAACAGGAATTCGAGCTTGTTGTGGCGTGGAATCGTTGTCTATTAAGAGAACTTCTGTCACTTATGGGGTGATCAGTCCCGATATTGTATTTGCCCATCCTGTTCTGAATTCAGGGAATGGCTATGAACATGAGGATTTGCCTCTAAAAAGAGATGTCACAGCATGTCATTTTTTAGAAGTAAACATGGGGTTTGTCTTTTCAAAGAGGATACATCAACATTCCACCTTTGGTAATAGGTATTGGTGTTAATCCAAGATATTGCTTGTAGATGACGGTTCTTGAATAGTTGTCACCTTGAGTAGAGAATTGCTATAAGTTCCTTTTTTGTAGGTAATCCACAAGTTGTCCTTGCGTCATATAAGTTGGTTGTGAACATAGCGCAATGGCTTTGTGTTGCCGGCACCTTCTTAAGATAAATGCCAATTTATGAATGGAGAAATAAACTCCTTGTTGGTGTAGATAATAGTTGTTGTAGTTACTTTGTTTTGCTTCCAAGTAACGTACATAGAGTAGTGATGTTCCTACGAAGATAGAATAACTTCATTAGGTTCATGAGATTATTACAAAGATGCCACTTTATATGAGAGAGTGGACTTTTCAACAAGTAGATGCGTTATGGAAATAAGAACAAAAGGGCTTGATACAACGGCTCCTTTTGTGATAGAAGATTATCCTTTCATCCGTGGAATTTCTTCAAGTGTCCTCCACTGAACGTGTTTGTAGAGACATTGCCATTTGCATCTTCAAGACGGTATACGTTGATGTATGGAATGGATGTGAGAACTCATTCCTTCTCCACACCATTTCTCCGACATGGAATTGTCTTTCTTTCACTTTCCTGTTGTAATATCTTGCAGTTATCAAAAGCATTCGTGCCTGATTATGTTCGGAGTTACGCCTTTTTTCTTCAGCCAAGTCTAAATCTAGACGCATGTCTACTACGTTGGCTTGGGCGTTGAAATGGGTTGTGCTGTAGGATGAGACAGCAATTTCGATGGGAGCAACTGCTTCCGTTCCATACACCAGACTGAATGGTGTTTCTCCAGTTGACTCCTTTGGAGTTGTTCGCAGTGCCCATAGAACACTGCTAAGCTCTTCTGCCCATCCTGCTTTTAATGCGTGCACTCTTTTTTTGAGACCGTCTAGGACGGTCTTGTTGGCGGCTTCGACTTGTCCGTTGGTTTGAGCATGGTGGACTGATGCGAAGCGATGGTTAATGTTGAGTCTTTCGCAAAATGTTTGAAGCCTTGAGCTTTTGAATTGTGGTCCGTTGTCGCTGATTAGGACCTTCGGAACTCCATATCGTGCAATGATGTGATTTCGGATGAAGTCCATGATATGTGCGTCGGTTGTTTGTGCCAATGCCTTTACCTCGATCCACTTTGAAAAGTAATCGATTGCGACGAAAATGTACTTGGTTTGGCCTTTTGATTTTGGAAGTGGGCCCACCAAATCGATCCCCCATTGTGCGAATGGCCAGGAGCTTGCAATTGGGCTTAGCTCAGCGGCTGGTGCCGTGATACTTCTTGTATAAAGTTGGCAGGATTCGCATTCTGTGACCAAGTGCGTAGCTTGGTTCTTCATGGTTGGCCAATAGTATCCCAAGCTCAATGTCTTGCGTATTAGAGATCTTGCACCTTCATGGCAAGCTGCTTGGCCTTTATGCAAATCTTCTAACACTTTCTGGCCTTCCCGAAAGGTGATGCACTTTAAGTAAGGGGTTGAAAATCCTTTCTTGTAAAGCTCGTCATCTATCAAGGCGTAATTGACGGCTTGTCTTTGGATTTTTTGGGCTTGAACTTTGTCTTCGGGGAGCTTGTGGTCTTTGAGGTATGCTAATATTGGTGTCCTCCAATCTGGATCTGGATTGATGCACAAGACTTCGAATTTGTCAATTACTGACAAGATTCTGTTTTCCACGAAATGCGTTTCTTTGCATTGTTCATTGCCTTGTGCGAATTTGCTCAAGGCATCAGCTTCTTGATTTTCTTCTCTAGGCACCGCGATGATGTCGAAGGTATCGAAGCTTGTGATGAGGTCTTTTGCTTGCCCCAAGTACTTTTGCATATTTTCTGACTTTGCCGCGTATTCACCTTTGACTTGATTGACAACTAACTGTGAATCGCACTTCACTCGTAGATGTTTAACTCCGACGCCTTTTGCAATCCTTAAGCCAGTTATCAATGCCTCGTACTCCGCCTCGTTGTTTGTTGCTCTGAATGTTAAGTTTAGAGCATACTTCAACGGATTAGATCCATCGGGAGGTATTAGGAGGAATCCGGCACCTGATCCCCCTACGTTTGAAGATCCGTCAGTGTACATTTGCCATACTTCGGTATGATCTTCGATTTGTTGAGGTCCAACTTGGACACCTGTGTCAGGTGTTATCCCAGTGAATTCTGCGATGAAGTCTGCCAATGCTTGCTCCTTGATCGCCGTTCGAGGAGCAAAGTGAATGCGGAATTCACTTAGCTCTACCGACCACTTTGTTAGTTTTCCTGACATGTTTGGCTTTGACAGGATGTGCTTCAGGGGTTGGTCTGTTAAGACTGTTACTTCGTATGCGTGGAAGTATGGCCTCATTTTCTTTGCTGCTATGATAAGTGCGTACAGGTATTTTTCGATTGGCACGTAGTTTATCTCGTACTTTGCAAGTATCTTGCTTACGTAGTAGACTGGGAGTTGGGTAGTCCCCTTTTGTTTGACAAGGACTGAGCTGACTGCCGTGCTGCTCACCGATATGTACAGGAAGAGGGGCTCGCCTTGTATCGGTTTTGCCAATGCCGGCAATGTGCGCAAGTGTTGTTTTAATTGCTGAAAGGCCTCTTCGCACACTGGTGTCCATTCAAACTTCTTGTTTGCACGCAAGACTTCAAAGAAAGGGAGTGCCTTGTCGCCTATCCTGGCAAGGAACCTGTTTAAGGCTGCTAGGCGGCCATTTAGTTGTTGGACTTCCTTATGTTTCCTTGGGGACGTCATTTCTTCAATTGCCCTCACCTTCTCTGGGTTGGCCTATATCCCCATCTGGCTTACCATGAATCCCAGGATTTTGCCTGATTGTACGCCGAAAGCGCATTTTGTTGGATTTAGGCGGACTTGATATTCACGCATTCTTTTGAAAATTGCTCGCAAGTCGTCGACATGGTTGCGCCTTTTGGTTGACTTCACGACCATGTCGTCCACATATGCCTCCATTTTGGTTCCAATTAGATCGCCAAAGATGGTATTGACCATTCGCTGGTATGTTGCTCCTGCATTGATTAGGCCGAATGACATCACAGTGTAGTTGTATATTTCGCTATCTGCATAGAATGCAGTATGCGGTGCATCATCTTTGAACATCGGGATCTGGTTGTATCCTGAGTATGCATCCATTTAGGACATTAATTCGTGGCCGGCGGTGGCATCGACTAGTTGGTCGATTCTTGGGAGAGGATATGAATCCTTTGGGCATGCGTTGTTGAGATCTCTGTAATCAATGCACATTCTTAACTTGCCACTTGATTTAGGAACCAACACCGGGTTTGCTACCCATGTTTGGTATCTTGATTCTTCGATGAATCCTGCGTCAAGCAGCTCTCCCACCTCTTCTCTGATTGCCAGTTTCTTGTTGCCCCCGAGGGGTCGAAGTTTCTGGGCTATTGCTCGAGTTCCTGGCTTGATGTTGAGCTTATGGGAGATGACGTCTGCGCTTATTCCGGGCATATCGCTTGGTGACCAAGCGAATAGTTCTTTGTACTCTTTGAGGAGTGCTGTGATTTCTATCACTTCATCTTCTGACAAGGATGCCCCAATTTGGACCATTATGTCTGGCTCTTCAATCTTTATTTGTTTTAGCTCTTCCACCGGGGCTGGTCGGGCACGGCCTTCTCTTGGATCATCATCAATGATGGGCATGTCATCCTTGTCTGGCTTGATGTTATTTTGAATTGCCACATTGTAACAATCCTTTGATAACAATTGGTCTCCTTTGAATTCCCCGATTCCGGTTGCAGTTGGGAATTTGATCTTTTGGTGTGCCGTGGATGGCACCATTCCCCATGCATTCATGGTTGCGTACCCTAAGATACCATTGTATGCGTCAAGTTTTTGTACTACCATAAATGGTATTGTGATTTGGAGACGTGAGTTGCCTTCTCCCAGTATGACTGGCAATGTTATGGACCCCAATGGGTAACTTGCATCTTCCATGAATCCCACTAAGGGTGAGTTCATTCTGTTGACTTCCTTTTTTCTCCCCAGAGCTAGGATGACATCCTTTGTGATGATGTTGGGAGAACTTCCTCCATCAACCAAGATACGCTTGATGTCCATGCCGTCAATTGTCATGGTTATGACTAAGGCGTCATTATGTGGAAATGTTATATGCGTCTTGTCTGCTGAAGAAAAGTCAATGGCATTTTCTAGGACAGCGTTTCCTTGCTCACTGCCTCTGGGTTCATGGATCATCAGGGAAGCGTATATTTCTCTTTCGTATGATGTTTCTCCACCTGCTCCAAAGCCTCCGTGTATCACGTGGATGCCTGGAAATTTTGGGCCGTGCTGTGCGGATGTCACACTGCTTGTTGGCATGGGAGACATTATGGGCCTTTTAAGACGTCTAAAGCGCTTCCTGGTTTTGGACGGATTGGCCTTAGTGGGAGCGTTGTGATCACTCGTCATGACTTTGCGGTATGGTAGCTTCTTGTTCGAATCACGTAGACGGCGCCAATGTTGCGTCCTGGATGAACTGAGCCGTGAGGACGCGTCTGTTCGCGTGGTCGTGCGGGTTTTTGGGCGGTAACCCTTCGTCGGGAAGAGGTTTGGGCCACTGGCGAGTGTTCGGTTGACTCCCGTAAAGGTCTGTGTCTCGGTGTGGTTGTGTCTCAGGCGGTGGTGATCTGTGCACAAGTCGGGATGTCTGGGCGACTGTTCCTGCACGAAGTACCAATGCTAGCACGGAGAGGGGGGGTGGTGCTAGCGGAGCCCTCTCCGAAGCTTAAGTCACTATAGGGGTAAAAGAGTAATTTCTAGAGAGAGAATATTTCTAGAGAGAAGTCAGAGCTCAAAATACCAAAGTTGGGCCAATGAGAAGATGTGTGAAAATGGGTGGCCAAGGCCTCCTATTTATAGGCTTCCTTGGGACCGGACCCGGTTTTAAAGCGGTTTGATGACGGTTCGAAAGCAAGCGGTAACCGTCATCCATATTGGTAATGTACGAACTTGACTTCTCTACACGTAACGGTAATCGCGGAAACGGTAATCGCACGATACTCGTAATGCAATCCGGACCTCGTCGAATTTGGGCAATTCGGCGAGGTCCGGATTGCCACGCAATCCGAACGTCCGGATTGCAAGCAACCCGGACGTCCGGGTTGCTGCAACCCGGAGGTCCGGATTGCTTCGTGCAATCCGGAGGTCCGGTCCGGACGCGCGTAAATGCGTTTCCGGACCGTTTTGACCCTTTGGGAGACGTTTTCAAACCGAGATGTAATTTTGACGCGTTTACGAGGCCCGAAGTATAAATACGAACCCGAATCGGACATATATCCATCAACAAGTAAGTTGCCACCTCAACA
Source organism: Clarkia xantiana subsp. parviflora (assembly GCA_036873135.1). NCBI lineage: Eukaryota > Viridiplantae > Streptophyta > Magnoliopsida > Myrtales > Onagraceae > Clarkia > Clarkia xantiana. The sequence continues at coordinate 25,540,921 of JAPTYO010000009.1, read as the reverse complement.
TTTCTTAAGGAGGGAGGTTTCTTCATGGCGGTAGAAGCAGGTGACAAACAGGTCGCCACCTCACCATTCCTTAAGAGAAATGTTCCTTCATGGCGGCTGAAGCAAGTCGCCACTTGTCCCTTTCCTTAAGAGATAGGTTTCTTCAGAAGGTCGGTGGTAAGTAGGTCGTCACATGTCCCATTCCTTAAGAGGAAGGGTTTTCCCAATAGTACCTGACTGCCGACTCGACTCATGCCTTAAGATGGAGAGTCATTGAGAGGGCTTATCGCCAGTCTTCAAGGAGGATCTTAGTTGTCGACATTCTCAATATTTGGCGTCGACCATTTGTCCTTGTTTCTTCATTCTGAGTATGATTAGTCGTCGATTCTCTTTCAGGAGTCCCGACTTAGATGTTCCCGACTACTCATCGGACTGTCTTCTATAATCATAACCCAATATCTCGTATGTATATGTACAACCGAATAACTTAGCAGAATACGTTAACATGATACAAATACAGACGTAAATTGTGTTTCATGTTCGTGTTTGTAAAGTATGACATGATATGCTTATTGTGGTTGTTCCTATTCAGTGATTTTAATACGATAAAATTATTGACATGAACAAATTTTTTGAAAACCAAAACGAACCTTGAACATGTAAGGTGACTAGTGACCAGTCCGACTTGACAGATTCGACTGGTTCCAGCAAAAAATAGGCCTAGTCTAATTTTCATTTATAAACATGCAGATCCTGTCCAACTTTTTTATTACTTGAATTAGCGAACCAATAACAATTTATTTGAATCAATCCGCTCTAACCCAGTTTTCACCTGTCAAATCGGGTTTTGTATGCATTCATATATTATTTGAACTGGACTGTTTATGAGACCGGTTCACAATTTAACCACTGAGCCTCAAAACGATAATATGAACTTCACTTAGCATACAAGATAAGTATGGCAATTCGGGCTTGACATGATGGGACGACACGAAAATTACGGGTTTGAGTTTGATATTGGTGACACAGCACGACACGATAGATATATGTATACACATAATAATTTCTGTTAAAATAAATATATCTAAACCTAGCATTACCTCTTTTTGCAATGATATTTTATGAAGTTTAGATCGAACTTTCCAAATTGAGTAATTTTAAAATTTTAGTTTAAACATTATTATATATTAATTTTTTATTCAATAAACTAGAGATTTTCCGTGTCGGTTTTTCATGTTGGCCGGATTTGGACTGACCCCAAGAACACAACACAAATCTGGAGCGACACGAACCCACACGGCCCACGCGAATTGTCAGCCTAATACAATATATCACGAATTGCAAATTGGCTAAAGTTGAGGTTCTGTATTGCAATTTCTCTAATAACTGATTTTTTTTACTCTCGAGTCGTCTTCTCGCTCAACTCCCGTCTCCGACAGTAAAACCATTATCGCCTGCTCCTTCCTACATCTCTCTCCTTCATTGCTCTGATGCGTCGGGTTACGTTATTGAATCAGCAATTGTGATTAAGAGATCAGCAGATCTTATGAGATTCTCCAGGTCTAGGGTTTTTCTGATCGTCTACCTTCTCTTGGTGGTCCCTAATTCCTCCGCCAATGGCGAGGATTCCAAGAAGAACAAGTTCCGTGACCGGGAGGCAAGCGACGATGCCGCTGGGTACCCCAACGTGTGAGTGTTCAATGATTGTCAATTTTGGTTTAGTTAATGGAATCAATGTTGATTGTGCGATCTTCTTTCTTGCTCTGCAATTTTGTGGAGTAGAGATGAGGATGCGTTATTGAATACGCAGTGCCCTAGGAACTTGGAGCTTAGATGGCAGACAGAGGTTAGCTCTAGTATATATGCTACTCCACTAATCGCGGACATCAACAGGTGATACTCATTTTCATTGTCACTGTCATTGTTGAGAAATGGCAAAAGAAAGCTGTCTGCATCTGAATTGTAACTCTAGTGTTTTCGTTGGCTCTTCTGCTACGTGTTAAAGTAGCCCTTTTGGTGTCTTTCAGTGACGGGAAGCTCGATATTGTGGTTCCTTCTTATGTTCACTACCTTGAGGTTTTAGAAGGTTCTGATGGAGAGAAGATGCCAGGTTGTTGTTTCTCTTTACTATGCTTTAATAATCCTTAGATGAAGCCATGAGTCTCTAGCACACTATTAGTTTTCTTATTGACAATTTTTTTTCCCTTATTTGATCTTTTTTTCTCAATTATGAAATGATTGATCAGGTTGGCCTGCTTTTCATCAATCGACTGTCCATACAAGTCCTCTACTGTATGACATAGACAAGGATGGTGTGAGAGAAATAGCACTTGCTACCTACAATGGTGAAGTTCTCTTTTTCAGGTAATTGTTCATTACAAAATTCTTGTTTTTTTTTTTTTTTACAGTATAAGCTTGAAAATGTGCTTGTCATATGTTGAAATCATATTAAAGATCGTCATACTTCTTTAGAGTTTCAGGCTACATAATGACAGATAAATTAGAGATACCTCGTAGAAAAGTTCGTAAGGATTGGTATGTTGGGTTGCATTCAGATCCAGTGGATCGTTCTCATCCAGATGTTCATGATGAGCAGCTTATCCAAGATGCAATGGAAGCAAAGATATTTTCTCGTAAGTTAGCTTCTTAACATGTCAAATGATCTCATCTTATTCTTTTGCAGTTCCTTGATTACAGTCTAATTATTTTTTATGCTTGTTTACCTATTCTTCACTTTTCTATAATTCTATTCGTTTTTACTCCATGTTCGTTTCACCGGTATCTGTTATCGATACTGAATTTTCTTAAAACATTGCAGAGGGTAAAAAAAGTGCCTCTGTAACCAATGCTACATCTTCCCCGACGGTAGATAGTGGTAACACTACCACACTAAATGTGTCTGAGTCACATACAGAACCAAAATTGAGCAGTACACAAACAGAAAACGTAGTGAATGTGTCCCATCCAGTGAATGAAAACAAAACGAGCATTACTCAACCAGAGTCAAATATTCAGCTGCCTACACAGAGAGATAATTCTACAATAGAAGGATCTACAGAAAGTTCTAATTCAAGCAATGGAGCAAGTACTGGAAGACGACTTCTTGAAGACAAGCCGCAAGAATCGCGGGAGGGTGGTTCTGGATCTAGTGTTAATGACAAGAAAGAAGGAGAGACTGCTACCGTGGAGAATAGTGAAAGTCTTGAGGCTGATGCTGATACATCTTTTGAGCTGTTCCGAGATAATGATGAACTGCCTGATGAATATAGCTATGACTATGACGATTATGTTGATGAAACCATGTGGGGAGATGAGGAATGGAGTGAAGCTCAACATGAGAAATTGGAGGACTATGTGAATATTGACGCCCATGTTCTAAGCACTCCAGTAAGTCGGGAAAAAGTTAATTCATTAATCCAGTATCTCTGCAAAAGTTATTTATATAATCCATGAAATAGTGTATATGGCCTGAACTACTATGTAGTATGGAGAGTGAGCAATCATGCCTTTTTTGTTGTTTTTACAAGGTTATAGCAGATATTGACAAGGATGGAATATCAGAGATGGTTGTTGCTGTCTCATACTACTTCGATCATGAGTGAGTCTCTGGTTTCATGCCTCTTTCTGTGGTTATAATGTTAACATCTCCATAACTATCTACTGGCAGTAAAATAGTTCCATATTACTTTGTTACGTTGTATGATGCATTTAGGTCAATGTTGTCTTGGATGTTCTATTAGTGGTTAGGATATCACTTTTCTGGTTGATGGGACCCTTTCGGTCTGAGCAGTTACAGTCCCTTTCTTTAGCATGGTCAAGACAATCAAGGAAAGAATGGAGATATGCGGATGCTTTCTTAGTAGGCGATTGAAGGGAGTTAAGAGAAGGCATTAGATATATTGTTATGGATAAAGATATCCAATATAAGATAATATCTATTATTATTAGGATTATTGTTAGTGATAGATTTAGATATATTATATCTATTATTAGTGATAAGATTAGATATTATATTTCGTATTGTGATCTATTAGAATATTCTTTCTATTTAGATTGTACTGGTCTAGTCCTATATAAGGGACGTAGTTATTGAATAAGAAGATAAGCAGAAAAGTTATTTCAATTATCGTTATGTTATTTCAGTTATCTAGTTCTTAGGGTTATCAAGACCCTTAACATATATTATCTTTAGGTCCTGGACTATCAACTTGCCCTAGGCTATGTTTAACTTTAATCGAGAAGCACAACCATTATACTGATCAGTGTTGATGATTTTGTTGACCTGTAAACACTTGGTAGATTTTCTTTTATGTTTTTTTATACTGGTTTTCAAAGTTACTGTATTAGGTGTCCATATTAATCACATTGTCCTTAGAAGCCTCTCTCTATCTGCAGGTACTATGAAAATGCAGAGCATTTAAAGGAGTTGGGTGATATTGATATCACTAAATATGTCGCTGGTGGAATTGTTGTTTTCAACCTTGACACAAAGCAAGTCAAGTGGTCAGTGGATCTAGATATAAGTATAGACTCTGGAAATTTCCGACCCTATATTTTCTCTCCTCCAACTGTTGCTGATTTGGATGGCGATGGATACTTGGACATCCTTGTCGGAACTTCATTTGGTCTCATCTATGTCTTGGACCATCAAGGTACTTCTTAAAAAAGTATCATAAAGATAAATCCACATTGCTTATTTCAGTGTGAGTTTTTTATGTTGTTTTTTTCATAGAAAATCAAATCCATCTTTGCTATTAGTAAGTTATGGAAGTGACTTGGGTTTTGTTGGCTCTTTCTGACAACCAACTTGCATTTGCGAAATCATACCATATTAGTGAATACATACTAACAAGTAGATTTTGCAGATAAAGTAACCTAATTGGGAAGAAATAGAAAAGTACATGCATTAGTCTCTTTGTTAGCTTGTAATTTGTATACAAACAATAACTTACTTGGCAAAGAGACAGCTTGAATTTCAAGTCTATGTGCATGTTGAGTATGTTATCTAGCTCTTCATGATCTATGCTACAGTTATGGCTTATGACAGTGAATATGACTTATCAGGTAAAACTAGGGAAAATTTCCCACTTGAGATGGCTGAGATTCAAGGAGCGGTAGTTGCAGCAGATATCAATGATGACGGCAAAATTGAACTTGTTACTACTGATACCCATGGAAATGTTGCTGCCTGGACAGTCCAAGGAAAAGAAATTTGGGAACAACACCTCAAGAGCTATATTCCCCAGGTAGTATGGTTAACTTCTCTCTTTTTTTTTTGGATGTGGAAACATTCCTCTAGGCAGTGAGTGAATATATCACATTTTTTTGTCAACCAGTAAGGCATGGGGTCGGAAGCCTATTGAGTTGTGGAATTTCTTTGCTTGTATCTGCTATGTTGCTCCTGATTCTGTCAATTGCGATTCCATTTTCTGAAACTTGATTGAGATTTTCCTAGTAACAGGATATATGATCGTTAGTTGTCTGAGTTTCCAATTTGGGGATGATGACTATGTTCGAGATTGAAATATGTCCAGATTTTATTCTGGAATATTCTCCTGTTTCACTCTTCTTTTCTGAAGCATGTGACTGATACAATGTGGAACCTTTCAGGGAGCTACTATTGGCGACGTTGATGGAGATGGGAATACTGATGTTGTGGTACCCACAGTATCAGGGAATATTTACGTTCTCAGTGGGAAGGATGGTTCGTTTGTCCGTCCCTATCCCTACAGGACTCATGGAAGAGTATCGAATCAGGTTCTACTGGTCGACTTAAACAAACGCAATGAGAAGAAGAAGGGGCTTACCATGGTTACAACATCATTTGACGGTTATCTCTATCTCATAGATGGACCAACCTCATGTGCTGACGTTGTTGATATTGGTGAAATCTCGTAAGAAGTTCATCCGTTTTTTTGACTTAATTCTCTTCTTTCTCTTGAACAATTTATCTGACCGTAGATTTTTAAATCACATGATCAGATATAGCATGGTCTTGGCTGATAATGTTGATGGCGGTGATGATCTTGATCTTATCGTGACAACAATGAATGGCAATGTCTTTTGCTTCTCAACTCCTGCTCCACATCATCCTCTCAAGGCATGCTTTAGCTATATTTCTTTTTATTTCTCTCTATCCTATGTTTTGACAATTAACATTATTTTATCCAGGCATGGAGATCAGCTAATCAAGGAAGAAATAACGCTGCAAACCGCTATGATCGTGAAGGGATATTTGTGTCACAATCATCTAGAGCATTCCGGGATGAGGAAGGCAAGAGCTTCTGGGTGGAGATTGAGATTGTAGATAAGCACAGGCTTCCTTCTGGCCTTCAAGGACCCTATAATGTCACAGTAAGCTGCCATATCCTTTTTCACCCCCAAACAGTCCTAACTATAGGTCTTGTTGCTAATCGTTGTCTCGGATCTAAAATGTTGTCCAAATTATCAGATTTGTTGCTCATGGTTTAGACTTATTTGATGCCTAAAAAACGTGTTTTTGTTCCGTCAATTTTAAGAGAATAAAGTGGAAATCAATCATTCTGATATTTGGGACGCCGAATATTATCGACATTTTAAATATGAGACAGCGATTAGCAACATGAACTATAGTTGAGACTGTTTTTAAGTTCCTAACAAAAAAATTGCTATATACTTGACTGAATTACATTTTAAGGAGAGATTATTAATTGGATTTGATCGAATCCTGATTTATTTTCCACAAAAAAATGCAGACAAGTTTGCTAGTTCCGGGAAACTATCAAGGAGATCGGAGCATAAGGCAAACACAAATCTTCAATCAGCCAGGGAAACACAGAATAAAGCTTCCGACAGTAAGGGTTCGGACGACAGGGACGGTTGTGGTAGAGATGGTGGACAAGAATGGAGTTTATTTCTCAGATGAGTTCTCACTCACATTCCACATGTATTACTACAAACTCCTCAAGTGGCTCCTTGTTCTTCCCATGCTTGCCATGTTCGGTATCCTTGTCATCCTTCGCCCACATGATTCGATGCCATTGCCTTCGTTTTCACGGAACACTGAATTGTGAGATAGATTAGAGATGGATGTATTTGAAACTCCGAATAGTTGGAAGTTTGTAGTCCCGTGCAGGTGAAGGAAGACGAGTCTGGTGTATGCGATGACGATAGGCGATTGTAACATACTGAGGGATTGAAATTTTGGACAGTTTATTGGGTTGAGTTTGGAGTAAGAATATATTAGATGCATGATGAGGTTATTTTGGTTATGTATTAGGAGAAACATTCGCAGTGCAGAATGCAGGATATATTATACATCATGTTCTTCTTAGTAGGAAACTAAAAGCAATATGGACATGATCCTCTTAAATACAAAAACTGGAGTTTGCAGCAACTTGATGGTTTGTAGTAAATTAAATAAGGAAATTTGTTTATTATCAAATTGCTCGTTAATGTTGCTGGTTGAAGATTTTTTTTAATATTTTTGTCGTATGGTTTGCTCGCTCTATCAGGATTTTCGATTTGCTTAAACGAAACCAATTATATGCTAGTTGATGTTTGGGCGGTTGAAATTTTTTGCTAATCATATTTGAACAGTCGAACAGATTGATAGTTATTTGGCCTAATTATTTTCTTTCTCAATAATGGTGATTCAGTGCTAAGAATGATGAAATTCTTACGGAAAGCTAACTATACTAGTATGAAACATGAGCTAACAAAATGTTCAATAGTCTCCGATAGAGATTTTCAAAGTAAGAAGCACGATGGGATTGATTAATTTCATTTTCCTAAATGGTAATGAAAGAATTTCTTATGAGAGATCAACTCACATTCATTTTGTAGCTCTTCAGAACAAAGGTGCAATGTTCTTTTTATATTTTTCAATTTTCTTTTAACTTTATACTAGGTGATGTTTGAATAGTTAAACAAATTGGTAGTTTATTTTTTTCATCACATGTGAGCACGTAATGACTAATGATTCGGTCCAAAAAAGAAAGCTAGTAAACTCTATGCATCTGAACCTTACCCATTTGATTCCATCCTAAGAAAAATGAAATTCTGACAGAGAACAAAGTACAGCAAAACTTTTTAAAAGAAGACATTCTGTCACCAAATTATTCAAGTGTCTATACATAAACAAGAGCGAATTGATAATTAACCCTAAGAAAACCACAAGAAAAGAGACAAATTGATCCCACTGTTTAGCATACAATCGAGCAATAATGATGAACAAGTTCATTATTCAGCCATGTAGCATTCCCAATCGCATATAGAGATAAAACTAGGCCGACAATGGTGAATGTATAGTTAGGTTACTACAAGTTCTATAACTGTAGTATATTTTTTTTTAGTTTTACCATAAATATAACAATTAGGTATATATTTTGCGTACCATAACATAACTATGATTTTTAACTATAATCCAACCATTTATCCATAATCATTCAAAATGATACAATACCGGTATATCATACAAGAAAGCGAAATTAAACATAACTCCATTGTTTCATATTAGAAATCCAAATTAAACATGATTTTATTGATTCACTTAATTAAACAACCATTTTTCAATAGTCATCACATTCGATCCTCAATTTCCATCACTTCCGATCGAGTTTACCTAATAATAACAAATATAGACATAATGATTAGGCATAATTATGTTTTTGTTAGACATATTAGTTAGACCGAGTCCGCCACGTAGGATATGGACTCGGCCAATAAAAAATGGACAACACGTTAATGATATGATAAAAGTAAAAATCATAGTAGAGAATAAAATTTGATATTCTTCTCTCTCTCTAAACATTAAATACTAAAAGATTTATTACATTAATATATATTAAAATATTTTGATTAAGATATTCAAAATCACTTTCCCTCATATTCTACCTACCTCAGTTATGCAAATGAATAAAATTACTTTTAAAATATATCATGCATAATATCTTTTTTCTTAAAAAATAACTATAAATGAAATTTTTTTTTAATGTACAAATATAATACAAGTGTGACTAATTTTGTTGATTCTTTTTAAAAAAACATATTGAATGTGGAGAACCCTAGAGGGCAACTGTTAATTTTCTTCTAGGGTTCATCACGCCCATTAGTATTTTAGAAAAAAAAATCACAAAACTAATAACAATTGTGCTCGTATATGAAAAAAAATATTATTAATTATAATATGTAATATTTATTATTAGATTTACGTAATATGTATATTTATTAATAATAAATAAAATTAATTCTTATGCAAAAAATGTTTTTGTTACAAATGGTAATTGTTGTTTAGAGAGAATAATCAATAAATCCATTTTTATTCACTACATTATGATTTTTACTTCTATCATAACATTAATGTGTTTTTCATTTTTTATTGGCCGAGTCCATATCCTACGTGACGGACTCGGTCTGACTAATAATTTCTCGATCTTTACATTTTAGATTGATGGGTATTAAGATTTTATTTTATATTGTTAAAATGTTGGCTTTTGGAATGTGTCGTGTATTATTAATTTATATATCTTTATACCAATATAAAATGTGAGAGTTGTCCTCACCCCTAAAAGGTACCTCTTAAACATTTTTATTTTTATTTTAATTTATTATATATATATATATACTATATATATATTTAGTTCCCATATATTTTTATTTTATTATATATATATATATACGTGTTATATTTAGTTCCCCTATTTTTATAAAATTGGCGATTTAGTCTTTTTATCTTTGAGACCCATCTATTTATATTTACTATTACTAAAAAAACCATTTAGTTACATTTGTTATTTTTAGTTTTTTAGTCGCTTAATTGGTAGGTCACCGTATTTATTATTAATTTCTCCATCAAATATACTTATCAATTAGAGTCAACATGCATTCAATAAGTGCAAATGTCAGGTAGATGCATTTTTCCATTCACTATATCACCGATTTAGGGATGTTCCGCTTGTTGACATTTTTGTATCAAATAAATTAGTCACTTGCTAACTCATATAACATATCAAATATGGATCAAACGTGGTTCTTGAAGTTTGACTTTACAGATAACATGTTACTCAATGTTTAATACTTATTGACTCGAACTATCGATTTAGTTCTTGCGTCTGTAAATTCAATCATATCAGGTATCTCCTAATTGGTAGTTGAATAAATAGTTAAGTTAAATTCAAGTATAAACTTTAGACATTAGTGTTTTAAAAAATTGATAATTTAGTCTGTATAATATTTGAGTATTACTAAAAATTTCATTAGATAATTGTATTAATTTTTTTGTTAAGGTCGCTTAACTGACATCTTCCATTAATTATAATTAACTTATTAATACAATATAGTTAATTTTTTTTACTTAATTATACCCTTCTATTTTTCCCGTTTTGAATTACTTTGTGTCGTTCTTTTCGATCACAGATTCATTTTTCGCAACCTCTAAAGTTGACCATGTATTAATTACATGTTAAAATATTAGAAAAATGAAGATAAGTTATGTACTTTAAAACTTAGACGATTGATACGCGTGCAACGCACGCGTTAATAACTAGTTTATATATATATGATGGTTAGAATTATGTATACAAATCCAATACTATAACCATAACCAATATATGTAAAAAAAAACCTATAAACTGTCTGATGTTTGCTCCATTTGAGATTTTAGTGTCTGAAGTTTAAAATGTTGAAATTGACAGTCCCAAGTTTCAATTTTGTTGAAATTTGGTGTCTTCGCGCATCTTTTCCTCTCTATTCAACCTTTCACCCACTCATAATCCACCACTCTTTACTTTTTTATAAAATCACCAAATTTCTCCCAAAACTTGAACATCCGAAAGAAAATGTTTCCAGCAGAGTGGTGTGGAGTGATTTTCAGCGACAATAGAGCGAGATTTACGGATGTGGCCACCTTCTTAGATTACGGTCCCAGCAAGATGAAGAGAAGGGAGTGTGCATGAGAGCTTCTATTTGACAACCAGTTTCATCGGGATTAGCTTCTCTAAAGTAATCACACCGAAACACCAAATTTCAACAAAAGTGAAACCTGGGACTGTCAATTTTAACATTTTTTAAACTTCAGACACCAAAATCTTACATGGAGCAAACTTCAGACAGTTTATAGGTTCTTAACCTAAAATTATTACCATATCTGTACCACACCATAATAGTGTGGTTACTCGTACGGCAAATAATGTAAAAAACTATAGTTATTAGATTTCACAACAACCCTGTATAAAACAGATGAATTTCAGCAGCCTCTTCGTTATTCAAAAACAAGAAGCTGAATATCAAACTATTCGAATGAGACCGAAGATCATTCCAGCAAAACATGATGATACTTATAGCAACAACAGCTAATCCAATCTGATGGATTTTGATCGGCACCAGTTGAATGAATTTATATATTGTATAATTAGAACGCCTGGAGTACTGGTCTCTTACCTAGCCTCTTCATCTCTCTATCCATTTTTCCAGTAAGCATTAACGCAAACATCTTGTAGTCACAAACCAGGGACCAGACCGGGTGACCAAACGTGGCCGGAATGTTGCCCTCGACGAAGAAATGGTTGTACCAGGCGCATCTGTACCCGGAGATCGGCACCAGGATCAACGCCCACCAGTTGAAGATCAACGAGGAGATGAAGAAACAGAGGCTCAACAACGTACCGACGAAATGCCACCGTCTCGTGGCGGGCTTCGAGTGCTGGGTCACGTAAAAGGGCCAGAACTCATCGAAGCTCTTGAAATTCATGTCTCGCCGATCAATCCAAGAGGGAGGAATTATGTACAAGTGCAGGGAATTGGTGATTCTGGGTTGGGTTTTGGTGGATTCTCATTCACGATGATACATAAGAAGAAGAATTGGGGAAATTCTTAGGTTGCGGGCGGAGTTCCCAATCTTAGATGGTCACGTGTCCTTTTTCATTATATTTTTGTTGGTTTCTTGTTTCAGGAGCATCCATTCCTAACAATTTTATCAAATTATTGAAAAAATTTAATCTAAATTACAATTACAAAAAAATAATTGAGAAAAAGATTCCATTAATACAAAAACTATTCAGTGATAAAAAATTGTTCAGTCAAAGAACCATAAATTGGCGGGCGGAATCTAATGATAGATTCTGACGAAAAGCCCTAAATTCTACGAACCATTATCTTAGAAAACATATCGAGGAAAAACGGCCAGAATCACCAAATCCGGGTGGCGGCAGCTAGAGGCTGTTGTGAGAGTGGTGGCGAGCAGCTTTTGAGATTTGGTTTTGAATATTTTTACTCTAAATAAATATAACCCACTACATGTCTTTCAGTGACAAATTAATAGTCTTCTGAACCAAAAGCTTTTCATTCTAATGTTTATGATTTTGTAAGAGGGAAGAATATATCATGACTAGGGGTGTCAACGGGTACCCGCTGACTCATAGATATCCACCTCGTTTTGACCTGCTGACCCGACGACTTGTGAGACGGGTCCGTGTCTGGTTACCTACGGATAGGGTGGGTCCGGGTCAAAGATCGCTTAAAACCGCTTTGCATATAGATGATCAGCTTTCCTTTCCGGTTGAGGGGACGTAGATACTCATTTGTGCCAATCATCTGCACTTTCAGCAAGCACTACATGACTACATATCTACACTCATTAACATTGCCTTTCAATGATCAATATTTCCCATACACGTTTTTCATCAGATGATTGCAATTCTTTCAATTAATTCATTATTTATGTTGAAGTATCTTCTGAACTGTTTTATATACTTATGATGTATGTTGGTTCAGTGCAGTCCATAAATCCATAAGTATCCCACTGATTTATCTTCTATTGTTTGAATATTTTTTTTCTTACTTATTTAAGTCATAGATACTTCACAGGCTCACAGTACACATATGCTCAATGTTGACTGATATAGTATAACTATTTGTAGGAGAGAAAAAAAAAATGGGGAGAGAGGATTAGATAGGAAGATAGTGAATTCAAGTTATAAACATTAGCGGTCCACTTTTTGGAACAACTGGAGAGGGAGATTAATTGGGGGAGCAAGATACACTACTCAAAGTTAGTTAGAGTGAAGAACGAAGATGGAATCTATGGGGAGAGATTTCGTCAAATTTATAATTGTTGGTAAGGATTCAATGGGATTAGAGATGAACATAATAAACGGGAGTCCATTTTATAAGCCAACTTCAAACTAAGTCTCTCACTTTTATGTTAACTGGCAATTGCAAATTTTTTCAAAATCTGTTATTGATGGATTTGTAAATTATTATGAACCGTAGTCTGTCATTAATTAGTTATTGTGCTTATCATATTATATATATTAGCCTACATCAATTCAATATAATATTTTAACCTTAAACACGTGCAACGCACGTGTTAATATTCTAGTATATAATAAATATTGAGATTTAAGAAATTAAGATAATAACCTAACTTAATTGATTGCAATATATTTATCCAAGTAAATAAAAGATATTTGTGTAAAGTTAAAATTTACGGGATTGCAATATAATTTATTAGCCAAAAAGAATTTGTTGCAATATATTTATTTATCTGAGTAAATAAAAGATATTTGTGTAAATTTAAAATTTATTAAAAACCATTTCAATTTTCCACCATTATTATATTATAATATAGATGAATTATTCTTGTACCAAAAAAAGTTTAGATGGCCGAAAAAAAATTATTCTTGTACCGACTTTCTCCCGCGAAACCTAACTAACACTAGTAGGAATAAAAAAATAAAATAAGAAAAGCTGTCAATTCCAGTTCATTGATGGTCAAAGGCCGGAGCTAACGCGAATCAATATTATTGGAGTCCCTATCAATGGAGAAATTTACCAAAATAAGCATATTATTATTCTAAAATACTAGTTTGAGCATGTAAAAATAAAAAATATAAAAATAGGCATACCCTTGAATGGGAGTCAAGGGTTTGACCAAAATAGTGGTCAAACCCTCGACTGCCATTCGAGGGTTTCATTTAAATGAAACCCTCGAATGGCAGTCGAGGGTTTGACCACTATTTTGGTCAAACCTCGACTCAGCCCTCCCCTTAATTTAAAAAAAAAAAAAAAAAATTCGCGTCTGCTTGTGTCTCCCCGCTCTGCGCTCCCATGTCCTGGCCGCTGCTGCTCTGCCCGCTGCTGCTCCGCCCGCTGCTGCTCCGCCCGCCGACGAACCTGCCAGCCGCCGGCGCCGCTCCAGTCAGCTGCTAGTTGCTCCAGTCGTCGTCGTCCGCTGTGTGTCTGCCCTTCCTTTCTCCGTGGCCGTTGATCCGCCCACCGTTGCTCCGCGCCCGCCGTTGCTCCGCCCGTCGTTGCTCCGCCCGCCGTTGTCCGCCCGAAGTAGCTCCGCCCGAGGTTGATCTGTCCGCCGGCCCGTTCGCCGGAGTATAACCCTAACTCCAATCCGAAACCCTAATTTCGGAAATTACGGCAATTACCCAAATTGAGGTAATTTGATGCTAATTTTTTTAATTATGAACATTTTTAGTGTTTAATTGTTGATTGGTTTCATAAATTGAGATATTACTAACAATTAGGGCAATTAGATATTATTATGCTTGGTAGTTGTGGTCATGGGAGCATTTGCATGCTGGTCGCCCATCAATTCAACTCGAGCTTAGGGTTTAAGATGGATGGCTTGAAGATCTGCGATAATCTTTACTGGTTGAAAGGCAGTGGCAAATTTAAACTTCACGGTGAGCTTATGAATTGAACTGAATGTTAGCCCTTAGTTGGAAAATTTGCTACATATGGTTATTGGAAGAAAAAATTAGGGTTCTACTGGAGAATAAACTTGAGAGTTTAAATGCTAGAATTTTGTTGACAGTAGCTGATTTGCAAGTCCTGTTTAGGGTTATCGGTGGCATACTTTGTCTGGCAGGCAATCAGCAGAAGGTCAAGTGCATGGAGCTTATAGCCAAGATGATGTTGATAGTTTAAGAGCACTAGCTGAGGAGCCTGGCATTGTTGATTTCTTCTTAAGATATCCTTTTCATCTTTGATTTTGTTGTCAGAAATTTTGATTCATATTTGAGTTCAACCTTGGTGTTTTCTTTGAATTCTTTAACTGAAATGCACTAATGAATGGCCAAGTGGTGTCACAAACAGAGTGAGTACTGATATTCCTCAGGGAATTTCCGACTTACAAGGGAGTGATTCTACCATTGCAGAGTTAGTAGCTGAAATTAAACCCAGGTGGGTAATTTATATTCACACGAAATTGTATTCGACTACTTATTTCAAGCAATGTAGTTAAGTTTCGATCAGGAATGACAGAGATGCCTCTCTTTGATAGGTACCACATTGCTGGAGATACGACGTACCTCAAAAACGACAAAGATCTGGAGCCGCAGATGGTGACAGGTTGTGTTTTAAGTTTTTGTCTTCGGGCTCTTGCCCTCGAGGTGAAAAATGTAACTTCCGACATGATGACGACGCTCGGGAACAATATAAGAGAGGTGTTTGTTTTGACTTTCTTAACAAGGGAAAATGTGAGAGGGGTCCAGAATGCAGCTTCAAGCATAGTTTGCAAAAAGAAGGTGAAAATCATCCTCATAGTGGCTCTAACACCAAAACCAATAGGTCAGTTTTGTTATTATTAATATTTCGGTTTCTGCTTTATACAAGACCATCATTCATTTATGTTTAAATATCTATAATATTTAGGGGTATGAAATAGAAATCACTTACGGGTTCAATCTGCAGATCGAAGGAGTGTTGGTTTTGCCTATCAAGCCCCAATGTGAGAGTTGCCCTTTTTAAAGATATTAAGAGATTGGATGAAGATGATGATTTGGAACCTACCATGCAGTTTGAGCCGCACGGCGAAAAAATGATGTTATTGGTAAGTTCTAAACTGACATATAGATAGTTGTTTGTCTTAGAATTACTTATTGTTAATTGCTTTGTCTTAGAATTGCTTATTGCTAATTGTTTGTCTTATAATTGCTTATAAATAGTGGTTTATCTTAGAATTGGCTTATTGATAGTTGATTTGTCTTAGAATTGCTTATTGCTAGTTGTTTGTCTTAGAATTGCTTATAAATATTGGTTTATTTTAGAATTGCTTATTGCTAGTTGATTTGTCTTAGCATTGCTTATAAATAGTGGTTTATCTTAGAATTGGCTTATTGATAGTTGATTTGTCTTAGAATTGGTTATTGATAGTAGAATTGCTTATTGATAGTTTTTCTTAACATTGCTTATAAATAGTTTTGTCTTAGAATTGCTTATTGTTAGTCTTAAAATTGACTATTGATAGTTTGATTGTTTTACTTGTAATGAATCAGATGAGACAGTTTGAACAAGCTACTCGGCTCACGAGAAAAATTCAGAAGAAGGGAATTAAAGAAATTGCAGATGATGTGACTGGTCTCATTGAAGTGTGTCGCGTCGCGCATGAAATTACAGGTGGTCTCCGGTCGTTCAACCGTATCCTAGAAGAAGTTGATCATGATTTTCCGGGTGATGAAGAAAATGACAATGACATGTGTGACCATTCCATTGATGAATATTCAGATGATCAAAGTTATCTAGATGATACTGTGCATCTACAGTCTCAGCTCACTCAGGAGCCAACCGAAACTTCTAGGCCATCAAAGATAAGAACTGTAAGAGGTTTAGATAGAGGACGTAGGGGTGGGAGGGCGACCAAGCGGGATAGACAAGGTGGGCGAATATGGAGACCTTGATTATCTATTATGTGTCGTATTGGATATATATATTTTTTTTTGTAAGAACAATATTCTATGGTTTGTATTTTGGATGTTAGATGTTTAAATGGTTTTTATTAATGTTGAAATTTAAATCGTTTTTATTAATGTTGAAATTTAATTTTTTTTAATGTCAAATTTGGGTTAAAATCGAGGTCAAAGTCGAGATTTCTAGTAAAGGGTTTGACTGAAGACCTCAGTCAAACCCTTGAATGGGAGTCAAGGGTTTGACTGAAAAGCTTCGGTCAAACCCTCGAATGGGAGTCCAGGGTTTGACCGAAGCTTTTGGTCAAACCCTTGATTCCCATTCAAGGGTTTGCTCAGATTTGAAAATTTCAATTTCGCGTGCTTATTTTCGTATTTACCAATAAAAATATGCTTAGTTAGCAAATCAACTCCTATCAATGCACTAAACATGTTTAATATATCATTATTAATTCATTCAACTTTGAAGTAGGTCAAAGTCAAACAGAGCGCCCTTAGATTTAAAGGAGAGACAGACCATTTCACGTCAGTAAAGCAAGGTCTTTGTGTAAAAATTGGTTCTACGAAAATTCGAATATATCATCTATTTTATTTTATAAACTAGTTTATGAATTTTTTTGTAAATGAGCGGTGTATATGATAAGTTCAACTCGGCTAACGATTTTTAACTCGAATACGAACTCGACCGAATCTAATTTCAAGCTCAAGTCCAGTTCCATATTCAATAAGTTCGAGCTTGGCACGGCAATTTTAAAATTTTCAAGTTAAATTATAAATATTAACTCAACTCATTAATTATTTTTGAAAGAGAAAGACTAATGATTTTATGGGTATCTAATATATGAATTTTGAATTAAATTATACATATTAACATATATGTATAGAATTCAATTTGAATATAAATAAACTCTCATTTGAACTTAACAGAAAAAGTTTAACTTAAACTTGAAAATTTAGTATATCCGCCGTATAAGATTTGAATAATGGTGTGGGTGTGAGCTCTTTAGCGCCGGAAAACAAAAAAAAGTATTTCCTTACCGACCAATTGCATCCAATAGCAGCATAACTTGAGCTAGCATCAGCAGCCACTTTCTGCTACTTGCCGTCCTCAATCCAACACTGACCGCCACCATTGGGATTGGGAATCGAGAGAGGTAGAAAATAAAGAAGATCAGAGATATATTTGTATGTGGTTGAAGCTTCTCCACCACTCACAATTTCCCTCTCCATTACATATTCATATTCTGCGTCTCTCTTCTCTACTATCTCCAACTCTTCCTCTTCCGCAATAATGGGGAGCTGGGTTTTATCAGAATGCGGCTTGAAACCTCTCCCCCATGTATTCCCCAAACCCACATCATATCTCAACCCACCAAATCGATTCTCCATCCCTATCAAGACTCCCAGAGATCTGACCGTCAAAATCCCATCTGTGTCCTTCACCGGCAAGACCTGGCGGCTCGGAGTGACCGCCCCCTTCACAGTCCCGTCCGTAAACGAGGATGACAGTCCGGCGGCGGCAGCGGACGGCGATTTCGACCCTGGTGCGCCGCCGCCGTTCAAATTGGCAGACATCAGGGCCGCCATACCCAAGCATTGCTGGGTGAAGGACCCTTGGCGGTCAATGAGTTACGTGGCGAGGGACGTCGCCATAGTTTTAGGGTTAGCCGCCGGAGCGGCGTACCTTAACAGCTGGGTGGTTTGGCCTCTCTATTGGGCCGCTCAAGGCACCATGTTTTGGGCGCTTTTCGTACTTGGTCATGATTGGTACATTTCTACTTCTTCATTTTGGTTATCTATCGCCTTCATTGATAAAGATTGAATGATATCTGCTTAGCAATCGTTTTGACGACAGCGGCCATGGAAGCTTTTCGAGCAACCCGAAGCTCAACAGCCTGGTCGGGCATTTACTTCACTCCTTCATTCTTGTTCCCTTCCATGGATGGTAGGTTTCGCTTTTTTACCAATCTACACTTCCTCTGTTCTGGTTAGGGTGGAGTAAAGCCGAGTATCATGCAATGTACAGTCGACTAATTTTACATGACCGAGCTTAAAAATTTCAAAATTGAACTCAGCATGATTAAAATTGCTCATTTAAATATAAATGGTGTGCTTTAGCTCGAACTCGACTCGAGTAGGCTTTTTGACTCGAATTCGACTTGAATCAAATATAGATATAATATTGTGTAAAACTTGAATAAACTCGAGTTTAAACTCGACTTGTATAGGGTTTTGACAAAAAAAAAAAAAAAACTCATTAGCCTTAATAACTCCTTAATTTGAGTATAAATTTATTTGTACTTGACTCGGTACTAAAAAAATCTTTACTCGAAATTTAGCAAGTCGAATTCGAATATCGACCGAGTCGATCTCGAGTAGCTCACAAGTAGTTTGACTAGTTTATCCCTAGTTCTGGCTTGTTATAATATATTTTCCCTAATTTATTTATTTATCTTCAGTAGAGAAAATGAAAATCTATCTTCATTCTTACAGAAGAACCTTCAAAGTTTTAAAATTTCTAAATTCTCAGGAGAATCAGTCACAGAACACACCACCAGAACCACGGACACGTCGAGAATGACGAATCGTGGCACCCTGTAAGTCATTAATGTCCAGAATTTACCAGGTTATTTGATCATCATGCTCCTCTGTTCTATAAAGTAGTTTGATTGATTTTGCTTCTCTATCTTGCAGCTGCCTGAGAAACTATACAGGGGTTTGGATAATACGATACGATATTTGCGGTTCAAACTGCCTTTCTCTATGCTATTATACCCTTATTACCTGGTAGATGATCGATCCATTTAAAGTTTCTTGCTTTACAAGCAATTGATGAAGAATTTGCTAATAAGATGACAATTATGACCTTTATTACAGTGGGGTAGAACTCCAGGAATGAACAGATCTCACTTTGACCCGAGCAGCGAATTGTTTGTCCCGAACGAGCGAAAAGATGTAATAACATCAACCATTTGCTGGACCGCTATGGTGGGTTTGCTTGTAGGATTGTCTTTCGCAATGGGTCCTCTTCAAGTCCTTAAACTATATGGAGTTCCTTACTGGGTAAGTTCTCTTTGCCCTTCATTAATTTGATTCCAATTGCAATTACCGGTTAAGCTCGATCTTAAATTTGGTTAAAATCTGCAGGGTTTCGTTTTGTGGCTAGATTTGGTTACATATTTGCACCATCACGGCTATGATGATAAAGTCCCTTGGTACCGAGGACAGGTAAAGTTTTGACTCTTAAATTACGGTCTAAAGTTGTATGAGAATCTATTAGCTGATGAAAAAAGATAACGTTTTCCACAAGCAAAGTATACTTTGTAGAAACCCGTAAAACCGGTTATCTGATGCATTCCGCTTTCATGAATTGAAGCAACATTAGAAAGAGCATGGCCTTGTATTTTGATATTACAGCTCGAATCACTGAATGATAGGTAAAAATTTCATGTGGGCATTATAAGTCCTCTGTTTTTCATAATATAGGAAAAAAGATAACTTTTTCCACAAGAAAAGTATACTTTGTAGAAACCCGTAAAACCGGTTATCTGATGCATCATACTTTCATGAATAGAAGCAACATTAGAAAGATCATGGCCTTGTATGTCCGATATTTACGGCGCGAATCGTTGAATGATAGGTGCAAATTTCATGCGGTATTATAAGTCCTCTGTTTTTCTTATTATAGGAAAAAAGATAACTTTTTCCACAAGAAAAGTATACTTTTACAAAACCCGTAAGACCGGTTATCTGATGCATCATGCTTTTATGAACAGTAGCTATATTAGAAAGAGCACAGCCTTGTATGTCCGATATTTACGGCTCGAATCACTGAATGATAGGTAAAAAATTCATGTGGGTATTATAAGTCCTCTGTTTTTCTCATTATATAGGAATGGAGTTACCTAAGAGGCGGACTCACGACCATCGATAGGGACTACGGATGGATCAACAATATCCATCACGATATCGGAACCCATGTCATTCACCATCTTTTCCCTCAAATCCCGCACTACCACTTGATCGAAGCCGTAAGTATAAACAATCTTCATCAGTATCATCTTTTTCAAAAAAATGCAGCAAGTTTAATCTTTTATTACTGTATATATATAGACTGAAGCAGCTAAACCCGTGCTTGGGAAATATTATCGGGAGCCGGATAAGTCATTGCCCTTACCCCTTCACTTGATTGGAGTGTTGATCAAGAGCCTGAGAAAAGATCATTATGTTAGTGACACAGGAGACGTCGTGTACTACCAAACCGACCCGGAGCTAGCTAAACAGATCTAGCAAGTGATGAAGGCTCTGCAGATCATTAGTTTGATAGTGTTCGGGCTATTGAATTAAACCGTTAAATCTTCAGTTGATGATAATCGAGTTTGCCACAAGATTTGTTGGGGTCTAACACATTCAAGCACCACCTAGATAGCACCATCATCATCATTCAATCCTCCAAATTTGAGTCTTGTATTTATTATGGTTTAACATCTGTTATTGACAGTGTACTGCCAAAACACACATATATATATACAAAATGGAAACTCGAGGTTGTAGAATGGAAATAGTTGATTCATATTCCTTCTCAGTGTTATTGCACTGCTGTGGACCACAAGCTGCTTATGGAGTGAAAGAGAAAGGTGTACTTTAGCTGAAATAGGAGGTGGCATATTGACATATGCAGAAGTCTATTATTGTTCCGATAGGTTTTGAGTAGGGCTTGTATTTCGTGCGGCAGTACAGGTTCGAGTCGTGTTCTGTGGATCAACTCAAACACACCAATACGAAAAATTGGCAAAAGAAAAACCTATAATAAATTGAATAAAAAAATATTAACATATAACAATTTTTAAACTAAAATTTTAAAATTACTCAATTGAGAGAGTTCAATCTTGATGCACTGTGATCGGGATACATGAGATAGAATGCAAGGAAGAGAGGCAATGGCATTTTAGGAAGAAAACTATTTGAAAAAAACACATGTGGTTCAATTATGTCTAAATTGACAAAAAATTGACTGGGGTAGCGATTTGATCTGAATTTCAAAATTGAAGTAGCTAATTTTCAAAATTAAAAAGTTTGAGGTAGCGATTTGTAAGATGACCAAAGTTCAGGTAGCAATTTGGTTATTATCCCCATTCTTTAATATGGTGAATATTTTTCAAAATTTAAACCTAAAAGATCTAATTTTTAAGTCATCAAGTAATCATTCTGTTCTTCATCCCTAGACCCTACGCTACCCCTAAAATCTGGGCACATTAATTTAAAAACCCAAACCCCACCACATTCAAAACTTCAACATCAAGTCTCTTTCCTTCATTAATAATTAGTCATTACTCGACAAAAGACCGCAGAATTAAGGAATAATCGTAATCCCTTAGTTAAAAAGTCAGGTCTTGGCAAAAAGAGTCGCAGTTTAAATTCTGTTAACACCTTAAAATAGAAAAATATCCATAGTTAACATCACGGGTGATATCCTCATATATAAATACTTCGTGAAAAAGAATCAAATCCTACAAAAATCACATTCCTACAGCCAGTATTATGTATTTTTATTTTGTAAGTACATAAATAAATAATATAGTGTAAAGGACTAATGATATTTGGAACAGTTTATGCAGCGACTAATTACGGACCTGATCTTTGCTTTGGAACAGTATGATGTTGTGGATATTTGGATCTGATCTTTGCTTTGGAACAGTTTATGCAGCGACTAATTACGGACTTTTCTACCATGCTTTGGGAGCACCATGCTTATGCCACTAATTTTTTATTTTTCTATTGCCCTAAATGTGAACCCCATAGGGAAATTGATATTATTAATAGTAGGGTTAATAACTAAAAAAACTGTCCAAGGTTTACCCTATGTTAAAATTAGGTGTCTGAAGTTTAAAATGTTCAAATGGACTGTCCCAAGCTTCATTTTTGTTGAAATTTGGTGTCTCGGTGTGATTACTTTAAAAAAGTCAATTCCGACGAAACCGTCTGTCAAATTCGAGCTTTCATACACACTCCCTTCTCGTCATCTTGCCGGGACCGTCACCTAAAAAGTTGGTCACATCCGGGCAAGTAAATCTCGCTCTATTGTCCTTGGAAAATGGCTCTACACCACTCTTTTAAAAACTTTTTTTTTAATGTTCAATTTTTAAGTGAAATTTGACGATTTTGTGAAAAGTAAAGAGTGATGGATTATGAGTGGGTCGGTGGGTTGATGAAAATGACGGAATGAAGATGAATAGACGCACAAAGACACCAAATTTCAACAAAAATGAAACTTGGGACAGTCTATTTTAACATTTCAAACTTCAGACACCTAATTTTAACATAGGGTAAACATTGGACAGTTTTTAGTTATTAACTATGATACACATCTTAGGTGTAGTTAAAAAAATTAATATTTTTTCATACTTTTAAAGTTTTACTTATGTTACAACTAAGTCCACCATAGTATTAAAAAAACCAAAAGCATGGTGCTCCCAAAGCATGGTAGAAAAATCCACTAATTACTAAATAGTGATGTTAAAGAGTTTTTGACCAAAATAGGGTTACATGAACAACCAAATACCAATATAGACTAAAAAAAAAACCAATTACAAATATAGGGCTGGCCGGGCCCCAACCCGGCCAAGTGAGTTCCAATTAATTTTTTTTTTAACATTTTTTTTTAATTTTTTTTTTCTGAAACCGAAAAAAAAAAAAATTAATTTTTTTTTTTAAAATTGGAACTTACTTGGCCGGGTTGGGGGCAACCCGGCCAAATATGCATTAACCATCTAAACTATGAAAGGTGGAATTTGGCCGAAAAACAGTGCAGTTCATGGCTAAGCGATGATTTTTGCTCTAAGTACCGTTTCCGCGTGAAAAACACTATTCGCGCTCCAAAATCTAACACTTGAAAGTCCGGACCAGAAAATCGCAGAATTCTCGAAATTGCAGAATGACTCAATTCCGCCCGCATCGGTTCCTAATTAAAATTATTAGAGCTTAATTATGCCATTTAAAAAAAATATTTTAATTAATTGTGTAAGTTTGAAAAGTATTTATCAACCAATTTAAATAGATAATTAACAAAA
Source organism: Clarkia xantiana subsp. parviflora (assembly GCA_036873135.1). Taxonomy (NCBI): domain Eukaryota; kingdom Viridiplantae; phylum Streptophyta; class Magnoliopsida; order Myrtales; family Onagraceae; genus Clarkia; species Clarkia xantiana. The sequence continues at coordinate 25,517,199 of JAPTYO010000009.1, read as the reverse complement.
GTGCCAATTACCATTAATTCTATAACATTGTCTTAGATAGACAGACCATCACAATCACAATCACAATCACAAAACACATTACACCAACAAAGAAAGAAAGAGCGAACGGCCGGCGTTGGCAAACGTACCGTGGATCGACCACCCACTCACCTTTCTTTCTAACTCATTGCTCTCCCAATTTTTACCCCAACAAAAATCCTGTCTTAATTCATCCTCGTCGACGATGTAGGTCCAGTTCCACTTCCATCACATGACATGGTTGACGAGATGTCAAGAATTCAAGATAGGAGGACCAAATGATTGTGAGATGATTAATACTAGAAGGACTTACCTGCTTACAGTAACAGTATTAGGACTAAATTGTTTTGTATGGTAAAGATGGAGGACAATTAAGTGGTTGTACACTAACACTCTCCTCCTCTTCTCTGTCAAAAAGCATCTATCTGATCCAAGCCGTTTCCTCCATAGCATCTGTCAACAGCACCACCTCACTTGCTTCCCATTTCCACACTCAGTCACCCCCACTGTAGCTCAACCCCACTTGCAGAATGTGACTGAAAACCCTACTCCCACTTCATCATTGCTGCCTCCACTGCGAGATCTACGCTTCTATAGCCCCCACCGCTACATTCCTCGGGAATGGGAAACTGCTGCAGATCTCCGGCTTCCGTCGCCCGAGAGGATGTTAAATCCGCCCAGGATCACGCCCGCCGGGAATCTAACAGCGGGAAGAAGGCTCCCGTCACCGTCCTACCTGGCCTCCCCAAGGAGAACATCGAGGACCGCTACATGATCGACCGGGAGCTCGGCCGCGGGGAGTTCGGGGTTACCTACCTCTGCATCGACCGTGACTCCAAGGACCTACTCGCTTGCAAGAGCATCTCGAAGCGGAAGCTGAGGACCGCGGTGGACATTGAGGACGTCAGGCGTGAAGTCGCGATAATGAAGCACTTTCCCAAGGATTCCACCATCGTGAGCTTCAAGGAGGCCTGTGAGGATGACAATGCGGTGCATCTGGTGATGGAGCTCTGTGAGGGAGGCGAGCTGTTCGATAGGATTGTTGCCAGGGGACATTACTCGGAAAGAGCTGCTGCTGCGGTGACGAGAACGATTGTGGAGGTGGTGCAGCTATGTCATAAGCATGGCGTCATCCACAGAGATCTAAAGCCTGAAAATTTCTTGTTTGCCAATAAGAAGGAGAATTCACCTCTCAAAGCCATTGATTTCGGTCTCTCCATATTCTTCAAGCCAGGTGAGGTTTCTAAATTTGCCATGTGGATTACTTGATTTGTTGGGCTAGAATTTGAAGAACAATAGCGGATTATTAGGACTTGCAAAGAAGAGGATGGATAAAAATGGTATTATAGATGTAGATGAGACAATATAGGGTTAGTTTGAAAAGGTAATTCGAGGAATTCTGACTGTAGAAAAATGCACCAGTCAATTCACGGCACCATGACCTTTCCGGCCTTGTTTTTGCCCTTTGCCTTAGTTTAATTTGCAAATCCGGATCTGGTTCAAGCATTATTTCTTCTGTGCTACTATTGTGATATATACATATATACTTCCTGAACTATGATAAATTTGAAATCTGGGAAAAGAACCTTCACTCTGCAGGCTAGGCCTGGTATTTGATAAACAATATCAATTTTATGGTCAGTTTGGACCTTGGTATTAAGAAATTTGCCTAACCAATTCATCATGGACATTTCATTGTTTGCCAAAACTTCTCCAAAATCGTGCTTTCTATGTGGTTGTTTCTTTTAGCAGCACTATGTCACTCTTTTGGTCTTTTAGATTTCTTTGTTTTCCTATTCGGTACGAATGCTTGCGATATTTCGTGTATCCAGTACAGTTAGTATTTAGCATGCGATATTTCGTGTATCCAGTAAAGTTACTATTTAGCACGTTTCTTGCGTCTTGATCCATAGAAGACAATAGTTTGACCACTTTAGATGTAAAAGGGAAAGGACATTGGTTGCTGCCATCCGTTAAGTACTAGGAAGTAAGGGCTTCGATAATGAAACCGTATTGTGAATGATCATGCGCCCAACCCTTGATTTCTCACTTCTATGTAAGGGTTCTTGATTGCGGCATTATTTTAGGGGTCCACAGACAAGCATGTGTGTGCCGGGTCCTCTTTCTATCAATTGATCATTAAATCAACTGGAGAACATATAATCTTTCAGACATCCGCAGTTAGAGAGTATCTTTAGTCAGTTAACTCTACTTATTCGGTAGTGTATCAGGCAAGTTAGTTCCTAAGTGGAAGACCCATAGGCTACTTGAGTCGGGGCTCCCAAAATTTTCAGGTGATAGGTAAGAGAAGTTGAGGATTCTGACAATGAAATCCCAAAGTTGTAGTTTTTTTATGGGAAAGTAGTTCATGGATAATTTTGTATTATCCATGGTGTGAATTGAGTAGTGAAGTCAAGATGCCACCATAATGGAGCAATTTTACTTAGGAAGGTTAGCTAGAATGCCTCAGTTTAGGGAAACAAAAGGTCTATATCTATCGGCGAGGTTTCAATATTCAAAGGTAGCTCCCAGATGGCCAAAAGTGGTGAAAGTTAAATATCAATCTGGTAGCTATTTGTAGGGCCTTTCCGAAATGGATTATAGTATTGACCAAGTTATGAAGCTCTTTATTAACTTGTCACCTTTGACCCAGTCCACCAAGATCCTCGTGAAAAGTGTGCTATACCAAAACAACCAAATTGAGAATACATCTGAATGGGACTTGGGATGTAGGAAAACCCCATTTCTTACATATTTTAACACTGAGAGGAGGAAAGTGTGCTATGTATATATAGGTATGTAAGTATAGGTTTGTGTTTGAGATATAATTTAGCCTTGATTCCAGAGGGAATGAATCTACATGTCAAATAAGTGCTCCACGAGGAAAGACTTTTAGTTCAATCTCTTAGTCACACGAAGATATAATGAAATATCGGAAAATCTTTGATTTATGACAAATTGGTAGCATGTGCCCTTCCTATAGGTTAAGACCGTATACCTGAATTGAAGAAGTTTCAGATGCTCTACCCATTATGATAAAGATGGAAGTGGTAGTTTCAGAAAAAAAGGAAGCCGAAGGCGTTTGTGCTTTTCTGTGGATGCCAGTTGCCTTTGCTGTCAAATTTTGCTTAGTTCAGTGATTTCTGTTGATACAGGTGGTGGCTTCTAGGGTGCCTAATGTCCTTGGTTTTGTTTATTTAAATATTAGGCATAAGTGGTACTGAATATATTGCTTTAAAAGGTTCTCTTTACATGTCTTTTTTCTATATGCATCCTCACCTTAATACCAGTTGAGCATTTTTGTGTGTGATATGGCATCTTTCACCTTAGTCAATGTATGGGGAGTGTATAAGTTGGATGCTTATGGCGCAACTTCTAAAAATGGGCATGGGTTGGTTGCCCATTTGAGGAGACGGGCAATAGTGATTGTTGTCATTGCAATGCTAATATTATACGCACTCAATTATTTCTTGATGGTAATTTGAGATAATTAACAAATTCTCTTGGCAGCAATAACTGACTTGCTGAAACTACAAATAAGTCCATTGAAATCTTGAACTGATATAATTTTAAATTATGTGGTGGATCAACATCTTCCTTCTAACATACTAAACAAACTCTTTTGTATAGGTGAAAAGTTCTCAGAAATAGTGGGAAGTCCATATTACATGGCTCCTGAGGTGCTCAAGAGGAATTATGGGCCAGAAATAGATATATGGAGTGCTGGTGTTATCCTCTATATCTTACTATGTGGAGTTCCTCCATTTTGGGCTGGTAAGAATCTCTTGGCCTTGTTTTCCTCTTTTCTTGGCTTGTGGCATTTTCTAGAATATATATATATACTCTTGAGCATGTATAGTCATCAGCTTGACATCTATGATATCTAGGCGGTCTTGAGAGTGATCTTACCTTATGCCTCTACTGACTGCAGAGTCTGAGCAAGGGGTTGCACAAGCCATCCTTCGCGGGGTAATAGATTTTAAGCGAGATCCTTGGCCACATATCTCTGAAAGTGCAAAAAGTTTAGTCGGACAGATGCTGGAGCCAGATCCAAAGCTTCGGTTAACTGCTAAGCAAGTCATAGGTACATTTATTCTTCGCATGTATAGAAATATCGCCTCTCCTAAGACCTCCATATTTGCATCTGTATTGAGATAGATACAACTATATTATATTTAGATTAACATGCCTGAAATGTAAGTAAATGTATGCTGGCACATGCATCTGACACATTTGTTGCTCCATTCACCTCTTATAACATGGACAACAAGACTGTTATGGATAATATATCCATAATAGTATAGTATATATTATAGATAAGCTAGAATATATTATTTAGGTGATAGAGTTAGAGTTAGATATCTTATTTACTATTCTTATCGGTTAGAGTATCTTATCTTTAAAGATTGTAATAGCCTAGACCTATTTAAAGGGACAACTCTATGAATAAAGGAAGTAAGCAGATTATTATTGAGAAACTCAGGTTTAGTGTTAGAGCTCCCCTTGATGAGCCCACTATCCATCATCTATTTTATCTATCGCCCATTGATTCGATCCTACAGTCATAACAAAGACAAACAACAAGATTTTAATCTATTAATAATTGTACTGATATTAATCTATCTGAAATTTAGAATGTGTGGTGTAATGTAGTAGTATTTCTGTTTGGCTGGTGATTCTAATCTAGTTAACTAGTGGAAACTTCTGAGAAACTCCGATTCATATATGAGATCGCTGTGTGCTCATCTTTTAACATGTATATATGCTGGTTACAGAGCATCCCTGGCTCCAGAATGCTAAGAAGGCTCCCAATGTCCCTCTTGGTGATGTTGTCAAGTCAAGGCTAAAGCAGTTTTCAATGATGAACAGATTTAAAAGGAAGGCACTAAGGGTTGGTTGAATTTAACTCCTTTTATGCTTTTGTGTTTACTCGCTTCGTTTTTTTATGAACAACTACTTGTGTACATTAGGTTATAGCCGAGTTCTTATCCGTGGAAGAAGTTGAAGGTATCAAAGAGCTATTCACGAAGATGGATACAGATAATGATGGTGTTGTTTCAATTGAGGAACTAAAAGCTGGTCTCAAGAATTTTGGTTCTCATCTTGCTGAATCCGAAATACAGTTGCTTATAGAAGCGGTGAGTTTATTTACTTATCTATTAAGCAATCACATCTGAATCTACTGCTCCTAATGATACTTGATCAAATTTGATAAATGAACTCTGGAAATCAAATCAGATATTGTTAACCATTTAGGCTATGCTTGAATAATAAAGGGCTATGTTGCTAATTGCTTTTTCATATTTAAAATGTTGATCATTCGGTGTCTCAACTATTAGATTGGTTGATTTCCACTTTTTTTTCTTAAAATTTACGGAAAAAAAAGGGTTAAGAACCTATGAAAGGTCTGAACTATCACCCATGTTAACGGGAGAGGTCTGAAATTTAAAAAGTTAATAACAGAGGTCTGAAATTTCAATTTTGTTGATAACAGCGGTCTCCGTTAGTTTTTTCCGTTAAAACTAACGGAAGTTGGTCACATGCTTGGCATGTGACCGGAAATTAAATAAAATTCCAAAAATGCCCTTCTATCAAGTGTGCCCCTCACATGCATGGAGTGAAAAGACCAAAATGCCCTTGAAGCCACCACGGTACTCCGGCGACCACCAATCGTACTCCGGCGACCACCACCGTACTCCGGCGACCACCGCCGTACTCCGGCGACCACCACCAAGGCTCCGATTGGGCCAAAATCGGAGCCACCGGCCCCGATTGGGCTCCGATCGGAGCCACCGGCCCCGATTGGCCTCGGATCGGAGCCACCGGCCCCCGATTGGACTCCGATCGGGGCCAAAAAAGCTCCGATCGGGGCCAAAAAAGCTCCGATCGGAGCTCTGTGGCTCCGACTGGAGCTCTGTGGCTCCGTGGCTCCGACCAGAGCCACAAAGCTCCGATCGGAGCTTTTTTGGCTCCGATCGGAGCTTTTTTGGCTCCGATCGGAGCTTTTTTGGCTCCGATCGGAGCTTTTTTGGCCCCGATCGGAGCTTTTTTGGCCCCGTGGTGGCCGGAGTCGGGTCGCCGGAACCGAGGTGGTGGTCGTCGGAGTCGAGGTGGTGGTCGCCGGAGTCGGGTGGTGGTGGCCGGAGTCAGGTGGCGGTGGCCGGAGTTGGGTGGTTTTAATTTGACTTTAGGGGTAAAATTGTCATTTCATATTTCCTTAAATAAGATATTAAATAAAACAAAATATTAAAGGGGCAAAAATGTCATTTCACACAATTCTGTTAAATTTAACCCTAAAAATGGACGGAAAACCTCAAATCAACAAAATTGAAATTTCAGACCTATGTTATTAACTTTTTAAATTTCAGACCTCTCCCGTTAACATGGGTGATAGTTCAGACCTTTCATAGGTTCTTAACCCGAAAAAAAATGTTTTTTTAAGTATCAAATAAGTCTAAACCATTAGCAACAAATCTAATACTTCAGAAAAGTAGAAAACATGTTTTTATTGCTTGAAACACCAATTTTAACGTTAAAACAGTCGAAAACAGTGAAAAGCAATCTAATAATTGGGACTCTAAATATCAACATTTTAAATCTAGGACAGCAATTAACAACAGTTTATAGTTGTGACTGTTTTTAGGTTCTTAACCCAATAATAAATAAGTTGAGCATGTTGTGGGGCAGGTGGATACAAATGGGAAGGGTACATTAGACTATGGAGAGTTTGTGGCCATCTCCCTCCATTTGCAGAGGATGGCCAACGACGAACATCTCCGTAAGGCCTTCTCTTTCTTCGACAGGGATGGAAACGGTTTCATTGAACCTGAAGAGCTTCGGGAATCTCTGATGGAAGATGGGCCCGATGATTGCACTGACGTAGCAAATGACATTTTCCAAGAAGTGGACACTAACAAGGTCATTCACTAAACCCGGATCCATTTTACTCAAGAATGTTTTAGTTTTGACACTTTAGAAGTATTGCAGGATGGGAAAATTAGCTACGAAGAATTCATGGCGATGATGAGAACAGGAACGGACTGGAGGAAAGCGTCTCGACATTACTCGAGAGGGAGATTCAACAGCCTGAGTGTGAAGCTGATGAAGGACGGATCTCTCAACCTTGGAAGTGTATAGGATGTGCGACAAAAAAGGTATCGTTTTGTGAGTTGTGTTTCGTAGTTGTGATTCATCGGAGTCGGTAACATATTAGGTAAGAAGATGAGGTTGCTCCTCCATTGGGTTTGGCAGCTAACAGAGGAAGGATAAAATTGGGCCTTTCTCCAATTGTTAAGGCAATATACATACCTACTCTGCAATTTCATCATCTCTTAGGTAGGTACTAGCACACTACTACTACCCAACCATGTATTGTTGTTAGTTTAAGCTCTTGTACTGTTGTTGGTGGTGATGTTGTATTTGGAAACTACCGTGGAGTTTTGTTGATATGCATCCTCTTTGTTAAACTAAGATTATAGTTCATTCCTGGGTTCGGGTTTAAAGTTAAACACAGCGGAAAATTATTCACAACCTCTAAAACCGTTACTTAGAGTATCACAATGGTATTACATAATATTACTTAAATGTGGGTTAAATATATATATTTTGTGTAAAGTTTATAAAAACATGCTACAATACGTAACATTCCTTAAAAGTGGAATTCACCTATTTTCAAATAACATATTCTTTTTTTTTTGTCACTAAATAACATATTCATTAAATTTAAGGAATACACTATGTATTACGTAACTAATTTTTTATTATAAATTAATTTATTTTATAATTATTGCTAATATCTATTGGTGATTGTTGTAATAAAATACATTTAAGGAATATAATTAAATAAAACGATTGGAGATCAAATATTATTTATATGTATCTTAACTTTATGTATTATTTAAAGTGTACATAAATATCTAGGTAATAAGTTTAAAAAACACAATATATATAAAATTATTATGAATACTCTTATTATATTAATAGTCAAAATCTTGGTCTATGTATGTTATACAATCCGAGCTAAGTGGCAACTAAATAAAGTAATTTAACTATCTAGTTCTAGACACAATCGGTGATATAGTTAATAGGTCTCTTGTTAGAATATGTTTGATTAATGTTGTCTTTTAGTGCAATATGTTTTTTTTCCTATACTTTTGGTGCATAACGTTTGTCTTTTATTGTATCGGTTAGTTAGTCAAATGTTAATTTTACGGCTAAATAGTAACATAACATGCACATAATTAGCTCCCTACTTTTATTTTGTTCAGTTAAGTCATTCAAGTTATATCTCTAATTTTGTTTTTATGTAGTTTCTTCCCTTAACTTGTTCATATCGAACCATTAACTCGATTAGCTTACCTGGATCGAGCCTAGGGCTAAATCTGACCATGATTAGAGTCATCTAACTTAGCCGACCCTAACAATGGTCGAATCTAGCACTGGACTCGATATGTGCTAGGTCAATTAAGACCTAGGTCAAATTAGACTTAGGTCTATTTAGATACCAATCGGACCTAAGTCCTAATTGACGTAGACCGGATCAAGTCCAAGACTATATAAGACATTGATTAGGGTTGTCTGACATAACCAATCCTAACAAATATTGGACTCAACCCTGAATTTGACACGAGCTAGGTCAATTAGTTCCGATTAACTAATGCTTTAAACGTATAGAAAAAAAAAAGAGTTAATAACTAAAAAACTGTCCAAGGTTTACCCTATGTTAAAATTAGGTGTCTGAAGTTTGAAATGTTAAAATGGACTGTCCCAAGTTTCATTTTTGTTGAAATTTGGTGTCTATGCTCGTCTTTTCATCTCCATTCCATCATTTTTATCAACACACCCACCCACTCATTATCCATCACTCTGTACTTTTTACAAAATCGTCAAATTTCACCCAAAAATTGAACATTAAAAAAAAGTTTCTAGAAGAGTGGTGTGGAGCCATTTTCCAAGAACAACAGAACGAGATATACTTGCGCGGATGTGGCCAACTTCTTAGGTGACGGTCCCGACAAGATGACGAGAAGGGAGTGCTTATGGGAGCTCGAATTTGACAGACGGTTTCGTCGGAATTAACTTCTTTAAAGTAATCGCACCGAGACACCACATTTTAACAAAATTGAAACATTGGATACTAAAGTTTAAAATTTGAAACTTCAGACACCTAATTTTAACATAGGTCAGTTTTTTAGTTATTAACCAAAAAAAACATCTTATACTATAAGATAACATTATCAACCAACCTATTGTATGAAAACAATTATTAATTCTTTCTCATATGAGATAAGATGGCACGTGAGGGCTGAACTAACCCTTTGTTTGTGGAAAGTGGAAACCCCAATGAGACATAACCCTCGATTTTTGCTCATCCATCGACACATTTCCCTTCCTTGAAAATCACAGTCGCCCCAACTCTCATATATTTCGCGACAAATTTATTTAACTATATATAAATTTATGTTATAATAATAATATTTGTACCAAAACTATTTTAAAATTAATATAAAAAATAAAAATTTAACATCCTATGTTATTAGCTTGTTACGATAAGAGCATCCACAATGGTATTACGTAAAGATTACGTAAACGTGGGTCCTACATGTTTATTTAAGTAAAGCAACAAAAACTATGTACAAGTGGTTTTACATAGTATTCCTTAAAGATGGGACCCACGCGTAAATTTATGTTTTTACATAAAGCATTTCTTAAATTTATGTAATGCATTATGTATTACGTAACCAATTTTTTATTATAAATTAATTCATTTTATAATTAATGCTAATATCTTATTGGTGATTGTTGAAAAAATTAATAATAAAATATATTTAAGGAATATGTTTAAGTATTACGATTGCAGAGAAAATATTTTTTACGTGTGTCTTAAATTTACGTATTACGTAAAGTGTACATAAATGTCTATATAACAACTTTAAATAATACAATTTATTTAAAACCATTGTGGATGCTCTAACATGTGTAAATTAAATTATATATAATATTATTATATATAGTTTCATCGTGTTTTATATTTAATTTAATATAAAAAATAATTCGCAAATCATAACGTTAGTGGAAACTACATTTGGTTGCTTCATGCTTAGGGTTTCTTCACGCTTGGATTTCTTCAATTCTCGGTTGCACCGCACCAATCAATAGCACTCTTAGTCTTGGCCTTATACAAAATATATTTAAGTGGGAAATAAATTTGTGCAAAACCAATCCTTTTGGAAAACTAACTGATTTTATGAATTGCCGCTCAATTGAAAATGTGTTTGGTATTTTTAATTTTTTAATAATAATTCCCAACGCCTCGTTTTTTTTTGGGTAATAGTATACAAGGCCTCGTTTGACTCGGCGTATTTTAGCTACTAATACATACATATAATAGCTATTAGGTATAGGCATCTAACTGAATTTTTTTTAATCGATACTAGCTAATATTATATTCGATAAATTTGTATAAATATATATACTTATTAAATGAATGAAAGAAATAAATACCCTTATGTACATTTATATCATTTTAGTATTATTTATTTCTTATTATTGTTAAGAGTTTTCGGAGTTGGCTGGAATTGGCGTTATTATCTATTTATTAAATAAGGATAAATGTATTTTAATTATCAGCCACTAAGTATTAAATTATACTATAATTTAGGTGAGTCTTAGCTAATATATAATTTAATATATAATATAAATGTTTATTAGTTATTACATAGGTATTAACTAATATTAACAAATATGCCATCCAGTTTTATTATTAACTAATACAGTCATTATGATATTCTAACACATCGAGCAAAACAGACGCTATTATTAAGTCTCATATTTTTTTTTTTTTTAATTTGTATCTATAAGTATGACCATTTAATTTGTGCTTTTGTTTATTTTTCTAAAAATAACAGTATACAACATCCAATTTCTAGCGGGAATTAAACTCGGTTGATCTCGGAATTGTTAGCCTATCAAGTCTCCACTCCACATTTAGACATATTTAAAAATCCCCTAATTATTTTTTAATCTTGTCATTAGATTGCTGAACTGAAACCTGATCTTTGTTAGCAGTAATAAATATAATAATACATATCGAGGAATAACTCAATTTCATCACGGCGCGAAAACATCTTCTTATCTGTTTGTCTGCGTTTTTAAAGTTAGTGACTAGTTAATTATTACGAAAGAAAAGTTAATTGAAAATCTACTAAATTATTATCTACAAACATGAATTTTTTGCCACTATTTTAAAAGATGGGATAAATAGCCTAATAATTAACTAAATTTTATTTGAATATGCAACTAACAAACTGACTTACGTAAATGAGCAATGAGCTAGCTACCTCCATCCAATTTGCTATTAATTTTCTAACGGAATTTGTCAAGTGTTCTCCTAAGTATTCGATAAGCTAGGTTATCCAAATTTATTAATTAAGTATTGGAGGGTTTAATTATGTGTTACTTTTGGCAAAAAAATAAAAATAAAATTATGTGTTACTGGTTTGGATTTCAGAAGAAAAAATTGAGTTTGGGTTGCTATTGTTTATCTTTGTATTGATATGATCCGTATATTATTCTGATGTAACAAAGACACCAAATCGAGTCTATCACGCGATAAATTAATTCCATTAAATTTTAAATTAGACGAAAATACTTAATTGTCCATTTACAAAAGTCTGAATAGCTATTCGGATTATAAAAAAAAAGTTGAGAGAAGTGTTTAATTATTTATATAAATAAAAATAATAATAAAGGAAATAAAAATAGATGTAAAATTCATATTTATTTAAATAAAACGTAAATAAAAAACAACAATAATATTAGTATGCTTATTATATACTTAAAAATAATAATTCGGTTAAAAGTTGAATAATAGTTGTAAATATTTTTCAATTGTGAATGCCCTCCGAATTAATAACTTCATAGAATTTTCCTTAAATGTTCAATACGTCCCTCACACACACACATCCACTCACAAAACGCACCCTTTCTCTCTCTCTCTCTTCCCCCCGACAATTTTCCAACCGCCGCCTGAAAATGAGCTGGCCGGAGCCGGTGGTGAGAGTCCAGTCCCTATCGGAGAGCGGCAATAGCTCCATCCCCGACCGCTACGTAAAGCCGCCGTCAGAAAGGCCGTCAGCGGTGCAACCATCCCCGGCGGTGGAGCAGATCAACATTCCGGTGATCGACATGCATGACCTGATGAGCGAGGACAAGGCGGCGAGGGAGGCCGCGGCGGCGCGTGTGGGGGAGGTGTGCCGCGACTGGGGGTTCTTCCAGGTGGTGAACCACGGCGTTAGCCACGGCGTGATGCGAGAGATGCGTGAGGCGTGGCGGGAGTTCTTCCACTTGCCGGTGAATGAGAAGCAGGCGTACGCCAATACGCCGTGCACGTACGAAGGCTACGGCAGCCGCCTCGGGGTGGAGAAGGGAGCTGTGTTGGACTGGAGCGACTACTTCTTCCTCCATTACCTTCCCAATCATCTTCAGATCCCTCACAAGTGGCCTGCCCACCCAACTTCCTGCAGGTAACGTCCTTTATCCATGCATTAACACGTAATTATTATTTTATGTTCAAATCTCAGTAACACGATTTTATCATATAATCTTAAAGGCTACGTAAAACGTGGCCTAGTTGATGTCGATTAGCTAGCTAGAGAGATTCAAGTTTTACGATCATCAGTGGCGGTAAACTAAAATACAAGTATAATCGAGGATGTCAAAGTGAACGTAACAATCATCATCAGTGGCAGTAAGCTGTTGTTCATAAAATATAAGTTTAAAGAAGGATGTTAAATTGTGCATAAAAGCGTGTTGATGGTCATTGGATAGTTAAACCAAAAAATTGCTGGACCAACTAGTAAATTGAGTTGTATTTTTAAAGTGAATAAAATTCGAATCCTGCTGGAAAGTCGAGGACTTTAACTTTTAGAATTGTAGAAACCATTTTATACATAAAAAATAATTGACTAAGGTGAGAGTATTATTATTGACTGTTACTAGAAGAATTGAATTGAATGTTGTTTTATAGAAGTTTAGCTATTAACAATTACCAAGTTAGGCCAACGATGGAATGAATGGTGTTTTTTTAAGGTAAAAAAGAGTTTGAATCTCTATACAAATACACTTCCACACTTTCTCGAGATTCAGATTAAGGTAAAACATATGTGTATATTCATTAATCAAGTCAGCCGTACAAACAAACTAAGCTCATCCACATATATATTATAATGGAAATATCAACCCAAATTGTTTTTTTAAGAAATAAAAAGAATGAGTATTTATTGACTATTTTAATATATTGTTAATGTTCAAATTTTTATACTTACGGTTTTCAAGTTTAGTGTTACTCATTCCGTTAATATAGCATGTTAAAGTATATTTTAGATTAGATGGCGATGAGTATTTTTTTTTTTTCAATCGAGGTGCGTGGGGCATTTAAAATTTAATTCGACTTTATTGTTAAAGAGTGGAGGTCTACTTACCTTTCGTCTCCTGATTTTTTTATTTGATGATTTGCATAGTTTGTGCGCATATTGACCACGTGCTTAAAAGACTTTAAGGAATCCGATGTCGCTTTCGTGATACGTGGTTAGCTAATTGTCTCTAGCTAGCTACCCAAAATGCATTTCCCTATCACCAATATGTATAGTGGTTTAGTGGGAATACTCACTCCATTATTGTATATTAGCACGACACATCATGTTATTGTTGCCTCACTATTTTCTATCTAAACAAACATCGTACGACCAACTAGATAATGACATAACACACGTTTTTTTTTCTCCAACTATATTATTCGACCAATAATGGCCTTAAAAATAAGGAAATATTATCGTTTTAATATGTCAACAATCGGTCATGACTATTTAGTACCTTAGCCTCTTTTTATTATTATTATTATTATTATTATATATATATATATATATATATATATATATATATAAGTTTTTAGTGATTTTAAGGTTTTGAAATGTGATTATTCAACAACACATGACTCGATTCGTCTAATTAGGGGCTCTCCTTGGTATTTATCCATGTTAAACCTAATCAAATAAAATGGGAGAATGTATATCACGAACTTGGATCAATGCGAGCGCTATACCTCGGGTAATAACTAATAAGCAATATCGTGGTGAGTTACGGAGTTCGGTTTGCTAGACATAAACTTTATATTAGGTGATCATATCTAACATGAGCTCGGGCTTATACGAGCTCCAACACTAAATGAGTCCTACGTTATTTCGAATAGTTGAGACAACTAAAATAAAATAATGAATTAAATAATAATAATAATAAATACTAAAAAGTCAATGACTTAACTAATGCACTTAAAATATAATTTTCCCTAAAAACAAACCATATATTATATAATATCCTTATATTTTTTATGCTAGTGTTTGGACATTTGGTCTGCCTATATATATATGTATATATATATTTTGTTTATATTGTTAGTAAGCAATATCCTAGTCAAAGGTTAAGAGTATGGATAATTTATTCAATTTTTTAGACGTACTTATACAAAGTTATAATGTACTAATTCCGTCTAACTTATTGTTAAAATGGTGGAAAAAAAACTTATATTAATTTGTTACTTATCATGTTCTTTTTACAAATTTTTAGCTCATAATATACCCTTTGCTAACCGAACTTTGCGGAAATTCACTATCTATTAGCTAAAGTTTGGAAAAAATTTACAATTTGCCAGCTGAACTCAGATAATACAGTGATAAATACATGTGCGCCTTCATCATCAACATTTAACTGCAAATCAGACCAACCTAGCAAACTGCAACTATACATAAATTCACATAGCAATTTGTAATAAAAAAAGAAGTAGCTAATTAACACTTTTTGTAAATCTATTTTTGTAGGGAACTGATATGGGAGTATAGCCGACAAGTGGTGGAGCTGGGAGGGAGACTGATGAAGATATTATCGACCAATCTGGGGCTGCCTGAGAATTCACTGCAGAATGCTTTTGGTGGGGACGACGTCGGAGCATGCCTGCGGGTCAACTTCTACCCGAAATGCCCCCAGCCGGATCTTACACTTGGTCTCTCGTCACATTCGGATCCCGGCGGGTTGACCCTGCTTTTACCCGATGAGAACGTCCCGGGTTTACAGGTCCGACGGGCCGACACTTGGATCACTGTCAACCCGGTTCCAAATGCCTTTATCGTCAATATCGGTGATCAAATGCAGGTATATATAAATCCCTCCCTTTCTCTATACTTAATTAAGACTTAACAACCAAATCGTTATCCGTTTTTTTTTAATTATGAATTGTTAATTAAACGTTGCTTCTTTTTGTTATATCAAGTTTTAATTTTAGACAAAAATATTTACATATCTTACTTTGTTGGAGTATTTTAGTATTTTTTTTTTCACATACATGTGACTTTTTTTTTCACGTCAACTGACTGAATTATTCATGAATTTTAGTTAGTTATATATTTACTCCTTCAAGATAATTCACTCAATTGTTACCAAAAAAAGTTACATGCATGTGGTGTGGGCGCATATGACGTTTCCTATCTATTTTAACGATTAAGACAGGTCGAACATCAACATAACTAAATTTTAAGAAAATAAAGTTTGGGTTTATAAAACGGCCAAGTTGATGCATTAGTTTGATTTTTATGAACTTACCGACTTGTATTGACCGAAATTTACTAATATTCATTTACCTATTTTTAGAATTGGTGTTCAATAATTTAAAGGTTAAGAAACTAAAAACAAGCTGAAGTATATGTGATTTTATGTCTTAGTTTTTTTATTGCTAGTTGATATCTGAAGTAACAGAATTATTGCTTTCCACCTTTTCATTTTAAAATTGTCGGAATAAAAAAATATTTTTTAAATAACAAAGAAGTTTAAACCATGAGCTACAAATTTAATACTTTGAAAATGTAGAAAACAACTCACTTTTATTGTTTAAAAACACATAAATAACGCTAAAATCAGACCGAAAAGTGAAAAACAACAAATCTTGTACTTCACCCATCGAATCATAACAAAAGAAAAATTGAGACACCTAATAATCTATATTTAAGACTGTTTTTAGGTTGTTAATATAGAAGGCCGAATAACATGTTGGGCCGAAACGGTCTAATAGAATTAGTTTGGTCCGAATCGGTTCTGGTTGGGAAATATTTGGGAAAACCAATTTCGAACCGGTATAGAATTGTTTTTCACCAAATCAGAGAACTCTTCCAACGATTTAGAACTTTTTTCCTGAACCTGTCCAGTTCAACCAGTTCGACTAGTGTGGTCAAACCGGTTTTTCCCAAGTTAATTTTTTTTTTGGCCATTTTTCCCAAGTTAATTGAATAAATTAAAATGATGTTGTACATTTTTCTATTGAATTGAATCTTTCCTAATCACGGCGGCGGCATCTAATCAAATGTGTCTATTAATTAGGTTTTAAGCAATGCTCATTATAAGAGCGTGGAGCATCGGGTTATCGTAAACTCGGGAAAGGAACGGGTTTCGCTTGCGTTTTTCTATAACCCGAAGAGCGACATACTGATAGAGCCAGCCAAGGAGTTGGTGACCCAGGACCGACCCGCACTTTACCCACCCATGACCTTCGATGAATACAGGCTCTACATTAGGACCAAAGGCCCTAAAGGAAAATCACAAGTTGACTCTCTAAAGACGTGATTAACTCACTATTTTTGTAGAGTCTTTATTTAAATAAAGGGTTAACACCCGAATCCTTATCTGGATTTTAACTCAATAATAAATTGTTATCCGAATTTTACATTGGTTAATTGAACTTTTAATTACGAGCAAAGTTTTAAATCAGTTGTAATTTATGTTAAATTTGGACATAGGAGGAGCATGTGCTGGATTCATAAAAAAAAAAAAATTAAATATGTTGTATTGAAATACATTTAATTGGATGTTAAACCGTGTGAGCGTCCAATTGAAAATATTTCGTTGCAATCTTATTATTTTATTGTTGAATCGATTTTGGTTACACATTAAAAGAACTCATGTGACCTGTGCATACTCATTTTCTGTCCAATTTAATACAAATTATAACGGATGCAATAACTTACTTGTAAATTGAAACTTTATATAACTAATTTAAAAATTAAGTCAAATCTTAAGTAGTTATTTGGTTAAGTCACCATACTTAATAGTAGCGGTGTAGCTAGATGTAAAAGAAAAAAATAGATTGTGCCTAATTAGTGCACATGAATTTTCATATTGCTGTTTTTTCTTTTTCTTTGCTTGGTGTTCTCATCATTGCAACACTCGGGCCTTATTGTGTTTTCCTTTTCATCACATGGACGTAGCATTTGTGTGATGTCGTCTGATCTATTTGGAGTTAGGAACTTCAGCTTTTGATGAGCTGTGGACGCGACTATTACATGCGGATTGATAGTCGTCCTCCCAAGGATGCCATAATATGCACCTAAGTGCTCCACCACAACAAAATTCACATTCACGTGAATCTATGTCCATCCTTGTCCTAGTGTCATTGATAGCGTTATCATTCCCAATGGGTATGTCGATGTTCCCGCGAAGCTTACCAGTGGGAAGTTCACCGGTGTTAGGTCTGTCATACCTCGGTCGAACTCCCTCCGTCCACTAGGATCCTCTTGATATCGAAATTAGCAATATCAACTGTTATGACCATGGCGTCATCATGTGGGAACACTATGTGCTCCATGTCCTTCTTAGAGAATCGGATGACCATGTCTTCCTCTTTTCTTTGTCATTTGCCTCAAATGACCATGTTCTCAGTTAGAGAAGCATACACTTCCCTTGCGTTTGAAGATTGTCCTCCTGCACCTATGCCCCCTTGAATGACATTGATAGTGCCCTTCTTGGGGGGAGGTGTGTAATCATCCATATTTCTCCTACCCTTGTCAATAGGCAATGGTTAAGGAGACGGCGATTGCTCTCTCTTGCTTCCAGTGTTGACGTAGTGCTTAAGACGTCTCTGCTGGATTTCTTTTTCAATCTTCTCCCTTAGAGTATTGCATGAGTTGTGTGATGCCCTCGGGCTTCATGAAATCCACATAATTTGTCTCCATCCGGAATTTGGTGTTCTGGCTTTTTCGAAGCCGGCACCCACATTCTTTGTTCCTTCATTTCTCGAAAGATAACTGTGAGAGGCGCATTCAGGGGACGAACTTGATAGCATTGACGCTATCTGGCCTCCTTTGTTCATTGAAATTTTACCTTTTGGAGGGGGTATCCATTCCTTTGTTCTTGGTTTCGCTTGCCCTTATTGTGGCTTACCCTTGCCGGGATTGTTTCCTTTAGTTTTACTTGGAGGAACCGTTGTCTTTGCACGCCTGATAGCTCTAGCCCTTTCCATGTCTATGTGCGCCTTTACTCGCACTGCGAGCTCTTCCACTGTGTTGACCATATCAAGAGCCATGCTGTCCGCTAGGGATGCTCTCCAGCTTCCCAAGTTTCTCATGAATGCGCGTATGATTTTCCCTCTGACATGTCTATTTCGATCTCAGCTATATTCTGGTTGAAGCGAATATAGTAGCTCGCTAGTGTCTCTTCAAGTTCTTGGTGAACGTCGTCAATGGCATTAGAGCCTTTCATGAGTTGTCTTTCTCCTAAGTATCTTTGAATGAACTTGGCTTTCAGTTGCTTATTGATCCCTTTGGGAAACCGAAGAACCAATGCGAAGCTGCCCCTAACCTTTCATCACTCGTCCGTCCCATTATGGATGCCTCGCGTTGTGCACGTGCTTCATTGGGTCTCCCTTTCCATTATACTTATCAATCTTTTCAGGAGAAATTCCCTCTGGGAAGCGCATGTCTATAAGTTCTTGCACGAACGGTTGTGACGACTTGTCATTTAGGCTATGCAAAGCTTTGCCCTTCGGCTCCATCATCTTCCTTGTCATTAATGCCTCAATTTCTTCCATCGTCATCACTACTTGTGGAAGGTCGGTAGGTGCGTTGAAGGTTGCATTTTGATTCATTGGTGGGTACTCGGCCTGGTAAGGCTGGTAGTATGGACTCTGCTGATATTGGTACTCATATGGAGACGGTGGTGGCTGCCTCCATGACTGGGGAGTGGGCGCATGCTCCTCTCTTTCTCTGTAAGAGTTCGCTCTTGCCGGGGCGTACTGATGTCGCTGATCGGGAGGCGGGATCGGTGATTACCTTGCATTGTGGTGCATCGGCGCTTGTCTTGCAGCTTGGGGGTAGGCGGTTGCCTTTCATGCTAGTGAGTTGGATGGTGCTTTGTGAATTGCGGGGGATACTTTTCCTCAGCTTGTGTCATGTTCAGTCATGCTCTTGGGGGAGCCTGACGATTATGACCGAGAGGGGGTGGTCCATATCCTCTTGTTCTCATTACTTCTCGATACGTCATCAGATCGTCTATGGAAGACATAAAACCTGTCGTGACCGGCGGAGCGCTTTGAGAGAACATTGGGCGTCCAGACGCCGCATATGTGTGCTGATTGAACATCGGCATGTCATAAGATGGCACTCCATGAGCTGGCATTCCATACGGCTGTTCCTGTGGAGGCATGTCATATGGGAATCCTTGGGGAGGAGCTCCCTAATGTGATATTTGAGACTGCGCTTAAGCTCTTTTCTGGACCTCATTGCTTCGAGTGCCTGCGCACCACAGGTGTCGAGGCGGTCAAAGACTCATCTTGAAGGACTGGTGGCACCTTTTTCGGCCTTGTCGCTCTTGGTACTTGTGAGTTGTGATATAGAGGTGGTCTTGAACATTCAGGTGGAGGCTCGTTACCCGCCGGGGGTTCGCTTCTCGACTGTCCACTTGTTATCCTCGATCTTTTTATAGCCAGACTTTTTGTTCGAGTCCCACGGACGGCACCATTGATGGATCACGCTCGTCGAGGTTCCGATCTTGGCGGTCTTTGTCGAGTCAGGATCGCTTTCCTTGCTCGTATTCTGCTCTTCTCGCTCCTTATCCCGCTTACATGCATGGGGTAAGTCGGGGTGTCCGGCGAACGCTCTGCGATGCTAAAATGAGAGTTCGGTTTTAGAGAGATAAAGTTCTAGAGAGAGGTCAGAGCACTCAAGTGAAATCAAGTTGTAAATGAGAGATATGAGGCCCTATTTATAAGGATTGTGTGATCTTGGCAACGGAGGGCCCCACATTATTGGGTGGGGTCCGCATAATATTCCATACGGAATTAATGGTGATGCACGTAGCGCGCGTAGCCCGGGTGATAGTCCCCCGGATGTCGAGGCCGAGCGCGGGGCGCGTCGACCCTATCATGGCCGGACTTAGTTCGGACGGAGGCCCTTTGGGAGGACTAGCACGTGTTCTTCGGGTCTCGGCAACTTACCGGGTTTGGGGTCGACGGGGCGACCAAGTCGAGGTCCAATAATTGGGTGTATATCCATCCGTTGATATTAAAATAGGAGAACAAACGACATGTTTAACATCACAAACATTGTTAAAATTTTATTTATACACATTAGTTTTATTTTTAATGATTTTTTTTATTAGTTTATAAACCAAAAAAATCATGAAAGGACAACATCCCTTAGATTCACCCTTATGATAGAGCACATCTAAATGTGCCCTTTTAAAAGAATGCAGCGGGGGAAGCTGCGCTCTTAAGTCTTTCCCTTTTTTGGAAAATGGCGTAGCTGATTTGTTGCGCATTTGTTACATTTTAATTTTTTTAGTGATATTTTTGTTATAAAAGACAGTCATGAAAATGATTATATATATTGTGTGCCTGCTATATATATATTAATTTACTATAAGAGAAATCCCAGCATTAATTCTCTCCCATTATAACAGCATATGTATGTATCTACTGTATCCGTAGTTTGTGACAAAACAAAATGCTTAGCATGAGCTTGAAAATAGAAAAATTAACATGCAATAACTAAGCTTGCTCATCCGCATGCATATATATATATATAATATAATATCGCTTGATTTCTCTTCAAAACTCTCCAGTACTGCTGAGTTTGTTAGTTACTAGATGTAGCCCGGCGCAACCGTAGATGGACACACTACGAGACTACTACTACTCCACACCAAGGGAAAACTGGGTTCACACTCTAAACCCGTTGCCATTATACGACTCATCAAATTAAAGGCGCCCGGCCCGGTCTTATCTTTTGTGTAAACCGCGTATAGATCAATATTGACGTGGTGCCACAACCGTCGATTCGAGCCCTTTTTGCAGCCCGTTGAGTGAGTTCTTCTGAATCGGTCTCGAACCCCTTTGAATTTGACAAGGTCTCGTCGGAGAGCCAAGGCAGTGGTGTCGGGGAAAAGGGGTTGTTGCTTTTCCGAGATCCATCTCTCTAAGAATCTCCCCTGAGACGACTCAATCTTGAGCTTCAAGTTTCTATGGGTCTTTTTTTGTTAAGAAAAAACATAGTGCATATAGGGTAAGTAATGGCTTCTTAGTACTTGTCATCAAAGTAACAGAACATTTCTTTTTAATAATGTGCAAATATATGATCATTACAATGCAGAATCAAGTGATTATTAATTATTAAGTGTAGCAAATAATAGCACTTAAAAGGGGAATTCTAAGGGAGAATTTTCTGGATAATATGAACGAAGAATTTTTAAACCGAGTCCCGTGCTGATCACGGTCTCCTTAAGACAATTTCGCCCCCTCACCGACTCATCGGTTGTGCTAGAGGATAAACATGGACGATTGTCTCCCAGGATAAAACGGCATTCCAGTGGCAAGCTAGCACGAAGCCCCACCAGTCGAACAAAACCTTGCCTGAACTCCACCAGGAACAGGACTTGCGGTCGAAACGACCTAGAAACCTATCGACATCATATAAAAGAAAGGATTCGAATCCAATTGAGATTGTCTTGAAAATAGAGAATATAAACTCTCTATTTATAGGGAGGTGGAAGCTTGTATTAATGACATCACAATAAATAAAATTAAATGTCCCTATTAATGAATCCGTTATGGATCATTAATTCGTCAAATTCAACGAATCTGGACGAAGACGGGACAACTCTGGCCGGGTGTACTAAGAACTAAAATTTCTCATTCACCCGATCAGGAAAATAGTCATGCCAATAATACATTTTTTCCAACAATCCCCCACATGAATGGAAATTCAGAGAGTACCTAGACGAACTTCTAGACTCAAGAATAGTGGAGCTCAACGGTCAATACCTGCAAAGAATAGGTAGGGGTAACCCCTTTGAACCTATCCCTTGTGAGATCATGCCTTCTCTACTGACTGGTCGGTAGACGCGATGTCCTTGAACCGACTGTCGTTGGTGTAAATGACGACATAACCCACACAGATACCTTCCTAGCCTTGGTTCTGTTCTCGCCCTGTGATCCGGTAAGGCCATGGAACACGCGCCTGGTTCTGCAAGCGTTTCTAAGAATTGCGCCCTCAACAATTCATTTCGAAGCGGCCCCACTTCTCACTCGCATAGGTGATTCTATGTCTCACGAGCATCATCACGACTCTGAGCTCTCCTTACGAATCATTAAAAGCTTTGCTTAATATGTGATCTCAACTAAGTAATTCGCATTATAATGCGCGGTTTAACTGATACTTGAGGATCATCTAACGCAAAAGCTTAACCTCATCTCCATCACTGTTTCTCATCATAGGAATGGACCCGAGGGTAAAGACCCCCACAGTGATCACACCCACTCTTGTGATTAGGTTGTCCCATTGAACCAAGTTCTTGGGATCTCCAGTCATCATGGTTGGGTTTTCCTTCTCAAGAGTGTTTCCTTCATGGGCATAAGTCACATTCCCTTCAATGATTTATCAACTCGCTCTCTTTGACCTTTAAAGGTTAGCGAATCCGCATTTATTTATAATACGCCATCATTGGACTTCGCAAAGTCATTGATAAAATTCAACTGAGAGCAGTTGTTAAGCCGTGTATTTTATCCTGTTTGACTACATAAATTTATACTTACACGCTTTTATAAGAAACTCTCATATTCAATTGTAAATGCGAAGGTTTTCTACCTTGCACAATTTATGAAGAGTTCTCAAATATTATTCGGGGTACCTTAATAAAGGAATCTGCTATTTAAAGCTACCCCCCACATTGACCGTGGCTCCAAAACAAACATGGTCTCAACCACATTATTTTAATTTCTTCCATAAAATTTTAACGTGTTAACACACGAGTTGGGTATGAGGTTATTACAAACACTCAATCACCACAACATTGATCCTCAGATCATTATTCATTAACATAAGTCCTCAGACCTTCATTTATTATCATTGGTCATTAGGCCGTTGTGGAGACCGTCATTTCATCAAATATTAGTCCTTAGACCATCGCGGTCCTCAGACCGTCTTTTCATCAAATATTAGTCATCACTATCATTTCCTCAATATTGGTCCTCAGACCCATGGTCATAAGACCGTCATGAGATCTATACTAGTTATTAGACAGTTATGGTCCTCAGACCGGCACAGTCATCAGACTGTCATGGTCATTAGATCGACACGGTTCTCAAACCGTCATGTAATCAATACTGGTCATCAAACCCTCATGGTCATAACCATTGGTCCTCATTGCATGTCATAGTCATTTCAAATGACTTTCTCTATCATCGTTCTCCATTCGGCTATGGTGGTTTAGCTCTAACGCTTTGTCCACCAAACACCACCATGCTATGTCATATGGACGTCATTATACCTTTCTAGTACCGCTGCACACCAAGCCCAAGTCTGCCATATGATTACTCATGTACTTCGGTCACGTCACACTTATAGGCAATATATATAAATTAGATTATGCCATAAATAAAACCGAAATTCCATAAGAGAAAAGATGCGGGTGGATTTGATCTTGCGACATATATCATCTAATGCACACCTCCTGTTGACCAACCTCATAGCCACTAAGCCAAACATTTAACCGTCAGCTGCGTTAGTATTTAAAAATAATAAATACTAATAAGCTCAAATTAAAATATCATTAAATGTAACCGAAATTCCAAAAGAAAACGGCTAATGCAGGATTTGATCTTGTGACGTGCTATTTGAATCAAAATAGATTCATCAAGCCAATCTGTTGTCATCCACACAGCAAGTGTCAGTTACATTTACTACTAACCATTAATTTAATTCAATAGAAAAAGTAACCGAAAATAGCCAAGGTAGAATCAATCCCGCGACCTACGGGTTTCCAAAGAAGTCGAGTCCAACCTGTGAAACAACTCAACTGCAATCTGATAAGCGTCATTATTCATTGGCAATAAATTTAATTAAATTATATTAAATGCCATAAATAACCGAGAATCAATCGTTAATTAAAACGGACCCCGGTTGAATTGTAACTGCGACCTCTCCAGCTCACCGTAAATGTTGTTGTCAGAGTCTGAAGGACTGAAACACTAGAGCAGTGCGTTATGTTAGCATTTAAAAAATAGTAATATTCTATTAATAAAATAAACGCCAAAAATAAATTTGACAAGCAACCCAAACGGTTACCACCGCTCAGGGTTTTTACGACCCGAACCGAAATCATCATCATCTCTACCCGAAGCTGAAGGATGGAGGGTGAAACCAAACCACCATTGAAGCATGAAGCAAAACTAAAACCACCATCTGGTCCAGTTTGT
Source organism: Clarkia xantiana subsp. parviflora (assembly GCA_036873135.1). Taxonomy (NCBI): domain Eukaryota; kingdom Viridiplantae; phylum Streptophyta; class Magnoliopsida; order Myrtales; family Onagraceae; genus Clarkia; species Clarkia xantiana. The sequence goes on along the minus strand of JAPTYO010000009.1, from coordinate 25,492,616 downwards.
TGATTGTACGTAATATCCTGAGCCAAAGTCGTCTCAAATATCAACTCGTTCTTTCCATGGTTGGCTCCATCTGAACCTAATTGGAAGCTTCGCCCTAATACGAGCAGTGACATCCTGATGGCGACGAAGAGCTTTGAGCTCGGAAAATCCGACCAGATACTCGAAGCTTGGGCGTTTTGGTCGATTCGTATTCGAAGCCAGCACCTCCAAGACAGACACCTAGCGGATTCCTGACACGCTGCCCAAATCAAAGTCGGCGATGGGATCGAGAATTCCGGCGACGTGGTCGATTCACAGCCATCGTCTCGCCCCATCTAGCCCTAGCTCAGATTGTCCGGGAAAAATCCTCAGCGTCATACATACATTCATACAACCCATTGTCAGTTTCTATCATTTACAAACAATATATATAGCATATAATCGATCTATATTGTATACAAACGTTCATCAATATACGATTGCGTACACATGTACATATATTTTCAAAATCGATATAAAAAAAAAAACTCGATTTTAACAAGCATTCGTTCAATTTTTCAGAAAATTAATCACCTTTAAAATACGAATAATTGTCTTAAGATTGTAGCAAATAATAGCACTTAAAAGGGGAATTCTAAGGGAGAATTTTCTGGATAATATGAACGAAGAATTTTTAAACCGAGTCCCGTGCTGATCACGGTCTCCTTAAGACAATTTCGCCCCCTCACCGACTCATCGGTTGTGCTAGAGGATAAACATGGACGATTGTCTCCCAGGATAAAACGGCATTCCAGTGGCAAGCTAGCACGAAGCCCCACCAGTCGAACAAAACCTTGCCTGAACTCCACCAGGAACAGGACTTGCGGTCGAAACGACCTAGAAACCTATCGACATCATATAAAAGAAAGGATTCGAATCCAATTGAGATTGTCTTGAAAATAGAGAATATAAACTCTCTATTTATAGGGAGGTGGAAGCTTGTATTAATGACATCACAATAAATAAAATTAAATGTCCCTATTAATGAATCCGTTATGGATCATTAATTCGTCAAATTCAACGAATCTGGACGAAGACGGGACAACTCTGGCCGGGTGTACTAAGAACTAAAATTTCTCATTCACCCGATCAGGAAAATAGTCATGCCAATAATACATTTTTTCCAACATTAAGAACAGAGAACTACGTACATACGCACCTCGTTTTGATCGGGTAATCGCCTTCGGAATTCGGTTTGTGCAAAAAGTAAAGCTTCCTTAAGTTGGGCACCGCTACAATATATAGGAAAAAGATACAAATTCCGAAATCAACGAGCCGAGAAATTCCGACTGAGTCTAGTCATCAAAATGCCACAAAAGTTGGTCTTTATTACACGCATACCACTGTGAGTGTAATTGGTGTTCGAAGTTCCGACATTCGCAACGTCTACCAACACTCCAATATACAGACAATGAATTAGCCTAGCTAGTTAGTTAATCTATGCTGAGTGAAACTAATTTTGCACTTACGGAATTGCAATTAGGCAAAAAAAGTATTTACCATTTGGTGCTAAAATTGAATTTTTCACCCAAATAACACTTTTACGTGTTAGTATAATACGATATATCAGGTCTATAAAATACTCAACTACGCGAAATCCATTTGCGTACTGAGTTCAACACGTCCGTTATTTGCATCAAATTCATGATTTATGAGTATTTTTTTGGCCAAGATTTATGAGTATTTAACATAACTAATTTAATCAATAAATTAAAAAAAAATCTCTTTAGATGTGAATTCCATTCGTGTCCCCTTTTTATGATATATTTTTTAGTTTTTTTTCTTAATTTTAGGTAGTTTTGATTGATTTTTTAAATAAAAAAAAAAACTATTGACGTTAGGTGAACGGATTGATCGGTGAATTATTGATGGAAAATTGGTTTAAATAGTTTTATCTTCTACGGTTAACCATTCATTATAAAAAAAAAAAATCATATCAGTGAAGGGTTTTTTTTTGGAAAAATGTTTTTTTTAATAAACCTAATTAAGCTGGATGAAGGGTTTGACCGGATAAACCTTATAAGAAAAATTGTGTGTACAATCTGGCTGATTCAACAAAATAAGGAAAAAAGTGAATTGTAATTAATTTATGTTGAGAGAAACTAATTTTGTTGCACTTAAGGAATTGTAATTAGACCAAAAAAAAAACGAATATTTACCATATGGTACTGAAATTGGGTATTATCTCTGCAATACTTCTCCTTTCAAACCTTCCTTCTGCAAGTGGAATGTTGCATGCATGCATAATTAACAGCCGTACGTGCATGTAGGCAATTTTCATAATTTCTAAGTAGAAATTAACAAGCTAGGTAGTGAATTATTTAAAGTAGTAATACTTACTACTAGTTAGGGGTGGCAACGGGTCACGGCGTGACCCGCGGGCCCCGCCCCAATTTTGATCCGTTGACCCGCGATCCGTGATCCGTGGGGCGGGTACGGTTTTGGGGTCGTCCCGCCCCGTTGACCCGCCCCGCCCCGTATGTGGATAATTTATATATATATTACACGTATTTATATAAAACTTTATAGGTAATATAATACATAGTTAAAATAATTAGGTTTTGTGACTTGTATTTGGATTTGAAGTTAAATTTATTATTTGTGATTTAAATTTTTAATTGAATTTGTATATGGTAAATATATAATTTAGGGTTTAAATTGATAATAATATATTATGTACCACTAATAGGTGACCCGCGGGTCGACCCGCCCCGCCCCACGAACTGTGTGGGGCGGGCACGGGTCGACCATCTCGACCCGCGGGGCAGGTACGGGGCAAGCGATACCCGACCCGCCCCGTTGACAACCCTACTACTAGTAGTTTATGGTACAAACTTCGATATTCGGTATTTCTGTCAAAACATTGTCAGATCAACTTCAGTATCATGAAAAGATCACTTCACATTACATTTTATTTTAATCTTAAAAAACCATCTAAACTCTAAAGTATGTCTCAATTTATTTATTTGTGTTATTGGCAGGCCGGCGAATCAGATACGGTATATTTCACTTTTTCGTCCAAAAGTCTGTATCAAAACTGTCGGAACGAAATCACGTGACCCGCACACAGCACACTGTTACAAACCAAATGGAAGAGCTCAGCCCAATAAATTAGTCTATTCGGTGGAATGACCCACTTGACTTATATACACCACATTAGTTGGATTCCAACTGATGTGATATATAGAACCATGACACACATGACATGTTTTTATTGCTATTAATTAGCTGATGTATCATATTCGTTACGATTAACTTTCTGAAGTATCAGATTTCTTGTCAAAAACTAATAATTATCACGTGTGAATCATGTAATTTGTCTTTATAAGTTTTAACGCCGACTTTTGGACGAAAAAGTAAAACGCAATGAATTTAATACAGGAATAGCCGATCATATAATGAATAAGTAGTTGAGATGACCTGTAAGTGGCTTTTGACATGGTAGATTGTTAGTCCTTCAACCGCCATAGCCGTAAGGATACCCTTTGGTGTAGCCCCTGCATGCATGCAACACGTACGGCAACCCAATTATACATACAATATAGCTAATCAATAATCATGAGTGATAGACAAGTGACGTGAAATCGACTCTCTTAAAGCTTTAAAGTTTTAAGTGAATGCTCAGTTAATGGTTTTATTATCTAATTACATGCCGCCCTTCACTATATGCTCGTGCCTTGTTGAACCATTATAAAGCTTGTATGATGATGCACGAGTTTTGTTTATACCATTTGATTTTGCTTAATAATTGGAGTATTGAAAATTGACACGGTCATAGAAGCTCTAATACCATCGCGTTGAAACTAACAACTGATTAGTTGTGTTTGAACTTACTATCGGGACCACCGAGGCGATTGAGCGCATCGACGAACCGATCGTGCAACTCGTGCGTCCATTTGAGGCGCTCGGACTTACTGTTATTGGAGGAGCTGTTCGCACGATTAGAACCACCCATCTAATTCAATCGCCCTGGAAGAAATACAGACCTAGCTAGCTTATAATTATCAACTAATTTGTAAATAAGATTGCTTACTAATATATAATACAGAAATGTAATGAATATACATAGATATAATTATAATTAGGACCCGACTGATCCACCGTCTTCTTCCAAACTTGAACAACTCGGATCGCTCACTTCTGTCGCTACTCACTAGTTAAGAACCAGGCGCCGCCCGTCGAGCATCCCATCGCAGGATCTCTGAGCACCACCAGGACCAGACCTTCTCCCAGTCACCAACCTCTTTGCCGGCTCCGTCGTAACCAAGTCGCCCAACCACGTTCTCGCTATCTCCGATGTATGCATGGATGAAGTGCTCAACAGCAAGATGGCAATGTTGGGTCCGACACCTGGGCTGAGAAGATGTGGATCCCCAAGGCAAGGTTAGTTATATTATATATGTATATATTGAATTGTATTAATTTTGTATTATGTGACTTATTTATCATACATACATGACTAATGATATCACTTAGTCAAAGATGATTTTGCTTTTTAGGCGTGGGTTTTAATAATATTGAATGTGTTTATGATTTGTTGTTCTGAATGTAGGAATTTTGTTCATGCCTCTAATTTTGTAACTTGATGTTAGGATAGGTATCTAAATTAAAATATAAGAAATATGGCAAAATTTGTGAATTGAGTACCGAAAGGGCGAGATTAATTACATGTCTCTTAAATCTGTAATAGGACCTCCGAACTCGAATTTCTGATCGTAGACCGATTTTATACCTAGGCACACCTGCTGCTGCAAACCCTGGATAGTAACAAGGCGATTGTTCAGGGTGGTGGGAGGAGGTTCAAATGAATTCTAAACTGCATCGTCCGTACAATGAGGGAGTAAGGTGTCCCGTCGCTGTGGCAAGGAAATGGCAAAGGCATCAACTTTTTGCGTTAATTGATTATGTCATCTAACTCAAAATTCCTAATTTTTCATCAGCAGGGTATAGAGCTTTGAAATTCACATACTCAATTGAACCAGCTGGGGAGTGGAACTCAGACCACATATTTTTTGGAGACCAGAACTTTCTCGAAGATCAAGAGGATCTGAACTCGAAGGTGTCTCACATCACTGCTTTTAACTGAATCTGATCATATAAGTTTTTTAAACTTAAGTTGACAACTTGTGTGAGATAGATTACCGCATTGAATTGCTAATAGTGGTAATCAGTGTCTGTGTTTTGACAAATACATACATGATAGTGTTACAAGACAAATCTCGGAATGAATTTTGTGGCGCTAAATTTCTGTCTCGTACGCAGAGTTTTTCTCTTTTCGTTCTTAAGATCAAGTAGAATGCAGTTTTTGAACTTTTATCGGTGTCATTCTGTCTAGAAATGGGAAGATATCTAACGTGCCCATACGGTGACTGATGAAATGCCGCTTTGAGCATTTTGCTCCTTTCATCCGCTCGCCGAAGAAGCTATGTCACGGAGTTCTCATCAAGACTCGCGGAATTGACCATGGGTTTGTGATCAAAATCCAGGCGAAGAAAGCAGCATCATAATCCTGATGTTGATATCAGCGATCCTGATTGGAAATCCAAGTTCCAGAAGGACTTTGAATTCGGAAAAAGGGTATGTTGTCTTCTTCTTCAATGCAAAGTCGCACTTTTTTCAATTTGTTGAAAAATATTTGGGTTCTTGATTTTTTTCAGAGATTGATTGGGGGGTTTGTCGTATTTCGCAGATGTTGTCTTGATTATTTTGAAAACTATCTGCAAAAAAGAAACAGAATGCAAAGTTGCATTTTTTTTTTTTCCATTTGTTTAACAATTTATGGGTTCTTGATCTGTTACAGAGATTAAGGGGTTTATCGTATTTTGCGAGGGCGGAGAAGAAAGACGAGACAGTTTTCTTGCATGATTTGGGTTCCTTAACTAGCATATACGATAGGTGAGTTCTGCAAAATTTCACTATAAAAATGTTCCAAAGTTTTGGAATTTGAAAACTCAAAGTTACAATGTAATAAATGCTGATATGCTTTCCGGATTCTAGGGCTTGTGAGCTGTTCTATTATTCAAAAGGCAGTCAGGTCGATTATGGCCAGGAACATAGCATTGCTTGCAGCCATTCGCAGTTTGGTCGGGTTTATGATCAAGGTTAGTTACAAACACTTTTTCATGTTCATGTTAGTGTGTTCTTGATCGACTAATTTGATGCTTATTTCCACTTCGTTTGTAGCTATATATGATTTCCCTCATTTCTTCAGCTGTTGTGATATTAATTATCTTAACTCTGATTATTTAGAAATGAATCCTGGTAGCTATTAGCTTAGAACTTACATTTTGTTTCTACAATTCCACCTGTGTGGACTGGTGATGTTGATCGGAGCATCAAGTTATGAACGAGAGAGATATTGTAATCATATGTTAATAAGCTGGCTTATTTCTCAGTAGGTGAAGAGGGAATAATGGATATAAAATTCATGTTTGACTTTTGTAAGAGTAAGTAGAAAATGAGTGTTGTCAAAATCGGCCACATCTTTTGATACCCATAACAAAGTCTATACTCACGTTGTGATGAGCTGCAATTTCAATATCGAAGAGTTGTTCATTCAATGTATATTGCAGCAAAAATCTGCCAAGAGGTAGTTTGGAGAACAATGATATAGATTTCCGAGTTTATGTTCATTATGGTATCCCATCCAGGGCATCAGTTCTCTTTTTTTATTTCTTTTTTTTTTACTCTGCAAGAATCTGTCGATATTTCTGATTCCATTTTCTTGTTCCTAGGCATGGTCCAAGTAATAAATGCCCAAGTTTCTTTTGGATCCCAATTCCAATGAAAGAAACCCTATTTCATTGCAAGGCTCTATCCATCTACACTTTCTCAACCCTGTTTTTTCTTTTTCCTCTTTTCGGATGAGAAACATTTCTTATAATGAATCAAACCCATGTTTGAAACAGTCCAGCAAATTTTGGCAATTCTGTTCGAGCTCTTTTGGTCCATACGGTTTGATTGAACTCCTTTTATGTTAATGGTGTGATCTCTTTAGTGAAAAGCAACTCTGGGAATGGTTCACTCATTTTGGTTTGATTTCTTTATGTTTTTAATTAGTCTACTTAATCAATAAGGGTTTATAGGTATTTTAGTACCCTATGTTTGTCCACTTTTGGCTTTTGGTACCACATGTTTGATTTTGCCTATTTTTGGTACCATACGTTTGCCAATTGCATACTTTTGGTCCGACCGTTAGTTGACCGTTAGTGTTGACCGTTAAATAATCACGTGACTTGCACATGTCTAGCCCCAAATTTTGATTTTTTTTCAGTTTAGTCAAATTTTTTGTCCTAACTTTTTATTTTTGCAATTTAGCCCTTAAACAATTTCAACCGCACCCTAGTACTAAATTGACCTAGTCATGGTCGACCCATGGCTATGTCGGACCATGACTATGTCGGACCATGACTAGGGTCGCCGAACCCGGGTGACCCTAACCATGGTCCGGCCTAGCCATGGGTCGGACCGTAGCTAAGTCATTGTAGCAATTGGGTCCAATTGGGGTCAATTGGACCCTAATGCTAAATTGACCTAGACATGGTCTAACCCATGCCTAGGTCGGACCATGGTTAGGTTCACCCGGGTCCGGCGACCCTAGCCATGGTACGACCTAACCATGGGTCTGACAATAGCTAGGTCAATTTAGTCCTAAGGTGCGTTGAAAATGTTAAATGGCTAAATTGCAAAAATAAAAAGTTAGGACACAAAATTTGAGGACTAAACTGAACAAAATCAAAATTTAGGGTTGGGCATGTGCAAGTCACATGACTATTTAACGGTCAACTCTAACGGTCAACTAACGGTCGGACCAAAAGTATACAATTGGTAAACGTATGGTACCAAAAATAGGCAAAACCAAACATGTGGTATCAAAAGCCAAAAGTGGGCATATATAGGGTACCAAAAGACCTATAAACCCAAAATCAATAATGATAAATATGATTGAGTTTTGCGCTTATTTCTTCAGCAGTGCCTAATTAGTATTGATTCATGTTGCACTTATGTATCAATTAAGAATCATTCATCTATAAGTGTGTGTGTAGAAATAAGCGCAAAACACAATCCTATTTATCATTATTGATTAATTAGACTAATTAAAAACATAAAGAAATCAAACCAAAATGAGTGAACCATTCCCATAGTTGCTTTTCACTAAAGAGATCACACCATTAACTTAAAAGGAGCTCAATCAAACCGTATGGACCAAAAGAGCTAGAACAGAATTGCCAAAAGTTGCTGGACTGGATCAACGAGGACATAAACTCGGAAATCTATATCATTGTTCTCATTTTAAACATGGTTTTCACTGCTGAATCGTTTCACATCAACCTAAGAGTAATTTCACACGAAATTCTCCATCTTGTAGACAAAGCTTATCCAATGATCAATCATTATGAGCATAATCGTGTTATAATAAGGTTGAAATTGAGTTCATCAATGACATTCCTGGAGATATTCATTTCTTCGTAGTCCCCTTATAAAATCCTCACAAGCTACAAGGCAATGTCCGCTTTACAGCCGCCTCTTTACTCGAAATACTCACCGCCGCAGTTCCCATTCCTCGTCCTCGGAAATGGCTGAAGATATCTTCCCTGAATGTCGGCCTCGGAAAACCAGACCCTCCCGCTCCAAACGGACTGGTGAATCCGACTCAGTGAAGATAACATCGGCGCTTCTAGGGTTGAACCTGAATGACGTAAATCCACCGTGCCGCTGTCAGAGAATCTGCCGGATCCAGGCGGAGGAACTTGACCTTTGAGCCCTCTTCGTCGTACTGGTCATAGATTGCACTCTTCTGAGGACCTAAATGGTTTGTGAAAATTAAAGGTAGTCAATCGTTCAATTGGAGTTAAATGTATATTGTATCTCAGATTTTCCCAGTTTATGAAAACCCTAACCCTAGATTTTCACGAGCAGACTTCGGGTTCATTGCACAGAGTTCCTTCATCTGGTCTATGCTCCCCCTTAAATACTAAACCCTAAGTAGAATAATTGTCTTTACACCCCAAAATAAATAAAGGAACTCTTACGACCCTAAACAATCTTCTGAGTCACAAAACAAACCAGCAACAGAATAAGACTGGGCCAAAAACAAGAAGGCCCAATCCAAACAAACATTCAAACCATAACAGAAAAGGAAATGCAACTTGCAAATACTTGGGCTGAACCCAACGAACCAAACCACCACCAGTGCAGCCCATCCTCAACACCCCCTTCAAGCTGGAGTCCCTTTTCAGCATGGAAACTAAGAACTTCATCCTGATTACCCTTGAAAACATTCTTCAAACCCAACCTGTCACTCAAAAAATAATGTTGCTGTCCTGCCAAAACTTTAGTAAAAATATCAGCATCTTGTAACTCAGACCTAACAGAGAACAGCTTAACAGTTCCATCCACAACCTTTTCACGAATCAGATGACAATCAATTTCAATATGCTTAGTTCTCTCATGGAACACTGGGTTAGTAGTAATCTTAATTGCAGCATCATTATCACAATACATAATAGTAGAATCAGATTGAGGAAAAGACAATTCCCCCATCAAACCCCTTAACCAAATAATCTCCTTAAGCAAATCTGCCATACTACGATATTCAGACTCTGCAGAAGACTTGGAAACGGTGGACTGTTTTTTAACTTTCCATGAAACCAAGGAGTTACCTAGTTTCACACAAAAGCCTGTAACAGATCTCCTAGTTTCCAGACAACTGCCCCAGTCTGAATCAGAATAACCAACCAACACAGGAGAGGACTTTGAGTCAAGGAAAATACCCTTACCAGCTTCACATTTCACATACCTCACTATCCTCATAGCAGCCTCCCAATGAGAGAGTTTTGGTTCCTGCATAAACTGGCTCATATGCCTCACTGCAAAACTAATATCAGGGCTAGTGATAGTCAAATACAATAACTTCCCTATCAGTCTTCTATAGCTAGTGACATCACTTAGGGGTTTATCAGACTGATTCAAATTCAGATGATTATCATAGGCACTGGTAGTCAATTTCAAATTCAATTCCATAGGAGTTTTAGCAGTTTTAGCAGCAGATAGACCAACAGAAGAGATCAAATCTAAGGCATATTTCCTTTGTGAAAGGATAATACCATTAGGAGATCTCAAAACCTCTATTCCCAAAAAATATCTCAATTCACCCAAATCCTTCATTTTAAAACTGTTAGTTAACACTGACTTTAACTCAGAAATCAAACTTGAATTATTACCAGTGATTAACAAATCATCCACATAAACTAAAACTAGAGCAAATTGATCACCCTCATGCTTAATAAACAGTGAATAATCATGTTTGGACTGAGTAAACCCCCCTTTACTTAATGCATCAGCCAACTTGATATTCCACTATCTACTAGCTTGTTTTAAACCATATAGGGATTTGAGTAATCTGCATACCAACCCCCCTTGATTACCAAATCCTTCAGGAACTTGCATAAACACCTCCTCTTGTAAATCACCTTGTAAAAAAGCATTATAAACGTCCATTTGAAAAAGAGGCCACTGAAACATAGAGGCTAAGGCCAAAACAACTCTCACAGTATTCATTTTAACTACAGGGGAGAAGGTTTCATGAAAACCAATCTCATATTTTTGTTTAAAACCTTTGGCAACTAACCTAGCCTTATGTCTTTCCAAACTACCATCAGATCTATATTTCAGTTTATAAACCCACTTACATCCAATGGCTGTTTTACCTTTGGGCAATGGAACCAGCTCCCATGTTCTGTTTTCTTCTAAAGCATTTATCTCATCCTTAATAACCTGAATCCACTTGGGATCTTTGGCAGCTTCATCATAACTATCAGGTTCTACATACTCAGAAAAAGATGACAGAAAACCTTGATATTGATTAGATAAAGCATTATATGACAAATATTTGTGCATAGAATATAACGAAGGGGAACAATTCATCACATAATCATTTTTCCAAATAGGAGGTCTGACTGTTCTTCCAGACTTAGTCACCTGATACACAGACTGATCAATGGGAGCAATATTGATATTACCATCAGAAGCATCATCATGCTCATCATCTGGTGGAGAGTCATCAGAATCAGAGGAAGGTCCATCACCTGACTCTTGCATAATGGGTTCATGTGAATCAAAGGTAGGGGACACTGATTCCTCAAAAACATGATTTTCTATATCTGAATTATCATAGGAAGCTTCAATATAATCATATTCAAAGAAAATAGGCATCTGATCAAGCTGTCTTGTTTTAAAAGGAAAGATACTCTCATTAAATTTTACATCTCTGCTTATAAATAATTTTTGTTGGGCTAAATCATAGAGACGATATCCTTTTTGAGTTTGAGAGTAACCCATAAAAACAGATGCTATGGATCTTGAGGAAAGCTTGTCAGTCACCAATAGATTCTTTGCATAACAGAGACAACCAAATACCCTAAGGTGATCAAAAATTGGTTTCTTTCCAAAGAAAACTTCAATGGGTGATTTCCCATCTAAAATCCTTGTTGGCATCAAGTTAATCAAATAACAAGCAGTCAAGACACATTCACCCCAAAACTGATTTGGCAAATGGGCCTGTAATTTGAGTACTCTGGCTACTTCCAACAAATGTCGATGTTTTCGTTCCACTCTCCCATTCTGTTGAGGAGTGTAGGAACAAGAAATTTGGTGTAAAATACCTTTTTGGTTAAACAATGTGTTAAGGTGATCATTAAAAAATTCACCACCGTTATCTGTTCTAAAACTCTTAACACATTTCCCAAATTGGTTTTCTATTTTGGAAATAAAACTCTTTAAAACAATGGAGACATCAGACTTAAACTGCATCAAATGAATCCAGGTAACACGAGAATAATCATCCACCAGGGTCAAAAAATATCTCTTCTCATCATAGGTTGGACAGTGATAAGGTCCCCAAACATCACAGTGCACCAAATCAAAACTAGAACTGGCTCTGGAATCAGAATTGGGAAAAGGACTTCTTATTATTTTTGCTCTAGGACAAATGTCACAGCTATCAATACAAGCTGCTTTATTTTCAGGAAAAGTAAAATTGTCCAGGTGTTGATAACTTTCAATGAGGCATGACCAAAACGTCTATGCCATAAAAGAGCTTTGTTATCAATAGCAGCATGACTAAAAATGTTTTCACCTGAGTGTGATTTAAAAAAATAAAGTCCCATATGTTCATTCCCAGTCCCCAAGACCTTCCCACTTGAGAGGTCCTGCAGAATGGCATAATTTGGATAAAAGACAACAGCACAATTTAACTCTTTGGTAAGCTTTGAAATAGAGAGCAAATTGTACTTAAAAAGGGGAACATATAATACTTCAGACAATTTTATATCCTGGTTAAAAATATGAGTCCCTATCCCTTCAATGGCAGAAGAACCACCATTAGGCAAAAAAACATGTGATCCAGATTTGTTGGAAATTTGTTTGAACCAGTCCTGTTTAAAACACATATGATTTGTTGCACCTGTATCTAGAATCCAGTTATCATGTACATTAAAAGGAGAAGAGGATAGTGATATACCAGCAGTATTGGCTTTTGCCTCCGTGGAGTTTGCAGCAGCACCTGCTGAGATAGCAGTCCTACCAGCGGTCCCCATCGTTTGCAGCAGCCTCTCAAATTGTCCATTGGTGAATGTCACAGTCCCTTGGTTACCTTCAGATTGGCCCTCTTCATCTTCTTTGCTCACAGTGTTCCCAACATTGGCCTTAGGAATGTTCCCTTTAGCCTTCTGTTGCTCCTTGAGCTTGAAGCAACCATCCTTAGAGTTGCCCTTTCTATTGCAGAAATCACATCCACGAGCAAAACATCTATCATAAGTGTGTCCCCTTTTATGGCAAAAGGAACACTCAAGATTAGGGTTTCCCTTAGGTTTGTCACCCTTTGAAGCCATACTTCCAGGACCAATTTCAACAGCACCAGCAATATCGTGTGTGATCCCTCTCTGTCCTTCTTCTTGAATTAGGAGATTATAGGCTTGATTTACTGTGGGCAAGGGATCCCACAGCAGAAGACTGCTTCTGACATTAGAATAGTTGTCATTGAGTCCCATTAGGAATTGGAACAATCTCAGATTATCTTTGTGCTCAATGTGTTTCAGAAAGTCTTCCCCAGTGATATGAGGCAAGTCACACACTGAGTCAAATTCGGCCCAAAACAGTCGTAGTTTGGTGAAGAAAACAGAAATGGAATCAAGATTCTCTCGAGTCATGACAATCTCCCTATGCAATTGATAAGTTCTTGACCCATTAGCTTTCAGAAACCTTTGCTTAAGATCTTTCCAGGCAGTGAAAGCATCTTCAGAGTACATAATTGAACCAGCTAAATCATCAGATATGGAATTCATGATCCACCCAAAGACTACAGCATTGCAACGATCTCACAACTCATGGAAAACAGAATTGAAACTATCTTTGACACAAATGCCAGTGACGAAGCCAAATTTATTCTTGCCAGTCAAGAGAAACCGCATAGCACGGCTCCATTTCGCATAGTTCTCTTGACCAGTAAGAATGGTGGAAGTCATACGAACGGACGGGTTATCATTAGCATGGAGGTAAAGAGGATGGAAGGAATCTACCAGAGACAGGGCGTCGCGATACTCCTTACTTGAGATGTCGATTAGAGATTTCGGAGAAGACGTCTCTTCAAGTTTACTCGCCATTTTCGTAGCGGCTAATCAAGGAGCAAGTATGACAAATCGCGATTTCAATAGGAATGAAGCAGACATCAAGGCCGGGGAAGCGCAGTAGATCTCCCAATTTTCGACAATATTGCGAAATCCAGGAGGAAGACGAAATGGCAGGAACAACACAGATTCGAATGGATGCGTGATGAACAGATACACAAATCCACTCAAGATGAAACAATGAATGCGCTCAGGATCGAGAAGACGAACAAGAAAATCGCCAGAATCGCTCTGATACCATCTCAGATTTTCCCAGTTTATGAAAACCCTAACCCTAGATTTTCACGAGCAGACTTCGGGTTCATTGCACAAAGTTCCTTCATCTGGTCTATGCTCCCCCTTAAATACTAAACCCTAAGTAGAATAATTGTCTTTACACCCCAAAATAAATAAATGAACTCTTACGACCCTAAACAATCTTCTGAGTCACAAAACAACCAGCAACAGAATAAGACTGGGCCAAAAACAAGAAGGCCCAATCCAAACAAACATTCAAACCATAACAGAAAAGGAAATGCAGCTTGCAAATACTTGGGCTGAACCCAACGAACCAAACCACCACCGGTGCAGCCCATCCTCAACATTTTAGGCCTGGAAGATTTGCTTGAATTTATTTAGCTTCAGATTTCTTCTTGTTGTTAGGGTTCTTATCGGGATGCCATTTCATGTCGAGCTTCCGATAGGCGTCATCCTCCTTTGAGCTGCGATCCACCTGGAGAATAGTCCACGCCCATCACTGCTGTATTTCTTCTTTAGCAAATATGGAGAGTTTGTCTTGCTGGCAGCGTTTCTGTTTGTTATGACTTTCTTTTAGAGCAGTCATTACTAAGTATTGAAATTTAATATTGTTGAAATTATTAAAAACAAAAAAGGTTTTTTTAAGGCTAACTATAAGACAAACTCATTTATTATCTATCACATTGGAATCAAATCTAACCACTTCATTATCATTTTCATAAACTATATCTTCACGGTCGCTTCAAGTACGTAACGACACACCTTTCTTGCAATACATAATATATAAAATAGCTCATCCACTCCGATTATTGTAATCATTTGCGGCTTGGCAATGCTTTATTATATCACCCAACTACCGCAATAGTTAGTTTAAGTGGTTCAATGCCTATTTTTAGTTAAGACGGACTTGTTTTTTTGGTAAAGAGTTAAGAGCATGTTATATAGATTATACGTCTCAGTGTATACTTTAAGTATTATTATTAGAAAATGAATAATATTTTCATTAGTTAAATCTATTTTGTTATGTCGATACACCATATATAGTGTTTTTATAATATATAACACATAGTTATATTTAAGTCTTGCATTGTGGAAATATAAGTGGAACTCATCTTTAGAAATTACTAAGCAACATCAATATAGCAAGATGATAATGGGGTGATAAATGGTCTCATCATTTGTATGTAGTTTGTTGTACTTTATATGTATAATATTATACATAAAATATAATAAATTGTTATATAAAATATGAAGGTTGAACCTTATTTAAATTTATTTTTTTTTTCAAATATATATAATTTTTCTTAATAAGAAATTTCATTAAAAAAAAAATTGAATCCACCACTGGCCCACACTCAAGACAAGTTATTAGAAGGCTTACATTCATAACCTCTTGGTTTTTTTTTTTTTTTTTTTTTTTTTTTTTTTTTAAACACTTTGGGTTAACTCATTTTTATTTGAGGAAGTTAAATAAAGTTTTTACATTTTGGTTAACAAAATTAGATCCATGTGATCCATCTCATCTCTCTTTAATATAACATAACATGTTTGTTTTTATTACCATGTTTATTTCTTAGATTCGATCTTACTTGAAATTTGAATCCAAACAAGTTGGAATAACAATTTTGGCATCCAAATCTAAAAATGACTATTCATTGACTTCGGGGAATATCGATTCCGACATACATTAGCAAAAATAAAAATATACCCCTACAACCCGACCGAACACCACCCCAACTCAAACAATCCAGCACCTCAACTCTGGACGACCACTAATTAACTCCAGCTGCCATGAAACTGCCCGGAAGGTCGTCAACAGCTACCTTTGGCGTTGGAGAGATTCGATTGGGAGCTTTTTGAAAATAATTGGGGTCACAAAAGCTCCATTAAAGTACTCTGAACAGAGTCGCAACGAGCTCCAATGGAGCCCGCTTTGGCTCTGATCTGGGCCAGAAGGCTCTTTATGCATCGTTGGAGCTCCTTGTGGCTCCTATTTTCCTTTTTTTACCCCAACCGAAACTCTTTGTGGCTCTAATCAGAATAATAAGGTGCTTTTTGGCCTTGATTGGAGCCCCAGTTAGAGCTTTATAGCTCTGATCGGAGCCCTTGATGGCTCTAATTAGAGTATGAGTGCTCCAAATCGGAACTCTCAGGCCCAAAGATGCTCATTGACGACCTATCTGATGACCTCGTCGGAAACCACCCTCACAAGTTGTGGATTCTTTTATTTAATTTTTATAAAGAGTAAATTTGTCGTTTTATATCGTATTCCTATTTATTATCGTATTTAATTGATAAAAAAAATTATATATTTTTTAGTCCAGTATACATATTCTTTATTCATATTTCATTTGTCAAACGTGCCTACATAAACCAAAATTGTGGGGTCTAAGGGGGTGTTTGGATGGATGTAATGTGGGATGTAATCTCACATTACGTCTCACATTACGTTGTTTGGTTGGTCAAACGACATAATGTGCATTGTAATGTAATGTGCATTGTAATTTGAAATTACAAACAAACTCCATTCAACGTAATGTTAGATTACATCCAAAAACTGATGTACATGATGTTCGTACAAAATGATTGTCTTTATAGTTTATTATAATAATAATATTATTATTAATCTTATTATCTTTTTATTTTTATTTTAATATATTTCATAACTCATTATTATAATAAATAATAATGCACATGATGTTCGTATAAAATGATTAAATCTTTTTCATTACATCTTTTATGAAAATTATCTTATAAAACTACATATAATGTTTTAATTAATATAATTGTAGTAGTTGGGCGTATTGAGTTTAAATATTTACTCTTTGAATTCATAAATGACTATAGTCTTAATTTGTTGGGGTTCAATGTTACCAGCATAGGATGTAGTTCGGGTAGAAAGTCTTGATTCGTTTCTCAGGGGCAAGGGTCTAGGGTTAATGCCAATTCACACATAATTTTTAAGAAGTTAGTTGTTGCCAAAATATTTATTCTTTTAAATCTTATCATATTAAGATATAATATACTTTCATATAAAATAATATAATAATAATAAAGTCACATTACAATGCATATTACAACGCATACATTCCACATTACAGCACAACCAAACATTGTAATCTAACATTACATTATATAGTTTACATTAGTTGTAATCTCACATTTCAAGTAATCTCACATTATGTCCATCCAAACGTCCCTAAATGTCTCATTAGGTAAATACTTTGGGACTACCGGAAGTGGTGGTCTTGTGGTCAAGAGCGCTTACTCCCCAACCCTTGTATTTCCACTCGCGACTCAGCTCGGTTTAAGCGGGGGTTGGTTTAAGTAGGTTGGGTGACAAATCGGCCATAGGAGTACTCCGGGATATAAACGAGGGCAACAAATGTCGAGCATATGACGATGCCGCCCCTTTTCATTTCGTGGAAGTCCAACTTTCTATTCACTCGTGGGATCCGAGCGGTCAGGGGGACCACCGGGCTCCTCTCTTCTCGAGAATCCATACATCCCTTATCAGTGTATGGACGGCTAGTGTGAAGGAAGAAGAGGCGCTAGTCCTTACTGTTTCCGATGTTGCTGCATAGGTTCAAAACCTTTTAGGGGTGTCACCTCGCAGTGACCTGTTTAAAAAATATCAGGCATCGCTTGACCCACACACCGCGTCAGGTATATGAGGAAGCGAATATAACTGGGCACAGGCCGGCCTCTTGACTGCGCTGGTTATTCGATAAATTTGATCGAAAAAAAAAAAAAAAAACATAGTGGGATGATGATAGGTCGCCATTACTAATTGTTCGTTTTATTGTAAGAAAACTGAAAAGTAAGAAATTTAAGAATACTGGGAACAACGTTGACCCACCTATCCACTCCCTCCGTCATCGTCAGCAGATGAGAACAGAAGAGAAGAAGACGATCGATCCTCCAGAAATTGAGTTAGAAATGGAAATGAACATGAAACACATCATTCTATTTCTCCATACTTTACTTGTTCAATCCTTGTTCAATTCCTCTTCTTCTCTGTCCTTGGTTCTTCCTCCCTAACCCATTATTATTCCTTCTCCATCTCTCACTGTCTCCATCGTTGTCTCCACAAGAAAACTAAAGATACCAAATCAAATCTCTCAATCATCCCTTCTTCTTACTCGACGCCTTCATCTCCATTGGATTCGAACCGTTTCCTGTCCAAAGTTTCCACCTTTTCTATTATCGATGCTGCCTCAGCAGCTGGAGCTCGAGCAGCCGGAGATGTACGCCGCCGCGCCGCCGATGCAGCTCTGGAGAGCCCTTATGAACTGGCTCACATTCTTCTTCCAGATTGTAGTCCAGATCCTCCGCGGCACGCCGTCGATGGCGCAGGTCCTCTCCTACGCCGGCCTGCACCACTCCTACCTCCCGTCTACTTCGTTCAAGCCCTTGCCGGTCGTCGAAATCCCTCTCCAGGAGCACGGCAGCTCCGATGACAGTGATCGCAGCGTCAACGGCGACGACTTCCAATTGGATAGACTCACGGTATGCAACCTTTCACTTTCAGCATCGTAGATCCAATCCACGGCAGTTAGGGTTACTAAAAGTAGTGATTTTGCAGGTTGTGCTTGATCTAGACGAAACCCTAATTTGTGCGTATGAATCTACTAGCTTGCCCGATAGCGTCCGCAATCAAGCAGTCGAAGCCGGGGTGAACTGCTTCGATCTCGAATGCGTATCTTCTGATAAGGTCTGATTTTGATTAACTGAATTGTAATTCGTGTAAATGAGTAATTCTGATGTGGTGGATTTGAAGGAATGTGATGGAAAACCGAAGATCAATTACGTGACGGTGTTTGAACGGCCTGGTTTGCACGAGTTTCTGAAAGGAGTTGCAGAATTCGGAAATATGATCATCTTCACTGCTGGTCTTGAAGGTTTGAATTTGATTTCTTTCACTTTATAATGTCTAGCTTCGAGTTATAATAGTAATGTGTGGGTTTATGCAGATTATGCACGGCCATTGCTCGACAAGATAGACCCGGAGAAGCTGATTGCTCAGCGTCTATATCGCCCTTCTACAGTTAGTACGTAAGTTTGAATGACTTGGGGTTAATCAAGCATTAGGTTATGTTACTGGAAATACAGAGCAATAATAAAACTCTAAACATGGAAAGCTCTATAAATCTGCAGAAAATACAGAGAACATGTGAAGGATCTAATGATTTTGACGAAAGATTTACGGAGAATTGTTCTTGTTGACAACAACCCGTTTAGTTTTCTGTTGCAACCGTCGAACGGCATTCCGTGTGTCCCGTTCTCTGCTTCACAGCCGCATGATAATCAGGTGAACACTTTGAAATTTTTCGAGGAAGCTGGTTTTTTTCTGCTACTGAATTCCGGAATTAGGTTAGCTAACTTGGGGTTATTCATTGTTAATGAAGCTCATGGAGGTTCTGCTTCCTCTACTGAAGCACTTGTCTCAGCAAAGAGACGTTAGACCGGTACTATACGAGAAATTCCGAATGCCCGAATGGTTTCAAATGCATGGCATTCCTGCCTCTGCCCCGAACGTGTGAATAGGCGGGTATTATATTGCAGGCCCGTCTTTACTGGTTTCTTTTAGTTGTTTGTGTATTGGCGATAAACTCGAGTATTCGTTCGGACCACCACTGAAGAGGTTGCTGCTGCTGTTGTGGATATAATTGACATAGAAGAAAGCAGCTAGGGCCATCGGAGAAACTCGGGATTAGTTTGCTAAAGGGATGATGCAGTTATTGTATTATATGTTTTAATGTCATGGCATCAAATGTTCAATTTATTTTACCTGACAATGAATGTGAATTGATTCTTTTGTGATCTAATCGATTGTTGAAACATAGATTTAGGGTTTATCATCAAATTGACACTATTTAAATAACCAAATACAAAACTAGCGGACAGTTAAATATATGGTTAACAAGTTTTTTGATCCATGGTGTTTGACCACTTTTGGGTTTTGATCTATGATTTTTTTTTTTTTTTTGCCTAGTTTTGGTACCTTATGTTTGCGGATTTTTCTAGATTTGGTCTGACCATTACATTCCGACAATTTTTTCCGTTAAGTGACATGTGCAAGTCACGTGATCCACTCTAAACTTTCAATTTTGTTCAAAATTTGGAGAAATTGACACCCTAAACCTAGTTCAATGGGTCAATTCCTCCAAAATTGAAAGTTTAAGGTGAATCACGTGATTTGCACATGTCACTCAATGGAAAAAATGGACGGAATGTAACGGTCGGATCAAAGCTAGAAAAATCTGCAAACATATGGTACCAAAACTAAACAAAAAAAACATTATGGACCAAAATCTAAAAATGATCAAAAATTATTGACCAAAACACCTGTTAACCCTTAAATATAAAAACTAGCTTGGGACGCTAATGCACAGTTTAGCTTCCCTAAGAAATAATTAATTTTGTCTTCGATTTGATACTTTCAAGATTTATGAAGTAGAGTTTTTTCATATTTAAGTCTATTAGAATGTGAATAGTTTGCTAGTGTGAACATAAATAGTTAAATTAAACGAACTGTTCCTTTCGTTTGAGCCAGTGTTATCAGAACCGAACAATGAACCAGAGAGTTGTTCGGTTTCGGTTTGAACCCGGTCTGACCGCTAATCAAAAAGCAGATATCATCCTCCCTTCGTAAGTCTTCCTCGGTAACCTCCCTTCAAAATCCAGAAGCTTCCATGAAAGCATAAGTCCAGGGAAAATGCCGCCCAGATCAAGTCTTTCACATTCTTAGAAAATGATTTTTCACTTAGTACACAAGCTAGCTATACAATGTAAACTAAAGACCTCAACATTTTTTTTTTTATATATTTACATTGCTTTCGCAAGTTCGGACCGGGAGCATTAAGGTTAAAGTCCTCCCCAAGGCGGCGTCCCCGACGGGTTTCGAACTCGGGTCGCCCACGGGAACACAACTCGCTTTACCAGTTGGTCCAACCAACCTTGGGTTTCTCGAAACACATCTTTAATGCTATACTGATGCAGCAAATAAGAATGTTGATGTTTGCTCAAAGCTTTAGAGAGCAAATCTGCAATTTGATCCCCTGTTTCAATATAGAAGGGACTCACCACTTCTCTTGCAACCTTTTCTCGAATGGAATGGCAGTCAAGTTCGATGTGTTTTGTTTTTTCATGGAACATGGGGTTTTTACTCATTTGAATCGAAGCTTTACTGCCGCAGTAGATAGGAATAGGTCCATCAACTTCCACCCCTAACTCCTGCATTAAATTCCTTATCCAAACAGCTTCATCTCCTGCCAGACTTAAACTTCTGTATTCTGCTTCAGCTGTGGACTTTGATACAGTTTGCTGCTTTTTTATTTTCCAGTCAACAACAGTTTCCCCTATCTTCACAACGTATGAATTCACAGGTCTTCTGCTGAAAACACACGAACCCCAGTCTGAATCACAGTAAGGCTTCAATTTAAGATCACTGTTTGATGGAAATAATAACTCTTGTCCAGGTGCACCTTTAATATATTTGATGACCCTCATGGCTGTATTGTAATGAGATTTCTTGGGATCATGAACAAATTGGCTCAATTGTTGCACAGAAAATGAGATGTCTGGTCGATTCATAGTCAAATAAAAAAGCTTTCCAATAAGTCTTATGTACCTGCCAACATCTTTGGATTGCTCATCGCCTGAATTCAAACCAAAAGTGCCATCATACTCTCTGGTTGTGAGCTTTAAACTCATCTCCATTGGAGTGCTGTAAGGAGCAGCAGCTTCTAGACCAGCATCCATGATCAACTCAAGTGCATACTTGCGTTGATTCAAGAGAATTCCTTCACTTTTTCTAGTAATCTCAAGACCAAAAAAGTATTTCAAACTTCCTAAGTCTTTCAACTTGAAATGCTGCTGCAAAACTCTCTTTAATTCTGAAACAAGATTGTAATCAAAACCTGTTATAAGAAGGTCGTCTACGTATATCAAAAGGAAAACATGCTTGTTCCTAATTGACTTCCTGAATAGAGAGTAATCAGAGTGAGACTGCTTGTAACCATTTTTTATCAGTGTCTGGGTGAGCTTCAAATTCTACTGACGTGAAGCTTGCTTGAGTCCATAGAGTGACTTTAAGATTTTGCAAGCTTTTGCAGGTGACTTGTTGTTGTCTTCATTTGAAAACCCAGGTGGAATCTCCATATATACTTCCTCAGTCAAGTCTCCTTGCAGAAATGCATTACTAACATCCATTTGAAAAATTTCCCACCTTTTAGCAGCAACAACAGCAAGTAAACTTCTAACAGTGGACATTCTCACTACAGGATTGATCCTTCCACTTGTGTATACCCTTTAGCAACTAAGCGAGCTTTGTATCTTTCAACTGAGTCATCGGGGTTATACTTAACTCTATAAACCCATTTGCAACCAATTGCTCCTTCCTTGGAGGTAAATCAGTCAAAATCGAAGTTTAATTCGCTTGTAAAGCATTGATTTCCTCCTTCATAGCAGCAATCCAGTTTGCATCCTGAATGGCCTCTTCATAACAAAATGGCTCATTGATCTTATCAACATTTGCTAGAAAGCTCTTGTAATGAGGAGACAATCTTTTGAAATTCACATAATTCTGTATGCCAAAAACTGCAAAAGCATGGCTAATAGTTGGTGTGATAAAATCAGTTGACCAAACTGGGGGTCTAGATTGTCTACCTGATCGTCTCAAAGGTGGATGTGGTAATGGTGGATCTATTATCTAAGCAACAGCCTCATCAGGAATCTCGATTTCATTCCCAACAGTAACCTCAGCTTCCTCTTCAAAATGTTGAATTTGATTGATCTCTTTATGCAAGAGAATACTACCAGAACCCCCATTTTCATCACCATTCTTATCATTCTGAAGAATGAATGAGTTTCCTTTCAAAAATGAAAGTTTGCTCAGCAGTTCCATTTTACTCAACTTGAAAGGAAAGACATCCTCCAGAAACTTTACATCTCTGCTCACTTGAAACACACCATCAGAAATGTTCATCACCAAATAGTCTTTCTTAGTAGTGGAGTACCCCATCAATATTGCTGCTTCTGCACGCTCAGAGAACTTGTCTTTGTTGTTGAGTTTGGTTGCAAAACACAGACAACCAATTACTCTAAGATGATTCAATGAAGGAGCAATCCCATGTAGACACTCATAAGGTGTTTTACCATTAAGAATATCAGAAGGAAGCATATTGATTATGTAGCATGCTGCAAGAATGCAGTACCCCAAAAACGAATGGGTATAGAAGCTTGAATCTTTATGGCTCTTGCAAGATCCAAAATATGACGATGCTTCCTTTCCACCCTAGCGTTTTGTTGAGGCGTGAAGGAGCAACTCTTTTGGTGAATAATTCCCAGCTTTGGAAAAGATTTTTGGTTAATTCATTGACAAATTCTCCCATGTCATCACTTCGAAACACCTTAACAGTGGTTTTGAATTGATTTTTAACCAAAAGAAAAAAAAATTGTATGTGCAATACAGCATCTGCTTTGTTTTTCATAAGAAAAACCAATGTGCTTCTGGTACAATCATCCAACACAGTGAGAAAGTATTGAAACACTTTTATAGTTTGCACCTTATAAGGACCCCACGGATCTAAATGTACAAGATCAAAGGGTTTTGGAGCATGATACTTGCTTATATCAAAAGAAAGTCTTGGTTGCTTAGCTAAATGACAAATGCTGCAACTCTTTATTCTATTCTTATCATGAGTAGAACAACCCTTATTCAAGACTGCAAGTTTTAAAGAAGTGTGACACAAACGCAGATGCCACAATAAGAAATCATCTCCACCCAGACCTGCTTTAGTGATGTTTGCTTCGGCCTTTTGCTGCTGAACTTTCAAAATGTAAAGACCATTAGTCAGCTGTCCAATCCCCAGCTTCCTCCCATCTGAGAGGGCCCTGTATCACCACACTATCATTATGAAAGATGACTTTACAATCAAGCTGCTTAGGAAGTTTACTCACAGCAATTAGATTGTACTTGAATGCAGAAATTAATAGAACGTTTCTCAGTACACTGTTTTTGCTAAGATAGTAAGAACCAGTGTGAGTCACTCTCCATTTTTGTCCATTTGGCAGATGAACAAATTGATAAGGGGAATCATTTTCTTTCAAATTAACTAACCATTCAGAATGGCAAGTCATGTGATCTGTAGCTCCAGAATCAATGATCCAATTCATACTAGTGGAATCAGAATCAGAATGTATACCTGCCATATTTGCTTGAATGTCACCAGCATTCGATGTTGAAGTCTTTCCCTTGTCCATGTACTGAAGGAAAGCATCTAATCTTCCAATCTGAGCAGGAGTCAGTGTAGATATTGTAGGCTTTTGATTCATGTTCTCACCAAGAGGACTATCCTGAACTGGATTCGAATAAACTGAACTTGCATCATCACCAGCAACCATATGAGCTGCTTTCCATTTCTTCTTTAAATCAGGATATTTTCCCCAGCAAGTGTCTACTCTGTGACATTTCTTTCCACAGAAAGTGCAAAACCAGTTCGACTTATCAATCATCTTGTTTCCACCATTAATTGAATCATTAGAAAAAAAATTTGCATCTGAATTCTTTTTTGAAGAAAACAGAGCAGTGGAACTATCAGTAAGACCATCAGTTAAATGTCCAGCAACAATCCTCTGATCCTCTTCTTGCAAAAGGACAGAATAAGCAGTAGCTAATGTAGGCAAAGGCTGCCTCATCAGCAAATTCGTATGAACTCCAGCATAAGTCTCGTTAAGGCCAATCAGGAACTGAATTAGCCTCTGCTTTTCTTTGTGTTCATTCAATCTAGCATTATCAGCTTCACATGCCATAACCAAATCATCAATTGCAGTCAATTCATCCCACATTGCTTTCAATTTTCCAAAATAGGCAGTAACAGATAGAGTTCCTTGAGTAAAATGATAAATCTCACGAGTGAGCTGAAAAATTCTAGTTCCATCAATCTTATTGAACATCTGCTCCAAATCATCCCAAATCGATTTAGTTGTAGGATTATAGACAAGGTCACTTACAAGATCCTTAGCCACAGACTTCCTCAGCCAAGATTTCACCAACGTGTTGCAACAATCCCACTTTACACGCTGATCCCGATTGATGGATTCTCTCGAACAACTTCCATCGATGAAACAAAGCTTGTTCTTAATGAGAAGAACCTCTTTAATTGCACAGCTCCACGCCTGATAATTCTCTGATCCAATGAGTTGAAACTCGATCAAAGATCCTACCGCCATATCAGAAGGATGAAGATAGAATCGATCTTCAGCATTCATCTCAGCGGCCATAGCAAAGAAACTCCAAAGCAGAGTAATGTCACCGACGTTGATTAGATTATAGCGACGGTACCGCCTCGCCAACAGCAAGCCTCCCCGTCAGACCTGTAATCCAAATCAATCTGAAGCAAAGTACAAGCTCACTTGAAGCCGAATCAACAAGATTCAAGCTCAAACAAAGAAAACAGATTCTCCGACGAGAAGAAGATGAATTCGCCGGAAATGATCAGATTGTAGCGACGGTACCGCCTTGCAACAGCAAGCTTCCCCGTCGGACCTTTAATCTGAATCAATCAATCAACAAATGAAAGCAAATCAAGGACTGCAAGCTCGATCGAAGATCGCGAGCTCAATCAAGGATTATCGAAGCGCCGGAGAAGTTAGTTAGATTCGCCGGAAAGGTTGTTACGTAGCTCTGATACCATTTCACATTCTTAGAAAATGATTTCTTCATTCATAAGAAATGTAACCAACCACACTTTACAAGCATACAGAAGCTCTATTTATAGTTTTTCTTACTAAGTAGCTTCTAACTAACTTACTTAGTACACAAGCTAGCTATACAATGTAAACTAAAGACCTCAACAAAGTCATCTTCATTTATCCTCACCTCCATCCAATTTGTTCAAGTCGTGTTAGGTGAAGAAAGCACGGAGCTCGAAGGAAGCGTAATGGATGATTCTAGTTGATGTCGTCGTAATATCTGGGCATTTTAGCTGCTTTCTGTTTCTTCACCTGGGCATGAATGCCATATATTTAATCACTTTGAAAAAAATAGAAGGGTTAATAACTAAAAAACTGTCTAAGGTTTGCCATATATTAAAATCAGGTGTTTGAAGATTCAAATGTTAAACTGAAGTGTCCAAGGTTTCAATTTTGTTAAAATTTGGTGTCTCCGTCCAAAATTGCAGTTAAATTTAACAGAATGAGGTGAAATGACACTTTTACCCTTTTAATATTTTGTTTAATTTACTACTTTATTTGAGATAGTGTGAATGACGAAATTACCAGTAGAATCAAAATACAACCACCTCGTCTCCGGCGACCACCACCCCATCTCCGGCGACCGCCACCTGTCTCCGGCCCCGATTGGGACACCAAGGGCCCGAACATGAGCCACATAGCTCCAGATCGAAGCTTTGTGGCTCCGGCCCAGAGCCACAGAGCTCCGATCGGAGCTTTGTGGCTCCGACCTGAGCCAGAGCCACAGAGCTATGATATTGAGCTCTGTGGCTCAGATCTGGGCCATTAGTGGCCGAATCGGGGCCGGAAGGCTCCGATTAGAGCTGTCCGGCCCCGATTGGTGGTTACCGACGGCCTTGTGCCGGTTCCGGCGAGGGAGAAGTTTAAATGGTAGTTTTGACTTTTCACTTGGGCATGTGAGGGGGCACACTATCAACTAGGGGTAGTTTTGGAATTTAAATTTTTAGCACCTCACATGCCAAGCACGTGACACAATTCTGTTAAATTTAACTGCAATTTTGGACGGAGACACCAAATTTTAACAAAATTGAAACCTTGGACACTTCAGTTTAACATTTGAATCTTCAAACACTTGATTTAAACATAAGGGCAAACCTTGTACAACTTTTTAGTTATTAAACCAAAATAGAAATTCTTCTTAATTACTTTACTGAATATGACAGTACTCCATTGAAGGAGAAAGTAGATCTGTGCTTTCTGGAGGGTTTTCTATGTATGCGATTTCGATATCGAGCCGTCAAACTATGGATGAGATCCTCAAAGACTACGTGCATCGCTCTTGTTCGAGCTCTCAATTATAGTACCCAACTCTATCAGATCTCTACATGCACCTGCTGATCTGCTGTTCGGGTGATCTCTGTTTCAAAGTATTCTTTGAAGATCCGTGATATTAATTGCGTAAGTCCAACAGCTTTTTCTTCCCTTCAACAATCTCATCAAATAAATCAACCAATTGTCCGTCCGATAACGTCCTCCGTTCCTAACCTCGACACTACAAAGCAACACTTAAATTTCTCGACGTTCTCTCGGGTCCTCTTCCGACTATGAAGTTCGTTCCAGTTACCCCGACACCTCAGATCCTCCACGGCAACTCTTGATCTCTTGAACCGGCAGACCAGTGACCCGTCCGGTTCTTTGATAACCGGTCATCTGAACCGGATTCGCCTTCTAATCGGTCTTTTGATCAGACCGGACCGGTTAGGAGTCCGGTTCCGGTTCAAACCCGGTCAAACCGCCGATCCGGTCCTGTTCTGATAACACTGGTTTGAGCATATAAGGTTCATTTGCCAAAATGTTCACTTTGCCAAAAAAAAAATTGGTTTGGTTTAGGGTTACTTTTATACTCTATGTATAATCTTAAGAGTTTTTCTTTGCTAAAACCTTTTTAAAATGGGTGAACAGTTTGACTGAATCCTAAACTAAAATTGGACAGTTTGATTAAGTGAACTTGAAAATTGAACTAACAGCTAATCCAATTTGTACTTCTAGGTTCACATTGTTAGGTTGTTCACTAATTCTAATAATTTTAGAAGAAAAAAAAAAATATATATATATATACCTAAACCCCAAGCCAAACCCGAAATATATAAAAAAAAAAAATTTGTTAATGTCATTAGCAGCACATCGGGAATGCGACATAAGCTAGTTTTTAATTTAATTTTGAACACTTTTGCTATTTTTCCTCAAATAGTGATAATTTGGTGAAAACTCTAGATTTATGACATACTATGATTCTCAAAAAACTTGCCGTTCCCTGCTAATATCATCATACCAATTACACGGCTGTAATGTAGTACGGGCCCTAAAACCTTGACAAGGCATATGGGATTCTCAAGATCAACAATTGAACATGGTGGAGAGTTAATGGCACTAACCACCAACAGAAGAAGAAGCCTCTTTTTCGGGTACTGCGACTTCTTCCTTATCGGATGTGCCGGTATCCACCGTGGTCTGACTTTGAGTTGCATGTGTTTGAGTCTGAGTCTGACCCGAGGACTGATCCTGACTAGCCTGTGTCTGACTCGACGACTGACCCTGACTTTCTTGCGTCTGCATCTGACTCGACGACTGAGCTTGTGTCTGAGTCTGACTCGAGGACTGAGCCTGGCTAGCTTGTGTCTGAGTCTGACTCGAGGACTGAACCTGACTTGATGCAGCTTGCGAGTCCGAGATGATTCCTAGAGCAACCAGTGTCGACCTGTACGTAGAAGAAGATCCCAATTTCAATTTTGGCTCAGCAAACTAAAATTTAGCGCCAATTTTCAAAATCAGTCGGAAAAAAGTGGAAAGCAACAAATTTAATAAGCTGAGACACTGAATATCAATATTCTAAATTTGGGACAGCGATTAGCAACATGACATATAGTTGTGAATGATTTTTGGTCCTTAACCCTAAAATTTATGATCAAATCTGGAAAGAGAGACACCTGGGGATTGTAGAGCGATGTTGGCTAGCATGAGCAATGAGAGGCTCCTTGAGAGGAGCTAATGTTCGATTTAATGCATTCACGAGTTGTGTCGGGGGCACCTGGAGCAGTACATCGAACGAATGGGGCTTTGTCAACACTGCACACTTCAAAAACCCAACCCACAACTTCGGATACTTCCATATCTGCAAATTATCGACCAAATTCATGTTACTATCCCAGACAAACAGAATCGTCTCCATAATTTTTTAATCTTGGAAAAAAAAAAAAAGTGAAATTACATGCATTCTGACGAGGCGGCCGAGGATATCCATTATAAAGACCACCTGCGCGCATGATAACGCCAATATATATGGTGGCAGCATGGTAAGTTTGAGTTAGTAATAAATATATACTATCAGAAGCTTGATATTGGCTTGAATGAAGGTGGGTGATTCATATACCAGTCCGGGGAATGCACCGATTGACTGTAACACTGTACGCATGAATAGTAGTGGGAGTGGAGTTTGTTCAACCTACATTCATCTCATTATGTGTGAGATTTTTGGCAACATAATTACTTTATCGCTTTTGATCATAGGATCGAGAGTTTTAATCAAAAGAGAAGTGATTCAACGATTGAGATGAGATGATACTGACCAACTGATTCAAGACCTTGGCAACGACTTGTTGGGTGAATATCTCTTTTTGCTCAAAACATGCATTGCATGCATCTGTGATCTGCTCAAAGTAAAAAATTACATAAGATTACACGAAAGGGCCGTTATTTGAGGAAATTAAAAGAAAAACAAAGAACATTGGTGTAGTGAGGTACCTTTTTTAAGGGTATTCCATCTCTTTCAGGGTCGATTCCGTGGATGGCAATCAAAGCTTCTTCTGGACTAAGCATTGGACCAGCATGAGATGATCCCTATCAAATGAAATGTCCATAGTCAACAGCCAAACCTCTCCCACATACTAGTATCTACTTACATGTCCTATAAAGGAGTATTTTTCTTTCTAAACTAAAATGTATGTCAAAATGAACAAATCCCTCCATATCCTACGATAAATATCAGCGAAAAGAAAATTGTCGAGCATCCAAAATGTCCAAGAAAGCGAGCATCATGCCCTAAGAGAATTGCAATTAAAACTCATGTGACAACTACCAATATAGAAAGATAATGCAATTCTCTTAAGGCATGATCTTATTGGATCACCAAGGACATTAAACATACTGCACAGAAATAAACGAACGGAAAAGGTTCCTACAATCAGTGTTAGAAGTTCACTCAATCGATAACTACCTTCAATATATGTAGAAGAGCTGCTTGGAATTTATCAGATGGAAGATTCAGAAGATGTGGGAAAATAGATAAAACCTGTAAAACAAAATTTAGCCAAGGTAAACAAACTACAGAAGGATTAACAATAATACATTTCTTTAAAGTGACTTCCGTACGGAGGCAATAGAATGCAGCGCAGAAGGAATTTATTTGTGCGATAAGACTAAATATTTGTAGGCCATCCTTCTTACAGAAATTTACAGACAAATGATAAAAAGAAAATGAGAATAGGAGCGGAAACTACCTCTTCCTTCTGTAAGAAAGGCAATATAGGCATGAGAATCTCGACATCCTGTAGTCATCAAATCAGACATTGCTAAATGTCAGAAAACAGTCTGCTCATCTTGAAAAAGACGGAATAGGACTTGTACCTTCAATTTAGAATCATATAACTTTCTAATGGCGCGTATTAATTCAGGAGTAGGAGTTGCCCCATCTGTCAGAGTACGCAAGACCTGATTACGTTGTAAGAGTTAGCTGACAACATCCTTTTACTTTGTAAGAGAGGTGACCGAATTACTAATCATACAAACCTGTGTGAGAAGGTTTACACTACCACTTGGAGCATCTGATATTATTTCAAGAAATGCAGATGATGCACCCATAGTACGGACAAGTATCGGGATATGCCTATGTATTGCCTGCAACATAAAGCTTCAAAATAAAGACGCTAAGGATGAAAGAACCTCTATGCAGAAAATGAATGAAACGGAAAATAAGCAAGCAAACCTCCTTAGCAGCTTTGGAAGCTCTTTCATAGATCATAAAAATGTGTCCGAAGAGAGAGTGTTTCTGTCAGTTGACACAGAAGTTGCAATTGTGGAGAGTCATATGTTGCATTTCGTTCAGATTCATAACTCGAATGGACTAAGTAATGATCATGAAAATGTCTCACCTTTGTACATAGAGCAAAATACAGTGACATGCACCTCTGGGCCTCAGCTAGAGAATTTGATGGGCTCTCTTCCGAAGATGGAAGACGGGTATCAGATGGTATTTCTTTAGTGGTAAGATCCTCTGTCACGTGTTCACCCGAAACTTTCTCTACTGCAGAATCCTGTAACACCAACAATTTATGTAGTATTTAACATTAATGCAACAACCTTGTTTTAAAATAAATAAATAAATAAACTACTAATGGAAAAACAAAAAAAAAAAAAAAAACAAAATAAAACAAAACAAAACAAAAATGTTTATTAAATATAGAGGTAAGCCGAAAAAGAATACTAGTGCAACAAATATTGAAGTAGCAAAAGACACATGGTGTAACATACCAGCTTATGTATGGAGGAAAAGGCTTGGCCCTTCTCACGTATGTGTTACAGATAAATGTGTGTGTGTATGCGCATTTGTCTAAGTTAACTACCGTTGAGCATACAAATATGCATCAGCCCATGCATCATAGGTAAATCTTTGGCCTAAACTAACGATTATATTGTCAACTATATAAGTGCTCTTTTGGCCCAAACAAACAATCACGACTTAAGATACATTTAACTAACAGAGCCTCAATCCTCCAGCTCAGTTCTACCCCTAATGACAATGCAAGTAAAACACCCGTCTGTACCACCAGATTCGTAAAAAAGAACCTGAAATAACCAAGATGCATACCTTAGTGGACTCTGTTGATGACTTCTCCGTTTCCACTTTGTCTGAACCATCAACAGTTACAGAAAGCAACATATTCTTTGCAAATTCTTCAATTTGTTGAGAAATGAATGGTAGCGGGTATAGTTTGTTGGCTACCTGCAAAGTACAGAACCGAACAATCACTCAAGAATCAGATGGTTAACAAAACGCAACGTGGAAACAGCACTAACAAGTTGTTACCAGACGTATGGCCTTCATCCGCACTTCCTCCAGGTGATGAATGGTGCTCTTTCAAAGGAAAGGACAGTAGAAAGCAATTATATTAGAATGAAAAAGGGGAGGTATGATTCAAATTGTCAGGTAGTAGGAAAAGCATAATATATCATAAAGTGAGGTATCTCAATTAATAAAGACATTGTGATTATAGTGGCTAAAAGGCTCTTGGGCTTCCAAGTCGTCATCCTCCTTTAATTACATTTGATGCAGGACGCCAAACCAAACTCTTTCGTCTTATAAAAAACATTCAAGTGTTGAAAAAGTTCATGACTGATGCTGAATATCAAAAGTGCATAAAAGGAAAAACTGGAAAATGTGAAGACCACATTGTATGTAAGCTTTCTCAAATTATAGAAAGAAAAGAAAGAATAGAGGAGATGGTAGAAAGGCATCAAAGAGAGTGAAAATTGTAAACAAACTAGAAAATAATATTAAAATTGACCAGCTTGCTCTCTTAATCATGTAGTTTAAAAATCAGAATATTTTTTCTACACGGTCATTTTGGGTAAAGGGAACACAGAGACTGATACTCTCTATTCCCTTTACACTATAAATCATAAAAATAATATAGGCAAAGGAGTATCTTCACAAAGTGATGATAACTGGCTGCTTTAGAGAAAAATAAAACTTCACCCTAAAGCTTAGGCACTTTCAACTATAAAAATAATAAAAGAGAAGATAAGAAAAATGTAAATCCATATCCAAAACGAAAACAAGAAAATGGATCACTTTAAAAGCAGATTTTTGTGAGAAGGAAAGCAGAGAAATGAAAAGATAAAATAAAAAAACATCTATTTTTGTTAAAGGAAAAGAATGGTAAAAAGACCTGCAATGCAATCTTCAAGCAAGCACTACGAACAGGAGGCCGCTGCAAAATCAGGCTCCAAACAGCACTAAGACCTTGAGTGACCCGATCTCCACTTTGCGACTCTTCCGGTGTACCAGTATTACTGGGGGAACACAAGGACTCCAACAATTTCAAAACTGATGGTGGTAGATGAGGAACTTCACCAAGCAATCTACTTAAAGATTTATCAGAGGCTGGAAGCGAATCTTTTAGTGTTTCAGCCTGCAGCCGTAGAAAACTATATTACAAAATTGGCTACACCTGGAAAATATGGGCCAAAAAAGAAAAAAAAATACTTACTACGCTAAGAAGAAGCATTTCGTATGCTGAAGTAGCAGTTGTAGAAGAAAAGAAGTCGCTTTCTACTTCTGCCTCTCCATATAACCTGTAGAGGAGTCGTAACGTCAATTCATGCCCCTGACAATAATAGAAGGAGTTAGAGGTTTGAATCTCTTAGAATGTCGAGGGGAGAGAAACATAACTGTTAAATAACAATTAGTAAAAGCATCATAACAGTTAATAACAATTGTATTCAACTAGCATGTATACAGTTGTATACAACAGATGTTACAGCCAAATTAATCGTCATTTGAAAAACGGTTTTAACATGCTAGTGTCAAGCTGATTATTTGACAAACCGAGAATTCTCTAACGGTCAAAAGCTCATGATCTTCTCATGCAAAAATCTCTCCTCTAGGAAATTTATCACCGCTAGAGAAGTTCTTTTGTTCATTTTGCTAGCAAAAGTATTCGAAGTTCAAACTGAGGATTCTACAACCAGCACTATAAACTTATTTCAGTTACCTCGTGATTCAAATAATCAGAGACAATGTGTTGCTGAAGCAATTTCCAGGGGTCCAACTCCGACGGGAACTGAGAAAACAGAAAATATTTGTACAGTTTAATCATTGGGAAACGGAAGTAAACAGACTAACGATATTCTGTGTATAACACGAGATTCATCTTTTGAGATACTCTAGTCAGTTATAGATGCACAAGAAAATGACCTATAATAAGAAACAAGGAGGAAGTTCCTTCAGCATGAACAAAACATTACCTCCACCCCGATATGAGAAAGCAAAGCAAAACGAGTTTGTGAAAACCCTGCAGCTTCAGCATCTTTATATGCCTCAATGATTCGGGAGAATGCAACCTGCTGCAACTGATCTCTCTGCTCATCAGGAAGACTGACGACAGGCGCTGACATCTTGGGAAGGATAAAATAAGAAGGCAATCCAATAGAAGTAGCAGTAGAAGCGATTTGGATGCTTTCATCTACAGACATGGTTTTTGCACTAAGTTCCGCTGATCTGTCATTTGAGATTGATGGAAGTACATCCAAAGCGGGCTTCTCAGCTAATGTAGTATCTTGGTCTTGGCTGGTATCTTCTACATCAGTTAATTCTAATGAAGCGGCAGGCATTGTTTCGGACTGCATGTTGGCATTTGTGATAGAAGTTAGTCCAGGTATTTCTAGATTTTCTGTTTCATGCAGACTGGTTGAAGCATCAGTAAGGCCTTCCATTTCTGTTGCATCAGTAACTGGCATAGCGGTTGGCAATAGAGAGCTTTCCTCTTCATCAATTTTCTCAGATCCAACTATGGGACTGTCATCTGCTGCCACTTCATATTCAGCTTCTTCTTCTTGAGATTTCTGCAGCATATGGCAAGACATGAGCCAGCACACACCTCAATTATTCTCCGAAATGTATAGCTTATATACTGACTTGAAACAATGACACTAGATAAATAAGAAAATGGTATCACTAGGTGTAGACAAGACAACAATACCAAGTCAGTATTGGACACTGGTTGCTGGACATCTAGGATTGAAGCTATTTGTGGGAATGCACTAGAGAGTGAGAAAACTTCTTGCTCTGCCCCTTCTTCCTTGCCTTTAGGACGTTCCATTGGAAGGTGGCGCATATTAGCCATGACCACCTCTGCAAGCAAGTCAGCAGAAATACTAGAGATAAGAATGTCCAAAGATGCAGCAGCTGCATCACCTTGAGCAACCAAGGTACCAAACAACCCAACAAGTTGCAGTACAGGTCCCGAAATGCCATCTGTCTTGGAAGGGGAAGGTTGGCTTGAAGTATTTTCATCTTGAAAGATGGTACTTTTCTTCCTCAAGTCATCGGTTGATTCCTCGGAAATGCTACGACTTGGTTTGACACGTTTTCCAGACCCCTCATTTTCAGAAGTCTGATCAATGGAATCCTCTGCTTCAGTTCTCTTTCTCACTTTGGTGCTAAGATCAATGCCTTGGACAGTGACTTTTTCTTCCTGTTAGAATGGGGGAAACAAGTGACACATTATCTAGAAGTTCCAAACGTCAGAGCTCCACATTCATAAAAATTAGAAAGCAAAAAAATGAACAATATAGGTGTGCGATTTCTACGACCTATCAGCTTAATATGGGCACAAGTCACTCGGAAAGTCTGTTATTACATTTACAAGGTATCGAGCTTGGTCTCAGGCCCATGCAGATACCCACATAAATATCCAAGAATCTGTTGTGGTCACTAAGTTTGTGTTGAAGTCCATCTGTTGACTAAACCCCAATATCGAGGTTGGGGTTTCACCTCATATGAAGTCCTGACTAGTTCTTAACGGTCACATGTGCATGTCAATGAAAAAAATGGTGTAAAAAGTCAGGACTACCAATATTGGTGTGCAATGATTTTGAAGTCAAACATCGATTAGAAAAAAGTGAAATGCGCAGTGTATGAGTGGTGGTTTGGATACCTATCTGATTGAGCTGACGAGTAGTTCACAATTCACTCGTAAAGTCCTTTATCAGTTTAACACAAACAGATAGGTAAACCCAATCTACTTACTTCTGCATGTGCAATGTATTATAGTACTCTAAACTTTGGTATAAAAATAAACCACAAGAATAAATAGAGTATGTAAATTACTCACAGAAGAGTCATCCTCCCTCTCTTCATTTGCCTTGATCTTGTAATCATGATGTTCTATTTTCTTGGCTAGTTTTCCATCTTGAATTTCTTTCAGGGCAAGAAGTAAACGATCACGCCACTGTGAAAACGAGAACAATAAGAAAGAGCATGACCAAACCTCAAGTTCTAGATTTCGTGGATACAAAAAGGAGCATAATACTGTAACTTAGTTTTGAAACAAGCACAACCCTGGTCTATTAACAGCAATTACTCAATTAAATACAGTCACATCTACCAATATAACCTCCAAAAAGCTACTAGTAGTAAGACTCAAAAAAGGGAACAAGAATTAAGAAATGACTTACTCTGAAGCCTTACGCTAATAAGAAAATGCTCAAATCAAAGGGAACAAGAAAAATAAATGGATCATATGTCATTTACAATCCAAACAATTAAGAGATGGAAATGAAACCATCCAAAAAGTCATTTTATCCATTCCTCATTTTGGAGACAGTCAAAATTTGTCATAGTGAAAACCACTTATAAGCGACTAAGGGAGGTTTTAGTTCTTGACATTTTATGCGGTAACCTCGAGAAGCTTCAATGGGGGTAAAACACCTTTGGGTAGTTATGAACAGAAATTACACAGAAAGCAATTTTGGAGCGATGATTCATCACACCATAGAACTACAGAATTAAGAATTGATTAGCTCAGAGATTTTCATGTTTAATGAGAGAAGTAATAGAAAGATGCAAAAGAATAACCAGCTCAAAGCGACATAAAGATGCAAAAAGAATTTGAGGTACCGGTGCAGCACCAGGATGAGTGCTCTCTAAACAGGAGATGAAAGCATTTTTTAAGGCATGGCATGCTCCACAAACATGGGAACTATTTGTGACAAAGCTTGTTGGATCTAAACCAAGAAGAACTGGCAAAATTCGTCCATAAAATGCAGGTCTTTTCTTTGCCACTGCAGAGAGGCTGGTGAAAGAAATAAGAGTATAAGGACCGAGAAACCGATAATAAAAAAAATAACTTTAAATCAAAGGCATATGATTCTTTAATTAAAAGAGTAAATATATCAACAATAATGCTCCGAGTGTTATGGTCTATACTCATTGCAAGGTATGATACTTGTACCACATTGGTTGTATAGACAATCATTATGGTGTTTATAAGCTAAATAAATGGGTCGTCCCACCTGATAGACTAGTTTATTAAGTTGGGCTCTTCCATTTGGCTTTTACCCACTGATGTCAAAACTAGACCTTGAGGTGGTCTGGAAAAGCCAGCTTGACCAATATGGCCATGACCATCAGGGGCCTCGGAGTGGTGGCCTAGAAAAGTCATCCGTGACCAACAAGCACGTTGCAAGGTATGAGACTTGTACCACATTGGTTGTGAGGCCAAATCATTGTGGTATTTATAAGCTAAATGAGCTACGTCTTGGCAAAATTTCTGCCGATAATGATATCCAACAGCAGAATTTTAGGATTTGTGATTATGTGTAGCTAGGGCTCCGCAATCTAACAGTTTGTAATGTAATGGATATTATCCCCATGCAAGGTACACAATATTGCATGTGGAGACATCCTGATTCATTAGAAAAAACATTGCAACAAGCCAACAATCATCATCCTTAGTCAATAATATTTCCGTCTAAAACAACCATTCATTCAGCTTTCTGAACACACTGCTATGTGCTATCAAAGCCATGTAGCATTTTCTGTTTACTAGCAGCACTCATAGGACAAGCTGCCAACTCGACCATAAGATCAGTGCATACAAGTAGTTTGGATCAATTAAAGCGGTCTATGAAGTTCAAGCATCAGGTAAAAAAATCTAAAAAAACTACTAAGATCTATATAAAGTTGCTTTGAACAAGTGTACTTGCATATTGTCAATAGTAATTCATAAATTGTTACAACCTAAACAGCAAAACTATTCAAATGACCAAGACAGGAAATTTGAGGTTCACATGAAGCATCTAATAACCTAGTAAAATGAAAACAAATTAACAAAGAACATCACCTGTTAACAAGCACAATGATTGTCAAGCTACTTAGAGATTTCACAGTTGGAAACCTTAGCTGATCAAGCAACAAACCCAGGCGCTGACTTGCTTCTATGGACAAATCCCCAACATTAAGCACAGGATGACCACTACGTAGCCAGGATATGTTAAAACCATTCAAGTTTCCTGAAACCAGAAAGTTGAGGAGTGTCAAGAATAATATAAATTATGATCAAATTAAAAGTTCGAGAAAAAGGTTGAAATTCATACTACCTCCAAATGTCTGTTGAGGTGGAGGCTCTAAAGACCCAATTGGGTCAGGTGTGAAAAGAAGAATGATTGCTTCAACAAATTTCAGAGCTAGCAATTTGATCCCATTTCTACCCGGCTTATGAACAGGCTGCCATTCTATGTTAGAAATATACATATGTAATACATCTAAACTTTACCTTATACAAATATAACTAGATACTAACCTTGAACGCTTTGGCATATATCTTATCCTTAAAGTTTAGCATCCACCCCCATGATGATTCAAGAGAATCGTCCAATTCACTTGAGAAAAGGCCCTAATAAATTCAACAGACACGCGAAAAGTTATTTTAGAATGACATTGATCTATCTGGTGATGAAGTTTTCTTTCTAGCGTATTATTATATCTAAATATTGAAGTTATAAATAGGTAATTTGAAGGAAGGAAACCACAATCTGCAACAACTCTTTCTTATCAAAAGCAAGCAGCACATAGTCTCACTTGCTAAAGAAAAGTGCTCAGCTCAACTAACAGGAACCGGAGAGATGACTGCAACCATGAATTGAAGTAAGCAAATGCAAGAATCTGTTTCTGGTATCCAGACAGCTGGAGAAAAAGGCTGAAGTGAACATACATGTAAAGGAATGAACCACTCACTGAAACTACAAGGAAATGTCATCACAAAATCTTAGGTCTGATCAAACCTTTTGATAGCATCACAGCATTGATTCTTTTTAGCTCTTTATCAATCACACTAAAACTTGCAGTAGGCTATACTAATGACAAGAAAGTATCATATTTTGAACCAATTGTTCACCAGGGCCCTAGAAGAGCTACATAGAATCTGTAGCTGGACAGCAATGTTATCCTCACATTTCACATTTTATCGTATAGATGATGGTGATGATGATCTTGATATGAAAAGTGAATGGCGCAAAATTAAGGCACAATTAAGAGATTTGGTACTTGCATCGACTATTCCACCATCGTAGTCTAATTGGTAAAGATAAAACTAGCAGAAGACCTTTAGACTTGATAATGAATATAAACAGAAACCAATTTAGATCGTACAATAGATGTGGATAAATGAAATTACCTGGATAGCAATTTTCTGAAAAGTACAACGGAATAAGTCCAGTCCACATGCGATAGCTTGCCGAGCAACAGGAGGAGACTCGTCGTTCAAAAAAGAAACCAAGACAGGTACTATCTCAGGCAAGAACTCTGGCTGCTTCATGCCAATCTCACCGGCCATTCTATCATCACACAGGCAATAAGGCGTTCGAATTAATGCAACTAATACATTGCTTTAGTCCGCATGAATTACAATGCTCTAATGTGAAACTTCAATTTCCAAGATTGCTATAAACTATCAAGTCACCATGAAACTGAATCAAAATGCAAAACGGTAGGTAGTTCACAGAATAACATACTGGATGATAAATTTCCGAACTGGACTGAACCGATCGGAGGTGAGGTCGAGGAGCAGAGGCAGGAACTCAGCGAGCAAAACAGGGTCGTCTTGCAGCAACTCATCGCTGAGGCAGCGGAGGTGGTCGAGCTTGGAAGAGATGTCGGGAGCAATCTTGATGGAGTCAATGAGACCTGCTAGCCTCTCTCTGGGAGTGGCAGAGGCCATGATTCCTACCATAGTCGAGGAACAGAAGCCACCGTATTAAAGTGGAGGTGGAACTGGGGAACGCTAGTAGGGTTTGGAGCTGCAGAAGTGTGAAGCTTGGATTTG
This sequence comes from Clarkia xantiana subsp. parviflora, assembly GCA_036873135.1. NCBI lineage: Eukaryota > Viridiplantae > Streptophyta > Magnoliopsida > Myrtales > Onagraceae > Clarkia > Clarkia xantiana. Next base: position 25,453,039 of record JAPTYO010000009.1, on the reverse strand, counting down.
ATTTTGACCTTGATTTCGTTTTCTATGTTTTGAATTGAATAGGAAGAGGGAGAGATTAATTTATAATCAAGGTGTAGAAGAGGGTTTATATCATGAAGAATTGACAACCTCGAACTGAGCCTGGTTCGAGGCGATGGCCGTAAGCCGCCGTAAGGATTGTGTGTGTGTGTGTTTTTTTTTTTTTTTTTTTTTTTTTGCCAATAATTGGATTGTGTTTTTTGTTAGTTTGAGATTGGATTTTAACTTCAGTTTCGGGGTCGAATCGGCTTAAATTATGTCAACGACTTTAGAGTCAATAAACACTGAAGAGCTGTGATAAGGCAGGCCTTCCGAATTCAAATACCGACATATTCTGTTTTGTAACAGTATGGCATGATATGCAATTTCTGCAAACTTCAAGGACATTTTTGTATTATCTCACATTCGAATCATCGAAATCTTAAAACTGTCGGAATATCTATCTATTTTTTCAGTAAACAAAAATGATTGATACAAGTCAAAGTTGCGACAATGAAATGTCGATAAGTTCCTATGGTTAAGTTATGATTGTTAGTAGTGAGGAGCTTCTAAATCTGACTAGAAAGGCAAAGTTTTGTAAATGGATAGATGTTCCAATAATAATTGTTTATGGAATAAAAAGTTGTCAAAGTTGTTATATGTTAGTTATGTTGGATTGGAAAGTTGAGTTTCTTTTCTTTTAATTTCATGGGTCGTTGTGGTTGGACTTGGGTTGACACTTGCAAGAAGAAAATGTGGGTGTTTGATCCACGATCCCTCTTTAATAATCTAATTATTTTAGTTTCTGGAAGTGGTAATCTTCTTAGTGAATATAATGAGTTTACTATTAATTACAGCACCTTACTTTGAGCCATTACTTCATGCTCGTGATTGTCCGGAAGGCGGCGGCTACCACATGATGATGGTGATAAGTAGGTTGATATCTGACAACGCCGGTCTGGAATCTTTTGTAGTTAGTCGTCCTGAGGTCCTTATGGAGCAAGCTATGCGAATTAATAGCAGGGACTGTATCTTAGAGCTTCGATTGTAATTGTTATCTATAATTGGTGGCTACAACGCATGTTTGTTTATATTACCAACGTCGCTATAGCAGAACATTGTGGCGTATCTCCAAATCCTAGTTAAATCGAACTCAACGTGTTATATATCTGTCATTATCTATTATTCATGACTCCTCAAATTGAGAATTCGGGACTTCTATCATTTATCATAATAATTACATCATTGTCATTATGCGTGAATCCTCGTCAAACACTATTTTTAGAATTTGTATCAAGACTTGTAAATAAATACATTACATTTACATATATGAAAATGATATAAAAAATGAAATACCCTATTTAAATTGGATTTTTCTACCATGCTCCAAGAGCACCATGCTTTTAATTTTTTTTTTTACTAGGGTGGACTTAATTGTAACATATGTAAAATTTTAAAAGTATGAAAAATATGAAATTTTTTAACTACACCTAATATTTGCATCATACTATTAATAATATCAATTTCCCACTAGGATTCACATATAGGGCAATAGAAATTGAAACTTTAGTCATTTAAAGTCTTCTATTTTTCCATGTGATAATTGATTTTTCAATTGTTTGTCCCTACTCTTATTCTTGTCCCTGCTAACATAAATTCATTGCTTCGTTTATGCAGATATTTCTAATTTATATATACTACTATAAAAAATTAATTTAAAATAAGATGTGTAATGTTGGATCGTAAAAACCTATACTTCTAAGTTCCGCCGCAACTAACACCTGCAATACTGAATATTGTGGTTTTGCGCTCACGATGCCTCTCGCGCTCAAATTATTATGGAGTTTTTCAGAGTCGGAATCTTTATAATATAATATAATATATATTATAATATAAATGTGTTAGAAATTAAGCATTAATTTTTAGGGGGGGCAAATATGTAATTGTGAATTTTTTATATATATATAAAATTGTTTCTGCATTTTTTAATCGGTAGCGTCAAAATTAAAGTTAATATAAATAAGATAACTATTATTATAAAAACACTATCATCAAATACATGGTGTCATTTTGCACAATAATATTTCTGATAGTTGGAAACTGAAACCCTTAAAAAATACCTACTAATTTGTGATAAGGCATATCGTAATTTTTATCCACCAGGCAAATATTTATAACTAGCAGTATATAATTAACACAAAACAACAATACAAAACCAATTTTAATTTTCTTTTAGTATTTAACAACAAAGTACACTTAATTTTTGTCTTTTATAAAATAACAATCTCTTATCTTATTTTTTACAATTATATTTTTTGCGTTGAAAATTTAAGATTATGTATTACCTTACATTTAGGGCAATTTAATTAGGAAAAAAAATAGTAATTTCAATTTGAACAAAATAATTGGAAAAAAAAGAACACAAGAAGAAATTATTTAAATTTATATGAAGAAGCTTAAATTTAAATACTTTCTTCATTTTAGTTGAACACTAAATGTAAATAATTTTTTGTTTTAATTGAAATTAAGCATTTTTGTCTATTTAAGGAGGGTTGTATAATTATATTCCATATGTATAGATCTATATACATGGATATAAATATATGAGTGCTGCTACAGAAGCAAGATTTTTCAGTGAAATGTCTGCCGAAAGTACTCACAATGACAGTTCTGTAATTACTTTAAAATTCAATAGTAATTACGTTATAGGCACTTTCGGCAGTGTTTTTTTTTTCACCAGCAAATTCGCACGTTCAATCATTACACTAAATATATATAAATAGCAGAAACTAAAGTAAAAATAGAAAATAAAATACATTTATCAAAAGGTAAAAAATTACTCTACTTTATCATTAATTATCACACTTTCTCTCCATTCCTTTATTGACCTATTTACCTACCTTCTTCTTCTTTCTTAGTCAATACATTCGTTCTTCTTCTTTTAGTTCTTCAAAATAAGAACTCTATGCAACTTACTATTCTTCTTTTAAGCGACGAAACCTTATGTGAAATTGCAAAAATCTTCACCGCGGGGCAAGTAGAGAACTAAATAACCTTATGTTGGGATCAAAATGACGTGGTTTTGAACTTCTGGTAATGGACTTCGAGATCTCGCCGGTGGCTAGCTCCTTAGGTATCTGTGTCGACTTCAGGGTGACTTAGTTTCCCTTATTTGCTTTGTGAAAGGCGAGGACCTGAAAAGGGGTGGGGATGGCTCCTGAATCCACCCCGAAGCTTAAGTCAGTAATGGAATATATGAGAATACTTTAAGAAGTATGTGAATGTATATAAATAATGAAAGTATCCCATATTTATAGGGGAAGAGTACTGACTTTAATATGGCGGCAAGCTTTATGCTTTGATTGGCCGCTTAGTGGCGGTGGTTGCCTTTTTCTGAGTGGTGGAGAGGGACGCTGGTGTGTCAGTAGGTGACAACCAGGTTGCCACCTCCTCATTCCTTAGTGTTGAAGGTTTCTTCAACCAGGTGACAAGTAGGTTGCCATAGTGATTTTACCTTGGGAGAAAGGTTTCCTCGAGTTAGAAAGTCGACGAGCAGGTTGCCAGTTATCATTTCTTTAAGAGGGAGGTTTCTTCCATAAGACTTGGTTGTCAACTCCACTCTTGCCTTCAGAGGGAGAGTTTGGGGTTGTTAGATTACAGGGAGTAATCACTACGAATACTAAAACAAGGTACATGCCAGTAATTAGAATTACGCAGCGGAAGTTTCACACATACCTTTAGGATGATCCGTAGACCCAATATCTTCTCTGGAGGGAGTTCACGATCCTCCGGTCGGGACCCGTAGAGGTTCTTGTTAGAGAAGCCCTACGTGGTGCAAGCTCCACAGCAAAGCATCTGATCGATTCTTGGCACGGGGACAGATCTCTGGAGAGTTTGCTCGAAGGCAAGTTGGCACACCCTTAGTGAGGGATATATGGTTCGACCGAAACTATATATTTAGGAGGGAGGGTTTTTCTCTCTAAAACACTCTTGTGAGCGAATTGTGATTTACCCTAAAAATCCCCTAACACGTCTTATTTATAGTAGGAGTAAAGTGGACAAAAGTCCACTTTACTCCACCTAGTAATTTCTGCCGGCCTATGTAATTGGGGAGGCCCAATTTTGGGCCTCCCATGTCAATTGGGATTTGAGTCTAGCCCAATTACCCTAATGTGACATTTACCCAAGTTCATTAGGTAAACTATACATATTATGGGCTACCAATTACGGCGCCCATTACCATATGCTTACAGCTCCCACTCGCCGGCATGGGAGGGTGCCTGTTAATGTATTGTCGTCCAAATCTGCATCGACATTTCTCTCCTTTGATCTGCTCCTTGCTTCCGAATAGTTCATACGAGGTTTGCCGTGCGACCGGCGGATACGACGAGCATCGTGCTACTCATCTGTTGGGAGTATTGTAGCGCCCGTGGAACGTTGATTCCCTTTTCTCCAATCAACCTGTTATAAACAACAGTTATATTGTACCGCGTTGTATCCTAGGTCAACTGATAATTCTCCATTTGCCTAGTTTCCACATAGGAACACTTCTCCAAGGCATCCGTACAAGTATTCACAACCTTCAACTAATATCCGGTTGGTGGCCACCTAGTGAATACAAGAGTCGGTGAATTACAGGTGAACTTGACCATCCCCATCGCTCATATCCTTAGTCAGACCCAACCGGTTTCCAAAGACGTGGTCACTGGGCCTTTTTGTTCAACACTACGCTCGTACACCGGGAAGCGAGCATTGAGCCTGACCTTAGATATGAGTTTTGAGTCTGTGAGGATACTTTAGGTGCCTCTTCATAAGGCTCCTGGGATCAATCACACGCTCGAGGTGAAGAAGTTTGCGCCCGCCAGAATCACGAGGATTCCTTCCTAGCACAACCGAGCTGTGACCCCGTGGTCGAACGTGGCACACGTAGTAAGAAGCACGCGTTGATAGCATACATGAACCTTTTGAGTTGACAGGAAAGGGATATGTCAATCATGTTATCACAGATTCTCATCTGGCCCAGAATGTGGTTAAATGACGAACGAAGTTCATCATGACGATATGTAAAACGAAGATCACGTCGAGTTACTTCGAAACTAGATAATCGTCTTGCTTAATCAGGTTTATCCCCCTGACTCTTAGCCAGTCTTGTTAGGTGGAGGTCTCCCTCCACCGCAAGATGATCGTACCTGTGTGACTAGATAAGGTCCACATTCGACATAGTTTGGCAGAGGATTGCGTCCTCCTACGACTTAGTTTATAGACCGTAAATCTGATGTAATCAAAACATTATGATGTCGATTGATCATAAACTCTGCTGCAATTCTTTCGCTTACAAAATGTAACTTTCTAATATCAAAATGCTATCACAGATACATTCCATTTCTAGACCCTACGCAGCCCATACAGTTTTATATGATTTTCGAATATGTCCCTGCGTAGTGTTTTAGTTAATGGGTCTGTTGCCAAGTTATTGGTGGACAAGTATTCCATAGCGATTGTATTGTCTTCAACCATAGATTTAGCATATAAATATTTCACATCAATGTGTTTGGTCCTACTATGGTACTTCGGATTCTTAACTGCCGCAATGGCTGTTTGACTGTCAGAGAAGATCTTCACAGGTTTATTCTCAACATCACCACCAAGCAGTGCAGTTAGAGGTCTTTTGAGCCAGACCGTTTCTTGTGCATTCTTAGAGAGAGCTACGAATTCTGATTCCATCGTGGACAACGTGACACAGGTTTGCTTCTTGCTCGTCCATGAAATGGCAGCATTAGCAAGGAGGAATGCTCCTCCTGTGGTGGACTTACGATCATCCGGATCGCCACCACGGTCGGCTTCAATGTAATCGGTCAATTCTAACTTCCTGCCCTTATAGCACAGTTCGTAGTCGGCAGTACCTTTTCAGATAACGAGTTATTCGTTGTATAGTCTTTAAATGTTGATGGTCAGGATCTGATAGGAAACGTGCTACTAGGCCTACGACGTAATAGATATCCGGATGAGTGCATTGCATAGCGCAGAACAAACTACTGACCATGCTAAAACATCATGCACCCTTTATCTATTTAAGCTCTGCTAGGTTCTTGGGGCCGTCATGTTTTGACAGTGCGCACTCAAAACACCACCGACGTATACATGGGTTTGGCATCCTGTAATCTGAACCTTTTCAACAGCTTGTTGATATAGGCTTTTTGAGACAGACACAATTTCCGGGTAGCCCGATCTCTAGCAATTTTAATGCCCAAGATGTGTTAGCATGTGGTGACGTGGCGCCGTAATTGGTAGCCCGTCAATGTTAAGGAAATTACCTAAGTTAATTATGTAATTGTCACATTAGGTTAATTGGGCCAGACCCAATCCCTAATTGACATGGGAGGCCCAAAATTGGGCATCCCCCTTAATTAGCATGGTTCGGCCGAACCATGTACCACATTGGTTGGAGTGGACTTTTGTCCACTCCACCAATGCTATATATAGGGGGTCTCCTAAGGGGTTTAACACATCAATCAAATTAATAAGTCCCTCCATTGAGGAACTTGAGAGAAACCCTCTCACCCTTAGTTGAGATTTTCGGTGCACATCAGTCTGAGGTTCTGTCCCCGTTGAAGAATCGATCAGAGGATTTGCTGTGGAGCTTATACCGTGTAGGACTTCTTCTCACGAAGAACTTGTACGGGTTCCGACCGGAGGATCAGAACTCCATCCACAACGTTCTTGAGCAGGAAAGCTATTGAGGTATGTGTACATTATTCCGCTGCGTAATTAGATTACTTACTACTACACGTTTAGCATTCCGTGGTATTACGTCCCCGTAATCCAACAGTGGTATCAGAGTTTGTGTTAGGAGTTCTTAAATTTTTGATAAACTGATATTCTTGAACCTTGAAAAACCGAATTTTTTATGTTTATGAACACCAAGGTATTTCCAAAAATTTAAACAAGGAATCATATCTTTGATCTTTAAAAACTTAAAATTTTCGGAATTTACATGTTTTTAATTGATCAAAACCGAATTTTAGGTTTGAATTTGAGTTTGATGTTCATGATCTTCAAGAACACGATGAGTTTTATCAAGAACACTTTTTGGATTCATGATCAAGTTATGGTTTGATCTTAAAATTTGACAACTTTTCCAAATTTTCATGTTTGTGCCGAAAACTCTAGGGGTATTTTAGGTAAAAAAAAATAATTTTCTTGGTCAACAAGCAATTAAAATTTCGGCCAAAATAATAGATACATTTGTTACCATATTTTAATTTTATTAAAAGGATACAATATATCTATAAATTGGAAAGATAAGGAAAGATTCACATTATATAGTAAAATATATAAACTATCAATATAATTAACTAAAAGATAGGGATAAAGATATATTGACAGGATTTGGTTACTTAAAAAAAATAAAAAGATATATTGTCTATATATTTGACAATAATTATTTATATATATATATATATATATATTTGACTGAAAATTATATATATATTTATATTGTCAACTGATTTACATCTTAAATACAGAATCTTGACAATATTTATATATATTAATAATATATAAGTGCCGAATTATATATATAAATATATTAGTAGTATTGGAAATTATTTTACATAATTAATGTTTCTTGTGGGCTAAGTTAAGTTTTTAGCGGACTTTAAAACTCTATTTAGCCCAAAAAGAAATGTTTCGGCCGAACCCTATGGGTTTATCGGGCCGGTCCAATTTGCAAAACTGGAACGGGTTAAACCAATCCGGGTTTTCTTAATCGGGTCGACCTAGTCGGGTCGGGTCGGACCAAAGTAACTAAGTGAATCTAAACCGAACCGGTTTCGAGTGATGAACCGAACCACAATCTTATTTTATTGAACCGTTTCGGACCAAACCGGATTTTTAAAATTGGACCGACTCAGACCGGATTTTAAATTGGACCGAACCAAATTTTAAAATTTTTTAGAAATTTTAAATGTTCAATAAAATAGTCAAATTTTAAATCCAAAATGTTTTCGAACTTTAAAAGTTAACCTAAACAGTGCTCTTATGGCTTACGTTTTAACACGTTTTCGGATAAAACCCTAATACCTGGTTACGATTATGAGGATGGAACTCGGATATACATGATTTTGGGACTGGATTAAATTAGTGGGTTGAATTGCAATTTTTTACTTTCTGCAACATATATTAGAACTGTCGTCTTGACTTAGTCAAGCTAGCTGGATAATAAATTGCGAGCATTGAGCTCTGGGATTTAAATATATGGTATGCGCAATAGGATAGACATGCTATGCTGATTGAAATTGCCTAGAATCCATGTCTAGAAATTTCGCATTATTGATTGTAAGCATGAATTGCAAGTCAACCCCTAATATTTTCAAAACATTTTTAAAACTGAAAATACCAGTCGCCAATTATGCATGATGTATGCGGAAGTTGCATGTTTTGACACGTATGCTAGAATGTTCATGAATGAAAGCATGTGGTAATTTACTTTAAGTAGAATTATGTATGCTAAGGAATATTAGACGCATGACGCGTAAGCATGTTGTTTTGGTATGTTCGATGTTTATGGCGTGATATAGTATTATGCATGCGTAAATTATCGGATAATTTTTACAAAATCAAAAAGGGTCATGGGAAAGCCAAGATTGGGTATGCTTATTTGAAAATTCTCGTTCCGGTAATTTGCAAAATAATAACCGTTTTCAAAAGACTGATCTATTGGATTGAAGACGACAATAGTGTGAACTCTTTCACAACACCCCCTTCCCTCGGTTTACTGGCGGTCGGTTTGGTTTAGTGACTGAAGGATCACTATTCGTCGTATTCCATCTTAATAGATAATACGATGTTTGCAATTCTATCAAAATGTTATTGTATCCCTAACTTTGCATAATTATCAATGTGTTAGTATTGATGGCTGCAACTAGCAATGTCATCTCCCAATTGAACAAGGGAATAAGGTTGAATAGTAGTAATTATAAGATATGGAATAAACAAGTTAAGATTATAATTTCTAAAATTAGAGGACTGGATCATTTGACCACAAAACAGACTAGGCCTGAGGGAGACCTCACAGAAGAGCAAAAGACATTCTATGATGAATGAGATTCTCTATAGGTTTGATCATTTGGGAACTACCAAAGACCACTGGGATGGTCTTAAGGCAATATTCGGTGTTTACACCATAGCCCAAAAGCGATCTTTAAACATCGCTCTTGACTCCTATAAAATGAATCACAAGCATACGATGAAGGATCATGTAATGCATGTGTGTAACTTGATCGTTGAACTCAAGGAAGCAGGTGAAAATCTGTCTGAGGAACAACAGATCAATTACATGATCCGCTCTTTGCCCGAATCTTGGAACATCATGAAAATGAGCCTTACACATGCCACCCATCTCGACACCCTTGAGAAGGTGAAAGTTCATCTTGAGCTGGAGGAGGATAGACTCAGGGCTAAAAAGTCTATGTCTGAAATGCATATTGCATCCTCTGCGTCAGCCGAACGAAAGGAGAAGCGCAAGAGAAAGGGAAAAAGTCCTCAGAAGAAAACTGAGAAGTTTGTGGTAAACAAAACCCAGAAGAAGTTTAAACGTAAAAAAACTGGTGGCAAGAAAAGGCAAGCAAAACAAACACGAAAAGAGGAAACTCGAACGTGTTTTAGGTGTGGTGTAAAAGGACACCTGGCTGCTGCATGTACCAATCCTCCTAAAGTACGCAAAGAGAAAAGATGATGAAAATCATTCATTCTCTTCCTCTTCTAAACACTCGAGAGTAATTCATTTTCCTTTTGAATTACAGAACCGAGAAACGGAAGCAACGACCTGATCGAGGATGCCCCAGTAGAATAAAGATAGAATGAGACATTTTTATCTTTAAAGTTGCTAAAATTTCTTGACTTTTATTTTAAGATACTCTCAAATAAGTTCCGTAAAGGATCATATTATTTTTCCTAAGTATTCGAGAATACTTAAGTTGAGTATTGAATTTATCATCGTTCGTTTTAATCTTATTATTAACGTTATTCAACACATTGCTAATATATCCTTATTTACTATTAAGTACTCCATTAAATGACAAATTCCCCGGTTAATGTGCATTAAAAACCAATTTGATATTAAATTTTGAAAATGAAACTATTCAAAACCACGGGATAAAACTAGCTTTTTGCGCCTTACGCGCGTGTACCTCGAAAGACGGAACACATCGTTTTAAAGTACAAATTTAATAATGAAGTTTTATAAAGTATGAATGCTAATTTTCGTTTATGATTCCTTGGAAATAACTCATTGATGACTACCATGGTTAGAAGTACGCTTTAATGCTACTACGATCAAGTAGTACATCAACTATAGCATTAAGAAGAAGCTCAAATGCATAGTCCATGAGGTGGATAAGTCTCTGGATGAGTTGATAAACGAAAGGAAGTAGTTAGTAAAATAACACTCCCACTAATGGCCTTTAACGAAAAGTTTGGCTAAGCAATCATATTATTAAATACTTCGAGAAACATAGTTTAAAATTACATTATGTTAGAACTCAATATTAATTGTTCCTATGGAATGAAATTAAGTTGATTTCATATTAATGTAAAACTATGTTCCAATAAAATCGGTTGGAGCGTTACCTTAAAAGCTAAGAAATGATACGGGTAAAACCTTATCATAAAGAAACATTAATTTTCACATTAAAAATGTATTTATCAAGAGTACGGTCTACTCTTAAAGAATACAAGTTTAAGAGTAGCTTGGATTAATGGTAACGTGGTCGAACGTGACACATTATAGAAATTTGAGGATGGAATTCCAATGCTTTGCGGAACGAAACGAACTAAAGTACTGATCAGATTAAAATGGATAACGGAGAATCTCAGGTCCCACTTACTTCGAGTGGGAGAATGATATAGCATTAGTGAATGACATGGTAAATGATGATAGAAACGTCCTCATAATAAATCCAGTGGGAGGGCTCACTCCCCCTCACATAATCATCACTAAATGTTAATGCGAATCAAGTCAGACCTGATAATCATAATGCTGAACCATTGGATGAAAATCCAATAATCGTCGCAACTGCCCATTATTCCTAGTGGGAGGAAATGACTAACTTAATTCCAGATCCTAGTGATCAAGGAATAAATCTCAGAGGTAAAATCCTGAGACCAATAGGTCATTCTAAGAAAGTTGTAGACCAAAAGTTCCAGCACCGCCATTGTTCCCAATGGGAGTAATGCTCCGAAAAGAAGCATTATTCCGAGTGGGAGTAACGATCAGACTTAAGATGAGATTATCGAGCCTAGACTTAGTCTAAGGCAACGAACTTCTTTTAAGAAGTATCACATCACATGAGGCATTCTTTCACGAACCAGTGACGGTTCAGCAAGTATTGGAAGAACCTCAAACGTCGGAATGGAGGAAAACAATGGAGGATGAAAATGCCTAAATTAGAACGTATTCGGTTTTGGTCTTCAGTTGATTTACCTGCTAACCACAGAGTTAGAAAGTGAAATTTTATAATTTACTACTGATGGAAAATTTGAGTGGTGCAAAACTCGAACGACTGCGAAAGGATATACCCAGATTCACGGAGTGGACTTTGATGAAACATACTCACCAATTGTGTGTTATACCACAGTTAGGGCCATCCTTGCCCTTGTTGCATGTCTCGATCTAGAGCTGCACCAAATGGATGTTAAGACCGCATTCCTCAATGGAAACCTGGATGAAGAGATCTATATGGAGCAGCCAGAGGGTTTTATTACTCCTGGCAAAGAACGTAAAGTTTGCAAACTCCAAAGATCTATTTACGGTCTTAAACAATCGTCTCGGCAATGGTATCGCAGATTCCACAAGGAAATCGTCGGAAACAGATTTGTGAATCTTCACAAAGATCCCTGCGTTTACACCAAGACCTCTGGGTCTAAATATGCCATCATAACCTTATACGTAGATGACATACTCATGCTGCAAACGATGTGAGTTTCATGAACAAATCAAAGTCCTGGTTATCATCAACATTTGAGATGAAAGACATGGGAGAGGCTACGTACATCTTAGGCATTAAAATTGCCCGAGATCGTGTCGCCCGGAGATTGTATCTATCTCAAGAATCATATATCAACAAACCGTTGAAAAGATTCAGAATGCTCGATGCTAAACCCGTGGATACGTCAGTTGTGCTCAGGTGTGCGCTGTCGAAGCGTGATGGCCCGAAAAATCATCAGGAGCGTGAACATATGAAGAACGCAGAGTATCTAAGCATGGTAGAAAGTTTAATGTACGTCATGCTATGTACTCGGCCAGACAACTGTTACGCTGTGGGTCTAGTAGCAAGATTCCAATCAGATCCTGGCTATAAACATTTAAAAACCGTAAAACGAATTATAAGATATCTGAAAGGTACTGTCGACTATGTTCTGTGCTATAAGGCAGGCAAATCGAATTGACTGGTTATAGTGACGCCGACCACGGTGGTGATCCGGACGATTGTAAGTCCACCACAGGGGGAGTTTTCCTCCTTGCTGATGCTGCCATATCATGGGTAAGCAAGAAGAAATCATGTGTCGCGCTTTCCACTATAAAATCAGAATTCGTTGCCCTTTCTAAAAACGCACAAGAAGCAGTCTGGCTGAAAAGGCTTCTTACTGCATTAATTGACACTAACAAGAAGAGCAAACCTGTGAAAGTATACTCCGACAGTCAGGCAGCCATTGCAGCAGTTAAGAATCCAAAGTAACATAGTAGGACCAAACACATTGATGTGAAATACAATTATGCCAAATCAGTTGTGGAAGAAAATATAATCGCTTTAGAATACTTGCCCACAGACAATATGGCCGCAGACCCATTAACTAAGCTATTACGTAGAGAAATTTTCTAAAAGCACGTAAAACTGCTTGGATTACGTAGGGCTTAATAAGTGGCTTGTATAAGTGATGGAATTTTGACATTTGAAATAATATTTTGAATTGAATAAAAGAATTTCAAATTGAGTATATGATCTATCGACGTCATAATGATAAATAACATCGGATTTTACGGTCTATAAACTAAGTCGTAGGAAGAGGTAAAACTCTTCCACCAAAATTATGTCGGATGTGAACCTTGCCTCGTCACACAGGCACGGTCATCTTGTAGGAGAGGGGAACCTCTCCCACAACAAGATTGGCCAAGAACCAGGGGGATAAACCTGGTTAAACGAAACGATAACTTGGTCACACTTATAACATGATTTAATCTTCGTTTTGTAAATCGCCATGTTGGACTCTGTCCATCATTAAAATCACATTCAGGGCCAGATGAAAGACTCTGCGATAGCATGATTGACATATCCCACCCCTGGCTTGCCCAGGTGTGCTATCGACGCGTGCTTCATACTACGCGTGCAATGTTCGACAACGGGGTCATGCTCGGTTGTGCTAGCTAGAATCCTTGTGATTCAAAGGGCGCACACTTCTTCACCTTGAGCGTACCCAAAGTATCCTCTCGAACTCAAAACTTATACCTAAAGTCTAGCTCAATGTTCGCTTCCCAGCGTACGAGCGTAGAGCCAAAGAAAACGGCCAAGTGACCACGTCTTTGGAAACCGGTTGAGTTAGACTAAGGGTATAAGCATGGTGATGGTCATGTTCACCTATAATTCACTGACTCTTGTGTTCACTAGGTAGCCACCAACCGGATATTAGTTGAAGGTTGTGAACACTTGTACGGATGCCCTGGAGAAGTATTCCTATGTGGAAAACTGGGCAATTGGAGAATTATCAGTTGACCAAGGATACAGTGCGGTACATATTTTATTTTTGATAGGATTGATTTACGAAAGGGAATCAACGTTTTGCGGGCGCTACAACACTCCTAACAGATGAGTAGCACGATGCCCGTCGTATCCGCCGGTCGCACGGCAAACCTCGTATGAACTATTCGGAGACGGAGAAATTGGCTGAAGACTGAAATGTTGATGCTATTAGATGACAATACATTAACAGGCACCCTCCCATTCCGGCGAGTGGGAGCTGTTAGCATGTGGTGACGTGGCGCCGTAATTGGTAGCCCATCAATGTTAAGGAAATTACCTAAGTTAATTAGGTAATTGTCACATTAGGTTAATTGGGTCAGACCCAATCCTTAATTGACATGGGAGGCTCAAAATTGGGCCTCTCCCTTAATTAGCATGGTTCGGCCGAACCATGTACCACATTGGTTGGAGTGGACTTTTGTCCACTCCACAAATGCTATATATAGGGGGTCTCCTAAGGGGTTTAACACATCAATCAAATTAATAAGTCCCTCCATTGAGGAACTTGAGAGAAACCCTCTCACCCTTAGTTGAGATTTTCGGTGCACATCAGTCCGAGGTTCTGTCCCTGTTGAATAATCGATCAGAGGATTTGCTGTGGAGCTTATACCGCGTAGGACTTCTTCTCACGAAGAACTTGTACGGGTTCCGACCGGAGGATCAGAACTCCCTCCACAACGTTCTTGGGCAGGAAAGCTATTGAGGTATGTGTACATTATTCCGCTGCGTAATTAGATTACTTACTAGTACACGTTTAGCATTCCGTAGTATTACGTCCCCGTAATCCAACAAGATGTACGTGGCCTCTCCCATGTCGTTCATCTCAAATACAGATGCCAACCATGACTTTGACTTGTTCATAAAACTCACGTCGTTTGCGGCAATGAGTATATCGTCCACGTATAAGGTTAAGATGACATACTTAGACCCGAAGGTCATTTAATACACGCACAGATCCTCATGAAAATTCACAAATCCGTTTCCTACGATTTCCTCGTGGAATTTGCGGTACCATTGCTGAGACGATTGTTCAAGACCGTAGATGGACCTATGGAGTTTACAAACTTTTACGTTTGTTACCAGGAGTAATAAAACCGTCTGGTTGCTCCATGTAGATCTCTTCCTCCAGTTTTCCGAGGAGGAATGCGGTCTTTATACTCATTTGGTGAGGTTCGAAATCGAGACCTGCGACCAGGACCATAAATGGCCCTTACCGTGGTTTACGCACAGTTGGTGAGTATGTTTCGTCAAAGTCCACTCCATGAAGTTGGTTACAACCTTTCGCAACGAGTCGAGCTGTGTATTGCTCGACATTTTCCATCAGTGGTGTGCCTTCGTTCAGGACTCACCGTATCCTTATGCCCCTGTGGTTAGCATGTAAATCAACTACAGACTATAATGGTTTTCATTTAGGCGATCTCTCTCATTCATTATTTTCCTCCATTTCTCCACTTGAGGTCTTTCCAATGCAGGCCAACGGTTGTTAGAGTGATGAGGTCATATTTCTTCTAGATGGGATACTTCATTGGAGAAGTTCGACGCCTTTGACTTTCTTCTAGGCTTGATTATCCCGTCTTTGAGTCTTAACGTCTCCCCCACTCGGAAAAATGCCTCTTATCGGAGCATTTCTTCCAATTGGGATCAATTCTCCCACTTGAGATGATGCTTCTCATCGGAGCATCACTTCTATTGGGTACAAGAGGAGTGCTTTAACCATGACCTGACAACTTTCCTTATACGACTTCTCGGTCTCATAGTTTTACTTTCAAGATAAATTCCTTGATCACTAGGATCTAGAACCAAGTTTGTCGTATCACTCCCACTGGGAACAATGGGTAGTATAGGTAGTTGTGACATCCTCGGTTTAGCATTACGATAATCAGGTTCAACTTGATTCGTCCAAACAGCAACCGTGATTACTTGTGGTAGGTGTTTAGACCTCCCACTAGATTTATTATGAAAATATTCCCATTATCATTTACCATGTTATTCACTTGAGTTGCTGGTTCAAATCTCTCTCACTCGAATTAAGAGGGACCTAATGTCAGTAATATCCTCTTCTAATTTGATCAAGACTCATTATTATGAACTGTCAATGCATCAGAAAATTCGTCCTCAAGTATGTAATTGTTAGCATATGATGACCATCTGTTGATAGGTGGCTCCAGCGTTGATCTACCCAACATGCATGGCCTTATAGTGGTAGATGTCGTTATCCACATAAAAGGCAGTATGTGCCTCATCATTGAGATGCATTTGTATCTGGTTGTATCCCGAGTATGCGTCCATAAAGCTTAGAAGCTCGTGCCCTGAAGTGGCGTCGACAAGTTGGTCGATTCTTGGTATGGGGTAGGAATCCTTAGGACATGCTTTATTGAGATCTCGAAAGTCTACGCAAATCCTCCACCTCTTATTGGATTTCCTCACCAGGACTGGATTGGCGACCCAGGTTTGGAATCGTATTTCTTTCACAAAACCAGCCTCGCCCAGCTTTCCCACTTCTTGGCGTATTGCCACCTTCATCTCTGCTCCCATAGATCTTCTTTTTTGAGCTATGGGTTTCACAGCTGGATCTATTCTCAGTTCGTGGGAGATGATATCGGGGCTTATTCCTGGCATGTCGCTGGGCTCCCAAGCAAATAGCTCTTTATATTCCCTAAGGAGGGCGGTTATTCTTTTGGCTAATTCTGGTTGTAGTGCAGCTCCAATCTTAACTTTTTATAGCCTTCCTCCAAGGCGACCTCTACTAACTCCTCCATTGGGGCTAGTTGTCCACCTTCTTCCCGGGGATCTTCATCTGTCATGATGGACAGGGCCTCCTTTTGATTGCATCTTCGAAGAAGATTGACGTAACATTGTCGAGATGCCCATTGGTCGCCCCACACCTCTCCCATTCCATGATGAGTAGGGAATCTCATGACTTGATGGGCAGTGGAGGGGACAATGTAATTGGAATTGAGAGTCGTTCTTCCCAAAATGGCGTTGTAGGTGTTGATCCGATCGACGACTACGAAACACACCTTCAAATGCAAGGCCCTCCATCCTTGGCCCAAGATCACGTGGAGTTGTATTGCCCCCAATGGGTAAGTTGTTCTCCCTGCAAATCCTACCAATGGGGAAGTCATCTTTTGAATATCTTTCTTTTTGTATCCCATCATGGCGATAGCCTCAAAGGTGATCACGTCTGTAGAGCTTCCTCCGTCGACAAATATTCTTTTAACCTCGAAATTATCTATTCGAGTTGTAATTACTAGGGTGTCCTCATGGAGTTGTGTCGACCTTGACAAGTCTTCCGTGGAGAAGGTGACTGCCATGGGCTCAAGCTCCCTCGATCTCTTATGAGTACTGGGCGAGGAAACAATTTGGGTCGCGTAAGCATCTCGAGCGACGTCCGATTCTCCTCCAGCCGCAAATCCTCCCGACAGAACATTGATGTCATTGTCTGGGGGTGTTCTCCATCTTCTTCGTTCATGAGAACGATTACGATGGTGACGTTGGATTTCTTCTTGCATATATTCCAATTCTCTCCTAGCGATGAGGCAATCTTCAGTGTCATGTCCCTCTTCTCGATGATATTCGAAATAAGAGGCGGGATGATGACCTCTTTTAGTTAGACGAAGTCTTTCTAACCTTTGTTGGGTTTTTCGAAATTCTCTCGAAGAAGCTCCTTGGGTAAACGGGCCTTCGCCTCGACTTTGTGGGAGTTCCTGCTGGAAGAGGCGATTTGACCGGGTTTGCTCCACTCTCACATGGAGAGTTGCTCTCCGGGTTGGCTCCTCCCAACTTTCCACCGGCTCAGTGTATTAAGTGATGGCTAAGGATTGGGCTTGGGGTCCCAAGCCTCTGAAGAATGCACAGATAGCTTCTCCTTCTGAGAGTTCGCCCCCACTATACGCTCCTTGGAATCGCCTAAAGTAATTTTCCAAGGTTTCGCTTGATCCTTGGAATATACTTTCAGCTCTTCGTGCTTGGTCTTGCCTTACTCGATTCCTTGGTGGTGCCATGACTTTTTTTTATCACCGTTCCCACAGACGGTGCCATTTGTTGGGATCAAAATGACGTGGCTTTGAACTTCTGGTAATGGACTTTGAGATCTCGCCGGTGGCTAGCTCCTTTAGGTATCGGTGTCGACCTCGGGGTGACTTAGTTTCCCTTAGGTGCTTTGTGAAAGGCGAGGACCTGAAAAGGGGTGGGGATGGCCCCTGATTCCACTCTGAAGCTTAAGTTAGTAATGAAATATATGAGAATACTTTAAGAAGTATGTGAATGTATTTAAATAATGAAAGTATCCCCTATTTATAGGGCCCTATTTATAGGGGAAGATTACCGACTTTAATATTGTGGCAAGCTTTATGCTTTGATTGGCTTCTTAGTGGAGGTGGTTGCCTTTTTCTGAGTGGTGGAGAGGGACGGTGGTGTGTCAGTAGGTGACAAGCAGGTTACCACCTCATCATTCCTTAGTGTTGAAGGTTTCTTCAACCAGGTGACAAGTAGGTTGCCACAGTGATTTTACCTTGGGAGAAAGTTTTCCTCGAGTTAGAAAGTCGGCGAGCAGGTTACCATTTGATCTTTCTTTAAGAGGAAAGTTTCTTCCATAAGTCTTGGTTGTCAACTCGACTTTTTCCTTAAGAGTGAGAGTTTGGGGTTTGACTAGTTGCCTGTCTTTAAAGACCTTGAATGTCGACATTCTCTAAATTTTGGTGTTGACCATCTTTTCGAGTTTTGATATTCTGAGCGTGCTTAGTCGTCGACCTTTTTTGGGAGTCTCGATTTATATGTCTCGACTTGTACGTACTAGTTCACCCTAAAGATTGTAATCTCATAGGCATCATTGATAGGGATGGCAACGGGGCAGGTCGGGGCAGGTTTTCGCAGCCCCAGACCCGCGGGTCGGCCTGGCTGACCCGGACCCGGACAAGTGTACCTCCCGGGGCGGGTCAAAAATCTCGCGGGTCGACCCGCAGGGCCCCGACCCGCCCCGCCGTGTGAACATTTTTTTTTTTTTCACTTATCAATATTAAATACAATTTTTTTTGCCAAAATATTACATTATATATAAATTCAAACCATAAATATAACACCAATAAATACAAACAACAAACACATCAAATTCATCACAAAATACAAATTCAAATTCAAACACCAAATCCAAATTAACAAATCCTAATAATCTAAATATACATCTATTTATAATTGGTCCATGTTATTTATATAGGTAATATATTAACCATATTGTTTAGTAAATGTTACATCATATTAACATTATATATATATATATATATATATCTTAGGAACTTCGGGCGGGTCTGCGGGGCCCCGCGCCCCTAGACCCGGACCAGCCCCATGGGTCGGCGGGTCAAAACCGGGTCAGGGCCCCGCGGGTCGGCGGGGCCTCGACCCGTTGCCATCCCTAATCATTTATTTTTATGAGTTGGGGATTGAAGCAACAATAATTTTTTTCTTAAAGCCACAAGGTAATTTTCTAAGTTTTCATGGAGTTCAGGGTGGACAAGAGCTTGAGGTGTTATGCAAACCCTCTTGTTAAGTGTAGGCAATATGTTTGCATTTTCACCTAGTATAAACAACCGCCATATATGTCTATATAATGGTATAGGGTTGTGTTCCTAAATACACACACAAAATAACTAGAGATTTATCTAATATATCTAAGGTAGCGTGTCGAGAAAATTAGTCGGGTTTTTTAGGTTAGTTTATAGATTCAGTCTATTGACACGCAATACATATGAGAGAAGGATTAGCATAGCCTATGACTATAAGGTGTGTCAGGAAAGTCTGAAATAGGATTATCCAAGTTAGCTTCAACAAGTTATGTGAGGTTTGTATACTAAACATTGAGAGAGAAAATGTTAATGTTAAAGATAGTAGAGTTTACTCCTAAACACTTTCACTTGTAATTTCTCATTTGTTATAGTTGTACTCTCCTTATATATGTAATGAAAATTTACTCCAATTGTATAATTAATGTGTCATATAAGGGAAATTCCTAAATGATTGTGTCAGTACATGACGACTAGACTCGACGATCTAAAACGAGGACCGCATCGTCATCATTATTATTAATGTTTGTTTTTTTTTTTCAACAGAATACAATAAACTTACTATTTATAGGAGATTCTAACAATCATTAGGGCGATTATCCCTTACTTGTAATTAGTTATCGTAGTGCTAATTAACCTCTCATTAACTTGTAAACTAAATAAGCAGGTCGTCACTTGTCTATAGTGACAAGTAGGTCACCATCTACCATGGTGATACTTGTGTCGCCAATCTTCCAATGTTTATTTGAGTCTTTGTTACCTAGTGAGTTGAAAGTTGATATTTGCTGGTGGTGTCGCTAGACCGAGTTGGTCGTAAAGTATTTTTGTAAGAATCCAACACATATTCTGATATTTCAGTATAATTAATATAAAAATAAAACTCATTATAAATGTGATTTAATGATAAATTAAAATAAAATTTTATTTAGCTATTTAAATTTTCTGTCAAACATACGAGTTCGGTAACTAATATATAGTTAGCAAATAAAGTCAACATGAACATTTTAATATAAGGGTTAATAACCAAATTGCTATCCGGACTTTGATTGATTTATAAATTGCTACCTGAACTTTAATTTTTTTTTTTTTAATTAACTACTTGAACTTTCAATTTCAAAACAAATTGATACCTCTGTTTAAATTTTCTTCAAATTTGACAGAAAATAAGCATGTTTTTGCCACACAGGGTATTTTCATGTGAACTCAAGATGAATTCAAATATAAATTGAAAGTATTACAACAAAATACTTTCAATTGGATGCTCAATAGGACATCCGCCCAATTTGAACATTGTCTTTCAATTGAGCATCAAATTGAAGGTTTTTCATTGCAATACTTTCAATTTATGTTTGAATCTAACTTAGCTACACATGAAAAGACTCCACATGGCGGAACATACCCATTTTCTATTCAATTTGATGGAAATTATAACATAGGTGGAAGTTTGCTCTGAAATTGAAAGTTTGAATAATCAATTTCAAAAAATTAAAGTTCAGGCAACGATTTATAAATTGATCAAAGTCCGGGTAGCCATTTCGTTATAACCCTTAATAATATATATATATATATATATTCCCTTTTTGAATATTTTCAATGGTTAATTACCAAAATGCTAGCCAAACTTGATATGAATGTGCAAATTGCTAGCTAGACTATTTTTTTTGCAGCAAATTGCTAGCTGAACTTTCTATATTGTGAAAAAAAACTAGCTCCGTCAATCTTTTCGTTAGTTTTGGACGGAAAATACTTTAAAATATTGTTAAAAACACTTTAAAGTTTATTATAATAATATAATGACGTGATGTTTTATATATAAAATAAAAATTCCAAATAATACATGTTAAGAAATATATAAAAGACAAAACGTAGCTTAAAAATACAAAAAAAAAAAAAATTAATATATTAAAATATTTTTAAAAATTATTTAATACATAAACTTTAAAAAATATTTACTTTTAATTTTTGAATTTTGGGTTATATATTTAACTTGTATATTTTTTTGTATAATACGTATCATTCTAAAATTTTATTCGAAATTTATATTTGCTTTTATATAAAAGCTGATGTTATTTTAGAATAATAGTATAACTTTTGGATACTTTTAGTGATTTTAGATAGTATATCATGCCCATTATTAACGGAAATTTGCTAAGAACCTTTGAAAGTATCCATGCTTTAAACTTAATTTTGCAAATATTTTATTTATAATTTTACCCAAAAATTTGTAAAATTAAACCGAATAATCACAATGGTTATAAAAGTGAATTTTAAGATTTTTTTGTTTGAATTTAAATGTTAAGGTTTACATTGTAGAAAATAAAAATAACAATTTAAAAAAAAAACACAAAAAAAAAAATCCGGAGGCAAAAATAAAAATAAAATAATTAATAATAAAAGACATAGTATAATGCTCTTAAAATTGAAGTATTAAACTATGCATAAAATAATTTCTAAACAAAAATAATGCATGAAAGCACCAATACTTTAAAATGATGTTAGACAAACCGGGAAAAATTGGGTCTTTCTAGTATGCTCCACTAGCATCATGCTTGTGATAGTTTTTTTTTTAATTACATTTTTCTATTATTTTTATGGTAAACCCTATAAAGAAATTGTTATTTTTAATAATATGATACAACTATTAGGTGTATTTAAAAAATGACATACTTTTTCATAATTTTAAAGTTTTACATATGATACAATTAAGTTCACTTTAGTAGTAAAAGTATGGTGCTCCACAAGTATGGTAGAAAATCCCGAAAAAATTAAAAAAGCTAGCAAATATTAGCAAAAGTTGACCAGCAATTTACTACAAAATAAGTCTGGTTAGCAAATTGCAATTTCACATAAAATTCAGTTAGCAATTTGATTTTTTTTCCCCAAATTGATAATTAACCATATTTTTTAACGTAAATCTCCCTCCTGTCTGAAATAAACTTCCCTCCCTCCCTCCCTCCTGGTGTGGTGTGTTATCTTCTTTCTCGCTAAAATTCTATCTCCGTCAGTTAATCCAATATTCCAATTCCAGCGGCATGAGAGAAGAGCGCGAAATCTTGGTGGTGCGCAGCGTGCCAAATCTCAGGACCTCCAACTTCGCCTTGGCCGACTCCAGCGCGGCGGCGCGCTACGAGGCAGTCAATGTGCCTCAGTTATGGAGCCTGAGGACCGCGAATTCTGGCGCCAGGAGGCGAAGCATCGCCAGCTTCGCGTCTCTTTCGTTAGCGGAGAAGAGAGAGCGCAAGAATTACGAGCCATCGCAGGCTCAGCTGCTGAAGCATCCGTTGGCCTTTGGTGCCTATGTTCCGAAGGATGCCGCTCTGTTCCTTGCCGGTGCCATTGCCGGAGCTGCCGCTAAGACCGTCACTGCTCCGCTTGACCGTATCAAACTCCTTATGCAGGTACTGCATTGCTAGTCCATCGCTAGAATCCACAAATTTAACTTTTAATACGCAAAATTGAAGGTGATATTTCGTTTTCATTTTTGTCATCTTCGCATTCGTTTGTATGTGGAAATGCCAGTGAAATGTGGAAGTTATTATTTAATTGGGAGCTTGGTGGTGTATGGAAAGATTCTGATGAACTGGTTTGTTGCAAATGAAAGCCTGGCCGTTGGAAATGCTACTCAAAGCGAATTTAGTCAAACAGTGATTTAACGATTAGTACCATCACAGTTTGTTTAATTTGAATTTCGTGTTGTTGCTAACTAAAGTAATCTCTTCGTGCTTGTAGACGCATGGTGTGCGAGCTGGGAAACAAGCTTCCAGGAAAGCCATTGGTTTCGTTGAGGTACTGTGTACTGTACAGCATTGGTTCATTTCACCCTGTTGCACCGGATCCATATTTTTTCAGATGCTGCAAACTGGATCTTCTAGCTCTATGAATAGTGTTTTAGGTTTATAGTCCTCAGTCTTGGTTAGAGATGAGACATGGCATCTTGTTTGATTGAACAAGCAATTCCCTTTTAATCAACAAAGTATGAGAATATTTAGTACTAGGTCTTCTATTAGGGAGATTATGGGTGTAGAACATCTTGCTAGACTTGAAAGTTGAAATACTTAAACTATGCTCATTATTGCTCATGCTCTTTTCATTTTAAAAATCATATCACTTCATAAGCATGTTTGTTTATGTTGATTATCAACCTTCAGGCAATATCAGTAATCGGCAAGGAAGAAGGCATGAAGGGGTATTGGAAAGGCAACCTTCCTCAGGTGTCCCCATCAGCTTCCTTTGTGATTTGAGTAATTTTATCTGATATAAAGACGGACACTTCGGCAGTTTCATGTATAGTCATCACAGGGGTGGATATTTCTTAAACTGCTTCATGTCATCACAGGTTATACGAATCATTCCTTATAGCGCTGCCCAACTTTTTGCATATGAGTTTTACAAGGTATTTGCTAAAAACCTTAGCTCATCTCCTCTCTCTCCCTACTGACGTGTATTTTTTATGATTCATTGCAATTTGTCTTTGCTAAGTTTGTTGTAAAAATGGTGAACTAACAAAGTCGTATTGGTTTTGTGTTTGCAGAAACTCTTTAGGAAAAAGGATGGTGACCTTTCTGTCATTGGCAGACTTGCTGCTGGTGCCTGTGCTGGCATGACTTCTACCTTTGTAGGTGCCTTACTGCATTTCGTCCTTAAACCAATAGTTTTCAGTGTCTTTTCAACATTATCAGTAGTTAATGCTGTATGTATTACTACTTCAAAGGTGTCTTATTTGAATTTTCTTCCAGATGTAACTTTGATCATCTGTAATGCATTGACTCTATTGTAGGTCACCTACCCCTTGGATGTCCTCCGGCTACGCTTAGCAGTGGAAACAGGGCATAGAACAATGTCAGAGGTTTGTTTCCCATTAAAATTACTAACCGAACTTTCGCTATCTTAATTATGTGAAATTTTGGGATATTCAGTAGGCTGTTATCTTTTTTTCAGGTTGCATTGACTATGTTGAAAGAGGAAGGCTTAGCATCTTTTTATAATGGACTAGGACCTTCTCTTATAGGAATAGCTCCTTATATTGCAGTGAATTTCTGTATATTTGACTTGTGAGTTTTGTCCAGTAGTTTCTGGTCTGCTGAAGCTACATTTTATAAGTAACCAACTAAAGATTAATCTGTTCAATGTTTGGCAGGGTGAAAAAGGGTTTGCCAGAGAAATATCAAAAGAGAACTGAAGCATCACTGATTACTGCTGTTGTCTCCGCTGGGCTTGCCACCCTAACTTGCTATCCACTGGACACTATAAGAAGACAGATGCAAATGAGGGGCACCCCTTACAAGACAGTTCTGGATGCATTTGCAGGTTAGTGAACATTTCTAGTTATTTTCATTAACTCATCACTGTCATAGTACTTCCACCAACTAATATTGTGAGATTTGAGAAAGCTCCAGCGAAAGAAAAGGCTTATATGCTCTTGAATTAAGGAATCTTTTATTTTCACTTACCTTTTGTCATCAATTTTTGGATGGGACTCAAGGATGAGAAACTTCACATTCCACATTTGTTTCATGGTGAATGTAAATAATGTTTTATCTGCACCCATGTGATCGTGAAAAGAACTGTCTTCTAGCACTGTTTCTTAAACATTATTTGCATGTCAGTCGGTCAAATCTGATTTATATGTTTCTGCAAGGATGTTTCTCATTTTACTCGGAGAATTTCTTGTCATGTATCAGGAACAAGATTATGTCGCTACTCGTCTATTGAAAGAGCATCCGCAGTTTCAATTCTTTCTGCCATGCAAAATAACAAACTTTAGAATGGACATGAATTACAAACTTTTCCCAATTTGTGTATGTTCATTTAATAAATTGCTGTAGTAAATTGGTTTATAGTGGACTGTACTTCAACCTGTAGACCTCCGTGTTCGATAATTTTTTTTTTTGTTTATCCTTTTTGTTGATTTTAGTCAATTCTGATTATTACCATTGATTCTGTCTAAATTCTGATGCAGGTATTGTTGAACGTGATGGAGTTGTCGGATTATACCGAGGCTTTCTGCCAAATGCTTTGAAAAACCTACCAAACAGCAGGTTACTACTACTCTTCCTTTGGGGCATGTTTGTTTGCATGTTACTACCAAACAGCAGGTTACTACCAAACAGCATCGACTAAGATATCCTAAATTCCTAATACATGCTAAGCTAATACAATGTTTGATTGAATCATGTATTAGGATATCCTAATACAATGACCAAAAGACCTAAATGCCCCTAAATATATATGTACATTTTTTAATTATTATAATAATTGAAGTCCGTCCGGGAGTTGCCGGAGTCCGGCCGGGGGGTCGCCAGAGTCCGGCCGAGGGTCGCCGGAGTCCGGCCGGTGACCGATGTTATGACTCGAAGTTGGTGTAGTTAAATATTAAGTAAAGTTAGGGGTATTTTGGTCATTAGGTACTATGTATTAGCTAATACATGAGTTTTTGAGTGTCTTAACAACTACATGATTTACTATAGAAATGAGTATTAGGTAATACTCATGTATTAGCTAATACCAATACCAAAGCAAAACAAATAAGTATTAGCTAAGACATGTATTAATATATTCTAATACATGCAAACAAACATGTCCTTGATGTTTATCTCCCATATTCACAACTACATTGATCGAATACTACCCAGCTCTACTCTGTTCTTTTTATTGTACTTATTATTATTAATAATAACTAGCATATGGGATGGAGTTAAATTTGTTGGATGGAAGCATACCAGGTTGGTTAACAATATGATGTAACAGATTACATATGGTTTTTTCTTATGCAGCATTAGGTTGACTACCTTTGACTCCGTGAAACGACTGATCGCCGCGAGTGAACAAGAGTTTCAGAGAATCGTGGAGGAAAATAAGGAAAAACAAGAAAGTGATATTTCCGATCATTAGTAGTGTCCTCCAAGTCGGCAGCAATTGATTGTTCCCTTTATGAAGGTAGCTTTTACGGTGTTGGCCTTCTTTGTCTTAAGTTGCACATTTTGGCCCGTGGTGGAGCCCCGCACCGATCTGTTTCCGGGGTTAATATTGGCAGGTCTCCTTGTTATCTGTGTTGTGTTCTCTAGGGAGGAGGTAATGTTAGCTTTTTTTAAGCATTGATAGGCAAATGGTGTGAGAAATTTTTCTAGGTGTATGGTGTTGTAAAGATTCATCAGTACTTGCCAATTGTCTTTCTCTGTATTTGGCATCTAGGGAGTAGGGACCAAATAGTTTTTTTTTTTTCGCTGGTGTTTTATTTATAAACCATATTAAGAAAGCAACACTAATAGTGTGCTTATTATACATCTATAATAATTTATTTTTTATTTGTACTCATATCAGATCGTTGGGTAAAGTGATGACCATATTTATTTTCATTTCACGGGGTTTGAAGTGAGACCGTATAGGTATTGCTTTTGCTTAGGGGTGAGCTTGGTTGGGACAGACTGGATATTTCCAAAAAATGGCACATGCCTAAATTTTCCGACTTTCTAACCCATGTCCCAAGCCCGAATCCAAGTTTAGAGAAAATGTATCGCTTGCCTCGGGATTTTATAACTTAACACATGCTTGGGCTAGTCCAACAACATTTACACAAAAGCTAAATAAAAAAAAAAAAAATCACACTTTATTACTATTCTTCAAATTTTCTAATACATATCAACTTCTCATATAAATACTAAATTTTCATCCAAACATCATATACGATTAGGCAGAAGTCGGAGGCCACTAATCTGACCGACTCTTTCTACATATTCTCATTAATTGTTTGTTCATATTCATCCAATCATCATCAAATGTACAATCATTAATTCAACCGCTTATTGAAATGATATTAACTGTTTTTACAATATAGATAGACTTGGCAGTAGCTTTTCCCGCAACAACACTTTTATTTTATGAGTTTAAATACGAATTTCTTAAAAAAATAATAAAGAATCTAAAAGTAGTCTTCACTTTATGTCATGTTGCAATTAGGTGTCTCAATTTTTTTTGTTGCGATTGACTGTCCATGCTATCAGCTTCATTGCGTTTTAAAAAAAAAAAAAACCGGTGTTAAAAATGACAAAACGAATTCATGTGACCTGCAAATGACATTTTGTGTTGTGATTAAATAACTGATGTATTAGACCAGTTAATCGCAAGACAAACATGTCACTTGCAGGTTACGTGATTTCATCCCATCAATTTGAACATCAATTTTTGCAAAAAAAAAAAAAAAAAAAAAAGTGAAACATAGCGAATCTGATGCGTCAGATAGCGAATCATAACAAAAAAAACGTTCACACACATAATCATAACATGACATATACTCAAAACGTGCCTCAACTCTTTTGTTGCAATTGACTGTTCGAAATATCAGATAACTGATAGTAGTACCTTCATCAATATTGACTTTTTAAGAGGCAATTACCAAAAAAGCAAACTCAACTTTTGAGTTTTTTGAAAAAAAAAAATCAGACTTTTTTATTTGTAATAAACAAACACAACTTTATATAATATATAGCAAAGTGCAACTATGTTAATTTTTCCATTAAAAAGCGATGAAAATTGAACACGTAACATTCACTTAAAAGTTGTGTTGACTTCGTCCATGTGCATCACATGAACAAGCATGATTTGATTATTATTTGTGCGGTTTCTGTAACTTTATAATGTAGAAATCAATGTAGTCTGCACTTTGCTAGGTTGTAAAGTTTAGTTTTTTTTTTATAAAGAAAAAAAAGTTGGTTTATTTTTTACAAAGCACTCAAAATTGAGTTTTTTTTTTATTAACTTTTTTTAAGAATAAGGTTTAATGTGATCCAATCCAAATTACAAACTCCACAAAGCCCAAGCCCACCAGGTAGGGGGCACTATCTTTCCGGCAGCTGAACGCGGGAACGCCACCGCAGCGTCCCCCTGCCATCGCCGCAACAGGCCGCCGATGCGGATGACATAGCTTCCCCTTTTACTGCTAAAGCGCCACTATGAGTAGACTGCTCTGGAGCACCACAAAGAAGGCTTTCACTGCCGGGTTGGTGATACTCACCGTTGTCGATCGATACGCCAGTTTCGTACCGGTTCGAGGCTCATCTATGTATCCTTCGTTGAATCCCAGAAGTGATGTTTCTGGCTGGCAATCATTCTCTGGTAAATTTCAATGTAAAAGTTAACAGAAAATTGTATGTGTTTGATGGTGCATTGATTGTGGGTTAAGAACCTAAAAAAGTCCCAATTATAAGTCATATTCTAATTACTCTACCAGATTTAAATATTGATATTCGTTGTCACAACTATCAGATTCGTTGTTTTAGACTTTTTTCGATTGGTGTTAAAATGAAAAATATTAATTGGAGATACCAAGACTTGAACCCATGACCTCCTTTAAGAATTACAACATGTTACCACTGAACTACATGACAACTTGTAAATATAATAACAGAAAAATATCTTATAAATATATTTCTAAATTCTAATCATTTCAAGCAATAAAACCGGATTGAACCGGGTTGAACCGGGTCGGACCGGTTAGACCGGGAACCGGTCATCTTTCCGGTTCAAGGCCCGGTCCAGTTTTCAAAACACTGCTTCAAATAGTATGCTTTTTTGGGGTTAAGAACCTAAAAACAATACAAAATATATGTCATGTTGCTAATAACTTTCCTAAATTTAAAATGTTGATATTCGGTGTCTCAACTAATAGATTTTTTGCTTTCACTTTTTTCTTTTAAAATTAGCGAAACAATACTTTAAAAAAAAAGGTGAAAAACAACATATTTTTGTTGCTTAAAACTTTAATTACAACACTAAAATCAGACGAAAAAAGTGGAAAGTAACAAATTATAACACTGATATCAACATTTTAATCTAGGACAACGAATAGCAACATAATATATATTTGAGACCGTTTTTAGTTTCTTAACCCGCATTTTTATACTTGCTTTTTTATCTGTTGTATGCCACCAGATGATAATTGTGGCAAGAGTTGATTTGCAATTTTGTTTATCTACTTGATGATAGACAAGTTAGAACTTACTCAACATGAAGTATATGTTGAAGTATAAATGCTAAATCATGTCTTCACCTATCACTTTAAGGTTTTAAGATAGTTTGTTAGGTTGTTAGTCTAAAATTTTAACAGTATCATGTTCAAGTTATGAAACTATTTCATATTGAAAACTTATCTAGCCAAGTTTAGATTTATGTTTAGGTACTTTATTCAATCTTGTTGCTGGAGCATAACTATAGAAAGGAAAATATATAATCTTGTTTATCCGCAGAAATTGGTTCTCTCCATGTTTTGCACTTTGCGAGGTTAGTTTCTTAAGGTCCATAGTGCATACAAAATAATAGGACATAGACATACATTTCTGGCTGTTAAAAAGGAGAAAAAGAATGAATCTCTAGGAACCCACATTGGCCCTAGTGAGCCTTGTCGCATAAATATGTGCACATCTTTTTTCTTTGATTATCAATTGTTCGTGGGCAAAATCAGGTCTTTAGGAGCTATTATGTATTGTGGTGTATGAAGAATTTCTTTATGCATGCAGTTTGCTAAAACCAATCAAACACTATAACAAAAAAGACAGGAACAAGAAAAAAAAACCATTAACTCATTTTCAGTATTATGGATTTGCTGAAAAGTTACCTACTACTCCGATAGTTTTACCTATTTAATTAATGTGTATTTATTTATTTTTTTGCCAAGAATTAATGTGTATTTATTTAGGATTTAGTTTTTTTAGCATCATTACGAGTGCATTAGAAGTGATCGATCCACCGCTGTTCTATTTTATACTGGTATTTTACTTTAACGTGATGTATCTCTGAGTGTTTGGTGAAGTATCGTCTCAGTATTTACTTGATGGAACTCTATTATGCAGCTCCCCTGTTAATCACAAGGAGAAGAACCTAAAGCGAATTACTGGATTACCAGGAGACTGGGTCAGACTTGCCCATATGAATGATGTGTTGAAAGTTTCGTAAAGACATTGCTGGGTTAAGGGAGATAATATTGTTTCTAGCATGGATTCGAGATATTTTGGTCCGGTAGGTTTGAAATACTACCATATAATCATTGCAGTTCTCAAAGTGAGGCAATTCTTTTTAGATTAAAATGAAGCTGATAAAGTTAATTCAAACTGATACATCATCTTATGCATTTTATTATGAACTGTAATATGACTTTTTGGTAGAAGAAGGAAACAACTAGAACAAAATGTTGTACCAGTTTAAACCGATCCAACCAAAGTTCAACCTAATTATGCAACATGCATAACTAATCGAGGATGACAGACACCCATAATGTCTTTAAAAGTACAACGTGTGACAAAATTTGACTGTTGGTGAACCCAAATTCTAGTTATGACATATGCAACTGAGTTAGCTTCCGATGTACATTTTGTTGTGTTTATGTCATGATTGTTTCCATGAATTGAATTCATATGGATTTTGTTGTGTTTCCATGAACTTGGCAGCAAAGTGACAACATCGAGAATCCCTTCGAAACACGAAAGGATTCAATAATCTCAATGCTTGAAACTGTATGCATGAATGTGAATTGTTGCCCATAATTCTATGGCCTTTTCAGGCATGAGTTAAAGTTCCAAACTGCTATTATTTTATTGACATTGGGAACTGTACGCATGAATGTGAATTGTTGCCCATAATTTCCAGGCATGAGTTACAGTTCCAAACTGCTATTATTCTATTGATATTGGGAATATGTTGTGGTGCATCAAAGAAAAATTAGATTGTTACTTTTGCAATTTCCCTCTTTTATCATCACCAACCACTAAAATGCATAGACAACAAGATTCGAACTTGCACGGGCAAAGCCCGCATGATTTCTAGTCATGCCGGATAACCACTCCGGCACGTCCACATGATGTGTCATATGCAGCTCTAAGCTAGATTCCATATTTTTCCTTTATTATGTACATACTAGTTAATTACCCGCGCTTTGCGCGGAGTGTAAAATTGATTCAGTCCATCGTTTTTATAAATATAAGTTAAGTTAAAGGTGAATATATTAAATATCAATAAGTAGATAGATAAATAATATAAAATTCATTTTTCATATATTAGATTGGTCTGAACATTAAATTAATTTAACTGAGAAAATGATTATACTTTTATTTAATTTTATTTAACTTAATATTTTAGGTTCTACAATGTATATTATTTAACATATATTCATTACTCATGAATTAAAATTAAGCAATAATACAACCATAAACAATCATTTGTGAAGCATAGTATTAATTATTTCATATTTTCATACATAATATTTTGGTTCGTATATAATTATAATTTTTTCATAACAATATTGAATTAGTATTTTTGTGATTTTTTTAAACCAGTTGTTCTGATGGGATATTCTACTTCTCAAAAGGGTAATCTACTGATGAATCTATCATATTATATATTTCATGTGACTAAAGATGTTTTTCATGAAGACAAGTTTCCTTTTGCAATGAGCAAGAATGATTTAGGGAAACTCATTCATTCTCTGATGGCAGCCATTTTTCTTTGGATTCTTCTCAGATTATAGACTCTATTCTTTCTGAAGACTTACCTTCTCCACAGAGTATTCCTTTGAGAATAAGTTCAAGGGTTCCTAAACCATCAACACGTTTGAGAGATTACATAGTTTCTTCAAGTACTGGAACTAGAGCCAAATCTAATGCTACTTTTGGGATTCAGAATTATATTGCCTATGATCATCTCTCTCTAAAATTTCAATGTTACTTGGCTTCTACTGCCAAAGCAAAGGAGCCTCGCACTTATAAGCAAGCAATCAAAGATCAAAACTGGGTTTATTGCTATGAAAGAAGAGATAAGGGCTTTGCAAGACAACAAAACTTGGATACTAGTAGATTTGCCTCCAAGTAAGTCAACTATTGGCTGCAAGTGGGTTTACAGAATCAAATACAATTCTGATGGTTCTATTGAGAGGTTTAAAGGTAGATTGGTAGCCAAAGGTTTCACTCAAGTGGAAAGAACTGGCTTTACCGAGACCTTTTCACCTGTGGTAAATATGATAACGGTGAGAATACTATTGGCCATTGCTTCTACAAACTCATGAGGACTTTTTCATATGGATGTGAATAATGCATTCCTTCAAGGAGACCTTTTTGAAGAAGTCTACATGGATATAGCACAAGGTTTTAGTTCTGATGAGGGTATTGCAGACACTGCCAAACGTGTTTGCAAGTTAATCAAGTCACTCTATGGTTTGAAGCAGGCCTCACGCCAATGGAACATCAAACTCACTCAAACTTTGATTGAGAGTGGATATACCCAAAGCCTTTGTGATCATTCCCTTTTTAGCAAAGTATAGGGTAATGACAAAGTGTTCATACTGATTTATGTGGATGACTTGTTGATCACAGGTTCAAATCCAAGGATGATTAACTAATTGAATGATACTTTACCGAGGCATTTCAAATTAAAAGACTTGGGGAATCTAAGATACTTTCTTGGCCTTGAGGATGCTCGTTCTGAAATGGGTTTGGTCATCAATCATAGAAAATATGTCTTAGAGTTGATTGAAGATGCTGGTTTAGGAGCTGCCAGACCAGTGGACACACCAATGGAATTCAATTCCAAGCTTACTACTAAAGAGTTTGATGAAAAGACCAATACAAACTTAGATGAATTTGCTCTTGAAGATGCTAGTTCTTACAGAAGATTAGTTGGAAAAATTCTGTATCTAACAATGACATGCCCATATATTGCTTTCTCAGTTTAAAGGTTAAGACAATTTGTTGATCAACCAAAGACTTCCCATTACAATGCAGCAATGAGTGTGATCAAATACATCAAGGGAGGTCCTGGCCAAGGCCTTATCTATCCATCTAAGAACTCTTTTGATCTTGTCATCTATTGTGATTCATATTGGGCTTCCTGCTCTTTTAGCAGAAAGTCAGTCAGTCTTATTGTGTGAAACTTGGAGAGGCAATGGTAGGAACAAGACTCCATTTCTTTGTCTAGTGCAGAAGCAGAATATAGATGCTTGCGTGTTGCTGTTCAGGAAGCACTTTGGATAAGAAGTTTGCTTAAGGAACTTGGGATTTTAATGGTTTCGACTATTCCTATATTCACATATAGTGAATCAGCAATGAAGATATCAAAGAACCCAGTTTTTCACGAGACAAAAAAGCACATAGAAGTTGATTGTCACTTCACTAGGTCTCATATCACTTCTGGAGCTGTGGTTACTAAATATATTGCTTCTAATGAGCAACTTGTTGATCTCTTGACAAAGGCTTTGGTTAAGAACCAACACATAGCCTTGCTAAAGCATTATGGGTTAAAGGATGTGTTTCAAGAGAACAAGAAAGAAAAGGAAGAGGATGGGAGCATATAGATAGTACACCTGCAAAATATGCACCAGCAGTGCATCAACAATGCTTTGTACCGTGCATCAGTAATGCCTTGTACAGTGCTTGATACGTGCTTTGTATATGCACACCATGCACACACCGTGTCTGGTACATGCATACCATGTACACACCGTGTTTGGTACCATGCTCACATCATGCTTGGACCGTGCTTGACTTGTATAGACTAGTGTTTACATAGTGCTTTGTATAGTGACTAGTTAGTTAAGTTAATTACTATTTTGTACTATATATAGCAACTATGATACCAATGCAAAATTTTAATTGATTAGGGAATCTATATATATTAAAATTTTGAATAAGAGAGAGCACCTGGAGCATTGTAGAGCTGGAGATTTTTCAGTTTGCCGAGACCGATGAGAAATTATATTATATATAAATTCTTACTGAAATTATGGTTTACTGTTCTTCCGTTTTCGAAACTGCATTTAATACTAGAGTCAGTCTTTATTCCTTATAAATAAGAAGCTAACAGAGAATGGTAATTTACAGAGGTGACAATTCCGAAGACACTAACTAGCTCAAATCTTGGTAATTTCCGAAGGTCCAGATTCTGTTAATCTAAAGGTGAGATGGCAAGTCTTCTTCAATGTGCGACTATTCATATACCAAGGTAGTCTTCTTCCATCACAACTTCCGAAGCGTCACTCTTCATCTTAATTTGTTAAGCTGTTCATAAATGCTGATTTTCTTCCTTTAAAGTTTAAATTGCTGGCCTCTGTAGTGATGGGAGGATTCAAAAGTCGATTTCTCTGCATTCAGAACATATAAACAAGGGTTAACCGGTCTTTTGGTCCATGATGTTTGACAACTTTTCAGTTTTGGTCAATGATGTTTTTTTTACCTAGTTTTGGTACCATATGTTTGCAGATTTTTTCTAGTTTTGGTCCGACCGATACATTCTGTCCATTTTTTTACATGTACAAGTCACGTGATCCACCCTAAACTTTCAATTTTGTCAATTTAGTCCCTCTAATACTTTCCTAACTTTTTTTTTTTCAATTTAGTCCCGAAGTTTCAAAATTCAATTGGACCTATTGTCCAATTGGGGTCAATTTGAAACTTCAGGACTAAATTGAATAAGAAAAAGGTTAAGAAAGTATTAGAGGGACTAAATTTAAATTTTAGAGTGGATCACGTGACTTGAACATGTCAAAAAATGGACGGAATGTAACGGTTAGACCAAAACTAGAAAAAAAATCTGCAAACATATGGTACCAAAACTAGATAAAAAAAACATCATTGATCAAAACCCAAAAGTTGTCAAACATCATGGACCAAAAGACATGTTAACCCTATAAACAAAGACTTTATCAGGTAAGAGGCATTATTATATTAGCATCTAAATTTTGAGATGAACGCATGACCAAGTTGGTGAAATATGAAATGGGTTTGTCATTCTTGGAGAAAGAGAGAAGAACAGAACTCTCCAACTGCAGAAACCAGAATAGAAATCGACGATGGTGTCATCTCCTGATAGCTAACGATGATACAATGAAAATCAAAGCATGAAGATTCAAATAATCTGATCTCACATACAAAGAGAAAAAGAGAACTAACCGCAGAATCGTACAGGAGCGTCAACCTTGACCAGATTAGACTGAAACATGAAGACTTAGTTAGCTTTCTTGCAAAGCTGAAGGATCTTTACTCTAGAAAGCGATCTTGACTCACGATTGGCTCGAATCCGCTCTTGGAATACCTACTTTGTAAAATTGTGCATCTATTGGAGTGGAGCCTCTGAAGCAAAAACCCTAGATCAGTGAAGTAGAAAAACCAGTGTTATCAGAACCGGACCGGTGAGACGTCCGATTCCCGGTTCGTCCGGTTGGACCCGGTTCGAACCCGGTCCGACCGGTTGGACCCGGTTCGAACCCAGTCCGACCGGCTGACAAGAAATCTCGCAGACTTCTTACTAGTTGTATGTCTAAATGGACTTCCACTTAACAAAAAGTCTAAGCCCAATGTCTAAATGGACTTCCACTTAACAAAAAGTCCAAGCCCAAGAATGCAACTCTAGATCCCACAAATTTCCCAACCCCAAATCCCCAATTCGTGCATCTCCCTAGCAGCCAAATTCCCCATCATGCTAACCTTCCTCACCTTCACTTCACTGCTGCCTTCTCTTCCATTAAGACCAATCCAGAAGCCCTAATTTTGTTCAACAAGATGATACTAGGAGACCCACATGGCATCCTCTCCAACTGGAACCTCGATCGGGATCTCTGCACATGGTACGTCGTCATTTGCTTCTGCGGACGCCTCACCGAGGTCCGAGCTCGACCTCACCGGAACTTATCTCGCGCCTCCTCCGTCTGTCTCTACCCTCTCGTCACCTAGACAAGCTGTCAGATCTGAAGCTCTACTCAAACACCTTATCTCTCAACCCCACCGTCCTTCTCTCTCGACTAGTGTTATTTGCTTAAGATTATGTCAGATCGGTTGGGAAAGACAAATATAAAGGGCTGTATTTGGAGCGGTGGTCACTGCAGGGCCGTCCTTGTCTTTCAGTTTTTTTTTTTAAAGGAATATATCGAACCGGCGACTCGGCAAACCGCCCGGTCCGCTCAGAACCGGCCGGTTCGTTAAAAAACCGGATACCGAACCGGGTTCGCTTACATCCTCCGAATTTGATCAAACCGGACCGTTGGAAGCACCAGTTCCGATTCGAACCCGGTCGGACCGCCGATCCGGTCCGGTTCTGATAACATTGAGAAAAACATCTCTCCATATCTCTCTGTTCCCCTTCTCTCACGGCTACGTTTGCTAGGATAGCTAGGGATTTCTTAATGAATTTGGCCTAGGTAGGTTTTGCTGGCTGCTTTGCAGACTTTTACACTATGAGTCATAATCCTTTATTTATTTTTGGCCCATGTTACTACTTATGTTTTAGTAAACCATTTGATATTATTATTACATTTTTTATTAACATGGTATGTATGTTTTACAAAAATAAAAATTAACGTGTCTTTATGTTCTTATTATTTTTTTTTTGGCCGAATGTTCTTATTAATTATATAACACAAGTTTCTCTCATACTTATATTTTCAATCATAAATAATACTATATCAGTTTTATATGATTATTATTTAATTAATTAGCAAGATTTCTGTATACAACTTTTTTTTTTGCGGCTTATTATACGTGAATCTTCAAGTCAATGAGCTTTAAGGAGTAACAAATATGTTACGGGTGCTGCCCTCCTGATGAGGGCCCCCCTAAGACCTCCCTGCGGGAAATCAAAAAAAAAATGCACAATTTAAAATTCCATTTTTTTTGTTATTATGGATAATAGTTGTATTTTTGTAAAAATAATTTACTTTATTAACATTATATAATAATCGATACACATCAAAATCGGATGTCATGCAACATCCACCGGAGACTACTGCAGCGCCGCACGAAGAAAAAAAACTGAAACCCGACGACTGTCTGAACTTTGAGAGTGAGGGGGAGGTATAGGAGGGTCTAGGATTAATAATTTGGTTTGGGCTTTTTCCTTTAACTTAACTATTTGACTGGGGCGTGATAAATAATTTTAGTAAGATACTATTTTTTTTTCCCAAACTTCTACTTTTTTTTATAAAAAAAAATTTTAAATTTTTTTCCCTACTAATTTTAATTATTCTTTATATATTAGGTTTCGAATTTATATGTAATAAATCACGCCGCGTGTCGCGCGGGTAATGCAGCTAGTAAGATTCAAAGTTCATATTCAATTCATTGCTTCCATTACTTGCTCTCCAAGATATTCATTTCGTATAAGTCCGAGCCTCTGCATGAGTTGCAGTAAACTAAGCCAATGAGAACCTAGATGATTGCCAACAATTGTCGCAACAAGAGAGGTACCATCCTTAAAACTAGCATCGAAATTGATTTTCACTGAATTTTCGGTGGACACCGGATCAGATGAAGACGAGGGTTAAGAGATGTTAATGTAGGTAGGGGTGGCAATTTCTGACACGACACGAAGACACGATCTGTAACAGACCTGCTTTTTTTTCATGTCCTGATCTACACGAAAATCTGTGCCGTGTCTGATAGATCTGTTACACGACTAGACACGTTTTTGGGCATGTCCGTGTAGATCTGATATGTAGGTCCAACGATAGACATGCATCCACGACTTATCTGAAACTTAATATTTATTTATAAAGACCAGTAATTGTAAAACATTGCAACTATGATGCAGCGTGATGGGGGATAGATGCGTAGAAATTGAAAGAATAACGAAATCAGACGCAGGGTTTGAGTAAATACCGAAAATAACGAAAAAGTCTAAATTAATCGAAAATTACAAAAAAAAAACTGAAATAACATTAAAATAAGATTTTAAGCCTCGAAATAATTTAGGGAAAAGTATGTAAAACATGCAACATGTTTGAAAAAGATGGTTTTATGGACCAATATGTTTTAAAATGTACAATATGTTTGAAAAAGATGGTTTTATGGACCAATATGTTTTAAAATGTACAACAAGCTTACAAAAGATGTTAAAATGACATACCGTCCCTTGTTGTCAATAGTCTCGTTAAGTGAACATGTGCGGATCACGTTTTTTTTTAAATAATTATTATTTACATTCATCCATTAAAAATTATTGTTATGTGTAAATTAATTTTTTTATTATTATTATTTTATAAAAACGTGACCCCATGTGTCTACTTAACGAGACAATTGACAACAAGTGGACGGAATGACATTTTACCATATTTTGTAAACGTATTTTACATTTTAAAACATATTGGTCATAAAACCATCTTTTTCAAACATATTGTACATTTTAAAACATATTGGTCCATAAAACCATCTTTTTCAAACATGTTGCATGTTTTACATACTTTTCCCAATAATTTAATTTGACCAAAAAGCAGCGCATCACATGGCATAGCCGTGCGTTTCGATCTAAACGTCGTTTCCGCCCGAAAAACACTATTCACGCGCCAAATTCCGACAGTTGAAAGTCTGGTACTAGAAATCGCATAATTCTCGAAATTTCAGAATTAATTTGTTCCGGCCGCATCAAACTATTTATTCAATTCATTAATATATATTTAAAAAAACTTATAATAAGTTTTAGTTGTATTCGTAATTGTCATTACTTAAGCGGTAAACCATGAAATTCCAATCTTAGTGCATAAAGTATGCATTTCATTAACTTGCAAAGTTGATAAGCTCTTCCTTGAAGAACTCAACCAAAAATCATTTTTCCCACCAAAATTCATTTATATGGGTTGAGAATCATCCACGGCATGAGTTGTTTTGATTTGCCTTAGTGATACTATATGAAAAAAGTAGCATATTTTACTATTTCAGGAAACTGTTGATTATCGAGGAGTAAAGTTCGTATTTTTTTTCACCAAAATAGTTGAGTTTTTCATTATCATAAAGTTCTGTGTCGACACGGGATCTATTTTGACACGCCATGGCGTGTCAAAACAAATCATGTGGCAACACGAGATCTGTTTTGACACGAAAATTTCGTGTCTCGTGTCAGTGTCCCGTGTGACACGGGATCTGCCTGTGTCAACTCCCGGTTTGGAAAACTAGCGACACATTAGGGTGATCTGTTCTGACACAAGAGATCTGCCGACACGCGTGTCACTAGCGACACAACACGAATCAACACGACGCGACACGATTGCCGCTCCTAAATGTAGGGATCAAAACCTCTCTTCAGGTTCCCATCGTTTTCATTTCCACATCTCGAATTAGTTGCTCCAAGTTCCTCGTGGGGTTGGGGACGGCATATGCAAGCAGAGCTTCCAATTTGATGCCATCAATGGTGAAGAATATCAACCAGTCGGATTCAAGCATCTCCTTCAAGAGCACGCCAAGATTCTGAAGTGAACTGATATGTCTCTAAATATTAATCCCTCTTCCACGAGAAATTATTATATGGACTAAGTTCGCCACATCATTTATAGACTAACTAATTAAAATATAACAACTCATCATTAATACAATAACACCATGTTTGGTTCACCATGGAATAAGGAATAAGGAATTGTTATTCCTTATTATGTTGTTTGGTTAGTTAATTATTGTAGAATTAGGATTCCTAATTGCTAAATTTGAAGGAATACATAATCCTAGCATAACCCATAGGATTGAGTATTCCAACTTTCTAAAATAAAAATAAAAAATCATATTTTAACCCTAATCTAATTTAATTATTATATATCCATTATAATCTTATTAGTCCTGCAAACTGCCGTCATTTTCTACCAATAAAAGAATTGATGTGACAGTTGCCTACTCCTACTGCCCTGCTTCCGCATCCTACGTGCCCGCTTCCCTGCTGCGTGCCTTGCTGCCTTACCTACTGAGTGCCCTACCTACTGTGTGCTTGTTGTTCATAATGTATTATAAAAAAATTATGTTCATAAAATTTTATATATTTTACAGCATGCTTGATTGTTAGTGAAGCATATTATGCTGGCAATTTGAGTTTTCTCTGTATGTTGTATACTCGATTTTCTTTTGATTATATGTATGTCATATAATTTCTTAAATAATATTCAATCTAAACAAATTTTATTTCATCCACATAAAACCAAAAAATCTGATGATTGCCTTTGTATATAGATATCATCTTGATGTAGTTTAAGCTGATTTAATTAATTGATTGTTCTTTTTTAATTGGTATTATTTTTCAGTCATGTATTACAAAATGGTATAATCTGTCAATTAGGACTTATTCTATTCTTTTACGATAATATTTATCAGCCAAACATTGGATTTGGAATTCTCATTTCATATTCCTCATGTCAACCAAACAACATCATAATAATATTACCTATTCCTTATTCCATATTCCTATCCCTTATTCCTAATTCATTATTCCTATTTCGTGAACCAAACATGCCGTAAGCATTGAAAACATGATGTACAATAATGAAACTCTCATCATCTTTAATAGGAATGTTTAATTTATTGCTACTCTTAGTTTTCTTTCATACGAAAATAAATTATTTATCTATGAAAATTTCTCTAACAATATTTTACAACAATGTAATCACTAATTTAATAATTATTCGAGGAGTGTCTTATTTGTCCTTTAGGGTTCACCCTGGCCTATAGGGTTTTAGAAGAAAACCACAAAATTATCGTACAATTGTTAAATATTAATTAGTCACATATATACAAATAATAATAAAAAAAACGTTTTCGATCAATATTTGATAATTGACAGATAATTTTGTGGTTTTCTTCTAAAACTCTATAGGACAGAATGAACCCTAGAGGGCAAACGAGACACTTTTCGAATTGTTATTAAATTAGTATAATTACTTATATATATATATATATATATATATATATATATATATATATATATATATATATATATATATATTTTTATAAAAGTTTGTTAGATAAATTTTAATAAATATATAATTTATTTATAATATAAAATAATAATTAAGAATAATAATAAATTAACATACCTAGAATGATAAGATTTTAATATTGTAGTACATCTTGTTATCAATACATATTGTATTAATATTGAGTTGTTGATTTTTTATTGGTTTGGTTTATAAACGAGGTCGTGTACTCAATACATATAATAATTTCTCCTCTTCCAGTACATTAACATTATACTCAACCTCCTTTAGGAACTGGCCAAAAAAAAAAAACCTCCTTTAGGAAACCAAAAAAAAATACTAAACCTCCTTTTCTGGTTCTCCATCGTCTATTATATAAAAAAATCTACTTATTCTTTCACTCCACCTGTCCACCTGTCCACCATGGCCTCTCCTTCTCTCTCTCTCTATAAATCCCTCTCTCTCTCCTCCGTCATTCTCCTCACGCAGTCATCTTTCTTCTTCATCTTACTGTTCTTGCTCCACCTTCTTGTAAACTACTGAACTTGATTTGCTAATCAAGTGTTGTTCTATATTCAAGAAGAAGTAGAAATCAAGAGAAAACAATGTAATCGGAACTTGATATTTTGAAAAAACCAGATTGCTTGTCCATCAAGATACAACAAACTTAAATACTTGTGTGTCAAGGAAATAACCGAAAACATTCAAAATTCAAACTTAACTAATCTAACTGCCCTAAACAACTGCTCCTACTAATTAGGGATAAGGTTTATCTCAATGTACATCACCAAACTTAACCAAACTTAACCCCTAAGTAACCTAACTACCTAACTAACTAATGCTCTATGCGTGGTGCTTGATCATCTGCTGGTTGCTTGATCTGCTTCTTCTTCCAATATCTGCTGTCATATCCTCCCCTAAACTGAACATTCATGCATGAAGGATCAGTTTAAATCACTGACAACACTCCTAACCTGGATCTAAGGAACTCAAAAGCAGAGATCTTCAAAGCTTTGGTCAGAATATCAGCATAGTTCATATCAGTCCTGCAATAAGCAATTGACAGGTCTGGACCTTTGCAAAGGTCACGTAAATAATAAAATTTCACATCTATATGCTTAGACCTTCCATGTAAAACTGGATTCTTAGCTAACTTGATTGTTGAGCTGTTATCACACAATAATACTGTGGGACCAGTCTGAGCACAATGCAGAAAGGCAAGTATTCGTCTAACCCAGAGTATATGCTTGGCACATTCAGTGGCAGCAATGAACTCAGCTTCAGTGGTGGACAAAGTAACAATCTTCTGTTTTTGTGAAAGCCAAGAGACTGCTGCTCCAGCAATCATCAAAACAAACCCACTAGTACTTTTCCTATCATCTTTGTCCCCTGCATAATCACTATCACTATAGGCAAGCAACTGAGAAGAGAGACCTTTAGTGAAGACTAAACCATAGTTCCTAGTTCCCTGAACATATCTCAGTATCTTTTTGACAGCATAAAGATGATTTTCTTTTGGATTTTCCATAAAACGAGCCACAAAACTTACTGCAAATTGCAGGTCAGGTCTTGAGGCTGTGAGATACATCAGACTTCCAATAAGCTGCCTATAGAGAGTTTTATCCACTATACCACTACTGTCACTCTTGACCAATTTGCTATTGGTTTCAAGAGGTGTTCTGACTGAGTTACACTCAGACATATCAAATCTAGATAAGATATCCTTCACATACTTTCTTTGACTGACAGTTATTTTTTCTGGTGTTTGAGAGATTTCCAGACCCAAATAATAGTGCAAGAGTCCCATATCAGTCATTTCGAATTCAAGTTGCATCTGAGATTTAAACT
Organism: Clarkia xantiana subsp. parviflora; assembly: GCA_036873135.1. Taxonomy (NCBI): domain Eukaryota; kingdom Viridiplantae; phylum Streptophyta; class Magnoliopsida; order Myrtales; family Onagraceae; genus Clarkia; species Clarkia xantiana. Next base: position 25,410,146 of record JAPTYO010000009.1, on the reverse strand, counting down.
CTTTAAACATGGAACTGCTGTTCCCAGTATAAACAAGATCATCTACATAAACACACATAATGAGATATTGACCTTTAACAGAGTTCTTGATAAAAAGTGTGTGTTCATAGGGACATTTAATAAAACCTTGAGAGATAAGATAACTTTCTAACCTGTGGTACCAGGCTCTGGGAGCTTGTTTAAGTCCATACAAGGATTTTTTCAACCTTAGGACCTTCCTTTCCTGTCCTTTAACTATAAAACCTGGTGGTTGATCTAAATATACCTCTTCATCTAAAGTCCCATATAAGAATGCTGATTTAACATCAAGTTGGTATAGATTCCACCTATTTGAAGCAGCTAAGGCAATAACCATTCTAATGGTATCTAACCTAGCAACTGGAGCAAACACCTCAGTGTAATCTACCCCATACTCCTGCTTATATCCCTTAGCCACTAATCTGGCCTTATACTTATCAATGGTCCCATCTTCCTTTAACTTGGTCTTAAATACCCACTTAACTCCTATGGTTTTATGACCCTTAGGTAAATCAACTAAATCCCAAGTTTGATTCCTTTCAATGGAGTTAATCTCAGTTTGCATAGCCTTAACCCATTTAACATCTGTACTAGCTTCTTTATAACTGGTGGGATCACAATCAGCAAACAAACAAAAATGAGTATAAAAGGAGGTATTCCTTCTAATGGGAACTGATCTGACCTCGAATTCATCAAGATGTCTTGGCCTTTTGATGGCTCTTCTTTCCCTAGCTTGTGAACTTTCAGGACCATCCACATGTTGAGGTGAGTCACCTACTGCTGTAGGGGAGTGCTCATAATCAACAACTTCTTCATCTTCTTGCTGTTCCACCACCTGAGGTTCTTCAGTTTGAACCTCTTCTGTGTGTTCTTGATGATCACCTCCTGCTCCATCATCTTCTGTATTACCCCCATGATGCACCTCAATTTCATCAGAATTACCATCAGAAAATAGCTGGATCTTTTGTTTCTCCTTGCTTAGACTCCAATCCCATGACTTTGATTCATCAAACCTGACATCACGGCTAGTAATAATCTTTCTAGTAACAGGATTATATAACTTATATGCCTTAGCATCAGTACTCAAACCCAAAAAGATGCACTTCTCAGATTTGGGATCTAACTTCTTCCTGTTTACATCCTGTACACGTGCATAAGCTATGCATCCAAATACCTTAAAATGTGACACATCTGGTTTTCTTCCTCTCCATGCTTCATAAGGAGTTTTCCCTTTAACTGAAAAAGTGGGGCACCTGTTGAGTATATGGACACTCCACAGCACAGCTTCTGGCCAAAATCTCTTTGGCACATTTCTGGCATTCGACATGCTTCTCAACATGTTTTCTATGGTCTTATTCTTTCTTTCTGCCACTCCATTCTGTTGTGGAGTGAAAGGAGCTGTGTATTCTCTCTTGATTCCATGTGCCTTGCAATAGTTTTTGAACTCATTGCTGGTGTACTCTCCTCCATTGTCAGTACGAAGCACCCTGATCTTCTTTCCAGTCTCATTCTCAACAGAGGCCTTAAACAGCTTGAACTTAGAGAAAGCCTCTGATTTTTCACCTAACACAGTAATCCAAATCTTTCTGGTTAGATCATCAATAAAGGTTATAAAAAATCTTCTTCCACCATTAGAAGTGGGACTTATTGGCCCACATATATCGCTGTGAATCAACTGCAGTTGATCCTTGGCTCTCCAGGCTTGCCCCTGAGGGAATGAATCCCTTTCTTGTTTGCCAATCATACAGTCCTCACATACTTCGTGTTGTATGCCTATATGAGGCATTCCCTTCACCATTTGCAACCTGCTTAGTGTATTTAATCCTGAGAAGTTTAAATGCCCAAAACGCAAGTGCCATAACCAGGCCTCTTCTGTTTTCTTCTCAGTAACAGCCAAACTGACTTGAAGCTTCTCCACTTCCAAAGGAAATAACCTGTTTTGACTCATAGGAATCACTAAGAGTGATCCTTTATTCTCCTCAATGATCTCACATTTGTCTTTATCAAACCATATGGAGAAATTCTTCTGCAACAGTTGTCCTACACTCAATAGGTTAGTTTTGAGATTAGGCACATATAAGACATCAGATATGGTTTCAGTGAAACCATTTAGTGATTTGATCATAATATCTCCTCTTCCCTTAACCTGTATAGAGGAATTATCACCAAAAGCTACTCGTGATTTATAACTTTCATCTAGACAAGAAAACACCTCTTTACATCCACTCATATGGTTGCTGCAACCAGTATCAACAAACCAAACATCTGCTGATGTGGTTGTTCCTTCTTTGGTTGATTCCATGGTCATGAGTAGTACTTCCTTCTCCTCCTTGTCACTCTCCACATTTGCAAAATGCATTTGCTCATCTCTTCTCCTTGAATGCTTTGCTGTACATTCATATTGAAAGTGTCCAAATCTCTGACACCTATAACACTGAATACTTGCTTTGGAGGGATAATTGCTATTATGGCCTCCACGCATATTCCTTCCTTGATTGAACTCTCCTTGATCATTTCTCCTGAACTGAGAACTTGATTGAGGCTCTCCATGTGGAACCACAGCACTTTGAGTGCTGTAACCACCTTCTCTTCCTCTTCCTTGAGGTCCACTTCTTCCTTTTCCTCTGAACTGATTGAATGGTCCTCCCCTAGTTCTGTAAGAATTGCTTCGTCCTCTTCCTCTGAAATGACCACCCCTTGAATTGGATGAACCTTCTGCAACTGCTTTCAAAGCATGATCTTCATTTGAGGAGTTCCTGTTAACTTTCAACTCATGCACAACCAAGGAACTCTGAAGTTCATCTAAGGTTAGAACAGTGATATCTTTAGACTCCTCAATTGAGCATACAACAAAATCAAATTTAGGACTCAGAGTTCGAAGTATCTTTTCCACCACAGTGGTTTCAGAAATGGCTTCTCCATATAGTTTCATCTTATTACTGACCTCAAGTGTTCGTGTGATATAAACCATTGCTTTCTCCCCATCCTTCATTTGCAAGAGTTCAAACTCTCTTTTCAGTGCTTGAAGATGTGCTCTCTTCATGCGATCTGATCCAACACCTCTTGCCTTCATGGAGTCCCAAATCTCTTTTGCAGTGTCCTTGCTGGTAATACTCTCAAGGACAGACCAATCCAATGCTTGAAAAAGCATGTTCTTGGCCTTCAAATCAATCAGTTCTCTGGCTCTTAGTTGCTCTTGCGTTTGATCAGGAACTTCCACTCCTTCTTCCACAACGTGCCAGTATTCTTTGGCTCTTAATAGATTTCTCATGATCAGACTCCATTGATCGTAATTCCCTGTGAATTTTGGTATTGCTAACCCTACGAAAATGTCTTGATCAGCCATTCTGCAGAATGCTTGCTGTTCGTGGATTGCTTCGTTCAACCAGGAATGCTCTGATACCAAATGTAAACTACTGAACTTGATTTGCTAATCAAGTGTTGTTCTATATTCAAGAAGAAGTAGAAATCAAGAGAAAACAATGTAATCGGAACTTGATATTTTGAAAAAACCAGATTGCTTGTCCATCAAGATACAACAAACTTAAATACTTGTGTGTCAAGGAAATAACCGAAAACATTCAAAATTCAAACTTAACTAATCTAACTGCCCTAAACAACTGCTCCTACTAATTAGGGATAAGGTTTATCTCAATGTACATCACCAAACTTAACCAAACTTAACCCCTAAGTAACCTAACTACCTAACTAACTAATGCTCTATGCGTGGTGCTTGATCATCTGCTGGTTGCTTGATCTGCTTCTTCTTCCAATATCTGCTGTCACTTCTTTCCCTTGACTCAGCGGGTCTCGTCTGTTTCCACTGCGCGTACAAAATCCTCTTGGATTTGTCGTTCTGGGTTTGATTTCAGTGGTGGGAGGAGTAAGAGGGAAGCATCACTAGTTAAAGCAAAAAATATGACACTTTCTGATGAGTTGCTGAGAAATGAGTGGGGAGGGGAGGAAGAAGAGGACGATCCTCCTTTAATTGAAGTTGAGAATAACACCAGGCCTCGGCGAATTGCCCTCTTTGTCGAGCCTTCTCCATTTGCGTGAGTAAATTTCGAAATTGTACTATCTCTAAATGTACTTTTGGTAATCTATACTGAGCTTGAATTTGAAGTTGTGGTACTTGCCATGTTACGAATTGTCTTCTGCAACTGCAAGGTTTCGATCATTTAAACTTGTATCCTATGTGTTTGATGAAATGACAATCTTTCTATGGGCCAAAAGCCGTGTTCACAATGAACTTTGGATACTAATGATTAATGAGGGATCCCTACTAATGATTTGTGGATTTGGGTTTTGTGCAGTAGTTTTTTTAATAGAGAGGAGCTAGAAAAGATATTTACGGGGATGGCGACGGGGATGTTATCCGGGGAGGAACTCTCACAGGCATACGCACGCAAGTGGAGATGTGTTTGTGATGCCATCAGAGTCGGAGACTCTGAGAAAAAGTGGATTCAAACAGATTCTGGGCAAGATGTGAACAGATTTGCTGTGTGTGAAGGAAACCCTAGCAGAGCAAGAAACGGGAAAAATGGAGATGCATTTCCAGGTATCATCGATGGAATTCCTTCACTTGGTCCATCTCCTCCTGAATCCCAGACTATAAAAGTGTAGGAGAGTTCACTAATTACAACATAACTACACAAGAATGAAGGAATGACAAAATAGTCCCAAATAATAACAAACAACAGAAACTAAGTCCAACAAAATACAAACAAGTCCCCAAACAATATGCAGCAGCTTGAATACTTCATTACTCCCCCTCAAGCTGCATCACATAAATCCTCTTCCAGCTCCCCCTGTTGATCTGATTTGAACAGATTCTTCATTCCTAACTTCAAACACAAGTAACGATGCTGCTCCTTGGGAAGAGCCTTAGTAAAAATATCTGCAAGCTGCTCACCTGTTGGAACATATCCAAACTGCACAAAACCCTTGGCAAAGAAATCACGAATAAAATGGCAATCTAATTCGATGTGTTTCGTACGTTCATGGAAGACTGGGTTGGAAGCTATTTGAATAGCTGCTTTATTATCACAATTCATCAATATTGGACCAGAATTCTGACAACCCAATTCCTCCATCAACCTACTCAACCATATGACCTCAGAAAGTGCACTACCCATGCTCTTATACTCTGCTTCTGCAGAAGACCTGGAGTGAGTCTCTTGCTTCTTGACTTTCCAAGAAATAAGTGACTCCCCCATTCTTACACAGAAACCAGTAACAGAGCGTCTACTGACAATACAACTTGCCCAGTCAGAATCACAGTAAACATCCAACTTTGGCAAAGAATTAGCAGACAGAAATATACCCTTACCAGGTTCAAGTTTCACATATTTCAACACCCTCAAAGCAGCATTATAATGTGACATTTTGGGGCACTGCAAAAACTGACTCAGATGTTGCACTGTGTAACTAATATCAGGCCTAGTCATTGTTAAGTACAACAACTTACCTATCAATCTTCTGTATGAGCTAACATCAGTTAAAGCAGTATCATCAGTGTTCACATTCAAATGATCATCATATGCTTTGGAAGTCAACTTTAGACCTGTTTCCATAGGGGTCCTAACAGGCTTACATCCTGCAAGACCAGCCTCTGAAATCATTTCCAAAGCGTACTTCCTCTGACATAAAACAATACCTTTTTCAGACCTTGCAAGCTCAATCCCTAGAAAAAACTTCAAATCTCCTAAATCCTTCATTTTGAAATTATTTTGAAGAACTAATTTCAATTCAGAGATCAAGCTAGCACTGTTCCCACAGATTAACAAATCATCAACATAAACAAGGAGAACCACCAACTCATTTCCCAGGAACTTGGTAAACATTGAGTAATCATTTCTAGATTGAATATAACCATTTGTAATCAAAGCTTCAGTCAATTTTAAATTCCATTGTCTAGAAGCCTGTTTTAAACCATACAAAGACTTATGCAATCTACAAACTAAATTATCTCCTCCCTGTTTACCAAATCCCTGAGGAATATGCATATAAACTTCCTCAGTAAGATCCCCTTGCAAAAAGGCATTATAAACATCCATATGAAAAACAGGTCAGCTATAGATAGCAGCTAAAGAAAGCACAGTCCGAACAGTACTCATCCTAGCAACAGGTGAAAAGGTCTCATGATAGTCAATCCCATATTTCTGCTTGAAACCTTTAGCAACTAATCTGGCTTTATAGCGTTCTAGAGTCCCATCAGATTTAAATTTTAGTTTGTAAACCCATTTGGAGCCTATGGCAACCTTACCTGGTGGAAGAGGGACCAATTGCCAAGTTCCATTAGTTTCCAAAGCATCAATTTCTTCTTGCATAGCTTTGATCCATCCAGGATCCTTGATTGCATCCTGATAGTGCACAGGTTCTACAAGCTTGGAAATAGATGTGAGATAACATGAATAAGGGGCAGAAATGTTATCATAAGACAACCTGTGTTGGATGGGATGAGCAGTGGTGCAGTGTGACATGTCAAAGTCCTTAGTCCATACAGGTGGTCTAATGACTCTGCCATGTCTACTAACAGGTAAACTACCATCAGAACTAAGTTTGGATTCATCATGTGGTTGAGAAACAGGATCATCAGAAACCTTAATTGGCTCATCATGTGAAATAGTTGAGTCTGGAATAACAGGAGGAAAAAAATCCTCATACTCAGTATGAATAACATCATCATTATGGTCAGGATAGGATTTAAAAGTAGCAGGGTCAGAACCAACCTCAGTGAAAGGAGACACATCATTGGTATCAAAATAATTTGTTGGCGGTTCAAAAAACTTAGATAATGAATCCAAATTGCCTCTAGAATAGGGAAAAATGTTTTCTCGAAATGATACATCTCTGCTGGTTAGGTATTTTTTATTAAACAAATCATAGAGTCTGTATCCCTTTTTAGTTTCTGAATACCCAACCAAAATACAAGGGATGGCCCTAGAGGCAAATTTGTTCAACACCAGTAAGTTTTTTGCATAGACTAAACTGCCAAAAACACGAAGGTGGCCAACATTGACCTTGCTACCAGTAAATTTTTCCAAAGGAGATTGACCATTCAGTAAAGGAGTGGGCATCAAGTTAATAAGATAACATGAAGTTAAAATGCAATCACCCCAAAAAAAATCAGGCAGAGATGCTTGCAACTTAAGTGCCCTAGCAACTTCTAAAAGATGCCTGTGTTTTCTTTCCACCCTCCCATTCTGTTGAGGTGTATAGGAGCAACTGGTCTGGTGAATAATACCATGGTTTTCAAAAAAATGTTTCATTTGATCATTAAGAAATTCTCCTCCATTATCAGATCTAAAAATTTTGATGGTTTTCTGATATTGATTTTTGATCATGGAGAGAAAATTTCTTATTAAAATTGGCACATCAGATTTGAACTGCATCAGATATACCCATGTAACACGAGAATAATCATCCACAAGGGTCAGAAAGAATCTTTTATTAGTATGGGTAACAACATGAAAAGGGCCCCAAACATCAGCATGGATCAAATCAAAACAATCACTGGACATAGAATCAGAAATGGGGAAACTAGGCCTAGTGATTTTAGCTCTAGGACAAATAGGACAACTTTTGATGTTGGTGCTTTGTTTATGAGAAAATTCTAAAGAAGTTGCTTTCTGTAAAGTTTGGATAGGAGCATGTCCAAAACGCATATGCCAAAGAATGGGGTCAGGAAGAGAGGAACTCAGGGCTATATCTTTTGAATTGCAGTAACTGTTCTTAAGGAAATAAAGACCTGAGTTTTCAATTCCATTCCCCAAGACCCTCCCATTTGAGAGGTCCTGCAAAATCACAAATTTTGAAGAAAAAATGGCTGAGCAATTGAAATCTCTTGTTAGCTTTGAAATGGACAAAAGGTTATATTGAAACTCAGGAACATAAAGCACATCAAGTAACCTTTTGTTTGGAAAAATCTCAAAATCACCAACACCAGAAACTGTGGAATGTAAACCATTTGGTAATTGGACCCTGGAACCAATTTTAGGTTTAAAATTTTTCAGCCACTCTCTTTTGTTAGTCATATGATTGGTGGCTCCTGAGTCCAATATCCAAATGTCATTAAGTTTTAAAACAGTATCAGAAGAGAAATTACCCAAGGAAGTAGAATTAGTCACAGCAGGGGCTGCTATGGAACCTCCACCTGTGTGGCTACCTCCATGTCCAACAGATTGGATGAACTTATCAAACTGATCTTGTGTGAAGGTGATAAGGTTTCCATTTCCTTCAGACAACCCTTCAGGAACTTGAGGATTCTTCTCAACATTACCAATCCCAGAGGAGGCAACATTGATCTTTGGAATGGAACCTGTCTCCTTCAGAGAATCTCGAAGTTTGAAGCAGTTGTCCTTACAGTGGCCCTTTTTCTTACAATAGTCACAGCCTCTAGCATAGCATCTCTCAGTGTGATGACCCTTCTTGTGGCAGAACCCACATTCAACATTGGCAAAAGGATTTTTCTTGTTTTTGTCAACACTAACATTGACATTAGCAGAGATAGGATGGACACCACTGGAAATATCAGAAGTGATGGTACGCTGGCTCTCTTCTTGGATCAAGGTGTTATAGACTTGATTCACAGAAGGGAGTGGGTCTTGTAAAAGCAATTGGCTACGGATTGCACCAAAACTGTCATTTAGCCCCATCAAAAACTGAAACAACCTCTGATTTTCTTTGTGATCCAGATGTCTTTTGAACAATTCCCCATCGATGTGAGGCAGAGAACAGATAGAATCATATTCTGACCAGAGGAATCTCAGTTTTGTAAAAAAGGTGCTAACATCATCGAGTCCTTGAACACAAAGAGCAATCTCTCTGTGTAATTGGTAAATCCTGGAACCACTCTTCTTATCAAAACGAGCTTTCAAATCAGACCACACGGTAAAAGATGTGGGCAAATACATGATGCTGTTAGCAACATCACGAACAACAGCATTGAGGATCCAGCCAAAGACTACAGTATCGCATCTATCCCAGAGTTCATAAAGAGATGGATCAAACTTATCTTTCGAATAAGTTCCGTTGATAAACCCTAATTTGTTCTTTCCATTCAAAGCGATGAACATAGATCTACTCCACATAGCATAATCATCACAACCAGTCAATTTGTTCGAAACGAAGCTCAAACTAGTGTGATCAGAGGGGTGTAGATACAGGGGGTGATGTGCATGTACCTCTGGAAAATCACTGATGCCAATAATCTGCTTGTGACTCGATTCTGATATGACCTCTTTTCCGTTGTTCTTTTCCTCAAGAGAATCGTCCGCCATGGTGTCAAGAAGGGAACGGAATCACTAAAAGATCAAGAAGAAGTTCACCGGTGGACGAATCGAGTCGAGGAAGATGAACCGTCGGTGGAAGTCGAAGAGACCAAGGCAGCGGAATTGAACAAAGGATCGACAAAACGAAGCATTCAGGGCTTCATCAGCTCTAATACCATGAGAAAAAGTGGATTCAAACAGATTCTGGGCAAGATGTGAACAGATTTGCTGTGTGTGAAGGAAACCCTAGCAGAGCAAGAAACGGGAAAAATGGAGATGCATTTCCAGGTATCATCGATGGAATTCCTTCACTTGGTCCATCTCCTCCTGAATCCCAGACTATAAAAGTGTAGGAGAGTTCACTAATTACAACATAACTACACAAGAATGAAGGAATGACAAAATAGTCCCAAATAATAACAAACAACAGAAACTAAGTCCAACAAAATACAAACAAGTCCCCAAACAATATGCAGCAGCTTGAATACTTCATTAGACTCTAGGCCTCGTGGTTCTAGAAGCCATGGCATCAGGCCTCCCTGTGGTAGCAGCTCGAGCAGGTGGAATCCCCGACATAATCCCTTCCGACCAGGAAAACAAGACAGGCTTCTTGTTCTTCCCTGGAGATGTCGAAGACTGCCTCAGTAAGCTCCTCCCTCTTCTTAACAACCGAGAATTGAGGGACAATGTTGGACGATCCGCACGTGAGGAGACTGAGAAGTACGACTGGAGGGCGGCAACTCGGAAGATTCGTAACGAGCAGTATTGTGCTGCAAATTGGTTTTGGCGAAAGAAGAAGGTTCAATTGGCTCGGCCGGTCCAGTGGCTTGTGAACTGGCTGTTCCCCGGAAGTACACTACCGGTGAAGTAGTGTTGTCTTTGATGGTATATAGTTTGATTGGTGGGGTTCCGTTTGTGCTATAGTTGAGAAAAAGACTTCGGAATGTGACCAAAAAAGTCCGAAAGAATCGGACCTTGACCCGGTACCAGAACCTGTTGTATATGTTTTCATGCTCGAAGTGGTAATGCATATAATGTACAATATGATTCTTAAATACTACAAAGTTACAAACCTTCTTCTCAGTACATATAGATGCATCTTAAAACCAGTGACGTAACAGCAGAATGAACTTGTCCACAAGATTGGACCGTCCGCGATTTATCCTCCACGGAGCAAGACACGCAACAACCATAGCAGCTGCTCCGACAAACCCAATACCTATAGCCATGAAGAACTGCCAACCAAAAACAACCTCATCATCATTGTTGAAACCCGCTTCTGGTTTCTCTACCGGTGATTCGCCGATGCTGTCACAAACTCTCCGTAGGGGCACCCCGCAGAGCCCGATATTACCTCTATAGGAATCTTCCGTAAATGTGTTAAATTGCTTCCCCACCGGAATCCTCCCCGCGAGTTCATTGCCAGACAAATTTAACACACTTAGGAAATTAAGGTTTATGAGCTGGGGTGGTATTGCTCCGCGAAGTTGGTTTTTCGAGAGGTCCAAGGACTCAAGTACATGCATATTCCCGAGAGATACGGGTATTGGCCCGAACAACACGTGTGACAGGTTAAGAAGCTTGAGAGCTGTGAAGTTTCCTATTGCAGCTGGTATGGATCCATTAATTCGGTTGGAAGAGAAATCGATCGAGGTGAAGACTGTTAGAATCTTCACAAGCTCTAACTCTAACCCTTTCATTGTGACAGTGACACTATCCTGATAATACAACCCTGAGATGGTGAGAAATTGATATCGGATACGATCGAAATCAACTTTAACCTGCATAGCCTTCCAAGTGGATAAGGAGTTTTCTGGTGGTAGAGCAGTGAAAAGATTGTAGGCCAAGTCAACAATTTGAAGAGAACCCCAGCTTTTGTTAACCGAAGGGGTTAAGAACCTATGAAAGGTCTGAACTATCACCCATGTTAACGGGAGAGGTCTGAAATTTAAAAAGTTAATAACAGAGGTCTGAAATTTCAATTTTGTTGATAACAGCGGTCTCCGTTAGTTTTTTCCGTTAAAACTAACGGAAGTTGGTCACATGCTTGGCATGTGACCGGAAATTAAATAAAATTCCAAAAATGCCCTTCTATCAAGTGTGCCCCTCACATGCATGGAGTGAAAAGACCAAAATGCCCTTGAAGCCACCACGGTACTCCGGCGACCACCAATCGTACTCCGGCGACCACCACCGTACTCCGGCGACCACCACCAAGGCTCCGATTGGGCCAAAATCGGAGCCACCGGCCCCGATTGGACTCCGATCGGAGCTTTTTTTGCCCCGATCGGAGCTTTTTGGCCCCGATCAGAGCTTTTTGGCCCCGAGGTGGTGGCCGGAGTCGGGTCGCCAGAGTCGGGTCGCCGGAGTCGGGTGGTGGTGGCCGGAGTCGGGTGGCGGTGGCCGGAGTTGGGTGATTTTAATTTGACTTTAGGGGTAAAATTGCCATTTCACATTTCCTTAAATAAGATATTAAATAAAACAAAATATTAAAGGGGCAAAAATGTCATTTCACACAATTCTGTTAAATTTAACCCTAAAAATGGACGGAAAACCTCAAATCAACAAAATTGAAATTTCAGACCTCTCCAGTTAACATGGGTGATAGTTCAGACCTTTCATAGGTTCTTAACCCTAACCGAAGGGCATCCAATTTGGCCCGAGAATCTGTTAGAGCGAAGAACAAGGACGCGCAGTGTTGTTGCGTTCATCAAATGGCATGGATATACATCTTCAATCTGATTGCTCCCAACATTCAAAACCTCTAAACTTGTGCATCTTTTGAGAGAATGTGGAAGCTTCCCTTCTAACCGGTTCCTCCAGAGGTCTAATGTCTTCAAACCGCAGTTTACTGTGAAGTTGTTTGGGATACCACCGGTGAAACTGTTATTCCGAAGATTCAGTACCTTCAAGGAATCCATCGTTAAGCACGAAGGAATGTTTCCTGTCAAATTATTTGAGGAGAGATCAAGAACTTGCAGATAATCTCCATCACATATGGAGTGGGGAATAGACCCATGCAATCTGTTGTTCGATAGAGAGAAGAAGATCATCGTAGTCAAGTTCTGGCCAATGTTTATTGGAATGGATGAACTCAAACTGTTGCTCGAGTAATCCACATAAACTGCATACTTTGGAAGTGGTGGAATTGGTCCCTGAAGATTGTTGTCATGGAGATCGAGCGTGAACAAGCTCGAAGGCAGATTCCATAGATTTTTTTCTGTTCTGTCCAGTAAATTTGAAGAAAGATTGAGATAGAAAAGATCTGTAAGATTCCATAACCATTCGGGTATCCTTCCTTCTATTTCATTGTTTGACAGATCTAAATCTACCAAGTTCGGATGGTTTTTCAAGAAGTAAGGGAACTTTCTCAAATGGCAGAAAGCCAACCTTACCGTATTCAATGGAGGTACAGATTCCGTAACTGAAGCACTTCCATCAACATTGATGAACAGACTGTTGTAGGAAAGATCCAGGTAAGAGAGACTTCTAAACTCTTTGAATTGCTTTGATATCCATGGAACCACTGAAGTTATTGAACGAAAGAGAAATGTACTTCAGCTGTGGAAACTCCAACAACTCTCTCGGTAGTCCACCTGCCAAATTGTTGCTGCTCAAATCGATCGTCTCCAGCTGATAAGACGAGAAATTGAGAGACCCATTAAGATTAAACCCTCCAGAAAATTGGCTGTCTGACAGTTGTATGTTCTGAATCAATGGAAGCGTAAAGAGTGACGATGGGATGCCACCTTCCAACAAATTGTACCGTAGGTCCAAAATTTGAAGGTTCTCAAGGTATTCCCAACTGGTCGAGTTGATCTGACCCGTTAATTCATTGTGGGATAATACGATGTCCGTCAAATTCCTGGACAAACTGAAGGACAGAATCGAGCCAGTGAAATTGTTGAAGGAGAAATCCAAGTAAACAAGTTGTGTAAGGTTTGCTATTGAGCTCGGGATTTGCCCATTAAAGCTGCAGTTCACCAATTCTACTCTGGATAGGTTATGAAGGTAACCGATCGAATTCGGTAATACCCCAGAGAAGCTTGTATAACTCAAGTCCACTCTCTGAAGAGACCCACCTCTTGAAAATTCAGGCAAAGATCCACTGAGGAGGAAGTTAGATGACAGGTCAAGATTCTGCAAACTCGGTACCGTGAAGATTCTTTCTGGAAAATGTCCATACAAACCCGTAGCACTGAGCTGTAGAGATGTCAAGTTGGAAAAATCCGCAATGAAATCAGGGACAGTTGCAGATAAATTGTTGCCACTGAGGCGAATCACAGAGAGACTCCGAAGATTCATGAGAGATCGGTTGATGGGACCAGACAGGTAACAGTTAGACATGCTCAGCACCTGTAGTTTCCTAAGTGAAGAAGACAGGGCCCCACACCATTCGATTCCTGCAACCGATACATTAACTCCGTCGAGATGCAGCTCTCTGAGCTCACTGAGGTTCCCGACGAGCATCTTTAGGTTCGGGTTTTTGAGCTGCAGTGACACCGTTCCAGGGAAATATATGCTGGACAGATCAAGGGTGGTCAACTTGGATATGGCAATCGGAACCTGCCCTGCAAACCCTGTATTGGACAGATTCAGATTCTCCAATTTGCTTAGGTTCCCTATCCGGTTCGGAATCTCTATAAAATTGAAGTTGTTGAACGCTAAATTCAGGCTTCTAAGATACTGGAAGCTGAATAGTGCGTAAAGTCCTCCGGAGATGGATTCGTCGCTCAAGTCGAGTCCGGTGACACGGCCCTCTTCACAGGTGACGCCATCCCATGAACTCGTGCTCGGGTTCCATTTCGATAACTTGGTGGAATGAGAGGCGTTGAAGATTAAGGAGCTCTTCATGTTGATGAGCAGTTGCTCATCACTGAGGCAATTTCTATAAGCAGCAGAAACCATGTCATTTTTGGAGAAGGATACTGGGATCAAGATGAGCGTCATCAAGAAGATTATTCTCATCTCAAACAAACAGCTGGGGGTGATACAATTACACTGTATGCACAATAGCCTATTGTCTGTCAATACGTAAACAAAAATTGTGTGCACTTCAGTTCATCTACAAGTAAACGCTGCCAAGTCCAAGTAAATGCTAGTCTGACCCACTTCGATGCACCCTAGCTAATAAATGTTTGGTCATTGGAGAAAATAGTATGTATATATACTTATAATATTGGCTTAGTTTTGAATGCATGGGCTGATGGGCTCATTTGATTATTTAATTTAATTAAAGAGTATTTTTGGTACCACATGTTTGCAAAAATTACATTGTTCATACTATTAATATTTTTTTGTACCGAATTTGTACCATATGTTTCCAAACCTTACTGTTTTGATACTTCCGTTACCATTCCGTCAAAAACGGCCGTTAAATGGCATGTGCCATGCACGTGAGCAGCCCAAAACTTTCAAATGGACTAGGTCCGGCTAGGTCTATTTGGGAAAATTGTTTGGTTTTGAAATTTTAGGACTGAGTTGAATAAAATAAAAGTTTGGGATGTATTAGATGGACTAAATTGTAATAAAATTGAAAGTTTTGGGCTGCTCACGTGCATGGCACATGCCATTTAACGGTCGTTTTTGACGGAATGGTAACGGAAGTACCAAAACAGTAAGGTTTGGAAACATATGGTACCAATTCTGTGGACTTAATTGTAACATATATAAAATTTTAAAAGTATGATTTTTTTTTTTTAACTACACCTAATATTTGCAGTATACTATTAATAATATCAATTTTCTTATGAAGTTTACATTTAGAGCAATAGAAAAATATTAAAAATAGTGTCACAAACATAGTGCATGGAGCATAATAGATATACCCTTAATGTACAACAGTTTTGGAATATATTGTCTTTTTTTGCATCTTTCAGTGAACCGTTAATTTTTTTTTTCCGTTAAATATAAACATAAAGAGTCATTTAACTTTTGTTTTATTCAATTTATTCTTTCTAGTATATCCTTAATTTTTTTTTTTTATGTATTAGTTTCTAAAGTTTTCCAATCAGAACTTCAGCTCGATTTGGGGGACCTTTCTACAATACTCTTGGAGCACCATGTTTTTGCTACCAATTTTTTTATTTTTCTATTGCCCTAAAGATGAACCCCATAGGGAAATTGATATTATTAATAGTATGATACACATCTTAGGTGTAGTTAAAAAAATTTATACTTTTTCATACTTTTAAAGTTTTAGTTATGTTACAATTAAGTCCACCATAGTATTAAAAAAACCAAAAGCATGGTGCTCCCAAAACATAGTAGAAAAATCCCGATTTGGGCTTAGTCTACTGAGCTAATGACCCGATTATAAACCTCCAGGACTAAATTAAAAAAAAAATAATAGGCCAGTCTTGGAAATTATTAATGGTCTTGTTCTTTCTTTCTTTTTTTCGCCAGAATAAATGGTCTTGTTCATTATCATATTTATATTTAATTAATGGTCTTGTTCCTTCTTGATCTCATTATCAATTCTTTAAATAATGGTGGGCTCGGTATTGGAAATTTGAAGTTTCTCATTGTATAATTGATGAATTATGCCCTCCTAAAATTGCATTGAGTTGAATATTACCACAATCTGGCCGAAAGCACGTCCAAACTCTATCCAATTCTAGGGCTTTCCTTAGTGTGTTGATATGCCGAATTGCCTACAAAAACTGACTTCTATTCTAAATGATATGAGTGTTGCTACAAACTGTGAAATTTCATGTGAAATTTCTATAGAAAGTGATATTGGGTCCCACCAAGCACCAATACATTTGTTCATTTACTTTCTCTTTCTTACTTTCTATTGAAATTTCACAAGAAATTTCACATTTTAAAGATTTACTCTTAATACATTCTGATGTTAAACCTCGATATGTTCCGACTATCCATAAAAAGGAGAAACGTGGCTGTCAAACTATTTAACTTTTCTCTGTCCAATTTCTCTTATATTTTGACATATTTACCCTTGAAGCATTGTTGTAGTCAATCGAGGCAAGTGAGGACAACCTCATCATTACTTTTAGGGTTAATAACCTATGAAATGTCTGAACTATCACCCATATTAACGGGAGATGTCTGAAATTTAAAAAGTTAATAACAGATGTCTGAAATTTCAATTTTGTTGATTTGAGGTTTTCCGTCCATTTTTAGGGTTAAATTTAACAGAATTGTGTGAAATGACATTTTTGCCCCTTTAATATTTTGTTTTATTTAATATCTTATTTAAGGAAATGTGAAATGACAATTTTACCCCTAAAGTCAAATTAAAACCACCCAACTCCAGCCACCGCCACCCGACTCCGGCGACCACCACCTCAACTCCGACGACCACCACCTCGGCTCCGGCGACCCGACTCCGGCCACCACCTCAGCAAAAAAGCTCCGATCGGGGCTAAAAAGCTCCGATCGGAGTCCAATCGAGGCCGGTGGCTCCGATCGGAGCCCAATCGGGGCCGGTGGCTCCGATCGGACCCCAATCGGGGCCGGTGGCTCCGATTTTGGCCCAATCGGAGCCTTGGTGGTGGTCGCCGGAGTACGGTGGTGGTCGCCGGAGTACGACTGGTGGTCGCCGGAGTACCGTGGTGGCTTCAAGGGCATTTTGGTCTTTTCACTCCAAGCATGTGAGGGGCACACTTGATAGAAGGACATTTTTGGAAATTTATTTTATTTCCGGTCACATGCTTGGCATGTGACCAATTTCCGTTAGTTTTAACGGAAAAAACTAACGGAGACCGCTGTTATCAACAAAACAGAAATTTCAGACCTCTGTTATTAACTTTTTAAATTTCAGACCTCTCCTATTAACATGGGTGATAGTTCAGACCTTTCATAGGTTCTTAACCCTTACTTTTACTTATTGCTACTTTAGTTAGCGGGTATATGCTCTGTCTTACCGAGTTTGAAACATTAATTTATGGAATAACAGGTCTTTTGGTTCATAATGTTTGACAACTTTTGGGTTTTGGTTAATGATGTTTTTTTTTTACCTAGTTTTGGTACCATATGTTTGCAGATTTTTTCTAGTTTTAGTCTAACTGTTACATTCCGTCCATTTTATGACATGTACAAGTCACGTGATCCACCCTAAACTTTCAATTTTGTTCAATTTAGTCCCTCTAATACTTTCCTAACCTTTTTTTGGTTCAATTTAGTCCCGAAGTTTCAAAAATTCAATTGGACCTATTGTCCAATTGTGGTCGATTTTGAAACTTCGGGACTAAATTGAACAAAAAAAAGGTTAAGAAAGTATTAGAGGGAGTAAATTTAAAGTTTAGAGTGGATCACGTGACTTGAACATGTCAAAAAATGGACGGAATGTAACAGTTAGACCAAAACTAGAAAAAATCTGCAAATATGTGGTACCAAAACTAGGTAAAAAAAAAACATCATTGACCAAAACTCAAAAGTTGTCAAACATCATGGACCAAAAGACCTGTTAACCCTTAATTTATATATATAAGATGAGAATGGTTGGAAGTCATAAATAAAATACTCTATGTATCCTATTAATTTAGAATATTTTTTCTTTTATTTACTTAATAGTATCTCATCTTGATTGATTGTATAATTAAATGGTTATAGTTGATTTCTATAGATTTACAAAAAAATTTAATATGAAAGTAGATATGAAAGTTTTCTAATGACGTAGAATATTATATAATTATAATTTGTATATTATTGTTACAAATTATTCGAAAATAATATGATACATATATTATTTTAATATATTAATTTAGAAATGAATTATTATGTAAAATACGAGTACATGATATAATTATAATATAATTTTTTTAATGTGAAATCTCGTGCAATGAGTAAATTAATGAGTAGTTCGCTGCCAAACCAAACGCAAAACCACATTATTCATAAACCGTGAAAAAAATTGTGTACTTAATATTATAAATTATTTAAACTTTAATATTTGAATTTTATTTAAAATTTGACATATTAGATTAGATTAGACATGCATCAAATTTGACATGTAAATTTAATTTTTATCATAACAATATGTATCCACTATTTTAAATTATTGTTATTATTTCTTTTATAAAACGTGAAGAAAAACTAACTAACTTTACATATATACTGTAGTAGATGAAAAATCATCACCAAAATAAATTAATAATCCATTTGCAAATGAATGAATTAATCTTTACCCACTATGATAAATCTTAATATATTTTTTCTTATATTCTACTAGCTACTAACCCCGCGCACCGCGTGGGAGAAAATACTAAATAAAATTAAGATTAAAAAAAGTTATCTTAGCAATGTCATTTGAAAATATTAAATAAATTTTTTGTATAGAAAATTAATTAACAATAATACATTTTTTTTGGCCAAAATTAACAATAATACATAACCAAAGTATTTAATACTAATTATTATTTAAAATATTTCATAGTAATGAAATAATCAACATTATATATCATTTTTATAAGATGTATAACTAATACAATATAAAATTTAAATTGTCTAATATACATCTATTAATTATTTAACATGAGTTCAAAACTTAAATATAGTATTTATTTATTTAAAAAAAATTATGAACTTAATTTCACGATTATATATATATTGATTAATCTATAAATACATAAATATATTTGAATAAACCCTATGTAGAATCTTATAAGTTTCAAAGAATAAAATTTGATATACTAAATAAATATAAATCCAATTGGTATCTTATAATATTTTTTTTTGGGTAGAATGTAACTTATAATATTTATTAATCATACCAAATATATGTATGTGTATATATAATACAAAATGTAGTGGATATTTTTAAGAGTTATATATAATAGCTTTTATATATATATATATATATATATAACATAGCTGTTTCATTTAGGTGGCAACCTCCAAATTGTATGTAATTTATTAAAAAAAAATTAATCTTAACAAATTATTCGAACTCGGATTGCAATTTAAAAAAATTAAGTTACGTATCAATCACGAGGGTGTTGATGGTGAGCTCCTTGGTCTACCTATAAAAAAATTCAACTGAGATAATAAGTCAGAAACATGTACAATAAAATTATCAAACAATATAAAATTGAATGAGTAATTTTGATATAGTATTTTTTCTTACCACTAATAAGTTTGAAGGTGCCGATTGGCCTCCTTGGTCCAATTGCAATTTTTAATTGAGAAAAATAAGTCAAAAAAGTGTATAACGAAAGTACAAAAAAAATGTTTCGGTGTCGGTAATTTTTTTTTAACCACACTAATATAATAAACTTCGATATAACTACTATTCTATTTATCATCTCAATCGTGAAGGTGCTGAGAAAACACTGATTAATAAAATAAATAAAAAAATCATCTATGACCATTTAAAAAAAAATCAACTCTCATTGTTGATTAAATACAAAATTATGCAACAAACAAATATCAAACTTGAAATCGCTTACAATGAAAAACAGCACGCACCTTTCTTGTCTTGATCTTTGATCATGTTCCTCCCAGGAACAATTATCTTGGTCATTTCAAAAATATTCACATTCACGTTTGAATCGGCCATATTGAGGATCTTTTTACTTATCATCCGACAAATCTCAGTCAAAACTATAAAGAACACAGTCTCGACGTTAGATGGCCCCGTGATTAAAATTATCACGGTCGCTGGTCATGCTGGTGGAGATGTAATGCATGAATGCCTGTTGCCGAAATCAAGGATAGGGGATTAGGATTAGCTATATGACACAATTACATTATTATTATTATTATTATTATTATTATATATAACAATAAAAAAAAGTATTAATTAATAATAAGATATGTAATATTGTTTTTAGCCAAATATATGACATGCTATAGAAAATAACAAAATATATATATATATAACTTGGGTGTAGTAAGAATGAATACCAGTGAGTACTTGTTGGATATTAATTGTTGACGAATGACAACGATACATAAAGGCGAGCTACAAATATTCTACAAACTACAAAATTAACAAAATTGAGCAGTAAATAGAAAAATAATACTTGCTACACATCATTTGTTATCATTAATCATAAAAATACGTACCTAAACAATTAATTTTTTGGTTCGACTTGCGATTTTGATAGAAGATGAGCTAGGCTGGTGTAGTAGAAACAAAGCGAGAGGCGGTACATATATATAACTTGGGCAAAAGAGAGGTTTGGTAGGGTTTTGCATAAATTGCTAATTAATGGGGTTGCTTAAAGTGAAACGTATTAGTTAGAATATTTTATATAAAAATAATATATATAGTATACATGTCTAGATTATTTTATAAATATGTGTATATGTATAATATAAATGTCTAAAATATTAGACATAAATATACAAATAAAACATATATATATATATAAACCTACTATTATTAGGAAATTTGAACACTCGTGAGTTACCTAATATTTTTAGGGCATTTAAAACTTATATATATTATATGTAAAATAGACAAAATTCCCTAATTTCGACACTCCTGAGATACCTACTATTTTTGGGGAATTTCAAAACGTGAGATATTTATTATTATGTAATATATTTCGCCTCCCATTGCTTTATAATTTCAATATAATATATTTTGTTTATATTCAGTTATTATATTATTCATTATACAACACTTAACCTTCCTATAATATAATATTTGTGTATATTATTTTATTTATTATTCTATATATATAGCTTACGTGGCGGCCTATGGTCTTCCGGAGCCAAACTGTATGGATTTACTATTTAAAATGAAACTTTTAATTAATTTATTTCTTTAAATTGCATAGAGACCAAAATAGGAGATAAAATACTTCTTAATTTTCAATCAATCAATATTATGTATCTAAATTTAGAGAACTCCAATTAAATTAGGAAACGTTGACTGCGTGGACTGTCCACGTGTCAGTCAGAGGGCTTCCGGTGCCGAATTAATATAATATAGTAGATTATTCACATTTTTAGTACATATAAATGTATATTTTGTTGAGAACAAACACGTGTATAAAGATCATATATATCCATGTTTGTACTTTTGCTTCTTTACTTAATTTCGGAAATAATATATATATAACAATTAATAGAATAGTCTGATAATAATAAAGGAAAAAAAAATGGCATTCAAAGTGAGAGAGAATTTGAAAATAATGAATTATTATCTACGCTTGTCTCGGTCTTCTATGATTCTTCAAGGGAGGGTAGATGCGTCCAAATACATAAGAAAGTGGACAGAGAAAGTCGGAACATATCGGAGGTTTAACATCAGAATGTATATCATTTCTCTTCTAGTGAATAGATCTCTTTCCGAATTTAGGTTAAGTTAATATTGTGAAAAAAATAACTATCACGTAATCCATTGGTCTCATCTGAAAACGAATAAAAATTTATTAAATTCTAGATATGACGAGTGTTTATCTGCATTGTCTATTTTTGTGGATTGTCTATTTTATTTGATGAAGAAGCTCTCACCATGCTGACAATGCACTTCTTGGGTCCAAAAATCGGAATTTCCTTATGCAAATACTAACCTGATTGACAAAACACAAAACAAAAGCACGACAGTATCACAAGTTAGTAAAGTACAGGACTTAATGGACGCTACAAAGTCTTCTGATGACTAAATAGAGCATCATCGTAAGCTTGAGGACGAATATTGAACCTTCAGTTCTTCACCTAACCCAGTACACAAAAACACGGCGGACCAAGACGTAGTAGTGGTGCTACAGGGACGAAGCCATAAATAAATTTCAGGAGGGGCAAAAAGCTAACATATTTATCAGCTTATACATATTTTTTTTACAATTTCGGAATAAAAAAGCTAACATATTTATATTTATAAATGTAAAATGTAAAAGAAATAACTATTTTTTTATTAAAAAAAATGTTAATACTAAGTAACATTTGTTATCTTAATAGTACTTATCATCATAAAAATAATATCTTAAAAATAATATATAAATGTCTACTAATATTTCATTAGACATATTATATGTGTCATGTATTTTATCAACTGCACTATATTTATACATAGTATATTAAAACATAAACAACAAATCAATACAAAACCGATTTTTTATTTAGAAAATTTAAAAAGAATAGTTTTAACTATAAAGTAAACTTGTTTCTGTTATTAAAAAAAGTAGCCTAAATTAACAAATTTTGATCTTATTTTATAAAATTACTTTTTACATTTTTAGCCAAAATTTATTACAGCATTGAAAATTTAAATTTTATACTACCTTAATTCTATGGTCAATTTAATTTTCAATTTAGAAAAGAACAATCAATTATTTAAGTTTATTATACTGGTATTGTTAAAATTAAAATCAAATAATACTAATAGTACTAGTACTAGTACGGTAGTAGACTAAGAATCTAGTTCTAGTATATGTATATACTAGCGTATACATATCTACTATCTACTATATTATATTAATTCGGCATCGGAAGCCCTCTGGCTGACATGTGGACAGTTTGTCCTGTCACCGTTTCCTAATTTAATCGAAATTTATTAGAGGTTCTCTAAATTTAGATACATAATATTGATTGATCAAAATTAAGAAGTATTTTTATATCCTATTTTGGTCTTTACGCAATTTAAAGAAACAAATTAATTAAAAATTTCCTTTTAAATTCATTATCTATACAGTTTGGTTTCGGAAGACCATAGGCCGCCACGTCACTATATCAATGCACATAAACTATTAGAAATTTAGGGTAATTACATCATTACCGGCAACATTTTTTTTTTTGCCAACATTCACGGCAACATTCACTATATATAAATGATAAATGGGTGTACGAATCACTACATAATATAATATAAAAACTATTTAAAAAAATATATACTAATAATTAATAAGTGTATGAAGTGCAAAACCCTAACTAAACTACCAAATAAAATCGGTCAAAAGAAGCTATCAAAGTAGTAGTTTTACTACCAAATAGAATCAGCCAAAAAATATATATTTAACGAATAGTACTTTTATAATTATATATATTTAAATTTATATTCTTATAAAAAAATTATTATTTGCTTGCTAAGAATTATAAATCAACGCAAAAATTATAAAGAATATAAACTCCACATTATCATGGTTACGTACATTAACTAAATCCAAACTAAATAATAAGGTAAGTTAATACATAGGAAAATTTTGGCAAAAAAAAAAATATATATATATTATTTAGAAAATAGTTTTTTTTTTGCCAAAATTTAGAAAATAGTATAAAAGTATTATATTATATATAATATTACTTTCTATATCAACATAACAATCTTATATACGAATATATTGTAATAATATATTATTCCCTTATTACTTAGTGGATCACATTAAATTTCACGTTTATATCTATAATCATTCTGCCCTAAAGTTACCTGCCATATCTGGTGATTAACTTTGTTATTTATCTCTTCATCTATAGAAGTCTCGGGCGTGAAATTCTAAGCGCATCAAAGCCTATCATGCTGGTGTTCTTCTCAGCCAAACTTGATCTGAGACGTTTAGTTGTTCTGGATTAAGGTTTGTTTAAGTCTTTATTTTTTCTTCCTTCTTTTATAATGTTAAAATTTTAGGTTTGTCTTTTTGTTGTTAATGTATAGGTTTATTTGAATTGAATTATTTTGGTGTTCAATTACTGATGTTTGTATTATAACTTTAGGTGCTCCGTGCTCCATTCAAAGTTGATCAAGTATTCAGATACAGGGCAAGGGAGGAGGAGGCGTGGTGCAGTTGAGGATGACTACATCGATCCGGAAGTGCTGGACAAAGATTGCTTGCACATTTTTAAATTGGACATAAACTCAAGTAGGCTAATTCATCGCTCTTTATTAATATATATTCTTCTTCTTTTTATTTTTTATTTTTTGTATGATTCTTATTGTCTGTTATTATTTCAGGGTGTTATGAGTTGAATATAACGATATTGTGTTTATGCCGACATTGATCAAACTCACTTAATGTTCTGGGATTCGAATGTATATTTCTGATTAAAAAATCCATTTATTTAGACAAATTCAGTTTGTTAAATTTTCATATATTAAATTTTATAATCTAATTTGCAGGGAATATTTTGAAACAAGTAAGCACAAAAAAGGTAAGCAATACGAGTTAAAAGGCGTTGTCCATAAAATTCTTTTGGACGTGAATAATATTTTTTAAGCAAATATATATAATTAGATATTTTTAATGACCCTTTTATTTTTACTTTTTAAGTAAAATATAATAACTCTAACTTTTTCTTATTTATGTTGATTTTTTTTAAAGTTTTGGAGCTCATAGTAAATTTGTTAAATGATATTTTAGAGACTTCGAAGATCGAAATGTAGATAGCTTAAGAGTACGATCTACGTGGGATTCAACAATGTTAGTTTTCTTTCTTTTTTTTTTTACAAATCTTATTACTATTATTTTCAAAATCCTATCACTACTCGGTTAATAATACTTTTCCTTTTGTTATAATGTTAATAGTACATGTCTTAGTAAATAAAGTATGGGTCTTTTAATTCTATATTTTTCTACATTTATTAATTTTATAAAGTTATTGATCTTGGAAATTTAGAACTTTTTTTTTTTTTTTTGTACTATGAAAACTATGTGGGCCACTTTTAAAAAACAAGTGGAATACTAGAAAGAACAAAACTCTATAAACTACTCACGGTCACAGGTATTAATACTAACCTTAATAAACCCTATATATTATTTATTTTAGTCATATATATATACATAGTATATATAGATGATAATATTATTTTTAATGTGTATATATATATATATATATATATATATATATATATATATATATATATATATATATATATATATATAATATATAGTAATTAATGTAGGTGCATATTGAGTATTAGAAATAAATTTTATTAAATTTTATCTCTTTGGCAAGAAATATTATATCTAAATAAATATGAATTGACATTCATATCCTAATTAGCTTTAATTTTTATTGATGTTATTATAATATTTAAAAATAATAATATATCTTACCTTAATATACCCTATATATATTTTTTATTTATTTTAATAAGATAGATATATAGTATATATGGATGATAATTTTATATTTACAATACATATTAAAATATTATTATACACAAATTCATCCGCTAATGAATGAAAGAATTATCAATAAATATTACGTTCTATTTTTGGCTTGGCTTTCGATTTTTTTACGTTTATTCAAATAAATAAATCATATAAATACCGGTCTTTTATGTTCAGTGAATTAATTCACACTCTTCTTTTGCTATTATATGTACTAATACATACCATATTACTTATCTACTACTTGCGATCAGACTTTTGCTTGCATATTTGTATTTTTTGTTCTTTTCTTTGGTAATAATAATATTTTTTGTTATATATGCATTAGTAACGTTTACATGGTTTTCTTATGTATATATGTTGTTTTATTGCAGCACTGATCATTTTGCCCTATAACGAAGCGCTATCGACATGTTCAGAAGAAATTTAGAATACTATAGTGAACTGTACATGCGATAAGGATGATTAACGCTGCAATATTGAGCGCAACAATAAACACCCCAAATAATTTTCAACCTCATGGAGATAATTCTAATACATACTTAATACAAGATCAGGTTGCACATAATTATTTATCGTGTTGTACCCATCTGGAGCAAAAGGTAAAACTTAAATAAACAATTAAATTCAAAATTTAAAGGAACAAAATATTTCTTTTATATTGATGGATAAATGTCCAATTCGGGTTCGTATTTACGCTTCGGGCCTTGCAAACACGTCAAAAATTACATCTCGTCTCGAAAAACGTCTCCCAAGGGTCAAAACGGTCCGGAAACGCATTTACGCGTGACCGGACTGGACATCCGGATTGCGGTGCAATCCGGACCTCCGGGTTGCAGCAACCCGGACGTCCGGGTTGCAAGCAATCCGGAGGTCCGGATCGCACGGCAATCCGGACCTCGCCGAATTGCCCAATTTCGACGAGGTCCGGGTTACGCCACGGGTATTGCACGATTGCCGTATCCGCGATTACCGTGTCCGCGATCGCCGTTACGTGTAGAGAAGTCAAGTTCATGCACTACCAATATGGACAACGGTTCCCGCTTGTTTTCTTGGACCGTCGTCAAACCGCTATAAAACCGGGTCCGGTCTCAAGGAAGCCTATAAATAGGAGACCTTGGCCACCCATTTTCACACATTCTCTCATTTGCCCAACTTTGGTATTTTGAGCTCTGACTTCTCTCTAGAATTCTCTCTCTCTAGAAATTACCTTTTTGCCACTATAGTGACTTAGGCATCGGAGAGGGCTCCGCTAGCACCACCCCCCCTCTCCATGCTAGCATTGGTCCTTTGTGCAGGATCCGACGCTTGAGACACAGACTTGCCGGGTCACAACCTTGCCGGGTCACAACCTCGCCGGGTCGCAACCTTGCCGGGTCACAACCTCGCCGGGTCACAACCTTGCCGGGTCACAACCTTGCCGGATCACAACCTTTCCGAGACTCAGACCTCACGCGGGAGTAAGTCCGAACACTCGTCAGTGGCCCAACCTCTGCCTGACAGAAGGGTTACGGCCCGCACAATTACACAAACCGACGCGTCCCCGTGACCTCATTCATCCAGGACGCAACATTGGCGCCGTCTCCGGGATTCGAACAAAAAGCTACAGTACCACAGGAATCATGGCGGGTGATCACAACCCTCCCGAAGAGGTGAAAAACCCAAGGAAAGGGCCCAGACATCCCAGGAACTCCCCGACGAACAAAAGAACAGGATGCCAAGCTCCAGCTGGGAGCCAGTCAAGACCCTCCCGCATCCCAAGAGCTACTTCCGTAGCCTCATCCATACCGATTGCCAATGTGCCGCAGAACGAGCAAAGAACGGAAACAAACCCGATGCCCACCATTACTCCAGCAATGATGGCTGCGCTGGAAGAGTTACTCGCACTCCGCGAGTCTCTAATGAACCAAGGATATGCGGCTCAGCCACCTCCATCCAACCAAGGAGCCTTCCAGTACAAAGGTGTCAACCTGTTACCTCGTTTGCCTCCAGTCAACGAACAAGCTGAGATGATAGGGACAATGTCTCGAGTCATAAGTCATCAAGACACACTGCACCAGAGAAAAAAGGGGCAATGCATGAAAGATACCTTCCAGTACAAGCAGCCAAAGCGACCTTTTCAAGGAGGTTTCGAGAGGCCAAACGAAGTAAACATCGCCGACCACATTCCTTTGAATGCCCCACCATCTGTAATTTTGAGAGAAATGAAGGACTCAAATATATGGAAGGAGCCACACAACTTCGGGAAAGGCCAAATGGGAAAAGACAAAGACAAGTGGTGTGAAAACCACGAGGTCTTCGGCCACGAAACAGACCATTGCGTCAGCCTACGCAACCGCATTAACAGCTTCATCCTCAAAGGCAATTTAAAGCAATTCATTGATCAAGGCGACAGCCCTTCAAAGAAGACTCAAGCTGAGTCATCCAAAGTACACAAGGAAGATCCTTCCATAAGGACAAGCCAAGACGATGCTGACATCTGTCACAAGGACGGACCGGAAAAACCTGCTAGTAGCAACGACATCCCAATCACAGGATTGACAACAAGAACCCTGAAGGCAATAATTGAAAAAGAGATACACATCTCCGGGAAAAATAGGCAACCACGACAAAAGAAGCCATTCCAGTCAGATGCCAAAAGGCTCAAAGACACCAATCTCGCCATATATGTTCCTTTGAACACACCATTATCTGTCATCCTAAGAGAAATGAAGGAGACCAAGTCGTGGAAAAAACCCTTTAATTTCCGCAATGGACCATTGGGAAAAGATAAAAGCAAATGGTGCGAGAATCACGAAGTGTGTGGCCATGAGACAGATGGCTGTGTCAGCTTAAGGTCTCATGTAAACAACTTGATCTCAAAAGGAAAAATGAAGAAGTATATCGACCATGGCAATAGGCATCAAATGAGCCCTCGTGACAAGTCTTCAGAAAAAGGCAAAGGAAAAGAAATGGTGGACGATAATCCACCTGTCGCCAAACGCCAGAAAAGCAACGTCACTTATGAAACCAATGGGGATAAGTTGTACAATCTTTGGAGTATGACTGCAGAAGAAGCAAATCTCAAACTCCCAGAAAGTAAACTTCACCGTCCACTCGGGCCAACAACTGCCTTCCTTGACAAAGATGTTGAAGAACAACACAATCAAAGTAAAACTTGGGGGCATGACATCAACTTTTGTCCATCCCCAAAAGAGGAAATTGAAGAGCTCAACACGCTAGATGCATTGAGAAACTATGTGGCACGTGGCAGAGTCAACTAGCCAACAAATCACCTACGGGGACGTCAAACACATCACCAATCCCTTTATTTTCCTTATCTCCTTTTCGCATATCTATGTTAAATCTTTTAAAGATTAAGTACAACTCATGCTTATTAGACTCAGTAGTTTTCAAAAAAGTGATCACTAGACGCTTTCTTGTAATCCGTCGTATGAACTCTAAATATCTAATAAAGGATAAATCTACTTTCGTAGGTACATTATTATGACGCATATTACCTTGGAATAACGCCAAGTAACAACTACACACATATTCCTCGCGTCAACAACACAAAGTCTCAAGCATTTTATACGCGCAAGACTAAAAATCATGTCGCAATAATAAACAAGCCGGGGGCAGTACACAAGGACAGGTCATGCACTATTAGAAGTCAAAACAATATAAACAATCAGGAAACAGCGATACAAGCAACTTCGGGGGCACCAAGCTGACAAGTGCTCGGCAATTCTACCTAACATATGCTTACCATAATCTACACTCATCATGTCCGCCATCAGGGAAGTTTCCTACACAAACAAGGAATCCTCGTATCAAATTCCTTTACTTCATTTATTATATGCATGACTAAAAAGAAAATTTCATGACTTCATACTTTTGCAAACTTATAAAAATTGCGACTATCTAACAAAAGCAACTCTACTCGTAGGTACATGTTACACTACGATTACTACTCAGGAATGATGACAAGTAGTAACCTATGCACAAAAATCTACTTCAAAAATACAAGCTAAGCATTGTGTGCAAGGAGGGAATTATGGTATACAACACCAAGATCTATTATTAAAACGACGACTATTCAGGGCGTCAACTACAAGCAATGTCTCGGATTAACACCAAGACCTATTATTAAAACGACGACTATTCAGGGCGTCAACTACAAGCAATGTCTCGGATTAACACCAAGACCTATTATTAAAACGACGACTATTCAGGGCGTCAACTACAAGCAATACCTTGGAATAACGCCAAGGCCTACCGTCAAAATATGCATGTCGAGGTATCCTCTTTTTTAAAAAAGACAAGCCACATGTTTACTTCTTTTAATGACATGCTGTGACATCTCTGGTTAAGAGGCAAACCTCATGTTCATAGCCATTCCCTGAATTCAGAGCAGGATGGGCATACAGGGCTGATCACCCTTTAAGTGACGGAAGTTCTCTGTTTAGACAACGACCTCACTCTATAACAAGTGCGTATATCCGGTTCAGGGTGCACTCTTTATGGCGAATGTCCTCTGTCTAGTCGGCATTCCCATATTACGAACGCCATCAGGGTTCGTTTAAAACGGCGGAAGTTCTCTGTTTAGATAACGACCCCGCTCTATAACAAGTGCGTATATCCGGTTCAGGATGCACTCTTTACGGCGAATGTCCTCTGTCTAGTCGGCATTCCCATATTACGAACGCCATTAGGGTTCGTTTAAAACGGCGGAAGTTCTCTGTTTAGATAACGACCCCGCTCTATAACAAGTGCGTATATCCGGTTCAGGATGCACTCTTTATGGCGAATGTCCTCTGTCTAGTCGGCATTCCCATATTACGAACGCCATCAGGGTTCGTTTAAAACGGCGGAAGTTCTCTGTTTAGATAACGACCCCGCTCTATAACAAGTGCGTATATCCGGTTCAGGGTGCACTCTATATGGCGAATGTCCTCTGTCTAGTCGGCATTCCCATATTACGAACGCCATCAGGGTTCGTTTTATAGGTTTTCAAACCGTGTTGCATGGTTCCTGGACGCAGAAAGCAGGCATCACAATTCATATTCTCAAAAAGTGTTACATGGTCCCTGGACGCAGGAATCATGTATCACAAATATTTTTTCAAACTCTTTACCAAAAAATTTGTCAAAAATCTTATCAAACATTTTATGTATCAAACACCTTTCCAAAAATATTTTTGTCAACATGATTTTTTGGATATATCACATTCAACACCAAAATATTTTCTCAAATATTTTATCAACAAGCCTTTTAAGTTTTACAAAATGCTTCTTCAAAAACTTAAATGTTTTTACGTATGCTTCCCCAACGCGGGTTGATACACGCTGGCAGGTGCGCTCCCTGTTTAAAACTCATAAAATCTACAAGTCGAGTCTTGTACAACGTCGCCTTAGAGTGGAACTAAGAGACGGTATAAACTAGTATCTTGCTTAGCCAAGATAACTTCTCAAAAATAATGATTTTATGTATGCTTCCCCAACGCGGGTTGATACACGCTGTCAGGTGCGTACCCTGTATAAAACTCGTAAAATTTACAAGTCGAGTCTTGTACAACGTCGCCTTAGAGTGGAACTAAGAGACGGTATAAACTAGTATCTTGCTTAGTCAAGCGGCAAGCTATTCAGGAACAAAGGGCAATATGCATAAGGCATCAGGCAGGCAATCAGGAGAACATCTCAACTTATCAATCAGGAAGTGGCTATCGGTCACGACCGCAGGAACTGTGTCTGCGTTACGAGTCATCCGCATTCAATAAACATATTCAAAGCGGACAAGTCGGAAGCAACAACTAAGGAACAACTACAACAAGTCTTCAAGCATGGAAGCCGGGGGGCAAACAGACTCAGAAACGAGTTCAACATATCTAAAAGATGGCACAGATTAAAGAATGCCATCATCTCTAACAGGACTCGACGGAACAAGCAGAAGCTTCCACCGTCTTCTCCAAACAAAATCTATAATGTGCAAGTCACAACATCCTATGCTCTACCCATCCTGCCATGCCTTGGAGTCTAGCCAAGAGGGGCAATCACAATACTTAACAATGTCCAGGTGACGAAATGTCATGCAAGCAAAAGCATGAACAAAGAATTATCAACAAACTCTTACCTCAGTAGGAGTAACGCTCCTCCTTGGACCGGTCCCTCGACCGGGGGGCAGAAGACGCCACTACACAACCCTCAACTCTATTTCTCTTATCACAAGAAAGAAGAAAGAGTTAGCACGGTCATGCTCAGCATAAAGAACCAAGAATCGCTCGAGGAACACGCCCCTGCGTCGGATCTTTCGAGAATTATGCCAAGAACAGAAACTGCAGCTGGCAATAACGGGGAAAATCAACAAGATCTAGTATCTTGGAAAGTGCTATCAACAATACAGTCAGTGCGCAAACGCACACCAACACTTATTCAAACACTTATGCGACAGGCGCTCCATGTGAGAACAACCACAAGCGTACAAGACTTATTAAGTCTCCATGCAGCAAGTAACAAACATCACACAAGGGGGGCAACCTCTTCAACATACATGTCGACAAGGTTGCATGTCGACGAGGAGAAAATATTTTCTAAGTGTTTCCATGTACGTACATACATGTCGACAAGGTTGCACGTCGACAAGAAGAAAATATTTTCTAAGTGTTTCCATGTACGTACATACATGTCGACAAGGTTGCACGTCGACAAGAAGAAAATATTTTCTAAGTGTTTCCATGTACGTACATACATGTCGACAAGGATGCATGTCGACAAGAAGAAAATATTTTCTAAGTATTTCCATGTACGTACATACATGTCGACAAGGGGGCATGTCAACAAAGAAAAAATATTTTCTAAGTATTTCCATGTACGTACCTACATGTCGACAAGGTTGCATGTCGACGAGGAGAAAATATTCTCTAAGTGTTTCCATGTACGTACATACATGTCGACAAGGTTGCATGTCGACGAGGAGAAAATATTCTCTAAGTGTTTCCATGTACGTACATACATGTCGACAAGGTTGCATGTCGACGAGGAGAAAATATTCTCTAAGTGTTTCCATGTACGTACATACATGTCGACAAGGTTGCATGTCGACGAGGAGAAAATATTCTCTAAGTGTTTCCATGTACGTACATACATGTCGACAAGGTTGCACGTCGACAAGAAGAAAATATTTTCTAAGTGTTTCCATGTACGTACATACATGTCGACAAGGATGCATGTCGACAAGAAGAAAATATTTTCTAAGTGTTTCCATGTACGTACGCACATGTCGACAAGGATGCATGTCGACAAGAAGAAAATATTTTCTAAGTATTTCCATGTACGTACATACATGTCGACAAGGGGGCATGTCAATGAGGAGAAAATATTTTCTAAGTGTTCCCACGTACGTACGTACATGTCAACGAAGACACAGGTCGACAAGGGGAAAATATTTTCTAAGTATTTTCACGTACGCACATGCACGTCAACAAAGATGAATCACATACAACGAGTAGCTATGCCCTTGGCACACCTACGACGCTCATCGACAAAGCTCATACGACGACATCTATGGTAACAAACATTAGATATCGTTTGAATATTTTCTAAGTGTTTTAGCATACTTGCAGGCAATAACCAACGGCTCAACATCAACGCGCGTATCAACATCAATGGGCATTATGTCCTAACAAGGAATTACACCTCGACTATCCGCGGAAACGAAAATCGTCTAAGTTGTGGATAAACGACGATAGTAACGGCAATCAATCAGCAATTATTCAACATACAAGCATCAACAAGCAGTTCCATACATCAACAACGAAAAATAGCTCAAACGAACAACAATCCGGCAACATCCAAAGTCAAGTCGAAGCTATCTTTTAAAATTGGGTTTCCAAACTACCTCAAAACGTGACGAAAGATATTCCAATGGACTCCCCTCGTCGAGACGATTCCGGGAAGGTGTGGACCGAAACGAGGCGAGCCCGGGAAGGCGGCGCGTGGGCCACACGCTCCGGCGAAGCCACTCCACTCGCGGCGGCGCGTGAGGGCGCGTGGGAGGTCTCCTGGAGAAACCGAAGGTGGCGCTGGAATCGTTGGGACGAACCGAGTCGATTGGTGGTGTCAATTTCCAAAAACAAGCAAAAAATCAGACTCGAAACTGTCAAAACGTATCTAAGCTCCACGACGGCAAAGAAACTTTGAACACAAAGATAATTCCGGGAAAGGGTGAGTGAATTACCTGCAAATGGATTGAAATGGTGAACTCCCAAGGTGTTGGAAGGATAAGTGAGAATATGTGTATTTACTAATCCCTAAGAAGATGCTTTGTGGATAAGGATCAAAGGATTAGTTCACCTACACACAAGACTAAACCCCTACGGTATACTCCATCCTCTCCTCTTAAGATATCTACTCTCATACGTATCTTGACATCATTCGCACGTCACGGTCGCATGATTCATGATTTGGAAATCACTTAGTCATTTTAGAAACATATGATTTCTATTTTCTTGCATTACGTTTTTACGATCTTGCCACGTCCATTATTCGTGCATACATGTTGATAGACGCATTCTCGCATAAGTGCATTACTGTTTGCTCGCGTCCCCGACGATGATCATGTTCGCACATATACATTTCCTATTTGCACTAACCATGATAACAGGAAATAAAAACATTCGGCCGGAAAGCCAAACGACGGACGAAATCAAGATTCCTACGTCCGACCGACGATCAAAATTGAAAGGTTAGCGTCAGACTCAAATTGGACAAATATCCTAGCTTAAAATAGAGTCAAAAAAGGTTCTAAACCGTTACTTGACTCGGGGGCAAGTGATGGATAAATGTCCAATTCGGGTTCGTATTTACGCTTCGGGCCTTGCAAACACGTCAAAAATTACATCTCGTCTCGAAAAACGTCTCCCAAGGGTCAAAACGGTCCGGAAACGCATTTACGCGTGACCGGACCGGACATCCGGATTGCGGTGCAATCCGGAGGTCCGGATTGCATTTGCAATCCGGACCTCCGGGTTGCAGCAACCCGGATGTCCTGGTTGCAGCAACCCGGACGTCCGGGTTGCAAGCAATCCGGACCTCGCCGAATTGCCCAATTTCGACGAGGTCCGGGTTACGCCACGGGTATTGCGCGATTGCCGTATCCGCGATTACCGTGTCCGCGATCGCCGTTACGTGTAGAGAAGTCAAGTTCATGCACTACCAATATGGACAACGGTTCCCGCTTGTTTTCTTGGACCGTCGTCAAACCGCTATAAAACCGGGTCCGGTCTCAAGGAAGCCTATAAATAGGAGACCTTGGCCACCCATTTTCACACATTCTCTCATTTGCCCAACTTTGGTATTTTGAGCTCTGACTTCTCTCTAGAATTCTCTCTCTCTAGAAATTACCTTTTTGCCACTATAGTGACTTAGGCATCGGAGAGGGCTCCGCTAGCACCACCCCCCCTCTCCATGCTAGCATTGGTCCTTTGTGCAGGATCCGACGCTTGAGACACAGACTTGCCGGGTCACAACCTTGCCGGGTCACAACCTCGCCGGGTCACAACCTTGCCGGGTCACAACCTCGCCGGGTCACAACCTTGACAGGTCACAACCTTGCCGGATCACAACCTTTCCGAGACTCAGACCTCACGCGGGAGTAAGTCCGAACACTCGTCAGTGGCCCAACCTCTGCCTGACAGAAGGGTTACGGCCCGCACAATTACACAAACCGACGCGTCCCCGTGACCTCATTCATCCAGGACGCAACATATACCATGTAGTTAAGTTTAATAGGTCTACTGACGAAAAAACAAAAAAAGTTTAATAGGTCTTAAATACCATTTTTTTTTTACAGTTTAGATGCAGGTGTGGAGAATGCAGTCGGATCAAGCACTTGGATGCATGTAAAAAAGCTACCGTTGCCTACTATTTATTATATGATCTGATATAACACTGCAGTCTTAACTATCCATCGTCCATTGTTAATTTCTAGCAATATAAAATAATATTAAGAATTTTCTTTTTTATATTCATTGGCTTCTTTTCAATTATCTTATATAATACCGAATATAAAATTTTTTCCTTCAGTTTTATAATTTATCATCTACTAATGTCTATAAGAAATTTTTAATTGCAGCTTAGATATAAATAAGCATTATTAGAGAGTTGTGTAATTGGAATTCCACTAATTAAAAAATTTAGTTAGTGGGTTAATTAGTTGATATGAGGTTAGTTTTTTTTTTTTTTTTTTTGCCAAAGATATGAGTTTAGTTTACCAAACGTTTTGTTATATAAAAAATTAGATATCTTTCTAAATTAATTATTGAATACAAGCTACATGTTTTCGCTCATATAACTATCATAATGTTGCAACATACTTCATATTTATAATCATGGTTGTCTACAATAACTCTTAAAGTATTGCACAAGTTTGGTAATAGTAAGATCTATTCATTTAGGCAAAAAAAAAAAAAAGTAAGATCCATTCATTAATGTTTAATGAATTACTACTTAATAAGGTTACTACCTTTTTTTTTTTTTTTTTTTCTTTTAATGATATTGTGTGTTTATGTAAATTGAATTAAGACCGTCCACTTTACTTAAGTTTGACTAGGTAATCAAATTTTTAAACAAATATAATAGTTAAGTTTTTATTATAGAATTGTATAATGAAACATCTAATGATAATGACCATTAGCGTTCACTCTTAAATACAATTTTTCATTATTAAATAAATAAATTATGTACATTGGTATGTATATGCTATATGTATAAACATGTTGATAATTTACTGTTTTAGTTTTGAAATTATATAAAATTAGTTTTTATTATTAGTGTATTTTTTATTTATAATACTATAAATAATATCATAAATGATATCAATTTTTTTTTTGTTTTTGCAATTTGAAGTTTTTAATTATTTTAATTTGGATTTTTTTTACCCGCGCGGTGCGCGGGATTTGTGCCTAGTATTATATTAATTCGGTATCGGAAGCCCTCTGGCTGACACGTGGACAGTTTGTCCAGTCAGCGTTGCCTAATTTAATCGGAATTTAATAGGGGTTCTCTAAATTTAGATACATAATATTGATTGATTCAAAATTAAGAAGTAGTTTTATATCCTATTTTGGTCTCTACGCAATTTAAAGAAACAAATTTATTAAAAGTTTCCTTTTAAATTCATTATCTATACAGTTTGGTTCCGGAAGATTATAGGCCGCCACGTACACACAATATATATAGTATGTAAATAATATATATCAACGACTTCTTTTTATATAATTAATCTGTGTATTTCTTCCTTTATTATGTAGGGAAATAAATTAAAGCATCTTCCAAATATAGAACGTGAAAGCCATAAAAGAAGCAATGTCTCATATTCGTCAAAATATTAAATTTATTAAATAAATATGTCCGGTATTTTTGGCCAAATTATATATCCGGTGTTGATATTGCCATTAATTGATGATAATAGTTATAGAAAATACTAATATTAAACACCTTAAGGATACACGCATGTTCTATACTTCCTGGAGGTTACCTTTTTTTTATAATGTTAATTAGTCAATAAATAATTATAAATTGATAGTATATATACATATACATTCTATTCTATTCTAGCATATAAAAGCACTTTTGATCCTCACTCTACGAAGTTTAGACCGTGATTTTCATCTAATCCATATGCAACTGAAGGTCTAAACCGATAATCGAAGATATTCCCAACATCAGTCACGATCTCGAGCAATGGCTCCCTCCAACCACACCTCATCTCGATCATTACTTCATTTTTATCGACTCGACAAATAAACGGTAAGAAACATCGATGTAATGCTCGATTTTCTTCCCATAAATTCTCTAATAATTAATTCTTCTATTTTGTCTCGATGGTCTTCCCCGGATCGAGCTTTAGATCTAATAAGTTTCTTTATTACTGCAATCTACTTTCAAGATCGGATGTGATGGAGCTGAAACTTTCACAAGACAAGACGGTGAAAGATATCGCAGATGGTCTAAATTGCGCCATTTACAACCCGTGTACGTAGTTGCAACCATAATAAAGCAGGTCATAGTAGTGTGCAATAATAATAATCGTACTCGGAAGATCATAATAAGTTGGTTACGAATTGCGATAATATTTATCTTTTGACATTGTAGATACCTGGTAAATTGGTAGAGCATTTCTTGGGACAGAGTCCATATTAGTCTAGCTAATTGTAATGTTATAACTTAATTATTAGTTTGGTTCTTTATTTGTTGGTGATGGGTGTTCTCATTATTAGTTACGAAATTTAAACTTTTTTTTATTGAAGAAAGAACGACTAATTTATTAAGACAATCACTTTTTTTTTTTCATTGGGCTATTATCAATCGATGTTTTTTTAGTTTTTTTTCTTTGATTGAGTTGATTATTTAGTTAGTAAATCTTTTTTTTTTTCATCCATATGTTTGGCTACTCATTTTGACATCTGTTCTATACAAAATTTTGTATGTTTTGGATAGTCAATCGATCAGTAACTTTCAAAATTAACATGTGAAACCGTCCTCGATAATATGTGCGGGCAAATATAAATATTTACATCTATTTCTTTTAATTCATTTTTTTACATATATTATTTTACAGATAATTTATGAATACGTTATATCTTTATTTACTTTTTATTTATTAAGACCATAATTTTTTTTTCGTTAATACATGACAATATGATGATGAGAGTGAAGAAATATAGAAGTTAGGGTTAATATCAATCAATGTTTTTTTAAGTTTTTTTTTTTTCTTTGGTTAAGTTGATTATTTAGTTAGTAAATCTTTTTCTTTGATTTTCATCCATATGATCATTTTGATATTTGTTCTTTACAAAATTTTGAATGTTTTGGATAATCAATCAATCAGTGACATTCAAAATTAAATGTGAAATCATTCTCGATAATATTTGCAGATAAATGTAAATATTTGCATTTATTTCTTTTATTCATTTTATTCATTTTTTCATATATATTGTTTTACTGATAATTTATGAATACTTGATATCTTTATTTACTTTTTATTTTCAAAATGCATCAATTTTTATATGTTTACTACATCTGTTATTTGTCATATTGTTAAGCTACAAAGCTTTTATGTCAATTATTTATGACAATTTTTAAGATATTGTTAAGTTCGTATTTTAGATATGATTTGAAGGTTGTTTTATGTACAGAAGTTAGTATTAATATTTTAGCATGAAACATATATAGTTTTATTTTTCCAAAATGCAATTTTGTTGGATTAATATTTTCTTATGAATAATAAAAAAAATCATAATTTATGTTACCTTAAATAAAAAATGTTTACACTGTTAAATATGTTATTTTATTTAAATTATAGACTGAAGTCTTAATATATATAGACAAGTATCATGAAAAATAATATTATGTAAATATAATAATTAATATATATATATATATATATATAAAGATTCATTACATTATATAGTTCATATATATATATAAGATTATATAATTATTTTGATATATTTTACCCGCGCGGTGCGCGGGGTTTGCACCTAGTATTATATTAATTCGGCATCGGAAGCCCTCTGACCGACACGTGGACAGTCCACGTAGTCACCGTTTCCTAATTTAATCTGAATTTAATAGGGGTTCTATAAATTTAGATATAAATATTGATTGATTGAAAATTAAGAAGTATTTTTATCTCCTATTTTGGGATCTACGCAATTTAAAGAAACAAATTAATTTAAAGTTTCCTTTTAAATAATAATTCTATACAGTTTGGTACCGGAAAACCATAGACCGCCATGTGGCATTTCTATTCAATTAAACAAAATCCCGTAATTTAGAAAGAAAAATCAGTATACATACTTAACAATATGCGATGTGAACAACATTTAGAAATAAGCTTATACAAACTTTAACTAATATATAATTGTCGAAGGTGTCCCTCCAAGAATATTTATGATAATACATAGGTATGTATATATATGGTAGTAGTAGTACTTAATATAATATGTATATATTTAACTTTACGTGGCAATAAAAATATTTGTGTGTTTTATAATGTGTTAATTGTGGAGAGTAATACTTAAATATAGAAATATAATTTTTGAATATAATTCACCTTTATGTTTAATATTTTTCTTTTCAAAATCAAAATTTATATTTATTTTTCAAGTCAATATTACTAATTTATGATATTCTTCTTATATATATATAAATCAACAGCCCCACCATCAATACGAGAGGGATAGAGAGAATATGCATGTCCGTAGCTTAGAGCATCCACAATGGTTTTACATAAATTGTATTCTTTAAAGTTGACACGTAGACATTTATGTACACTTTAAGTAATACGTAAATTTAAGACACACGTAAAAAATATTTTCTCTGCAATCGTATTACTTAAACATATTCCTTAAATATATTTTATTATTAGATTTTCCAACAACCACCAATAAGATATTAGCATTAATTATAAAATGAATTAATTTATAATAAAAAATTGGTTACGTAATACATAGTGCATTACTTAAATTTAAGGAATGCTTTATGTAAAAACATAAATTTACGTGTGGGTCCCATCTTTAAGGAATGCTATGTAAAACCACTGTAGATAGTTTTTGTTACTTTACTTAAATAAACATGTAGGACCCACGTTTAGGTAATATTTACGTAATACCACTGTGGATGCTCTTAGGGTCCTAATCAAAGGGGGTCGATATGGCTAATGGATATATGGGCAGATGAATTTTTAACAAAGCCAATGAGTATGTGCATCGGTGGCAATAAAAGAAGACCATCATTAACATCGCGATGGGATAAGTTATCTTCACGAGCAATGTAGGCACAAGATAATCCGTCGATCTGGATATTAATAAGCCACAAAACATCATCCTTGATGAGAATTTTAATGCCAAGGTTGCTAACTTTGGATCATCAAAGCCGATCAAATAGAACCAGAGCCAGGTTGTCACGACTCACGACAATGAGAGGAATTCCGGGCTATTTGGCTCCAGAATGGTTGAGTTCAATAATTACCTCACATTCTTCCATCAGATTATCAGAGTTATATGTCGACTTCAATATTACGTGTTATCCAAGGTTGGTTGGATCCGAGGTCGAATTCCACCGGAGATACCTAGGAGGGCTTCAAAAAAAATATAAAAAACATATATTATATTTTAAAAAAATATATTTTCTTCATTCATATAATATATTAATTATTTCAGCTCATAAAATTAATGTATTCAATCAATTTTCTTTTTACTTCTTCGTTCTTTTCATTATACACGGTCTCTTACGTTTAACAAAATTTATGATTTTTATTTTCCAACTATCTGGAATTAAAAAAAAAAAAAACATTTTATTTAATATATACTTGAATTTTCTGCCAAAAAAAACTTTTTATACACAAGAATCACATTCAATATAATTTCATGATCTCGGTTTAAACTAATTTCAATAGAAAATGATAATTTACAAATCTGATTGTTTTTCTCGGATGTCTTGATATAGTATGGAAATAAATTTGTTGGTATCATGACATATCATCAATTTGGTAGCATGAGTTGGGTAGATAATAGATATCAACACCCCATTTTGAATATGAACTAGCTATCCTATAGTATAGATTAAGCATGAGCTAAACAACTATTATTTGCATCTAAAAACAATCATCAAGGAAATAGCCAAGATGACGCACACCATACCTTCTAAACTATAAATAAGGTATATAATACAATTATTTAAGTTTGCATTTAGTTAGCTCATTCATATCGACGAAAAAATTTGAGAGGACAACTTATATTTGTCATGACAAAAACAAATAAATGGCCATAATTCACTATATCAAAGATATATTAGCTTTATAAGTTAATTTT
Organism: Clarkia xantiana subsp. parviflora; assembly: GCA_036873135.1. Lineage (NCBI taxonomy): Eukaryota > Viridiplantae > Streptophyta > Magnoliopsida > Myrtales > Onagraceae > Clarkia > Clarkia xantiana. The sequence goes on along the minus strand of JAPTYO010000009.1, from coordinate 25,368,984 downwards.
GAGTAACTATCACAAACATGTACATTATTCACGATAAGTAGCGTGTTCTTTAAATGGTTTATTTAATTTAAAAAAATATTAATTTTTATAAAAAAAAATCAAACAAAGATATGCATAGTTCTATAAATTTAGATATTATGTATAGGGTAATAACTGTAAATTTAGAAAATATATTTGTCTCATATTTTAGGGTCTATGTAAAATAAAGAAACTCTCAATATATATGTAGAAACAAATAATTAAAATTTTATATTCAAACGACAAAAGTATATAGTTCGATTGCGAAATTTCTAAGGCCGACACCTAAGTGTAAATGCCACGTCATCGCCGGCCAAATTTAAATATTAAAAATTATTTAGAAAAAACAATATAGAAAATTTATATATATATTTATAAGGGGAAAATGTGCCAATAATAGTTATATTATATAAGAATTTGGATAAGAAAAATGTTTCAACAATACAATTATTCGTTAAATTTAAGTTATTTTGCATTTAAATTTATTATTTTAGTATAAATAATTCGATATCAAGAAATATAATTAATTTAGACATATTATTTAGATAACTACTTAAAGGTTATAGACTATAAAGCATCATGTAGTGATGATTTGAGAGATATCATTTTAATTATTTTTAGTAATTAACAATTAAGATGAGAGAATGTGTAGTGGCAAAGAAAATAAATAATTATAAAATATACAAAATTATATAATCTATTAAAAAAAAACTATTTCCCTGTATTTAAATTGTTCTAGATTTAAAATGACGAATTTATTTATATAAATAAGTTGATATAAATTATGCTATTTTTTTAGATATATTATTTAGTTAACTATTTTAGATTTTGTAGAGTATAAAATATTTTGTAAAGAATATTTGACAAATATAGTTTTGCTAATTTTAAACAATTAACAATTGAGGATGAAATAAAGCGTACGAACGACACTGTAAAATATATATGATATAGATTAATAATACTCATATAATTTCTTTAAAAATATATTAATTTGATAAAATGTTATTTGATATATATACATTCAAAACTTAGATATATTAAGTATTTTTATTATACATATTGCTATATTTTTTTCCCATCCAGGTATATTTTACTTTTATTTTTACCCGCACACCTGTTTTTTACCCGCGCGGTGCGCGGGGTTAGTATCTAGTATATATATATAGCAGGAAAAGAAAAAACCTAAAGTATATCTATATAATAATAATAATAACAGAAAAGTAAAAACTAGCTAAAGGCTTGTCACTATTCACTAGTCAGACCTTTATATATTTTTACCATTTATATTTATTAGTAAATTCATTTTTTATCACATCTTCTTCTTCTTCCCAACCTCTCTCCCTCTCCCCCTCGCAACTTCTTTCTTTCTCCTACCTTCTACCTTCTGCAACTTCTTTCTGCAATTTCTTTTTCCTTTCTTATTCTTCAAAATATTAAAGCATGGAGTGAAGCTTTAAAGTCATATACGGGGCAAATAGATAACTAAATGAATTTTTACCCATTTTAGAGGGGACAAGATGAAAATATGCTTGTTTTTGTATGTGTGCTTATGGAGTTCAGAGGGGGCAATTGCTCCCTCTGGTCCTCAAGTAGATTCGTAAGTAAATAATACAATATTAAATAAGTAAATAATAATAATAATAATAATAATAATAATAATAATAATAATATAAAAAGCCGACAAAGTAGAACGGAAGTGCGTTCTCATAACAAATTCAACCAATAATTATAATAATAATGAAAAAAAGAAAGAAGACCGTTTACTCACGCGCGGCGGTCGGAAAAAAAAAAATAAAGAACCAGAATGAGCAATAAATTTTAGAAATTACAACGCTAATTTTAATTTATTTAAATGTAACATGTCTTAACATAAAAAAGGCTCAACAACTAAACATAGGATCAATCGGTGTAAGATCAAATTTCAAGCGAGGGGTGATCAATCCAACTGGTTTCAAAGATCTAGAGAAATCGAAGAATTTGTTCAAACATTGTCAGTATAAAAGTTAACTTCGAAACGGAAGAAGTTGAGGATAAAAAAAAAGTTCACATAATAAACAAAAAGAATAAGCTTAAAATCAGCAGACATAATTTCAAGCAGATGGTTAATAAACAAGTCTGTTTTTTTGAAGATGTTTGAAATCTAATATCCTATGTCTCCGACTGAATTCAATTTTGATCATATATAAAACAAATCATAGTAGATGTACAACATAGAGAAACCAGGGATGAATGAGTCAGCGTACTGTTAAAAGTAATCTCCATATATGCAGATTGCAGAACCACTAAAAAAACTGAGTCAGTAAATCTAAGAGAAGATTGAATGTATGCGCACGACCAATCAAAGAGAAGAGGAGTTGTCAGAGTGGTTTAGAGCCAAAACAAGGGTCTAGTTTCAGTCTTTCCAAATACCACACAAGGTTAAAGGTAACTCATAAGCGTAAAGAATTAAAAAAAATGAAAAAGTCGGGATGATTTCGGAACGAGTGTGACTCAGTCCACTTGCTTTTGAAGCTTTCAAATGCATTTTAACACTAAAAAAGAAACAAAGAGAAAACTTTGTAAAGGAAAAACAAAGCATGTTGAAAAACACAGTTAAATTCACCATGCCACTTTCAAACATTCGGGTGAAAAAGAAGCAAAATAATAATAATAATAATAATAAATAATAAAACAGTAAGTAAACTGAAATATTAAAAAACAAGAAGCAACTCCATGCTGAGTTTCAAGCGGATGGTTAGTCAACCAAGTTGTTGTAAACTTTCTGTTGTCTAGAAGTCTCAACTTTTAAGTCAATTTAGATGTAGTTTGATAAAACTTCTTTACAAGTAATGTAGATATGAAACAATAAACAACACCCAAGTTGAGGCAAAAACCTCGCAGGAGAGTAACTAAACGGCCGAGCTGCTTATTTGAACCGGTCAAAGTTAAAATAAGATTCTAATTTCAGAAAACAAAGTATCAAAACTAAATCAAAGCCATATGATATCAGGAAGAAAAAAAGAGAACCCAAAGAAGGGTAGCATATATTCTAAGGCCGTATGCATTTTTTTTATTAAGATTAACCGTATCTAGAATGTATTTACCTTAACATGGTGATGCATTTCAATTATTAATTGTAATTGGCACATGCAACTTAGAGACCTTGGGTATGTGGTGCGGTGCGAGGTAATATATAAACAGAATGTTCCGAATAAGGGTCAGTTCATTGGATCATGAAACTATGCTATGAAGAAGCTAACACAACTGGACTTCTAGAAAAAGCAGGCTAACTTCAAAACTTCTATACCATTTGTATTTTTCCCTCGAATCTTCAATTTATGTCAAGAAGATGCCCGACATTAAAATGCAAAGTATCTTCAAAATGCATTTTAAAAAAATACAGCAACACCATGTTTGAATTTCAAGTCATAGGTCAGTGAACAAAGCTAGTTTTTAAGAAAAACCTTAGGCTGAAAAGCAGCAAACTTTAAAATCAGCAAATAAATTTGAAAACTCGGAAAACTTAGACAACATAAGGTTTAGTCTCAAGTCGAGGGTTAATCAACCAAGCTGCTTTTAAATATTTCAAGTTGTAAATCAACAAATAAACTGAAAATTTGGAAAAGAATAAACTATAAGAAGTTGAGTTTCAGCTGAAGGTTAGTCAGCTATGTTGGTTTAAACTCTTTGGATTGTAAAAGTCTCATGTTAATGTTTTGTTAGTCGGATAGAACTGTTGTACCTAATTTAGATAGCTCTCGAGTTCAGGCAAAAATCTTGAAGAATGAGCAATTAAAAGGAACCATACTATTATTTTAGAAGCAAAATTTAATAGTTTCTAAGTTACCAATTAGATAAGATCTTTACTTGATAGAGTGATCAGAGCTGGTTTGAGTATTTAAACTTTTTTGAGTTCAGAAATATCAAGAAGGTTTGAGTATTTAAACTTTTTTGAGTTCTGAAATATCAAGAATCTTCAAATTATAACACATTCTATAAATTTCATATATCAATACAGATAGAAACAACAATTAGGAATTTATATAAATCAACAAAGTTTATGTTTTTTTTTCCCTTTGTCCTTTTTCTTAATGACTTCAGAAATTAGTTTTCATTTTCTTAAAGCCGGATTGCAGAACAATATATATTAAAAAGGATAAGAACATGTGCCAATAAAGGCCACACCTTAAACAAATGGGTTTGAACTGTCCAGGATAGCATATAATTAACAAATGATAGGAAGAATCGAAAATAATAAACAATACTATGTTGTGTTTCAATCTGATGGCAAACAAACAAGGAAAGGATCAGGTTGAATTTCATGCAATGAGCACATTGAAATGCAGTTCATTAATGCAGCAATTACCATTGATAACCATCATTTAGAGAAATCTCAAAAATACATTTTTTTTGGGGGGGGGGGGGGGGGGGGGGGGTAAAGCTGACATTAAACTTAAAGTATACTTGACTCGGCAAAACAAAGAAAGGGTACGTACCAGCTTTGGCTGCCGATGGTTTATTCTAAATTTGGGTGCTCCTTAACATTCTTCACAGTACATAGTAGTTTGGTTCTTCGCCAGCTTAAGAAATACATCATAATTCAAAGTTGTAAATATAATCAACATGTAAGATAAAATATGGTATTCCAAGGTATGTATGATAGGTATGATGAAAATATCGGGGAAAATAAAATTCTACAACAATCAAGAGAAGTTCCTATCCAGTATCAGTAATAATAAAAAAGGTTTCACACCCATTTAGTTAATAGTTTTCAAGATGACCCAGGTTAGTTCAACTGTTCACATGTATGAGGCATATGAAAATTCTAAATGTAAGTATATTTGAATAATCAAATGATATAACAGTAACAAGGACCAAACATAACCTAGAATTCAAATTTAAATATAATCTTCAATAAGTTTAGAATATCTTCTCTCTATTTATGTGAGGATAGTATAGTGTTGGAGAGTGAAAAATCTATCAGCAACGACTAAGATAAGGAACTGAATAATACACCAATACAACATTTGTATATGTAAATAGAAAAAAACATAAATCATTTCCTCCACTTTATAACAACATTACAGAAACACAACCATTAGGAGTAGTAATGCAGAACTACTAAGGCTGAGAAGCAGCAAGCCACTGATATGTCTGTTTTATGCAACATCCAATGTTGCAAAATAATTCATTCCCGGCGATAATAATTCATTTCATCGACAATGATTAACATAAAACAAATGTATTTCATTGGAAGTTTTCGAATCTTCAACTCTGTTCCGTGTATGATCTAATTGGTGTTCTTGAGGCTTATAAGACAATAACACAAACACATGTTGTGCATTGTCAAGTGGAAATAGAAAATGCACAACTACATTTGTAGTCAACCCAATGAAATATATTATGATAAGATTAGAGGAAACATTAAACTAAAGAAAAAATTGAATGAGCATTAGAACCAGCATGACAATCATCGGATTACATTTTATCTAATCGGGCCCGAGACCATACCTGGAGACCCCACCATCGAATGAAGAATATGTAGCCGCTACCACTGCTTTACCATCCTTGTTCGCCGTCCGTGAGGCGGATAATGAAGATTCTTACCATATTCTTACCATGTCTTGTATAACAACCAATGCCTATTATAAAATCAGCATTAGATATTATGAGAAGGAAAGAAAATCAGATTTTAACCTAAAAGCAACATAGAGAAATTGCGCAGTGTTGGACCATCTCTGCATCTTGTCTAGAGGATCCCTGCTACGTATTTATTTATTCCTCAAAAGCAACCTCACAAGCTTTCCAAATCAGTGAATTGAATTGAATTCCATACTGATCGAGTCAATTTGTCTATCACTACCCAATTGTTGAAGATGTATCTTGCTACTGCTAGAGTTTCAAACGTCAAGACACAATCTTTCCTGCCCTGTTCTTGCCGGGTTGCTCTGTTTTCAACTGTCGAAGCTAAGGTACATACATACTTATTACTGGATCAACCTCACAAATCCGTTGGCTGCTGAGAAATCTGATGGATTTAACTGCCGAAAGACCAACATACAGAAATTGCGCAGTGTTGGACCATCAGTGCAATCTTGTCTAGATGTGGCCTCAAGTGGGCAGGCACCTTCGGATAAAAAATTCGAATTGGTCGCAAGTAGAGAAAGTTGAAACCGATTCAGTATTAGAGTAGAGAAGGTTGATTTGTACGGAGGAAGAGAGTGAGAAGATGAATCAGAAGATGAATCAGAAGAAGAAAGAGATAGATTGAGGAAGAGATAGAGCGAAAGGGTTTGAGCGGTTGGTCTGTTTTTTACCCTAATATTCTGAAGCATCGTGACGTTTCGGTGTGAGGACCGCCAGAACTTTTAATAAGGTGATATATATATATATATATATATATATATATATAGTTAAAAAATGCTTTAATTTTATATAATCTCAAGTTTGAATGGTTATAGATTGTTACGCGATGTCTTGATTAAAATATTAGGTCTCTTTCGGTATACGTATCACGTCAAGTTTAAAAGAAGTCAAGTCGAATTAAGCTTAAAGAGTCAGCATTTTTACTATATTAGTTTTACTATATTAGTAAGGCTACGTTGTGCGTTTCAATAAGTTTAGTTAAAGTTTTAGCAAAATATTTGTGGTCACTAGTCACTACTAACATATTTCTTATAACCAGCCAAATATATATAAATTTTTATTTTTGAAAAAAAAAAAACATTCTTTAAAAAAAATGGTAAAACAACCAGCTCTATAGACCGAACAGGAAACATAAGGCCTCTGCGTTTACCTTTCTCTATGATCGATTGCATTGGATGAGGCCTCTGTTATTGATTCACCGTCCAATGAGAATCCCAATCTTCTCGTGGCTCGTCTTCATGGCCATATACTCAAGCCTCCTCCAAAACCATGCGATTTCAGCTTCCGGGCAGTGCCTCGACGATTAGCAATCTTTGCTGCTCAACTTGAAGAACTCCCTAACCTTCGACCCCTCTCTTTCGAACAAGTTATCGAAATGGAACCCGAGCTCGAGTTCTTGGGACGGCGTTACCTGTGAGGAAGGCCAAATCACCGGACTCGATTTGAGCAACGAATCCATCTCCGGAGGACTCAACGACTCTTCCACACTATTCCGCTTCGAGAATCTTAAAAGCCTGAATTTAGCGTTCAACCGCTTCAACTTCACAGAGATTCCGTATCGGATAGGGAATCTTAGCAGGTTGGAGAATCTGAATCTGTCCAATGCAGGGTTTGCAGGGCAGGTTCCGATTGCTATATCGGAGTTGACCAAGTTGACCACCCTCGATCTATCCTTGCTGTACTTCCATAGAACGGTGGCGCTACAGCTCGAGAACCCGAACCTGAAGATGCTCGTCGAGAATCTCGGGGAGCTCAGGGAGCTGTATCTCGACGGAGTTAATGTATCGGCTGCAGGAAATGAATGGTGCGGTGCCCTCTCGTCTTCACTGCCGAAACTCCAGGTGCTGAGCATGTCTAATTGTTACCTGTCTGGTCCCATCGACGGCTCTCTAATCAATCTTCAAAATCTCTCTGTGATTCGCCTCAGTGGCAACAATTTATCTGCAACTGTCCCTGATTTCATTGCGGATTTTTCCAACTTGACATCTCTACAGCTCGGTGCTACGGGGTTGTATGGACAGTTTCTAGAGAGTATCTTTACAGTACCAAGTTTGCAAAATCTTGACCTGTCAAATAACTTCCTCCTCAATGGATCTTTGCCTGAATTTTCAAGAGGTGGGTCTCTCCAGAGAGTGGCCTTGAGTTATACAGGCTTTTCTGGTGTGTTACCGAATTCCATCGGTTACCTTCAGAACCTATCCAGGGTAGAATTGGTGAACTGCAGTTTTAGTGGGAATATCCCGAGCTCAATGGCAAACCTTAAACAACTTGTTTACTTGGATTTCTCCTTCAACAATTTCACTGGCTCGATTCCATCGTTCAGTTTGTCCAGGAATTTGACGGACATAGTATTATCCCACAATGGATTAATGGGTCCGATCAACTCGACCAGTTGGGAAAACCTTGAGAATCTTCAAATTTTGGACCTACGGTACAATTTGTTGGAAGGTGGCATCCCATCATCACTCTTTACGCTTCCATTGATTCAGAACATACAACTGTCAGACAACCGATTTTCTGGAGGGTTTAATCTTAATGGGTCTCTCAATTTCTCGTCGTATCAGCTGGAGACGATCGATTTGAGCAGCAACAATTTGGCAGGTGGACTACCGAGAGAGTTGTTGGAGTTTCCACAGCTGAAGTACATTTCTCTTTCGTTCAATAACTTCAGTGGCACTGTGCGTCTTGACGTAATTCAGCAGCTGAGCCGTCTCTCCTACCTTGATCTTTCCTACAACAGTTTGCTCGTCAGTGTCAATGACAGTGTTCCGGAGATGCGATCTTTCCCGACAATGTCTACATTAAGGTTGGCTTCTTGCCATATGAAGAAGTTCCCTTACTTCTTGAAAAACCAGTCAAAATTGATGAATCTGGACCTCTCCAACAACGAAATTGAAGGAACAATACCTGAATGGATTTCAAATCTTTCAAATCTGATGTACCTCAACCTCTCTTCAAATTTGCTGGAGGGAGCTGAAACAAATTTATGGAATCTGCCTCCGAGCTTGTTCTTGCTTGATCTCCACGGCAACAATCTGCAGGGACAAATTCCACCGCTTCCACAGTTTGCAGCTTATGTGGATTACTCGAGCAACAATTTGAGTTCAGTTATTTCAGAAAACATTGGCCAGAACCTGACTGTGATGATCTTCTTCTTTCTATCAAACAATAGTCTGTACGGGTCTATTCCCCATTCGATATGTGGTGCGGAGTATCTGCAAGTTCTTGATCTCTCCTCAAATAATTTGACAGGAAATGTACCTTCGTGCTTAATTATTGATTCCTTGAAGGTATTGAATCTTCGGAATAACAGTTTCACTGGTGTTATCCCAGATAACTTCACAGTAAACTGCGGTTTGATGACCTTGGACCTCAGTAGGAACCGGTTAGAAGGGAAGCTCCCACAGTACCTCAGAAACTGTAGCAGTTTAGAGGTTTTCGATGTTGGGAACAATGAGATTGAAGATACATTTCCATGCCATTTGAAGAACACAACAAAACTGCGTGTCCTTGTTCTTCGATCCAACAGGTTCTTCGGCCAAATTGGATGCCCTTTGGTCAATGGTACCTGGAGTTTGCTTCAGATTGTTGACTTGGCCAACAATCATTTCACCGAAGCACCTCCCGAAAATTGTCTCTCCACTTGGGGAGCATTGAAGGGCGATGTTGATATCAATCATCTCCAATATGGATTTCTTCGCCTCACTGGATTATACTACATTGATTTTGTCTTTGTAACATGGAAAGGCACGGAGCTAGAGCTTGTGAAGATCCTATCGGTATTCACCTCGATCGATTTCTCTCTTAACCAAATTAAGGGGAACATACCAGCTGCACTCGGTAACTTCACAGCATTGAGGCTTCTGAACCTGTCAAACAATGCAATCTCAGGGCCCATACCCTCGTCTCTTGGAAACCTGAAAGTGCTCGAGTCCTTGGACCTGTCAAAAAACCATATCAGTGGGACAATACCGATCCAACTCACAAACCTTAATTTCCTGTCAGTCTTGAACTTGTCGAACAATGAACTTGTGGGGATGATTCCCGAAACAAAACAATTTGACACATTTTCAAACAATTCCTATGTTGGGAACCCTGGGCTTTGTGGGATACCATTGACAAAACAATGTGGAGCAAACGTTGAACCACCTGCAGAGAAATCGGATAATGGATTCAAGAACGATGCTATAGAGGATGAGTTTGATTGGCAATTCATAATCACAGGTCTAGGGTTTGGGGTCGGAGCTGCCATGGTTGTTGCACCTCTTAACCTTTGGAAGAAAGGCTCGGGATGGTGCGATGACCATATCGACAAGTTCCTATTGGCGTTCCTTCCCATGCTCGGTTTCACATACACTATCATGGATGACAGCAAAAGTGAAGATGGCAGCAAAGATGACAAGAATGGATACAGTGAGGAAGACGATGGTTTTGATCTGGACAAGTCGGAATCTTGGGGAAGGTATTGTCTGTTCTGCACAAAACTAGATCCTGGTATGAACAGGGTCGTTCATGATCCTAAGTGTACTGCTATGATTTACATGATAATTCTTTTACTTTTTCTTCTTCGTATTCCTGCTCATCATCCTCAACTACATAGTCTTTTCTGTTTCCTTTTTTCGGATATCGTTTTGCTTCCTGAGGAATTTCTATTTCCATTTGTACATATTATATCATAATTCTCGTCAACAATAATGATAAGATAGCAAGTACAATTTATAGATTATCGTAAGTAAATTTTGGATGGATATAGAACTCACTCTGCAGAGGGAGGTTCATCTCGTTTAGGAATTTCGTCGAACAGATGGTGGTACACTCATCATGAAGTAACTTCGTTTGGATTTTTTGGCGCCATCAAGGATTCAACTGGTGGTAATCCGCTAATGTAGGTGAACAAAACATCTTCTCTATCAATCAGGTTGTTAAATCGAAACAAATACTTCGTTCTTGGTAGCCAAGCCAGAGCATCTTCTTTTCCCGTTTGGGAATGTTCATGGCGCTAATTTTGGAAAATCTGGAAAACTCAGATTACAGTATAAACCTACTCTGAGTCGATTTTGAAGAACCCGCGCGTTTATTTAAAGAGTGGGCTTTTTAAGTTCGATACTTCAGTTTTAAAAAAAAAAGTTCGATACAGCCACAGGCTTAGCTTCTTCCTCAAACACTCCTAAATAGTTTTATTTACCTTAAACCAAATATTTTAGGGTTAATAATCACTACCCCGACTTTTTTTTTTTTACTCATTTACAAATCAATTCCAGAAATTGATTTTTTTAAGGGAAAATAACATATATTTACTGTCTCAATTTTGAGTCATGTGTCAGTTTGGTGTCTGAGTACGAAATTGAATGTCTCAATTTTCATGTGTTGCTATATGGTGTGTCCGTTAAATTTTGGGTTAAGTTGAACGAAATCTGATCACGTGAGTGAACAATTCTCAAAATTTCAAAAATACCCCCCTCCGACCAGAACGCTGCTCTGATTTGGGACTTAGGGTTCCACCCGATTCCGACCAATTTCAGGACGATTACGGCCGATTTAGGGTTCTCTCCAGCTGCAGTTGCATCGTCGTGGCAACGAATCGGAGGTGGCCGGAATCGGAGGTGGGTGGCCGAAATCAGAGGTGGGTGGCTCGGAATTGGAGGTGTGTGGCCGAAATTGGAGGTGGGTGGCTAGAATCGGAGTGGATGGTCGGAATCGGAGGCTTCCAAAAAGGGGGGGGGGGCGAAATAGTATTTTCAACTCAATCTGTTAAAATTAACCCCAAAATCTAACGGAAAACCAAATAGCAACAATATTGAAAATCAGGACACTAAATATCAACAATTTAAATTTGAGACACCAAACTGACACATGAGTCAAAATTGTAACTGTAAAGTGGTTCTTTTCCCCTTTTTTAATTCTCTATTCAAATTTCTGCTAAATTGTCACATAGAATTACAATTTCCGTTTTAAATGAGCATGCTCCTGTCATATAAAGTCTTTTAATGTATACTTAATTATATAAATTCAACAATAACTTTAAAAAAATTGAAATATTTTCAATTGGATTTTCAGCCAATTTGGTTATTTGTAATTGGGTTTTTTTCTTCCTCATTTTGAGAGTGTCCAAATAATTAGTTATAATATATATATTTGACCAACAAAAGAAATGAGTTAATAGTGATAACCTAGATATCCATCCTGTTACGTAATGTTCGGATTCTTCTACTCACAGTCTAAAGTTTTTTTTCCAACAGGACTGAACAACTAACACATGGACTTGCCCATCAACATACACAACAAGAAAATCCAAAAGTGCACACAGCCAAAGTAGTGTGTAAGTGGTATACAATTAAGTGTACATACAGATTCCAAAAAAAAAAAAAATCGGTGTGGTTTTTAGACATGGTAAATGGTACGCACAAATTTTTGTGTATAATCCGAATGAGTACGAATCTGTGTGCAAATTACACACAGAAAATATGTGTGCAATCCGAATGAGATTTCACTTCAATCCTACCCTATTTAGTTGTTATTATAGGAGCTGCTTGCTGGGTTCATTTTTGCTTTTGGCAAAGAGCTTAATGGGCTGTCTCGTTACCTCTTAGTACTACTGTGAAGCCCAAATTGAACCCTCTTCTTCAACTGCTCTTAAACCTAGGTTTTGCTCTCATTATTGTTTCCTAGCCGACAGACGAGAGATAGAATAGAGGCAGCAGTCACCTCCATCCTTCCTCAAAGCTCTGTCCCGCGCCAAATCAGTGACTGAGTCTATCATCACTCTACAATGGTTAGTTCTTGATCAAGTTCCTGGATAGTGTCTCATACTTAGCTACTCAGTGCTTGTAATGCATTGATTTGTTTGATGTTGTTGTTAATATTTGTCTACTCCATGCGTTTCTTCGATTGGATTTTTAAGCATTTCTGATTCGCACCCTATTCTTGTCAGATATTTAGGTTGTAATTTGCTTAGCTCGTTGAACTGAAACTATTCGGCCATGAGTCTGGATAACCAGAAGCAAAACCGTATATTTTGATTTCTAGAGTTGTTGATTTATTTTCGCAGTTTTAGCAATGAACATGATTTCTGTTCTCATATATGTGAGATCTTCACATCTATGTTTTTTTTTCTTCTGAAAATTGAGGATCATAAAGTTGAAGTCTGGTTATGTTTTTTCTAGAGCTGAGTTGGCTAGCTTTGGAATGTCACCATTTTGTTGCCCCTGGCTTTAATATTCATCTTGTTAATCATCATGTTTCATGGCCTAATTTGGTATTGGAAATCTGATCTTTAAATTACTTTCTGCAGGCTCGTGGATTGAAGAAACATTTGAAGAGGCTCAATGCCCCAAAGCACTGGATGCTTGACAAATTGGGTGGTGCATTTGTAAGTTTGGCATACCGGCTGGCTCATATTCTTGCTATGAATTCTTTACTGTGAGTTCAGTGTTGTGGTCGTTTTTCTGTTCTAACTTAACAGTTAACACTTCCATGCTCCAGGCCCCTAAACCATCGTCTGGACCACACAAGTCAAGAGAATGCCTGCCTCTAGTCCTTATCCTGCGAAACAGGTTGAAATATGCTCTCACATACCGTGAGGTTCAATCCATCTTGATGCAGCGTCATGTTCTTGTTGATGGCAAGGTCAGGACTGACAAGACTTATCCCACCGGTTTCATGGGTATGTGGATGTGCTTTCCATTATCTTATTTTATTCCATTTTACTATGCTGATGGGTATTTCTGCATGGAGAAAGTTCATTGCTCGAGTTATTTTATCGATAAAAACCTGAAGCCACTTGTACATTGCCTTCGTTTATACCGTGTTTTTGCATTAACATTGGGTCAACTTGATAGATGTTGTGTCAATCCCCAAGACGAATGAGAGCTTCCGTCTGTTGTATGACACCAAGGGCAGGTTTAGGCTCCATAGCCTTAGGGATGACGAGGCCAAGGTTAGAAAAAAATTGAAACCCCTCATACCTCTCAATATGGGTAAATTGAGTTTCTGATATGATATATGGACTATACTCTTGTTGCAGATTAAGTTGTGCAAGGTTAGGTCTGTCCGATTCGGTGACAAGGGAATTCCTTACATCAACACATACGATGGGAGGACCATCCGCTACCCGGACCCGCTTATCAAGGCAAATGACACCATCAAGTTTGACTTGGAGACCAACAAGATTACAGATTTCATCAAGTTTGATGTCGGGAATGTTGTGATGGTAACTGGTGGAAGGAACAGAGGGCGTGTTGGAGTGCTCAAGAACAGGGAGAAGCATAAGGGAACTTTTGAGACAGTCCACATCCAGGATGCTACGGGACATGAGTTTGCCACTCGTCTTGGCAATGTCTTCACCATCGGTAAGGGTACCAAGCCGTGGGTGTCTCTTCCCAAGGGCAAGGGTATTAAGCTATCTATCATTGAGGAGGCTAGGAAGAGAGCTGCAGCTCAGGCAACTGCTACTGCTTGAAGTTGTCTTCTGTGGTGTTGATGTTTTGGCAACTATTATATGGTTTAGTTTTGAAGTAATTGTTGAACTTTCAACTTCATTGTAGTGTTGTTTTGTAAGGATGATTTTGGTACTTTAATCTATAGTACTTTATTTTGTGAAGTGCAAAAAAATCAACTAGGTTAGGAATTGTTTCAAGGGTTAAGAACCTAAATACAAAGAACCTAAAGCAGTCTCTCAAATATAGGCCATGTAATTGCTGTTTTAGATTTAGGTTAATAACCTATGAAATGTCTGAAATTTGATCAATGTTAACTGGAGATGTCTGAATTTTCAAAAGTTAATATGGAATGCCTGGAGTTTAAATTTTGTTGATATAAGAGGTATCTGCTAATTTTTTCTGCTAAAACTGACGGAAGTCGGTCACGTGTATGACATGTGACCGGAAATAAAATTAAATCTAAAAAATGCCCTTCTATCATAATGCCCCCTCTCACATGCTTGAAATGAAAAGACGAAAATGCCCCCTCTCACATGCTTGAAATGAAAAGACTGCCCCAATCGTGGCTGGCCACCACCCGCGGCCGCCGACCACCACCCAAGGCCGACGACGACCACCACCAAATCGTGGCCGGCAGCCGCCGATTGGGGCCGGCCACCACCAATTGGGGTGGCGGCCACCACCAATCGGGGTGGCGGCCACCACCAATCGGGGTGGGCGGCCACCACCAATCGGGGTGGGCGGCCACCACCAATCGGGGTGGCGGCCACCACCAATCGGGGTGGCGGCCACCACCAATCGGGGTGGCGGCCACCACCAATCGGGGTGGCGGCCACCACCAATCGGGGTCGGCCACCACTAATTGGGGTCGGCCGGCCACGATTTGGGGCTGGCCGGCCACAATTTGGTGGTGGCCGGCCCGATCGTGGTCGTCGTCAGCCTTAGGTGGTGATCGGCGACCTCGGGTGGTGGCGGTGAACTTGTGCGGTGCGGAGAAAACAATAGGGACTCAATTGTAAAAATCAAAGTTTAAGAATATAAATTTGAGGACTAAATTGAACAAAATAAAAAATAGGGAGTCAATTCTTAATTTGACTTCAGGGGTAATTTTGTCATTTCACATTTACTCAAATAATGTATTAAATAAAACAAAATATTAAAATGGGCAAAAATATCATTTCATAATTTAGACTATTCTGTTAAATTTAACCTTAAAAATGGACGGAAAACCAAATATCAACAAAGTTGAAACTTCAGACCTTCCATATTAACTTTTGAAAATTCAGACCTCTGGTTAACATGCAAATTGCAGACATTTCATAGATTATTAACCCTTAGATTTAATATATTGAAATTTAGTGTTTAAACTATAAGATTTGTTACATTGTACTTTGTTCGATTAATTGTTTTAAATGATAAAATTATGTTTTTCATTTATTCGAAATATCAAAAAAAAAATTGCTTATAGTTTAAGTGCTTATTTAATGTTTAAAAAACATTTTTTCTGTCAAATTTATAAGAAAAAGTGAAAAATTAATCAATCTTTGTTTACCATTGTTTAAAATTTAGCAAAAACATAGGTTAGACAAAATAGAGGGACCTTTCTACAATGCTCTTGGAGCACCATGCTTTTGCCACTAATTTTTTTTATTTTTCTATTGCCCTAAATGTGAACCTCATAGATAAATTGATATTATTAATAGTATGATACACATCTTAGGTGTAGTTAAAAAAATCATATTTTTAAAGTTTTACTTATGTTACAATTAAGTCCACCATAGAATTAAAAAAACCAAAAGCATTGTGCTCCCAAAGCATGGTAGAAAAATCCAAAATAGAGGCACTATACAGTTTTTTTATTTTATTCATAAAGTTGATGATCCCCTTACAAAGGTCCTTAAGTTGTTTACTAACTGTAGTTAGTACAAACTAGAAACCAATTCTAAAGCAATAAAACCTTTAATCTTGCTTCTTCACATCTAACAGATACATAATATCTTACTAGTGTCTTTGAAAAAATGAAATACCCCGGGCGAGCCATGCTTGTATTCAGAGAGCAGGTGGATCATCTGATCCTTGATGGCCAACTCGTCGCTTCTTCTTTCCCTCACCATGCCTAGACCGCCTAGGCGCTTCATCCTCACTTGCACTATCATCGTTCTTACTAAAACTGTTCCCGGCGCTGCTGTATTGCTGCTCCTCATCCCCACCACCTCCTCGGCTGCTCCCTTGTTCGTTGTTGTATCGACTATTATCATTACCCTTCTTCACCACACGGCTCGAGTTTTGAGGCGGTGGTGGAAGAATTCCTCCTACAGGAGGCCGAGGACCACCACCTCTAAAGGGCCCTCCACCGCGGATCATCATCCCAAACCCACCACCACCACCAGGACCAGGTGGGAAAGGCTGAGCTTGTGGTCTCCCAGGAAACATCATTCCCGGCCCGGGAAACTCACCTGGGAACCTCGGGTGACCGCCATAAGGAGGAAACGGGGCCCGTGGGGGACCCATCCCGAAAATATCAGGCATACCAAAACTTTCAGGTGGTGGTGGTCCTCCGTAAGAGAAACCGTCACCACCCATCATCATGCCTCCCATGGGAGGAAACGCGCCTCCTCGCATCCCGGGTGGTGCCATGGGTCTAACCCCTCTTCCCCCCATCGCCATAGGAGGAGGAGGAGGCCACATCATTCCTCCTCTCCCCCTCCCTCCTCTTCCTTGATGGCTTCCCGGGCCATAGTTTTCCTCTTCCTCATCTTCATCGTCCTCCTCACTTTCTTCCTCTTCCTCCTCCTCTTCCTCATCCTCAAAAGGAACAATATCAGGGTTCTCTATCCCATCCCCGTATTTAATCCTTTCGCCTTTTCCTCCTCCCTCTTTGTTTCTGCTGCTACCGACACCGCCTGAAGACAACACATCATCAAATAACCACTTTTTGTTCAGGGTTAAAACCTAAAAACAGTCTCAACTGTAACCCATGTTGTTAATCGATGTTCCAGATTTAAAATGTTGATTTTCGGTGTCCCAATTGTCAGATTTGTTGCTATTCACTTTTTTCCGACTGATTTTGGCATTTTAAGCAACAAAAACATGTTTTCCACTTTTCCGAAGTATCAAATTTGTTGCTCATGATCTATACTTTTTAATGCTTAAAAACAATGTGTTTTTGTTTCGTCAATTTTAAGAGAAAATAAGTGGAAATCAACCAATCTATTAGTAGGGACACCGAATATCAACATTTTAAAAATATGAGCGATTAGCAACATTGTCTATAGTTAGGACTGTTGTTAGGGTCTTAATCCTTTTGTTCAAGTCCAAGTCCAAATCTGATTATGTGTTGTTTTAATATTCATTAGAGTACGACATACCATAAGCTCGCTATCAGGTTCGAGATATAGCAAAGAAGCCAATTGCTCTCCTATGGAAGGCTCTAGCTCCTGGCAATCTCTACTTATCTACAGTAGTAGACAGAAATATAATGTAAGCGAAAACTTAACTGGCAATCTCCATTTATCATTACTCATAGTGCTTTCACATTTTAAAGACGGTTTTGAACAAATGATTAACAACATAAGTGTTATTCATGAACAAAACGCAAGACCAACTTCGTCCCCTTATTTTACACTTTTCAAGACAGGCAAATCCGACATGGATTATAATTGTTCTCGTAAAATCTATGACCTCATGTCATCAATACAATTGATAATATAGTGATAGCAAATAAATAATATGATTTAAAAAATTGGAGCCATGACCAAGAGTCGTCAGATACCAGACAATTCATGCTATACTTCAAGCTAATAATTTGTGGAAAACCAGCAATCAGGCACATACTTACTTGTGATCATACCACAGCTTAGTTTTAGGGCCCAGGGTTTTACCTTCACTGGCAAATTTTCATTGTAAGGATTCCTCAGATGGCGAGTTTTTTGGAAGGACAACTCACATAACTGCACCGAAAAAGAATAGGATGAGCGAGATTCGTACGCGTGAATTCCTTTGAAGAGCTATTCATACATTTTTAAAGTGAAAAACATAATGTTGCACCTTTGCGCACATAGAGTAAAGCATATTTGAGCAAGAAGTTCTAAGAAATTCATTATTCGTCATCTTAACTTATTTCTCGGACTACTCTACAATTTATCGACTTGCAAAAGTTGTTGCCCTTCTGATAGTTCATTGACCATTTTGAATATAAGAGTAAAGGCATACTTCTTCCATTGGTAGCTACTTGAGGCGACCATCTAGCAGAACTTCAGAAGCCAGAAAAAGATATCATCACATGCTTCTTATCGATGCTCCCAGCAAATCTAAGATTTTTTTTATAACTCTACTGCATTACAAGCAAGCAGCAAAATCACGTCCCCTAGTTGATTCCATGGTCTTAAATTACTGCAGGCTCACATGAAATAACTGCCGGTTCTATGAGCCAGGATTTGAGCACAGGGTGATATATCAAACAACAGTGAAAACAAAGAATGCTGAATATGGGGTGATATTTCAAACAACAGTGAAAACAAAGAATGCTGACTATGGTACCGTTTTCAATTTTGCAGCATTAGCGAGTTAAGCATAACAAAGTAGCAAGGAGGCTGATAAATATGCATAGGAAGTATAGCGAATGCTTGCAGAACATTTTCAACCATCAAAATGAAAATTTTGAAGAGAACTAGAAAGAATAAAGACAAACTTCCACCTTCAACCACTTCACTGAGAAATTCCGCCCATAGTGTGCAGTTCCATGAGCATATTTCCAGTTTCCACCACTAATTGCACCACCAATTTTTGATGTCATCTTTGCACAACCCTAACATATAGAATTTTGCAGCAGTAAAAAACAAATAATGATATGACCAACCAAAAGTCCAATATAAGGGAAGCCATTCAACAAATCTAGACCCTATGATAACCACCCCAACCAACCTGGAAATGTCGGGTCCGGTTGACAGAGAATATCAGAATCACATTTTCAGTGGAGTCGAAGGCCTCGTTGAGTTTCGGTTCATTGCTTCTCTGGGTCGCCCAAACCCCTTGTTGTACAGACACTTCCAGGTTTTCGCGGTTACAACTTTTCACAATAAAATACCTATTTTTCAACAAGGGAAATAAATAACTCACTATTAACCATGTGATAAGCAGAACGAGAAGAACAAGAAAAAATCATCACAGGGGAAGTGTCGGTGTCATTGATCTTTAACTCTGCAAAGTATGACTGTTTTATACTGGCAGAAGCAATTTATATGCATGCAACAATAGCTTTCAGAGCTAACTGGCACAGTGCACAAGCTTAATTTTTTTAACATTCAGGGTTTTTTTTTTTTTAAACATTTCAGTTACTGACTAGAACATGTTTAATCCTTATCAGAGTAACAGTTTCTGACTGGATCCAGTCTAAAGATGAGAAAAGCCTCCACTTTTGGAATGGAAAAGCGCAACGCACATGAAACTGAGCTATAGTATATCTCCCAGTAGAAGCCATTCCTTTGGTAAAAGAAAGCCACCGAAAGCAACGAAAATGGCCTACTAAATTTCTTATTGTTATCATGAAGAAGCTTGCTAACTTCCAAATGAATTGTTGAAACCTTACAACTGACACAAACAATATCCACATAAAATGCTGACTATAAGCAAACTATATCTTGTGATTAGCTTAATCGACCTGGGTGTTGGACTGTTGGTTCAGGAATAGCTTTGGATCAACCGATTTCTTATTCAACAGTTTCCTTTAACTATCAGATTTACAGGCACAGCACAACTATGATTACTCTCTCTATAAAGATGTCAACTATGTACATGCAAAATCATCCCAAAAACAGTAGAAAAATTCCCACCGCAAATACCAAGCTCTTCTTCTTGAATTCGGAGAAACGTTGACCAGCGTGACCATATTTTAATGATATAGTTACCTTTTGCAAAAGAAAGAAAGAAAGAACTCCATGAGAATATCAACTTACTGCTTTGCAAATAATTGTCAATAAAAGAAAGGCTTGCTGACAGAAGCAACCTATACAATAGACCAAGTAAAGACAGTAGACAGTTGACGAACTAACTGAAATGTTAAGGCAACATGAAGGGTATAGCTTCGGAACTTCGGAAGTGCTGCTGAATTTTCAAGAGTACTAACAATATTGGCATAAGTAGTAAAAACCTACATACCATTTGGTTGATAGAGAGTCCACTAGAATATACTGCTGTTATAATCCCCTTAATTATATCTAAGAGACCTACAATATTATGAGTATTCACTTTGTACCACAGGATTCTGAACAGACCTAGATACTCCTTGTGGCAAAGGAGAAGGACCTCTTGCTGGCTGATTTGGCAGGTTTGTTGTATTGGTTTGTGACTGTGCTTGACTAACAAGTTGCTGACCCTGCTGAACTTGCTGCTGCTGCGGCAGCAGATTAGCTGATTCTGTCACAGAAGATTTAACAGCTTGATTGGGGCCTTGTAAAAGTTGAGACCTTTCCGCTTGTTGAGTAACACCATTACTACGTTGTTGGAAGAATCTGTTTGAATTTCCATAATAGGAAGTCAGTTGTTGAATTTTTTGGAGGACTTCTTCCACAGATGGTGGGGGACCAGGCAGTTTGGCATGTCTATAGCGGCAATCAGGTCCATTTGGACAGAAACCCAACTTGTACCTGCAATTAGAGACCACAATGTTTAGATACATTGACCATTGAAGATGCAGCAGTCCAAATTTTCATCTGAAACGACTCATGGAGAAGCATTTGCCTTACTCAAATAGTTCCACCAAACTACCTTTTACAGCTAACACAGTCAATAGTGATTTCACTTGATCAATATCATCCAGGTTCATTGAAAAGGCAGTGCTGCATAATATACTAAGGGTTCTTTGTTCCAAGTTCCAAATTAATCATCAGTATAGCATCAAGTAGGCTGGCAACTAGTTCTCAAATGAACTAAACTAAGTTGGACGATGATAAGCAAACGTAACTTACATATTGCACTCCTTGATATCTTCGTTGGTGTGTTTATACACGCAGTCCTGCTCGCGGCACTCGCCGTATAGACGGAAAAAGCGGCAAATTGGCATTCGAGACTTATCATATTGGTGAAGGAAGCCGCAGGCGTCGCCCTTCATACACAGGCTGCGCAACCAGTGCCGACAGACCGTCTGGCGGAAGCTTCGCCGTCCGGGGACATTTGCTCCGCCCGTAGAGGAATCCGTGCCAAGGCCGGGGGGAGGGGCAGCAGGAGAGGACGCGATGGCGGCGTTCGCAGCAACATGATCCGAAGCATTGAGGACGGGACCGGTGGTGCTAGGATTGAAGGGGCCGGTAATGGTATCGAGGCCGCCCTCGAAGTCGAAGCTAAGAACACCTTCGGCGTCCTCCATGGTTTCTCAGCCGGCCGGTGAGATCCAGTGAGTAGGGTAATTGGGTTTTCCGACCGGGCTATGAAATCAACCTCGGTACCATATACATTATAAAAATATTTATTTTAAAGAAAATTAGGATTTAATTATTCTAATTAGAAATCTCGATTTTTATATTTTTTAAAGATAATAATAGTATCAGCAAAACTAATAAACGAAAGTACAGTATTACAAGATAGGTGGCCAATATCAGATCAGCCGAATAAGAAAGACAAATACTAAGTTATAAAGTAAATAAACCAAAATTAAATAACAATATGTAAACAAACAAAGCAAAGGTCAACCATCCCAAATATAACTAAGATATGCCAAATATAACTAAAATATGGAAAGAGAAAAGGCCATAACTAGGTAGAGACATTGTTATAGTGATAAATTTTGATACAGCGACAAGTTTGATCAGAAAATACCAATGCGAACAAAACCATTAACAGAAAGCTAGTGTTAGAAGCGTGTGCAACAGGGAAGCCTTATTCGAAGAAAAATGAAAAGCGGGAAGGATGATAGTAGAAGGTGTAACCATATAGACAACAACACCCACAATCTAAGTAACAATTAAACAAAATCACATGGTGAAAGTGAAAAAGGTGGGGATTCCTCCGAGGTAGGCATGGTTAAAATCCATACTACCAAAGCACCTTAGTTCGAGAAACACTCAAAAATACTAGCGCACCTTGGAGGTGCCAAAGGAAATCCCCGCTTTTCTGAGATAATAGATTTATATGAACGAACATTATATAAAGTGTATCCAGTTCGTAGCGGTTGCAGAACATGTGGATTGGTAATTGAAAATTGGAGTAGTGTAGCTGCCAAATGACAACCCCGCCTAAGAAAAGGAGGTGGATGAAACTGGTGATTTTGTCCCAAAAGAAAAACTGACCTTTAAGCTTGAAGAGAGACACAATCATCAGCAAAAATAATTATCACGATCCTCAAACCAAATAAACGTTATAGATGAGCGGATCGGGATAAAGGGATCGTCAAAACCCATCCGCCAGATAGTCGGTCTGATGACGTTGTTGATGGATAGGTGAAGTTGGGAAAAGTTCCCATACACAAAGACGGTGGACCAAAACTCATGAGCCCAAGTCTGAAGTAGAGCAAGTCGACGATCAATAAAAACAGAGTAGAAGATGTCTATAAGATGGCATATCGGCGACGAAAGAGGACGTGGGACGAGCAGTTTTTTGTCCTGATACCTGTGCGGTCGAACTTTGGTGGACAAAGTAGGTTGTTGATGGAGGGCAGAACCATGATAGTAATGCCTCGCCGAAAGTGAAGACTCGACCTGTAGCAGCTCGGCTTCAGATAAAGGATAAGCTGGTCAATAGAGACATCAAGTTACTTTCAAATAAGATTTATATTATAAAATAAGTAAGTCGCTCTATAATATATAAATATACATTATAAAAGTTACTTTACAATCTAATATTATACTCTGCATCGCAAACAACAAAAATTTGCAATCTCATCATTAAATTCCTAATTACGAACAACTTATTAAGTTGGAATATTACATGTAATCTCACATTTCAATTAATTTCATCTTACGATTCGTCGAACACTCCCTTATAGATACCAAAGCGTCAAATTTACCCCAAAAAATAACATGTATCGTTTATGTTAAAAAAATAATCACAAGAGGTGTCCTAAAGGTCTAATCAGGAAGACAATAACATGTCAAATTTTGACGATTCAAAGTCGTACTTAATATATTTATTATAAGAGTTTAGGTGGTGTTTGGATGGATGTAATCTCACATTACGTCCCACATTACATCACATTACGTTGTTTGGTTTGCCAAACGACGTAATGTAATGTGCATTGTAATATGAGATTACATCCAATCTCCATTCAACGATATGTGAGATTACATCAAAAAACAGATGTAATATGAGATTACGTCCAACATTACGGAGTGTTATTATTTTATTATTATTTATTTAATTAATAAATACTTTATATTATATATATTATGATAATAATAATAATAATAATAGATTTTTACTTTTTATATAATTCATAACTTATTATTATAATAAATAATAATGCATACGATGTTTCTATAAAATGAATAAGTTTTTTTCGTTGCATTTTTTCTGTAAAAAGTATATTATAAAACTATAGAAAATGTTTTAATTAGTAAAATTTTAATAGTTATGCTTATTTAGTTTATGTAGTTCGTAAATGATTATAGTATTAACCACAAAACATAAAGTTTAAAAAGTTAATTGTTGTCAATTTTTTTTAATCTTATCATATTAATATATAATATACTCTTATATATTAATACAATAACAATAAAGTCATAGAACACATAACAAACACTGTAATCTAACATTACACTATAATATGACATTACATTACGTAACTCACATTACTTGTAATATCACATTTTAAGTAATCTCGTATACGTCCATTCAAACGCCTCCTAGAGCATCCACAGTGGTATTGCGTAAAGATTACGTAAACGTGGGTCCTACATGTTTATTTAAGTAAAGCAACAAAAACGATCTACAGTGGTTTTACATAGCATTCCTTAAAGATGAGACCCACACGTAAATTTATGTTTTTACATAAATCATTCCTTAAATTTAAGTAATGCACTATGTATTACGTAACCAATTTTTTATTATAAATTAATTCATTTTATAATTAATGCTAATATCTTATTGGTGATTGTTGGAAAATTTAATAATAAAATATATTTAAGGAATATATTTAAGTAATACGATTGCAGAGAAAATATTTTTTACGTGTGTCTTAAATTTACGTATTACTTAAAGTGTACATAAATGTCTACATAACAACTTTAAAGAATACAATTTATATAAAACCTGGATGCTCTTAGGACAATGATAATTACCTGAATAAAAGGAGCTTGGGTTCACTTATTTCGGTAGATAGAGCTAAACGGTTTATTTTTTATTTCAAGCTTAACGGGTTCATTACTTGTTAGAATTAAGGCCCATATTTCTTGAAGCCCGAAATTACAACAGTATCCCTTCTTCCGCGCTTAAAAGCTAGGGTTTTGCCTCTTTATAATTCCTCTAGTCGACGGAACAGGCGAGAGAGAGAGCTAGGAGCCGCCGTCAATTTCATCCTCATCTTGGATATCTGCGGCAAGTCAGTCTCTGAGTCTATCATCACCCCACAATGGTGAGTTCTTGATCAACTTCCTGGATTGTGTCTCATCCGTAGCTTCTCAGTGCTTGTAATGTGTTGATTTGTCTGAGGTTGTTATTAATGTATGTCCATTCCCTGCTTTTCTTCGATTGTAATTTTGAGCATTTCTGGTTCGGAGTAAGAACTCCTCGGTAATGAGTGTCGATAAGCAGAAGCTTAATCGTATCGTTTGATCTCCAGTGCTGCTTTTATTTTTATGGCAAGCTGAGTTTGCAGATATCTTTTAGAACCGTTCATCCTTCCCTTTTATGTCTCATCTTCATGAAGCATCTCTGTCTAAAAATTTAACATTTCTCTAGAACGGTGATTTTATAATAATTTTTATATAGATCTGAAATTTCAGCTTCTTTTGGCCAATATAAAAACACATAGTTACAGCCTCTTGCATTTTGTTGGTCCATATAATTATAGCTTCACCATGAAAAATTTAAGATATTCACACCCATGATTTTTTTTTTCTAAAATTGAGCTAAGTCTGGTTATGTTTTTTTTGGAGCTGAGTCGGCCGTAGCTGTGGAAAGTCACCGTTTTTACCCTTTTATATTCAGCTTGTTAATCATCAAGTTTCGTGGACTGATTTGGTTATGGAAATCTAATCTTTAAACTATCTGCTGCAGGCTCGTGGATTGAAGAAGCATTTGAAGAGGCTCAATGCCCCGAAGCACTGGATGCTTGACAAATTGGGCGGTGCATTTGTAAGTTTGGCAGACCATCTTACTCTAAGTACTTTGCTGTACGTTCATTGTTGTGCTTGTTTTTCTGTTCTAATTTAATGTTTCCATGGATCCAGGCCCCTAAACCATCATCTGGACCACACAAGTCAAGAGAATGTCTTCCTCTGGTCCTTATCCTGCGAAACAGGTTGAAATATGCTCTCACATACCGTGAGGTTCAATCCATCTTGATGCAGCGTCATGTTCTTGTTGATGGCAAGGTCAGGACTGATAAGACTTATCCCACCGGTTTCATGGGTATGTGGATGTGCTTTCCATTATCTTCTTTTATTCCGTTTTACTATGCTGATGGGTTTTCTGCATGGAGAAAGTTCATTGGTCGAGTTATTTTATCGTTAAAACCTGAAGCCACTTGTACATTGCCTTCGTTTATACCGTGTTGTTGGCAATAACATTTGCATTTGATAGATGTTGTATCAATCCCCAAGACGAATGAGAGCTTCCGTCTGTTGTATGACACCAAGGGCAGGTTTAGGCTCCATAGCCTTAGGGATGACGAGGCCAAGGTTAGAAAAAAATTGAAACCCATCATACCTCTCAATATGGGTAAATTGAGTTTTTGATATGATATATAAACTATACTCTTGTTGCAGATTAAGTTGTGCAAGGTTAGGTCTGTCCGATTCGGTGACAAGGGAATTCCTTACATCAACACATACGATGGAAGGACCATCCGCTACCCGGACCCACTTATCAAGGCAAATGACACCATCAAGTTCGACCTGGAGACCAACAAGATTACAGATTTCATCAAGTTTGATGTTGGGAATGTTGTGATGGTGACTGGTGGAAGGAACAGAGGGCGTGTTGGAGTGCTCAAGAACAGGGAGAAGCATAAGGGAACTTTTGAGACAGTTCACATCCAGGATGCTACGGGACATGAGTTTGCCACTCGTCTAGGCAATGTCTTCACCATCGGTAAGGGTACCAAGCCGTGGGTGTCACTTCCCAAGGGCAAGGGTATTAAGCTATCTATCATTGAGGAGGCTAGGAAGAGAGCTGCAGCTCAGGCAACTGCTACTGCTTGATGTTTTGGCAACTTATGGTTTAATTTTCAAGTAATTGTGGACCTTTCAAATTCCTAGTAGTGTTTTTTTGTCAGGATTGTATGTTGCTGTTTGGAGGATTTTTTCTCTGTTTAACTTTATTTTATCAATGGTGGATAATCTTTACCAATATTTTGGTTTTGATTTTGTGCTTAGTTTGAGAATGTCCTGTTTTTTAATGTTAGTCCACTTAGGTTCTAAACATTGCTAATACATACAATCAAACACGCCATTAGGGTTTGGTGGTGGTTCTGATTGCTCAAGGTAGAGCTAGTGGTGATTATTATTCTAAGCTATCACCAACTTATGCAGCCCAAGGGCTTCAAACATAATCTATCACCAACTAACCACAAGGGTTTTTCTGCCAAATGTTCTAGAGTGCCTCCACGAGGCTGGTAGCATTGTTGCTCTATACTTGGAATAATTTTACTTACGCAGGCCCAGCCCAATAATGTCAGTATGTTGGGTTTGTGAACTCATGACATTAACAACGTACAATCACGAGCTCATTAGAAAGATGCCTCTCTATTCTGCATCAGCGACCACTTCCTATGTACCATCTTAGAACATATTCTCCTAATCACGGGTTCAGATCTAACAATGAGTTCGTTAGAAGGTGAACTCTCTTTTCTACACCAGCAGTCACTATTTATGTGATTTGTTACAAACAGCTTACAATGGTTTTATGAGCACCAGTGGTCTAGTGGTAGAATAGTACCCTGCCACGGTACAGACCCGGGTTCGATTCCCGGCTGGTGCAACTTTTTTTTGCAATCTTGAGTGAAAACTAATTCAAGTATCTGGGGAAACTGGGTGAGCCTTATCAAAGTTGCATGAACACCAATTAACAAATAGTAGTAGTATATGATGACCAGACCAGACAGCAAACCTCAAGAGGGCTTCCACACCGAAAAATATGTGTTCGAGCAATCCATTCCATAATTCAATTTTAGACTTTTGGTACACTTCAAGCCAGAAAAAAAAAAAAAAAGGTTTAAACATCAATCTTACAGAGAAGAAGGGTAACAAGTATCAACAACCAAGAAGCTCTCATATGAGCACAAGACAAAGATGCACCCATGTCTCAACCACTGTACTTTCAGAACTTATCCGTAATCACTCCATCTCTAAGAACCTCGTACGCATCTCGGTTTCTGGATTTCTTCACGCCAGCATTGAAGTACAGCTTCGACCCTTCAGCTGTGATGGAAGTGACCTTCACCCAAATCATCACCTTCGTCTTCATCCCTTCTATGTCTGCTAGCTTCCCATTCTCCAGAAACCCAGTCACAGTAGTTTGGAAGCGAAGGACGGACGAGTCTCTGTATCCAACTTCACACACCGAGGGTATGAACACAGTGAGCTTCCTTGTTGCTTCATTGAACTCGTAGTTGGTTGCATCACGAGGGAAGATACCTATTGCTAGTCCATACTCCTTTAGAAGCTCTGGTAATGGCTTCTGCATAGTACCTGCAAAATCCCACCAAAGCCATAAATCCCACTCGTTTTACAATGTCTTTATGAACATAGCCATAATTTGATGCTCAAACAGACCTTTCAACTTGTTAACCAGCCAATTAGCTCCTCCACTGATGCTCGTTGACAATGACTAGAAATGAACAGAGAGATATAAAGATGTCATATGAGACGCTCGTAAAAGATGTTGGCTTTCAGTTTTGATGATATAATTATATATATATATAGGTGGCTGAATAACACTATCTTTACGGGCGTAAAACATAAAGCAGCATAAGGCATCATTTTAAACAAGTATGGATTAAGTTTCTAGCCCTACATACACACTTCAACTGCTTATTAAAAAAACATTTCATCTCCAAAGATGGAAGACCCTAGCAAAGCTATGAATAAGATAAGTAATAGGAATTTTCTTAAGTTGTATGGTTGTATATACCCTGATGCGGTTACTGATTTACCCAGTATGTTATAACATACCGCTCTCCCTATTGAGCTCCCGTTAGAGGCAATTTCGGGGGAGTCATCCATATCAGTTTACTTCTCTCTCCACTATCCCTCAAACACACTGTTGTTGTGTTTATCATGAATGTCAATCTGATAGTTCAAACCAAATGATTTAGACTAGACATGTTTGATTTAAGCAATGCAGTATAACAGTAAAAGCCATCATATAAACTCATAAGCTTATGACTTATGAGTTACGACTTCACCTACTAACTTCATACACATAACTGAACTGCAGTACCATAGTAAAAATATTTGGATTGAGAAGGTTGATTGGATTCTAATTAGACAGAACCTATTGCCACATAATGACAGGTAGGTTGTAGACATGTACAATTGTAGGCAACATATTAAGAGATAATTAATTATAAAGAGTGCCCAGAAAGTCAGTCTACTCTAAATTATGAAAAAAAAAAAACCATTGAAATGAATAAGCAAAGGGACAATTCTAACCGCTATGAATCTGGAGTTTCCGATTCAGGAAAAACATGGAAGTGCTAATATTGATGCAAGGACTAGGCTTACGTTACATAAATCCTAGCTCTGATGTGTTAAATTGTGCTTAAGTAACGGAGCTAATGGCTTAAGCAATAAGAAGGGTGCCCAAAGTAGAATGAGCGAAGATAAAATGGCCATTTCCTTCATGAACTAGGCAAGAGGTGCACTTTATATTTGGAGGTTCAAAATTTATAATTTTCACAGACAAAGCCTTGCACAGTTCATAGCTGAGCAAGACGTTTGCAGCTGTCAACTTTTACCAGTACATGAACCCTCAACTTTTAGGTCCACCAATTGTTCATAGGATATGGATCCTCTTAATTTCGCTCGAAACAGACTTATCCCGTTTCATGGTCAAGATCCGATAATAATATAGGATCAGCAGCTGAGATTCTGCCAACTTCAAATAGAATCTGTCCTGTTCATATAATTTTAACAATGTGGCACTAAATTAAGCATAGTTTATCAATTTTGGTATGGACACTGGCAGTGATTGTGAATCATTCTGTTAGCAACATCAACATGAACCTCAAATTAAACGGATGGAAAGTTTTCTTTTCCTTCCAAGAAAATAAAACACTGTTCGATTAGGGTAAGCTGAGAGAATTAACCAAGGAGACAATTGCTGCAACGATCCCAATTCAGCAGATAGTGAATCATCAATTCGACGATATTCATCAATCAACAACAGAATCGCAATCAACAACAGAATAGCAACAGCAGCTAGTGAATCATCAGTACGAATTCAATTCCACTCTTCCAGCAGACGGGAAGCATATCAAGCATAAGATAAGGTAACGCGCAAGAAGGAAAAAGAAAAATTTTCAAACAGTGAATGGATGAAGGAAAAAATAAAGGGGCTTACGGAGAAGTCATCGCCAATGGAGTCGATCTCCTTGTTAGCTTTATTGCCTATCCAGTACGACCCGACTTTGTTCAGAATCTGATCCATCCCGCGTAGCGAAATCCAACTCTAAAGACCTAAGAGAAGGAGGGAGTTTAACGCAAACAGATAAACCTCCTCAGTTCTCTTTGGGAATTTTCAGACAGAGGAAGAAGAAGAAGAAGAAGTTGTGATGGTCTTCTCTTCGACTTTGTCAGCAGAATTGCTACTCGCGGAAAATTTCTCCACTTCTTTAAGGAATTTAATTTATTATCAATTTTCATTTCATAATATTTCTTTTCGGAACATTTGATTTAGGGGTGGCAAACAGGTCGTGTCGTGTCGATTCGTGTCGTGTCACTAGTGACATACGTGTCAACAGATCTCTCGTGTCTAAACAGATCACTTTAAATATGACACAGACAGTTCTCGTGTCACACGGGAGTTGGCAGATATCGTGTCACACGGAACACAGACACGAGACACGGAATTTTGTTTTTACACCAAAAAATATTACACTTTTTAGCCCAAAAACTTTTACAAATGTTACAAAATCATCCTAAATCAAGCACCATCATATTTTGAGAAATAATTGATCTTCTCATTATACAAATAATAAGTTCATAAAGAAAAATTACTTAAATATAAAAAATCGAACATTACAAACAAAATAAGCCGATATCTAAATTTCAAGTTATCTTGAAGCTAGCACATGAAATCATATTATAAGTTTTTTTTGCCAATAGAAGTTTTTATTATTACAGACAATCATATTATAAGTTTTTTTTAAATAGATTAATGTACTAAATAGTTGCAATATTTTTAAAATTATTATTGATCATTATATATTTTTTTTGGCAAAATTATTGGGCTTTATATAAATATTAAGTTTCAAATAAGTCGTGTCGATGCGTGTCTATCGTGTGGACCTACAGATCAGATCTACACGGACTTGCCTAAAAACGTGTCTAGTCGTGTCACAGATCTATCAGACACGGTCAGATTTTCGTGTAGATCAGGACACGAAAAAAAGCAGGTCCGTGTCAGATCGTGTCGTCGTGTCGTGTCAGCAATTGCCACCCCTAATTTGATTTCACACAACTCAAAAGTAAAAAACACATGTTAACTGCGAGTGTGCTATTTTTTTTCACCGCACGGTCAAAATTCAATCTTGATTTAGAAAATTTCGAGTTCACTCAAGTCGGATACTTGACTCATTTATACACCTAGAACTAATTTTAAATATTTTTTTTTTAGCTTAGAGGATGTTTGGATTGACACGTGAGATTACTTGAAATCTAATATGACAAGTAATGTGAGTTAAGTAACGTAATGTTAGATTACAGTGTTTTCTATATTTTGTAATATATATTATAATGCGACTTTTATTATTATTATTATATATATATATGTGAGTACATTATATTTTAATATAGTAATATTTAAACGCAAATTTACAATTCTATTAATTGAGATCTTTTAAAAGTTAATTTTCATAAAAAAATGACACGTGAAAAAATATGTAAACTAATAACACTTTGTAATCTCGGTATAATATCACATTATATCCATTTTTGATGTAATCTCACATTACATTGGATGGAGTTTGGTTGTAATTTCATATTACAATGTAATTCACATTCAATATACATTATATTGTTTAGGCTAGGGTTGGGCATAGAACCGGTTCCGACTCGGACCTAAAGCAGTTCTGGTCCAAAGAATACCGATTTTATTTTTGGTACTAATTTATTATTGAAAACTGGTTGTTTGGAAACTGTTTAGAACTTTTTTTTTTGCCAAAATATATTGTTTAGGCTAGGACGGGTTCCGATTCGGACCTAAAACAGTTCTGGTCCAAAGAACACCGATTTTATTTTTGGTACTAATTTATTATTGAAAACTGGTTGTTTGGAACCGGTTTAGAACCCTTTTTTTTTTGTCAAAAACAATTCTAGTCGAGAACTATTCTGAACTGTTTTTATGAAGATTTACACGAAGTAAAAAAAAAAACAAAAACAAAAAGCCAGTCCAAAATCCATTCAAACCCAGTTTTGTTCCAGTCTAAAACAGTTCCGGTCCAGTATATAACTGGTTCCATAAAAATATACTAATGGTTCTTAGTACTGATTCACTCATTGCTGACTTAGACTATTTAGAATCGATACTAATTGGACCATTTCTAAACGGTCCAATTCCGAACTATCCGCTCCGACCGAACCGATTTTTTTGCATAACAATAGTTTGGGCTCATGCTTACATTGACATACCAAAACGTGAGAGGGTTTGTCCATTTATGTAGATTCTTAGGCAAAAATCACTAGAATTGCAAAGTTTCGACCGAAGAAATTCGGTTTGAGAGCCTTTCGGCTAAACAAAAATACAAACCCAAAGGCCAAAATTCCAGGCTTCTCTTGATATATGAACTTGAAAGGGTACTTTAGCGACCCAAGAAAAACCTCAATGTTATGAATTATGATTCATAAATAAATATGGTTAAAGCAAGCCCAAAAAGAATAAGAGATTTTCTCCCTTTTTTTCTATATATATTTTAATCTTTTTTAGGTAATTGTTGCGTCCAGATCCAACCGGGGATTCAGACTCTTCGGCACTTCGGGTTGTGATCGTGTCGGGTTGTCGGATGACGACTGCAGGCTGTCGGCTGACGGTAACGGGTTGTCGGCAATGTGTACTTCGCCGGCTTCACGTAGTCCTTACCTGCGCAAAGGGCAGTAATCAACACGGAGAGGGGGTGGTGCTGGTTGAGCTCTCTCCAATGCTTAAATAAGAGTCTAGAGAGAGAAAGTTTTTAGAGAGAGGTCAGAGCTCCAAAGCCAATCTCTTGAGAATATGCCTTGAAATGGGTGGCTGATGTCCCGTATTTATAGGCAACCTTAGAGCCGAGCCCGGTTTTTGTGCGGTTCGACGCCGGTCTTAAAGGAAGATAGGAACCGTCGTCTGGTTTGATTAAGTTTGGCTTTGGGAGACTCCTTGCTTAGTGTACGTAAACAGGGTAGCGCGCGGTACCTAGACAGCAGTCCGAACCCCGTCGGACTTAGGTAATTCGACGGGGTTCGGATTGCCTGTGGACAATCTGGGCCGTCCGGATTGCCTAAGGGCAACCAGGACGGTCCTGATTGCCCGTGGACAATCCGGGCCGTTCGGATTGCCTAAGGGCAACCCGGACGGTCCGGATTGTCAGCAATCCAGAGGTCCGGTCCGGACGCGTATGCTGCGCTTCCGGACCGTTTTGAACCTCAGGTGACGCGTTTGGATCCGTTATGTGATTTTTGACGTGTTTACGAAGTCCGGAATGTAAATACGAACCCGAATTGGGCAGATATCCATCACTTGCCCCCGAGTCAAGTAACGGTTCAGATCATACTTGACTCTATTTTAAGATAGGATATAAGCACAATTTAGGTTCAAAACACACATTGATCACAACTCCTCCTAAGTTGTGATTTGAGAGAAATCCATTTCTCTCTATAGTGAGTTCGGCCGGCCCCATAAAAACCACTATTGGTGTGCCAAATTGCTTCCGAGTATTCAGTCCGAGGTTCTGTCCCCGTTGAAGAATCGATCAGAGGATTTTCTGTGGAGCTTATACCGCGTAGGACTTCTTCTCACGAAGAACTTGTACGGGTTTCGACCGGAGGATCAGAACTTCCTCCACAACGTTCTTGGGCAGGAAAGCTATTGATGTATGTGTACATTATTCCACTGCGTAATTAGATTATTTACAAGTACACGTTTAGCATTCCGTAGTATTACGTCCCCATAATCCAACAGACACCTTGTCATGTGAAGACTGCTGACATGGTGGAACACTTAGAAAATATTCCTTGATAGTCGACACCTTGTCATGTGTCGACTGCTGACATGGTGGAACACTTAGAAAATATTCTTTGATAGCCGAGACTTTGTCATATGTCGACTGCTGACATAGTGGAACACTTAGAAAATATTCCTTGATTGTCGACACCTTGTCATATGTCGACTGCTGACATAGTGGAACACTTAGAAAATATTCCTTGATAGTCGACACCTTGTCATATGTCGACTGCTGACATAGTGGAAGACTTAGAAAATATTCCTTGATAGTCGACACCTTGTCATATGTCGACTGCTGACATAGTGGAACACTTAGAAAATATTCATTGATAGTCGACACCTTGTCATATGTCGACTGCTGACATGGTGGAATACTTAGAAAATATTCCTTGATAGTCGACACCTTGTCATATGTCGACTGCTGACATGGTGGAATACATAGAAAATATTCCTTGATAGTCGACGCTTGTTATATGTCGCGCGCGTTGTTCACTGCGCGCATTGCTCGTTGTGTACGAGATCATAGCATGCGTGATGTAATATCTTGAACACTTAGAATTTCTCATTTGTATGTCAACATACATGTCGTAGTCCTGTATTAACTGGCAAATATGCAAGTATAAATGTTAGTGCCATAATCATATTCACACTTGTTACCTTAAATGAAGGCGTAGTATCATGTAGACACGCGTTGATAACGTAGGTGTCAGGATGAGGCCCATGTTGACATAGAGTCTCATGTAGATGCGCGTAGATCATATAAAACATGTGAGTGTTGGGACGAGGCCCATGTTGACATAGAGTTACCCCCCGAGGGGGATGTTCGCTATATGATGTATAGAGACTAACAAGTCTGTAGATATGTAGTTGTCTCCATCAGGAGAGTGTTCATTCCTTAGTGCTAGCATTGATGATTGTCGTGTATACACGCGCTGATCAAGTTGTTGTTGATCCTTGTAGACTGAGTTTTCAAAGCGTATCTTCCAGAGTACACATCCAGACTTAGCTGATTTTGCGGACATGATAGCCGCTTAGAGAGGTGCGGACATGATAGCCGCTTAAACCTGAAGTAGTAGATCTTATGTTGGCATGTCGACACGTACGTACGCGTACTCGTGATCATGGAATTTATACTTATCATTTGGAAATGAGTTGTTATATCTCCTATTGACGTGTCAGAGCATGAGCGTACTATGCCATGTTTGTTGCTACTATCTTTAATTTCTGAATGAGAGGTGTTGCTTCCTCCCTCACTGCGTCGGCACACGCGTGTTGCGCTTTGACGTCTTCAAACTTAGTTTTTGAACAACACGCTGCCTTCCTCCTAGGGTGTTGACGCGTACGTGCTGCCCTTGGGAGTGATACTTTCCGGAATCCGGTAAGATAATGGTCTTCTCGCCTTTCTGGGTCTGGGTCAGTGTCGAGGTCGACTTAGCGTCGTCACTGTTAACAATGATCTTATTTGATCAAGAATAAAGTGATCCGTCTTCGAGATTCGTCCCTCGAGCCACTTCAAGCGATCTGAGTCTACTGCTGGTGGCGAGCCATCGAAGGTTCTTTCCCACAATAGAGGGAAATATGTTAGGTTTAGACTCGTCCGTCTGCTCTTTCTGCCCCCGGGTCGAGGGGCGAATTACGACATAGCCGATTTGAAAGGGTATGCTGCCTATGTTGTCGATCATCCCTTGAACTTGTCACGTTTATCTTCCTTGTTTGCTTGTTTGATGATATTATTGCTGAGGGATCGCGCGCGTGTTGAGGGATCTTGCGCGTGTTGAAAAGGTGTGCGTATGCATGTTTGCTTTGCCCCTGCGCATCTTGCTTGCTTTATCCTTGTGAGTATCATTCTTTACTCCTTTTTATTTTTTCTCCAAGAAGCATGATGTTGTTTGCTATGCAATGGCTAGAGCGAACAAGAAAGCTTGCTGCTTGGATGCTAAGGTTGTTGGATTGAAGGCTTCTGCCTTTGTTTGATAGGCTCGAGTTGCTGCCTTTGAATCCGAGATGACTGTCCTTCGCAAGAAGGTTGCTGATGATAGCGAGGTGCACTATTATTTTACGATGATGTCTAGACAGGCGTTGGCATCTTGATGTATGATTTATGCAAGGTGTGTATACTCTTGCCCCCGTGCTTTTGTTTGGTCAGTCTTGGTATATTTGCCACTGATCATGTAGCACCCTTGCGCATTCAAAGTGCGGTTTGCACATCGTGCTAATGTTTGTGTTCATTGATGATGTTTGAATCGCATCTTGTTATTATGTTAGCCGTTGTATACACAGGTTTGGTATTAGGAAGTTGTTCGTAGCAATGGTCGAACCTTGAAACTCTTCATATAGTATGTGAGTAGACATATATGTCCGGGCCTGCAAAAAGGGACAGATCGGGTTGGACCCGATGATCCCCCTCCGACGCTCAAGTCAGTTCCCAGAATACGAATATCTAAGTACTGAAAGTATAGAGAGTATGTATGTTCGAAAGTGTAACCTTGATAGGATATATGCAAACCTATTTATAGTGGAGGGCTGGGTGCATGCATTGATGATGTGCCGACCTTCGTACATGGAAAGTTATATATTGATTGTTGCTCTTCGGGAAATTATTTATTATACGCGGAGCCATTAAATATTCAGTATGAATTGAATTCCTTATTAGGAAACTCGATTTTAGGAAGGTGAATATCACACCCTTCCGTTTTACGAAGTCAGTCCTTTGGACGACCCTTCTTTTAATAGAGATGGATCGACCCTCCCCATTAGTGGAGAAGAGTCGATCCTCTCCATACTAAGTAGAGAGGGGTCGACCCTCTCTATAGTGGGGAAGGGTCGACCCTCCCCTATTGGTGGAGAGGGGTCGACCTTCCACCAGCGGAGAGGGGTCGACCCTCTCCACTTAGTGGAGGGGGTCGACCCTCTCCACCAGTGGAGGGGGGTCGACCCTCTCCACTTAGTGGAGGGGGGTCGACCCTCTCCACCAGTGGAGGGGGGTCGACCCTCTCCACTTAGTGGAGGGGGGTCGACCCTCTCCACTTAGTGGAGGGGGGTCGACCCTCTCCACTTAGTGGAAAGGGGTCGACCCTCTCCACTTAGGGAGAGGAGTCGAGTCTCCTATGTAGTGGGTGTCGACCGACATGTTTCGTTGAGCCTTTCGTGGTTCGTCCAAGGTGAATACCCGCATTAGACACGGACCCATATCCATCATTTGCCCCCGAGGCTGATGTAGGTTTTACCTGCATTAGGCTTCATTCTGCTAATAAAATTCACGTATATTGAACATATACAAAATGTCAACATTTTCCCAATACTGAGATATTTAAACGATAAACTATTTTTGCCAATCCATTCCGTTTAAAGGAATTTTCATATTTTGAATTACTGAAAATGTTAGATTTTTAATTCATTGGAGGATTAATTTAAACCGTTAGATGGAAGAGATCTAAAGGTGGAGAGCAAAACCCTAGTCATACAAGGCATATATACATCTCCTTCTCCCTTTTTGTCTCATTTGCCTCCATCTTCCTCCTTAGAGTGTTAGGGTTTCAAGGCTTTTCCTCTCTCCTCAAGCTTTGAGACCGCCGGAGCTCCAGCCGCCGCCACCACCGGAGTCAGCCGTGGCCGTCGCGACGTCCGCCTCTTGTCCCCGGTCGCGCCGCCGCCACGTCCGCCTCGGCCTGTCATCGGCTCTGTCGTGCTCGGCCGCTAGTCCTTGGAGCTCCAGCCACCGCTCCAGCCTCAGCCTTCACCGGAGTTGCTGTCGGGAGTTGCTGCCGGAGTCGTCGCCTGGAGCCGCCGGAGTCGTCGTCTGGAGCCGCCGGAGTTGTCGTCTGGAGCCGCCGGAGCCGTCGTCTGGAGCCGCCGGAGCCTCCGCCACCTGTAGCTGCCGGGCCCACCAGAGCTGCAGCCACTTCCCTCTCTGTTGAGGTAATTATTATTATTATTATTTTTTATTTTTATTTTTTTGACACTAGGTATACACTTAGTCACCTAGCGTATTGTTGTTATTCGATGTGATGCCTTGATGCCCTAGCCATATGCCGATTTGTGATTTTGTGACTACCTGTATTGATAAGGTGTATCGTGTCGTTTTTCTTTGTAGGGATGTAAGGCTATCAAACCCGGTTCCATATTTCCTACTTCATCAATAGGAGGAGGGGTTTCGTCTCGGTATACCCTTTGATTATCTTACGCGCCGTAAGATCATGAGTGAGTCTCTTCCTCCTAGATATTTTTTCGTTCCAACAGATTTGCATCCAAATTTGCTTCTCCCGGTTAATTTCAAAAGGGATGTTAAGCTTTTGAACACCAATGGCGATCTTGAAACTCGTGGCCCTTCCGGAGTCCGACGTTCGAAGGATGAATCTATTCCAATCACCCCTCCTCTTGAGGGAGAATCGGTCGTCTTTTCCGCTCATGTTCATGCGGGTCTTCGTTTTCCTTATTGTTCCGATCTTTTAGAAGCGTGCCGTTATTGGAGGGTAGCTCCCACTCAATTAACTCCTCACGCCATTAGGATGTGGGTAAGGTTTCGTGTCCTTTGTAATGTCCATTCTTGGCCATACTCGTTGAATCTATTCCGACTCTTTTTTGGGCTTACCCATATTAAAGATACCGAAATGAAGACTCTCACTTCCCGCTGGCCGAAGTACACGGATAGGGCTAGCCTTCGAGCAGGAGCTCCTGAATTTGAATGGGATACTCAATGCCCTCTCGTATTAAAGCATAAGGTTGACAACCCCAGATGGAAAGGGTTTTATTTCTTATGTGAAGACAACGGAGTGCCATGGAGGATAAACTCTCTTTCTAAAGATCCGACCCCACCCTATTCTTCATTGAGTGTTCAAGAATCTGAAACCCTTCTCCTCATATATGAGTGTCATTGTTCCGATAATTTCGTGCCACTTGACTATACATTGATTGACGAAGCTTCCTTAGTGGGGGCTGGCATTCGATCTCCTGTACTTGAGACCTTGGTACGACTCCTACTACTTTTAATCCATTCCCATTCTTTTGTAGGGGGTCTTGCTGATGCTTTCATAAAAACACAGGGGATTAGCAGTAAGAAGCGCAAATTGGGCACGGCTAGTCACAGTTCTGATGACTCGATCAGGACTTCGAAAGCCTCTTCGGCTCTTCTTCCAGGAGTCCCTTCCGACCCTAAGGTGAAGAAATCTCGTCCGTATCTTCCTGGAGTTTCCGCATCTAGACCACTTGATAGTAACAAAGGTATCTAACTCGCATTTCCTAGAACTTCTTATCTTTACTTATGACTTCATTAATCAATTCTCATGATTTCTTATTCCCATTGCAGGTTCCAAGAAGAAGGTAAATTTGTCCTTGGATAAGGGTAAAGGCGTAGTCTCTTCTAAGAGTAGACCCAGCCCTCAGAAGGATGCCACCAATGATTCTTGGAATGCCATCGTCAAGGAGGTCAAGTCGACTGATTTGGACCCTTCGAGCTGTTGCGCAGCTTCGGATGAAAATCCTCCGGGCTTCTTTGGTCGACATTTCAACTTCCTAACCGATATGTTTGAGCGTGAGAATGCTAAGCGTCGAGCTGAGCGTATCCATGAGGACTGGAGGCCATTTGACACCTTGAGCGATATGAATTTTAGTCGGGGTCATTCCGTGCAGGATGAGGATGTTGGGTTGCACCTCCTGAATGCTATGGTTCCACCCGGCGATCGACGCGACTTGGACACTAGCCCCGAGGGAGTTCAGCTTATGCTTAGAGAACACATGTCTCGTCTCGCAGAGGTATGACACCCTTATCTACTCATTTCTTACTTGTCTTTTATTTGACTCCATACTCTTCTTTTTCAGGTTGTAGCTATGGAAAAGAACGTTGCATATCATACTCTCCAGCTGTCTCTCAAATTGGCCAAACTCCGTGAGAAAGATGCCGAGCGAGAAGCGAAGCAACCCGAGGATGCCGCCGAGTTAAAGGTGAAGGTGGATGATTTGCAAAAAGAGGTGGGTACTCTGAAGCTTAACTTAGAGAAAGCAGTCCAAGAGCGGGCTAGAGTTGTCGAAGAGTACGAAGGGTTGAAGAAGACCTCTCAGGAAGAGGTCGCCTCTTTGAAGGCTTCGATTCTAGGGTGGGAGAATCAAGCGAAGTCGAACGCCGCCATCCTTCAGGAAAAAGACTTGGAGATAGCTTCTCTTAAGGAGAAAGAGTCGGAGCTAGCCTCCTTGAAAGAGAAGATGGAAGAAGGATTGGAGTTATCCCCTGGTCGCCAAGAGGCGTTAGAGAAATTAGCTGTTGAGAGGTATAAGAACTCTGACCAATTCCAGAAGGATGCTGTAGAGAAGTGTGAGGGTCTAATTGTCAAAGGGTATGGAAGAATTGCAAGGCAACTCCATGCCATGGATCCTCATTTTAACTTTGGCAAGGTTCCGGAGATATGTGATTACGCCGTGTTCTACCTTCGTGAAAGAGGCGTTGATCTCCCATCTCCTCTTCGTGAGGAAGTCTGCTATTCTTCCGACCAACCTTCAGATGGGGATTCTGACACCGCCTCCCCAGAGAACAGGGTTCCGAACGAAGAAGAAGAGGAAGTCCACCTTACTGATAGCGATGACGACGCCTTGAATTGATCCTTCATTTCCAAGTCTTTTACTATTTATTTTCAATGTAAGACTATTTAGTTTTAAGACTCTACCTCTATCTTACTATCGGAATGGTAACTTGGTTTAAGATGTGTATTTTTGGAAGGAACCACTATCTTCCATCCTCTTCGCCACTTGTGCATTTGATGATATAATATTGAATGAGAATGGTTGTATGCTAATTTATGGTAACGAGTAATTTAGTATTCATTATATGTACCTGTTGCCTTGCTTATGAATATGTCGATTTACTCTTATGCCAACTTGTTCATCAATTCGTCCTTTCGTTGTCGTTAGAGCTCATCCTTACCCTTTCGTCAACTTAAGGTTTTACTGGTTTGTTCCGACGTAGGACCCGGATCATCGGGTTATAGTTGCGGAATGATTTATTCATTCAGTTGAACATATTCGTATGAGGGGAGGTTTATCTACCTCCGTTTTTTTTCGTAAGACCCCCGAGGAGTAGTTGTGGGATGATCGTCTTCATCAGGTCGAACACCTTTGTATGAAGGGTGGTTTGTCTACCCTTTACGTAATACTCCCGCGGAGTAATTGCGGGAAGATCGCCTTTATCGGGTCGATCCTCTTCGTATGAAGGGTGGTTTGTCTACCCTTTACGTGGTACTCCCGTGGAGTAATTGCGGGAAGATCGCCTTTATCGGGTCGATCCTCTTCGTATGAAGGGTGGTTTGTCTACCCTTTATGTAATACTCCCGTGGAGTAATTGCGGGAAGATCGCCTTTATCTGGTCGATCATCTTTGTATGAAGGGTGGTTTGTCTACCCTTTACGTAATACTCCCGTGGAGTAATTGCGGGAAGATCGCCTTTATCGGGTCGATCATCTTTGTATGAAGGGTGGTTTGTCTACCCTTTACGTAATACTCCCGTGGAGTAATTGCGGGAAGATCGCCTTTATCGGGTCGATCATCTTTGTATGAAGGGTGGTGCGTCCACCTACCCCTTTTGACAAATAACTGTAACATATAACTTATGCCTTTATTCGGAATTGAAGTCAACATCATCTTTATTTTTTATACATAATACTATCATATAATTAAGCATAAAATTTTCTAAGATGTTCCCCACTAAAAGTGTTAGCGGAGATGTTTCCTTCATTGTCTTCCAACCTGTAGGCGTTCACGGCTGGAATGGCTGCGATCTTGTAGGGGCCCTCCCACTTTGGAGATAATTTGTTTAGTCGGTTCTGTCGCGAGAATTCGTTTCTTCTCAATACCATCTCCCCCAAGAAAAACTGGCGTGTCTTGACTCGCCTATTGTAATATCTAGCCGTAACTAGTCTCATTTTTGCTTGAGCCTCTTCTGCTTTATGTTGCCTCTCTTCCACCATGTCTAGGTCGAGACGCCGTGCTTCTTCGTTAGTATCCTCCTCAAAGTGGATGGCTCGGTGTGAAGGTACTGCTACTTCCACTGGATCCATTGCTTCTGTTCCGTACACCAAGCTAAAAGGTGTTTCGCCTGTGGATTTCTTAGGAGTAGTCCTCACTGCCCAGAGAACGTTTTCCAGCTCATCCACCCAATTACCCTTCAATGCTATCAGTCTCTTCTTCAATCCATCTAGCACGATTTTATTCGCGGATTCTACTTGCCCGTTAGTCTGCGCATGTCGGACTGATGCAAAGCGATGCTCGATGTTGAGTTGTTCACAGTACCATGCTATTTTCGAACCTGCAAATTGTGGGCCATTGTCACTAATCAGAACTCTTGGAACTCCATATCTTGATACAATCCGTGATTTGAGGAACTTCAACACGTGAAATTCGGTTGTTCTTGCTAGTGCCTTTGCCTCAATCCATTTGGAAAAATAATCGATCGCAACGATGATGCACGTTCGTTGTCCCTTAGACTTAGGCAAGGGCCCTATTAGGTCGATTCCCCATTGGGCGAAGGGCCAGGCACTGGGTATTGATGTTAGAGGTGCAGCTGGTGCCGTAATCTTCCTTGCGTACATTTGACAAGCTTCACAAGCCTGAACCATGTCAATGGCTTCCTTGTTCATTGTTGGCCAATAATATCCTTGGTTAAGGACCTTTCGAATTATAGACTTGGCTCCTTCATGGCAAGCTGCATATCCCTCGTGCAATTCCCGGAGTATCCTCTCCGTCTCTGGGTATGCGACGCATCTAAGGTAAGGTGTGGAATATCCCTTCTTGTACAATATACCATCCACAATGATGTAGTTCATGGCTAACCGTTGAATCCTCGTTGCCACCACTGAGTCTTGAGGAAGGATACCTTCAGATAGGTATTGGAAAATGGGGGTCATCCAAGTAGGAGTAGAGTCTACCATCATCACGTTTGCCTGTTCCGTCGTCGAAATGAGGACCCTTTCCACAAATTGCACTTCTTGCGTAATAGGGATTCCTAACGCAAATTTACTCAATGCGTCTGCCTCTTGATTTTCTTCCCGCGGTATCGCCTCTATGTCGAAGCTCTCAAACTTTTGAACCAACGTTTTGACTTCGTGTAAGTATTTTTGCATCCTTTCTGACCTCGCGACATAATCCCCCCTTACTTGGTTGACAACCAATTGGGTATCACACTTTACACGAATGTGTTCCACTCCGACCCCTTTTGCAATGCGTAGCCCTGTAATCAATGCTTCGTACTCCGCCTCATTGTTGGTAGCTCTAAAAGTTAAAGCTAGAGCATAGCGTAATGGGGTACCCTCATTGGGAGGGATTAGTAAGAGGCCTGCCCCCGAGCCTTCTGAGTTGGATGATCCGTCCGTGTACATTTGCCATATTAAGCTAGTGTCGGTGATGGATTAGTTGGTCCTTTTCCCCCCTTCTACAGGAGGTGTTTCCTCCAACGTAGGACCTGTGGACTCAACGATGAAGTCTGCTAAAGCTTGTCCCTTAATTGCGGTTCGAGGTGCGAAATGAATTCGAAATTCCGTCAACTCTACCGCCCATTTGATCATTCTTCCCGAAGCATCGGGTTTTTGCAAGAAGTGTTTGAGTGGTTGGTTAGTCAATACGGTTACCTCATGTGCATGAAAGTAAGGTCGCAACTTTCTTGCTGCTATTACCAACGCATAAAGATACTTTTCAATGGCGGAGTAGTTTATTTCACTCTTTGACAAAGTCTTACTTACAAAATAAACGGGAAGTTGGGCGCCTGCCTCTTCCTTTATCAACACAGAACTAACTGCCACATGCTTATTGAAAGATATAAATACAAGACTTCTCCCGGGATAGGCTTTGCCAAGGGTGGTAGAGTGACTAGATGTCTTTTCAACTGCTGAAACGCCTCTTCACATTTGTCCGTCCACTCAAACTTCTTGTTAGCTCGTAAGACTTCAAAGAATGGTAATGACTTCTCTCCGGCCTTCGACATGAATCTATTCAACAAAGCTAGTCTGCCATTAAGACGTTGGACTTCTCTATGGCACGTTGGCGAGTGCATTTCCTCTATGGCTTGTAACTTCTCCGGGTTTACCTCAATTCCACGTTGACTCACCATAAAACCAAGGAACTTCCCCGATTGCACCCCGAATGCACACTTCGTGGGATTCAATCGTACTTGGTGTAGACGCATCCTTTCAAATGTCGTAGCCAAGTCCCCAGTGTGATCCGCACTTCTTTTTGACTTCACTAACATATCATCGACATAAGCTTCCATGGTCTTCCCGATGAGATCACCGAAAAGTTTGTTAACCATCCTCTGATAGGTTGCTCCCGCGTTAAGAAGTCCGAACGGCATCACTTCATAGTGATAAATATCACTATCTGCATAGAACGCTGTATGGGGGGGCGTCTTCAGGTGCCATCTTGATTTGGTTGTACCCCGAATAAGCATCCATGAAACTCATTAGCTCATGTCCTGAGGTAGCATCCACGAGTTGGTCAATCCTTGGTAACGGATAGGCATCCTTTGGACATGCCTTGTTCAAATCACGAAAATCCACACACATTCGCCATTTCCCATTTGACTTCTGCACCAGTACCGGGTTGGCTACCCATGACTGGAATCGTAATTCCTTGACGAAACCCGCCTCAATCAACTTTCCAACTTCTTGACGAATGGCTTCCTTCTTCTCTTCTCCCATAGGCCTTCTCTTCTGAAC
This sequence comes from Clarkia xantiana subsp. parviflora, assembly GCA_036873135.1. Classification (NCBI taxonomy): domain Eukaryota; kingdom Viridiplantae; phylum Streptophyta; class Magnoliopsida; order Myrtales; family Onagraceae; genus Clarkia; species Clarkia xantiana. The sequence continues at coordinate 25,324,649 of JAPTYO010000009.1, read as the reverse complement.
GATTGGCCTGATTGCTGGGTCGAGCCTCAATTCATGAGAAATGATGTCGGTGCTGATACCCGGCATATCACTCGGAGACCAGGCGAAGAGCTCTTTAAATTTCCTTAAGAGCTGGACCAGAGCCTCCTCTTGATCCTTGGGTAATAAAGCTCCGATACGAACGACCTTCTCAGGCCCGTCCACCTCAATCTCCTTCAATTCCTCTATTGGAGATGGACGACCTTTCTCCTCCCTTGGATCGATTTCCGTCACTATGTTGAGAGCTTCACCCATAGGTTTTTGATATCGGCTTCTCAGAGCGTTGACGTAACAGTGTCGGGATGCCGTCTGATCCCCCTTCACCACTCCCTCTCCAAATTTTGTCGGGAATTTCATCACTTGATGTGCTGTTGAAGGGACAATCAGGTAGGGGTTAATTGTCGTTCGCCCTAAGATCCCATTATACGCACTGGGAGCATCCACAATTAAAAAGGAAACATGTATCTCTAGCTTCCTCCGTCCTGAACCGATAACTACTGGCAAAAGGATAGACCCTAATGGATAAGAGGTCGACCCCGCAAATCCCACAAGTGGAAAATCAAGTGGCTTAAGATCCGACTTCTTTTTTCCCAATGCCGTAAAAGCTTCCAAAAACAGAATGTCGGAAGAACTTCCTCCATCCACCAATATCCTCTTCACATCACATTCCGCAATGTTCATAGTGATAACTAACGCATCGTCATGTGGGAAAACTATTCCCCTCAAATATCCTTCTGAAAAAGAGACAACTGCTTCATTGGATGAATGTGGTCGCTTCCTGGTCAGCGCAATATCTCCTGCTTGTGAGGCATACACCTCTCTAGCATTGCTAACCGTTCCTCCTGATGCGAAACCTCCATGAATCATGTTGATAATCTTTTTCTTTGGAGGATTGTCTTCGACCACCTTCTTACCCTTGTCCTGAGTCGACGGAGGCGGAGGAGGAGCAGGACTGCGTGGCCTTTTATTTGGTTTTTCCACGAACTCCTTCAAATGACCTTGTTGGATCAGTCTCTCTATGTCCTTTCCCAATATAATGCAATGGTCCGTGTGATGTCCCTTGCACTGGTGGTACTCGCACCATCGATCTGAATGACCTCCCAGTTGGGCACCAAGCTTCTTTAGAGGCGGAGGGGTGTCCAGGCCCTTTTGTCTCATTTCGTGTAGGATCACCGAAAACTCCCTATTAAGTGGTGTAGGGTCTACCGTGTGGACCTCGTTCGAACGATGGCGATTATCATCAATACGCACACCGCTTCTGGGAGTATTCCCTGGAGGAGTCCAATTTGCAGTAGGACGACGGGACGTTGGTTGAACAGGTTTATCCGTCTTTTTCTTTGCCTCTCCCCCCATCGACTCTACAGCCTTTTTGTTTTTGCGGAACGACCTTGTTTGCTCCAGATCAATATAGGACTTCACACGAGCAGCTAACTCCTCTAAAGTGTAGACCGGCTTCAGAGTCATATTATCTTCCAATGAAGCACCCAAGCGTCCGAGATTCCGCGTGAATGCCCTAATAATCTCCTTTTCCCCCAAGTCCTCGTCTATCTCAGCCAAATTTTGATTGAAACGAGCGTAGTAGCTCGCCAGGGTTTCGTCATGTGCCTGTCGAACGTCATCTATCGAATTCGAACCTTTAAGCAACTGTCGGGCTCCTAAGTAGCGCTGGAGGAATTTGGACTTTAGGTATTGCCAGGAGGTTACAGAGCCCTTCGGCAGGCCAAAGAACCAATGTGACGCTGCCCCCGCCAAGGTGGTCGGGAATAGCAATGCAATATGATTCTCATCTTTGGTACGCCCTAGTAATGATGCCTCATGCTGTTGTACATGTTCGACTGGGTCACCATTCCCCGAGTAACTAGGGATTTCAGCTGGCGTCACACTTTCTGGTATGATGATGTCGACCAACTCCTGGGAGAACGGATGTGAGGCCCGGTCCCTCAAGTTATGCATTATCTTAACTTTTGACTCTTCCATTTTCTTGGCGATTAACGCCTCGATCTGCTCAGTAGTTATCCCTCCCCCATCTGGTGGAATAGGAACCCGTGGAGGCAAAGGGGGGGACATTACAGTAGGGGGTACTGGGTGATACGGAGGAGGAGGAGGAGGAGGAGGAGGAGGAGGAGGAGGAGGAGGAGGAGGAGGAGGAGGAGGAGGAGGAGGAGGAGGAGGAGGAGGAGGAGGAGGAGGATAGTGGGGATATTGCGGCTGAGAAGGAACTTCTCCTTGTCTAATGGTCGGAGATGATGACACCAACGGTGTAAACGGGACTTGAGATGGAGGTGGTACCGGCATGCCACCCTGTGCCCTTATCCTTTCCCTATAAGCCAATAACGCGTCCAGAGCAGCCATAAGGTCCGGGGTTACCTGGACACTCCTTGGGACACCACCTTGAGTAGGCATTGTGTACGGAGGAACTTCGTATGGTGGAGGCCCATAAGGTGGTACTCCGTAGGAGGGCATTCCATAAGGAAACCCATACGAAGGAGCTGGACCTTGTGATGGCATTCCCCTAGCATTTGTTCGTGGTGCCAACGGAGTTGATGCTGAGGATGACAATTCTTCCTGAGGGCGGGGAGGTCCCTCTTGACGGTTAATCGGACGGGATGGGCCTTGAGGTGGATTTGTGGGCCGAGTTGGTTCCGCTGGATGATCTCTTCTTGATGACTGACGAGGACCATTAGAAGGAGCCCCCGTAGTTTGTCGGCTAGCTGCCATACTTCGCGTAATAGCCACGGCTTTTCGTAAGAGTTCCCACAGACGGCGCCAATGTTGGATCTTGATCTTCCACGCTGAACCAAGACTCGACCTTCGGTGCGTCCGGGCCTGCACAAAGGGACAGATCGGGTTGGACCCGATGATCCCCCTCCGACGCTCAAGTCAGTTCCCAGAAAACGAATATCTAAGAACTGAAAGTATAGAGAGTATGTATGTTCGAAAGTGTAACCTTGATAGGATATATGCAAACCTATTTATAGTGGAGGGCTGGGTGCATGCATTGATGATGTGCCGACCTTCGTACATGGAAAGTTATATATTGATTGTTGCTCTTCGGGAAATTATTTATTATACGCGGAGCCATTAAATATTCAGTATGAATTGAATTCCTTATTAGGAAACTCGATTTTAGGAAGGTGAATATCACACCCTTCCGTTTTACGAAGTCAGTCCTTTGGACGGCCCTTCTTTTAATAGAGATGGATCGACCCTCCCCATTAGTGGAGAAGAGTCGATCCTCTCCATTAAGTAGAGAGGGGTCGACCCTCTCTATAGTGGGGAAGGGTCGACCCTCCCCTATTGGTGGAGAGGGGTCGACCTTCCACCAGCGGAGAGGGGTCGACCCTCTCCACTTAGTGGAGGGGGTCGACCCTCTCCACCAGTGGAGGGGGGTCGACCCTCTCCACTTAGTGGAGGGGGGTCGACCCTCTCCACCAGTGGAGGGGGGTCGACCCTCTCCACTTAGTGGAGGGGGTTCGACCCTCTCCACTTAGTGGAGGGGGGTCGACCCTCTCCACTTAGGGGAAAGGGGTCGACCCTCTCCACTTAGGGAGAGGAGTCGAGTCTCCTATGTAGTGGGTGTCGACCGACATGTTTCGTTGAGCCTTTCGTGGTTCGTCCAAGGTGAATACCCGCATTAGACACGGACCCATATCCATCAAGTAGACATATATGTCCTGCAAGCATTAGCTAATATACATATATAGGTGTTAGTACCATAATTATATATGTACTGTTACCCTGAATAGTCGCGCATTGCCATGTTGGTCATGCGTGTATATGTCGTTTAGGCATGTATTATACAGGTTGCGTGGGCACGTACGTAAGGGCCGTATAAGATATGTAGATGTTGAGTGAGGTATACCACTTGCAAGTTGTACTAGGTTGGTTGTGTTTGCTCTACCAAGCTTTGTACATAGTTGTTGTTCCCCATGTTTGGGTTGAGGTCATGCTGGGTGTTGTTCCCTGAACCTTTTATATATACGTTTGATGTTGTCGAATAAACCTGTCATGATCATAGTAGAAATGCATGATAACTCGTTAGTAATGTTTCATACCTTGTGTTACCATAGTTGTTCGTATATATTGGACTTGCATGATAGGATTGATTTCCTTGTTGTAATGGATATAACATCTGTAGCTGTGACAATAGGACGCGTGTCGCTATGTGTCATGAATGCCCATCTTGTTTTGATATCCAAGGAATGGCATGATGAGTGTATTGAGTACTTGTCATGTTTATAGATAGTAACATAGACCATAAGATAGCAATGCGTTTGGTGTTGGCACTTGGCACGAGGGCACTTGGCACGTAGAAGAGTCATCTTGACGAGATTAGACCTTAGTTTATACCGTCTCTTAGTTCCACTCTAAGGCGACGTTGTGACAAGACGCTACTTGTTCTATACTATGCGTTTTTCCTTCCGTCAGTTGGGCACACCCCGCGTGACGTTGTTGCAAAGCTTTCCATGGTTAGACCCGTACATACTTTGTGATGCTACTACGTCTCCACTTGGTTAATCCAAGGGACGGGACAAATGTCCTATCCATACGCCTTGTAATTTTTTACCGTCTCTTGAACCATTTCAAGGCGACGTTGTGGCAAGACGCTACTTGCACTATGCTATGCGTTTTTCCATCCGTCAGTTGGGCACACCCCGCGTGACGTTGTTGCAAGGCTTTCCATGGTTAGACCCATACTTACCTTGCGATGCTACTGCACCTCTCCATGGTTAGTACAGAAGGGTTGTACAAGACCACTTTAGAGTGACTTGCAGTTTTTACCGTCTCTTGGTCCACTCCAAGGCGACGTTGTGGCAAGACACTACTTGCTGAGTTTGGTGTGTTTTATCCGTTATATGCTCACGGGCAATATAGCGTTGTACAAGACTCGACTTGTAGGGTTGGAGAGTTTTTCGAACATGGTGGGCTCCTGCTAGCGTATATACATGAAGTTATCCTAACAAGGAATACGTCTTCATGGCGTATGAACCCTTAAGAGGATATACATACTTTGAGAGTGCATGAAGCTGCCCTAACAAGGAATAAGTCTTCATGGAGTATGAACCCTAAAGAGGATATACATACTTTGAGAGTGCATGAAGCTGCCCTAACAAGGAATAAGTCTTCATGGAGTATGAACCCTAAAGAGGATATACATACTTTGTAGATTTGTGGGGTTTTCGTCTAACAAGAGGACTTCCTCCACGATGGGGTGATCAGTCCCACCTGTTGCCGCATCCTGTTTTGAACTCAGGGAATGGCTATGAACATGAGGATTTGCCTCTAACAAGAGGATTTCGCAGCATTTCATTTTGTAGTTGTGAACATGGGGGTTGCCCTCTAAGGAGGATGTTGCAACATGTCACTTTGTAGTTGTGAATCATGGAGGTTGCCCTCTAAGGAGGATGTCGCAGCATGTCACTTTGATAAATCTTGGTTTGAACTCAAGATGTAGTATGTTGTTGACGTTATTCGGGGTAGTCGTCGTTATAGATAGAGAGCGTTTTTATGCTCATTGTTGATGTTGATAGTAGATATGTCGTCGTATGATATAAGTCGTTTGTTGTACATAACGCGATAGCTTGTATTGTTGATGCGAGTAATATGCCCGTAGTTTGCTACTTGGCGTAATTCCAAGGTAGTAAGCATAATGTAGTATGTACCTACAAAAGTAAATTAACTTCATTAGATACTTAGTGTATGTACAATGGGTTGCGGGAAGGCGTCAACTGATCGCTCCTTCCGAAATGTAGCAAGGCTAGTAAACATAAACTACACTTAGAGTGCTAATTGTATTTAATCTAAGAAGACTTAAAGTAGATATGCAAAAATGAAGATAAAGGGATTGATAGTGTTTTCGCTGCCTTCGTGGTTGGCTTGATGGCGATTGTGGTTGTTTGGATATAGATTGCATCAATACTCGATGATGTTTCTGAGTAGAGTACATTGCTGTTTTGATAGTTGAGTTTGTACCTACGAAGAGGATTGCACTTTGTCAGATAGTTGCAATATTTACAAGTTTGCAGAAATATGGAGTTATGAATTTTCTTTTAAGTAATGCATATAATAGATAGAATAAAGGAGTCTGATACGAGGACTCCTTGGTTGTGCAGGAAACTTCCCTAAGTGCGGACGCGATAGGTGTGGACGCGACAAGTGCGCACATGTCGGGAGCAGAGCTTTTTCAAGTACCACCCGCTATATGTGTTTGTGAATATGTACTTATAAACAACGACTATGCCTTGTTGTATGCGTCCTATAGTTGATACGCGTCGATGCCTCCTTAGCGTGATGTACATGTCTATATATGATCGTTGCTTGGTGTTGTTTCTAAGTGAAGAGCTAATGTTTGAGTAGAATATTCGCTGAGATGTCGCAAGTTATAGTTAACTTGGAGACTTGTTGCGATCAAGCAAATGATATATACGCGACCATTTATTGGCTTAGATGCCTAAGTAGAATGTCCATAGATAGGGAATTCCAGAGAGTGTTGCATACATCTCCACCTAGTGTTGTTCTCTAGATACGGTGTGTCATTGAGAAATCTCTTGGATGTACATATAACCTGTCTCAAATTAGTCGTAATACTTTGAGATATATATTGGTTAGGGAATAGAATGGAGTTATAAGTCTCCTCATATGGCTCTATCGCCTGCAATGCCAATCTGACTGGATCAGACTATTCGCGACTAGTCTGTTCCGTTCAGCTTGGATTTTGTTTTGACTAAATCAGGCTACCCTGAGTAGATATCCTATTCAAGTGGTCTGTTTTATTCATAATAGTACTGTTGTGGAGTTGTTACCTCATACCTGATTTTACCTTTGGCAGTAACGCGTGTTACCTGGACCTTGTTCAAGTATAAGAGATCTTCCTTTGAGGGCGATGCTTGGTGTTTCCCTCTTGGGACCAATCCTTATAGGATGTTGAATTTGTATTCCTCGTCGGTTCATTTTCTTAGAGGAGCGGTACCACGTGTTCTTGCAATGATTCATTTTTTCACTTCGGTGGAATGCCAAGCACTTGTCAGCTTGGTGCCCCCCAAGTCTCTTGGTAGTCGCATTGTTGTTTCTTGATATAGTATAATGATTGTATCCTGTACGGGGGATGTTGTGTCCTGTATGCTGGGGTTCAGCAAGATGCCCCCGCTCTTGCGTCGAGTGTTGAGCGTGTCTCTTGGTGGCTGTCATGCAGCCATGCTCATTCTTGAGGAAGACTTGTAAATTCGCCCTCCTCTCTTCTTGCATTTTGATGCAATTTTGTTTGTTGCTAGGAGTGGGTAAGAGTAATTTTTCCCTCTCTGATGCGCGTTGCGCGCTGGTGAATATAGTGTGTACGCTTTGCGTTGTATGCTTTATGTGTTTACTTCCAAGGGGCCTTAGTTTACTTGATGTGTTTCTTCATACACTTGTGACTCTTCACGGGGTTGTGTCTGTGTGACTATTGTGCACATGGTTGAGAGATGTTAAACTGGTGGAATCCTCCTCTTCTCCTTTGTTGTGACCGAAGATGATGTTTTGCTGTCAGCGTACGTTTTGAGTGGTACGACCCTTCTTGTGTGCTTGACAAGGGTAAATTTGCTGGATGTTGGAAATAATTCTCTAACTCTTCTCACATGATGGGTTTGGCACAGGCGTGCGTATAACATAGGAGTCCCTCCTGAATTCCTTTCTTCCGCAATGGTGGTTGCGTTGTCACTTGGGTGATGCCCCCGCCTTGTTTATTACTACAGCACGATTTTTAGTCTTGTGCGCATAGAACGCTTGAGGCTCCATTGCATGGGTGTAGTTGGTGCATGCCCCCGTTGGGGATTTTCGGGAAAATCTAGGATTTGTGCAGATGCGTTGGGAGCGGACACGTCGAGTGCGGACGCATCGGGCGTGGACACGTCGGGAGCGGACGCGTCGGGAACGGACCTGTCAGGAGCGGACGCGTCGGGTGCGGCACGTCGGGTGCGGTGTTGTGCTACAATTTCCTTCTCCCGGTATTGAGGCTATTTTTGATTATCGAGTGTTGCAACATCCTTCGTAGGAAGTGTTGCATTTTAGTTTCCTATCTGCGCATCGTCGGAGGTCGAATTCTCGTATACCCATGACTTGGGTTTGTTGTAAGGATGCGGATGCGCGTGCTTGCCGGGTATTGATTAGGGTACACCGCAAGTTGGGGCTACATGCGCTTTGGAACTGTACGCACCCTTCAAATGTGCGCACTTTGGAAATGCGCGTGTCTGTGCACTTTAAGGTTGCTTGATTGGTAGATCAGTACGGATGCGATCCTTTGATGATCGTAAAGGAATCCTTGGCAGGAAGTGAACGTGGATGTAGAGGTTGTCCCCATGTCTCTTCTTGATGACGTGCTTCTACGTACGGAGTGTATGAGTGTGTTGCTTCATGCCTTGGCTGTTGGTACTGGTATGTACCTTCAGAATACTGTCCTCCTCCTCCTTGGTACGGTGTCTCTTGTCGAGTAGTGTCGCGTGACACTTCCCTTGCCGGCGCGGCCTGTCCGTAGACTGGCGGCGGAGGTGGCGGTAGTGGCGGAGGTGGTGGAGCATATCCTTGATTTTCTGAATCCTAACCACTCTTCAAGTGCAACCATCATGGAGGGTGTGACTGGTGGCGGTGGGTTTGCACCTCCTTCTTGTTGCTGAACTCCTTCAGCTGGCATCCCGTAAGGGAACTCTTCATTGATGTGCGCCCTAGGCTCGAACCCGGGAGGGGGTGTTACACGTGCTGCGTTCTGGATTTCCGGACCGTGCTGTGTGGCAGGCACGCTTCTGGTTGGCACGGAGGAAGCAGTGGATGTGGCTTCGGGGATGTGCGAAGGTCCAGGCTGACATCTCGTCGGCTTCTTGCTTGTGGTTGTAGCTTTCTTTGGGCGGCCAGGGCCTCTCTTCTTCTCCTGTGGGTTGACATCATCCGGAGGAGGTTGACTGCTTGCCATAGCTCGTGGTGCGATATAGCTTTTTGTTCGAATCTCGCGGACGACGCCAAGTGTTGCGTCCAGATCCAACCGGGGAGTCGGACTCTTCGGCACTTCAGGTTGTGATTGTGTCGGGTTGTCGGATGACGACTGCAGGCTGTCGGCTGACAGTAGCGGGTTGTCGACAATGTGCACTTCGCCGGCTTCACGTAGTCTTTACCTGCGCAAAGGACAGTAACCAGCACGGAGAGGGGGGTGGTGCTGGTTGAGCTCTCTCCGATGCTTAAATAAGAGTCTAGAGAGAGAAAGTTTCTAGAGAGAGGTCAGAGCTCCAAAGCCAATCTCTTGAGAATATGTCTTGAAATGGGTGGCCGAGGTCCCCTATTTATAGGCAACCTTAGATTCGAGCCCGGTTTTTGTGCGGTTCGACGCCGGTCTTAAAGGAATATATGAACTATCGTCTGGTTTGATTAAGTTTGGCTTTGGGAGACTCCTTGCTCAGTGTACGTAAACAGGGTAGCGCGTGGTACCTAAACAGCAGTCCGAACCCCGTCGGACTTAGGCAATTCAACGGGGTTCGGATTGCCAGTGGACAATCCGGTGGTTCGGTCCGGACGCGCATGCCGGGCTTCCGGACCGTTTTGAACCACGGGTGACGCGTTTGGATCCGTTATGTGATTTTCGACGTGTTTACGAAGTCCGGAATAAAAATACGAACCCGAATTGGGCAGATATCCATCAGTAATCTTAGGATTATAAATTTTATTCAAAATACATAACTCGTAACATGTTTAGTCTAAACTTGGAGTGATTATATATCTTTCGATATATATTATAAATTGTTTGTTGTAGGTGAAAGAGAATATACACTTAAGTAAATTAAAAGTTCAGAACGGTTTGAATAATAAAAAGATAAGAATTAAGAAACTGTGATTAAATTGTATAAGTTTGTAAATAAACTTTTTAAAATGAAAGAAATATGTCAAAGGGAAGTGTTAAATAAAATGAAACTTAATAATTAAATCAAGTCCTTTTAGTTTCTAGTATTTGAGTTATACTAAATATAAAGATTTTTTAAAAATATATATGTAAAATTACCAATATTTTAAAAACGCTTGTATCAGTGAGGTGGGTGGTTTCTAGGATGACCGGACTAAGGGTGCGTTTGGCAGTGCATTCCAAGTGCTTTTGCACTTAAAAGCACTTTGGACGAAAGCTGAAGCGTTTGGTAACACGCCTTCAAAGTGTTTTTTTTTTCAAAGCTCTTCTTTCTGAAAGTCGTTTTATCAAAACAGCTAGGGTGCTGCTTTCTAAAAGTCACTTTCTGGAAAAACACTTTTGTTATGTTTTTATATTTCAATTTTGCCTTTAATCTTTTTTTTTATAAATCCTAAACTACCATCAAATAAATATTTACTTTTTTTTATATAAAACTTAACAATTAACTTTACTTCTTCTTATAAAATAAATAAATTTATATATAAATAAAATTTTAATTAAAAACATACATTATTATTATATACTATAATAATTATTTATATTTGTTATTACAATATTATAATGATAATAATTATAAGTAGTAGAAATATCAGAGAATTATATAGCGTTGAATAATTTTCTATATAATATATATGACAAGTATATCTATGAATAAAATAGTTTATACAATATATATGCATGTTAGTATGTATAAAACAATATACATGCACTAATATTGAATTAGTAAATGCAAAGTTTTGATAATTATATTCGATAACACTCTACTAGGGGTGTAAACGAGCCGAGTCGAGTATCTGTCAAGCTTGACGCGACTCGATTATAAAGTACCGATCTCAAAATTGGTCGAGCTCAAATTTCTGGAACTCAAATCGCAACTTGATTATAAAGTATCGATTTCGAAATTGGTCAAGCTCAAATTTTTGAAACTCGAACTCGACTCGCATCCAAGCTCGACATAATTGAGTTTGACTCGACTAGTTAGCCAATTATACATCACAATATGTTAGCATTTTCTATGACTGCCTGACTCGACCCGGAAGCTCATTATATATCGCAATAAGATAACTGAGTTCGACCCGTCAATAACTCAGATAAATTATGCATACTATAAAACTAGATTAGGCTCGCGAGTACTTCAAGCCAAGTATTATTAAGATTGAGGTCAACTTGACATACCAAACAACTCAACTCGAGCTTGTCCCGACTCGAAATTTTCCGAGTCGAATTCGAATTTCGACCATGTTGATTCCAAGACTCCAAAATTTTATGTTTATTAAATTTTATTTATTGCATTTTAATTATAACAAGTTTTATTTTTATTTTAAATTACATATATATTTTATATAAATACCTATTGTAAAATATAAAAAAAAAAAAACATATTTTGTGTTAATCGTGTAAAATAATATATAATACTATTTATTTACTATATAATTATACAGTTAATAATTAAATATATATTCAAAGTAAAGTTTAAGCTAAATATGTAATCAAACTCATATTTAGAAAAAACACTTTCTAATGCAATTTTAAAATGTCACTCTTCCAAGCATTGATTGCATTATCTTTATCTACCTTTTTCTAATCTACTTTTAATAAAAACACTTTTACAAAATAAGAGCACCGCCAAACTCACCCTACTCAATCTTTATTTCTAAATTTTCAAGTCTATATCAATTTGAAATTTTTTGTCATGTAAACTAGCTAACCGACATCGGTTTATTCAATACACCCTAGTTTTCACTCGTCTAACGGGTTTGGCAATGCATTATGATCTTTCATTACAACCATACCGTTAGTTTGACTGGTTCACGCGGTCTGCGCCAGTCCGATCGTTACTTCGTTAGTCCAATCCAGGTTTCAAAATATTTGAAATCACATTTAAAATTATAATAATTAATAGAAAAAAAGTATGATTCCGAGAATCTTGGATTGATTTATGGTAACTTTTTGCATCTTCTAAGAGCCAATGTCCTTTCGGAGCTGAGGCTAAACTAAACACAACCTCTCATTTTATTTTATTTTCAGTTTGAATTTTTTTAATGATCTATCTATCTATCTATCTATCTATCTATCTCGAGTCCTGCAGTTGGAATATTATTCCCTCCATGCCACGCCATTTAAACCCAACCAGGCCAACTTTGGTCGGCCAATTTGCATTCAGAATCTTCTCCACCAGTTATTAAACCTAATATTTCTTTAACCAATATATTTCTAAATCATAATTTATTTCATGGAAGTTTCCCGTAAAGCTAAAGTTAAACTTTGTGATAAAGTTATCCTTTTTTAATCTTTAAAAAATAATTGTTTAGTGATTCAATACTTCATCAATTAACTTTAAGTTTCGAGTTTGAGTCAGGAGAATGAAAAAATATATTCATAATTAGCATATTATTTGTTATGGACTGATTTAATATGAGTGAAGATTATTTTTTGTAATTTGTTTAAACGACTAGAATGTTACCCTCCCAATGAGAACCCCTACCCACGAAAAAAATAGTATAAGATATTAGTTTTTTCAAGTGGGATTTTTTTAAAATATTTTTCCCTCTTCAACTTCACTTTAAATTTCACATTTGATAATTAAAGGCTTATTAAGTTAAACGTTGATAATTCGATAGATTCCAACAATACCGGTGTTCAAGGATTGATCATTGACTTGTTGATTGTTCGCGAGTCGAACTTACTCTCATTTTATAAATTTGATCTAATCTAGTCTCTACTTGAAATGCATAGAAATTAGTTGTTGCAAGTTAATGAAATTTATTCATATCAGATATTGTAAATTGTCTCATACAAGACGTTTGTATGAATAATACGAGATTAAATAAACTACGAGATGTGAGCTATGTAATGTAGTATTAGATTCAGTGTTTTGGTTATGTAGTAATATATGAAGTGTAATGTTAGATATATTATAGTGTTTGGTGTGCTTTGTTGTGCCTTGTAATGTGATTTATTATTATTATATTAATGTATATGAGAGCACACTAAATCTTAATATGATAATATTTAAACAAATATTTGTTTTGAGAACAACTAACTTACTTCTTAAACTTTGTATTTTGTGTTTAATACTATAGTCTATTCATAACTATAAAAACTAATTATTTAAAACCAAATCCGCATAGCTATTAAAATTCTATTAATTGAAGATTATGTATAGTTTTAAAAGATAATTTCATAAAAAATGGCATGAAAAAACTTTACTCATTCTATAGGAACATCATGTGCATTATTCTTTATTATAATAATTATAATAACATTTGAATAAACTATAGATATCATACAAAATAATTTATCTATTATTAATAAATAATAATTAAATAATATAAACTTTGTAATCTTAGATGTAGTCTCATAATACATCTATTTTTTTCATAAATATAACCTTACATTATAATGAATTTTATATTTCAATACTCATTACATTGCTTGGTTTACCAAACAACGTAATATGAATTTAATGTGAGACTTAATGTGAGATTTAACGGCATGTTTAATTCGTGGAATTGAGAATAAGGAATAGGAATATGTAATATTTGTTGGATCCTTCCCTCGTGGGAGAGTCGGGTCCTGATGTATGCGCTTCGGGTCGTCGAGGTAGCGGGTCTTCGCACGTGCCGGGATACGTGCGTCTTCAGATACCTGCACGAGGGGCAGTATCGCACACCACACAGGGGGGGGAGGGTGGAGTGCGATGAGCCATCTTCGAAGCTTAAATTAGGATTCTAGAGAGAGAAAGTTTAGAGAGAGGTCAGAACTTCGGCGTCAACTTAATTGTGAAATGAATGATCAAGGCCCCTATTTATAGGAAACCTTGAGATCAAACCGGGTTTTGAACGGTCCAACGTCGGTTTAGTTGTGAAAAAGTGAACCGGACATGGATGAGCAAGGAGTTGACGTCGGAGAGTCCGATACGTGTCGTACGCGCGTATATAGGAGTCGCGCGGACTTCTAGGCGTAATCCGGACCGGAGTCCGGATTGTGGACAATCCGGACGAGTCCTATGCTTGAGGTACGCGCGCGCGTACCCGTGCCGTTTTAGACTTGCGGGTAATTATTTTGGAACCGTTTAGTGGGTTTGACGTGTAGGTGAGGTCCGAATCATTATAAAACGAACCTGAATTGGACGTATACCCATCTTTTGCCCCGAGTCAAGTAATGGCGTGACCATTGCCTGAGTATATTTTCGATAGGGTATACGTTCAATTTAAGTTCGGGTGTTACCTCGGCGTGGACTTACCGTCCGTTAGCGCGTGGGCCTTAACGTCGCGTGTCCCGCACTTCGTTTAATAAGGGCGACTATAGGTGCTGACATGGTTAGCGCAGCAAATGTACGTATATGCCATGTCTATATGTAATGATGTAGGACTATGTATGCAATGTAGACGTGAACACTAACGAGTGTACGGCCATAGTATACGCGTGCATATGCATAGATGCGTGATATATAATGTCATGATAATAAACATGTATATATGATCATTTATATATATATGGTGACAGGGATGTACCCGGGACCTCCACATGCACCCGGGACAACCTCACCGTGAGAAGTACCCTCCACTATACGTGGCTCACCAACATCATCGAAAACTAACTCGTATTCACGAGTATCAGCCTCAACACCAGTAGGGACACTCGCCTCAACAATCGGGGTGGCATCCGCCACAAAAACAGGAGGAACGATCCCGTCCCTAAGACGTAAAGCAGCCACATGCCCAACGGCAAAAGTAGAATACATACCCAATTGATCAAATCTTAGATCGGGGGCAAGTGATGGATATGTGCCCAATTCGGGTTCGTATTTATATTTCCAACCTCGCAAAAACGTCAAACCCACGGAAACGGCTCAAAGTACTATACCCGCAAGTAAAAACGGTCTGAACGGGTAATACGCTCGTTCGGACCGGACTCGTCCGGATTGTCATTAGACAATCCGGAGGTCCGGATTGCTGCCGGCGACGCGCACATTTTTACCGACGTATTTCTACACTAAGTCTGAGTTTTCCAATAGCCAACTTCGATTAAATCCGACACCGGTTCACATTTTATTATTAAACCGGAGTCGAACCGCACAGACTCGGGCTTCGATTCAAGAGCTCCTATATATAGGAATCTTGATCACCAATTTCATTTCAAGTCACTTCAAGAATGGCTTAGGAGCTCTGACTTCTCTCTACTTTATCTCTCTAGAATTGCTCTCATTGAAGCATCAGAGAGGGTTCATCGAGTACCACCCCCCCTCTCCGCGGTCTCGATATTGCCCCGTGTGCAGGTGTTAGGAAAAATACGCGCATACTCAGCTGGGCGCACGTACATACATACACCGCAACACATGCGCGTACATATATAACAACGAATAGTGTGCTAACACTCCGGGACGCCAACGCCTTGTCACGCGAACAATTACACATACAAACACTCAAACACTTAGCCATTTTGAGGGCTTGTGGATCGCCAACAGTCTGACTCGCCGACAGTCCGACTCGTCGACAGTCCGATACTCCGACAACCCGACATCCCGACACGCCGACATCCCGACATCCCGACACGCCGATAGACCGATATTCCGATATTCCGACAGTCCGACGCACAGACATTCCGACATCCGCGGGTTCTGATACCCCGGTTAGGACTATACACACCCATTCGACAGCCCGTTAGTCCACGTGGATCAGGTCGAAAAAATATTAATATGATATTGTTTGGTTGACATGAGGAATAGGGAATGAGGAAATTCAATGTTTGGTTGATATAATGTTATTTGTAAAGGAATGGAATATGCATAACAGACATATATACCTTTTGTCATTTTATTAATTAAATTTAATAATATTAAACATGAAAGTCAAATCATAGATATATTATTAAACGAAAATTGATTTTTTTATGCTAAAAATCATAATTTTTTACAAAATATTTTAAAAAATAAATTATTTTGTGTAAAAAACAATTTTTTGTAATATTGTAAAACTATTTTTTTGTCATGTTGTAAAATTTAGATAACTAATATAATATATATTATAACATGAAACAATCAATGATCATATTAATTAATATTATTGTAAAGCATGACAAAGTCTATACGTTCAACAATGCTCTAAAAAAAAGCCCAAAAAAACATGAATTCCCCTATAGTCCCTCTACTGATCAATAACCAATAACAATAAGTAACAATCAATTGTCTAACAACATATTGAGGCTAAGTAAACGTTTGTAAACCATTATTTCTCTTGTTGTGTACGTCCAGCTTATTAAGTATGAAGAAAACAATGCAACACTGTTTTATTAAGTACGAAGCAAACTTACTGTTTTATGAAGCATTCACGATCAGTAGGTACATGGAAAGCAGTAGTTCAATCAAGGAAGTAGGACAGTCGGTAAGGCGATCAAGGACGATAGTAGTCAATGTTGGCGGCAGTTGAAAAATAGTAAAAAATAAGAATTAGGAATCCTTATTCCTTACAATTAATAAACCAAACAATATAATAGTAATATCATTCCCTATTTCTAATTCTATTTTTTGAACCAAACATGCTGTAAATTTCACATTACAATTTTACATCTATCCAAACACCCGTATTTCTTTGAACCAGACATCTGAGATATTGCAGGCTGTATATATCTCAATTTTCAAATATATACCATCATTATTATTATTATCATCATCACTTAAAAAGTCCACTTGGCTCTTCTTTAATTATGAGGCTGCGATGCAAATTGGCTAGTAAAGATACCGTGAGTCGCAAGATATATTATTCTTAATATTGTATTTGTGAAACACTCGAATTCAGGCACGAAGTTTTGTTTTTTTTAAGTGGCGAGAATTGAGATATGACTACATTATTTTATTAAAGTAAAAAAAAATCACAATGGAGAAATATAAATTTTAAAGTGCTAAATTAAAAATAATTACATCTTTCATAGGCAAGAGTATACATCATCCAAAGTTGACGGGCAATTATCCTCTCACCCTAACGTCGAATCAGAGAGCGGTTTGGTTGATTGCGAGGAACTATTTGTCTATGAAGTATGAACAATATCTAATAATTTATCACATTTTTTCATCATGTTGTACATATAATTCATTTCATTCAAATTATACGATACAATATTAATAGAACAAGTGATTTGTACATTTGGAAAATTTGAACTAGTAAAATGTTTAAATAAAATTTGTTAGTGATTTGTCTAATTGCTGAAATATATGAACTAACAATTTAATAACTAATATATATTAATATATATAGATTCATGAGAATAGAAAGGATTAGAAAATGATATATATGCAAGGAAAAATGACTTATAATTGCAAAATCGTAACAGGGTTTTCCCCGAGAAAAGCTTAATGATTAAATGGCGGGTTTATATATACAATGTTGATCAAATTTATATATGATTAAATGGCGGGTTTATATGATACCAAAAGTCAACATTTAACCATATGTATATATAAACCCGCCATTTAATCATATACAGTGTCATATATTTGATCAATGTTGACTTTTGGTATCATATGTTTTTTTTAAAGACTTTTCGTGGCATATGTTTGCATTTTGTAGATTTTTTGTGCATCTTGACTGTTAAGTTTGACCGTTAAATATTTTTATTTTGTTCAATATTGTCTTCAGCTTTATATTCATAAGTTTTGAGTTTTACAATTTAATTCCTATTGTTTTCTCCGGTCACCGTCCAAGTCCGCCACTACCCAATGCCGCTGACCACCACCCAAAGCCGCAAACCACCACATATCGGAGCCGACAACCATGAACGGGCCCGGCCACCACCAAATCGGGGCCAACCACCACCCCAATCGGAGCCGGCAATCCCAATTTGGGCCACAGAGGGCTCCAGATCGGGGCTTCTGGCTCCAACGGAGCCAGATAGGTCTCAATTGGATCCCTATATGGCTATGGTCGGAGCTCGATCAGGGGTCCCCGATCTGGAGCCCTCTATGGATCAATCGGAGCTCGATCAGGGACCCCCGATCTGGAGCTCTCTGTTGAACAAAATAAAAGTATTTAACAATCAAACTTAACGATCAACTAACAGATGCACCAAAAATTTACAAAATGCAAACATATGACACCAAAAGTCTAAAAAAAATTTAACACAAAAAACTAACTTTAATCAAATATATAACAAAAAAACCATTATATATATATATATATTATATATATACTTTATGCGAAGCATTAACTAATTAGGAAGCTACAGTTGAAGTAGCACATCATGCAAGTTGCCATAGCGCCGGTGATAATTAAATTGGTTGATGTGTTTTAATTAGTCCCACTCTCAAGTCCCAACAGGCCAACATTGTATATTTATTTATTGCAATGCACTAATAATAATAATAATAATAACACGAGGCCCACACTTGTGGTTATTTTATCGTTTTATTAATGTAAACAAAATTTTATGTTCGATTATGTACAGTGACAATAATTTGGAGGCCTAACCTAACATCTTCTATTAATATTAGACCTAATTTTGTAATTACATGAATCTGAGAGGCTTGTTAGTTGTTCCTATGAATGAAATATGAAATATAAGTATTTAGAGGACAAATTGACACTTGCCTTCTAGGGTTCACCATGTTCAATAGGATTAAAAAAAAAAAAAAAACTTATGACATTTATATTATATATATTTGTATATAAGAAAAATATTTTACTAAGAGAAATTATTATTTTTGAAAAGAAAACAAACTAGGATTAATTATATGAAATTTTTAGTTTGCAATCACCCGGGGCGTAGCCATATAGGAGAACGGGGGACATTTTGTCCAATTTTCTATTTTTTTAAATAAAAATTATAATTATTATTATAATTATAATAATAATAGTTATTATATATATATATATATATATATTGTTACATCCTTTTGGTTCTCTCCCTTCTCTCACCTAAGGTTTCTTTAGTTGGTTCATCTTCCTCCATCGTTTCAACTGTCGTTTTCTTCTATCTTGCTGATTGGTGGTGTTATGTGTCCCCTGACCTTCTTATCCAGTTATCTGATGTGGCAAACAACGATTGTTTGCATGTCTTGTTTTCGTGTGAGAGGTGCATAGTGTATAGTTTAGGCAATCATTATATAGTGTTCTGCCATGAAATCTGCTTCATTATCATCGTAGTCTTAATTCCATCTATTTACTGCAACGAGTATTTGTCCCCCTACTTACTCACAAAATCACACCTACCTCGTCCCAATTTAATTCCATGGGAATCCTTCGCCGTGTTCTATTTGGACGTTTTCTCTCTCATCGTCGAGTCAGAGAAGACGTTGTTTGTCGGTTTATGGCGGTTAATTGGAGAGTTGATGAAGTTCCATAAGTCATTCGCAGAGAATATGGGCTTTGGATCTCCATTTTATCATATGAGAACCAAGTCGTAGAGGTGTTGCAAAATGGGACTTTTAATGTCCAGTGCATGATCCTGCATCTTTGGCGGCCAGATCCGATTCTTCCAAGCACTGAAGCTGATTTTTCTCGTGTTGAGTCATGGATCAAACTACAGGGAATCCCCATAACCCTAATGCCAGATGAAAAAATAAATTTGGTCGCATCTCAGGTAAGTGAAGTCTTACAAATTGAAGTCACGACAGAGCGCACTTGGACCACTGCCTTCCCCAGGATTAGGGTTCGCACGAATCTCCTGGAACCGGTGGTGTCCTCAGTTGGAATTACAGATGTGGGCATTTCTGTGCACACTATAGTTTTGTCAAGCCACAATTCCTATTAATGTGGGCATTTCTGTCTCCAGAGTAGGATCCACAACTCAAATTAAAGCCATGAAACAAGTAGCTGGAAAATTAAAATTGGCGCAATTCACAGCTTTTACATATATATATATTGTTGATTGATTTAGTCTTAAAGATAGAATCTTGACAATAAATATACATTACGGTGGCCCATATACACCGAATGCCAACATAGTTATCAATTTGGTAGTTAACCAAGGTTTTTCTACCATGCTTGTGGAGCACCATGCTATTGCTTTTTTTATTACAAGGGTGGACTTAATTGTAACATATGTAAAACTTTAAAAGTATAAAAAATTATGAAATTTTTTAACTACACGTAATGTTTGTATCATACTATTAATAATATCAATTTCGATTTAGGGTTCATCTTTAGGGCAATAGAAAAATAAAAAAAAACGTCAAAAGCATGGTGCTTGTGGAGCATGATAGAAATACCCATTCTTTTATCTTTAAACTGCGTAATGCATAAAAATTAATATATGATTTGACTTTATAAAATTTTCAATCATTAGTTTTTCGACAATAGTTCTCTATCTATTTTTTTTAAAATGTCCCCATTATTAAATTGCTGGATTCGTCACTGGTAATCACATGTTATTCAAAGTTATTTATTTAGAGTACATTTATTATGTATCTCTCATTCATTAGTTGGTGATCTAGGAATCACCTTGAAAAGTAGTTCATTCATACGCTAAAGTGGAGGACTTGATCCATCTAATAATTTCTCCATTAGATTTTCCAACTTGAGTCGACATATAAATCATAGTGTGCAATTAATTAAGTATTCGATTCTAACATTAGTATCTCTTGCCATCGTTCAAGTAAATCCCCGCCCGAAAGAAGTTGAAGTGGGCAAGCATGAATCAGAAACTCGAATTTGCTAACGGATTGTTCACGAGAGTGAAATAATTATAAATAATCTGCAAATAAACTTTTGATGCTAAAGTATGATTGAGATTACATTGACCACTTTCACTTACAAATCCAAATTTATTAGCAAGTAGGTTAAGGCGTGTTGGATTTTAAAGTCCTGACTCTTTAATTTTTCTTTCAAATGTTAGATATCTTATAGTCCCGACTCTTTACCTCCGTCGTTGGCAACACCTGCAAGATGAAAAGTGTGGGTTGTGTTCCACAATCCCACTCTGACGCTCAAATTAGTATAATGTATTTTAGTAGTAGAAATGTTAATAAATGAAAATACAAAGCTTAGTATTTATAAGAGATGTTAGCATTCTCTATGACAGTTCATTCCTTATTATGTAGAGTTATCAAAGTGGCGGTGGCACAGTTGGTTCCTTATTAGCTAATGTAGTCGGTTGTGGCATGTCAGTTGGTGACAAGTAGGTTGTTACTTCATGTTTCTTACTATGGGGGTTTCTCGGATGACTGTAATAAGCAGGTGGCCACCTCATATTTCTTAATCTGAAGGGTTTCTCTGATGGCGATAACAAGCAAGTCGTCACATGTCCACTAAATGTTGGCGTCGATGACTCTATGTCGTAGTTATTCTGGATTTATCCTAGGCAAGTTTATTACTGATTTGAGAAAGTGTCGCTTTAATATTATCATTGTCACCTAATGTTGAATTTTATCGTTGATGTTTGTAAGGGATCTAACAAGGCGTACAACTTATTTCTTACAAGTAGTATCAGAGCGTACATGTTCAAATTATGGTGACATAATTTAAAATAAAAATTGAGAAAAATATATATTATGAAAGGCTGAAATGATTGAAGCTCATAACTACAGACCAAATGATAAGCTCCATGTAAAATATTATTCGCAAATATCAATCTACAAAAGAGTGTTATAATATATATAATTAAAAGTATACTAAAAATCTTTACTCATACGTGTTCGAGTTTATAAACTAATTATTAAGGAGTATATTTTATTTCACATATATACGAAGTTCCTAACAAAATTTGGACTCATTTGAACTCTTTCTAGCGCAATCAAACATTTTCTCCCATAAAGAACATTCAAACTTCAAACGGCAGAGTAACGTGTAAGGGTTTCCATTCGTTCGTAGGAAAAAGTTGGGGGTTCCCAATTCTTCGCAATATAGTTACGACGATAAGTTAATAGATCCTTATATTATTAATCAAATTCCATATTTTTTCAATGAGGTGCATAGTAAAAAAGAAACAGAAGGTTCGAAGACATGCGACCATTTTATAAGGCTAGTTTCTTAGTTTTTCTTGAATTAATCATGTCCGTATCGTGTGATTAATTGCATCTAAATTAGATTAAATATTTGATAAAGCTAATATTTTTTTATAGGGTTAATTATGAAACTGCTAGCTCATGTTTCAGTCACGAACAAATTACTAACTCATGTTTCTTTTTAGACAAATAGTTAGCTCAAGTTTCCTTAAGTTAGCAAATAACTAGCTCCATTTACTTTTTCGTGATTTTTTTTTATGGAATCAGAACGTGCACGACACGTGATTACATTATAATAGTTTCATTTGAAGATAATTTCATTTAGTTCTCCATTTTAGTTTAAATATGAAGTATTGTCTAATAAGTTTAAATATTGCAAGAAGGTTGAAAAAGTAAAAGAAAAGTCTCGACTCGTGTTTTTATTCCAAGAGGTTGGGTCAACAATGTTAGAAGATGATTGTTGGAATCAAAATGACGTGGCATGAATCTTCTGGTAATGCCTTTCGAGATATCGCCGGTGGCTAGCTCTTTTAGGTGTCTATGTCGACCTCAAGGGTGACTTAGTTTCCTTTAGATGCTTGTAGTAGGCGAGGACCTGAAAAGGGGTGGGGATGGCCCCTGATTCCACTCAGAAGCTTAAGTCAGTAATGAAATTTTAGAGAATACTTGTAAAAGTATATGTATGTAAGTCGTGTAAATAATGAAAGTGTTCCCTTATTTATAGGGGAAATGTACCGACATTCTCTGTGGCGGCAGCTTGCTTGTGATTCGTTGCTCAATGGCGGTGGTTTGTTTGTGATTGGCTACTCAGTGGTGGTAAAATGTCAGTAGGTGACAAGTATGTCGCCACCTCACTATTCCTTAGGAGGAAGGTTTCCTTGTGACGGCAGAAGCAGGCGACAAGTACGTCGCCAACTGGTGCCTCTTTCTTAAGGGGAAAAGTTTCTTCCTAATGGCGGCAAGCAGGTTGCCAGCTGGGGCCCCTTTCTTAAGAGGAAAAGTTTCTTCTTAGTGCCTGGCCGTCGACTCGACTCTTTCCTTAAGAGGGAGAGTCTTTTAAGTGAGCAACAGGTCGTCGCGTGTTTAGAAGTCGTGATGCTTGTCGACTTCCTTTTATGTTGGTGTCGACTATTTGTCTTTGTATTCCCAATCCCAATATGATTAGTCGTTGACTTGACTTTTGAGGGTTCCGGATTCAATATTTTCGACCTTTATAAGGTTGTCTCGAATCATATCCAACACTTGCCCCCGAGATATAAGTCATTAGTCTTTAAAATAAAGGGAAAGGGGTTATGTTGAGTACCTTTTAATGATGAGAAGGAAAAAATCCGACTATATGAAGTCGATGAGTCGGTTATGACTGATCTCCTTTGTAGAGGCGGCTTTTGGAAGTCGAGGGAGTCAGTCATGACTGATCTCCTGATTGTCGCCGACTGTATGAAGTCGAGGAGTCAATTACGACTGGTATCCTTTGTAGAAGCGACTTTTGGAAGTCGATGCAGTCAGTTATGACTGATCTCCTGAGCGTCGCCGACTGTATGAAGTCGAGACGTCAGTTACGACTGATCTCCTTTGTAGAGGCATTTTTGGAAGTCGATGGAGTCAGTTATGACCGATCTCCTGAGCTTCGCCAACTTTATGAAGTCGAGGAGTCAGTTACGACTTATCTCCTTTGTAGAGGCGACTTTTGGAAGTCGAGGGAGTCAGTTATGACTGATCTCCTGAGCGTCGCCGTCTGTATGAGGTCGAGGAGTCAGTTACAACTGATCTCCTTTGTAGAGGCGACTTTTGGAAGTCGAGGGAGTCAATTATGACTTATCTTCTGAGTGTCACCGACTGTATGAGGTCGAGGATTCAGTTACGACTGATCTCCTTTGTAGAGGCGACTTTTGGAAGTCGAGGGAGTCAGTTATGACTGATCTCCTGAGCATCGCCGACTGTACGAAGTCGAGGAGTCAGTTACGACTGATCTCCTTTGTAGAGGCGTCTTTTGGAAGTCGAGGGAGTCCTGTTTGGCATATCAAGGGGAAAAAGATCATATCTTTATTTATCACTTTATTGTATTAGAAATACATAAAAGGATTTTATCAGACGTAGAGTTTCTTGAGGTGCTCCGCATTAAAAGTCCTGTTGAGGCGTTGCCCCTGCGGATGTTCTAATTTGTAGGCGTTGGGAAATGGTATGTCGATGATGATATAAGGACCTTCCCATTTTGGCACCATCTTTCCTCTTTGATCAGTCGTTAAGAAATCGTTCCTTCGTAAAACCTTCTCACCCAGGAAGAATTGGCGTCTCCCTACTTTCCGGTTAAATACCTAGCAGTGGCGAGCTTCATTCTTCCCTGAGTTTCTTTGGAGGCCCATTTTTCTCGTTGACGAGATCCAAGTCGAGCTACATTTTCTTGTCATTCTGGTCGATCTAATATGTAGCTACTCTTTGGGAGATATTAGCCACTTCAATAGGCGAGACGGCTTCGAATCCATAGACCATGCTGAAAGGGGTTTCGCTAGTGGTTCTTTTGGGCGTGGTTCTGAGTGCCCAAAGTACTTGGTCCAACTCTTCTACCCAGCTTCCCTTTAGAGAGGCCACTCTCTTCTTTAGTCCGTTAAGGATCGTCTTATTAGCTGCCTCGACTTGTCCATTTGTCTGCGCATGATGGAAAGAGCTGAAACGATGATTTATAAGCATTTCATCGCAGAAGTCGGCAAGTTCGTCGCTGACGATTGGGGACCATTATCGCTAATGAGGATTTTCGGCACCACATATCGACATATGATTTGTTTTCGTATGAAATTGATCATCTGGAACGTAGTTGTCGACGCCAGTGCTTTTGCTTCTATCCATTTGGAAAAATAATCGATGACGACCACAATGTGCATCCTTTGACCTGTAGATTTAGGCAAGGGTCCAATGAGATCGACTCCCCACTGTGAGAAGGGTCAGGCGCTCATCATTGGCATCAGTTCTGATGGTGGCCTCACGATTCTGGGAGCGTAAACTTGGCAAACAGGGCAAGCTTGTACGAGTTTCATTGCTTCTTTATGCATAGTTGGCCAGTAGAATCCTTGTCGCAAAGCTTTTAATACCAGAGTTTTAGCTCCCTCATGGCATCCAGAGTCGCCTTTATGCAAGTCTTCTATTATCTTTTCCATTTGAGGGGTGGCCACACATCGGAGGAAAGGAGTGTAGTATCCCCTTTTGTAGAGGTATCAATCTAAAATTATAAATCGTCCCGCCATTTTTGGATTTTAGTCGCCTCCAGTGAGTCTTCTGGGAGGTTTCCCTTTTCCAGAAAATTCTGAATGGGAGTAATCCACGAGTCAGGGGCTTGAATATTGAGAACTTCAGCCCTTGCCTCCATGGCTGAATAGAGAGATTTCTCGATGAAGTGTACTGGCACTGGTGGGGAATTTCCCAAGGCAAATTTATTAAGGGCGTCAAGCTCTTGATTGTTTTCTCGAGGGATAGCCTATATCTGGAAATGAGGCATGTCCCGTACGAGTCGTCATACCTCTTCCGCGTATTTCTTCATGTTTTCTCCCTTGGCGACATAGGTTCTGTTTGTCTGATTGACAATTAATTCAGAGTCGCATCGTACCTTTAAATTGGTGATTCCCATGCCTTTGGCTATACGAAGGTCTGTTAGCAGAGTCTCATATTCAGCCTCATTGTTGGTAGCTCGAAAGGTTAAAGCCAACGCGTATCATAGTGGCTCTCCATCAGGTGGCGTTAGCACTAATCCTGCCCCACACCCCAAGGCGGAGGATGAACCATCAGTATATAGCAACCACGGCATATTGTTGCTGGCAGCGTTTTCTAGTGTGGCTTTTACATGTTCTTCTTGTGGGAGTATAACAGGCTTTGCATCTGGAGTCGTCGTAGTTTCTGCTATAATTTCAGCCAATGTCTGGCCTTTAATAGCCTTCCGTGGCTCAAAATGAATGCGAAATTCACTTAGTTCCACTGCCCATTTGACCATTCTTCCCGAAATGTCGGGCTTCTGTAATAGTTGCTTCAAAGGTTGATTGGTGAGTACTGTGATTTCATGGGCATGGAAATAAGGTCGTAGTTTTCTTGTTGCTATTAGTAAAGCATATAGGTGCTTCTCGATTTCCATGTAGTTGGCTTCGGCGACGCCGAAAAGCTTGCTAACATAATAGACCGGGATCTGATTGTTGCATGTTTCTTGGACATGGTATTGGCATCTCTTCGTTTTGACCAACAAGTCGTCGACATAGGCTTCCATGTTTCTTCCTATCATGGTTTTGAAGATCTTTTTGACCATTCGTTGATAAGTTGCCCCAACATTAATCAAACCAAAATGCATGACCTTATAGTTGTAGATGTCGTTATCTGCATAAAAGGCTGTATGAGCCTCATCGTGGGGGTGCATTTGTATCTGATTGTATCCCGAGTATGAATCCATGAAGCTTAGAAGCTCATGCCCTGAAGTGGCAACGAAAAGTTGGTCGATCCTTGGCAAGGGGTAAGAATCTTTTGGACGCGCTTTGTTAAGATCTCGAAAATCCACGCACACTCTCCATCTTTTATTGGATTTTCTCACCAAGACTGGGTTGGCGACCCAAGTTTGGAATCGTATTTCTTTTACAAAGCCAGCCTCGACTATTTTTCCCACTTCTTGTCGTATCGCCACCTTTTTCTCTGCTCCAATAGATCTTTTTTTTAGCTATAGGTTTCACCGCATGATCTATTCTTAGCTCGTGGGAGGTAATATCGGGACTTATTCTTGGCATGTCGCTGGGCTCCCAAGCAAATAGCTCTTTATACTCCCTAAGGAGGGCAGTTATTGTCTTGGCTAATTCTGGCTGTAGAGCGGCTCCAATCTTTACCCTTTTGTCGTCCTCCTCCAGGGCGACTTCTACCAAATCCTCCATTGGGGCTAGTCGTCTGCCTTCTTCCCAGGGATCCTCATCTGTTACGATGGATAAGGCTTCCCTCTGATTACATCTTCGGAGAAGATTGAAGTACCTTTGTCGAGATGCCTTTTGGTCGCCCCACACCTCTCCTGTTCCGTGAAGAGTGGGGAATCTCATGACATTATGAGCAGTGGAGGGGACGATGTAATTGGAATTGAGATTCGTCCTTCCCAATATGGCATTGTAGGCGTTGATCTGGTCGACGACCACGAAACACACCTTTAAATGCAAAGCCTTCCACCCTTGGCCTAAGATTACAGGGAGCTGTATTGCCCCTAGGGGGTAAGTTGTTCTCCCTGCAAATCCTACTAATGGAGAAGTCATCTTCTGAAGATCCTCATATTTGTACCCCATCGCGGCAATAACCTCGAAGGTGATTACGTCGGTAGAGCTTCCCCCGTCGACTAGTATTCTTTTAACCTCGAAATTATCTATTTGAGTTGTAATCACGAGGGTGTCTTCATGGAGTGATGTCGATCTCGAAAAGTCTTACGTGGAGAAGGTGACTGCCTCGGGCTCGAGCTCTCTTGATCTCTTGTGATTATCTGTGAGGAGGAGCCTTGAGTTGCATAAGCGTCTCAAGCGATGCTCGATTCTCCTCCAGCCGCAAAACCTCCCGACAGAACATTGATGATTTCGTCTGGAGGGGTTCTCCATCTTCGACCTTCATGGGCCCGACGACGGCGATGTCGTTGAATTTCTCTTTGCATTAATTCTAGTTCCCTGTGACTTTCACAATAGGAGAGGGGACGGCGAGTTCCTTCCATTGCTAGAAGTGCTTCCATTCTTTGTTGAGTTTTTCGTAATTCTCTTGAGGAAACACCTCGGATGGACGAACTCTCCCCTTGATCTCGTGGGATTTGGTGTAGAGTTGGGCGATTCACCTGGGCTTGTTCCGCCCTAACATGAAGGGTTGCTCTGGGGATCAGATCCTCCCAATTTCTTACGGGTTGTGTGGCTTGCGTGACAACAAGGGATTGGGATTGCGACCCCAATCCTCTAAAGAACGCTCAGATGGCTTCTCCCTCTGAGAGCTCGTCTCCGCTATAGGCTCCTTGGAATCGCCCAAAGTAACTTTCCAAAGTTTCTGTTGGTCCTTGGAATATACCCTCACTTATCCGTGCCTGACTTCGTCCTGAATTACTCCTTGGTCGTGCCATGACATTTTGATCACCGTTTCCCACATACGGGGCAAATGTTGGAATCAAAATGACGTGGCCTGAAGCTTCTGGTAATGGCTTTCGAGATCTCGCATGTGGCTAGCTCTTTTAGGTGTCTGTTTCGACCTAAAGGGGGACTTAGTTTCCTTTAGATGCTTGTAGTAGGCGAGGACCTGAAAAGGGGTGGGGGTGGCCCCTGATTCCACTCCGAAGCTTAAGTTAGTAATTGAATTTTAGAGAATACTTGTAAAAGTATATGTATGTAAGTCGTGTAAATAATGAAAGTGTTCCCTTATTTATAGGGGAAATGTATCGACTTTCTCTGTGGCGGCAGCTTGCTTGTGATTCGCTGCTCAATGGCGGTGGTTTGTTTGTGATTGGCTACTCAGTGGTGGTAGAATATCAGTAGGTGACAAGTAGGTCGCCACCTCACAATTCCTTAGGAGGAATGTTTCCTTGTGGCGGCTGAAGCAGGTAACAAGTACGCCGCCAGCTGGTTCCCCTTTCTTAAGTGGAAATGTTTCTTCTTAATGGCGGCAAGCAGGTTGCCAGTTGGTGCCCCTTTCTTAAGAGGAAATGTTTCTTCTTAGTGCCTGGCCGTTGACTCGACTCTTTCCTTAAGAGGGATAGTCTTTTAAGTGAGCAACATGTCATCACGTGTTTAGAAGTCGCGACGCTTGTCGATTTCCTTTTATGTTGGTGTCGACTATTTGTCTTTGTATTCCCAATCCCAATATGATTAGCCATTGACTTGACTTTTGAGGGTTCCGACTTCAATATTGTCGACATTTATAAGGTTGTCTCGATTCATATCCAACAATGATGGTTGAGAGCAGTGTAATCAGAACCGGATCGGACCGGCGGTCCGACCGGGTTCGGACCGGAACCGGAGGTCACTACGGTCCGGTTCAGCAATTTCCGGACAATGTTGGCTGTTGCGTCCAGAACGACTCGGGTCGCTAGAACGCGTCTGAGGTTGTGCGGGAATGGCCCTTCTTACGGAGGATGTGACCCGGATAGGTAGTGACCCGGTGTCTCGAGCTTCGGATCCTGCGAAAGGGACCAATGCTAGCACGGAGAGGGGGGTGGTGCTAGCGGAGCCCTCTCCGATGCTTAAGTTACTATAGTGGCAAAAGGGTAATTTCCTAGAGAGAGAAAGTTCTAGAGAGAAGTCAGAGCTCAAAATACCAAAGTTGGGCAAATGAGGGAGTGAGTGAAAATGGGTGGTCAAGGTCTCCTATTTATAGGCTTCCTTGAGACCGGACCCGGTTTTAGAGCGGTTCGACGACGGTTCAAGAAGACAAACGGGAACCGTCATCCCCTTTGGTAATGCATGATCTTGACTTCTCTATACGTAACGGCAACCCCGGACACGGTAATCGCGGATTTGACGATCGCGCGATACCCGTGGCGGAACTCGGACCTCGTCGAAATTGGGCGATTCGACGAGGTCCGGGTTGCCGTGCGATCCGGACCTCCGGATTGCAAGCAATCCGGAGGTCCGGATTGCTGCAATCCGGACCTCCGGATTGCAAGCAATCCGGAGGTCCGGATTGCAAGCAATCCGGAGGTCCGGATTGCTGCAATCCGGATGTCCGGATTGCAAGCAATCCGGACGTCCGGATTGCTTGCAACCCGGACGTCCGGGTTGCTGCAACCCGGACATCCGGGTTGCGGCAACCCGGAGGTCCGGATTGCAAGTGCAATCCGGACCTCCGGATTGCACCGCAATCCGGATGTCCGGTCCGGTCACGCGTAAGTGCGTTTCCGGACCGTTTTGACCCTCGGGAGACGTTTTTCGAGACGAGATGTAATTTTTGACGTGTTTGCGAGGTCCGAAGCGTAAATACGAACCCGAATTGGACATTTATCCATCACTTGCCCCCGAGTCAAGAAACGGTTTAAAACCTTTCTTGACTCTATTTTAAGCTAGGATACTTGTCCAATTTGAGTCTGACGCTAACCTTTCGATTTTGATCGATAATCGGGTGCAGACATCTTGATTCTGTCCATCGCTTGATTTTTTGGCCGAACGACTTTATTTCCTGTCACTATGGTCAGTGCGATGGGAAATACATATGTACGAATATGATCATCGTAGGGGACGCGAGTAAACAGTAATGCACTTGTGCGGGAGTGCATCTATCAACATGTATGCAAGAATAATGGACGTGGCAAGATTGTAAATACGTAGTGCAAGAAAATATAAATTGTATGTTTCTAAAATGGCTAAGTGATTTTCAAGTTATGGATCATGCGAGCGTGACATGCGAATGGTGTCAAGGTATGTATGAGAGTAAATATCTTGAGAGGAGAGGTTAGAGTGTACCATAAGGCTTTTAGTCTTGTGTGTAGATGAGCTAATCCTCAATCCTTATCCCCAAAGCATCTTCTTAGGGATTGATAAACACTCATATTCTCACTTATCCCTTCCATACCTTGGGAACTTCTAATTTCAGCCCATTTGCAGGTAATCTACTTCCTCTTTCCCGGAATTACCTTTGTGCTCAAAGTTTCTTTGCCGTCGTGGAGCTTGAATACGTTTTGATAGTTTTGAGTCTAATTTTTTGCTCGTTTCTGGAAATTGACACCACCAATCGACTCGTTTCGTCGCGACGATTCCAACGGCACCTTCAGATTCTTCAGGGGAGGTCACACGCGCCCTCACGCGCCGCCGCGAATGGTGGAGCTTCGCCGGAGCGTGACACCCACGCGCCGCCTTCCCGACCTCGCCTCACTTCGAGCCTTACCTTCCCGAAATCGTCTCGTCGAGAGGAATCCATTGTGATATCTTTCATCCTGCTTTGAGGTAATTTAAAAACCCCAATTTTAAAATGAGCTTCGGCCTTAGTTCGGTGCGTCGCCGGATCGTCGTTTGTCTAAGTTATTTTTTGTCGCTGCCGTATAGAGCTACTCGTTGATGCTTGCATGTTGAATAATCGCTGATTGATTGCCATGATTATCATTGTTAGTTTATAACTTAGACGATTTTTGCTTTCGCGGATAATTAGGATAGGATTCTCCGTTCGGACATAGTGTCCACCGGTGTTGATATGTGCGTTGATGTTTGTATCGTTGATTATTGCCTGCAAATATGCTAAAACACTCAGAAAATAATTTTTATGATATTTAATGTTCGTTACCATAGATGACGTCGTATGAGCTTTGTCGATGTGTATGTGTGCGTTTATGAAAACACTTAGAGGATATTTTTCCCCTTGTTGACGCGTAGCCTTGTCGTCATGTACGTATGTACATAGAAACACTTAGAAAATATTTTATTCTTGTCGACGAGCAACCTTGTCGACATGTACGTACGTACATGGAAACACTTAGAAAATATTTTCTTCTTGTCGACGAGCAATCTTGTCGACATGTATGTACGTACATGGAAACACTTAGAGAATATTTTCTTCTTGTCGACGAGCCATCTTGTCGACATGTATGTACGTACATGGAAACACTTAGAAAATATTTTCTTCTTGTCGACGAGCCATCTTGTCGACATGTATGTACGTACATGGAAACACTTAGAAAATATTTTCTTCTTGTCGACGAGCCATCTTGTCGACATGTATGTACGTACATGGAAACACTTAGAAAATATTTTCTTCTTGTCGACGAGCAACCTTGTCGACATGTATGTACGTACATGGAAACACTTAGAAAATATTTTCTTCTTGTCGACGAGCAACCTTGTCGACATGTGAAGATGATGCACGCGTTAATGCCGATATGCGCATTGACGTTGATTGTTTCTTTGCAGGTTGTGAGGTTGTAGCAATTCCTTGTGGAGCTGCCTTCCTTTTGGACGTGTTGGTATAATGAGTAAGTCTGTTACCCCTTTATCGCAGACTCCCTTTACTTCCGATATAGAGGATGACTTGGATGTTGGTCCGGTTTTACCGGGAGATAGTATTTTGGATACTGACGGGGGTGTAGCTGGTGGGGTATCTCCTCCTGGAGAGATTGAGGCATTGGTTGGGTTTCATACTAACCGCCTGGATAGATCCTTGTTCACTTTGTACGCTAGCGCTTCAGGGCTTGATGCTTGCACCGAAGCCTTTTACCCTTTCGAGGTACTTCCTGATAGTATTCTAGGGGATGCTACTCCTCCACCCGCGGATTTATCTGTCGTGTACACATCACATGTTAGGGAGGGTTTGCGGTTTCCGTACTGTTCTGATTTGGTTGATCTTTGTAGTGGTTATGGAATTTCCCCTTTAGATCTTACGCCTAATGGGATTCGAGTATGGACCTGCTTCCGAGTGTTGCTTCATCAGCAGTCCTGGTGTTACTCTCGCACTCTCTTTCGCTGTTTTTATCAGCTTAGGAGTTCAGATTCAGCAGGTTTGTGTGGCGTGAGAGTTCGTTGGCCGAACTTACAAGGTGATGGTTTTGAAGAACTTGGGCTTGGAGAAGCCAAGTGGGATCCTAGCTATCGAGTGGTCGCTACTGCGGATCGGTCTGCTGATCACTGGAAGCATCATTATTTCTTTGTTCATGATGCGGGGACTACTTGGGACATTGAGTATATTCAGAAGTTTGATCCTGCACCTACTTTTCGGGAGCTTTCACTGTCGGATAAAGAAGTGATAAAGCAGATATACCGTTGTCAACAATCGCGTAGCTTCACTTGCTCACTGCGTGCGTCTGATCAAGAATTGATTGATGCAGGGATCCATGTGCTCCCTTCTGCAGCTTCGGTATGTTTGATCATTTTTATAACTTTTTCCGTGTTGTACTGTAGGTTGGTTTGACGGAAAAAGCTCGTCTTTGCAGACGGCTGCCGCTCGTAAGATTGCTTCTAGCGGGAGGATTGTTACCCCTCTCGTTTCTGGAGTATCAGCGACTTCTGGACGTGGTGCAGGTAGATAGCTTCCTGAAGGAGCAATCTTTTATTTTGTTGATCGGGTTATAACTTTTTGTTATTTGCAGGTCGTACAGCGCTAGTCACTGATCGCGTCGTTGCTGCGCCAGATTCTTCTAAACGGTCCACCGCTGGGACGCGTTCTTCGAGTGGTTCAAAGCGTCCGAAGACTACTGCGACCGCCCCGACTCCTTCCTGCCATAAAGGGAAGGGGATTGGTAGTAGCGAGGATGTGTTGGCTGCCCCCCGCTCGAAGGAGCGGTCCGCGGTGGAGCGTTCTCATCCTTCTGGTATAAGCTGAACATTTTGTTTTATATCCTTTTATGCTTTATACTTGGTTTTTGTATAACGCTGTCTGTTTTCCATGTAGCGATCCCACCACTTGGACGTGCAGATTTGCTTCGTCCTTTGGAAGGAGATATTTCAGATGGTAAGTGGATGCCATACGTGGCGGGAGGTGTTACTTTTCCCAAGGATTCCCAGATGAGCGTGCCTGAAATTGGCGTGCGTGTTCTTCGACGCTCCATTCCTCCTGGAGATCGAGTTGTCCGGCCTTCGAGCGATGAGGAGGCGCGGACATTTGTTGAGAGGTCACTGTCTAGATTTGCTCCGGTGAGTATCTCTTTATTTTCCTTTTCTGTGTTCGTTGCCCCCGAATATATATGTTTATTGTGTCTTTACTCTCAGGTTGTTTCCGACATGGTACATATGGCCTCTTTCATGTTAGAGCTTGTTCAGGAGAACCGTGCCATTGCTGACAGAGCTGCCGCTTTGTCCAAAGAGCTTCAGGAGGTCAAAGATGAAGTGCGTCGTCTTTCATTGAAGAAGACGGATTTTGATGCTCGTTATGAGGCTGATCATGCCAGCGTTATTCAGCTTGAATCCGAGAATGCCGCCATTGAGAAGGTGATTTCGGATAACGTAGGCAAACACAAGGTTGCCTGCCGGGAGGTTCGAGAGGTAGAGATGAAGGCTGGGATTGAAGAAGGACTTAGCAAGTTCTCCTCTACTCCTGGATTTGATAGCGCAGTTACTACTGCTGCTATAGCGAAGGCCACTCCTATGCTTAGCGAGTTTGCTGAGGATTTTATTCGTAGAGTGAACATTCTTGCTCCTGGCTTTCCCTTTGACAGGTTGGGGCCATATGCGGAGTCTGCTGTTAGGCAAGTGGCCGAGCTTCGTCGACTAGATGCTGCAACATCTGACTTTGCTTTTTTGTTTGGAGAGGATGGTGGCGGCACTAGCGTGCAACATTTGCCTATTCCACTTAGCCCTGACAGGGATGATGGACTTCTTTGATTTGTGTTGTTTTTTCGACGTTGTTGAACTCATATGTAAGTCAACTTTTGCCCCCCGGCTTCTATGTTTTAGAGATTTGTTCGCTTGGAACTATATCGTATGAACCTGTTTTAAACATAATAATTTGCATGATAACTTGTTAGTAATATTTCATACCGTTATCACTTACTGTGTTTGCTGAATGTGGATGACTAGTAGCGTAGATATAGTCCCCTCAGGTGTGACTGATAGCCACCTCCTGATTGATAAGTTGAGAAGTTATCCTGATTTATTGCATGATACATTACGCATATTGCCTTTCTTTCTTGAATAGCTTGTTGCTATATATATTTTGGCCTGCCAGCATGTATCGACCCGCGCTGGGGAGGCATACATGAAAATACTATTTGATGGGTGTAATCTTGGCTAAGCAAGATACATAGTTTATACCGTCTCTTAGTTCCATTCTAAGGCGACGTTGTACAAGACTCGACTTGTATGTTTTATGAGTTTTAGACAGGGTGCGCACCTGCCAGCGTGTATCATCCCGCGTTGGGGAAGCATACGTTAAAACTGTATAGTATTTGGAAAGGCATTTTGAAAACCTTAAAAGGTGTGTTGGTAATATTCTTGGGAAAAAATATTTTGACATTGAACATACTACACCCCAAAAATCGTGTAGATAAAATTTTTATAAATAAGTTTGGTATATGAATCATTTTTTAAATAATTTGGCAAAACATTTGGGAAAAATGTTTGTGATACATGATTCCCGCGTCCAGGGACCATGTAGCACTTTTTGCGAGTATGAAATGTGATGTGTGTTTTCTGCATCCAGGAATCACACATTACGGCTTTGGAATTTTGTAGAGCGGGATTGTCGTCTTAGTAAGAGGACTTCCGCTTATAAAGAGTGAACCCTAAATAGGATATACACACATAGAACGAATCCTGAACAGGATATACGCATATAGGGTGAATCCTAAACAGGATATACACATATAGAGTGAATCCTAAAAGGATATACACATATAGAGTGAATCCTAAACAGGATATACACATATAGAGTGAATCCTAAACAGGATATACACATATAGAGTGAATCCTAAACAGGATATACACACATAGAGCGAATCCTAAACAGGATATACGCATATAGAGTGAATCCTAAACAGGATATACACACATAGAGCGAATCCTAAACAGGATATACGCATATAGAGTGAATCCTAAACAGGATATACACACATAGGGTGAATCCTAAACAGGATATACACATGTTCATGAGGTGGTTGTCTAAACAGAGAACCTACGTTACTTTAGGGGTGATCAGCCCTGTATGCCCATCCTGTTCTAAATCCAGGGGATGGCTATGGTCATGAGGATTTGCTTCAAACCAGGGATATCACAGCATGCCATTAAGATAAGTAAATATAGGGATTGTCTTTTTAGAAAAGAGGATACCTCAACATGTTATTTTGATGATAAGCTTTGGCGTTATTCCAAAGCGTTGTACTTAGTTGATGTCTTGAATAGCCGTTATTTTAATAATAGGTCTTGGTGTTAATCCGAGACATTGCTTGTAGTTGACGTCCTTTTAGAGGTAGACGCCTATGTTATGAATGGAGAAATAAACTCCTTGTTGATGTAGATAATAGATATGTTGGTGTTGATAAGCGTTCTCATAACGCGTAATAGATATTTCTTGCACATGGATAGTTTCTTGGATTATTGAAGTAGATAGTATGCGCGTAGTTTTGTTGCTTCGCGTTTAATCCAAAAAACAGCGTTCAAGAGATAAGTATGTACCTACAAACGTAGATTGGTCTTATTAGATACTTGCTCGTATTTACATTGATTATACTAGAAAGTAGAGAAGTGCAAAGTAAACTAGAGGAGAGTTGTTTCTCCGGTTTTTGTCATGGCTGATTTGATGATGATGTCGCGTAGTTTGATGCAACAAATCGCCTTAGTGCACCTAGCGTGATGCATTCTTCGATTTCCCAGTTTAATGGTGGGCACATGTTTGTGTTGTGTCCCCAAGTTTTATGGTACTTGCACCATTCTGTGATATTGTTGCCCAAAAATGCTGTCTCTGGGGCAGGTGGACTTGGGAGCTTGTTTTCTAGCAGGTTGACGTAAATGTCTTCGGCCACCGTGTTGAGTGGTGTGAAGATGTTGTCCATAACAATGCTTGAGTCCTTTTGCTTGTGCATTTCCGCTTGAGCGCCTTTGTCCCAACTGAGGGGTGTACCCCACCTCAGTTCCTGCTCGCAGGAGACTGCTGTCTCGAGCTTTTCCTTTAGGTCTGCCATTGTTTTGGTTGTTTTCCATCCGTGAGTTCGTCCGAAGAGAAGGAAAGACTTGGCGTTCATATTTGCATAGAACACACTTATCACATCTTCTCTTGATGCTTTCGCGATTGCGGCGTTGGAGGCAAACTTGATGAAGTATTCCCAGATTGGCTCGTCTTCTCCCTGCTGAACGAGCCAAATCTGTTGCCATGGTGATAACTGGAAATTTTCTTGCGGCTTCCAGACCGTAATGGCTTGTGTCATTGGTTGCTTCTTTCTTTCATCAACCACCTTCTGCCTCTTGAAGGAGTTTACCATGGCCACATGGTATTGGTGCTTTGCTCTCAGGGCGTTAACGTAACAGCGCCTTGCGGTTATTTGATCGCCCAGCACTTCTCCTATTCCGTGCTCTGTCGGGAACTTCATCTTTTGGTGGACGGTGGAAGGTACGATCACATAGGGATTGATCGTCGTTCGTCCCAGGATTCCGTTGTAGGCTCCGAGGGATTCTACCACTACAAAAGTGACGTTGATATGCAATGCTTTCCACCCCTGGCCAAGGACGACCGGAAGTGTGATTGTGCCCAATGGTTGTGTAGCTGCTCCCGCGAAGCTAACTAATGAGAAAGTACCCGGAGACAAGTCCCTGACTGACTTCCCTAGTTGCTCCAGAACCCTGATATGTAGAATGTCAGCAGAACTTCCGCCATCCACCAGAATTCTCTTTACATCGTACCCGTCAACGTCCATGGTAATGACTAAAGCGTCATCGTGGGGATAAACGATGTGCTTCAAGTCCTCCCTAGAGAATTGGATGACTGTATCTTCTTGTTCGGGCTGCTTGCGCTTTCCGTATTTTGGCAGTGTTGCTGCTTGGGATGCATAGACGTCCCGGGCATTGGATATGTGTCCTCCGGCGGCCGGTCCTCCATGTATGACATTTATTACCCCTCGCTTGGCTGGTGGAGGGTTGTCATGGGCTTTCTCCTTTCCTTTGTTTGATCTTCTTGACGACTCTGGTTGAGTCTTTTTTGAGGGGCTGTTGCCTTGGTCCACAAATTGCTTTAACTCGCCCTTGAGGACGAAGTTATTAACTCGAAAGCGAAGACTGACGCAGCTGTCAGTTTCATGGCCGAAGACTTCGTGGTTTTCACACCACTTGTCTGTGTCTTTTCCCAGTGGGCCTTTCCGGAAATTGTTCGGCTCCTTCCACATGTTTGCATTTTTCATCTCTCTCAAAATCACCGATAGCGGGGCGTTCAGAGGGATGCAATCGGCGAGATTTATTTCTTTAGGCTTCTGTAAATCCCCTTGGAAAGGTCTTTTTGGCTGAGGCTGCCAATGTTTTCCTTGGTTGCCTGGATGTGGCTTTGGCTGGTACTGTTTTGGAGTGTCTTTCGCCTTAGCTGCGGCAATTTTCGCTTTGTTCTGGCTTCTGAATCTCTCCAGGTCTATATATTCCTTTACTCTCGCGGCCAGTTCTTCCATGGATTCCGCCGGTCGCTTGGCCATCTTTTCTGCTAAGGCGTTGCCTCTTCGGCCAAGATTTCGGATGAAAGCCCGAACAATTTCTCCTTCGGTCAGGTTTCCTTGAATGTCTGAAATGTTCTGATTAAAGCGGACATAATAGTCTGCAAGGGACTCCTCATTCTGCTGTTGGACATCGTCCAGGGCGTTGGCCCCTTTCAACAGTGTGCGCTCGCCCATGAATCGCTGGATGAATTTGGCCTTTAGATCTGCCCATGAAGTGATGCTCCCACAAGGCAGTGAGAAGAACCAGTGTGCTGCAGATCCGGCAAGAGTTTGTGAAAACGTCATTGCGAAATGATGCGGGTTCTTTGTTCTGCCCAGCAGGGAGGCCTCGTGCTTTTGCACGTGTTCAATTGGGTCTCCTTTTCCCCGGTAGGAGTCGCCTCCAATTCGATATAGTGCGTCTGGGACGCGACTGTCTACTAGGTGGTCAGCAAATGGATGTGATGTCTTTTCCTCGAGTGCATGCATGCCCTTCATCTTTGCCTCTTTCATTTTCTTCTCTACCAGCTCTTCTAACATTGCTGCGGTAAATCCCCTTGCAGGTTCAGCATAACCTGTTGAAGGTTTTGGCTGATAGAAGTCAGACTGATCCCTACTTGTGGCTTGATAGGGATCGTCTCTTGCTGGTTGCTGCGGGTGATAGAATGGGGGTTGCCTCTCATTCCTCCATTGCTGTGCTCCTTGGAAAGGAGTATATGATCGCATTTGTTCATGCCTTGCTTGTTGATTTCCAGCCTGGAAGGGATTACCATAGCGAATGGTGTCTTGCGACGTCTCCATTGCTGGTGCAGTATACTGCTGGTTGTTTGGAGGTGGCTGAGCTTCATATCCCTGGTTTTTGAGATATTCACGGAGTGCAAATAACTCCTCTAGCGCGGCCATCATTGCTGGCGTAATGGTGGGCATCGGGTGTGCCCCCGCTCTCTGCTCACCCTGAGGCATTTCTGTCTGAGACTCTTCTCCATGTGTTTGTGGCTCAAAACCAGGTGGATACGCGTGGTGTTTGTCCTTTGGCTCTCTGTACTGTGCGTTGGGCACAGTGTCGGTTGGTATAGATGAAGCTACGGAAGTAGCTCTCGGGACGTGGGAGGGTCCCGACTGGCTCCCAGCTGGAGCTTGGCATCCCGCCTTTTTGTTCGTCGGTGACTTCCTGGGGCGCCCGGGCCTTTTTCTCGGGTTTTTGACCTCCTCGGGAGGGTTGTGATCGCCTGTCATGGTTTCTGTAGCTTTTTGTTCGAATCGTGCAGACGGCGCCAATGTTGCGTCCAGAACGACTCGGGTCGCTAGAACGCGTCTGAGGTTGTGCGGGAATGGCCCTTCTTACGGAGGATGTGACCCGGATAGGTAGTGACCCGGTGTCTCGAGCTTCGGATCCTGCGAAAGGGACCAATGCTAGCACGGAGAGGGGGGTGGTGCTAGCGGAGCCCTCTCCGATGCTTAAGTTACTATAGTGGCAAAAGGGTAATTTCCTAGAGAGAGAAAGTTCTAGAGAGAAGTCAGAGCTCAAAATACCAAAGTTGGGCAAATGAGGGAGTGAGTGAAAATGGGTGGTCAAGGTCTCCTATTTATAGGCTTCCTTGAGACCGGACCCGGTTTTAGAGCGGTTCGACGACGGTTCAAGAAGACAAACGGGAACCGTCATCCCCTTTGGTAATGCATGATCTTGACTTCTCTATACGTAACGGCAACCCCGGACACGGTAATCGCGGATTTGACGATCGCGCGATACCCGTGGCGGAACTCGGACCTCGTCGAAATTGGGCGATTCGACGAGGTCCGGGTTGCCGTGCGATCCGGACCTCCGGATTGCGCAATCCGGAGGTCCGGATTGCACAATCCGGACCTCCGGATTGCTGCAATCCGGACCTCCGGATTGCAAGCAATCCGGAGGTCCGGATTGCTGCAATCCGGATGTCCGGATTGCAAGCAATCCGGACGTCCGGATTGCTTGCAACCCGGACGTCCGGGTTGCTGCAACCCGGACATCCGGGTTGCGGCAACCCGGAGGTCCGGATTGCAAGTGCAATCCGGACCTCCGGATTGCACCGCAATCCGGATGTCCGGTCCGGTCACGCGTAAGTGCGTTTCCGGACCGTTTTGACCCTCGGGAGACGTTTTTCGAGACGAGATGTAATTTTTGACGTGTTTGCGAGGTCCGAAGCGTAAATACGAACCCGAATTGGACATTTATCCATCATTGGCGAACCCGGTTCGATAGTCGCTTTTTTAGTGAACCGGCCGGTTTTGAGATAACCGGCCGGTTCACCGGTTCTGAGTTTTCTATTAAAAAAAAAACTAGGGTTTTTGTTTTTAGGCTGCAGCCGCAGCGACTCAGTTGAGTCGGATCTTCACAATTCACAGAGAAGAAGAGCAAGAAACCTCTGTTTTGGAACTTGGAGTTGGAACTTGGAAGCACATAGAGGAGAGTCGGAGCCACGGGACACCGCAGCCACGGGCCACCGCAGCCACGGGCCACGTGAATCACTCGTTCCAAACAGGCTCTGTGGATCCAGATTCGTCGGATCTGGTGGCGCGACAGCGATCTGGATCAAACCAGAAGACTGCGCATGGCTTGAGGATGCCACCGCTCCTCTAATTGACATTCTTGAGGTGTTTGACAAAGATGATGTGAGCTCGAGGTCGAGATGCGGTAGGGGAGGTGAGTGCAGAGGGACCAGACGAGGTGAATGCTTCATCGAGTCAATAAGTGATGAAGGTTGGAGGGATCTACTGGGCACTGGAGCGGCTGGAGGATCTGCTTGTAGAAGAAGAATATTAGAAGGTGGGCATCATTTTTTTGGGCTAAGTTTTGTTTACCTACTTTGGGCTAAAACTTTTTTTTTGGTAACGGGCTAAAACTTTAAGTTGACCCTAATAAATATAATAGTTATATAAGATTGGAATAAAATTATATAATGTGCAATTATGCTGTCGAACCGGGTTCGAACCGGGAACCGGCACCCCCACCGGTTCAGTGTCCGGTCCGGTTCTGATAACACTGGTTGAGAGTATTTTGGTCATTTTGTATAATCATGTGTCTTGCACGTGCCGGTTCCGTCAAAAAAATAATAGAGAAGTAAACAAAGCTAGTTATTGCCTAAGTCATGGAAACCTGAGCTAGCTATTGTCCGGAAATAAATGTGACCTAATAATCTGTTCGCGGGCCAAAATATGGACTAGCAGTTTAAAAATTAAACATTTTGTATAATCCAAAGATAAACTAGTAAATTGTCTAAAAAATCTCCACCTAAAAATTTATTCAAGTGCTGAATAATTAACCTTTTTTTTCTTATAACGGTTCCTCAATTCGAAGGGAATCTATACGCGAAAGGTATGTAAAAAATTTATTATTTTATCAAAATTGTAACAAAGTTAACTTTAATTTTAAAGGTAAAAGGTTTCGATTTGATAAATTTGGAGTACTTTCCTTAAATACAATTAACATAAGCTGACATGGTGGATGAAAAGATAAAGTCGTAATTTTTTTTAATCTTTAAACATTGAAAATAATTAAGAAAATTGTGATATTAAAATATTTAAATTAACTTAAAAAATATATATGAAAACATTAAAATGAAACAAAGTTTAAAAATATTAACAAAACGAAATAATTATGGAAAGTTATATAAATTAAAAATAAGAATAATATGAACTGGAATTTTGAAATAAAAAAATGCATAAAACTTGTATAGGTAAAAAATAAAAATTATACTAAAATGAAAAAACAAAATATTGTGCAAAAAAGTAAGAAAAAGTGGAAATATTTTTTTAAAAAAATCTAGAACTATTTATTTTAAATAAATCTTAAAAAAAAAAAATATATATATATATATATATATATATATATTTGTAAGAAAAATAAAGGTTATTCTAAATTTGGCAAAAAAAAATGAAATGTCCGAAATTAATTAATTAAAATTTCATATTTGTAATTTGTGTTAGGAACTATTAAAATTTGTATCAGTTGCAATGTTTTGTTAATTTAGACAAAAAAAATGGAAAATTACATTTTTGGAGCCTTAATTATCAAGTTATAAATTTTTAGAGACTCAACTATCTTTTATAAAAATAATATTTTCAACTTTATAACGAATTTAAATTTTTCTACCAATCATTAAAAAATACTTGTACACTCTATTCAAAGCGCGTCTAAATTTTACAAACCCTATTTAATTAAATTTATAAAATTCAAATCATATAAATACATAAAATTATTTAATT
The DNA here is from genome assembly GCA_036873135.1 of Clarkia xantiana subsp. parviflora. NCBI lineage: Eukaryota > Viridiplantae > Streptophyta > Magnoliopsida > Myrtales > Onagraceae > Clarkia > Clarkia xantiana. The sequence continues at coordinate 25,282,481 of JAPTYO010000009.1, read as the reverse complement.
CAATTCATTTATCAGTTACCTAGTATAAGATAATTGTAAGACCTGTCATTTACACATGATATGATATACAAGTAAGAAGAGCTAAAATTGAATGCGTCATTTACACATGATATGATATACAAGTAAGAAGAGCTAAAATTGAATGCTAACCATGTCAATATCTGTAAGAGAGCATCTAAGTACGCCCCTTAAAATGCAAGAAAATAGAGACCAATCTCAAAGTGACACACATCAACATTTCTTCTAATTTTTATAGAGTGCATCACATGCAATTATTTTACATGTTTAAGTATTAACCGTTTTTTTATTTTACTAATTTTTTAAATAACTCTAATTAATTTTATTTGATTCATACATATTTCTTCTTACCCGAAAAAATATTGTTCTTATTTAGTAGCACGTTTTCTTATCCGACTAATTCTATAAAAAAAAAAAAAAATCACATTTATACCGAGACAATTAATAAATACAAATTTACAGTAGTTTTGCGATTTTTTTTCTAAAACCCTATTGGGTCAAGTGAACCCTAGAGAGTATTTAAATAATTTTTTTTTTTCTAAAAACCTATTGGGTCGGGTGAACCCTAGAGGTTAAATGTTTAAATACTTTTATGATTTTTTTTCTTCTAAAAACTTATTAATTATGTGAATAGTTTGGCCGAGTGAACCCTAAATGATAAGTGAGTCTACAAGTGTTCTTATAGTATAATCAACTAGATTATTACATAAGTACTATACAGGAAAAAGATTATAAAACTTTTATATAAATTTGACAAATCAAATTAATTCAAAGAAGAAAAAAATTTAATTATAACTGTAAACATATAAAAAATAGGAGTATAAGTTAGGGAGATAATTACATGAATTAAAATTACTGTACACCTAATAAAAACTTAAGATAAACGATGACGTGTCACGTTACAATTGGTCTCATTTTTTCTCTACTTTTAGGAGGCCCCTAATACAAGTATTTCTCTATCTGTAATGATTTAGTACAACACCCATTAACCAAGATGTCAGAGATCAAACCCCACTAAGTCTAATGGAGAAATATTTATAACCAGCACTTCGTCGTACGGTACGGATTGAGTCGGTGCGATTAATGATTAGTCTAAGTGCGGAACAAACATACTATGGATCATTGGCATATTGAGGATATACATATTGGGGGAGCACTTTTACCAATAAAAAATTATACTTAAAAATTTAAAATGTCATACTATATATTAAATTATAACAAAATATACATAACACATGTTGCCAATGATAATAATTATAAAAAGACTAAATACTATACTATATAAATTAATCACGACAGAGAGTAAGGCACACAACCATGGCAGGGGATGCTCATCCTTTATTTTGTAAGCAATCCATTATAGTTTCATTAATAACCAAATATATATATATAATGACTTAGATAATTCAAAAGTTAGTCACAGAAAAAAAAAAATTGTTCGTTTCTGAAATATATACAACTCGTATTTAATCCTTGCCAAGATTATTATTGCTCACGAGCTTTATCATGGTAGGTTTTGAACAATTTTACATTGGCACGATGACATACTATGTACACACGAATCGTCAGCCATATTCAAATCCCAGTTGGAACGTGAGAATACTTTCTTCTCTCTGCAACTTGATTATGTATATGCAAGTACATACATGATACATCATCTCTCCAATATATATATATATATATATAAATCCTCACAAATCACAATAGCAGCTTCATTAAAACACAACTCCACATCTACCCCATACACAACTGCACCAGAAAAGTCCGGCCAAATCATATCTCCCCACCGCCATAGATCTCATCTCCTATCTCCACCATCACCATGCCATCCATGAATCCTCACCAGTCCTCAATCCTCCTCCACCGTATCAACTCCACTCCTTCTTCTCCCGCCACCGCCGCCTCCTACCAGAAGCGCTCCGTCGACGCCACTCCGCTCTCCTGCCCTGTCCCTGAGGCGGTCTCCCGCCACCACACCTACGAAGTCGGCCCCGATCAGTGCTGCTCCGCCGTGGTTCAGCACGTCGACGCCGCCGCCTCCGCCATCTGGTCCTTCGTCCGCCGCTTCGACAACCCGCAGACGTACAAGCACTTCGTCAAGAGCTGCGACGTCGTCGTCGGCGACGGAAACGTCGGAACCCTACGCGAGGTCCACGTCATCTCCGGCCTTCCGGCAGTCAGCAGCATCGAGCGGCTCGAGATCCTCGACGAAGAGCGCCACGTCATGAGTTTCAGCGTTGTCGGCGGAGACCACCGCCTGGCCAACTACCGGTCGGTGACCACCCTCCACCCGGCATCCTCCGGCTCCGGCACCGTCGTTGTGGAGTCCTACGTTGTTGATATTCCGCCTGGTAACACGAAGGAGGAGACCTGCATCTTCGTCGATACCATTGTACGGTGCAACCTCCAGAGTTTATCACTGATGGCTGAGAATCTTGCAAGAGATAACGGTACCACGATGTCTTCTTCTTTCTAAGCTGGCGCGCCGGCCGCCGTCATCGTTGTGTTAAAAAAGTCATTTTTTTTTTGTCGGAAGTGGTGAAGTTAAATGTAAACGGAGATCTAATCTTCCGATAACGGTGGTCTTTTTTTTTGGGAGTTTTGTACAATTCATATTCATGTCCTGAGAATTCGATTGTTATATTATTATATCAATGTTATGCTATTCGATTGTTATATTATTATTGTCATATTCATATTCGATTGTTATCCTATTCGAACCGTGTTTTCTGATGGGGGTGGTGAATTTCAGTCCATGGCCAAATTATTTAGTCATCACGGCATCTCTCATCTCAAAACTCCTCCACACACACCAGAACACAATGGGATTGCAGAACGGCGCCATCGTCATATCGTCGAAACCGGCTTAAGTCTCCTATATCATGCACGTCTACCCCAAACATTTTGGACGCATGCTTTTCTAACCGCGGTCTATCTCATCAATAGATTACCAACGATTAACCTTCGAAATCACTCTCCATTTGAAATGTTGTTTCGAGCTGCACCTAATTATGCAAAACTCCGTGTGTTCGGTTGTCGTTGTTATCCGTGGCTACGACCTTATGCAAAGAATAAACTCGAACCCCGCTCTAAACCTTGCATCTTCATTGGTTACTCGCTAGCTCAAAGTGCGTACAAATGTCTTGATCCAGCAACAATGAAAATGTATATCTCTCGTCATGTAATCTTTGATGAGTCGGTCTTTCCTGGTCTTCCGTCACACCAAAAGTCGGAGATTAAGTTGTCCACGGAGGAGTTTATCCCGTCCATTCTTAAGATTTCAGCTTCTCGTGACTTGAAAGAGTCTTCTCCATTAGTTGTTCCTTCAACTACTCATATAGGGACATCTTTGTCCTCTAGCCGTGCATCACCATCGTCAAGCAGCATTTCAAGAGAAGACTCCCCCATGCTCAATCCAACATCAAGTGATAACAACCACACTGAGTCAGTTAGGGCAGCATCATCGGGTGGTACAGGTGACTCTCCAACTCATTTGGATACATCGGAACCTACTGCTCCATTACCGGAACGCACTCATGCGATGACGACAAGATCTCAACACAATATATTCAAACCGAAGCACCTATACTTGGCATCAAAGCATCCAATTACTCCATCCATTGAGCCTACGTGTGTCACTCATGCACTCAAGGACCCTCAATGGAGACGTGCAATGTCTAAAGAGTTTGATGCACTTATCTCAAATGGGACATGGGAGCTTGTACCCCCTTCGCCGACTAGGAATGTAGTAGGTTGCAAATGGGTGTTTCGGGTGAAACGTCGTCCCGACGGCACTATCGAGCGCTATAAAGCTCGTCTTGTCGCAAAGGGTTTTCATCAACGACCGGGACTCGACTTCAAAGAAACATTTAGTCCCGTGGTCAAACCAACCACTATCCGAGTCGTCCTCACTTTGGCTCTTGCACAACGTTGGCCGATTCAGCAGCTCGATGTCAACAATGCATTTCTACAGGGAACTCTTACTGATGATGTGTATATGCAGCAGCCCCGAGGCTTTGTAGATGAAACTCGCCCAAATTATGTATGTCGTCTACGCAAAGCAATTTATGGCCTAAAACAGGCGCCTCGGGCATGGTTTAAGGAGTTGAGCTCATACTTGATTTCTTATGGCTTCTCTAATTCGTTGTCTGACAGCTCTTTGTTCATCTTGCGCCGTGATGATACAATCATATATTTTCTCGTGTATGTCGATGATTTACTTGTCACGGGGAATAAGTCTGCAGCTGTATCTCACTTTATCTGTGCTCTTTCACATCGGTTCTCGCTCAAAGACCTTGGATTGCTGAATTTCTTCTTAGGCATTGAAGTCTTACCCATGGCCGATGGAATACTTTTAAGTCAACATCAGTATATTCATAAAATACTTGAAAGGGCTGACATGGTTGGTGCTAAACCGATCACCACTCCGATTACAACATCATCCTCTCTCACTGCAAGAGATAGTCCTTTGTTTACTGATGTCCACAAGTATCGGCAATTGGTTGGAGCTCTTCAATATCTCTCCATCACCAGACCCGACATTACCTTTACAGTCAACCGGCTTTCCAAATTTATGCATGAACCGACTGAAAACCATTGGTCCGCTCTGAAGAGATTGCTCCGATATCTCAAGGGGACAATTTATCATGGTCTTCATCTAACTCGCTCCTCCAATCTACGAGTACAAGCCTACTCTGATGCAGACCTCGCAGGTGATCGCTCTGATACCATGTAAAGAATAAGACGTGCGCCTTAACCAGTTGTCCCATAAGTCCGAACTTGTGGGGAAGGCATCAGCTACACTCTTATATCTCAACAATATGATCGTAATATATTATTATCCTAGTATCTCTCATTTAACTCTGTGATGATTAAATTCGTAAAATAACTATGCTAGTTGTGTTCTAGTGGTTTAAAACTTGAAAGTGCCCACTCCTAATGTTACAAGTTTGAATTTCTTATTGACATGATTCAAATCATTTTTCGGGGAAATGAGTTATAATGCTTGACGTGTTAGGATTTTAACTAAACTAAACTACTGGTGATGCTACGTTAATAAGTCAGTGTTTGCGCCGGTAGTTTAAATGTGTAACATATTTTTAAATGAATAAAGGTTGCTGGTGGTGTTACATTAAGGGTTAAGAACCTATGAAAGGTCTGAACTATCACCTATGTTAACGGGAGAGGTCTGAAATTTAAAAAGTTAATAACAGAGGTCTGAAATTTCTGTTTTGTTGATAACAGCGGTCTCCGTTAGTTTTTTCCGTTAAAACTAACGGAAATTGGTCACATGCCAAGCATGTGACCGGAAACAAAATAAATTTCCAAAAATGCCCTTCTATCAAGTGTGCCCCTCACATGCTTGGAGTGAAAAGACCAAAATGCCCTTGAAGCCACCACGGTACTCCGGCGACCACCAATCGTACTCCGGCGACCACCACCGTGCTCCGGCGACCACCACCGTACTCCGGCGACCACCACCAAGGCTCCGATTGGGCCAAAATCGGAGCCACCGGCCCCGATTTGGCTCCGATCGGAGCCACCGGCCCCGATTGGACTCCGATCGGGGCCAAAAAAGCTCCGATCGGAGCTTTGTGGCTCTGGTCGGAGCCACAGAGCTCCGATCTGGAGCCTCTGTGGCTCTGGTCGGAGCCACAGAGCTCCGACCAGAGCCACAAAGCTCCGATCGGAGCTTTTTGGCTCCGATCGGAGCTTTTTGGCTCCGATCGGAGCTTTTTTGGCTCCGATCGGAGCTTTTTGGCCCCGATCGGAGCTTTTTGGCCTCGATGGTGGCCGGAGTCGGGTCGCCGGAGCCGAGGTGGTGGTCGTCGGAGTCGAGGTGGTGGTGGCCGGAGTCTTGGTGGTGGTGGCCGGAGTCGGGTGGCGGTGGTCGGAGTCGGGTGGCGGTGGCCGGAGTTGGGTGGTTTTAATTTGACTTTAGGGGTAAAATTGTCATTTCACATTTCATTAAATAAGATATTAAATAAAATAAAATATTATAGGGGCAAAAATGTCATTTCACACAATTCTGTTAAATTTAACCCTAAAAATGGACGGAAAACCTCAAATCAACAAAATTGAAATTTCAAACCTCTGTTATTAACTTTTTTAATTTCAGACCTCTCCCGTTAACATGGGTGATAGTTCAGACCTTTCATAGGTTCTTAACCCTTACATTAACAATGTCAATGTATGAGTGATTGTTTTTTTTTTTTAGCCAGTAGTAATTGTTCAAATATATGATATTTTCGCAAATGAGTATGAGTTGTTGTTGGTGCTATATCGACGAGTCAGTGCATGCACCAATTATTCAAATGTACGATATATTTGCAAATAAATAGAAGGCTTCGAACATCCGAACATTACATAATAAGGTTACTATTACTTATCCATTCCAACTTTATGTTTATTTATAAGTAATATGGAAAATTGGTTTCACGTCCCTAGTCATACTTTTAACCTCAGTAACTTATCTAATCCATTAATTATTTTGTAATTCTTTGTATTTTAACCGTTATGACGGAAATTAACTTAAGGATGTGACTAAAATTTAGTCTGATTTTAAACCGTTAAATAAGTACATCAAGATCTGTATATTTTTTTCTCTTTTAAAAATTAATACGTTTTCTCATAAATTAATGGTTAAAATTGTTTAACCAGCCGATTCAATTAATACCATTGCACTTTACTATTCACCAACAATTGTAATTAAAAACACTCATAGGAGTCATAGCCGCCAATCAACTAGTTAAATACACACGTATTATAAAAAGAATAATCAAAATGAGATAAACTATTAAAATGGGTACTTTTAACAATTTAAGGGCCAAGTGCACCGAACGTGGACTCACATTGACTCTTTCAAGTTTTAAATCTTATATAAAATGAGTTTGATCATATATATCACATATTTGAGATTAGACGATTGGTAAAGGGTACATATTGTTACTTAGTAATGCAAGAACAACCGTTTATTTGTTTTAACAATAATATATTTGATCGTGCTGTGGGTACCGCGATGCAAATTGTTAGAACATTCTATTAAAAAAATAAATATTTAATCGCTCCGTAAAGTAAATACACGAATTGGTTCAAGGGAGTTTGCATTTTAGCTTCATTTTATTTTAAAAACTTTTTTTTTTTTTGAAACTTAAAATGTGAGGATTTGTTTAAAAGTTATATACATAGGTAAGTAAATAAAATTTCAAAATAATTTATGAAAAAATATGTCAACTTGAGGTTTGTTTTGTAAAAAAAGGATGGAAAGAAAGAGAATCCGACCAAAACGCTTTAGAGGACTGCATTCGACTGCAACTTGCCCTTTGATGTTGGTTACATATGATGTTTTTTCCACAAGATCTAGTAAGCGTCAAACTCAGATAATTTCAAATTTTCAATTATGGCAAAAATAAATAAATTTTCAAGTAGTATTAGGTTAAACCTCAAGAATAAAGTGAGTACGAATAAATATATTTTTTTCAGTTATAGACTTTCTTTGGATTTTGAACCAGGACAGGAATGGCCGCAAAACGATAAACCATGCTCAAAAGTTTAAATAATGAACGGCTGGCTACACAATATTAAACTAATAATTGATTGGTTACCCAATTTTGCTATATATAGCCCTTCTTCTTTATAGCTGTTTTATTTATTTTAATTTATTATTAATTAAGGAAACATAAATATATAGGCAAGTTGCACATCGATTCTTGTTCCGTGGTCTATCTTTCTCCGCTTCATTTTCTGTCTGTCTGGTAAAAGAAAGAAACACAACTTGCTTCCTCCGTCCATTGTCTCTCTCATCACGTATAGTTTTATTTTGAGAGAAAATAAGAGGAAAGTTGTGTTTGGTATGGTTTGGGTGGGGACATGCATATGCAAGTTGCTTAGCAAGTTGAACAAATATACTTATTATTACAGATAATAATAATAAAAATATAAATAATTATTATTCATTAAGAATGTAACTGAAACAATATATAGTAGTTTAATGTACAATAAATTTTAGGGTTAATAACTAAAAAACTGTCCAAGATTTACACTATGTTAAAATTAGGTGTCTGAAGTTTGAAATGTTAAAATGGACTGTCCCAAGTTTCATTTTTGTTGAAATTTGGTGTCTCGGTGTGATTAATTTAGAGAAGTCAATTCCGACGAAACCGTCTGTCAAATTTGAGCTCTCATACACACTCCATTCTCGTCATCTTGCCGGGACCGTCACCTAAAAACTTGGTCACATCCGGGCAAGTAAATCTCGCTCTATTGTCCTTGGAAAATGGCTCTACACCACTCTTCTAGAAACTTTTTTTTTAATGTTCAATTTTTAGGTGAAATTTGACGATTTTGTGAAAAGTAAAGAGTGATGGATTATGAGTGGGTTAGTGGGTTGATGAAAATGATGGAATGAAGATGAAAAGACGCACAAAGACACCAAATTTCAATAAAAATGAAACTTGGGACAGTCCATTTTAACATTTCAAACTTCAGACACCTAATTTTAACATAGGGTAAACCTTGTACAGTTTTTTAGTTATTAACCCTAAATTTTAAGTTTGAGCTTATCAGTAATTGATTAAATATTTACTATTAGTACTTTACCTCTATAATTATTTAGTACACAATGAATATTCTAGTAGCGCTAGTCACCTTCCGTTTCTCCCCAACTCCTTTTTTTTAGTCTTCTTATCCTTTTTAATAACCAAATTACTCCTCGAATTTTGACCAATTTATAAATCGCTACATGAATTTTAATTTTTTTAAAATGGCTATTCGAATTTTTAAGTTCGGAGAAAATTACTACCTCTGTTTCAAATCTTGTCAAATTTGACAGAAAATGAGCATGTTTACGACATGAATGTCTTTTCATATGTACTCAAGACGAATTCAAATATAAATTAAAAGTATTGCAACAAAATAGTTTCAATTGAATGCTCAATTGGACTCTCGCTTCGAACAATGTCTTTTAGTTTAGCATCCAATTTAAGGTATTTCATTGCAATACTTTCAAAGTTATGTTTGAATCCATCTTGAGTGCATATAAAATGACCCCATTGGTGAAAAAAATGCTCGTTTTCTGTTTAATATGACGGAAATGGAAAAAAGAATGTAGCAATTTTTTTTGTAAAAAAAAAAATGAAAGTTCAGAAGCAAATTAAAAAAAAAAATTGAAGTTCAGGTAATGATTTATAAATTTGTAGAAGTTATGTGGCAATTTGGTCATTAATTTCAAATTCAAACTATTATATATTTTTATTAAATACAAATATTAATGATATAATGTTTATATTTCAAGATTTGAAGCAATCTTGACATTTCTAGCATTTCTTGTAAAGTTGTAATTTAGTGCAATGAAATAGGTTTTCTTTCTTTCATCTCTCGCATTAGGGTTGGGCACTGAGCCGGTTCGGCTCTAACTAGTTCATAACTGGTCAGGAACTAATTTAACTTGTTCAAACGGTCTTATATAGGTGAAAAACTCTAAAAAGAGAACTTTGACTATTTAAAACAGTTTTGGACCGGTTTGAAACAAATATTAACCGGTTCGGGGTGCAGGACTGATTTTCAGTTTAAAAAAAAAACTGATTACAATTGAATGATCAAAAGACAAGTTAATGATAAGACCAAAACTCCCCAGCAGCCCAGCTGCGAGCATTTTTAACTGCCCTCGTTTTAGTTCATTATCATTAGTCATAGCATTAAGAATTTGAGTATGTTTTTGGACTATACATGTTGGGTCTGGTCAACGCAGCAAAATTAAAATAACGCAACTTGTTACAAAAATACCCCATATACGAAGGAACGTGGAAAAAAGTACACGGAATTAAGGCCTCTCTCTATACGATGATTTCATAGTGCCATGGAAACGATACACACCTCATGTATACCGTATGATCCTTTTGCCACTTAATATCTATTCATGTTTTTGGGGTCAATGGCTTTAGATACAGATGTATGTTGACTTAATTGCTTTCCCCACAAAGATTTTACCTAGTTTTTGATTGTTTATATATATAATATAAAATTGCATCCTGTAGCAATAAGATTAAAGCCCTCCTAAGAAGGGAGTTTTTGACCAAAATAGGACTAAATGGACAACCAAATACAAATATAGGCTAAAAAAAAATTATTGATAAATATAGGGCTGGCCGGGTTGGGGGAACCCGGCGAAAGAAAAAAAAAAAAAAACTTAAATGCTTGGCCGGGTTCTGGGGACCCGGCCAACTTTTTATCTTTTTTTTTTTTTTTAAGACAAATTCAAAAAAAAAAAAAAAACAATTAACCCATTATTTATTTCTATATATATACAACCTTAACTATTTAATTCATGGCCAATACGGGTAGTCAAGGCTCATGGACCAATAAGGGCGGAACCGATTAGAGTTCGAAGATTTTCGACCGTGAATAGTTTTTTTCGGGCGGACGTTCGGATTTTGGCACGTGAATAGTGTTTTTCGATCAAAAACGGGTTTCCGGTTCAAAGTCACGGCTACAGCGTGAAATAAGCTTCTTTTTGGCCAAATTCCATCATCTGAGGCCTCCGCGTTTTATGTTATTTCGGGAGTTTTTTGCCGTTTTCAATATATTCGGGACTTGTTCGTTATTTTGCCTCAAAATCGCGTTTTATGTTATTTCGGGAGTGTTTGCCGTTTTGATTGAACCCCGTTTTCGATCGAAAAACACTATTCACGTGCCAAAATCCGAACGTCCGCCCGAAAAACATTATTCACTGTCAAAAATCTTCGAACTCTAATCGGTTCCGCCCGTATTGGTCCATGAGCCTTGACTACCCGTATTGGCCATGAGTTAGATAGTTAATGTTGTATATATAGAGAAATAAATAATAGGTTTTTTTTTTTTTGAATTTGTCTTAAATAAATAAATTAAAAAAAAAAAAGAAAAAAAAAAGATAAACAGTTGGCCGGGTTCTGGGGACCCGGCCAAGTGAGTTCGAATGCCAAGCATTTAAGTTTTTTTTTTTTTTGGATGGGTTCCCCAACCCGGCCAGCCCTATATTTGCCAATAATTTTTTTTCTAGCCTATATTTGTATTTGGTTGTCCATTTAGCCATATTTTGGTCAAAAATTCCCTAAGAAGGCATCTAATATTGAATCATATTGTCTTGGTCCTAGATACGAACTTCAGTTTAACCACCGCGGGCCTAGATTTGCAAAAAAGGATGGGTCGAGGGTAATCCGATGATCCTCTCCAAAACTTAAATCAGAATACGGCAAATAAATCAAAACTGAATTGTAGAAATGAATTGTATGTATATATGAGAGGTTTAAAGTGAAGTATTTATAAGCTTCTAGTTTAATAATTTTGAATCGAGTCGTTTATCATGAATCGACTTATTAAATACTATTGAACCGCAAAACTTACATGTGGTTAAATTTAACCTTATTTAAGTTATTTGACCAACACTAGTTTGTATAGAGTGATTCCAAGACTTCGTTACTTGGAGGATCACTAGTGATCGTTAAATGTTGACAGTTGCCCCGAGCCAAATCTTAAAACATTAACTGGATTTATCGGTGACGTGGATTAGCTATTGAGTATATGGGTCTTAAAGGGTATTATAATAATGTAGGGGAAAGTAGTAGAATGTGCTAGTTTAGATCGATGCAGACGAATTTGGATGAGCGGCAGAGAACAATAGAGCTGCTGATGACATATTGACTGATGGACGACGATGTGGTTTTCAGAAACCAACAAAGCCTGAACACCAGAACCAACAATGTTAGGGAAAAATCACAGATCTAACCAACTTTTGAAACTCAAACACAAAAATAAGGGAAAATGAGATTTGGGTCTGAAAATCACCAATCGCGCATCAGAGAGACGCGCATAGTCTCTGGGTTAACAGTCAAAATTCTAACCGTTAACCCACGTAGCGCATCGCCCTGATGCGCCATATTGAGCTATATAAACTGATGCGCTATATTGTTCATAACGCATCAGTCAATGTTTTTCCACCCACAAATCCTCTCTATTCTCTCTAAAAATTGTCAGATTTTTTATATGGGTGAACCATCTGATCAATCAGTTCTTTACGACCAGGATCGTCATATATCTCAACATGCTGCTATTGATACGATAATATTTAGTAATGTTAATTTTAATTAATAAATTGTATTTAGACTTATATGCTGATAGGAATTTACATATCCGTTACTGCCTATAGGTATAGATCAATAAAACTGTTAATTTGATTGATTTGGAAATTTAATAGTTAATTCTGTATTTTTATTTATAATTGTCACTTAGTATTAGAATGACCTACTATATAGAATTAATTTACATTTAAATTTATAGGTCGTTCTCCCAATAAAACTGTTAATTCGATTGATTTGGAAATCTAATAGTTAATTGTAGGATTTTTATTTATAGTTGCCACTTAAAATTACCTACTATATAGAATTAATTTACGTTTAAATTTATAGGTCGTTCTTCCAATAAAACTGTTAATTTGATTTATTTGTAAATTTAATAATTAATTGTGTATATTTTTTTATAGTTGCCATTTAGAATTGCCTACTATATAGAACTAATTTATGTTTAAATATATAGGTTGCTAGGCCACTTCCTGAGGTCAAGTTCAGAGGGGCTAAAATGTGGGAACTAGATGCCCGAACCCAACGGATTGTTGATGAGGCTGGGTTTGGATTTGCTGCAAAAACCTCTAACATCTTCTTCGATAAGGCATTGATGCATGCTCTTGTTGAGAGGTGGCGTGAAGAGACCCATACATTTCACCTAGCAAACGGTGAAATGACGGTGACGTTACAAGATGTCTCCGCCATATTGGGTCTACCAATTAGTGGGAGGCCCGTAACCGACTTTTACCGGGAACACATACCCACTGACGTGCCAATTGCCGAACAGACATTGCAGCTATGCCAGCGTCTCCTTGGTGTACGACCGCCCCCTGAGTGGTGTACATGCGTTGGTAATACGTTTGTCAACGTCGTCCTTATGAGGACGCATTTGCTGAGTCTCCCGGTGGATAATGATGAGCAAGCAGGACGAATGGAAATAGGCTATATCTTCATTCTACTCGGTCAAGTGTTGTTAACCAACACCAATGGTAATTATATTCCACTTGAGTACCTATACTTCCTTGAAGACTTGGATAGGATTCGAGAGTATAGTTGGGCATCGGCTGTATTAGCCTATTTATACAGGGGCCTCTGCGATGTTGTGTCTCAGAAGACCAAAAACTGCCAAGGATGCGGAGCCCTTTTACAGGTATGCAAATTAAGTATTGAAAATATTTTAATTTTTATATATTCATTTTTAATTTAATTTTGCACGTAGGTCTGGGCCTTGGAGCATCTCTCGGTTGGTAGGCGCTCACTGCAAAACTTGCCTCCCCCTGGCTTGCATCTCGGATGTTGGTGGATAGCGCCGAAGTCACAAAAGAATAACCCAACGACGTATTCTCACTAAGTATACTGAGATATGTTTCTTCTCCCCCTGCGCGTTCTGTAAGATCAATTATCCAAACTTATTTGACAATGTTTAATTGTTACATAATTTATTGTAGTCTGATTATTTGTTAACATTACAGGTGACGTAGGACCCATATACCGCAGTTCGGCGACAAAGGCTCCACCCTGTATGTTACCAAGATGTGAAAATGGCAAGGAGGCGGCTGCCGTTGATCCACTTTAACATAGTGGGGCATTATCTACCCGACCGTGTCCCATTACAGTTTGGGTTTGATCAGGCGATTCCCGATTTTCCCGGTGAGGTTCAAGAACTGATCCGTCTCCATCGCTTGCGCACTTGGAATAGGTTGGTGGAAATCCCTTATTACGTACAACATGCGGCGTATATCCAAGAATGGAACAACGGCGGGCACGTGGTGGTTCCAAGAGACGTAGGAGTAGGCGAGGATGCTTACATGGAGTGGTACATTCCACGTACAGTTACGCTGGTGACTCCTCGTCAACCCGAACCTGAGGAACAACCTAGTATTCTACCACCAAGACACCACGATACAACTGGAAACCAGCTAATGAATGTGGTAAGTCTTCTCTCTGACCTGTTATGTCAATATTATTTGGTCCAACATATTTTCAAAGTTTGTACGTTTAACAGATGAGAGTTGTGAAGACTATGGTGAAGCGGGCGAAGAAGATGAATTACAGAGCCACCACCGATGAGGAAAGGAGACTAGCTTATGCATTTTTGGGGACGTCGTTCAATGTATTATGAAGCCGGTCTTACGCAGGAGTTTGACGCACTTATGGGTGCTCCCATTCCCCCCCCCCCCCCCCCCCCCGAGGTAGCTCCCCTTGATGTTAATGTTGATGCTGATGTTGAGGTCGACCTAGATGCAGCTATCAATGATGAATACGCGACACTCTTTGATGATTTCGACCCTGTGATGGTAGATTTCGATCCAGCGGTTATAGATTTCGGCGCCGCCACATAGGCCAGCTACGACGATGCACCTACCCCTCCCACTCAGTTTACGCAGTCCGATGATCAGGGTCCCAGTTGTAGTAGGAATGTCCGGTCAAGACGCGGTTAGGCGTCGATTTTAAATATGCGTTATAAAATTATGGACTTGATTAAATGTCGTGAAACTTTAGTGTTAGTCTTAAAAACATGTTTGGTATCTATTCTAATTTTTTCGTATTTTTTTGAGCATGTCGATTTTTGGAATTTTTCTAAAAAATTGATTTTAGGGTACCTAACATGCATGATTTGAAAAAACATAAGTTGTTAAAACTGTTTAGAAAAAATTGAAAAAAACATAGTACATACGTCATGAACATACAAATACAAAGCCGCAAATAGTTCAGTTACAACTAGTACCAAAATAAAACTACAAATACTACTACTCTTGAGGCTGAGTTGTACAACTTCTTGCGTTGTGACCTTCTTGTCGACATCTACTACATCTACTCCTCTTGGATTCTTTGCTTGTGTCCATTTCATTGCAAATTCTCTTTTTTTTTCGTCCCCTAGCAACAATCAGCATCTTTGGATCAGCAATTACCGATGGCCCTTCCCATGCTGGCCAATCGGACTTCCGACGCAGTGTTTCAAACGATAGGCTGTAAGTATCAATACACGCTTTGTTGGTGAAAATTGGACTAACAAAATCAAGAACACGCCCATTAGCATGACCGATGGCTGGAACGGCGTGACAACATGGTCGATCAAATAGTGTCCATCGGGCGCAGTCACAACTCCTATCGGTCAAGTTGACGGTGTAGTCATCATCGCGTCCGGGAGCCGAAACATAGTAAACTTCGCCCTGTCGATAAGTTCTAACCCTACATACCTTCGCCTCATCCACAACCTTTTTTAGGTGCACCCTCATCTTCGGAGAAAACTTATGCTTCGCATTCACCTCTTTTTCTGCTTTGTTCTTCCGGTCAACGCAATAAGTGACCATCTTCGAGAACGTCTCGTCGACTATTACGGTAACCGGTAACATGCGAGCATCTTTTATGACATTTTTGAAACACTCCGAATGATTTGTTGTCATTACGCCATACCTCAAACCTCCATCGAAGGCTAATGACCAAACTTCGAATCACCACAATGGTTTATGAAACCTGCATACTTGGAACCACTAGCAACCATCCACATTGAAACGTCATCCTGGAACTTCTGCTTGCTTACCTCATGAATCATCTTCGAGAATCTCTCTTTCAGCTTTTTATTCTTGAAATGAGTGTTGAAGTTGCTCGCAAGATGTCGGGACAAGACCTGTGTGCGTTCGGAGGTGGATACACTTCGCTGAGAGCACGCAATATACCGGCGTGACGGTCAGAAATGATGCAGACAATACGGTTCTTAGTCACATGCTCCTTTAGATGAGACAAAAACCATGTCACATATCCGTGCTCTCCCTATCACACAAACAGAACGCCAACGGGAAAATTTGATCGTCAGCATCGTATGCAACGGCAACCAACAATTTTCCCGTGTACTTTCCATAGAGATGTGTGTCGTCAATGCTGATCAACGGTCGACAGTGCTGAAACCCGTGAACTGAAGGAGCGAAAGCCCAGAATCATTTATCGAACATCGCAGTGTGCCCAATAACGGGGTTTTTGAACTGGAAATCGAAAACTGATCCAGTATTGAAATGCTGGATGGCCTGTAACTGTTGTGGAAGTCTCCCAAATGCAGAATCATGAGTACCAAATAGGTGCTCAATGACATTACATTTCGCATACCACACCTTACGATAAGTTGGATACTCATGATAGTTGGATTCTTTAACTAGCTCCTGCAAAACTTTTACATTCACGCCGATGTTAGCTTTCATCGTCCGGAAAATCACATCTTCAATCATCTGACTGTCAAGGTTTTTGTGATGTCTGATTGGCTCATGATTAACACATGTGTGCACAGGTCCTACTCTCACGATCGTCCACTCTCCGCAAAACTCTGGTGTTGCACGAAGGTCCCACGAACAATGTTCATCCGTGCCTGAAAACAAAATTTCACTTGTGCTTGATCTTGGGGTCCTACATTGTCGGGAATTCTCGATGTGTCAATCTTTAACATACTTCTGCAGTTTCTTCTTGTTAGGAAACCTTTTATCCTTCTTAAAGTACTCTATCGTATTTGACGATGAATCAGCATGTATTTCCAAGTCCCTGCACTCTAACCCTTCTTGCCATTCACCTGAGATCCACTGTTCCGGGAACTGATAATCTTTGTCCCGATTCGCCCGGTTCAACAACTCTTCGTAAGGCTATGCTCCAGAGTCGGATGAATACACCTCGTCTCTCTCTCCACCCTCCGGTTGAGTCGTATCTAACCTTTCCGCATTGCTGCATTCACCTTCATCTGCATTCGCATTGCTGCTCTCTCCTTCAGAATTGCCTCCATATAGCCCTAAACCGCGCATCTGATATGTGAGGTTATTGAAAGCAGGGTGCACGTATTAGAATGTTACGTCTTGTTCGTAATCGTCATCGTCTTCAAGTTTTTTACCACCCCATTCTGGCATGAGAATCAGTTCAATATGCTCGGTGCTCGCCAAAATCTGCTCCAAAATTTGATCGGTGACTGTGCAAATTTTTTGACCGAACATCCAAATAAATTGAAGGAGGGGTGCTCGGCACCGGGTCATGTTCTTAGCCACCAATATCACCTCATCAAGTGTGATACCTCTATGAGTTTAAAAAAAAAATCGATTTATCATAGTTATACTTAACGTTTACGCCGTTAAGATCGAACATTCCATCGTATCGAAACAATATGGTCACCATTTTTTCCTACAATATCATTACAAATTATATTAGCATATCACTACATACATACTTACATATATATTGGCAAGCATAAAAATCTAAATTTTATAAACGGCAATACTATGTACAACTAACTAAAATATGAACTGCAAATCATATATATTACCTTAGTATAGATGTGGTGGTGCAATTGATGGACTGATTTTCAACTCTTCAACAACAGCAAAGAAAAATCGGATCGACAGCTTTTCCTACAATATTATTACAAACTTTACTAGCATATCACTACATATATACTTACACTATATATATTGGCAAGCATGAAAATTTAAATTTTGTAACCGGCAATACTATTCTATGTCATCATCGAAATAACTATGTACAACTAACTAAAATATGAACTGCAAATCATATATATTACCTTAGTATGGATGTGGTGATGCAATTGGTGGACTGATTTTTCAACTCTTCAACAACAGCAAAGAAAAATCGGATCAACAGCTTTTCCTACAATATTATTACAAACTATATTAGCATATCACTACATACATACTTACACTATATATATTGGCAAGCATAAAAATCTAAATTTTGTAACCGGCAATATTATTCTATGTCAGCATTAAAATAACTATGTACAACTAATCAAAATATGAATTGCGAATAAGATATATTACCTTAGTATAGATGTGGTGGTGCAATTGGAGGATTGATTTTTCAAATCTTCTACAAATAAAAATGAATTCTGTCGACAAATTTATATAGTGCAACGTAGCACATCTCTCTGATGCACCATATATATGGCGCATCAGGGCGATGCGCTACGTGGGTTAACGGTAGGGCTGGGCATGGTTCGGTTCCGGGCCGAACCAGTTCTAAACCGAACCGGAACCAAATTTTAGATTAGTCAGTTCCATATACCAGGCAAGAACCGAACCAGATTTTTAGTCCTAAAACCGAACCATAGAAGAACCGGTTCAAAACCGGTTCGAACCGGTCCGAACCTTTTTTTTCTACAATATTCAAGAACCCAATTCAGTGCAAAAGAATTTAAGACACAAATCACTAAACTACCTACATTTTAGAACTCAAACACAAAAACAAGGGAAAACGAGTTCCCGAAACCATAATCACCACTAGCGCATCTCCGAAATGCGCCAGAAACATGGCACATCTGCCAAATGCGCCACATTTAATACATGGCGCATTTCCCAGATGCGCCACAATTAATAAGCATTAATTACCCGTTTTTCAAATTAATTCACTAAAATAGTGCTACAAACTAGAATCGAACCCAGGCCACCTAGGTGATAAACATGAATACTGACCACTACACTACAATGTCTTTTGTTGAGAACTTATTAAACTTTTTATATTTAATGTTAGTTTAACAACCAAAATATCGTCACTGAGAATTTAACACTAGTCACCCGCATGATAGGCAAAAATTCTTACCACTACACTACAATGACTTTTGTTGATAATTAATTAAACTTTGTATATTTATTTGTCTATGTAATTTTTTTTTTTGTGTTAATACATTGTTTAGTTGCCTACATTTGCACCATGTGACCGAATGATTACTTTTTTAAAGTGATTAATGGTTACATACATTTTAGAATATGACATAATCGTTTAAACTTATTTTATTTAATAATTTATATTTAATCAGATGTGATTGAATTTTAGTTAAATAACGATTTTAGTAAAATTCAACCCCTACCTATGTTTAGTTATTTTGTAAAATTCAATCACATTTGATTAAATATAAATTATTAAATAAAATAAGTTTGAACGATTCTCTCATATTCTGAAATGTATGTAACCATTAATCACTTCAAAAAATTAATCATTCGGTCACATGGTGCAATTGTATGTAACTAAACAATGTATTATCACAAAACAATAAATAAAACTACATAGACAAATAAATATACTAATTTTAATTAATTATCAACAAAAGTCATTGTAGTGTAGTGGTAAGAATTTTTGCCTATCATGCGGGTGACTAGTGTTAAATTCTTAGTGACGATATTTTGGTTGTTAAACTAACATTAAATATAAAAAGTTTAATAAGTTCTCAACAAAAGACATTGTAGTGTAGTGGTCAGTATTCATGTTTATCACCTAGGTGGCCTGGGTTCGATTCTAGTTTGTAGCACTATTTTAGTGAATTAATTTGAAAAACGGGTAATTAATGCTTATTAATTGTGGCGCATCTGGGAAATACGCCATGTATTAAATGTGGCGCATTTGGCAGATGTGCCATGTTTCTGGCGCATTTCGGAGATGCGCTAGTGGTGATTATGGTTTCGGGAACTCGTTTTCCCTTGTTTTTGTGTTTGACTTCTAAAATATGGGTAGTTTAGTGATTTTTCCCCCAGTTCTGTACCAACCCAATGTATTGTCAAAGATGAATACATCGAACTCAATTTCATGTTTGAATCCAAAGAAGAAAAAAAATTAGGGTAGTAATTGTTATTAGAGACCTGCAAGAGACCAAATAAGATGAAATAAGAATTAAGGTTAGCATTATGGCAGTTAGTATTAGTTATAGCTCAAAACCATATCATTCTTGATAGCAAATTTTCAATCAAAATAACCTCATACACCAAGTTCAAAATGTGGAATCACTTCAAAGGGCAGAATGCCCCCATTAAAGAGTAGAGCTATGAATAGTTGAAGGCTCGCAACTTATTTACGAGATATTATAGAAAACCAAAGCCATACTGATATAAAATGAAGTGACTTTTGTTTTGACTATGATCAATTTGGAACAGAAATATAGTTTCTGGATGGAATACGAGAAACAACCATGCTCATCCAGAGTGTGAGGAAATTTGAAAAATGATGCTGGAATATGAATAACGACAGCAGGCAAAGAGAAAAAAAGGTTTCTAAAATATTATGGCATTGATGTATGAATTAGATTTACATTGTCAGTGTTTAGTTAAGATGATAAAAAGAATGAAACAAGAAAAAAAGGTTTAGAAGCGCAGATGATCAGCATCAAACTCCAAAAAAGTCGAACAGAAGATGACATTATCATTCAATTAATTACTAGAGTGGCAACTTACGAACGTCAATGATGCATATAAATTGAAACTTCAATGAACCTAGAGCTCAGTGTTAAAGTAACCTAGCAAGTAGCAAGGACTAACAATTAGATACTCTCGACCAGTGATTATTTCAATACCAGAATCATTTTAAGTTGACACAAATAGCCAAAACCCAAGCTCCAGAAATCTATTGGCAATTGGAACTTTGCATATACCGTTATCTTCTTCGTCAACAATAAGCATCGTCATTAAGAATCTAATTAGGCTAAGTTGAGAAATGAAAATGAACTACACCAAATTAGCCATCCTCATTCAAAGATAAAGAGCGGCTGGGGTGGGGAGTTGGCTGACTGATTGGTTGACTGCCGGCTAGATGCAGTTGAACGAGATGGTGAGATCAGTTCGGCTGTTCTCTTGTTTTGAACGAGGGAATATGTTGAGCAAATAGGGTTTTACTGAAGACAATTTCTTTATAAAAGAACCGGTTCTAAACCGGTTTTGAACCTATTCTGAACCGGTCAAGAACCGATCCATATATTTGAGTTCAGAACCAAACCATAGAAGAATCGGTTCAGTCATAACCGGTTTTTAATGGTTCGGATCCGATTTGGTTCGGCCGAACCAGTTTTTCTGCCCAGCCCTAGTTAAGGGTCAGAATTCTGACTGTTAACCTAGAGACTTTATGGCGCATCTCTCTGATGTGCCATGGATATGGCGCATCAGAGAGATGCGCGATTGGTGATTTTTAGATCCAAATCTCATTTTCCCTGATTTTTGTGTTTAAGTTTCAAAAGTTGGTTAGATCTGTAATTTTTCCCAATGTTGGAGCGGATGATATGGCTACCAATGGAGAAGATAGACAAATGACTATGGTAGGCGGTAGGTGGGCGGCGACGGTCGTGGTCAGAGTGTGTGGTGGCGATTGTGGTCGGGTTGTGTGGTGGTGGTCAGAGTCGGTAATCGATCGAAATTGTACCAAATCACCACAGCCGAGGAGAACGACTCTGATACCAATGATACGAATTCAATCTATAGAATAAAATGTGGATATATTAGGATCGGAGAATTGGAGATTTAATAAGATTAGATATAGATTTAGAGATAGAGAGAGCTAAGCTTCTTAACATTCATTCATATTTTCCATAGTTATTCTTCAATGGGCAAATTTTGCAAGACATTTGTTTATGTGGATGTGAGAGGCAAGGACAAATTTTGTCCACACCACTAATTGTCCCTCCATAATTTTTTGGGTTTATAGGTCTTTTGGTACCCTATGTTTGCCCACTTTTGGCTTTTGGTACTACATGTTTGGTTTTGCCTATTTTTGGTACCATATGTTTGCCAATTGTATACTTTTGGTCCGACCGTTAGAGTTGACCGTTAAGTAGTCACGTGACTTGCACATGCCTAGCCCCAAATTTTGATTTTGTTCAGTTTAGTCCTCAAATTTTTTGTCCTAACTTTTTATTTTTGTAATTTGACCCTTAAACATTTTCAACCGCACCCTAGGACTAAATTGACATAGCCATGGTCTAACCCATGCCTAGATCGGACCATGGCTAGGGTCACCGGACCCGGGTGACCCTAACCATGGTCCGACCTAGTCATGGGTCGGACCATGGCTATGTCAATTTAACATAAGGTTCAATTGGGTCAATTAAACCCAATTGCTAAATTGACCTAGCCATGGTCCGACCCATGGCTAGGTCGGACCATGGTTAGGGTTGCCCGGGTCCGGAGACCCTAGCCATGGTTCTACTAGCTATGGGTCGGACCATGGCTAGGTCAATTTAGTCCTAGGGTGCGGTTGAAAATGTTTAAGGGCTAAATTGCAAGAATAAAAAGTTAGGACAAAAAATTTGAGGACTAAATTGAACAAAATCAAAATTTGGGGCTAGGCATGTGCAAGTCACGTGACTACTTAACGGTCAACTAACGGTCGGACCAAAAGTATACAATTGGCAAACATATGGTACCAAAAATAGGCAAAACCAAACATGTAGTACCAAAAGCCAAAAGTGGGCAAACATAGGGTACCAAAAGACCTATAAACCCTTTAAATTATGTATTTTTTTATATATTTCATAGATAATTACTTGAATAAAATATTTATTTGTATGTATAATAATATAATTAGTTGATTAAAAAGTAAATCATAATTAAATACATTTTTTTTAAAATCATATAAAAACCATATAGATCCAAAATGGCTTGCCTAACGTGTCCAAAATGAGTTTTGCAAATTGTGAGTACTTTGGACATAATTCATTTTTCTCTCTCTTCTATGACACATAGTCTATGTGGCGCTGATGTGGCGGCAAATGTCCTTCAAAGTGTCTTTTACCATTGTAAATGCTCTCAACCTCCCATAACATATATATATATATATAAGCAACTACACCTTAATAGCCCGAACTAGCACATTCTACTTTCCCCAGCATTATTACTTTGTGGTGTGATGTTTATCTGAGATTTGGCAGCTGTTCATACTGCACGAGAAAGTTGCTACGAGTTGGGCTAAACTAGGTCGTGCAATTTGCTCGCCTCGGACCATTAAATAGAGGAGATAAGTATTATATATATTGTTTAGTCTCTGACTAGCTAGGGTTTGCTTGCACGAAATATCGAGGGAATTAAATTAAATATATAGTTTCAAACATCTTAAGTTGTTGCAGAAGCAAAACAAAACATGATAGCTGTGGTTGATTGTTTTAAGTTATCCGTTTAGGTTGCTTTCTGTGGGCTTGATCTGTTTTAACTCAGAATAGTGCATAATTTAAATGGTATCATAGTATAGTTTTGATTGATGGAATTGGAACCTCTATTGATTTCAGAAAGAGCCTTCATAATCGGATTCCCCCTATAATGGGGTTGACCCTCACTCAAATACTAAAGGACAATCACTTCCAGGCCAGTGCTTCAAGTCAGGTCCACCAAGCACCAACAAACCTTTAGGCCGGGTAGAGATTGATTTAATGGCAAGACTATTGCAAATATTAGATGCAAGTGAAAGACTGGGAACACATACAATTGTTTGGGACTAAATTAACATTTTTTGGAGTTAGAAGGAAGGCATTTTCAAGTAGCTTTGCTTAACAAAGGCATTAGGCAAGTATTTGAACAATAAAGTAAAAACACACACACAATGTAATGTATTTGGGTTGGTTCCATCCGGATTCGTCGAGCTCCATATGCGCCGAAGATTCAACCTCCCTCTTAACAAAATGGTTAAATTATTCAAAGATTAGGGACATGTGACGGATCGTGGAAGACGATTTGATTAGATAGGTCGGATGGCATCATTACTATCTTCAGGAATCTCACCGAGGTGGTGCAACTTTCACATCCTGCATTGTGTTGCATTGCATAACACTTTTCTACAGAAGGTGCACCACCAAGAAGCCTCTCATTAGTTTTGGCATCAATGTCTCTCATTAAACGCCTATTTACTGTTTGCTGAAGCAACTAATATACACTTATTTGCAAAATGTTGAAACAAAACCAACAACTTGGTTGGCCAGGAAAGTCCCAGACCCTTGATTGTAGTAGCCACTTACCTGGCTGCTTCATACCATATTCACTTCTTGAGCTCAAATCGTCCTAGAAGTTCCGTAAAATCATGTCAGTTGATGTTTGAAGCTTCCCGCTCGCCTCCTATAGCCATTAAGCACACGAATTATCATTCACTAATCGTATTACTCAATCAAAAAATGCATCTCTTCACCCAAATACTAGATTACTACTTAAATGTTGCAATTCCAACTGAAAGAAATATATCAATTGAAGAGAACATTGAGCATATAGACACCATCAATTTTACACCATTTTCCAACTCATCAAATGATGCCTATTTGTCCCCATTCTTTAAAAATCTAAAAATAGAATCTTTAGTGAGATTGATTTCTCAATTCCATGCAATAGCTGACCGTTTTTGTGTCTAATTTTTTTTTTTTTTTAATGAAAAACACATAAGTTCCTATCCATCATCCAAAGATTTACTAATGACAGGTCTTTATTCGATGCTGCAACTTATTAATGCATTATTCCCCTAACCATATCTGCACAATGTACTAGCTGCATATGCACTAGAACTTTCACTTCTTCTATAAGTAATGCCAATTTTGAGACAGTGGGACAAAGCTGTCTCCCTAGTTTCTCATCAGATGGATGTTTCTAACAACCTTTTTGCCTACAAACTTACATGAAATATAAAGAAAAGTCTAAACCCTGGTAACATAGCAGTCAAAGATTGTTTCCAGGATGAAAAAGGATCGGCTGAAAACCTCTTTGGTACAGAATTTTCATCATTACTGACCTTGAAATGTCTAAACAGAACAAGTGATACTATCTACCATTAGTTTCTCGTTTGCCTATCCTTTCAGTTTAGATTCTGACAGTTCATGGTATTGTGAAGATTTCTCCAACCACAAAGAATACCCTAGTGTTTCCAAGAAAAAAAAAGAGAGGCATATCTGAATGTTAATCATCACCAAAGAAGACAAATTATATCATTTAGCATGAAATAAAGGAGAAATCATTGATTTCTGGAATGCTGCAAGCTATCCTCTCACTTAGAAATCAGGTAGATGTTCATTTAACTACGACTGCCTTTCCACAGAGTCATGCAGTGGTTATTGACACTAAGAAAGTTATCTAGGTTATGGTGTATATCATCTCAGAAGAAAAAATGTATCATTAACCATGACATCAAGAGATAATGCGTTCCAAATAAAAGTTTACTTAAAAGGAGTAGATTGTCACCACTAAGCATCAGTTTCTTTCTTGATCCCCACAATTTCAGCCCTTAGCTTCGAATTGTTATTTTCCTGCAAACAGCAACAAGCAATCAATTCTCCAAAAGCCAGCATCTTGAATAAAATCACTAGCAAACGAAATCCTATCTATCTTGTAAAACAGTAAAAGCAAAGCAGCTAACTCAATACTCAAATTCTCCAGTTTAATTGAAAATACTCTTGTATAGTTGTATTCTGCAACGCATCCCAGATAAAAGCTGTAAATTTTTCACTATGAACGAAAATCATGTTGCTTATATTCAGCTATGTCAGTCTCCTCTTTGTGAAGTGACAAAGAACAGCACTGAAAGATTTTCAGAGAGAAATAGAAGCTTACCAGCTCAAGAACCTTAGCTGAGCTCTTCTCCACGCTCCGAGCTAAGCTGTTAATCTTTGCCAGCATTTTTCCATACATTTCCTCTAACCCAACAGTGTAGCTACTGGCTTCAGGCCCCATTAACCTCCTCAAATCGCCAATTTGGAAACCCTCAACCATGGTATTCAATTCTTTTTGGTCCTTACTAACCTGCTTCATCACATTCAGCGTCTCCTCTTCCTCACTCATCATAGAGGAACCCCTCAATTCACAACTCAAAGCGGGAAACGGTGAGTTAGGGCTGAAGTTACCGTAATGGCCTCGAAACCCTGGTCCAATGTTGATCACGCTAATGGACTTAGGCTCGAAGGTCTCTGAGGTGGTACGGAACTGGTATGCCCTGTACTCGTGTGTGTGAATCGACACATTGTCCGCCGCAGGAGGAGTAGAGAAGAGTATGAACACACGCGGCGCAAAATGAAGCGCGGAATTGAGGACGGAAAAAGAGAAATTGGGATCCGAGGATAGGGAGGCTGTGACGTTGAAATCGCGCATAGAGGGCTGGATACGGGACCGGCGGCGGCCGGAGAACCAGCCGATGAAGCGGCTGCCTTGCGGCGCGAGTTGGAGCGTATCGGCATGGTTGATGAGCGAATCGGAGAAGGAGCGCGGAAAACCGGAGCAGAGGAAGCTACTGACGGTGGCGATGATAGTGGAAGGAGAACCGGAGGTGGAATCGTCGGTGAGAGTAGCGGGAGTGAGTTGGGTAACGTGGCCGAAGAGCAGACCGTCGACGTCGGCTGGAGAGGAGGACACTTGTTGGATGAGGGAAGCTAGGATCGGGCCCGATACTGCTATTTTCTGCAAAGTGAGGTCGTCCATGGCGGAAGCACGAACGAATCGATGTAGAGAGACAGGGGATGATTGGTTCTTCTGCAGACTACAGCCTACACAGGTCACCGGAGGTACTCTTTTCCGACATCATCGTTTTGGGTAAAAAAAATTCCCAATTTTGGATTTTTTTTTTTTCACCAAATTTGCACGATTGAATAATTAAATACAAAAAAACTATCTTTTTTTTTTTTTTTGGCCAAAATACAAAAAAACTATCAAATAATTCAAAACTAATCACAAAATTTAGCATTTCGTCCAATTTTAAACATTTGAGTTCTTTCGGTCAAATTGTTATTCCATTCTAATATATATTTAAAAAAAACTATAAAATTATATAAACCATAAAGTAAAGTCTAAACTAAAATCATTACAAAAAAAAAAGTCTAAACTAAAAAGAAAAAAAATCAAATTTTTTTTTTGGGTAGAAAATAGAACATATATTATAATAAGGACCAGTACAAAGTACACAAAAGCAGGAGACTAAGGCAAAAGAGTTGAGGGGATATTCGGGGCAAACCATGTCCCGGGATGCTGACCGATATAAACCTTCATGGACAACCAAATACAAATATAGACTGCATGAAAAAAAATTACAAATCTAAGGCAAACCGAGATTTCACATCTCGGTTTGGATTTTTTCATCCAAACCGAGATGTGAAATCTCGGTTTGGATTTTTTTTTTTTTTTTTAGGGTTTAGGGCACTAAAAAACCCTAAACCCTAAAAAAAGAATCCTAACCGAGATTTCACATCTCGGTTTGGATGAAAAAAAATCCAAACCGAGATGTGAAATCTCGGTTTGCCTCAGATTTGTAATTATTTTTTGATGCAGTCTATATTTGTATTTGGTTGTCCATGAAGGCTTATATCGGTCAAAAACTCTCATGTCCCCGTGAGATTACCCACACGAGCCTTATAACCTATCATATGTGCGACATGTACCATATTTCTCCTTTAGAAAGAAATAACAGCCGAAAAAAAAAATCAATTAATTATGCTGCCAATGTTTATTTTATTCCATGTTAATGAGATTTGAATTTTGAGTTTCCTCCATTGACAATAACAGTCACGCATCACTTAGAGAACTTTCAATGCTAATACTTAGTTACTAATTGTAAAATTATTATTGTATAGAGTTTTTTTTAGTTCCTAGTCTCATTTACTGTTGATTCATACAAATAATGATTAAATAAAAATTTGCATTTCCAATGGTAGTGTCTTATTCCAAAATGCAAGTTCCTAGTTTCAATTTTTGTCTTTGAATGCCAGTAGGCGTGACTAAGATTATAAATATTTCTTTTTTACTATTATGGGGTGGAGAGATAAGTGTCACAGTGCCTACTAATAGGAATTTCCACGTTACTGTTCATGCCGGTGTCAACTTTTTAATATTTGGTTATTCAATGGTTTTGCTTCTAGAATGTATATATATTTTGCTACGCTAAGTCAGATAATGAGATGAGTCGTAATTGATCAATTTAATATTAAGTAAGTTAAATAATGACACAAATCAAAATTACTACATTTTAACTTTGAATCAGCTTTAAAATTTCTGGATCTAATTTTTTTTATATTTTACTATGTTAAAAAATCGTCAATTCTAAATTTTGAAATAGTATAGAATTTTATATTATTAAATATGAAAAAAATTACTAAAAAAATATTATATTATTTTAATGCATATATATATTTCTATATAATTTACTTATTATATCATATTATTATATGAAAGAAACATATTTTGTTTATGATAAATTGTTATAAAAATTATACTTTAGGATGATATATAATATATTTAAGATTTACGTATATTGAAATCATTAATAAAAATAATTGATTAATATATATAACTAATTTACTGAAATGATCTGATGGGTGTGCGTAAACGTGAATCGACTGACGAGGATAAATCAAGATATGTAAATCAACGTATAACAGATATTGTATCACATGTATACAAAAAATAATATTCAATTACGCAATAAAGTGAAACATGAAAAATTGCAAGAAGATTTGGTCGAACATCTTTGGAAATTTAGTAATGTGTGTGTCGGACCTAAAATCCGACCTAGGGCGATTAACGTTTTTGGAAACGTGCAATTTGAAAAGAGTCGCAACTAGTTAATTATAAGGCTAACTAGAATCCTAAATTACCTAAGCGAATAACTAATTAAACACCTAGGTATTAAATCAGTCTACGATCAGAAATTCGAGTTCGGGGGTTCTATTACGAATTAAAGCACTTGGAATTAATCTCGCCCTCTTGGTACTCAATTCATAAGTTGCCATCTTATTTAAACAATTTTATAATATTAAGAAAACAGTTAAGTATGGTTTAAATTCCTACGTTAAAAGTAGTTATAAAAAAAACAAACCAATATTAATTAGTAAACAACAGTGTAATTCCAATTAAAAAATGAGACAAGAGCATTCTAAGATAACCAAACATACTTAACTCAAAATGTAACCTGATAAGTAAATTAATCTAAGTTATTCAATTAAACCTATATAATTTAATTAAGCCTACACTATAACATTATATAATAAAGAATATCAAACGTACACTATAATGACAATAATATAATAAATATAACGAAAATAGATTTATTCTACAGTTTAAAAAGGACAAACAACAAAACTTACACTATGATAACTATAATCTACCACCTATATTAAAAGTACCTACTGTCCTCACACCCAAAAGTTGCCACCACGGCTAGCACCTCTTCAATCGACCAAATTTAGCATAACACCAAATCAGTTAGTTTTGCCCCCAACCATTGCAGCTTTTCGGCACTCAACCATCGCTCACACCTTAAACCTTCAACTGCTCACCTTTCACTTGGAGAAAGAGCCATTCGCTGAACAGACGAGGAAGAGCCGTTCTTCTCTCTACAATCTCACCACCGCGCTTGATTGATTCCAACCTTCTGTTGCCTAATGAAGCTTCCGGTCTCTTTTTGCCGTTCGGGTTCGAACTTTTCAGGTTTTCCATCTCTTCAATTATCTCCTCTCCGTTCATTATGTTTCACGTTTCTTCTGAAATCAAGGTAGTTGTTAGCGGAAATCACATAATTTTCCCTCTCTTGCTTCTCCGATCTATATTAAGGTTTCCGGCACTCGAAATCGACTGATTCCAGAACTGATCGTTGCTTTCCTCTGAACTTATTTGATTCAATTCCATAGGAATTCATGGGAGAGCAAGCCTCAGTTCAATTCCCTTCAATTAGGTGCAGGAGGCTTTGCATCTCGATGCAATTTAGTCACCGTCTTGAAAATTTTCAGTTTCTTGCAATTTCAGGTTTCTGATTAACTAACTCTTCTTACTAATTAATCTTAAGCACATTTTCACGGGTTCTCGATTGTTGTTGCTGGTGTTAACATTTGAAATTCCGTGTTGATTCAGTCATATGCGATAGCCGGGGGAATTATACTGCTCAAACAGGTTAATCCCATTGTGCTATTTTTTTTTCAAACTCATCCCCAATTTAAACATACTGCTTACACTCTCCAATTCTCCCCACCTTTCTTGGTTAAAGTCGCTCTTATGCAGTGCTTTTGGAGTTGCACATCAGATGGCTACCAACCGTGGTACCCGTGGCAGCAGCGGAGACTCCAGAACCACCCGGCTCCCGATTATTGGTTCCTCCGGCGGGAGTGGGGTCTCCAGGTACGGAATCGGTTCCTACTTTGTTTCAATTACATTTTGATTAGATAAAGGTTACTTCTTAGAATAAGGATCCTCCATTCTCCAGAGTTGAGAAATTCAATTTTGCTACATCATAGAATCCATTTTTATTATACGTTCATGTTCTGACTTTGTACGTACTGTTTGATTCTTCCTCTTCTACATGCTACGAATTTACATATTTTTTCTTCGGCACAGTAGAAACTGCTGATGGTCAATTGATTTAGGAAAATAACAAATGTGTTGATTAGATCTTAAATTAACTATATTGAAATATAATGTCGCTCAATGTATTTTCAGGTAATGCTCTGCCATTGCATGCAACCTTCGTCAGGCAAGTGGTATTGCTGAAAGGAAGGCTTGAATCAGATGTTCAACATTGAATGTGTTCAGGGTACGTGTCCTTTGACAAACTCGTCCCCAATTGAAACATATCTTCTAATTGCAGCTGATATAAATCGCCATAAGTAGGATCATTAAACAACCTAGCTAGGAGATTTGTTCTATCATAGAAATTTTCATAAGTAGTTCTTCTAAGATATACATAAGTTGATGTTATAGGAATTCATAACCGGATAAGTTTTAACAACAAATCTGATCTGGTATGATTTGTATAACTCCATCGTTGTGGTGTTTCAGTTGGTTTCTATCGGGGTAAGTAAACTCCGAACTCAATGTGCACATAACTACTATTTGCTCATTGTGTTATTCTAACTGATCAGATGGTGATTTGAATTTCAGTCGCATACTAAAGGTACTCTTGCTAGCAATAATAAAAAGAATGAAGCTCCAGCTTGCAATGCACTGGGTTGCATCTCACACGGTTTCCTCCGACTGATTCTGATCATAAAAGCTTCCTGGTGTTTCTAAATTGAACTGCAGGTATTGAATTTTTCCAGGTACTAGGATATGGATGGGCAGGGCTTCTCTTGGAGTAGATCGTGGAGTTGGCTCATATGTTGTGGCCGAGCACCCTTGTGATGCCAAATCAGATCCGTTTACCAAACAGGTGTTACATTGTCTGCACCCATGTTGATGCATCAATTACTCAATTTGTTGTCTTATGCAATTTTTGAATAGGGTTTTCTTCAAATGCTGTAAATTGGGTTTCTTGATAGGTTTAGCTTAGAAATGAGTAATTGATTTGTGAAAAATCATTCCGTAGACTTGGAAATAATGATTCCCAGCAACTTCAATTCATGGAGACAGAACTCAAGTTTTAGGGATTTATTTGCTTCCGGATGAGATTTTTTAGCTGAAGAATTGTTGTAGAAGACTCTCATTCTTTTATAAATTTATTATATAAAAGCAATTATTGTAGAGGAAGATAAGAACATCAGATCACAGATTTACAGGTAATACTCATTAGAATAAACTTAATTGTCACTAGATGATACTGAACAGTTCACAAATGTGAATTGCTGATCAAGAGTAAAGGTTCCCTAAAGAACACTCGATTTAATACTGGGAACTATAAGATGCAAATATGCAATAAACATTATATATATTTGATACATGTAAGTTAACAAAACCCTAAATTGAAGTGACATTTGCAGGTATTGGCATTTGCAGGTATTAGGATATGGATGTGCATGGCTTCTCTGGAAGTAGGCGGTGGAGTCGGCTTATATGTTGTGGTCGAGCATCCTTGTGGTGCCAAATCACGATGAATTATCCAGGTGTGTTATTGAAGCTGATCTTTTCTTTTTAAGGTTAGATTATATATATTCTCTTCCTTTAGTTCTTTGATATTTGGTATCTTCACCTGGATAATAATATTGGCTAATTCTAACTTTTATGATTCCAAAAGAGTGTTTAACAACTTTTATTAGCTGATCTACCATAGCAAGTTTGACTTGAAATAGATGGTAAAGAGATTGCAATCCCTACGATATACACTTCCACAATTGTAATCATATATTATGAAAATATGTATATATATTGTCTTCTCTAATCAAACTTTTTCTTCTAGAAGATACAGCTATCAGCTTCGTATAATTCAAAGATATATAATGAACTCAGCTACTTTCAACATGTCGGACTCTCAAAAGAAATGAGATTAGCACAAGGTTAGGTTATCATAATACATATTTCAAGTCATTTCCCAGTTCAAACTGATGGGGGTCATTTTATTCAACAATCTTGTGCTTACAAATTACATAATATGGGCAGGTAACATAGGAAATAACTCAAGTGTTTTCTTGCAGATAATAGGAAATAACTCATTCATTCAATTAAAATTGAGTGTACAGTTTCTAAC
The DNA here is from genome assembly GCA_036873135.1 of Clarkia xantiana subsp. parviflora. Classification (NCBI taxonomy): domain Eukaryota; kingdom Viridiplantae; phylum Streptophyta; class Magnoliopsida; order Myrtales; family Onagraceae; genus Clarkia; species Clarkia xantiana. The sequence continues at coordinate 25,250,229 of JAPTYO010000009.1, read as the reverse complement.
TATTTCTCACATTTGCCTTCTGTTGCTTTTCCAATCTTCATACTTTTTTTTTTTGGCCAATCTTCATACTTTGGATCCAAGGAAATACTAAAGAAATGGAAATGGCGAAATTAAATCAACATTTTTAAGCTGTGGGGATGATTTGGAGCTTCTAACCAATCACAGATTCAAACTACCCCTGTGTGTCTAACAATTTGCAACAAATTACTCTAAAATCATCCACTAATTTCTATATTTGTAGTCATTTTCATTACATCCATAATAATTCAATCATATAGTTCCATTATATAAGGTTAAAGTATGCATCTACCTAGATTCAGACTGGGAATATATATACATCTTTAAAATTTTTTTTTTTTTTTTTTATTTAGGTTTTGCTGATGAATCTCTATGCGGTTATAGAAATTTGGTTTTAATGGTGAATCTTATAGCTAGGGTATACACATTTGGTTTTTGATGATGAATCTCTATAGCTAGGTTTTGTTGATGAGTTTACGAAGTGGTCCTTCTCTGGCTTGTAGCAGCAGCACCTGCTGGTTGTGGTGATTTGGATTATTCCCAATTGCATTGATCATGTTATTATTATAGTCATGTAGTGCATTAGCTGTATGTGGTGTTTGGGAGTTGAGATTCATCTGAAGTAGATGGTTAAGCTGGATGTAAAAGTAGATTATGAAGCTACAATATCTTCAGCCAAGTTCACGTATTTAATTATTTATATTTATTAATAAAATAAAGATAAAGTGCGTTTATATATATATATATGAGGAATGATTTAATTCTGACCTAAAATATTTCGAAGTGTTCCGATTGTTTCCCAAAAGTTGACTAATATTACACTTGTTATTCACACTATCTTCGGAACACTTCGGAATGTTGGGTCGGAATGTATATCATTCCTTTATATATATATATATATATATATATATAGAGTAAATCTTTAAAATGTGAAATTTCTTGTGAAATTTTAATAGAAAGTAAGAAATAGAAAGTAAATGAACAAATGTATTGGTGCTTGGTGGGACCCTATATCACTTTCTATAGAAATTTCACAGTTTGTAGCAACACCCATATATCTAACGAAGAAAGTAGAGCAAGTCACGTAGGATAGTGTGGTAGTAGGTATACCTTGGCTTTTCAGGTTTCTTGGAACTTCTTAACATCGACTTTTCGCACATTTTATTTTATAAATTCATTTATTTTTTTTACTCACAATTCAGCTATCACAGCTGAGTAATTTAGAACACATGTTCTGTTATGTTCAATTTTTTTTTATAATCATTTATCTTTGAGAACCTGTCTAATCTCTCTTTGTCATACATAATTAAGTTCCCTTCTACTTAAAATGATTTTGCATCTGTCTATCGAAATATTAGCGATTGACGCGCGTGCAACGTACGTGCTGATACCTAGTATGTAATAAATATAAAGAAGATAGACTTACTATACTGGCAGAAAAGAACAAACAACAGAGGAATGGGTTCCTGGCAATCGAAGACGGTGGCCAAGCGAAACTGGACTGGTAGCAATAGATTGGGAAGGAGACAGACAGAACACCGGTGGCAGGTGCTGGACAGAGTGAAGGAGAAAGTCGAGCTGCTCTGTCGACTATAGGTGATGAACGCAGCGGTGTGGGACGACAGGGCGAACCGGAGGTGGTGCTGAGAGTTGCGACGGAGAGCTCGACTGAACTATGCCTAACCGATCTTGACTGCAGTTGCTGGTGGTCTCAGGAGGTTGCCGACCAAGTGGAGGATGTGAAATTCTGGATTTGGTACGAAACCCTAACCCTAGATTGGGCTAGAGTAAAACGCAGAGAATAAAGGAGAGAGCACTGGCGGGTTCCTCTAGGGGGGTTCCTTCATATGGCCCCATATCCCCCTTAAACTACCACTATATAATGGATCCCCAACTACTAATATGGAGTTCCACCCAAATGTTTACAAGGAAGGAAACTTGACCCATAAACAATAACGAAAGATACAAAACAAAATAACACAATAACAAAGAAGTCCTCCAACTGCTCCAACTTGCTGTAACACTCCTCAGACATTGGTTTCCAATACTCCCCCTCAAGTTGGAGCCATATTAAATCATCATTGGAGTTCTTCTTCTTGATCACTCCCCCTTACTTCAAAAATATTCTTCATTCCTAATTCACCAACCATCTGATAATGCTGCAACTTGGGCAAAGACTTTGTGAAGATGTCTGCCAGTTGATGCTGAGTCTTTACATACTCAGTCCTAATGATACCTGCATTCAACTTTTCACGAACAAAATGGCAATCCAACTCTATGTGCTTAGTCCTCTCATGAAATATTGGGTTGGTAGCAATTTGTATTGCTGCCTTACTATCTGAATACAAGACACAGCTTTTATTTTGAACAAAACCCAATTCTTTCAAGAGAGATCTAAGCCAAACTATCTCCTTAGTAACAACACACATGCTACGATATTCAGCTTCTGCTGAAGACAAGGACACAGTATCCTGCTGTTTCACTTTCCAGGATATTAGAGACTTACCCAGTTTGATACAGTATCCTGAAACAGATCGTCTGGATTCAACGCAATTCCCCCAATCAGAATCGCAAAATGCCACCAACTCAGGAACAGAATTAGATGGCAGTAACAAACCATTACCAGGTTCATTTCTGACATACCTAACCACCCTGAGTGCTGCATCTAAATGTGATCTTTTTGGTTTCTGCATGAACCTGCTTAGATACTGTACTGAAAAACTAATATCTGGTCTAGTTACAGTTAGATATAGCAATTTTCCAACAAGTCTTCGATACAGAGTTTCATCATCCAGTGGAGAGTCACCAGCAATACTACCCAAGTGTTTATCATAATCAACACTTGTTAATTTCAAATTTGTATCCATGGGTGTTTGGGCAACTCTTCCACTGGACAATCCCACTTCAGAAATCAGTTCAAGGGCATATTTCCTTTGACAGAGCAGAATCCCTTCATTAGTTCTAGCTATTTCAATTCCAAGGAAAAACCTCAACTCACCTAAATCTTTCATTTTGAAATTTTTCTCTAAAATGGATTTTAAATCAGCAATCAATCTAGAGCTGTTTCCAGTTATAAGAAGGTCATCCACATAAGTGAGTAAAATAACCAATTCATTTCCTTCCCTTTTTGTGAATAAAGAATAGTCTAGCTTTGATTGCATATATCCATGAGAAATAAGAGTTGTAGTGAGTTTGAAGTTCCATTGTCTAGATGCTTGTTTTAATCCATATAAGGATTTGCGCAATCGACAAACTAAGCCACCCCCCTCATGATTGGCAAATCCTTGAGGGATGGTCATAAAAACTTCCTCATCGAGGTCACCTTGTAAAAAAGCATTATGGACATCCATTTGGAAAAGAGGCCAGGCAGATATAGAAGCAAGGGCCAAAACAGTTCTAACAGTTTGCATCTTAACAACAGGGGAAAAAGTTTCAAAATAGTCAATACCCTGTTGTTGTTTGTATCCCTTTGCTACTAATCTAGCCTTATAACGTTCCAAATTGCCATCTGATTTATATTTCAATTTGTAAACCCATTTTGAGCCAATGGCACTTTTACCTTTTGGAAGTTGCATAAGTTCCCAGGTTCCATTTGCTTCCAGGGCATCCATTTCCTCTTGCATGGCAGCTACCCAGTTTGGGTTCTTCACAGCCTCAGAGAAAGATTGTGGCTCAGTAATCTTTGATATTTCTGTCAAAAAAACTCTAAAAGGAGGTGATAAAGAAGCATAAGAGATATGATCTGTAATGGGATAAGTTGCAGAGCCCTGAAATGTCTGATAATCACTATGCCATATAGGTGGTCTGACCATTCTGCCAGATTTAGTAGTAACAATAGTCTGGTTAGGAGTACCAGAAATAATAGGTTGGACAGTATTACCATCAGAATGAGGAGAAATATCATCATTTGGTGGGATAACATCAGAGGAATCATCAACAGAATGATTAAAAGGCTGCTGGAAATTGATGTTATCATCATCATGTGACTCATTTACAGGAATGAAGTCATCAGAAATATTGGGCACCTCATTAAAATTTGAATCAAGAAAATCATTGGTGTCCATAAAAACAGGATTATCACAAGAGGATGGCAAAAGATCAGGTTTGCTGCCACAAAAGGGAAAAATGTGTTCCTTGAAGAGAACATCTCGACTGAAAAAAATATTTCCATTTCTTAAGTCAAAAAGCTTGTAACCTTTTCTTGTATCTGAATAACCAATGAAAATGGAAGGAATCCCTTTTGCAGCAAACTTGTCTTTCACAACCAGATCCTTTGCATAACATAAGCAGCCAAAAACCCTAAGGTGTTCAACCTTGGGTTGTTTGTTTGATAAAACAGCAATTGGGCTTTTTCCATTCAAAATTCTGGAGGGCATTAAGTTGATAAGGTAACAAGCTGTTAAAATACAGTCACCCCAGAATCTGATTGGAATACACCCTTGAAATCTGAGAGCTCTGGCAACCTCTAATAAGTGACGATGTTTTCTCTCAACCCTACCATTTTGTTGTGGGGTGTAAACACAACTGCTTTGGTGAATGATCCCTTTGTTTGAAAAAAAATCACTCAGTTGCTCATTATGAAATTCTCCACCATTATCTGTTCTAAAAATCTTGGTGGTTTTGTGAAATTGGTTATCAATAAGAGCAACGAAGTTTTTGATGAGAGTAGGCACATGGTATTTGTGTTTGAAAAGAAAAATCCATGTTACCCTTGTATGATCATCTACCAAAGTCAGAAAAAATCTATAATCATCGTAGGTAGGGTTGCTATAAGGTCCCCAAACATCAGCATGTATAAGATCAAAAGGATTTTTAGCACGAGATTCAGATAAAGGGAAAGGTGATCTAGTAATCTTAGCCATAGGGCAAATTTTACAATCACTAATACATTGCTCAGATTTATTCAAAGTATGAAGGGAATCAACATGCTGGAGGGCTTTTAGAGAAATATGCCCAAATCTTTGGTGCCACAACAATGTTTTATTTTGAACAACAGAAGAGAAAACAGAGTAAGTGTTCTTATCAGAAGTAGGTTTAAAAAAGTAAAGCCCAGAGTCTTCAATGCCAGTCCCCAAGACCTTCCCATTTGAGAGGTCCTGCAGAACAGCAAATTTTGGGTAAAAGGTTGCAGAACATCCTATATCTTTAGAAAGCTTAGAGACAGAAATTAGATTATGCTTGAAATCTGGTAAAAAGAGGACATTCTGCAACTTGATTTCAGGAGAAATGAAACAGTCACCAATTCCTTGTACATTAGAAAAATTTCCATTTGGCATGTGAACTTTGGAATCAGTGACATGTTTCCTGTTTGAGAAATAACTAGGCATGAAACACATGTGGTTAGTAGCTCCTGTATCTAGTATCCACATGTTGGATTTGTTTTGAAAAAAAGAGTTCAGGGAAAAGTTACCAGCAGAGTTGGCATGGTCGGTAGTTGCTGTCCCAGCATTGCTGTTTGAGCTACTGCCATGTCCCATGCTCATCAGGAATCGCTCAAATTGGTCATTTGTGAAGGATATAATCCCTTGAGAGTCATTCTTTCCAACAGAGGCAGTATTGACATTGCTCTGAGGCTCTGTCAATCCATATGGGGCTGCATCATTTTTGCCAACAGCAGATTTGGTCTTTTGAACCTCCTTATATTTGAAGCACATATCCATAACGTGGCCTTTCTTTTTGCAAAATAGGCACCCCTTTGCAAAGCATCTATCTGTTGAATGACCTTTCTTGTGACAGAAGTCACATTCCAGGTTGCTATTGGGGTTTTTTTTGACTTTATTTCCAGCAAAAGCAACATTGGATCCAGCATTATCAGTAGTATTAGTTATGACAGCAGATATTCCTCTCTGTGACTCTTCTTGGATCAACATACTGTATGCTTGATTAACAGAAGGTAAAGGATCCCATAATAGCAACTGACTTCTGACAGCAGAGAACACATCATTCAAGCCCATCAGAAATTGGAATAATCTTTGATTCTCCCTGTGTTCAATGTGTTTTTTGAAGGCATCACCCTCAATGTTTGGGAGAGAACAAGCAGAATCATAATCGGACCACAGGAATTTCAGTTTCGTGAAATAAGTGGAAACATCATCAAGACCTTGCTGACTAAGACAGATCTCTCTATGCAATTGATATATCCTGGAACCGTTTGTTTTGTCAAAGCACTGCTTTAGTTCTTCCCAAGCCTTATATGCACTATCGCAATACATGATGCTGTTGTAAATTTCTTGAGAAACAGAACTCAGGATCCAACCGAAAACAACAGCGTTACATCTATTCCAAAGATGATGCAACTTTGAATCAAACTTATCTTGAGTATAGGATCCATCAACGAAACCTAATTTGTTCTTTCCAAGAAGCGTAACAAACATAGCACGGCTCCATTTGGAATAATTTTGAGAGCCAGTAAGAACATGTGAGATAACACTGAGACCAGGGTTGTCACTAGCATGTAGGTATAAAGGATGAAAAGGATGCACGCTAGGAACATCATCGAACTTCTCATGAGAGTCAAGTGTAGTATCAAGTATCTTCTTACCGGTTGCAACAGCAATTGCCTCCTTGGTAGAATCGTTCTCGTTACCTGAACCAGATGAGATATCAGCCATATCTTCAAGTAGAAAGAAGACGATACGGCTTCCAGAGGAGAACAGGTAGGAGAAGGTGACTCAGACTTCGTGAATCCAAATCGTCAATTGAATCCGGAAATGAAACGTCGCGCGGCGAAACAGACTGAAATCAATCAAGAGATTGATTGATTCAGCAGGAGAGTCTCAGAATCGAAAGAACGAGGAAGAGAACACCTCGATCGGCTCTGATGCCATGTGAAATTCTGGATTTGGTACGAAACCCTAACCCTAGATTGGGCTAGAGTAAAACGCAGAGAATAAAGGAGAGAGCACTGGCGGGTTCCTCTAGGGGGGTTCCTTCATATGGCCCCCTATCCCCCTTAAACTACCACTATATAATGGATCCCCAACTACTAATATGGAGTTCCACCCAAATGTTTACAAGGAAGGAAACTTGACCCATAAACAATAACGAAAGATACAAAACAAAATAACACAATAACAAAGAAGTCCTCCAACTGCTCCAACTTGCTGTAACACTCCTCAGACATTGGTTTCCAATAGAGGAGCGTGACGGAGTTGGAGGTGGGGTGCTAGATCAGAGATTGATGGTGGACTAAATTGTTGAAGTTGTTGGGCTATCGGTCCGAACTGGTTCAGGCGGCGGTGTCTGGAGCAACTGGTCGGAGGTCGGCGAGATGGAGATCCCGGCGGAGGTCGAGCAATGGATGGTTGAGTCTCTGTCAAAACAACAGCCAAAATAACAGTAATGACAATAATAATATACAGTAAATAAATCAATTAAAAAAAAACTAGAAAGAGCTATGGCACTCAAATCCCCGAGTACGGGGTTCGTTTATTTACTTCTTCTGAATCCCCCCCCTCTTTACAATGTAATATGACCAGCTATTTATAACAATCTAGGCCTAGTCTAATCTAAGTAGTAAATAATACTGATTTATTCTCCTAATATACTCTAAATATTCTAAATACTTAATACAAATATTCAGCAAATATACACTGCAATAAATATAGATAACTATCCTAATATTGCTATGAGCATCTTTGGAAGCTCCGCGACTTGCCAAATTTAGACATTTCCTCATTTAGATGCGACACACGTCACGCGAGTCGCGTGTGGTCCAAAATTAGGTGTTTACAGTGTGTGACAATTCTATGTAGTCTCAAATATATTTTGTATATTTTTATTTTTATTGGCAACTTTAATGTATTGTTTGTATATTTTTTGTAATGTAATTTTTAAATTATTGCAATCATTATTGAAAAAAATTACGTGTTCGTTTATATATTATATTCGTAAATTTTTGTTATAATTTTATAAATACCAAAAGAATCGTAATTTTTTTTAAAAAAAATTACAGTACGTAAATAGTTGAACCATTACCATAACGATGTCGAGTTTCAAATTTCGGGATAACAACACACGTCGGTCAAAGTTGGAATCCAAATATTTGATCTAAAATTGACCAATTTTGACGAATTCATAAAAACGTAAACTTTCATTAATAAATCAATTACATTTTTATGATTTTTGAATATTGCTTTCATCTAAATATGAATATTTAATTTATATAATGCTTTTAAATAAATAAAAATCATATTGTGAGTATGAAATTATGTGGGTGGAATTTTGGCATCCACCATTGGAGAGAGTTCCAATTTTACTGTAAAATTTACTGTAGCAGTTCCACTATCGATGAATTGACAGTGACATGACAACTGAGGTGGAGGAACTAGGCACTCACCATTGAAGCAAAAGTCTCTACATGGGATAATAAATATTTCTTAAAACTTCATGAATCTCATGTAAGGTTACATGTGGACTTCTTCCAGCTCTGGATAAAACTTCTCTACAGATATGGAATATTGCATGTCATATAACCGTTCTAAGGCGATTAAGTTCTGAAAACGCATGCATTTTTTAAAGAGTCGTCACTAGGGATGGCAACGGGGCGGGTCGGGGCGGGTTTTCGCAGCCCCGGACCCGCCCCGCGGGTCGGCCTGGCTGACCCGGCCCCGGCCAAATGGCCTTTTCGGGTCGGGTCGGGTCGGGTCAACAATCCCGCGGGTCGACCCGCGGGGCCCCGACCCGCCCCGCCATGTGAACAAATTTTTTTTTTTTTTTTTTTTTTCACTTTTTCAATATTAAATACAATTTTTTTTTGTCAAAATATTACATTATATATAAATTAAAAACATAAATATAACACCAATCAAATATAAACAATAAACACATCAAATTCATTACAAATACAAATTCAAATCCAAACACCAAATTAACAAATCCTAATAATTTAAATATACTTCTATTTGTAATTTGGTCCATGTTATTTATATATGTACTATATTAACCATATTGTTTAGTAAATGTTAGATTATATTAACATAAAAAAAAGAAAAAAAAAATATATTATATATATATGTATTTCGGGGCGGGTCTACGGGGCCCCGGGTCTCTAGACCCGGACCCGCCCCGACCCGAGCCCGACCCGCCCCGGACCCGCCCCGTGACCCGCGGGTCGGCGGGTCAAAACCGGGTCGGGGCCCCGCGGGTCAGCGGGGCCCCGAGACCCGTTGCCATCCCTAGTCGTCACTAGTTAATTATAAGACTAACTAGAATCCTAAATTATCTAAGTGAATAACGAATTAAACCATATAATCGGAACGAGGTTGATCGGAGCGTCGGTTGGCCTTTTGAGCACAGATACAGTAATCCCGAGGGTATCGTCCTACCTGTATCATAATAAAAATAATAAACTCTATTCCATTTAAACTAGACCATTCAAGTGCAGAGAAAGAATCTACAAAAAAAAATTAGCAATACAAGTATGGTCGGCATTAGGTTAAAATCGAGAGGCGCGAGGCGGAAAAATGCAGAGGAGTGAGGTCGTACATGCCAGAGGTTAAGCCGGGGTTGATGGTGATGGAGTGCTGATTTAATCCGGCAATGATTGCAGCAGCAACTGGCTGGGCGGTTATGTAGCGAGCAAGAAGGCCGGAGGAAGGACCGGGCGGAGGTCGATCAGTCTTTCTCAGAAACGGAAGAGGGCTGCCATGGCTGGATCAAGTAGCGGATCGTGGCTTGTCTTCGGTGGTGGTGCAATCGCTGGTTTCCAAAGTGATGGTTTCTCTCTCAACATTGAGTTAGCTGGCATGAAGATCGTAGCCCCAGCTACACCGAAAATTTCAAGAGCCCAAAGTCAAAACGTACGTAATCAATGCATATATATATATACACTAGTTAACTTGTATGAACTATATCATCCTCAAAGAAAGGCTAACAAAATCAAAATCACCTTAAATCAAATTAATATACAACATGTAATAAAAGTCTTCCCTTAGTTTAAGCTCTCCCATAGTTAAAGCTTGGTGCAATGAAGGATGGAAAGACCGATCGGAACAGATGGGCGTGACCGATCCGATGAAGGCTGGGCTTGGCGATTCTATTCTCGGTAGAGACGATTGGCGAAGGCGCAGAGCAGCGAGTGGTGTGAGGAAGAAGACTAGCTCGAGCTCGGTGCGGACTTGAGGAGGCAATCTAACAAGACGAGCTGATAACGTGGAGTTTCAGGTGGTCGTCGGAGATGGTATGATTTGGGTGGTCAGACTCAATATTGAGAAGATTAACCAACACCTGCAAGTTGAAAGGAAGAAGACGATGGAAGCCTTTACATGATGGAGAACATTAACCAAATAATCTATATATAATATAATCTTGAAAAGTCTAACAACATTTTGACAAATAAGCTTTCTAAGTCATTTTATCTTTCCTAATGACAAATTAATCATTTTTTATTGGTCCATGTCATGACATACCATAGTGAATCATAGGTGGCATGCCACATGGTTTAGTTCTAAGTGCTCTAAAGATCCTCATTCACTCTCAAAGATGTTACAAAAGTTACAAAAAAAAATTGTAACATCACATATCTTTATTTCACATGCATAAATTACATAATATTGATTTTATGATTTTTTTAAGCTTTTTATGAATTAATTTTCATAGAAGACTAAAATACATATTTCGGAAAATTAGTATGTGGATCTTTATTAATTTTATATTAATATTTTTATTATAAAATAGTCTATTGACTATATTTTCAGTATATTTACATTTTTTTATTAAAATAATTAATATATCTACATGTTACTTTAATGTAATTTGGTATAACCACGTCCAAAGTATATAATTTATTATATATATAAAAAAATATACCTATATTATTTTTCCTCATAATATTTAAATTATGAGAATTTTTATTTTATAAAATATATATAGGTAATACATTTGTAAGGAAGCATATAATGTTGATAATAAAGAGAATGATTTTTTTTACTCAATTATGTTGGTCCAAATAGGTTCTATATTTCACTTGCTTATGTGATATCATCTTTTTGTATATGTAGACACTTTAAAATTATTCAAAACTCCAACATGCAATCTTGAAAGATATTATCATTTTTAGTGCATTACTTTACATTTAATAATAATAATAATAATCTAAAAAATAAATGTTTTGTTTATGCTTAATTTTTTCCATACTCATTTTTCTCATGACAGTTTCCTATATTTTTTTAGGTTGTAAAAATATTGACAAAAAAGCTAATTTTATGAATAGAGGTATTTAATAATATTATAAATGTTAAATTAATCATATAATTAGAAAAAAATGGTAGAAATGATTTATAACTAAGTCATTTAATAACATTTTCTCTAATTTCATTATTCTATAATTATTGTTATGTACGTTTTTTATAATCATAATATATCTAAAGTTATAATAAAAATAAGTATAAAATATTTATACGCTAAGAAAAGCGTGAATAGGTTACTTACTAATAATATTCATAATTGACTTCTTAATGATAGTGAAACAACTTTCTTTTATAATATATTACTTCATCATAACATATGTAATAGTTATTTAGTTACTTATTAAAATACATATATTCAATTTAATTTTTGTGATAAATAAGATACAAATAAAAAAACATAAAAGTTAAAGTTGAAGTTGAGCAGCTTTAATTAACAGCATATGTCAGTAAATTTATATATTATTGTTTTACAAACTCATACTAATTATTCATCAAATATATTAATATATGTATTCAATGTTATCTAAATAATAAACAGTTATTTTTTATTAAATAAAGTCCATTAATTAAAAATAATACATTTTGTGAATATATTTCATATATAAATTATTCTCTATTTTATGTATATATTATACATATATTTAATAAAAAAAATTGTAAAAAAAATCATTATAATTTGTATTCACTTAATAAAACCATTTTTACAATATGCATTATAAAAAATAAATTAAAATTATAAAAATAATGAAATAAATTACGATGAAATTAATTTTATTATTTATTTACCGCGCAAAGCGCGGGCCAACTACCTAGTAATATAATATTATAGTAACAATTAATCAAACAACTCCAACAAATTTTTATTCATATCCTCCCTTTTTCGCTTCCCATCCTCCCCTTTACATATACGAGACCACATCTATATATATATATGCTAACATAGATACTTAGAGTTTTACTCTAACTAGGAAATAAAATTTACTGATTTATTTAGCTAATAAATACTAAATATTACATTAAATATTCAGAAAATATATCCAGTAATAAATACATATAATATCCTAATATACACTGGAGCAATATTGGAAGTTTCGCGACTTGCCATATTTGAACATTTTCTCATTTAGCGCGTCACATGCCACAGGTGTCACGCGTGGTCCAATATTAGGCGTTTACATTTCAGAAACTTCAAATTTCCTATATCTTCGGATTACAGAATTGGCATCAAGTCAGTAACTTCTTCCAATGGCTGGTCCAACATATTCACATTCACATCCAAGTATGAGACAATTATTGTACCACATTCTTTCTCTTCAAACGCGCCATCTTCATTCTTGTCAGACTCGATAGAGCATTTGAGGTTGTCTAAGAATTCATCCACCAATTCTACATCACCACGTTTACCTGATTTTGAATTTGTAGATCCAAGAGATGAAACCACATCTTTCTTCTCATCGCTCAACTTATCTTTATCAGGATCTTTAAGAATGTCCTCCAACTCCAAGATCGACTCAAATACAGTGCTTGTCTTATTTTGTGCAGCAACCTTGAATCTTTTCTTCAATGGTTGTAAATTATAGCGAATACGACCATCTCTTATTTTATACACATTATCATCCTCAATGTACTTTGCATCCACACTGTTCAACCATGGCCTCCCAAGTCCCAAGTAGTAGTTGACATGCATCCATATCAACCACATCACAATAGACATTGTCGACATATTGACCTAAATAGAATTTTACCTTGCACCGATGTGTGATTACAAATTTGACCACACTCTTGATCCATTGATTTGTATACGGTCGAGGAAGCCTTTCAACTGAAAATTTCAACTTATCGACTGAATTTTTAGAAGGGTTAATAGGTCTTTTGATCCAACATGTTTGACAATTTTTGGGTTTTGATCATATATATTTTTTTTTCCTAGTTTTGGTACCATATGTTTGAAAACTTTTGGTTTTTGGTAAATCCGTTAGTTGACCGTCAGTTTGACCGTTAAATAGTCATGTGACTTACAAATGCCTAGTCCCAAAATTTTATTTTTGTTCAGTTTAGTCCTCAAAATTATTGTCCTAACTTTTTATTTTTACAATTTAGCCCCTAAACATTATCAACTGCACCCTAAGAGTAAATTGACCTAGCCATGGTCCGATCCATGGCTAGGTCGGACCATGACTAGGGTCGCCGGACTTGGGTGACCCTAACCATGGTACGACCTAGCCATGGGTTGGGCCATGGTTAGGTCAATTTAGCATTTGGGTCCAATTGATCAAATTGGACCATTGGGCAAAATTGACCTAGCCATGGTCCGACCCATGGCTACGTCGGACCATGGCTAGGGTCACCGGACCTGGGCGACCATACCCATGGTCCGACCTAGACATGGGCCGGACCATGGCTAGGTCAAATTAGTCTAGGATGCGGTTGATAATGTTTAGGGGCAAAATTGCAAAAATAAAAAGTTAGGACAATAATTTTGAGGACTAAACTGAATAAAATAAAATTTTGGGACTAGGCATGTGCAAGTCACATGACTATTTAACGGTCAAAGTGACGGTCAACTAACGGATTGACCAAAAAGCAAAAGTTTTCAAACATATGGTACCAAAACCAGGCAAAAAAAAAGATATATGACCAAAACCCAAAAGTTGTCAAACATTTTGGACCAAAAGACCTATTAACCCTTTTTAGAAATCATGTTCTCATAGAGCTATCACCGTCTATAATAACATCAAGTTGTCAGTTATTTACCTTGCATCTTGTCCTGAAAAGTTTATAATGCACATCATATTTTTCCTTCGATAATATGGTGTACTCTTGAGTGTACACTAACCTCTGACATTGACTGGAGCGATGGTACTGCCCAAATTTCAGTTGATAGCTTTGTGCACCATCTTGTTCTTCTGGTAACTGAATGGACTCTGTGGTGTATAATGAATCTTGACGTTGTCGACAATGATGATTCTGCTGAAATAGAAATCACCTATAGTCGTCCTCGTCAAGGGGTAAGAATCTTTACCGCAACAACTGTCTCATCCTCGACCAACTCCTGATTGGTTGTCTGTCTTCCATGCACAAGGTTGTTTGATATCGTTTCCATCAAGCTACTACTATTTCTTTCAACCGGTATTCTGCTAGTTTACATGTTTATCATTCGGAAAGTTTTGAATAATTCTTTTACCGCTTCCAACCACTCCATAAACTCTTAATTGCCGATGTCATCATTTAAATTAGGCATATCTACTTTCGGGCGGGATCCATTGGAGCGCATATATTGTGGTGTATCTTTATGTCGAACTTGATTTCGTCCCCTTTCGATATAACAATTAGGCCACCCTTTATGATAGCCGATTAACCATGCATAATTGAGTGTGAGTTAATTAGAAGAAATCAACATGTTAATTAAGCCTACGTGCCGAAATAATTCGGTGTGTTCAGCTCTTAATTAAGAGAATTTAGAGTCGAACACCATCAAGTCGGGAGCCTTAAATTCAGAAACGAAAATTCGACGATACAAAAGAATGCCCATAGAAAGACAAAGACAAAAGGTCGGCATTCCTTTACAAAAATAGGCGACGCCAAGCTGGTCAACGCCAAATAGTTCAACGACTACAGAAAAAACATTTCATCTTAAGGAAGGGTGAGGAGGCGACATGCTTCCCACCGACTACAAAAGAAACTCTTCCTCTTAAGGAATAGTGAGGTGGCGACCTGCTTGTCACCATCTTCAGAGAAACCTTTCTTCTTAAGGAATGGTGAGGTGACGACTTACTTATCACCAGCTACAGAGAAAACCTTATTTCTTAAGGAATGGTGAGGTGACGACCTGCTTACGCCGACTACAGGAGAAAACCTTCCTTATTAAATAATGGTGAGATGACGACATGCTTGCCACCTGCTCCTACTGCCATAGAAGGAAACTATTCTCAAATGATAACACCGCCATATAAGTCGATAAACTGAACCCTATAAATAACAATGTGTTTATCATTCTTACATACGTTTTTCTACAATGATATCCATATACTGACTTAAGTTTCAGAGTGGAATCGAGGGCATAATTCCCCACCCCTTCTCAGGTCCGCGCCAAAACACTTAAGCCAGGAGGAACTAGCAGCCATATGTGCCCAAAAGACCTGAAGGCGTGTAGACGAGACCAAGATAAGTCCACACCAAGCTTATTCAGACAATCTTGATCCAACATTTGGCGCCGTCTGTGGGAACAGATGAAGAAGTCATGGCTGAACCAAAGGATAAGATGAAAAACTTGTCTAATGGAGTTGATGTAATCTCCCCACTAAGATTCAATCCCCAAAACTCTCAGCAAATCAATGACGAAGAAACATAGGATCCACCTCCAAAAGCAAGCAAGGGAGCCAATGTGGAACAAGCTTCGCTACTTGTACCGCCAATGACCACTGAGAAAACACCAACACCCATAGTTTTGTCTAGGGTTGTCAACGGGGCGGATCGGGGCGGGTATCGCTTGCCCCGTACCCGCCCCGCGGGTCGGGATGGTCGATCCGTACCCGCCCCACACAGTTCACGGGGCGGGGCGGGTCACCTATTAGTGGTACATAATATATTATTAGCAATTTAAACCCTAAATTCTATATTTACCTTATACAAATTCAATTTAAAATTTAAATCATAAATAATAAATTTAACTTCAAATCCAAATACAAGTCACAAATCCTAATTATTTTAACTATGCATATATTACCTATATAGTTTTATATAAATACGTGTAATATATATAAATTATCCACATACGGGGCGGGGCGGGTCAACGGGGCGGGACGACCCCAAAACCGTACCCGCCCCACGGGTCACGGATCGCGGGTCAACGAGTCAAAATCGGGGCGGGGCTCCGCGGGTCACGGATTACCCGTGACCTGTTGCCACCCCTAGTTTTGTCCCTCGAAGTGTTGTAGCCTTCACTTCTTTCTGAACTCAGGCACAAGCTGGGTTGGTTCTACTACTGAAGAAGCATGCACCTAAAATGTCACACCCTGAAGAAGCGACCTGTAGTGTCAAAACGACGGGGACAAGAAATCCAGCTCCAATTGTCGCAAAAATGGAAGCTCTGGTCGACCACCCAGTAGCAGAAGAGAAAGTGTTGTTCACATTAGAACAGGTCGAGGAATTCCTGGAAATAAGAAAGAATGGAGAAAAGAAGTATGATGATGGTTAGAGATCAATTTTCTCATTCTTTCTCCAAAAGGTTATTCGCTGTCAGGGTGCCACCAGAAGTATATGCTCGCAAATCGACGACTATAAAGGAGAAGTCGACCCTTTTAAGCACATCAACAAGCATAATTCCTCCCTTTTGGGAAGAGGGGCGGAGGCTAACTACTATGCAGTGCTCTTTCCGACTAGTTTCACTGAAAAAAGCCTCATCATAGTTTTATGGACTACCTAGTAATTCCACAGACTCATGGGAAGAGCTGAATGAGAAATTCATTGCAAGACACATATAGGGCAGAGGCAACGCCTCAAGAATATGGAGTACCTGGACAAAAAAATTTCAAGGTCCCAACGAGACCCTCACTAACTATTATAACCGGTTCAACAAAACGCACCAGCAATTGAGTGAAGACGTGATTGATGGAGGTGACCAAGGCCTTATGGAGAGGTTTAGGGCAGCACACTATTGAGAAATAGTATGGTAACAAAGCCTATCAGAAAGTTCGAAACTCTCGCCACAAAGGTAAAACTTTACATTGACCTGGAAAGGTCTTGGGAGACAGTTCACCCAAAGCCTGAAGAGGAGATGGGAAGATTCGTCGACTGAAGGGATGATTATGTGCATCCCCCAAGGAAAGATTCGAAGAAGGAAGATAGGCGAGACAATGAAAAAAATGGATTCAAGATAGAACGGGGCGGGAATATCATGATGACTTCACCCCTCTCACCTGAAACGTCTCTATAGTATTACAAGAGATGCAAAAATTGCATCTTGTCGATCATCCACTAGTAAAAATAAATCTCATGGCAACTCTTAAGCACCGTAGTTTAATTTTAAGGCCTTCACGGTGAAGCCCCTTCACCGGATGCAATCCCCCAATAACAACCTAACTAACTTTTAGTTTAGGTACAAAATAACCCAAACTTATTCATAAGGAGAAACTAAGTCCTCAATCAACACTTCAACATTTCGTGAGAATTAATTCCAAATGTAACGTAACGACTAGAAGGTTTAAGAAGAGACTTTTCTACCATGTTTGTGAAGCACCATGCTTTTGCTTTTTTTACTACTAAGGTGGACTTAATTGTAATATAGGTAAAATTTTAAAAGTATGATTTTTTTTTAACTACACCTCATATTTGTATCATACTATTAATGATATAAATTTTTCTATGCGGTTCACTTTTAGGGCAATAAAAAATTAGTGTCACAAGCATAGTACTTGTATATATACATCTTTTATTCATGTGCAGGTAGACCACTATTTAGAGGCAATGGACAAGCAAACATCCGAGAAGAGATATGAGACCATCTTTGTTTCTTGGAAGTCTCATGAGCTAGGATGGTGCAAGCTAAACACAGATGGTTCGTCTGAAGGCAACCCCGGAAATTCTGGAGCAGGGGGGATCCTCAGAGATCATAATGGGGTTTGGATAAGAGGGTTTAATAGAAAGTTAGGATGGACAAGTAGCATTTCAACTGAACTATGGGGACTCAGGGAGGGTCTTATCATGGCTAAGAACCTTCACTTAGATTCTCTTCATGTTGAATTGGATGCTATGTGTATCTGGAAACTAATATATAATGACAGACATGATTGCTTAGCCCTAAAATCTATTATTGCAGATTGTAGAAAGCTTATGGAGGGATTCAGAAGATGTAGGATTCGACATACTTATAGAGAGGGTAACGCAGTTGCAGATGCACTTGCTCGTAGAGGAGTTGCTCAAGAAAACACATTGTCCTATTTTGATAGCCCTCATGAGGGTATTAATAGTATTGTTACTAGAGATTACAACGGCACTGCGTTGCCGAGAATTCTGGCCATGACCAACATGTAATTAGCACTTTGGAGTCTTTTTTTTACTTAATATAATCCTTCATTCACAAAAAAAAAAAAAAAAAAAAAGGAAAACCCGTTTAGTAGTTTAGTAACTGTAATTGATGATGTGTCAGCTGAAGAACAGTCTGAAGGTTAGGAGTCACGATTTATTTCTCTTTAAGTTTCAAGATGTCAGCCCCAGAGTATCTTGTCTTACTCTCTTTCAGTCTAATTCTAAATATTATATAATATATATATATATATATAGAACACAGATGAATACTATTTGATCTATATACGCAATTTCATACAATTTAACGAATTAACATGACAAGGTAAAACCAAAAGTACATGTGTTTTGAGTTAATCTCTCTTGCTATACCTCTCAAATTCCGAATTCCGAAACATGATAGTTTTGCAGTACTTAAAAAAAACTCCGAACCAATAAAATTCAACATATAATCTCCATATCTTCGTCTCGCCATCATAATAGTAATGAATCACTTGATGAGATGATCATCCGGGGGCAGAGCAGCAGCCGTGGCCGTAGTCGGGGTCGGCATAATAATATCGGTAGGGACCGATAGAGCGGAGCTAACTTCCATCCCTTCGAACTCTTTCTTCTCGTCTTTATTCTTGACGCGTGCAATTTCGATGAGAGAGTTGACCCGGTTGACGCCTTCGAGGGCGTTCCAGTCATCGTCCTCGTTGGCGGGTGTAGCATTCAGGTCTCCGCTTTTAGTAGCCACCGAAATGCATGGAACCGCCTTTTCTCGTCGAGGGGGATGGTGCTTCGGTTTCGAGGAGGGTGGCTCGGGTTTGAAGAACAAGCAAATGACTGCGCAGTCGTCGACCTTGCATCCCGGGAACTTCATGCTCCATGCTTGAACGGCTAGCGTCACCAGTAGCTTCGCCGCCTTCTTTCGGTGCTTCACCGATGAAACTATTGCTACCACCTCGTCGTTTGTCAATACGTCCCATACCTGCACACCACACCAGAGGTAATTTCATTTTTAGGGTCGGAAGTACATATCACTAAAAATTGAGGTATTGTTACCCGACCCTATTGTAGCTCAATCCTTAATCATATAACCAAGTAGACGGTATCATTCTATCATTGGTTGGTTTTATAATGAAATTTCATTTGTATAAATGATTATTTTGTGTTGACTCATTGGCTTGACTCAACCCAATATAAGTTTTAACAAATTGTTGGGTACTTTTTCTGATTGTGTTACGTTCTTTAATTGAGATTAATACAAGAACGCAATAGATAGGGAGTAGTAGAGAATACACTTCCTAATCAACCATAATCTCTCTTGGAGACTAAGATTAATTTGTTGGAATGTTGTTTTATTTCATTAACATCATATTCTTTATATAGAGACTATAAGATCTCCTAAAATATATTATTACCTAATAAGACTTAAAACTAATATGGTATGAATGAATTTACCCATTATTCTTGAATCTACTAATTATTGATGAATCTACCCCTTAATACTTAGTTGATACACTTTACCGATCATAACATCACTCCCCTCCTCCACTATGAGCTTGTCCTCAAGCTCTTTTAATGAGGTAAGCCCCGGGAAACTTGTTTGTATCAAACCATCGACCCGTCTTCATCTTCTCCGGGGTCCAAAACATATGATATCTTCGATAATATGCATGATATGTTTCCACCTGGATCCAAAATATACGTGACATGGTAGTTCAGGTCACGAATCCTCCTCATTGTGTAGGCTCGGCTCATATTCAGATTATCTATGGATGATTGGCTAAATGCTGAATTTAAGGCAGCTAAAGCTTCAGCTTTTTGTCTTGCTCCACTTGGGGTCGTACCATTAGAGTGTCCCACCCAAATAGTCACTGCTACATGCGTGTCAAAGTTCATGACATACTCAATCTGAAGAACATCTTGTTTCCCTCCAAGTGAAGACCAGAATTTCAAGCTTTCTGTACCTTCCTTTGCATCTTTAATAGTAGTCACACTCCTTTTTGAGACGGAATCCCTTTTCATCAGATCGACATTGATATGCATAAAAATTTTATTCTCACCCATAGCAACCTGCTCTTCCTTCTCATCCTCACTGAATATCAACAATAGGATAGTTCTGAATGGCTCAGCCCACTTAAGTTTCACCAGCTCAGCCGGAATTGTCACTGGTGGCTGTGCTTCGGTGCGATCCATGTAGAAATTGAACTTCTCTTCATAATTCGAGGCGATTGAGGGGCTTGATCTGGACAAGGTGAATTTGACACCATTTAAACCAACAAAGTCGCTCAAATAATCATTGCTCTGAAAGGACGAATCGGGGACAGAAACGATGGCCGCAAACTTGAAGTTGCCAAAGCCCTCGCTGTCGTCTCCCTCAGCTAGAATCCCCTCCCTCGTTGCGAAACTGAATATCCTTTGGTTTTGATTGAAAACAAGTATGCGGAACATTTGTACTTCACGCGGAAGAGGGGGCGATGCCCCGGCCTCGACGACGGACACCGGGGTTCCTTCCTTAGCAACCCAAGCAGAAGCCCGAAGCCGTTTATAGTAATCCGCGTGAGCCATATATGCCTATGACCCATCACCTCTTTTCCTCTCATAGTGAAGGTACTTGAGCTTCACCCTCGGTGGGATATACATGAACCTGTTCTCTTCCATGTCCATTTTCAATCGTCTCAAGGCTCGATGTTTTGAGGAGCCTGTCAATCCCTTAGATGGATGGGGTAGCCATACTTCGGGGAGGGTCTCCATTGTCATCGCAAATTCTCCGGACGGGAGAGTCTGCTGCTCCTGTTTAATCGGCTTATTCACGGTCTCCTCTATTGGACCCCTTTCTTGCGGGTAAGGAATACTCTCATCGGTTGTTTTGACCTTCTCGACCACCTCTTCGACGACAGCGACCTCAACCGTTTCTGGCGTCGGAGGTGGTGTTTCCTCTATCTTTTTTGGAGGCTCCTCCATATTGTTCAGACGATCAGTTAGGAGCACCCTTAACTCTCTCAGCGTCATTGTGGACAGGTCTGCCATATAATTGTCGGCTCTGATACCAAGTTGTTACGTTCTTGAATTGAGGTTAATACAAGAACGCAATAGATAGGAAGTAGTAGAGAATACACTTCCTAATCAACCCTAATCTCTATTGGAGACTAAGATTAATTTGTTGGAAGGTTGTTTTATTTCATTAACATCATATTCTTTATATAGAGACTATAAGATCTCGTAGAATATAATATTACCTAATAAGACTTAAAACTAATATGGTATGAATGAATCTACCCATTATTCTTGAATCTACTCCTTATTGATGAATGTACAATTTAATACTTAGTTGATACACTTTACCGATCATAACAGATTGACGCTCTTGAATCACACATAAATCTATGCTCCAGATTTCTATGGATCATATCTAAATGTGACATTAAATTTGTATAAGTTAGTCTCAAGCTGTTTAGATTTGATAAGACTTGGCTTGGTCTAATGCAAAATTTAATATGAACCATCTTAAGAGTAAATGTTAAGTTTTTTTTTTTTTTTCTAAATTCAAATAGTTACTTTCTTCATGGCAAATAAAAAGGGATTAAAGGGATTACGATCTCATGCCCACTCTTTCTATCCCAAATCGTGTCTCAATGTTAAAGATTTTGAGGCACGACATATGTATCCAAGAAAAAGGGTTAGTTTGTTGGTTACTTACCCCATCCGTGGCTAAGACTACAAACTCGTCGCCGGGCATTATCTTTCTGTAAGAGAGCTCCGGCGTGGAAATTAAACCATATTCTTTCAAGCAGAAGTCTCCGAAAGCCCTGGCCATGGCGAGTCCCGGGCAGTTGTCTTCCGGCATCCATACCCTCATTACGTCCGGTTCTTCATCCATCGCGAAAACTCTGCCCTTGCACTTCTTAATCCTTGCAGCTTCACCTACACTCTCATACATATATGTATAACAATACTATACACAATAATTAAAGGGTATTTCGTATCGATATATGAACACCTTACTTTTAACATTTGGTTTCAAATCCACTGTTAGTTGGACAGGTATAGGTTGATTCTGGCTTTTTGTACAGAGAACGGCTCGAGAATCACCCAAGTTCGCAACCATTAAATGGTCACCCTGAATATATACATAGAGAAAATAATAATCCATTATTATATCTGTAAATGGTTAATAATCAAATCAAAATACAAATACCATTGCATGTCTGAACTTTGACTGATTTATAAATTGCTAAAAAATTTGACTTAAAAGAAATTCACGATTTGAATTTTAATTGTAGATGAAATCAATATCTCCTTTATAATTTAGCGGTAGGCTAAAATGAAGTCGAATTTATTTCAACTTAATTTTCCGGTCAATAGATCATAAGAAATAATGAATTAAATTTCAAGAGAGAAAAAATAATGTTTACACATAGTTTGATGTGTTTGATCCAATGGATGATGAATTGAGTTGAAATAAACTCGGTTTCATTCTAGCCAGACCTCATATAATTTATGTAAAATTGGACGACAAATAGCATGTACCGGCACATGATTTTTTTTTTGTTTGCATAATAAGATTAAATTGGACATTAATGTACCAAAATGTATTCAGTTGGACCTCCACCCAATTCATACGGTATCTGCAAACCCAAGATCTAATTTTTCGACTATCGCACAATTGAGCAGCGTCCTGAAGACATTTCATTACATCACTATCCAATTCAATCTCAATACTCGCGAAAAAAAAAAACCACACCTATGCTCATTTTTGTTCAGCTTGATGAAAATTTTAACAAATGAAGCAATTTAGTTTGCAAGTTTATGTAGCGAATTTCAAAACAAAAAGTTCAAATGCATTTTATAAATAAGTCAAAGTTCAGGTAAGATCTGGTACCCATTTTATGATGGCCACCGAGGTGGTCCCACTGCAAAAGCAATCCATAGAGGGGTTTTGGGTGAGCTCTTCATCCAGTTCCTTGAACGATTTGACAAAGCTCCCTTCCCATGACGAAAGCAGCAATGGCGCCCTAGCCTCTTCTTCTTCATCATCTTTACTTTTAAAAACTCCATCTCCTGCGTTGGCGTGGTTCTGTTCTTGTTCGAGGCTACTCGCTTTTACGTTGGATTGTTTGACGGCCAATGAGAGCTTAGAAGGCAGAATGTCCCTTGCAAAGCGTGCAACTCGGTGGCCGTGTGGGCCATGACCGTCGAATACGCCGCAGAACACCATATCCTTTTCTCCGGCGAAGTCCTGTATATATAAATACCGACTTACGTTATAAATGTTCATCTCATCATGTTATGCGTTGTTAGGTACGAATTGAAGGAATAATATAATGGTACAAATTGCTAATTAAACTTGTTTTTTTTTAGTTAAAAGTTTGCTCAACTTATTTTCAATGTGTAAATATCTAGTTCGGTATCATTTTTCTTTTTTATTTTGGGCAGAACGAACGATCACGACCAAATGTCCAGACTTTGTGCTTGTAAGTTTTCACACTCTCGAGCTCAATAAACTATCATTTCAAGCCAAATCGAGCTTAACTGAGCTCGTTGTTCTAAATTAGGCCAAAAAATAAGAATTGTCAATAGATTGTGGTGGTATTCCTTTTGCTTATATAGACCTCAAATAACTCTTTTCTCTTTTGAGTGACACAAATTATAAGGTACTTGTCGTTCATAATCTTTGTCTCGATAGGTGAACAGAACTTCAAGGGTCAATACTTAACTTCCAGCTATTATCTATCGCAGGTCAGGCCACGTTCTCTGTCCGATCACGGTCTCATGTCGGCTCTGATTCCATTCTATCACACTCCGTATCCCATGTGACTATCCCTACTAATCCAACCCATCATGATTGGGCTCATTGTCCTCACTTCCATTCTAGTTGGATTTAGTAGTACCCCGCTTACATATAGACTTAAAATCAAAATTTTCTGTTCCATATAGTACTTATCAATCTGGGGTATTACATAATTAGTGACTGATGAAGATGATTTATTCGATTGAAGAAGAAATCGAAGGATGTAGTAGAACAAACAACATTACGTGCGTGACATTTGACCATTTCTGTCTAAAACATATAAAAAATGCACCAGAGCTAAGTAATTGCACAGTTGGACAAGTTAACCTAGCTTTTTGTTAGGAAAAACAAATTCAGCTAAGAATTTTTCCGATCATACAAAGTTCAGCTTGTGTAGTTCATATGTGTATTATTAATTGTAACATTATCACAACGACAACGCGAACACACATGTTGGCATCTACATCAATTGTATGTATCAGGTGCTGTTGCATGGGAAAAATATAATAATAATTATGTAAAAAAAGTAAAAGGTAGGTACCTCCCAAACGGTCATGGCGTCCTGATTGGTACCTTTCCTTCCTTGCTGAGTAAACATGGAGACACGTGTTGAAGAGCCCTTCAATCTAACTTTTGCCCCATAATCACCTTCCCCCAAACAATCCATTTCCTCCTCCTCATCGCTGCTCTCGTAATCTTCACATTGTAAATCCGCAATGTAACTCCCCACATCATGAGGGTCCTTGCTGCAGCAAACACCCATCTCTCAAACCCTAGCTAGCTAGATTCTTACCCTGTTTCACTTTTAATTTCCCCACAAATCGGGATTCGATCGAAGGGGTTCCCGGAGTTATTTTGGGGCGCTCGAAACAAAGATCCAAAAATGATTAGCATGTGTTTTTTTTTTTTAGTTTCTAATAATTTGATCTTCTTTCTCTAAAGGAATGAGGAGGACGGTTGATTCCTTGTTGGGGTTTCATTAATTTTGTGTATTGTTGGATCCCCCTCCTATGAATCACCGTTGTTCCTCATTTTCTGAATCTCTCCCCCATATTGGAACAGAAGAAAAACATGCGCTTTCTGTTTTTTCTAATTTGGTATGGGAGATTTTTTGCATTTTTTCTCCCGACTAAGTCGGTCAGCATCCCAAAATTCAACAGCTCAGAGCTGCTCTGTATGTATTTTTGGATAATATAGATAACAATGCTATAAACCTTCATTCAGTTACTGCTTGAATTTTTTTTTTGTGTTAGATGTGTGAATATATATATATATATATAGTTAACATATTTCTCATATCTATCTATTAAATTAAATAATTATAATTCTACTTATTAAATTTAAAAATGACATTTGACGAAATCAATGAATTTAAGCTATATACGCACCATAATCAACAATGTTGACATGTCATTAAATAACATTTTACAGTTTGAACGTCCACAAAAATATTGGTTTACTTTAATTTACTATAATTTTGTTTAATTTTTAATATAGTAATCAAAGATCATAACTTTTTTTTTATAGTATTCTGATTTACAAAAAAAAATTCATCTGAATGTCGAGATGAAAAACTTCTAAATGAATTATGATATCTTAATCATATATTTCTAACATGCGCAAACAAACATAGCAAATTAATGAATAATTCTTACACTACAGTAGTAAATTAATAAAAAATAAGATGAATATATTTTTTAATATGTTAATTTAAAAATGAGTTTGTGCAAGTCAATAATATTATAACCTATATTTTTATATAAATTGAATCCAACATAGAACACAAATCAATAAAATCTATCTTACTTATCAGGATTAGAAGATTCAAAACAACCATAAAGAATAATATACTTCTACTTAGGGCTTCTCTAACAAGAACCTCTACGGGTCCCGACCGGAGGATCGTGAACTCCCTCCAGAGAAGATCTTGGGTCTACGGATCATTCTAAAGGTATGTGTGAAACTTCCGCTGCGTAATTCTAATTACTAGCATGTACCTTGTTTAAAGTATCCGTAGTGATTACTCCATGTAATCTAACAAAATGCACCTAGTTTGTTTTTAAACTATTGTAATAATAAAGCATGCCTTATATTTTTTTTCCTATATTAATTTCTATATTGTGGAAAATAGATAAATAAATAAATATTAATAAATATATCATACAACTCAATTTAACCATATTGATAACTATTTCTAGAATTAGTACTTCTAATTTAACTAAATTAATTTATTAGTATCAAATTATTTTGTAAGTTTCAAGTAACAATTACACTACTTTCATTCACTTATTATTGTTAAATTTCATTTATTACTATTAAATTTATTTATATACATTTTCTATTGTGATACAAACACCATTATTATATTGATTTATTACGTTTATATTAACATCTATTTTGTACCCAAAATAAATAGGATATCTAATAATATTAATAATCTCAAAGCAGATAGTTTGGAATATTAAATATCAGTCAGTATCGATAATCTTCTATATCTACTATATTATATTAATTCGGCATCGGAATCCCTCTGGTTGACACGTGGACAGTTTGTCCTGTCACCGTTTCCTAATTTAATAGAGGTTCTCTAAATTTAGACGTATAATATTGATTGATTTAAAATTAAGAAGTATTTTTATCTCCTATTTTGGTCTCTACGCAATTTAAAGAAACAAATTAATTAAAAGTTTCCTTTTAAATAGCAAATTTATACAGTTTGGCACCGGAAGACCATAGACCGCCATGTAGGCGTTCTATTTTTAATAATAAAATTTTAAATACAACGTAATGAAAAATATCCATGTACAAAGTATGGAATATAAGTAACATAAAAAAGCAATGTTTTTTAGTTATAAATATATATGGACAATCACCGTTTATAGCTAGGGTTTGAGCCCGTCCCGCAAGGCAGGCTGTAAACAACGAGGGAGAGACATTGCATATATATATATGCACGACAACCTACCCATGGTAGCATGGAGACAAAATAACGTAAATGTGGATGTAGCAGCCTAGCAGGGTTGTTTAACCTGTAAAGCATGGTATGTGATAATTAAGTTCCTACGAGACCATGAAAGGAAGCGCGGTTGAAACTTGGTGCAACGTGTCTAACTCCTAGCATTAACTTGAGAGTAGGTACTCAACATACATGCTTTATACTCATAATTTTATTTTTTTTACCGAAATAGTAGAATTTACATACTTCAAGTCTATTAATAATTTTTTTGCCCAAACTGTATTAGTAATTAGCTCATGGGGTTTATACATTTTTAGATTTGAGTTCAGATGTTTCGAATTCAATCCCTTGAATTTGAATTAATTTTCTGTTGAGTTGTTGTATTTTTTTTCTATTAAAAAATTGAATTTTAAGTTACATGAGTTAATGAACTAATGTTGTTCTTTCTTCTCAATTACTACTCCAGCTGTATTCTCAAACCATCCACACAGAGGTATGTTCTTAGACTTAGCTTCGACTATATTAACTTAGCTAAATTTATGTGATGATGATAAATTCAGTTCTTTAGTAGGATTTACATACTTCAACTCTAATTATATATATTAGTAATTAGCTAATGGGGTTTCATACTTTTTTAGATTATAATAATGTGAGTTCAGATGCTTCGATCCCTTGCGTTGGATTAATTTGTGCGTGTAATAATTAATTTATCTTTATAAATAATATGGGTTTTGCATCTATAGGCATTGCTCAGGCGAACTCAGTAAATCTTCGTTGTCTTGCATTTTTTTCAACAACAGTACTAATGAATCAATTTATTTTCACAGGCTATTGACCGATACAATATAACAAATGTTACAGTAATGATTCTTTTTTATTTTTTCAAGAATGCTGCAGTCATGATTCAACCGTTCTTAAATAGTGGCCGAAACTCGGGAAGCAATGAGACTCATGTTGTGGAGATAGTGGCTCATTTTGGTCGAATTAAGGTTAAGCTGGATTTGATTGCACTCGACTATCAGATGAAACATGAGTGTGAGTATCTGATATACTTTTTTTTATTAGTTATGTGCATGATTTTTCTGATTTTGTAAGACTGAACTGGATTTTGTATTGTGTTGGCTCCTTGCAGCAACTATTAGAGTTGAGGTTCATCCTTTGATTTTTTTTCACGAATTGTGACAAGATCAGATTTAATGTGGGTAATTATAAATATATAAAATATTTTTCTATCATATATTTATCTTTATTTAAAATGAAGAAACATCCTTCAACTTTTCTGTAATTTTTCTCTTGCTGGTGTTTCATTGTTATGTCAGATATCCGCCCATCTTCAACCTTGAGTAAGGGTCCGGATCTCTACATTGAAAAATCAGAGGTATTGCTCGATTTATTTCTCGATGACTATTAAATTTTATTGTATATCTTCAACTTTACTTTAGGATTCTGCTATGATAATTAATTATATATTGTCATGTTGCTTAGATCTTTTGTAAATGGACTACCAGACCGACCACAAGTTCGCCATCACCATTTTCGCTTCAACTGGAGTTGTGAATTCTCTTTCCCGATAAGAATCTTCCCATTTCATTATTGATGCATGTCTACTTGCTATTTTAGAGCTTGATCAATTAGATCTCACAAAGACATTCTCTGGAAATACGTGATCTCGAAGAGGACACCGGACCTAAAGAGATGTTGTCATCACCAAGACCTGAAGTGTGAGTAATCACCAAAATTGTAAGTAATTCTGGTGCTGATGCTGTTGTTAATTAATTGTCTATTATTGAGTGTTTATATTTCTATTGTCGTATGTCATATTAATTTCTTGATTCTTTGTTTCCCAACTTTTAAGATATACTTACATTGACGTGAGTTTTCTAACCATATACATCTTTAGATATCGAACTCGGATCGAAATGTTTCAAAAAAGATGGATATGAAAAAAAGGTACTACTTGAACACATGTTGAGGTATGATATAAAAGTCATCAAGTCGAGTTCCCTTTAATTCTCCTCATTTTATCATGTCTCTTAGATTTACAATAATTTTTTTTAGAGATTGAGCAATCCTCTTCGTGTAGATATCTACATTCTTTATTTATTATTATACATATAGACTATAGTTATCTATGGTTAAACTAGCTAGACGTGCGCATTAAATTACATTTACATTTGCTTTATTCACTTCTTCTCCGAGTTTTGGTCATTAATAATATTTTTTTTTTTAAATCAAATTATTTTTTTTACACACATAACAGATCATCATTCATTGGAGATTATATCCTTCGTTTATGTACTATAACCAATGATATTATATAAATGAATTAATCTTATTTTTTTTATTTGTTCTTTCTTATTTATATACTTTTGATTATTTTAGTGTTTTCATTTGATTCTTAATTCTTATTTTGTAATCTAATCGGATATTTTGGGATAATTTAGTGATAAGTATAATTTTATTTCTTATTCACATACCGTGCAAATAAAATATTAAACTTATGCTTTTGGTTCATCAACTTCTAAAAATGTTCTTTTTTAATATTATTTATTTAAATGGCCAAAAAACATTTATTCTTTAAATAGTATTATGTTTAAAAATTAATATGTTGATTGCAAAGCATTAATTATTGGCAATGACTCTTGGTCCAACCTCTTATATATTTTTTTTTTATAGATTGCTTTATTTCTCCATTAATAACTAGATTTTACTTTAACTTCCATTTATCCCTTTTAAATAGGAATTAAAATGGAAAATTCTCTAAAAAAATGGAAAAATATATATATTATAATCCTACAAAATAAATAATAATATAAGTGGAAATAATTTTAAATCTTTACACTACCAAATTATTTTTGAAAATAAATAAATTATTAATTCAGTAAGTAAATGAATTCCTTATCTAATAATTTAAAAATAAACCCTTATAATTTTAATAGTTAAACCTACATTTTTCTTTTATATTTTTACAGTGAAATTATGGAAATTATAGTTCGGTTAAAGTTAGCAATTTAGGATTAGAAGGTAACATTTGATTTTTATGATTAGAAGGTAACATTTGAGTCATTGCAATTTAGGATTAGAAGGTAACATATTTTTATGTTTGGTTGTAAGTAATTGAATTATTTTTTTTGTAAATATTATGTTATAAATGAAAAAATTAAACTAGGTTAAGAAATATTTTTACTTTAAAAAAGTGGTTCACTTAATACATATATGTAAATAATGATACTAATCTATTTATATTTCAGTAATAAATATAAATGAAATATAAATATATCTAAAATATAATTTTTTATATTTTATGATTTGGCAGAAAAATCCTCGAAGGACAAATTAAATGCCAATATTAACGTATCAATCCAATAATTGGGAGCGAGAAAAATTTCGTCATAAAGCTATAAAAAAATATATATATAAATATGAATAATTTAAGAAAGTATATTAATTTTATAAAATATTTATTGATTTACTTTTTGTTTTAAAAAAATAGCAAAATTAACTATTCTAACTTAGATTTATTTTGATAAATTTTACCCGCGCGGTGCGCGGGGTTAGTAGCTAGTATATATAATAAATCAAGAGAAAACAATATAACACAAGCTCTTTTAGGCTGCCACCTCAACACGCTAGGCGCATCAGAGGTTGACACGTCAGTCATTTGTCCTCTGGGGAGCTCGCTCCACATAAGCCTTAAAAAAAAATTAGTGGAACAATTTTGGAGTTGTCACATCAATATCTATATATTAACCAGACTAAATTAATATACTCTAGAAACCGAAGATTTCAAGCTCACAGAGACCGACTGAAGAGTCTCACTCATTTAATTACTGGTTTGAGTTTCAAATTATGCAGACTCAAATTAGTTTATAGCAATCATCAAAAGTTGGATCTAAAGAAAGTATTTTCATTTTCAATGCAGAGGAAAGTGATAGAAGTGAGGTGCAAAAAATTAATCTGGTGAGGAAGGAAATTTACTTTGGAATGTGGGGAGCGGAGATTGACAGTGTGGCTTGAACCCAAGTTAGGTCCGAACCATAGCAGCCATGTAACGCCTCAGGACCGAATATTGGTGGCTCTGTTCTTCCTAACCGAATGGGAATTGGATGAATAATGGACAGGTCTTTGTTTCCTCGGTAACAAACAAATGGGCTAATGACAATACCATGGCCTTGTTAAGGTTTGGAAACCCTAGCTGTGAAGAAGAAGAAGATGGAGCGTTCGAGAGAGAAGAGAAGGAAGGGAAGAAAACGAGACGTCACAGTTGCGGATCATTGGAACTGGTTCCTTCACTTGGCAGTTCCTCACCTATTTAATCACTAAGGCAACCTAGACCGGGTCGGTCCCGGTTTAGCCCATTGTCCATACAAAAGAAGGAACCGAGCCCAACAAACAAAAACAAACCCAATACAAGTCCTGGGCCAAAAGAAGAAATAACCAATCCAACACTACACAAACACAAACGAGCCCAGCTTGAAAGCAAGGCAACCCTCAAGCTGGAAAGCGAGCCTTAGGTTCCAAACCACCCACCTTCTTCCTGCCTTGATCTCCAAACTATCCATCTTCTATTGCATCTTCACTTGACTGCTCCCCCTTAGTCTGTGCTCCCTGGTAAATATTCCTCATTCCAATCTTCCTCACCAGAAAATAATGTTGTTTGGACACCAGAGGTTTTGTAAAAACGTCTGGGAAAAATCACACAAATAACTAGTATTTGAAACTCAAACACAAAAACAAGGGAAAATTTCGGCCGAAACTCAATTTAACCAATGGAGCATCTCCCAGATGCGCCATTTTCCCCTAGGGTTAACGGTCAAATTTTTTACCGTTAACCCAATTTTGGCTCAACGGTCAAAAATTTGACCGTTGAGTCAAATGGCGCATCAGGAAGATGCGCCATTTGCCCCGCATATCTCAGATGGGCCAAAAATGGCGCAGCTGCCGGATGCGCCATTTCTGGCGCATCCGGCAGTTGCTCCATTTTCGTTAACGGTCAAAAGAAGACCGTTAATAGGTCCGTGGAAAATGGCGCATCTGCCAGATGCGCCCTAAATGGCGCATCTGGGAGATGCTCCATTGGTTATTTTGAGTTTCGGCCGAAATTTTCCCTTGTTTTGGTGTTTGAGTTTCAAATACTAGTTATTTGGGTGATTTTTCCAAACGTCTGCCACCTGTTCACCTGTACCAATAAAAGCAAAACGAACAGTACCATCCAGCAATTTTAAACGAGAAAAATGACAGTCAATCTCGATGTGCTTCGTACGTTCATGGAAAATAGGGTTCGAAGCAATCTTAACTGCTGCCTCATTATCACAGTATAAAGTAGTGGGTTAGTATAAAACCAAGTTCAGCCAAAACTCCCCTCAACCAAACTGCTTCAGCCACAGCATGACCAATGCTTCTATACTCAGCATCCGCGGATGATTTAGAAACTGTATCATGTTTCTTACCTTCCACGAAACAGGGGAATCACCAATTTTGAAAATGTAACCAGTAAGAGAACGTCGAGTTTCTGGGCAATTTCCCCAATCACTATCACAGAACCCAACTAGCTCAATCTCACTGTTACTGTCCAACATAATACCTTTCCCAATCTCACCTTTGACATACCTAACAATTCTCATAGCAGCATCTAAGTGAGACTGCTTAGGAGATTTCAAGAACTGACTTAAATGCTGTACTGAAAAAGCAATATCAGGACGAGTAATAGTCAAATACAACAATTTGCCTATCAGTCGTCTATATGAAGTAACATCATCTAGGGCTTTATCACCTTGATTAATATGAAGAGAATCATCATAAACCTTACTTGTCAACTTGACATTGAGCTCCATAGGGGTTTTAGCAGGTTTGCAACCTATCAAGCCTACCTGGGAGACCAACTCAAGTGCATACTTTCTCTGAGAAAGGACAATCCCCTTACTTGACCTGGCAACCTCAATTCCCAAGAAGAACTGAAGTTCTCCAAGGTCTTTCATCTTGAAACTGGACTGCAAAACATGCTTAAGTTCACTGATTAGTTTTTCACTATTTTCTAGTAATCAACAGATCATCAACATAGACTAATAACACAACTAACTGATCACCATCATGCTTAGTAAACAAAGAGTAGTCATGTAGAGATTGAGAATAACCAGCATGAATTAAAGAAACAGTAAGCTTTAGATTCCATTGTCTTGATGCCTGTTTCAGGCCATATAGGGATTTTTTCAACCGACACACCAAACCATCACCCCCAGGATTGGAAAATCCCTGAGGTAATGACATGTAAACCTCCTCTGATAAGTCACCCTGCAAAAATGCATTATAGACATCCATCTGATATAAAGGCCATTGTTTAACAGCTGCAATAGACAAAATTAAACGAACAGTGGTCATCTTAACAACAGGTGAAAAAGTTTCAAAATAGTCAATACCATGCTGTTGTTTAAAACCTTTTGCAACTAGACGAGCCTTATACCTCTCTAAAGACCCATCAGAGTTAAACTTGAGCTTGTAAACCCATTTTGAACCTATAGATTTCTTACCAGGTGGTAAAGAAACCACATCCCAAGTGTTGTTTGCCTCTAGGGCAGCAATTTCTTCCTCCATCGCAGAAATCCAACCAGGATCTTGCTGAGCCTCAGCAAAACTACTGGGCTCAACCAATGAATCAATGGAAATCAAAAAACTTTTAAAATTACCAGAAATGGATGTATAACCAACAAAATCACTTATAGGATAAGGGATAGTTCCAGCAGAGACAACATAGTCTTGTAATCTGATTGGAGGGCAACGAACTCTCTCAGATTTCCTAATCAAAGATGGGACATCACCAACAGCATCAGACAAGTCCTGAGGAACAGAGTCATTATTTGCTAGATCATCATCAGAGGTCTCAGAAGAGATCTCATCATTTGGTGATACATCAATATTACCAACAGGGACAATGTCTGGGACAACATTCTCAGAAGTAATATCAAAATCATCATCAAATATAGGTGTGGTTACCTCTGCTTCAGAAAAAATCGAATGTGTAGGTTTGCCACTAGAAAAAGGAAATACAGTTTCTACAAACTTGACATCACGACTCACAAAAATATTGAAATTGTCAAGACTGTAGAGCCTGTAACCCTTTTGGGTTTCAGAGTATCCAAGAAAAACAAATGGGATGGCTCTGGCAGCAAACTTACTAGAAGCCAATAATTTTTTTGCATAGGCTAGGCATCCAAACACCTTTAAATGGGAGATATCAGGGGCGTGACCCAACATAATTTCCAAAGGGGACTTT
Source organism: Clarkia xantiana subsp. parviflora (assembly GCA_036873135.1). Taxonomy (NCBI): domain Eukaryota; kingdom Viridiplantae; phylum Streptophyta; class Magnoliopsida; order Myrtales; family Onagraceae; genus Clarkia; species Clarkia xantiana. The sequence continues at coordinate 25,215,994 of JAPTYO010000009.1, read as the reverse complement.
CCATCAAGAACTTTGGTAGGTAAAAGATTGATTATATGGCAAGCGTAAGAACACAGTCTCCCCAAAATCTATCAGGAATAAAAGCTTGGAGTTTCAAAGCCCTAGCTATTTCAAGAATATGTCTATGTTTTCTCTCAACACACCCATTTTGTTGTGGGGTATAAGAACAGCTACTCTGGTGGAGAATCCATTTTTGTGTAAGAAAATAATCAAGGTGATCATTGAAGAACTCCCCACCATTGTCAGTTCTAAAAATTTTGATGGTTTTGGAAAATTGTGTTTGAACCATCAAAACAAAATTTTTAAGAAGTTCTGCCACATCATGTTTGAATCTCATTAAAAAAATCCAAGTAATTCTGGAAAAATCATCTACTAAAGTGAGAAAATAGTGTTTATTATCATATGTGGCAGATTTGCAGGGTCCCCAAACATCACAGTGTATAAGATCAAACATAGCACCAGCTCTAGAACTAGAATTTGGAAAAGAATTCCTAGTCATTTTTGCTAAAGGGCAAATGTTGCAATCATCAACTGTAACAGCTTTATTCCTAAACAATTCCAGAGAGACAATATTTTGTAAAGCATTACTAGAAGCATGTCCAAAACGACGATGCCAAAGGATAACCTCATTTTGTTTAACAGAATTCAGGGCAATAGGGTAGTGCTGCTGATTGTTGGTGGTGAATTGATAAATTCCAGAGTGCAGACTACCATTTGCCAAGGCCCTCCCATTTGAGAGGTCCTGTAAAGTGGTAAAACCAGGATAAAAAATAGCAGCACAATTCAGATCTTTGGTTATCTGAGAAACTGAAATTAAGTTGAATTGGAAATCAGGTAGGTATAAAATGTTTCTCAAGATAACCCTATTTGAAATTCTAAAATCACCAATACCAGCAGCACTAGAGGAAACACCATTGGGTAATTTAACAAGAATGTCACAAACATTTTTAAAATTGGAAAGCCAATGTTTGTTACCAGTCATATGAGCACTGGCTCCTGTGTCTAAAATCCAATAATCATTCTTATTAAAACCATTTAGGGAGGAAGTCATACCAGCAGCCTGTATTTGAGTATCCTCTGAGGAGATGGCTGTAGCAGCGCTTGGAGCACCACTACTGCCTCCAGTTCTGTGTAGAAGGGCCTCAAATTGTTGACTTGTCAGAGTGACATTTCCCACTTTGTTGGAAATAGCAGAAGCAGGCTCATATGAAGGTTCATTTGAAGCAGAGGTTGTAACACCAGCATTGGCCACCACAGATTTCCCTTTGGTGAGTTCCTTATATTTGAAGCAATTTTCGCGACAGTGCCCTTTCTTTTGACAGAAGTCACAACCTTTTGCATAACATCTATCCACAGAGTGTCCCTTTTTCTTACAGAAGGTACACTCACTGATTTTCTTCTTGGCATCATTTGGAGCAGAAATATTAGCAGAGAAGTGGACTCCATCAGACGAAGATATTGAAGCAGTCACATCTCTCTGACTCTCCTCTTGAAGGAGAATACCATAAGCTTGATTCAAGGTGGGAAGAGGCGTCCATAATAGGAGGTTGCTCCTTACATTGGCATAGGAATCACTGAGGCCCATAAGGAATTGAAATAGGCGTTGGTGTTCCTTATGGTTCAAGTGTCTCTTAAACAGAGCCCCCTCAATATATGGCAGATCACTGGCAGCATCATATTCACACCACAGGTTTTTCAGTTTCGTAAAGAAAGAGGCTATGGAATCAATCCCCTGACGAGCAGTGGTAATCTCACGATGAATCTGATAAACCCTAGAACCATTTACTTTATCATATCTCTCTTTTAATTCCATCCAGACAAGGTAAGCACTATCCAAATACATGATGCCATCAGTAATCTCATCAGCTACAGAGTTAATAATCCAACCTCTAACTACTCAGTACCAGACAGCTTTAAGGAAATTAAGCTTTGTCCCGGATTGTCGGCACTGTGAAGAAATAGGGGGTGAAACGAGTGAACCTCGGTAGCAAAATCAACGTTCACGACTCCGCCGGTTGCGTCGGGTAGATCGCCATCTGATGTGTCTCCTGGAATCGACATCGCAGACCAAAGCTTGAACGAAGGCAAGATGAGAAAACCAGAGAGACACGAGTGCAGCCGCAAATCGTCAAATCGGTAAAAGAACAAGACAAATCGTCACCAATACGCCTCAGTGACCAAATCCTTACGCATGCTGAGATCTGAGAAGCAGAAACCAGAGAATTCGAACCGACGGCGATGGTCCAACTTCTCGAAGGAGGGTTCCTTCGATGCGAAGAGAAGAGCAGCGGAAAAGACTGGCCAGAATCGAAGCTAGCAAGGCGAACCTCGCAGCTCTGATACCATGTTAAAGTTTGGAAACCCTAGCTGTAAAGAAGAAGAAGATGGAGCGTTCGAGAGAGAAGAGAAGGAAGGGAAGAAAACGAGACGTCACACTTGCGGATCATTGGAACTGGTTCCTTCACTTGGCAGTTCCTCACCTATTTAATCACTAAGGCAACCTAGACAGGAACCGAGCCCAACAAACAAAAACAAACCCAATACAAGTTCTGGGCCAAAAGAAGAAATAACCAATCCAACACTACACAAACACAAACGAGCCCAGCTTGAAAGCAAGGCAACCGTGAAGCCTAATAGGCTCAAGTCAACAACAGGCAGGCTTCTGCTAATTAATTCCAATTGCAGCCTCTGCTCTGCTGAATCATAATTTGGCCAGGGAGCACCCAGTTTTGGATCTTGGTCGGGTCTGATGCTTCAAAATGTCTGATAACATCACCATTGTGGAACTCAAATCATGAGGGATGGGTGGGGGAGGGGAGCATTAACTGCATCGTTTATCGGAAAACTGAGAAATGTTGTTGAGTTTTATAATTGAGTAAATCATTAAAATGTGAAATTTCTTGTGAAATTTTAATAGAAAGTAAGAAAGAGAAAGTAAATGAACAAATGTATTGGTGCTTGGTGGGACCCTATTTTACTTTCTATAGAAATTTCACATGAAATTTCACAGTTTGTAGCAACACCCTATGTAATTGGTTTGGGTTTAAGTGGTCATATTTTTTATTTTATATGAGCTTGATTTTGTTGTAAATATACATAGATTAATTTATCTATTCATGTATTGTGTTTTTTATATATAAAGCATGTATTGTGTTAATTAAGCTTATAAAATATATTTAGTTATTTTATTACGTTATTAATCATAAATAACATACTATTACAACAAAATTATTAATATTTTCGACATTTTTCTAACTCATATAATTAATTATACAGTGTATTTTAATGAAGTTGAATTAATCTTAATTATATGAGTTTTAATATATCAAAAAGCTTACATACATTAGATAAAAAAAAAAATTGTTAAATGTATAAAAGAAAAGAATTCAATATATTATAGTTCTTTGAATAATATAATTAGTGTGACTGAATAAATAAATACATTTTTTTGTTAGTGAGTTTTTAATTAATGTTGTTTAATTTAATTTTTTAGATATTTTACATGTGAATAAAAAAGCCCAAATATTATATTATATGATAAAAATATAATATAAGACATAAACCGCAACTATAACATATTCTCTTGTATAATTTTTATTTTATATTTTATAATTTTTATACATTCTAGTTAAATTCAGCCGGCCATACCTAAGTATAAATTCAAACCACAATGGACCGGACAACCTAACATAAACGATGTCGTGAAATGGAAGATAATAATATATTTAGAACATTTCACTCTCAAATCACTTTGCCGAATGAGAAGACGGTTAATCTCGCCGCTCTGCCGCCAGATTGTTGATTTCGTTCGCTCCACAGACCACAGGTCCACCTCCGTGCGCCGCGCTGTAGTTCCGCTTGCCCGCCGATCGACCGCAAACCAGCCTTCGCCGCCGCAAGAAATTCAGTTCAGTTTCATCAAATGTTCGATTGTCGCACATGCACCCGCCCGCCGTTGTTGATTTGGTTTAACCGCAACGATGCAAAATATTGCGTAATCGTGGCAAGAAAGTGAGTCACGAAGTGCAATTCATATTTTACCTACAAAAATTAGTATGTAGTCTGTTTTTTTTTTTTCAAATAGAGGGACCATGTACAGAAAAGGAACAGACAATAACCTTCTGATCATATTTGCTGAAGGAACTTGTATAAAAAAAAAACACTGCAATAGTGATGTTTCAGAAAGTATTTGTAATTTCAATACATGTCTCATGATGTGGTTAGAAGGTATGGTGGTTACTCATATAAAATATTTGATTAACAGATAATTTTTTTAAAAAATTATTGATAGACGTATTTGCAATTGTAGGGTGCATTTGAACTTTGTTGCACTATTTGGCCAGTTGCAATCAAGTACAACAAAATCTTTGCCCATGCCTTATGGAAGAGTAAGAAGTAAGGTGTTTTTTTGGTAAGAACAGTGTTAATTTTAGAGCCAGAATTTAGGTTCATTTACTATTATTAAAATATATAGATTTTCTGGTGATCATAGTGAGATACATCTCTAATACACAGACATTCACCATGCATTTACTGCAACTTATGACATCTTAAGTACATGACGGTTGTTTGTTATTTGTGGTAGTTAGAGGTTTGGAGCCCAAACTCTGAAATTTAGTCTGACATCTATAGATTTGCAGAAATGTAACAACATATTAGGTAATTGCTTAATGCAAAATTTTCTATTAATCGTCTTTTAAGTAAACAAATTTTCGGACCATTATGTTGAACTCTTCTTTATACAAAATAAATAAATGCAGAGGGAGGGACATTATTTATGTTCAAGTTGTTTTTGAAGAAAGTCCATTGGGATGAGTACCCAAGTACTCTAACCCCAACCAGAAGCACATGGACCAATAGTAAGTTAAATCTCACCTTCGTTTATTTCTACTTGTCAGGTTTTTGGAATTTCCCTGTGACACATTTTATTGGTAGATCATTTTTTAAATGTATGCTCTGGCTTCATACTTTTCCTAAAGAATAACAATAAATTAGTCCAGCTCATATAATATAGTTGGGCGATTCATGTTAGTTGGAAGAGATCGTACCGATGCGATAGTCAACTCAACTCTCCGGTAGCGTATGAAAGTTATCATCTTTTTTTACCCTCTTAAATAAATCATTTTCTTGTGGGGTGGTCGTAGAGTTTGGTAGCACCAGTATATATTAATTAAACATTTCTCGCTCTACATCAGTTTCTAAAATGTCAAATATTGACCATATGTATGTATATTTTGATTCCCAAAGTTTCATCTTGCTAAAAGAAATATCGGTTTACGAGTCAATTTTTTTTTCCAAACAAACGCGAGATTCACTAAAATAATCCTTACATTATAATATCACTGACTCGTACTTTATGCATAAATTCATTTTTTAAATTAATATATAATCATATAACAAATGCATCTTATTATTGATTAATTTGCTATAATTATATATCTTATTTAGAAATATATGATATCATATGTCATTTAAAAATTCTTCATCTTACTTTCACATGAAAAAACGGTGTGTAAATTAAAGTACCGTGTAAAAGTTATGGCTATGTTAATCAAGATATTCGATATTAAATAAAATTATAGTAAATTAGATGAAAAGAAATATTTTTTTAAAAAATATTAACATTAAAAATTATTATTTAATGATGTAGAAGTTGTTATCACATACTTGTTAATTCTAGCGCATTTCAAATTTAAATTTACAAGTTTCGTCACATGACTTTTTTTTTTAAATAAAACTTAAGCAAAACGAATTATATATAACTAGTTTTTGACCATGCAAGGTTTTATCTAGATTCTACGTTATAATGTAATAGACTCAATCTTTGGGTAAGACTTCAGATATATTTAAAGAATATATAATATCTTATTTTTTATTTATTTATTATAGTTATTTATCTAAGTTAAAAATATATAATATTATTAAAAGCTAATCACATTTACTTTCACATAACAGAAACTGTTAGCAAATCAGAGCAATGTATAAAAAATGCTCTTTTATTATATTATTATTTAAAATTAGATAATTATATATATAGTAATTAAAAATAAACAAATTATATTTATAAGTATTAAAATTATCTAAGATTTTTTAATAAAATTAAATTACACGTATGTTTTAAAAAAAAAAATCAGAATCATATAAAAAAAATTAATACTTACTTGAAACTACAATATACTAATAATTAATATTCTTTTCTTGTTCCCTTAATTCGTTCTTCTCTTACAATAAACAATTCACCCATACAGATACAACCACCAGACAGTTGGACTTGCACATTTTTGTTTCTGGATAAAGGATCGTGAGGAGCAGCCGTGAACTCAAAGCAACATAGCAAAATAAAAAATCATGACAAATCCAGAGGCAACGGCACCGCCGATGGAAGCAGCGCCGGCGGCGGCAGCAGGGAGTGGTTTCGGAGTGTCGCCCATCGTCCGGCGATGGAGGAGGGAGGATCTGATACGGCAGGGTTCGGTGGTCCTCCGTGGATGTGCTCTCCTCTTCTCTACGCTATCATTCATCCTAGTCGTCACCAACAGACATGGCGGATGGAAGAATTTCGACAGATATCAAGAATTCAGGTCTCTTTTATTCCCAAACTCTCCAATTTGTTTTTATTTTTTTTCGAGTGTTCTATATTTTAATTGAGATGACAATATTCGTAGTATATTTATTGTTTAAAGGAAGGGGCTGGGTAAATGGCGTAACTGTGTCAAACTACCTGCAAGCTATTTAGAATCGATTCGGTCAAAACTTGATTTTGAACTGAAAAACTTCGAGTGAGCTGAGATCGAGTCGAGCTTTCTAAACTGTCGTATCAAGTTCAAAATTGATAATACTTTGCGCAGAATACTCGTGAGCCTAATCAAGGTTTACAATATATATAATTCATCCTAGTCAAGTTAGATTATCATAATCATGAGAAATGATAATTTATTCAGATGTATTACGAGTTTACGAGTCAAGTCGAGTAGTTATTAGAAATGTTAATTTATTGTGATGTATAATGAGCTAACCAGTCAAGTTTGATTATGTCGAATTTTGATACTAGCCGAGTTTAAATTTCAAAAATTTGTGCTATACTGAGTTTGAGCTCGAAACTTTTAAATCAAGTTGAGTTGATATTGAAAAAACTTGACTCGACTCGTTGACACCCTTAACTTGGGGTAATCATTTTCATTCTATAAGAGAAGTGATAAGGTTGGCGGGACATGTTAAATTTCACAATGGTTCTTAACAAGCCAATGGATTAATATAGAACAATTATACAACTTGAGTTTCATCCTAAAATTAATAGTTTTAGGAAATAGGTGACTCATTTGCATGTACAGTGGTTATTTTATAAATTGCTATTTAAACTTTAATTATTTTTAGTTAGTTACCTAAACTTTTAATTTTCGATAAATTTGTTACCTCTATTTCAATTTTCGTCAAGTTGGACAGAAAATGAGCATGTTTAGGCCACTTGGAGTCTTTTCATGTATACCCAATATGAATTCAGACATAAATTAAAAAAATTACAATGAAACATCTCCAACACTCAATTGAAAGTCAACGTTGAAATTGAATGGATGTCTAATTGAGCGTTAGTACACTATTTTCAGTTTATACCTGAATTCGTCTTATGACACATAAAAAAAAACTCCCCGCGAATATGATATACTTTTTTAATGTCCAATTTGACATTAAATGAAAAGATGTAAAAATTTGCAACTAGAAGTTTGGATAGTAATTTTAAAAGTAAAGATGCAAATTAGTTATGAAAGAAATATTGTGAATGTGAACAGATACTTGATGACAATAGCATTGCTATCAACTCTCTACAACGCGATCCAAGCATTTCGTCATCTTCATCTCCTCTCCACTGGGAAACAAGTGTTTCAACTGCAGGATCGAACCTCTGCTTTGATCGACTTCTCCAGTGATCAGGTGAATCATCAATTTCTGTTCTAAGTAATGGATTCATCTGAATTGATCAGTTTATCCAAAATCAATTAGCTTTGCTTTGATCGATTTCTCTGGTAATCAGTTGAGTCATCAATTTTCCATTCTAAGTAATCGATTCGTGAAATTGTTTGAATTCATTTGTTTATCCAAAATCAATTAGCTTTGCTTTCATCAATTTCCGTTATTTAGTAATTGATTCATCAAATCGTCTGAGTTGATCAGTTAATCTAAATTCAATTAGCTTTCGCCGTAATGTAGATTGTGGCATACCTATTGATATCAGCAGCATCGGCGGCAGTTCCGATGACGAACAGAATGAGGGACAACGTGGATAATAACTTCACGGACGCCATGGCTGCATCCATAAGCATGGCCTTCTTTGCATTTATCACACTCTCGTTATCTGCTCTTATTTCTGGATATAAACTTTCCACCAATTCTTCTATATAAATTAGATCCCAATTGCATATTGTATTGTTCATTGGTTTGTAGATAATTTGTGTATGATACATATCATATATTTATATTTACATATGTGAATGATGAACCGAGTTGTGCACCACCTCCTACAATGATCAATCGGCTTTTACGCATTTATAAATTTCGATCGATTTTTTGTTTTTATGAACCTGCTGCATCTGTTGAATACCCATAACCTGAGCCAAGCCGAGACGCCGCCACCCCTTCCACATGCCGAGGAGAGCGTTGAAATAAGTATCTTAAGGTTTTATGACTTAAGTTGTTATTCTAAAATTTTACATAGAATTAGAGAGCACGTGTTCTAAATGTTGACACTATCTTATATATAAGAGAAAAAAATGTTTAAAAAAACCTAGTAATAAAGGCTGAGGTGGCCGAGCTAAATCCTAATAAGTAAATGTCGATGTTGTTAGATATCTGTTCAATTCGAGTTCGTATTTACATTTCGGGCCTCGCAAAATATTCTAAAACCCGTAAAAGAACTCTTTCGCGGACACCCAAGTTTAAAACGGTCTGAATACGCACAGTACCCGGACCGGAGGACTTCCGGATTGCCCTAAAGCAATCCGGACCTCCGGATTACCGATTTTCTTTGTACGCTCATCCCGATTATTTTGCTAAGTGCGAGAAGTCGGTGCATGCATAGTCCACCTTGGTGACGGTATACGTCTTCCTTCATACCGACGTCAAGCCGTTTGATACTGGGCATGATCCTTAGGATCCCTATAAATAGGGGTCTAGGTCTCCCATTCTAGACAACTCCCTCATTTTGGACTTTGGATGCTCTGACTTCTCTCTAAGGCTTTCTCTCTCTACAAATTTTAACTTGAGCGTCAGAGAGGGCCCAACCAGCATTCACCCCCCTCTCCCACGCTGGTTACTGCCCCTCGTGCAGGATCCGAAGTTCGAGAGTTCGAGGTCGAGGACTAGAAGATTAGCTCAAGTATTGTGTTTTAAGGATCACGGCGTTCCCGTCCTAATTAATACATCCCGAGCTCGTTCGTGAAAAAAGAAGTCCGAAGCTACCCAGGTGGAAGCATTCTTAACAGATGTGACCAGACTAAAACCCATGGCAATGTGAGGTTAATGTAGAGAAGGCTGGAAGAAGAATGTTGAAGTATATGCAAAATGAATTAATCTAAATATTCGAGCTTACCAAACAATTGGTTAAGACCCACCATTTATTATTAACATGGTATTAAAGCGTTCATATTCGAATCTTTGCAACACCGAATTTATCACCATAAGATTTCAGGGCTCTTGGTTAAGTAGTTAGTTTAAACTTCCATTATCTTTTTAAAAAGCAGCTTGGAACTTTTTTTTAAATTTTTTTTATTATTTTTAAAAAGTTAAATTGAATCAACAAAATGTGATATTCATTTTTATGATTTACTCGTGTACTTCTCGATTAAGTTTTAAAAAAAATAAAAATCATTAATCTTGCATCACCACACAATTGATATATTAAATTTTTTTCTACTAATGTTCTAACATTTCTTTATGTGAATATACTGAAATTTTTTATAATTGAATTAAACCTTAAGAAATATTCATTTAAAAAATAAAGAACTAATTTATGATCAATATTTTTACCAAAAAAAAATAATTTATTCCTACTACATTATATTTTTTTTATTTTAAATCTGAAAGTTACATGAACAGTCATTCTCAAGTAAACATAATTAAATGAGATCAATGTCTAATTTTGTAAATAAAACTGAGCAATTAAAGCTGAGTACAGGATCGCTCGGGGCAGAAATTGAGTTAATGACAAATAATTAAAGTTTTAAAGACCTAATTATTACAATTTTAACCTTAAAAAATACACATGGCTAAAAGTTTAGCTTCATCCCTGGGTCGATATGAATCAGCACATGCACATATCCATCCACCTTTCCCATATCTTCTAATTCAGGACATGATTTTTTTATTGAAGTATGAGCATACTCATACATAATATACTGGTTGAACATCAGAGAGTAATGTTCAACTACTCTACCCAACAAGAAGAAGAACGACCCATCACACAAATTAAACATCACAACGACTCAACCCAACCCGACCCTACACGCAAAGTATAAATGAGAACACATTCCTTTCAAGTCTTAACCGAATGAAAAGCAACAGCAGCGTCAACTCACCTTGGTCTTGCAATGTTAATTTAATAATTACTAATAATAATTAACATAAGGAGAACGAGAACGAAGATGACGACTAACTACATGAGTGGTCATTGATTGATTGGAGTACAAGGCACAACTGAAGAATAACCATACAACCAAAAAAGGAAGAAGACTGGATGGAGCACCTTGAAATCAGTCCCTACACCCACACAACAACTGCAACAATGTTAACACTTTTATTGAGTAAATGAAACTTCTGGGAAGAAACAATCTACAAACTAGAAACATTACATTATATACATATTAACAAATTACTTGATTTTATTGCAAAAATTTAATTTGGATTCTTATTTCATCGGCTTCATATTCAGTACGAACAAATGAGCTATCACCCATCAAAGACCGACAAGCATATGTTAAAAGTATAAACACGCTTCAACACAAGGTTAGCATAGTCTAACAACGGTATGAAGCAGACATTTTCTGCTTCAAAAGACAATGAAGCCACTACAAGTAAATGTCACCATCAATATACATGCTTCACCACAAGGTTAACATAGTATAACAACAGTATGAAACAGACAGTTTCAGCTTTAAAAGACAATGAAGCCACTACAAGTAAATGTCACCTCAAATCAATCAAGAATATTGTTGAATCTGTTTATACTTGCTTTCTTATTCTTTACTCTTCTGATACAAAAACCACTTCTTTTGTGACGATGTTTGTACTTACTTTCTTAATCTTTACTATTTTGATCCAAAAACCACTAAACTGGCGAGTGGTAACTTCTTTTGTGACGATGTGTAAGTGAGGAAAACCCTAGTTCTACTTCTTCTAATGTTATTCAAGAGAAGTCAAAAGATATCTCATCTGCCACCCTAAATGGAGAAGCTTTAGCTTAGCCTATCAAATCTTATTCCACAAAATACCACTACAAATATATGAACTCACTTATGCATAATTATACTATATGTTAACCCATAAATACTAAAATGCTCTTCCTTTTATAATGTACCTAGGCATGACCTCAAAGTGAATGTGTTTCTTACGACCAAAAAAAAAAGGGAAAATAGGGATAAGGGTTCCTTTCCTTTCATACCACTTCTTTGACTGAAATCCATTTTTGGTACCGGATTTTTTTGGTACACTTTTGGTACCAACATTTTGCATTTTGTGCTAGGTCCGACCCTGGGTCGGGATCGCCAAACCCAAGCGACCACGACCCAGGGTCGAACCTAGCCCTAGGCTAGGTCAATTGGGACCTAGCCCCAATTGGGTTCAATTGGACCAAATTGGGGCTAGGTCCCAATTGACCTAGCCGGACCTAACCTAGGGCTAGGTCCGACCCTGGATCGCTGGATCGGGATTGTCGGACCCAAGTGACCCCGACCCAGGGTCGGACCTAGCCCTAGGTTAGGTCCGGCTAGGTCAATTTGGGTCAATGGTTCGATTTTGAAAATTTAGGACTAAATTGAACAAATTAAAAGTTAGGAAAGTATTAGAGGGACTAAATTGAACAAAATCAAAAGTTTAGGGCTAGACACGTGCACGGCACATGACACTTAACGGCCAAATTGGACGGAATTTTAACGGCGGTATGAAAAGTATACAAAATGCAAAACGTTGGTACCAAAAGTGTACAAAAAAAAGATCCGGTACCAAAAGTGGATTTTAGTCAAAGAAGTGGTATGAAATGAACTCTTATCCTGGAAAAATATATACAAAAATAAAGACTTGAAACATAATGATAATCCCAATACATAATCCAATAAGATAGCATTAGTTAGAAGTCTTATAAACCGTCTAAAACTAACCAAGCTTAAACAACTAATAACTTGCTCCTTAATCCCTATAATCAACTGAAATGCAAATCCTGAAAGTAGGTACAACTTCAAAATCTTGAATCTTTCTTGTTAGTTAAGTGACTTCAAACAATTTGAGACGGAGCATAGTAGCAAACAGAGCTAGACATATGCATAACAGCATGACTAATTACAAGGCTTTTTACAGAAACTAGAAAAAAAAATCAATTGACAGTAAGGAGTTACACGTAAACTAAAGCAAATTATCATCGTTAAAGCAACATCGGAAATAGACAACTATAAATGGATGCAGAGGGAGGGGTTCAGTTAAGGTAAGTACCAATTCATATAGGGAGGCGTAAGCAATCAAGATTCGCCCTTGATCTCATCTGAGTCAGAGTCGCTGGCATTGTAACCTACAACCATGACCGACCAAACCAAACCAAACAATATAGCATGCTCAAGAAATATTCCGTGAAAAGTAATTTGCAAAATAAAAAGTGTAACTGGAATTTAGAAACACAACCTGGATGCTTATCACTAACTTTCCACGCAGAGGATCGGATCCTTGATGCTCTTGTCATCCATACTCTTCCCTGGGCAACCATTACCAAACCAGTCATCCAATCACTCTAGTCAATGTACTCAATCACTAAAATAATCTGAAAACAGTTTTACTCTAGAACAAAAATTTGAAAAATACAAATACATTACTGCCAAATTGAAACTCTCAATAAATAATCAAGAAAACTGAGGAGCAAACAACCACCAAGCTTATACATGGCCACTGAATTCAAGCAATAGAGCAACCTCAAACATAAAGAGAGCAAAAGGAAAGCCGTGTCATACTCCTATCCATTTTGATCAGGTCTTCTTCCAGGATAATGGATATACCAAAATAATTTGTGGTTAAAGACTCCATTAAAAAAGTTTAAGACCCTAAACACAGTATCAACTATAACTCATGCTGCTATTTGATGTTTCAGATTTAAACTGTTAATATTCAATATCCCGATTGATTGATTTCACTTTTTCTCTTAAAATTGACAGAACAAAAACATGTTTTAAGCAATGAGCAATAAATATGATACTTCGAAAAAGTGAAAAACATGTTTTTATTGCTTAAAACGACAATTTTATGCCAACATCAGTCGAAAAAATGGTAATCAACCAATCTGATAGTTGAGACACAGAATATCAACATTTTAAATCAGAGATAACGATTAACAACATGACATAATAGTTGTTGTGACTGTTTTTACCAATTTAATTCAACAGTCTAAATCAACATGAAACCAGATACAACCTTCTGCGCATCTCTGGGGACACCGTAGCCACTGTAGTACATCTGACCCACCAAGACCTGCATATTGATATCCCCAGCCTTGGCTTCCTTGAGTGTGTCCTTAAACCACCTCTTCACACACTCGGACACCACTTCCGACAGTGGCAATCTGCTGTTGTTGCTGCTACTCGTGGTGTTGCTGTTGCTGCTGCTGCTCTCCATCCCCTTCAGTATCCCTTGATGAACCCTACTCTTGTCCTCCTTCACTGCTGGTTTCGGTGACTTATCGAATTGGGTGGCTGTTCTTGTTACCTGACGAAGCCTCGGAAGATATTTTCCCATAAAATTTCAGGACCTATTTCGAACATACACGCATCTTTACTGAAAAAGGAGAGAAATTTATTCACTGATTACGAATTTCCCGAGTGGGGCTCTTGCAATTCAATTACCTGGCGTCTTGTCTGTTCATTCAGATTCAGCACAGTGTGATGACCTCAATAAGCGGCTCTAATCCTATGCGACGGCGGATTATTGCGAAGGGGACGGGAAAGTTAGTAGATTTATTGAATTGAATTGAAGTTATAAATGGCGGAGACGACGACACGAGAAGAACAAGAAAAAGTAAAGAGCTAATTGTAGGTTAGGTCGTTCAGGATCTGTATCAATGGAAAATATGTACCTTACTTAGCAAGCAAAAGAGAGGAGCGCGCCCACCTTAGCCACCCCACAATGATTGTGGTATCAATCGAATCGATTTACGTTAGGGTTCGAATGGTTCAATTATTTCAATCTCATGTATAAGTGATGATGAGTATCCTTAAAATACTGTAACTTTCCAACCTATATTCAAGCTATACGAGTTTTACTTTGAGTGATTAAAAAAAATTAGTTATTGGAATAAAAAATATAAATTTATGGCACATTTGTTTGTCGGTATTGCGATATCCTAATATCGGTATTAGCTAATACCTTGTTTGTTTACACTTGGTATTAGTATTAGCTAATACTCAATTATATGAGGAATTTGGTATTAGATTATACCAACTAAAAGTGATGTACTAATTAATACCAAACTCAAAATTACTAATTTACCCCTAACCTTATTTAATATAGAACAACTACCCCAACTTCGGCTCATAACATCGGCCACCGGCGACCCCCGGTCGGACTCCGGCGACCTCCGGCCACCCCCGACCGGACTCCGGCGACCCCATTATAATAATAATTAAAAATTGAATATATCTATTTAGGGGTATTTAGGTCTTTTAGTCATTGTATTAGGATATCCTAATACAAAGTTCATTCAAACATTGTATTAGGATATCCTAATACATGACACAATCAAACATTGTATTAGATAAGCATGTATTAGCTAATACCGATATTAGGATATCGCAATACCGGCAAATAAACGTGTCATTATAATCTTCACTTAAACTTTTACGACTTGATCTGGTACGAATAAAGTGTATACTATGAATGATGCCCTTCACACAAAAAAAAATGGATAGCCACTAGATTTAGGTTATATGTAATACTCGTGATTTATAACACATTAATTAGATAATAAGATTTTAGAGTATAAAAGATATACTATTCTAACCTAACATAATTTTTTCTTTTTTTAAGCTTAAGAGAAGACAACAGGTTCATTCATATTAGGATGAACTAATGATGAGTTGCTCACACTTGAGAGTGTGACATAATGGTATACGAGTTTGTCTCGAGATCGTGCTTGCAAGGGAAAACCCTCTCCAAAAGGAGATAATAGTTAGTGTTCATCATTTATGCCTTAAGCAAGATAGATTATCTTGGTCTATACGCCATGGTTTGTACCAATGGATTAGAAAATATAGATTTGAGCCTTAATAACCAATAAATGAACGACTAATCAAGTTCAGTAAGAATTCTTTATTTTCTGAAATTATATGAGAACATTCAAAGTGAATTTTAGCCTAATATGGGGACAATCGCGTGGATTTAGCGTGATAAAGTTCAAACCGGGTGGAAATGGTTCCAATCCTTCGAATCATAACTCAGATAAAAGTCACTATAGATTTAGTATGGGGTTTATTGGGATTTTTTTTTTTTTTGGTTAAATTACTCCTAAAATAATAATCAATTCCAAAAATACATCCATATATTTTTGTTTTTATAAAAATACCATTACCCAAAAATAATATTTTTGGCACAAACATATAAATTGCATTGCCGCTGCAGCTGCAGTTTCTTTTCATTTTTTTTTCTTCAATTTTTTAGAGTTTATTTAAACTATTAATGTAGTTTTATGGTTTTTTTTTTAAATCATATTAGGTTGATGAATGGTTCGGCCTAGTTTAGAATTAACATGCTCAAACCGTTCACCCAACATAAATAAGGTGATAGAACCCTAAATTTTAAAATCACATTGTGTTGGGTGAACGGTTTGGACGAATTAACCTCAAACAATCAAACTGATGTAGGAGATCTTGAAGTGTCGGATTTCGGCATGCGAGTACTGTATTTCACGCGGAAACGGCGATCTGAGCAAGACTTTTAGTAAATTATGGGGTTTTGACAGTTTTTAGCCAAATTCTTTCGTTTAGAGGGTCAAATTCGCGGTTTTATGTTTCTGTCGGTCTTTTTTGTAATTTATCGGATTTGTTAGGGTCTGTTTACAACTTTCATATTTTGACGTAGGTCTAGGGTTTTCGTTTTCAGTATTTAAGAGATGTTTAGCGCCGTTTACATTCAGTTGATTGATAAATGAAAAAAATTAAGGTTTTCCTCTACTCTGCGTCAAATTCTCGGCATTCTTTGAATCAACGAGTTATTGCACCATCTATCCATCAAATTCTCGGAATTCTCCTAGAATCAACGATTCTTTGATCTTATCCCCCATCACGCTGCACCACAAACTGTTTAACAAACAAAAAGTTGCAACAGTTGTAGCTTGCAACAATGCACTCGACATTATTTTCGGTAAGAAGCATTTGTAAAATATAAAAGTGCATGGGGCATTTTTCAAATTGATTTTTATTTTGGGTAATTTGATAAAAAAAAAAATCGGTTTATTGAGTAAAAATAATATTCTAAGAGTAAATTAATACTATGTAAGTAGTTTATATGTTTATGTTTGAATGAATAAGAAGATAAGAAATAATGAAAGATGCATTAAGAGATATTCTAAGTATATCTCTATCGTTGTTTCTCTACAATCTCTATTTTTCCGATCTTAAACTATCTACCTTCTTCAATCTCTATCTCCATTTTCTTAATCGGATACGTATCAGATCCACGATCCTAACTCCTATAAAGCCCTTTTCGTCAAGGGCTCGAATCACCCAATTAATTGAGAAAGAAAAAGAACAAGATAGTAATGCGTTGTCATATTGTCTCGTGATAATACAATATGACGTGCAATATATGCTTAAAGAATAATTCTACCGTGTGATTGCATCATCATATATATATTTATTCATTATTATTTATTACATAATAATGTTCCTTGATTTTGCAAGACATACCCTGTATTGTTAGAATTCTCAGGTTTAAACTCTCTAAGTTTTGAAAATGAAAAAAAAAAAAAATTATAACCAACAATTTATTCATTAGAGCACTTCCAATGGTGAGTTCCTAGTTTTTCCACTTCACACGCCACGTCACTGCCAACTCATCAAAATAGGAACTGTTACAGTAAATACTACAGTAAAATTGGAACTCTCTCCAGTGGTTAAAACCTAGTTCCACTTTCAAATTAGGACCCACATAATTATATACTCATAATATATTTTTTTTGTACAAAAAACTCTATAGATAAATTAAATATTTATATTTTGGTATTCAAATAATTATACAAAAATTCACGAACATAATATATAAATAAGCACATAATTTTTTAAATATGACTGTCATAATTTAAAAATCATATTACATAAAATTACAAATAATATGTTAAATTTGTCAACGAAAATAATGAACTCGTATATATTTGAGACAACATAGAATTAGCACATGCATACTAAAATCCAATAGATGTTCGACCAAATTTTTTTAAGCATCATATATAAATTAAATATTCATATTTTAAAAAATACGGACATGAACAATCCAAGAAATTCAAGTGTTAGACTGAATTAATTAAAATGAATTTGGAAAAAGTATATACAAAATCATAAAAATGTAATTGATTGTTTAACGAAATTTACATTTTTATGAATTCGTCAAAGTTTCAATTTTGGATCAAATATTTGGGTTCCAACTTTGACCGACGAGTGTTGTTAATTATCCCGAAATTCGAAAGTCGGTGTCGTTAGGGTTAGTTCAATTATTTACGTACTATACATTTAAAGGTAATTACGATTATTTTGGTATTTAAAAAAAATGTATAAAAACGAATATAATATACAAATGAGCACCTAATTTTTTTTTAAATAATGATTGAATAATTTAAAAATTACATTACAAAAAATATAAAAACAATACATTAAAGTTGCCCACTAAAATAAAAATTAATATATATATATATATATATATATATATATATATATATATATATATATATATATATATATATATATATATATATATATAAGACTACATATAATTGTCGCACACATTACTAAATTGCCAGAGATGTTCGACCAAATCGTCTTGTAATATTTTATGTTTCTCTTTATCGCATAATTGGATATTATTTTCGATATACATTTGATACGAGATTGGAGGTCTTGTACTCAGCTCTGGCAGAGATATGCCTTCAGTAATATCATCATAATTGAATACTTATTCACATTTATATATAATATAATAAGTAGATTATATATAAATATATATGCATTAAAATAAAATAATATTTTTTAGTAAAAAAAATTATTTTACGTTTAATAATATGGAATTTATGGTATTTTTCAAAATTTAGAATTGAGGTTGTGTTACATAGTAAAATATAAACAAACTGAATCTGAAAACTCTAAAATTGATTTGAAATTAAAAAATTAGTAATTTTGATTAGTGTCATTATTTAACTTATTTAATATTAAAAACGACATATTACGGCTCATGTCATTATCCGACTTAGCGTAGCATATATATATATAATCCAAAAGAGAAGCAAAACAATTAAATAAAATAAAATAATGGGTTAATAACCTAGAAAATGTCTGAATTTTAGCCCATGTTAACCGAAAATGTCTGAATTTTCAAATGTTGATTTGAGAGGTCTGAGATTTCAATTTTGTGGATATAAGAGATCTTCGTTAATTTTTTCCATTAAAACTAACGGAAGTTGGTCACATGCCTGACCGGAAATAAAAATAAATTCCCAAAATGCCTTTCTATCAAGTGTGCCCCTCACAAGCTTGAAGTGAAAAGACAAAAATGCCCTTAAAGCCACCACGGCTCCGGCCACCGGCACCCCGGCTCCGGCAACCACCACCCGACTCCGACAACCACCACTCCAGCTCCGGCGACCACCACCTAACTCCAGCGACCGTCACCACGGCTCCGATTTGGGCCTAATCGAAGCCGTGGTGGTGATCGCCGGAGTCGAGGTGGTGGTGGTCGGAGCCGGGTGGCGGTGGACGGAGCCGGGATGGTTTTAATTTGACTTCAGGGGTAATTTTGTCATTTTACATTTTTTTAAATAAGATATTAAATAAAACAAATATTAAAGGGGTAAAAATGTCATTTCACACAATTCTGTTAAATTTAACCATAAAAATGGACCAAAGTTGAAATTTCAGACATTTCAAATTAACTTTTGAAAATTCAGACCTCTCCGGTTAATTTAGACATTTCCTAGGTTATTAACTCTAAAATAATATTAACAAGTAAGAACCGACATGAACAGTAACATGGGAGTTCCTACTAGTAGGAACTGTCCCATTTCACTATTTATTTTATGATGACAAAACGGTAATATTTGTTGTCTCAATCACGTTTAATGGCGCCTACTCAGCATCCAGTAACAAATCTAGGAACTAGGAACTCCCATTTTAGAACAAGGAACTCTCATTGGAAAGTAGAGTTACTATTTAATTATTACTGGTAGGAACCAACAATAAGTAGAACTAGAAACTAGAAACTCTCGACAATGATAAATACATGAAATTAGGAAGTACCATAAGAAGTGCTCTTAAGTTGAATTGGTGAAAATATATTCTCGATTCTCGATGCAGAGCAGAAACTTGGTCTCAAATATCTTAAACCTAACTAGCGCTTTTTTTGGAAAAAAAAAAAAAAAAAAAAAAAACCAGCGGTTTTTACCAGCAAAGATTTAAAAATAAATAAATGAATATAAAATCCTTGTTCATCATTGGACTTTGTGAATAAAGCGATAAAGAACCACAGCTACACGAGCTCAAAAAGAAACCAAAGACGCCACACTGAAACATCTTCACTCGATTCAAAACTCAATTTGACAAGTACAGATAGATTATTCTACCTCTTTTGATATTATTCGCCCGGGATCAGCTGACGAGATCCCATGAATCGACACGACTATATTGACAACATATCGACCTTTTCGAGTGTACAACCAAGATACAACTTTCTTTCTATAAACATACATATAACATAGGGGATGATGGACTCACTGATATACAACTTACAAGAGAGAAGAATGAAGCAAAGCACTATCACAAAATTTTTTATAGTATATATAAGCAAAGCAATCTTTACCTGGAAGAACCAACCGACCGGGTTTAATCGGAGTCACTCCAACTGTCTCCATCATCATCATCGTCATCACTTCCACCCATTGCCTGCTTTCAACTTTATTAGTTCCTGGATTTACATAGACTATAAAGAAGAAGCAGAAGTAAAGATAGAGAGAAGACCTGGCGAATAGCGTTTGCTTTCTCCAAAATAGCAGCAACCCTCAAGTTAGTTTTCGGGCCTTGGTGAACACTTGGTCTGGTTAGAACAGCAGGCTTCAAATTGAATGACTGCAGAAGGACAAGTCTTAGTTTGGTAATATCAATATATAGTATAGAGTTGTCCTCATGATTCGTTTATGAATATTGGATCGAGTTTCCATCATTAAACAAAATGCAATGGAAATGAGACTGGTGGAAACCTCACCTTTGCTCTAATCTGCTCTAGCATTGAATCTCTTTCCTCTAACTTCGGCGCCAGGTCGGGTCTAACTCTCTCACCAACCTTCCGAAGCTGCAAATTATTTCCACAAATGTTGCCATTCAGTACTTCTGATAACAAGTCTGAACAGATAATGAATGTGGAAGCAGAAAAAACGTAGGACATAATTCGGGAAGAGCAATTACCTTGCTTCTATCATGTGCAGCAACAGCATCTATGAGAGGCTTTGGAGGCCGAGGTATATTACTCGTCTGAGTTCCATTCGGCTTCCCACTTTCACTATGTCCATAATCTGGCAAATTGTACTGTGGCTGCTGCTCCTCTTGACCTGATGATGTCGCTGTGCATGAATCAGAACAGTTCCCTTCTTCAGCAATTTCAGGGGTATGTACCCCTGAAACAGTTGGTTGATGTATCTGGTCAGTCGGCAGAGATGACTCGGTACACTTATCTTCTGGATTTTCAGCAGTATCCTGGAGGTCTTCAGCTTCTGAAAGTTTTTGTAGATGTATTTGAGCAGTGGGTTGCACAGATGAAGAAGACTCTGGACAAATCCCATCTTCTGCCATTGGATCAATGTTGGAAGTACTTAGATACGACTGAGACACTTCTTCGCCTAAAGCAAGGGAGGGAAGCTCAGGACGCTGGATGGCTTCGGTGTTATTCAACAATGAAGAGGATGCTGATTGTTTTTCGTCAATGACATGATCATTAGACTGGATATGCATATCCCTGTTCATAAATGGCATGGTCAATGAAAAAGGATTAGGGTCAGTCTGATACAAGTCATGTTGCAGCTGATCATGTTCATGGTCGAATGAGAACGAGTGTTGGTCTCCGGATGGCAGAGCTTTTTCCTCCGAGGTTTGAAGCCCATTATATGATGGCTTTTCATCGTCTGCAAGTGGTTGTAATGGAGGCAACAAGCCAAAGCTAAACCCAGGTAAGTCTGTTTCTGAAGACGCAGACGCATTCTGCAGCTTCCCTATCCATTGCATAGGAGGTAAAGGAGGCAAAGAAGGCGTATCTTCCGCATCGACCCCTGCTTCTTCTTCAGAGAGCAAGCCTAAAGCTGGATCATCTGTATTTGCCGGTGGTGACATCCGCCTCGCTTCCGAAGAAGAATCGTCACGGTTTTCCTGGCTCGAGCTAATTTGTGACTCCGACTCCTCAAACTGATGACCCGACAGTTTAGCTTCATTTGCTTCCAACAGCTCATCCTGAAATCCTCCATCCGCCAACTCAGATAAGTTCTCTGACCCAACAGCTTCATTTGTTTTTTGATCTTCAGCAGCTTCGGTTTCAAGTTCTCCCAGGAGATTTTTAGATTCTGATGCCAATGATGAATTCACTGGAGGTGTTAGGACATCATCACGTTTATCATCATAAAAGTCTTGACTCAGTGTTCCCTCAACTAAAGATGACTCAGAATTATCTTCTGCAGTATTGGCGTGGTTAGGAAGCATAGACTCCTTATTTGCTGCACATAAAGAATCTGAATACTTTGGGTCTGAACAGGTTGGACCTACTTGTAGTTCATTTTCTTCCCCAGTGAGACCTTGTTCTTTCCTATCCAATCTTTCTTCAGAAGGTACTCTGATGTCACTATCGGAGTCTTAAAGGTCCACAGATGAAGAATCTCCACAACCTGCATCGCCGCGATCAAGATAATTGACTTTCTCTTCAGTGCTCGGAGCAGCACCTGAATTTGCAACAACTCCACCATAAACCTCATCACTTACAGAGCAATCAGAGATGATGAGATTCTCACTAACTGATGGGAAACCAAGATCTGTCTCTCCTCCACCCAACTCCACATCATAAGTGGAACTACCTATCCTTTCACCTTCCAGTACAGTCTCCTCACAGTTTCCTTCAGCATCGTGAACATCGACATCAGATAAACTTTCTCGTTCACTTTTGCCCAGGAATTGCTCATGTCCTGAGGCAGCTGGATCACCAAAATTGTCTCCTGCCACAACAAAGTCACTCGAATTTGCATGACCGTCACCGCCAGAAATAGAAGCTACTCCCTCACCATCTACATTGAGATTTAAGCTATTAATGTTTTCATCGTCCAACTTACAAGAATTTTCTTCTGTATTTCCTTCATAACATTCAACTTCTACATTAGAAATGTTTCTCTCAGTTCCACTTTTGTCCAACTGTGGCTCATTAGCCTGAAGAGTCAGGTTTTCCAATCTGACTGCAGTATCACTAACTTCAGAACCAGCAATAGAAGCCCTCTCAACGTCTGCTGCTATCAGTGAGAACTGATCCTTCTCTTTGGTAGAAGAATGTGATTCTGATGAGACTGAAGACAAACTTTCAGCAGTCTCTTCAGGTACAGTTACCATGTTTAGCATCTCATCAACAGGGAAATAGTTGTTTTCCGTTTTAGAAGGCAGCTCCAAATCAATTGGATGCTCCACCTCCTTGGAGCAGACTTCTTCCTTTGCACCAGCGTCCATCGTCAAGCACTCAACAGAATTTGTGGATACAGAATCATCCTGTATCTGGGTAGCTGCAGATTCAACAGCATCTGCACCAGTTTCAAAGTAGGGTATTTCAAGGCCATGCTTGACCATGTTAAATGATGACTCGTCATGTTCTGATCCACCCAGTAGAACTGTTTCAGCCTCTAAAGGTGCAGCCATGTCTGAATCTGTGGGACATGAAATGCAAGAGGCCTTGACAAAATTAGGGAGTCCCTTGTCCTCAGTGCCAGTAGAATTGAAAACCCGAAGCTCTTCAGATTCTCTGTCTTGAACTTCCTTATTATATAGGAACTGGTTATCTGACGAAGTTAAAGACTCAGTAGCAGTTCTTTTTGTAGGAAGCGAAACATTCGAGAATCTATCACCTCCATATTGATTAGAGAAAGAACTAGAGCTTCTTCCATAAGAACTACCCTCGTCCTCAGATCCAGAATTTCCAACCGACTGTGAGGCTGAAAATTCTGTTTGAAGCTCCAGTTCTTCTTCATTTGCCTCCAAATCTGTGCCATCTTTTGCCACATTCTGGAGGTGCATGTCCTGCTTGGGTCTCCAATTACTATCTGTTTCAACGTCCGATTCCATTGTAGCAAGAGCATCCACGTAATTATCTACTTCACTTGTCCTTTCTTCAGAATTATATCCATCTGCCCTACTACCTTTATTGTCTGCTCCACTAGTCCTCACTACCTTTTCCACAACTGCAGAAGCAGTTTCTTCTTCCTCACCATCCACTATTGATTCATGATTCTCATCACAATCCAAGAAGCGGTTTGATTCGAATCCTTGTTTATAAAGTGACGAAGCTGCACTTCCATTTTCTTGTGGTGAAATCTTACCTGGACTGTAGATGCTGATTTCAACTTCACCAAGCCCTTGTCCATGAGTATCATCTGACCTCCATTCCAAAGAAGGGAGAGAAAGAGGAACTTCACGAATTGTTTTACTCTCAGGTGAGGGAGTCTCCACAAACTTCTCCATTAAACTCTTCTCACTTTTTGACTCAAAGGGGGATCTGTTCAATTGCCTTCTCTTTAAATTCACACGTCGTGTGGGATCACTATAAGCATTCTCAATGCGCTCCTCCATAAACAATTGATGCAATCTATAACAATGCAATTTGGAATAAGTCAAAGATCGTTAAATGGGCAATTAAAACAAATAGCATAACGAAGAGGAGCACAGAAAATTAGGCCATACTTGCCATGTGATGGTACACATTCTGGGGTTTCTCCATTTCTCCAGCGGGATCCCTTCTTCTGTTATGCATGGACAAAACAAAACATTGGTTTATACTTCATAAAGAATATATGAAACTCACTTTGAGTATATATATGTTAGTAAAAGAAGCTACTTCAGGTTGAATTTCTATACCAGGTCAGCTCCCTAAAAACTATTTTCTTCTGACCAGTCACCAGGGATAAAATAAGATTAAGGATTACGTTTCCTATAAGCTTAAAATTTTCACTTAAACCGTGTGGTTAGTGTAATTCATTAAGGTATCAGATCCTCGTTTAAGTCATGCGTTGTTTCAAGCAAGAATTAAAAGTTAAAACACACAATTAAGTTTCAGAAATAATCTACTAATTCCAACAAAAATTTGGAAGCCACAACACGGTTCTGTAATTTGTTTCGGCGAATAAAGAGGAAATCTGTTTGTAATGACCAGCAGCCAGAATTTGTTAATGGGTTAGAAAAGCTGCTTTGGAATGGACAAGGTGATGATGAAATCTTCAAGTTATACTATCAGTTTTGAAAGGTAAAGAGGTGCCATCAGCATCTCAAAAGGTAAAGTTGTTAACATAGAATGCGATACCTTTCCTTTTCGTGTTTTCTTTTCCCTCTGAACCTCCGTTGTTGAGAGGCCAGAAGATGCTGTATCCATTTTCAAAAAGGATGGATCTGTATAGCGTTTCAAACATGCTCCAGCACCTCCAACATCAAACCTACAAAAAAGTATCTCATAAGGTTTTCTATTTAGATTAATGGTACTTAACAATGAATTTCAATGGTAGTAAAATGATCATACTTATCCAGAAGAAATAAGCGTGGTGGACCCCTGGATTCCTCATAAGAATCCATTACAAAGCGCGGTAAGTCTCCTCGAGCAATCAGATTCTGTCTTGTGTGAAGATTGGGATGCCAATCAGTACCTACAACGCGACTCAAAGCATTAGCAGAGAAGCCCAGACTTATTAGATCAATCAGACACTTAAATAATGGTGCACTCAAAGTCTTCAAAGTTCATGCTCAACTGAAAAAGGACAGAACTTATCAGTGACATCATGACAGACATTTCATGAAGCAACAAGAATGAGAATATATAACAATCAGGCTAGATTATTTCTTTACTTTAGGTAACAAGGGTGTCCAAGCCTTCGGCCTGACTAAGCAATCAAGCTAGATAATGTGCATCTTTCCAGAGAGCAGGTCCAGAAGTTAAAGTCTAAATGCTATCTCAGTGGAAGGAATCGGAGAAATTTTTAATGCTATAGCATGTGAGATTACATACTGCTCTTGCAAGAAATAGATCCATGATTGTGGAGACATTGAAAACCTACAGTTATCGTCTCACCAAAGCAAATTATTCTGGACCCTCAATATCCTATTCTCATTTTGCAGACACTTATTGGCAGACACACCTTTAGGCTATAGCAAGCAAACCTTCCCAATTCTCCCAAATCATGTTTCAGGTATGAACCTTTTCTGCACTTAGCTAGTACTATATCTTTCCCACAATCGAGCACTGGCAAGAGATCAGTAGCTATAATTCCCATGGTTGACAAAACTAGAAAATTTTAGGCACACCTACTTGACCAACCTTTATATTACATGTTATGTGTTAGCATTGAGGTAAGGAGAGACAAGAAATATGATAAGCTTAATCAATATCATCTCCCTAGTCGCAAGTATTCACTCAATTACAATTTACAATGTAAATTAGATTTGAGTGAAATAGGGAGTAACAATCTAACCTGCATTTGAATAGTATAGCGAATGATTTGTCTGCAACAAAAGTGCCTTCTCAATTGGAGGAAATTCTACCTCTAGCTGTTGAATACGTACTGTGAGACCATGGCCTCTGGCTGCTGTGGCCATTACTTCTTCATGCAAGTCATGGAATATCTCAGCAGCAAATCTTCAGAAACATAGATAACAGAAGAAAAGCTCAGCAACAGCTACCATGAACTACATATTTCAGATGAGTTCAATATGTTATCTATAAACATTAACTCACTACCAGATGAATAAGAGTTCATCAAACAGGACCTTGAGAATATTATAAATATAAATGGTGTACCCTAGTAGGAAAATGTAGCAGCAGTTCATGGAGTTAGAAGTGCACAAAACAGGGTCTACTAACAAGAAGTGGCATCACTAGTAGACATGAAATCATAAGTTCAGTTTATCTACGTTTGAATACGCAAACACGACTGTCATATCTATAGTCAAAGGGGCATTCCAACGGACTAAACACGAGACAACTAGAAATAAAATCTTCATCATCTAAAGACCCTTCCCTATCAAATACAACCCCATCTTCACATGCTTAAATGGATGCAGTTGAAGTTATAGCTTCTCCATGTTCATTTTATGCAAGATTGCTGTAGAATATAACCAGAGAGTAGAATAAACTATAGCAGATGCTCCGACATTGTAGTGAAGCCGAAATTTAACAAGCTGCCAGCTTAACCCGAAATCTCCCAAAAAAATACCACCAAATTCCGAGTAACGGGGAAGTCCAATTACAGCGTCATCCAGAGGGTTTTGCATGAAAAAAGAGAGAGAGAGAGAGACTAACTCAGCAAGGTCGCCGAGCTGGCGCAAGAGACCGACGAGGCCGGCCATGGCAACTCCCTCAAGGAGAGCCTCGGGATCATCCTTGTCGGCAGATCTGTAAATCTCCGGATCCGCCAGGCCGTACTCATCCTTAATGCGATACCTCGTCAACGGCATTCTCTATAACCAGCGGGACGAAACTCGACAATCTAAAGGGAACAACCGCCTGTCCTGGCTCAGCTCCTTGTCTGCATTTCACAAATTTTGAAAAGACAGACAGATAGAGATGCTCAGTTGAGCTCCATCATCATCATCGCTGTAGCCCGGGGTTTGAAAGAGAAGGTCAGCAACTCAGAGCCTCACACTGAGCTCATATTCACGGGACAGAGAGGAAGAACAGAGAAATGGAAGAGATGGAGGGTTGCGTCGATGTTGAATTGAGTTTGAGTTGGAGAAATAAATTTTTTTTTGGCCGCTAGTTAAGTTAGAACTTAGAGACAGACTTTTTTTTTTTTTATCTTAAATGAGAATTATTATAAATGGAAAACACTTACAAAAGCAAACCTAAGAAATGGGTTCAGCAACCACGATGGAATACATGTTTTTAACCCAGACTTGAAGTTGGAGTTTTTAGGTGTAATGGGAGGAAGCGTAGCTTGATAGTTGAGATCAGTCCTCATTATGCCGAATTCTTTTCTTATTTCATTTATTAATTAATTAATAAATCTCGATTTTTTTTTTTGGCCAGATAATAAATCTCGGATTTAAAAGCTCGAGTTTGTGATGTGGTTTAAGTATCGAAATTTGGCGTGCGAATATATTTTTTCATACAGAAACAGCGATCTGAGTAAGAGCTATAGTTAATTATGAGGTGCGACGTTTTTTGGTCAAATTCATTCATTTAAAGGGTCAAAATCGCAATTTATGTTTTTTGAAGTCATTTTTGCTAGGGTGAAACCAAAATCCGGTTGGTCCGAAAAACCGGTGAAAACCGAACCGATCCGGACCGAAAAAACCGAATCTGAAATATACGGTTTGGTTTTTGGTCTGATTTTTTTACTCTAGTTCGGTTTTTCGGTTCGGTTCGGATTTTGAGATTTGAGGACCGTGCGGACCGAACCGACCGTTATGCTAACTAAATATGTAAAATATATACTATATTAGTTGATATTAATCAATATAATTAATTAATTAGGTTAACAAAAATTATAAAATAGTCAATAATGAAGTTTATTTTTTCTAATTTTGTTTTATAATTTATTTAATCATATTAATTGACGCTATTTTTCATTTCGGTTTGATAAATTCCATGAAAATAATGAGAATTTTAAACGGTGATTGTTACTTTTGGATTTTCGGTTTAAACCGAAAACCGAACCGAATAAACCGTATTACCAATGGACGGTTTATTTTTCCTTATACGGTTTTTTGGTCGGATTTTTTTAAAGGAAAAAAACCGGACCGAAAATATGGATAACCGACCGAACCAAACGAAAAACCGGTCCGACCGGTCCGGTTTCACCCCTAATTTTTGTAATTTATCGGTTTTGTTAGGATCTGTTTCAACTTTAGATTTTGGCATGAGTTAGGGTTTTATTTTTTAGTATTTAAGCTATGTTTAGCCATCGTTAGAACTGAGCAAAAGTCCATTAGGACAGGTCCAGGACCGGGACCGGTCCAGGACCGAACCGATAAGGACCGGTCCATTTAGGACCGAGTCCATTGGATCTGTCCTTATTGATCTTTATCGGTCCTGGACTTAATTCGGTCGAGAACCGTTTCTGGGGTCCAGGATCGGACCGAACTATATTGAATATATTAAAAAAAAAAGGTCAATAACCTGGGAGAGGTCTGAAGATTGGCCCTTGTGAATTTGAGAGGTCTGAAGATTGAATTGGTGATAACTAAGGTCTGAAGTTTGGACTTTATGATTTTTAGGTTTTTCGTCCAAATTTTATGTCAAACTTAAACTTTTAAGAACACCAATTTATCAAAATTATGAACTCCTAACACAGGCTCTGATACCACTGTTAGATTACGGGGAGTAATCAGTACGGATACTTAAACAGAGTACATGCTAGTAATCGGATTACGCAGCGGAAGATTCGCACATACCTTTAAGATGATCCATAGACCCAAGATCTTCTCAGGAGGGAGTTCACGATCCTCCGGTCGGGACCCGTAGTGGTTCTTGTTACAGAAGTCCTACACGGCACAAGCTCCACAGCAAAGCTTCTGATCGATTCTTGGCACTGGGGCAGATCTCTGGAGTGTTTGCTTGGAAAGCAAATTGGCACACCCTTGGTGAAGGTAGGTTCGGCCGAAACCTAGGTGTGGGGTGGAGGGTTTTTCTCTCTAAAACACTCTAATGAGGAAATAGTGATTCACCCTAAAAATCCCCTAACACCATGTATTTATAGGAGGAGCAAAGTGGACAAAAGTTCACTTTGCCCACACTAGGTATTTCGGCCGGCCATGCATAGGGGAGGCCCATAATTTGGGCCTATTATGTCAATTGGGATTTGGGTCTAGCCCAATTACCCCAATGTGACATTTACCTAATTTCCTTAGGTAAACTATACATATTACGGGCTACCAATTACGACGCCCATCACCATATGCTTATAGTTTAACCGGTCAACAATAGACAACCGCGGTCAAAAGCAGTTAACAGGTGTTGCGAAACGCCGAAATCAAGGAAGCATCTATTCCCTACACTATTTACTGTCCATGGCGTGCTTTTCAATATTCAAATGAGTAGGAAATATAAATGCATATGACATGTCTTTGATAATGGACATGTTACTATTACATCACACACGTCAACATGAAAAACTCCATAAGACGTTTCTACGATTACAAGTGCATATGTTTATGAAAACTCATAACTAATGACTGTCGATTCTGACATCTTGTAGGCAGGATAAGAAAACAAAGGAGCTAGCCTCCAAAGTGTATCTCCAAGTATACAACGACCATATCAAGGGACATAAGCGTCTAACACACGCACGCTCCTACGTCTCTCAATACTCAAGCATACCCACAACGTGGGGAACAAAACCCACCACGGTGGGAGGATATATGCTGCAACGCACACCCCTAAACTAAAGGCATAGGGGAAATCTGGACAACCGCTACATAGCAGGAAAGTCATCCCCCAAACTTTTACATTATGCATCTTTTTAAGAGCAACTATATTATGCTCATTCTCTCTATTTTTAGAAGAATTAGGCTTGCCCGAAAATTACTTTCCGCCATAGCCCGAAAATTACTTTCCGCCATAGCCCGGGGGGTAGGGGAGTACTAGGCAGCACCATATCTACTTCACTGCTTTACTGCACAAATAATAACGCTACATATACACCATAGTTCCCAAACACTTAGACTCACTGGGAATCTCCAAACTCTGAGTCAAAACTGTGGTGGTTAACACCCAACTTACATACTAAAACGTGGTAGTTAATACCCGACATACACTAGAGCGGACGCGTCACTACACCCCTCTTATAACTCAAGCTCGGATCTATATCTGATTACAATGATACGTGTAAGGGTCCCCCTTACGCTCTAGACCAACGGTGCATCTTTATACTCGAATTGGGATTCATTTTCTGGCAAACAAGTCGTTTACGAGGGCAAGCGCCCCATATTACATCTCACGAATGTGGTCCTTCGTTCAAGTGCGTAATTTACATACAACATACAACCATGATCTTTAGATCTGGCGCACAAACATATAAACGCTAGAAGACCTTCCAGGAGCGGCAACAAGAAGACCTCAAACCTATATAGGGAACCATTATCCCTTACAAAAATTACAAGTAGCTTTCGGGCACCATCAATGTGCTATGCCCAAAGCTCAAAATCTATCAAATGTGTGGGTATATCACTCCTGCCGCTACTGAAACTTCAACAACTCTCAGGCATGCATGTATACCACTCCTGTCGCCCTGACTATTCCTATTACGATATTAGGCGCGCAGGTATATCACTTATGCCGCCCTGAGTATTCCTATTACAACATCACCCTTGCAGGCATATCACTCTTGCAGCCGCATATTACGACATCAGGTGCGTAGATATATCACTCCTACCGCCACGATCTGGTGATCAGACTTATTTCCATATTATATTACAATCCTGCGATCAGGTATATCACTCCAAAATTCATGATCATTCGATCAAGCGCGAAACCATATTATATTTACTACCATAAAATTCAAGGTGGATATCATTTCCACAAAATTCAAGGTGGCTATCATGTCCACATGTCTTCAAGTGGCTATCATGTCCACGAACATCAAGGTGGCTATCATGTCCACATGTATTCAAGTGGCTATCATGTCCGCTAACATCAAGGTGGCTATCATGTCCACGAAAATCAAGGTGGCTATCATGTCCACATCTATTCAAGTGGATATCATGTCCACGGATTTCAAGATGGCTACCACCTGAAGAGGGTGATGACAACATTTTATATGAAATGGGAGGCGAGAGATCCACCATTCTTGAAAAGGTGTTCGTACAAAGATACAACCATCCTATAACTACTCCACGAGAGTCTTACGTAAAAGGGTAGGTGACAAACCACCCTTCATTCAAAGATGTTCGACCCGATAAAGGCGACCATCCTATAACTACTTCACAGGAGTCTTACGTGAAAGAGGATGCGAGAGATCCACCCTTCTTGGAAAGGTGTTCGTACAAAGATACAACCATCCTATAACTACTACACGGGAGTCTTACGTAAAAGGGTAGGTGGATGAACCACCATTCATTCAAAGATGTTCGACCCGATAAAGGCGACCATCCTGTAACTACTCCACGGGAGTCTTACGTAAAAGGGTAGGTAGATGAACCACCCTTCATTCAAAGGTGTTCGACCCGATAAAGGCGACCATCTGACAACTACTCCACGAGAGTAATATTTTACATGAAAGGGTTGGTGGACAAACCACCATTCATGCAACTTTGTTCGTACAAAGAGACGATCATCATAAAAATACTCCCCTTGAGTAATATTTTACGTGAAATAATTGTGTAATGGATGCATGTTCATTCAGCTCAGAGCCTAATGCAGGCAAAGCCTCCATCAGCCTCGGGGGCAAATGATTGATATTGATTTAATCAGGTTGATTTGATACCATAACAGCCTTTTACAATAAATAATCTGATACCACAACGGTCAATCGGCTATAAATATTCAAGTACCATAATAGTAATTGCATAAATATTCTGTTACCATAACGACAATCGTCATTAAATGGTCATATACCATAATAGTTATAATACTCTTTAATATAAACAACTATCTTATGATTATTGATAATATATGATAAAAATTATATATAATACAAAATAGTGATCTCTCTCTTTATATACACGGTGACTAATTTGACCGTCGGAGAGGGATCGCCATGGTTCGCCCTGGCATTGTCCCTTTATGCAGGTGCGTGCCCGGATTCGAAGACTAAGGAGCTCGGAGACACTGTAGAAACCAACTCGGTAAATCCAGGTTCCAACAATAATAACATCTATGATGTATCAAAATATACTCAAGTAAATAGATTACCTCTATGGACAACTCCCAATGCTATCATAAGTCAAACAAAAGATTAAATATATTATGTTTATGTTTGATTAAATGATGTCATCTTCTTTTGTCAATTATCAGGACTTTAAGAGGCAACGAGCAATCTGAATATGCATAAATCTGTCATTCTCTTATCTAGATGAATTAAAATGGTCAATATACAAGATCATTACCAATGACACAAAGGGTGAAATAAAATCGGCCACAAGAAATTTTCAAAGATAAAAAAGATTGTTGAATTTTGTTCGCAAAACCTTAAACTTAGTCTTAACACAATTCTACAGTGGCATGAACTTTAAAACAATGAATTCAATTATATCTCAATACTACTTACCCAAACCACAGTATGAAGCATACACAAAATAACGACAAAGAAGAATCATCAGAATGTCGTTCGATCCGCGTAGAAGGGTTCCATTTGGCGCTGATTTGTGTACGCATAAACAACATAATAGTAGCTAATAATTCAGTAGAAACAGAATTCAACAAAGATTAAGGAAGAATCAATTCTAGATGTCATGTATGTATACATTGTATAGTAACAGAACTCTCAATATTTCCGCCAAGTATATTAGCTCCCTAAATTTATTGCTCATTTGCATGATCGGTACCTTAATTCTAATCAACCGTTATTTCCAATGAATCGCCACATCCTTTCTTCGCAAAAGCCATCAAGAAAATTGCAAAGCGCAAGAAATTCTCATTACCGTGACGGTTTGATCAACGGTTTTCTACCTTTATGTTTCATACATGGACGAGCATAAATTATTAATGAATGATCAACTTTATGTACCAATATATCAATTTTTACAACAAATGAAATAAAGATGCACGTTGTTTGAATTTGTCAATGCAACATGTTTATTCAAGCAAGCACTTAACTCGAAGCTGAAAGTAAAATAAAGAAGATAATAAAATATTATTGTATCAGCATTTAGAACTGCCGAACATTTGGAGTAGTACCTGCTACACATATAATGCAGAAAAATAGATGGAAACTTAGTTCACCCTATCATCACTACGAATGGTTTGTTTCAGTACTGCCTCAAAGACAATATGAGAATTAATAATACACCATTTCAATTCCCACGAATCACCACCTCTTTTTCTCTGTTTCCAATATCTCCATATTTACAACAAATTGCATGAAGATACATGTTAGTAGATGCACAAGGGAAATCGATCAACCTAGCATGAATTACAAATGATAATGACTGAAATCAGAGAGATTGGAAAGAAGTTAAAAGCACAAATGATAGGTTTTTTTTTTTTGCAGTGAATTGTATCGTAGTAGGCCGTAACATTTTGACTTATATAATTGACGGATCAATGAGAAGGCTTGGCAGTGAAGAGTTGTGATGTGAATTCTATCGTAATATGGCGTAACAATTTGACATTGGCGGTTTCAATCTAACGGTTAAAAGGCTTGGCAGTGAAGAGTTGTGATGGTTGGTAGTGAGGACATCACCAACATTTATTATAGGTATAGATAGATAGATTTATATTTTTCATTTTTTTTCTTAACTCCGAAACATATATTTAATTTAATTAATAAGCACCACTCAATATAGTATGACCTACTAAATGTATATATACAAAACGAATTATAATCGGTCATTATTTCAAAATAAATAACGACTTTTTCTATTATTTGATATTCATTATACTAACTATGAATCAAATGAAATTGTACCCTTATATTATATTATACTATACTCAGAATCAATCTGATTAGATTCTTATAATATTCTCACGAAAAAATGAAGCTTTATTTTTTAATTTAAGTACCTCAAGCTAACTGATCTTATTTGCTCTCTCTCTCTCAAGGAGCAATCAATTGACACTCAACTATAGACCAATAACCATTTTCAAATACCTCAAAACAAAACCCTAAAAAACCCACCAACATATACCCTAAACACTTTAATTAACGCCCTCCACCACCAACCATATTTTGGCCAGAATTCCCACTTAATTCCGGCGAAACTCCATTACTCACCTTGAGCCTTCCAGCTTCTGCACTTCCCATCACGTTTAGTTCACCAAACAGCCGGTATGACGGTATAAACGACTGACGCACTGTCGCCTGCGTAACGTTTATCGCGCTAGACGTAAAAACCGTGGCTTTAGCATTATTATTTGCCCTAGTAGGAGACGACGTCGAATAGTATTGATAGTTCGAGTTTGCCCCCGCCCAATTTCCAAATGATTGGTCGGGTTTGTTCGACATTGGCGAAAACGGATAATTATTATTATTATTGTAGTAGGATGCTGAATACTGAGGTTGCAGCATGGTGTGAGGTGGCAGGGGTTGGAAGTACTGATGGTGTAAATTTGGGGTCTGAAATTGCTGGGTCATCAAAGGTTGGGGGTTGCAGTTGTTCGGTTGAGCCCATGGTGCGACGTAAGTGTCATACGTAGGGGACGAGACGTGTCCGTATGGAGTAGTGAATTGGTTGGGTGGCTGATGTGTCGTGTTTTGATTGGGGGAGGGGGTTTGGGGGCTTGCAGGGGGTGGTGGTGTGGTTATGGTGAGACTTAGAAGGTCAATTAGGTCTGGTTCTTGGGGTGGTACTAATTTAGTGGTAGGTGGATTTGAGGTTGATAAAGCTAGGGCTTTGCAAGAGCAGCAAGTGGAGGTTGATGGGGAAGATGGAGTTGGTGAAATGCTTGAACTTTCTCCTGATGAGGTTGATATTAATTCAAAGTTTGGTTGATCTCCTTTTGACTTTGACTGCCTGCATATATATAATTTGAAGCAACCAAGGGTTATTAATAATAGATATGCCAAATGTCTATAAAACTCACCATTTTAGGGTTTTAGAAAAAGTTTACATTTGTAGATATTAGCTAGTTGTTGTATATTAAATAAGGTTAGGGGTAAATAAGTAATTTTGAGTTTGGTATTAATTAGTACATCACTTTTAGTTGGTATAATCTAATACCAAATTCCTCCTATAATTGAGTATTAGCTAATACCAATACCAAGTGTAAACAAATAAGATATTAGCTAATACCGGTATTAGTATATCGCAATACCGGCAAAAAAACGTGTCCTTAGTGTCTAGCTAACCTGTGACCAAGTTGGGGATAGTTGTCGTCCTCTTTTTGTTCAACATAACTTGGGTACAAGACAGGTTCTTTGTCTTTGGGGCTTGTGACTTTTTGCTTATTGGGTCTATGATGAGAGCTTGAACGCTTCAATGGACTACGCAATGGTATCCCGAAAGCAATAGAATCGTGCTTTGCTAACACATTCTGCATAATGTCGTTTAATTTAAGCCCTTGAGAAAGGATTTCTTCATCGCTGCACGCAATACAACAAATTAGCCAGCCAGCTACAGTTTCATACAATTTTCCTTAATAAAAACACAAGCATATACTGCTGTTGATGCAATTACGTACTTTGTCGTAGTGAGCATTTGCATCAACTTTTTTTGGTTTGCCCTACATTGGTTGACAAGATCAACAATGATTTCATCATTTATGGCCTGCACCCAGTAAGGAAAAGAAACAATTTGATCAGAAAATATCAAACAAAATATATGATATAAGGTGTTCGAGGAGATCACTTATAATATTACCTCACAATCTTTAGGGTTTACAGCTCGGAGCATCTCATCTAGCAGCTCCATCACATTTTGAGTGGAACCCATGGTTGAAATGCTACAGTGAAGTTAGAGTAACAGTCAGGTAAAAATAAAATAAATTTGAACACGGACCAGTGAGTTAATAAGCAACTTGTTAGCTGAACTCCGGATCATATTTCTATAGATGAACTTATACAAAGTTGCAATACACTAAATCCATCTAATAGGCTGTTAAATGATGACAGAAACTTTCATATTGTTTATTGCATGTGTATGGTTTTCGTTGAAAGTGCATGCTAAACTTTTGATAAATCTGCAATTTGATAGCTGAACTGACTTATTATACAAAGTTGTAGTATATTAGCTCTGTCATAATTATAACTTGTTATATGATGACGAAAAATTGTATTTTATTTATTGCATTTATTATTTTCGCTCAAATTACTAGTTAAAATTTTGAGAAATCTGCAGTTTGCTATCAACTTTAATTTGTGAAAAATATACAATTTACTAGATGAACTTTGGAGAAATTTGCAATTTACTTCCTTAATTATGAGGGTCTTTTTACTATGCTCCACAAGCACTATACTTGTAAAAAAAAGTCAAAACATAATGTGCTTCACAAACATGGTAGAAAAACTCAAATAATACATGCATGTCATCAACCATTTAATAGCAATTAGACGGAGCTGACAAATTGAAACTTTACATAAGTTCAGCAATCAATTTTTTTTTCTTTTTTTTTTAGTTTAATTAGCAAATTGTCCTGGCTCTCAAAATTCAGCAACCAAGTAAGTAACTAGCCCTTAATTAATTAACCAGACCCTAACCTCAACCCTTCTATCTCCGTTGCCATTGCATTCTCTAGCCTTTCCAAGCCATTCCCAACTTGAGAAGTTGGGTGAGTAGATGGTGGTGTGAGTATAGGTGCCAAATCAGCTGATCGCTTAGGAAACGGAATCCCCGATCGCTATCGATTATACCAGAAACAATTTGTACATTATAGTACCGTAAAAAAGAATTATTACATATATAATTTACTCACTCGAATTTCATTGTATGCATGGTAATATTGAGGATGTTTTCCTCTTGGCCCTCCAAAGGCCTCTTGCCATGCATCCAACAACAGCAAGATTTTGTCATGTACATTCATTTCTGCCTGCAAATTATACCATTATTCCTCAGTAACCATATATTTGATAGGATATGACTAAAATACAGTCGAATTTACAACCATTGAATATATTGAGATTTCTACAACAGTTGAGATCTGATTAAACTTTTATCTCATTCTGATTCATTATTTCCTGATCTAACAACTGTAAATTCTACTTCATTACAATCATATGCATTTTAGCCAAATCCTATTTATATAGTAGATAAATGGATTAGAAGAACTATACCTTTTTCTTAACCATTTTGACCATTTCTTTGGGGATGTTCTTCTCTGCTACTTTGAAATGGATCAAATCACCACAATTCTTCACCATTGTCTCCAACAACTACAAGGATATCATCATCCAAAAAAATTTCAGTTTCATAAGAAACTCAAATAAATTGCTAATTCCACTACAAGAACAGCAACAATTTGTAAATGTAATTTTCTTAGAGTTCCATAAATTATTTTATACGGATTTGCAAACTTTCTATTGAAAATTCATTATAAATATCAAAATTAAAAAAATACAGAACTTCTGCAATATATCTTCGTTACAATCTATAGATTTCCAGTGAGCATTTTTGTTTAAAGTCGCCTGTTTAAAATCCTTAAAACACGATATCTGTCAATATTTTCCTTGCAAATATGTTGATTTCACTTAACAAACATCAAACACAAACAAGTAGTATTTGTAGAGGAGGAATTACCGTCAAAGCAAGGAATTGAATCTTGGGATTCTTATGCTGCAATCTTTTCTTCACTGCTTTCACAAAATCTTTCCCGTGCCTAAAAATACCCGAATCGATCGCCATAAAATGTCATCAAACATGCCAAAATCATTGTTTTAAAAATTAGCGATCTCTTTAAAGACATTACGTACGTACCAAGGGTGGGAATTAATATGGTCACATATCTCAACATTCATAGCCCAATCGGGATGGGTGAGCAGATCACTAGTTGCTTTGTCCACAAGCAATCCCAGAGATGACGTGGACATCATCGACATCATTTTAATGTCCTTGTCTATTCCGGCCGACCACACAAAGGAACCCAGTTTGCCTGCCTGATGATCAGAGACAGACAAAGAAGCTTATGTATATATATATATATATATGACAAGAAATGAAAAGGAGATGTTTCGTTGTTTAAATATGGTGTATTTTTTTTATGACCAAAAGACTTTGTGTGGTGTATTCTTGTCGAAGTTTGCGTTTAGTTTAGTTTTTTTTTTCTTTGGACCTTTATCTTAGCCTCCCAATAATTAGTTCATAGATCAAAACAAGTTATAGGCGAGAATTTGAACATATGTTCCTCCTTTCTCGCATGCTCCCTCTGAAAAATAAACAAGGTTAAGACAACGAATATTATCCCACGTACAAAATGCTACGAAGGAGACTCACATATAAGGACAATGCTGGATCACTCAAACGAAACTCACATACAAGGAATTAAACACTCAGATTCTGAATATAGAGGGACTGGAGCTAAATTTAAGTCTGCCTCTAACTTTCATAAGAGGTCCTATTTATGCATATAGTTTAGTGGGAGGCAAAATGATTTCTCCCTGAAACCTTCTCAATTATTCTTCTTGCATGCACTCTACGTTGAAGAGTCTTCATCAGGTGTCTGCCAATATTCGCTCCTGAGAGAATAATTCTTTTCAGATTGACTTCCTTTTTATGCATGATAGCCACGTTTTTATTATTCTTTTCAGAAATTCCATGTGTCCAAATTTTACAAAAATGATTTTTTTTGTTGATTAATTATAATTTTACACTAATTAGTGCATAAGTACTTACATTTAAACGGATTATCTGTAGCCATCTATGCAAAATGATCTTGAGAATCCTGCATAGTGTCATCTGTTTTCTGGCTGCTATTAACCTCCACATCATTTTCACCCTTAGATTCATAAAAAAAATTCTTTCAATTGTCTTTTCAATTCAAACTTGGAGGTGGATGACAGTAGTTCTTTTAGAACTTTCGAAATATCCTTCTTAGGAGAGTTTCAATCACCGGAGGTGGATGGAATGAAACAAACCCTTTAGAGTAAAGGCATAATCTTCTTTAAAAAAAATTCAAATTTGTCCTACTATTTAATTGAGACTCTTCTTCTTAGATAAGGAATTTCAGCAACTAATTTTCCAAATCGATTAATTGGCATTTTAGCCATAACAATTTCCCACTTTAGAATCCATGAGCCCTTGTAAAGAGCTGTAAAAATAAGCTCTGGTTTTTTTAGAGATGATTTTATCTATTCAGATTGTTCATAAATATTTCTGGTTTTATCTAGAAAGATATTTGGGTTCCTCCACAAGTATAACATCATGAGATAAATTTTTAACCATTATAAATGACAATTTCATATATTGCAGACTGCAGCATTTGTAACTTGTATTTTACAAGCATTTTACTACCATCTGTAGTATTTAGAATTTCAGTTGTTTTCGAGAAATATATCGACGGAACAAGTCATTCATTGATACAATTTAGGTCTACTCCAGAGTCAACCATTGCAATCATGGAGAAAGAATACTCTTTATCAACCATATTTACAAATGTTAAGGAGTTCATAGCTTCTAAAGATTTTCCTCATTCTTCAGTGTCAGTTGATTCATCTGTTTTAGATTTCTAAAATGATAACCCTGAATTTTAAATCACTTAATTCTTTCTTGAGAATTTTTACTTCATGCATTAAATTAGGGTTGAAGGTACTTTTGGTGCTACATGTTTGACTAGTGTAGGTTTTGGTGCCCTATGTTTAATTTTGTAGGCTTTTGGTGCCATATGTTTGAAAGATTGTATGTTTCCGTTAGTCAGCAGTTAGTTTGACCGTTAAATACTTTTATTTTGTTCAATTTAGTCCTCAAATTTATTTTTTAAAATTTAAAATTTACAATTTAGTCCATATTATTTGTTGAAGTCACCATCCAAGGCCTGACAATCATCCTCTGAGAGATGGAAGAAGCCGAAGTGGCGTGGTTTTGGACAAACCACTTATCCAAGCTCATCTCCTCCGAGTCTCCCATAGCATTCTGCCGAATAACCACACTGTCTCGAATTTCCCTTGTATCTACAGAGAAACACATGTGGTAAAAAAAGATCTTTACACTTCGTGAACAAAAAATTTGTGAAAACAATACCCATGCCTTATATAGATATACTTTGCTAAGGCTATTACGCGTAAAACGACATTAACCGAAATAAAAGTGATTGAAATCTTTGTAATCCAATCAATCTATACTATTTTTCACAAAATCAAATCTTTTTTCAACCATAGTATAGATGGACTTCTGCAGTACCTATTTATTTTACAGGATCCAAAAATATACTGCACTGCATTCTCTCAATTGGTAGAACAAAAATGTTTAGATTATTATTAGATAAGTTCATCATTCAAGAACACGCAGCAAAAGAGAACATCCAAAGAATAGTTGCGATAAATTCTTGTTTCTTCCATTACATAGAACGGCGAAGAAATTGATTTGCGGTGGCCGGTCCTTTTCGTGCTGGTTGGCGGCCTTGGAGGTGGTGGGTGGCGACCGACGGCCTTGGATGGTGACTTGAGCAAACAATAGGGACTAAATTGTAAACATTAAATTTTAAAAATATAAATTCGAGAACTAAGTTGAACAAAATAAAAGTATTTAACGGTCAAACTAACTATTGACTAACGGAAGAGCCAAAGCATACAATCTCTCAAATATATGACAGCAAAAGTCTACAAAATTAAACATATGTCACCAAAAATCTATACTGGTCAAACATGTGGCACCAAAACTAACTTTAACCCATTAAATTATTAATACAAGAAGAATCACCAACGTCTTCTTCTATAGGGGACTTAGCTCTCCTCATAATTTCTTTGAGACTATAAGTCTCAGGTTCTTTTAATTTTAACTGCTTATCGGGTTTTTTAACGTTATATTGCTCTAAATAATTTTGTAGTTTTTCTCTTCTTTCTTTCATATCGGAAATTTGATATATCATATCTAGTATAAATTTTTGCTCATGGGTAAGAACATATAACCCATTTTCTTTGCGAAGTGATTTGTAATAATTACAATTTCCACTGCAATCAGAATCATTCGACTCATCCTCCGATTCAGATTCATCGGTCTGATTTGATTCATTTGCAGCGTAAAAATAATTTTTATCTGTAATAACAGATACTTCTAAATTTTGTCATTCATCATTAAAGAATAGCTTTTCTACAGTCTTCTTAAGTCCTTCATCAATATCTAGACTATTAATTTTCTTTTTCAATTTACACTTATTAGCATAATGGCCAGGTTTCTGGCATTTCCAACATACTGGAACTGTTTTTTGCTTAAGGTTTTCGGGTCTTTCTTTCTTCTTTCTTTCAGAAATATATTTTTTCCTAGGATATTTACTAAAGTTTTCATAGACTTTATTAGTCATTTTCTTGTAAGATTTGTTTTTCTTATTAGAATCTCCAATGGTGGGTAACCCCCATTTGTTCGCAAAAATCACCAATAATTCTTTTTCCAATAAGTTTCTCCTTTTGGAGTTGGCGATGTAATTTTATTTCATTGCATAAATTTATGCCTTCAGCGACGATCTCAGAAGACAAGTCGCCGTAAGTGTATATGGAATAAGGAATAATTCCATTATGTTTTTGCTTAATCCTATTACGGACCTTTTCAGCAAAAAATTGAGGAAGTCCAGATATGGATTTTTCTTTCCAAAATTCATTTTGGGCTATCTCCTCTAGTAAAAACTTTAGAAAGAAAAACGTTTTTATACCATTTAAACTGAGATAAGTTCTGACATCTTAAATTCATCAATTGTTCTTGAAATTTATCAAGTTGTAAAGATGTAGTTCCAATAAAATGTTTTGCTATTGTATATAATAGCATGTTAACACAATTGGTAACCTATGTAGGTTGTCCATTTTATGTTTCAATTTTTTATGGCTCGTAGAATATGCAATTTAGCCTCTTCAGATAGATGAAAATCCCACCATTCTTTTAATTGACCAGTTAAGCCTTGAATTAAGACTCTAGAAATACTTTTGTCAGAGACACCATTTGTGTTATAAGCAGTTGCATAAATAGTCATGTAATTTAATACCGTTTGTATTTGGTACTCTATCATTCCATCAATATTCCATTCGGCAATTGAATTTCCATCAAACTGAAAATCATTGAATTCGTCACGCTGTTCAAGCTGAAGGTCAATGAGAGTTGGCATATGATAATAAGATTTTGCCAGAATATTGTAAACTAGTTTCTTCTTATAAGAAGTTAATTTATCAACTTGAAATTGATCTTTAGGTTGTTCAGATAAGAACATATTTTCAAGCTGAAATTTTTTTTCTTCTTCGGAATTAGAAGTTTTGGAGAAATTATCATACTTGTTTTGCCCCAAATGAGCACAATCATTTTCTTTTATCTCGAGATTATTTAATATTTTCATAAGTTCTTCTATCATCTCAGTATTTTGAGATTTAAAGTGAAGTTTCTCAGATGGTATGTGTTTAAATAAAACCCTTTTAACAATTTGAAATTGTTCTGAATTAATAACTTCTTTTCCTTTAGTATTTTCTTGAGAAACTTTTTTCCCGGTTCGATTTAATTGTTCTCCCATTGTTTTGAGAGTTAAGTTTGTAAAATTATTTTGTTCAACAACAGCTT
Source organism: Clarkia xantiana subsp. parviflora (assembly GCA_036873135.1). Lineage (NCBI taxonomy): Eukaryota > Viridiplantae > Streptophyta > Magnoliopsida > Myrtales > Onagraceae > Clarkia > Clarkia xantiana. The sequence goes on along the minus strand of JAPTYO010000009.1, from coordinate 25,173,005 downwards.
CTACTTTTTCACTCTTCCTATAAGGATATTTTAAAACCTCATCATCATTTACCTTTAAAGTTAAATTTACTTCTGGCGGGTGGATACTTTTAATAACTTTTTCATTTTTAGCAACAAAATCTCTATAAGAGTTTTCAAGAGGGAGAATAAAATTTTGATCTCAAAATTAGGATATTCCTTTTTCTCTGATATATAAAGAATTTGCATAAATTCAAAAAATTCAACAAACTCATCACTCCTTTTAAGGAATTTATTATATAAAGAAAAATATTTTATCTGGCTTTCAATTCTTTTTAAGAAAAACAATTATCTGTGATATGCATATTTTGGTGAATAAAATAATTCTTTAGCAAAACCTTTTAACGGACATGATTCAATTTCTTCATCAATGGTAATAGTAAATATGCCCATATCTGAAAATGTTGGAGACTTTACTGTAGTCTCCGAGGAGGGTATATTAACCACATATTCGGGTTGATTAACACCATCAGATGTAAACATAGATCCTGCAATATTATCTTTTTCTAGATTGGATATAGGAGCAGAAGATGAAGAAAATCTTCATTGGGTAAAATTATTATGGTCTGAATTAAGACTATCCTGACATAGGCTTAGGCGAGCAATTCTCTTACTAGAGAATCTAATTTCAACGCTACCATCTGGATATTCAATTACTTCTTCAAGTTCACGATTTTTCTGTTTTACAGGTTCACTAGCACCTTCTAAAACCCACTTTTCAGATAATTTTACCTGGTTCCAAGAAATAGTTTTTAGGACTTTTAAATTATTTTTAGCAATGTTTGTAATAAACAGAGTAGTTGATCCTTTTGGATCTGAAGATAACAATTTTAAGTTTGGAACTACAATATTCATCACTTTATATTGAATTCTATAAATAAGAATTATGTTCTCTGATCCTTGCATCATGTTAAAACCATCAGATTTAATATTAAGGCAAGAGAGCATGCATGAGGTTAGGGTCATTTAATGACAATATGAAATTAGGAAAGCATGGAAAATATATTGGGTCATCTTACAGACTAGATTCAAGGGTTAAGAACCTATGAAAGGTCTGAACTATCACCCATGTTAACGGGAGAGGTCTGAAATTTAAAAAGTTAATAACAGAGGTCTGAAATTTCTGTTTTGTTGATAACAGTGGTCTCCGTTAGTTTTTTCCGTTAAAACTAACGGAATTTGGTCACATGCTTGGCATGTGACCGGAAATAAAATAAATTTCCAAAAATGCCCTTCTATCAAGTGTGCCCCTCACATGCTTGGAGTGAAAAGACCAAAATGCCCTTGAAGCCACCACGGTACTCCGGCGACCACCAATCGTACTCCGGCGACCACCACCGTACTCCGGCGACCACCACCAAGGCTCCGACTGGGCCAAAATCAGAGCCATCGGCCCCGATTGGGCTCCGATCGGAGCCACCGGCCCCGATTGGACTCCGATCGGAGCTTTCTGGCCCCGATCGGAGCTTTTTGGCTCCGATCGGAGTTTTTTTGCTGAGGTGGTGGCCGGAGTCGGGTCGCCGGAGCCGAGGTGGTGGTCGTCGGAGTCGAGGTGGTGGTCGCCGGAGTCGGGTGGTGGTGGCCGGAGTCGGGTGGTGGTGGCTGGAGTCAGGTGGCGGTGGCCGGAGTTAGGGTTGTTTTAATTTGACTTTAGGGGTAAAATTGTCATTTCACATTTCCTTAAATAAGATATTAAATAAAACAAAATATTAAAGGGGCAAAAATGTCATTTCACACAATTCTGTTAAATTTAACCATAAAAATGGACGGAAAACCTCAAATCAACAAAATTGAAATTTCAGACCTCTGTTATTAACTTTTTAAATTTCAGACCTCTCCCGTTAACATGGGTGATAGTTCAGACCTTTCATAGGTTCTTAACCCTAGATTCAATTATTCCTAATAATGAATCATGAAATTTATTATGTTTTTTTGTCTCTAACACATATTATTGCAGACGTATTTAATCATAGCCTAGTTGCTGGTTTTAATCCGACTTGGATTAAGCCTACATGCAGAAATTTATGATTTTCTTGATGTTCATCTATTAGAATAATTGAAGTAAGTTATATCCCTCTGCTAAAGGAATGACTATTTCTACCGTTTTAATCTTCTGATTAAGTAAATTGAAAAGTTCCTTTCTATTTATAAACAGATAATTTCCAGCTTTCTAAACTCATTGACTAGGAGGATTTGATGGTCAATTAAAAGGATGGTGGGATTTGCTGCATGAATATTTGGGCCTGAAATATTATTACGTAGAGAAAGATAGTCTTGTTTGATAGGGATGACTTGGGACAACACAAAGCCCAATCCATCTTTTTTATCTAGTCCTAGTGGGTTTAGTCAAGAGGTCGGTGACTCGGTGGGCCTATGTAAACGGTAGGGGTGGCCGGCTGGGTATAAAAAATCGGAAATTCAAAACTTAGATGAAAACGATACTTGAAAATCCGTTCCGAGTTAATACGCGAGCCGGTCTTGGAAAATTTTAAAAACTCGATACCGTCTATATACAACAAACAATAAGTCTTAAAAAATTTAACATTTGAGACAAATAGTATAATCAATAATATGAACATTTTGTACGATAATTTTTTAATATATTATTAATGTAAAATTATGATATGAATCATTTTTTTGTGTACTTTTTTTAGATGGTGTGAATATTTTATCTGATTATATAAGTTTTTTGGACCGGGAGCGTTAAAATTAAAGTCCTCCCCAAGGCAGCGTTTCCGACGGGCTTCGACCTCGGGTCGCCTACGGGGAATACAACTCAATTTACCAGTTGGTCCAACCAACCTCGGGTTAAGTTAACAAGAATAACATAATTTAATATATTTTAAGATGTACATATATTTATAATATGTATTTTTATATATGTATTAATTTATTTAAAGTTGAGCTTGCTAGAATCTAAAAGTAAAAGAACCTGAAAATTTATGAGTGAGTTGTATTTTTAAAAAATCCGTTCGAGCCCGCCTACGTTAACCCTTAGTAAACAAGGGCAGTGTAAACGACATTGTTCACTTATTCTGATCGGAATTTTTTTATAAAAAAAAAATATATGTAAGGAATTGCGTTTTACATACTGATCACCTAAATTCGTTTGCATGCACTACTTGTTTATTAAATTTGTTTGAAAAAAATTCAATGAGAGGACGATAATAAATTTAGACAGAAAACCATTAGAGCACTTTCAATGGGCAAATTTTTCAAGACATTTGCTTATGTGGATGTGAGAGGGAAGGACAAAATTTGTCCACACCACTAATTGTCCATCCATCATATTTTTCTCTTTACTCTAAGTTGTCCTAAGGACATTTGTGTTTCCAAGATTATTTAACTAATTTATTTATTTTTAACAACAATAATAAAACTTACAAAATTATAATAAAAGGAATAGTGACACATTTGTAATATTAAATCTTATATATATTGTGTAGAGAATGGCAGAGTCTTTACATTGGGAGCATGCAATTGTGCATGGCTAGCCATGCAAAGACATTGTAGAATATGCATTGCAAAATGCATGGCTAGCCATCGAACATATTTGACACTCCTATGCAATTGTGCATAGCTAGTCATCGAACATATTTGAAAATTTCATAATACTCGTGCAAGTTCCGTTCATGTCTACTATGAGTAATTAATTATGTAACTTTATTATTTAGTATAAATTTAATACAATGAAATTTTCTATTTTGTAATATTATTAATGATTTAAATTATGTATTTTTTATATTTCATAGATAATTACTTGAATAAAACATTGATTGTATGTATGCTAATATAATTATATAATTAAAAAATAAATTATAAGTAAATATATTTTATTTATTTAAATTATATAAAAACCACATAAATTCAAAATGGCTTGTCTAATGTGTCCAAAATGGTTATTGCCCATTGTGAGTACTTTGGCCAAATTTTCTTATTCTCTCTCTTTTATGACATGGCGATGATGTGGCGGTAAATGTCCTTCAAAATGTCTTTTACCATTGGAAGTGCTCGAGCATTTCCAATGGTAAAAGACATTTTGAAGGACATTTGCCGCCACATCAGCGCCACATAGACTATGTGTCATAGAAGAGAGAGAAAAATGAATTTTGTCCATAGTCCTAACAATGTGCAAAACCCATTTTGGACACATTAGGCAAGCCATTTTGGATCTATATGATTTTTATATGATTTAAATAAATAAAATGTATTTAATTATAATTTACTTTTTAATTAACTAATTATATTATTATACATACATACAAATAAATATTTTATTCAAGTAATTATTTATGAAATATATAAAAAAATACATAATTTAAATCATTAATAATATTATAAAATAGAAAATTTCATTGTATTAAATTTTTTATTAAATAATTAAGCCACATCATTAATCACTCATAGTAGACTTAACGGAATTTGCACTAGTATTATGAAATTGTCAAATATGTTCGATCAAGTCTTCTTGTAGTTGTCGATGTGTCTGTTTATCACGAAGTTTGATATTATTTTTGATATACCTCTCATAGTCACAATAATATATAACATTTTATATACTACAAACATTTTAATATTATTTGTAAGTCATTTTTATTTTTGTTAAAAATAAATAAATAAATTAAATGTCTTGGAAACACAAATGTCCTAAGGACAACTTAGAGGAAAGAGAAAAAAATTATGGAGGGACAATTAGTGGTGTGGACAAAATTTATCATTACCTCTTACATCCACATAGCAAATGTCTTGCAAAATTTGACCATTGAAAGTGCATTGAAAGTGCTCTTAGGCGATGGAATTAGATATGATGGCCACTCTAGCTCGTTAATTTTTAGTGGAAAATAAAATACAGAAGAATGATGATGTCACGGCATTCGGTTGTATCGCGCGCTCGATCACAACCGCAGGATTGAATATAAGAAAGTACGTAGTCAAAGCCTCCAACGGCTCAGAGTGGCTGACCTACGATTCGAGAGAGTCACAAATGAACGACGACTGACTGACAAGTCATTTGGACTTTGATTCATGGTGGACATCACAAGAAAGGAAGGGAAGGGAAGCAGCTGAAAGTACTGTAGAGTTTCCTCCGTTGAATGGATTCACATTCACGTTTGCGGATACGCTCAAACTGAATAGATTATCATATCTTTCTTCGATTTCGCTGAATTTGTTGCAGATCTGCCCATCGAGTTTCGATTCGAATCCACTTCGAAGACTCAACTTCGAGAGAAAGGCCAGGTCAGTGGCGCTGGTCTCAGAATTGATCTTCGTAGCTAATTAACTCTGGATGCCTGAGCTGCTTGTTTCTAAGTTTGATTGACTCCTTAGTTTGGGAAGTGATGTTCTGTTGACGAGAGATGGGGGACAATGCAGCAGCGTTGCACACTGCGGCTAACGCAGCCCAGGCGCTCGGGAGGGGTTTTGATGTGAATTTCGACACCAGGTTGCTCTATTGTAAGGGAGTTGTAGGCTCCAGAGTTGTTCAAATTGATGAAGAACACAACCGAGATCTGCGGCTGTGTGAAGACTTAGTGGTGCCTAATGTTTCACGGGATATTAATGTCTCTCCTCAATCATCTGGTCGCCACCGGTCGGGTATATTTACTTTTGATGAGGTGTGCTTCTCACTTTCTTTGCTATTCTTGAATATTATTGTTTGCATTATGATTTTGAGTTAGTTCATAATACATGAAAATTCTCTGTATTTCTGCTATTTATATTCTATCCGTAATATTCTATTTGATGTGCATCATTGCATCAACAGAAGAGTTCCGGTTTTACCGTTTCAGAGGGTATTCCTTAACTACTTCTTCGCATATTTCATGTTTGGATTTTACTAGAGATGATTTGAATTGTTTTATTGAAGAAATGCGTTAGGTAGTTCGGTTTGTGGACTTAATTCTTATTTTATTCTTGTTTTATACAACATGTACAGGTTTTAAATTCAATGTAGTTTTGAAAACTGGAGACTAATTGTTGTCAATCTAATGATACTGGTAAGGACCCCGAAAGATAGCTATCTGCTATTCTCATTCTCATTGTTAGTAGTTTATGTTTAGAAGTTGCTACAATGAAGGGCTTGAGAAACATCAGAGACTAAGTGTTAGTTTAGCGGAAGTGATACCCTTAAGTTCGTGCATGGTCCAGTATACTTACATCTACCTTCTTCCTTGCTTGAGCCCCGATTTCTGGAATTACGTTCATGTACTATATATACTACTATCAGTTATCTGCAGTCTGCACATGCACGCAGCACTTCATTAGCGCTGTTATTTCATAATTTAGCATATAGATTGTAACTTAGCATGAAGTTAGAGCCTAGTTTTATCCCCCGTTTATAGATCAATTTACTGCAATTGCGAGAACCAGTTGAAAGACTCGACGCACATCTAGAAAAATATGGAGAACCTACGCTACATTATAATAGAGAGGAGGCTAAAACTTGTATTAGAGTCCAAGTGCAGGGTGGAGTCCCAGTACCAACTATGCAATAGTTCTCAACCTCGTTGTAAGTCTATTGAATCACTAAGTGCTACATGCACTTGAAAAATATTGGTACAAAGAGTCCATATTGCAAATCAGGGAGATCGTAAATGACCTTCATTGACAAATGAAAGAAAGGCATCCACATACAAGTGAGATGGATCCATTGTGTAGCAAATTAAGTCTTTCTGTTGGATATAGTTCATAACTTGATATAAAGGTTATATATTCTTCCAAATGCTTATGCAAATACATTTTATTTTAATAATTTACTTAGATGGAACATACATGAATTTAACCCTTATAACTTCCTCTTTGGTGCAAGATTGTGTGCAGCGTTCTTTTCTTACTGTGGCTTACAAATGTTTTTGGTGGAACAGATGATGGAGTACTTCAATAAAAAAGCGAATTTAACAGGAAGCCCTGCTTTGGGTAGTTTCACTTCTGCGTTTAGCTTAACTGGCTCAAAGAGCGTCGATTCTGCAGCCATTAAAGCTCTTTCTGTAGATGGTTTCTATGTTTCATTAGCCAAGCTTGAACTTGCAAGGCCCATTTTAATGCTGCAAGAAAATATAAGAAAGTCTATCCCTGCCCTTTGGGATCCACCTTCGCTTTCAAGGTAGACTTGTCTCAGTTTCAAAAGATTATACTAATGGCACAAATTACAAGAGTTGATCGTATTTTTCTTTATGACAGCTTTATTGAGAACTTTGGCACTCATATCGTTACATCTGTGACTATTGGTGGCAAGGATGTCATTTACATTAAGCAACATCAATCATCACCATTATCAGCCAAGGAGATTAAAAGCTATATTGAGGAAATTGGAAATCAGAGATTTGGTGATACTGAGGTTCACGCAAGTACAGCTCAAAAATTAAAAGACAAGGCTAGTTCACAAATAGTCCTCATATTTTTTCTTTAACTTCTGGTTTCAGATTATACCTAATACTCCACATAATTTGAACTTTCTCAGGTTGTAGACCCTCACTTGTTTAATAGCCAAGGAATATATCCTCAACCAACTGGTGTAACATATCTGACTGGAAAAGAAGTAAGAACTTGTTAATTATTTCTGCGCTCTCATGGTGTTGCATTATATATGCTCTGTCGTCTAATGCTGCTATAGTTGTTTATGAAATTAGATAAGAGATAAATCATTACCTGAAATAAAAGGTTTTAGTAATTTCTAATTAGATCAGTTTTGGAATAATTACTGAAATTAGCGTATAATTTTCTCGATTTAGTGTGCTTCGTACTAAGCTTAAATATGACGGTCATATCATGTTGTAGACATTGTTAAGTGCAACTTCATAGTATATAAGTGTGCCTACAAGCCTCATCTACCAAGACCAGAGCTCACATAATTTTCTTCCAATTTAAATTCAAAGTCAACAGTTTCAAACTTGAACTAACCTAATGGATGCACCTATTGATTAACTAAGAGATGCAATGCGACAGACCGTCAACAGAATTTGAAAGTGTCTGTTTATGTTGTTATGACCTATACACAACTGATATTGTTGTATATGTAAAAACTTGCATTAACATGCATGTTTGTGCCAATTCCTTTCAGGATGTTACTGTAATTTTTCGACGTAGGGGTGGGGATGATTTGGAGCAAATTCATTCGCAGTGGGCAAGAACTGTTCATTCATCTCCAGATGTCATTGAAATGACATTTACACCCATGACGTCTCTCCTTGATGGAATACCTGGAAAGGAGCATCTCACTCGAGCTATCAACCTATACCTCACATGTCAGCAGAGTTAACCTTTTCTCTTCAGTTTATCACTGTACATGAAATGGCATGATCTGAGTATGTGATCTAACTCTCTGCAGACAAGCCGCAGATTGAAGAGCTAAGGTACTTTCTGGAGTTCCAAATACCCCGTGTGTGGGCTCCTCTGCAAGATAAGATCCCAGGACACCAAAGAAAAGAACCTGTCTGCCCATTTTTGCAGTTTAGCATGATGGGACAAAAATTATATGTCAGCCAAGAGCAGGTAGTGCCACATTCCTGATTACTCTCACTTCTTATGGGCGCCACATAGTAGATTCGTTTTTGTCGGGTTACTTAATTTACTGGAATGACTCATTAAAGCATGATTTCACTGTTCAAAAAAATGGAAATGCGGGGTATTGATCCCCACACCTCTCACATGCTAAGTGAGCATTCTACCATCTGAGCTACATCCCCTTAATTTGGAATTTCTAAAAGATTTTTCAGCTCACCAACAGGAAAGTTAAATGTGTTTGGGCTTCTGCTCAGTGCTCACCTTGTCAATATATTGTGTCTATGTGATACATATACAGTTAGATTCTCATGATTTTTGATGGTAATCATTTTAGTTGTTGTTTTGCCTGAATGCAGGTATCTGTAGGCAGGAAACCAGTGACGGGTCTGCGGTTAAACCTAGAAGGTCCTAAACACAACCGACTCAGCATCCACATACAGCACTTTGTGTCTCTTCCCAAAATCCTGCACCCATATTGGGACACGCAGATAGCCATCGGTGCGCCAAAATGGCAGGGACCCGAGGAGCAAGATAGCCGGTGGTTCGAGCCCGTGAAGTGGAAGAACTTCTCCCACGTAAGCACCGCCCCAATCGAGAACGCGGAGAGCTTTGTTGACGACCTCTCAGGTGTGTGTATCGTAACTGGGGCCCAGCTCGGAGTCTGGGATTTTGGGTCAAGAAATGTACTTTTCATGAAGCTTCTATACTCGAGGCTCCCGGGTTGCACTGTTCGGAGGTCTCTCTGGGAGCACCGTCCAAATGATGGGAAGGTTGGATCAAGGCGTGGAGAGAGCACAACGGAGAATAAATTGGCTAAGTTTGTTGATACGTCAGAGATGTGTAAGGGGCCAGAAGATTGTCCGGGGCATTGGCTGGTTACAGGTGCGAAGCTCGGGGTGGAGAAAGGAAAAATCGTGGTTCGAGTGAAGTACGCCTTGTTAAACTATTGAGTGTCGAAATTAGGGTTAGAGAATGCGCACACGAAATAGGATGAAGGGTTTGAAGTGTAATTTGTGATGGTGTTGGATTTTGGGGAATGTTAAAGTATATGTAAGTGGGTGATGAGACTTTATCAGTTACGTTTGGTAGATATAGGTTGTGAAGTGTATATCCCTTTTTCTAAGTTGGAACTTTGTATTTTGTAGTGCAGCAGTATCTCTATCTTATAAGAAATTAGTTATTTTATCTTTGGGCTAATGCTAGTAATTCGACAAATATAGTCCAAAATTTGTCTATATACGAATTGCTATCCGAACTTTTTATTTCTGAGCAAATTGTTAATTTAGAAAAAATGAATATGTTTCAATGTGAGGTTTTTTATGTGTACTTAAGATAAATTAGATAGTAAATTGAGAGAATTGCAGTGAAATTTCTTCAATTGAACATTCAATTTGAGCTACCCGATTTCAATGGTGTCTTGCAATTGAATATATTTCACTGCAGTTATTTCAATTTCATAGATAATCCATTTCGGATACCCATCAAAATACCTGACGTAAATTGTAACAGAGGTATTAAATTTGCTCGAAAATTGGAAGTTCGTGTAATCAATTTTTGTAAAATTAAAGTTCAGATGGCGATTTGTAATCGAGTAAAAGTTCATATGGTTATAAACCGTTAGATTTTTAGAATTTTTTTTTAAAAAATATTGGATTAGAATCTATAATAGTATAGTGATTCGGTCGGTGAGGCTTTTCTGGCTGACACGTGGCCGTTTTGCCATGTCAGCATTTCCTAATTTATTGAGACTTTATAAATTTAGATACAAAATATTGATTGACTGCAAATTAAGAAATATTTGTATCTCCTATTTTAGTATATCCGTTAAATAAATAAACAAATAATTAAAAGTTTTTATTTCTATAATTTATTATCTATCTATATTATATATAATTTAGGTACTTAGGTTTTAATTAGGTTACTAATTTTGTGCCACCTAGACTATTTGATTTCCTATTGGTCCATGAATTAGACGTGTCCTTCCAGCGTCTCTGCTTCAATTTACTTCTCATTTAATTTGATGTCTTCTCAAATCATTCATTACTACATCCGTTTTCCAATCCTTCGTTACTGCATTCGTTTTCCAATCCTTAATTGCTGCATGCGTTTCAGATCGTTCTCCACTTGAATGTTTCGTCTGAAACTTCATCGGACCATTGGTGTTTCAGATTGCCAGGAGTTACAACTCATTTCTCTCTATACAAAATTCCAGACAAATATAAGTGGTTGCCTTTGAGAAGCCATAAATTGTGTTTAATACATGAGCATCTCTACCCGATGGTCCCATTCTGATTCACATGTAATCCTTGAACTAATGTTTGTATTTTTTATGATTTGCAGGTTTTTTAATCACTGCTGAAATTTATAATGGTGGATAATATTTTTGAGCAGATTGCCTTTCTGAGTTTTCTCATATTGACTTCCGACTGAGAATGAGTGGATTTTTCCTAAATTCAATTTCGATTCACCTCTTTACTAGCTGGTGAATCACTTTACTGTATTGTATGCGAACATTATTTTATGCTTCATGTGGCGATGTGTTAATTTGTCATGAGAATTTGGCCGCAAGTGTAGTGATTTGATTTTGTAGATGGTTAGATGAAGAAGGGCATGCTGGGTTTGGTTTAGTCTAATGTTTCTCGAATGAATATGTCTGCATTGTTATGTCAATTTGTTGTGGCCATTCAAACTTAATTATCTGATGAATTTGGTTTGTACAAAATGTTTTCTTCTACTATGCTTAGACAAGATTGTAAGCATATAGTGATAGGCGCCGTAAATGGAAGCCCATTATATGTATATGTTACCTAAGATAATTAAGTAAACGTCACATTAGGACATTGGGCCAGACCCAAATCTCAATTAACATGAGAGACCCAAAATTGGGCCTCCCTTATACACCTAAGTGGCCGGCCGAAATATGTGGGGGCAAAGTGGACTTTTGTCCATTTTGCTCCTCCTATGGGGTGTTAGGGGTTTTATTAGGAGTTAATCATAATTCCTCCCTTGTGGTGATTTAAGAGAAAACCCTCCTCCCCATAGCCACATATATTCGGCCGAACCACTCCTTCACCAAGGTATGCCAATTTGCCTTCGAGCAAACACTCCGGAGATCTGTCTCCGCCAAGAATCGATCAGAAACTTTGATGTGGAGAATATACCGCGTAGGGCTTCCTTAACAAGAACCTCTACGGGTGCCGACCGGAGGACCATGAACTCTCTGCTGCAGGATATTGGGACTACGGATTACGTCAGAGGTATGTGCGAATCTTGCGCCGCGTAATATCGATTACTAGCATGTACTACGTTTATAGTATCTGTAGTGATTACTCCCCGTAATCTAATAGTGCTATCAGAGCCTGTGTTAGGAGTTCATGATTTTGATAAATTGGTATTCTTGAGAGTTTTAAAATTTGACCGAAAATTTTAAAAGGAAAATTAAAATTTTCGAAATTTTAAGTTGTGAGTGGTCCGAAATTTTCATGATGTTCTTAGGAAAATTTGATGTTCATGATCTTCAAGAAAAACATGTTTTTTTTAATCAAAATCGAACATTGGATTGTAGATCTTATTAAAATTTGATCTTGAAATTTGACCACTTGTTTCCAATTTCATGCGCCGAAAACCCTAGTGAAATTACAAGGTAAAATTTTTAAATTTCTTAGGCTCCAAATTATTAATTTTGGCCGAAAGTACTAGGTATATTTACCATATTTTAATTTTTATTCTAGGTAACAATATATCTATAATTGGAAAGATGATTCACCTTAATATATAGAAATATATATAACTATCAATATATCTAGATAATTAGTAGGGTTAAATAAATTATTGATATATGTAGTTACCTAAAAGATTAAGAAAATATATTGTCAGTATATTTGTTACCTTATTTAAGATATTGACAATAAATAAGTATATATATATATATATTGATAGTGCCGAATTTATATATACATATATATATTATTGATTGATTTTGTCTTCAAGATACAATCTTAGCAATAAATGTGTATATATTTATAAAGTGCCGAAATATATATATATATATATATATATTAGCAATATTGTAAATTATTTTACATAATTAATATTTCTTGGTGGCTAAGTTAAGTTTTTAATGGACATTAAAACCCTACTTAGCCCACAAGAATATTTCGGCCCAAACCCTAGGATAAATGGGCAGGTCCAATTTGCAAAACCGGTCTGGGTTAAAACCAAATCGGGTTTTCTTAATCGGTTCGACATAGTCGGGTCGGATCGGACCAGAGTAACTAAGTGGATCTAACCGAACCGGTTTTGAGTGTTGAACCGTACCGAACCCTATTTTTATTGGACCGGTTCAGACCGAACTAGATTTTTGAAAATAAAACCGGACTGAACCGAACCATATTTTTTCTGGACAGAACCGGATCAGAATTAACTGAACCGAACCGAATTTTCAAAACTGTATTCAAATCAATTAAATAAAATAGTGATGTCAAGTTTTAAAATCCAAATGTTTTGAACTTGGGTTAAAGCCTTAAAGGTACTTTTCATACCACATGTTTGACCGAATGTGGCTTTTAGTACTGGATGTTTAGTTTTGTATACTTTTGGTACCAAACGTTTGAAAAAATGTGGCTTTTGGTACATCCGCTGGTCGGCCGTTAGTTTTGGCCGTTAAATGACATGTGCAAGTCACGTGATCGACTCTAAACTTTTAATTTTGTTCAATTTAGTCCCTCAAATATATTCATAACTTTTATTTTGTTTAATTTAGTCCTAAAGCTTCAAAATCGAACCCAATTGGGACCTCTCTCCAATTGGGTAAATTTGACCCAAATAGGGCTATGTCAATTGAATTCGACTGGTTTAATTGGGTCCGATTTTGAAGTGTTATGACTAAGTTAAACAAAATAAAAGTTAGGAATATATTTGAGGGACAAAATTGAACAAAATTAAAAGTTTAGAGTCGATCACGTGACTTGCACATGTCATTTAACGGCCAAAACTAACGGCCAACTAACGGATGTACCAAAAGCCACATTTTTTCCAACGTTTGGTACCAAAAGTATACAAAACTAAACATCCAGTACCTAAAGTCACATTCGGTCAAACATGTGGTATCAAAAGTACCTTTAACCCAAGTCAAACATCCGTCTTTCGAGGTACACGCACGTACGGCGCATAAAACCAGTTTTATTCCGTGGTTTAAATCGTTTCATTTTCAAATTTAATATCAAATCGGTTTCTCATGCACATTAACCGGGGAATTTATCATTTAATGGAGTACTCAATAGAAAATAAGGATGTATTAGCAATGTGTTGAATAACGTTAATAATAAGATTAAAACAAACGATGATAAATTCAATACTCAAGTTAAGTATTCTCAAATACTTAGGAAAAATAATATGATCCTTTAAGGAACTTATTCGAGAGTATCTCAAAATAAAATTCAAGAAGTTTTGGCAATTTTAAAGATAAAAGTCTCTCATTCTATCTTTATTCTACTGGGGCATCCTCGATCAGGTCGTTGCTTCTGTTTCCCGGTTCTGTAATTCAAAAGGAAAATGAATTACTCTCGAGTGTTTAGAAGCGGAAGAGAATGAATGATTTTCATCATCTTTTCTCTTTGCGTACCTTAGGATGATTGGTACAGGCAGCAGCCGGGTGTCCTTTTACACCACACCTAAAATACGTTCGAGTTTCCTCTTTTCGTGTTTGTTTTGCTTGCCTTTTCTTGCCACCAGTTTGTTTGTGTTTAAAATTCTTCTGGGTTTTGTTTGCCACAAACTTCTCAGTTTTATTATGAGGACTTTTTCCCTTTCTCTTGCGCTTCCCCTTTTGTTCGGCTGGCGCGGAGGATGCAATATGCATTTCAGACCTGGACTTTTCAGCCCTGGGTCTATCCTCCTCCAGCTCAAGATGAATTTGCACATTCTCGAGGGTGTCGAGATGGGTGGCATGGGTAAGGCTCATTTTCATGATGCTCCAAGAGTCGGGAAAATAGCGGATCATGTAATTGATATGTTGTTCCTCAGACAGATTTTCACCTGCTTCCTTGAGTTCAGCGATCAAGTTACACACATGCATAACATGATCCTTCATCGTATGCTTGGGATTCATTTTATAGGAGTCAAGAGCGATGTTTAACGATCGCTTTTGGGCTATGGTGTAAACACTTAATGTTGCCTTAAGACCATCCCAGAGGTCTTTGGCAGTTCCCAAATGATCAAACCTATAGAGAATCTCATCTTCCAGCATAGATAACAAGGTGGAACGAACATCATGATCCTTGACATCCCATTCATCATAGAATGTCTTTTGCTCTTCCGTGAGGTCTCCCTCAGGCCTAGTCTGTTTTGTGGTCAAATGATCCAGACCTCTTATTTCAGAAATTATCATCTTAACTCGTTTATTCCATATCTTATAATTACTACTATTCAACCTTATTCCCTTGTTCAACTGGGAAATGACATTGCTAGTTGCAACCATCGATACTAACACATTGATAATTAAGCTAAGTTAGGGAGACAATAACACTTTGACAGAGTTGCAAACATCGGATTATTTATTAAGATGGAATACGACGAATAGTGATCCTTCAGTCACTTAACCAAACCGACCGCTAGTAAACCGAGGGAAGGGGGGGTGTTGTGAAAGAGTTCACACCATTGTCGTCTTCAATCCAATAGATCAGTCTTTTGAAAAACGGTTATTATTTTGCAAATTACCGGAACGGGAATTTTCAAACAAGCATACCCGATCTTGGCTTTCCCATGGCCCTTTTTTGATTTTGTAAAATTATCTGATAATTTACGCATGCATAATACTATATCACGCCATAAACATCGAACAAACCAAACAACATGCTTACGCGTCATGCGTCTAATGTTCCTTAGCATACATAACTCTACTAAAAGTAAATTACCACATGCTTTCATTCATGAACATTCTAGCATACGTGTCAAAACATGCAACTTCCGCATACATCATGCATAATTGGCGACTGATATTTTCAGTTTTAAAAACGTTTTGAAAATATTAGGGGCTGACTTGCAATTCATGCTTACAATCAATCATGCAAAATTTCTAGACATGGATTCTAGGCACTTTCAATCAGCATAGCTTGTCTATCCTATTGCGCATACCATATATTTAAATCCCAGAGCTCAATGCTCGCAATTTATTATCCAGCTAGCTTGACTAAGTCAAGACGACAGTTCTAATATATATTGCAGAAAGTAAACAATTGCAATTCAGCTCACTAATTTAATCCAGTCCCAAAAACATGCATATCCGAGATCCATCCCCATAATCGTAACTAGGTATTAGGGTTTTTTTTCCAAAAACGTGTTAAAACGTAAACCCTAAGAGCACTGTTTAGGTTAACTTTTAAAGTTCGAAAACATTTTGGATTTAAAATTTTACATCCTATTTTATTGAACATTTAAAATTTCTGAAAAATTTTAAAATTTTGTTCGGTCCAATTTAAAATCTGGTCTGATTAGGTCCGATTAAAAATTCGGTTTGGTCAGAAACGGTTCAATAAAATAAGATTGTTGTTCGGTTCATCACTCGAAACCTGTTCGGTATAGATTCACTTAGTTACTTTGGTCCGACCTGACCCGACTAGGTCCGATTTTGCAAATAGGACCGGCCCAATAAACCCATAGGGTTCGGCCGAAATATATCTTGTGGGCTAAATAGGGTTTTAAAATCCACTAAAGACTTAACTTAGCCACCAAGAAATATTAATTATTTAAAATAATTTCCAATATTTCATATATATATTATATATATATATATCGGCATAATAATTAAATAACATATATATAAATAGTCAAGATTTTTATCTAGAAAATGTAAATCAATTAACAATATAAACATATATATCCATAATTTCGGCCACACACACACACACACATATATATTTATATATATATTATTGTCAAATATATATTTAGGGATTAAAATATATGTTGACAATATTTTTCTTAATCCTTTTAAGTAACTAAATCCTATCAATATATATTTATCCCTATATTTTAGCTAAATATATTGATAGTTTATATATTTTAATATATAGTGTGAATATTTCATTATGTTTCCAATTTATAGATATATTTTCTCCTTTTAATAAAATTAAAATATGGTAACAAATATATCCACCATGTTAGGCCGGCCGAATTTTACTTACTTGCACCCCAAGAAATTAATTTTTTTACCTAATAATTCACCTAGGGTTTCGGCCATAACACCAAAAATTGGAAAAATTGTCAAATTTTAAGATCAAACACTAATATGATCATGAATCCAAATGTTGTTCTTGAGAAAACTTATCGTGTTCTTGAAGATCATGAACATCAGACCAAATTTAAACATGAATTTTCGGTTTTGATCTATAAAAAACATGTAAATTCCGAAAATTTTAAGTTTTTAAAGATCAAACATATGAAATTTGTTTAAAAATTTCGGATTACTCATAGTGATCATCATAAAAAATTTCTTTTTTTTTTTATAAAATTTTCAAGAACATCAGTTTATCAAAATTTCAAGAACTTCTAACACAAGCTCTGATACCACTGTTGGATTACGGGGACGTAATACTACAGAATGCTAAACATGTACTTGTAAGTAATCTAATTACGCAGCGGAATAATGTACACATACCTCATTAGCTTTCCTGCCCAAGAACGTTGTGGAGGGAGTTCTGATCCTCCGGTCGGAACCTGTACAAGTTCTTCGTGAGAAGAAGTCCTACGCGGTATAAGCTCCACAACAAATCCTCTGATCGATTTTTCAACGGGGATAGAACCTCGGACTGAATGCTCGGAAGCAATTTGGCACACCAATAGTGGTGTTTATGGGGCCGGCCGAACTCACTATAGAGAGAAAGAGATTTCTCTCAAATCACAACTTAGGAGGAGTTTTGATCAAGGTGTGTGTTGGAGGTGACCCCAAGACCTCCTTATATAGTGGGGGAGGAGAAAATCCTCCCCCTTCCCTTCTAGGGTTTCAGCCGACTTATGTGGTGGGGGAGGCCCAATTTTGGGCCTCCCATGTCACATGGGAATTAGGTCTGGCCCAATTAGCCCTAATGTGAAATTTACCTAATTATCTTAGGTAACCACATATATTAACGAGCTACCAATTACGGCGCCACATCACCCTATGCTAACAGAAATTGCCTAGGATTCATGTCTAAAATGATGCGTAATTGAATATAAGCATGAATTACAAATCAGCCCCTAATGTTTAAAATATTTATAAATCGAAAACCCGTCGCCAAATATGTATGATTGATGTGGAATTTTCATGTTTGACACGTATGCTAAAATGTTGAGGATGTAGCCGCATTTAATAATTTACTTGGAAGTAGAATTATGTATGCAAGCATGAGTTCCTCGGAACATTAGACGCATGACGCTTAAGAATGGGTGTGGTTTGTATGATGAATGTTACTTGCGTATGATGATTTACATGGATGGTAGAATTATATATGCATGAGTAAGTTCATTGGAATATTTTTCCAAAATAAAAAGGGCCTTGGAAAATCCATGATCGGGTATGCTTGTTTTAAAATTCACATTCCGGTAATTTTGCGATTAAATCCGTTTTAAAAGACTGATCTATTGGATTGAAGACGACAGTAATGTGAACTCTTTCACAGTCATCTTCCATTGGTTTACTGGTGGTCGGTTGGTTTAGATGATTGAGGAATTGTTTCTTGTCGTATTCCATCTTAATAGATATTTAGTGTATGCAATTCTTTCTCAAAATGTCATTGTCTCCCTGATTTTGCGTGATTGTCAATGTTTTAGTTTTCATGGCTAAACCGGTACAGTTCTATGAACCTCGCAACCTGGACGACATGGATTATGATGCATGGAGAGATAATGTTATGGAGCTCCTGAGCGCTGCGGATCTTGACGATCAAGTCAATCCAAAAGCGAAAAGGATGAGCTTGGACGAATATGAAAACCCGCATGAGAGCAACAACAAGAAAAGTTTGAGGAATGATCATAGTGCACGAGAGTTAATTCTCTCGCAACTGTAAACTGAACTAGAAAAAGAGTTTATACAACTCAGCGCATTGCATCTTTGGTGTGCCATATACCTTCGCTTCGGTAAAGGTAAGGCCACTGAAGCAAGAGCCTTAATGGTAGAATACTACAGTATTAGTCGACTCAACTAGAAACGAGACCGATCCGAAAATTAAGTAAACCGAAGCAATAAGGCTATTGGAAATAGCTAAATCAAACAAATCTATACATTTTCTCATGCGTCTAATTATTTAAGTAAAATCGAAATGCCATTAAAATCCATTGATTGCGTAGTTCTAGGAACTAACCGGTTATAAATCTTATTTTATTATTAATACTCCATTGAATGAAATAAAATGTAATGATGATCATGTTTGAAACCGAATGGATTAAACTAAAATTAAATTCAGAAATGAAACGATTTAACCAAGGGTTAAAACTAGAGTAAATTGCGCCTCGCGCAAGTGGACCTCCAAAGACGGAACACATTGTTTCAAGATACGAATTTAATGATGAAGTGCTTGAATGATGAAGTGTTGAATTTTCGTTTGCATTCCTTCGGAAACAACTTATTGGTACCATTTACATCGGTTTGAAGTAGGCTTCGGAGCCACCACGACCTTGTAAAAAGTATCAACTGACGCATAAGGTGAAAATCTAAGATGCTCAGTTCAGAGATGGGATAAAACCTCTAAGATAAGTTTGCAAACGAAGAAGGATAAAGTCGGTTAAACAATTCTCCTTCCAAACGCCTTGAATGATAACTCAGGCTAGGCATTCAAATTAAATGACACACTTCAAGTAAGCACATTTTATATACATAATGTTGGAGTCACTGTATCAGAAGTTCCTTATCGGATTATGATAGATGATTCACATACATGTAAAACTGTGTTCCAATGTATCGGTAAGACGCACCGCCATTAGAAGCTAAAAGATGATGATGAGTTAAATCATATCATCATGCGACATTAAAATGCGCACTAAAACACGTATTTAGGACAAGAGTTCGATTCCTACTCTTAGAAATACATGTTTAAAGCTTGGGGTAAATGATGCCGTGGTCGAACATGAGACATTACATCACTAAGAGGACGAATTTTCCAATGCATGGACAGTTTCAAAATAACGTAGTCTTGATCAAAACGGAGCAGGATATAACTGACAATCAGGTCCCACTTAATTCGAGTGGGAGAGATTCGAACCAGCAAGTCAAGTGAATGACATGGTAAATGAGAATGGGAACATTTTCATAATAAATCTGGTGGAGGAATAAACCCTACCACACGTAATCACTGTTGCTGTTGAGACGAATCAAGATGAACCCGATGGTCAAATTGCTGAACCAGGAATGACGCAACTACCTAAACTACCCATTGTTTCCAGTGGGAGAGAACCGACCAAACTTGGTTTAGATCTTAGTGATCAAGGAATTCATCTCAGAAGTTAAACCCCGAGACCAAGAGGTTGCCAAAGGAAAGTTGTAGGTCAAGGTTCCAACACTGCTCTTGTTCCCAATAGAAACGATGTTCCGATTATAGTATAGGATATTATGATTGCACACTTACAGACTATGCTTGCACATGTTTGCACATCACTAACACAATACTTGATGTGTGCTGTGTTTGCACAATGCTTGTGTATGTTTACACAATGCTTGTGCCTTAGTAGTGTTTACTCCTTTCCTATGTACATAGCTAACTTAGTATATATAGTTAGTTAGCTCACATTGTACAAACTGATTTGGAGTTGTGAATACTATGAATCATTTCCTACTCTAAATCCTCTCAAGAACTCAAGCAGCTTATATGGTATCAGAGCCACGGCGAAGCTTACTTGACGGCCAAGATTGCTATGGATCTTGGATTTACAGCTTTGAATCTTCATTCTGAGCTTCGACTTCGCATCTATACTTGATTAAGACTTCTTGTAAGTGATCTTGGATTGAGATCTGTTCATTTTTCAGCTCGATTGGATCAGATTACTCAACCGTTCTGTTCTTGCTGGCTCGTTTCTTCAATCGCAAGCTAACATCGATTATGCGTTGAATCTGGTTTTCTACTACATTACGATTGAGATTTACTTCAAATTCAATCAGTTGCGATACTTTCTGTGGTGATGCGACATTGATTGCTGTTACGAATCGTTGCGTAGCTGCATTCTAAAGTTCTAAGCTCAGTTTTGCCTGCGATTTTGGATTTCTTTGTGTTGCTTCCTTTTCGCATGATTCTGGTTGCGGATATGGATTAGATATTGCTACATTGATCTAATTCAGTCATTGGATAGCTGATTCTGTCATTGGATAGCTAATTCAATCGAGTTTTGGTTGTGGATTCAAGGTTTTAAGTACACTGCCTTTGTTGTGACTTTCTCTGGTATTATGGCTGAAAACACCATTGAGGATCCATTGTATCTTCATCCTTCGGACACCACTGGCTTGATGTTGATTCCTTTTCAACTTCATGGCTCAACTAACTACCATGCTTGGAGTACTTCCATGATGGAAGGTATCTTGGTCAGAAACAAACTTGGCTTCATTGATGGAACCTTTGCTAGAATGGATGTTCCTATGGGACAAAGGCTTAGGTGGGACAGCGCAAACGCAATTGTGAAGGCTTGGCTAAGGAACACAGTTGCTAAGGAGCTTGTGAATGGCTTGGTTTACAACTCCACTGCTTAGTCTATTTGGAGTGATCTCAATGACATGTTTGATAAGGTTGATGGAACTCAAATCTTCCAATTGACTAGGGAGATTTATCAAACATCTCAAGGTGTTATGTCAATCACTGAGTATTTTGCTAAAATGAAGCAACTATGGGATGCTCTAAATTCCATTGATGATATGTTTTGGGAGTGCCCAGCTGACTTGAAGATTGTTAATGACCACAAGGAGAAGTAAAAGCTGATTGCATTTCTATTGGGACTTAATGACACCTTTGCACATGTGAGGAGTAGTCTTTTGATGAGGCAGCCTCTTCCTTCTCTAAGTGTGGCATTTTCAGTGCTTGTGCAAGAAGAAAGTCAGAGGGAAATTGCTGAATCCATTGGTGATGTTGGTGAATCCACTGCTTTGTACTCCATGAGGAATCCTGCCTACAACTCTAGGAATGGCAATTCTGGCTCTAGGTTTGATTCAGGCAGGAACATCTTCTCAAGTCAAGGTGGTGGGAATGATAGACCATCCAAGGCTGAGAAAGCTACTTGGAAGTGCACTTTTTGTGGCAAGATGGGACACAAAGAGGATACTTGCTTCAAGAAGTTTGGTTATCCTCCAAATTTCAAGAGAAGGATCACCTCAGCCAATGCTAGTCTTGATGAAGGCCCTTCCAATTTGGTGGAGCACACTGTGGCAGGTGACAAGAGGATCTTTCATGGGACTCTTGATAAGAGAGTGCTTCACACTGGTGTTGAGAAGAGGGTCAAGCATGTAGCTGCACAAAATGACTTTGATACCCTTGTGTATGAGGGTGATGATAACTGACATGTGAA
Source organism: Clarkia xantiana subsp. parviflora (assembly GCA_036873135.1). Lineage (NCBI taxonomy): Eukaryota > Viridiplantae > Streptophyta > Magnoliopsida > Myrtales > Onagraceae > Clarkia > Clarkia xantiana. The sequence goes on along the minus strand of JAPTYO010000009.1, from coordinate 25,150,967 downwards.
CATGGCAAGTACAACATTGGCTTCTTCTATGACTTGGATTGTGGATTCAGGGGCCACAAATCATATTACTCACCAGATGGAATGGTTGCAAAATTTAAGAAGGACTGATTCCACAAATCAGTTTGTTCATTTGCCCAATGGACACAAGTGTAGAGTGACTCATATTGGAAGTTGCTCTTTCTCTGGTTTCACCTTGGATGATATTCTCTTAGTTCCTGATTTCAAGTTCAACTTGATCTCAGTGTCTAAGCTTCCAAATCAACTACATTGTAAAGTGATATTTACTTTTGATCATGTCTTGATTCAGGGCCAAGCTGGGAGGCCTGTGGTGATTGGTGAAAGAGCCAAGGGACTCTACTTTCTCATAGATGCAATACCTTCAAGTGCAAGAAAGGTGTTGGCTACTCCTTCCATTTCATCTAATAAAGTGGATGTTTGGACATGGCACAAGAGATTGGGACATGTTTAAGCTTCACACATGGATCATTTGAAGAATAAATTGAATTTGAATGAATCCATTGATTGTATCAAACAATGTACTCTTTGCCCTTTGGCCAAGCAAACTAGATTGTCTTTTCCTATTAGCTCTTCTCATGCTTCCACACCTTTTGCCTTGATACATATGGATCTATGGGGACCATACAAGGTTCCTACCATCAAAGGTTATCAATATTTTCTCACAATAGTGGATGACTTCTCAAGGGCTACTTGGGTGTTTTTAATGAGATCCAAGAGTGACACTTTTCTTCATATAAAGAGCTTCTTGATGATGGTGAAGACTCAGTTTGGAACAGGGGTCAAGGCAGTAAGAAGTGACAAGGGAGGTGAGTTCATTAACTCAAATTGCAATGATCAATTCCTTCAATTGGGTATTATGCACCAAACTAGTTGTGTGCACACTCCTCAGCAAAACGGAAGAGTGGAGCGCAAGCATGGACAAATTTTGAATGTTGCAAGGGCCATTAGATTTCAGGCATCCATGCCAATCAAGTATTGGGGATATGCAATCCTAGCTGCTTGTTACTTGATCAACAGAGTACCTTCTTCTTCCTTGCATTTCAAGTCACCTATGGAGGTGCTCTATGGAAAAGTTCCTTCCATTGAGCTTTGAGGATTATTGGTTGCTTATGTTTTGCTACCAAATTGGCCAACTCAGATAAGTTTGGCACAAGGGCTGAGCCTTGTATTCTAACGGGGTACTCAACATCTCAAAAGGGATACCTTTTGATGAGTATATCAACCTCAAATTTCCAAGTGTCTCGGGATGTTGTGTTTCATGAACATATATTTCCTTTCAGTATGTCAAAGGATGATTTGAAGCACTTGTTGCCTTCTTGCTTGGATTCCAAGTTTCATTCATACATTGACTTTGATTCTGGTCCCCATCAAACTCCAATTGATTCTTCTCAGATGTTTGAAGAAGAAAGTATTGCTCAGCCACCAATCATTGGAGATAATGCTCCTCATGTGCCAATTCCTCAAGTGCCAATTCAAGTTCCTCAAGTGTCAATTCAACCTCCCTTGAGGAGAAGTGCAAGGCTTGCTCAATTATCTACCCCTCAAGTGCCTACTTTGAGGAGAAGTGCTAGATTGGCTCAATTGAGGACTTCTTCATCTTCTTCAAATGTTGTCTTTGGAATGGAGAAATGCATTTCTTATGATCACTTGAGTCCAAATTTCACTTGCTTTCTAGCTGCCATTGACAAGATCAAAGAGCCTACCACTTATAGGCAGGCTGTTAAAGATTCAAATTGGGTGGTTGCCATGAAGGAGGAGATCACAACTCTTCAAGATAATCAGACATGGAAGGTTGTTGATTTACCTCATGGAAAGTCTACCATTGGATGCAAGTGGGTGTACAAAGTAAAGTACAACTCTGATGGTTCGATTGAAAGGTATAAGGCAAGGTTAGTTGCCAAGGGGTTTACTCAAGTAGAAGGTACTGATTTCAATGAGACTTTCTCCCCAGTTGTGAAGATGACCACAGTTAGAATTGTGTTGGCAATGGCAGCAACTTATTCATGGGGCTTGTTCCACATGGATGTGAACAATGCTTTTCTACAAGGTGATTTACATGAAGAGGTTTTTATGGATATACCTCAGGGTTTTGATTCAGCTATGTCACCTAGTGGGGCACCTAGGAGGGTTTGCAAACTATTGAAGTCCCTCTATGGTCTCAAACAGGCTTCAAGGCAATGGAACATCAAGCTTACACATACATTGGTGAAGAATGGTTATCATCAAAGTGCCTCTGATCATTCCTTGTTCACCAAGATTGAAGGCAAGGAGAGGGTGTTTCTTCTCATATATGTGAATGATTTGCTTATTACTGGCTCAAGTGAGAGATTAATTAGTCAATTAAATTCCACTCTTCAGTCTCATTTCAAACTCTAAGATTTGGGGAACTTGAGATATTTTTTGGGTTTGGAGATTGCTAGATCACATGAAGGGTTAATCATCAATCAAAGAAAGTATGCTCTTGAGTTGATTGAAGAAGCTGGATTTGGGAGCTACCAGACCTACTGAGACTCCTATGGAGTTCAACATCAAGCTCACTACTTGTGGTATGATAAGGCAACTAATTCTAATTTGGATGATTTTCCCCTTGAGGATGCTACTTCTTATAGAAGACTTATTGGAAGGCTTCTCTACTTGACTATGACTAGGCCAGATATCACTTTCTCTGTGCAAAGGTTGAGTCAATTTGTTGATAAGCCTAAGAAGTCCCATTTTGATGCTGCCTTAAGGGTGATTAGATACATCAAGGGTTGCCCCGGACAAGGTCTTATGTATCCTTCCATAAACAAGCTTGATCTCAGCCTCTTTTGTGATTCAGATTGGGCAGCTTGTCCTTTTAGTAGGAAGTCTGTGAGTGCCTATTGTGTTAGGCTTGGGAATGCTATGGTAAGTTGGAAGGTGAAGAAAGAAGACACCATTTCTTTGTCAAGTGCTGAGGCAGAGTATAGGTGCTTGAGAGTAGCTATTCAAGAAGCTTTGTGGATTGGCAGGCTATTGAAGGAGTTGGGAGTTCAAGTTACATTTCCAATTCCTATCTTCACTGATAGTGAGTCAGCTGTAAAGATGGCCAAAAACCCCATGTTTCATGAAAGAACAAAGCACATTGAGCTTGATTGCCATTTCACTAGGCATCACATTGAATCAGGAACCATTGTTGCTATCCATGTTGCTTCAAGGAATCAAGTAGCTGACTTGCTCACCAAGGCTTTGGTGAAGAGGCAGCACATTGCTCTCCTCAAATTATATGGGATAAAAGATGTATTCCATGAAAAAGGAGGAGATGAGAAAGGTGGGGGAATATAGGATAGGATATTATGATTGCACACTTACACACTATGCTTGCACATGTTTGCACATCACTAACACAACACTTGATGTTTGCTGTGTTTGCACAATGCTTGTGTATGTTTACACAATGCTTGTGCCTTAGTAGTGTTTACTCCTTTCCTCTGTACATAGCTAACTTAGTATATATAGTTAGTTAGCTCACATTGTACAAACTGATTTGGAGTTGTGAATACTATGAATCATTTCCTACTCTAAATCCTCTCAAGAACTCAAGCAGCTTATACCGATAAGAAGCATTGTTTTGAGTGGGAGAATAATTCCCAATGGAAGTGATGCTCCGATAAGAGGCATTATTTCGAGTGGGAGAAACGCTCAGACTCAAGATGGGATAAACAAGCCTAGACGAAAGTCGAAGGCATCGAACTTCTCCAAGAAGTGTCCCATCGAGTTGGGTGGAAACCTAACTCTAATAACTGTTGACAAGCATTGGAAAGATCTCAAGTGGAGAAATGGAGGAAAATAATAAAAGAGAGAAATCGCCTTAAATGAAAGCCATTACAGTCTATAGTTAATTTACCTGCTAACCACAGGGGCACAAGGATAAGGTGAGCCCTGAAAGAAGGCTCACAGATGATGGAAAAGGTCGGATAAACCGACTTATTGCGACAGGACTTACCCAATCTCACGGAATGGACTTTGACAAGACAAACTCACTGATTGTGCGTAAAAACACGGTTAAGAGGCATTATTTCGAGTGGGAGAAACGCTCAGACTCAAGATGGGATAAACAAACCTAGACGAAATTTAAAGGCATCGAACTTCTCCAAGAAGTGTCCCATCGAGTTGGGTGGAAACCTAACTCTAATAACTGTTGACAAGCATTGGAAAGATCTCAAGTGGAGAAATGGAGGAAAATAATAAAAGAGAGAGATCGCCTTAAATGAAAGCCATTACAGTCTATAGTTAATTTACCTGCTAACCACAGGGGCACAAGGATAAGGTGAGCCCTGAAAGAAGGCTCAGAGATGATGGAAAAGGTCGGATAAACCGACTTATTGCGACAGGACTTACCCAATCTCACGGAATGGACTTTGACAAGACAAACTCACTGACTGTGCGTAAAAACACGGTTAGGGCCATTTTGGCCTTGGTCGCAAGTCTCGATCTCGAGCTGCACCAAATGGATGTTAAGACCGCAAGAGATCTACATGGAGCAGCCTGAGGGTTTCATTACTCCTGGACGACATACTCATTGCTGCAAACGACATGAGTTTCATGAATAATTCAAATTCCTGGTTAGCATCTGTATTTGAGATGAAAGACATGGGAGATGCCACGTACATCTTGGGCATTAAGATTGCTAGAGATCGGGCTACCCGGAAATTGTGTCTGTCTCAAGAAGCCTATATCAACAAGATTTTGAAAAGGTTTCGATTACAAGATGTCAAAGCCGTGGATACGCCGGTGGTGTTTAGGTGCGCACTGTCAAAACGTGACGGCCCCAAGAACCTAGCAGAGCGTGAACAGATGAAGGGTGCAGAGTATTTAAGCATGGTTGGTAGTTTAATGTATGCCATGCAATGCACCCGTCCGGATATCTGTTACGTCGTGGGCCTAGTAGCACCTTTCCAATCAGATCCTGGCTATCAACGTTTAAAGGTTGTAAAATGAATAATTCGTTATCTGAAAGGTACTGTCGACTACGCACTGTGCTATGAGGGTGGGAAGTTAGAATTGACCGGTTACAGTGACGCCGACCATGGTGGCGATCCGGATGACCGTAAGTCCACAACAGGAGGAGTGTTTCTCCTTGTGTCGGACCTAAAATCTGACCTAAGGCGAATTACGTTTTGAAAACGCGGATTTTGAAAGAATCGCCACTAGTTAATAAAGGCTAACTAGAATCCTAAATTACCTATGTGAATAACGAATTAAACACCTAGGTATACAATCGTTTTGCGATCAGAAATTCGTGTTCGGGGGTTCTATTACGAATTAAGAAAAATTATTTCCTAATTACGCCATTTCGTTACTTAATTAACATATTTGCCAATTTAAAAATTAAAGCGCGCTTTTACGACGAATTAATCTATCGTAAAAAAAACTAAACTAATTTTTACGCGTCACTATTACTAACGATAAAATTGAGAATTAAAATATTATTAAGCATCTAAAACTCCTAATTACGTTAAAGTCTAAACGAAATTAAACATGCTCAAAATTATAACAAACAGTTACATGTCACATACATATGTACAATAGCACATGCTATCTAATTAATTTATATCTAACTATCAAATTAACATGGTACAATAATACCCATAATGATAATAACAATATATAATAATAATATCAGTAAATAATTAAATATATATAAATAAATAAATAAATAAATAAATAAATAAATAAAAAAGCAGCAGCGGGACTACCTTCCAATCGCAGGGAGATGGCCACCGGGTCAGACGGGGCTAGGACGGCGACCAGGACAGGGATCGGGACCACGATGACTCGGCGATTCCGGCGATGACTCGACGATTCCGGTCGACAGGGGCGAGTAGAGGATGGCACAGCGGCGGGACGGCGACAACAGGATGTGGCTGCTGGTGCCTCGGCGATTCCGGTCGACAGGGGCGAGTAGAGGACGGCACAGCGGCGCGCGCGGAGGTCGACGGCAGAACGGAGGGGCAGCAGAATGGAAGTCGACATCAGACCGGGCTTCCAGCGGTGATGGTGACAGCGACAGCAGGGGCTCCGGCGGACGAAGGGGGTCGCAGTCATGGCGAGTTGCGGTGGTCCCGGGTCAGATCTCGGAACTAGCTGACGACGAGAGTGTGGTGGCCGGGATCGTGTAGCCGGAGATTGGCGGTGGAATGGACGAGCGTGGTCACCGGCCGTTGTCTAGCAGCAGGAAGGATGATATGAAAGTTGCAGAGGAGAGAGAGAGAGAGAGAGAGAGAGAGAGAGAGAGAGAGAGAGAGAGAGAGAGAGAGAGAGAGAGAGAGAGAGAGAGAGAGAGAGAGAGAGAGAGAGAGAGAGAGAGAGAGAGAGAGAGAGAGAGAGAGAGAGAGAGAGAGAGAGAGAGGGGTGGTCGCCGGAACAGACCGAAGGGGCCACCGGCGTGGCCGGAGGTAGCCGCTGGCGTGGCCGGAGGTGGCTGCCGGCGTGGCCGGAAGGCCGGAGGTGGCTGTCGGGCGTGCCAAGAAGACGGTACAATGGACCAATAATAAAAAAAACTGAATTAATTAATTCACTAGAAGACGAAATAGCACGGTTTTTGAGAACTGATGTATTATTGTTGATTGTGGTGTCTTTTTACATGTAAAAGGACCCTATTTATAGCTAAACTAGGACCCCTAAACTATGAAATAAAATCTGAAAAAATATGCATTTAATATTCCGAAAATATACATATATATTTATGTATTTCACCATAAATACACATAATATATTTTCTAAATATTTTACAATAAATAATGCATATACACTATCCTATTTTAAGCCAGTCCTATCTTTAGAAACTTCGCGTCCTTCCATATTTAAATACTTCCTTTTTTTGACGCGTGATATTTTGAACGTGCTACGCGCGGACCAAAATTAGGTGTTTACAGCTTGCCCCTCTTTGGGCGAATTCTCGTAGAACAAGTTCGGGGGGATTTTTCCAAAGACGAGTAAATACTAATTTTGGTTGGGAAGTATATCTTCTTTCGAGTCTTCGAATTTTCAAGGAAACTCCTGGCTTATTTCGGAAAGTGCAAAAAAGTAGAGCCTTTGTTGGCGGTGCCCCTGTTGGCGGTGCCTCCGTTGGCGTGCGGAAAATAGAACCTCCGTTGGCGGTGCCCCTGTTGGCGGTGCCTCCATTGGTAGCGCAGAAAATAGAACCTCCGTCGGCGGTGCCCCTGTTGGCGGTGCCTCCATTGGTAGTGCAGAAAATAAAGCCTCGGTTGGCGGTGCAGAAAGTAAAGCCTCCAGTGGCATGCGGAAAAGTAAAGCCTCCAGTGGCGTGCAGTAAAGTAAAACCACAATCGACGTTGCCTCCAGTGGCGAGCGACAAGGAAAAACCTCCAGTGGCGTGCAATAAAGTAAAACCTTTGGTGATGATTGGCAACAGAAGACCTCTACGTCAGACAGTACCAACAACCTCTGGTGATGCCTCTAGTGGCGAGTGGTAACGGAAAAACCTTTACGTCAGACCGTACCGGAAAACCTCTAGTGATATCTCTGGTGGCGAAAGACCTCTACGTCAGACCATACCAGAGAACCTTTGGTGATGCCTCTAGTGGCGAGTGGTAACGGAAGACCTCTACGTCAGGCCGTACCGGAAAACCTCTGGTGATATCTCTGGTGGCGGAAGACCTCTACGTCAGACCGTACCGGAGACCCTTTGGCGATGCCTCTAGTGGCGAGTGGTAACAGAAGACCTCTACGTCAGACCGTACCGGAAAACCTCCGGTGATATCTCTGGTGGCGGAAGACCTCTACGTCAGACCGTACCGGAGACCCTTTGGCGATGCCTCTAGTGGCGTATGTCGGAGAAGAGCCTCTAGTGGCGTCCGTTGGAGAAGTGCCTCTAGTGGCGTGACTTGCGAAGACTGAATACTAAGGCTTCGTTCGTCGGGCTTGACTCTCAGTAAGCTGGAAAACTTCAGATCCCGATTGTCGGTTGTGACTTGTAGGAACAGACTGTAACAGTCCTACTCATCTTTGAATGGTGACTCGCGAGAGTAGACTGTAACCGTCCCGCTTACTGTGAAATTGACTTGTAGGAACAGACTGTAACTGTCCCACTCATCCTTGAATGGTGACTCGCGAGAGCAGACAGTAACCGTCCCGCCTGTCATGAAGTTGACTTTGGAAGACGCCGTGTCGTAAATAATGCACATGCGCATGAATGTTTGTCCCTAACTTTTGCCTAAATTGCGCATGGTGCGACAACTTAGCGGGATCTTTCTCTCTCTCTTTTTTTTTTAAAAGAATTTCTCTTTTTTCTCTCCTTTTGCCACGGTCGATTGAGAGATTTCCGACCGTGCCCCTCGGTTTTTATTTTCTTTCCTTTTTCCATGATTGCAATTTACGAACCATGCCCCTCATTTCCTGATTTTGCCTAGGCCGTCCTTTCGGGTTTTCAACCTAGCGGAAGCACTCTTTATTTGGTAGCCGATTAAACGGTGGCTGTGACCCGTACTTTATTTTGCGCCTCGATGCGGGAGTATTTGTAGCCATTTGGAGGATGACTGTGACATTTTTCTCACCGTCTTCGACGTTGCGGGAGCTCTTTTGATTGTAGCCATTTGGAGGGTGGTTGTGGCCCTTCATTCCTCGTCTCTGATCCGGGAAACACTTTTTGTATGTAACCATTTTGAGGGTGGTTGTGGCCCTTTCACTTAATATCCGCCATCGATGTTTCAGGATCGCTCTTTTGACTGTAGCCGTTTAAGGGACGACTGTGACCCTTTCTTTTATTTTCCCGCCCTCACCGGGTTCGCGAGATCACTCTTTTTGTGTAGCCATTTTAAGGGTGGCTGTGGCCCTTTTTATTCTCCCGCCCTCACAGGGTTCCCGGGGTCACTTTTTTATTCGTAGCCGTTTGGAGGGTGGCTGTGGCCCTTTCACCTATTTCCTGCTTTTGATGTTGCAGGAGTGCTCTTTATCTGTAGCCATTTGAAGGGTGGCTGTGGCCCTTTCTATGTAGTCGTTTTAGGGACGACTGAGACCCTTTTTATTTGTAGTTGATTTAGGGACAACTGTGACCATGTTATTCACTGCTCTCGCAAAATATGCATGAGCACTATCTTTATTTTTATTAGTAGCCAATTAAAGGGCGGCTGTGACCCTAATTTTTTTTTGTTTTTCTTTTTTTGAAAACGAAAATAATCAACAAAAATTATGTACATGCCCCTAGTGGCAAATCTGAAATTTCTAATTCAAAACATCTTCTAGAGAAGGACTCAGTTGATTGAGTCAAAATATGTCAATCGTGTCGACGCCCTGAATGGACCCTAAAACCAATGGATGACGTAGACAGTGATTTCTAATCTTGGCTTCTCAAGTTCCCCGGTTATTGCTCAATCTCGTCTGGGGATGCCCCATGGCTAGCAACTACCAGGTTAGGCTCGTCACATGCAGGATGAATGGCCTGGTCAATGAACACACATGGATGACGTGGAGTAGTCCGCATTGGGGCACATATATTGCGCGAGATAAATTTGGCATCTGACACAAGAATGGTTGACGAGCCAAGGGCCGTGCACGAGATGTTCTCTTCAGAGCTTTTATTTGGATGATTATCCGAGCTGCACAATGAGTAAGGAAAAAAATCAAATTTCGGGGAGAAAATTGATCACGACTTCTCTTACCTGGGTGTCTGACATCTTTAATGGAAATTTGCTCCATATGTGAATGGATCTGTTGCATGTCCTAATTTTCCTGCTCCATCTAGAAAACACAACTTGCATAAGTGGACAACTGGCGGAAAGTACATGCCCCTGAATCTCTGACGGAAGACACCAACATTAATGTTTTCTTTGCTTGACATTTCAAATGCTCATTGATCGGCACATTGAATCTTAACGGGATTCTCGGTGATCTCCTGAAATATGCCCAATCTCAATGGTAGATGCCACATGGTTACGCTGAACGGTTTAAATCTCACCGTAAAACAGATGTACGGCTTGGTTCGGGGACGCGTACGAATTCCACATATGGAAAGTGACATGTAAGTTTTTGGGGCAGTCATATTTCACGTGGTTGCGACCTCGTCGAAGTGGTCGTCTGATCTGAGCGTTGGATATCCCGAGTGCGCAGTTTGTTCTTCGTGCAACTAGATGGCTGCACGTTCTTTTTATGTTCCCCCATCTGGCTGACACCACTCGTATGTACCAGATACCTATCCAAGGGTACCTGAAAAGAGTGAATGAAAAATCAGTCTAGAGAATATGAGAAATCATGCATGATATTTTGAAAGCTCTAATGTCATACATTTCATAATTTTGATTAATTTCTGAAAAGGAATCAAAATTTATGATCTAAGGTGTTTTGCACTATCATGGAGTTTACTGAGTTTGCTGAGTGCACTATCTAGCTCGAACGCATGACAGATGCTTAAAACAAAGTTGTTTTCAAAAAGATTTTCTCATCCTTTGTTGAAACTTGAATAGTCGCACTCAACTGAGCGATTAGAATCAAAACTCCTATTTTTAAACGTTTGCTCATGCGAATGTTGAAATGACGATCTTGCCGAAAAAGTGCAATACACCTTAGATAAAGACGAATGAGACTTTGAGTTTTTTTTTTAAATGCTCATGCATACTCGAAAATTAAAGTTCAGCTGTTAAGAAAGTTACAATTTACAACAATTTACCTGAATGATACATATGGAATGTATGTACGAAATGAAAAATCCAGGTAAAGTTTTTTTTTTATAAAAGAAATGCATATGCGATTCATGTTTGGAACTAAAAGTTCAACAACTAAGAGAAGATTTACAATCTATCTAAAAAATCGTTTTTTCTAAAACAATGTCTATGAGATGTACATGAGATGAAAGTTGTAAAGTTAAGAAACTTACAGACTACCTAAAAAAAAATTTTGTTTTGTTTTTTTAAAGAGGGAAAAAAAAATCAATGCATCCTAGTTGCTCAAAATTAAAAAATCAGGTGAATTTTTTTTTTTTTTTTTTTTTTTTTTTTTTTTTTTTTTTTTTTTTAAAGAATGCATATGAGATGCACAAAAGTAAATACAAGATACAAACTTAAAAATAAAAGTTCTACAACTAAGAAAAATTACAATTTACCTGAAAGGTTTTTCCGAAAGTAATGCATATGAGATGCACGTCTTTTGATTAAAAATTCAGGTAAAAGAGTTTTTAAACAAAGAGCAATAAAACTAAGAGAGCTTACGATTTATCTAAATTTTTTTTTTTAAAAAATTAATGCATATTGGATGCATTATTAAAAAATAAAACAATTCAGGTAAAAAGTTTTTTTGAAATGATGCATGTGGAATGCACGTTCGAAATTAGAAGCTCTAATAGCTAAAGAGGAATCACAATTTATCCTAAAATGTTTTTTTCAAAGGCACCACATATGCGACGCACTAACCAAAATTACAACTTACCTGAAAAGTTTTTCATGTTTGGAAAGAAAACTTCTACAACTAAATGATTAATTACTAAGCTGAAAAAAAGTTTTTTTTTTTTTTTTTTTAAAATGCAATGAGATGAATGCATGAGAAATAAAAGTTAGACAAACAGTATTACTTACCTGATAACCTGAAAAAACACGGATAAAACACGACATGTTAGGGGGTAAAAAATGTGTGGCTTTGCTCTACAAGGTTCGTTCCACTGATAGGTTCCCGACAAGGTGGTTTCCTCTCCCCATCATAGGGATCACAGGACCTTCACAAGCGAGTGGAGTTGTTCTGAGTCGTTCCGGCGGCTCGGCCGCGCGGTCGTACCCTTACTAACTCTCCGGGGTTCCTAGTTGCCCTGGGTTTTAGGCATTTTGGTGATTATTCTTAAGTGGGGGTGTGAATTCAAATAATGCCACAAAAAAAAAATGTTAGTTGAAACTCTAAAAATATGTACCTGTCACACAAAAAACAAAGTTAGAATGGTGAAAATTATAAAATATAAAAAACTCAAAAAACATGGCAATAAGCGAATACAATGAGCCCGAACCCTCTAAATCATCCCCAGCAGAGTCGCCAAATTGTCGGACCTAAAATCTGACCTAAGGCGAATTACGTTTTGAAAACACGGATTTTGAAAGAGTCGCCACTAGTTAATAAAGGCTAACTAGAATCCTAAATTACCTATGTGAATAACGAATTAAACACATAGGTATACAATCAGTCTGCGATCAGAAATTCGTGTTCGGGGGTTCTATTACGAATTAAGAAAAATTATTTCCTAATTAAGCCCTTTCGGTACTTAATTAACCTATTTGCCAATTTAAAAATTAAAGCGCGCTTTTACGACGAATTAATCTATCGTAAAAAAAAAACTAAACTAATTTTTACGCGACACTATTACTAACGATAATATTGAGCATTAAAATATTATTAAGCATCTAAAACTCCTAATTACGTTAAAGTCTAAACGAAATTAAACATGCTCAAAATTATAACAAACAGTTACATGTCACATACATATGTACAATAGCACATGCTATCTAATTAATTTATATCTAACTATCCAATTAACATGGTACAATAATACCCATAATGATAATAACAATATATAATAATAATATCAGTAAATAATTAAATATATATAAATAAATAAATAAATAAATAAAAAAGCAGCAGCGGGACTACCTTCCAATCGCAGGGAGATGGCCACCAGGTCAGACGGGGCTAAGACGGCGAGCAGGACAGGGATCGGGACCACGATGACTCGGCGATTCCGGCGATGACTCAACGATTCCGGTCGGCAGGGGCGAGTAGAGGATGGCACAGCGGCGGGACGGCGACAGCAGGATGTGGCTGCTGGTGGCTCAGCGATTCCGGTCGGCAGGGGCGAGTAGAGGACGGCACAGCGGCGCGCGCGGAGGTCGACGGCAGAACGGAGGGGCAGCGGAATGGAAGTCGACAGCAGACCGGGCTTCCAGCGGTGATGGTGACAGCGACAGCAGGGGCTCCGGCGGACGAAGGGGGTCGCAGTCATGGCGAGTTGCGGTGGTCCCGGGTCAGATCTCGGAACTGGCTGACGACGAGAGTGTGGTGGCCGGGACCGTGTGGCCGGAGATTGGCGGTGGAATGGACGAGCGTGGTCACCGGCCGGTGTCTAGCAGCAGGAAGGATGATATGAAAGTTGCAGAGGACAGAGAGAGAGAGAGAGAGAGAGAGAGAGAGAGAGAGAGAGAGAGAGAGAGAGAGAGAGAGAGAGAGAGAGAGAGAGAGAGAGGAGGGTGAGAGGGTGATCGCCGGAACAGACCGAAGAGGCCGCCGGCGTGGCCGGAGGTGGCTGCCGGCATGGCCGGAAGGCCGGAGGTGGCTGTCGGGCGTGCCAAGAAGACGGCACAATGGACCAATAAAAAAAAGCTGAATTAATTAGGGTTAAGAACCTATGTAAGGTCTGAACTATCATCCATGTTAACGGGAGAGGTCTGAAATTTAAAAAGTTAATAACAGAGGTCTGAAATTTCTGGTTTGTTGATAACAGCGGTCTTCGTTAGTTTTTTCCGTTAAAACTAACGGAAGTTGGTCACATGCTTTGCATGTGACCGGAAATAAAATAAATTTCCAAAAATGCCCTTCTATCAAGTGTGCCCCCTCACATGCTTGGAGTGAAAAGACCAAAATGCCCTTGAAGCCACCACGGTACTCCGGCGACCACCAATCGTACTCCGGCGACCACCACCGTACTCCGGGACCACCACCAAGGCTCCGATTGGGCCAAAATCGGAGCCACCGGCCCCGATTGGACTCCGATCGGAGCCAAAAGAGCTCCGATCAGAGCCAAAAAGCTCCGATCGTAGCTTTGTGGCTCTGGTTGGAGCCACAGAGCTCCAGATCGGAACTTTGTGGCTCCGACGAGAGCCACAAAGCTCCGATCGGAGCTTTTTTGGCCCTGATCGGAGCTTTTTCGCTGAGGTGGTGGCCGGAGTCGGGTCGCTGGAGCCGAGGTGGTGGTCGTCGGAGTCGAAGTGGTGGTCGCCGGAGTCGGGTGGTGGTGGCCGGAGTCGGGTGGTTTTAATTTGACTTTAGGGGTAAAATTGTCATTTCACATTTCCTTAAATAAGATATTAAATAAAACAAAATATTAAAGGGGCAAAAATGTCATTTCACACAATTATGTTAAATTTAACCCTAAAAATGGACGGAAAACCTCAAATCAACAAAATTGAAATTTCAGACCTCTGTTATTAACTTTTTAAATTTCAGACCTCTCCCGTTAACATGGGTGATAGTTCAGACCTTTCATACCCAATTAATTAATTCACTAGAAGACGAAATAGCACGGTTTTTGAGAACTGATGTATTATTGTTGATTGTGATGTCTTTTTTACATGTAAAAGGACCCTATTTATAACTAAACTAGGACCCCTAAACTAGGAAAATAAAATCTGAAAAAATATGCATTTAATATTCCGAAAATATACATATATATTTATGTATTTCACCATAAATACACATAATATATTTTCTAAATATTTTACAATAAATAATGCATATACACTATCCTATTTTAAGCCAGTCCTATCTTTAGAAACTTCGCGTCCTTCCATATTTAAATACTTCCTTTTTTTGACGCGTGATATTTTGAACGTGCTACGCGCGGACCAAAATTAGGTGTTTACACCTTGCTAATGCCGCCATTTCATGGACGAGCTAGAAGCAAACCCGTGTCACGCTGTCGACGATGGGATCAGAATTCGTAGGTCTCTCTTAGAACACACAAGAAGCGGTCTGGCTGAAAAGGCTTCTTACTGCGCTGCTAGATGGTGACGTCGTGAGTAAACCTGTGAAGGTGTTCTCTGACAGTCAAGTAGCCATTGCGGCAGTAAAGAATCTGAAGTACCATAGTAGGACCAAACACATTGATGTGAAATACTTTTATGCTAAATATATGGTAGAAGACAATATAATCACTATGGAATACTTGTCTACTGATAATATGATTGCAGACCTATTAACTAAACCATTACGCGTATAACTGCTTGGATTGCGTAGGGTTTAGATATGGCATGTATCTGTGATAACATTTTGATAATTGGAAGTTACGTTTTTTTAGACGAAAGAATTGGAATTGATTTTATGATCTATCGACGTCATAATGTTTTGATTACATCGGATTTTCGGTATATAAACTAAGTCGTAGGAGGACGCAATCCTTTGCCAAAACTATGTCGAATGTGGGCCTTACCTCGTCACACAGGTACGGTCGTCTTGCGATGAAGGGAGGCCTCTACCAAGCAAGGCTGGGTAAGAATCAGGGGGATAAACTTGATTACGCAAAACAATCATCTAGTGTCGAAGTAACTCGACATGATCTTCGTTTTGCAGATCGACGTGATGAACTCCGTTCGTCATTAATCCACATTCTAGGCCAGATGAGAATCTACGATAGCATGATTTGACATATCCCATTCCTTTGAACTTAAACGTTCAGGTATGCTATCGACGCGTGCTTCATACTACGCGTGCCACGTTCGACCACGGGGTCACAGCTCGGTTGTGCTAGGAAAGGAATCCTCGTGATTCTGGCGGGCGCAAACTTCTTCACCTCGAGCGTGTGATTGATCCCGGGAGCCTTATGAAGAGGCACCTGAAGTATCCTCATAGACTCAGAACTCATACCTAAGGTTAGGCTCAATGCTCGCTTCCCGGCGTACGAGCGTAGTGTTGAACAAAAAGGCCGAGTGACCACGTCTATGGAAACCAGTTGGGTTTGAATAAGGGTATGAGCGATGGGGATGGTCAAGTTCACCTGTAATTTACCGACTCTTGTATTCACTAAGGTGGCCACCAACCAGATATTAGTTGAAGGTTGTGAATACTTGTACGGATGCCTTAGAGAAGTGTTCCTAAGTGGAAACTAGACAAATGGAGAATTATCAATTGACCTAGGATATAGCGCGACACTATATAAATGTGGTTTATAACAGGTTGATTGGAGTTGGAGGAAAGGGAATCAACGTTCCGCGGGCGCTACAACACTCCTAACAGATGAGTAGCACGATGCCCGTCGTGTCTGCCGGTCGCATGACGAACCTCGTATGAACAATTCGGAAGCAAGGACCAGATTGAAGGAGTGAAATGTTGATGCAGATTTGGATGACAATACATTAACAAGCACCCTCCCATTCCGGCGAGTGGGAGCTGTAAGCATATGGTGAGGGGCGCCGTAAATGGAAGCCCATTATATGTATATGTTACCTAAGTTAATTGGGTAAATGTCACATTAGGGTATTGGGCCAGACCCAAATCCCAATTGACATGAAAAGCCCAAAATATGGGCTTCCCTTATACATGGTCGGCTGAAATGTTAAGGTGGGTAAAGTGGACTTTTGTCCACTTTACTCCGCCTATAAATACATAGTGTTAGATGATTTTTAGGGTTAATCCTTAATCCTTCCTTGGAGTGTTATAGAGAGAAAAACCCTCCTCCCCACACTAAGTTTCGGCCGAACCATATTAACACCAAGGGTGTGCCAATTTGCCTTCAAGCAAACACTCCGGAGATCTGTCCCCTTGCCAAGAATCGATCAGAGGCTTTGCCGTGGAGAATATACCACGTAGGGCTTCCTTCACAAGAACCCCTATGGGTGCCGACCGGAGGATCGTGAACTCCCTCCTGCGAAGATCTTGGGTCTACGGATAACTGTAGAGGTATGTGCAAATCTTCTGCTGCGTAATTTCGATTATTAGCATGTACCTTGATTATATTTCCGTAGTGATTACTCCACGTAATACAACAATATATAATATAAAATTTACTACGATGAACCACAAAAAATATAATATAATGTATAAATATAAAGTAAATTAACAATACATTACTTACATAAATAGAGAATAAAAAAAAATTCTGCAGTTTGAATAGATAAATTTTTCAGTTATAAAATTTATGAAAATCTAAAAAATGAAAATCTCAAATCCAATTTAAACGATGCCGGACTTAAATTTTTTTGTTTGATTTTCTTATCCGCGTGGTGCGCGGGGTTAGCATCTAGTAGTATAAATTTGGCTCAGTCAACATTTTCTAATTTAATTAGAGCTCTATAAGTTTAGATAAAAATATTAATTGATTGCAAATTAACAAAAAAAATTACCTCCTAATTTGGTCTCTACGTAAAATAAAGAAACAAATATTTAACAGTTTATTTGTAAATCTAATAACTATACAATATTTATAAAATACTAAATAAGTTTTTAAATCATCTTTACAAATAATAATTTAAACAATGAAAACTTTGATACATTATAATAACAATTCCAAATTATAAACTCACGTCATTAATTCAAATGCATTATTTTAGTTTTTCTCCGTATAAATATTTTTGTTTATTATACCGTACTCTAATACTTAGAGTCTTATATATTTAATAATCACATTTTTTTAATGACAAATTTTCACCATCGGCCATTTGAGATTTTCAACTAAAGTATATTAACTATTGTGATAATAATTTATTATCTATCCATTGTATTAGAAATGTAATAATCATATATTTATTGGACCAAGTTTTTTATTATTATATATATATATATATATATATATATATATATATATATATATATATATATATATATATAATACATTGCAAAAATATATATTATAGTTAAAAATATAGTAGCATATTAATTCGACTGTTGATAAACTCGCTAGCTAAACGTAGGCATTTTGGTCAGTCATCATTTCCTTAATTTAGTTATTTTAGATTATGTATGTGTTAATTATCTCTTCACTATTTATTAGAAAAATGGTGAAAATATATTTTGAGTTCAACGGACCATTTGACCTGAAACAATAGGAAGCGACGTATCAAAATGGTGAGGTGTACGTCATAAAAGTTAATCGGAGCATTACACTAAATGAAGTGAAAATGGAGGTCATGAGCATTACGCGGTGTCGAGCTCCACGAGTGGAATTGATGTGGAGGTTGAATAGCGAAGATTATGCAGTTTCCGATGAATATGTTTGGCGGAGGATTATGGAAATATGTGTTGAAGATGTCTTTCTCACCGTCATCCCAATGTGGGATGAGGGTAGCAGTTATGGAGTCCAATGTGATTATGAAGTAGATGAATCAGAGCTAGAGGAAGTGAATGACCTGACAAGCCATATGTCAGGTTTAAGGTTACGTGGGGGAAATGCTGATGACGGTGACGGAGAATGCAGCAAGCCGAGGCGTACATGGAAGCAGGTAACACCGAGCAAGAAGGTGAGCAAATTACTGAAGTTGAGCCAGAGGAGGTCGACACTGAGGAAGAGCTTATTGAGGAAGTCAACGAGGCCAGTGAAGAAGCCAGCGAGTCACATGAAGAGTATTACCAGTACCCGCCTGAATTTACCTCAGGTGATGGGAAAAAGGGTTTGAGAGCAATGACCGGGATGTTCATGCTTCCTCATCCTCTCATGCGGTGGAATTTATAAAGGGGGATTGTTATGCAGATAAGAATGTTGTTAAGGTGGCCGTCAAAGAATGGCACATAAACAATGCACGACAGTGTTGCACCCCTTCATCCAACACAAAGTCTATTGCCTTTGAATGCATAGACAAATCATGTTCTTGGTACCTTCGCACATCAGTGGGGCAATTTAGATCATGGTACATCACGATGTTAGGGCCTCCACACTCATGTGTGAATGCTGAATCGATCACGCGTCATCGACATCTTGTTTGCGCGTTAAATGCCAATCATATATATCCTTACGTGTTGGAAAATGTCGGTGCTTCGATCAACTTCTTACAACAAGCTATGTTTGACAAATACACAGAGAGGCCAACGTACCGCAAGGTGTGGTACGCCAAATTTAACTTCATTGAGCGGATCTATGGAACTCACGAGAGTGCCGTTAATAGACTTCTACAATTGTTGACGTCTATAGCACATTACAATCCAGGTAAGGTGTTCGACTTCGACTGGCGTACCCAAACTGGGCAGGTGGCGACCTTCAGTAAATTTTTTTGGGCATACGCACCTTCAATAATCGGGTTTCCACATTGTCGACCATTGACGACACATATTTATATGAAAAGTATAGAGGAAAGCTTCTTGCAGCTGTGGCGTATGATGCTAACAATCAATTTTTCCACTGGCGTTCACATTGTGTGACAATGAGAGCACAGAAACTAGGACATGGTTTTTAAGGCGTCTGTACGATCACGTGACGATGGGATGCACGACCAGTTTGCATTATATCAGATCGTCATAGGGGTATAATACGCGTTGTGGATGATATCTTTCCCCAACCACATGCATTACACATGTATTGTGCTCGTCATCTTGCTAGCAACTTCAAACCTCACTTCAAAAATAAGAAGTTGAATGAGGTTTTTCAAGAGATGCTTTGGACTTCAAACAAGCATAAGTGTCTTACTGAACTTGAAAAGTGGCTAGAAGCGGATGATGGCGAATACAAGGATTTCATCGACAAAATGGGAAACATCAGCACGTGGGCGCTGTCTCATGATGGAGGTCTTCGGTTCGGTAATATGACGACGAATCATTCTGAGGTTTTCAACAAAGTGCTGAAGGGCGCATGGTCATTGCCGGTTACCGCGCTGGTTGAAGTAACATTCATGAGAATGAATACATATTGGGTTGATCGTACGATAGAAGCCCGTCGTGAGTTAACCTAAGGCCACACATTTCCAGCGAAAATTAGGACTAAGCTAAGTAAAGCTATCGAAGAATCGAGCTTCTTTACTGCTACACCGTTTGGTCACGGCGTACTTTTTCGCGTTTCGACTCATGACGGTCAAACATATGTTGTAAACCTTCATGAGAAAGAGTGTGAATGCGGGAGTGGAGGTTGTTCGGAAGCCCATGCAAACACGCCATATGTGCAATTAAACGGATTGATGCATGCGTCTTGTCATACAATATTGACAGTCAATTCAAGATAGAAAACATTATTAAGCCGTATGAATATACGTTTCAACCTTTACGTCAAGAGCATAATTGGCCAGTGTGGGACGGTCCAACCGTTATTGTTCATCCTCAAATTCTTATTTCACCAAGGGGGAGAAAAAGGGTGAGAATTCCCAACGAGATGGATACTAGCCAACCGTCTCGCCAACCGTCCAAGATGAATATATGCGGTAAATATGGTCAGGAAGGTCATAATAGAAGAAGTTGCAAATCCACTAGTTGATATGTATTAATTGCATCATAATGTACCTGTATCTTGTTTTTTTTTTTAATGTATTTCGAGACTGTTGGGTTCCATTAATGTCCGAACTTTAATTGCATTAATATCCGAACTTTCTCGATTAATTGTCGTTTATCTACAACTCCAAATGCAATGAAACTTGAAACTTATTTCTTTTATTACTTAACTAAAAATCTGTAATTTTTGTAATTTTTTTGGAGAATTTCGAAATTTAGAGTTTTTCAACCCTGAAAGAGCTACGACCCCCCTATAACGAAGTCTTTGGGCCAAATATCGATTTATACATGAAATTCAAAAAATTCTTAAAATATTACTATGAATTCTTACTTATTAGGTAAACCCATTGCCGCAAACGGTGACAAATTTGGAGTCTTGTAGAATATATACGACTCATGCAAACTTACACTAAAACGTCCATTAATATCCAAACTTTCTCGATTAATTGTCGTTTATCTACAACTCCAAATGAAATGAAACTTGATACTTATTTCTTTAATTACTTAACTAAAAATCTGTAGTTTTTGTAATTTTTTTGGAGAATTTCAAAATTTAGAGTTTTTCAACCCCGAAAGGGCTACGACCCCCCTAAGACGAAGTCTTTAGGCCAAATATCGATTTTTACATAAATTTCAAAAAAAATCTTAAAAAATTACTATGAATTCTTACTTATTAGGGAAATCCATTGCCGCAAATATCCATTAATTTCCGAACTTTCAAAATGCAACTGAAAATACGCAAATTTCAAATAAACATCAACACCAACTAACTACATGGAAGAAAATAAAAACCAACCAACTACATGTTTTACATCTAAGATAGAAAGAAAACTATTATTCATCTCGTTATGACGCCTTTAATTGCGGTTAACATCTCCCTCGCACGTTTCGAGACCAGTCTGAATTTTCGTAAAACGACTGTTGAGTAGGCTGAGTGAACGGCGGAGGCTGAGTTGCCTGTTCATTCAACAAAGTCTGGGTCAATATGTTATAAGGAGGAAGCTGACCACCTGGTCTATACGGCGATTAATGAAAACCCGGTCCATACGACGGTTGATTATTACTTGATCCAAACATCGGCAGAGGACCACCCAGTCCATACGATGGAAGACCATACAACGGAGTTCCATACGACCGAGGTCCATGCAACAGAGGTCCATACGACGGATGTCCATAAGACGGAGGTCCATGTGGATGTCCATAAGACGGCATCCCTACATACTGGCTAATTGGTGGTTGCTGCTGTTCAGGCTCGTCATCGTCAGGTGACAGCTCTGCACCCATTACTCGTTCAAACCGGGTATCATCACCAGTGTGTATGTACATGCCACGAATTTCGTCTACTATGCAGTCAAGATATTTTTTCATATTGGGTGGCACTATGGGCTCTAATTTCTTTGACTTCATCAATATTGTATCCAGACCACGCATCTGACAACATAATCATAGTTAGAATGAATGACTAACTTATAAATACCTCTCAAATATAGTAATAAACGGTGTGTAACAAATATTTACCATCAGAACTTCGTTGTTTCCACTAGCCTGAAAATAGGCATGTGGTATGACCTCTTCCTGTTCCTCTTCTTCTTCAGCTTCTTGAAATTGTTATATCCAACCATCGTGACAGTACATGGAGCATACCATCTCTCGTAGTCCCATTCAGACACGCCAATGGGGTCATACTGCTGCAAATGATTGTGGCGGTTGTTTCACTTCTGGATGTGTACATCGTGCTCAACGTACTAAGGATTCGATGACATCTTCTTCCATTCGTCGCACTTGTAGAGAGCACCCCATTCATTACGGTCTTCCAATTGATCTGGGGGAATTGGTTGTGCTAATCCAAATTGTCGATACACCCTCTCGGGAAGTTGATACTCCACGCATTTGAAATGGATAAGTGGCAGACTAATCTTTGCCAAATCCCAATCGTTCAAGCAAACTTGTGGCACCATGGCTTGCAAATCTTGTGTCCACGGGTCCCAGGTAATCTGAAAAATAACATTATTATTACATTAAATAAAGTAACAACAATTAATTTAAAAAAAAAAACGATAATTATTTTTACCGCTGCATCTGTCATTGGCTTAAATGCATCCCGATAGTAGTAATGATTCAAGCGATTACTGACACTCGACCGCTCTTCGAAGATGTCCAATGGCAGCCGACTGGTTTTCCATGTGAACGGGGCTTCAACCGGTCCCGATATTGGTGTCCGGAAGATTAGGTTTGTTGATTTCTGACGTCTGAAATTTGAGATTTGATTAAAATTGGTGTTTGGAAGATTATGTTTGTCGATTTCTGATGTCTGAAATTTGAGGTTTGATTAAAATTGTTGTATGTAAGTTTAGGTTTGTTGATTTCTGATGTCTGGAAATTTGAGATTTGATTAAAATTAGTGTCTGGAAGATTAGGTTTGTTGATTTCTGATGTCTGAAATTTGAGTTTTGATTAAAATTGGTGTATGTAAGTTTAGGTTGTTGATTTCTGATGTCTGGAAATTTGAGATTTGATTATAATTGATGTCTGTAAGTTTAGGTTTGTTGAATTCTGATGTCTGAAAACTGAGATACTGATTACAACTGGTGTCTGCAAGAAAACGGGGAGCATGGGGATGAACTACACAGGACGGATAGAAGTTTGTCTGAAGATGTTCATACGGATGGAAACCTATCACATGCTCCTTAGGATGAAGAGGTTGATGAGTTGATGTTTTTGGATGAGATGGATGGAGACCATAGTGATGATGCACCTGAGGAATTGCTCCACAACAACATGAGTCTCGCTTCTTATGCAATTTCTGATGAAGATGAAGTTGTTAGTCATACTCGGTTCACTGAGTACAATGACAGTTTAGATGCCAATGCCCCCCTCCTCCCACCAGACTTGAGGATCGGTCTTCTATTCCCGAACGCGGAAGCATTTTGACAGGCGCATGCTGAGCATAGTATAGCCCACAGATACGCGTACAGGTTTCAGAACAATAATAAGGGTAAGGTGGACGCTGTCTGTAAGAAGAAATGTGGCTAGAGGATCTATACTTCGAAGGTTCAGAATGAGGAATGTCTGCAGGTACAATACTATGCTTAACCTTGTTGTTGTGCAAGTTGATGCTTTTCCAGCATAAGTATGTTGGTTTTGACTCGTTTGTTTTGGTTAAGCAAACTTCAGGTGAAGACTTTCGACAATAAGCACAAGAAACATTGCCTTGTCCTTAGGACAAGACATATCAACAAGAAATGGTTAGTTAAACAATATCTGGAGAAGTATAGAGAGCAGATGCTTAACACCGGGTACATTGTCCAGGAGCTTGCGAAAGACAAACATTTCGACGTAAGTCGATTCACTGTACGCAACGCTTGCAAGAGGATGGACGAAATAATACTAGGCGAGAGGGAGAGGCAATTTGGTATGCTTTGGGATTACGCTGTTGCAGTCTTGACGGCCAATCGACGAAGTACAGTGGGAGTTTCTATGAAAAATGGGAGATTCCTCCAATTTTACATGTGCTTAGAGGCTTGTAAGACCGGGTTCCGTGGGTGCAGACCTTTCTTTGGTCTAGACGGGTGTCACCTGAAGGGTGCGAAGAATGGTCAGATTCTCACCACCGTGGGACATGATGCAAATCATGGTATTTCCCAATTGCTGTTGCTTGGGTAGAGGTGGAGACGTATGACTCCTGTGTGTGCTTCATTGAATGACTCAAAAATGACATTGGCACAGGTCCAGAAGGAAAGAGCTGGGTTATAATGTCAGACAGACAGAAGGTAAGAGCTTTGTTGATATTTGAGGTTGTTATTTCAGCTTTGCAGATTTCTAATGTTTGAAAATCTGAGATATGTTTTAAAATTGGTGTATGGGCAGTTTAGGGTTTGTTGATTTTTTATGTCTGAAATTTGAGATTTGATTAAAATTAGTGTCTGGAAGATCAAGTTTGTTGATATTTGATGTCTGAAATTTGAGATATTGATTAATATTGATGTCTGAACTTTTGCTAATTTCTAAAGTCTGAAAATTAGGGTTTTGTTGAATGTTGTCGAAGGGCCGAGTCAATGTCGTTGCAGTAACTTTTCCATATTCGGAACATAGGAGATGTGTCCGACACATCCATGAAAATATAAAGGCCGAAGGATGGAAGGGAGTTGCCATCAAAGACCATGTCTACGGAGCTACTTCTGCTTGTATCGTTCATAAGCATCAGGAGCACATGGAGGCTTTGAGGAGATTGAACCTGAATGCTTTTAACTACCTAAATCAAATACCCCGTGAACAATGGGCAAGGTGTTACTTCCCCGAATGGTCTAAGGCTGATAACATCTTGAACAACCTCAACGAGAGCTGGAACAATGTTATAAAGGATGCGATGAGCACAACCGATTATCTCAGCCTTCGAATTCATTCGGCGGAAATTGATGAAGCAGTTCCAATTTAAGAGGGAGGACACCAGAAAATGGAGAGGGAGGTTGGGTCCAAACATCTTGAAGAAGATAAGGCGAGGGGCGTCTGTGGCAATGTCTTTCAACATGACCTATTTAGGTGACCATCACTATGAAGTGGAATATGCAGGAAGTGTCTATGCTGTTAATCTAGAGGATTTGGAATGCACCTGCCGGCAATATCAAATTACTGGTCTCCCCTGTGGCCACGCATTGATATGTACGTGTGAAGAATCCATACCACTATCCACATTTGTTCATCCAAGTTTGACCAAGGAGGTCATGTTGAGGTCATATGAACGGGTCGTGTATTTTGTGCCAAGTGAGGAGTTCTGGAAACCTCAAAACAACCAGCCAATCTTGCCTCCAAAGTTTAAAAGACATTCTGGGAAACCCCGAAAGATCCGGAAAAGGCCTAGCCACGAGGCTGGGACTTCAAGACTAAGGAGGACTTACAAGATAAAGTGCTCAATTTGTAAAAGAGGAGAGCACAACCGAAGAGGATGCCCTTTAAATCCCGCGAGATAGGTCTGTTAATGTTTCAAAAATGATATTCATTCAGATACTTTACATTCAACGATTAACTATCCAAATTTTTCAATGACTTAAAATAATGTGAATGCTGCTGTGGATGGGGTGACTGAAAAGGGGGCCTCTGCTGCTGTGGAGGGTGCATCTGCTGCTGTGAAGACGGCGAATGTTGTTGTTGATGAGGTAGTTTCCATTGGTAGATTTTATTTTAGTTGCAATGGAAATACTGAGAATGTTGGTTTATCAGGGTGATTCTGATTGGTTGGCATCACCTTGGGATAATCCAGGTGTCGCTGAATCTAGGAAAACGAAAGCCGCTAAGCACACTTCGGTATGTATTGTTCTTTGGCAAGCAGTTACGTTGATTTTATGAATTCTGGGTTTTAAGAACTGTTGATATTTGATGTCTGAGTTTTAGAGCATTGTACATATTTGATGTTTGAGTTTTAGTGCAGTGTTGATATTTGATGTCTGTTGGTATTTCATGTATGGGTTAACATGGCAGTCCAAGAAAATAACGAAAAGAAAAAGACGTGATGTATTTGTGGCGGCCCGAGACACACACATGAAATACATCACGTCCTTTTCTTTTCGTCATTTTCTTGGACTGTCATGTTAACCCATACATGAAATACCAACAGACATCAAATATCAACACTGCTCTAAAACTCAAACATCAAATATGTACAATGCTCTAAAACTCAGACATCAGATATCAACAGCTCTGTTAACTGGGACATCAAATATCAACAGTTCTTAAAACCCAGAAATCATAAAATCAACGTAACTGCTTGCCAAAGACCAATACATACCGAGGTGTGCTTAGCGGCTTTCGTTTTCCAAGATTCAGCGACACCTGGATTATCCCAAGGTGATGCCAACCAATCAGAATCACCCTGAAAAACCAACATTCTCAGTTTTTCCATTGCAACTAGAATAAAATCTACCAATGGAAACTACTTCATCAACAACAACATTCGACGTCTTCACAGCAGCAGATACACCCTCCACAACAGCAGAGGCCGCCTCCACAGCAGCAGAGGCCCCCTTTTCAATCACCCCATCCACAGCAGCATTCACATTATTCTAAGTCATTGAAAAATTTGGAAAGTTAATCGTTGAATGTAAAGTATCTGAATGAATATCATTTTTGAAACATTAACAAACCAGTCTCGCGGGATTTAAAGGGCATCCTCTTCGGTTGTGCTCTCCTCTTTTACAAATTGAGCACTTTATCTTGTAAGTCCTCATTAGTCTTGAAGTCCCAACCTCGTGGCTAGACCTTTTCCGGATCTTTCGGGGTTTCCCAGAATGTCTTTTAAACTTTGGAGGCAAGATTGGCTGGTTGTTTTGAGGTTTCCAGAACTCCTCACTTGGCACAGGATACACGACCCGTTCATATGACCTCAACATGGCCTCCTTGGTCAAACTTGGATGAACAAATGTGGATAGTGGTATGGATTCTTCACACGTACATATCAATGCGTGGCCACAGGTGAGACCAGTAATCTGATATTGCCGGCAGGTGCATTCCAAACCCTCTAGATTAACAGCATAGAAACTTCCTGCATATTCCACTTCATAGTGATGGTCACCTAAATAGGTCATGTTGAAAGACATTGCCACAGACGCCCCTCGACTTATCTTCTTCAAGATGTTTGGACCCAACCTCCCTCTCCATTTTCTGGTGTCCTCCCTCTTAAATTGGAACTGCTTCATCAATTTCCGCCGAATGAATTCGAAGGCTGAGATAATCGGTTGTGCTCATCGCATCCTTTATAACATTGTTCCAGCTCTCGTTGAGGTTGTTCAAGATGTTATCAGCCTTAGACCATTTCGGGAAGTAACACCTTGCACATTGTTCACGGGGTATTTGATTTAGGTAGTTAAAAGCATTTAGGTTCAATCTCCTCGAAGCTTCCATGTGCTCCCGATGCTTATGAACGATACAAGCAGAAGTAGCTCCGTAGACATGGTCTTTGATGGCAACTCCCTTCCATCCTTCGGCCTTTATATTTTCATGGATGTGTCGGACACATCTACTATGTTCCGAATATAGAAAAGTTACTGCAACGGCATTGACTCGACCCTTCGACAACATTCAACAAAACCCCAATTTTCAGACTTTGGAAATTAGCAAAAGTTCAGACATCAATATTAATTAATATCTCAAATTTCAGACATCAGATATCAACAAACTTGATCTTCCAGACACTAGTTTTAATCAAATCTAAAATTTCAGACATAAAAAATCAACAAACCCTAAACTGCCCATACACCAATTTTAAAACATATCTCAGATTTTCAAACATTAGAAATCTGCAAAGCTGAAATAAGAACCTCAAATATCAACAAAGCTGAAATATCTTACCTTCTGCTTGTTTGACATTATAACCCAGCTCTTTCCTTCTGGACCTGTGTCAATGTCATTTTTGAGTCATTCAAGGAATCACACAGAGGAGTCATACGTCTCCACCTCTAAACAAGCAACAGCAATTGGGAAATACCATGATTTGCATCATGTCCCACGGTGGTGAGAATTTGACCATTCTTCGCACCCTTCAGGTGACACCCATCTAGACCAAAGAAAGGTCTACACCCACGGAACCCGGTCTTACAAGCCTCTAAGCACATGTAAAATCGGAGGAATCTCCCATTTTTCATAGAAACTCCCACTGTACTTCGTCGATTGGCTGTCAAGACCGCAACAACGTATTCCCAAAGCATACCAAATTGCCTCTCCCTCTCGCCTAGTATTATTTCGTCCATCCTCTTGCAAGCGTTGCGTACAGTGAATCGACTTACGTCGAAATGTTTGTCTTTCGCAAGCTCCTGGACAATGTACCCGGTGTTAAGCATCTGCTCTCTATACTTCTCCAGATATTGTTTAACTAACCATTTCTTGATGATATGTCTTGTCCTAAGGACAAGGCAATGTTTCTTGTGCTTATTGTTGAAAGTCTTCACCTGAAAGTTTGCACAACCAAAACAAACGAGTCAAAACCAACATATTTAAACTGGAAAAGCATGAACTTGCACAGCAACAAGGTTAAACATAGTATTGTACCTGCAGAAATTCCTCATTCTGAAACTTCGAAGTATAGATCCTCTAGCCACATTCTTCTTACAGACAGCGTCCACCTTACCCTTATTATTGTTCTGAAACATGTACGTGTATCCGTGGGCTATACTATGCTCAGCATGCGCCTGTCAAAATGCTTCCGCGTTCGGGAATAGAAGACCGATCCTCAAGTCTGGTGGGAGGAGGGGGCATTGGCATCTAAATTGTCCTTGTACTCAATGAACCGATTATGACTAACAACTTCATCTTCATCGGAAATTGCATAAGAAGCGAGACTCATGCTGTTGTGGAGCAACTCCTCAGGTGCATCTTCACTATGGTCTCCATCCATCTCATCCAACAACATCAACTCATCAACCTCTTCATCCTAAGGAGCATGTGATAGGTTTCCATCTGCAGAACAACATTTGAACAGTCATACGTTAAACCTACATAATACAACATTACTAATAAGCTAAAGAGAGAACACTAACCTTCAGTATTCCCGTCTTCTCTCGTAACCTTTCTATTCCAAGCTGCGGTGGCCTTCCTCCTTTCTACATCATTCGCGTTCTCCACATGTGTTGTATCTTCGACAACTTTATGCCATATTTCGGTATGAGCATCTTCAGACAAACTTCCATCCGTGATGTGTAGGTCATCCCCATCTCTAGGCTCCCCGTTTTCATCGGAGACACTACAGTCGGAGGAAGGAATACAGTCATCATGCTCTTCTTATTCTTCTTCTTCTTCTACTACTCCGGTGTCACCTTCCTCATCTATGTGTGGGGATGAATCGACATTGCAGACACCAGTTGTAATCAGTATCTCAGTTTTCAGACATCAAAATTCAACAAACCTAAACTTACAGACATCAATTATAATCAAATCTCAAATTTCCAGACATCCGAAATCAACAAACCTAAACTTACATAAACCAATTTTAATCAAATCTCAAATTTCAGACATCAGATATCAGCAAACATAATTTTTCAGACACCAATTTTAATCAAATCTCAAATTTCAGACATCAGAAATCAACAAACCTAATCTTCCGGACACCAATTTTCAGACATCAGAAATCGACAAACCTAATCTTCCAGACGCCATTTGTAATCAATATCTCATTTTTCAGACATCAGAAATCAACAAACCATAACTTCGAGACACACCAATTTTAATCAATATCTCAACTACCTCATCAATCAACAACCCTAAACTGTCCAGACACCAATTTTAAAACATATCTAGGATTTTCAAACATTAGAAATCTGCAAACTCATAATATCTTAACTTCTTTATTGGTGGAAGCCTTCTCATCTGTGTGTGGGGATGAATTGACATGAATGGGAGATTTAGTCTCCTCAACATCTCTTTCTGCTGCCACTTCTCCATCTTTATTTGTGCGTGGGGATGAATCGACATGGATGGGAACTTCGGTCTCCTCAACATCTCTTTAAAAATGTAACAATTTCAAACTTTAATTAACAATTTCTTCTTAAAGTTTCAACTTTCAACTTCTTCAAGTTTCAGTTTTTCATCTTACTTTGGATCCGAAATCTCCTAAGTAGTACTTAACTACAATTATTCACCTACTTTTAACAAATCATCCATGCAAAATCTTAACTTTATACAAATTTAAGTTCAATTTCAGAAAATCTACAAACACACAACTGATACAAACAAAAAAGGGTAAAAATCACTTACCATAAGATGAATCCATCTTACTGAACCCGAAAATTGGTCCTCCACTATGTCTATAGTGGCGTCACCTTCCAGCCCTTGTCTTCCTGTCACCTTCCCCGCCTGGCCGTACGGAAACCGCACGTTTTCTTCGCCGGAGAACCCTCCAAGTCGCCGTCGCACCAAACCCTAGTTTTGGGTTCTTCAGTTTTTTTGGAGAGAAATTAGGATTAGAGTGAAAGGGGAAGTTTTTGGATCTTTAATCTGAAGTGACAGCAATTAGAAGATGAAGAGATACTTGTTTCAATTTGATGCCCAGGAGGGGTATTTTCGACTTTTCATCTCGGTACGCGACAAGCACACAGGTGATGGAGGGCAATTTTGGGATTACATTTTTAAGTGGGTCACGTTTTTGGCACGTGACCTAATTCCATCACATTTAACTGGAAAAATTGACGGAGACGGAGACCTTTTATATCAACAAAACTGAAACATCAGACCTTTTATATTAACTTTTGAAACTTCAGACCTCAACGGTTAACATGAGCTATTATTCAGACATTTCATAGATTATTGACCCTTTTCCAAATGATGTACCCCAACTGTTCTGAATTTTGAAGTATTCTAGCAATTCTCCATCTTGCAATCTCTCTCCATGACCTACTACGACTACGGCGTAGGCTGTATTCTTATCAGTATGTACCTTCATGATCAAGTCTTCTTCATTTTTCTCCATTCGTGTCCACAGTTGGTTAGTTACAAATATATTTGCAACAAAATGACCATTTCTCATTAGCTTATCTGTCATCGCCTCTTTTTCACTACTAAGTTGTTTAAATCCACTTTGTAGAGAGCGGCTCTGCATATATATATTTAATTTCAAAAATTAAAAACATTTGAAACTATAACGGCATATAAATTTGGGATCTAAAATCATAGTTCTAGTAGCTTGGGCATATAGTTGGCATGCAATTAGATCAATAACCAATCGATATATGTTTGTTACCTCGCACGGTTCACTTGGGTTTAGGCCTGTCAATTTTACCCGTGACCCGCAAATGACCCGTCCACGGGTCGGGTCCGGGTATATCTAGTCATGCTAACGGGTCATTTACGGGTTGACCCGTAAATGACCCGTTGAGAGCGGGCCGGGTACGGGTTTATAGTTAGAACCTGTACCCGGCCCGTGACCCGTTAAAATAATGAAATCAAGTCTTTTTTTTTGTGCCAAATAATGTCATAATGATAAGTTAAACAATGATCATCAAAATTAAAGCATCCGAATAAGTACAGATCCATCAAATATGGTATTGGAGGTCAAGTTACATATACCATAATATAATTTGTATATACGGTTTTGTGGTCCTAAATAACTAAGACTAAGTATATGATATAATATAATAATGGTAGATATATATAGAACGACATGAACAGCAAGATCGATTGGTTGAAGAGCTGGAAGAAGGTGTCTATATACGGCTCCAGTGGTTCAATACGTCACCAATTCATACTATACTGCACTGCTGCCGTGTGCAAAAGTGCAAGGTTGATCCGGGTCACGGGTCAACACGGGTCAACCCGTGACCCGGGTGCCCGGGTACGGGTTTGGTCAAACTGACCCGTGATAACCCCGGGTCAATCACGGGCCGGGTCGTTTGTGACCCGCGGGTCCCGGGTCACGGGTCACGCGTTGTGACCCGTTGACAGGCCTACTTGGGTTGGGTTATGCGTTAAATCTAATTTCCGGTAATGAGTTTTTTCGGGTATTCCACCAGAAACTTTTGGATAACGTTATTCGTAAAAAACAGTGCATTTGGAATATCAACCTGGAATATTTTCGGAGCCCAATCCAAAAGAAATTTGGGAGGGGTGAAAGAGATCTCGGTGCTTTCCATCAATGATATGCATCTTATATTCGGTAACAACTGTAAATGCAAACATAACACAAGTGTCAGCAATACAAAAAAAAAAAATAAAAAAAATCACAATGTGTTAGCACCTAATTATTATTTTTTGAAAGTGTCATTATCTAATATAGTTAAACCTTATAGAGCTTCAGGTGCATTCACCAACATAGGTGCGTTCGCTTACATGTGTGATCATTAAGCAACATGTAGAAACGTATGGGTGCATTGAGCTAATTAACTTTTAATTAAATTATATTTCATTAGATATAGGCATGCATAAAATAATAATAACTTTGTGCAGTTCTAGTCCCTAATCTTAGGAGGAGGTTTTAGACTGACACTCTAATCATGTAGTTATTGGAGTGATAAACCAAAAAAATCTAATATAAAAAGGGATTTTTTTATAACTTTTAAAGAAGAAAAAAAATATTTTTTATTCCTATAAGAGCATCCACAGTGGTTTTACATAAATTGTATTCTTTAAAGTTGCCACGTAAACATTTATGTACACTTTAAGTAATACGTAAATTTAAAACACACGTAAAAAATATTTTCTCTGCAATCGTATTACTTAAACATATTCCTTAAATATATTTTATTATTAAATTTTCCAACAACCACCAATAAGATATTAGCATTAATTATAAAATGAATTAATTTATAATAAAAAATTGGTTACGTAATACATAGTGCATTACTTAAATTTAAGGAATGCTTTATGTAAAAACATAAATTTACGTGCGGGACCCATCTTTAAGGAATGCTATGTAAAACCACTGTAGATAGTTTTTGTTGCTTTACTTAAATAAACATGTAGGACCCACGTTTACGTAATCTTTACGTAGTACCATTGTGGATGCTCTAAAAAGTATTTATTTTAAAATGTTCATGTTATATAAATTGCAATGTTTATCATACAAGGGTCTGTTTTTTAATAAAATATTTTAAATAAAAATCAAACAAAAAAATAAATAAACAATTTTAAAAAAAATTAAAATTATAATAATTATATGGATTAAGGAACTTACAAATGTACATTTTCTTCTCATTCCATCTTCGGTTTCCTGAAGCACAAAACCAAACAAAACAATTATTTGAGTTAAAAACAGAGAAATATTAGACAGTCGAAAGAAAAATTAATCCCAATCCCCGGTGAAATATCAAATGGCCGGCAAAACATTAGACATCCGAAGAAATGTTATATGGCCGGAGAAATATCAGTCGCTACCATGGTGACATCGATTTTCCATTTGGACAGAGAAGACAAACGAGACATTTTATACACTACTGTTGTCTCTGAAAAAAAGTTAAAATATGAAGTTTTGAAACCAGTAAGTGTTAGGATTGATTCTCTCAACACTCACAAACGGATTAAATGAAAGCAATAAAAAACACAAGATTTAACGTGGCTCGGTCAACGCGACATACATCCAAGGGCAAAGGAGGAGCACCAATTCACTAGCAAAATCAACACCATAGGACTACAAGACGAGACCACATAGAGCACTCACTCTCACATTACATGTAGAGACCTATTACACACGCTCTAACCCACAAAAAAGAACTCTCGTACAATACTCAAACCCTCACATGAGACTCACGCCCGATTTCTTTCAGTTGATTTCCCTGAGCCCTCTCAGCAAGCTCTATTGATTAATTGAAAAACCCAAGATTTAAGAAGACTCTCTCTCTCGCATGGCAGCTTTTCCTAAGGAGCCTATTACATATATATATAGACTTGGTCCACCGCCTTAAAGTCTATCTATATAATAATAATAATAATAATAATAATAATAATAATAAGGGTTAAAGGTACTTTTCATACCACATGTTTGGCCGAATGTGGCTTTTAGTACCGGATGTTTGGTTTTGTATACTTTTGGTACCAAACGTTTGAAAAAATGTGGTTTTTGGTACTTCCGTTAGTTGGCCGTTAGTTTTTTCCGTTAAGTGACATGTGCAAGTCACGTGACCGACCCTAAACTTTCGATTTTGTTCAATTTAGTCCCTCAAATATATTTATAACTTTTAATTTGTTTAATTTAGTCCAGAAACTTCAAAATCAATTCCAATTGAATCATCGAACCCAACTGACCTAGCCGTACCTAGCCTAGGGCTAGGTCCGAACTTGGGTCGGGGTCGCCGGGCCCAGCCGACCCTGACCCAGGGTCGGACCTAGCCCTAGGCTAGGTCCGGCTAGGTCAATTGGGACCTAGCCCAAATTCGACCCAAATTGGGCTAGGTCCCAATTAACCTAGCCGGACCTAGCCTAGGGCTAGGTCCGACCCTGGGTCAGGGTCGGCTGGGCCCGGCGACCCCAACCCAGGTTCGGACCTAGCCCTAGGCTAGGTCCGGCTAGGTCAATTGGGTTCGATGATTCAATTGGAATTGATTTTGAAGTTTTGGAACTAAATTAAACAAATTAAAAGTTATAAATATATTTGAGGGACTAAATTGAACAAAATCAAAAGTTTAGTGTCGGTCACGTGACTTGCACATGTCACTTAACGGAAAAAACTAACGGATGTACCAAAAGCCACATTTTTTCAAACGTTTGGTACCAAAAGTATACAAAATCAAACATCCGGTACTAAAAGCCACATTCGGCCAAACATGTGGTATGAAAAGTACCTTTAACTCTAATAATAATCGACCAATATATAATCCCTTCTCTGCCTATATATATATATACATATATAATATATAGTTAATTTGCTACCTAAAATAGCTAATGGGCTAACTAGACCAAATCAAGACAAATCCCAACCCTAAGTTACAAGAACACTAGAAGTAAGTCTACTGGTTTTAGCTAAACAAATGAACTCTACTGATATTTTATAAAATTTTGTCGTTAAGAAAAATTGAAGAAAATTTAGAAAACCATTAAGTTACAAGAACCCACAAGAATCATACAAGTTAGTCTACTAATTTTAGCTAAATAAAGAACTCTACTGATATTTCGCCCTATAGATACTCATCCGGCGTGTGATAGTTCGTCGCCGGAAAATTTTGTTTGCCGACAAAATATCATACAACCAAAGTAATTTCAGTGTGGATGCCGATTATCCAGTCACACGAAGAAGAAAATCAAGACATGTTCCTATGTAGACATTTGTATAAACTTCAGTTGTCTTTCAATGAAAAGTTGAAGAAGAAGTTTTGAAAAACGTTAAGTTACAAGAACTCTAGAAGTAAGTAAATGGATTTTAACTAAAAAAAAGAACTCTACTGATATTAATTTATAAACTTTTGTCGTCTTAAAGAAAAATTGAAGAAAATTTGAAATTCATTAAGTTATAAAAACCCACAAGGAACTTTAGAAGAAAGTGTAATAATTTTAGCTAAAGAAAGAATATTTCTGATATTTCGCTTCTACAGGTACTCAGCCGGCCTTTGTAGTCGTCGAAGAAAAAGTGGTTACCGGAAAATTATCGAACGGCCGCGAAATATCAGACTGGTAGAAAATTCAGCATGGCGGCCGGTTTTCCATTCTGACGGAGAAGAAAGTCAAGACATTTTATAAACTTTGATTCTCCGAAAAAAAAGTTGAAGAAGTTTAGATAATCATTAAGTTACAAGAGCCCACAAGAACCCCAGAAGTAAACTAATTTTAGCTATAAAAAACTCTACTGATATTTTATAAACTTCTTTCGTCTCCAAGAAAAAGTTGAAGAAGAAGTTTTGAAAACTTACAAGAAACTAAAAGAAACTATAGAAGCAAGTCTAATAATCTTAGCTAAAGAAAGATTTTTTCTGATATTTCACTCATATAGGTACTCATCCGGCCTTTGAAGTTTGCCGGAGAAAAAGTAATCGCCGGAGAAGTAAGGCGGCCGATTTTCAAGGTGGACGGAGTCGACGGCCAAGACAATTTTCTCCGGCGAAATTTTATAAATTTTCGTGTCTTTAAGAAAAAATTGAAGTTTTGAAAACCAATAAACTAAAAGAACCCTAGAAGTAAGTTTCTTGATTTTGGCTAAAGAATAAAGTTTAATGATTTTGCTTACCTTGAACTTTCAAAAAAGTAAGCTTAGTTCAAGGTGGATTCCAGTTTCCTGGCCGAAGATGGATCTGTGCGGTAGCCTTTTTGGAGAGGATGGTCTATACAGAGAAGGGCAGATACTTGTACTGGCTCAGGATAGTCATTCTCCTACTCAACATTACCATAAAATTCCTCTTTTGGCTGATAGGTTTCACTTCCACGATGACAAACCATGTGTTGTGCGCGTTGTGCAATTTCACTATGTTATATCTTAGTGTAGAAGCTTGAACATTGAAATTTTGTACAAGTACATCATCAACATATTCATCCCCGTATTCCACATCATCATACCTCTTGGTAGTCCGAAATTTTCATGATATTTTTAAGAAATTTGATGTTCATTTTCTTCATGAAAAGGTAATATTTATTAAAATCAAACATGGATTGTATATCTTATTAAAATTTGATCTTAAAATTTGACCACTTGTTCCCAAATTTGTGTTTTTGACCGAAACCCTAGGTGAATTACAATGTACAATTTTTAATTTTAGACACCAAGGTACAAAATTTCGGTCGAATAGTTTAATAATATTGTTTAACATATTTTAATTTTTATTCTAGGTAACAATATATCTATAATTGGGAACATTATGATAGATTTACATTAATATATATAATATATATATAACTATCAATATATCTAAATATTTAAATAGGTTAAAGATAATATTGATAGGTTATAGTTACCTAAAAGATTGAGAAAATATATTGTTAATATATGTTTCCCTATTTAAGATATTAACAATAAGTAATATATATATATATATATTTATTTATTGCCAAGATTCTATATTTAAGATTAAATCAATCAACAATAAATATATATATATATATATATATATATATATATATATATATATATTATTTATATTGGAAATTATTTTTTTTAGTTAATGTTACTTAGTGGCTAAGTTAAATATTTTTGGACTTTAAAACCCTACTTGGGCCACAAGTAAACATTTCGGCCCAACCTTTTATATATTAATTATTGGACCGGTCCAATATGTCAAACCGAGACTAATAAAAAGCGAACCGGATTTTCTCAATCGGTTCGACCTAATTAGGACGGGTCGGACCGATGTAACTAAGTGGATTTAACCGATCCAGTTATGTGTGTTGAACCGAACCGAACCCTATTTTTATTAGACCGGTTCGGACCGAACCATATTTTAAAATTAAAACCGAACCGGATTTTACCGGACCGGACCTGAACCAAATTTTCTGGACTGAATTGCATTTGTTTATTATTCAATATATATTAATGCATGATTAGAAATGTTGTCTTGACTGAGTCAAGCTAGCTGGATATTGCATATTGTGGGCTGAACCCTGGTTAAATAAATGGAATGCGCACTAGGATAGACATGCTGTGTTGGTTGGAAATGCCTAGGATTCATGTCTAGAATGCTGCATGATTGAATATAAGCATGAATTGCAAATCAGCCATAATGTTTAAAATTATTTTAATATCGAAAACCAGTCGCCAAATGTGTATGATGAATGTGAATGTTACATGTTTGACACGTATGCTAAAATATTGAGGATGTAGCTGCATTTGATAATTTACTTGGAAGTATAATTATGTATGCAAGCATGAATTCCTCGGAACATTAGACGCATGACGCGTAAGCATGAGTGTGGTTTATGTGATGAATGTTACTGGCGTATGATAATTTACGTTGATGGTAGAATTATATATGCATGAGTGAATTCATCGGAATATTTTTCCAAAATAAAAGGGCCTTGGGAGAGCCAAAATCGGGTATGCTTGTTTTAAAATTCTCGTTCCGGTAATTTGTGATTAAAACCGTTTTAACATACTGATCTATTGGATAGAAGACGAAGGTAATGTAAACTCTTTCACATCCATCTTCCATTGGTTTACTGGTGGTCGGTTGGTTTAGATGACTGATGAATTATTATTTGGCCCATCTAAACTTGATCTTATCTTTTGGGAGAACGACCTATAAATTTAAACGTAAATTAATACTTTATAGCAGGCAATTCTAAGCGGCGACTAAAAATTAAAATATACAATTAACTATTACATTTCTAAATTAACTATAAATTAAAACATACAATTAACTATAATTAAAATATTCAAATTAACTATAAGTTAAAATATACAAATTCTATGTGGCGACTATAAATTAAAATATACAATTAACTATAAATTAAAATATATATGTAACTATTAAATTTTAAATCAATCAAATTATCATTTTTATTAATTGATCTACACATATAGGCAATAATGAGTATGTAAATTCGTATCAGCATGTTAGTCTGTAGATAATTGTTAATTAAAGTTAACAGTAGTAAATATTACCGTATCAGTAGCAGTAAAATATCCAACTTAACTATAAACTAAATATACAAATTCTATGCGGTAACTATAAATTAAAATATACAATGAACTATAAATTAAAATAAATTTCTAAATCAATCAAATTAACAGTTTTATTAATTGATCTACACTTATAAGTAGTAACGTGTTTGTAAATTCCTATCAGCAGATAAGTCTAAATATAACTTATTAATTAAAATTAACAGTATAAATATTACCGTATTAGACGTAGCAGCATGTTGAGATATATGACGATCCTAGTCATAAAGAAGAGACGGATCAAATAGTTCATCCTTATCAACAATCTGATAATTTTTGGAGAGTATTGAGAGAAATTTTCAGGTAAAGAAACGACCAAATGCGCTATGACGTTAGAATGACACGTCTCACCTTAAATAGCGCTATATCGCATCAGGCAAATCAATGTCCATAGCGCATCAGGGTGGTGCGCTATACCTATACCCTAATGCGCTATGGACATAGTGCACTAGGGTAGTGCGTAAGTAGGTATTTTGGTCCACTGAACACGTTTTTCCTTATTTTTGTGTTTGAGTTCTAAATAGTAGGTACTAATTTTGAATTTGAATTTGCAGATAGATTTGAATTTGCATCCGAGTTTGATTTTTATTTTTTATTTTTATAAGTGAATTTTTTATTATAAAAATCAAGATCAAAGACGAAGCTGTCCAGGCACACAAACAAACCAACAGAGACCAATAGTTTCGAATTTGATTTTTTTTAAAAAAATTATAATTTTTTTTTTTTGTAAAAATCAAGATCAAAGAAGAAGCTGTGTTTTTGTTCAAGCCCACAACTAAACCAACATGTATATTTTCCCAGAATTTAGAGATATTATAGTTTTTTTGGGTAGATACTAGATAGTGAAGGTTTTCCGAGTAGCTTGATAGCATGTACTTCTCCAATTATCAGCCGTGGAATTCCAACCAACCGTTGATTTATTAGTTTCCGCATCAGACTAGTGGGAAGATACAATTGTAAGAGTCTAATCTAAGAGGTGTTTTAGAATAAAAAAATCTACGTTCAACATAGTTTTGTAAATTGATTATCAGATTTGAAAACAAAAAGGAAATAATTCACAACTAAATAATTCCGTAAGCAGCATTTTTATAATAGATAAACTTGACGTGAACAGTTGTGCATTATAATATGCAAATATGCCTTCCTATATGGAGAACATATAGTTTTACATGAAATACTATAATAATAAATATAATAATTCATGTTAATATATATATATATGTTTACTGATAGAAACATACCGTAGCATCTGTTGAAGAGATGGATTGAGTTGCTTCTACAAGTTCTAGCAATGAAAAGAATCCGGAGAAATTAGAGTGGGGGGATTGAAGGTAAGAAGTTATTAAATAGAGGAAGACATACATGTAACAATTAAATTTTGAAATTTATCCCCCAAAAAAAAAACAATTGAATTCTTAGCGGAAACAAGACGGGACATGACGCTGCAAAGCTGCTAAGTTTCTGATTGGTTCGAAATCTGCAAAGCGCGCTAACTATTAATTAATTAAAAATTCGCAAACAACAGAAGATATATATTGTAGTTAAAGGTACTTTTGGTACCACATGATTGACATGTGTAAGTTTTTAGTGTCATATGTTTCATTTTGTAGGCTTTTGGTGCCATATGTTTGAGAGGTTGTATGTTTTTTGTATTTCCGTTAGTCAACAGTTAGTTTGACCGTTAAATACTTTTATTTTATTCAATTTAGTCCTCAAATTTATATTTCTAAAATTTAATATTTACAATTTAGTCCATATTGTTTGCTCAAGTCACCGTCCAAGGCCGCCGACAACCACTCACCACCTCCAAGGCCGCCGACCGCTACAAAACGAGCCGG
The DNA here is from genome assembly GCA_036873135.1 of Clarkia xantiana subsp. parviflora. Classification (NCBI taxonomy): domain Eukaryota; kingdom Viridiplantae; phylum Streptophyta; class Magnoliopsida; order Myrtales; family Onagraceae; genus Clarkia; species Clarkia xantiana. The sequence continues at coordinate 25,110,935 of JAPTYO010000009.1, read as the reverse complement.
CCACCACCCCACGGCACCGGCCACCACCCCACGGCACCGGCCACCACCGCTTGGGGCCGAAAACCACCACCAGTGGTGGTGGCTACGGCCCCAATCGGGGCCGGCCACCACCAGTGGTGATGGCTACAGCCCCAATCGGGGCCGGCCACCACTAATTGGGGCCGCCGGTCCCGATTGGGGCCACAAAGGGTTCCAATCGGGGCCGGCGGCCCCAATTGGAGGTGGTTGGCCCCGATTGGGGCTGTAGCCACCACCACTGGTGGTGGCCGGCCCCGATTGGGGCTGTAGCCACCACCACTGGTGGTGGCCGGCCCCTATTGGGGCTGTAGCCACCACCAATTGGGGTGGTTTTCGGCCCCAAGCGGTGGTGGCCGGTGCCGTGGGGTGGCGGTCGGCGGCCTTGGAGGTGGTGGGTGGTGGTCGGCGGTCTTGAACGGTGACTTGAGCAAACAATATGGACTAAATTGTAAATATTAAATTTTAGAAATATAAATTTGAGGACTAAATTGAATAAAATAAAAGTATTTAACGGTCAAACTAACTGTTGACTAATGGAAATACCAAAAACATACAACCTCTCAAACATATGGCACCAAAAGCCTACAAAATGAAACATATGGCACCAAAAACCTACATAGGTCAAACATATGGCACCAAAAGTACCTTTAATTGGTTTGTTGGTTAGCAACTAATGCAGACGAAGGAGACTTGAGAGCGCACTTTCAATGCTTAGGAGTGAATTCCAAAGTAGGTTTATCCACCAAACTATTTTCTAAACTAGGCTTTTTAAGAAACTAATTCTCAAAATAGATCTTTTTAATTTTTTTAGTAATGTATATTATATTTGAATCCTAAAGTTCACAATATGTTACAAATGAACCCTAAAGAAAAATATGATAATAAAAATTGAAATTTAAGATGATTAAATGCATGAAAAAATAAAAATGGAAATGTTGCGTCCTGGATGAACTGGGTCGTGAGGACGTGTCTGTTCGTATGGTTGTGCGGGTTTTCGGGCTGTAACCCTTCGTCTGGAAGAGGTTTGGGCCATTGGCGAGTGTTCGGTTGACTCCCGTAAAGGTCTGTGTCTCAAAGTGTGGTTGTGTCTCAGGGGGGCGTCTGAGTCTCAGGAGGCGGTGGTCTGTGCACAAATCCGGATGTCTGGGTGACGATTCCTGCACAAAGGACCAGTGCTAGCACGGAGAGGGGGGGGGGGGGGGGTGGTGCTAGCGGAGCCCTCTCTGAAGCTTAAGTCACTATAGGGCTAAAAGAGTAATTTCTAGAGAGAGAATATTTCTAGAGAGAAGTCAGAGCTCAAAATACCAAATTTGGGCAAATGAGAGGATGTGTGAAAATGGATGGCCAAGGCCTCCTATTTATAGGCTTCCTTGGGACCGGACCCGGTTTTAAAGCGGTTTGATAACGGTTCAAAAACAAGCGGTAACCGTCATCCATATTGGTAATGCGTGAACTTGACTTCTCTACACGTAACGGTAATCGCGGAAACGGTAATCGCACGATACCCGCAATGCAATCCGGACCTCGTCGAATTTGGGCAATTCGGCGAGGTTCGGATTGCCGCGCAATCCGGACGTCCGGGTTGCTGCAACCCGGAGGTCCGGTCCGGACGCGCGTAAATGCGTTTCCGGACCGTTTTGACCCTTTGGTAGACATTTTTCAAACCGAGATGTAATTTTGACGTGTTTACGAGGCCCGAGATATAAATACGAACCCGAATTGGACATATATCCATCAGTTGCCCCCGAGTCAAGTAACGGTTTAGAACCTTTCTTGACTCTATTTTTAAGTTAGGATACGTGTCCAATTTGAGTTTGAGCTAACCTTTCGGTTTTAGTCGTTGGTTGGACGTAGACATCTTGATTTCGTCCGTCCTTTGATTTTCCGACCGAATGACTTTGTTTCCTGTCATCACGGTTAGTGCAATAGGGAATGCGCATACGTAGCGTGCAAGTATGGTTATCGTTAGGGATATAAGCAATTAGTAATACATCATGCGAACATGCTTTTATCAACGTGCACGCATAAGTAACGGTCATGGCAAGATCGTAATTACGCGATGCAAGAAATATAATCCGTACACTTCTAAAACGACTTAGCAACTATCAAATCATGAATCATGCGATATGGAAACATACGCGTAGAATGACGGGTTTGATACGTGTGATATCAAAATAATCACGTACGTAGGAATAGATATTTAGAAGAGAAAGTGGAGTGTACCATAAGTGCTTAGGCGTGAGTGTAGATAAGTTACTCCTTTAATCCTTATCATCAAGGCATATTTTGGGATATGTAATTACACAAATCCCCAACCATTCTTACAGCACCTTGGGAATTCATTATTCCTTCTTCTTTGCAGATAATTCCTTCATCATTTCCCGAAATTGTTTGGGTGTTCATAGTTTCTTCACCGTCGTAGAGCTTAGGCACATCCCGAATGATTCGTGTTTGATCCTTGACTTGTTTTCAGAAATTGACACCACCATTCAACTCAGATTGTCACGAGGATTCCAGCGCCGCCTTCGGAATCACCAGGAGACGCCGGACGCGCCGCTGCGTGAGACTCGCCTTGCCGGCGCGTGTGACCCACGCGCCGCCTTCCCGTGCTCCTTTCGTCGCGGTCCTTACCTTTCTGAAATCGTCTCGACGAGGGGAGTCAATTGTGATACTTTTCGTCACGTTTTGAGGTAATCTGGAAATTCGATTTTACAGGACAGCTTCGACTTGATTTCGAATGTCGCCGTATTGTTGTTCGCTTGAGCTATTTGTCGTTGTTGTCGTATGGGACTGCTTATTGGTGTTTGAATATCGAATAATTGCTGATTGGTTGTCGTTATTATCGCTGCTAGTGCATGACTTAGATGATTTTTCACTTCCGTGGATAGTTGAGGTAGAATTCCCCGTTTGGACATAGTGCCCCCGTGCCTTTGTGTAGAGGCTTTTTAGTCGGTATACGTAGTTTTTTGCCTTGGCAGATTTTTTGGTTGACGGGGATTGCCAAACGACTTTAGGCATAATCGTTTGTTGTTTTGACGCCTTAGAAAAATATTTTTCCTAAGTGTTGCAGCGTTTGATCATCGCGGTTCGTCGCGTTAGTTCCACCGTTTGCATGATAGCCTCTTAAGATGTTAGTCCCTTTTATTGTACGTACCAACTTTGCTATGCGCGTGGACTTTGGCTACATGCGTTGACTTTTGCTACGCGCGTTGACTTTTGCTATGCGCGTTGACTTTTGATACGCGCGTTGATTTTTGATACGCGCGTTGACTTTCGCTATGCGCGTTGACTTCCGCTTGGTTCTTGCAGATTGTGGGGTCGTAGTAATCTCTTGCGGAGCTCCCTTCCTTTTGATCGTGTTGTTGCAATGAGTAAGTCCACCACTCATCTATCGCAGACTCCTTTTAATTCTGATATAGAGGATGACTTGGAGGTAGACCTGGTTTTACCAGTAGATAGTGTTTTGGGCACCGACGAGGGTGTAGCTGCTGATCCTTTTGTTGAGGCGTCTCCTGTTGGAGAGACCGAGGTGTTGGTTAGGTACTATACTAACCGCTTGGATAGATCCTTGTTTACCCTATATGCGAGTGCTTCCGGACTTGACCCTTGTACCGAGGCCGTTTATCCCTTTGACGCAATCCGTGAGAGTAGTTTAGGAGATTCTACTCCTCCGCCTGTAGATTTATCCATTGTGTATACATCTCACGTTAGAGAGGGTTTACGGTTTCCCTACTGCTCTGACTTGGTTGAGCTCTGTAGCGGTTATGGGATTTCCCCTTTAGATCTTGCGTCCAACGGGATTCGAGTATGGACTTGTTTCAGAGTGTTGCTTCACAAGCAGTCTTGGCGTTACTCCCGCACCCTCTTTCGCTGCTTCTACCAGCTTAAGAGTCCGGATTCAGCGGGATTGTGCAGTGTGAAAGTTCGTTGGCCGAACTTGCAGAGCGATGGTTTTGAGGAACTTGGTCTTGGGGAAGCCAAGTGGGATCCTAGTTACCGATTAGTTGCCACCGCGGATCGATCTGCCGACCATTGGAAACACCATTACTTTTTTGCTCATGATGCGGGTACGACTTGGGATGTCGAGTATATTCGGAAATTTGATCCCGCGCCTGCTTTTCGGGAACTCTCCTTGTCGGATAGGGAGGTGATAAAGCAGATATATCACTGTCAGCAATCACGCGGCTTTACTTGCTCGTTGCATGCATCTGATCAGGAATTGGTTGATGCTGGGATTCATGTGCTCCCTTCTGCAGCTTCGGTATGTTAATCATTTTTATAACTTTTATCGTGTTGCACTGTAGGTTGGTTTGACGGAAAAAGCTCGTCTTTGCAGACGGCGGCCGCTCACAAGATTGCTTCTAGCGGAAGGATTGTTCCACCTCCTGCTTCTGGAGCATCGGCTACTTCTGGACGTGGAAAAGGTAGATGGTTTTGAAGAAACAATCTTCCTTATGTATTTTCTGGGTTGGGTTGTAACTTTGCGTGTTACTTGCAGGTCGCGCGACGCTTGTTACTGATCGCGTTGTTGTCGTTCCTGACTCTTCCAAACGGTCCACCACTGGGGCGCGTTCTTCGAGCAGTTCGAAGCGTCCGAAGACTACTGTGACCGTTCCTACTCCTTCCTGTCATAAAGGGAAGGAAGTTGACGGTTGCGAGGATGCGTTGTCTGCCCCCCGCTCGAAGGAGCGGTCCGAGGTGGAACGTTCTCTTCCTTCTGGTATAAGCTGAACACTTGATTGTGTGCTTTTGTGCGCTTTATTTCTGGCTTTTGCATAACTTTGTTTGGTTTGCATGTAGTGATCCCGCCACTTGGACGTGCGGATTTGCTTCGTCCTTTGGAAGGTGATATTTCAGATGGTAAGTGGATGCCATATGTAGCAGGAGATCTTACTTTTCCCAAGGACTCCCAGCTGAGCATGCCGGAAGTTGGCGTGCGCGTTCTTCATCGATCTATTCCCCCTGGTGATCGAGTTGTCCGGCCCTCGAGTGACGAGGAGGCGCGAAATTTCGTTGAGAGATCGCTATCTGGATTCACCCCAGTGAGTATCTTTCTTTACTTTGCTATGTTCGTTATTCCCGAACACTTATGCTTATTGTTTCTTTGTTTTCAGGTTGTTTCTGATATGGTGCACATGGCCTCCTTCATGTTGGAGCTTGTCCAGGAGAGGCTTGCCATTGCTGATAAAGCTGCCACTTTGTCCAAGGAGCTTGAGGAAGCTAAAGACGAAGTGCGCCGTCTTTCGTTGAAGAAGACGTATTTTGATGCTCGTTATGATGCTGATCATGCCAGCCTTGTTCAGCTTGAATCTGAGAACGCTGCCATTGAGAAGGCCATTTCTGACAACGCGGGCAAGCACAAGATTGCCTGTCGGAAAGTGCGCGAAGAAGAAATGAAGGCTGGCATTGAAGATGGACTTAGCAAATTCCCTTCTACTCCAGGATTTGACAGCGCGGTTACTGCTGCTGCTACGGCGAAGGCCGCTCCTATGCTCAGCGAGTTTGCTGAGGACTTTGTTCGTAGGGTGAGCATTCTTGCTCCTGGCTTTCCTTTTGACAAGTTAGGGCCGTACGCGGAGTTTTCTGTTGGGCAAGTTGCCGAGCTTCGTCGTTTGGACACTGCAACATCTCAGTTTGCATTTTTGTTTGGAGTAGACGGTGGCGGCACTAATGTGCAACTTCTGCCTGTTCCGCCCAGTCCTGTTAGGGATGATGGCATTCTTTGATTTGTGCCACCTTTTGATATGTTGAACTCGTTTATGAGTCCGCTTGCCCCCCGGCTTCTATGTTTAGAAACTTGTTGGAGTCGTTCTTTGATTGTTGCTTGTGACTTGTTCGCTTTGAACTACGTCGTTTGAACCTGCTTTATACATACCAGTTTGCATGATAACTTATTAGTAATATTTCATACCGTTATCGCTTACTGTGTTTATTGAACGTGGATGACTAGTAACGTAGACGTAGTCCCCGCAATCGTGACCGATAGCTACTTTGATTCAAGATTGTTTGCATGATGCGTTATGCATGTTGCTTGTCTTCCCTGCATAGCTTGTCGCTATATATGTTGAAAACTGTCAAGTGATTCGCGTATAGCGACTTAACAAGTGATATGTTTGAAATGTGTTATCTTGGCTTGGGCAAGATACTAGTTTATACCGTCTCTTAGTTCCACTCTAAGGCGACGTTGTACAAGACTCGACTTGTAAATTTTATGAGTTTTAAACAGGGTGCGCACCTGCCAGCGTGTATCAACCCGCGTTGGGGAAGCATACGTAAAAACATATTGGTTTTTAAAGGAGTATTTTGTGAACCCTAAAAAGCTTGTTGATAAAATATTTGGAAAGGTGTTTGATATATAAAATATTTGACAAAATATTTGATAAAATATTTGGTAAAATATTTGTGATACATGATTCCTGCGTCCAAGGACCATGTAACACTTTTGAGAATATGAATTGTGATGCATGTTTTCTGCGTCCAGGAACCATGCAACACGGTTTTGAAAATTTGTAGTACGAAATTGTCATCTGTCAAGAGGACTCTTGCCGTATATAGTGAACCCTAAATAGGAATTCGAAGTATGGGATTGTCATCTAACCAGAGGACATTCGCCATAAAGAGTGAACCCTAAACAGGAATTCGAAGTATGGGATTGTCATCTAAACAGAGGACATTCGCCATGAAGAGTGAACCCTAAACAGGAATTCGAAGTATGGGATTGTCATCTAAACAGAGGACATTCGCCATGAAGAGTGAACCCTAAACAGGAATTCACACTTGTTATAGTGTGGGGTCGTTGTCTAACCAGAGAACTTCCGCCATTTGTGGGGTGATCAGTCCCGTATTCTATTTGCCCATCCTGTTCTGAATCCAGGGAATGGCTATGAACATGAGGATTTGCCTCTAATAAGAGATGTCACAGCATGTCATTTTTTAGAAGTAAACATGGGGTTTTTCTTAAAAAAGAGGATACCACAACATGCTATTTTTGATAGTAGATCTTGGTGTTAATCCAAGATATTGCTTGTAGTTGACGCCTTTAGCATAATCGTCATTTTGAAGGTAGACCTTGATGTTATTCCAAGGAATTGATTGTAGTTGACGTCTTTGGAATAGTCGTCATTTTGAGTAGAGGATTTCTATAAGTCCCTTCTTGGTAGATAATCCGCAAGTTGTCATTGCGTTATGTAAGTTGATTGTGCACATAGCGCAATGGCTTTGTGTTGTCGGCGCCTTCTTGAAATAGATGCCAATTTATAAATGGAGAAATAAACTCCTTGTTGGTGTAGATGTGCAAATATCATCCTTTATGTGTATTTGCAGCATGTTGTCTTCGAAAATGTCTTGGGCTTAACTCCAAGTTTTTGATTCTATGATGACGCCTTTTGATGTAGTCATCAGTATGAGTAAATTGTTGTTGATGATAAGCGTTGTCATAACGCGTAATAGATTTTGCTTGCACATGGCATAATATCTTGGATTATAATAAGCGCGTAGTTTAGTTGCTTCGCGTTTAATCCAAAAATAGAGTGTAAGACATAGATGTGTACCTACAAATGTAGATTGACTTTATTAGATACTTGCGCGTATTTACATTGTTTTTTCTAGAAGGCGTCAACCGATCATTCCTTCTTAAAGCATGTAAATGCGATTATACTAGAAACACTTGGAATAGGAATGCGCAAAGTAATCTGAAAGATAGTTATTTCTCCCGTTTCATTATGGCTGGTTTGATGACGATGTCGCGGAGTCGGTTGCAACAAATCGCCTTAATGCACCTAGCGCGATGCATTCTTCAATCTCCCACCTTAGTGGTAGACACATGTTTGTGTTGTGCCCCCAGATTTTGTGGTACTTGCACCATTCCCTAATGTTGTTTCCCAAGAAAGCTGTCTTCGGAACAAGTGGACTTGGGAGCATGTTTTCAAGTAGGTTGACGTAAATGTCTTCAGCAACCGTGTTTAGCAGTGTGAAGATGTTGTCGATATCGATGCTTGCGTCTTCCTGTTTGTTCGTTTTTGCTCGAACTCCTTTATCCCAACTGAGGGGTGTACCCCACCTCAGTTCTTGTTCGCATAAGACTACTGTCTCAAGCTTATCTTTTAGATCTGCCATGGTTTTTGTTGTTCGCCATCCGTGAGTTCGTCCGAAGAGAAGGAAAGATCTGGCGTTCATGTTTGCGTAGAACACGCTTATCATTTCTTCTCTTGTTGCTTTCGCCGAGGAGGCGTTAGAAGCGAATCTGATGAAGTAGTCCATGATTGGCTCGCCTTCTCCCTGTTTGATGAGCCATATCTGGTGCCATGGAAAATATTGGATGTATTCTTGTGGCTTCCAAACTGTAACAGCTTGTTCCACCACTTGCTCATTTCTTTTGTCAACAACTTTCTGCCTTTTGAAAGAATTTATCATTGCCACATGGAATTGGTGCTTTGCTCTCAAGGCATTGACATAACAACGTCTTGCAGTTATCTGGTCGCCTAGCACTTCCCCAATCCCATGGTCCGTAGGGAACTTCATCTTTTGGTGTACAGTGGAGGGTACGATCACGTACGGGGTGATCGTTGTTCGTCCCAAAATTCCGTTATAGGCCCCAAGGGATTCTACAACGACGAAGGTGACGTTGACATGCAATGCTCTCCACCCTTGGCCAAGGATGACAGGAAGCGTGATTGTACCCAGGGGTTGTGTAGCTGCTCCGGCGAAGCTGACTAGCGAGAAGGTTCCCGGAGTCAAGTCTTTGACAGATCTTCCCAGTTGCTCTAGTACTTTGACATGTAGGATGTCAGTGGAGCTTCCACCATCGACGAGGATTCTTTTCACATCGTATCCGTCAATGTCCATGGTTATAACTAAAGCGTCATCGTGGGGGTAAACGATATGCTTTAAGTCTTCCCTGGAAAATTGGATGACCGCGTCTTCTTGCTCTGGTTGCTTGCGCTTTCCATATTTCGGAAGTGTTGCTGCTTGGGATGCATAAATGTCCCGAGCATTAGACACTTGTCCTCCGGCGGCAGGTCCTCCGTGTATGACGTTGATTACGCCTCGCTTAGCTGGCAGAGGATTGTCATTGACCTTCTCTTTTCCCTTGTTTCCTCTTTTTGATGACTCTGCTTGAGCCTTTTTCGAGGGTTTGTCGCCTTGATCGACAAATTGCTTCAATTCGCCTTTGAGGACGAAGTTGTTTATGCGGAAGCGTAGACTGACACAGCTGTCTGTCTCGTGGCCGAAGACCTCGTGGTTTTCACACCACTTGTCCTTGTCTCTCCCCAGCGGGCCTTTTGTGAAATTGTTCGGCTCTTTCCACATATTCGCGTCCTTCATCTCTCTCAATATTACGGACAGCGGGGCATTCAAAGGAATGCAGTCGGCAAGGTTTACTTCTTTTGGCTTCTGAAAGTCTCCTTAAAAAGGTCTTTTCGGCTGAGGTTGCCAATTTCTTCCTTGTTGACCACTTGAGTGTGGTTTTTGTTGATTCTGTTTTGGATTTTCTTTTGCCTTTGCCGCATAGATTTTTTCCTTGTTCTGGCTTCTGAACCTTTCAAGGTCCACGTATTCTTTAACTCTTGCGGCTAACTCCTCCATGGTTTCGGCTGGGCGCTTTGCCATCTTTTCTGCTAGGGCATAGCCTCTTCGTCCGAGGTTTCGGATGAACGCTCGAACAATCTCTCCTTTCTTCAGAGATATTTTGATTGAAACGGACGTAGTAGTCGGCGAGAGATTCTTCGTTTTGTTGTTGGACGTCGTCTAGAGCACCTGACCCCTTTAGCAATGTGCGCTCGCCCATGTATCGTTGAATGAATTTAGCCTTCAGGTCCGCCCATGAAGTGATGCTTCCGCATGGCAGCGAGAAGAACCAGTGTGCTGCAGTTCCAGCAAGAGTTTGTGAAAACGTCATTGCGAAGTGATGTGGGTTCTTTGTTCTGCCTAGCAGAGAGGCCTCGTGCTTTTGCACGTGTTCCACTGGATCTCCTTTTCCGCGATAGAGGTCTCCTCCAATCCGGTACAGTGCGTCTGGGACGCGACTGTTTACAAGGTGGTCTGCGAACGGATGTGACGCCCTTTCTTCAAGTGCGTGCATACCCTTCATCTTTGCTTCCTTCATCTTCTTTTCCACCATTTCTTCTAACATCTCGACGGTAAATCCTTTTGCAGGTTCAGCGTAACCTGTTGAAGGGTTTTGCCGGCCATTGTTGCGGTAGATGTCAGATTGATCTCTGCTTGTGGCCTGGAAGGGATCATCCCTTGTTGGGTGCTGAGGGTGGTAGAATGGGGGCTGCCTTTCATTCCTCCAATGATGGGCTCCTTGGGAAGGAGTGTATGACCGTGCAGCTTCATATCTTGCGTGTTGGTTTCTGCCCTGGAAAGTGATGGATACACGCATGATTCGGGCTCGGTTTTAATTATTCGGACCTCATACATGCGCGAAACCCGATTGCAAGCTAACCGGGGGAAACCGGGCAAGTTTCGAACTTGCCCGGCATCCCCGGGGGGCTTACCCGGAATTTCCGAGTAAGCTAGGCTTACCCGGAAAATTCCGGGTAAGCCTAGGCTTACCCGAAATTCCGGGTAAGCTCAACACCCGGGGGGTGTCGCGTACACCCCCCATTTAGTCCCGAATGTATAGGAGACCCGATTTTTAAGTAACTCCTATGTGTCCGAGACCTAAGTTTCAGAGGCGCGCGCGTCCCGCTCAGGACAGCCGCCTGAGACGCGCGTCAGAGACCATTTCCCAAAGCTCTCCCCTGCATCCCGGTTCACATTTCCACATTGAACCGGGTCAAAACCGGTTTACGGTCCAAGGTTGCCTATAAATAGCCACCTTGGGGGTAAACATTTTCAAGTCATTCAAAAAGTCACTTTGGGTGAGAATGGGAAAAGCTCTGACCTCTCTCTAGAAAACCCACTCTTTCTCTCTCTAGAAGTCGACTAATGTTGATCGTCGGAGCGAGCGCACCAAGCACCCCCCCCCCCTCTCCATGGGGACTGCTTGGTAATGCTCCTCTCGCAGGTGCAGGCAGACGATCTTCCAGAGAGCCCAAAGGACTTATCGCCGATCAAAAGACGAAGCTAAGGCCCGCACGCGACTTTAGGACGGACTTGGCTCGCACCCGACTCGAAGACTTCGACGGGCGATTCCGCGGGCAACCCGCGATAACCCGGTCGAAACACTTGGCGCCGTCTGCGGATCACCCACAGAACCAACAGCATGGCAAGCAACGAGCAGCCACCACCGACTAAGACGAAGAGAAGAGGACCAGGACGTCCAAGGAAAACTCCGGCCCCGAAGTCAAGCATGAGATCTCCTCCGCAGAGAAACCCCCCGCAGAGCCAAGGCGAGGCCTCAGTCGCCTCGTCTATGCCAACAAGAAGCGCACACTCTCGGAGTAACGCGCAAGGGGGCACACAGCAGACCAACGCTCCTCCAGGCTTCGCCCATCAAACCTTCAACACGCAAGAGCAACCATATGGAATGCCAAACGCTGGAGCATACAACCAGGCACCAGGGGCATTGAAGCAAACCCCGAGAAGGTGAAGGCAATTGAAGAAATGGCCTCTCCAACAAAGCACAAAGAAGTACAACAGCTCAACGGGCGCCTCGCAGCCCTGAACAGATTCCTGGCCAAAATCGGAGACAGAGCACTCCCTTTCTTCGAAGTGCTACGCGCGAACAAGAAATTCGAATGGACAAATGTCTGTGAAGAAGCCTTCCAACAACTCAAACAACACTTGAAGACGCTTCCAAGACTAGCAAAGCCACTTCAAGGGGAGCCTCTTTTTCTCTACATATCAACTAGCAACACGGCAGTTAGCTCTGTACTAATAAAAGAAAAAGGAGGGGCGCAACTCCCGGTCTATTACGTGAGCAAAACACTGGCCAAGTATGAAGTCAATTACGTACCAATTGAGAAGCACTTGTACGCGCTTGTGATAGCCGCACGCAAGCTAAGGCCTTACTTCCACGCGCATGAAATTACGTTCCTCACAGACCAGCCTTTGAAGCACATCCTTGCAAAACCAAACATGTTAGGGAGATTGACGAAGTGGTCTGTAGAGTTAAGTGAATTCCGCATTCATTTCGCTCCACGGACAGCCATCAAAGGGCAGGCCTTGGCAGACTTCATAGCAGAGTTCACAGGAATCGAGCCCGAGCCACAAGTTGAAGCCCAAACAAATGTCCCACCCACAGAAGTTTGGGAAATGTACACGGACGGATCATCCAACACCGGAGGCGCGGGGGCAGGATTACTACTAATCCCACCCGACGGCTCAGACCCCTTGAAGTACGCTTTGAACTTGACATTCAGAGCGACGAACAATGAGGCAGAATATGAGGCACTGATAACAGGCCTCAGGATAGCCAAAGGAGTTGGGGTTGAACACTTACGAGTAAAGTGTGATTCACAACTGGTTGTCAACCAGGTCAAAGGAGAGTACACTGCAAAGTCCGAAAACATGCAGAAATACTTGACACAAGCAAAGGAGTTGGTAGAAAGTTTCAAAACTTTCGACATAACTTCCGTCCCGCGAGAAGAAAACCAGGAGGCCGATGCTCTAAGCAAGTATGCCCAAAACAATGAACAAGGCAAAGAAACACACTTTGTGGAAAACAGGATAATATCCGTCATAGACCAATTCGAAGTAATGGCCATTGACGAAGAGGAAACTTGGATGACACCAATCCAAGCATACCTCGCAGGAGGGACCCTACCGCGAGACAAAACTCAAGCAAGCAAGATCGAAAGGGTAGCCGTAAACTACGCCTTGATCGAGGGACAGCTCTACAGAAAGGGTTATTCTATACCCTACCTAAAGTGTATCACAAGCACAGAAGGAACAACGGTACTAGAAGAACTCCATGGAGGAATGTCTGCCTCTCACGAAGGAGCTCGCGCGTTGATCCGCAAAGCATTGAACTTGGGCTACTATTGGCCAACAATGAGAGCTCAAGCAACGAACATGGTGGCAGAATGCGAAGCATGCCAGCTATATGCAAGGAACATCACGGCTCCAGCAGCAGAATTAAGTCCAATTGCAAGCGCATGGCCATTCGCACAATGGGGCATTGACTTGATAGGTCCACTCCCAAAATCAAAGGGCCAAGCAAAATTCATAGTCGTCGCAATCGACTACTTCTCAAAGTGGATTGAGGCTAAGCCACTAGCGCGCATCACAGACACACAAATCATGGACTTCATCCGAAACTACATAGTGGCTCGCTATGGTGTCCCGAAGATACTCATTAGCGACAATGGTGCCCAATTCAGAAGTGGAAATATGCAAAATTTCTGCGAACGTCTCAAGATAGACCACCGTTTTGCATCAGTGCACCACGCACAGACAAACGGCCAGGTCGAGTCAGCAAACAAGATAGTCCTGGATGGACTAAAAAAGAGAGTCCATGCTCTGAAAGGAGGTTGGGTGGACCAGCTAAGCAGTGTTTTATGGGCTGTGCGCACAACACCCAAAGAATCAACAGGTGAAACACCCTTCAGCCTAGTCTATGGAACCGAGGCGGTGGCACCTGTCGAAATAGCCGTCTCTTCATACAGAACGACGCATTTTGACCCCCAAGCCAATGAGGAAGAAAGACGCCTCGACCTTCAGTTAACAGACGAACAAAGATGGAAATCAGAACAAGTTCAAGCAAAGATGCGCCTAGCCACATCCAGATACTACAACAGAAAGGTCAAGGCGCGACAATTCCACGTGGGAGAAATGGTCTGGAGAAGAAACGAATTCTCACACTTGGACCAAATCAACAAGATGTCCCCCAAGTGGGAAGGCCCCTACAAGATAGTAGCGGTTCCATACATTAATGCATACCGCATCCAAGATGTTGACGGGAACGAATTGCCTAACACTTTCAGTGGGGGACATTTGAAGAAGTTCCATGCATAAACAAGAAAGGAAACCATAAAACTAAAAGCTGTCGTATCAAGCTCTCTAGTACTCTTTACTTCAAAAGAAGGAGATGTGTAACTCCATACTAGCGTATCCAATGAAGTTATGTCTAACAAAATTAATGTCTCTTGTAGGCACACTATTAACCCACGATACAACGCCTACGCTTACAACCAAGGCATCAAAACAACAACAGTGACAACAAGCCAACCTATACAAGGCTCATCACTACAAACCAAAACAAAGGACGTTCGACGCATACAAAGAGTTGGAATATCTTCATCAAGAATGTGAACGTACTAATCTATTCACATCCTTGCAAAAAGTCGGGGGATAAGCGGATCATTAGGAATCCTCCCTCGCAAACAAATGCAAGTGTCGGACGCACTAATCTATCCACACTTCGCCGCAATACAAGGATGTGAACGTACTAATCTATTCACATCCTTGCAAAAAGTCGGGGGACAAGCGGATCATTGAGAATCCTCCCTCGCAAACAAATGCAAGTGTCGGACGCACTAATCTATCCACACTTCGCCATAATACAAGGATGTGAACGTACTAATCTATTCACATCCTTGCAAAAAGTCGGGGGACAAGCGGATCATTGGGAATCCTTCCTCGCAAACAAAGGCAAGTGTCGGACGTACTAATCTATCCACACTTCGCCATAATACAAGGATGTGAACGTACTAATCTATTCACATCCTTGCAAAAAGTCGGGGGACAAGCGGATCATTGGGAATCCTCCCTCGCAAACAAATGCAAGTGTCGGACGCACTAATCTATCCACAATTCGCCATAATACAAGGATGTGAACGTACTAATCTATTCACATCCTTGCAAAAAGTCGGGGGACAAGCGGATCATTGGGAATCCTCCCTCGCAAACAAATGCAAGTGTCGGACGCACTAATCTATCCACACTTCGCCGCAATACAAGGATGTGAACGTACTAATCTATTCACATCCTTGCAAAAAGTCGGGGGACAAGCGGATCATTGAGAATCCTCCCTCGCAAACAAATGCAAGTGTCGGACGCACTAATCTATCCACACTTCGCCGCAATACAAGGATGTGAACGTACTAATCTATTCACATCCTTGCAAAAAGTCGGGGGACATACGGATCATTAGGAATCCTCCCTCGCAAACAAATGCAAGGGTCGGACGTACTAATCTATCGACACTTCGCCGCAGCATCAAGTATGTGAACATACTAATCTATTTACATCCTTGTAAAGGAAGACAAGCAGTTCAACATGGATCATCCTCCTTACAAAGCTACGGGTGCCGGTAATACTAATTCATCCGCACCCCACCACCAACAGAGATGCAATTTCCTAAGGAAAGCCATCGGATTAAGGAAATCGACCTGTCAACAGAGCTACACTCTTCCAAAAGAGAACAAGTTATTGAGACAGCAATAAAGGAAGATGCAAAATAATACTAAGTATTATGTCTTTCTAACATCTCATGTCAAGCATATATATATAATATAGCAGGACTAAAAAGTAAAGACGTCCAGCCAGCATAAAAGTCAAGCCCAAGACGCACCCCGTCAAAATCTCACCCATGCAAGGGGAGCAACCATATATACACAAGGAAAAACAAAGAAAGATCAACCTGACCCAACGTCAGGAGCACCAGAACCAAAGGCGTCAGTCATAAAAACATCTTGCGCAGGGCCTTTGAAAGCACCACGGCGATCAACACCAACAGGAACGGACACCTGTCCCGTCATACCACTCGTTCCACCGCTCGCTCGGATCCCCGCAATAGCCCCGAGGGCATAGCCAGCATATGGACCAGCACTCTGGAAAGGAAAATCGGGGGCAAGAGAGTATACCCTCCTGAAGTAATCCACAGAGAAGGACTCCATGCGATCATCACGCGCCTTCTCGAGAAGCTTTGGGTAATCAGCTGTAGTAGGAAACTCAATCATCCCAAGCTGATCACCCAGGGCAACGTGAGACTCCTTGGTGTCCCTCAGCGCCACAGCATGCGCCTCCTCACCGACCTTCTCCTGGCGCAGTAGGGCAAATAGCTCCACCTCCAGCTGAGACGCACAATCCTGACTTCCCCTGAGATCAGCGGAAGCCTTGGAAGAAGCATCTGAATGTGCGCGCGCCTTCTCCCTCAACACAACAACATCCTGAGACAAGTGCTCATGACGATCCTGCAGACCCCTCGTCTCCTCAACAAGCTCGACAACAAAGGAGGAAAGGTTGGTCATCACGGCATTCACCTGCAACAACAACACAAGCACATCAAACACAAAGAAGCCAGACAAACGTGATAGACCCAACATAAAAAGAAAACAACATACAGGAGCAAAGCGCGCGAGTGACTCCTCGACGCATTTCAATGCAGCCTCAGGGTCCCGGGGACACGTCTTGCGGTCAGACGGCGGAACAGACCGCTGAACCACACGCACACCAACAGCAGGTGTGCTCAGGGAAACATCCTTGGGAAAACGGACAGTAGACTGAGAATACGGAGCCCACTCATTCCCAGACACATCCCGATCAAGCCGGCAAATCAAATCAGACTTGCGGAGAGCCGGAGGAGTAGGAACAACTACACATCAAAAGCAAACACATTAGGAGAAGGCAAACCATACCAATACAACAAGAAGTCAACCACAATCACCTGCCAAGGGAGGCATCTCCACTGAACGCCCGCTCCCCGGCCGGGGGACAGGCATGGTCGAATCTGCATACATAGGCCCTTTCCCTTTGTCACAGGAAGGAGCAAGAGGCATGCCGTCAGATGTCAACCTCCTAGGATCGCTCGGGGAGCGGACGTCAGCATCATGCTCCCCGACAGGTGCAACTCCCCCCGCCGTCGGAAATTCCAAGCCTGCAAAGACGACCGCAAAAAGACCATTAGCATGTTAGCATGGGAAAAATCTCAAACCTTTAAAAGGCACAAGTCCCATACCCGGGCCAACAGGAAGAGTATCGTCTAGGCCGGGAACAATCTGAGAAGACCCGCCTGCAACTCCACCCTGTAAACAGGGGCGTCTGTTAAGAAACCAACCTACAAGGAAACAAGAGCAGATGTTACAAAACTTCAAAACATACCAACTCCTCCCTCGAAGGACGTACGTGAATGCCCGCCGCGAGCAGCTCGGCGTCAGAAGCACGATAAAGGGGGCTGTACTCCCCCGCCCTATTCGCCGCATGGATCTTCTTCAAAGCGACCTTATCTCTATCGGAGAACTCCTGAAATCGTGGAACGGGATCGGCATCCAATATGTGAGAAGTCGTCCAAGTCGCGCCCGCATCCTTTATAAAAAAGTACTGACACTTCCATTTATTCTGGGAAGTGTCCGACCGTTCGCAGAATCGCGCTTCGGTATTCCACCCCGCCCTGCGCAAGCCAAGGGAAGAGAATCCCTTTTCGGTCATATGAGGCCAACGCAAGCTGAAGGTGCACATCCCAGACTCGTCCGCCTTACCCAGACGGTAGAAAGCTCGAAACAACACTATCGAGTAGTCCCAGGAATTTAGATGACATTGCACCCGAAAACACGTCCAAGCTCTAAACCCTGGTGGGGTAATAGAGACAGGAGAAATCCTATAATATCGACAAAGGCGAACCAGATCCTGACAGTAGGGGAACCGCAGCCCTTCTCGAAACTGTGAAAGGTAGACTGCCTCATACTCAGCTGGAGGAACGGTGGGCCGACCAAATTCAACCCCCTTTACAACATCCCAAGGGTACAAGACCTCTAGGCCGGGACACCAGCCCCGGGTCGAGACATAGAGGTCGAACTTGGAACGTGGAAGCTTGTTGGGAAAAAATAGCTGAGTCTTCTCCAGTATCACGCGATCACCCGATGGTCCCAAGAGTACACCACTTCGAGACCCAGAATCGGAATCCATGGTGCTCTCATCAACCTCTCCCTCAAAGTTATCCGAAACAAAAGGATGAGACTTACTCATTGTGCGAAGAAGTAGAGACCGTTCCCTATCAGGAATACTCTAAGTATCAAAGTCGGGCGCCTGCAAGCCCGCCAACCAAGCCCTGCAAAAACCATACACAACTCAATCAAAAACCAAGGCAACACATCAACCACATTCATCAAAGCCTTTTACAAGGACATCCAACCCAACGGACCAACTGTCCGCGAGCAAACAGCTAGGGACCCTCCCGCTCGGGAGTCAAAAATCCTTACGCTCATCAAAGGCCTAGGCCACCTACTAATCAAACTTTCATACATTTGTGCAATATGACACAGGTATTCAAGCGCTCTACAAAGAGACAAGTTCGAGAGCTAAAGAAATCAAAGACATGCAAAGTTGGTTATAATTACCAAAATGCCATCCGACCACATTTCGATCAAATTTTATCCCCAAAACGGCTCAAGGCTCCGGGGGCACATACAAGCAGTTCGAATGCACTTAAGAAAGCCCATTACGTGTCACAGGGAGACTTATCCCTCCCCGAGCAATCCGAAGAACACTCGGGTCAACTAAGCCACTAATGAACGCGAACTACCAAACAATCATCTAAACTCCGCGGGCATGGCTATCCACTCACAAACAATCAAGGGGGCATTATCACAATAGGGGACATCATATCAAGCCACCCATATCAAGATACAAAGAGTCGAACTTTTCGCTCGAATAAGTCCGATTTTGAACCTCCACGATTCCCTCTCGGTTGGTCGGAACCTAGGGACCTCTTCACAAAGGGAGTTCACTATCCTTAACTCTATCTATCTACATTTAGAGCTTAGCCAAAAACAAATTTTGAAAATCAAGCCAAAGTTTCACTTAGGCATTTCATCAAACACCTACCATGCACCTTATTGAAATTCAAATGTGCAGCCCTAAAGGTCTAATTAACATCAAGAAAAGGGAGGAGAGGACGTTACCAATCGATGCTCGACAAGAAGGACTCGAAACCGGGTCGAATCGAGCTCGAAATCAACCCGTGAAAGGTGCAGCCGCCGCCCGCTACCGTCGCCGCTCCCGCCGCTGTCGCCGCCGCCTCGCCGCCGCTGGGCCGCCCTGACCTCGCCGGTGGTGCTCCTGGTGGTGGCCGGCCGAAATGGGGTCTCACTAGCACCCTAAAGTGAATTCCTAAAATCACTACCTTAGCCCCTCCAAAACTCTCACCACAACCAATTCAAATGTTGATAGTTTTATAAACTATCATGAAGGAGGTGGACTACACAACATAGTAAGTACCATACATCCAAGAGGTATACTCTCATCCACCCTTCATTTTTAAAATTGTTGATAGCTTGGGTTTTCACCATCAAATGACTTAGCTAAATTTAACTAAGTCATTTCAAATGGTTTCAACTTTTTGAAAACACTATGTTTATGATTTTTCGTATTACGCCCGTTACATGTGATTTTCCAAACCCGGCATTGCATTATTCACTAAAACCGTCGCCTCGCCGTCAAGACGGCCGTCTCGGACGACGGGCTCCCGGAAACCATCATACTGCATGAAAAATGTTTTGCCAAAATTTAGTCGTGACAAGAGCATTCCATGTTTATTTGATCCCCTTGCAAACCCGAAAGATTTCATGTGCGCTCGCGCCTTAATTCTCCAAACAATCACGTTTTCCATATTACTTGTAGTCCGTTGTGCTACTAACCCTTTGTGCAGTTGTCAAACGTGACCACCTCAAAAACTAAGACATGGAACTCGCCTGAGCAGCGCGTATCCACCCTTGGTAGGTCAAAACTCAAGGTGAGCAGACGACCCGAATCACGCGTATACCCTATCTTAGAATAGAGTTAAACAAAGGTCAAGCCATTATTTAACTCGGGGGCAAGTGATGGATATACGCATGATTCGGGCTCGGTTTTAATTATTCGGACCTCATACATGCGCGAAACCCGATTGCAAGCTAACCGGGGGAAACCGGGCAAGTTTCGAACTTGCCCGGCATCCCCGGGGGGCTTACCCGGAAAATTCCGGGTAAGCCCCAGCTTACCCGGAATTTCCGGGTAAGCTCAACACCCGGGGGGTGTCGCGTACACCCCCCATTTAGTCCCGAATGTATAGGAGACCCGATTTTTAAGTAACTCCTATGTGTCCGAGACCTAAGTTTCAGAGGCGCGCGCGTCCCGCTCAGGACAGCCGCCTGAGACGCGCGTCAGAGACCATTTCCCAAAGCTCTCCCCTGCATCCCGGTTCACATTTCCACATTGAACCGGGTCAAAACCGGTTTACGGTCCAAGGTTGCCTATAAATAGCCACCTTGGGGGTAAACATTTTCAAGTCATTCAAAAAGTCACTTTGGGTGAGAATGGGAAAAGCTCTGACCTCTCTCTAGAAAACCCACTCTTTCTCTCTCTAGAAGTCGACTAATGTTGATCGTCGGAGCGAGCGCACCAAGCACCCCCCCCCCCTCTCCATGGGGACTGCTTGGTAATGCTCCTCTCGCAGGTGCAGGCAGACGATCTTCCAGAGAGCCCAAAGGACTTATCGCCGATCAAAAGACGAAGCTAAGGCCCGCACGCGACTTTAGGACGGACTTGGCTCGCACCCGACTCGAAGACTTCGACGGGCGATTCCGCGGGCAACCCGCGATAACCCGGTCGAAACAGAAAGGATTGCCGTGGCGAGTAGTGTCTTGCGACACCTCTCTTGCTGGCGCGGCGTGCTCTTGGTTAGTTGGAGGTGGTTGAGCAGCATATCCCTGGTTTTTTAGAGACTCGCGGAATGCGAGTAACTCTTCCAACGCAGCCATCATCGCTGGAGTAACGGTGGGCATTGGGTTTGCTCCCGTTCTTTGTTCGCCTTGCGGCATTTCCGTCTGAGATTCCTCTTCATTCACCTCTATCTCGAAACCGGGTGGAGGTGAGTGATGCTCGTTCCTTGGCTCTCTGTGCTGTGCGTCGGGCACATTGTCAGTTGGCAAGGATGAAGCTACGGAAGTAGCTCTTGGAATGTGGGAGGGTCCCGACTGACTTCAAGCTGGCATTTGGCCTCCTGTTCTTTTGTTTTCCGGGGACTTCTTGGGACGTCCGGGCCTTTTCCTTATGTTTCTTGTGTTCACCTCTTCGGGAGGTTTGCGATCACTCGTCATGATTTTGCGGTATGGTAGCTTCTTGTTCGAATCACGTAGACGGCGCCAATGTTGCGTCCTGAATGAACTGGGTCGTGAGGACGTGTTTGTTCGTATGGTTGTGCGGGTTTTCGGGTTGTAACCCTTCGTCTGGAAGAGGTTTGGGCCACTGGCGAGTGTTCGGTTGACTCCCGTAAAGGTCTGTGTCTCAAAGTGTGGTTGTGTCTCAGGGGGGCGTCTGAGTCTCAGGAGGCGGTGGTCTGTGCACAAATCCGGATGTCTGGGTGACGATTCCTGCACAAAGGACCAGTGCTAGCACGGAGAGGAGGGGGGGGGGGGGTGGTGCTAGCGGAGCCCTCTCCGAAGCTTAAGTCACTATAGGGCTAAAAGAGTAATTTCTAGAGAGAGAATATTTCTAGAGAGAAGTCAGAGCTCAAAATACCAAAGTTGGGCAAATGAGAGGATGTGTGAAAATGGATGGCCAAGGCCTCCTATTTATAGGCTTCCTTGGGACCGGACCCGGTTTTAAAGCGGTTTGATAACGGTTCAAAAACAAGCGGTAACCGTCATCCATATTGGTAATGCGTGAACTTGACTTCTCTACACGTAACGGTAATCGCGGAAACGGTAATCGCACGATACCCGCAATGCAATCCGGACCTCGTCGAATTTGGGCAATTCGGCGAGGTTCGGATTGCCGCGCAATCCGGAGGTCCGGTCCGGACGCGCGTAAATGCGTTTCCGGACCGTTTTGACCCTTTGGGAGACGTTTTTCAAACCAAGATGTAATTTTGACGTGTTTACGAGGCCCGAGATATAAATACGAACCCGAATTGGACATATATCCATCAGGAAATAAAAATTAATTAATTAAATGTTGAAAATGCACATTAAAAAATAATCAAATAAACAAATTTTGTAAATATTAATTCTAAAAAAATATGTGAAATTAAAAAAAAAACAAATAAATAAATAAATTTTGAAACAAATATATAATGATAGACAAATTATATTCATTAAGAGTATGCAAAAAAAATACTAACTAAAATGCATTCTTAAATTTATTATTTTGATTTTTTAAATTTGAATTAGTTTATCCGTTATTGTTTCATTCGCTAATTTATATATTTTTATAAATTTAACACATTTTATTTAAGGTTTATATTTTTATACTTACAAAAACCATGAGTATTTAGTTTATTTACGTTTTATATCACTGTTTTTTTTATAATTTATATATTTGGCATATCTTATTTTAAGAATTTTTTTTCACAATTACTAATTTATTAATTTTGTGTTTATAACTTTTACATATAATTATCTTAATTTTTATTTATTTATTTCTTGTATTATATTTAGGTTTAGGATCAAATTGTAACAAAATATAAACTCTGCGTGTAAAATATAAAAATATAAACGATTAAAAAAATAAAAATAAACCTAGTTTGGAAATTAGTTTCTGAAGAAGCCTAGTATGGGAATAAGTTTTGCAATGAAGCTTATTTTGGGCATTCACTCCAATGCTTAGTGCCTACTTATAGTTCCACGTTAAATTTATTATTGTATGGAGTTTCTAGTGTCTACTGTCATTTGATGTTGGTCCATGCTGGTAATGATTAAGTAGAAACTTGTATTTCTAATGGGAGTGCCTTATTCCAAAATAGGAGTTCCTAATTCCAACTTTTGTCACTGGACGCTGACTAGACGCCACTAGGCGTGACTATGATTACTAATATTACTCTTTTGCCATTATCGGGTGAATAGTGAAGTGGGACAGTGCCTACTAGTAAGCACTTCCACGTTACTGTTCATGTCGGTGCCAACTTTTTAATATTTTTTTAATCATTTGTTTTGTTTCTCTCTTTGATTTTATATTTATTCTGCTACGCTAAGTCAGATAGACATGAGCCGTAATCGGTCATTTTTAATATTATGTAATTTAAATAATGACACAAATCAAAATTACTACTTATTAACTTCGAATCAATTTCATAATTTGCATATCTAATTTAAGCATATTTTACCATTTTGAATAACCGTTAATTCTAAATTTTGAAATAGTACAACATTTCATATTATTAAATATGGAAAATAATAATTTACTAAAAAATTATATTATGTTAGTGCATATATATTTCTATATAATTTAAGTATAGGATATTATTATATGAAATAAAGATGTTTTGTTTACGATAAATTGTAATAATTCTGACAATTTAGTAATGTGTGACAATTATATGTAGTCTCAATATATATGTGTGTGTGTGTGTGTGTGCGCGCGCGTGTGCGTGTGCGTGTGTGTGTGTGTGTGTGTGTGCGTGCGTGCGTGCGTGTTAATTTTTCTTTTAGTTGGCAACTTTAATGTGTTGTTTTTATATTTTTTGTAATGTAATTTTTAAATTATTGCAATCATTATTTGAAAAACTTACGTGCTCATGTTTATATTTGTAAAAAAAAAAAAAAAAAATTATCAATTTTAATTACCAAAAGAATCGTAATTTTTTTAAAAAAAATTATAGTGCGTAAATAAATTAACTATTACCCTAAAGACGTCGAGTTTCGAATTTCAGAATAACAACACACGTCGGTCAAAAGTAGAACCCAGATATTTGATTGGGTTAATAACTAAAAAAATGTCCAAGGTTTAACCAATGTTAAAATTAGGTGTCTGAAGTTTCAAATGTTAAAATGGATTGTCCCAAGTTTCATTTTTGTTGAAATTTGGTGTCTTTACGCGTCTTTTCATCTCCATTCAATCATTTTCATCAACTCACCACCCACCCACCCATAATTCATCACTCTTTACTTTTCACAAAATCGTCAAATTTCACCCAAAAATTGAACATTAAAAAAAAGTTTCTAGAAGAGTGGTGTGGCGCCATTTTCCAAGGACAACGGAGCGAGATTTACTTGCGTGGATGTGGCCAACATTTTAGGTGACGTTCCTGGAAAGATGAAGAGAATGGAGTGTGTATGTAAGCTCGAATCTGACAGACGGTTTCGTCGAAATTGACTTCTCTAAAGTAATCACACTGAGACACCACATTTTAAAAAAAATTGAAACCTTGGACAGTACAGTTTAACATTTGAAACTTCAGACACCTAATTTTAACATAAGGGAAACCTTGGACAGTTTTTTTATTATTAACCCTATTTGATTTATAATTGAAAAACTTTGGCAATTCATTAAAAAAATGTAAAATTTTATTAAAAAACCAATTACATCTTTATGATTTTGTACATATTTTCACTATTTTTTTAAATTAAAACGGTCTACTTGAATCTCATTATTTGTTCATGTCCGTATTTTTTAGAAAAAATATGAACATTTAATTTATATATAATGCTAAAAATATATATTTAGGGTGTAAAATTATGTGGGTCCCAATATAGAGGTGGAACTTGGCTTCCACCACTGGAAAAAGTTCCAATTTTACTGTAGCATTTACTGTAGCAGTGCCACTTTGATGAGTTGGTAGACGTGGCTGCTGATGTGGAGGCACTAGGCACTCACCATTGGGAGTGCTCTGAGGTAAAAAAAAAAAAAAACGATGTTCTGTCGAACTGGTCTGCAACTGCTGTCGAACTAGGGCTATGGGTGTAAACGAACCAATTATTTAATAAACTCGACTCGACTTATTTTACTCGAGATTAACCTTGAGTCGAATAGCATTATATTTTTTTTATTAGGCTCACAATTCTCTCGAATTGAGTATAAATTAATTCGTACTTGATTCAGTACCATAAAAATATTGAATCGAAGTCTCGAACTATTGACTCCAAATTTAGTTAGTCAAATTCGAATATTGACTAAGTCGATCTTAAGTAGCTCACGAGTAGTTTGACTCGTTTATACCCCTATATTAAAATGTACTTGGTAGAATTGGTTCGGTCCGAGCCATTTTGTAGTACGGACTGTTGGATTACGGGGCTAAATACTACGAACACATAAACAAGGTACATGCTAGTAATCAGAATTACGCAACGGAAGATGTGCACATACCTTAAACCTTTTTCGTAGTCCCAAGATCTTGCTGAAGGAGTTCTCGATCCAACAGACGGAACCCGTAGAGGTTCTTGTTAAGAAAGCCATACGCGGTGCAGTCTCCACAGCAAAGCCTCTGGTCGATTCTTGGCAGGGATAGATCTCCGGAGTGTTTGCTCGAAGCAAATTGGCACACCATTAGTGGCTTGTGTGGTTCGGCCGAAGTAGGTGTTTATAGTTTATAGAGATGAGGGTTTTTATCTCAAATCACCACAAATGAGAAATTGTGAATTACCCTAATAAAACCCTAACACTCCCTATTTATAGGAGGAGCAAAGTGGACAAAAGTCCACTTTGCCCCCTACATGTTTCGGCCGGCCTAATTAGTATAGGGGAGGCCCAATTTTGGGCTTCTCATGTCAATTGAGATTTGGGTCAAGCCCAATTTCCCTAATGTGACATTTACCCAATTTCTTAGGTAACATATACATATTAATGGGCTTCCATTTACGGCGCCCAATCACCATATGCTAGCAGCTCCCACTCGCTGGAATGGGAGGGTGCCTGTTAATGTATTGTTGTCCAAATCGCTTCAACATTTCACTCTTCTGATCTTGCCTCTGCTTCCGAATAATTCATACGAGGTTTTCCGTGCGACCGGCGGATACGACGGGCATCGTGCTACTCATTTGTTAGGAGTGTTGTAGCGCCCGCGGAACGTTGATTCCCTATCTCAAATAAACCTGTTAAAAACATCAACTTGTATCGTGTATCCTAGGTCAACTGTTAATTCCTCAATTGCCCAGTTTCCACATAGGAATACTTCTCCAAGGCATCCGTACAAGTATTCACAACCTTAAACTAATATCTGGTTGGTGGCCACCAAGTGAATACAAGAGTCGGTGAATTACAGGTGAACTTGACCATCCCCATCGCTCATACCCTTAGTCAAACCCAAACGGTTTCCAAGACGTGGTAACTTGGCCTTTTTCTTCAGCACTGCGCTCATACGCCGGGAAGCAAACATTGAGTCTGACTTTAGGTATGAGTTCTGAGTCCATGAGGATACTTCAGGTGCCTCTTCAAGCTCCCGGGATCAATCACACGCTCGAGGTGAAGAAGTTTGTGCCCATCTGAATCTCGAGGATTCTACCTAGCACAACCGAGCATGACCCCGTTGATGGGTTCGACTATAGCCGTCAGGCCCTTTAACGGTGAGGAAACGGCAAACAGGCCCACCAGGCCCAAAATGAAGGTCAAGATGACCTAAGGAGAAGGGTCCCGACGAAGGGAGTCCCGACGATGAAAGGTCCCGACGGAGTCGGTCCCGACAGTGGAGCTGGAAGCTCCCGATGAGAAGCCTCTAAGTAGGCCCCGATGATGAATCCCTGAGAATGATTGGCCCTGTCACGATGACGAGGGGCCCCGAGCGGTGACACAACGAGACAACTCTGGAGTCCCCGACAGAAGTCGGGACTCGTTATCAGAGGATAAGGCCAAGATACGCGGGGCGTGGCCGAGATACGCGGAACGTGGTTAAGATACACGGAGCGTGGCCGAGATACGCGGGGCGTGGCCGAGATACATGAGATCATGGCCTAGATAGGCGGGATCACGTCCGAGATATGCGGGATACGGGCTAACCACCCCCAACGGTTCATCAGGTACCTGAGGCATCTCTTCGCCTATAAAAGGGCAAGAGGTCACCTCAGATGACTTACGTTGAATTCTATACATTTTGAGATTACTTGCTTGCCAGTCACACGAGACACTCATTTAAGCATCGGAGAGGGATTCTGGGTCACCGCCCGGTCTATCCCCTCTTGCAGGATTGCGTGGAGCAAAGGAGCTAGGATTGCCGTCAAAGTCCGTACCGGAGTTCCACCGTGATCCAACATTGGCGCCGTCTGTGGGAAGCAAACAAAAAGCTGATATGCCTTCTACTCGATCAATGGCGGCTGGCAAGCACAGAAGACAGGGACAATCCGGTGGTTCCCGTCACCCCGCTGCAACGAATCTGGATTCAGTACCAGAACAGGAGGAAAACCAGAACCATCCCCCGGCTGAGCTCTCCCAGACAGGGGGGCACAATGGAGATTCCGAAGATGTTGCTCCTCAGCATCAGGGCAACAGGGGGCAGGAGGCCCCCCCAGCTGCAGACTTGACAAGGGCCGTGGCGGAAGCCATGCCCATGTTCCTGGCAGCCGTAGAGGCTCTCTTGGATCGGAGAGAAGCTGCGAGGAGGCAGGAGGAGATGCCCCCGTTGGAGGAAGTGGCCCCGCCAGCAGAGGGTCGGAACGCACAGGAAGCCCCGCCCCGAGGCCAGGACGGGAGTAGGGCAACCGGTCAGCCGGAGAGGTTCGTGGTTGATGGGCCAGGACCAGTACAGCACAGGACCATTCCCCTGAATGGTCCCATCACTCCCGACCAGGTGGTAAAGATCGTGAACATCTGCATGGGAGAACAGAAGCCGCTGGTGTCGGAGCTAAGGGATCGATCCACTCATCCCTTCGTTCCCCGACTCATCGACACCCTAGCCCCGCCTGGGCTAGGCATCCCCACGATAAGGGAGTACGATGGCGAAGGAGATCCGGTTCGCCATGTCCAGAAACACCTCATGGCGTGTCTGGGAAGAGCCCCGAGTGAAGACATAGTGTGTACGCTGTTCCCGAACACACTTGGAGAAAAAGCCCTGACCTGGTTCTTTAGTCTACCCCCAGGCTGCATCACTTGCTGGGCAGATATGCACGACCGATTCATTCAGCAGTACCAGGGTCGGAGACGTTTATTGAAGAGCGTGAGATCCCTGACCCAGGTGGTGCAGAGGCCCGACGAATCGCTGGCTCATTACTACCAGCGGTATACTGCCAGTGTGGCAGAGATCGACGAAGAGATCTCGGAAGGTGAGACCATACGTACCTTCATTCGGAACTTAACGGCCCCCTATGGTTCCGATCTGATGCACAGCGTGGCTGAGAAAGCTGTGTGGAATATGGAGGCACTGCAGAAGAGGGTGAAACGGCAAATCGATGTCCAGGAGTCGAAGATAGCCGCAGGAGAGCTGGAGCCCCCAAAGTCGAACAAAGGAAAGCCGTCGGTTAAGCCCTTCGACGATCGTAAGTCAAAGGGCAAACCTGAGAGTAGTCGAAACCGAGGCCGACCTGATCGAAGGGACGATAGGCGTTCTTCAAGGAAGGATAAGCGGGAGGCTGATCTCGACATCCCTCTCAACTGCTCCATGGCGGAAGTGCTGACAGTCATGGAACGACAAGGTATCTCCAGGTACCCCCCCGAAGAAAGATGGAGAATTCTTGCGATCCCGCACGGATCGCTACTGCCGATTTCACCGCGCAAATGGTCACGACACCAATCACTGTCGGGAACTGAAGAAGGAGATTGAAAAGCTGATCCAGAAGGGGAAGCTCAAGGGATTCGTCAGGGATAAACGGTGTCGATCCCGCTCTCGATCCCGATCGCGGTCCCGTTCCCGATCCCGCGATCGGTCCCCAAAAAAGAAGAGAACCGACCCAGAGTCATCCGGTGCTCGCAAGGAGAGGCGGGGCACTATCAACGTAATCCATGGAGGATTTGCTGCTGGAGGTGATACTTCATCCGCCCGAGAAGTCTATGCTTCTAGAATCCCTACGGCGGTGGTGTTGGGTAAGAGGTCCCGATCCTGGACCTTGAAAGAAGAGATGGTAATCTCCTTTTCGTCGGAAGACCTCATAGGCGTAGAAACTCCGCACGACGATGCCTTGGTGGTAACCTTGGATGTAGATGGGTTCGAAATGAAGAGAATTCTAATAGACGGGGGGAGCTCCTCCGACATCCTATTCATGGACGCGCTGGAGGCTATGGGGAAGACGAAGTAAGATCTGAAAGAGGCCAACTTCCCGATGGTCGGATTCTCTGGCTCAACCTCCTATCCGCTAGGAGTAATCACCTTACCAGTGGAGTTTGGTAGCGGGTGGAAATCAGAAAGGAGGAACGTAGAGTTCGTGGTAGTCGATTCTGCGGGGACCTACAACGCGATCATCGGAAGAACCACCATTAATCCCCTGATGGCGGTTGCCTCGACAGTGCACCAGAAGATGAAGTTCCCGACCGACCATGGAGTCGGAGAGGTTAAAGGTGACCAGGTGGCTTCTCGAAAATGCTACGTTAACGCCACCCGGAGGAGAAGGCGAGAGGCCATGACTGTCCTCCAGACAGACACAGATCCCAGAGAAGAGTTCGGGCGTCCCGCCCCCGTAGAAGATCTGAAAGAAGTCGAGATCGACGGACCCCAGAGGAAGGTGAAAATCGGGTCTTCTCTGACCGAAGAGACAGCCCAAAAATTAGTGGAGTTATTGAAGGAGTTAAAGGAGCTGTTTGCCTGGTCCCCGAGCGATATGCCAGGAATCAGCCCCGATGTGATCGTACACGAGCTGAAGATAGACCCCGCGATCAAGCCTATCACGCAGAAAAGGCGTTCGATGGGCACGGACAAGAAGATCGCGATCCAGCAGGAGGTGGGCAGGTTGCTCGATGCTGGGTTCATTAAGGAGCTCCGATTCCAGACTTGGGTTGCTAATCCAGTGCTGGTGAAGAAGACTAATGGGAAATGGCGAATGTGTGTGGACTTCCGCGACTTAAACAAGGCTTGCCCAAAGGACTGTTATCCACTCCCGAGAATCGACCAGTTGGTGGATGCCACGTCGGGACATGAGCTGTTGAGTTTCATGGATGCGTATTCAGGCTACAACCAGATCAAGATGGCCAAGGAAGACGCTCCCCATACAGCATTCTACGCGGACAGTGACATCTATCACTACGATGTCATGCCTTTCGGGTTGATCAATGCTGGGGCAACCTATCAGCGGATGGTGAACAAGCTGTTCGGAGATATGCTGGGAGAAACCATGGAGGCTTACGTGGATGATATGCTGGTGAAGTCCCGGCAAGCCGAGGATCACGTGCACAACCTAACCATGGCATTTGAGCGGATGAGGCTCCACCAAGTTCGCTTGAACCCGACGAAATGCGCCTTCGGAGTCCACTCAGGGAAGTTTTTGGGCTTCATGGTGAGCCAAAGAGGAATTGAAGTGAATCCTGAGAAGCTGAGGGCAATCGAGGAGATGCGGTCTCCGATAAACCATCGGGAGGTACAAGTGCTGAATGGCCGACTAGCTGCAATGAATCTCTTCTTGCCCAAAGCCAGCGACCGATCAATGCCGTTTTTTGAAGTCCTTAGGTCCAACAAGAAATTCGAATGGACCGCCAAGTGTGAAGAGGCGTTCCAAGCACTCAAGCAACACCTTCGCACCCTCCCGCCATTAGCGAAACCGGTTCCAGGCGAGCCGCTCTATCTTTATTTGGCTGTTTCTGAATTTGCCATTAGCTCTGTGTTAGTAAAGATTGTCGAGGGTAATCAAGTCCCCGTTTATTATGTAAGCAAGGCGTTTGCCAAGTCTGAATTAAACTATCCCGCCGTTGAGAAGTACCTCTTTGCGTTGATTATTACTGCTCGGAAGCTAAGGCCTTATTTTCACGCACACGAGATTACTGTGCTGACAAACCAGCCTTTGAAGCATTTCTTGAACCGACCGGACGCGTCGGGAAGATTAGTGAAGTGGGCAGTAGAGCTTAGTGAGTTTCGAATACACTTTGCTCCAAGAACGGCAATTAAGGGCCAGGCATTGGCGGATTTTATTGCAGAATCTACAGCCCCCGATCTGGAAGATGCGGGCCCTGTAGAGGAGGCAGCCGTGGAGGTCCCGATAGAAGAACAACCAGAGAGGGCAGAGCAATCAGAACAGCCAAATAAGGAAAATACCTGGGAGATGTATACGGATGGCTCCTCGAGTTCTGACGGATCAGGAGCAGGCTTTTTGTTGATACCACCGGGTGAAGGAGAACCGCTCCGATACGCCTTGGCTTTAACATTCAAGGCCACAAACAACGAAGCGGAGTATGAAGCTCTTATCACGGGCCTAAACATTGCTAAAGGCACTGGAGTCGATCACTTGAGAGTGAAGTGTGACGCAGCTTTAATTGTGAACCAGGTTCAAGGGCGATACGAAGCGAGGAGTCCGATAATGAAGAAGTATCTACGAGAGGTACAAACCTTGAAGGAGAGCTTTAAAAGCTTCGACATCGAGGCAATCCCGAGGGACGAAAACGTAGAGGCAGACGCCTTGAGCAAATTTGCCCAGGGGGCACCCTTGGAGGAAAATCGGAAGGTGCACTTCCTAGAAAAGGTGATCTTATCGACCATCGACCCGACACAGGTGTGTGCCATTGAAGCGAGATCAGAGGAGGAGCCAACTTGAATGACCCCGATAGTCGCGTACCTGACTACGGGGGCAGTCCCCGATGATCAAGTAGCAGCAGACAGGATACGTCGAATCGCGGTCAATTATGTAATGCTGGATAATCAACTATACAAGAAGGGCTGGTTCTCGACTCCGTACTTGAAGTGTGTAGCAGAACCCGACACCAATCGGATTCTAAAGGAGGTGCACGAAGGGGTCGCGGCTTGCCATGAAGGGGCTCGATCTATCATGAGGAAAGTGCTGAATTTGGGCTATTATTGGCCCACGATGAACAAAGAAGCGACGGCGATGATCCGATCCTGCGACGCGTGCCAGAGGTACGCCCCGAGTATCGTTGCTCCGGCCGCTAATCTGACATCCATCAAGAGCGCGCGGCCCTTCGCGCAGTGGGGCATCGACTTGGTGGGACCTCTTCCACAAGCACAAGGTCAATGTAAGTATTTACTTGTAGCTATCGATTATTTTTCGAAATGGATAGAGGCAAAAGCGTTGGCCAGAACAACGGGGAACCAGATCGTCAAGTTCCTCCAAACCCACATTGTGTCCAGATACGGGATTCCTAAGGTGGTGATCAGCGACAATGGTCCACCGTTTAACGGCTCTCAGGTGAGGGAGTATCTGGAGGAGTTGAACATCGAGCATCGGACAGCTTCTGCGCGCCATGCTCAGACTAATGGCCAGGTAGAATCAGCCAACAAAATCATGACGGACGGCCTCAAGAAGAGGGTCTATGCTTTGAAGGGCAAATGGCTGAACGAACTGGAAAACGTGCTTTGGGCTGTTAGAACGACACCCAAGCGATCAACCGGGGAGACTCCGTTTGGCCTCGTTTATGGCACGGAGGCTGTCGCCCCCGTGGAGGTAGCTGTGGCGTCCCATCGGATGAGATATTACGAGCCTCTGACGAATGATGAAGTGAGACGTCTGGACTTGGACTTACTCGAAGAGAAGTGGCGGGAAGCCGACGAAGTCCAAGCTCGAATGCGTTTGGCGACGGCCAGGTACTACAATCGGCGAGTGAAGTCCCGACAGTTCTTCGTCGGGAAGCTGGTTTGGCGTCGCAACGAGTTCACCCTTTTGGATCGAATCAACAAGATGTCACCAAAATGGGAAGGACCTTATAAGGTCGTGGGGATGCCAGCTCCAAATGCGTACAAGTTGGAAGACCTCGATGGCAGAACGTTAAAGCATTCTTTTAGTGGCGAACACTTGAAGAAACACCATGCTTGAATAAAGTCGCCTTAAGTGGTGCCCGATGAAGTCGCCTTAAGTGGTGCCCGATGAAGTCGCCTTAAGTGGTGCCCGATGTAAAGTCGCCTTAAGTGGCGCAGGTTGAAAAGTCGCCTTCAGTGGTGCAAGTTGAGAAGTCGCCTTCAGTGGTGCACGATATTAAGTCGCCTTCAGTGGTGCACGATATTAAGTCGCCTTCAGTGGTGCACGATATTAAGTCGCCTTAAGTGGCTCAAGTTGAGAAGTCGCCTTCAGTGGTGCACGATATTAAGTCGCCTTCAGTGGTGCACAATATTAAGTCGCCTTCAGTGGTGCACGATATTAAGTCGCCTTAAGTGGCTCAAGTTGAGAAGTCGCCTTCAGTGGTGCACGATATTAAGTCGCCTTCAGTGGTGCACGATATTAAGTCGCCTTCAGCGGTGCACGATATTAAGTCGCCTTAAGTGGCTCAAGTTGAGAAGTCGCCTTCAGTGGTGCACGATATTAAGTCGCCTTCAGTGGTGCACGATATTAAGTCGCCTTCAGTGGTGCACGATATTAAGTCGCCTTAAGTGGCTCAAGTTGAAAAGTCGCCTTCAGCGGTGCACAATGAAAAGTCGCCTTGAGTGGTGCACGATTAAAGTCGCCTTAAGTGGTGCACGATTCTTAGATTTATTCTAAGTACTGAAAAGTCGCCTTGAGTGGTGCATAAGAATTAAGTCGCCTTGAGTGGTGCATGAGAAAAGTCGTCTTAAGTGATGCACGAGATTAAGTCGTCTTAAGTGATGCACGGGATTAAGCCGTCTTAAGTGACGCGTGATTCTTAGATTTATTCTGAGTATTGAAAAGACGCCTTAAGTGGTGCATGATGGTAAGTCACCTTAAGTGGTGCAAGTTGTTAAATCGTCTTAAATGGTGTATGAGAATATCTTAAGTATCGAGGTTTCGACTTGAGAAAGTATGATAAATCCATTGGGAGGAGTGCAATGAAAGAATCGGAACTAAGAAAGTCTGACATCAATAGGGCTCGAAGGCCCGATGATTACAAAAGGAGAAGAATACAAAGATTCTAGGCCTAATCCTGGTTAGCGGCATCAACGGGAACAGGGTCTGCAAGGTCTAGGGCAGAAGGCTCCACTGGGTCAGCCGTTGGAGGATTGGCTATCGGGGTCATGGGATCGAGGAGTTTCCGATGAAGAAGTAGCTCCTCTTCACTCTGAACTTGTGGCATGCATTTCCGGCCTTGAGCATCGGCTCCTCTGGTGGAAATGATATATCCTTCTCGGAGGGCTGCATCATAAGCAGTATTGGAGATCTCATTTGGAGCATAATCAAAATTAAAGGGTTTTCTCCCCTCAGAGCTGGAACCGCTGTCTGAAAAGCAACCATGGCAAGAAAAATACAGTGGGACTCTTGGAAAGCTATAAAAAAGGAAAAGACGAACAAGCAACAAAGGGGAATCCCTTACCAGACATGATGAAGTAGAGGTTGAAGGAGATGAACGAAACGTCGCCGGAAAGAGGATTGGAGAAACTCCAAAGACCTTCGAAATCACAGAGCTTGGAATCGCAGAGGAGTCGCAGAGAAATCGCAGAGGAATCGCAGAGAGCTCTGGAGAATTCGAAGACGGTAAAAGTTAAATTATGGCCATGGCTAGGGTTTTATAGTCGAAGAAGACGATTGAAAGGACACTTCGATCCGAGTCGTCGAAGTCGAAGAGTCTTAATCTGGACCGTTGAGATGAAACGTGCAGAAGGACAACGGACGTAATGGTGAAACGGCCTGAAAAGCACTTTTCAGAAAAGGACAGGCGCGAAAAATCAGGCACGTGGGCTGGAAACGTCACTCCATTATCTACTGCATTTAATGCACTGGGGAACTGAGGAGACCCCTAGGATTTAACAGTTATCTACAAAACATTGAGGAAACGTGAAGGAGAAGACTGATAATTGAGTAACTGAACCAAGGGAAAGATCCCCGATTCCAGTATCGGAAGATCGGGAGTTGGAAGACACGACGAACTAAAAGTCCCTCATGTCTTGGGGGCAAATGATGGGTTCGACTATAGCCGTCAGGCCCTTTAACGGTGAGGAAACGGCAAACAGGCCCACCAGGCCCAAAATGAAGGTCAA
Source organism: Clarkia xantiana subsp. parviflora (assembly GCA_036873135.1). Classification (NCBI taxonomy): domain Eukaryota; kingdom Viridiplantae; phylum Streptophyta; class Magnoliopsida; order Myrtales; family Onagraceae; genus Clarkia; species Clarkia xantiana. The sequence continues at coordinate 25,076,335 of JAPTYO010000009.1, read as the reverse complement.
GATGACCTAAGGAGAAGGGTCCCGACGAAGGGAGTCCCGACGATGAAAGGTCCCGACGGAGTCGGTCCCGACAGTGGAGCTGGAAGCTCCCGATGAGAAGCCTCTAAGTAGGCCCCGATGATGAATCCCTTAGAATGATTGGCCCTGTCACGATGACGAGGGGCCCCGAGCGGTGACACAACGAGACAACTCTGGAGTCCCCGACAGAAGTCGGGACTCGTTATCAGAGGATAAGGCCAAGATACGCGGGGCGTGGCCGAGATACGCGGAACGTGGTTAAGATACACGGAGCGTGGCCGAGATACGCGGGGCGTGGCCGAGATACACGAGATCATGGCCTAGATAGGCAGGATCACGTCCGAGATATGCGGGATACGGGCTAACCACCCCCAACGGTTCATCAGGTACCTGAGGCATCTCTTCGCCTATAAAAGGGCAAGAGGTCACCTCAGATGACTTACGTTGAATTCTATACATTTTGAGATTACTTGCTTGCCAGTCACACGAGACACTCATTTAAGCATCGGAGAGGGATTCTGGGTCACCGCCCGGTCTATCCCCTCTTGCAGGATTGCGTGGAGCAAAGGAGCTAGGATTGCCGTCAAAGTCCGTGCCTGTGGACGGAATGTAACGGTCGGACCAAAACTAGAAAAATTATACAAACATATGGTACCAAAACTATACCCAAAAAAACATCATAGACCAAAACCCAAAAGTGGTCAAACATCATGGATCAAAAGACCCGCTAACCCTTATTAAAATTAAAATATGGTAAACAATATATTAATCATATTCGGCCGAAGTATTGAAACTTGGGGCCTAAGAAATTAAAAAAATTACCTTGTTAATTCCCCTAGGGTTCGGCCGAAACACAAATTGGAAACAAGTGGTCAAATTTCAAGATCAAATTTTAATAAGATCTATGAAAATTTTGGCACTTACAATTATAAAAATCGGAAATTTTAAATTTTTATTCTTTAAAATTTCGGCCAACACATGTAGAAAATCAAGATTATCAATTTATCAAAATCATGAACTCCTAACACAGGCTCTGATACCACTTTTGGATTACGGGGCTAAATACTACGAAAACATAAACAATGTACATGTTAGTAATCAGAATTACGCAGCGGAATATGTGCACATACCTTAAACCTTTTCCGTAGTCCCAAGATCTTGCTTTGGGAGTTCTCGATCCACCGGACGGAACCCGTAGAGGTTCTTGTTAAGGAAGCACTACACGGTATAGTGTCTACAGCAAAACCTCTGATCGATTCTTGGCAGGGACAGATCTCCGGAGTGTTTGCTCGAATAAAATTGGCACACCCTTGGTGGCTTGTGTGCTTCGGCCGAAGTAGGTGTTTCTAGGGAGAAGGGTTTTTCACTCAAATCACCACAAATTAGGAGTTGTGTATTACCATAATAAAAACCCCTAACACTCCCTATTTATAGGAGGAGCAAAGTGGACAAAAGTCCACTTTGTCCCTTACGTGTTTCAGCCGGTCTATGTAGTATAAGGGAGGCCCAATTTTGGACCTCTCATGTCAATTGGGATTTGGGTCAAACCCAATTTCCCTAATGTGACATTTACCCAATTTCTTAGGTAACATATACATATTAATGGGCTTCCATTTACGGCGCTCAATCACCATATGCTAACACTGACGAGATAAGTGAGTCAAGCTACTCTGAACCGATTCGATCAAAATTCGAATTTTGGGACAGATCTCCGGAGTGTTTGCTCGAATAAAATTGGCACACCCTTGGTGGCTTGTGTGCTTCGGCCGAAGTAGGTGTTTCTAGGGAGAAGGGTTTTTCACTCAAATCACCACAAATTAGGAGTTGTGTATTACCATAATAAAAACCCCTAACACTCCCTATTTATAGGAGGAGCAAAGTGGACAAAAGTCCACTTTGTCCCTTACGTGTTTCAGCCGGTCTATGTAGTATAAGGGAGGCCCAATTTTGGACCTCTCATGTCAATTGGGATTTGGGTCAAACCCAATTTCCCTAATGTGACATTTACCAAATTTCTTAGGTAACATATACATATTAATGGGCTTCCATTTACGGCGCTCAATCACCATATGCTAACACGGACGAGATAAGTGAGTCAAGCTACTCTGAACCGATTCGATCAAAATTCGAATTTGACTTGTAAATTTCCAGTCGATCTTTTTAGTCTAAGTCAAGTTCGAGCTTGGTAATACTCGACTAGAAAATGAGGCTTATAATATACATAAATCAATCGAGATCGAGTCGATCTTTCTTTTTATAATCATAAAAAATGCTACCTTATAGTGATATATAATGAGTTTACGAGTCAAGCTAGGATGGGAGTCGTTATGGAATTTCAAAAGTTGGAGTTTGAACAAGCTCGAACTTAATAAATTTTTAGTCAACTTGAGATCGACATATAGTCAGCTCGTTTACAATCGAATGTATAACCAATCAATAACTAGTTCGGTTCAATTATTATTATTTTTGAAAAGAAAAACAGTTTAAATATATTCAAAAAAAGTTTGTTTTTTATGATTCAAATCAGGCCAGCTATTTTTCTTGTCAAATAAGCCGAATTTTTTTTTCTTACTGTGTATCTTATGGGTTCATAGAATTGCACCAATAGCATACTTATTCTATACTTAAATAATCTATGTTCATACTATATTAAATCAGTTCGTAAAAAGTAAAGTATTGACCACAAATATCTTTTCTAGTTTTACTTAGCCTAAAACTAGGTTCGTATTGTAAATATATTTTCATAATATATTATTCCCTAATAATTAGAACCGATTAAACAATATCAGTCCAATTTCAAAACATATATAGAGGTTTATGAAAAAAAAAAATTTAAAATAACATATTTAAGTAAAATATATACAGAAACAATATGTAAACAATATATTATACTTATAAAATCAAAGTAACATAAAAGGCGGGACAAACCAGCGTACGTAGGATCGACTTGCGTTTGAAAGAGTAGAAGGAACCCGCGGGATGAAGATTCCTACCAATAGAATTGCACCAATAGCATACTTATGGGTTCATAGAATTGCACCAATAGCATACTTATTCTATACTTAAATAATCAATGATTTTTTTTTATCTATTTGCCCTTCATATATAGTCTAAATAGAAAATACCCTCTAAAATGAGTATTTATAAAAATATGTGGAACTTTTGTGTTCCTCAGGTATTATCTGCGCAACTTTTTTCCCTCAAATATTAACTACGGAATAAGAGTTCGAACTTAGGTTAAAGTTTGAATCTGATGGTTTTATCCTAGCTTTGATCGAGTCATACAAATTCTACCGGAAACCAAAATTGACGTCGTTTGTGGCGTTGGATTCCTCTTATAACAATTAATTCCTCGTAATTTTTGCAAAAAAATAAAAATTAAAACATTTAAACACTTAAAAAATCGAGAAATATCCCAATGAATGCATTTTAGGGGGTCGAAGACGATTCCAAACATTAAACCCTAATTTTCTACAGTATACAAAAATTAGAAAAATTACATAATGTTAATTAATTAATAATCATAAAATAATAAATTTCAAGTTTGATTCTGTTTGGAGCTACACATAAACAACAATTTTAGGTCAAATTTCAACTCTAATGATTTTACCGTAACTTTGACCAAGTCGTACAAATTCCTCCGGAATCTAGATTTGATGTTGTTTGCGTCGTTGGATTTTCTCATAACAATTAATTCCTATAAAATTTTTCAAATTTTGAACACTTAAAAAAGATCAAGATACATCCCACATAGTGCGTTTTAGGGGGTCAAAGACGATTCCGAACACAAAACCTAAAGTGTGGCATTAAAAAAAAAAAAAATTAACGGGTCTTTTGGTGTCATATGTTTAACCAAAGTTGTCTTTTGGTGCCGTTTTTTTAGACTTTTGGTGTCATACGCGTTCTGTGAACTTTTGGTGCATCCGTTAACTTTTCGTTAATTTGGTTAGTTAAGTGGCACATGCAAGTCAAGGCTAGGTCCACCGAGTTAAGTGGTTCGATTTGGAAACTTTAAAACTAAATTAAACAAGATATTAGTTAGGGATGTATTAGATGTTGGATTCTTGGGGAGAATACATACGGATTAAACCTTAGGTACATGCTAGGTAACTAATTACGCAACGGAAATGGTACACATACCTATTACGTGATCCGTAGCCCAAGATTCAACGTGGAGTTCACGGACTACCGGACGGTGGGAACTCTTGTTAAGGAGCAATCCGCAGGCTATGATCTCCACAGGAAAGCCTCTTCAATCAAGTTGCTGGATGGTCTCCTGGGTGGATTACTTGATATAATTCGGCACCTACTTTTGGTGATAGAGGTTTCGGTCGAACCCTATCTGTTTAGGGAGAATAGATTTCTTTGTGACTACTAAAAGGGGAGAGAATGATCAACCCTAATAAATCCCTAACACCTCTTATTTATAAGAGGAGTTGAGCAAAACCCTTGGTGGGTTTGTCACCTATTTCGGCCGAAATTCCTATTATAATTGGGCCGGCCCTTTTGGGTCGCTCATGGCCCATGGGGATTTCGTCCTGACCTGAAATCCCTTATGTGCCATACTCCAAATTAGACTTAACATGTTGTGCTTATATTAGTAGGCTCCTATTACAACCGCCCATTTACATTAAATGCCAACAGCTCCCACTCGCCAGAACGGGAGGGTGCCTATTAATATGTTGTTGCCCAACACATCAATATGTATTCATCGATCCAATCGAGTTCCCGTATTTTTCTTACGAGGTTTCCTGTGTGACCGACAGACACAACGGACTTCGTGCTACTCATCGGTTAAGAGTGTTGTAGCGTCCGTGAAACGTTGATTCCAAACATGTTTCTTCCGTGTGCTGCGTTGTACCCCTGGTCAAAATGTTATTCTCCAATAGCCTCTAGCCTCGTTTCCCTTAAGTAATACTTCTCCAAGGCATCCATACAAGTATTCACAACATTCAACTAATATCCGGCTGGTGGCCACCTAGTGAGTACAAGAGTCGGAGAATTACAAATGTGCATGACCATCCCCATTGCTCATATCCTTAGCCAAACTCAACCGGTCCCAAAAATGTGGTCACTTGGTCTTTTTGTTCATGCACTGCGCCCGTACGCCTGGGAGCGAACATTGAGCCCAACCTTGGACACGAACTCCGAGTGGTAAGGGTACTTCGGGTGCTGCTTCATTCAGCACCCGGGATCAGTCACACGCTCAAGGTGAAGAAGTTTGTGTCCTTCAGAATCTTGGAAGATTCTGTCTAAAACAACCAAACCTGACCCCGTGGTCGAAATATATTTTCTAAATCTTTTAAAGTAATTAATTATCTCCAAATATTTCAATATCCCTAAAAAATGTGCACATAATATATTGGTAATTAATGTCACGATTTGACCCTGCGACGGCCAAACCCTAGACGCCCTAATCATTTTCGCCGTCGTGGGAGGCCACTGCCGCCAGTGGCTTGGTCGTGGCCACCACGGCTAGCCACGTCCAAGCCATGTCTCACGTCGGCCGCGGCCATTAGGGTTTGGTGGGAAATTTTCGAGACCAAATTTTACCTCGATCAGAAATCCAAAGTCCAATTTTGATAAATAAAAAAAAAAATTTTATTTAAATCATGAACACCCTACACGGGCTGTGATACCACTATTGGTTTTAGGGAGAATAAATACGGATCAAAATAGATACATGCCAGGTATTTAATACCCAACGGAAATGGTGCACATGCCTATATCGTGATCCGTAACTTAAGGATGTCAATAGGAGTTCACGGAATGCCGGACGGTATCCTTCGTTTGACCCTTGCAACTGAGGCAATCCGAAGGCAATCGTCTCCACAACAAAGCCTCTTTCAATCTGGTTGCTGGATGGATCTCCGAGGTGAATTACTCGAAGTAATTCGACACCTACTTTAAGTGGTAGTGGTTGTCTGAACCTTAGTGTCTCTAAGGAGAGGGGATTTCTTTGTGACTACTAAAAGGGAGAGAATGACTAACCCAAGAAGTCCCTAACACCTCTTATTTATAAGAAGGGGTGAGCAAAACCCTTGATGAGTTCGATATTTTGGCCGATATCCCTAGCTCAATTGGTCTGGCCCACATGGGCCGCGTATGGCCCATGGAGATTTCGGCCTGACCCAAAATGCCCTATGTGTGTCAGGTAACTAATACACAGCGAAAATGGTGTACATATCTATATTCTGATCCGTAGCCCAGGACGTCAATGGGGAGTTCACGGAATTCCGGACGGTGTCCTTTGTTTGACTCTTGTTAAGGAGGAACTATGAAGGCAATGGTGTCCACAACAAAGCGTCTTTCAATCTGGTTGCTAGATGGATCTCCGGGGTGAATTACTTGAAGTAATTCGGCACCTACTCTTGGTAGTGATGGGTTTGGCCGAACCTTAGTTGTCTAAGGAGAGGGGATTTCTTTGTGACTACTAAAAAGGAGAGAATAAAAATCCCCAATAAATCACTAACACCTCTTATTTATAAGAAGAGGTAAGCAAAACCCTAGGTGGGTTGCTCACCTATTTCGGCCGAACCTTGTGTCTAATAGGTCCGGCTCTTTTAGGCCTCACATGGCCCATGGGGATTTTGCCTGACCCGAAATCCCTTATGTGCCATACCCCAAATTAGACTTAGCATTTTAGGCTTATATTGATGGGCTTCTATTAAGGCGGCCCATTTACTCTAAATGCTAACAGCTCCCACTTGTCGGAATGAGAGGGTTTCTATTAATATGTTGTTGCCCAACACATCAATATTTATTCATTGATCCAATCTAGTTCCAGTATTGTTCATACGAGGTTTGCCGTGCGACCGACAAACACAAAAGACTTCGCGATACTCATTAGTTAAGAGTGTTGTAGCATTCACGGAACGTTGATTTCCAACATGTTTCTTCTCTTTTCCGTGTTGTAGCCCTGGTCAACTGTTATTCTCTTATCGCCTAGTTTCCCTTAAGGAACACTTCTCCAAAGCATCCGTACAAGTATTCACAACCTTCAACTAATATCTGGCTGGTGGCCACCTAGTGAATACAAGAATTGGAGAATTACAGGTGTGCATGATCATCCATTTTTCTCATATCCTTAGTCAAACTCAACCGATTCCCAAAACGTGGTCACTTGGCCTTTTTGTTCGGGTGCTGCGCTCGTACGCCTGGGAGCGAACATTGAGCCCAACCTTGGACATGAGCTCCAAGTGGTACAGGTACTTCGGGTGCTGCTTTATTCAGCACCCGGGATCAGTCACACGCTTAAGGTGAATAAGTTTGTGTCCTAGAGAATCTTGGAAGATTCTGTCTAACACTACCGAGCCTGACCCCGTGGTCGAACATGGCACGCGCAGTATGAAGTGCGTGTCAATAGCATAACCTAAATTTATTTTATATCAGGAGTGGGAATGTCATATGCTATCGTAGATTCTCATCTAGCCTATAATGTGGTGGTAGGCGAACGGAGTTCGTCACAGCGATCTGCAAAACTTTGATCATATCGTGTACCCCAAAATCTAATGATCGTTTTGCATAACCAGGTTTCTCTTTCGAAATACCATGGATCTTAGCCGGTCTTGATATGGCTGAGGTTTCTCTTCCATCAAGACGACCGTGCCCGTGTGACATGCCCGGGTCCAAATTAGACATATTTTATTAGGAGGTTTTACGCTCCAACGACTAGTTTATAAACCGTACATCCGATGTAATATTGTCATTATGACGTTGTAAATATCATAAACTCAAATAGAAATTCTTTTATTCAAATAATACTTCAAATAAAAAAAGGTCACTGTCACATTACAAGCCTTCTAAACCCTATGCAATCCAACCAGTTTTACGTGCTTTTCGAAAATATCCTTGCGTAAGGTTTGGTCAATGGATCCGCAACCATATTTTCTGAAGGCATGAATTCGAATGTGATCAGCTAGTCTTTTACCACACTTTTCGCATAGTTGTATTTATATCAATGTGTTTTGTCCTACTATGGTCGGATTCTTGAATGTCCCTATGCAGCTTGACTGCCAGAGTAAATGCGCAAGGGCTTACTCCCGTCCTTGACGCCAAGCAGGGCGGCCAAGAGTCTCTTTAGCCAGACAGCCTCCAGTGCATTCTTTGAGAGAGCTACGAATTCAGATTCCATAGTAGACAGCGCAACACAAGATTGCTTCTTGCTCATCCAAGAGATGGCAGAATTAGCAAGGAGAAACACTCCTCCTGGGGTGGACTTACGATCATCTAGATCTCCACCATGGTCGGCGTCACTACATCCTATCAATTCTAGCTTACTTCCCTCATGTCAGCGTCACCCTTATCGACCCGCTCTGTCCAGTATGCATTCATTTTCGTGAACGTGATTTGGAGAATTGTGGTAATCGGTAATGGCAACGCGTTCTTCAACACACAATTGTAGACTTTCGACTGATTTGTTGTAATATTCCCGTGTCGAAAACCTCGTCGTGTGATCAAGCCCACACACTGAACATTTCACATCTGTCCATGAACTGTTGATACTTGTCGTCGTCAGTTGCATACCGCCTTGCAACAGGTGCAATCTTATGCTTGCTTGATGTCCAGATCAGATCCCTGAATGCTTTCTTGAACTCCATATTCTTGTTCTGATAAAGTATGCATTCGAAAATATTTAAATCGACATAATTAAAAAAAATGAGTATATTTTTTGACAGCTTCACATATAATTTTAAAAACAACAAATTTCAACAAAAAATTAGCTACATATTCTCTTCTTTTGATACTTACACATAATAATGCTACAATTTACAATATTATAATCTACGTACGCATCATACTTTCTACCATTATAACATATATGTATATCTGAAATTTTTGTAAATTTATATAAATAAACTGTGCATTGCTTTACTTTCGGAGTAGAACTTCAGATAATATTTGACGTAGTCGAACAACTGAGTATCTACTATATTATATTAATTCGACACCGGAAGCCCTCTGGTTGACACGTGGACAGTTTGTCCAGTCAGTGTTGCCTAATTTAATCGGAATTTAATAGGGGCTCTCTAAATTTAGATACATAATATTGATTGATTCAAAATTAAGAAGTATTTGTATATCTTATTTTGGTCTCTACGCAATTTAAAGAAACAAATTAATTGAAAGTTTCCTTTTAAATTCATTGTCTATACAGTTTGGCATCGGAAGACCACAGATCGACACGTAAGCAATATATATATATATATAAACGTTATTATTATTATATACATGCATAATATTAATAACTATAATATTGTGAAGCTAAAAACGGAACATAATTAAAGTTAATGTTGATAAATTTGCAAAAAGATTAATGGGCGTATATATATTATAATAGACTACCTAGGGTTTCTTCGACTGCGCCTACTCTCATTATATTTAAGGGTTTGATCCAATATCCTGACGGCCGACGCATATTTTTTTCTTATATATTAGTGCTCTTGATTGATGATGATATTATATGTACTTTCAAACACAGCATGCGTAAGGATTATAGCTGTGAGAGACTAGAGCTTCGGTAACTAACCTGTGGCAGTCCGTTAATCTATGGCGTTCTCTTCAATCGGCGTAGCGTATGGTGACTCCATCTTTATGTAGACATAAATATAAGCACTAAGGGGGTGTGTGATTGTCCATGTTAAGCCGTTAAGGTAGTTATTTAAAGATTAATGGAATAGAGACTCTAAGGATAGGTTGTTTACTCGGACTAAGTGGAGTAAGGTGCAATCCCATGACCAAAACATCTATCTTTCAAGGTATCATGCATTCAACCCAAATAAGCTTCAGATGCTTTTTTGTTTGTATTCGTAACTACTAAAAGATGTGTTTTTTCAAATTGGTGTAAAATTTGACGATGTAATGTTTTACAATTTAGCTGGCTCAGACAATGCACTTTATCTCATGATGATAATGCATGCCATTGCGCTCACCGACTCTCAAAATTAATTATATGACACGACTTAGAAAAGACAGTCACCATTCGATTTACAACAAATGTCTCAGATAATAGGTAGGAACTGCACTGATTGTTACCTTGCGAATGTGCATCTCGCTAGTGGAACTACCTTTTGTATCTAATTATTCTCAAAGTAAGCTTTCTCATTTAAGGTTCATAGCTAGGTCTGGTGTCTCTATATCACATTTTGCTTGATAGGGTTGATTGGGAAAAGAAAGTTGCTGGTTTGATGCAGTGGCTCATTACAATAGAGAATACGTCGGTGGTGTATGTGTTAATCCAAAGCATGCGAGGTTTCCTTTTAATTAATGCGATTTTTTTGTTAGTTATATATTATGTCATACTAATTTGCTACAAATATTAATTGATATATACTTATTATACTTACATATGTCTTTTTTAAATAAATATTTATTAGACTTTTTTTTCTTAATGGAAATATTTATAAAAGTTATTCAAGAGATAATAATAATAAAGCATTTGACCACTAATGTATATTTTTTTTATTTAAAATGTTCTCATTATATGCAGAAATAAGATATATATTTCTCCTCTTAATCACTAATATTTTTTTTCTCAAAATTATTATATTGTAAGATAGTTACTTAAATGAGTCATTGAATGCTCCGGCAACAAGAAAGCTTTTTCTAATAAGAATGTAAATTTAACATATGTTTAAAATGTTTTCTTATACGTTTCATCCACGTATATATGTCTCTTATATATGTTTAAAATTTATTGTGATATATTTTATTATAGTTTGTATTTTTAATTTTGAATTACTTTTTGTGAAGTTGAAATCACATCAATACACTCAGTGCTCATAACCATTCTTCATCTAGGTATATTTTTTGTTGTATAGTTCTTTTCGTTGGAAACGACAATATGCTTTCTTAATTAAGTATTTTTAACAAGTAAAAATTGATGGGCAATAGATTTGTAATGAGAAGTGTTTTATTATAAGGCACGAAGCAAGTTATGCAGTGATAACTGATAGGTACTGTTATAGCCAATCTTCTCGAGATTAATGAAAAAAAGGTCATATCTTTGCAGAATTTAAGCATACTACCAAGATTAAGAGGGGGTGCTAGATTGTGAGGCAGTTGCCACAATAAAGATGGAAAAAAAACATGAAAATTGAATGTTTTATTTAAATATAACATATATTTTATAATTTTAGAGATAAGTTACAAAAAGATAATTTAAATGTTAATTAGTAGTAGTCTCATTTTAACAATAGTATTTTTTTTGCCACTAACCATAGTAATTAATTTATGTTTTGTTTTTTTAAGCGAAACTTGAAGTTGCTTTCACTAAAGGGTAAATGGAGAAAAACAAAAATCAACATGTTAGTATCTATTTCTTTAAAATAGATTAATTCTGCATTACGTTTTAAATTTCAATATTTAGTTGTAGTGTGATATGAACTTTAATGTTATATTATGGTGTTTTGTATGTTTTTTAATGTAAATTTATTATAATAACATAAATTTCAAAGTTTGTGTATAATAATAGTATACTAATAGCATAACGATTTTTTTTGTTACATAGTAAATAATTTGTAGGTTTTATTTTACAAATATAATTTTAATCCTTATTATTTATATTCCTCATGAAGATAATATTTGCAGTGTAACTATCAGTCTTATTTTTGTTATATCAGTTGGATAATTATTCTATAAGTAAGGTTATTAACATTTCTAAATAAACTTACTTTCTTGATTTTTTTAATCATGATTGAAAAAATAATCCTGTTATAACAATTTTAAACTTTAATCTATTAAGAATATTGGAAAAAAAAACTATTAAGAATACAACTTTTTTCTAAATTATATGCAATTTTTTTGAAGTACGTATTTCATGCACTTATAAATTATATATTCTTTTTTATTCTATTGTAATTTGATGCTTTTTATTTTGAAGTTTTACCCGCGCGGTGCGCGGGATTTGTATCTAGTTTTCATAAATTTAAGAGAATTCCTTCAACTTACGATAACATAACATACTACGGGCGGGCAATATATATATACAAAAGAAGCACTTCAACGGTCGGCTGAGAAATTTAATTAGTGTGCCAACATCTGTCATGCCGAGAATTAGATTCTCGGCGTGACTAGCTTGGCAGAGGGCAAAGCTGCGCATGCAGCCACGCCGAGAATCAGATTCTCAGCCCACAAAGTAATAAGGTTTTTTTCAAGAATTGATGTAAAGACATGCTTCTACATTTGAAATTAATTAGTTGTGTACAGTGAGCTATTTTTATATTTGGTTGTTTAAAATTTGTTTTTTTGTTGGAAAAAAAAGCCAGAGAAATGTATGTGGTAACCCAAATAATAGTATCATGAGATAATAGTTTTAGTTGGGGTGAAACCAAAATCCGGTTGTCCGAAAATTCGGTGAAAACCGAATTTGAAATATTCGGTTTGGTTTTTGGTCAGTTTTTTGCTCTAGTTCGGATTTTCGGTCCGGTTCGAATTTTGAGCTTTGAGGACCGAACCGACCGTTATGCTAATTAAATATATACAATAGATGTTATATTAGTTGATATTAATTAACACAATTAAAATTAGGTTAATATAAATTGTAAAAGAGACACTTATGAAGATTATTTTTTCTAGTTTTATTTGATAATTTATTTAATTATAATAATTGAATTAATTTATCATTTTGATTTGATATAGTCCATGAAAATGACAAGAATGTATAATGGTAATTTCTAATATTGGATTTTCGGTTTAAATCGAAAACCGAACTGAAAAAACCAAACTTCTAATGGGCTGTTTATTTTTACTCAAACGGTTTTTTTGTCGAATTTTTTTAAAGAAAAAAAAACCAGACCGGAAATTTAGGTACTCGACGAAACAAGCTAAAAACCGGTCCGACCGGTCCAGTTTCACCCCTAAGTTTTAGATAGATTCTATAATAATAAATAAAATATGGTCAGCATTGTACTTGATTTTACGAGCTGACTTAGTGTGAGTGAACACTAGTCTAAGTGTAAAGTAAGCATACTACTTATACTGCTTTCTTGATGACGAAGGTTGTCGGAAACCATAAAAGGAAAGATATCCTTGAATATGTTGAAGAGATATTAATGTATTGTAGTTCTTGTTATTAAAAAAAAAAAAAGTTGAAGAGATGGTTGAGTTGCTTGTGTCCGGTGAAAGTAACTGGAGAAATTATAGAGTGAAGGCAATGTTATCAGAACCGGACCGGACACCGAACCAGAGAGGTGTTCGGTTCCCATTCGAGCGGTTCGATCCGGTTCGACCGCTTTTCCAGAAACTTCCCTCGCCCAGAACCAGAAGTCTTCTTCTTCACGGGATCCCTTTCTTCACAGAGTCTTCATCATTAAATACTAGAAGTCTTCTTCTCTACAGAAACTTCCCTCGCCCAGAACCAGAAGTCTTCTTCTTCACGGATCCCCTCACCGGAATCTTCTCTCTCTCTCTCTCTCTCTCTCTCTCTCTCTCTCTCTCCCTAAAACCCTCCTCACGTCTCCTCCCCTTTCCCCCGTTCTCTTCTCTCTCCTCTACTTGGATTCAATTAAACTCAGGGCCGAGGTATGTGGCAGTAGTTATACAAAAACTGAAGTTGTTCATCATTTAATAATTTCTATTATATCCGAAATATTTATTTCCCCCGCCTTCTTTCCTTTCCTCTCCTCTCCTCCCCTCCATTCCTTCCCAGGTTTCTATCGATTCTAAGTTTTTTTTTTTTTTTCTGTATTGCTCACCGAACTGGTGGACCGGAGGACCGGCCGATCTGCCCAAAATCGGCCGGTTCGCTAAAAAATCGTTCATCAAACCGGGTTCGTTTACATTCTCCGGATTTGCTTGAACCGGACCGTTGGAGGCACCGGTTCCAGTTTGAACCCTGTCCGGTTCGGTTCTGATAACACTGAGTGAAGTCTAGTTTAAATATAGAAATGCATTATACACGCAACAATTAAATTTTGAAATTTAAAAAATAATTAAATTCTGAACTACTATTAAAGTATTAATGAGAGCATTGCGCGGTTGAAGATGAGACATGGCGCTGCAAAGCTGCAGGCTCTGCAAAGTGAGCACTCCCAATAGTAAGTGTCTAGTTCCTTCACATCAGCAGCCACATCACTGTCAACTCATCAAAGTGGCACTGCTACCGTACCTGCTACAGTAAATGACACTGTAAAATTGGAACTATTTAGTGGAAGCCAAGTTCCACTTCTATATTGGGACCCACATAATTTCATAACTAAAATATAATTTTTGCATTATATATAAATTAAATGTCATTATATATCATTATATATAAATTATATATCATTATATATAAATTATATATTCATATCTTTTAAAAATACGGACATGAATAAATAATGAGATTTAACTGTTAGACTGTTTTAATTAAAAAATGGGGAAAATATATACAAAATCATAAAATGTAAATGATTTTTTTTATAATAAAAATGTACATTTTTATGAGTTAGTCAAAGTTTATCAATTGTGAATCAAATATCTGGGTTCCACTTTCGACCGACGTATGTTGTTATTCTGAAATTCGAAACTCTGCGTCTTTAGGGTAATAGTTCTATTATTTACGTACTATAATTTTATTTTTTAAATAACGATTCTTTTGGTAATTAAAAATGATAAAAACAATATGAATATAACATAAAAATAAGAACGTAATTTTTTTTAAATAATGATTGCAATAATTTAAAAGTTACATTACAAAAAATATAAAAACAATAAATTAAAGTTGTCATATTGTTTTGTCGAACCAATTTAGAACCGAACCAGACTGTTTTTACAGTTCCAGTCCAAAATCGGTCCAGATTTTTAGTGCTAATTTCAAATTCAGTCCAGACCGGACCATACTATTTTAACTAGTTCCATTCCGGTTCGGAACCAGTTCGAGCAGGACCGGTTCGTGCCTATCCATAGTTCTCTATTGTCAATTCATTGCAATAATTATACGTTACTTGACTAAGGTAAATTTCTATTATGTGCAGTCCCCATGCGACATGCATAATGATTGATAAGTTTAATTGTTGATATAATAATAGTGATCAATCAAATTCATTGAATCTATTATTTCACAATAATCCGTGTATATATGTTATACGTTGATTAACATATCTTAATTCAACATCATCAACAGATTCACGTTTATGTACATCCATGAGATCATATTAGTAAATCGATAGATCGGTCTAATGACGTATACAATACTTGAATTATCTATTGTATTAATCATGTGTTTTTGCTAATGATTTCCAATATATGTAAATTAAAAATATATTATACTTCATTCTAAAAGTATAATTTATATAATAATTTATCGTAAAAAATATATTTCTTTCATATAATAATATAATATAATACGTAAATTATATAAAAATATATATGCATTAAAATAATATAATATTTTTTAGTAAATTATTTTTCATATTTAATAATATGAAATGTTATACTATTTCAAAATTTAGAATTAACGGTTATTCAAAATTTAGAATTAACGGTTATTCAAAATTTTTCAATTCTGAAATTGATTCAAAGTTAAAGTAGTAATTTTGGTTCGTGCCATTATTTATGTTACATAATATTCAAAATGGCTAATTACGGCTCTTGTCTATCTGACTTAGCGTAACATAATATATATATACAATCAAAGAGATAAGCAAAACAATCGAATAAATAATATTAAAAAAGTTGGCACCGACATGAACAGTAACTTGGGAGTTCCTACTAATAGGCACTAGGGATGGCAACGGGTCTCGGGACCCCGCTGACCCACGGAGCTCCGACCCGGTTTTGACCCGCCGACCCGCGGGTCACGGGTCGGGTCCGGGGCGGGTCGGGCGGGTTCGGGTTTAGAGACCCGGGGCCCTGTAGACCCGCCCCGAAATGCATATATATATAATATATATTTTTTTAATTTTTTTTATGTTAATATGATCTAACATTTACTAAACAATATGGTTAATATAGTACATATATAAATAACATGGACCAAATTACAAATAGATGTATATTAAGATTATTAGGTTTTGTTAATTTGGTGTTTGGATTTGTATTTGTAATGAATTTGATGTGTTTGTTGTTTATATTTGATTGGTGTTAGATTTATGTTTTGAATTTATATATAATATAATATTTTGACAAAAAAAAAATGTATTTAATATTGAAAAGTGAAAAAAAAAAAAAAAAAAAAAAATTGTTCACATGACGGGGCGGGTCGGGGCCCCGCGGGTCGACCCGCGGGATTGTTGACCCGACCCGACCCGCACCGGAAGGTCCATTTGGCCGGGGCCGGGTCAGCCAGGCCGACCCGCGGGGCGGGTCCGGGGCTGCGAAAACCCGCCCCGACCCGCCCTGTTGCCATCCCTAGTAGGCACTGTCCCACTTCACTATTCACTCAATAATGGCAAAACAGTAATATTAGTAATACTAGTCACGCCTAGTGGCGCCTAATGGCAAAAATTGGAACTCACTCCCATTTTGGAACAAAGCACTCCTATTGGAAATGCAAGTGACTATTTAATCATTACCAGTAGGGACCACCAGTAAATGACACTAGGCACTTTTTACAATAATAATTTACAACATGGAACTAGGCATTAGGCATTACTATTGAAAGTGCTCTAATGTAGACGAGGGAGGTTTAGGCTAGTGCACTTCCAATTGCCAATGACGAGTGTCTAATTCTTTCACCTCGGTTGTCATGTTAATATCAACTTATTGGATTAGAACTATAGAGTAATTTCATAGTAAAACTGAATGCTCTCTAATGGTGTAAACTAAGTTTCACTTTAATATTGTGATCCAAATAATTTTATACTCACAATATTATTTTTATATTTTAAAACATTATATAAATTAAATATTCATATTTTGAAAATATATATATACAAAATCATAAAAATTTAATTGGGTTTTTAATGAAATTTTTCATTTTTACAAATTCGTCAAAATTTGTCAATTTTAGATCAAATATTTGGATCCAACTTTGACCAACGTGCATTGTTATTCTGAAATTCGAAACTCAACGTCGTCAGGGTAATAATTCAATTATTTATGCACTATATATATATATATATATTTAAATTATGATACTTTTGGTATTTAAAAGATGACAAATATAATTATATATATATATATATATATATATATATTTAAATTATGATACTTTTGGTATTTAAAAAATGACAAATATAATATATAAATGAACACGTAATTTTTTTTAAATAATAATTTTAATAATGTAACATTATTGTCAACAATATATTAAAATTGCCAACTAAAATAAAAATTAACATATATATATATATTACGAATGATTTTCAATATACGTAAATCACAAATATATCATATATCATCTTAAAAGTAAAATTTTATTAACAGATTATCATAAAAAATATATATTTCTTTCATATAATAATATAATATAATAAGAAATTGTATCGAAATATATATGTATTAAAATAATATAATATTTTTTCATACTTAATAATATGAAATTTTATACTATTTCAAAATTTAGAATTGACGGTTTTTCAACATTAGAAAATATAAACAAATTAGATCTGTAAATTCTGAAATTGATCCGAAGTTAAAAAGTGGTAATTTTGGTTCGTGTCATTATTTAAGTTACTTAATATTAGAATGATCGATTACGGCTCATATTATTATCTGACTTAGCGTAGCAGAATATACATACATTCAATTCAAAAAGAGAAGCAAATCAATTGAATTAAAAAATATTAAAAAGTTGGTACCGACATAACCAATAACGTAGGAGTTCCTACTTAGTAGTCACTGTCTCACTTCACTATTCACTTGATAATGACAAAACATTAATATTTGTAATTATAATCACGCCTACTAGCTTTCAGTGGCAAAAATTGAAACTAGGAACTTATATTTTGTAAAAAAGCACTCTCATTGGAAATACAAGTTCTTATTTAATATTAGTAGGAATTAACAATAAATGACACTAGGAATTGAGAACTTTTAAAGTGATAAATTTACAACATAAAATTATTAGGAAGTAAGCACTATCACTGAAATTGATCTTATAGTGTAAAAATTTAGGTTTGACCGTTCAGAACTGGACATAAAATTGATTCGGCACGAACCGTTTTGTATGTAGAACCGTTTTTAGAGGTAAAGCTGGAATATTTTTTTTTTCATAAGAAAAAATAGTTTGCATATGAATATTTAGAAATATAATTGAGTCAAACTACTTGGATTTTTTTTTTGGTGAAGATGAATTTATTAAAAACAAACTGCACAAACAAACAAAAGAAAATACAGATAGAGCAACGACATCGGAATACATGGGCATAACCAAGTTTTCGTAACAAGAATAGTCATTGCCGTATAGCACAAGCTAAAGTACTGAATAATACAAGACTGTAGCAACTTACAGAAAAGAAGCACAATCAGAAACAACAAAGGAGACAAAGTAAATGTGACAACACCAAGCAAGGAAGGAATAAATGTTGTAGAGGACGACGTCAGCTGATTCAGCAAAACGATCAGAAATAATCGAGCTAACAGCAGTCATGCCAGACAAGCAGTAACTTCCACCCAAGTCAAGACATTATTAACGATATCAGAAGAAACAGATGTTGCGGTTGTGTTGCAACCAGTGTGGGAACTTAAACAAACAGTAATACCACCAGTCCTATCAACACACAAGTAAAATGTCGCATGCATAGGGGGAGTATGGTAGAGAGTCCTCCGAGGTAGCCTGGGTATAAACCCAGTCCACCGGTGCAAATCTTTTCGCGGAACATCCTAAAAGGACTAGCACAAGAATAGGGTGCCAGAGGATAACTCTGCTTCTCTCTAAGGAGAAGTAGTCGACAAGAACAATGGCCGATTAAAACCAAAACAATGATCAAAAAAGGGCAGTGAAGCATGCGACCACTCGTGTGAAAAAAGGATAGGTGTATGTGTTTATCTTCATTACCAACCTGAAGAGGAATATGGTAGCGAGGTGGAGAAAAAACCTCCACTAAAAAACGTCGTCTGAGTTTGAACCGGTGTACACAGTCGTCCCAAAATAGTTTCCCCGAACTGTCGACCAAACGACCTCCTTGGTGGATGTGAGAAATGACAAGGAGAAAGTTGTCCCAAAACCCAAATCAAGTCCAGCAGTGTTGAAATAAATCAACAAATAAGATTGCCTATAAGGACCTAGGCCCACCATAATTAAAAAGCCTAAGAATAAAATACAAACCCATTGTGTAAGGTAAGGTTGTGGCTTATACTTAGCTGTCACCATCTTTATTCTGCGTGAGGGAGTAGGTGACTCATCAGCAGCTGTCACCATCGGCACCGGGTTGTTTACAGATTGTTTAGTCAGATTCACCGACGGTAAGGCAACGTTAGACACCGTCACCGAATTCTGGCACGGTGGTGGACAAACTCGCGGACTATGATGACAATGAAGATAGTCCAATTCGGAAGATAAGACGAGCAGAAGGAGAAGACAACGATCGTGGTATTTTGGAAACCCGGTGCCGGAGTGTGATGGAGAAGGGGTTTGTCGGTTAAGAAACTCATCAAAATTTGTGGATGGTGGGCGATTGTTGAGGAGTACCCCATGCCGTATTGGCCGAAAAGAATTGGAACGACGGCGTGGGGGAAGATAAAATAGAGGCGCCGTGAGGAGGAAAGACGAACTAAATCGTTTGAGTGCATCTCCTAGACGATTGTATCTCTTAGCAGAACCCGAAGCGGCATCGTTGTTCAGTTGGTGCTGGGTCGAGTATAACTCGAGGTGACGGAGGCCGGAGAGTCGGCGGCAACGCCCCTGGATGACTGGTGATGATGGGGCGATTGCTCCATAGTGAGGTACAGGTTCCGACTCGAGACTGAATCGGTGGCGTCTGGCAAGGAGGCCCGGCCGCGAGCGTCCGAGGAAAAAGATACCAGAACTATTTCGAATCCCTGTACCGATACCTGGTGTTCCTATCCCCGTCCAGCAAATTCCGATGGAGGTCGGGTTTCAGTTATACCACTAGCAGTGAGCGGTGAAGCTTCATGGTGCAAAAAAGTAAATACTTGATATGAGCAAGAGTTCGACCGATGGAGGAGCAACTCAGATGCAGACCAAGGCGTTAATGGGGTAATTGTAAAAGGGTTGAAATTGGGGTAGCGATTTGGAAGGGAGAAACGGAGGTAATAGATGAAATGGGGATGAAGGGGGTGGAGTTGAGAGAGAACCCTCAAGGGAGGGTTTCCCATTCTCGATCATCATACTCTAAACTACTAGGAATTGAATTACAAAAAAAAAAAAACTTGGAATTGGTCAAAATTTGAATAAGATTCAAAAATTTTCGAGTATGATTTTTTGGTATGTTAGATTGAGTTCGAATTTGATAATACTCGACTTGAAAATGAGTTTTATATAATATATAAAAGTTAATCAAGTTCGAGTTGAACTTGATTTTTGTAGTCATGAGAAATAGTAACTTTTTTTTAATATAAATACATTGCTTTCTCAATTTCGGGCCGGAAGCGTTACGGTTAAAGCCCTCCCCAAGGCAGCGTCTCCGGCGGGTTTCGACATCGGATCACCCACGGGAACGCAACTCGCTTTACCGATTGGTCCAACCAACCTCGAGTTGAGAAATAATAACTTATTATGATATATAACGAGTTTATGAATCACACTCGGATGAGAGTCGGGATCAAGTTTCAAATATTTGAGTTCAACCGAGTTTAAACTTAAGCTCGATAATTTTTAACGGATTGAGTTTGATAGATTGTCAACTCGTTTACATCTGTAGTAAGTTATAACCAATTAAAACGGTAACTAGTTCGGTTCAATTATTATAATTTTTGAAAATAAAAATAGTTTGAATAGATTCAAAACTTTTTTTTATGATTCAAATCAGATCAATTTATTTTCTTGTCAAATAACCCGATTCTTTTTTTTTCCTCACAGTGCAGGCCCATCAAGAGGTCACATAATAACATATTTGTTCCATACTTATAATAATTTTCGCACCAATTCAGATCCACCATAAGAGTAAGTAATATCATAAATACTTTTAAAATCATGTTACAAATAATTAAACAATTTCAGTCCAATTTATTTAAAATCATGTTACAAATAATTAAACAATTTCAGTCCAATTCCAAACAAAGACCGAGCTTATGAAAAAGCTTGATGTCTT
This sequence comes from Clarkia xantiana subsp. parviflora, assembly GCA_036873135.1. Lineage (NCBI taxonomy): Eukaryota > Viridiplantae > Streptophyta > Magnoliopsida > Myrtales > Onagraceae > Clarkia > Clarkia xantiana. The sequence goes on along the minus strand of JAPTYO010000009.1, from coordinate 25,055,183 downwards.
TAACTTCCTTACCCTATCAGTCAGTGACGAATGGCAATTAAATATTTTGTAATGTGTAATTTTGTTTCTTAAAATTGTAATTTTTCTGAATTAATCTTATATTTAATTTACACCTTCTATGTTTTTTACATAAATTATTTGTTCATAGTTTAATTCTTACATATTCCGCCGGACACAATTCATAGATTCGTCCCTTCTTACGGACAGTGGTTTGTTTACTCGGAGCGTCCTATTAAGTTATTATATGGATACCATCAGAAAAATTAAAATAAAATAAAAGAGACGTTTGAAACTTAAAAGTTATGAGAATTTTCTACTATGTTCGTGGAGCACCATGTTTTTACATTTTTTATTATTAAAGTGGATTTAATTATAACATATGTAAAACTTTAAAAGTATAATTTTTTTTAACTATACTTAATATTTACATTATACTATTAATAATACCAATTTACCTCTAGGGTTCGCTTTTAAGACAGTAGAAAAATTCAAAAAAATTTACAAAAAATATAATGCTTGTGGAGCATGATCGAAATATGTGAAGTTATGGAGGTGTTGGTGCAACTGATGGAAAATTTGGGTTGAACTTAGCCATTCATAAAATGTTAAGACGCAAGTGACTGCCGGTTAAAGTTATGGAGGTGTCAGTGCAATATTTTATTTTTGTGAGGTTCTAAATAAAGTTATGAACAACACTGACATTATTGAATGGTCAGCAGTTAATGCAGATATCATCTTCAGGTCACAGGCCACTGTAGTATCAAATCAAATGTCCTGTTATTAATAATAATAAAAGTAAAATGTAAAAAGTAAAATAAATAGCACAATAGACCTGTGGAACTTGTTTGATGTTTGGCTGAGATAAATAGTTTTTCAGAATGAAATATTCACTTTCCGAAAGTAATACACGTTATTGAGGAGACCTTTCAAATCGGCAACAAAAAGACAGTCTCTCTACTAAAGCTGGTTAATCGTGCCTGCTATTATGTCATGTTATGGCGTTAACTATGATAGGCCAATATTAATGTGTATTGAAATTTTTTAATTCCTAAGGTTAAAGATATAAAAGAATGAGAATTGTATTATTAATCTTATTTAGGGTTGAGTTCATGTACTTATATATATAGATACAAGACTATATCTATCTAAATCTATAACAATATAATAAGGAAAACATAATCTGATAATATAATAAGAATATATCTATTCCTAATCTAGATATATTTATCTAAATATAATAAGATATATTTATATATAATATATCTTATTCCCTTATACGCCCCCGCAAGACGGACGTTCTGACAAGAATGACGATCTTGATACGAAGAATATTAATAAATGCCCCAATAGTCCAGTCTTCATCGAAGGATGCCCGAAGAGGTCCAATCGGCAACGGCGGAAGGCCGGAGATGTCCAGTCGGCACGGCGGTAGCCCGGAAATATCCATCCAGTCGGCACGGCGGTAGCCCGGAGGTCCAGTCGGCAATGGCGGAGACCCGGAGAAGTCCAGTCGGTCAGGATGCTGCTGGTCACGATGTTCACGTTGGTGAACAATAAGCAAACGACGGAGGTGAATTTGCTCGTTGGAGCAAACCTCTTAATTCCAGCAAAAAGGCAGCAAAAAGGCCGCAAGTCTCAATCAGAAAGCTTGAAGCTAGTCACGGAGCCACGGAAGAGTCCTCATGTGTAGTGATCAGATACTTTCGCTCGTTTGGAGCTAGTAGGATCGAGGATGCTGGTAGATAGAAATACCGCCATGAGCATGGGCCGATAAAAAAAATTACGCTCGTTGGAGCGGGTACCAAAAGATCGGTGCAGAAATCGTCGATACGGAAGCAGGGATTTATTGTCTTATTAGAAAAGAAAGAAAAGAAAAGAAAAAAAACTGAAATTAGAATTGGCCAGGGGCGGCCGGCATGACATCTTCATAGTTGACGGCGGTGCCGACCGCCCCTGAACAGCGGCGATGGTGGGCGACGGCTTGTAAGTTGTACTCGTTGGAGTTAGAAAGCCTCTGATACCATATAGAAGAATGAGAATTGTATTATTAATCTTATTTAGGGTTGAGTTCATTTACCTATATATATAGATACAAGACTATATCTATCTAAATCTATAATAATATAATAAGGAAAACATAATCTGATAATATAATAAGAATATATATATTCCTAATCTAGATATATTTATCTAAATATAATAAGATATATTTATATATAAAATATCTTATTCCCTTGTAAAAGAAACTAACACGATACAAAAGATTGAGTTAATACGTTACTATTACAATATCACGAAAAAAAAAATTATATTACGTTAAACACGCTTACACAATATATATAGCAAAAATTGAGCTAATACGTTACTATTACAATAGCACGAAAAAACAAATTATATTACGTTAAACACGCTTACACAATATATATAGCACGATAGAACATAAAAAACGGTGCTAAAAATCACTCTACTGTTGGGTTAAGTAGGTCGGTAAAATTTAATTTAATCCGCCAGGCGCCAGTGATCTGTGGACAATCTCTATGAATCGGGTGTGGATTAAGAATTTTCCGATTCAGACACAAAATGTCAAATCCACAATTTTTATAATGATTTGCGTCTTAATTTTCTACCCATAAGTCTACTCGCCGATCATATATATATATCATTGAATAAAAATTAGAAAACATATATTTTTAATATTAACTTATACGAAAATATTAATATAATATAAATTTATACAAATGATTTATGTCAGTTAGATTAAATATGAAATAAAACGACCAATAAAACGAATAATTGATTTATGAATAATTTAGAACGTAGGTCGATCTGCGAGAGAGATCAAGGATACATCTCTCGTCATTAAGGCCGACAATGATGCGGTGAAAATCAAATAACAATGGTTATTCGCACCATTTACCGTAATGGTTAACCGCACCATTGTGGTGAGGTGCGGTTATGGTGATAAGTTTTGTACTCATAATGATTATGGTTATGTACCATAATGGTTATGGTTATGGTATTGAATTTATAACCGCGGTTATAACCATCACCGCTATATATATAATTATATATATACATTAGTAACATTACTAATATTTATATAAATATTAATCAAATCTTATAATATCATTCAATCTAGACCATTTATTTTTCATCCATTCAATATAGTGCATTCATTATATTTGAAACCTAATATAGAACTTAGTCTCACTCTCTCAGACTCTCATTCAGACGGGCTCAGTTCACTTCTTTGCAATTAGTTGCGCTAACCCTAAAATGATTAAAGAAGTTTTTTTAAATTAAGTGAACATGATTATAGTTAATTTGAATTTCGTGTACGAAACAATGAATGTATGTTTTATTTGGATTTTTTGTATGAAACAATGGTGTTATACTAGTTTGAATGATTGTGGTTAAATGGTTTAACCGTGGTTAAAAACCATAGTTATGGTGAAGAACCCTAACCGCAATGGTTATGGTTATGGTTTGAATGAAAAAAATGTGATATGGTTATGGTATTAGTGGTATCTGCACCATACCCTCACCATCGCCAGCCCTACTCGTAATCAAATATATTTTTTTTGCCAAAAATAATATATATATATACTGATTATTTTTAATAAAATAACTTTTTTGACAAGAATAATAGATATATTTACTACACCATATAAATTGTATTTTATTTTGAATTCTGTTTTTTGGTAAATATTTTATTTTGAATTCATTCTTAATTTTTTAAATGGTACTTCATACGAACTATTAATATTTGTATCTAATCTTATTATTTATTTTACATATTTTCTTTTATTTTTTTCCATTTGATAAATAAATTGTTGGGTGCAATTACAAATTTGTATTGTTAGGATGAAATGCAACTAAAAGTAAATGAAATGAAATATAAAAGCGGATGCAATAAAAAACAATTAGAGACAAAAATTGTACAAATGTTTATAACTAGTTATTGTCACTCGCATTGTTCGTTACCAAAAAAAAAAGTCACTCGCATTGTGCAAAATCTACTCATATAAAACTTAGGTTTTAATATTATTTACTTTTAAACTTGTTTTTTTTATTAATTTGTTAAAGGGTTTTACGTAAAATAGAAGTATATTATCTCATATCTCATTCAGAATGTTTTAATCTCTACTTTCATATGAAAAAATTCATTCTCAAATCGAAGTACCGTAGTAAAAGCTATGACTCTTTGATTATAATATTTAAAAGTAAATACATTTGTAATAAAATTAAGGAAAAAAATATATTTTTATCGAGATTAAAAATATAAAATACTGTTTAATGATATGGAAGTTGACTCTACACTCGGGGCTCGCCCTCAGAGGCTCTTTTCACACACTAAACCATATTTAGCTCACCTACGGTCGAACCGAGGTCAAATGCACCATATTTACGGTCAAGGCCAATTTATATTACAACACTGCAACAACCGGACCAGGAAAACACTGGAACCGGGGCGGTTCAATAGGAACTCTATAAATAGAGCTCTCCTCTTATCATTTGAAGGTAATCTTAGCAAAAATTGAGCTAATACGTTACTATTACAATAGCACGAAAAAACAAATTATATTACGTTAAACACGCTTACACAATATATATAGCACGATAGAACATAAAAAACGGTGCTAAAAATCACTCTACTGTTGGGTTAAGTAGGTCGGTAAAATTTTAATTTAATCCGCCAGGCGCCAGTGATCTGTGGACAATCTCTATGAATCGGGTGTGGATTAAGAATTTTCCGATTCAGACACAAAATGTCAAATCCACAATTTTTATAATGATTTGCGTCTTAATTTTCTACCCATAAGTCTACTCGCCGATCATATATATATATCATTGAATAAAAATTAGAAAACATATATTTTTAATATTAACTTATACGAAAATATTAATATAATATAAATTTATACAAATGATTTATGTCAGTTAGTTAAATATGAAATAAAACAACCAATAAAACGAATAATTGATTTATGAATAATTTAGAACGTAGGTCGATTTGCGAGAGAGATCAAGCATACCTCTCTCGTCATTAGTGCCGGCAATGATGCGGTGAAAATCAAATAACAATAGTTATTCGCACCATTTACCGCAATGGTTAACCGCACCATTGTGGTGAGGTGCGGTTATGGTGATAAGTTTTGTACTCATAATGATTATGGTTATGTACCATAATGGTTATGGTTATGGTTATGGTATTGAATTTATAACCGCGGTTATAACCATCACCGCTATATATATAATTATATATATACATTAGTAACATTACTAATATTTATATAAATATTAATCAAATCTTATAATATCATTCAATCTAGACCATTTATTTTTCATTCATTCAATATAGTGCATTCATTATATTTGAAACCTAATATAGAACTTAGTCTCACTCTCTCAGACTCTCATTCAGACGGGCTCAGTTCACATCTTTGCAATTAGTTGCGCTAACCCTAAAATGATTAAAGAAGTTTTTTTTTTAATTAAGTGAACATGATTATGTTTAATTTGAATTTCGTGTACGAAACAATGAATGTATGTTTTATTTGGATTTTTTGTATGAAACAATGGTGTTATACTAGTTTGAATGATTGTGGTTAAATGGTTTAACCGTGGTTAAAAACCATGGTTATGGTGAAGAACCCTAACCGCAATGGTTATGGTTTGAATGAAAAAAATGTGATATAGTTATGGTATTAGTGGTATCTACACCATACCCTCACCACCGTCAGCCCTACTCGTAATCAAATATATTTTTTTTGCCAAGAATAATAGATATATTTACTACACCATATAAATTGTATTTTATTTTGAATTCTGTTTTTTGGTAAATATTTTATTTTGAATTCATTCTTAATTTTTTAAATGGTACTTCATACGAACTTAATATTTGTATCTAATCTTATTATTTATTTTACATATTTTCTTTTATTTTTTTTCCATTTGATAAATAAGTTGTAGGGTGCAATTACAAATTTGTATTGTCAGGATGAAATGCAACTAAAAGTAAATGAAATGAAATATAAAAGCGGATGCAATAAAAAACAATTAGAGACAAAAATTGTACAAATGTTTATAACTAGTTATTGTCACTCGCATTGTTCGTTACAAAAAAAAGTCACTCGCATTGTGCAAAATCTACTCATATAAAACTTAGGTTTTAATATTATTGACTTTTAAACTTGTTTTTTTATTAATTTGTTAAACGGTTTTACGTAAAATAGAAATATATTATCTCATATCTCAATCAGAATGTTTTAATCTCTACTTTCATATGAAAAAATTTATTCTCAAATCGAAGTACCGTAGTAAAAGCTATGACTCTTTGATTATAATATTTAAAAGTAAATACATTTGTAATAAAATTAAGGAAAAAATATATTTTTATCGAGATTAAAAATATAAAATACTGTTTAATGATATGGAAGTTGACTCTACACTCTCGTCAATTCTGATGAATTTTAAAGCTTACAACCATTGATTTTGCCACAGTCATTATTTAAGTTAATCTAACGAAATCAAGCAGAATTATAATTCTTTAGCTAATAAACTATAAATTCAAATTATATTATATTTTTATATACAATAAATTTTTATCCAAATAATATTAATATAATAGTAAAAATGAATTGTAAATAAATAAATAAGTTTTAATTTAGATTTAGATTTTTAGTGGCTTATTGATTATTATGGTTATTCAACGTAAAAAAAAAAATTGTAACCACTCTTAGGAACAACTTCAAGGTGTCAACTTATTCAATAAGAAAATGTCACGTAACAAGTTGTAACATATGATCTAGTTTTACGGAAAAGTCACCTATCTAACTAATATTTGGAACTCAAACACAAAAACAAGGGAAATCGAGTTTGAAGGATCATATTCACTACTAGCGCATCAGCCTAATGCGCCATGTAACGTAATTTTACATGGTCACTGTGGGGGTCAAACCCCGAGCCCATTCCTATGATGCAAACAGTGATAAAGATGAGGTTAAGCTTTTGCCGTTGTTGATACTCACAAGCAAAGCTTTTAATGATTCGTAAAGAGAACTCAGAGTCGTGATGATGCTCTTGAGACATAGAATCACCTATGCGAGTGAGAAGTGGGTACGCTTCGAAAGGGATTGTTGAGGGCACAATTCTTAGAAACGCTTGCAGAACCAGGCGCGTGATCCAAGGCCTAGGGATCACAGGGCGTGAACCGAACTATACTAGGAAAGTATATGTGTGGGTTATGTCGTCATTTACACCAATGACAATCGGTTCAAGGACATCGCGTCTACCGACCAGTCAGTAGAGAAGATATGATCTCACAAGGGAGAGGTTCAAAGGGGTTACCCCTACCTATCCTTTGCAGGTATTGACCATTGAACACAACTTTCGAGTCTAGATTTACCGTTAGGTTTCAAATTTCCATTCATGTGGGGGATTGTTGGACTTGGCTATGATTTGGCCTTGATGGGCTTCACGGGCTTTGGCCCAAGTAGCCAAGTATAGGTATGAATGGCTATTTTAATTTGCTATGCAGTGTAGTTGTACCACACCGGCCAGGATTTGGATTTTTGGCTACTTTATATAGTGCTAAACTTTACATACTAGTAACTACTTACTAGATGGAAGGCTTTCTCCACGCGCGCAGGGGGGGTGCAGTCGAGTGGATCGAATACTCACCCCGGTAAGCTTGGCTTGTGTGCGTGCCCGCGACGTGCGTACACGAATGTCGGTCCGAAAAGCTAGCCTTGCGCGAGTCCGGTTTTGCTAAACAGAACCGTGGTCTGTCCAGATACATTGAATCCGAAAATTTATTTTTGGTAACGGTTAATTATGGACAGAATATATTTCGAGATTAATATGATGTAATTAATGCGTCCAATTTTGGATAGAATAAATGTCAAAAATATTCTAATGGAATCTCGAAATTAATGCAGCCTTGAGCCATCTGCACTATAAATAGAGACTCTTCCCCCCACATTCGAAACACCAATCAGAAAAATCCCTCTCATATTACTACTGTTCTCTCTTCTTCTTTACTTCCTGCAATCTCCGAGTCTGCTATCAGGTGGTTCATATTGGTGTATTGTTCTAATCTGTTTGATTAATTGTTATTCGTTTATTCTGCCGTCGCCGTCGGCATCTCTTTTAAAAATCCTGTTGTGTTCAGGTATTGAGTTCGGTTCGGTCAAACGTGTTTCGTGCATAACACGATTTGACGACACTGTTGAATCCTGGGAGGTGATCGTCCCATGTTTAAACTCCTTTGCATAACCCGATGGTGGAGTGGGGCGAAATTGCCTTAAGGAGACCGTGATCAGCACGAGCCTCAGTATTAAAATCACGTTTTCGTCTTTCTCGATTTTACGTGTAATTCGGAGTTGTTAATATCTTGCATGATAATTCGGTATAGTTATATGTAAGAACTCGAAATTTGAATATTTACATTTTAGTCCCTGAAGTTTCAAATATTGCAAATTGATCCCTCAACTTGTGTGTTTTGCAGTTTTGACCCTGATATTTGCCAACAGTCTTAAGGCAATTTTATTGTTGTTTATCAGGGTTGTTGTTGGATCTTCATTTCCTGCGGGAAAACTAACGTTGTTGTTTATTTGCTATCAGGTGATATGGATCCAAACAACACATATGTTCCCTTCTCTAGCGAGATGATTCCCGAGACGGAAGCGCCGAATCAGGGAACTGGAGGTGTACCTCCACAGACAACTGCTGTCAACACCACTGTTGTCACCACCACCGCTGTTGTATGCACCAGACTGAATTTGCTTTGGTTTCAACTTTGCTGCTCCAGGTGCTAGTTCATCTCAAACTGTTCCTAATCTCGGATTCAGGAACTTTTCTGGAGCACCATTGGCCGGAGGAGTGGCCATGCCCCGTATTTTAACTTCCCCGGTGGAGAAACCAGAAAAGTTTGACGGGACGAACTTCAAGATATGGAGTGAGAAGATGAAGTATTATATCATCTTCCATAGCATGGAGAGATTCCTGACAGAAATGCCCCCGCCAATTGTCCCAGATGATGCCACATCCTTCCTGGCGTTAGAGGCGTGGAAGCATTCGGACTACCTGTGCAGGAACGCTATCATGAGCTGTCTTACCGACCCGCTGTATCATGTCTACAGCAGGACGACGTCTTCAAGGGAGCTGTGGACGTCCATTAATTCAAAATACGAGTCGGAGGATGCTGGAAGGAAGAAATTCCTTGTTAGTAAACTGTTTGATTTTAAAATGGTTGATAACAAATCTGTGATGCAGCAGGTGAATGCGCTCTTAAGTCTGCTTCAGAAGATCCATGATGCGCATATGGCTTTAACCGAGTCATTCAAGGCGGCTGTGATTATGGAGAAGCTTCCCCCCAGCTGGGATTAGTTCAATGGATATCTAAAGCATAAGACAAAGGAGATGCCGGTGAGGTGGTCAGCAGGATCGCCACCCAGGAGGGTCTCCAGAAGAATGCCCAGGGAAATTCGGTCGGCCCAATGAGGACGATCAACTCGGCCAAGGCTAATGTGGTGGAGCACAACCAGGGTCCAAGCAAGCAGGGCTCTCGTGGAAGAGGAAAGAAGCCGCAAGACAAGGGGGTCAACCTAGGTCTGAAAGGCGGTGTTTCCAAGATATCCAAAGGCGGCCAATCTTCTAAGGGAGGCAAGGGACCTCGAGGAGGACAAGGCTCTCAAGCTCCACAACGTTTTCAAGGTAGCTGTTTCAATTGTGGCAAGATAAGCCACAAAGCTAATGAGTGCAGGTTCCCTAAGAATCATGAAGCCCACGTGGCGACGGTCACCGAGGACATAGAGGACCTGAACTTGATCGCGGTGGTGTCAGAGATCAATATGGCTGATTCCAACCCCAAGGAGTGGTGGGTGGACACTGGCGCTACTAAGCGTGTCTGCTCGAACAAGGCGGTGTTCTCAAGCTTGGAGGAGGTGGACACCGGAGAATCTCTGTTCATGGGAAACTCTGCCTAATCGGCGATTAAAGGCAGAGGAACGGTGGTGTTGAAGATGACTTCTGGCAAGGACGTTACCCTCACCAATGTGCTGTATGTTCCGGGCATCCGGAAGAACTTGGTGTCTGGGGCCCTCTTGAACAAGCATGGTTTTCGTCTTGTGTTTGAGTCTGATAAGTTTGTACTTACTAAGAATAATGTTTTCATTGGTAAGGGATATGAGAATGGAGGAATGTTTAAGCTTTCTGTAATGGCTGTAGTGCCCAAAAAGAACATGAATAAGAATGCTTCATATTCTGCTTACTTGCTTGAGTCTCCTAATTTATGGCATGGTAGGTTAGGACATGTTAATTTTGATTCTTTGCGAAAGTTAATTAAAATGGAGCATATTCCTAAATTCAAAATAGATCAGGAACATAAATGTGAAGTTTGCGTTGAAGCGAAACTTACTCGGACTTCGTTTCACTCAGTCGAAAGATTTTCTGAACCTCTCGATCTAATACATAGCGATGTTTGTGACTTGAAATATGTACAAACGCGTGGTGGAAATAAATACTTCATCACTTTCGTAGATGATAGTACGAAATTTTGCTATGTATACTTGATGAAAGGAAAAGATGAAGCAATTCAGAAATTCATGATCTACAAACAAGAAGTTGAGAATCAACTTAATAAGAAAATAATAAAAAAGTTACGCAGTGACAGAGGAGGTGAGTATGAAGCTCCGTTTGAAGATTTTTGCGCTGAACATGGAATTGTTCATGAGGTCACTGCTCTGTTTTCACCTCAGTCAAATGGGGTTGCGGAAAGGAAAAATCGAACATTGAAGGAAATGATGAATTCATTGTTGATTAGTTCGGGGTTGCCCCAGAACATTTGGGGGAAGCTATTTTGACTAGCAAGTACCTTTTGAATAAGGTACCCCAAAAGAAGGAAGAGAAAACTCCGTTTGAATTGTGGAAAGGGAGGAAACCTTCTTATAATCACCTTCGAATGTGGGGGTGTCTTGCCAAGGTAATGATACCTCCCCCGAAGAAGGTGCGAATAGGCCCAAAGCCGTTGATTGCATTTTCATTGGGTATGCTCAGCATAGTAATGCATATCGGTTTCTTGTGTATGAATCAAATGTGTCTGATATACACAAAAATACGATTATGGAGTCAAGAAATGCATATTTCTTTGAAAATGTATTTCCGGCTAAGTCCAGAGGAGAAGCGAGTTCTTCAAGACAAGCATATGAGACTATAGAGGAAAATAGTCAATACCGAGAACATGAAGGGAATGTTTAAGTTGAGACCGAGGTTGAAACCGAGGCCGAGCCCAGAAGAAGTAAAAGGGCAAGAACTGAAAAGTCCTACGGTCCAGATTTTCTGACATATATGTTTGAAGCTGAACCTCAGACTTACCAAGAAGCCGTAAACTTCTCTGAGGGTCCTCTATGGAAAGAGGCAATAAACAGTGAAATCGAATCGATCTTGCATAATCATACTTGGGAGCTAGTGGATCTTCCGCCCTGAAGCAAACCGCTAGGCTACAAGTGGATCTTTAAACGTAAAATGAAAGCAGATGGTTCGATTAATAAATATAAAGCCTGACTTGTCATCAAAGGATACAGACAAAAGGAAGGACTGGATTATTTTGATACATATTCTCCAGTAACTAGAATCACATCCATAAGGATGGTACTTGCGATTGCCGCGTTGCGAAATCTAGAAGTACATCAAATGGATGTGAAAACGGCTTTCTTAAATGGAGATTTAGACGGAAAAATCTACATGGAACAACCTGAGGGTTTCTTATGCGAGGGCAGGAAAAAAAAGTCTGTAAGCTTGTCAAATCCCTGTATGGTCTAAAACAGGCGCCTAAACAATGGCATCATAAATTTGACAGCATTATGATGGAAAAAGGTTTCAAAATAAATGAGTGTGACAAATGTATTTACATGAAAGATACAGATAGAGGTTATGTTATTTTGTGTCTTTACGTAGATGACATGCTTATCGTTGGAAGTGACGATGAGATGGTCCGGTCTACCAAACATATGTTGAGTTTGAGGTTCGATATGAAAGATATGGGCCTTGCCGATGTGATCCTTGGAATTAAAATCATAAGATCATCAGAAGGTCTCGTTCTAAGTCAAACTCATTATATTGATAAGATTTTGGATAAATTTAACAGGTATGACAAGAACGAGGTTAGTACCCCTATTGATACGAGTAAGTACTCTTCAAAGAATAAGGGGGAATCCATTTCCCAAATTGAGTACGCTCGAATTATTGGCAGTGTCATGTACTTAATGTCATGCAGTAGACCAGATATCGCTCACGCAGTAAGTGTATTGAGTCGATATACGAGTAACCCTAGTGTTGATCACTGGAACGGGGTAATCAGGTTACTTAGGTATCTGAGATATACTCGTAATCATGGTCTACATTACACTAGAAATCCTTCTGTGATAGAAGGCTATAGTGATGCGAACTGGATATCCGATTCCAGAGACACAGACTCTTTGAGTACAAGTGATTACGTTTTCACCTTAGGAGGTGCAGCAGTGTCGTGGAAATCCTCAAAGCAAACAGTCATAGCCAGATCCACGATGGAGTCTGAGTTTATTGCACTACATAAATGTGCCGAAGAGGTAGAATGGCTACGCCATTTCCTCGAGGATGTTCCGAGATGGCCAAAACATGTGCCCGCAATCTGCATTCACTGCGATTGTAAAGCCGCGATCGACAGAGCACAGAATTTTATGTATATGGAAAGTCAGGACATATCCGTCGAAGACATAGTTCCATAAGACAATTACTCTCTACCGGAATTATCACGATCGACTTTACGAGATCGGTTGATAATACTGCGAATCCGCTAACCAAAGTGTTAAACAAAGAGTTGTTTGGCCATGCATTAAAAGGAATGGGGCTAAAGCTCGAGTAAGAAACACTCTTGAGAAGGAAAACCCAACCATGATGACTGGAGATCCCAAAAACTAGGTTCAATGGGACAACCTAATCACAAGGGTGAGTATGGTCACTGTGGGGGTCAAACCCCAGACCCATTCCTATGATGCAAACAGTGATAAAGATGAGGTTAAGCTTTTGCCGTTGTTGATACTCACAAGCAAAGCTTTTAATGATTCGTAAGGAGAACTCAGAGTCGTGATGATGCTCTTGAGACATAGAATCACCTATGCGAGTGAGAAGTGGGGCCGCTTCGAAAGGGATTGTTGAGGGCACAATTCTTAGAAACGCTTGCAGAACCAGGCGCGTGATCCAGGGCCTAGGGATCACAGGGCGTTAACCGAACTATACTAGGAAAGTATCTGTGTGGGTTATGTCGTCATTTACACCAACGACAATCGGTTCAAGGACATCGCGTCTACCGACCAGTCAGTGGAGAATGCATGATCTCACAAGGGAGAGGTTCAAAGGGGTTACCCCTACTTATCCTTTGCAAGTATTGACCGTTGAACACAACTTTCGAGTCTAGAGTTACCGTTAGGTTTCAAATTTTCATTCATGTGGGGGATTGTTGGACTTGGCTATGATTTGGCATTGATGGGCTTTGGCCCAAGTAGCCAAGTATAGGTGTGAATGGCAATTTTAATTTGCTATGCAGTGTAGTTGTACCACACCGGCCAGGATTTGGATTTTTGCCTACTTTATATAGTGCTAAACTTTACATACTAGTAACTACTTACTAGATGGAATGCCCTCTCCACGCGCGCGCGAGCGGGGGGGGGGGGGGGGGGGGTGTCGTATACCCACCCCGGTAAGCTTGGCTTCTGTGCGTGCCCGCGACGTGCGTACACGAATGTCGGTCCGAAAAGCTAGCCTTGCGCGAGTCCGGTTTTGCTAAACCGAACCGTGGTCTGTCCAGATACATTGAATCCGAAAATTGATTTTTTGTAACAGTTAATTATGGACATAATATATTTCGAGATTAATATGATGTAATTAATGCGTCCAATTTTGGACAGAATAAATGTCGAAAATATTCTAATGGAATCTCGAAATTAATGCAGCATTGAGCCATCTGCACTATAAATAGAGACCATTCTCCCACATTCAAAACACCAATCTGAAAAATCCATCTCATATTACTACTGCTCTCTCTTCTTCTTTACTTCCTGCAATCTGCGAGTCTGCTATCAAGTGGTTCATATTGGTGTATTGTTCTAATCTGTTTGATTAATTGTTATTCGTTTATTCTGTCGTCGTCGTCGACATCTCTTTTAAAAATCCTGTTGTGTTCAGGTATTGAGTTCGGTTCGGTCAAGCGTGTTTCGTGCATAACACGATATGACGACACTGTTGAATCCTGGGAGGTGATCATCCCCTGTTTAAACTCCTTTGCATAACCCGAGGGTGGAGTGGGGCGAAATTGCCTTAAGGAGACCGTGATCAGCACGGGCCTCAGTATTAAAATCATGTTTTCGTCTTTCTCGATTTTACGTGTAATTTCGGAGTTGTTAATATCTTGCATGATAATTCGGTATAGTTATATGTAAGAACTCAAAATTTGATCATTTACATTTTAGTCCCTGAAATTTCAAATATTTTAAATTGATCCCTCAACTTTTGTGTTTTGCAGTTTTGACCCTGATATTTGCCAACAAATTTTCTCCATGTACCACATCTGTCGCATCGCGCCCATTGATACATCATATATAATTCAACAGTGTTTTCTCCATATCAATTTTGAATTACAGTGTTGCACCGGAAGAGGTACATCATTATAGAGATTATAAGATCTAGTATATTATCTCTTTCATATAAGAAAATAAAATACCATTCCTCTTATGATCTCTGATTTTTACTATTCAATAGACCCAGATCAATTTTAAACAAGATAATTATTCTATGATTCTATCAAAGTGCAAAATTATATAAGCCATATAAACTTTGTATAAGCGCAAAAGCTTAAGTTATTGATGGAACACTAATCTGAAGGACAAAGTTTACCTATTATGTGGCCGTCACAAAGTTTTCTTATTTAATGGGAAATTTTGAGGGGCTGAGATACATACGTATCAGAGAACCGAGGTTTTGCAAAGTTTTGGTACCATGAGACTAAAACTATTTTCTTGTTCCGCCCAATATCTAACTTTAATGACCGACCTATAAAGTTTGGCGGATTCGTGTGATAATATTGGATTTGTCTACTATGCTTTGGGAGCAACATGCTTTTGGTTTTTTTATTACTACGGTGGACTTAATTGTAACATATGTAAAACTTTAAAAGTATGAAAAAATATGAATTTTTTTAACCACGCCTTATATTTGCATCATACTATTAATAATATCAATTTCCCTTTAGGGTTCACCTTTAGGGCAATAGAAAAATACAATTTTTTTTAACCAAAATCATGGTGCTCTTGGAGTATGATAGAAATGTCCGATAATAATAGTGAGAGTCCGCAACGCTTACTTTCACTTTCACTTGGTTTGGCGTTTCCCCATATTTCGGAACTCTTTAAATCATGTAGTATGTTTTCTATCACTTCCCTCTTACAGGTAGGCTCATAGCATCACAAACCCCAAAATCCTTATTTTAGTGCCAAGCCCTGCCCTTAATTAATCCAATGTATTTGTGAAGAAAAAAAAACGACAGATGTGAATGAAAGAAATAGCTCCATTGCAACATGTGTATTTATATGGTGTTAAAAATTGTCAACCTGTAGTTTAAAAAAAGTTTATTTATCTCTTTAATCATGTTAAACACTCAACTCTTTGAAATGATTTAACAAATTATAAAGTACGATCAAAATGATTTTATGAGAAAACATTGAAAAAATAAATTCCAACTGACAAAAATCTGCTTTTGATCATGTATATTCCAACTCTTCTTTTTGTTAACGGTTTATATTTTACGGAAATGCTTCAGCGTGTGATTCCACCATACGAATGGAATGCGACTATCTCTTCAAATAGAAATGCCCTAATTTGTTACATTAGTTACATATACACCACGGTTAGTGGGTCGCACTCCATTCGCATGATGGAGTCGGATGATATAGCAAATCTCTCAATTTTAAAGTTTAAACCTACTTAGACTCTCAAAATGAAATATATATATATGATCAACACTTTACCTTTTTCGGCTAACTCGGTGCGAGAAATGATTAATTTAGATGTGATGTAAGTGTTTTACGTGTGATGTCATCCTAATAGGGTTCCTAAAACCACCTAGTAAAAAATATGAAAAATGATCTAAGTTTCGATGATTTTGTTCCGACACAATCCAACATGTGAATGTCAATTAATATGCAATCAAAGTTGATAAATATTACGGAAAAAGATATAAGTTCCGAAAATAATGTTCCGACTAAGTGTTAATGGCAAGGTCCGTAAATAATATCAATTTAGGATAAATTTGAACTAGACACAATCGGAATATATCGGAACATGTGTCTCAGAACCGTGTATCAAGACTCAAATATTACTGTCTTTGCCACTTGACTAAAGAGTAAAGACGTACTATCTCGGATTGGCAAGTCGGAACGTGGTATCATTACGGAAAAAAAAAATTCAAAATTCTGCCAACTTAAACTTTTTTAAAGTATGAGGAAGTACTTTACTTTCCCATTGAGCATAAGTAGAAGGACGTTTTTTAATTTTCGACATTTTCTTTTCGTACCTAGAATTCTCGACATATATTATTCTTCTTATCCATGCTAAATAGTAAACACCTATCCTGTAACTCGCTCTGGCATAGCGGGAATGGCGGCGTCCTTCAACTTTTCTCCGGCAGCTTCCAAACCCTTTTCTTCTACCGTTTCGATGCTCCGGCCGACCCAATTGTCTCTCCTTTCTAAGCCCTCCATCTCTCTCCGCGGCGCTTCTCCTGGGAGCAACAGCCGTGCCAATTTCAGTAAGAAATTTGCTATCGCCCCTTTCTCTGAATCAATAGGGAATTAAAGCTTAAAAGGCACTAAAATTCTCTACTTCCATTCCAATTTCAGGAGTATATTCTTATTCAAGCAATGACATTAAAGTCGGCAGCAACATTGAAGTGGACGGTGCTCCCTTTCGAGTTCTCGGTACTAGAGTCTTTCTTGTGCATATATTTCCTCACCTATTGAATTCATCTATGCTTATCTATATGTTTGTGATTATTGTAATTTGCATTAGCTTGTCAGTCGAACAGATGCTAGCTGAAGTTTATTTTTGAACGTTTTGCTAGTTATTCTATTCCTACAATTTGCTAGCTCTAGTAGCATTTCCGTCTTTTTTGGAGCAATTTATTCGACCGACCAAATATAGCTTGGAACTTGTTTGAATCAGCTAGCAATTTGCCATATCTCTGTTCATCTCGTGACTCATTCCATTCAAATTGGGCCTAAATCCTAACGGAGTTAGCACTATGTACAAAACTTGAGTTAGCAAAATGTCAAAAAAAACTCCGGCTAGCAATTTGTTGGATTGCAATTTGTTCGACTACCCAAATATCATCGAGCAATTTGATAATTAACCCAAGAATATGTACTCTGCTCCTGATGTTTCTGAGAATTATGGGTTGAAGGTTATTCAAGTACCTGGATTTGTTGGGCTGGTTAAAGCTGTTGTGCCAAGGTCATGTCAATAGTCCTAAGTGGGTTAGGGTTAGGCATAGCTTAAACAGCACCCTCATTTGAATTTGTGGAAGTTTAGTCCTTTCTAGCATTTAGTTTTCGGTCTTTCATATACATAATCGAAATGTTGAGTATGAACACCATATTCATAATTCTTCGATTGTTTAGGTTCTGGTCTTGATTAGAGGTCGAAAAACTGGCTTATATCATCACCCGCTACTATAGCCTCGCCTTGGATTTTTCGTGTCCTTCTCAACACAGCCTTCTAGGTTTGGATCTAGAGTTTAGGTTTTTGTCTTATTGATTTAAATATTTACCTGCTAGAGATTAATACACATGCTTATGTGTAATTATTATGTGCATAATATTGTAATGTATACCTTTTTTTGTTCATAAGACCGTGTAATTATTTATCCTAACAGATGGAGTCTCGAACACTATACTTGTTTCCTGCAGAATTTCTTCATGTCAAGCCTGGAAAGGGTGCAGCATTCGTGAGGACTAAACTCAAGAACTATGTAACAGGAAGTACTGTTGACAAAACTTTCCGAGCCGGAATCACGGTACACTCGCAGAATGACATGAATTTTATTATTCCTTTCATTTACCGGAAGTTGGCTTCATTAGGGTAGCTGACATTTGTGTCTGTAAATCTATTTTCAGGTCGGAGAAGCCGATATCGCGAAGGAAACAAAGCAATACACGTACAAGGATGGTTCCCAGTATGTTTTCATGGACTTGGTATGCATTATTTATAGTTTTTAAGGACAATCCGTTTCAAATATGTATTGGTTAACAACTCTATTTCTTTCTACAGTAATCGCCCAAAAAGTACTAGTTGAGAAGGAAGATTATATTATGGGTTAAGAACCTAAAAAGAGTCTCTACAATTTGTCATGTTGAGATTTAAAATGTTGATTTTCGATGTCTCAACTATCAATTTTGCTGCTTTCCATTTTTTCCGACTGATTTTTGGCATTTTAAGCAATAAAAACACGTTTTCCACTTTTTTGAAGTATCAGATATGTTCATGGTTTAAGCTTATTTGTTACTTAAAAAAAAAGGTTTTTGTGTCGTCAATTTTAAGAGAAAAATTTGGAAATCAAACAATTTAATAGTTGGGACACCGAATATTAACATTTTAAATATGGGACAACAATTATCAGCATCATATATAGTTTAGACTGTTTTTAGGTTCTTAACCATTGTTCTCCCCATATGGGCTTATAGCTGGATTTGTTTAACAATTTATTTAAAAGTTTTGGATAATATTAATTTAAACATTATCACGGATTTTAAATAATATATATTTTCAGAGTACATATGAAGAATTCCGGCTGAATGCAGCCGATGTTGGAGACCAGTCAAAGTTCCTTAAAGAGGGCATGGACTGCATTCTGCTATTCTGGAACGGGAAGGTAACTCTTTTAAACCATATATATGTTATACTGCTATCTCATATACCCAAAATTCGGATGGTTCTCTATATGTAAGTCGCAAATGTTTGCAGCAGCCTCCCAAATTTCAGAACTCCAACCCCTTTAACCATTTCTGTTAAAACTTTTAAAAAATACTCCTAGGAAGAAAAATTGGCCAGACTCAAAACTAACGAAAAAAAAGAAACGGAGGGTTCGGTTGTTGTTACGAACTGCTTCATGGGCCGGGTATACTCCATGAAGAACCGCAGTGGCCAAGTAATTAGGGATTTTAGTTTTCTTGCTAGCTAAGTAATTAGAGATAGACTTGATTTTTTGTTGTTAGAAATATAAAAATGCAAGTCTATCTCTAATTACTTAGCTAGCAAGAAACCTAAATCCACTGCGGTTCGTCCTGGAGGCCCGTGAAGTGGTCAGTAACAGCTGTGTTAATGCTGAAAAGTGGATTTATTTCACGTATTGTAGGGTTCATAAAGTACACAGTATCCTTGGAGTATATGAGTTATAATAATTGATTTTGTTGGAAAAACTCATTGGTTGCTTGATTTATCAATCAATCAGGTTATTGATGATTTAGTTTTAGTAAAAGGGGCGAGTATTTGAGTTTGTTGATTGCAGGTTATAGGCTTTGAGCTTCCAATAACGGTTCAGCTAAAAGTGGTAGATGTTGATCCTGGTGTCCGAGGCAATACTGTCCAAGGTAATGTTTGCTTAAAATTAATTACTTTGTTGAAACCAACCCAAGAATCCTTTTTATCCTCGGTCCTGAATCGATGCTCTACATATTAACTAGGTGGATCGAAACCAGCAACGGTCGATACAGGTGCAGTGGTGAGTGTGCCGCTATTCGTGAACATAGGAGACTCCATAATAGTAGATACAAGAACCGGGCAATACATGAGCCGCGGCTGAGCCATTCATTGCTCTGCACTAGAGCTTCTTCTGCAATTTTCATTTTCTGCAGGTCTGAGCTCTGCTCCTTATCGTCCTCTAAATAGTATTGTTCCTCCCGAGTCTACCTAATTAGACGATGATCCGAAACATTGTAGCGGTACATATCGTTTTAGATGCTGCTTCCCTATGTATTCTAAACATCATGCTGCTGCTATGGTGTAACAAGTTATTGAGTTATAATAATATCGAAAAATACAATTTGATGTAGAATGCGTATGATCAAACCCGGACAGAGTTACAATGAGTAGATGGAAAACCGTAACGGTTTCGGGATACTGCTCTCGGAATGATGAAGTACTACTAGCTCAGCAGGTTGTTCAGGGGCCTTATTCTTTCGTGTCCTTCTTCTGGACAGGGATGTTAAGGGGGCAAGAATTGAGTACTATAAATTGATAATAATAACAATTTTTGGCGTAAAGTTGATGGCATTTGCCCCTAATCTCATTGTAACTCTGTCCTGTAAATTGATACAAGTTCCGAACTTTTATTTCGACAAGTTCTGATATGTGTCACGGTGTATTTCATATATTTTATTGCAATTTTTTGGCATTTTGTCGGAACTTCATTGTTGATGTTCGGTGGTTTCGGGTTAAGGTGGTGGTTGGAGGGCCATGGCAACGGGGCGGGTCGGAGTGGGTTTTCGTAGCCCCGGACCCGGGAAATTGTTCCTCTCGGGTCGGGGCGGGGCGGGTCACAAATCCCACGGGTCAACCCGCGGGCCCCGACCTGCCCCGCCCCGCCGTATGAATAATTTTTTTTTTTTTGACAAAATATTACATTGTATATAAATTCAAACCATAAATCTAACACCAATTAAATACAAACAACAAACACTTCAAATTCATCACAAAATACAAATCCAAACACCAAATCCAAATTAACTAATCCTAATAATCTAAATATACATCTATTTATGATTTAGTCCATGTTATTTATATAGGTATTATATTAACCATATTGTTTAGTAAATGTTACATTATATTAACATAAAAAAAATAAAAAAAATATATATTAGAAATTCGGGGCGGGTCAACGAAGCCCCGCGGCCCTAGACCCGGACCCGACCCGACCCGAACCCGCTCCGTGTCCCGCGGGTCAAAATCGGGTCGGGGCCCGCGAGTCAGCGGGGCCCCGATACCCATTGCCATCCCTAGCCGTAACCCTGAACGGGTAATGGAAGATGGCGTGTGAGAAAGCAATTCAACGTTTCATTCTTAATAATTTGAGATTTCGTTTCTAAATTTATTGAAACCACGAAAATAAAAGAATATTTATAGTCATTTCCGTCCTCCTTACGAACGCCCTGATACTTGACAGTTATTTTAGATATAGAATTATAAGTGTTGTCCTCTTAATTGGACTCCAAAGTATGAATCCAAAAAATATAGTGTATAAGGTTTTGATTTGAAGTGCATATGATTGAATTTTATAAAAAAGTTTAGGGTGTAAATCACACTATTCAGGTTATTGGGGATTATAATGGCCTCCTCAATTATGAATCGAGATCAACGGTGGAAGATGGGCTTAGTCGGGAAAGCAGAGTGGGCCATAGTGAAGATGTGAGTTTATTTACGGTGCCACCTCCCTTGTAATTCTCAACTACTTGCTCGCCGGAGATCCTTCCGATCGATCCTCTGATCTCTAAAATCCGCCAATTTTCACCCCAGACGATCGATTCCCGTCCCGGTCACGCTACCTTTGTAATTCAATTCACTCTATCATTGCTAACCTCCATGATCATTGCGTGAAATCTACGCTAGCCGTCTCATTCTCATATGCGAGTTCTTCTCACTGAATTCTGCAGCGTTCAGCTTTCGACAGTACATAAGTTCCTTCCGCCGCCGTTGGTAGCTCAGGATTTGTTAATAGCAGGTTAGGAGCTGTAGAGTACAGATCTTCTAGGCTGCTGCTGCTGATGTAATGGACAGGATTAGATTTGTCACTGCGCTTTTCGTGATTTTCTTAGTTTCCGATGTTACCAGTAGTGCCTTCCGTCCCAAGTTTCGGAAGTTAGCTGGATCAGATTCAGAGATCTCTTCCAACTCTTCTACACAGGTACAGTTTTTAATCTGGATCCCTACCTCCTCTGTTATTTCCATGTTTGGCTGAACTCAATGTGGCAATACATTGAATGGTTGTATATATGTACATATGCTATGGATGGATGGCTGTCGTTATGAAATGGTAGTAAATCTGGGCATCGATTTTTATTTCTTTAGGAGCCACAAATCCCCAGCAACCCTTCAGTCCCTGGCGCTAACCTATTGAATTCTGATGAAAATGGTGGTAAATCAAATGGCAATAATTCCGAGGATGCTCAGGTAGTTGTTAGCGCTCCACCAAAGGCAGCGCTTTCAAATGCTCCCGAACATGGCAGGGATTTGCCGATCTCAAAGCAATCGGAGGAGAAAGACAAGCAGCTGAGTCCTCCTCCTGCTAACACTGAAAAGAGAGATAAGCAGTTGAGTCCTCCACCTACTAATACCAAGGTGGGTGAAGGGCAGTCAAGTCCTCCGCCAACTAATACCAATGAGGTTGATACGAAGTTGAGTCCTCCAATGACTAATATTACCAAAGAGAACACCACAGAGTTGACTCCACCACCAGCTAGTACCAAAGAGACTGACAAGCAACTGAGTCCAGCAGAGAAGGAGACGGACAAGAAGTTGACACCACCAAGGGAGAATTGTGATGGCAAAAGAATAAGGTGTCAGATTCCAAACACAATAAGCGCTTGCGTTCAGAATCCTGAATCTGGTAAAATCTGCCACTTATTTCCTCTTTATTCTTGTAAAAGGTACAGATGTAGGTTTTTGGGAAGGATTGGATAAAGAGCTAAATGATGAACATATATGGTAAAATTTGATGATTAAAATTGTCAGGAACGAAGTTTATCAACTGAAAGATATTTGAATCAGTGAAAAATGGATCATTAGTGAAATACATTTTGCAACTTATACTTTATAACTGATTTAGAGCGCACTCTCTGCCAATTTGTTTGAAGAATTACCGTGCCATTAGATGGTTAACACTTACGTTGAGGTTCTTCTTTTTAATGTTTGCATATCGGGAAAGAGAGAATTCCGCAAGGCATATTGCACAGTGCACGCCTTAGTGTAAATATGGCTTTGGGGGAACAATTTGGATGGATAATGTTTGCTCAAGAAATAAAGATATAACAGAATTCTCTGAACAGTGCATCTCAATAGGCAAAATAATTTGAACACAAATCATGACATCAATTTTGCAGTTTCTTGTATCTATAAAAATTGAAATAGAGATTATTTCTTTAGTTAAAACTTAAAAGCCGAGTTAGATATTGGGCTACACCAAGTAGCTTTTGATGGGGTGTTTTGATTTCTCTTTTGTCGATATGGAATATTGGGGTAAACGATATTTTCAAGTTTCAAGTTCAGAAATATGATTACTTTAGATGAATCTGTCTTAGATTATTATCAGATTAAACTATTTTGTACCCATTACATTACTAGTTTCTTATTAGCTGTTATAAACTGAAGGTGCAACCTTCTGTTATTGGCTTTATTGATCTTACCGTATTTTGGGGTCTAAAACAAATCCATCTGGATGATGGACATATTACTGGTGTAACATTTGAAAAAAGGTTAATTACCAAAAAAACATACTGAACATTAAGCGGTTTAGAAAAGAAAACTTGTAAAAAAAAAAAAAGAACAAACATACTGAACTTTATACGAATTGCAAAGAACAAACTTTATCACTTTTTCTGTGCCATATCTAGAAGCGTATGAATAGGAAAGGCGCGTGCTTCTTCATGCTCATTTTTTAGGGAATTTCGCTCTTCCATTTCCATAAGCATATAAACAAAAAAAGAGGTCATAAGGTTACAGAACTCTATGGTTTGTTTCTCTGCACCTTTCTCTGCACTTTCCTTCCATGTTTGTTTCATTTAGTGAAATATTGCCTTGTCGCCTGTCGGCGTCTCTAGACATTTCTAATTGAAAAAAGGAAAGTAACTGTGTAGGCGTGGCATATTTGTTTACTTTCATGAAGAATACAGTACATTGTGATGTAAGTTCTGATAATTTAATTTGGATTTATCTAACATACCAGTAGCACCTAACAAAGTTCTAACTTCCATATATCAGAGTCCAAAGAATGGGTGATTATAGTCCAGAATGATGTGAAGGAGGATTTGAAAGTGAACCTTACTGTACCTACTTCAGTGGAGGATTATAAGAAGGAAGTCTCAATACCCAAACATCAAATTAAGGAGGTATGTGTCTCTTCAATGCTTCTAATTATCATGTGTTTTTTTTTTCTTTGACGTTCTCCAGGAAATAATGATGGTCAGTTAGGATATCTTTTGTTCAATTTACTTTTCTTAAAACTGTCCCTGTTATGTATAAGTGATTAGTTCATTAGTGTAATGAGCTTCCTAGCAACTTTGAGGCATGTGGTTTGACAAATCACTTCCAAGGGAGTTTTATCAGCGCACCCAGTAATTCTCCCATATCCTTATCTCTTGATTAGTGCAGTATTTTTTCCATGATTTTTCTTCTTGGGTAAACAATATTCTCCTTTCGGTTTCTATTTCAAATTGTTAGGTAATCTTATTGTCCATGATGCCAATATGGTTATCCTCAAATGTTTAGTAAAATAAAGAGACAAAGGGTTTCACGTGAATTCTTTTCAGTTTTCTTGATCACTCCATAAGGTGGTTTCTTTGTACCTTACATAGTTAATGGTATCATAAGGAAATACATATCAGCACTTTAGTCATCTCAGTTATGTATTAAACCAACCAGATAACTGAACATTGTTCGTGTCTTCAATGTGATTTCTTTTGTCAGATAAAGGTCCCACGACCCAGCCGAAACATCACCCTAAGTACCAAGAAGCAGTACTGCAATCTGGAACTTGATCAACCGGCTAAACCGCGAGCCATAGATGACTGGATGCTACACCTTCCTACCACCGAGTTACTGACACCAATCAACGGCGCATACTTACTAATATTTACTGTGGTAACTCTTGGAGGGGTATGGGCTTGCTGTAAGTTTAGGAAGAGGAAGCGCCATGATTCAGTTGGTTATCAAGAGCTCCAGTTGGCATCACCCGAAACTGCTGCTGATGGAGTTGTAGATTCTGCAGAAGGGTGGGATCAAGTTTGGGATGACGAATGGGATGAAGAAAGTGCTGTGAAATCTCCAGGTAATCGAATCTCTGCAAATGGGCTCACGTCTAGAACTGCAAAGAAAGATGATGATGGGTGGGAAGATGATTGGGATGTTTGATTTAAGAAATTGAACTGTATATCTAAATATGCCTGCCAGAGAAGCTTCATGGGACACGAATCGATCTGGCAAAGGTACGAGGAAGAAGTGAATAAACTTGATGCTGCAGAGTGCTTTCTTTTTGTTTTGGAAAATGTACAGCTTCAGTCACATATACAAAATTTTGGATCTTGGTTTTCCTCCTATTTTCATTCTTTGATTATTGTATACTTGATGTTTTGGTGAGAATTAATTTTGTATACTGAGTGTCGAATATCAGGTTACAAATCGGCTAACGGTGCGATGTGAGTCGGTTTTGGAGTTGCTTCTTTGGTTGATTAAGTCCTGGGTTTGGATTAGGATTGTGATGAACGATTGTATTTATAATGCAACTCAGAATCATGATGATCTTGGTGCCATTATCAAGCCTATAGAGGTGGCAACAATTCAAGGCCTAAATGAATGAAGCCCCAAAGTTTGGGCTCAAATAACTTGAGAGAAGTTGACAGAAATTCGGTAACTAATATTTAAGGGATAACCTATAAACTGTCTCATGTTTTCTTCATGTGTCAGTTGGTGTCACGGGATTAAATTGTTGATATTAACTATCTCAAGTTTCACTTTTGGTGCAATTTGGTTTTCCGTCAGATTTTGGGGTTAACTTTGACATACTTAGATGAAAAGATTAATTTACCCCTTGTTCGATTTTTGTGGCACACAGATGCAATTTCATTTACACATGAAAAGACGAAAATACCCATTCGTTCAAATAATAAAACTCATGGCACGTGATTTCCATCACGGAAGAAATAAAGAAAATGAAGTGACGCCTAGAAGAAGAAATAGGAAGGAAGAAAAGCAATTAGGTTTCTTAAGCAAAAGCTTAGCTGGGCAAAAAAGGTGGCTACGTCGGGTTAAAGAACGAGCACATAGAGCTGGGATTCTGCCATAAGATTTTTAGCATGCGAAAGCCCAATTTAGTGTGAGCACGACGTCGAAGCGGTGGTCAGAACTTCTTTAACAACTTCGAATTTCGGTCAGAGGTTTTATTGGTGTCCTTTTTACAATGTAAGCTACTCTAATTCTGTCTGGGTATAGTCATATTACTGTTGATTACTGCTAATTAAGATGAATTGAACCATAAATTTCATAAAGTTCTTCCATTTTAGTACAGTTGGGGTAATTTGGGTTCAATTAAACCCTAATTTATTTAATTGCTGGGGTACATTATTGGGGTAATTTGGGTTCAATCTAACCCTAATTTGTGCAAAGTTACGGTACATTGTTGTTCAATTAAACTGAACTGAACAATTTTAGTTTATAGTTGATCGAATTTTGACTAAATGTTGTACATTTCATTGTAGGGTAAGGTGGATTCAAGGTGTGAGTTTTTCATTTGGGTTCCAGAAGGAATGTGTTCTCATTCAACTCAAATTGCAGCTAGGGCAAAGAGAAAGCTATCAGAGGCGGAAGAAAAATTGAAACGACTTGAGAGAATGTGTCGAGTTGTTATATTCTTCTTGTGTTTGGCAATGATAAAAACTTTCTTTGCAGGGAAAATGTTTGTTTAATGTCTGTCTTTTGTAAGTTGTTGAAAGAGAAGGTATGAACTATTACTTTTGTTGCTTTTTTATGTCTGAAATTTGTAACTTGTTGTTTAAAAATGTATGAAGTATTAATGTTGTCGATATTTGGTTTTGGTGTCTGAATTCGTAATCACGGCTTTTTTTTCTTTCGTTAAGAGAAATTATGAAGTAAAGACAGTACGACCTTTAGGGTTGGTGTTTGGGTTTTTTTTTGCAGAATTTATGTTTGTTCATTAAAAGGTATGAACTAATTGTTGGCATTTGGAGTAAATAGCCTGCCGTAATAGGGAGCTAATTAATATAAACTCAACATACTGAGCAGAATTGGGGTATGACACATAAGGGATTTTGGGTCATGCCAAAATCCCTATGAGCCATACAAGGCCCAAAAAGGGCCAGCCCAATTACATGCTAGGTTCGGCCGAAATAATTGAGCAACCCTAGGTGGGTTTTACTCACCTCCTCTTATAAATAGGAGGTGTTAGGATTTATTGGGGTTGGTTATTCTCTCCCTTTGGTTGTCACAAAAGAAATCTCATCTCCCAAAATACACATACTTCGGCCGAACCTTACATCAACCAAGTAGATGCCGAATTGTGACAAACAATTCACCCCCGTGATCCATCCTGCAACCGAATTGAAGAGGCTTTGCTGTTGAGACCATTGTTGTGGATTGCTCCTTAATCAGATTTCCCGCAGGACACTATCTGGCAAATCGTGAACTCCTTCATGATGTTCCTTGGGCTACGGATTGTATAATCGACAAAATAGGTATGTGCAATCTTCCACTGCATAATTCGTTTACCAAGCATGTACATGTGTTTATGTTATGTACTGTTTATCGCCTAGAATCCAACACTAATAACATTGTTGCTATTTGGTGTTTGTGTTTTATTAGTTGTTGCTTAAGACGGTATGAAGTTATAATAGGTGTTGCTTTTAGATGTAAACATGCAAAACATTAATTAGTAAATTTTGACTGAGAACATACCATATTGATAACATTCAAAATGAAACATCGTTGTCTAAAAGTTTGTTGTGGTACTCAGTGACAAGACAAATATTTGCCCAACTTGAAGAGTACCTACTAAAGAGTACCGTACACAATAATACGGAGTACCACACAAACTAGATATTTTAAACAAAGCACAACCCGAAAACCTATGAAGTTCATCTCCCAAAATACAACATACCTTAAGTAGAGTTCATCTACAAAATACATCATACCAACACTATAGTTCGTCGTTCATCAAACCTACTTCTTTTGTCTTGTACTTCTCCTCAACAATGACTTTGGATGAGTCACAGTTCTCTTGATAGCTCTCCTTATTGGAAAATTCAGTCGACGTTTTATGGGAGTAGAAATTTCCATCAGACCTTCTTTTCGGAGTGTAACAGGAAGTAAAGTACACAATGGAGACGCCTCTTCGATATACATTGGGAATTCATCAAAATGCGGTACTTCTCCTCCAACAGAATCCTCTTCAACCGCGGGTTGATCTTCATGTTAGTGGGAGGATCCACTTCTTCTTCTTTCTACTTTTTTCCTACCGACTGAACATACTGAGATTTAATATTGCCACACCCTTCCAACCCTGGGCCTTCATATTCTCTTGAATATGACGAACACAGAAACGGTGTTCAGCCCCTGGGCAGATTTCTTCAATTGCATTGACCAAACCCTGGACATCAAACATAAAACTCGGTCAGTACCTTAAAGATAAACAACACTACATAATCAGACACCAAAAGGTAACAACCTTTGTTTTGCAAACATCCAAATGATATATGACTAGTTTTTCAGACATCAAAAAGCAACAACCCTTATTTTGCAGACATCAAATAGAAACAACCCATTTTCTTGCAGACATCATATAGAAATAACCATTGTTTTGCACACATCAAATAGAAACATCCCTTATTTTTCAGACATAAAAAAGAAACAACCCTTGTTTTGCAAACATAAAAAAAAATAGTTAAATGAAAGACACATACATTTTGCTTGTCTGACATTATTACCCAACCTTGATCCCCCACGGCATGTGCCAATGTCATCCAGTACGAGTCGCAGAAACCATCTCCAAGTGTTTGTTGTCTCAGCCTCAACCCAAGCAATGACTCTGGGAAACAAACTGTTGTTTGCATCTTGAACTACGATTGACAATAGTTGACCACGCTCAACCCTTAAGGTGACATCTATCAAGACCAAAGAACCGTCTGCAACCATCATTGAATCCACATTTACATGCATCGAGACACATGTAAAGTCTTTGGAACTTCCACCCGGGGGCCTCTAGCTTCATTGAACTCCTTGGGTTGGTCTTCAAAACTGTATGAACGCATCATAGAAAACCGCTTCATCCGCTCACCATTAATTATCTCATCCATCCTTTTACAGGCATTTAGGACGGTGAATCTAGACACGTCGAAATGTGTCTCGGATGCAATCTCCTTAATAATGTACGAGGTGTTCATCATTTGTTCTCTATACTTGTGGAGGTATTGTCGAAAAATCCACTTGCCGTTGATTTTGCTTGTCCTAAATACCTGGCATTTATTACCATGCTTGGGGTGGAAAGTCTTCAACTAAAAGGAACCAATCCAAACATTAAGACAACAAACAACAACAAGTCTAAACTTACAGGCATCAAATTGAAACATCTACAAACATGTAAACACTGAAAATGAACAGATTCATTTATGCTGATAATTAATAACTTGAAATATATGTCATATAGTGAGACTAATTTACCTGAAGGGACTCTTCACCAGTAACCTTAGAGACGTAGATCCTCCATCCGCATTTTTTCTTGCATAATGATGCAATTTTTTCTGAAAAATTGTTATGATACTCAAATGCGTATCGGTTGGCAATTCTATGCTCGGACAATGCAAATCTATCTACTTCTGCATCTGGAAATAAAATGCCAACTTTCAGCTCAACTACGGGAGCATTGAAGTCGGGGTTTTTCATGTACTTTATGAATCGTCTCCGACTACTTATCCCAGAATCATCTGATGTCAAAGGAGTAGCAAAACTGTTGCTGTGATGAAGCAATTGTGAGTTCACTTCATCTTGGGGTTTGCCATCAAATCATCATTACCTTCTTTTTGTGGTCGATTTTCATCTACAAAGTATAAAAGTTAACGTTTATTTGTTAGTTACATATACCAACATGTATAAACAAAATGAAACATTGAATTCTAAAAATTTACCTAAGCCATCATCTTCGAATGTAACTCTTTTTTTTCTTGCTGGTCGGTCTGCTCTCATATCTTCAACTACATTCCTCTTCCCAGCGGCTATCTCTTTCCTCCGTTGATTCTCCATCTCCTTCTCCATAAATTCCGTCTCATTTGCAAGATAATCGCACATGTAGGTATCATCTAATGAAGTCAAAATGTCATGGCTGTCATCACATGAACTCTAACTGTAGTGTGGACGTCATCGGCATCTCTAGGCTGTCAATAAGTGTTAAAGACACTACAGTCGGGAGTTGATGAAATTCGCACTTCTTATTCTTCTTCTAAGCCATCTTCCTCGTTGGTAGATGCGTCTACATCAACAATTTGGCCATATGAACAGTAATCATTGTCATTATCACGAGAAGCTCTAACCAAGCCTTCCTCGAGTTCTTCCATACAACTCATCAATTCTCATGTCGTCATAAAGTCTTCTTTTCTTGGGTTGAAGTGGTATTCTTCGATAGCGAGTGTCCTATTAGGGTCAGCCTGTTTAGTAGATGAATCACCCCTATCACGATCAAACACATTGTTCTTCAGCGTGTAAAGAACAATCATCGCATGTGGTGGGTGTTGCTCTAAAACTTCTACCTAGTCGGACATACACATGATCAACTTGAGGGTAATACTCCCTCCCGTGCCATACTTCTGGTAATGTATGAGGTCTCACTCAGGATATCCATACTTCTCTGTTAATTCCTTCATAAGCAGGTCGAAGTCAAACTTCCAAGTAACTTCGATGAAGTTCAGTTTCACTATGTAATCCAATACGATGCCATTGTTCGCAAATGTGAAGCAACCATGGTGGTTAACTTCCACCATTTCATCTCTTCATTCATTTTGGGAAGTCTGAAATGAACAAAATACATTCAGTTTTAGGCATATACATATCAATGTTCAAGTTTCAAAAGACATACCATATTAAACATTGAATAAGTTATTAGGGAATAAATATTAAGAATTAATATATTTAATTATATTTTGATTGAGTTATATTAGGAATATATATTTGACCATTATCTCTTTCTAATATCTATTCCTAATATAACTCAATCAGAATATAATAAAATATATATTAATTCTTAATATATTTTATTCCCTAATATAAGTCAAGTTTTGCAGTGTGGAATTTTTTTTTTTTTAAAAAAAATCAATATTGTCAAAAAAAAAACGTCTGAATTCTCAAACACTAACATTCAGCAAAAAAATTATAAGGTACCAATTTTTTTCATGTTTTAGTTTCTAAGCATATCATATAGCTTAAACAACCAAAATCAAACATGAACCTAAGCAGATTTGAAGTCGGAAGCATGAAAAATCTGAGCAAAAAAAAAAAAAAAAGAATACAAACATTATTCAAGTTTCAGTTTTTAAGCATGTATCCAATCGAAATCAACAAAAATCAAGGTCTAACACGAACCTAAGCAGATATCATAAGTGGAAAGCATGCAAAATCGCAACCTAAGTAAAATGTTAACTCATTTCCACATATTTAGCAAACTCACTCTAGAATCGACCTTATTTAACCTAATTTCGGTCTTCTTATCTTAGTATAAGTAAATAGTACGAATCAAACCGTCAATTTCGGCCTCCCCAAGATGTCGTCCCATCACCTTACCGGAAAAGTAACCGGCGATGATCCGGACCAAACCACACCGGAACTTCTGTCCTGCTAGTGGCCGTATGTCGTCCCGCCCCTCCTTGCCGGATATCCTAGATTTTTTTTTATCTACTGTGGTTGAAATTTGGGAGAGTATGTGTGAGGAAATGTGTGTGGGTGAAGAAGTTACTAACAGGAGAAGGAAGAAGTGAAGAGACGCACAATTTAGTTTAAGGCATAGGGGCATTTTCGTCATTTCAACTTGTATCGCATATTTGAAAAAAAAATCACATGTGACTGACACTCTGCATTTTGGAGCTACTTTAGAAATTTTCAAAATTATTCACTCACTTGACCAACACGTGACCACATTCTATCCAACTTAACTGCAAAATTTGACGGAGACACCAAATTGAAACAAATATGAAACTTGTAGCAGTCAATTTCGTTCTTAGACACCAAACTGACACATGAGACAAACTTATGAGAGTTTTTAGGTTCTTCACAAAGTAACTCTCCTCAACGCCTCCTCTTACATTTGCTAGCCCGACTTTGTAAAAACATGCAATTCACTAGAAAAATTGTAAAAAATTACAATTCAATAGAACACACGCCAAAATTTAACTAGCATAGGTAAATAACCCTAATAACAAAAGCAAGGCAAAGATCTAGCTCAAATTTACAGTAATTAACTCAACAAAACAGCTCAACTTTTGGAGGGAAACACGGAATGGGAGATCATTTTCTGCATGTGTTGTAAGTTGGGACTTTTCAGTTATATCTCTTTCAAAATGTAGAGTTTTCTTGCTCAATTCTGAAAGCTTTTTTTTCTTTTTTTTTGGGGGGGGGGGGGGGGGGGGGGGGGGGGGGGGGCATACAATAGGTTGCAAGTGTCCTCCGGGATTTAAGGGAGATGGGGTGACCTCTTGTGAAGGTACTTTATTTTTAAAGAAGGCATTTTGAAGTGAACTGATGAAGACCTCGCGGTCATAAATAAAGGATCTGATATTATGATGTGAAACTGCCCTGAAAGCTTAAAGTGTTAAGTGAAGACCCGGTAAATGCTTTTATTATCTATGGTCAATAACCTGAGAGAGGTCTGAAGATTGGCCCTTGTGAATTTGAGAGGTCTGAAGATTGAAATGGTGATAACAGAGGTCTGAAGTTTCGACTTGTAGATAATAGAGGTATCCGTTAGTTTTTTCCGTTAAAACTGACGAAAGTGTGTCATGTGCATAGCATGTGACCAGAAATAAAATAAAATTCCAAAAATACCCTTCTTGCATCTCACATGATTGAATGAAAAGACGAAAATGCCCTTAAGGCCACCACCCAACTCCGACCACCACCACGGCTCCGGCCGGCCACCACCCAACTCCGGCGACCACCACTCACAACTCCGACGACCGCCACCAAACTCCGACGACCGCCGCCACGGCCCCAATTGGGCCCAAATCGGAGCTCTGTGGCCCCAGATCGGAGCCACAGAGCTCTGATTTGGAGCTTTGTGGCTCCGATCTGGGGCCACAGAGCTCCGATACACCAAGCTCCGATCGGAGCTTTGTGGCTCCGATTTGGGCCCAATCGGGGTCGGTGGCTCCGATTTGGGTCCAATTGGGGTCGTGGCGGCGGTCGTCGGAGTTGTGAGTGGTGGTCACCGGAGTTGGGTGGTGGCCGGCCGGAGCCGTGGTGGTGGCCGGAGTTGGGTTAGGTTTAAATTATGTACATGGGTATTTTTTTCATTTCATCTTTATATTAATTAAACTTTTTATTAATTCAAATATTACAAAAGGGTATTTTTGACATTTCATGCGGTTCTGTTAAATTTAACAGAAAATTTGGACGGAAAACCTAAAAATCACAAAGTCCAAACTTCAGACCTCAGTTATCACCATTTCAATCTTCAGACCTCTCAAATTCACAATGGTCAATCTTCAGACCTCTCCCAGGTTATTGACCTTATTATCTAACACAACTAAAAATGTGGTTAGATGTGGACGAGTGCAAGGAAAAAGTAGCGTGCCAGTGCCCAGAGTGTGGATGCCACAACACGTGGGGGAGTTACGAGTGCAGTTGCAGTGGGGGTTTACTCTACTTACAGGAACACGATGCTTGCATTAGTAAGTTTGAGCTGGATCTTTGCCTTGCCCTAAAGTCAAATTAAAACTACCCAACTCCGGCCACCGCCACCCGACTCCGGCCACCACCACCCGACTCCAGCCACCACCACCTCGGCTCCGGCCACCACCACCTCGGCTCCGGCGACCCGACCCCGGCCACCACCTCAGCCATAAAAGCTCTGATCGAAGCCAAAAAAGCTCCGATCGGAGCCCAATCGGGGCAGGTGGCTCCGATTTGGGCCCAATCGGAGCCTTGGTGGTGGTCGCCGGAGTACGGTGGTGGTCGCCGGAGTACGGTTGGTGGTCGTCGGAGTACGGTGGTGGAGTCGTGGTGGCTTCAAGGGCATTTTGGTCTTTTCACTTCAAGCATGTGAGGGGCACACTTGATTGAAGGGTATTTTTGGAAATTTATTTTATTTCCGGTCACATGCCAAGCATGTGACCAACTTCCGTTAGTTTTAACGGAAAAAACTAACGGAGACCGCTGTTATCAACAAAACTGAAATTTCAGACCTCCGTTATTAACTTTTTAAATTTCAGACCTCTCCCGTTAACATGGGTGATAGTTCAGACCTTTCATAGGTTCTTAACTTTTTTTTTTTTTTTTGCCAAAAGTATAATATATATTTAGGAATTTCAAAAGTTAATATATGTATTTAGTAAGGTAGACCACTAGTAAATAATGTATAAAATGGTAGCTGAAATATGTTGATAATTTGTTAGCCTATATTGCACTTTGTGACAAATTGCCAATTAAATTTTTTTTGTGATGTTTCATTTGAGAACAATTTGTTACTTCATATTTTTACTTTTTTGGACAATTTACTATTTTAGGACCTTAGGTTTCGCTTTGTGGACAAATTACCAGCTAACAAATTGTCTACAATCGAAAACCAAATTAGTAAAATATCCACGTAGCGTAATCTAAACTTACAGTTATCCAATAAAATCCAATTAACAATTTCTCAACAAAAAAAAAACATTCATCTTACAATATATCGGAGTGAGGTGGCAATTTTACTTATAGAAAATATTTTTCACGTACCAACTTCAAGGTCTCGAACTACACAGAGAGAAATTTAGAAGCGTGTACACCATTATATTTCTACAAAATACAAACCAACAGTTAAAGTGTTGACGGGAAGATCCATAGAGCTAACTAAGTAAACTAATAATAGGAGATAACATCTTGAAGATCAATAAAATGATCACTATCGCCGAAGCTGCAGTAACTAGTGCTGGAATGGATCTCAGTCAAGGAAGGGAGATAATAGTTTGATGAATCAGATGATATTGGAACCTTAGTTTCCGGCGGCTTCACCACGGTCGGAAACCGACATGACGATGCTGACGAGAACGGAAGGGCGCCGCCATTTTTGTTGTGGGTTTTGAAGCTAAGAAGAATAGAGGAGGAGTGGTGTATGGTAGGGCTAGGGCAATCCAAGATTATTTGAGGGGTTTTGCAGGTATGGTCGCCATGGTATACGGTTCGGTACATTGGTGGATCGCCGGATATCATCTGCACCTGCTTCGTCGCCGCACATCCATGGTCGGTTTTGTACGTGCACCGGAAGTAGTTCCTGCATTGCAACGTTATATATATATTGCACTATTTATATATTTAACGTTATAGATGCAGACGACTCCATTAATAGTTTTATAGTCTAGAATGAATTTTAGTTATGTACCTTGGATAATTTGTACTTTGGATATCTTTCTGGCCGTACTTTCTCCATTGGTATCCATCGTCGGTAAGGTTTGATGTTAATTTTGTTACTGAATCTGAACCCTTTCTGCAATACATAAATAAATTCCAAATAAATATAGGTAAGCATCTTTTCTTTATCCGCCCCAACAAACTATATGAAAAGACATTAATGATATATTATTATGATATAAAAGCTAGAGTTCTCATATGTAAATCATACTTATTATTAATTTTTGCGGGAGTTGTAGAGAGCACCCAACACTTAAATAATTCTCAATTATATTGAATTAGTCTGTAAAGGATAACGTATTGATTACGTATACGATGTCTCTAGTTAATGAAACACTGAAGCAATTTGCCATATTACATAATTTACATCATGTCTTTTATTTTCCTTAGATTTACATTAATTAGCCCCAGTATTGTGTCTCTTATTAAGGGTTAGGGTTTTAACTAAAAAAACTAAAACAAAAAAATTATTCATGTGATCTAAGTTACCGAATAATTAACTCAATTCTAGAAAAGTGAGTGTATCATCAACACTTCTAATTTTTAATCGACGAATAAAGTATATGAGTTATATCGGATATAATTAGGAACGAAAGGTACCGTGTAACGGGAAGTGAACCTTCCCTCAATTTTTTTGTGATAATGCATTTATTTTTTTAAAAAAAATTATTATTATCAATTTAATTCTTTAAAATTTTACATTTATTTAGTAGTTTTGTATATTATAATTATTTTCTTATTAATTCTTGCCACCAAACTCAATTTTTGACTTCAGTATAATATATATAGTGTGCTATATATATATATATGATAGTTGATGAGAAATAAGCAATTATTAGTTACTTACTTTAATGATTTAGACTAAGTAATCATTAAAACTCTAAATCATTAAACAAAGTAATAAATGATTAGAAAAGAAAAAAAGAATGAAAGTACCTTCTTTTGTAGCAGCCTCTCCGATCTCTGGGGGCGGAGCTCTTGCTGCTTTCCTCGGACTCTTCCGACTTTACGCAGTGACTGTCAGAGACGACCGGAACCTGCGAGACCTCGCCGGAGTTAAGCACGGAGAGCATGTTGGTAAACGAACGGAGGACATCTCCGACGAGGACCTCAGCGGAGACTTGTTGGGCACCGGCGATGAGATCTGCTTCACCTTTGACATCTTGAGCTGTGAGGAGGCGCCGCAGCATCTTGGCGGATTCCTGGCCGCGGACTAGCTCCTGGATCGCCGCCGACAAGTTTTCCGGCGGGGGAGTTTCCATTTACGGAGGTGTGGGTGTTTGGATCGATGTAGTTTGACTCTGGAAATGGAAGAGATGTTACTATGTGGCAAATTAATGTAAGGTAGGTATATTTATTATAGAAGAAAGAAGAGCTTGGTAAGGAAGTTGTAAGGTGGGGTTTGTTAGCTGAGAAAATTCCAATTTATGGGACTTTACCTTCCCCACGCGCACCTTTCAAACTCGGATTAGTTAGATTTTTTTTTTTTTTTTCCGGATTTATCATGGTAGAGCTAGGGGTGAAACCGGACCGGTCGGACCGGTTTTTTGCTTGGTTCGGTCGGTTATCCATATTTTCGGTCCGATTTTTTTCCTTAAAAAATTCCGACCAAAAAATCATATGAGGAAAAATAAACCGTCCATTGGTAGTACGGTTTTTTCGGTTCGGTTTTCGGTTTAAACCGAAAATCCAAAAGTAACGATTATCATTTAAAATTCTCGTTATTTTCATGGAATTTATCAAAGCGAAATGAAAAATAACGTCCATTATTATAATTAAATAAATTATAAAACAAAATTAGAAAAAATAATCTTCATAAATGCTTATTTCATAATTTTTATAAACCTAATGAATTAATTATATTGATTAATATCAACTAATATAATATATATTATATATATTTAGTTAGCATAACGGTTGGTTCGGTCCCCATGGTCCTCAAAGATTAAAATCCGAACCGGACCGAAAAACCGAACTAGATTAAAAAAATCCGACCAAAAACCAAACGTATATTTCAGATTCGGTTTTTTCGGTCCGGACCGGATCGGTTTTCACCGGTTTTTCGGACCAACCGGATTTTGATTTCACCCCTAGGTAGAGCATTACAATGGTATTACATATTTTACATTCCTTAAGGGGGGCGTTTGGATGTACGTAATGTGAGATTACAAGTAATGTAAGCTGCGTAATGTAATGTCAGATTACAATGTCTGGTTGTGCTATAATATGAAGTGTAACGTTAGATTACAACATTTGGTATGTGTTGTAATGTGCAATGTAATGTGACTTTATTGTTATTATATTAATAAATTGTCGGACTTAAAATCTGACATAAGGCGGATACGTTCTGAAAACGCGGATTTTGAAAGAGTCGCCACTAGTTAATTATTAGGCTAACTAGGATCCTAGAGTACCCAAGCAAATAACGGATTAAACACCTAGATATAAAATCGGCATGAGATCAGAAATTCGAGCTCGGGGGTTCTATTACGAATTAAAAAATATAATTTTTTTAACTACGTTCTTTCGGTACTCAATTCTCTTAATTTTTCAGTTTTATTCTTTAAGTATATGTTACATCAGATTAATCTAACAATGTCAAGACTTAATCAAATTTTATTATATCGAAAAATATTATCAACTATAAACCTAAGTTTAAGAAATACTATATTTATAACTTATGACTCCTAATTACGACAAAATCTAAAACATCAAAATTATCAAGTATACTTGAATCCTAACAACAGTTGATTGAGTCAAAATATGTCGGTCGTGTCGACGCCCTGGATTGACCCTACGACCAATGGATGGCATAGGCAATGATTTCTTCTCTCAGCTTCTCAAGTGCCCCGGCTATTGCTTAATCTCATACGGGGATGCCCCACGGTTAGCACTGACGAGTTTAGACTTTGCCGCATAACAAATGTATGACTTGGTTGAGGATCACACATGGATGACGTGGAGTTTGGCCATGCAGGTCACATATGAAAATTGTCGAAATATTTGGGACAAAGTCGTCGGTTGACCTCAGAACGGTCGTCGATCAAAGGGTCGTGCGCGAGATGTGCTCTTCAGGGGCCTTGATTTGGATGATTATCTAAGCTGCAAAATGAGTAAGGAAAAACTCAAATTTCTGGGATAGAATTGATCACAACTTCTCTTACTGGGTGCTCGACATCTTTAATGAAAATTTGCTCCATATGTGAATGGACCTGCTGCATGTTCTGACTTTTTTCTCCATCTGGCGGTTGTGCTCGATCTGAACGGGAGATACCATTTGGTTACCACTGACCGGTTTAGACCTCGCCGTAAAACGGATGTACGGCTTGGTTCGTAGGTGGAATTTTGGCATGAAATTTCTCTGAACCAGTCACGTTTCACGTGGTTGCGACCTCGTCGAAGTGGTCGTATGATCTGAGCGTTAGATATCCCGAGTGCGCAATTTGTTCTTCGTGCAACTGGATGACTGCACGTTCTTTTTTTGTTGCCCCATTTGGCCGGCAGAACTTATATGTACAAGATACCTAACCAAGGGTACCTGGAAAGAATGAAAAAATAAGTATAGAGAATATGAGAAATCATGCATTTTTTTTAAAAAAAACTCCAATATCATTCATTTCATAATTTTGATTACTGTTTAAAAAGGAATCAAAATTTATGATCTAAGGTATTTTGCACCATAATGGAGTTTGCTGAGTGCACTATCTGGCTCGAACGCAGGACAGATGTTCAAAATGAAGTTTTTTTTTTTTTTTTTCCAAAAAGATTTTCTCGTCCTTAAACTCGAATAGTCGCAATCAACTGCACAGTTAAACTATTTTCTCAAAAAATAGAATCAAATTTCTTTTTTAAAACGCTAGCTCATGCGAATGTCGAAATGAAGATCTTGCTGAAAAGTGTAATACACCTTGGATAAAAATGAATGACACTTTGAATTTTTTTTTTTAAATGCTCATGCATGCTCAAAATTTAAAATTCTACTTAAAAAAATTTACAATTTACAACAGTTTACCTGAAGGGTACATATGGAATGCATGTACGAAATGAAAAATTCAGGTAATTTTTTTTTTTTTTTTTTTTTATAAAAAGAAATGCAAATGGAATGCATGTTTGAAATTAAAAGCTCAACAACTAAGAGTAGATTTACAATCTATCTAACAAAAATCGTTTTTCCTAAAACAATGCCAATGACATGTACATGAGATGAAAGTTGTACCGTTAAGAAACTTACAAGCTACCTAATTTTTTTTTGTTTTTTTAAAGAGGGAAAAAAAAATCAATGCATCCTAGTTGCTCAAAAAAAAAATTCAGGTGAAAAGTTTTTTTTTTTTTTTTTAAAGAATGCATATGAGATGCACAAAAATAAATACAAGATGCAAACTTAAAAATAAAAGTTCTACAACTAAGAAAAATTACAATTTACCTGAAAGGTTTTTTTTTTCGGAAATAATGCATAAGAGATGCACGTTTTTTGATTAAACATACAGGTAAAAAAAATTTAAAACAAAGAGTCCTAAAACTAAGAGAGCTTACGACTTATCTAAAAAGTTTTTTTAAAAAAAAAAATTAATGCATATTGGGTGCATTATTAAAAATAAAACAATTCAGGTAATTTTTTTTTTTAAATGATGCATATGGAATGCATGTTTGAAATTAGAAGCTCTAATAGCTAAAGAGGAATTGCAATTTTTCCTAATTTTTTTTTATTTTGCATATGCGACGCGCTAACCAAAATTACAACTTACTTGATGAGTTTTTTTTTTTAAAAGTAATGCGTATGAAACGCAATTTTGAAATAAAAAATTCAGGTAAGAGGTTTAAAAAAAAAAACAATGCATATGAAATGCATGTTTGGAAAGATAATTTATATATAACTAAATGACTAACTACTTTGGAAAAGTTTTTTTTGTTTAAAAAAATGCAATGAGATGAATGCATGAGAAATAAAAGTTATACAAACAGTACTAGGATAACTTTTACAAAAAAAAAAACATATATAACACGACATGTTAGGGGGGTAAAAAAATCTGTGACTTTGCTCTACAAGGTAGGTTCCACTAATAGGCTCCCGACAAAGTGGTTTCCTCTTCCAATCATAGGGATCACAGAACCTTCACAAGCGAGTGGAGTTTTTCAGAGTCGTAACGACAGCCCGGCCGCGCTGTCGTACCTTACTAACCCTCCGAGGTTCCTAGTCGCCCTGGGTTTTAGGCGTTTTGGACATTACACTAAAGTGAGTGGTGCGAATTCAAATAATACATATACAAAAAAGAAAAATAATCAGTGATAATAAAAAACTTAACTTCACACCTGAAATCACAAAAAAAAAAAAAACCAAGTTAGAATAACAAAGTCAAATATAAATAAAAAAAAAATAAAACATGGCAAATAAGCAAATATAAAGCGAACCCTCTAAAACGTCCCCAGCGAAGTCGCCAAACTGTCGGACATAAAATCTGACCTAAGGCGGATACGTTTTGAAAAAACGGGTTTTGAAAGAGTCGTCACTAGTTAATTATTAGGCTAACTAGGATCCTATAGTATCTAGCGCATAACGGATTAAAGCTAGGTATAAAATCGGTCTGCGATCAGTAATTCGAGCTCGGAGGTTCTATTACAATTTAAAAAAAAAACAATTAATTTTTTTAACTACGTCCTTTCGGTACTCAATTCCCTTAATTTGACAATTTTTTTCTTTAAGTATATGTTACATCAGATTAATCTAACAATGTCAAGGCTTAATCAAATTTTATCATATAGAAAAATATTATCAACTATAAACCTAAGTCTAAGAAAGACTATAACTTATGACTCCTAATTACGACAAAATCTAAAACATCAAAATGATCAAGTATGCTTAAATCCATACACAACCTAATACATATTCGATCATATATACAAATTGAATAATTAAACATTCTACCTAATCAAATTTAACTAATTACATTTAAACATCTAATTAAACATAATATGATAATAATAATAATAATAATAATAATAGTAATAATATAAAACAGAATATAGTAATAAATAATTGATAAAAAAAATTAAAAAAAAAACAAAAAAAAAAAAAATGAAAACAACGGTACTTACCTGCACAGCTACATGAGGGAGCCACCAGCAGCTACGACGATAGGAGGACGGCACCGGTGGTTCGCGGGACAGGGCAGCGTGATTCCGGCGACAGGCGGTGGGGCGCTGCAGGGGCGGAGCAAGGCAGATCGTGGAGCGGGCGACAGACTGAGCAGGGAGGGGCGGAGCTGCAGCACGGGCGGAGTGAAGTAGCGGTACGGGCGGAGCTTCGGGCGGTGGCTCCGGTGAACCAGAGCGGGGCCAGGCGCGGCCAGGGGGTCAGCGGTCAGGGGTACATATGAACATTATATGTATTATTATTTATTATAATGAGTTATTAGATAAAAAAATAAAAATAAAAATAAAAACTAATAATAATAACAATATTAGTATCACAATAACAATCTATAAAGATTATATAAAGTATTTTATCTATATAATAAATAATAATAAAATAATTACACTTCGTAATGTTGGACGTAATCTCACATTACATCCTTTTTTGGATGTAATCTTCCATTACGTTGAATGAAGTTTGGACGTAATCTCATATTACAAGGGGTGTTTGGATGGATGTAATGTGGGATGTAATCTCACATTACGTCGCACATTACATACACATTACGTTGTTTGGTTTGCCAAACGACGGAATGTGCATTGTAATATGAGATTACCTTCAAACTCCATTCAACATAATGTGGGATTACATCCAAAACCGGATGTAATGTGAGATTACGTCCAACATTATGGTGTGTTATTATTTTATTATTATTTATTTAATAAATAAATACTTTATATTATCTTAATGTATTATGATAATAATAATAATAGATTTTTACTTTTTATTTAATTCATAACTCTTTATTGTAATAAAAAATAATGCATAATACGATTTTTTTGTATAAAATGAGTAAGTCTTTTCGTTGCATGTTTTGTAAAACTATAGAAAATATTTAAATTAATAGAATTTTAATAGTTATGCGTATTGAGTAGTTTAAACATTTAGTTATTGGAGTTCATAAATGATTATAGTATTAACCACAAAACATAAAGTTTAAAAAGTTAATAGTTGTCAAAATATATGTTATTTTAAATCTTATCATATTAATATATATATATTTTTTTTTGGTTTCCCGCGGGGTGGTCCTAGAGGGGGGGGGGGGGGGGGGGGGGGGGGGGCTCATCAGGAGGGCAGCACCCATAGCATGCTTGCTCCACACCTAAACTAATTCCCACTCGCACCGGGTCAGCCCGTAAGGGGTAAAGTGCTGACCATGAACAATTTTCCATTCCCATGGTCACTAGCGGGGATTGAACCCCTGACCTCTGGTTAATGGATGATGCGCTGAAC
Organism: Clarkia xantiana subsp. parviflora; assembly: GCA_036873135.1. NCBI lineage: Eukaryota > Viridiplantae > Streptophyta > Magnoliopsida > Myrtales > Onagraceae > Clarkia > Clarkia xantiana. The sequence continues at coordinate 25,012,309 of JAPTYO010000009.1, read as the reverse complement.
CACCACACCATTGTAATGTGAGATTACATCACACATTACATCCATCCAAACACCCCCTTGTAATATGAGATTACGTCCAAACTTATTAAATGTAATAGGAGATTACATCAAAAAACGGATGTAATGTGAGATTACGTCCAACATTACGGAGTGTTATTATTTTATTATTATATATTATATAGATAAAATAATTTATAATCTTTATAGATTATTATTGTGATACTAATATTGTTATTATTATTAGTTATTATTTTTATTTTTTATCTAATAACTCATTATAATAAATAATAATACATATAATGTTCGTATAAAATAAGTAAAGTTTTTTTCATAGCATATTTTATGAAAATTATCTTATAAAACTTTATATAATATTTTAATTAATAGAATTTTAATAGTTATGCGTACTGAGTTTAAATATTTTATTTACAGAATTCATAAATGACTATAGTATTAGCACAAAACATAAATTTTAAGATATTAGTTGTTGTCAAAATATATTTTCTTTTAAATTTTATCATATTAAGATATAATATACTCTCATATATATTAATATAATAATAATAAAGTCATATTACAATGCACATTACAACATATACCAATCACTGTAATCTAACATTACAGCACAACCAAACACAGTAATCTAACATTACATTACACGGCTCACATTACTTGTAATCTCACATTACAAGTAATCTCACCTTACGTCCATCCAAACGCCCCCTAAAAGTGCCACATAACCTATTTATATAAATTTTAAGGATTACATAAATTTATGTAATGCTTATATAATAATAAGTCTACAATGGTTTTACTTAACTATTTTGCTTAAACATATTTTATTATTAAATTTTAACAACCAATGTAATTGTACCGTTATAAATTATCTATGTTCAAATGAATTGTGTCGTTATTAATTGTACCATTACAATCTTGCAATTGTGCCAGTTTAGAAAATTGAGATTTAACATCAGAAAAAAGTTAATTAGTTGATATTTTACATTCTTATCCATTCAATTATATGAGATTGTCGTGGTTAAATATATATGGCATAATTTTTATCGATTAAATATCTTAGTGAAATTGCTTATGTACATATTCGACTTTATATGTACATATGTATTCTTTTATCCAACTTTATTTTATTGCGGAAGACCATATTTGGGTAAAAACGGTTGGAAATAAATTTTATCTGATTATGTGGCAACATACTTTCCTTATATTTAAAGAATGCTTTATGTAAAACTAGGTGGTTCCATTTTTAAGAACTGCTACTTAAAACCATTGTAAGACGTTTTTTAGACTTTGCATAAAAAATATGTTGGACTCACGTTTATGTAATACCACTATGGATGCTCTAACAAACTTATTCAACATATAGAATAATTTTTAATCTCATCGAATCAGTCTGTAAAATATAAAATGTTGGTCATGAATTTTTTTTCTTCTATTTTCGAGATTTGATAAATTGCGAAATCTAATTAATGGGTAAAATTATAAATCGTTAGGCAATATTAAATTATTTATTCATAGTTAGATGACTCTTGAGATTTTTTTATTCATGCGAATTGTTCTTATAGGTTGGTATTAGAAGAGTTATATTTATAGTATATTTGTTTCACACTTAAAATAATTATTACTCGCATCAACTTAATCTATATCGACTTAATCCATAATGTGTAAAGTGTTGATCGTCGATGGAATATTTTTTTCATTCTCGAAGTGTCAACAGGTTTAAACCCTGAACAAAATAAACATGGATATAAATAAACATGATTACAAAATAAGAATCATAAGATGGACAAAATGATGGAAAAAGAATGTGGGTCCCTACCTTGTGGAATAAAAAAACTACATGCCATTCCAAAACAGTGTTAGGTAGCATTAGCAAGCAGCCAGCTCTTACTGGAGGACTATGAGTATGACTGATTGACTGGTCAGCTTTTGTTATAGAAAGTTGAGTGGATTATCAAAACAGATTGTAATTTTTTTTTTTTTCTAGGGCTCGGTTAAATATATTTAATTCTAAATATAATTGAATTCTCATTTCTTATGAGAAAGATTGATTCAAATTTTAAAAGAGAAATTTAAATTAGATTATAATTCTTATATATAATCTTGACCCGTTTGATTTAATTGTTGAAAATTCAACTTCATAATTTAATTTAGTCAAACTCTTTTCTCAAAATTATTCTTTACTTTATATTTAAACTTCGTTTTGTAAGCAGAGATAGTATTAGTGTATAACTAATGTGAACGACAAAAAGGATATTGATGATGCTTTTTTGTGGGATGTAATTATATGTTTGCTACACGCACTTAAAATGGTCATGAACTAAATGATCAATCCGTAAAGATTATGAATATTTTTGTTATTTCTAAAGCTCATATCCAAAATATTTAACTAAACAAACGAATCACTGAACTAGATATATAAATGATGTACATTGTACATACTAATGATGTATAGATATATACATTAAAATTAAAAGAAATGTTGAAAAACCCTAATAAAAAAAGAGTTCAGGTTAACAAGTTTTTGTTCTTAAAATCATACACGACACTAAATAATTATATAATTTACCACACTTGTAGTGGTCTAGTGATTGTGACTTATGAGTGTTCAATTTTATACGGTTTAGTTTCGAGGTCATGAATTCAAATCACCATGTAAGTTGATTAAAATTAGATTATGAATTTGTTATTCAAATGTATAATATGTTCGCTAATAAATTTAAAAATCTATACACTACGTAGCAGAATCATTCACTACTAATTCATTATTTTTATATTAAAAAAAACAAATTATATGATATATCTATATATATATTACGCATGGCAAGTCTTTGATTTCATATCGGGTGATTATTTTTTTACAGAATATCTTAGGTGTTAAGCTGTCAAATCCTAAAATATATTTGGATGATTCTGAAATATACAAGCAAACTAGCAAGTGCTCTACTTTACTTTCGATATTTTGGATTATATGGAACGTCAGTCAGGTACGCGCCTAAGCAGCGAGTGGATCTGGGTTTCATTCTCTGTCTTACTGCCTTGCTGAGCTCATGGCTCTTATGTCAGCTTAAGTGCGTCCGCCTCATTCAAGTTTCAATTGGGTGGATGTCGCACTTTTTCGCGAAGGAAACACTACTTTTTCGGTGGTGCTCCAGTGTTGATTATAAATATTTTTTTATTTTTAATATTTCATCGGACCATTATTGTTCGGGTTGAAGTTTCGATTTACAAACGTTAATGGGATGATAAAAATACAACGGTTCGGAAGTCAACGGGTTCAAATTGGGCGTATATCCATCACATGCCCCCGAGTCAACCAATGGCTTAACCCTTGATTGACTCTATTTCAGGATGGTATGATACGCGCAATTTGAAACCGGGGTTTTACCTTTCGTCTGAATGTTTGCTTACCCATGGACGCGTGTCTCCGACCCTGCCCCCTGCCTTATGAGATAGAGGAGTTGTAAACGTTAGAGTAGTGCGGACGTGTGCCTAAGCACGCGTCCTTCTGAGGTGGGAGTAATAAATCTATCTTTGCTACCGGCGTATACTTAAAAAATTCACACTCGCATAAGGGTGCAATACAAATGCAACTAAGTAACTTACGCTTCAATTTCGTGCCGGGATTCTGTCTAAGTGAGGAAAAATTTAATTTTGGCCAAAATTTTTCCTAAGTATGGAATGCTCAAGAATAAGCCTAACTTGATAGTTTTTCTAAGTATGGAGATATACTTAGCCATAGTTAAAAGGGGTAAAAATGATGGTTTTTCCTTGGCCCTTGGATCTCACTTAAAAATAAATGGAGAGTGGTGATTAAAACCCTTTAAAAAACCCTATCATCTTTTCAATATAGAGGAGAGTTAGAAAAATACCTTAGTGAGTCACCATAGCCACCATCTTCCCTCTTTACTCACCCTTGGAGAGCAAGAAAAAATTGAGAGCACCCCTAAGGTAAGGGTCGGCCAAAATTCCGGCGAGAGACCCGAAATTCCGGCCAGCAGCTCCGGCGGGAGGTGACCACCAGCACGGGACGGAGACGGCTAGTGGATTGGCAGCTCGAAACGGCGGCGCGACCTCCAGCAGCTGACGGACGAGGACGACGCGGCACGAGCTTGGCCGGTGGAGGGCGGTGGCTGGACGAGCAGCGGCGTCGGGAGGCTCCAACGGCGAGTTCCTCACTGTCGTCTGTGGACATCGGCGGTTGACGGCGAATTCGTCTCCGACGACGACAGCGCCAAGTCCGGCCAGGACTGTCGACAGCGGGACCAGGGAGCTCCGGCGTGGTCTGGGGCGGCTTCCGGCGACGAAGGGACGGCTGAGAGCGACTCCGACGACGACAGAATTGGGGCTCCGGCAAGGGGCTGATTCCGACCAACTTCGAAATTCGAATTCCGGACCCGTTTATCACATCGGGTCGGGTTTTCCGAAGGTCCGCTCTTTTCCTTTTCGTTACCGCGTAAAATGTCGATTTTTGAATTGTCGATACTTGACTGCCGATGCTTGATTGCCGATGTTCGATTGAATGTGGGATTGCCGCGGATAGCCGTTGATAGTTGTGGTTTTGGAAAAAAATTTGCCGGTCGTCCGGAGATAGTTTCTTGTCCGATTAAACTATCCCGGTTTTGAATTTGATGTCGTATCGCCGTTGGTGTGTTGATCTTCGTTGGAGGGCGTAACGGTAATTTTGCCCAAAACCCGACTTTAGGCTCGGATAAAATTATTTGATTTGGTTGTCGTGGTGTCCTTGGCTCATGTTGGCTATCTTTGTTGGGTGTCTTCGGATCTTTGGTTGTTGTCGTTGGTCGAGTGTCGGAGTATTTCCGGTTCTTCGGAAATTTTCCTTGTCTTGATATTTGTCGTGTCGTGGCAGGTACTGTATTCCTGGTGGTGTCCGCGCACACAGACTCTACAGAGGCGTTACATCCTCCGAAGGATGAGTGAGTTCCTTTTCTCTTCCTTTTTGGTCGCATTACTTCCTTTCCTATTGCTAGCTTAGTGTCGCGATCTACACTGGGGTGTTAGTCGAAACTTGATTCGAACTTTGGGATTTCCTGCTACCTTTGCCTTAGGTCTCGCTGCCCTGTCGGAGAACCATCTCACTAGGTCCGATTACAATGAGCACGTTACCTTAGGAGATATCTGTCCCCTAGATGAGCCTTTATATCCCTTCCTCCCCTCCTTGGGGAATACCCGCGAGACGGTGACGGAGCCTCCTAGGGGGAAGGTCGTCGTTTACCCCTCCCAGATTCGATTTGGGTTGAGGTTGCCTTACTGCGATGACCTCATAGAGTTGAGCAGGTTCTTCAGGATTTCTCCTGTGAACCTTGCCCCCAGTGTCCTCCGTGTCTGGGTGGGCTTCCGGGTGTTGTGCCATTGGTACTCCTGGAAGTACTCCATCGTTCTGTTCCGATGTTTCTACCGGTTCCAATACCAGACGAAGGTGGGGTTTGCGAGTTTCGTAACTCGCCGTCCGACCTTCAAGGATCCCCGATTTGCTGATTTCGGGTTGAGTGGAGTCGAGTGGGATACCTCTCTTCGCTTCGTAGCCCGGAGCGACAACTCGGCCAGTCACTGGGCCAAGCATTACTTCTTCATTAACGGATCGATACGTCACTTGGTCGGTCTTGAATGAAGATCGGTCTGATGGTTGGCCTGCTTTTGGAGAGTTCTCTTCCGTTGACTTGGAGACTATGAAGATCATTCATGAGAGCAACAGGACTCGATCGTACTGTCCCGTGTCCTTAGTGACTGAGACGGATCTTTACGAGGCCGGGATCAGTTTGACTCCTGACTCCGGGGGTTCGGTATGTTACTTGGTCTTCTCATCTTTATTTACCTTCTGCTCTTCCTTTGTAGGTTGGTTTCATGGAAAAACCTATAACGTGCAGGGAGCACCTGTTGACCTGAGCAAGAGGAAGGCTCCTTCTAGCTCCACTCTGAAGAAATCCCCCATGCCTGGGAAGAAGGCTGGGGCCTCTGGTATGCTTCCTCCTATTTGCTTCTTTACGGTATACCTTGTGTTTTCCTTATCTTGTTTTTCTTACATTGCTAGGGCGCTCCCCCTTGGTGACCGAGAGGGTCGTCTCCGTAGGCAGAGACTCTGGACCTTCCAAGTCCAAGCCGCGGAGATCTGATTCTGAGGCCGGGGCCTCGGCTGCTAAGAGGAAGAAAGCTGCGGATCCTGCTTCGCCTGTTGCTCGTCCTCCGACCCTATCTCGTGATAAGGAGATGGTGGTCGAAGAGGTGCCTTCCCTGGCTGACAAAGGGAAGCGACCTGTTGGTGGTGGTTCCCCTGCCCCCCAGCCGAGGGCGCGGTCCTCAGGTATGATCTCTACCTTGTTACTGATCCTTTGTTTGAATTGTTAGGGTATGTCTGACATGGTGAACATGTCATCACTCGTGCTCGAGTTATCTGACGAGAAGAAGACCCTTGAGGACAGCCAGGTCTCTCTCAAGGCGGAGCTCGCCACTGCTTCTGATAAGGCGCGCTTATCTGATTTGAAGATGCAGGAGCTCCGGGACCAAGTGTCCTTGCTTGAGACTACCGTGGGTAGTTTACGCCGGGAGGCTGAGGTTGCATCTTCGCTCCACTCTGAGGAGTTGCGGAATTTGGAGGCTAGGTGCCGGGCAGAGGAGAGGACTGTCGCAGTGTCTGAGTACAAGGCTTCCTCTGCCTTCACTGTTGATTATAGCGCGCGTCTTACTCAGGAGATGAACCAGTTTGGTGAGTATCTGGTTGATCATATTTTCCGCATTGATCCTCAGTTTCCTGTTGGTGACCTTGGTGACTTCGGGCCATACGCCACTGGCTACATGGCTGTTCTGAGAGGTCAGGCTGCTATTGCAGACGAGCCTGCCCCTACACAGGTGGATGCTACACCTGTGGAGATCGGTACTTCAGACTCCTCCTCTTCATCCATCTCTGCCGGTGGTTCAGCTTCAGGGGGTGAGGGTGACTCTCCCGAAGGTTCTGATTGATGTGCTTACATCGTGCTATCCTTGTATATATAACTATACTCCTTCTCCCCTTTAATGGGTTGAGTATCTTTTGAGATTGTTATGGTGTTTGGTGTTGCTTTCTTTTGTCGCATTGTGTTGTTGACTACGTGGTTCACTTGGCTTTACCTTGGTACTTCTCATGCTTTTGTATATACCCCTTTGATTATGGACTCTTCTCTTGGTGTGTTTCCTTTACTTATTCTTCTTTCATGTTTTCCTTCATGCCATACCTGCTACTTCATCAAGAAAAAACATTATGTGTTCTTCATATCACTTTACTTTGAGATTACTTTCTCATTGGATCCTTCTGAGCATGGTGCGATGATCTCTTCTGATACCCTTTAAATGGTATACATGGTACTGTTAGACCAAAGATACGCTCTTGGTGGGCGTCGAATCTGATCACGAGACAGGCTCTCGGAGGGCACTTAACGTTTCACAGGATAGGCTCCCGGAGGGCACAGGTTAGACCAGAGATATACTCTTGGTTGGTATCGAAAACTGTTCACGAGACAGGCTCTCGGAGGGCACTTAACGTTTCGCAGGATAGGCTCCCGGAGGGCACAGGTTAAACCAAAGATACGCTCCTGGTTGGCGTCGAAACTATTCGCGAGACAGGCTCTCGGAGGGCACTTAACGTTTCACAGGATAGGCTCCCGGAGGGCGCAGGTTAGACCAAAGATACGCTCCTGGTTGGCGTCGAATCTGGTAGTTTGAAATCTACCTCAAGATACGCTCTTGGGGGCGTCGAATCTGGTAGTGTTTTTTCTACCTCAAGATACGCTCTTGGTGGCGTCGAATGTCGTAGTATGAATACTACTCTCAAGATACGCTCTTGGGGGCGTCGAAGGTCGTAGTATGAATACTACTCTCAAGATACGCTCTTGGGGGCGTCGAAGGTCGTAGTATGAATACTACTCTCAAGATACGCTCTTGGTGCGTCGAAGGTCGTAGTATGAATACTACTCTCAAGATACGCTCTTGGGGGCGTCGAAGGTCGTAGTATGAATACTACTCTCAAGATACGCTCTTGGGGGCGTCGAAGGTCGTAGTATGAATACTACTCTCAAGATACGCTCTTGGGGGCGTCGAAGGTCGTAGTATGAATACTACTCTCAAGATACGCTCTTGGGGGCGTCGATACTGTTGTTGACTTGAAGTCATATCTGTGTAAGGATAACATCATGATTATATCACCACATTCATTGGAAAGTGCCTTTGAAGGAAAACTTACTCTCTTAAGAGTGTTCATGTTTTCTGTACATGTGGGGTGCCTTGGGGGGTCCAGACACCCTTTGGAGGAAATTAAAGATAGTTGTAGAGTTGGAGGAACTTCGTGAGTTCTCCTTCTCAAAAGTTGTTTTTGAAAAACTTGGAAAGCTTGAACATGTAAAGTGCTAGATATGAAACTAAGGATATGGGGTGGTTACTTTGTCTGTTGCCACGTACTCCTTCAGACTTCCATTGTGAATCATTTCCTCCACTTCTATCTTCAGCACCATGCAGTTGTTGGTTTGATGCCCCCAGGTCCCTTGGTACTCACACCATCCCTGTGCATCCCTTCCTAGGAAGGCCTTGCCCTCCTCCCTGCATGTGGGTAGCTCCTGCTTGAGGTGCTTGTGGAAAATTTCTTCTATGCTCACTGTAAGGGGTGTGAATGTGAAGTTTACACCTCCTCCCAGTGTGTCGGTCTTTCTTCCTTTCTCCAGAACTTCATCCAGCTGCTCCATTTCCTTTGCAAATGTCTTGTCTAGCTTTTCCTTGAGCTCTCTCATCGTGCTTGTCATGACCATCTCGTAGAGCCCTCCATAGGCCTCAAATGAGTTTGGATGCATGTTTCTAATGAATGCTCTGACGGCTTCTCCTCTTGTGATGTCCATATTGGCACCATAACTGGAGAATCTCTGGAAATAGCTTGACATTGGCTCCTGCGGCATTTGCTTGATATCATCGATGTAACGGAAGCCTCTTAAGATGGAGTTCCTTGTTCTTTTCCCTTCTATGGTGTCTGGCTGCCAAGGTATGGGTGTCACCTTCACAGCCTTGCTCCTGTGTTTCCTCTTAGGCACTGTTTGAAAAAACTGCCTGCTCAAACGGAGTACCACTCCATTCTTCATCTTTCCTTGCCTTTGTCTTCTTCCCCTCTTCTTTCTGTCTTGGTTGGCTCCTACCACGACCATTGCCACCGTGTCCGTCCTGTGTGATCCACGTCTTAAGGAGTTGACGTAGCACTGTCTTGCAGTGCGTTGATCACCTAAGACTTCTCCGACTCCGTTCTCGGTGATGTATTTCAACTTCTGGTGTACTGTGGATGGCACGATTTCATATGGGTTTATGGTTGTCCTTCCTAGGATCCTATTGTAGGCTCCCAGGCTTTCAACCACCAAGAAGTTAACATTCACCTTCAGCTGTGTCCATCCTTGGCCCATGGTCACCGGCAGGGTTATCATTCCCAGGGGGTAGCTTGTTGCCCCTGAGAAGCCAACTAGAGGGAAGTTGACTGGTTTGATGTCTGCCTTGGTTTTCCCTATTTCTTCTTGGACTCTCAAGCTTAGGAGGTCAGCTGAGCTGCCCCCATCCACCAATATTCGCTTTACATCAAAATTATCAATGTCTATTGTGATGACTAGAGCATCATCATGTGGGAAGACGATGTGGCTCTTGTCCTTCTCTGAGAATTCAATCTTCACTTCTTCACCTTCTCTTGGCCTTTTCCTCCACCTTGGCACTGAACTCAACTTGGAAGCGTAAACCTCCCTTGCATTAGCAGTTGGGCCACCTGACGCTGCTCCCCCGTGTATCATATTTATGGTCCCTCTCTTGTTGGGTGGAGGATTGTAGTCTACTTTGCCTTTGCCTTTGTCTCTGTGTGATGGCCCTAGCTGTATGTTGTTACCCACATGATCCACGAACTGCTTTAGGTCTCCCCTTTGGATGGCGTTGTTGATGCTTAGCTTTAGGCTGAAGCATTCGTTCGTGTCGTGCCCGTAAGCTTCATTTTTGTCGCACCATCTATCCTTGTGATTCCCCACCATTGGGGCTCTCCATCTTGCAGGGGGTGACAAGAGCTTCTGATTCCGCATTTCTTTGAGGACAGTAGCTGGAGTGGCGTTCAATAGAACGAACTTGATGACATTAATTTCCCTGGCCTTTAGTGGTTCGCCCATTTGGTTTCTTTGCTGGGGCGGACGCCATTCCTGCTGCCTTGCATGCTGAGGTGCCTGGGGTGGCTTTCCTTTGTTCGGCTTTGCATTGTCATCCTTGGCTGCTTGAATCTTAGCTTTCTTACTTGCCCTGTGCCTCTCCAGGTCTATATGAGTTTTTACTCTTCCTGCAAGCTCCTCTAAGGTGCTTGCTGGCTTCTTGGCCATCTTCTCTGCCAGTGTTGACCCGAAACGACCTAGGTTTCTGATGAAGGCTCGTATTATCTCACCCTCAGTGATGTCGCCCTGGATGTCTGCGATATTTTGATTGAACTTAGTGTAGTAACTGGCCAAAGATTCATCGTACTCTTGTTTCACATCATCGATGGAGCCTGTTCCTTTTAGGAGTTTTCTCTCCCCTAGATATCTCTGCAGAAACTTCGCCTTTAGCTGCTCCCATGAGTGGATGCTTTCAGAGGGTAGGCTGAAGAACCAGTGTGAGGCCACCCCTGATAGGGTGTTTGGGAATATGAGTGCCTTGTACCTTTCATCAGTGGTCCTCCCAAATAGAGAGGCCTCATGCTGTTGGATATGTTCTAGGGGGTCTCCCTTGCCGTTGTACTTTGCAATTTGCACTGTGTGCAGGGAGTCTGGCACCCTGTTCATCTCCAGTTCCCTTGTGAAAGGGTGGTTCGTTTTGTCACTTAGACAATGCAAGCTGGTTTTCTTTGACTCATTCATCTTCCGGGTTATCATTGCCTCTATTTCCTCCGGAGTGATCAATATCGGTGTTGGAGTGTAATTCCTCTGATAGCCTCCGTAGTTGTAGATAGGGCTTGCAGGGATCCCTTGTCCGTATTGATACGGACTGTAGGTGTATCCTTGGTGTCCCTGCTGGGGTGCTTCATAGAATTGTTGCCTCCTTGGAGGTCTTGCTTGTCTGTCCTCCCCCAGTGGGGTGTAAGCCCTAGCGTCCTGCTGTTGCCTAGGAGGCACGAATTGTTGCCTTCCTTCTGGGGCTGGCTCCTGGTAATTTCTTCTTTGCTCCTCTTACTGCCCTGCTTGAGGGTGCGAGTGGTTCCCTTCCATTGGGATCTGTTCCTCTTCATGAGCTTCAGTGTTTGTCCCCTGGGTGTATGCCGGCCTTGCGTATGCTGTATGGGCGCGGTTGCCATTCCTTTGGGCCGGCATCCCATACGGGTACCCTTGGGGTTGCGCCTCATAATAATATCCCTCAGGGGGTGCCGTGTGCTGGGACGGCATTCCCTGTTGTTCTCTTTCTCTCTGTGGCCTTCTTGCCAGAGGTGTGGAGGCTGTGGAGGACTCAGCCCCAGCTGGGCGTGAGGGTCCTCCCTCCTGGTTGTTCTGTTGAGGTGGCTGTGGGATTTCTTGTGGTTCGGGTTGCATTGGCTGCTTCCCAGGGTTAGGCTGCCTTCCAAGGGGTATAGGCTCTCTCCTTCGTCCGTTGCCCCTAGGTGGGCGGTGGTGCCTAGACACCCTGCTGTTCGTCATTGCTCGTGTTATAGCCAGGCTTTCTGTCCGAAGCCCACTGACGGCGCCAAGTGTTCGGGTTGAAGTTTCGATTTACAAACGTTAATGGGATGATAAAAATACAACGGTTCGGAAGTCAACGGGTTCAAATTGGGCGTATATCCATCAATTATCTTTTTTAATCCAAATATCATTTTGTACCATATATTTGGTTAATGTTAGCTTTTTGGTGTTATATGTTTTATTATGTAGGCTTTTGAAGTCATATGTTTGCATTTTGTAGAATTTTGGTGCATTTGTTAGTCAACGGGTAAGTTTGACCGTTAAATACTTTTATTTTGTTCAATTCAGTCCTCAAATTTATATTCATAAGTTTTAAATTTTATGATTTAATCCCTACTGTTTTCTCCGGTTGCCGTCCAAGCCCGCACGACCATCACCCAAGGCCGGCGGCCACCATCCAAAACCGGCAACCACCATAAATCGGGCCGACCACCACCACCCAAGGTGCCTGCGGGAGTTTGCGCATATGGTGGAGTGCAGCAAATGTACGCAGTTAGTAATCTTACCAATATTTCTTGATGTTGATCCATCGGAAGTGAAACTGTATCAAGGATGCTACGTGGAAGCTTTAGGGAGACATGTACTTGGCGTACGTTTCGACATCAAGACTGTGCAGCAATGGGAAGATGTTCTGAAGCAGGTTTGAAAGATCAAGGATGGGAATTGAAGGAGGAGGTTAACGAGTATGTCGTCTCGTTTTCAATACTCTTAAGTCTTATCCTCTTAATTTAGGGTTAATTATCAAATTCCTAATTGTGGTGGTTGCCGGCCCGATTTGTGGTGGTCACCGACCTTGAGCGGTGGCTGGAGAAAAAAATATGGATTAAATTGTAAAAATTCATATAAATTTGAGAACTAAATTGAACAAAATAAAAGTATTTAACGGTCAAACTTAACCGTTGACTAACAAATGCACCAAAATTCTACAAAATGCAAACATATGACACCAAAGCTAACATTAACCAAACATATAGTACCAAAAGAACCTTTAACCCATGTAATTTTTACAAAAAAATAAAAAATAAAAAAATCTAATATATATAATAAGATAATAAACTCACATTTTTAATTATAACATTTATATATTTTTAAAATGTGTACTTTTTTACTTTGTATTTAACTTTAGTTATCTGATATATTGATATGTAATAAGATAGTCAATGCCAATTATTGAATTTCTCACTAGGCTACTAGTGAATATACTCCCACCAAAAACATCAATTGGGATTAGGAAGGTGAATATAAATTGTCGGAATATTTAAATTTCCAAGAGGAAACGAGTGAATGATATATACATCTATATTTTTTTTGTGAAAATATATACATCTATATTTGTTATTGTTAATATTAATATGGGGTTTTACATTAATTTTTTATTTTTGCAAATTCATTAGATCCATTCGACATGAGGGTCATGTTTGAGAAGATCCCGCATCAAAGACAGCTTCTTTGTCCAACATGAATTAGGTATTTCTTACTGTTTGGTGAACTATCAACTTTTCTTTTGACCTTGCCAAGAGTATTAGCCAATAACCATAATATCAGCCCACCTACGAAGTTGTATGTGAAGAAGCACTCGTCGGTATCAGTGTAAAGAACCACGTCCCTAGGAAGTGCTGTTGTATCAATGAAATGCAAGAGTAGCAACTGCTTTCACTTCCGCCCATTCACAGAAAGAGTGGCATAGGTTACCAAACTTAATAGCTGCAACACTTCCACTTGCAGCTAGCTATCAAAATGCGAGGCTTTCTCGGAGCAGCATCGGGTTGGATTGACACTCTGCCCACGCTAACATTCTCTACAGGCGCAATTACCACCTCTAGATCAAGAATTGAAGGTGCTGCTCATCATCAATTTGTGCAGTAAAGTTTTATCGAAATCAGTTAAAACAAAATTAGGCAACACAGGTTTAATCAATCAAATTGCATAATCAATCAATGTTATGGAAAAGGCGATAGATACGATCATGTCTGAACTATCTGTTAGAAAATAATAATAATAATAAACTTGTTTTTAGATAGTCTAAGTTAGTTGAGAGATTGTCATTAAGACTAGGTAGATGAGAAGTAGCATTAATGCTAAGTATTGGGAAGTATGTCTAGAGCTATCTTCTTGTACCTATTAATAGATGATGGGGATGAATGAAAATCACCAAGTTGAGTAGATAAACAACAAAGTCTCTCATATCCTCTCACCTCTCCCACTCTCACAAACACATATTCAAACATCAACAAGTGGTATCAGAGCCAAGTCCAAAGATCGCGATGGCAACGACAAGCATGCAAGTGCCAAGATTGACGAATGACAACTACGATAGGTGGTGTATCCAAATGAAGGCCCTATTGGGATCACTTAACGTGTGGGAGCTCGTGGAGACCGAGTTCGAGGAACGCGAAGTGACGGCGGAAATGTCAAAAGAAGAGAAGGAATAATTGAAGGAGCAACGGAAGAAGGAGAATAAGGCCTTGTTCACAATATATCAAGGTCTTGATGAAAGCCACGTTCGAGTTAGTCGCTCCAGCCAAGACATCATATGAAGCCTGGGTTATACTCCAAAAGGCATACGGAGGCGTCGAAAAGGTAAAGAAAATTCGCCTACAAGCTCTTCGTGCTCAATTTGAGTCCCTCCATCAAGAAAGCTCGGAATCCATCTCCGACTATTTCACGAGGGTCATTTCAATCGCGCATCAAATGAGAAGAACCGGAGAATATTTAGAAGATGCTCGTGTCATAGAGAAGATATTGAGATCCCTCGATCCCAAGTTCGACCTTGTGGCCGTGGCAATTGAAGAATCCAAGGACCTAGAAGAAATGTCCGTCGAGCAACTAATGGGTTCTCTACAAGCCCATGAACAACGACTATCGAAGAGAGGAGAATGTAAATCCTTGGAGCACGCTTTACAAGCAAAGCTGACGTTGAAGAATCAAGGTTCACGTGGCGGCTTCCAAAGAGGAACATTCACAACACGGAGAGGAAGAGGTGGTCGAACAACAACCACCAACGAACCTGCCGATGGAGAATCAGGAGGACGAGGAGCAGGTCGAGGCCGCGGTCGTGGTCGAGGTCGCGGAAGAGTTCGTAGTGGATGGAGCAGATCGGAAATCCAATGCCATGTTTGCAAAAAATATGGCCACTATGCAGCAGAATGTTGGTATAACACCGACAATGGTGGAGAAAAGGCGAATCTTGCGGAGAAGATCGACGATGATGGAGTACTCTTGATGGCCTACGATGGAGCGGTAGCGTCAGAATCTGTCACATGGTTCGTTGATACAGGAGCATCCAATCATATGTGTGGGCGAAAAGAATTGTTTGCAGAGCTTGACGAAAGGCGTGATGGGCATGTTACCTTCGGCGATCTCTCTCGACGGCCAATCGAAGGTAAAGGTAAAATTTTATTCGCACTCAAGAATGGGCGACAACTCTGCATCTCCGATGTTTATTATGTTCCCGATATGAAGAATAATGTTCTAAGCGTCGGACAATTGCTCGAGAAAGGATACGACGTCCACATGAAGGATCACGCTCTTAGCATCCGTGATAAAAACAACAAACTTATCACGAATGTGACTATGACTAAGAACAGGATGTTTCCTCTACGGCTGAGCACACAAGAGGAGAATTGCTTGAAGGTGACCACCATGGACAGCTCATCTCTCTGGCACATCAGGTATGGGCATCTCAACTTTGAGGCGTTGAAGCTACTGGAAAGGAAGAACATGGTACGAGGCTTGCCGAAGATCGACCGTCCCAACGTCGTGTGCGAAACATGTGTCATCGGGAAGCAACAAAGAAGTCCGTTCAAGAAGTATCCTTTGAAGAGAGCAAGAGGCCGTCTTGACTTGGTCCACTCGGATGTATGCGGGCCAATCACTCCCATCTCGATTGGTGGAAACAGGTACTTCTTGACATTTACCGATGATTATAGTGGCAAAACTTGGACTTATATGATAAAGCAGAAGAACAAAGTCCTGGCGAAGTTCAAGGAGTTCAAAAACATGGCGGAGAAGCAAAGCGGTCGTCATTTGAAGTGCTTGCGAACCGACCGAGGAGGCGAGTACACATCGCAGGAGTTTGACAAGTATTGCAAAGAGAACGGGATCGTGCATCAACTCACCATGCTTCAAACACCACAAC
The DNA here is from genome assembly GCA_036873135.1 of Clarkia xantiana subsp. parviflora. NCBI lineage: Eukaryota > Viridiplantae > Streptophyta > Magnoliopsida > Myrtales > Onagraceae > Clarkia > Clarkia xantiana. The sequence goes on along the minus strand of JAPTYO010000009.1, from coordinate 24,996,460 downwards.
AAAATGGAGTCTCCGAGAGGAAGAATCAGACGATCCTGAATTTAGTTCGGTGCATGTTGAAGGAGAGAGATGCCCGAAATAATTCCGGGGAGATGCTGTTGCTACTACAGTTTATTTGCTTAACAGGTTTCCTACAAAGCGGATTGGAGACATGACGCCGGAGGAAGCATGGAGCAAGCGCAAGCCAAGTGTCGAGCAGCTTCGAGTCTTCGGATGCGTGGCATATGCAAAATCGCAGCAGAGCCAGAAGTGCGTTATGCTCGGATATGACGAGAATTCAAGCGGCTACAAGTTATACAATCCCATCACAAAGAGGGTTGTGATATCAAGAGATGTCGAGTTCGATGAACAACAAGCATGGAGCTGGGAGAAGAATAATGACCAACCAAAACAGGTTATTGAAGTTGAAGAGCCGCAAAGAAAAGAAGCCCGATGTGGTGAAGTTCAAGAACATTTATCACCCCCACATGCTGGCACTCATGAAGAAGAAAACGACTCGAGTGAATCGCCCGTGCTGAAGACAAGGCAGATCCGGGACGTATACAATTCCGCACATGTCGTCAATGTGAATGATGGTGAAGAATTGTATGGTAATCTATATCTCTCTGCAGGATGTGAAGTCAAATAGACAATGTGGAGAAAGAAAAAGGCGACGGCACATGGAGAATACAAGAATTATAGAGTGCGAGGACATATGTGGAGGATGAGCTATCGACAAAGACAAACTCGAAAAGACCACCAAGCATTCACGAGTAGTTATGACAAAGATAAGCACAAGACAAGTCAAGCTACAAGGGGAAGTTATGAACATCGTGCGGACGAAACAGAAGAAACAAGTTTAAGGGGGAATGTTAGAAAATAACAATAATAATAAACTTGTTTCTAGATAGTCTAAGTTAGTTGGGAGATTGTCATTAAGACTAGGTAGTTGAGAAGTAGCATTAATGCTAAGTAGTTGGGAAGTATGTCTAGAGCTATCTTCTTGTACCTATAAATAGATGATGGGGATGAATGGAAATCACCAAGTTGAGTAGACAACCAACAAAGTCTCTCATATCATCTCCACATCTCTCACCCTCACAAACACATATTCAAACACCAACACTATCCATGGACACCCACGAGTCTACATAGGAGCGAGAGGGAGCCATTGCCCCCTCTGTTCTTCCATGAAATGCTTCTCATAAAATTAGGGAAAATGTAATATTGCCCTATAACTATAATGATATATATCTAGATTTACCCCTTCAATTAAATATGTATTATTTTTAACAAAAATAGACATAACATTTTATTAAAGAGGGAAACTTTGTAGATTAAAATTCGAACATCAATATAAAAAATGATGGAAAGAATATATTAATTAACTAAAAAAAATATATAACTGAAGTGGAGTTCCTCCGTGGCTATGTATGTATGTGACTTGCATCTTTTTTTTTTTGGTAAACATGTTACTTGCTTCATGCTAGTTAATTTATGTATATTATATTATATATGTATAGTATATTGGTTTATTAAGTCAAATTATTAACAAAAAAAAAATGAATTTGAGTGAAGTTAACTAATTATGTTAATAAATATTCAATTTTTTATTAATTTAAAAAATGTGTAATTTTAGTCTTTTACTAGATAGTAGTAAATTTTAGTTCAACTATTTGTTGGTTAATACTTTGTTGTGAATTATTTATTTATTTATTTATTTTGTAGCTATTCATAATATATTTTTCGAAATTTTCAGAACATGAAGACTCGTAGTGATTGTAAAAGTATTTATTAATATAATTTATAATATTATTAATCTATATTTTGCCCCCTCTGACTGCATTTTCTGAATTCGTGCTTGTCCATGGATCCGAATCTGGAGAGCTTGGCAATAGAATTGATCTCAAACCAGGAAAAGAGCAAGACGACAGCTAGAAGTAGAAACACATACACCAAGCTAGAAGTAACGGTTTTGGTACATCTTAGTTGTAAATTTTAAGAAGTGGTGTTTTAAGTTCTGACTCATCTGATTAACCTAGAATCAATTTAATATATGTGTACAAAAAAATTAGTAACCCTACCTTAATTTTTTTTTAAAGATTGTTGGTCGTATTTTATGATTGTAAAATTTGAATTTTTATTTGTGGAAAATATTGGAATGTTTTTTTATGAATTAATTAGGTATATGTTTCGGTTTCAAACTGAATACCCATAACCCATTCGGTTCCAACTAATTACCCATAACTAGATGATTTATTTTGAAAACAAATAGTCACCGGTTCTTTAACGAGAACTCGGAACCAAGCGGTTCTTAGACCAAAGACCTTAATTGAGTCGCAAGTCGCAACTAAGTCTCAATTGATGATACTCTATAATGACAGTAGTAAAAATTATGAGAAATTAATTGTGATATTTAAAAATTATTTTATTACTTTTATATATATTTAACGATAATTTTAAAGTAGTTCGGTTTAAATAAGTTGGTGCATTTATTGCAAAAGATAAAATTAAAACAATATATATATAAAAAGAACGACGCAACGAATATTATGTCATGTGATGAATGAAACTATTAAAGATGTGAGTTAAAAGATTTAAAATTTATTTTAAATATTAAAACAGTAAGTATATATATATATATATATATATATATATATACTAATCAAGCGGAAATTATTTGTTTAGATATGACATGTGAGCGAGCGAACTAAAAATAATTTCATAATTTCTTCAGCATCTATAATTAATTATATAATTTTATTTTGGTTAATTAAAGATATCGTATATATATATTTTTAAATAGAGCATACGATGTTTTTTTCGTCGGTGTCTGGTGGACTATATATGTTTTGAAAAATATATACCATTTTATGAAATATACTTGAAACTAAATTAACAAAAAAAAAACTTAAGAAAAAAATTCCTGAAAATGTGCAAAAACCAGCAATTATATATATATATATGAAAAAGAAAATCTGAAATAAATTATTTGAATATAAACAGATAGTGGAGATATAAAAAGATAAATATATATATATTATTTTGTAGCCCAAACTCTCAAAGAGATATTCTATATATATATATGTATATTTGATTATTTAACTGTATAATAAATAAATGCCTGCATATATATATCCTTAAAACTAGATAAATAATATTTCTTGTCGAGATATAAACAAATATATATATATATATATATATATATATATATATATATATATATATATATATATATATATATATATAAAATAGAGATATATAAACAGTTAAATATATATAATATATCTAATCTAATCTAAAATATATATATATATATATTGCTAGCTAATATATTTTATGGAGTGTCGTCCTAGCTAATAATTTCTCATATATATTATATAGTGTCCTCTCCTGGAAAGAATAATTAATAGTAGTGGTGACGAGAGTAAGTGACGAACGCTTCCGATCGTAGTGACAAGAACAAGTGAGGAGCTCTATTATCTATCATGGCTTTTCTGGATTGTGAAGAAGTTGCCGATACGTCCAATTTGTACATGCTCGCAACTGTAGCCTGCTTTGAGTTGGAGAAGCAACAGCGCTCAGCATCCAAGAAGAAGAACAAACGTACCGCCGTCACCAATCTGGCCGAGCCACCATTGAAGAAACTCAAGGAGGAACCCATTTTTAGCAGCGTTGGCACCGATCTAAAAGCCCTAACCCTAATTAAGAAGGAAAAGAAAGAGAAGAAGAAGAAGGTGGTGCGTGGTTATAACCCTATTGCTAAACCCGGTCCACCGCCGTTGAGGGAAGCTCCGGCGAGTTTGAAGCAAAAGATAGCAGAAATGAAGGGGACGGAAGCGATTCTGGTGGCGGAGAAGCCTCTGACCGGCAGCGACCTAAATCGTAACTTAGGGCGGCTCCAGATACCCGAGTCTCAGATGAACAAGTTTTTGAGTGACTACGAGAACGGTTACTTGATGACCAAGGTAGCTGGGCACAAGTTGAACGGCATCAAGGCGTCGCTGCACCAATATTCAGGCGACGGCGAGTACCTGGGATTTAGCGAGTTGATGGTTAAGAGATGGCCGATGATGAAATCCAATGGAAGCCCCCCAGCGATCATGTGTGTCTTGACGACTGGGTGGAACGGTGTAGCGGCTCGGAACAAGTTGAATGTCGGTGACATGGTTCAGGTGTGGTCGTTTAGGGTTATCGACAAACTCCATCTTGCACTCCTGCTTCTATGATCGATGATGAAGAAAGAAACATCAGTTGTCCCATTAATTATATGTAATTAAATTACCACTTTTGGCATATTGTCGTCGTCTGATATGATTGATTGTTGTTGATCATTAGGTTACTCCATTGATTGATGTGTTTATAAGTTTTGATCAATAAATCATGAATTTCATTCTTTCAATTCTACATTCAAAATTGAGAAATATTTCTCATAATCATTAGTCTCATATAAATTTTCTCTAATTTTTTTTAGAAAAATGAATATTAACGAATTATTTAACTTAAAATTTTTAGAGTTAATAACTAAAAAACTGTCCAAGTTTTACACTATGTTAAAAGTAAGTGTTTAAAGTTCGAAATATTAAAATGAATTGTACCAAGTTTCATTATTGTTAAAATTTGGTGTTTCTACGCTTCTTTTCATTTTCATTCAATCATTTTCACCAACTCAACTCATCTACTCTTAATCCATCATTCCTTACTTTTCACAAAATCGTTAAATTTCACCCAAAAGTTGAACATAAAAAAAAAAGTTTCTAACAGAGTGACGTGGAGTGATTTACAACGACAACAGAGCAAGATTTACTTGCGCGGACGTAGCCAGCTTCTTAGGTGACGGTCCCGGGAATATGATGAGAAGGGAGTGAGTATAGGAGCTTGAATTTGACAGTCAGTTTCATCGGAATTGACTTCTCTAAAGTAATCACCCAGAGACACCACATTTTAACAAAATTGAAACCTTAGACATTACAGTTTAACTTTTGAAACTTCAGACACCTATTTTTAACATAGGGCAAACCTTAGACATTTTTTTAGTTATTAACCCAAAATTTTAAGCGAAAAGAAGACATGTTTCAAATATTGTCATCCTCATAACCCCGCAGGAAAAAAAAAACATAATAATTTTTGTGTCAGTTTGAGAATAATAAAGGTGATCCAAATTCTTATTTTCAGGAAAAATAGCACTCATAAACAATGACAATTACTAAAATTTACAACATAATAAATAATCTCTAATTGTACATAATAAAATCCTACAACACTGCTCCCTAATCACAAATGAAAATCAGGATGTTTAACAAACTATATCAGTTTACTACAATAGAATACACATTGACTACCGAAACTGTCTTCTTATATTCTCAGCAACAATAATCAAACTCAGTAAAATCAAACCCTTCTCCATCCTAAGTCCTAACCAACCAAACTTATTAGAAAGCTTCTTCTACTTACTCGATAACTTGTGATGAAGATGCCGCATTGTCCGAATCAGTCGGCCGAACATCTTCAATCATCTTCACAATCTCTTCCATCGAGGGCCTCGATTCAGGCGTTCGGGAAACACAAGCCAACGCGATCTTCAACATTTCCACCAACTCCTCTTCGATGTTCCTGTCCCTGAGAAGCTCCTCATCGAAGACCTCAGCAGTCCATTCCTCCCGAACCACGGACTGGACCCACCTCGGGAGATCGAACACATCTTCCCGCCTAGGAGACTGCACTGGTGACTTCCCCGTCAGCATCTCAAGCAAGAGGACCCCGAAGCTGTAGATGTCGGACTTTTGGGATGGTTTCTGGGTCTTCATCACCTCTGGGGCCCGGTAACCGGCGTGTCTTGGTGGGACCGTGAGGGACCGGATCATGGGACTCAGGCCGAACTCCGAGATACAACCTTGAAGGTCTTGTGTGAGGAGGACATTGGAGGACTTGATGTTGCCATGGATGAACTTTCCGCCTGCTGCTGCGTGGATATGAGCAACTCCTTTCGCTACTCCGAGTGCGATCTTCACTCTTGATCCCCAGTCCAATGGAGTCCCTCTGTTTTCTGCAAATCACCATCATGAATACTTAATAATCAACAACTATTTCTATTGCAACGTCGAAGAAATGGATGGATCATCGTGTATCATTTCCCAACTGTAGTAGTAGGGTGCATATGTAAGAATCCATTTGACGCCCTTTAGGGTTTTACACATGAAAAACCCCCATTAAAAAAGGCCGCTGTGGCCAGGCTGAAGCTCATGAAATGTGGATTAATAGGGAGTCCACTATAAACCGATATTCGTAAACATCAGTCTAACGGATGGTGTTGAAATATGTTTAAAGGCGAGTTCAGATCCTGTTTGAACTTATGTCAAAGTTGGCTAAGGCGCATATCTTATTTCCTAACACATAGTTACCAAAGCAAAAATGATAAAGCAAAAGTATGGATTCATAACATACCATGCAACAACGAGGAGAAGCTGCCCGCTGCAATGTAGTCATAGATGAGGAGCTTTTCATCCTTAGAGTAATAATACGCGCGGAGAGGAATAACATTTGAATGCAGCCCAATTTTCCGCACATTTTCCATTTGCTGTTCGAAATCTCTCTTCTCCACCATCAATTCTTTCAGCCTCTTAACGACCACGGTTGTTGCATCCTCTAACACGGCCTTATAGGTCGTACCACAAGTTCCCTTGCCAAGAACTTCAGCAGAAGCTTTAAGCAGATCTTCAAGATCGAAGCTGTGGGAACAGCCTTCAAAATAAATCAACTTGTTCTTCTCTGCTGACTGGACCCCGCTTCCAAACTCCTCGGACTTCTCTGTTCTTTCGCCTTTTGCTTTACTCGAGGGATCATCTTCCCTCTTTTTCTTTTTCAAGCAGCAAATGACAAGAATTACTAGGAAAAGTAACAATAGTAAAATCCCACCAGCTCCAATCGCGATAATAATCCCGATACTCAGTTTCTTCTTGGCGCTCTGTGGTGAAGGGGTTGGTGGTAGTATGGAAGGAGAAGGTGATGGGCTCACTGAAGCACATTGCTTTAATGGTGAACCACAAAGCAGTGCATTTCCTTCAAAAGAAGAAGCTGAAAATCTCTGGAGGGAAGTCGGGATCGACCCATTCAAATGGTTGTAGCTCAGGTTCAAGCGAATCAACCTAGAGCTGTTAAAATCAGGAATCGGTCCGGAAAGAGAATTGTTCTGGAGGTTTAAAAGGGTAAGATGGGTTAAATTCTGAAAGGAAGATGGGATACTGCCATTAAAAGAATTCAATGAGAGGTCAATTGCAGAAAGCTTAGGTGAGAGTGACAAATAGGGAATTTCACCAGAAAAGTTGTTGTTTTGAAGGAAGATGTTATGGAGATTAGGGAGGGAGAGAATGTCTGATGGGAGAGTTCCACCTAGACCGTTGGATCTGAGGCTAAGTGTTATGAGAGCATCGAGCCTGCCAAGTGTATTGGGTGGGATTGGACCGATGAGCCCTTTTCCTGGGATCCGAACAGCGATTACCCGAGAGCTGTCGATGTTGCAGATGACTCCAGCCCAAGAAGTGCATACAGTTGTAGAGGAAGTCCAGTTGAGCTTCCAGCTGTGAGGGACAGCACTTGCAAAATCAAGAAGTGCTTGTTTATCTGAGTTTAGATCACCATTTGTGCGGGGAAGGATGAAGAGGAAGAGAAACAGCGCTGATACTGCGAGGCGCCGATTCATGGTGTTGTTCATGGCAGGAGTCTACTGGAAGCAATGCCTTTTCTTGCCCTGGAAGTAACAAAAGGTTCAATGGTATTAAATTCTAACTCTCTATAGAAGTAAGTGAAAACTAATTGCAACTTCATTCTTCTTTGAGGAAATAAGAGAATCCCATAAAAATTAGAATGATGTTTCATTTCCCAACCACATAGAATGGCAATTGAAGCAAAAAGATTGGACTCATCTTATTAAAGAGAAAGTAAAAGCATGCACTATCTGTGGTTAATGCTGGTCGCCTTCTTCTTAAAAGCTTAGCATAATTCTACCAACTATGAAACTTAGAGTGAAATCTCATACGAAAGTGGGGAAATTTTTTTTACCGTTTTAGGAAAAAATACAATCGAGGAGATGTCAAGAGTTTAAAGAAATGGAATTTTTTTTTTTAAGCTAGAAGTTTCACACTTTATAGCATTACTCGAAAATGTTACTTTTCTAGAAAAAAAAAATGAAAATCATTAAAGGGGAAAAAAAAAGTTGAACACAGAAAGAAAAAGGTAGAAAAGCAAGCTTGACTCATTAAAACAATTATTTTCTTCTGCTGAACTTGATTATAATACCTGACTAGACAACAATCAGCTAGAAACTTCTCAGGCCCACCCTAAAAAAACAGGTTTCAGTCACAAAGAAGTGAACCTTCCAAAACACTAAGGTTCTTTGGCTGCTCAAGGTATTTAAAGAATCTACTTAATTTTTTTTTCACACGAGTGTCTCAGTTGCCGGGTAAAGTGTTGGTCATGAAAGGTTCGAATACAAAACATCTGGTTAATGGATTAAGTGTTGAGCCTCTTATTCATATTAGAAGGTTTAAAATCTACTTAGTTTGATACTATCATCTTAAGGTTTAGCAGTAATAATGCAAAGATCACAGTCCATTTGCAGTGGATGAACAGTACCTGCAACATGTGCTTACATCATTCTGCTAGCCTAATCATCAATCTAAGACTAGGTCAAGCTTATGAATTGTACCACAAACTGTTTTCATTTGCTTCCACCACAAACAAACAGAACCATCCAGAATCCAGTGATGGAGAAGATAATGACAGTACAGAGAAACATGCAGTCAAAGCTCATTCAGGATCTAAGCAGTGTAATTTCAACAGGAGATAGAAATCTACTTCCTACCTTGACAGTAGTAGAGTCGAAGTACAGAAGACCCATTTTCAGTGATTCCCAATCTTGACTATCTTCCTAACCCAGATACCCATAAGCTGCTGCCAAAACTGAGAAATTTCAACAACAAAAAAAAAAGCACGGCGCCGATGAATTTCACTGCATTTCCTCACAATTGCGCGAAATGGAAGGGTAATGTAGAAAGTTGCGCAAAATTGCAGAAGTATAGCAGTAAGTATTTGAGCGGAGAGAGAGAGATAGAAACCTCGAAATCTCGAATCAGTAGCAATGCAGCAAACCCGGACACGTATGAACTCCGGGGAAGCACCGACGAGCTAAGAAATAGATCTCTTCAAGAGACTGCAGAAGGTGGCTTATAGATTTAGTGCGGCATCGTCTTTTGCAACGGCACGATACCTTCAACAACACACTGGACTCTCTCTACTGAGTGAGCAGGAGGAGGTCTTTATTTATTTAGCTTTAAGAATCTGAGGATCCCGAAAAGCAGATAGCGCCTTTTTCTTCTTCTCAACGACTGGATAAGATGGAGGTAGCCATGGATGTGAGGAATGGGGGAGTTATCATTGAAGAGAACGCCAATGTGGATTCATCATGTGAAATCGTTTGCTCTGCAAGAAGAAAACGCAGATCTCCATAACTTCAGCTTCTCACAAGTTCACAACTGTGAGCAATTAATTCGAGGAGCAAAAGATGGAAAACGGAAGGAAGGAAGCCACATTTTCTGCTGCTTTTACTTTTCTTCTTCGTCTTCTACTTCTACTACTGAATTTGGATACTCTGTGAAGCCAACAACATCAGAATTGGCGCTCCAGTCCCTCCCTTCCTCGCTCCTCTGCTACTGACTTTTCATCATTTTTTATTTTTCCGTTAAAAGGAATAGTTCTACTTATTCATGTTGGTTTAATTACCAAATTACTAGCCAAACTTTTTGTGAAAGTGCAATTTGCTAGCCGAATTTATTTTTGTAGCAAATCGTTAGCTGAACTTTTGCTAATGTGCAATTTGCTGGCTCCGTTAATTATGGACGGAATATACTTTCTAAAATTACTAAAAATACCCTAAAGTGCTACTATTATTATAACCTCAAATTTTATATAAAAGTAAATATAAATCTTGAATAAAATTTATAATTATATATATATATATTATACAAAATATATATATATATATGTTAAATATATAATCCCAAAGTTCAAAAAGTTAAAATTAAATATTTTTAAGATTGTATGTTTTTATAGAATTTTTAAAAATATTTTGATAAATTATTTTTTTTTGTATTTTTAAGGTGCCTTTTTTCTTTAATATATTTTGTAACATTTATTATTTATTATTTTGATTTTATATAAAACATAATGTCTTTATATTATCATACTAAAACTTTAGGGTGTTTTTAGCAATACTTGAAAGTATTTTTCATCCAAAACTAACAGAAAAATTGATAGAGCTAATTTTTGTACAATATAGAAAGTTCAAATAGCAATTTGCTACGAAAAAAAATCTATATGCTTACAAAACAATTTTTTTCATACTAAACTTAGTGATCAATCGACATATGTAATTACCATATCAACTTAGTAGTGTCACTAATAGTCTGATGTGTTTATGCTAAATTTAATATTTTAATTGGGTTTTGAATCTAAAACCTTCAAAATAATATAATACATGAAAGTAAATATTTGTAATCGCTAGTCTCTACTAATGTGGACGGTCTACTGTCTAGCTAGTGACCCCCTTCTTTCTTTATTTGGTGGTCCAAAATCAAACCAAACCAGACAAAATAAAATGAAAATAAATATCAAGTTCCTCCTGACTTATATAGCATAATTAGAGGTAAATAGAATTGGATTTAGCCAGTTTGTCTTACATACCACCTTCTAGGTTCAAGCATAAATGTATGTAAGTAGAACTGAACTTAATGATTAGCTCTTAATTATACTAGGTTGTTAATTGGACTATGTTAATAGTGTATGCGCTTTTTATTAACTAAATTTGTTCAGATTCAGTGCACTAATTTTTTTGTTTTCACTAAATCAAGTATGAAAAAACCTTAGACCATAGCACGAGTGTCCGAAAATTTAGGGCAATGGACATAGAGTCACCATTATTGATCTTTTCATTTATTTATTTTTTTTGGGTAGAAATTGCTCTTTTCATTTGAAGCAAAAAAAAACATCTATATGTATATTATTAAAAAAAATTACTAATACTTTTCTTTTATTATAATAATAAATGGAGGGGCCAAGAGCCAAGACCCAGCGAAGAAAGTTGATAACTTGATATTGACATTGAGCCAAAATAATAATATTTTTTTTATCATAGATTACATTAATATATATATATATGATTAATTTTTTTAATGAAGAATGAATCTACATTATTTGAAATTGATGAAAAGGAATAGACTCCATTTGATATATTGACTCAAAATAATAAAAGACAAATCGGTTGGTTGTGATAATTATTGTTTTATGGAAATGTTTTCTTGTGAAAGCCTCTCCATGTTATGGAGGAAGTATAATTTCTTTAATTAATTGCCCGGTCTTCCTTATACTTGATTTAAAACAATAAATGATAAGATAAAAAAACAATAAATGAGAATTTCAAATCTATTTATATAATATATTAACTTAGATGACATCTCTCCTAAAACTTCTACAATTGTGTCATGTCATCTCTAAGCAATTTGATTGGTTGATAAATTATATATAACAGTCCTTATATTTCTTCTTTTTTATATTTATGTAATTATCTATATCTATATATATGATACTAACTTAGACATCCTTGTTTTTTTTTTTTCAATCAATATTGTAGACAAAATATGTACATCCAATAGGATGATAAGAAATTGTTCAATTCTCATACATTTGATGTTTATGATATTTGTTCAAAAAATGTGCACATCTGGTTAGACATATAACCAGTGTTATCAGAACCGGACCGGACACCGAACCGGTTAGGTGTCCGGTTCACGGTTCGAACGGTTCGAACCGGGTCGAACCCGGTCCGACCGCTTTGTACTGTGTCCAATCCCTGACCCTGACACGCCTCGCTTCCCTCTCTCCCTCCCTCACTTTTTTTTTTTTTGCCAAGACCTCCCTCACTCTCCCATTCTCTTCCCTAAGTCTAACAGCTAACCCCACCCATCCATCTATATCTCTCATCTCTCTCATCCAGCTCCCTCTCTCCCATTCCCTTTCTCTCTCTCTTTCTCACTCTGCCGATTCCCTAAACCTACAGCTAACCTCCTATTGCTCTCTCTCACTCTCCTCTTCGCTCCCTCACTCTCTCACTCTCCCATCTCACCTTCCATCTATCTCTCTCTCTTAACCATTTCTCCCTTTCTCTCTATCCCAAGTCTCATTTCTCTCTCTCGATCTTGCTTCCACTCAACCCAGAAAAATATGGAAGCAAGATCTGAGCTTTGAAGCTCTCTGGTGCTCGATTCTACTGGTCTATTATGGTCTGTTTTTTTTTTTTGTTTTTTTTTTAATACTGAACTGGTGAACCGGCGGACCGCCCGGTTCGCTCAGAACCGTCCGGTTCACATAAAACCGGCCTTTCAAACCGGGTTCGCCTGCATTCTCCGAAATTGCTCGAACCGGACCGTAGAGGGCTCCGGTTCCGGTTCGAACCCGGTCGGACCGCCGGTCCGGTCCGGTTCTGATAACATTGCATATAACTACTTTAGATACATTCATTTTCTCTTGCATAGCACGGTCAATTAAATGAAAATCTAATTCTTTTCTATGTAATATTCGCTAAGACATATAAAAATACATCATACATACTAGTATGTAACATAATCGAAAAATATGCGGGAAAATACCTAGTTTGTAACTAATTTGTGATGTACCAACTTTTTCAAACTTAAAATTTCAGATACTCAAAGAACTTTTATCTATGTACTATAAGACAAGAGTTAGAAGAACATGTTGGAAAATATGCCACATGGTGAAAAAAATTTACAAGAAAAATTTGTCCATCATCAACTTATTAGGATTTTTCTACCATGCTCTTGGAGCACCATGTTTTTGCTTTATTTAATACTATGGTGACCTTAATTGTAACATAAGTAAAACTTTAAAAGTATGAAAAATTATGAATTTTTTTAACTACACCTAAAATGTGTATCATACTATTAATAATATCAATTTCCCTATGGGATTCATCTTTAGGGCAATAGAAAAATAAAAAAATAGAGGCAAAAGCATGATGCTCTAAAAACATAGTAGAAAGGTCTAACTTATTAATAGTGTTAGGAGTTAATTGTAATCCATTGTCACTTGCATGAACCCACTAAAATAGGATTCCGGTCGAATATGATAGACTAAGAAAGTTGAGGATTCTCGAAAATGGGAAGGAAAAGATTAAAAGTTCGTAAAGATTATCATATGTATTAATGACATCAATATAAAAAAATTGAAATGTCACAATAAATACAACGAAGCTTTTACATGTCATTAATAAGTTAAATGTATCGAATTTAGACGAACTATGGACTATGATGACTAAATATACTAAAAACATTTTCTCATTTATTCAATAAAAAATGGGTAAATGTAATTTTCATACCACTTGTTTGACCAGAATTCACTTTTCATACTACTTTTTTGTTTTTTTACACTTTTGGTACCAACTGTTTGCACTTTGTATCTTTTTTGTACCTCCTTTAAATTTCTTTCTGATTTAGTCGTTAAGAGTCATGTGCCGTGCACATGAGTGACCCTAAACTTTTGATTTTGTTCAATTTAGTCATATATTACACCCCTAACTTTTATTTTGTTAAATTTAGTCATAAAAGTTCAAAAAACGAACCTTGACCCATATTGACCTAGCCAGACCTAACCCATGGCTAGGTCCGGCCTTGGGTCGGAGTTCAATTGAGGCTAGGTCCCAATTGGCCTAGCCGGACTTGGTCCGACCATGGGTTGGGGTCGCCTAGGTCCGACGACCCCGATCTAGGGTCGGACTTAACCATAGGCTAGGTCCAGCTAGGTCAATTTGGATCAAGGGTTCGATTTTGAAATTTTATAACTAAATTTAACAATAAAAGTTAGGGATGTAATATATGGACTAAATTGAACAAAATCAAAAGTTTATGGCTGCTCACGTGCACGACACGTGATTCTTATAGCTAAATCATATTGAAGTGTCCAAGCTGCTATTATTTCTTTAAGGATTAGTTTGCAAATATTTTGGATTTGTTTGCTTGGTTTGTTAATAGTTTGAGACCTTTTTATCCTTCTTTCATAGTTGTGTAGTTATGATGTAATAATTGAACTCTCCTACACTTTTATAGTCTGGGATTCAGGAGGAGAAGGGCCAAGTGAAGGAACCCCTTCGACGATTCCTGGAAATGCATCTCCCTTTTCTCCCTTTGTTGCTCTGCTAGGATTTCCTTCACAACCCTCAAATCTGTTACTTTCTTCACCATATTCAGTCTTGAATTCAACTTTTATCATGGTATCAGAGCCATAGAAGCACTGATTGCTTCGTTTTATCGATCCGTGCTACGATTCCGCTGCCTTGTTCTTCTTGACTTCCACCGACGGTTCGACTTCCTCGTCTTCTTGAATCGATTCGTTTGTCGGTAATCTTCTTCTTCATCTTTTGACGATTCCTTATCGTTTTTCAACACTATGGCGGACGATCCTCTCGAGGAAAAGAGCAACGGAAAGGAAGTCATCACAGAATCGAGCAACCAGCAGATTATCGGTATCAGCGACTTTCCAGAGGTACATGCACATCATCCCCTATATCTACACCCCTCTGATCACACCAGTCTGAGCTTTGTGGCGAATAAGTTGACTGGCTGTGACGATTATGCTATGTGGAGTAGATCCATGTTCATCGCTCTTAATGGAAAGAACAAGTTAGGTTTTATCAATGGAGCCTATTCGAAGGATAAGTTCGATCCATCTCTTTATGACCTCTGGGATAGATGCGATACTGTAGTTTTTGGCTGGATTCTCAATGTTGTTGGTCATGATGTCGCTAATAGCATCATGTATTTGCCTACATCTCTTGCTGTGTGGTCTGATCTGAAATCTCGCTTTGATAAGAAGAGTGGTTCTAGGATTTATCAACTCCACAAGGAGATTGCTCTTTGCGTTCAAGGACTCGATGATGTTAGCGCATTTTTTACAAAACTGAGATTCATGTGGTCTGAGTATGATTCTATCTGTTCTTTGCCTCACATTGATGGAGATTTGTTCAAAAGGCATCTGGATCTTAAAGAAAATCAGAGGTTGTTTCAGTTTCTGATGGGGTTAAATGATAGTTTTGGTGCTATTCGTAGTCAATTGCTTTTGCAAGATCCCCTCCCCTCTGTGAATCAGGTCTATAACATGCTGATTCAAGAGGAGAGTCAGCGTACCATCACATCTGATATTTCCAGTGGTGTTCACCCCATTTCTGCTAATGTCAACCTCAGTGTTGACAAGAACAAGAAGAATCATTATGCCAATATTGAGTGTGGTTTTTGGCACAAGAAGAGTCACAGCACTGAAAGGTGTTATGCTAGGGGTTGTGATCATTGCAAGAGAAAAGGCCATTGTAAGGACAATTGTTTCAAGCTCAGAGTTTCTTTAAAGGAGATAGGTTCCATTCCAAAAATCAATGTTGCCTCCTCTGGGACTGGCAATGTTGAGAAGAGCTCTCATGTTTCTGAAGGCATATCAGAGGGAAATGGGAACCTTATCACCTTCACACAGGATCAGTTTGATAAGTTCATCCAATCTGTTGGACATGGAGCAAGCCACACAGGAGGAGGTTCTGTAGCAGCCCCTGTTGTGACTAACTCCACTTCTTTGGGTAACTTTCCTTCTAACCCTTTTTTCAAATTTGATGACATTTGGATATTGGACTCAGGAGCTACCAATCATATGACTAATAAAAAAGAATGGCTTCAAAATTTTAAGAATAAAGATGGTTCCAAGGTCCAATTACCAAATGGTCTTCATTCTGTTGTTTCTGGTGTTGGTGATTTTGAGATTTTTTCAAACAAAAAGTTGCTTGATGTCCTCTATATACCTGAATTTAAATATAATCTCTTGTCTGTTTCCAAATTAACAAGAGATTTCAACTGCTCAGCAATTTTTTTTCCAAAATTTGTGCTTTTGCAGGACCTCTCAAATTGGAGGGTCTTGGGGAATGGAATTGAAGACTCAGGCCTTTATTTCTTTAAGAACAGTTACAGATATTCTGAACATTTAACCTTGAGTTCCTCTATTCCAGACCCTGTGCTCTGGCACATGCGTTTTGGACATGCTCCTATACAAATCCTGCAGAAAGCAACCTCTTTAGATTTTTCAAATAAACATAGCACCAACATCAAAAGCTGTCATGTTTGCCCAAGAGCCAAAATCACTAGACCTAGTTTTCCTATTTCTGATTCTATGTCTGGTGATTCTTTTGATTTAGTTCATGCTGATGTTTGAGGCCCCTATCATGTTGCTACTCATTTTAATAAAAGATTTTTTTTTACTCTTGTTGATAACTATTCTCGTGTTACTTGGGTGTATCTGATGCAATTTAAGTCTGATGTTCCAATTCTCATAAAACAATTTCTCTCCATGATCAAAAACCAATATCAGAAAACAATCAAAATCTTTAGATATGATAATGGGGGGGAATTCCTTAATGAGCAATTGAAAACTCTTTTTGATAACCTTGGTATTATACATCAGACCAGTTGCTCCTATACACCTCAACAGAATGGAAGAGTAGAAAGAAAACACAGGCATCTTCTAGAGGTTGCTAGGGCACTCAAGTTGCAAGCATCTCTGCCTGATTTTTTTTGGGGTGGTTGTATTTTGACCTCTTGCTATCTTATCAACTTGATGCCAACACCTTTACTGAATGGTCAATCTCCTTTAGAAAAGTTTACTGGCAGCAAGGTCAATATTGGTCATCTACGTGTCTTTGGCAGTTTAGTCTATGCAAAGAACTTACTGGTTTTGAACAAATTTGCTTCTAGAGCTATTCCTTGCATTTTGGTTGGGTATTCTGAGACAAAGAAAGGATACAAACTATTTGACTTGTTTAATAGAAAATATTTAGTCAGCAGGGATGTATCCTTTCGTGAAAATATTTTTCCTTATTCTAGAGGCAATTTGGACTCATTATCTAAATTTTTTGAACTGCCATCAAATTATTTTGACACAAATGATGCTTCTCCCTTCACTGAGGTTTCTTCTGACCCTGCTACCTTTAAACATTCTTCTGACCATAATGATGAGGTTGTTGATTCTGATTATGAGAATTTTTTTCCTCCTGTTGTCCCAGATTCAACTAAATCAAATGATGAACCATTAAAGGTTCCTGATGATTCTGTTGTTCAACCACATGATGAACCTGTACCAAGTTCTGATGGTCATTTGACAGTTAGTAGACATGGTAGAGTCATTAGACCACCTATTTGGACTAAGGACTTTGACATGACACATTGCTCTACTGCTCATCCAATTCAACACAGGTTGTCTTATGCTAATATTTCTGCTCCTTATTCTTGTTATCTTACATCTGTTTCCAAGCTTGTAGAACCTACATATTATCAGGATGCAATTAAGGATCCTGGATGGATACAAGCTATGCAAGAAGAGATCAATGCCTTGGAAGCAAATGAGACTTGGCAAATTGTTCCTCTCCCACCAGGTAAGGTTGCAATTGGTTCTAAATGGGTTTATAAACTCAAGTTTAAATCTGATGGGTCTTTGGAACGTTATAAATCCAGATTAGTTGCTAAGGGTTTTAAGCAGAAATATGGCATTGATTATCATGAGACTTTTTCACCTGTTGCTAGGATGAACACTGTTAGAACTGTCCTTTCCTTAGCTGCTATACATAACTGGCCTGTTTTTCACATGGATGTTTATAATGCTTTTCTACAAGGGGACCTCACTGAAGAGGTATATATGCATGTTCCCCAAGGATTTGGTAAACAGGGAGGTGATGGTTTAGTTTGTTGACTGCATAAATCTCTATATGGCTTAAAACATGCCTCTAGACAGTGGAATTTGAAACTGACTGAGGCATTAATTTCAAATGGTAATGTTCAGTCTAGAAATGACTATTCTATGTTTACCAAATTCCTGGGAAATGAGTTGGTTGTCCTCTTAGTATATGTTGATGATCTTTTGATTTGTGGGAACAGTGCCAAACTGATCTCAGAACTGAAATCAGTCCTTCAAAGCAATTTTAAAATGAAGGATTTGGGAGACTTAAAGTTTTTTTTGGGTATTGAGCTTGCTAGGTCCAATGAAGGTATTGTTTTATGCCAAAGAAAGTATGCTTTAGAAATGATTTCAGAGGCTGGTCTTACAGGTTGTAAACCTGCAAAGACCCCTATGGAAACAGGTCTAAAACTAACTTCTAAGGCATATGATGATCATATGAAATTAAATACTGATGATGTTGTTTTGTCTGATGTTAGCTCCTATAGAAGGTTGATAGGTAAGTTGTTGTACTTGACAATGACGAGGCCTGATATCTGTTATACAGTACAACATCTGAGTCAGTTCTTGCAATGCCCCAAAGTGTCTCATTATGATGCTGCTTTGAGGGTGTTGAAATATGTGAAGCTTGAGCTTGGTAAGGGTATTTTACTATCTTCCAGTTCTCTGCCAAAGTTGGAGGTTTTCTGTGACTCAGATTGTGCAAGTTGTGTTATTAGCAGACGCTCTGTTACTGGCTTCTGTGTTAGAATGGGGGAGTCACTTGTTTCTTGGAAAGTCAAGAAGCAAGAAACTCATTCCAAATCTTCTGCAGAAGCAGAGTACAAGAGTATGGGTAATGCTCTTTCTGAAATTATTTGGTTGAGTAGGTTGATGGAGGAATTGGGTTGCAAAAATTCTGGTCCTATTTTGATGAACTGTGATAATAAAACAGCTATTCAAATAGCTTCCAATCCTGTCTTCCATGAACGTACGAAACATATTGAGTTAGATTGTCATTTCATTCGTGACTATTTTGTCAAGGGTTTTATGCAGTTTGGTTATGTTCCAACAGGAAAGCAGTTAGCTGACATTTCTACTAAAGCCTTCCCAATGAGCAACATCATTATTTGTGTCTGAAGTTAGGTATGAAGGACTTGTTCAAAGCAAATGGACAGGGGGAGTTGGAGAAACATTTGGAAGATGCAGCTTGAGGGGGAGTATTGAAGTGTCCAAGCTGCTATTATTTCTTTAAGGATTAGTTTGCAAATATTTTGGATTTGTTTGCTTGGTTTGTTAATAGTTTGGGACCTTTTTATCCTTCTTTCATAGTTGTGTAGTTATGATGTAATAATTGAACTCTCTTACACTTTTATAGTCTGGGATTCAGGAGGAGAAGGGCCAAGTGAAGGAACCCCTTCGACGATTCCTGGAAATGCATCTCCCTTTTCTCCCTTTGTTGCTCTGCTAGGGTTTCCTTCACAACCCTCAAATCTGTTACTTTCTTCACCATATTCAGTCTTGAATTCAACTTTTATCAAATCAGACGGAAATTTAACGAATGTACTAAAATGATACAAAGTGCAAACAGTTGTAACCAAAAATGTAAAAAAAAAGTGTTATGAAAAGTGAATTTCGGTCAAACAGGTAGTATAAAAAAGTACATTTATTCCCTTAAAAAAAATATAATAATATTAACGCATTTTCCAACTAAACCTTCACATTTAAGTCATGATGAGTCTTAAATTGGCTGAATTTCGGTTTGACACTGTTCATTTACAATTCTAAGAGAGTGAAATACATGGTAACATTAATAGATACATAATACATAGTGTGTTTTTTAAATTCACTGTAGAAAACTACTATATATATAGTAAGTAATAGTATTATCTCTATGAATTGGATTAGGAGCAGATTCATCATTATTTGCGTTACTTATTAATATTATACTATAAAATATGAATCGGCACTTACATAATATATATATCTATTACATAAATAAAAATCTGAATATTTGAATTTGTCCTCACACAAACACTTTTTAAATGCCAAATAACGTGACTCTTCTCTAAATGCCATAAAAAGTGTTATGTCACCAAAGTGACTTCTCGTGGAACGAGTTCTTCTATGATATACCCGTTGTTCCTTATCAAGTCAGTTAGTTTTCTTCCCTCTCTCGCATGAAAAAAATGGTGATTGATGGCGCTGTAGTTTTTACATTATTGAAGTAGTTTATCCCAAATTTATGTTTATTTTTGTTTAACATAATAATTCATCCTTATTTGACATCCTTGATTGAAGGTTGAAATGCTATGGGAATGAACTGATCTAGGGATCGAGAAGCTCCCTATAGCTAATATGTCGTTCATATTAATTCTTCCGACTTTTATCATGTTTAGTCATCTGTCCATACTTGAGTGCTCAATCCAGGAAATGTTTGTGGCGCAAGTATGAATTTCAACTACGCATTCTCATATATCCCTTGATTAAAATTGCAAAATTCTTTATAGTAGATTGGATGATTATTTTCTTTACTGCATTAATAAGCCACCACCGCTCTTAGGGTTTAGCGGTTACTTACTTCCACTAACCCATAAATCTACCCGTTTCAATCTACTATCGAAACCAACACAAAACTGGTTGGAGCCAATTGATTCTAGGTACCAGTTTGGAACAAGTTTTTTTTTTTTTTTTTAGTTTCTCTTTTGAGTGAGCATGAACACAGACTACTGGATAAAGTGATTCGCACATGGTATGTCCTCACAGACAAAAAAAAAATTGCAACCATTTATCGCCATACCAGCATCATCTTTAATAACCATCCGCCAAAAGATATAAAATCATTCTAAAAAACGCTACGACTTATTTGTTTCAAAATCGACACTAAAGAGAGAACCAAAGTCAAAGCGCTCCTAATTTGTTAGGATTTAAAACCGCTCGTTGGGGTTGGAGGTTAATATGCGCAGGTTATGACTTAGACCAAAATAATCTCAGGGTAAAATTGCATATAACAATATTGATACCAAATAAACGTAAGAGAGATGACACCAAATTTAAGGTGGAAACCCTCCAATGAGGAGAGTAAAAAACCACGGGGGCCGGCCGGCAAGGATTCCACTGTGTAAACCAGATTTACATCAATTCGGTCTCAGCGGGAGACCGACAGTAATTGGACCACAACAACAACCTCTCTCGGGACTACTATCTCTCACCAAAAGGAGATACACCGAGTTATTGATCGGAATGATCAATACACCACTCACCCGGAAAGATACTCTCCAATTACAATTACCTCGCACTCAATATTTTCCCCACACACACTCACACAAAATCTCTCTCAACTCAACTTCATACTTATCTCAAAGTGAAGTTCTACCAACTTGACTGTGTTGATATACTTGGTGTATTTGGTGTGTTTTGTGATGAATGTAAACTACCTATTTATAGGCAAAAGTTACTATCACCTCAACCAATCAAACTGCGCCACTATTCAAATTACGACTTGGACGGTAATGTGAACGACGGCTTGGACGGTAGTGCGAACTTTGGACTTCACACTTCGTTGCATGTGTTTGTTGTGTGTGGGATGTGGATGAAACCACCGTCCATCATAATTAACCAGCGCGGACGGGTTGGAAGCGGAGCTGGACGAAATGGGTTTAGGAAAATAAACTAAAAATAAGTTGCGATGCAGAAGAACTGAGGCGTGTGGTAGGGTTAGTATATTTTCTAATTAATATATATTGAATTGATTCAGATTTCTGATATTCGGTTTACTTAATTTGATGTTTTTTTTTGTAACCGAAAAGAAAATACTAATTCATGAAATAATTTTTCACCATCGTTCCGAAACTATATAAGTCTACCTAAATCCTACAAATGACAGATTCCGATTTCAAATAGATATTTTTTTGGGTCAACAACCTGGGAGGGGTCTGAAGTTTGGGCCATGTGAATTTGAGAGATCTGAAGTTTCGACTTTGTAAATTTGAGGTTTTCCGTTCAAATTTTCTATCAAATTTAACAGAACCACGTGAAATGTCAGATTTACCCCTTTAAAATATTTTAAACATAATAAAAGTTTAATTAATGGAACATGAAATGACAAAAATACCCCTTTCACTAATTAAAACATAACCCAACTCCGACCACCACCACGGCTCCTGCCGACCACCACCCACAGTCCGACGACCCCACCCAACTCCGACGACCGCCACCACGGCCCCGATTGGGCCCAAATCGAAGCCATCGTCCCCGATTGGGCCCACATCGGAGCCACAAAGCTCCGATCGGAGCTCTGTGGCTCCGACCTGGGGCCACATAGCTCCAGATCGGAGCTCTGTGGCTCCGACTTGGGGCCGCGGTTGTGGTCGCTGGAGCCGGGTGGCGGTCGCCGGAGCTGAGTTGTGATCGCCAGAGTTGGGTGGTGGTCGCCGGAGTTGATGGTGGCATTAAGGGCATTTTCGTCTTTTCATTCAAGCATGTGAGGTGAAAGAATGTCATTTTTGAAATTTAATTTTATTTCTGGTCACATGTCAAGCACATGACCAATTTCCGTTAATTTTAACGGAAAAAACTAACAGAGACCTCTATTATCTACAAGTCGAAACTTCAGACCTCTATTATCACCAATTCAAACTTCAGACCTCTCAAATTCACATGGACCGAACTTCAGACCTCTCCCAGGTTATTGACCCTATTTTTTTTCACCCTAACCATCAAGATCTTTTCCTTCAATAAAATTTTATATAACCTATGTTACTTTAGTAATATCACAATATCGTCCCTAACGGGCATGGTAAGGATTCTCCGTTGTGATCAAAATTTATATTCTCATTTCATATTTAATTTTACAAAATCTCGCAAGCCATACAATCTTCATTTAAGTCACGATACATTTACGCCTACATTACCCATGGGGATCTTTTCTCAAGTGGAATGTTTCTAATTAATTTTCTTTGTACATACTGAAATCATTAGAGATGTCAGCATTTATCTTAAAGAACAAAATTCGGTTATGGATAAAATAAATAGGAAGTTTAGCTGCCCTAACATGAAGAGAATCCTTATTTTGTCATTCCCTTTCTCTTTAAAACTAGAATTATTATTATTTTTACTTTACTTACCCATGCATAATTTTTTCTTCTCAGTTGTAATACAAATGATGCTTCAACTGCATATTGGGAACGGAAATTATTACAACAACAATGTGGTTTTATAGTTGAGGAGATTGCAACCGCGGCACCACACACTCTTATTCGGGTTGTGCATACTATTTATCACTTTTCCCTCATATTTAGATTTAGGGTTGAAATCAAATGCCTGTCGATATATGTACTATTTATAAGTAAACATGACAAATAACGCGTGTGCAACGTACGCGCATAAATTTCTAATATATATATATATTTGAGATACACCTCTAAATTTATTTCGGATTCAATAAATTAAAATATTTTGTGGCGATCGAAGCCTGTTAAATTAAAGCTGAGAGATTAATTAAGATATCCAGGTCATATATGTAAACCATTGATTATCTGCTTACGATAATTGTTAAGACCGGAATAATATTAATTAATAAATATAAATACATAAACAAAAAGGTTAGCAGTTGACCAACTCTCTAGGTTAGGTTAACCAAAGGAAGAAGGGTGATGTGATGTCTACGTGCGTCTCGCATAACTTTTTTTACAAAAAAGTTATGCGAAAAAATAATGTTAATGAATTTTTCTTTTCTTTATAAAATGAAATACATACATATGTATATCTATCTAGGTATAATATATTTGGATAACACTTTTAAAATGTTGACAAAATTTAAGTCAATATGAAAAATTATTAATATAAATAATATAATCAACTGACCAAATTTATATTTTGATCAGTAATATATAATATAATATGACTACCGATTAAAACATTTTTTCAGCAAAGGAAAAAAAGTTGTATTTTGAAAAAGAAAGTAAAATTATCACAAATATTGAGAGGATATGGAATCAAACTTATGCATTCTAAAATATAAAATTGCACTTTAACTGAATAGATTAAACAATTTAATTTAATTTAATTTAATTTTCTGAGAGTGAATGCACACGTGATCAGTAAATAATATCATAGAATTTATTGTTTTTATTTCTCGCGGCAGGATTTAAAAATGAGACCCAAATCCGAACAATCATTTTACATAAGTCATATGGAATTATGGATGGTATCGAAACAACCCGTGGATCTTGATCAATAAATAATATCAGAGAATTTATAGTTATTATATATTATTTGTCGCATTTACGGGTCGCGGCACGGATTTAGAAATGAGACCCAATCCAAACAATCATTTTACATACATCATATGGATGGTATCGAAACAACCCGTGGATCGCAAAACTAGCTTCTAACCCTAAACACAAACTCGTGTCCACGTTTAACCGACATAATAAGTATTTATTTATTACAATCGGAACATCACATAGTCCTCACTGACTTCCTGACCTCTTTGTTATATCCACATTATTTTATTTTATGGGACGACCAGCAACAAATGTGTAAAACACTAATTATTTTAGAGGACCCAACCAACTAGTTACAGACAGATTCATGCATGCATGCATCATGCATATTTCATTTTCCTTTTAAATAAACTGCCCTACTTAGCATTTCCTTCATTTAAAGAAAAAAAAATTAAATCAGAAAATGATTAAAATACAACTGCCACGAATTCGATGTTCCTTTTATTTGCTATGCTAAGTTTGACTCAACTCGATTAAAAACTACTGATCAGCTCGAGATCTATTTTGGTCAAGTTCATATTTTGAAATTCAAAATTGGCTTGCATCCTAGATCAACTCATAAACTAATTATACAATACAATAAATTAGCATTTCTCATGAATACGTAAATTTATTAAACATTATAATAAATTAGAATGAATCATAACTACAATAATCGAGTTTAACTCTAACTTGAACTAAAGCTCAAATAGACTTGCGAGTAATTCAAGCCGAATATTATCAAGCTCGAACACAACTCCATACCAAAAAGCTCGACTTAGACTCAAGTTGCTTTCGAGTAACTTCATTCAAATTTTCAGATAGTAATAGTATGATGATGTGTAAATTTTAGCAATACAGCATATTAATTATTACTCACAATCGAAATCAGAACATCTTGAATTGCGACAGTCGGATCTTGTATTATAAGTTATAACTCAACTATTAGTTAGATGCATCCTTATAAAAACATTTATTACGGTTTTATTCAAGGCATATCAGAAAGCACAATCTCCATTACTCAATGTTACTTATTTGACTCAGACATGACATTTAAATATTTGTTGAAATAAAGTCGACTTCATTTTAACCAAATTCTAATTTATAAGTATAGTAAATTCTCCACATCAATTTTCATTTTCTGCAAAGCCAATCAAAGCAAGCAAGCCCCCGAAAAATAATTATTATTAAATATTAAACGTAATTTATTTCTACCTTGACAAGGACGGTTAGTGAAACTAATGTAACGGAGGGAGGGAAATACATGGCTGGCAAAACCAGACAGACAGACACTACTGAATCAATCATTCTATACAGAAACAAGCAGCAGCAGCAGCAGCAGCTCTCTTATAAAGTTTCTCACCATCTAACAAAATATTCAAACACCAAGAGGAAATTAATTAGAGCATATACATACAACCCAATAACTCTAAAATATCCCACCTTCCACTTTGCTAGTATCCATTACCCGCCTTCCTTCCTAGTTTATGGAAACTGTCTAAGATTTTTCAAGCAACCTCTCCTGCAGAATCTGCCCGAGCTTCTCGTAAAGTGTTTGCTGCTCCTCAAAACTTATCATCATTATCTGCAGTTATATAACCAAAAAAATGTATAGTTAATTAAGATATGCCTCGGGGTTTGGTGCTCTGGAGAAATAATAATAATTTGATGATACTCACCTGCTCCAGGATTATCTCGATTGGGAAACTCTGAGGCACCACAAACGATTGATGGTAGATGTATGCAAACACTGCCATCACCATCTACATTGACGTCAATGCAATTCAATCCAATCAGTTACATTTAATATCCCTATTCCACAAGTAGATATAAATTAGAAAGAACACTCCTAGTTTAGTTATATCAATGGGTTAGAGAGTCTAAAAACAGTCACAACTATAGTAGCTCATGTTGCTAATCGTTGTCCCATATTTAAAATGTTGATATTTGGTGTCCCAACTATCTCAGTTGATTTCCACTTTTTTTCTCTTAAAATTGACGAAATAAAAACATATATTTAAGCATTAAGTAAGCCTAAACCGCGAGCAACAAATCTGATACTCCGGAAAAGTGGAAAACCACATGATTTGTTACTTAAAACGTCAATTTTAAAGCCAGAATCAGTCAACAAGAATGGACAGCAACAAATCTGATAGTTGGGATACCGAATATAAACATTTTAAATCTGAGACAGCTATTAGAAACATGGCCTACAGTTGAGACTTGTTTTTTGGGTTCTTAACCCTAGATTTATTGATGCTTATCAGAGAGAGGGAGCAAGAGACTAATGTCCCATTCTGCTTCTTTGCAGTGGTAGAAGTGGATAGTCAACAGAGAAGATTATGATGTGTTATTGGAATCCCGTACAACATACAAGGATTCTGAGAAAATTCAGTTTCCTTTGATTGTTTTATGTTCTATCTATTATAACAAATGTCCTAGTTATTAGTTAATGACTTAAATACTGTTTCAGTAGCATTTCCTTTTTAGACAGGACATGAAAACAAACTAGATCAGACAACAAATTTAGGAAAATTTAATCAGCTCAAGCTAAAGGACACAACTATAAAGTCACGGCAAGAAAAAAAAAAGTCACCTGGCAATCCATTCTATCAGTTATTCCTCCATGTCCCGGGATGCTATCGCCGAAATCCTGTTGAACAGAATGAACAAGAACATCAATCCTGCAGCACATTATGGATTCGTGAATCGAATTAGTCACAGCACAAACCTTGATCTTGAAAGCTCTTTTGAAACCACTAGCGAAGAAGCCTCCAAAAGGTGCAATTATTGATGCAAACAGACCTAGAGATAGCACGTGCCACTGCACAGGAAGGACAGTGATCTCTTTCCAAGGGAACTGCGCTATGATGAGCAAGCAATGAGAATATAATTCAGCTATGACAATCTTTCCTCTTTTTACACACTCTTGGTGATAACATAACCTTGCCATTCAAAAAATATATTTCATATGCTTCACTTAAGAGACTTGATACGTGGCCAATGTATCTTGCTTAAACAAAATCTTATTTACTTGGATCGCTATGTTCTCAATTATTTGATCTCCCAACTTAGTTCCTATGCTAATGCAAATGGGACATCCACTTGTCAAAGAGAAACAAGGGATATCTCTCCGTTTCAGCTTTCCCTAGTATTGCATCTCTCTAACAACAAAATTACAAGCTAAGGTTAGGAAATGCAACATTTCTAAGCTATAGTTACAAAAAAACGTTTTCATAACAATGCTTTCGAGTAAAGCACAGAATGAGGTAATAAGGATATAGTCATATAGGTACTCTAAAAGAGTGTCTTAACACGAACTGCTCTGGTAAATTCAAAGAGAAAGCTGATACAGATGTTAAGGTTTCTTCTTACTTATAATAATTCGACCATTAGCTTGATATCTAGCTCTTTGACTATTGATCATTCTTTTACTAGATTATGCGGTTCTACTATGATTAGCTATGGTCACAAAATGTTCATATCAGAATGAAAACAGATTCACTGTGGAACAACAAATTTACTGTACTCACCCAGCTAGGAACCAATGGCTTGATAGAGTAATAATCTGGCTTGAACAGTGGACCAGGATCACACTGAAGCCAACTCGTGGATAGATCCTGCAAATACAGCTTGTTAATGTGTTTTGCATATTTTTCATACAAACGGATGTATAGTGTATTACCTTTCTTGGGCATGTAAACCATTGAGAACGACCTAAAACATTTGCCAGCTGCAAAACACAGCTTCCATCACTTCATATTAAATTATAGATAAATAGAAATGAAGGATAGAAATACAAGACATTTCTTGACAGAAGACCATAGTTGTCATGAGATGGTTAGAGGTGCTATTGAAAAACTGGAACATATTTGTAGAGAAAAAGATAGATATGGGTCAGAGAAAAACATAATTGCAATGACGGAGATGTTGCTAGAGACGTAGGCAAGTACAATGGATAATAGGAAAACATCTTTTGTTCCAGATAATCAAAGCACCGAGTAGGAATGACAGGAGTTAAATGCAGGACAGGAGGACATAATATCACTTAATCAACAAAACTGGAAAGATAAAACTTTAAGAATCTGGTAACATAAAAATAAATCCATGGCTATTGTCCCATAGAGGATAGCAATAATCTACATGGAAGGGTCAGACAAGCAGACAAAAAGAACAAAACTGTTGCGTGTTGCCCCTATTAATCTTGTGCCATGGCTTAATTTAAAAACTCTATTTTTCCCTTCTTTTTGCGTTAATCAGATAGTTCATAGTGTACTCACCCAAAAGGCAGAGATAATAGTTGTAAATGATGCTCCAATAAACCCCTCCCAAGTTTTCTTAGGAGACAATTGGATCAATGGTGTTTTTCCAAAAAAGAAACCGAAGATATAGGCAGCAATATCATTTATCACTATTAGACTTGCTGGAAGAAGAAACCTGCATCAAGGTGAATCGAGGCATTTGTTACATTAACAATATGAGCGTTACATTCTGCTAAACAAGAAAGCGCTTCAACAGAATATCGTTTCCACAATTACTTTTAGATGTTATATCTCCACAGGCACATCACAATTTCATTAACTGGAAGCAAAAGCAGCATGACACTGAACTTTCCCAAATCAAAACGCGGACATAGAAATTACACTAGAAAGATATCCTAAAGACAACCCTTCTAGTGCTTTACTAAAGAGTATCATATAAATATCATTCTTCTCGAGGAAGTCAGATTACCAGAAAATTCCCTCGAAGATGCTGGCCACCGTAAATGAGGATTGTGCAAATACAACAATCAAGATCATATGCGTCCAAGCATACTGTCCAAACTGATACTTGTACATCTTCTTCTTCAATGTGAGAATGAACCACACAAAACCTGGGTGCAAGAATAAGAACAACAATAATAAGCCTCTCTAAAATAAGAAAGCTCTATGGTCAAAACACTCATTAAAAGAATTCACCATCCTACTGCATCTTTAGCATTTCACATAAAATAGAGTACATCATGGGTGTTGCTTTAAAGAAATATGAATATGAGCAGAACCTACCAGCAATGTACAAGAAGTAGCAGACAACTGTATGATACTTGATCAACGTGCTCACAAGCTGATATAGAACCTTGTCTGATGTTACAGTATTAACGAGCCGTGGACTGAGTATACGCCCATAAACAAACAACATCGCTGTGAAGAAAAAGTGCCTGTAAAATGTAAGAAAGAGGTGTAAGTATTTAAGGAAAACAGTTCACATATGGGAACAAGTGATAAATGAGAATACATCTCACCAGTTCAGCATTCTAAACCCCGGGAGGCGTCGCTCTTCATTAGCCCTCCTCAATAAATTGAAAAGCTCCCTTGCCATATAGATTTGGATGACCACAATCATTGCTGTAATGTAGAGGTGACCCATGTAGATCACCAATATAAAACCTCCAATCATCCATATGGTCGAGTATGTACGTATCATCATTGATTGATACTTGCTCCGATCATCAACAAGTAAATTATTTCCATTAGTAACATCAGGAAGAACCTAACGAAACCAGCACAAGAGGAAGATATCAGACAAATACTGGCTTCAAAATTATCTTAAAAAGATTTCCACTTACAAACCTCTTGTGACCGTCTACGATGCCGAAGCCGAGGTGTATGTGGGGCACTGCCACTATTCTCCTTCTGTGCGGCTTTATCCATGTCTTTTTACTTAATGAGACAAAAAGAAAACCTGGATCAGAAAGTAACCACCATAAAAATTTGTTGCAGTAGCAAAACAAAACGGTAGCAACAAAGGCAACATTGAACAAATACTACACCAGAAAACCATTTAAGTTGCTTGTAAACAGAAAACAGCATGCACTTTCCTTATGATAAACTAGCACAATTGCAGCTACAATCGAGCTAGACCTTGGAGTATCAGGGAACACTGTGATCCTCTAATAGACTTAAAACCCGGAAGCATCCTTTCTTTCAGCTAATTTTTTTTTTCAACCTTGCCCCAAACATAAATATCATCCCATGACAGAAAGCATGATAATTATGCTAAAAATTGATAATAACAATCTGCACAATAGACTAAAGTACTAAACTCATCACAGTACCAATAAAAGACAACAGTCTACTGCTAGACCAACCCAATCATCCCAGACCCTCTTTTACTCTTCAATGGAAAACTTCTTTTATCAAGTTTGCGGTCGATAGCATCCTGGCCCCAAGGTATCAAATGCCAAACACAAATCATCGACTCTAACTTGAAAAATATCATAAAAAAATCTCCAATACTCAAATAAACAGCGCTGTTGCGTTGACAAAGTTCAGCACACTAATATAGCAATAGTTGCTTAAATCAGAATCAAGAACTTCCAAATAGAGGTACAAGCTAACAGGCTAAGAAAGGGATAGTAGAAACGAATAAAAATTCAATCGAAAGGACAGTAGCAATAAATGCATCAGGAAATAGTAAACAGTAAGCAGTCTCCCGCGAACAAAGGCCACAAATCGGGAACCTAGAGAATTAATTGGAAAGTAAAAATCAGGGGAAGCAGATACACGTAGAGAGAGGAGATTGGAACCTGGTTAGGGCTTGAGATTGTGGAAGTGGGAGATCAATACCACCAGAGTGGAGAATGAAGACGAACAAGTGCAGAGAGAGGCGATTAGGCGAATAATAACAGCGAATAACAAAGATGTACAAAGAATCAAAGCATTTTAGCGAAGGGACGGGTGATTAAAACGAAAAAAAAACTATAAAAATTTAAATATAATATTGATAATTAATTTAATTAGTATATATTATTTAATAAAATAATAATTTATAATAAATATACAAATAAAACACTACTATATATATAATTTTATTGTTTATTTGTGAAAAGCGGGCATACATCCATTTATTTAACTAATGTTACAAGACACCGAATAAAGTTGGGTATGGTGACCCAATTACATCTCTCAAAAACCTTGAGAATAGATTATAAGGAATAGAAACATAAGAATGATGACCCGGTGGCAAATTGAAAGTCATATTTGCTAACTTGTCCGTGCAACGATTTTCGCGATATGTGTGTACTACAAAAACTGCCATATTTGCCATGAATCCACTATGTCGACCACTAGCAAGGGATATATCACCATGAATGAATTCCACGACGATCTCTGAATCAACCTCTAACACAAAATTCTTGTATCTTAAACATTATGCCTTCTGCAAGCCAATAAAAACACCCACATAGTTCAGCACATACATATGTGGTATTTACAATGTTTAATGCAAAAACGAATAACCAATCCCCATTACCGTCTCTAAGGATACCCCTTGTCGCTGCCTTCCTAGGGTTTCTATTAGATGCACTATCAGTGTTTAATTTCACCCATCTCGAAGATGGTCGATTCCACCGCACTTCAACAACATGTCACTGCACTCCGTGGGGAGTTCTAGTCCACGACCTCGTAATATTTGCAGTCATTGAGCGGATGCTTCGGGATTCATCAAACGGTCGCGTAAAATATGGACTAAAAATACCTTTGCTCCTTCATATCCAAGCCAACCAACATGTCACACTGATTGTTATGTCTCATCCATGCCTAGTCCCTTGTTCACCAATTAAATTAATAGTGAGCCAATGATCATGTAGGGTCTAGCAAAAGAAACAAAACACGTGTACATGCCAGGTAATCTAATTATGCAGTGCAACAGATGCACATATCAGTAATTGCTTTTCTTTAGTCCCAAGATCTTCAAGGGGAGTTCTGATCCACCGGACGGCTCCTATAAGGATTCTTGTTAAGATATCACCTACACGGAAATGGTATTCACAGCAAAACCTCTTGTTGATTCCTAGCAGGAACTGGGGTAAATTGCTCTAAGCAATTTGGCACCTTCACCCTAGGTGGTTCGGCCGAACTATAGGTAAATAGGGAGAGGGATTTCATTTGTCTTAACACTTAGGAGAATGAGTGATTAGCCTCTAATAAATCTCTGACAACCCTTATTTATGAGAGGAGGTGGGAAAATCACACCTCCTTACTCTAAGTTTCGGCCGGCCTAGTAATGGGCTAAGGGAGGCCCAATATGGGCATCTCATGTCAATTGGGTTTTAGGCCTATCCCAAAATCCCTAATGTGACATAACCCAATTACCTTAACTGTTGGGCTTATAATAAATGGCTCCTATTACAGCGGCCCATTCACCAAATGCCAACAGCTCCCACTCGCCAGAATGGGAGGGTGTTGGATATGATTCGAGAAGTCCTTATAAGAATCAACAACATCGAAGTCGGAACCCTCAAAAGTCAAGTTAACGACTAATCATATTGGGATTGGGAATACAAAGACAAATAGTCGACACCAACATAAAAGGAAGTAGACAAGCATCATGACTCCTAA
This sequence comes from Clarkia xantiana subsp. parviflora, assembly GCA_036873135.1. NCBI lineage: Eukaryota > Viridiplantae > Streptophyta > Magnoliopsida > Myrtales > Onagraceae > Clarkia > Clarkia xantiana. The sequence continues at coordinate 24,964,032 of JAPTYO010000009.1, read as the reverse complement.
ACACGTGACGGCCTGTTGCTCACTTAAAATACTCTCCCTCTTAAGGAAAGAGTCGCGTCGACGACCAAGCACTAAGAAAAAAACATTCCATCTTAAGAAATGGGCACCAGCTGGCGACGTACTTGTCACTTGCCTCAGCCGCCACAAGGAAACCTTCAACACTAAGGAATAAGAAGGTGGCGACCTGCTTGTCACCTACTGAAGAATCACTTTCCCTCTCCACCAATCAGAGAAGGGTGGCCACCGTCATTAGGCAGCCAATCAGAGCATAAAGCTCGCCGCCACTAAAGTCGGTACTTTCCTCCTATAAATAGGAGAACACTTTCATTATTTAAATACTTACATTCAGAGACTTATTAAAGTACTCTTATACATTTCATTACTGACTTAAACTTCGGAGTGGAATCAGGGGCCATCCCCACCCCTTTTCAGGTCCTCGTCTTTCACAAAGCACCTAAAGGGAACTAAGTCACCCCGAGGTCGAACAGACACCTAAAGGAGCTAACCCCAGGCGAGATCTCGAAGTCCATTACCAGAAGTTCAAGCCACGTCATTTTTTATCCCAACATTTGGCGCCGTCTGTGGGAAACGGTGATCAAAAAGTCATGGCACCACCAAGGAATCGAGTAAGGCAAAACCAAACACGAAGAGCTGAAAGTATATTCCAAGGGTCAAGCGAAACTTTGGAAGATTACTTTAGGCGATTCCAAGGAGCGTATAGTGGGGGCGAACTCTCGGAAGGAGAAGCTATCTGTATATTCTTCAGAGGCTTGGGACCCCAAGCCCAATCCTTAGCCATCACTCAATACACTGAGCCGGTGGGAAGTTGGGAGGAGCTATTCCATAGAGCAACTCTCCATGTGAGAGCGGAGCAAACGCGATCAAATCGCCTTCTCCAGCAGGAATCCCCACAGATTCGAGGTGAAGGCTCGTCTACCCAAGGAGCTTCTTCGAGGGAATTTCGACAAACCCAACAAAGGTTAGCAAGATTTCGTCTAACCGAAAGAAGTCATCGTCCCGCCTCTTATTGCTAATATCATCGAGAAGAGGGACATGACACCGAAGACTACCTCCTTGCTAGGAGAGAGTTGGAATATATGCAAGAAGAAATCCAACGTCACCATCGTCATCGTTCTCATGAACGAAGAAGATGGAGAACACCCCCAGACAATGGCATCAATATCCTGTCAGGAGGATTTGCGGCTGGAGGAGAATCAGACATCGCTCGAGATGCTTACGCGACCCAAGTTGTCTCCTCGCCTAATACTCATAAGAGATTGAGGGAGCTTGAGCCCATGGCAGTCACCTTCTCCACGAAAGACTTGTCAGGGTCGCCACAGCTCCATGAAGACGCCCTGGTAATTACAACTTGAATAGCTAATTTCGAGGTTAAACGGATACTGGTCGACGGAGGAAGCTCTACAGACGTGATCACCTTTGAGGCTATCGCCATGATGGGATACAAAAAGGAAGATCTCCAAAAGATGACTTCCCCATTGGTAGGATTTGCAGGGAGAACAACTTACCCCTTAGGGGCAATACAACTCCCTGTGATCTTGGGCCAAGGATGGAGGGCCTTGCATTTGAAGGTGCGTTTCGTAGTCGTCGGTCAGATCAATTCCTACAACGCCATTTTGGGAAGAACGAACCTCAATTCCAATTACATTTTCCCCTCCACTGCCCATCAAGTCATGAGATTCCCTACTCATCATGGAACGGGAGAGGTGTGGGGCGACCAAAGGGCATCTCGACAATGTTACGTCAATCTTCTACAAATGTGTAATCAAAGGGAAGCCCAGTCCATCGTGACAGATGAAGATCCCTGGGAAGAAGGGGGACGACCAGCCCCAATGGAGGAGTTAGTAGAAGTCGCCTTGGAGGAGGGCGATAAAAAGGTTAAGATTGGAGCTGCACTACAACCAGAGTTAGCCAAAAGAATAACTGCCATCCTTAGGGAATATAAAGATCTATTTGCTTGGGAACTCAGCGACATGCCAGGAATAAGCCCCGATATTATCTCCCACGAACTGAGAATAGATCCAGCTGTGAAACCCATAGCTCATAATAGAAGATCTATGGGAGCAGAGAAGAAGGCAGCAATGCGCCAAGAAGTGGGAAAGCTGGTCGAGGCTGGTTTTGTGAAAGAAATATGATTCCAAACCTGGGTCGCCAATCCAGTCCTAGTGAGGAAATCTAATTAGAGGTGGAGGATGTGTGTAGATTTTTGAGATCTCAACAAAGCATGTCCAAAAGACTCCTACCCCCTACCAAGAATCGACCAACTGGTCGACGCCACTTCAGGACACAAGCTTCTAAGCTTTATGGATGCATACTCGGGATACAATCAGATACAAATGCATCCCAACGACGAGGCCCATACCGCCTTTTATGTGGATAGCAACATCTACCACTATAAGGTCATGCCTTTTGGTTTGATAAACGCTGGAGCCACATATCAACGGATGGTCAACAAGCTCTTCAAATCCATGATATGAAGAAACATGGAGGCCTATGTCGACGACATGTTGGTCAAAACAAAGAGGGGTCAAGACCATGTCCAAGATCTAGAAGAAGCGTTTGCATGCATGCGACGCCATCAAGTAAGATTGAATCCGACCAAGTGTGCTTTTGGTGTGCAATCTGGAAAATTTCTAGGTTTCATGGTTAGCCAGAGAAGGATTGAAGCTAACCCAGAAAAAGTCACCGCCATAGAAGAAATGTCCTCGCCTACGTGACATAAAGAGGTACAAAGTCTCAATGGAAGGTTAGCCTCCCTGGGAAGATTCCTAGCAAGATCAGAAGATAAATCCCTTCCTTTCTTCAAAATCTTGAGAGCAAACAAGAAGTTCGATTGGACGCATGAATGTGAAGAAGCTTTCCAACAGCTAAAAAAGCATATCCACTCGCTTTCCGCCTTGGCAAAACCACTGCCTGAGGATCACTTGTTCCTCTAACTAAGTGTGAGCACGACGACAGTGAACTCAGTACTCATCAAATAAACCTGCAACATCCAAATTCCGATCTACTATGTTAGCAAGCTTCGCCGAAGCCAACTACATGGAGATTGAGAAGTATCTATATGCTCTACTATTAGCGGCGAGAAAATTACGACCTTATTTTCACGCCCATGAAATCACTGTACATACCAATCAACCTCTGAAACAACTGTTGCAAAAACCGACATTTCAGGAAGAATGGTTAAATGTGCGGTGGAGTTAAGTGAATTTTGCATCCATTTCGAGCCACGAAAGGCCATCAAGGGCCAAGCGTTGGCCGACTTTATAGTGGAAAATACGACGACACCAAATGCAAAGCCCGTTAACCTCCCGGAAAACAACGCCAACGACAATATGCCATGGTTGTTGTATACCGACGGTTCATCCTCCTCCTTAGGATGTGGGGCAGGATTAGTATTAACGCCGCCAGACGGAGAGCCACTCCGTTATGCGTTGGCCCTGACCTTTCGGGCCACCAATAATGAAGCCGAATATGAGGCTCTGTTAACAGACCTTCGTATAGCAAAAGGCATGGCGATCACCAATTAAAAGGTACGATGCGATTCTGAGTTAATTGTCAACCAGACAATGGAACTTACGTCGCCAAAGGAGAAAATATGAAGAAATACGCAGAGGAGGTAAGGCGACTCGTACGGGATATGCCTCATTTCCAGATAGAGGCTATCCCTCAAGAAAGCAATCAAGAGGCAGACGCCCTTAGTAAATTTGCTTTGGAAAAATTCCCCACCAACGCTAGTACACTTCATCGAGAAGTCCTTATACTCCGTCATAGAGACAAGGGCTGAAGTTCTCAACATTTGAGCCCTCGAATCATGGATTATCCCCATCTAAAACTTTCTGGAAAATGGAAATCTCCCAGTAGACTCACTGGAGGCAACCAAAATCCAGAGGATCTCATGACGATTCGTAATCTTGGATGGGTACCTCTACAAAAGAGGGTATTCCACCCCTTATCTCCGATGTATGGCTGCTCCTCAAACGGAAAAGATAATGGAAGATCTGCATAAAGACGACTCTGGATGTCATGAGGGAGCCAAAACAATGGTCATGAAAGCTCTACGACAAGGGTTCTACTGGCCGACTATGCATAAATAGGCGATAACACTTGTACAAGCCTGCCCGACCTGTCAAGTTTACGCCCCCAGAATCACAAGGCCACCAGCGGAGCTGGCGCCAATGAAGAGCGCTTGGCCTTTCGCAGAATGGGGCATCAATCTCATTAGACCCTTGCCTAAATCCACAGGTCAAAGGACGCACATCGTGGTCGCCATCGATTATTTTTCCAAATGGATAGAAGCAAAAGCACTGGCGTCAACAACTACTTTCCAGATGATCAAGTTCATACGAGAACAAATCATATGTCGATATAGGGTGCCAAAAATCCTTATTAGCATTAATGCTCCCCAGTTTTCCAGTGACGAACTAGCCGACTTCTGTTAAGAGATGCTCATAAATCATCGTTTTGGTTCTGTCCACCACGCACAGACAAATGGACAAGTTGAGGCAGCCAACAAAACGATCCTCAATGGGTTAAAGAAGAGAGTGGCCGCTCTAAAGGGAAATTGGGTTGAAGAGTTAGACCATGTACTCTGGGCCCTCAGAACCACACCCAAAAAAGCTACTGGCGAAACTCCCTTTAGCATGGTCTATGGATCCGAAGCTGTGTCACCTATTGAAGTGGTTAACATCTCCCAAATAGTGGCCACATATCAGATTGACCAGAATGATGAGCAGAGGAAAATCGACTTGGATCTCGCTGACGAAAGGAGGTGGGCCTCCGAGGAAACCCAAGGGAGAATGAAGCTCGCTACTGCTAGGAATTTTAACCGGAAAGTAGGGCGACATCAGTTCTTCCTAGGAGAAAAGGTTCTACGGAGGAACGAGTTCTTGACAGCTGATCAAAGAGGGAAGATGGTGCCAAAATGGGAGGGTCCTTACGTCATTATCGACATACCATGTCCCAACGCATACAAATTAGAAGATCCAGAGGGGCAACACCTTAATAGGACTTTTAATGCAGAGCATCTGAAGAAATTCTACGTTTAAAAATCCTTTTGTATGCTTTATACAATAAAGTGATAAATAAAGATATGATTTCTTCCCTGTTGATATGTCAAACAAGACTCCCTCGACTTCCGAAAGTCGCCTCTACAAAGGAGATCAGTCTTAACTGACTCCTCGACTCCATATAGTCGGCGACGCTCAAGAGATCAGTATTAACTGACTCCCTCGACTTTCGAAAGTCGCCTCTACAAAGTAGATCAGTCTTAACTGACTCCTCGACTCCATATAGTCGGTGACGCTCAGGAGATCAGTCTTAACTGACTCCCTCGACTTCCGAAAGTCGCCTCTACAAAGGAGATCAGTCTTAACTGACTCATCGACTCCATATAGTCGGCGACGCTCAGGAGATCAGTCTTAACTGACTCCCTCGACTTCCGAAAGTCGCCTCTACAAAGGAGATCAGTCTTAACTGACTCCTCGACTCCATATAGTTGGCGACGCTCAGGAGATCAGTCTTAATTGACTCCCTCGACTTTCGAAAGTCGCCTCTACAAAGGATATCAGTCTTAACTGACTCCTCGACTCCATATAGTCGGCGACGCTCAGGAGATCAGTCTTAACCGACTCCCTCGAATTCCGAAAGTCTCATCTACAAAGGAGATCAGTCTTAACTGACTCCTCGACTCCACACAGTAAAAGTCCTTTTCTCATCATTAAAGGTACTCGACATAACCCCTTTCCCTTTATTTTAAAGACTAATGGCTTATGTCTCGGCGGCAAGTGTTGGATATGATTCGAGACGTCCTTATAAGAATCGACAACATCGAAGTCGGAACCCTCAAAAGTCAAGTTAACGGCTAATCATATTGGGATTGGGAATACAAAGAAAACTAGTCGACACCAACATAAAAGGAAGTCGACAAGCATCGTGACTCCTAAACACGTGAAGACCTGTTGCTCAATGAAAAGACTCTCCCTCTTAAGGAAAGAGTCGAGTCGACGACCAAGCAATAAGAAGAAACCTTTCCTCTTAAGAAAGGGGCACCAGATGGCAACCTACTTGCCGCAATTAAGAAGAAACCTTTCCTCTTAAGAAAGGAGCACCAGCTGGCGACGTACTTATCACCTGTCTCAGCCGCCACAAGGAAACCTTCAACACTAAGGAATAAGGAGGTGGTGACCTGCTTGTCGCCTACTGACGCATCACCATCCCTCTCCACCAATCAGAGAAAGGCGGCCACCGCCATTAGGCAGCCAATCAGAGCATAAAGCTCGCTGCCACTAAAGTCGGTACTTTCCTCTTATAAATAAGAGAACACTTTCATTATTTAAATACTTACATTCAGAGACTTCTTAAAGTACTCTTATACATTCCATTACTGACTTATGCTTCAGAGTGGAATCAGGGGTCATCCCCACCCCTTTTCAGGTCCTCGCCTTTCACAAAGCACCTAAAGGAAACTAAGTCACCCCGAGGTCGACACAGACACCTAAAGGAGCTAACCCCAAGCGAGATCTTGAAGTCCATTACTAAAATTTCAAGCCACGTTATTTTTTATCCCAACAGAGGGTGCCTGTTAATATGTTGTCGACTAACACATCAACATTTAGTCTTCGATCCAGTCCTTGCTTCAGAATAGTTCATACTAGGTTTGTCGTATGACCGGCAGACACAACAGACATCGTGCTACTCATCGGTTAAGAGTGTTGTAGCGTCCGCGGAACGTTGATACCCCAACATGTAATCAACCTGCATACATCTCTGTGCCGCGTTGTATCCTTGGTCAACTGTTATTGTCCAATTACCTACTTTCCACATAGGGACACTTCTCTGATGGGTTCGACTACAACCGTCAGGCCCTTTAACGGGGAGGAGACGGCAAACAGGCCCACCAGGCCCAAAATGAGGGTCAAGATGACCTAGGAGAAGGGTCCCGACGAAGGGAGTCCCGATGATGAAAGGTCCCGACAGAGTCGGTCCCGACAGATGAGCTGGAAGCTCCCGATGAGAAGCCTTTAAGTAGGCCCCGATGACGAATCCCTGAGAACGATTGGCCCTGTCACGATGACGAGGGGCCCCGAGCGGTGACACAATGAAATAACTCTGGAGTCCCCGACGGGAGTCGGGACTCGTTATCAGAGGATAAGGCCAAGATACGCGGGGCGTGGCCGAGATACGCGGAACGTGGTTAAGATACACGGAGCGTGGCCAAGATACGCGGGGCGTGGCCGAGATACACGAGATCATGGCCTAGATAGGCGGGATCACATCCGAGATATGCGGGATACGGGCTAACCACCCCTAACGGTTCACCGGGTACCTGAGGCATCTCTTCGCCTATAAAAGGGCAAGAGGTCACCTCAGAACACTTACGTTGAATTACATACTCTGAGATTATTGCTTGCCAGTTCGTATTGGGCACTCATTTAAGCATCGGAGAGGGATTCTGGGTCACCGCCCGGTCTATCCCCTCTTGCAGGATTGCGTGGAGCGAAGGAGCTAGGATCGCCGTCAAAGTCCGTACCGGAGTTCCACCGTGATCCAACATTGGCGCCGTTTGTGGGAATCAAACAAAAAGCTGATATGCCTTCTACTCGATCGATGGCGGCTGGCAAGCACAGAAGACAGGGACAATCCGGTGGTTCCCGTCACCCCGCTACAACAAATCTGGATTCAGTACCAGAACAGGAGGAAAACCAGAACCATCCCCCGGCTGAGCTCTCCCAGACAGGGGGGCACAATGGAGATCCCGAAGATATTGCTCCTCAGCACCAGGGCAATAGGGGGCAGGAGGCTCCCCCAGCTACAGACTTGACAAGGGCCGTGGCGGAAGCCATGCCCATGTTTCTGGCAGCCATGGAGGCTCTCTTGGATCGGAGAGAGGCCGCGAGGAGGCAGGAGGAGATGCCCCCGTTGGAGGAAGTGGCCCTGCCAACAGAGGGTCGGAACGCACAGGAAGCCCCGCCCCGAGGCCAGGACAGAGGTAGAGCATCCGGTCAGCCGGAGAGGTTCGTGGTTGATGGACCAGGACCAGTACAGCACAGGACCATTCCCCTGAATGGTCCCATCACTCCCGACCAGGTGGTAAAGATCGTAAACATCTGCATGGGAGAACAGAAGCCGCTGGTGTCGGAGCTAAGGGATCGATCCACTCATCCCTTCGTTCCCCGACTCATCGACACCCTAGCCCCGCCTGGGCTAGGCATCCCCACGATAAAGTAGTACGATGGCGAAGGAGATCTGGTTCTCCATGTCCAGAAACACCTCATGGCGTGTCTGGGAAGAGCCCCGAGTGAAGATATAGTGTGTACGCTGTTCCCGAACACACTTGGAGAAAGGGCCCTGACCTGGTTCTTTAGTCTGCCCCCAGGCTGCATCACTTGCTGGGCAGATATGCACGACCGATTCATTCAGCAGTACCAGGGTCGGAGACGTTTATTGAAGAGCGTGAGGTCCCTGACCCAGGTGGTGCAGAGGCCCGACGAATCGCTGGCACACTATTACCAGCGGTACACTGCCAGTGTGGCAGAGATCGACGAAGAAATCTCGGAAGGTGAGACCATACGTACCTTCATTCGGAACTTAATGGCTCCCTATGGTTCCGATCTGATGCACAGCGTGGCTGAGAAAGCTGTGTGGAATATGGAGGCACTGCAGAAGAGGGTGAAACGGCAAATCGATGTCCAGGAGTCGAAGATAGCCGCGGGAGAGCTGGAGCCCCCTAAGTCGAATAAAGGGAAGCAGTCGGTTAAATCTTTCGATGATCGCAAATCAAAAGGTAAAACCGAAAGCAGTCGGAATCGAGGCCGACCTGATCGGAGGGATGATAGGCGCTCTTCAAGGAAAGATAAGCGGGAGGATCTCGACATTCCTCTCAACTGTTCCATGGCGGAAGTACTGACGGTCATGGAACGACAGGGTATCTCCCGGTACCCCCCAAAGAAGGATGGAGAATTCTTGGGATCTCGCACAGATCGCTACTGCCGATTCCATCGCGCCAATGGTCACGACACCAATCACTGTCGGGAACTGAAGAAGGAGATCGAAAAGCTGATCCAGAAGGGGAAGCTCAAAGAATTTGTCGGGGATAACCGGTGTCGATCCCGCTCTCGGTCTCGATCGCGGTCCCGTTCCCGATCCCGCGATCGGTCCCCAAAGAAGAAGAGAACCGATCCAGAGTCATCCGGTGCTCGCAAGGAGAAACGGGGCACTATCAATGTGATCCACGGAGGATTTGCTGCTGGAGGTGATACTTCATCCGCCCGAGAGGTCTATGCCTCTAGAATCCCTACGGCGGTGGTGTTGGGTAAGAGGTCCCGATCCTGGACCTTGAAAGAAGAGATGGTAATCTCCTTTTCGTCGGAAGACCTCATAGGCGTGGAGACTCCGCACGACGATGCCTTGGTGGTAACCTTGGATGTAGACGGGTTCGAAATGAAGAGAATTCTAATCGACGGAGGGAGCTCCTCCGACATTCTATTCATGGACGCGCTTGAGGCTATGGGGAAAACGAAGAAAGATCTAAAGGAGGCAAACTTCCCGATGGTCGGGTTCTCTGGCTCAACCTCCTATCCGCTAGGAGTAATCACCTTGCCAGTGGAGTTTGGTAGCGGGTGGAAATCAGAAAGAAGGAACGTGGAGTTCGTGGTAGTCGATTCCGCGGGGACCTACAACGCGATCATCGGAAGAACCACCATTAACCCCCTGATGGCGGTTGCCTCGACGGTACACCAGAAGATGAAGTTCCCGACCGACCATGGAGTCGGAGAGGTTAAAGGCGACCAGGTGGCTTCTCGAAAATGTTATGTTAACGCCACCCGAAGGAGGAGACGAGAGGCCATGACTGTTCTTCAGACAGACACGGATCCTAGAGAAGAGTTTGGGCGTCCCGCCCCCGTAAAAGATCTGAAAGAAGTCGAGATCGACGGACCCCAGAGGAAGGTGAAAATCGGGTCTGCCCTGACTGAAGAGACAGCCCAGAAATTAATTGAATTATTGAAGGAGTTCAAGGAGCTGTTTGCCTGGTCCCCCAGCGATATGCCAGGAATCAGCCTCGATGTGATCGTACACGAGCTGAAGATAGATCCCGCGATCAAGCCTATCACGCAGAAAAGGCGTCCGATGGGCACGGACAAGAAGATCGCGATCCAGCAAGAGGTGGGCAGGTTGCGCGATGCTGGGTTTATTAAAGAGCTCCGATTCCAAACCTGGGTTGCTAATCGGTGCTGGTGAAGAAGACTAACGGGAAATGGCGAATGTGTGTGGATTTCCGCGACCTGAACAAGGCTTGCCCAAAGGACTGTTACCCACTCCCGAGAATCGACCAGCTGGTGGATGCCACGTCGGGACATGAGCTGTTGAGTTTCATGGATGCGTACTCAGGCTACAACCAGATCAAGATGGCCAAGGAAGACGCTCCCCATACAGCGTTCTATGCAGACAGTGACATCTATCACTACGATGTCATGCCTTTCGGGTTGATCAATGCTGGGGCAACCTATCAGCGGATGGTGAACAAGCTGTTCGGAGATATGCTGGGGGAAACCATGGAGGCTTACGTGGATGATATGCTGGTGAAGTCCCGACAAGCCGAGGATCACGTGCACAACCTAACCATGGCATTTGAGCGGATGAGGCTCCACCAAGTTCGCTTGAACCCGACGAAATGCACCTTCGGAGTCCACTCAGGGAAGTTTTTAGGCTTCATGGTGAGCCAGAGAGGAATTGAGGTGAATCCTGAGAAGCTGAGGGCAATCGAGGAGATGCGGTCTCCGATAAACCATTGGGAGGTACAAGTGCTGAATGGCCGACTAGCTGCAATGAATCGCTTCTTGTCCAAAGCCAGCGACCGATCAATGCCGTTTTTCGAAGTCCTGAGGGCCAAAAAGAAATTCGAATGGACCGCCAAATGTGAAGAAGCGTTCCAAGCACTCAAGCAGCACCTTCGCACCCTCCCGCCGTTGGCAAAACCGGTTCCAGGCGAGCCGCTCTACCTTTATTTGGCTGTTTCTGAATTTGCCATTAGCTCTGTGTTAGTAAAGATTGTCGAGGGTAATCAAGTGTCCCCGTCTATTATGTAAGCAAGGCGTTTGCCAAGTCTGAATTAAACTATCCCGCCGTTGAGAAGTACCTCTTTGCGTTGATTATTACTGCTCGGAAGCTAAGGCCTTATTTCCACGCACACGAGATTACTGTGCTGACGAACCAGCCTTTGAAACATTTTTTGAACCGGCCGGATGCGTCGGGAAGATTAGTGAAGTGGGCAGTAGAGCTTAGTGAGTTTCAAATACACTTTGCTCCAAGAACGGCCATCAAGGGCCAGGCATTGGCGGATTTTATAGCAGAATCTACAGCCCCCGATCTAGAAGAAGCGGGCCAAGTAGAGGGGGCAACCATGGAGGTCCCGATAGAAGAACAACCAGAGAGGGCAGAGCAATCAGAACAGCCAAACAAGGAAAATACCTGGGAGATGTACACGGATGGCTCCGCGAGTTCGGACGGATCAGGAGCGGGCTTTTTGTTGATACCACCGGGTGAAGGTGAACCGCTCCGATACGCCTTGTCTTTAACATTTAAGGCCACAAACAACGAAGCGGAATATGAGGCTCTCATCACGGGCCTGAAAATTGCTAGAGGCACGGGAGTCGACCACTTAAGAGTGAAATGTGACGCAGCTTTAATCGTAAACCAGGTTCTAGGGCGATACGAAGCTAGGAGTCCGATAATGAAGAAGTATCTACGAGAGGTACAAACCTTGAAGGAGAGCTTTAAAAGCTTCGACATCGAGGCAATCCCGAGGGAAGAAAATGTAGAGGCAGACGCTTCGACATCGATACGCCTTGTCTTTAACATTTAAGGCCACAAACAACGAAGCGGAATATGAGGCTCTCATCACGGGCCTGAAAATTGCTAGAGGCACGGGAGTCGACCACTTAAGAGTGAAATGTGACGCAGCTTTAATCGTAAACAAGGTTCTAGGGCGATACGAAGCTAGGAGTCCGATAATGAAGAAGTATCTACGAGAGGTACAAACCTTGAAGGAGAGCTTTAAAAGCTTCGACATCGAGGCAATCCCGAGGGAAGAAAATGTAGAGGCAGACGCCTTGAGCAAATTTGCCTTGGGGGCACCCTTGGAAGAAAGTCGGAAGGTACACTTCTTAGAAAAGGTGATCTTATCAAGCATCGACCCAACACAGGTGTGTGCCATTGAGGCGAGACCGGAGCAGGAGCCAACTTGGATGACCCCGATAGTCGCGTACCTGACTACGGGGGCAGCCTCCGATGATAAAGTAGCAGCGGACAGGATACGTCGGATCGCGGCCAATTATGTGATGCTAGACGATCAGCTGTACAAGAAGGGCTGGTTCTCGACTCCGTACTTGAAGTGTGTGGCAGAAACCGACACCAATCGGATTCTGAAGGAAGTGCACGAAGGGGTCGCGGCTTGTCATGAAGGGGCCCGATCCATCATGAGGAAAGTACTGAACTTGGGCTATTTTTGGCCCACGATGAGCAAGGAAGCAACGGAGTTGGTCCGATCCTGTGACGCGTGCTAGAGGTACGCCCCGAGTATCGTGGCTCCGGCCGCTAATCTGACATCCATCAAGAGCGCGTGGCCCTTCGCGCAGTGGGGCATCGACTTGGTGGGACCTCTTCCACAAGCACAAGGACAATGTAAGTATTTACTTGTAGCAATCGATTATTTTTCGAAATGGATAGAGGCGAAGGCATTGGCCAGAACAACGGGGAACCAGATCGTCAAGTTCCTCCAAACCCACATCGTGTCCAGATACGGGATTCCTAAGGTGGTGATCAGCGACAGTGGTCCACCGTTTAACGGCTCTCAGGTGAGGGAGTATCTGGAGGAGTTGAACATCGAGCATCAGACTGCTTCTGTACGCCATGCTCAGACTAACGGCCAGGTGGAATCAGCCAACAAAATCGTGATGGATGGCCTAAAGAAGAGGGTCTACGCCTTGAAGGGCAAGTGGCTGAACGAACTGGAAAACGTGCTTTGGGCTGTTAGAACGACACCCAAACGATCAACGGGGGAGACTTCGTTTGGCCTCGTTTATGGCACGGAAGCTGTCGCCCCTGTGGAGGTAGCTGTGGCGTCCCATCGGATGAGATATTACGAGCCCCTGACGAACGATGAAGTGAGACGTCTGGACTTGGACTTACTCGAAGAGAAGAGGCGGGAAGCCGATGAAGTCCAAGCTCGAATGCGATTGGCGACGGCCAGGTACTACAATCGGCGAGTGAAGTCCCGACAGTTCTTCGTCGGGGAGCTTGTTTGGCGTCGCAACGAGTTCACCCTATTGGATCGAATCAACAAGATGTCACCAAAATGGGAAGGACCTTATAAGGTCGTGGGGATGCCAGCTCCAAATGCGTACAAGTTGGAAGACCTCGATGGCAGAATATTAAAGCATTCTTTTAGTGGCGAACACTTGAAGAAACACCATGCTTGAAGAAAGTCGCCTTAAGTGGTGCCCGATGAAAGTCGCCTTAAGTGGTGCCCGATGAAAGTCGCCTTAAGTGGTGCCCGATGAAAGTCGCCTTAAGTGGTGCCCGATGTAAAATCGCCTTAAGTGGTGTATGCTGTTTATCGTTTAATTCGATGTAAGCCAATTTTATGCCATCAATAAATAAAGAGGTTACTTCCAATCAGAGTTATTCTTAGATTTATGCTAAGTGTTAAAGTCGCCTTGAGTGGTGCACGAGAAAGTCGCCTTCAGTGGTGCACGAGAAAAGTCGTCTTAAGTGATGCATGGGGCTAAGTCGCCTTAAGTGGTGCACAATCCTTAGATTTATTCTAAGTATCAAAAAGTCGCCTTAAGTGGTGCACAATATAAAGTCGCCTTGAGTGGTGCACGATACTAAGTCGCCTTGAGTGGTGCACGATCTTTAGATTTATTCTAAGTGTCAAAAAGTCGCCTTAAGTGGTGCACGATACTAAGTCGCCTTAAGTGGTGCACAATATAAAGTCGCCTTGAGTGGTGCACGATACTAAGTCGCCTTGAGTGGTACACGATCTTTAGATTTATTCTAAGTGTCAAAAAGTCGCCTTAAGTGGTGCACGATACTAAGTCGCCTTGAGTGGTGCACGATCTTTAGGTTTATCCTAAGTAATAATTAAGTCGTCTTAAGTGATGCACGGAACTAAGTCGCTTTAAGTGGTGCAAGTTATTAAATCGTCGGGAAGGACGTACGAGAATGTCTTAAGTGTCGAGGTTTCGACCTAAGCACGTATAGTAAAGTCACTCGAAGAAGTGCAACGACAGAATCGGAACTAAAAAAGTCTGATATTGATAAGGGCTCGAGGGCCCGACGATGACAAAAGAGAAGAAGATACAAGGACTCTAAAGATAAAAACATTCAAGCTTGGTCCTTTTCGGCAGCATTGGCAGCAGCTGGGTCTGCGGAGTCGGTAGCAGAAGGATCCACAGGGTTGGCTTCGGGAGGATCGACTATCGGGGCGTCCACACTTGGAAGTTCAGAAGCGTCTTCGACAATTACGGGGGTACTCCCCCCATCACTCTCCTCGGAAAGAGCAAAATACTTCTTCGCAAAGGGAGCGAGGGAAGGAGACTTGTCGAAGTTGATGGCGTCCCCGTACTCCAGTTGGAGCTCGTCAACCGCATTAAAGAGAGTGTTCTCCACCTCCGCGCCAAAGAACTTCATGGCATCGGCTTGGAAGTCCCCGGACCTCCGATAGTCCTCCCGACCCTTTACCTCCGCCTCGGCCAGCTGCGCAGGAAATCCCGCGACTTGCTCCTCCAGAGCCTTCTTCTCAAGGACCAATTTATCCTCGGCAGCCTTCTTCTCCTGGACCAGCCTGTCCACAGTCGCCTCCCGCTCCTGCCGCTCTTGCCTCAAGAGCCCCTCGAAGTCCCCGATCTGCTTCTAGAGGTCCCGAACCTTCTGATCGAGGACAGCCTGTTCCTTGACAAGCTTTCCCCGCGAAGACTGGGAGGCCTTAAGATCCTCCTGGAGCTGCTCGCGGATCCCTCGGTCCCGCTCCCGGGACTCATCGTAGGCGATGACATACCCGATAAGACGGTTGAAGTCCGCGAGCTCCTACAAACAAGAAGAAAAAGTGTTAATAGACAAACAACCCGATTCATCATCAAAAAGAAAAAAGCGAAGTCCTACCTCTATACGGCGCATGGACATCTCCCTGACATCCCGATGCATGTGCGTCCGATTGAGGCAAATCGGATACCGCATAGTAGGCAGGATCGAGCCTGACAGCAGATGCAGGGCCAGATCCCGGTCCTGCTCCCCTTGTGTAAGCGGAACTCCTTGAAGCGTCTGGATGGGAGTCCAGGGGGCATTCGCTTGTGAAGGGTCGAAGGGCCTGTAGAAGTTCCCATCGAGAGCAAGAGGAGGAGGAGGACGATAAGTGGAGGGGCACGCCTCCGTCTCGGCCCGAACGGGGGAAGGAGTGAAGTCATGGATGGGCGATGGCTTCCGCTGCTGCGGAGAAGACGAAGGAGGCGGCCCATGAGGGGTTGGTTTCAAGGGGGATTGCCCCGTCCTCTGACGATGACGAAGGGAGCCACCCTCGTCAGTCTCCTCGGAGGAGTCCAAGGTTTCCACCTGACGAAATTGTTCGCCAGTCGGAGCCTTCTCCCCAGCTGAGGGAGGCACCTCCGCTGAAGATGGTGCATCCGCGGAAGCTGTGGCACCCGATGGAGCTCCCGAGCGACCTGCACCTGGAGGATGAGAAGCTTCAGAAATGTAATCAGGGAGTTCATCAGGATTCTTACACCAAATGATACGTCGGGAGACGTATTGATCCTTCCCCTGATAATGGTAGTAGCCCGCCTTCAGAACGCGTGGAGTTTCGCCTCGAAGGATCCGATTAACGTCAGCAATGCGGGCCTCTTTGGTTGAAGGTATCAAATCCCTCGGGACCATCCTCCTGTATGATTTTATAGCAAGTCGGAGCTTTTTACCTTCTTCAGCATTCTGGACATCGAAAAGCTGGTCCAGATCCACCCGCTTCCGCTTGGGTTGCTCCGCTGAAGGAGACCCCGACCGAGCAGCAGCCTTCTTGGCGGACTTCCTCTTCCGCGAGGGGCGGACAGCATCAGTCTCCCCCTGCTTAAGGAATAGATCGGTCAGCACAGATACCTTCTTGGCTGCAAACAGTAAACAAAGAAGAGTTAGAAGTTTACCCAAGGGACCATATTAGAAGGGCCGTCGAAGAGCTGCCCCCCAGAGACAATATCGAGGAGTCGGATCCCGGCGTGCACCAGGTCCCGCTCCACAAGTGAGTTGGCGTTGAGGGGAGTGTAAGACTCCCCCCATCGATAAAGATGGATAAGTTGAAGAGTTTCAAAATCCTCGTCGGTGTAAGTATGGAAAGCAGGCGGAGGATCTGCTACCACCTCCCACCGAGGCCAGGGAATCGAAGAGTGTCGGATGAAGAAGTAGCTCCTCTTCCAGCTACTATTGTCGGACCCCGTGTCAACCAGGAGTCCCCGACCCTTGACCACCTTCCAGGTGTCATTGGTCCAGCCACACCGGGCAAGCTGCTGCTTACTCCACTTGGGCATCCGAGGGTAGAAAGCACAAACCCCCGCCTCGTTGCACTTCATCCCATAGAAGGTTCTGAAGAGCTGGAGGCTGTAGACCCACTTCTGTCGGAAGCAGAGAACTTGAAAGGCGTTCCAGAGGCGGATGGCATGGGGAGAAAAGGTAGTGGGGTGTGTTTTGTAATGATGGCACATCTCGACCAGATTACCACAAAAGGGGAATATGATCCCCGCTGATACCTGTCCCGTAGAGACAAATACCTCCTCTTCTTGGGGACGAGTAACCTCAGGGTTACTCGAGGGGTGAGGCCAAGGATAGGGGAAACGGGGTTCCCAGGTAATAGTGATACAACCCTCTCGGAGGGTTGCATCATAAGCAGTATTGGAGATCTCATTCAGAGCATAATCAAAGTGAAAAGGTTTTCTCCCCTCAGAGCTGGACCCGCTGTCTGAAAAGCAACCATCGCAAGAAAAACACAGTGGGACTCTTGGAAAACTGTAAACAAGGAAAAGACGAACAAGCAACAAAGAGGAATCCCTTACCAGACATGATGAAGTAGAGGTTGAAGAGATGAATGAGGCGTCGCCGGAAAGATGATCGGAGAAACTCCAAAACCTTCGGAATTACAGAGCTTGAAATCGCAGAGAAATTACAGAGAACTTTTGAGAATTCGGAAACGGTAAAAATTAAATTGTGACCATGGCTAGGGTTTTATAGACGAAGAAGGCAGTTGAAGGGACACTTCGATCCGAGTCGTCGAAGTCGAAGAGTCTTAATCTGGACCGTTGAGATGAAACATGCAGAAGGACAACAGACGTAATGATGAAACGGCCTGAAAAGCACTTTTCAGAAAAGGACAGGCGCGAGAAATCAGGCACGAGGGCCGAAAACGTCGTTTCACTATCTACTGCATTTAATGGACTGGGGAACCGAGGAGACCTCTGGGATTTGGCAGTTATCTACAAAACACTAAGCAAACGTGAAGGAGAAGACTGATAATTGAGTGACTGAACCAAGGTAAAAATCCCCGATTCCAGTATCGGAAGGTCGAGAGTTGGAAGACACGACGAACTAAAAGTCCCTCATGTCTTGGGGGCAAATGATGGGTTCGATTACAACCGTCAGGCCCTTTAACGGGGAGGAGACGGCAAACAGGCCCACCAGGCCCAAAATGAGGGTCAAGATGACCTAGGAGAAGGGTCCCGACGAAGGGAGTCCCGATGATGAAAGGTCCCGACAGAGTCGGTCCCGACAGATGAGCTGGAAGCTCCCGATGAGAAGCCTTTAAGTAGGCCCTGATGACGAATCCCTGAGAACGATTGGCCCTGTCACGATGACGAGGGGCCCCGAGCGGTGACACAATGAAATAACTCTGGAGTCCCCGACGGGAGTCGGGACTCGTTATCAGAGGATAAGGCCAAGATACGCGGGGCGTGGCCGAGATACGCGGAACGTGGTTAAGATACACGGAGCGTGGCCAAGATACGCGGGGCGTGGCCGAGATACACGAGATCATGGCCTAGATAGGCGGGATCACATCCGAGATATGCGGGATACGGGCTAACCACCCCTAACGGTTCACCAGGTACCTGAGGCATCTCTTCGCCTATAAAAGGGCAAGAGGTCACCTCAGAACACTTACGTTGAATTACATACTCTGAGATTATTGCTTGCAAGTTCGTATTGGGCACTCATTTAAGCATCGGAGAGGGATTCTGGGTCACCGCCCGGTCTATCCCCTCTTGCAGGATTGCGTGGAGCGAAGGAGCTAGGATCGCCGTCAAAGTCCGTACCGGAGTTCCACCGTGATCCAACATTCTCCAAGGCATCCTCACAAGTATTCACAACCTTCAACTAATATCCGGTTGGTGGCCACCTAGTGAATACAAGAGTCGGAGAATTACAGGTGAACTTAACCATCCCCATAGCTCATACCCTTAGTCAAACGCAACGGTTTCCAAAACGTGGTGACTGGGCCGTTTTGTTTAGCACTGCGTTCGTACACCTGAAAGTGACCATTGAGCTTGACCTTAAATATGAGTTCTGAGTCCGTGAGGGTCCTTCAGATGCTCTTTCATAGAGCACCCAGGATCAGTCACACGCTCAAGGTGAAGAAGTTTGCACTCTTCTGAATCTCGAGGTCTCTATCTAGCACAACCGAGCCTGACTCCGTGGTCGAACATGGCACGCGCAGTATGAAGTGCACGTCGATAGCATAACCTGAGTAATCAAGAGTGCGAAGTGTCATACGCTATCAAAGATTCTTATCTGGCCCTGAATGTGGTTTCCGATGAACTGAGTTCATCACGCCATATGCAGAACAAGATCACGCCGTGTTACCTCGAAACCAAATGATCGTTTTGCTTAACCAGGTTATTCGAAAACACCGTGGTTCTTAGCCGGTTTTGACACGGTGGATGTGCCTCCTCCGTCAAGACGACCGAGCTTGTGTGATGAGGCTGGGCCCACATTCGACATATTTTATTGGAAGATTTTATGCTCCTACGTCTAGTTTATAGACCGTAAAATCTGATGTAATTTAAACAGTATGACTTCGTGAGATCATAAACTCAAATTGCAATTCATCCATTCAAATTGGAAAAATTCGAAACTCAAAAATGTTGTTTGGCACAATACTATCCTCCTAAACTCTACGCAGTCCAAGCATTTTGACATGCTTTTCAAAAACTTCCCTGCGTAGCGGTTTAGTCAATGGGGCCGCCACCATTTTCTCAGAGAATAAGTATTCTAATTTGATCAATTTGTAATCTACCAGACTATTCACATAATTATATTTAACATCAATGTCTTTCGTCCTATTATGGTACTTTGGATTCTTAACGGTCGTTATCATTGCTTGACTGCCAGAGTAAATCCTCACAGGTTTACTCCCGTCCTCGAAGTTAAGCAGGGAAATTAAGAGTCTTTTAAGCCAGACATCTTCCTGTGCATTCTTAGAGAGGGTCACGAATTCAGATTCCATCGTGGACAGCGCGACACAGAATTTCTTCTTGCTCATCCATGAAATAGCGGCTTTAGCAATGAGAAATACTCCTCCTGAGGTGGACTTACGATCATCCGGGTCGCCACCATGGTCGGCGTCACTAAACCCAGACAATTCTAACCTCTTATCCTTATAGCACAGTCTGTAGTCGGCAGTACCTTTTAGGTATCAAATAATTCATTTAACGACTCGTAAATGTTGATATCCAGCGTAACAGATATCCGGACGAGTGCATTGCATGGCGTACATCAGACTACCACCCATA
The DNA here is from genome assembly GCA_036873135.1 of Clarkia xantiana subsp. parviflora. NCBI lineage: Eukaryota > Viridiplantae > Streptophyta > Magnoliopsida > Myrtales > Onagraceae > Clarkia > Clarkia xantiana. The sequence goes on along the minus strand of JAPTYO010000009.1, from coordinate 24,944,197 downwards.
GTGAGGTACTCTGCACACTTTATCTGTGTAAGCATATGGTGATGGACGACGTAATTGGTAGCCCATAATATGTATAGTTTACCTAATGAACTTGGGTAAATGTCACATTAGGGTAATTGAGCTAGACCCAAATCCCAATTGACATGGGAGGCCCAAAATTGGGCATCCCCAAATACATAGGCCGGCCGAATATTTGTGGTGTGGTAAAGTGGACTTTTGTCAACTTTACTCCTCCTATAAATAAGAGGTGTTAGGGAAATTTTAGGGTTAATCATAATTCCCTCACAAGAGAGTTTTAGAGAGAAAAACCCTCCTCCCCACACTATAGGTTCGGCCGCAACAAGTACCTCACCGAAGGTGTGCCAAATTGCTTTCGAGTAAACTCTCTAGAGATTTGTTCCCGTGCCAAGAATCGATCAGAGGCTTTGCTGTGGAGCTTATACCGCGTATGGCTTCTTTCACAAGGACTTCTACGGGTTCCGACCGGAGGATCGCGAACTCCCTCAAGCAAGGATCTTGGATTACGGTTACTCTTGAGGTATGTGTAAACTTTCCGCTGCGTAATTGATATTACTAGCACATACCATGTTTAAGTTTCCGTAGTGATTACTCCCTGTAATCTAACAGTGGTATCAGAGCCTGTGTTAGGAGTTCATGATTTTGATAAATTGGTATTCTTGAAATTTTTAATTTTGGACCGAAAATTTTAAAACAAAAAGATTTAAAATTTTCGAATTTTTTTAAAGGGTTTTATAATATGTCCGAAATTTTCATGTTCTTGGTTAATTTGATGTTCATGATCTTCAAGAAAATGGTAATATTTATCAAAATCAAACATTGGATTGTAGATCTTATTAAAATTTGATCTTAAAATTTGATCTTAAAATTTGACCACTTGTTCCCAATTTCATGTTTATGGCCGAAAACCCTAGTGAATTTACAAGGTAATTTTTTTTTTTTTAATTTCTTAGTCACCAAGGATAAAATTTCGGCCAGATTTTAAAATTATATTGTTTACCATATTTTAATTTTTAAACTAGGTAACAATATATCTGTAATTGGGAACATTAGGATAGATTCACAATAATATATAGAAATATATATCACTATCAATATATCTAAATATTTAAATAGGGTTATAGATATTATTGATAGATTTAGTTACCTAAAAGATTGAGAAAATATATTGTCAGTATACTTGTTACCCTATTAAAGATATTGACAATAAATAAAATATATATTATATATATGTATCGAATTTTATATATATATATATATATATATATATATATATATTGTTGATTGATTTTGTCTTATAGATAGAATCTTGTCAATAAATATGTAGTATATATTTAATTAGTGCCGAAATATATATATATATATATATATATATATATTTGACATTGAAAATTATTTTATATAATTAATGTTTCTTGGTGGCTAAGTTAAATATTTTTGGACTTTAAAAGCCTACTTTGGCCACAAGTAAACATTTCAACCCAACCTTCAAAATTTTAATTATTGGGCCGGTCCAATATGTTAAATTTGGACGAATTTAAATTGAACCGGGTTTTCTCAATCGGTTCGACCTATTCGGGTCGGGTCGGACCGGGGTAATTAAGTGGATCTAATTGAACCGGTTTTGAGTGTTGAACCGAACCCTATTTTCTTGGATCGGTTCGAACCGAACCAGATTTTAAAATTAAAAACCGAACCGTATTTTCCGGACCGAACTGGATTTTCTAAACCGAACCGAACCAGACCAAAACGGACTGAAATTGACTGAACCGAACAATATTTTCTAAAACGAATTCAAGTTAATTAAAATAGGGAGGTCAAGTTTTAAAATCCAAATGTTTTTGAACCTCGAAATGGACTACACAGTGCTCATAGGGTTGCTAACCTTTATGCCTTGTTTCGATTATGGGGATGGATCTCGGAGTTACATGTTTTTGGGACTGGATTAATTAGAGGGCTGAATTGCAATTGTTTATTGTTCAGTATATATTTATGCATGATTAGAACTGTTGTCTTGACATAGTCGAGCTAGCTGGAAATTGCATGTTGTGGGCGGAACCCTGGTTAAATATATGGAATGCGCACTAGGATAGACATGATGTGATGGTTGTAAGCCTAGGATTCATGTCTAGAAGCTTGCGTAATTGAATATAAGCATGAATTGCAAATCAGCCCCTAATGTTTAAAATTATTTTAAAACCAAAAACCAGTCGCCAAATATGTATGATTGATGTGAATGTTACATGTTTGACACGTATGCTAGAATGTTGAGGATGAAGTTACATTTGATAATTTACTTGTAAGTAGAATTATGAATGCAAGCATGAGTTCCTCGGACATTAGACGCATGACGCATAAGCATGTGTGTGGTGTGTATGATGAATGTTACTGACATATGATAATTTACATGAATAGTAGAATTATGTATGCATGAGTGAATTCATCAGAATGATTTTCCAAAATAAAAAGGGCCTTGGGAAAGCCAAGATCGGGTATGCTCATTTTAAAATTTCCGTTCCGGTAATTTGCGATTAAAACCCTTTTAGGAGACTGATCTATTAGATAGAAGACAGCGATAATGTGAACTCTTTCACAGCCATCTTCCATTGGTTTACTGGTGGTCGGTTTGTTTAGATGACTGATGAATCATTATCTGTCGGATTCCATCTTAATAGATACCTGATGTATGCAATTCTTTCTCAAAATGTTATTGTCTACCTAATATTTTGCATGATTATCAAAGTGTTAGTTTTCATGGCTGGATCGGTTCCCTTCTACAAACCTCGCAATCTGGATGACATGGATTAGGATGCATGGAGTAAATATGTAAGAGAACTCCTTGTCGCTAAAATTATACACAAGTGTATTGACGTGAACGTATGGAGAACATTGGTGAATGAAAAAGGCGTCCTTACATACCCTAACAAGTTAAGGAGCTTTATGGATCAGAGAGCTTGCGAGGTGATACTGGCAACCTTGGACAGAGAGGTTGCAGAGGACTTCAAACACAACCTTAGTGCTCTTCAACTTTGGTGCGCTATTAGACTCCGCTTCTGTGGAGGTAGGGCAGCCGAATCCAGATGAGTGCTATTTGAGTATGTTGCCCATATTTCTCAAGATGCAGGTGTTATACTCACATCAGATCTCACGAACGAGAGATCAAATTGGAGAAAGATACTCAGTATTGCGCAAAGGTACCCTCTATCATGGTTGGCTGATGACAACGGACTTGGCTACTTGATTGAATCAATCAAATTCATCACTGCCATGTTTGTTGATAGCAAACAAGATCAACCAGAGGGTGCCTCTACGCTTCACCGCAAGAGATCAAGGGAAGATGCAGAGGAATCGGGATCATCTTATTGGTCCTCAAACGACCATCCGGTGTGATGAACGCCAGTGATAAAAGTACATTAAATTGCGTTTAAGTTCCTATCATTGCTCTACCTTATATTTTAAAAGCTTCGTGGATGATCTAGATTTTTCCATTGTGGTTATTTCTCATACTGTTTGATTTTATGTTCGAATTTTGGTTATTGATATTTTGTAATTTTTGAATAAAGTAGTTACCATTCGATTTGAAATGAGTTCTACTTATCAAGATTAATCGACTTGGCTAGAAACGAGATCGATCAGAAAAATGAGAAAACCGAAACAACAAGGCTATTGAACATGGCCAAAATCAAACAACTCCATGCATCTTAATCACACTTTTGAGTAACTTCAATATGCCATTAAATCCATTGATTGCGTCATTTTGAGAATTAACTGATTAAAACTCTTTATTTATTACTTCATTGAATGAAATAAACTGCAATGATGATCATGTTTGAAACTGATTGGATTAAATTGAATTGAATTCATAAATGAAACGATTTAACCAAAGTGTTTTAAACCCCTGAGTAAATTGTGCATTGCGCAAGTGGACCTCGATAGACGGAACACATCATTTTCATAAAATGAATTTAATAATGAAGTGTTTGAATAATGATGTGCTGAACTTTCGTTTGCATTCCTTCGGAAACAACTTATTGATAACATTTACATCGGTAGAGGCTTCAGAAGCTACCACAATCAATTGACGCATAAGGTGAAAACCTAAAATGCTCAGTTCAGAGATGGGATAAAATCTCTGAAATAAGTTAGCAAACGAAGAATGATGAAGACGGTTAAATGATTTTCCATGCGTAAGACTTGAACGATAAGTCAGGCTAGGCATTCAAGTTAAAAGACACTTCAAGAAGCACAGTTTGTATTTACATAATGTTGGAGTCATTCTATCAAAGGTTCACTATGGGATGATGAAAGATGACTCTCATAAATGTAAAACTGTGTTCCATTGATATCGGTAAGGTACTTTGCCATTATAGCTGAAAGGTGATAATGAGTTAAATCATATCACCATGCGATATTAATTTGCGCAATAAACACGTATTTAGGACAAGAGTATGTCCGTTACTCTTAGAAAATACTTTTTTACAGCTTGATTATAAAATGGTGCTAAGTCGAACATAAGACATTACATCACTAAGAGGGTGAATTTTCCAAATGTATTAACAGTTTTAATCAACGAAGTCATGATTAAAACGGAGCAGAATAACAATGACAATCAGGTCCCACATAATTCGGGTGGGAGAGATTTGAACCAGCAACTCAAGTGAATGACATGGTAAATGAGAATGGGAACATTTTCATAGTAAATCCAGTGGGAGGAATAAACCCTACCACACATAAACACTGTTGGTGTTGAGACGAATCAGTTGAACCTGATGGTCATATAGCTATACCAGGAATGACACAACTACATAAAATACCCATTGTTTCCAGTGGGAGTGAACCAACCATACTTGGTTCCAGATCCTAGTGATCAAGGAATGCATCTCGGAAGTAAACCCCGAGACCAAGATGTTGTCATAGGAAAGTTGCAAGTCAAGGTCTTAGCACTGCTCTTGTTCCCAATAGAGACAGTGCTCCGATAAGAAGCATTGTTCTGAGTGGGAGGATCGTTCGCAATAGAAATGATGCTACGATAAGAAGCATTATTCCGAGTGGGGGAAAAGATCAGACTAATAAATGGGACTCGCAATGTCTAGACGAGAGTCAAAGGCAAGTATCCTATTGAGTAAGGTGAAAAACTGTTGACAAGCATTGGAAAGACCTCATGTGGAGAAATTGAGGAAAATAATAAATTAGAGAGATCGCCTAAATGAAAGCCATTATGGTCTATAGTTGATTTACCTGCTAACCACAGGAGCGCAAGGATAAAGTGAGCCCTGAAGTAAGGCTTACCTGATGGAAAAAGGTCGAACAACCCGACTTATTGCGAAAGGACTTACCCAATTCACGGAGTGGACTTTGATAAGAGAAACTCACTGACTGTGTGTAAAACCACGGTTAGGGCCATTAATGGTCCTGGTCGCAAGTCTCGATCCCGAGCTGCACCAATTGGATGTTAGGACCGCATTCCTCCACGGAAACCTGGAGGAAGAGATCTACATGAAGCAACCGGAGGGTTACATTACTCCTGGTAACGAACGTAAAGTTTGTAAACTCCAAAGGTCCATCTACGGTCTTAAACAGTCGTCTCGGCAATGGAACCGCAGATTCCACGAGGAAATCGTAGGAAACGGATTCGTGAATCTTCACGAGGATCGGTGCGTGTATTACAAGACCTCCGGGTCCAAGTATGTCATCTTAACCTTATACGTGGACGACATACTCATTGCTGCAAATGAAATGAGTTTCATGAATAAGTCAAAGTCCTGATAAGCATTTGTATTTGAGATGAAAGACATGGGAGAGGCCACGTATATATTAGGCATTAAAATTACTAGAGATCGGGCTACCCGGAAATTGTGTCTGTCTCAAGAAGCCTAAGTCAACAAGCTGTTGAAAAGGTTCAAATTGCAGGATGCCAAAACCCGTGGATACGCCGGTGGTATTTGGGTGCGCACTGTCAAAACGTGACGGCCCCAAGAACCTGGCAGAGCGCGAACAGATGAAGGGTGCAGAATATTTAAGCATGGTTGGTAGTTTGATGTACGCCATGCAATGCACCCGTCCGGATATCTGTTATGCCGTGGGCCTAGTAGCACGTTTCCAATCATATCCTGGCTATCAACATTTAAAGGCTGTAAAACGAATAATTCGTTATCTGAAAGGTACTGCCGACTATGCTCTGTGCTATGAGGGCGGGAAGTTAGAATTGACAGGTTACAGTGACGCCGACCATGGTGGCGATCCAGATGATCTTAAGTCCACCACAGGGGGAGTGTTTCTCCTTGCTAAAGCCGCCATTTCATGGACGAGCTAGAAGAAAACCTGTGTCGCGCTGTCAACGATGGAATCAGAATTCGTAGCTCTCTCTAAGAATGCACATGAAGCAGTCTGGCTGAAAAGGCTTCTTACCGCGCAACTTAATGGTGACGTCGAGAATAAACATGTGAAGGTGTTCTCTGACAGTCAGGCAGCCATTGCGGCGAAGTACCATAGTAGGACCAAACACATTGTTGTGAAATATTTTTATGCTAAATCTATGGTAGAAGACAATATAATCACTATGGAATACTTGTCCACTGATAATATGATTGCAGACCCATTAACTAAGCCACTACGCAGGGAGATATTCGAAAAGAATGTAAAACTTCTTGGATTGCGTAGGGTTTAGAAATGGCATGTATCTATGATAACATTTTGATATTAGAAAGTTACATTTTGTAAGCGAAAGAATTGCAACCGAGTTTATGATCAATCGACGTCGTAATGTTTTGATTACATCAGATTTACACTCTATAAACAAAGTCGTAGGAGGACGCAATCCTCTGCCAAATTATGTTGAATGTGGGCCTTACCTAGTCACACATGTACGGTCGTCTTGTGATGGAGGGAGGCCTCTACCAAACAAGACTGGCTAAGAGTCAGGGGATAAACCCGATTAAGCGAGACGATTATCTAGTTTCGAAGTAACTCGACGTGATCTTCGTTTCGCATATCGCCGTGATGAACTTCGTTCGTCATTTAACCACATTCTGGGCCAAATGAGAATCTGTGATATCATGATTGACATATCCCTTTCCTGTCAACCCAAAAGGTTCAGGTATGCTATCACCGCGTGCTTCATACTACGCGTGCCACGTCCGTCCACGGGGTCACAGCTCGGTTGTGCTAGGAAGGAATCCTCGTGATTCTGGCGGGCGCAAACTTCTTCACCTCGACCGTGTGGTTGACCCCGGGAGCCTTACGAAGAGGCACCCGAAGTACCCTCATGGACTCAAAACTCATACCTAAGGTCAGGCTCAATGCTCGCTTCCCGGCGTACGAGCGTAATGCTGAACAAAAAGGCCCAGTGACCACGTCTTGGAAACCGGTTGGATTTGACTAAGGGTATGAGCGATGGGGATGGTCAAGTTCACCTGTAATTCACCGATTCTTGTATTCACTAGGTGGCCACAAGCCGGATATTAGTTGAAGGTTGTGAATATTTGTACGGATGCCTTGGAGAAGTGTTCCTATGTGGAAACTAGGCAAATGAAAAATTATCAGTTGACCTAGGATACAACGCGGTACAATATATAAATGTTGTTTATAACATGTTGATTATAGAAAAATGGAATCAACGTTCCGCGGGCGCTACAATACTCTTAACAGATGAGTAGCACGATGCCCGTCGTATCCGCCGGTCTCATGGCAAACCTCGTATGAACTATTCGGAAGCATGGAGCAGATCAAATGGGAGAAATGTTGATGCAGATTTGGACAACAATAGATTAACAGGCACCCTCCCATATGTTGTAAGCATATGGTGATGGGCGCCGTAATTGGTAGCCTATAATATGTATAGTTTACCTAATGAACTTGGGTAAATGTCACATTAGGGTAATTGGGCTAGACCCAAATCTCAATTGACATGGGAGGCCCAAAATTGGGCCTCCCCAAATACATAGGCCGGCCGAATATTTGTGGTGGGGTAAGTTGGACTTTTGTTCACTTTACTCCTCCTATAAATAAGAGGTGTTAGGGAAATTTTAGGGTTAATCATAATTCCCTCACAAGAGAGTTTTAGAGAGAAAAACCCTCCTCCCCACACTATAGGTTCGGCCGCACCAAGTACCTCACCGCAGGTGTGCCAAATTTCTTTCGAGCAAACTCTCTAGAGATCAGTCCCTGTGCCAAGAATCGATCAGAGGCTTTGCTGTGGAGATTATACAGCGTAGTGCTTCTTTAACAAGGACTTCAACGGGTTCCGACCGGAGGATCGTGAACTCCCTCGAGCAAGGATCTTGGACTACGGTTACTCTTGAGGTATGTGTAAACTTTCCGTTGCGTAATTGATACTTTAGCACATACCATGTTTAAGTTTCCGTTGTGATTACTCCCCGTAATCTAACAATCTGTTCATACTACGTCTGGTCTTTTGGGCCCTCACGCTATTAGATTACGGGGAGTAATCACTACGGATACTATAAACAAGTTACACGCTAGTAATATCAATTATGCAGTAGAAGTTTCACACATACCTTTAAGATGAGCCGTAGAACCAAGATCTTCTCGATAGGGAGTTCACGATCATCCGGTCGGGACCCGTAGAGGTTCTTGTTAGAGAAGCCCTACGTGGTGCAGCTCCACAGCAAAGCCTCTGATCAATTCTTGGCACAGGGACAGATCTCTGGAGAGTTTGCTCGAAAGCAATTTGGCACACCTTCGGTGAGGTAAGGGGTTCGACCGAAATAGGTGTTATGGGAGGAGGGTTTTTCTCCCTAAAACTCTCTTGTGAAGGAATTATGATTAACCCTAAAATATTCCCTAACACCTCTTATTTTTAGGAGGAGTAAAGTGGACAAAAGTCCAATTTACCCTCACTATAAGTTTCGGCCGGCCATTAGTATAGGGAGGCCCTATTTTGGGTCTCTCATGTCAATTGGGATTTGGGTCTAGCCCAATTACCTTTATGTGACATTTACCCAAGTTCATTAGGTAAACTATACATATTATGACTACCAATTACGGCGCCCATCACCATATGCGTACACACGCTTCGACAGCGCACACCCAAACACTACCAGCGTATCTACGAGTTTGGCATCTTGGAGATTGAAACTTCTCAACAATTTTTTGATATAGGCTTGTTGGGAAAGACATAGTTTCCGAGCAGCCCAGTCCCTAACAATCTTAATGCCTAGGATGTACGTGGTTTCTCTCATCTCAAATACAGATGCCAGCCATGACTTTGATTAATTCATGTAACTCACATCATTCATGACAATAAGTATGTCATCGACATACAATGTCAAGATAACGTACTTTGACCCAGGGGTCTTAGTGTACACACAGGGTTCCTTGTGAAGATTCACGAATCCGTTGCCAACGATTTCCTCGTGGAACCTGCTGTACCATTGCCGAGATGATTGTTTAAGACCATAGATCGATCTTTGAAGTTTACTAACTTTACGTTCGTTTTGAGGGGTAAAGAAACCCTTCGGTTGCTCCATATAGATCTCTTCCTCCAGGTTTCCTTCGGTTGCAGCTCCAGATCGAGGCTTGCAACCAAAGCTAGGATGGCCGGGACTGTGGTGTAACACACAATTGGTGAGTACGTCTCATCAAAGTCCACTGTGAATTTGGGTATATCCTTTCGCGACTAACCGAGCTTTGTAACGCTCAACGTTTCCATCAGCAGTGAGTTGCAGTTTCAGAACCCACTTAGCCTCTATTGATATGCGGTTAGCAGGAAAATCAACTAACGACCATACTGAATTGGCTTTCATAGAGGCGATCTCTTCCTCCATTTCTTTCCTCCATTCTTTCGCTTGAGGTCCATCCAACGCTTGTTTAACCCTTACCGGTTCATCAACCGAAGTCAGGGTGAAAAATTCACCTCTTTCGATGGGATACTTCTTAGGAGAAGTTCAGTGCCTTTGACTACGTCTAGGCTCAATATTCCCATCTTGATTTTTAACTAAAATCCCACTGGGAACAATGCTCTCACTCGGAAAAATATTCCCACTGGGAACAAGGGTGCTGCCGGAACCTTCACCTACAACTTTTCTTGGACGACCTTTTGGTCTAGGGTTTCTACCGCCGAGATCAATTCTATGGTTGATAGGACCAGGAACCAAGGTGGTTGTGCCACTTCTACTGTTTCCAGTAAGTTGTTGAGGAATTATAGGATTCTCATCCAATGGTTCAGCAATGTGATGATCAGGTTCCAATTGATTCGCACCTGCATCAACAGTGATCTGCGTTGTTGGATCGACTCCTCCCACTGGATTCATTATGAAAATGCCTTCATTTTCATTTACCATGTCGTTCACTGGTGTTTCCGTATCAAATCTCCCACTCGAAGTAAGTGGGACCTGAACATCATCATCATGTTCTAGTTCAATTAAGACTTCATTTGTTTTGATGTTATCAAGCGTCAGAAATTCGTCCTCAAGGAACGTAACGTCTCATGTTCGACTATGTCACCATCTTCTAGAGCTTTCCTTAACATGTGTCCCGTAGTGTTCATAGTATCGTTGAAGATACTTTTCAGTCTTCTAGGTTACAACTAGCCGAATCGGCTGTCGGTCGATACGTGTGTGCTGCGCCACCCGCAGGGTTGTAGCTTGGTAAGATCCATCTCATTACCAATTTAGAGCTCATACGGTTTCGTGTAACCGATTTTATATGAACTAGGTTCACCACATGATTTGCAGTCAACCACACATCATCCTTGAAGGAGATCAGAAGTTGAGCCAGCGATATCATGATACTAACCATGTTCTGGAAGTGTGCAATTATGATGCTCCGCCAATCTGTTTCGTTAGAGGCGATGTCCATATCGTCGTTTAACAGACAACCAATTTCATTGCATACTCAACTTTTGAGGTTTTTTCCACCTCAGCTCGTGCAATAGGTTCTCACCCTTTGCTCGTTTCACAACTCGCCATGAGAAGTTGTATGAGTACTATAAACCGAAATGGTTACATGTGCAATGAAAATTTTATTTCGAGCATTAAATCGTTCAAACACTTCATATTAAATTTGTACTTTGAAACGATGTGTCCCATCTCTCGAGGGACATGCGCGTCGCGCACGTCACCAGCTGTAACCCGTGGTGTAATCGTTTCGTTTCAAAATTTAATTTAATCGATTTCGCACATGTTCGTCGTTACGATTTATTAACTACATGGAGTACTAGCAAATAAGGAAGATTTAGAGTTTCAATGTAAGCTTGTAATTGATGGAGTAATGATGATTTGGAATATTTGTGTGTGTTTTATGCTTCGGCTTGATGACCTAGCCGATTACTTCGGCATCATTCCTTTTTATTGGAGTTAAAACCAACCCTTTGACCGGGTCGATAAATTGATAAGTGAATTGTATTTCGAACTGAATTAATTTCAATAATAATCACTTTATTCAATAATTCAATAAATACCAATTACCTAAAATATTAGGAACAACGAAAGTTAAATGGCATCAACAAGGGTCTTGTAAAGCAACAACAAAGAAAAACTGTTCATCTAGAATCTTTAAGCCATGTCGAACACCACACCTGAAAAGATTTCACGAGTGAATCACATCAGAAGATTTGTGTTGTATAAAACATTTTACGGATTTATATACATGGCAAACGAGGCGTACCTGAGACGGACTTTCATCAATGGTGTCTTGACCCACCAGATTTTCGTTTGAGCCTTTTACCGCTCGATTCTAGCACTTTGCGCATATGAGGGAAGTCGTCCTCCAACTCATAAATTTCATTAGCATTTAGGCCTTCAAACAGTCTCAGTATCGTCCTGATCGATCTGATCAGACGTTTGAGCCCATTTTCATCGGCAAACCACGATAAATGAAACTTTTTCATGATAGGATAAATCATTTCCCATGCCTCATTTTCATCATCAGGGGCAAAAACTGTCATAATGTCGGCATCCATGCGTAGAGTACCATCATATTCCAAAATGAGGTCTCTAGCTTCAACCGCACATCTATCGCCGAAGCGAAGGTGCAAAGCACACCATAGGTATAATGCACTGACATTCATGAACTGCTTTGTAATTTCTTTTGTTAAGGTTGAAAAGATCAACCATGCCGCTTTCTGATCCTTGCGAGTCCTTTCGTCATCCAGGGAGAGCGGACAACCATATTCATCCGTCATCATCCTATCTCCATTCATATTCAAACAATCCTCAACCTCTGCCGCAGAGAGGATCTTCCACACATATTCTCTCCATTCATCATATCTCATTCCATCAAGAACGCAAGGAACATAGAATTGCACTCTATCTGCCATCTATACTTAACACGCATTGACAATTATGCGACAATCAGGGAGACAACAACATTTTGGAAAACGAATTGCATGCATCAGATATCTATGAGATAGAAGGCGACAAGAAATGATTCCTTAGACATCTAACCAACCGACCACCAGTGAACCAATGGAAGGAGGCCGTGAAAGAGTTCACATTACTAACGTCTCATTTCTAATAAACCAGTCTTTTAAAACAATTTAATCGCTCTCACTGGAATGGGGGAATATGAACATACACCGGATCTTGGTTTACCTAAGGCCCTGTTGAAAACGTTTCGAGGAATTCATACTCGCATACACAATTCTACTACACAAGCAAATTATCATATGCAACAACGCCCAAGAAACACATCAATCATCAAGCATACGTTGTTGGATTACGGGGCAAATTACTACGGAAACATAAACAAGATACATGCTTGTAATCAGAATTACGCAGCGAAAGATATGCACATACCTTAAACCCTTTCCGTAGTCCCAAGGATCCTGCTGAGGGAGTTCACAACCCACCGGATGGAACCCGTAGAAGTTCTTGTTAAGGAAGTACTACGCGGTATTAGCTCCACATCAAAGCCTATGATCGATTCTTTGCAGGGACAGATCATTGGAGTGATTTTCTCTAAGCAAACTGGCACACCCTTGGTGGTGCAATAGGTTCAGCCGAACTAGTGAACTAGGGGGGAGGGTTTTCTCTCAAATCACCACTTATGAGGAATTGTGAATTACCCCAAATAAAACCCTAACACCCTTTATTTATAGGAGGGGCAAAGTGGACTTTTGTCCACTTTGCCATTACATACAATTTCGGCCGGCCATGTATAAGGGAGGCCCAATATTTTGGGCCTCTCATGTTAATTGGAATTTGGGTCAAGCCCAATTTTCCTAATGTGACATTTACCCAATTTCTTAGGTAACGTATACATATTAATGAGCTACCAATTACGGCGCCCAGTCACCATATGCTAACATACGCGTCATGCGTCTAATGTTCCGAGGAACTCATGCTAGTATATATAATTACACTACCCAAGTAAATTATCATATATAGCTACATCCTCCACATTCATGCATACGCATTGTTTGCACACGAGTCTCCTTCATGAGCTTCTTCTCCTCGAACTTCTCATTCTTGGGCTTCTTCTTCTCGAGTTCCTTCCTTTTGGGCTTTCTCCTTCCCGAATCTCTACTTCGTGGGCTTCTTCTTCTCGTTTCCTCATTTCCTCTCCTTGGTTACCTGCAAAGGGGTACCGAGGGGTCCCGGTAAGCCCACTCCGATGCTTAAATAAGTATAAGCTTTAGAGAGATGTAATGGGCTTAGAGAGAGAATGATGGATTACCTTCAAATGAGAAGAGGAGATCTCTAATTATAGAGTTCCTATTGGACCACCCCGGTTCTAGTGATTTCCTGGTCCGGTTGTTGCAATTTCGTAATATAAGTTGGCATTGACCGTACATATGGTGTGTTTGACCTCGGTTCGACCGTAGATAAGCTTGATATGGCCAAGTGTGGTAAATGGCCTCCAAGGGCGAGCCCGGGCGAAATATCGTCCGGGGGTAGGGGTCCGGGCGATGGGAACTCGCCCGGACGGAGGGGAGATACCCGTGTGGGTACCCCTAGTACCTTGCTCGGGTAACCCGAGCAAGGGTTCCTTGCTGGGGTTACCCTCGAGTGGTTTTCGCCACTCGGGATGTTTCCGGGTCTACGTGTTGGGCCTCGGGTGTCCGTTTTCTAAGTTTCGAATTATAATCGATCTTGGCCCATTTATCCGGTCCAATTTATAATATCTTGGAAGTATATCCATCATTTTCCCCCGAGTCAAGGAATGGTTCAACCTTTTCTTAACTCTATTTTCGTGGAATATCGCCAAAGCAAGTTGTAAGGCATACCTTTGTGACGATCCCGGCCTTTATTGACTGCTCGAGACGCGTTGTGATTCTCCTTGCCCCCTGTTTAGAGAAGCTTAATACATACACAGAAAATGATTTTATTAGATTTAATAAAATTTATGTTATATGATGATATCGTATGAAGGTAAGAATTACGAGCCTTGGTCTCGTTTTACTTAGCCTTCGGACTGTGTGCTTTTGTCGTGTCTCCCTTTTATTGGAGCTTTTTAGAGAAAAATCCTTAGCATATCCCTTTTGTAAGGCATGCTTTTGGGCTCCCCTTCATTATTTCCCACACCTTCATTTTTCTAGAGCACCCCTCCTTCATCTTTTCTAGAGCACTTCCCCCCTTCTTCAACCTAGGTTCTCTCCTCCACCTCCTTCTTCAGTTTTGCCACCCAATCAACCCAATTAAGTCACTATCCTTCTCATGGAGCTCTCTTAGGTTCGATTTGGGGTGGAATTTGTGCTTGCATTGGTGGTTTGAGCACTAGGCCGGCCAGCGGGGGTGGGAGCAGCGATTCTGACGGGCGGCTTGGCGACGGGCGGCGGGCGACGCGGCGACCTTCAGGCTCAGCTGGGCATAGGGGCGACGGGACCTGTGGCGGCGTCGGGAGGCTGCGACAGGCTCTGATGGGGCGGTCTTCTCCTCTGGTGAGACCTCCTTCGCCGGGAAGGGTTAGGCCGAGTTGACTCGGTCTGGTCCGAGTTCCGGGCCGGTTCGGCGATTTCGGCCCGATTTCTTCAGGGTTTGATATTTTAGCCCCCTTGTTTGTGTGTTCTCCCTTGATTGTTTTAAATGCTAGGACCTTGCCATAGATACTTGAGTTGCTTCATTGTGCATTGTTGGTTGAAAGTGGAGGATTGTCTTTGTTGTTGAGCTTGGAGTACTTTTGAAGTGAGTATATATGATATAAATGTTGTCCCCTTAGGAACTTTGTGGTTGCTTGTTGCTTGGGTGCCTTAATACTTTGCCTAGGTCACCCATTGTTGTGTAGTTGATATATATCCTTGTTGAGGATGTTTGGTTCTACCTTTCATTACCTTAGGTAGTGTTGAGGTGATTTTGCTTGTCTCCCCCCCTAGGGGTGTTTGCCATGCTTGTTTGTCTATCATAGTCCTCCCTTTGGCAAGTAGTATCGTCCATGCACGTGTCTTTTGCCCCCGTAGTAAGCATTTGATCTTTGTGCACTTTGGGAAGTACCCTTGGGTAGGTCGGTCTTGATGGATTTGTACGATACCTTGAGGTGAGATTGGTAATTTCTGACGGACCGTCATTCTTTCTTTCTATTATCAGGCGTGTTTTTGGAGCTACTCCCAGGATAGAGAGCGTCGCATCACTTCCCCCATAATGAGTAAGCCTCTTTCCCCTAAGGCTCCCCGTGGTGGCCTTGCTTCAGATGCTCCTATAATCCGTTACTCCCATAAGGAGTTTTTCATGGGAAAGCGGTTTCCGCATCCTGACTTGAGCCCGGATTAGGTTCCGGAGATGTCTGATTCCGATTCGGAGTCGGATGTCGAGTTGAGGCCAATCCTTGAGGATGAGCTGACTTTCTTACGTGACCCAGTGTTCCTGTTTGAGGTCTACTGTGAGAATTTGTTGGGGAATAAGAGTTTTCTCTCCCGTGTTAAGATGGCGGGACTGGTTAATCTGGACATGGCGGCTTATCCCTTTGCCATGTCGTATCGATATACTGGCAGCTCCTTTACTCCACCTCCGGGCGGGATGTCGGTGGTGTATATTCATCAGATTAAAGCGGGGCTGCGCTTTCCTTACTGCGCAAAGCTTCGAGAGCTTTGTGCATATTATCGGATTTCGCCTCTTGATCTTGCCCCCTCTGTTATCGAAAATGGTAGTGGCCACTGGGAGACACACTACTTCTTCGTTGAGGATCAGGGTGTTTCTTGGTCCTTGGACTCCCCCTACTGACGGATGCGCGTCCCACGTTTTCCGAACTTTCCACGTCCGATAGGCAAGCCCTGAAGCTGATATATATTGGGAATACGACAGCTTCCTTTGAGTCCGTGCACCGCATTTCAGAGGAGGAGCTATGTGCTACGGGGATCCGACTTACGCCCCCGACTTACGCCCCCGTCTTACCTTTGGTATGCAAGCCTTTGAGTTTTTAATACTTGTAACTTTATTGTTTTGCCTTGTAGGTTGGTTTCAGTATCGGCCTTCCCTGTTTCAGCAGAACGATGGTATTGGTTGTTTGCACACGAGTTTCCTCTATGGACTTCTTCTTCCCAACTTCCTCCTTCGTGGGCTTCTTCTTCCCGGACTTCTACTTCGTGGGCTTCTTTCTTCTTGGATCCTCGCTTCCTCCTTGGATAACTGCAAACGGGCACCAGGGGGGTCCCGGTAAGCCCACTCTGAAGCTTAAGTAAGTATGAGCTTTAGAGAGAGGTAGTGAGCTTAGAGAGAGTGTGGGAGATTACCTTCAAATGAGGATAGGAGGTCTCTATTTATAGAGTTCCTATTGGACCGCCCCGGTTCCAGTGGTTTCCTAGTCCGGTTGTGGCAGTTTCGTAATATAAGTTGACATTGACCGTAAATAAGGTGCATTTGACCCCGGTTCGAGGTTTAATATGGCTAAGTGTTGATATGTGGCCTCCAAGGGAGAGCCCCGGGCGAAATATCGTCCGGGGATAGGAGTCCGGGCAAGGAGACTCGTCCGGACGGCGGTAGGGGTCCGGCGAGGGGACTCGTCCTTATTAACTGTTTGATTCTTTGATTCAGAAAAAAAAAAAGTTTTTTTTTATGTATGGGGAGAAGGGAATGGTCATGGCGGCCAACAACAACACAATAACATTTTGTGTTTTACTTACAGGAGATGGAGAAATTCTTGGCTACAGCCGAGTCAACACGTGGAGCCTACGTGTTGGCTCGGCAACCAATCAACAGCTGACAACTGTTGATGTGTCAGGTAAAAACTGACACGTGTCAGCATTTGATTGGTTGCCGAGCCAACACATAGGCTCCATGTGTTGGCTCGGCTGTAGCCAAGATTTTCTCAGGATAAGCCAAGTGAATTTGATAGAAGGACAGATATCTATCTCATCAATAATATAGGGTTGATCTCCTTATGAGGAGGCCGTAGGAAATAATTGTATTTTCTTTAACGCACTTATAATTAGGGCTGAGCATGGGACGGATGGACGGGATTTTTCTATAAAATGGCCCAAGACCTAAAACTAAGGCCACTTAATGGCTGTCCCGAGCCCTATCCCGAGCCCTAGCTAGTAGGAAAAGGCCCGCCCGTCACGGGACTACAGGGACTAGGGACAAATGGGACAAACCCAAATTCCCATCCAAGTTAAAAAAAAGGGTTAACAGGTCTTTTGGTCCATGATGTTTGACAACTTTTGGGTTTTGGTCAATGATGTTTTTTTTTACCTAGTTTTGGTACCATATGTTTGCAGATTTTTTCTAGTTTTGGTCTAATCGTTACATTCCGTCCATTTTTTTACATGCTCAAGTCACGTGATCCACTCTAAACTTTAAATTTAGTCCCTCTAATACTTTCTTAACCTTTTTTTTTGTTCAATTTAGTCCCGAAGTTTCAAAATTGACCCCAATTGGACAATAGGTCCAATTGAGTTTTTGAAACTTCGGGACTAAATTGAACAAAAAAAAGGTTAGGAAAGTATTATAGGGACTAAATTGAACAAAATTGAAAGTTTATGGTGGATCATGTGACTTGTACATGTCAAAAAATGGACGGAATGTAACGGTCGGACCAAAACTAGAAAAAATCTGCAAACATATGGTACCAAAAACTAGGTTAAAAAAAACATCATTGACCAAAACTCAAAAGTTGTCAAACATCATGGACTAAAAGACCTATTAACCCTAAAAAAAAAAATCATACTCAATTTACTTAAACCATAACCAAACACAGAACAACAACAAAATTTAACAGATACCACAAAGTTCACCATAAAACACCAAAATCACTCAAACATTTTGTCACTTGTAAGAACACCAAGTTCAACACATAACTTGGTTCTCCAGAATAGTTCACCAAAGACTCCAAAACTAAGTTTTACCAAGACTCTAACACAAAGTCACTAACAATTCTGACATAACAAGGTATAAATGCAAATCCCAGATCAAATGGAACTTCAACCCGAGCTATCACTAAAGTTAACTTAACTAACTATAGTTTATAGCTGATTAGTTAGCAAAAAGGGATGGGACGGGACGGGTCTTTTGGGACTTCGTAAAAAAGCCCTAGCCCTAGACCTAGCCCTAGTTGAGAAGAAAAGTCCCGCCCATTTGAGCTTGGGCACATTTTTGGGACGGGCTTTCTGGGACGGGCCAGGGCGGCACGGGCGGGATTTTGAGCTTCTCGGGATATTTGCTCACCCCTACTTATAATATAAGTATATGATTAACGATAAAAAAAAAAAAAAAAACAGTAAATTGCGTCCGTTCAAATATAAGTTAGTTAAAAGTAAATAGTTTATGGGCTGTACTGTAAATTGTAATTCTAATTTCTAAGGCTAAGGAGTTTTTTTTTTAATAGAGAAAATAGTGCCAAGTTCACACAGAATTAGTCGTGATCCGATATTGCCCGATTTGTTTCCCAACAAATTGCTGCGATCCACGGACAAAAAGGCGAAGGAGAATCCAATTGACATCGGAAAATGTCGCTAGCGTGGCTCGAGGCGGCTCTTCCTTTGGGAATCATTGGAGGAATGCTCTGCATCATGGGCAATGCCCAGTACGCTATCCACAAAGCTGCTCATGGACGGGTAAGAACTTAATTAGATTCCCATATTCTTCTTCCAGCGCGATGAGCTTCTTGATCTTTTGAATGTCGATCTACAGCCGAAGCACATCGGTAACGATATGTGGGACGTGGCCATGGAGCGGAGGGACAAGAAGCTCGTTGATATTGTCTCGGGATCTTCCAATTAGTCCGATTCATTCATGTTCTACTCCTTTCCGGTAATCTATTTGCACTAGAGCTGTACTTGATCTACTGAATTTTCAATTCCGGCCGTGTCTGTGGGGCTTTTGACGTATTACTCGCTGATTTCCCTTCAATTTGGAATTTCTAGGGTTTCCCATTTAAGCATGTTGATTTTTTGCTGTACTGTTTTTTGGAATAGCAGTTAGTTCAGCTTGACACGCTAATTTATGCCTGACACGCTTCTCCAAATATGAAATGTTCAAATCTGCTCCATGTGGAGGCATTAACATTTGACTAAAGAATCATGGTTGAGGACAATCAACAAGTTACAGTTAGAGTGAAAAAACATGTTCATATTTATGAATCAGTTTATGATGTCGTGCTCTTTCTTCTAGGCTCTGTTGATAGTTGATGGAGTTAAGTTCCCATGTTAATGAACATGTACTATTTTGCAGCATCAAAAGCCCAGTTTTGAGACACGGCCAAATTTGTTTATAAGTTGTCATCATGGTAAAAAGGAGCATCTCTTTTAGCAAACTAGGGATGATTGTTATATACATAACTTAACACCTTTTCTTGTTAGCGGAATCTACTGTCACAACCTGTATCGATCTTTTAGCCCTTTAACAACACATAAATGTTTCTTAAAACTTGATGTTGAAATAAACTTATGCAAATAGACATACCCTAGTTATTCCTTGATTTTCTTAAGTAGGCTCTGACTTTTTCCTTTGATTGAAACCCTGGTGCTGTCTTAGTAATAGCTTGTTGGTGTAGGTTTCTTAACTCATCAGACGAAACTTTATTATATATGATTGAACTTTTCTATATGTTTGATAAGCATATTAAATTATTAATGTAGAGACGAAACTTATTGGACTATACAAGTCTTGCTCAATGTTGGTCTGACGGTTAATGTTAGTTGAGGTAGTTAGGTTAGGTTTGAGACGTTCTTGTAAATGTTTCAGGTCGGTGTTTAGTATGCACATAGAAGATCCTACTGTTGATTATTTGAAGTAGGCTCTGAATTTGTTGTCCTTTGAGTTGAGTGCTGCTGCTGTCTTAATAATAGCTTGTTGGTATAGGTATTATAATAACTCATGAAATGAGGTTATTATATATGATTGAACTTCTTATATGCAGATTGATATAGTCTATTATACGTGCTTGTATTACTTTGCAGCCTTAGGATGGTGTTATGATGAATCTAGTCCACGAGCTTACATATAATCTCAGTCCATTTCCAGTGTGCTGTTAAATTTTTGTAAAGAACTGTTATTTGCATATTTACTTGTCAGGATGGATTTACCAGCCATTTCTCCGTGATAAATGATAATAAGCTTATATATGTACATAAGCTTGCCTATAGAATTGAAGTTTTGATGGTTAGGATGTTAGCATGAGATGGGCCTATTGTAGTTTGAGATCAACCGCAATTGGTTCATTTAAATTGCACTGCATTTGGGTAGCAACTTGTACAACTTCATGTACTTCTTAGTTATGCCATTAGTATAATAGAGGAGAAAATCATCAAGGATTTAAGGTTGTGCTTTTATTTGCTTAGTTCTGCTTACTAAACCCTTATATGCGAACATTGGAATATGGAATATTTTAGAGTATAGTACGTAAATACAGTCCCAATTATAGGTCATGTTGCGGTTTTGTGTTTCAGCTTTTTTGTGTGTTGATATTTGGTGTTTCAATTATCGGATTTGTTTTCCACTTTTCCCGTCTGATTTTGGCGTTTTCAAGCAACAAAAAACATATTACTTTCCACTTTTACGAAGTATCAGATTTGTTGCTTGTGGTTTAGACTTATTTGATGCTTAAAAACATGTTTTTGTTACGTCAATTTTAAGAGGAAAAATTGGAAATTAACAAATCAGATACATCGAATATCAACCAAAAAAAAAAAAAAACTGAGACACAAAATTGTAACATGAGATTGTGTTTGGGTGTTACACTCAATATTTTATTGTCCAGCGGATGAACTAACCTACTTGTAACTCTTGATGCTGAAACATGGACAAAAAATTGATGCAGGATGGTGCTGAAGTTGGAATAAAGATTATCATGACGATACTATGTTACTATCAACGGCAAGGAAAGCTTTCTGGGTGTCTGTTTGTTTTATCGGCGACATTATTGTTACCTTTGTTTTATATATTGTAAACACATAACCTAAGTTGTTTGAAGAAGTTGCACTAGTCGTTTTGCTGAACGAGAATTCAGCTCTTGGACGTATTTTCAGATATGAAAAACGCATTTACGGTTAATTATCAAATTGCTAGCTGATTTTTTATTTTTAAATGTTCAATTTGCTAGTTTTAAGTATAGTTTCTGAATAAACTATTAGCTCTGCCACATATACATGTAGCTTGCATTTATTAAAGTAAAATAGGAAAACTAAAAATGGCTGGATCTATAATAGCAAAGTTACATCTTAATATAAGAAACATTTCAATTTTCTGTGAGGATAATTATATCATTTTAGAACCTATTTTTAGTTTTCTTCAACTGTATGCAAACTATATAATCAATTTCGTTCAAAAAGAGGGAATAATGCTATAAATTCCGATAGTGGAGTCCGTGAAGTTCCGATTATTGAGTGTTTAATAATCTGCCCAAAAAGTTGGCAAAATTTATTGTCTCTATGTCGGCTGTTTCTCGGAACTCCACAGTCGGATTCCGCTATTGACGATTTTTGAAAAACTACCGGAGGGCATTGCCACGAGTGTTGTTCGGTCGGCCGGACTGATGCTACTCGGAGGCATGCACTACGGCAAGCAGTCACCCATGTCTCGGGGGTCAAACGACTAGCATGATCAATCACAACCGCCGATCTTGGTTTGTCTCCCCCATAAAAGCCCTACATCGCTCATTGCATATAACCTAAGCTTGATTTGCGACTCCAAACCACTTACGCGTTCTGCTTTACCTCCAACTTCCTCAAGCCAATCAGACCAAGAAGGTTCATCACCTTGTCGCCAACGAAGAAACACACCACCAAACCACACATGTTTAGTCCAAGAACAAACCATAAATGCATCATCCAAAGTCTATATACAACTACAAAATGGACATTTAGGAACAACATAGACACCTCTTCGACTCAATTCATCAAACATGAGAAGACACCATGTACAACTCATCCATAAGAAATGTTTTGACTTTTGGCACCGATTTTCAATTCCATATATAACTCCACATCATTGACGAAATCGATCTAGAGGACTTCAAGGCATTTGTTGTGGACTTGGAGCTGCTGCCCTTATTGCTTGGTAGACAAGCCTTTGTTGTGAATCTCTCGTTCTTGATGTATGCCATACTAACCGGTTTGCCCACCCTATTGATGATGTGTACGAATCGACCGTATGGCACGTTGTTCGAACTCTGAAATCGTTGGGCCTATAGGGGATATGTACCATTATAGTTCGAGTGGCCTGAGTAGGTCGGAGACCTTCATATCAAGTGCAGCTGGGGCGACATAGTGGAGTCAAGTCGATGCCCTTCAACTTCAAGTATCCATTTATGTTGAAATGCGCCAAATTCATTATTGAATGAGTACATTCCTACCTTCGATATGCTTGAGCATGAGGCACGAACTCCCTTGGTTGCCGTAAAAAAGTCGGAATTAGGGAAGTAAATTCACTTCATAAGCTTGGCCAAAATGCATCGGGGTTACTATGGAGGCGCTGCACCGTTTTAGTAAGCATGGCAAGGTTGAAAGATTGCAACTCTCGGAACCAATGCATTCCCCATTCATCCTTAGGTATTGTCATATGATCATATCGCTTCCAATGCAACCTTCATTCATCTCCCTTTTAGCATGCACCAAAAACGTGATATTATGCTCGTTACGGAACTTTAGGAACTTGAATAAAGACAATGAATATGTGAGAATGACCGCCTTTATGAGAACCTCATTCCACGCTGTGTTAAGAAATAGGTTCTTCCATATATGTATCCTGTTCACAATCTGATCCTTAAAAAAACAAAGATTTTCCCTCTTCAATCAGGCCTAACCTGTAAAGAGGCCCAAATACTTCCATGCATCGTTGATTGCATTTATCCCCAAGATAAAGACAATGGATTGCTTGGTCCCATGTTCCACATTTTCTTCAAAGAAGTTACCGAACTTGCCCAATTTGATACTTTGCCTGATGCGTTTCTATATGCCTCAATGATATAGTCTTAATGGAGAAGAGGGAGTCGTTCGGGAAGAATAAGTGGAGGAGGCGCGGGTAAGCGCGCTCGATGTTAATACTAGTTAGAGCCCATCTTTCCGCTGCATGCATAATTAACCTCACCATGATGAATTGGAGACCCGAGAAGCA
Source organism: Clarkia xantiana subsp. parviflora (assembly GCA_036873135.1). Classification (NCBI taxonomy): domain Eukaryota; kingdom Viridiplantae; phylum Streptophyta; class Magnoliopsida; order Myrtales; family Onagraceae; genus Clarkia; species Clarkia xantiana. The sequence continues at coordinate 24,920,738 of JAPTYO010000009.1, read as the reverse complement.
TAATCTTTCACGAAACTGCATCTAAGACAATATGCATAAAGACATGATTAGTTCCACAAATCTCACTGCATTAAGGGGTCATCCTATCGTATCCCCCTCGATGGTCGAAATCGTGCCGACTTCTTGCCGTTCACCACCACACGATATTGGACTTGTGTCACACGTTGTTGGACCCACCATATCCACCCATCAAGGAACCCGTAAGCTCTTAGGATGGTATACAAGTCTCATTCCACCATATCGTATGCCTTGTTCATGTCAATTTAGACCGCACCTTCCTTCATTTACCTCATGTCTCGCCTTCCCAAATAGTGAAAGGCTTAATGCGCAACAATAATATTATCATGTATGAACTTTTCAAATACAAATGCACTTTGCTGTGGAGCTGCACCACGTAGGGCTTCTCTAACAAGAATCTCTACGGGTCCCGACCAGAGGATCGCGAACTCCCCCGAGCAAGGATCTGGACTACGGTTACTCTTGAGGTATGTGTAAACTTTCCGCTGCGTAATTAATATTACTAGCACATACCATGTTTAACTTCCGTAGTGATTACTCCCCGTAATCTAACAGTTGTTCCGTGCGTTTCACTTTTTGATCGTTGGAGGATGGCTGGAGGGAGCTCAAAGGTCATTTGTGCATCTTCAGCGGATATTCACATATTCATTGCACCAATAAGATGTGTTTGGAAATAGCTTCTTCTGGAAGGATCTCAGTAATTACCTAGTATAAATACCAGAGTTTTACTAAAGTCGTGACCCATCGCTACCCTACTAGGGGTGGGAGTATTGCCTCATCTAGTTCTTCGGTGAAAATTAAAAGGGGCGAGGATTCCTCCTCATCATCATCAGATCAGATATCTCATTCTTCTTCTGAGGTTCCTTCGAGCATCGCTCTGGAATACGAAGGTCCGCCTTTTGAGTGTGAGATGCTTCTAAATCCCCATGTTGATCATTCGAAGGGTTGGGATCCTCTAAGTAAGTTAGAGGGGTACCCCCTTAAAGAAGGACATTCCATCGCTAATCCTGACTTGACACTTCATTTGTTAAAGGCTTCGGTCCCACCTCAAGATCGTCGACGTCTGGAAGTGGAGAATGGTGAGGTGAAAAAGGCTATGTGTCTTTTTCTTTTGAGGCAGGCTAAGGTACGTATCGCTTTTTTGCCCCCCCCCCCCCCCTTGATTTATTATGTTAAAATCTTTGGCTTTTTAATCTTATCCTCCCTTTTTTGGTAGGCTTCCCGTGATTCCCTCTGATTCTCTCAGTTGATAATCGATCTTTATGGAGAGCTTCATTAGACTAAGGAGAAGTTTTGAACTTTTTCAACCAAAGGTGATAGAGAAGAGGCTCGACGCCTTCAAGAAGAAAATGCCCAGCTGAAAGAAGACTTAGCACGGATGACCGAGGCTTATGACGACATGAAGCGAGACTACCATCGGTGTGGCGAGTCTCTCAAGGCCTCCTTCTCTCTGGTCAAATAATTTCGCTCTTTGTCGGATAAGATGAAGGAGGAGAACAATACCCTTTTAGCTGAAGGAGTTACTCTTCGAGAGAAAGTAAAGGATTTGTAGTTTGAGGTGAAGGGTTCGAAAGGCGCGGCGGCTAGAGTCGTTGACGACTATAAGGCGAGTCCCGCCTATCAAGATGATATCGTCGTGACTGCCTCTGGTTTGCTCTTCATCTCTTTAACGGGGATTGTTGCGAATTTAAAGGCGTATCAGCCCGACTTCCCTTTTTCTCAAGTTCCTTTCCTTCAACAATATTTAGACATTCATGTTGGAAAGGGAATCCTTCCAAATCTTCTTAGATAATAGAGTATCTTTTTTGTATTTTCTATAGTTCACTACCCTTTTTAATGAAAGAAATATCTAAGTTGTTCTTTCTATGTTTGAGGGTGTTAGCGTTATACTTCGCATAAGGTCGGAGCCTCTATTCATTTCTTTTATCAATTTCATCGACGGGCCTAGGCTCTATGGCCGTTTTAGGGTATTTTTATGCCGACTATTGATTTTGTTTAGAATAAACGCCTTTATTCAATTGGTTTTAACAGAAACACCTTCTTTTTCCCTTTCTATTCTAATTGTTGACCAATCTAAGTGATATGACTGATATTAGATTTCTAACTGTCAACTATCGAATAAGAAAAGAAGTTTTGTTTTGCTGCCTAACCTTTATTAGGTATCTTGTGTCAATGATCGAGATTGTAGATGTCGATCTTCCATCGAATTATCGATGTACCTAGGCTTTGTTGTCATCTTGGGCACATAATATCGAGATTGTAGATGCCGATCTTCTATTGAATTGTCAATCTCATTGTCGACGTACTTAGGCTTTGTTGCCATCTTGGGCACATAATGTCGACAATCAAGATTGTAGACGCCGATCTTCTATCGAATTATCGACGCACGTAGGATTTGTTGCCATATTGGGCATATAATGTCAACAATCGAGATTGTATACGTCGATCTTCTATCGAATTGTCGACGTACATAGGATTTGTTGCCATCTTGGGCACATAATGTCGACAATCGAGATTGTAGAATCCGATTTTCTATCGAATTGTCGACGTACCTAGGCTTTGTTGCCATCTTGAGCACATAATGACAATTGAGATTGTAGACACCGATCTTCTATCGAACTGTCGACGTACCTAGGCTTTGTTGCCATCTCGGGCACATAATGTCGACAATCGAGATTGTAGATGCCGATATTCTATCGAATTGTCGACGTACCTAGGCTTTGTTTCCATCTTGGGCACATAATTTCGATAATCGAGATTGTAGACGCCGATCTTCTATCGAATTGTCGATGTACCTAGGCTTTGTTGCCATCTTGGGCACATAATGTCGCCAATTGAGATTGTAGAAGCCGTTCTTCTATCGAATTGTCGACGTACCTAGCCTTTGTTGTCATCTTGGGCACATAATGTCGACAATCGAGATTGTAGACGCCGATCTTCTATCGAATTGTCGACGTACCTAGGCTTTGTTTCCATCTTGGACACATAATGTCGACAATCGAGATTGTAGACGTCGATCTTCTATCAAATTGTCGACGTACCTAGGCATTGTTGCCATCTTGGGCACATAATGTTGACAATCGAGATTTTAGACGCTAATCTTCTATCGAATTTTCGACATACCTAGGCTCTTTGCCATCTTGGGCACATAATGTCGACAATCGAGATTGTAGACGCCGATCTTTTATCAAATTGTCGACGTACCTAGGCTTTTGTTGCCATCTTGGGCACATAATGTCGACAATTGAGATTGTAGACGCCGAATGTTGATGACTTAATCGATGATAGCTCGGATGATTACGTGAAAAAAGAGTCTCAAGGGGCTATTAATTCATCGTTCCTGAGTATTACATAAAAAAAGGCTTCGAAACATTAGTTTTACGAGAAGTATAAGAATATATAGATAGAAGCTTTTATAACATCTCTTTCGTCTTGACGTTGTGTCGACGTGTAGTAGCAGCGTCGTGACATGGTTTGATCTCCCATAACCTCCCATATCCCTCCGGGTGTCGGAAATCTCATAACTTGATGAGAAATTGAGGGGATAATATGATTGGGGTTGAGGGTAGTTCTTCCGATGATGGCATTGTAAGCAGAAGCGGCGTTGACGACTACGAAGAGTATGTCGATATTTAGAATTCTTTCACTTCTTCCTAAAGTTACCGGTAACCGGATGGCACCCATAGGATAAGTAGTTCCTCCTGCAAAGCCTATTAATAGAAAATCGAATTTTCTCAAGTCTTTTATGGTGAACCCTAGCTTTAAGAAGGCTTCATAGAAAATGATATCTGTTGAGCTTCCGTCGTCGACAAGGATTCTCTTGACCTCGTATTCTGCCATAACGTCCGTGATTACTAAGGCATCTTCATGAGGCCGAGTTACCTTCACGAGATCCTCCATTGTAAAACTGATGGTCTCCACGTCAGGATTTCGAGGTCTTTTTCCCATTATAGCTGTTGTAGAGATTTGGGTAGCATATACCTCACGGGCTGAGCTGGTCTCGCCTCCTGATGCAAATCCGCCCGCGATAACGTTAACAATTCCCCTTTGAATAGGGATGGGATTATTCTGTGGGGGAGATCGAGAACCTCCTCATGGGCTTCTGCTTTGCTTTTTCGGGGTTTTTAGGGGATTTTCGACGAACTTTAACAGCTTACCCCTTTGAATAGGGGTTTCGATATATTGTTTTCAAAATCATTCAATTATTTATGTCATGCCCCCTAGTGCGGTGATATCGGCAATAGTAATTTATTTGGTGACCTATCATATTTTTTCTCGTCGGTGGCGGGTCGTCTAACCTGAGTTTCTCCATCTCTTGAAGCACTACATAGATGTTGTGCGTGAGTGGAGTGTACTTTTTCAAGTAGGTATTAACATCTATTTTATGGCCTTGGCGATTTCCTTGACGGAAGCTTCCATCTCGTGTCTCCTCTTTCTTCTGAGGTCGAGAGACAGATGGCTCCTCTCTGGCTGGGGTGACTTGCTTCCTAAGTTCTACTGGCGATTTTTCGTGCGATCTCTCCAGGTCGATATATTTTTTGACTCTGGTAGCGAGAACATCAATCCTTCGTACTGGCTTCATCATCATACTGTCCTTCAAGGCTTGGCTTTGTGCTCTTAATCCTCCCCAGAAGGTCCTTATGAGCTCGACATTAGTGGCATCTTTATTCAACTGCTGGAGTGTTAGGTGGTATCTAGTATAATAATTGGCCAAGATTTCGTCGGGACCTTGCTCAATTTTATCAAGAAAATCCATACTCTTGAGGCGTTGTCTTTGGCATATATACCCCTCTATGAACTTGGACCTTCAGCTCTTCTCATGAATCTATCGAGTTGTCGGGAAGGCCATAGAACCAGGTGGAGGCTTCTTCTTTGAGGGTAGTGGGGAAGAGAGCTGCGTAATGATCCGGCGTCGTCCCTATTCGTAAAAGGGAAGAGTTAAGGGCGTTGATATGACGAACAGGATCTCCTTCTCCGGTATAGTCGTCGATGTTCCTCGCAAAGACTTGTGGGGGAACTCGAGTGTCGAGGAGCCTCCTGGAAAAGGGGTGAGAAGTGTGGTCGTGAACTATAAGCATGTCGCTTGCCCCGCTTCTTTTATTTTCCAACAGCTCCTCCACTTGTCCTATGGTGAATAAGACAGGTTCTTTGGAAGGAGCGTTGACCGCGGGGGCCTTTGGAGCTTCCTTAGTTCCTGGGAGGTTTGCTTCGATGGTCTTCACGCTGGAGGGCACCTCGTCATTTTAGGAGACCTCGTGAGCTGGCTCCTTGGTGTTTGGGCCAGTTCCCGCCCGAGCCTGATTCCAGAAGGCTATGAATGATGTCATCACCTCTTGCGGGACAGCTGAGGGGATTGCCCTCATCTCCTCTTTGTTTGGTGGTGGCTCAGAATAAGGGAGGGATTCCTCACCATTGGCACCATTGCTTTGGAGATGAAGATCTTCCTCGTTTATTTGCTTAGAGGTGGTAGGATCTGTTTGGGATTTTGTCATCTCTTCCATCACGACTGTTACCTTTCTTGAGTTCTTGTTGGGGGCCATGACTTTTTGATCGCCTTCCCTCAGGCAGCGCCAAATGTTTAGGATCAAAGTGACGTGGCCTGGAGCTCCTGGTAGTGGACTTCGAGGTCTCGCTTTTGATTGACTCTTCTAGGTATCTTTGTCGACCTCACCGGGTACTTAGTTTCCTTTTGAGTATTTGATGGGCGAGAACCTGAAAAAGGGGTGGGGATATGCCCTTGATTCCACTCCGAAGCTTAAGTGAGTAATGGAATATGAGAGAATACTTTAAGAAGTATGTGATAGAATATCTTAAGTAATAAAAGTGTTCCCCTATTTATAGGGAGGGTTTACCGACTTTAAATGGCGGCTACCCTCTTGAGAGAGTTTCTGTCTGGAGTCGGCACAAGCCGTTGACAAGTAGTTCGCCACTTCACAATTCCTTAGCTAGGAAGGTTTTTCTCTGGTGGTCAAAGCAGGTCGCCACCTCACTATTCCTTTAGAGGAAGGTTTCTTCATGGCGGCTGGAGCAGGTCGCCACCTGTCCTTTCTTTAGGAGGAAGGGTTTCTTCACAAGGTCGGCATAAGCAGGTGACGAGTAGGTCACCACCTGTCTCTTTTTAAGAGAAAGGGCTTCCTCATAGTGCTAGGCTGCCGGCTCGACTCATACCTTAAGAGAGAGAGTTTTTGAGTGGCCTTGTCGTTGCCGTTCGGATGTTCATTTTGGTGGTCGACATCCTTTTTTTTTTTTATCGGTGTCGACCATTCGTATTTTCCTTCTCGTTATTGACGTAAGTATTCGTCAACCTTTCTTGAGGTATCTCGACTCAGACATTCTCGACTTCCTATTAGCTTGTCCCAACAATCGTAGCCCAACACTTATCTATTTCTTTTTTTATAGGCTGGCAATTCGTGCACTGAACGATGTGCTTATATGACACATAAATTTACGGGCTTGGGCTAATCATCTTCATGTCGTGTCAAAATAGGGTCGTGCCAAAATCGTGTCAAAATATCCAGTGTCGTGTTTGTATTTGATATCAGTAACACAGCCCGACACGATAGCTATAAAATACTTCCTATTAAAATAAATATATCTAAACCTAGCATGGCCTATTTTAACAACAGTACTTTATGAAGTTTGGATTGAACTATTTATATTGAGTAATCTTTACATTTTAGTTTAAAAAATTGTTATTATAAGTTTGATGTTCAAATTAGTGTAGGTTTTTCGTGCCATTTTTCATGTCATATCATAATTTTCTCATGTAATATTCGTAGCGGTCCGTGAGTGGATCGATCATCCAGAATACGACACGATCCATCACCGAATGCACGAATTGTCAGCACTACTTTTTTAAAGAAAGAAAGAAAAAAAAAGAGATAGAGAGTTTAATTTCTAAAAAAGAGTTTATATCAGTCAAGGAGACATACATGATATACATATCACAATCCCCTTTGCAAAAAAGAGAGAAAAAACCTGAGAAAAAAATATATATAATCATCAATTCAATTATATAAAAACCAAAAAAGAAGTGGAGATGAAATAATTAATAAGGGAAAATTTAAAATATATGTTTAGGGTTCATGATTTAGCAATGACACCGCGCATCATATCCTTGAACTCGGAGAAATCGACCCTACCGTCGTGGTTCTGATCCACCGACACGATCATCTGCTCCACCCGAGCCATCTCGTTCCCTTCGATGAGTCCCAGCTTCCCCAGAACCTCGTGCAGCTCCTTCGCCGATATGTACCCGTCTCCATTGACGTCGAACACCTTGAACGCCTCCGACAGGTCGTTCTCCTCGTCGGGACCCGCCACAGCGCTCGCCTCGTCGTCCTTGCACATCGCCTCGTCCAGCCACTTGTGGAACGCCACGAAGTCGTCGAAGAGGAGACCGGACTGGCCCGGCCTAATGTAGGAGGAGACGGTGGCTTCGAGATCGGAGTTGTCTGCGTCGAGGCCGAGGGTGGAGAGGGCGCGGCCGAGCTCGTCGACGGTGATGATGCCGTCGCCGTCCTTGTCGAAGAGGTCGAAGATGCGGCGGAGGCGGAGGGAGTTGAGGCTGGAGCACTTGAGGCTGAAGGAGGCGGATGATCGACAACTCAGCCCTCTGGTGAGGGCGGCGTCGCTTGAGGCGGCGGAAGACATTGAGGAAGTTAATTATTGTGATGAGACAGTCACCAGTGATGAGGAATGGGAGATAATGAAAATGAAACAAGGAGAAGGAAAGGGAAGGAACTAGGTCAGCCGCGTTTGCCGCCTCTTCTTTCTCTCGACCTAGGAGACTTTTTTTTTTTTTTAATAATAAGGAATTACAATTTAATTATCTTTAGACGACATCGTCCACAATATATTACGTATTTATTTATTTTTTCACAAAATAATACTATTTGAATAAGTAATATAAAATTAACAATCTGTTCATAATTAATTGCAAATCTAGCAATTTTTGATAATTCAATTACTGACACAATACAATATTTCTAATTATATTGATTGTTTTTTTTATAAAAATAACACTAACTAATTACAACAAAATTAACAAACTGTTCACAATTCATTGCAAATCTAGCACTTTCTAGGAATGCAATTAGCCGTACAACACAATATTTCTAATTAAATATTGAATTTTGTGTTGTGCCACGTGCATATATATATTTTTTTTGTTGTTAAGTTTAAGTAAGGTTTGTGTAGTTTTAGGATTTCTTCATCTTAAAACTCAATTAAAATAGGTGAATAGGTTGGTATGATTAAAAATTTATTAGAACGTGTGAACTGTTTAATTGTGCGGACTCTGCATGCTGAAATTGGACAAACACTTTAGTCGGATAAAATTTGAAGATTTAAAAATTTGGATTTAAATATTGTTATAGTTTATATAGTTTTTTTTTTCATCTAAAACTCTATTAGTTTAGCCTCTAAAGAGCTAAAATTATATAAAGAACTCTGGAAGAATGCTAAATTTTTAATTAATTAAGTATTAATTATTAAAAAGTTTGATAGTTATTCAAATAGATTAAAGAATCCGACTGAATAATTAAAGACGCGACTCTTTTTTTTTTTGGTGAAAAAAGACGCGACTCTAGGAGGGGTTGGGGCAACACAAAATTGTCATTAAATTTAACTGTATTTTTCGTTTGAAAATTCGCCTTTCCATGAATATATCTTTAACTTCTATTATCTGAAGGATGTCAACAGTGCAATAAAAAATTAAAGGGAAAAAAAAGAAAACTCTACCTAGGAGACTTCATCCGGCCAATGTCGTTGTTATTCTTCTTCCATTGCCAATTTCTTTGTGTTTCAAAAATTTTTTTTTCATATATCCAAACAAGGAAATTAAGGGAAATTTTGTATTTTCGATCAATTACGTGATACCATTTATTTTTAGAGGAGCGCTAGAACATCACTGTACATCATATTATTGGGATAAAAGTTAGTTTATCCTTATCCATAATATATGCTACACAATTTTCCATTTCACGAGTAAATAAAGTTGATATTGGGATATTTTAAAATTTAGATATCATCATAAATTGATTTGTGTAAATACTCAACCGTCAAATTTTTTTTTAAATATTCTAATCTATAAATATATTAATTTGAATGGTAAAAAATTAAGTGAGCGAATTGCATTTTGACACAACAACATAAAATATTAACTATGACTTTTAACACATTAATATTATTACATTAAATTGTTTTACATACCTGGTTAGAGTGTAAGGTTCTTTATATTAGAATGTATGATAATAGTAAAATTGTAAATTTATATTTTAGAAGCAAAGTAATGTTTTGCAAAAAATAAAAAATAAACCGAACTTTTCTTTACAAAAAAAAAAAAAAAAACAAATTCTACTTTACAAAACATAGTAAATTGCAAACTACTTTGATTTTTATAGTAAAAAGTGGTGAAAATTAAGTAGATAACATAACATAATGTATTTAACAAAATGTATGTTAATTTGTCTATCATGCGTCACATAAACACATAAACAGACGTGATGTGATTTTTATGTGTGTGATTTTCGTCACTTTTTAGTGAAAAAAAACATAGTTTTCACTTTGCTATATTTTTTAAAGTTAAATTTGTTACTTTATCAAGAAAAAAACTGTTTTATTTTTTTACAAAATATTCAAAGTTGAGATTGCTTCTTTGGTAATAAACCCTTTATTTTTCAAACTCAAATTTATATTGTTGTTTTATTAACTTGATTTTTTTTATTTGTCAAAAAAAATGTATTTGATGGACAGTTATATTACATTTCACCGATTAAAATATTAAATTTAGAAAGTAAATATATTTACCGATAAAATTATATTTCGTCGGTGAAATATATAAATCCTAAAAATATTGAGTTTTTTTTTTTCTAGTAGTTACATTTGTTAGATATATTTTTTCTCTCGAAAAGTTCAATTAATATGTGCGGTTTAGGAATGTTCGAGATCTCCTGCTCACAGTTTGGGAAAAAAAAAAATTCAACTATAGATAAAGAACAAATAGCTCATATGTTGACCCGTCAATGTAGCCTGATAGCAGCCAAGTATCAAATAATATATTATTATTTATAGTTATATATGAATTCAACTCGCACAATGCGCGAAGAGAACACCTTAGTTAAATATATATATATATATATATATATATATATATATATATATATATATATATAATAGTAATAATAATAGAGTAATTTTTTTTTGATAAAAAATAATAGAGTAATTTACAACCATCTTTTTGGTACACAAAATATTATTATATCATTGAATAAATTTGATTAATTTTATTATACGGAATATTATTATCATAATTATTTATCCATTCTTTTTTTTTTTTTTTGATCAGAAAACGCTTAATAAATATAAAAGCAACCGAGTTCTTACAACACCGGTAAATTGGGAGGAAAAGGACTCGACCAAGTACCTTGGATCCGATTAATTAAAGCAAACCTAGCTAAAACATGTCCCTGGCGAATAACACTCCTAGAAGCCTTAACTATTACAAGACAATTAAACCATGAAGACAATGTTTTAATATCAGTAATTAAACCAAAGAGTTCAGCCTTGTTTTGAGTTGCTCCATTCACTGCTTGCACAAGTTGCAAGGAATCCGTCTTCAAGGTCATGTTGTGAGATCTAAAAGGGAACCCTAGCAGCAGTGCAGTACGACAGGCAAGGCTCTCAGCCAAAAGAGGGGACGATCCATGCATTAAACTAGTTGAAACAAAAACTAAAACACCTGCAGAATTCAAAAGCAAAGATGCACCAGCAATAGTATCTGTTACTGAATCATAAGCACCATCAATGATCATTGTCCAAGAGTTCAGTAACAGCTGAGGTCTTGTAATCCTTATGGGTTGCTGGGTTGGTGATCTTCCTGTTAAACAATCAAAAGCACGAAGGTTATCAGTGTACATAATCCTTAGATTAGTCATGAAAATATCAACACTAGGTTCCTTAGATTGAAAAACTCTGAGGTTTCTTGTAAGCCAGATGTTCCAGATCACTAGACTCTTGATAGTAAGATTGTCATTGTTGATGTTGATATCTAAAAGCAGCCAATCCATAACAGAATGTATAAATGAGTAAACTGATTCAGTGACATTAAACAAACTGGCAAACCAGATCCTTTTTGCAAATTCACAATTCCACATTAAGTGATTCCAGGTTTCAGAATCTCTTCCACAAAGAGGGCAGATGGGGTCTATGCTGAATATACGTCGATGAAGATTTTCTCCAAGAGCCAAACCTTCAGAACATCCCTTCCAGATGAACATCTTAACTTTAGGAAGTAGCTTTGATTTCCAAAGTTTGTTCCAAAAGTTAAAATTGGCAATCATAGGGGATGTCGAGGTTGATCCAAATTTTAAGTTGTGCTCCACAGTAGAAATGAGTCGATAACCTGATTTGACCGTGTACTCTCCTGATGCATTAGGAGTCCAGCTCAATGTGTCCTTGATTGAGAAGATTGGAAGAGTGATATTTGAGATGAGGTTAACTAAAAAAGGGTGAATAGTGTCTTGTAGAAGGGGGATGTTCCACTCTGACTGCTGATGATGTAAGAAGGAGAATACCTTGGCATTATGATCTTGTGACTGATTAGACCAAGCTTGTAGTGAAGGTGTATTTGGTACCCAGGGGTCAGTCCAAAAGTTGATTGAATGACCATTACCAACCAACCATCTAATGCCTAATAGAAGAATAGGCCTGAGTTGAACCAATGTTCTCCAAGTAGAACTCTGATGTTGAGCAAAATTACAAGTGAAGAACGACTTTTGTGAAAGGTATTTCTTTCTTAAACAGTGAGCCCATAACGAATCAGAAGATGTTAATAAGCGCCACAATTGTTTAAGGAGGAGAGCTTTGTTTTGAATCCTAGTATCCTTAAAACCCAAGCCACCAATGGATTTGCTAAGAGTTAACTTATGCCAGGCTATCCATGGCAGACTTTTCCTATCTGGGTTTGAATTCCACCAAAAGTTTCTTAGGATAGTCTCAATTTTACTATGAAAATGATTAGGCAGTTTGATGCAAGACATAGTATAGATTGGAATTGAGGCAGCTGTTGACTTGATGGGCACCTCTTTACCAGCTGCATTAAGTAATTTTCCCATCCAGCCTTGAATTCTTGTTGAAATCCGATTAATTAAGGAGTTCTCAATCATATGCTTCTGATTAATCCAGTTAACAGGTAAACCTAGATAAAGATCACTATCCTTCATCTCTTTAACCCCCAGTGATGTCAACCAAGTGTTTTTGATTTGAGTGGATGTGTTTGGACTAAAGGAGATGCTAGATTTTTGGAAATTAACCTGCTGGCCTGATTCTGATTCATACTGATGAAGCAGATTTTGCAGAGACTGAAAGTAACTTAATTTGGCCTCTAGGAAAATGAAACTATCATCTGCAAACAACAAGTGAGTTATAGGTGGGCAAGATGAACCAGGTTTGATACCACGAATAGAACCTGACTGTTGTGCCAAAGTAATATTTCTTGAGAGAATATCAGCACAGAGAATAAAGAGGAAAGGTGATAAAGGATCACCTTGTCTTAAACCCCTGGAAGGAGTGATTGATGGGGAAGGAGAACCATTTATCAGAACTGAAAGTGTGGTAGATGTAATACATTCCATGATCCAAGTGATGAACTGGCTCGGGAAGTTCATTTTGATAAGAGTGGCCCTAAGGAAAGGCCACTCAATTCTATCAAAGGCTTTTGTCATATCTAGCTTTAAGGCCATCAGTCCTATGTTCCCCCTTCTTCTTTTCCTAAGAACATGTAAAATCTCTTGTGCTAGAAGTGTATTATCCGAGATTATTCTTCCTTGAACAAAGGCACTTTGATATGGGGTAATGAGTTGTGGTAAGACTTTTTTCAGACGTTTGGATAAGACCTTAGATATAATTTTGTAAGCTGTGGTGCAAAGACTTATAGGTCTCCAGTAATGAATTGTCTGAGGTTGTGTGATCTTTGGAATAAGAACTATGAAAGTCTTATTAATGTCCCTTAACAATTTGCCAGTTTGGAAAAATGAATGGATAGCAGACAGAGTATCCGAAGAGATTATATTCCATTGTTGCTGATAAAAAGCAGGTGGGAAACCATCAGGCCCAGGTGATTTTTCTGGTTTTAAATCCATAAGGGCACTGATTATTTCTTCATTTTGAACTGGGTCCCCTAAACAAGTTAGGTCAGAACTTGTAATAGATAGCTGCTGGAGGAGGGTATAAGAATCTGGAGGTGGCTGAGCTGTGTAAACAGAGGTAAAATGATTGACCACATGAGTAGAGATATCCTGATGATTGGTCACCCAATCTCCACAGTCTTTTTGCAACCATGAAAGCTTATTGATTTGTCTCCGAGCAATTGTTTTGGCATGAAAGAATTTAGTGTTTCTATCTCCTTGAATGAGCCATTGTTCCCTTGATTTTTGGCACCACAAAAGCTCCTCTTGTTTATAAAGCAAGTGAAGTTGATTTTCCAAATCTGATTCTTCAATGGAATTGAGAGAGGAGGATGACTGACTGATTTTAAGGGAATGAAGAGTTTTGCAAATATTTGTTTGAATATTTCCAAAAATCTCTTTATTCCACCTTTTAAGATCAGAACTGAGTGTGGAGAGTTTCTGGTGCAGAACAGCTTGAGGAAGTCCATGCTTAAGCTGACTCCATGAAGAAATAATTGTTTGTCTAAAGCTTTCATGATTCATCCACATATTTTCAAAACGAAAGGGTCTTCTACCACTATCACCTAGGTTACGAGGTTCAATGTCAAGCATGATAGGACAGTGGTCAGAACCTAATCTAGCAAGATTGAAGAGAGTAGCATTTGGAAATAGTTGAAGCCATTCTGTGTTGATGAGTGCTCGATCTAATCGCTCAAGAATGAGATCAGGAGGGTCTCTTCTATTAGACCAGGTAAAGGATGGACCTTGTGCCCCCAAGTCCATAAGATTCAAAGTATTTGACCTTGTATGCATAAGGATCAGACGATCAACAGATAATTGGTTCCCACCAAGTTTTTCTGATTGCTCCCAAATGTCATTGAAGTCACCTATAAGTAGCCAGGGTGAACTTGGAGAAGGTTGAAGAGATTGGATGGAGGACCAAAAGGCATGACGATGGGAAGACTTGCTAGGAGCATAAACAAAGCTTGCTAACCAAGGAACTGATGTGGGGCTATTCCTAATGTGTGTATGAATGTAATTTTCCTGAATACTTATTGACTGAACTTGAAAGATATGTTTCCAAGCCAGAATAAGTCCGCCACTTTTTTCCACTGAAGGGAAAGTAACTGACTGATCAAAGCCTAAGTTTGCAAGTATCCCTTGGATTCTAGTAATGCTGCTTTTAATCTCAGACAAGAAGACTAGTTGAGGATTCCATTGAGAAATTAGATGCCTCAAGTGTTGAATTGTCAAGGCTCGACCCGTGCCTTGACAATTCCATGCCATAATGATCATAATGAGAGCGGATAATACCCAAAGGGTATATCCGCAAAAGATTTATCATTTGCAATATCAACATAATACTGTGTGTAAAATGTTTTATGCCAATTGATAAGTTGGGCGGGACCACAGCTAGCTTAGTAGTTAAAATTTTGGTATCGATTTAGTTGTTAACGGTATATAACTCACGAACCGTCGGTGAGTTCCTGACTTTCAGTTTCTTCAAATTTCCCGGCGGCTTCACCGAGCTCTCTAGTCTAGGAAGGACTGAACTGAGGTGGTACTTCTCTTTCTTTAATTCTTTCTATATTTGTTCCGTTTCTTCAACACTACTCCACTTTCTGGGTTCTCGCTTCTTGATCTTGTCCCTTCTCTGCCAAGATTTCTTAATCTCCGCTACTGTTCACTGTTAGATTTCGTTTTTTGTTTCGTCATTTCTCGTTACCGTATTCTCATGGCAATCTTCTAGATGATTTTAGGGTTTCTGGGCCTGGATTTATATCGCAGGTCTTTTTTCTATTGCGTGCATTTGTAATTTTAGTTTCCGTTAGAATTAGGGTTTCTTCTTCACTTGGGGGGCGCCTTTCGGAAATTGCTGTCCTGAATCAATTCCCCCCTCTCAATTGCATTTTCCTGCATTATGTAAATTACTAAATTGCTAGAATTAGGGGTTTCCTCTTCAATTGGGTGCCCTTCCAAAATTGCTGACTAGAATCGATGTCCACAGTTAATATATTTCATGAAAGTATTGTTCATATTCAAGCAAACGCATTGAACTAGTACAAGAGCATTCGAACCTTTGACCGAGACGTAGCGGGTTGATTTTTCAGAAAATTAGTGATCTCATATGTTGATGGAAGTGTATAACATTTCGTAGTTTGATTCCTGTTGCTTATATTGGTGATTTTGTGCTTTTTCCACAGCTATTGTTTATGTAGACTAGTTCAATGGATTCTGGAAGTATGCTGAATGTGTCGGATAAATGTGAACTACTGCGAGAGCATTAGAACCCTTATCTGGGATTTAGTGGGTTGATTTTTCGGCAAATTAGTGATCTTGTGTGTTAATGGAAGTTTATAACATTTCGTAGTTTGATTCATGTTGCTTACATTGGTGATTTTGTGCTTTTCAACAGTTATTGTTTATCTCGACAAGTTCCATGGATTCTGGAACTACGCTAAATGTGTCGGAGAAATGTGAAGTTATCTGCAATGGAGAAGTTAATCTGGGTTATTTAAGTAGTGTGGATTCTAATGGGAAGTTACTCAAGGCAACATCTGAGATGGAGAATACAGCATTTCTTCTTCCAGTCACTCCCGATATGCCCGGAGAGAAAAAAGTTCGAGACTCCCAGTTTGCTCTCGACTCTAATACCAAACTGCACAAAAAATCATCTTGCCTTGAATATAGTGATGCCATATTCCACACTCCGATTGCCGAAATAGTTGACCCTTCTTCCAATATCCATGTTAAGAAGGAGGATCCCGATGAATGCAGAACAATTGCAGCTCGCAGCCTAGATTTCGGTTCTGAAACCCAAGTTCAACAAGGAAACGACACTGTTGTATCTGATGATGAAATGGTTGAATCTGTATACGAGAATCTGCTAAACGTGATCTTGTCAAACGAGATAGAGGATGCTCCTTCCGACGATAATGGCTGCAAGACACCCACTTCACGGCTCATGGGTATTGCTGAAACTTGTCCGGGTGCTCCAATGAAGGCTGCAATGAAGAAGACAAGGAAGATTAACAGAGACTCAAGTTTATGCAGAAAGCTTGAGTTTTGAGAATTAGCAGGCATATGAGTTTGAGAGGTCTGATTCTTACTTAGATGCATTTAACCATTTGTAGAATCTTTCAATTCTGGCAACAGACCGGGTGTTTTCCGGATTGATAATTCATTGTTGTTGGGGCTTTACTTTGTTCTGTTGTAGATCTTCATAGACTGCTAGATTCTGAGTATATCTGAAGCATGGATTTTGTTAAATATATTGGCTTTAGTTCATTGGACTCTGTAGAATAATGGTGTACTTGTTAAAGTTTGGCCATTCGTTCAAATTATTAGCTCACTTTTTAATTTTCCAAATTTCTAGCTCATTCATTTGTGTGAATAAATTACTAGCGTTGTCTAAGTATTCCCTCAAGTGTGAATGGAATTGATCATGTAACTGGATGAAATTAAGGAAAAACGGTTCTAAAACAAAGGAATTTTTTTATTCACGGACATTCACAAGTATTCATTTAACAAAAAGTACAAAATATTACAAAGTTCCATAAGCATCAATGCAACAACCTAATCTAAGAAGCATTAACATGATAAACATTCCCAAAAATAGCCGATAATAACTTCTCATTTTAAATAAATTTTAAATTTTTTTTTTAAAAAAATCGGATCGGATTTTGAATCGGCAATGTGATAGGTTTAGGGTTCGAAATCCGAATAGATTCAACCCAGTTCATTTTTTTTAGAAAAGGGGTCCAGCAAAATTTTTATTTTTTAAAGTACAGTTTTTTTTTTAATTTTAAACCGGGAAACTAACATCGGTTTACTCAAGCCAACATCATTTTCACTCCAAAAACCGAATTTATTGTGCATTTTGATCTTTTATTTATTAAAATCGAACCACTACTGTGACGGGTTAAAAATATGACATACATGCCGTTCCGGTTTAACTACAAGTTCAATTCTACCCAGTTCTAAGCTAGCAAGTTATTTAAAAAAAAACATTAATAATGTGATAATCAACCACAATTGTAGAGGCTTTGCCAATTAAGTCAAAAGCCTTCCAAAAGCTAGCACACGACATTCTTTAGTAAAAGGCGAAAGAATAGTTGGCTTTGTGAAGCGCAGCTGCTTGATCGTTTTAGCTACATTGATTTTAGTTTTTATAAGAACATCTGGAGCGTCAGGTTTGTTTCTGTGGGACCTTCATTCAACTCTTTGATATCCACATTTTTTATGGCTCCACCCAAATTAACTGCAACTAAGATTGGGCCGATAGGAGTTCGTAGCCCATATAAAACTTGCTGTTGAGTTGAGCTTAGATACTCTTTAAAGCCCATTAAATAAAAGAAGTCGATTATAAAATGGTGTGACAATTTGTAACAGATACATTGTGTTGGTCCAAAAAAAGTTATACACATTGAGATCCATACAATCTCTTCTAAAATTTGATACGAATAACATCTAACTGTTTCTCTCCGATCTATTAGTTATAAACTGGATTGAATTTTTGCTATAATTTTTAAGGAAATGTTATTCTTTCACCGATTAAGCCACTTGATATATATAAGAGTTTTTTTTTCCCCAAAATAGTATAAGATACTTCAGTTTATGTTTATTGTGATGAATCATTATGTAATATGTCTATGAATGATTAATACTAATTACATATATGTCTTAATTAACTATTTCATAAGTCCGAACTTGTGGGTGAATGTATTAATACACTCTTATACTACACATATTAACATCCTCCCGGTCACCTCGGCCTTGACCTCATTCGGATCGAGATTTTTTTTTTGTTTTTTCAACCATAGCCATCTCGGCCGACCTCATTCGGGTCTAAACAACATAATAGGTTATATCGGCAGATCTCAATTGGGTCTTAACAACATAATGGATTTCAAACTCTATTTTAATATAGGATGTAATATTTTTTCCATTCAAAACGTTGTCATCAGGAATAGAACTCACGTGCTCTGATATCATATATTAATAATAATGCGTGCATCTTAACCTATTGCCTTATTGATGTGGGAGATCTTGAAGTGTCGGATTTTGGCGTGTACATTATTTCATGCAGAAACGACGATCTGAGTAAGACTCATAGTAAACTATGGGATTTGACGGTTTATATCCAAATTCCTTCGTTTAAAGGGTCAAATTTGCAGTTTTATATTTCTTTCGGTCTTTTTTGTAATTTGTCAATTTTGTTAGGGAATTTTTATTAATTTCGTATTTTGTCTAGGATTATGGTTTTTCTTTTCAGTATTTAAGACATTGTTAGCCGAATTTTACAGAAGTTGAATTATTGATGAAAAAAACTGAGGTTTTCCTCAACCGTGCATAAATTCTTCGATATTTTTTTAAATCAACGAATTTTTACGTCTCTATCCATCAAATTATCAGCATTTCCCTTTAATTAATGAGTTTTTTATCCCATAGTATATCTCATTACGCTGCATAAAAAATAAATACTCGACTAAATAAAACGTGTAGAAAAAGTGACGGCCGAATAGCAATGCAGCAAGCAACGACACTATGGAGGAATATGATAGTTGACATGAATAAATGTTTTATGTTTTTTAGGTTCTTATATAATAATTTAATAATTACTCTGTAGATATTATAAACAAAAGCACATTCATTAGGTATGACTTAGTCATCCTTAATAACAAAAATAAATAATTGTAATTTTTATTGTTAATAAAAAATGAGAAGTTCTTGTGGTTGAGGACCGTTATGGTAGAGGAAGAAGATCCCCTGGCTGTCCGCTTCTTGCGGATAATTTATTTATTATTTATTACCTCGATAAATCATTTGATTATACGTCGTTGCCAAAAAGGCAAAAACAAACTCATCCATTACCTGGTTTGATGAATAAATATTACTTACCTGAAATGATACGTTACTTATTTTGTGCAATCTAGGATCTACTAATATGCCGTCATTTTATTTTAAATTTAACTAAAAGAATATATGTCTTCTTCATTAATTCACGACAATCATATATAACAAATTATCAGATAATTTATTTATGGGTTAAGAACACAATAGGAGCCTGAATGTTTGCCCATGTTGCCAAAAAGGGTCTGAATTGAAAAATAATATTATTAAGGGCCTGAATTTTGAGTTATGTTTATATGAGAGGTCTCCGTCTATTTTTTCTGTTAAAAGTGACGGAAAGTGGTCACATGCTTGGCATGTGACCGAAAATAAACTGAAAACCCGAAAATGCCCTCCGACCAAAGTGTGCCCCTCACATGTTTGACCTAAAAAGACGAAAATACCCTTTAAGCCACCACGGCTCCGGCGACCACAACCACCACCCCGACTCCGGCAACCACCACCCGGCTCCGGCGACCACCACCCCGACTCCGGCAACCGCCAAAAAAGCTCCGATCGGAGCTTTTTTAGCGGTCGCCGGAGTCGGGGTGGCGGTCGCCAGAGCCGTGGTGGCCTTAAGGGCATAATTAGTGTGCAGGGGTATTTTAGACATTTTACATTTCATTAATTAAACTGATAAATTATATAACAATTGCAAAAGGGTAATTCTGTCATTTCACGTGGTTCCGTTACATTTAACAGAAAATTTGGACGGAAACCCGAAAAAACACAAACATGAAAATTCAGACACTTAATAATACCATTTTTCAATTCAGACCCCTTTTGGCAACATGGGCAAACATTCAGACCCCTATTGTGTTCTTAACCCTTTATTTATTTTTTATCATAAAAATTAAAAATATAAAAGAGGACTAGTAGAACAAGTTATAATATTTTAATTATTTTCTTTCATGGATTGAATACAAAATTGCTAGTTAAATTTTATATTAATGTGGAATTTGTTTTATGAACTTTTATATTGTATATAAAAAGTTAGTCTATGTTTACATTAATCTCGAATGGAAATTATTTTAAAAAATTACTAAATCATAAAGTTTTATTAAAATACTGCATGAATGGAAATTAATTTGAAAAATTACTAAACCATAAATTTTTATTAAAATAATACATGATATCCTATTTTCTATAAAATCAAACTTTCATTTAAAAATATACAAAAAAGTAAATGATATTACAAATTATCCGACGGGAATTTATTAAAAAAAATAGAAAATATAAATTTTGAATTTTATTTTTAAATTTTGGGTTATGGATTTAAGTTGTAATTTCTTTTTGAATATATATATATATATATATACTAGAAAAGAGGCACGCGCGTTGCACGTGCTGCGATTCCAGCGAGCATATTGAAGATAATATTTTTTTTTATTAAGGACTGAATAACCATATAAAATGACATGAATTTACCTTACATGAAAAATAAATTCTAGCACTTACAAAAAAGCTTGGAGCAACCTTTTCATTAATTTATCTTAAGTTAACCTTAGATCCAAATAGTCCAGCCTACTCCAAATTATCTTTTCATCAAGTGATGAACCATATGCTTAGTATGTAATACAGAAAATTAAATTGCAGCAACGCCACTTAAATCAAGAGAACATTGATATGTCCTAAAAAGAAAATTATTGCAATAACCTTTTGCGTTGAGTTTTTGGCTCATGATCAAGTTTTTTTAATTTAGAGCTTCATAAGTCATAACTACCTGCAAAACACCTCATTCAAACGATCTGTAAATTTTCAGCTTATCATTTCCATTCTAAATGGGTTTGCACCATCTTAAACTTCCAAACTATCGTAATTTTATAAAGAAAATATGAGGATTTAAACCTAAGAACCCCCATGAGATTATGTTCATGGAAGTCGAATGAATGTTGTTACTGTTTCACTGGAGTATAGTGTTATAGCTGCTCCATTTACTCCAACGACCCACCAATCAGCAAAAAATAAATTGCATTAAACAATCAATCAGACAAGGTCCATAGAGAATGAAATATTAACGAAGTAGCATAAAATAAGAAGGCATGCTCGTGTATGTGCCAATTTTCAATTTTATTATAGCGAAGTAAGCATTAGACTGAAACATTGGAAACAATTTCTTTCCCAAAAAAAAAAAAACTGATTCGGTTAAAACCGTCAGGAACATATAATTAACAAGAAGGCGTTTAGCTTCTTCTATCTCTCTCTAGTAGAGTATGTTTTTGGCATTAGCTCCTTGAACGTTTTCAACCTAATAACATGCATAAAGGACAGAGATTATATCTAACAGAATATATAGAAGCAAACCACACACCAAAAGATTATCCATGTATTTTATAGTTGAACCCATAACAACGATCAAAACTTTGTACGTGAAGGTTTGTGCAGGTGTATGAACGAGGGTCTTGGCTTTCTTAATAAGAATTAGTAGGTACATAACATTAAAAATTGATAAAAGAGTGCATTGACTAAAACTTAAGATCTTGGAATAACAATAAAATTTCTTTATAAAAGAAAGCAGAACTTACAATACTTGTACTTGGCTGAGTTAAGATCAGTAAAAAAAATAAGAAAAATTGATGATGGATTAGTCCACTCACTGAAGCAGGTGTTGTATCTCCACTCAATATACCCTTAAGTCTTGCCTCCATTTCCTTACCCCAAATCTTAGGGATTGAAATCGATCAGAATCAGATGTTGTTTCTGAATCTGCATAGTTTTGGTTGTTACTTGATTTGGAACAGGGCTTGCAGTTCTTGTATGATCCTCAAGCCTTCAATGCCATGTGTTTGATCTGTCAAATACAAAAATTTACATCTTAGAGCTTGTGGATCTTCAATTAGTGACATAAATGTTTGCTCAATTTGAATTAGTTAAACCCTAAAGAACATATGCGTCACTAAAAGCACAAATTAGTTCATGAGCAATTAACCAAGAATCTGAATAAACCCGAAACCTGGGTCATAAGTCATAACACTAATGATTTACCTGAGAAGTGAAGGTTTTGATGGCTTGCTTCGTTCTAGGGGTATCTGAAGCATCATCTTCCTGAGGGTGTAGAGATCCATCTATGAGCTGCCATGGTTGCTGCATCTTTGAACATGCTATGCAAGTCAACATATTTCCAGTTCTGAATATGCGCCACCACCATTCACACTTTTGGAGTTGGATACGATAAAACCGAGAAACATAGATTTAGGGAAAAGAAAACCTTTACATACTGACACATACATACCCGTGCTAATGTGATGAGCATTTTCAGGGACACCGACGCCCAAACGCTCCATATAATGAACCTTTCTGTGGTCGGAGTCAGCACCACCGCCGCCGCCAGATCAAAGAATGCAAATTCGTGCTTTATTTGAGTAATAGATTCATATCTAGCGTCAAAGATATAAACAACTATATACCATTTGATTCATTAAGCCCTTCTATAGTGCACTAATCTGGAATAATAAAAAGTAAAAGGGGGAGCATGACTTCAGGGACATTCAAATGCAACCTCATAGATAGGTTCTTCAATTCACGTAATCGTATCGACTCAAAGACCACATCTTTACCCCCCCTAAATTACAGCAATTCAGTTCCAAGCAGTTTTTTTTTTTTTTTTTATCAATTTACTAAAAATGAAGAAATCAACATCTGCAAGCTCACGTTTTCTGTGTAAATAGATTCTAAGGACCGAAGTAAATCCTTGTTAGATTGACCCTGCTAAACCCTAATCTGGCCACCGCCATTAAAGCAACATCTTGAATTAAGCATCTTGTTAAAATAAACTCTTAATTTTTATTATGCACAACATGAAGATGTGATGTTACCTGATGAGGATTTTAGCCCTCACGCTAGTTGGCTAATATTCACCCTTTTTTTCATCTTTCTCTTTATCTCGACAGAATCGTTGATCTAATTAACCAAAAGTCCATAACTAATAGTAATTAAGTTAGTAATGAATAGAATACACATATTTATGTCTCTTAGCAAGAGGTATTGATCGTTATTGCTTGATCATTCTCCCTCAAGTTGTTTAGTTCCAAGAAATAGAAATAAGTAATCATTTTTTTTTGTATCCTTTCTTGGAATAATTTCCGCAGATAAATTTGAATATATGAGATCTATAATAATATAAATTTATCTGTAATGCCAATAGAAAAGTCTAATTCATTACCAAACTCTCTAGACTCTTGAAATTCCTCATTGAAAACGGTAATCTCTGCAGCTGCTTGCAAATTTTTTTTTCTTCCCCATTGAATGTCTGTATCTATCATTAGAAAATCTTAGAGATGCAAAGACAAAGCCATGAATCACGAGCAAATTTTGCATTCTCAAAGATTTTAGCTTTTGCAAACTCCCGTGGGAACTGTAAGTGCATTTCCACTAATGTATAGATGAGTTAGAGACTTGAGGTAACCAATGGAATTACACAAACCTCGTAATGAAGAAAAACCCAGATGCTCGTGCTGGACGAAGAATCTGAGGGTTTCTGTGTGGAATCGGAACCACCATAACTGAGAGATCCTCTTCCATGGCATCGTATGAGGAGGTGGAGACGAATTGAAGGTTGTAATAGACGAATTGAACAACTGAAAGGGTAACGGATGCTTACCGAACGTCTATTGTTGAACCTTTGGCTTCCGAATCGAGCCCTTGAGAAATTGACATGGAGGCGAGGCCGTGAAGAATTGCACTTGTTGGAGACCCTAAATTGAATAGTGCTTGTGAGGTTTGAAGGTGATGGAAGAAAGAAGCAACGTTTGGATAGAAAAGCGCGGCAATTTGTGAGGACAATTAATTGTGAGGACATGTTCAAATTTTCAGTTTTTTATTTTAATAATAGATATATATATATATCATTAAAAATAGACCTTGGAGAGTTCACATGTTTGCTATCAACTTCGTCGTGTAACATACGAAATCAGAAATTTTGTCCAGTTGCCAATTATTAATGAGAAATGCTAGGTCATGTGAACAATAACATGTGATTACCATGCAAAGGAGACTAATTTTTTTTTAAAAGTATGCCATTCAATTAGTAATCGAGCATCAAGAGTAGAACATCGTTACAAACAACCAAGCTAAAGAACTAACTACAAAGTCTTAACAATATCAAGGATTACAACCGAAACTAAACTGGACAATCGGGTCTTCAAAATGTCGTAGGTTATTGAAAGTAGGGGTGGCAATTCGTGCTATCGTTCGTACTAACGTGCGTGTCAATGATCGTGTCGTGTTAAACTTACTGAACACGAACGGTAAGCTTATCGTGCCACGTTTTACAAACACGAACACGACACAAATATTTTCGTGTGTGTTCGTGTCGTGCTATCGTGTTTTGTAAGGATATATAGTTTTACATCTCTAAACGAGATCTTTAAGCAAAAAATCAAAATAATAAACTTTAAATATAAAAAACTAAGATTAGTATGTCAATATTCATAAGTTAATAATATAGAGTATACAAACACTAAAAATTAAATCACTAATTGGAGTTTTTAAAAGTAATAAATAAGATTTGTTTAAAAGATACTTAAGAATTAGTCTTAGTAGCACAACTTTTTCGTGCTATCGTGCGTGTCGTTTTATGATACTCAAACACATCACGGCACGTAAGTTATATCGTGTTAATCGTGTTCGTGCTATTGTGTTATCATTCTACTATATGCTAGAACGAACACGTTTTTTTCCGCGCGTGTTCGTGTCGTGCTATCGTGTCGTGTCACAAATTGCCAGCCCTAATTGAAAGCATTAAGCTGAGACAAATCAGTACAAGAAGGAGATGCCAAAGGTCTAAACAATAGAACTTAATCTGTCTTGTTTGTATTTCTGCGGAATACGCTGTTGATAGGAGGAGTCTTGTTCTGCATGTTAAAGTCTCGAGCAAAAAGAAAATAAGGAAAATCAGGCATGTCCTACAAGAGTGTGTCAATAGGATTATTCGGCCACATAAAACTACAACTTCACGAACGATGAGGAGAAAATCGGTAGGAGAAGCTAGCAACACAGAAGCGAACTTGTACCAATGTCCAATCATGTGTAACCACAATAGAGAGGCGGAGTAGGTAAGGGTCCTTCGTTGGTAAAAATGACCCAAGGACAGTGAATCAATACGCCTCGGCCGGTGGAACATTCTAAAAGGACTAGCACACCTTGGAGATGCCGAAAGGGGCCCTAACTTCTCAAAGAGAAGAGTTTTACACTGCATATACATGGAAGAACCCAAATCAAGTACGATATAGACACAAGGGGTGTGGTAGCATAAAAGTCCAAAAGACCAGTGAACTAGGGGAGTAGCTATTCCTATTTGGTGATGTAGATGGTTAGGTGTGTTCGGAAGCCAGAGTGGTACAACAGGAACTAAATTAACGTGTCGGGATATGATGTGAGTTAAAATTTTGAGTTTGAATCTATGAAAACATCCATCCACAAAGTATCGGTCAAGATCTTCTAACCAGCATATAAGGATTAGCAAGTAATCCGGCAAGCAGCACAAGTGGTTAGGAAAATCATCTACTGAATACTGTCCTAGAGGGGACAAAACCCAAACAGTGTCCAATACTAAGGGATGTTGAGGTTGAAGAGACTTACTCGAGCATTGAAAGACCAATATGATTTTGCTAACCGTACTGTGGAGTGGACGGGCACGCTCCAAGCTGGCCCTGAGCCGTCGGCGACGACGAAAAGTGTCAGTGACCGTGGTGGAAGTTTGTGAAGCTTGGGTGACCCTAAAGACGGAGTTCATCGGCAATGTCAAAGGAGAGTGCAGCTGCTCCTCAAAGCGGTATCCCGACGACAGTTTGGAAATCGACATAGGTTGGGTTGAGTTCCTTAAGTGGTGGGTGAAGTGGCGACGGGGCCACCGGAAAGTCCTAGTGTCGCCAAATCTGACACGAGGACGATGACGGTCTACTGTAGACCTGCTAGCCCTAAAGATAAATTTATTTATCAGGGGAGGATATCTGGTGTGATAGTGCCTTTGGATGAGCCGGATGGGGCGAAAGGGACGTTGGAAGCCCTGGGTGGCTGCAGATCTGTCTCGAGCACAAGTATGGACATCCCTAGGCCGAACGACTCCAAATATAAAAGGTACGGCTGGAGGAGGTGGGATCTGTTTAGGGCGTCGACGAATAGAGGAAACATGGGGGAAGCCTGGTGGCGGGATGCCCTGTGGTGGGAAAGGCTGATCACGGTGGACATGGGCGATCGACAACGTCGACAAGATGTGGAACCCCGACGGTGGGCAAGGTGGTCCTCGGTGAACAAGATGAATCTTTAAGGCGGTACCGAAGGGAACCTCAGTAGGCTACGTTGATGGAGAGTTCGAAGGAAAATCAGTTCGCTCCGTCGATGGGGCGACCGGTGGATGCCCAAAGCAGACAAATGCTGACTGATTGAAGAAAAAAACAGCCCGCGGAGGCCGCGTCGAGTCGAGCTGTGGTGCGGCAGACCCAGAGAAGGGGTCTGGCGGCCTTCGATGAAACGTGTTATACAAAGTATGTGGATGGCTGAGGGACGACGACGGAGCTCCATACCGGACGAAGCCTAATGGCGGGTGTGACTAGGGGTGTGAACGAGTCGAGTATTTAGTAAGCTCGACTGGACTCTTTTTTTGGCAAGCTTGAACTCGAGCTCTAACTCGAGCTCGAACTTGGCCGAGCCTGATTTTTTCAAGCTCGAGCTCGACTCGGTGACATACTCGACGAGTTCGAGCTCGGCTCGACTCGGCTCGCCAAGTCCAAAATTTTGTATTTACATATATCGAGCTCAAGCTCGAGCTCGAACTCGATAGATTTTTAAGCTCGAACAACATATGTTCAACAAAAAAAAATCCAACATGCATTCAAAATAACACATTCACAAAGGTTCACAGTAATAAACAATTCTTTGTTCTAATGTCAAAATAAACTTAGTCTAAAGTGGAGTAAAACCACCAAAAACATGTGTTGCATTTCATCCACTTCCAAAAGTCAGTAGCCATCAAGCTCCCAATACCATTATAAAAAATACCTGAAAAACAAGTTAGCTAAATGAAAATCAAGAACATCCTGTTATACACCTCAACAGATAGCTACTTCTTATAAGCCTAATATGAACTCATCAAGGCCTTGGTGGAACTTTGAAGGACCTGCAGTTTCGGTTCTTACTCCTTACACTTCACTTTTATATGCACTTGAAAAGGATGGAAGGGACTTATGTTCAATATTTTTTCCTTATACATATTATTAAGAAACACGATTGATTCATGATAGATATTTGTAAAAATAAGTTATGTTCTAGCATTTACATATATAGTTATGAAGATCTAAGAGGATTTTTGAACTAATACTTAAGACACACATAAAGCAATACAAGCTTGCTGTATATGCTTAAGTTTAACCCGATAGTTGTACCCATATTGGATTTAAAGCTAGCAAGTGTTGAATATTTGACATGCAAGTCATTCCCTGGGAAAATAACACTGCATAAATAGACTATTTCGACAAATATTAATGAGAAAAATCATGTTTAGCCACTAAAGTTTGCACCAGATAGGCCCTACATTAAGCGTAATAATGCATGATAATGCACTTGTTTGCTCAAATTAAGCACTAGGAGAAGCAGCTTATGCTCAAGCTAATGTAACCCAACTCCCTCCTAATAATATCAATTTCCATCTAGGTTCACATTTAGGGCAATAGAAAAATATAACAAAAAAAAAAGTGCAAAAAATATAATGCTTGTGAAGTATGATAAAAGACCCCTATTTTTTTAAATAGTTTTAATGATCCTCTATATTTGGTGGTGCAGTTGGTTTTGTTCCACCATATATTTTATGTTTTAAAATATGGTTAATTTGGCTCACTCCACTAATTTCCGTTTATTTTTTCTGCTAAATGCGACATAGCTAGGGGTGTAAACGAGTCAAACTACTCGTGAGCTACTCGAGATCGGCTCTGTCAATATTCGAATTCGACTCGCTAATATTCGAGCCGAGTCGAGCTCGAGTCGATATTTTTCTGAAGTCGAGTCGAGTACGAGTTCAATGGTACTCGACTCGACAGGCTCGCGAGCCTAATCGAGCTTTTTTGTTTCGCCTATTCGAGTCGAGTTCGAGTTCGAACTCGAGTTTATTCGAGCTTTACATAATATTATATATATGTATATTCAATTCAAGTCGAGTCGAGTTCGAACTCGAGTTTATTCGATCTTTACATAATATTATATATATGCATATTCAATTCAAGTCGAGTTCGAGTTCGAGCTCGAGTCAAAAGACTAATCGAGTCGAGTTCGAGCTCAAACTAATGTGCATCGTTTATGATTTAATTGAATTTTAAACTTATCGAGCCGAGCTCGAACTCGTCGAGTATCGAATCGAGTCGAGTTCGAGCTTGAAAAATATAAGCTCGACCGAGTTCGAACTCGAGTAAAATGAGTCGAGTCGAGTCGAGCTTGCCAGATACTCGGGTCGACTCGGCTCGTTTACACCCCTAGACATAGCACTGAAGTAATGCTGATACGGTAATGAATGTTTTAGTTATTTTGAAAATTTTAAAATTATTTTTATAAAAAATAGACATTTGTCTAATTTATTTTATAAGTTTTAGCATTTTTTTATTATATACTATTACTTAACTGTATTTATATTAAATGTTTCATCAATTTTTAACATGGTGCTGATTTGGCACATAATGTGTCAATCGCATAACTATTTAATTAAAAAAAATTAAGTAAACACTAGTTGATTATTAAAAAATACATTCCTAAAACATATATAATAGACTATCTGATGTGGGCGAAGTCTCGGATTTTGGCGTGCGAGTACACTTTTTCATGCGAAAACGGTAATCTGAGCAAGACCCATAGTAAACTATGAGGTTTGACGGTTTTAGGCCAAATTCCTTCGTTTAGAGGGTCAAATCCGCAGTTTTATGTTTCTTTCGGTCTTTTTTATAATTTGTCAATTTTGTTTGAGATTTTTTGTTAATTTCGAATTTTGTCTAGGGTTAAGGTTTTTCTTTTCAGTATTTAAGGCATTGTCAGCTGAATTTTACAAAAGATTATTGATATATGAAAAAAAAAAAAAATTGAGGTTTTCCTCTACTCTGCGTCAATTTTTCGGGTATTCTTAGAATCAACGAATTCTTGCGCCTCTGTCCAACAAATTCTCGGCATTCCCCTTTCGAATCAATGAGTCTTTGTCCCATCTATCCCCATCACGCTGCATCAGATTGGTATCAGAGCCGAAGATCCTGCACGATGTCGTTCCTTGATTGGCTAGCACCAGATCGTACCAGGACCGCGACTGTTCTTGATACTCCAATTTATGATGAGTATGCCGATGATGATGACGTCACAGCGATGAACGACCATCACTCCACCTTCCATGATCCTGGATTTATCATTTTCCCGACCGCCAGGAGCGACTTCGAAGGCCTCTTGACCTCCGATTTCGGGTACAAGCCACAAAGGAAATCAACCCCAACATCGGCACCAAGACCACACTCGAACACCGCTTCACGTGAAATTTTTTATGATTTTTTGGCTGAGTGTGTTCTTCTTCCTGCTTCCTATTACTGGCCTTCGTTGCGCAAGATTCGAGGGCGAATCTTCTCTTCCCCGGAGAGAATGTGGGCGAAGTCTCGGATTTGGGCGTGCGAGAACACTTTTTCATGCGGAAACGGCAATCTGAGCAAGACCGATAGTATACTATGGGGTTTGACGGTTTTAGGCCAAATTCCTTCGTTTTGAGGTCAAATCCGCAGTTTTATGTTTCTTTCGGTCTTTTTTATAATTTGTCAGTTTTGTTTGGGAATTTTTGTTAATTTCGAATTTTGTCTAGGGTTAAGGTTTTTCTTTTCAGTATTTAAGGCATTGTCAGCTGAATTTTACAAAAGATTATTGATATATGAAAAAAAAAAATTGAGGTTTTCTCTACTCTGCGTCAATTTTTCGGGTATTCTTAGAATCAACGAATTCTTGCGCCTCTATCCAACAAATTCTCGGCATTCCCCTTTCGAATCAACGAGTCTTTGTTCCATCTATCCCCATCATGCTGCATCAGATTGGTATCAGAGCCGAAGATCCTGCACGATGTCGTTCCTTGATTGGCTAGCACCAGATCGTACCTGGACCGCGACTGTTCTTGATACTCCAATTTATGATGAGTACGCCGATGATGATGACGTCACAGCGATGATCGATCATCACTCCACCTTCCATGATCCTGGATTATCCTTTTTCCGACCGCCAGGAGCGACTTCGAAGGCCTCTTGACCTCCGATTTCGGGTACAAGCCACAAGGGAAATCAACCCCAACATCGGCACCAAGACCACACTCGAACACCGCTTCACGTGAAATTTTTTATGATTTTGTGGCTGAGTGTGTTCTTCTTCCTGCTTCCTATTACTGGTCTTCGTTGCGCAAGATTCGAGGGCGAATCTTCTCTTCCCCGGAGAGAATGATGTGGGCGAAGTCTCGGATTTGGGTGTGCGAGTACACTTTTTCATGCGGAAACGGCAATCTGAGCAAGACCCATAGTATATTATGGGGTTTAACGGTTTTAGGCCACATTCCTTCGTTTAGAGGGTCAAATCCGCAGTTTTATGTTTCTTTCGGTCTTTTTTATAATTTGTCAGTTTTGTTTGGGAATTTTTGTTAATTTCGAATTTTGTCTAGGGTTAAGGTTTTTCTTTTCAGTATTTAAGGCATTGTAATATGAATTTTACAAAAGATTATTGATATATGGGAAAAAAAATTGAGGTTTCCCTCTACTATGCGTCAATTTTTCGGGTATTCTTAGAATCAACGAATTCTTGCGTCTCTATCCAACAAATTCTCGGCATTCCCCTTTCGAATCAACGAGTCTTTGTCCTATCTATCCCATCACGCTGCATCACTATCTGATGACACAAAAATACTTAAGACACGAATCGATTACATTACGTATACATAGTGGACAATTAGAACCGATAATGGAGTGATCAATATAGTTTTATGTATGAAATAGATAAAAAAAAATTATGTTTTTTTTATTATTATGATGGATATGTACCAATTCACATGCCCTCCACGATGAAAATGCGTAGTCATATGTCTTCCAAGATGACATATGCCTGCAAGATGGTCATAACCCGACGACCCTCGACCCACACTAACAACACTGATTCGAAGATAATCTCCAGAGGTGTACAGCCTCGAGGAGACATTTGCTACAAGCGTTAGCCCGAGGAGCGTAACGCTCTGGTACACGTACATTACAGGTGTACGACCTCCCACCTTAAAGTCTAAAACGACTAACTTTAGGGCGACATCTGGAAAATACTCGACGCCCATTATGTGGCATTACATGAACTCACCAGTATTGTCCTAATGACAAGAACATTAGGTACTATAACCTTCACAGTCGCCGCCTCGGACCATTCGCCAACCTCATCTGCTGTCCTCACTCTTGAAAAACGTACAGGATGGACAGATAACATATAACATCAGTAGTCTGCATGTCAAACTACTCCCTAATCCTCATAGTCAATATGAGAAAATCTAATGATGAGATTTGGTCATTATAAGATTTACTACAGGGATACGGCAACGATCCGAACCCCCTATAAATACCACTCTCCCCACTGGAAACAAATATAATACCTGCCGGTCGTTATAATACACCACACTACTCTTTGAACTCTCTTTACTTACATGCATACACACATTTGTAATATCTCATCAATAACTGGTAACTAAATTGACCGTCGGAGAAGAATTACTGCCCCCGCCCCGGTTTATCCCCTCTTGCATGTATGCACCGCCAGCCAGAGTTTGGAAACACGACGGAAACCTCCCGGCAAACCCATGTTCAATCATATTAGAATATATACATTTGACAATATAATTTCTAAATTTTAAATTGTCAAATTATATTTATTTATGGATGATAGATTATATAGCATATATGTGTGATTAATTTTGATCAATTTCGGTAAAATTTTGTCAATATATGATGTAAATTTATCTAAGATTTTGATTATAAGGTGAAGTTATGGATTAAATTAGTGCAAGATATAAATCATGAAGTCCAAAAGTGACAGAAAAGAAGTACACAGTGTAGTGTTGGTGGGAAGAATAAACTATTAGAGAAAATAGAGAAAATTACCAAAATAAGCATATTTTAATACAAAAATACATAATTAAGCACCGAAAATTAAAAATAACATAAATAAGCATACCCTCGAATGCCATTCAAGGGTTTGACCAAAATATCGGTCAAACCCTCAAATGAGATTCAAGGGTTTGACCAGTCAAACCCTAATTTATTTTCTTTTCTTTCTCTCAGTCTCGCATCTCTGTTACCTCCCCCCACCCCCGTCTCTGTTACCCTCCCTATGTGCGAACCAGCAGCTCCCCCACCCCCGACGAACTGCCGCCAGCTATTCCTCCGCCCCGTCGACGAACCGCCGCCATCCATTCATCTGCCCGTCCGAAGCTCCACCGAAGTCTGCCCGAAGCTCCATAACCTAAACCCGCCCGAAGCTCCAACCCTTTAAACCAGAAGCTCTACCGCCTGGCCGTTGCTCCACTCGTCGCCGGAGGTAGCCAATTTCAGACACAGCAGATCGTGGGTCACTCGCCGGAGTAGCTGCTCCAAATCCAAAACCCTAATTTCTGAATTTGGGGCAATTACCCAATTTGAGGTAAATTGATGCTATTTTCTTTAATTATGAACATTTTTAGTGTTTAATTATTGATTGGTTTGCATAATTGCGATGAAATGTGCATTATTTAGATGCTTATTAGTTTATAGATTTGACCATGGTGGCCTTGATTATCTATTATATATTTTGCGTGTAGTGTTGAATAATGTTTTTTCTTTTTTGTATTTGAAGGAACAAGATTCTATGGTGTATTTTAAATATTAAGATCAATTTAAATGTTGGATTTTAAGTAGTTTTTTATTAATGCCGAAATTTATTTAAAAAAAATATTCATATTAAGTCAAACGCTTTGGTCAAACCCTTGAATCTCATTCAAGGGTTTGACTGGAGTCTTCAGTCAAACCCTCGAATATTCGAGGGTTTGACTGAAGACTCCAGTCAAACCCTTGAATGGGATTCGAGGGTTTGCTCAGATTTGACAATTTTAACTACGCGTGCTTATTTTTGTATTTACCAATAAAAATATGCTTAGTTTGCAAAACAATTCGAGAAAATAGGAGCGAATAGTGTTTGGAAACAAAATAAAAAATGGGAGTTTAACATTAATTGAAAAACAAAACCGTTACTTTAATAGATGTCAAGTTAGTCTCCTTCGCATGGTAATTGCATTCAATCGTTCGTATGGCCTAGCATTTCTCTTAAGATAATAAATATATAAGAATTCAAAGGGCTCAATCAACAAAAATAACACACTACCAATAATAAATAAATTAAAGAGACAATTAATTAACACTAAAAAGAAAAAAAAAAAAAATCTTGAACTTGGGTTGTAGAGGCTTTGCCAATGATGTCAAAGCCTTCCAAAAATAGGCATATGCTACATAGTGCAGCTGAGGACACAGTATTCTTTAGTAAAATGAGAAAGAATAGTTCGGTTTGTGCTTACTGTGCAGCTGCGTGATTTTTCAGTGAATCCTCAACTATCTTTCCACTAGTCATTGTGGGACAGTTTAGTGCAATATATAACACTCATTGTCTTCTTCATATATTGGGCCTCGACCTAGATGTTAAAACTGCAGTCATTTGACTTTTTTTTTTTTCCGAAGTAACACTCATCAACTAGCGCCATTCTGATGGAACCCTTGCGAAGTAATTCATCGAATTTGTTATAGTAGGCCGGTAGAAGATTAGTGGCTTAATTGAATTCATTAACTGATAACATGTATAATATTTTATCGAAATAAAATCTTACGCAATACACATATTAATTATTAATGATAATGATAAGTTTTGTTTTGGTCTTATTTTTTTGATCAGTTTGATTTAGAGTTAAATTTGTAAATGTTAGATAATAACAGAAAAATAATCAAATCTCAATTGTTACAAATATTTCGATACGTTTGATCTAATATGTTTATATAAGTTTTATCATAATTACAACCGACGTTAGTTTAGTCAAACCTGTTTCAATTTGCTCTTAAGTAAAGTTTAATATTAATTAAATGAAAATTACTGTTTTGTACCCATGTAATATGATATAGAGTGATTCAAACAAGTCACTATTTAATCAATAGTTCAGGGCTCGAAAAATGAATATTATGTATTACCTTAGGGTTTGATTCATAATAAGAGTCTTATAATGTAAATATATTTATAGTCAGCAATTTAACTTTTACGAACTATCTAAGTGTGGGTAGAGATTTGCTTAGAGCACTTCCAATGGTGAGTTCCTAGTTCCTCCACCTCACCCGTCACGTCACTGCCAACTCATCGAAGTAGGAACATCTACAATAAATGCTACAGTAAAATAGGAACTCTCTTCAGTGCTGGAGACCTTGTTCCACTTCCAAATTGGGACTCACATAATTCTATACTCACAATATAACTTTGTGTACAAAAAACTCCTAAATATTTATAAATACAAATTTTTTTGTATTTAAATAATTATATAAAAAGTAAGAACATAATATATAAATAAGCACGTAATTTTGTTAAATATCATTGTAATAATTTAAAAATTATTGTGTATATATATATATACATATTTGAGACAACATAGAATTAACACATGCATATTAAAATCAAATAGATGTTAGACCAAATTTTTTAAGCATTATATATAAATTAAATATTCATATTTTTAATACGAACATGAATAAACCAATGAATGATATTCAAGTGTTAGACTGAATTAATTAAAATAAACTTCGAAAAAAATATGTACAAAATCATAAAAATGTAATTAATTGTTTAACGAAATTTCACATTTTTTATGAACTCGTCAAAGTTTCAATATTAGATCAAATTTTGGGTTCCAACTTTGACCGACGTGTGTTGTTAATTATTCCAAAATTTGAAATTCGGCGTCGTTAGGTTAGTTCAATTATTTACGTATTATACATTTAAAAGTAATTACAATTCTTTTGGTAATTAAAAATTGTATAAAAATAAATATAATATATAAATGAGCACATAAGTCTATAAAAATAATGACAGCAATAATTTAAAAATTACATTACAAAAAAATATATAAAGAATACATTAAAGTTGCCAATTAAAATAAAAATTAACTTATATATATATATATGAGACTACATAGAATTGTCACACACGTTACTAAATTGCCAAAGATGTTCGACCAAATCGTTTTGAATCTTTTTTTGCCAGTTTGATATGATAATTCACCATGGAAGAATCAAATATAACTTTAGAAGGGTTGAATCTTTTCAATAATTATACGCTACTTTACTATAGTAATATTACTAATAGGTGCAGTCTTTACTCAGCTGGCATGATGATTGATAAATATAATTATTGATATAATAATAGTGATTAATTAAATTAATTGAATCAATATTATTTCATCATATCGGTGTATATCTGTTATTCATCGATTGACATGTCTTGATTCATCGTCGTTAGCAGAATCACGTTTATGTACATTAATTAGATACATATTAGTAAATTGGTTTGGCAAAAAAAATAGTAAATCGGTTAAAAGTGAAGCCCTCGTGTGTTTTTACTAATGATTTTAATATACATAAAACAAAAATATAATGTATATCAGTCTAAAAATATTATTTTATATAATGTATCATAATAAAAAATGTATTTCTTTTATAGAATAATAATATAATAAGTAGATTATATATTAAATATTTATGCATTAAAATAATATAATACTTTTTAATAAAAAAAAAATTTATTCAACATTTAATAATATGGAATTCTTCACTATTTTTCAAAATTTAGAATTGACGTTTGTGTTACATGGTAAAATATAAACAAACCGAGTTTGAAATCTCTGAGTCTGATTCAAAGATAAAAAGTAGTAATTTTGGTTCGTGTAATTGTTTAACTTATTTAATATTAAAAATGATTTATTACGGTTCGTGTCATTGTTCGACTTAGGGTAGCAGAATTATATATACATAAATATATAATATAATAAAGATTAAAAGCAAAACAATTGAATAAAATAATATTAAAAAGTAGGAACCGACATGAATAGTAATATGTGAGTTCCTACTAGTGGGAACTGTCCCACTTCACTATTCACTTGATAATGGCAAAACGGTAATATTAGTAATCCTAGTCACGCCTAGTGGCGCCTAGTCAGCGTCTAGTGGCAAATTTAGGAACTAGGAACTCCCATTTTGGAAGTAGGAAATTCCATTGGAATGCAAAGTTTCTATTTAATCAATTACAAGTAGGAACCAACAGTAATTGAAATTTTTTTTTGGCCAAAACAGAAATTGAAATTAGAAACTCTTTACAATAACAAATTTACAACACGGAACTAGAAACTACCTTGGAAGTGCTCTTAGGGTTAAAGTAAACATACTATAACGTCAAATTCATTGACATTTTTCTTCAAACATCTATCTCAAAGTATTGCGTACCAACAAGCAGAATATATAAGTAGTTATGATAAAAGACAAACATGTACGTATATATATATGCAGAACGTTTTCTAAACTCTCACGTGTGATTTTTTCTATTTACCCGTCCGTACGGACGTCCCTATATGTCTGTACCAGTGCCATCGCCGCCGCCGTGTCCATCTCCGGCTGTTTAGCGAGTTGATGATCCGAACATCTGGTCCAGGAGAATGACCAGAGCCATCGCCTCCGCCTTGTCCATCTCTGGCTGCACCACCAGCCTGAACACATCGCTCCCTACCGCCTCCTTCCGCTTTATCTCCGCCACCTGCTGCCGGCTCTGGTCATAGATTACGCAGCAACGCTGCGCATACGAACCCTCGATCTCGTACACAACGTTTCTGCCGCCGCCGCCGGGTTGGCCGCGGCTGACCTGCACTAGGCACTTCGATTGGCGAGGCTTCCTGGCCGTAAACCGAGGGCTGACGGCCGTCTCGCCGTTGAAGACCTGCCAGTTGTCGCCGAGGCTGAGCCGCTTGCGGCGGACGGTGAGGAGCGGTTTTCCGGCGGCGTCCATGAGGAGGATCTCGGCCTTGTTGCCGGAGACGTAGTTGTCGACCCTGAAGACGAGATTGCCCTTGTTGTCGAACACGGTGAAGCCTGTGCAGTTGAGGAGCAACGACTTCTTCCAGATGGTCAGCACCTCCTCCTCCTTCCGGAACGACGGCGGTGTCTTCACGGTGAGGGTGGGAGCAGCGGCGGCGGAGTTGGGGTGGACTTTTGTCGTTGATACCATGCGGTTCATCATCATCAAATAATAATCAACAGTTTAGAGAGGGAGAGGGAGAGTTAGAGAGAGAAAGGTGTTTGCTGTTAATTTAGAGAGTTGGTTCGTTCAAGTTGCTAATTACTGGGTTTCATTGGGTTTATATATAGGGGATTTGAGAGTGGTCAAATTTTCATTATTAATAATTAATTAATTATTAAAAAGTAAATGGCGTCTAATTATTATTATAATTAAAAGCTGGAATTTATAGGGTAAACATGCCAACGTTAGAAATTAAAGTGGATGATATTGTAGTGCGGCCGACGATATATACAGAAGATAACATTTTTTTTTTATTGTAAAACAGAAGATAACATCACCACTATGATATATTATATTATATATAACTTATCGGTATAGTTAAATTGGAGAAAATGAATTATCCTAACCGACTCATAATGCACTGATAAATAATAACTGAATATGCAAATATTCATCGAGAACTATTTAATATAGTGTTTTTACTTAATTCAGCACGTCACCGATAAGAGGGGTTTGCCTTTGCCACCCCCGGCCTCTTCACGTGGAACTCTTCCGCCGTACCTGCGCCATTTATCTCACGTGGTAGATATTGCGTATCAAAAAAAAAAATTATATATATATATATAGGCGTTCATTGGAATTTGGAGCTATGCATCGCCCAATAAAGCTCAAAGATAATTTATAACTTATAAGTTTTACTTATTCATTTAACCTTTTTTTTAATTTTTATAATAATGCATTATATTATATATATATATATATATATATATTATATATCTATTATTAAAATAAAAAACTGAAAATTTGAACATGTCCTCACAATTAATTGTCCTCACAAATTGCCGCGCTTTTCTATCCAAACGTTGCTTCTTTCTTCCATCACCTTCAAACCTCACAAGCACTATTCAATTTAGGGTCTCCAACAAGTGCAATTCTTCACGGCCTCGCCTCCATGTCAATTTCTCAAGGGCTCGATTCGGAAGCCAAAGGTTCAACAATAGACGTTCGGTAAGCATCCGTTACCCTTTCAGTTGTTCAATTCGTCTATTACAACCTTCAATTCGTCTCCACCTCCTCATACGATGCCATGGAAGAGGATCTCTCAGTTATGGTGGTTCCGATTCCACACAGAAACCCTCAGATTCTTCGTCCAGCACGAGCATCTGGGTTTTTCTTCATTACGAGGTTTGTGTAATTCCATTGGTTGCCTCAAGTCTCTAACTCATCTATACATTAGTGGAAATGCACTTACAGTTCCCACGGGAGTTTGCAAAAGCTAAAATCTTTGAGAATGCAAAATTTGCTCATGATTCATGGCTTTGTCTTTGCATCTCTAAGATTTTCTAATGATAGATACAGACATTCACTGGGGAAGAAAAAAAATTTGCAAGCAGCTGCAGAGATTACCGTTTTCAATGAGGAATTTCAAGAGTCTAGAGCGTTTGGTAATGAATTAGACTTTTCTATTGGCATTACAGATAAATTTATATTATTATAGATCTCATATATTCAAATTTATCTGCGGAAATTATTCCAAGAAAGGATACAAAAAAAAAATGATTACTTATTTCTATTTCTTGGAACTAAACAACTTGAGGGAGAATGATCAAGCAATAACGATCAATACCTCTTGCTAAGAGACATAAATATGTGTATTCTATTCATTACTAACTTAATTACTATTAGTTATGGACTTTTGGTTAATTAGATCAACGATTCTGTCGAGAAAAAGAGAAAGATGAAAAAAAGGGTGAATATTAGCCAACTAGCGTGAGGGCTAAAATCCTCATCAGGTAACATCACATCTTCATGTTGTGCATAATAAAAATTAAGTGTTTATATTAACAAGATGCTTAATTCAAGATGTTGCTTTAATGGCGGTGGCCAGATTAGGGTTTAGCAGGGTCAATCTAACAAGGATTTACTTCGGTCCTTAGAATCTATTTACACAGAAAACGTGAGCTTGCAGATGTTGATTTCTTCATTTTCAGTAAATTGATAAAAAAAAAAAAAAAAAAAAAAAAAAAAACTGCTTGGAACTGAATTGCTGTAATTTAGGGGGGTAAAGATGTGGTCTTTG
This sequence comes from Clarkia xantiana subsp. parviflora, assembly GCA_036873135.1. Taxonomy (NCBI): domain Eukaryota; kingdom Viridiplantae; phylum Streptophyta; class Magnoliopsida; order Myrtales; family Onagraceae; genus Clarkia; species Clarkia xantiana. Next base: position 24,881,270 of record JAPTYO010000009.1, on the reverse strand, counting down.
AGTCGATACGATTACGTGAATTGAAGAACCTATCTATGAGGTTGCATTTGAATGTCCCTGAAGTCATGCTCCCCCTTTTACTTTTTATTATTCCAGATTAGGGCACTATAGAAGGGCTTAATGAATCAAATGGTATATAGTTGTTTATATCTTTGACGTTAGATATGAATCTATTACTCAAATAAAGCACGAATTTGCATTCTTTGATCTGGCGGCGGCGGTGGTGCTGACTCCGACCACAGAAAGGTTCATTATATGGAGCGTTTGGGCGTCGGTGTCCCTGAAACTGCTCATCACATTAGCACGGGTATGTATGTGTCAGTATGTAAAGGTTTTCTTTTCCCTAAATCTATGTTTCTCGGTTTTATCGTATCCAACTCCAAAAGTGTGAATGGTGGTGGCGCATATTCAGAACTGGAAATATGTTGACTTGCATAGCATGTTCAAAGATGCAGCAACCATGGCAGCTCATAGATGGATCTCTACACCCTCAGGAAGATGATGCTTCAGATACCCCTAGAACGAAGCAAGCCATCAAAACCTTCACTTCTCAGGTAAATCATTAGTGTTATGACTTATGACCCAGGTTTCGGGTTTATTCAGATTCTTGGTTAATTGCTCATGAACTAATTTGTGCTTTTAGTGACGCATATGTTCTTTAGGGTTTAACTGATTCAAATTGAGCAAACATTTATGTCACTAATTGAAGATCCACAAGCTCTAAGATGTAAATTTTTGTATTTGACAGATCAAACACATGGCTTTGAAGGCTTGAGGATCATACAAGAACTGCAAGCCCTGTTCCAAATCAAGTAACAACCAAAACTATGCAGATTCAGAAACAACATCTGATTCTGATCGATTTCAATCCCTAAGATTTGGGGTAAGGAAATGGAGGCAAGACTTAAGGGTATATTGAGTGGAGATACAACACCTGCTTCAGTGAGTGGACTAATCCATCATCAATTTTTCTTATTTTTTTTACTGATCTTAACTCAGCCAGGTAACATCACATCTTCATGTTGTGCATAATAAAAATTAAGTGTTTATATTAACAAGATGCTTAATTCAAGATGTTGCTTTAATGGCAGTGGCCAGATTAGGGTTTAGCAGGGTCAATCTAACAAGGATTTACTTCGGTCCTTAGAATCTATTTACACAGAAAACGTGAGCTTGCAGATGTTGATTTCTTCATTTTCAGTAAATTGATAAAAAAAAAAAAACTGCTTGGAACTGAATTGCTGTAATTTAGGGGGGGGGGGGTAAAGATGTGGTCTTTGAGTCGATACGATTACGTGAATTGAAGAACCTATCTATGAGGTTGCATTTGAATGTCCCTGAAGTCATGCTCCCCCTTTTACTTTTTATTATTCCAGATTAGGGCACTATAGAAGGGCTTAATGAATCAAATGGTATATAGTTGTTTATATCTTTGACGTTAGATATGAATCTATTACTCAAATAAAGCACGAATTTGCATTCTTTGATCTGGCGGCGGCGGTGGTGCTGACTCCGACCACAGAAAGGTTCATTATATGGAGCGTTTGGGCGTCGGTGTCCCTGAAACTGCTCATCACATTAGCACGGGTATGTATGTGTCAGTATGTAAAGGTTTTCTTTTCCCTAAATCTATGTTTCTCGGTTTTATCGTATCCAACTCCAAAAGTGTGAATGGTGGTGGCGCATATTCAGAACTGGAAATATGTTGACTTGCATAGCATGTTCAAAGATGCAGCAACCATGGCAGCTCATAGATGGATCTCTACACCCTCAGGAAGATGATGCTTCAGATACCCCTAGAACGAAGCAAGCCATCAAAACCTTCACTTCTCAGGTAAATCATTAGTGTTATGACTTATGACCCAGGTTTCGGGTTTATTCAGATTCTTGGTTAATTGCTCATGAACTAATTTGTGCTTTTAGTGACGCATATGTTCTTTAGGGTTTAACTGATTCAAATTGAGCAAACATTTATGTCACTAATTGAAGATCCACAAGCTCTAAGATGTAAATTTTTGTATTTGACAGATCAAACACATGGCTTTGAAGGCTTGAGGATCATACAAGAACTGCAAGCCCTGTTCCAAATCAAGTAACAACCAAAACTATGCAGATTCAGAAACAACATCTGATTCTGATCGATTTCAATCCCTAAGATTTGGGGTAAGGAAATGGAGGCAAGACTTAAGGGTATATTGAGTGGAGATACAACACCTGCTTCAGTGAGTGGACTAATCCATCATCAATTTTTCTTATTTTTTTTACTGATCTTAACTCAGCCAAGTACAAGTATTGTAAGTTCTGCTTTCTTTTATAAAGAAATTTTATTGTTATTCCAAGATCTTAAGTTTTAGTCAATGCACTCTTTTATCAATTTTTAATGTTATGTACCTACTAATTCTTATTAAGAAAGCCAAGACCCTCGTTCATACACCTGCACAAACCTTCACGTACAAAGTTTTGATCGTTGTTATGGGTTCAACTATAAAATATATGGATAATCTTTTGGTGTGTGGTTTGCTTCTATATATTCTGTTAGATATAATCTCTGTCCTTTATGCATGTTATTAGGTTGAAAACGTTCAAGGAGCTAATGCCAAAAACATACTCTACTAGAGAGAGATAGAAGAAGCTAAACGCCTTCTTGTTAATTATATGTTCCTGGCGGTTTTAACCGAATCAGTTTTTTTTTTTTTGGGAAAGAAATTGTTTCCAATGTTTCAGTCTAATGCTTACTTCGCTATAATAAAATTGAAAATTGGCACATACACGAGCATGCCTTCTTATTTTGTGCTACTTCGTTAATATTTCATTGTTTATGGACCTTGTCTGATTGATTGTTTAATGCAATTTATTTTTTGCTGATTGGTGGGTCGTTGGAGTAAATGGAGCAGCTATAACACTATACTCCAGTGAAACAGTAACAACATTCATTCGACTTCCATGAACATAATCTCATGGGGGGTTCTTAGGTTTAAATCCTCATATTTTCTTTATAAAATTACGATAGTTTGGAAGTTTAAGATGGTGCAAACCCATTTAGAATGGAAATGATAAGCTGAAAATTTACAGATCGTTTGAATGAGGTGTTTTGCAGGTAGTTATGACTTATGAAGCTCTAAATTAAAAAAACTTGATCATGAGCCAAAAACTCAACGCAAAAGGTTATTGCAATTGTAAACACCTGATTTTGGACAGGGTCGGAAAATATTGTGACGCGTGGAACCGAGTCGGGAAGAATCGAGCGATTAGAAAAACAAAAAAAAGTAGTATAATCTTATTAGTATAGTTAAGAAAAACAAAAAAATATTTTGTTATTGATATATATATATATATATATATATATATATATATATATATATATATATTTAAATAAAAAAAAGAACATGGCCATTTTGTGGCCACGTCTCCACCATATCCATTCATCTTCCCTAGATGAATCAATCACACAGCACCTCCCATACTTCATGATATTGAAAAATCTGATTTTTTTTCTCTATATAAACAAGCCATGTCGAAGGCTTAAAGGGGGGGCCTGATGAGTAAAAAAAAGAAGATACTACTGAGAGGTCTCACTGAGAGTTGGTAAAACTTTGAGTGTATGAGTGGTAGGTTTAAGTAATTAGCTAGTTGCTCGATACTTCGTGGTTCGGTTCCACGCGTCACGGCATTTTACCCGGAAACAACCCAATGTGAGTATTGCTTAATCAAAAGTTGTATTTACATTTCAAGCATAAATAAAGTGCAAGTTAGTTAAAGATCCATCGCTTTCAATGTAGCGTTTATTTATTTTCCGTTATTTTATTTCGCACTATATATATATATATACATATTACGTATTTCTATTATCTACAAGTTTTATATATATCTGTTTTACTTATTTGTCATTTATATTATATATAAGTTTTATATATATTATATTACTTATTGTCATTTACTTATATGTTTATACATTATTAAGTCTTATATTTGTTTATTTCACTTATTTGTCATTTATATTACCTTTAAGTTTTATATATGTACATATTGCATATTTCTAATTTTCTATAAGTTTTATATGTGTTTATATTACTTATATATCTCAGAACTCTGTTAAGTGTTAAAAAATTAGTACAGAGAAGTTCATGGTCATTTTAACATGTTTCCAAAATTATTTTCAGTTCAGCCATGAACTTTTCGATAATTGAAAATTGGCCATGAATTTCTTGATGATTGCAACTCGGCCATGAACTTTTTGGTACTTGCAGTTCAACCCTCAAAATGGATATTTTAGTGAAAAATTAAACAAGACTGGATAAGCCAAAGTACCGAAAGGGCGGATTTCTAGCTTGCGAGCTTTTAATACGTAATCAAACCCCCGAACCCGAACCTCTGAACGCAGACCATTCCAAAGCCCTAGGATGCTAGTATCATGTACCCTAGGCAAATTTAGGATTCCGATTAGCCTTTAATTAATCGGTGGCGACTCTTTCTATTTTCCCCGGTTTGGTCGATATTTCCATATTTGACCGACCCCGCCGTTCGCCGATCCAAAACTCACTATTTTCAAAACCCGTTCATTTCCGAGAGCGGTTGGCCGGATCCGACGTGCGACAGCAATAATTTTCTTTTTCGGACATATCAATGTTCTCTTGATGTAAGTGGCGTTGCTGCAATTTAATTTTCTGTATTACATACTAAGCATATGGTTCATCACTTGATGAAAAGATAATTTGGAGTAGGCTGGACTATTTGGATCTAAGGTTAACTTAAGATAAATTAATGAAAAGGTTGCTCCAAGCTTTTTTGTAAGTGCTAGAATTTATTTTTCATGTAAGGTAAATTCATGTCATTTTATATGGTTATTCAGTCCTTAATAAAAAAAATATTATCTTCTATATGCTCGCTGGAATCGCAGCACGTGCAACGCGCGTGCCTCTTTTCTAGTATATATATATATATAAACATAAACGATGCGAGTTCACGGGGTCCAATAAGTCTAAATCCGGATCCTCACCGTGAGGATGTAAACTTATACACGACCATATCGATGGATGCGGGTTCTCTTGGCAAAATTGGGAGAGACCAGGCGGGTTTATGGTGCATCTGCCCCTTTAACATTCCTGCAGCCTTAACCGAGAGGTTAGTAGTTTAAACATCAATAACATCTTGAGAATTGAAAAATATTTATAAATTGAACCTTACAAATCGATCTGATTTAAGTTTGAATTATTTTAGATGTGAAGCAATTATGTGCGTATGAGTCTTTCGATCTATCATCTTGTTTTCTAAAGCTAATTAAGTACACTCTAATAATTAGGAATTTCATCTTGTTTTCTAAAGCTAATTAAGTACACTCTAATAATTAGGGATTTAGTAGGAAAATAATTAAAGTACGAGCGACTGATGAAAATGGTAACTGAAAATATGAGAGTGGAACATCCCCATCAATTAAGTCAACTAGGATTGAAAAGGCTTTGATACATTGCCGATATCAGGGTTCCGATTTGTTCCGAACAAGAGACAGTGGTATGTTGTAAATAATGTGAACTTTTAGGTCAAATTTTTAACAAGACTAAATCGGAACAAATCGAATTTTCATAGTCGGAATGTTTATCTTTTCTCGATTATTTAGCCCTAATTAATTTTGTATGATGATATTCAAATGAAATGAATAATGACTCAAAAATAGAGTGTTACGTGAACAATGCCAATAAGTTTTGCTTTAGAATATCTAAATAGTGGTCATGCATCATCCTCCTAGCTAGACCACACACAAGTTTCTTATTTATTTAAGAGCATTGATACATATTCCAAAGCACTTTCATGGAATGTTCCGAAAAAATAAACAGACAAGGTAATTATTGTGAATAATAATTTAACTTACATACTCGAAACCATGTAATATTGTTTAGCGATTTAGCACTTCATCATTTAACCAGAGGTTAGGGTTTCAAATCCCGCTGATGATACATGTAACCAAAGACATTTATGATCAGCACATTACCCCTTACGGGCTGACTCTGGTGCGAGTGATGATTATTTTATGTATAAAGTAAACATGCTACGAATGTTGTCCTTCTAATATTGGAGGTTTTATCATTTCTATTAGATAGTAATCATCTGCTGATAGAGTTTTGGAAAGAAAAAAGAGGTACTTAAAGTTGCAAAAAAAAATTGTGATTCATTTTTTTTTGTATAAAATCATACTGTATATTAGTTTATAATACGTTATACATTTTAACAATAAAAGAAAACTATGACGTTTTATACTACTAGTTATTAACGCGTGCGTTGCACGCGTATCAATCGTCTAAATTTCAAAATACATAATTTATCTTCAGTTTTCTAATATTTTAATATGTAGTTAATACATGACCAAGTTTAGGGTTGCGAGAAATGAATATCGAAAATAACGACACAAAGTAATTCAAAACAAGAAAAATAGAAGAGGATAATTAAGTCAAAAAATTAACTATTGTTTTAAATTACGATACTAATTTATTGTTATCACTAATAATGAGTTGGATCGAGCATGACGTGAGTTATTAACGACAAAGTTGTATCTAATATATCAACTTGATGAGTGAAGAATGTAAGCCCGTAATTAGCCACTTAGAGTCATCGGTGGAGCAGTTTGACCTATACAAACGTAACTATACACTTTTCATCCAATTTTATATCATAATACCAACAAAAATTGATTTAACGCTAAAGGAAAAAAAAATTGGCCAACGGGACGCTAAAGGAAATTTCAATTCATTAAAATCTAAAGTTTATACTTGATATGTCAATTACTTATTTAACTACTAATTAGGTTACAATTTGATTTAATTGACAGACAGAATAACTAAATTAATGATTCGAGACCCTCAATGTTAGACAATGAGTACCAGGTTATCAGTAAAAGATCAAAATTCAAGAACCGTGGTTGACCCATATTTTGACATTTGATATGATTTGACAAGTGACTAATCTATGTGATACAAAAAAATCTCAACATGTACTCGAAGTTTGCATGAGTTGAGTACATATCATACTTTATGGGTGGCTCAAATTTATAGGTATATGTATTAATAAGTTAATGATAATTAATGTAACATGTCAAATAGATTAGTAATACTCAAATATTGTAGGGACTTAATCATCAATTTTTTTAAAACACTAATGTCTAAAGTTTATACTTGAATTCAACTTAACTATTTATTCAACTATCAATTAGGAGATACCAAATATGATTGAATTTACAAACGCAAGAACTAAATCGATAGTTCGAGTCATTAAGTATTAAACATTGAGTAACATGTTATATGTAAAGTCAAACTTCAAGAACCACGTTTGATCCATATTTGATATGTTATATGATTTAGCAAGTGAGTAATTTATTTGATACAAAAATGTCAACAAGCGGAACATCCCCAAATCGGTGATATAGTGAATAGAAAAATGCATCTACCTTACATTTGCACCTATTGAATGCATGTTGACTTTAATTGATAAGTATATTTGATGGAGAAATTAATAATAACTACGGTGACCTACCAATTAAGCGACCTAAAAAACTAAAAATAACAAAATGTAACTAAATGAGTTTTTTTAGTAATAGTAAAAGATAAATAGATGGGTCTCAAAGATAAAAAGACTAAATCGCCAATTTTATAAAAATAGGGGAACTAAATATAAAACGTATATATATAATAGAATAAAAAATATGGAAACTAAATATAATATATATATATATATAATAAAATAAAATAAAAATAAAAATGTTCAAGAGGTACCTTTTGGGGTGATGACAACTCTAACATTTTATATTGGTATAAAGATGTATAGTTATTTTCAACAGCGTTTCATTTTTTTTAAAATGATTCATTATACATCACCTCTGTATTTCCACATTTATAAAAGTGACAAAACAATTATAAATAACTAAGAAGTTGACTCAGGACTTACTAATAAAACTAGGAGCCTTTTTTAGCTTACATATAAAATTATGTACTATTTTGTTATTTGATTTTGAGTACATATATAGAGATCAAAATAAATCGCGCTACTATACATCTTCTATTATCATAAAGCTTTAGCAGCTTTTGCCCAACAAATAAAATATTAATAGAAAAATATAAAGCAGACGCAGCTGACTCGTGCACTTCTACTTTATATGTCGATCAAGGATAATTAAGAGTACCAAATAATTAAGAGTTGAGCTAACCTTAATTAGTAGTCATATTATATATATAGAATAAAAGAAACGTATGGTGGAGTGGAAGAGAGCCAAATTATAAAGACAAGTACGAAAGGATATAAAAGTTGACGAACTGGTGCTACAATTTTGATGAAGTCAGTACACGTATTATTTGTTCAAATATTTGATATATTTACAAATAATTAAGAGAATGCAAACATTATATAACATAACGAAATTATCGTCGTCATCACTATATAATAAGTACTAACTCATTCTTTTTATTTATTTTTATTTATTTATAAAATCTGACCCTAATAAAATAGTTTATAGATGGCAAAAAAAGATAATTTATGTATTTCTTGTCCTTAGTAAACTGTAGAGATATTATAAAGAAATAGAAAATTACGTATGACCTAATTAATTAGAGTTATTACCTTATCAAATAATTGATTGTTTTTGTTATAAAAAAAATAAGGCGGTCTTTTAACTCTTATATACCAATCTTGTGGCTCAGAATCATTTTGTGGTGGAGAGGGAAGGAAGGGGTCGGCCTGTTTCCCATTGCAGATAATTAGTTGAGTTCACTGTTCAGATATGCTTTTTATAATAGGCTGATTTTAGATGGTTTTTAAAAAAAATAGAGATAATAACTTATTATTATTATATATATTATTGTACTACATTACACTCAAATACTATAAAAAAGTTTAAATTAATTACTTGACCAACTATCTTAAAATATTAAAAGTGATAGATGACAACGTGTCTTTATATTTATAGTTTATTATGCTTCAACATATTGTAATATAATTACTTAATTTTCTTCTTTTAGTGATTACTTAACTTTTAAAATTTTACTAAACAGCTATTCCTTAACTATTCAACCATTTCTCGGTTAAATATTAACGTGATAATACAATGCATTACAAAAATGACAAACGGATAAAAGAATATTATTTTAATCATATTTACATGCATATTCGTCAAATTATGTTTCTTTTCAAAATTTAACACAGCAAGAACTTTTAATCAAACCTAGCTAGTAACAACTATGTTAAATTTAATTTTGAAAAAAAAAATTAATAATGAGAAAATTGATGAAAACACCAAACAATACAAGTGGAAGGATTTCTGATGCTCAATAGTTTTTCTGCCCAAGAACGATGTGGAGGGAGTTCTGATCCTCCGGTCGGAACCCGTACAAGTTCTTTATGATAAGAAGTCCTACGCGGTATAAGCTCCACATCAAATCCTCTGATCAATTCTTCAACGGGGACAGAACCTCGGACTGATTATGGTGGTGCCGAAATATTCAACTAAGGGTGAGTGGGTTTCTCTCAAGTTCCTCAATGGAGGGACTTATGAATTACTTGATGTGTAAAACCCCTTAGGATACTCTCCCCTATATATAGGATTGGTGGAGTGGACAAAAGTCCACTCCAACCAATGTGGTACTCTATTCGGCCGAACCACCTATTAAGGGAGGGAGACCCAATTTTGGGCATCCCATGTCAATTAGGAATTAGGCCAAGCCCAATTAACTTATTGTGACATTTATCCAATTGTCTAATATCATTAATATTAACGGGCTACCATTTACGGCGCCACATCGTCATATGCTAACAAACTTATCACATGCAATCCAATGAATGCCTTCCCTATCTGTCGAATTTTTCCACCAGAATGTCCGAATCAGTTGTTCAGCCTTATCCAGTACATGAAAGGGAAGCCGAACACAACTCATAGAATAAGAAGGGATAGAAGAGACAGTTGCTTTGATGAGAATTTCTTTTCCAGCAGGAGATAGAAACTTTGTCATCCAACATTGGATTCTAGTAGCAATCCTATCAATTAGGACAGAACTAATAAGCTTTTTTTGGAAAGAGCAATCAATAGGCAGCCCCAGGTATTTTTCAGAGTCCATCATTACCTTAACTCCAAAAGAGGATATAAATTGTAATCTGAAAGCCTGAGCAACATTCTTGCTGAATTTGACTGAAGATTTTGAAAAATTGACCAATTGCCCACTGTTCTGTATATTGAGCAAATAGAGTTTGGAGGGTTGGTAAAATAGTTTGATCAGCCTCAAAGAAGAGAAAGCAGTCATTAGCAAACAGTAGATGTGAAATGGCCTGACAAGAAGCCGCTGGTTTAATCTCTCGGATGACATTTCGGTTCTGGAGGAGGGATAGCTGAGTAGACAACACCTCTGAACACAATATAAACAGAAATGAAGATAGAGGGTCCCCCTGACGTAAGCCTTCAGATGGGATAATTGGCTGAGATGGATACCCATTAATTAGGAAGCTCAATGAGGTTGAAGAGATGCCTTCCATAATCCAAGTAATAAAGACAGATGGAAAGCCAAATTTGATTAATACAGCCTCAAGGAAGGGCCACTCAACCCGATCGTAAGCCTTGCTGACCCTTAAACCTCAACTGCACTATTTAATTATGTTGTATTTTCATATAGATAAATAGTTTTGTATATATTACAACTATTTTATGTTTGTTTCACATTTACTATACCAGGTTATTACTCTTTTATATATTTTTTTTCAATACAAAAGTTGTCCAATTTTTTTTAATTGTATAATTTGTCTTAATAACTAAAACATTATAAAAATATATAGTGGCAGCGCGTGCAACGCATGCGCCGATCCCTAGTATACTATAAAATCCGAGACATGAAAAAGAAGGAAAAAAATGAACATTTACTTTCTTCAGTTTTAAATAGTTTTGTCTTTTTTTTTTTATAAAAAATAATAAAACTTAAAATATAATTAAATTAAATTTATAATTTATGGTGTGCAGTAAGTAATTAATGGTCTATTGAAAGAACTTCCCGAAATACACATAAATTTGTTGCTCAAATTCATTAAATACAAGTTCAGACATGTTTATCACGAAGTTAATTTAACTGCGGACATGACTAGAGAATTTGAGAACTATAATAATAATTCAGTTTTCCTACACATTATATCTTTCCTAGATAGGCTAAGCTGTATATATTTAATTTAACGACATTGTTAAAATGTGTATACTCTGATTAGAAATATATATTCTTAGTTAGTATTTCAGTCATGGTGGTTTATGTAGTTTACTAAATTTGTTACTTGTTACTAAATATATTACCAAAAACCTATTATTAACCCTTATTATTATGCAATAAGTCAGAGATCTTGTAGCAGATTAAATCACGAATAATTCACGTTTCTTGTCTTGCCATTAATATTATTATTAAAGGCGTGACATTTTCTTCTGCATTTTACAGGTTTGGGATTGATATCACTTCCCTGATCATGATCAAGACAAAACGAAAATTAGTTATTGTGTGAATTGAACAACCAAATCGATAATCCATTCTGAATGGAGATGAATATCTATTATATATGTAAGCGGAATGCTTGGGCATTTAGACCGGTCCGGAGTGGTTCAGATTCAAATTGTTAAGAACCATTCCGGTCCGGTTTCAAGCGATCTCCTTCATAAAGTAGTAAACAGGTATCAAAATTATGAGTATAGTCATAATCGGAAGAGAACCAAATTAGAACCGGTTTTGAATATATTTTTTTATAATAATAGAAACTTTTTAAAGATGATATGAATCAGTCCAGGCCCAATTTAGAATTGTTTTCACAAAACAATTTCAAACGGACTGCGAACCGGTTATAACCAAATCATTATATTTTCAGAGTTTTTTAGTACCATAAATCATTATATATATATTTTTAGGTTTTTTGTGTCATTCGTTTGCATTTTGTAGACTTTTGGTGCATCTGTTATCAACAATTAAGTTTGAACGTTAAATACTTTTATTTTGTTCAATTTATTCATCCATTTTATATTCATAACTTTTAATTTTTATAATTTAGACCCCAAAAATTAAAAATCGGGCCTAGGCCGAAAATGACCAAGTCAAGGTCCGACCCACGGCTGGGTAGGACTCTGGCTAGGTTACCCAGACTTGGGTCTGACCCTGGTTGGGTCTGACCTAGGGCCGCCCAGGTTTGGGCAACCTAGCCAGGGTCCGACTCAGTCATGGGTCAGACCCTGACTCGCTCAATTTCGACGTAGGTCCGATTTTTAATCTTTGGGGGCTTAGTTATAAAAATTAAAGTTAGGTATATAAATTGGTAGACTAAATTTAACAAAATAAAAGTATTTACGGTCAAACTTAACTGTTGCCTAACAGATGTACAAAAAGTTTACAAAATGTAAACATATGATACCAAAAGCCTAAAAAAAAACATATGACACCAAAAATTAGCATTGGTCAAACATATGACACCAAAAGACCATTTAATTTTTTTTTTTTTTTTGTATCCATAATTCAGAGTCAATTTGGTAACTGGTCCACTGTTGGATCGGAATTGATTCAAACAATTTCGGTCCAGGTAAAACCGGTCTAATGCACATCCCTAGCGTGCAATAGAATGTGAAATACCGAGAACGATTTTAAAGAGGTTGATGGGGCTCGGGTCGGGCTAATTCCGCTGCGTATTCATAAGCTCCAAACTCGTAACATTATCTACTTTTCTAGTTGATGATCATTCGAAAGCTATTAAGCTTTCACTTATCCCATACCTCATACGTTAGTTAATTAAAGTGCTGTAACACTGTTCATCGTCCCAAACAAATAGCGTTGTGTCGTGACCACGTCCTTTCGATGTAATATTTTTAAACGACGCCGCTTTCACAGTTTACAGAAGATTATGTATTGTGTGATTTAATATGGGAATATAAAAATATTTATAACTAGCACTTTATTACTTACAAACTAACTTGTTATAAGTGGAAATAAATAAAAGTATAATACGGGTAAATGTCCTACTGTCAACCATAGGAGTACCCTATAATCCTCATTTTTACTGCAAACGTAACAACATCAGTTGGAGTCGAGCAAGGGGACAGGACAGGACTGAGCAAATAAGATAGATGTTCCATCAATGTGTTGGATGGACTGACATAAAATAGGAGGGCAGCCTTCGAAGGTTTTCAGATACGGGTCAGCTCAGCCACCATTTTTATCTTATACCTTCGGTACAGAATTGCGCTTCGATCCACTTAAAAAACTCCAATGACAAAAAAAAGAAAACTTGAAAGGTACCGATAGCTTGCTTCATTTTTCTTTGGGAATAGAACCTAAAAAGTTGTGTCACAATTTTAATCTGATAGTTAGTTTGGTGTCTCAATTTTAAACGCTTGATATTTGGTGTCCAAATTTTCAATATTGTTGCTATTTGGTTTTTCATTAGGTTTTGGAGTTAATTTAACATACTCAGTTGAAAAGACAAATTTGCCTTTTTTTTTTGTTTTTACCCACCCCGACTCCGGCCACCCACCTCCGACTCCGGCCACCCACCTCCAATCGACCGGGAATCGATAGGAATCGAACAGAACCCTAAATCCTTAATCGGAGCTGCTTAACCCTAATCGGCCGGAATAGGTTGGAATCAGCCGAAATCGAGATGGGTTTGGTTTGGTCGTAATCGACCGAAATCAGGGTGGGTTTGGCCGTAATCGGGGTGGGTTTGGCCGGAATCGGTGTGGATTTGACCGGAATCAGCCGGAACCCTAATTCTGGCCAGAGAGTACTTTTAGAATTTTGAAAATTGTTCACTCACCTGACCATCACGTGACCAGATTCTATTCAACTACTCCAAAATTTAACGGAGACACCAAATAGTAATACATATGAAAATTGAGACATTAAATTTCAACTTCAAACTGACATATATGTCAAAATTGAGATAATTTTTAGTTTCTATTCCTTTTTTTAATAAGTTTTGAAATCTTAAACTATAGTTTTTTCCAGTGATCTAATAAGCACGGATTGGACAACATTTTTTAACCCATTGAAAAAGAATTCAGAAAAAAAATATAAAACTGTAAAATAAACATTTTTTAATTCTAAACAAACGTTTTCTAAACGTCTTAGGAAAAAAAAAAAAAGGTAAGCAAGAACATTCAATTTCTAAAAAGAGAGTTTTCAGAAAGACATTGCATTACCTATAGTATAAACAATTTTAAAAACAAACAAGATTGGAAATGAATAATCAGAGGATTAGCGGATCATTATTGCAAGGTCCAGTTAGAGCATATGTAAATCGTATCACGCTTACTTCAAATCTATAATAATCTTCACTTGCACTAAGTCAGCTCATAAGATGTAAAATACCTATCGTGAATATTTTTACATTTTTAAAGTTCCAACAATTTGACCTTTAGTAAAATTCCATTATATCTTATCACATGGTAACTTAAGGTTGGTTGGATTAATTGGTAAAATGAATTGCATTTACGCTTAACGCTCATAGTCCGAAATTACGGAACCAATCTTATAATAATAATTAAAAAAATCTAATCGCATAGTCCAAAGTTAAAGATAATATTTTTCTTTTAGTTGGAGCCTCATCAGGAGGGTAACACTAAACTAATATCCACTCACATCGAAATCAGTCCGTAAAGGATAAAGTGCTGACCATGAATATCTTTGAGTTCTCGTAAAAGTTAAGATACTAACCTATAAACCCATGCAGAAAAGAAAAACTATAGTAAATAATACACTTCCCGTTGTGTTTCTATTCTTATTACATCACAAAGGCTTTTTTTTTTTTTTTTTTTTTTGCCAAGATACATTCATTTCTCAAATCAAAGAAAATAGACAAAATATTAGAATATATACAATACTTAGACGAGTTCGATATAAGCCATAGGTGCATTATCTCCTCTCCTGGGTAGAGTTCTTATAATCCTTGTATATCCTCCATTTCTCTCCCCATACCTCTCCTGAACCTCTGCAAACAGAGCATGCACTACCTGCTTCTCATAGATGAACCCCAGTGCCTGCCTTCTCTTGTGCAGAGACCCGTCTTTTGCCAACGTTATCATTTTGTCGATAAACTTCCTCAACGCGCTTGCCCTTGCCCTTGTAGTTTTGATGCGCCCGTATTTGAGAAGTTGGGTGGTCAAGCCACGGATAAGTGCTTTCCTCTGGTCTGGTGGCCTGTTCAGCTTCGGTACCTTCCTTCCATGTCTCATGGCGTAGATACGACATCCGTTATCAACGAAAATGAAATTGTGCTCGTAGCTTTTGTACTCTGGAACAAGGCAGCTATGTTGGTTCAATAACTTCAAATACAAACAAGTATACCCTAAAACCCTTTTTTGGGTTTAGGGTGGAACAAAGCAGCTATGTTGTTTCAATAACTTCAAATATTAATATGATAACTTTTTACTCACAATCTTTATATACAAGCCAGCAAGTAAGTACATACAGAAAATTGAACTAGTTAGTGTGAGATAAGATGGATGGACCGTCAATACTAACTTTCAAGACATTGCAGCACAAATATTCTTTCTTTTCTGAACAAACAATGTCTGCCTTAAAGAGGTGATGATAATTGACCAATCCAGTGCTGAAATATAACTGGAACCTCCAAGGAACAAGGACAATGCACAATACTACAAGAAGAGATTACATTATCCAGCTATTCTCTCTTATACTTCTCCCCTTTAAGAACTTTAACCAAACAGTTATGGTGTCAACATAACAAATACCTTGCTACACAATAGGATCCCTTCCATTGGCTTTGAATTTGAAATCACCCCACCAGATAAGATGAAAATTCATTTGACTTGGAGTGTGTGACTGTGTACCCCTAAATTTCTGTCTACTTAAACAAGGAGACTACTCATTTTTCTTCCATTCTCTCACACACATAGAGACTGTACAGTGATTTCTTAGTTCCATTGATCAGAAAGGCAAGTATCATTGGAACCTCCAAGGACAATGCACAATACTAGACTGAATCATCGGGCATTACTTGCTACTCTAAATAGCCATGCCAGCGGAGGAATACAAACCCGGCAATCTACCATTAACTATACAGCATCGTCGTTAACAGAGATCTGAAATTGACTGCAGTATTGACAAATTGCAAGATCGAGGGACATACCTGAGTTTCCAAGGGTGAGAAGTTGTGTCATAGGGCATAATCCTGTAAAGGAGAATCCTTCCCGGGTCAAGGGCTTGCAGAGAAGAGAAGATGGAGAGACCACTCTGACCGTGGGGAACCGAATCGAAGTCGGAGTTTTCGGAATAGCAGGCAGAGCTGACATTATAGACGCCATGCTCCACCGAGCATCTGTACCACTGCATACACAGGCCATAGCCATTGCCCGAACTCTCAGTGAGTGAGGAAGAAAATTGATGATGGATAACGTTGCCAGAAAGGAAGGAGCGAGAAACATTTTTTATCAACTAATATTTGGGCTAGGCCCACTAGGCTCCTTCGTGCAACATATTTTCTACTAGAAAAAAAATGAAAATGATGTACAAATAGGGTTGGAAAAAACCGGTTCGAACGGACCCGGACCGAAATTAGTATAGAATCGAATCAGTCCAAAAAGACCGACCAGTTCTATACGGAAAGAAATAGTATCAATAATTGGTTAGTATATTTCTGTGGAGCCGGATTTTTACTGTACTAAAATTGGTTCTCGACTAGTTTTGGATTGGTTTTTTTTTTTTATTTTAAATTAAATGTAAACTTTCATAAAAAAACGGTTCGGACCGGAACTATTTTTTAAAAACAATTACGAACCAACTCAGAAGCGATTTTAAACATAACAATTTTTTTTTAATAATAAGCCAGCACAAAATAACGGTTCTCTTTTGGACCGGTTCCATGCCAATTCCTATCCCTATGCAGAATATAGTTGATAAAAGAGAAATTATACGAATTCAGACTTGAAGTTACTTCAAAGTGCCGATTTGTAAATGAGTGGTATTGTTTATAACTTTTAGAAACTTTTAGGGTAACTCAAAAACATTCAGAGTTGATATTTGTAGGAATATTAAGTTTGGAAGAAGAATCATTTCCAATTCCTTGGATGAATATAGTTTTTAGTAGAAAGATAGACATTTCAATATGTTTCCAATAATACCCAACTCTTTCATAATGGCAGCGGAAGGGCACATAAGCGGTCTATCCAGTGTTATCAGAACCGGACCGGACCGGCGGTCCAACCGGGTTCGAATCGGAACCGGTGCCTTAGCCGGTCCGGTTCGAGTAAATCCAGAGGATGCAGCCGAACTCGGTTCAATATCCGGTTTTCAGTGAATCGGCCAGTTCTGAGTGGACCGGACGGTTCACCGGTCTGCCGGTTCAACATCTTAAACTCTAAATTACCAACGCCAAATCGGTAAATTCCCATATCCAAATTCAAACAGATTTCCAAATCTCAATCTCAAATCCCCTAATTGCAATATATAATCATCAAAATACACATTCAATTCGTTCCTAGTTACTGTACAAAAAAAATCGGTGCTAGTCTAGGAAGGAGGTCAGATTTGTGAAGCGAAGAAGTTGTTGGAAGAGATCGGTGAAGCGGCGAAGGAGTTGCCGGAGGTTCCCGGACTTCAACCTCGTCCCTAATAGCTGAAGCTGCTGCTCCGATTTCCGCAGCACCGATCAGAGCATCAATGGAGGAAGACTAAGCTCTTGGCCTTGATTGATGAGGCACGGGGCAAGGAGTGGGTGGGAGACCAGCAGATAAGGGAAGGGGAAGGGGAGGGGAAGGGTTGCTACTGCGGCGGCTGGGAAGGAGCTGTGAGAGTTTCGAGTTGGGAAGAGAGAGAGAGAGGGGAGTTAGGGGAGAGAGAGTGACGGGAGATGAGATAAATGAGAGGCGGAGTGGGGTGGGATGGGTGGAGAAAAAGACAAAAGGATAACTCAGAGCGGTCGGACCGGGTTCGAACCGGGTTGAACCGGACGAACCGGGAACCGGACCCCTAGCCGGTTCGATGCCCGGTCCTGTTCTGATAACACTGAGTCTATCACAGTTGGAATCGTGTGTCAGCATTTATATATATATATATATATTTGGGTTAAGAACCTATAAACTGTCTGAAGTTTGTTCTGTGTGAGATTTTGGTGTCTGAAGTTTAAAATGTTGAAATGGACAGTCTCGGGTTTCATTTTTGTTGAAATTTGGTGTCTCGGTGTGATTACTTTAGAGAATCTAATCCTGACGAAATCGGCTGTCAAATAGGAGCACTCATGCACGCTCCCTTCTCGT
The DNA here is from genome assembly GCA_036873135.1 of Clarkia xantiana subsp. parviflora. Classification (NCBI taxonomy): domain Eukaryota; kingdom Viridiplantae; phylum Streptophyta; class Magnoliopsida; order Myrtales; family Onagraceae; genus Clarkia; species Clarkia xantiana. The sequence goes on along the minus strand of JAPTYO010000009.1, from coordinate 24,863,017 downwards.
CACCTTGTCGGGACCATCACCTAAGAAGGTGGCCACATCCGCACAAGTAAATCTCGCTATATTGTCGCTGAAAATCACTCCACACCACTCAGCTGAAAACATTTTCTTTCGGATGTTCAAGTTTTGGGAGAAATTTGGCGATTTTATAAAAAGTAGGAGTGATGGATTATGAGTGAGTGAAAGGGTCGATGAAAATGTTTGAATGGAGAGGAAAATACGCGCGAATACACCAAATTTCAACAAAAATGAAACTTGAGACTGTCCATTTCAACATTTTAAACTTCAGATACCAAAATCTCACATGCAGCAAACTTCAGACAATTTATAGGTTCTTAACCCTATATTTTTTTTATGTTAACTAATACTTTATTCCATTTTTCTTTTAAAATTATTATTAAATACTTTTTCAAGATTATAAAATTATTTGATTAGTTTTTAAATATCACCATCAATCCCTAATTAGTTATAATAATATTACAGTTGAGTCACAAATTAATCGAAACTCAATTGAGATTTAAGACCCGAATCTAGAGTCTTTTGACATTTGGATCCAGAAAATAAGGAATTCGTGTTAGTATTCAGAACTTTATCTCTTACTTAGAGATTTAAATAAATTCGTTTAATCCTATAAGGTATATAATAAAAATGAATGATTACAATTATAGTAGAAAATTATTCATAGCCAGAACTTTAGTATTTATAAGTTGATTCGCTGTAAATGGAAATTATTTTAGGTGTGGAACAAACGTAATATGAATACTGCCCTTTAAATAGAAAAAAATATAGTAGGACGTCAATTCTCAAATCACATTCTTTCGCGTTTTTAGATTATCAAACCGTCCAATGTTTGTCTATTTCATTTTCAATTCCATATGTAAAATAAAAATCAAATGAATAGATCAAAGGTAAATACTTAAAATACCGAACTTTGAATTAGGTCCTAAGAACGGGGCAATTGAAACTGTTAGATGCCTATAGTTCCACAATGATGGATGTACGTCCAATTATTATTAACAGACTGACTCGATAACAGAGCTACTCAACTACATGTTAAACTGTACGAAAAATGCGACCGAGCACACGAGGCAAGTTTACTTTTTGAAACATAATCGCACACACGGCTCGAATAAAAATTACCCTACTCAGACCGAGCCATGCGGACTAGACTCGCGCGGTACCTTGCACAGGGCAACGTCGTGTGCAGGGCGCGTAGGCCTCGCACGGTTCACTGCGTGAACCGCGCGATGGCCTCGTGCGGTTCAAGCACTTCGGGGGGGACCACCCCGGTCCGCCCGACCTCACGTAGCACGAGTAGTGCATACCCGCGCGACCCCTAGCTCGCATGCGTATTTATATGGTGTTTTCACACTCTACTTATGCCCTTCCGGCACTCATAACTACTTGGTGTTTCCATACCCCACCTGTGCCTTTTCAGACGTACATATCCTCATGGTGTTATCACACCTCTCTTAAATCACTTCAGGTATACAAGATAACGGCTTAGGCACGTTGATAACGGTATCGTCCAAAACGATCCACATAAGCACAAAAGCATGTAAACCCCTCATACGTTAGGCCTAACATAGGTCAAGCCTAAGAGCAACATGATTGCAATCCCGGAATAGGATAAACTGATCCGGGATTAAAGCCTGTTTGGTAACGGGGATAGCTGACCCCTATAAATACCCAACTACTTCTATCATTTAAAGGTTGAATTTTTTTTCTCTCTCTCTACACTTAAACTCTTATTTTATATCTCTACAATAGAGAACTGACTTGAGTGTCGGAGTGGGTTTACAGAGCTGCGACTTAGATCACCCATTCATGCAGGACGACCAATGAGCACCACATGCGCTACAAGGGCGCCATAGGCGTTTCAAGGCAAACGGACGCTACCGGCAAACAGACACCACAAGGCGAGTGGACGCTATAACACAAATGGACGTTGCAAAGCAAACATACGTTATGTAATCAACGAACATTATGACACAGATAGAAGAGAATTGACTAACGGAGATCAAGTACACCGAAGCAAGATCCAACATTGGCGTCGTCTGAGTAATTCGAGCAAAAAGCAATAGCATACATTCTGGTAAAATGGCTTCCATCAACGTAATCAATGCATTATAGTCGAAGGAGAAACAAAGAATACAAGAAGGGTGTATGCATCTCAAATGAAGAAGAGATAAAAAAAAAACCAAACGATATACTAAAAATTAACGAGAATGATGCAATTCAATTATCAAGATAAATCATGGAGCAGCGTACTACTCATCGGGGCAAAAACGCTACCAATCCCACTCGGGTGAAGATAAAAGAAATTAAACTAGAAGTGCTACATTCGTAGTGGTTACAAGCGTCAACCCATACAACGGGACTTGGGGGCGTAATGCAATTGACATCTCTGACATCACCGCGTCTATGGTGTATTAGAAGATGTTATGCCAACGTTTTATGCTTTAACACCAAGAGAAGAACATGGCCGCCCATGGCGGGTGAAAGAGCTAAAAGAGGTAAAACTAGATGGTTTAGAAAAAGAGAGTCAAGAAAGGAGCTTCACTTCCAAGGGGGAGATAAATGCTCTTAACATTTTATTGAAGAACTTCTAAGGAAGCCACACATGACTATCCATTTCTCAAAAAAACACATTTCTTGAAGGCACCTACTACAACTTTTGGAAAATAAATTAGCACCATTCTTTACTAGAAGACAAAGGTGGGAGAGTCAATACAAGAAATAAAAAAGGGACCAACACATGTTAAGAAAATGTTATAAAAACACCTCATGTTGTAGCGCACAACAACCGACATTAAGCGCCCCATAATAGATAAGAAGCCAAGAGATACACATAGTCGTTCATCAATTGTGGGAGAGCCAAATGAAGCACAACTAAACGTCCGAGAAAAGATAGTCAAAATCTGAATCTCACTTCCGGAGGGGGAGGCCAACACTATTACCACTCTACAAAGGAGCAAGCTTATCAGGTTGTTACCCAAACACAACGAATTGATGAAAACCAACACTCAAACATCAACATATCAACATCGGGGGCGGCAAACCAAATCTCGACTCTTTCAATTAGTGTTTTGAAAATCGGACCGGACCGGCGGTCGAACCGGGTCAGACCGTGAACCAGTCAGGCGGTCCGGTTATAGGAAAAGATCAGAATGTGCAGCAGACATGATTTAAAGAGAGAAAACTGGGTCTGACCGTGAAAACCGGAGTCGGTTCGACTGTGGGACAAAAACTTAATTCATAAATTCTAAAATATAGAAAACCTAATCAACTTATTTCATATTCAACCGTGATGGAGGAGGTGGGTTAGTGGGTGATTAAGATACTTCTTCGCACCGCGAGGGAGGAAGGGTTGGTGAAGAGAGAATGGGTGAGTATGGCGAATGAGAGAGGAATATTAGGGTTTAGGTGATTAGGTAGAAAGTTCTGGGTGAGCGCTTGGTGATGGAGATCGACTACCGAAGGATATCGGCAATGAAGAGAAATTGAAGCCTATTTTGATACTAGATCCATTGACTATTGAATCACTTTGCACTCACCTGATAATTGGATAATCGATTAAAAAAGAAGAGCGGTTGTAGTATTCAGTGCAGATTGCAGAGACTGAGAAGTACTTGAAGGCTAAAGGCTTTACTTCTCCTCCGAGTTCTGACAGCAGTATCTCATCCCTCTTCCCTATGTAGGGATAGTTTTAGTATACTAAATATATATATGAACCCGATTATTCAATTTAACTTAACTCAACTATAGGCTTAACTGGCAAAAAAAAAAAAAAAAACTACTGACTTAACTTAGTATAATATATTTGTGCGGACATTGGACAGCCGGTCAGACCGGCCAGAACCCGGTTCGATCGGTTGGATCGTGAACCAGTATTTTTACATGTTCGACGCCCGATCCGTTTTTCAAAACACTGCTTTCAATGCTAAGTGCGCTGCGATATTAGAACACACCCATATAACCTACGTCGTGAAAAGTGGATGACCAAAACAGAGCGACATGTCAAATGTCATAAACTTAATTTCGGTGGCATCAGCTTCGACTTGACCGACATATCATACTGATGCAACATCAATGACATCATTCTTATAATAGGATGAGAAACCGTAATAAGTATCTCATTGTTTGAGGACGAATATTCTTATATAAATCTAGCTAAGAACTTGAAATTTTGTCATATGTGTTAATTATATATATATATATATATATATATATATATATATATATACATGGCCATATGCGTTTCTCCACCATATCCTACATATATGGCTGCTCCTCCTATTATAAGAATGACATCATTGATGTTGTACCAGTATGATATGTCGGCCGAGTCGAAGCTGATACCACCGATATTAAGTTTACGGCATTTGACAGGCCGCTCTCTTTGGTCATACACTTTTCACGACGTAGGCTATGTGGGTGTGTTCCAATATCGGAGCGCACTTAGCATTGAAAGTAGTGTTTTGAAAATCGGACCGGGAGTCGAACATGTAAAAATACCGGTTCACAATCCAACCAGTCGAACCGGGTTCTGGCCAGTCTGACCGGCTGTCCAATGTCCGCACAAATATATTATACTAAGTTAAGCCAATAGTTTTTTTTGCCAGTTAAGCCTAAGTTAAGACAAATTGAATAATCGGGCCAAGGCCCATTTGTATATTTAGTATACTAACACTATCCTTACATCGTACAATAGTGGGAAATCCCGAAAATTAGGGCTAGGAACGTTTTCCTGAAAAGTCTCTCCCATTTGACCCGATCTCACCCCAACGTACATTCATGACGATGTTAAGTTGATTTATCTCTTATATCATGTTGACGATGTTATGTTGATTTATCTCTCCCACATCACATTAAAATGCATCATATAAATATTACCCATGCAATTTCGATAACATTTTTTTTAGAAAAATCAGCATAATTCCTTATTTGTTGTACGATTGAAACTTCAGTTTGTATGATTAAAACTCAAGTTTGGTTTGTATCATCTCGAGAAAATCAAATGAAGTTGCTAATTGGATTGCTATTCAAGCTAGAAAGAGGCCGTGTGATGACAATTAGATTCTTGAACCCCGCCTTCTCTTTTTTTTTTTTTTTCCCTTTAATTTAGAATGGCTGTTTTTATAGTTCGAGTTGACCATTCCTTTTCACTTTCTTGAATAAAATGTCATATTAGGGGAAAAAAAACTCAAGTTTGGTTTGTATTTAGATATTAATTCTAAGTTTTTAATTATCATTATTAATTAGAACATTGAAATGGTATGCACATTATCTAATTCAACTCATTAAAAATTATTATAATAAAAAATGGATTAATACCCGGTTTAATTATTTGTATTTGTACAGTGTTATTAAATAATATTTTTTGTTTTTTTTAACATGATAGTTTGGTTACATACATTTTAGAATGTGATTAAATAATTCAAACTTATTACATTTAGTCACTTATGTTTAACTAATATAATTAAATGGATATAAACTTCAATCAATCAATTCAAATGTTTTTCGTGTCCTTCATTTTGTTTATCGTGTGCTTCATAAATTTATTAAGTTTTTCATAAAAAAATTCAATAATTAATTTTTTTTAAAAAAAATCGAACTCTGAGTTTGAATTTGAACTCATTTAGAATATAAATTCAAACCAAAAAAGACAAAATACAAAAAAATTGATGAATTTAATGAAAGCCAGATAATGAATATGATGAAGAAGAAATATAGAAATAATAATATTTTGAATATTTAATCAAAATTCTACTAGATAAGTCATATTTGTAAACTAACATAACTAGAAATAAAACATTTAAAGCCAACGGTCAAGTTGACAAACTCCATATATATAAAGTTAATAACCCTAAAAGATAGATGAATTGAAAAAATGGAAAAAAAGGAAAAGGGAGGAAATATCCTCCTTGGTAACCGGTCCCACGCGTTGTCACAGACTAACACACAGCTAGGAGAGGAGGAAGGAAGTGATCTATCCACAGGTTGGAGAGAGAAGAGAGCTGAGCTTAGCCGAGAGAGAATAGGGTGAGTTTTGTTTAGATAAAACTAAAAGAGATCGGATCAGTCAGAGAGAGACCCTGCCCTGCCATTGTTTATGCATCAAGAATCTTCACTTTTGGGTGTATTCAGTTCAGTCCGGTGTGGGTGGGCTGCCATTTCTTCACTTTCTTTTGTACAGAGAGTCAGTGTTGGGTAGTGAGAGACGAAGAAGAATAAGGGCACTGAAGAATGAGACTCTGCTTCTACTTCATTACCAAAGCTACACCTCAATCTCTGTTTCAGCAACCCACAGCCGCCGCCGCCGACACTCTGGGCCACCATCATCATGGGCAATTGTGGTACTAGAGAGGAATCTGCTGTTGTCTCCAATGCCCATGCTCAAGGTCAGATCTGCTACTTTCCTTTTCACATCATGTTCGCTACCAAATTCCCACTCTTAATTTTGAGCTGTTTTGGACAATTTTGGTTATAAGTCGCCCGTATCTGATTTTACTCGATTTTGATTTGCTTAGATACTAGAGATTAAGAGTTTTGATTTTGAATTTCTGTAACTGTCCAGCAGTTCAACACATGCTCTCACCACTGCCTTTGAAAAACCAACAATCTGACAAAAAGCATAGCCGCTCAGTATCAGATCTGAGTGATTCTTCGACCCCACGGAGTTTCGAGGACTTGAGGAAGAATTCTCTCCTCTATACGCATGTGATTGCATTCACACTCTTCGAGCTCGAGACCATCACCAAAAGCTTCCGCTCTGATTACATTCTTGGAGAAGGCGGGTTTGGAACCGTCTACAAAGGTTACATTGATGAGAATGTGAGGGTTGGACTCAAGTCCCTGCCTGTAGCTGTTAAAGTTCTAAACAAGGAGGGTCTTCAAGGCCATCGCGAGTGGCTTGTATGTACTATCTCCTTATATTTTTCCATCCACCTGCATTAGGCAGTATAGTATACTCATGATCTTCGTGTTGGTTTCATTCATCAGACGGAAGTCAACTTTCTTGGGCAGCTTAGGCATCCTAATCTGGTCAAGCTGATTGGATACTGCTGTGAGGAAGATCACAGATTACTTGTTTACGAGTTTATGTTCCGGGGAAGCCTAGAGAATCACCTGTTTCGAAGTGCGTACTATACTTTCACCTCTTTATGGAATTTGCTTTTACTTTCATGGCTCAAGAAGTTTGATCCATGAACATGCAACCAAAGCTTGTGATAGTGCTTCTTCATATCCAATTTAAAAAGCAATTCTTTTCACCATATTCATTGTATATACTATTAGAGTTGTATTTGCTCTCAGTCAGCCAAATCCTCACATTTTTGCAATGACAGTCTTTTCAAATATATGTTCTTCCCCAATTTGACCTTTTGTTTTGCTCTAGTCTAGTCTTATGGGCTACAATCCAATTCATAACTTGCCGCCATTATGGTATTTTCCGTGAGGTGGATTGGATCGGAAACAAAGATGTCAAACATAGGTTAGCATACATAATAAGTTTTGGGTCATTATTACCGGGTTGGTGCATGATCTAATATACCCCCAGTATCTTGGATAAATGGTCCTGATTTAGGACATACTATCATTGTAAAGGTCTTTCTGGTCGGTCTCTATAGTCGTATTTGATGCAAATGACTTTTTGGTTTTAAGTTAGAAAGTAAGGTATGAATGGTTATAGGAAACGAACAAGGATTTTTTTTCGGGTCAGAAAACAGACCTGATTTTTTCAAATTATTATTGATGTTAGTTACATAATCAGTATCCAACAACTCGATCTAATCAATGTGCTCTTTCCCTGAGGTGATTTAGAGGCCACTGTTGCCTTATCATGGGCCACACGAATGATGATTGCTTTGGGTGCTGCCAAAGGACTTGCTTTCCTCCACAATGCAGAATGGCCTGTCATTTACCGGGACTTCAAGACATCAAATATACTGCTCGACTCCGTAAGTCGTATTCGACATTCGATCATGGCATGCACAAAGGGCTCAGTTGGGTTGGTCATTCAAAGTCAAACCAACTGTCTTTCAATGTGCAGGACTATGCAGCAAAACTATCAGATTTTGGTCTTGCAAAAGCTGGTCCTCAAGGTGATGAGACCCATGTGTCAACACGAGTAATGGGTACCTATGGTTATGCTGCCCCAGAATACGTAATGACTGGTATGCCTCACAGATTCTTAAGTCACTCGTAACTACTCTTTACCCTGTAAGTTAGTTTAAAAGGCTGTTAGGAAGAAGTTAACTTTTCCACTCAAATGTGATTGATGTAGAATTGAATGCTAGGCATTAGAGGATCTACTAGGACAGTAAGGTCATCGGAAACCATATCTTACACAAAAGTTAACAACATAATCACGCTAAAAAATAAATAATATTACAAGGCTTAAAAAGCTAAAAACAGTCTCAACTATAAACCATGTTGCTAATTGTTGTCCTATAATTAAAATGTTGATGTTTGGTGTCTTAACTATCAGATTGGTTGATTTCCCACTTCTCTTAGAATCGACAAAACAAAAACATGTTTTTAAGTATAAAATAAGCGTAAATCATGAGCAACAAATCCGATATTTTGGAAAAGGGAAAAACAATATGTTTTTGTTGCTTAAAACAACAATTTTAATGCTAAAATCGGTCGGAGAAAAAGAAGTGAAAAACAACAAATCTGATATTTGAGACACCGAATATCAACATTTTAAATTTGACATCGATTAGCAATATGACATATAGTTGCAGACTGTTTTTAGGTTCTTAACCCATATTATCCCCTTCACGTGGGAACTGGGAATAAGTCCAGTTGATTTTTCCCATGATCTATCCACTTCGTCCCCGATCTCGGATGGAGACGACCTTCCCCCTCCCTCTCATGGTTAGAGATGCCCTAAGATTACTTACCGCAGGCAAAGTAGCAATGTAATAAAATCTCCTTGCCCATGATTATTTTCGTGTTTTTCAAGCATTGCTCAAATCTTCGCACATAATTTACTGCAGAGTTGTCTAAACTCACATGAATTTGCATTCACCTTGCAATTTACTATGAACAGGCCATTTGACTGCACGAAGCGATGTGTACAGCTTTGGAGTCGTTCTTTTGGAGCTGCTGACAGGGAAGAAATCTGTTGACAAGACCAGACCGAGCAAGGAGCAGAACCTTGTAGACTGGGCCCGCCCGAAGCTCAATGACAAGAGAAAACTGTTGCAGATAATCGACCCGAGGTTGGAGAACCAGTACTCGGTCAGAGCAGCCCAAAAAGCCTGCAGCCTCGCGTACTACTGCCTCAGCCACAATCCAAAGGCAAGGCCATTGATGAGCGACGTGGTTGAAACTCTTGAGCCTCTGCAAGGAAGCAGCAACAGTTCGAGTGAAGTGTCATCATCACTTAACCATAGGATGGTTGTTACAGGGACAGGGCCCTTCGCCATGGGAGGGATCCCCGACTATAGGACTCGTCGAAGGTTGAACCAAAACGTGGGGCCGGGTGCTATCTGTCGGTCACCCAACCCAAATTGTTCTCCGGGTGGGTCTGTGGCTTGTCGGGTTAGATAAGGTGTATGGTTTGAGTTTGTTTTTTTGGATGGATTGTTTCTAGCTTGAGCAGAAGGGTTTAGGGTTTGGAGTTTGTTTCAGCCCTCCCACGCTCTCTCTTACTTACTAACACTCTTATCTCTGTATTTATATTACGATCTGAGTTGCCAATGCCATGTCAAATACATAACTTTTGGTACAAGTCCTTTGTTACTTCGTCTTGTGTAATTGAGACCCTCTTTTTCTGTTCGTGGCACATAGTTGGAACCTTTGTTGGTTGTCTTCTTGCAATTAGTTCCACTCTCACTTGCTACCACCCGTGTCTTCTACAAGATCCTGGGTTCAGATTGTGATTCATAACCCTAAGTTTCCTTAACCTTGATCGCGGAATAGCAAGGTGAATGCAATTTGTTAAAATGGTTAAAGGTACTTTTCATACCACATGTTTGGCCGAATGTGGCTTTTAGTACCGGATGTTTGATTTTGTATACTTTTGGTACCAAACGTTTGAAAAAATGTGGTTTTTGGTATATCTGTTAGTTGGCCGTTAGTTTTTTCCGTTAAATGACATGTGCAAGTCACGTGACCGACCCTAAACTTTCGATTTTATTCAACTTAGTCCCACAAATATATTCCTAATTTTTAATTTGTTTAATTTAGTCCCAAAACTTCAAAATCAATTCCAATTTAACCATTGAACCCAATTGACCTAGCCTAGGGCTAGGTCCGACCTTGGTTCGGGGTCGCTGGACCCAGCCAAACCTGACCCAAGGTCGGATCTAGCCCTAGGCTAGGTCTGGTTAGGTCAATTGGGACCTAGCCCAAATTCGACCCAATTTGGGCTAGGTCCCAATTGACCTAACCAGACCTAGCCTAGGGCTAGGTCCGACCCTGGGTCAGGGTCGGCTGGGCCCGGCGACCCCAACACAGGTTCGAACCTAGCCCTAGGCTAGGTCCGGCTAGGTCAATTGGGTTCGACGATTCAATTGGAATTGATTTTGAAGTTTTGTGACTAAATTAAACAAATTAAAAGTTATGAATATATTTGAGGGACTAAATTGAACAAAACCGAAAGTGTAGGGTCGGTCACGTGAATTGCACATGTCACTTAATGGAAAACTAACGGCCAACTAACGGATGTACCAAAAGCCACATTTTTTCAAACGTTTGGTACCAAAAGTATACAAAACCAAACATCCGGTACTAAAAGCCACATTCGGCCAAACATGTGGTATGAAAAGTATATTTAACACTTTGTAGTATCTTTGACAAATGAAGGGGGAAAATAAGGATTCTTAACAACTTGGGGTTTAGGGTTTAGTCTAACTCGGGATTAAATATTGCTGATTTATTCTCCTAATAAATACTAGAATTTAGTCTAATTAGAAAATAAATTACATTGATTTGTTCTACTAATAAATACTAAATATTCCTAATAATAAATACATATAATATCATAATATACGTTGGAGCATTTTTTGAAACTTTGCGACTTGCCATTTTCAGACCCTAAAAATCCGACCTAAGCGATATGTTTTGAAAACGTGCCTTTTGAAATAGTCATCACTAGTTAATTATTAGGCTAACTAGAATCCTAAATTACCAAAGCAAATAACGAATTAAACACCCATGTATAAAATCGGTCTACGATCAGAAATTCGAGTTCAGGGGTTCTAATACGATTTAAAAACATAAATTTTTAATTACCCCCTTTCGAGATTTAGTTCACTTAATTTGCCAATTTAATTGTTAAACAATATTCATTATGAACTAATCTATATAAAAAAACAAAATAAAACTTAATAGCACTATTAAACATATTTACATCAACACAAAACTTAGTACTTTCACATAAATACAAATTTGAGTAATCAAGTTTTAGAGTTAGCTAGATCTAAACAAATTAAATTACATCAAGTATAATAATAATAATACATAATAACAATAATAATAATGATAATAATAAGAATAAAACAAATAATATTAAATTAATATAAAACAAAAACATTACCTGCAAGACTACGGCTACTCCAAGCAGCAGGGGAGGCCTCGACTTTGGGAGATCCGACGGCGCGGCGGCAAGGAACAGCACCAACAGATGGACAACGGCCTATACGGGGCGGAGCAGGGCGGAAAACTTGGCCGGGAGGTGGTCCGACGAGACAGCAGGGACGAAGACCGGAGGTCAATGCGAGGGTGGAGCTCCGGTCCGGTCAGGGCGTGCAGCGAAGACTCGGGCAGCAGCAGGGACAGGCGGTCAGGCTCCGGTGAGGTAGGTGACTGCCGTGGCCAGGTATGGTGGCTGTCGTGGCCCGGTGTGGTGGCTTCTGGATGTCACAGGCGGCTTGCAGGAGATGGAAGCGAGAGATGAGAAAGAGAGAAGATATAGATTATTTTATTTTATGGCGCGAATTTCGAGGCAAGCAATATTTTTTGTTTTTTTCTGATTTTATGTGTGTCTAGTACATTGTAAATCACATCTATTTATACTAATCTAGGTCTAAGCTAATTAGGAAATAAATATTACAAATTTATTCTAACAATAAATGCTAAATATTCAGAAAGTAAACTCTAAATATTCAACAAATATTCTCTGCAATAAATACAAATAACTATCCTAATTTAATCAAGGCCTATCTTTAGTAACTTTGCGAACTTTTATAAATACTTCATATTTTAACGCGTCACATATGACATTTTGAACGTGCTATGCGCGAACCAAAATTAGGTGTTTACTGCTTGCCCCTCTTTGGACGAATTCACGTAGAACATGTTCGAGGGGATTTGTCCAAAGACGAGTAAACACTAATTTTGGTTGGGAAGTATATCTTCTTTTGAGTCTTCGAATCTTCAAGGGAGCTTCTGGCTTATTTCAGACGGTGCTAAAGAAAACCTACATTGGTAGTGCGGAATGTAGAGCCTCCAGTGACAGTGCGGTAACTAAAAGCATCCAGCGGCGGTGCGGTAAATAAGAGCCTTCAGCGGCGGTGCGGTAAATAAGAGCCTTCAGCGGCGGTGCGGTAAAGAAGAGCCTCCAGCGGCGGTGCGGTAAAGAAGAGCCTCCAGTGACGTGTGGTAACGAAAAGCCTCCAGTGGCGTGCGGTAAAGAAAAGCCTTAATCGATGATGCCTCAACCGATGATGCCTCCAGTGGCGAGCGACAAGGAAAAGCCTCAAGTGGCGTGAAATAAAGTAAAACCTCAATCGCCAGTGCCTCTAGTGGCGAGCGACAAGGAAAAGCCTCCAGTGACGTGCAATAAAGTAAAACCTCAATCGACGATGCCTCCAGTGGCGAGCGATAAGGAAAAGCCTCAAGTGGTGTATGTCGGAGAAGAGCCTCTAGTGGCGTGACTTGCGAAGGGTGAATACTAAGGCTTCGTTCGTCGGGTTGTGACTCTCGGAAAGCTGGATAACTAAAGATCCCGATTGTCGGTGATGACTAGCATACCTGGGGCAACGCAACACCGTTGAAAAGAGTAGATGTGATGACTAGGATATCTGGGACAGTGCAACATCGTTGTGGTGACTAGCATATCTGGGACAACGCAACACCGTTGAAGGGATAGTTGTGATGACTAGCATATCTGGGACAGCGTAGCATCGTTGGAGAAGTGCCTCTAGTAGTGTCCGTTGGAGAAGTACCTCTAGTGGCGGACTGAAAAATTCAATTTCTCCGGACTTCTTTCGGTGAAGAACTTAGCTGACCGAGTCAACATATGCCAATCGCGTTGACGTCTCGGATTGACCTCATGACGATAATGTCTTCTTTGCTTCACTGCACATTCGATGTGCACTCTTTGTTTTTTCTGTTTTGTTGATGGCTGATCTCAACAAGAGATTCCCCATGGTTAGAAACCATCGAGTTAAGCTTACCACATTCTGAATGAAAGGCCTGGCTCAGAAAGGCATATGTATTCCACATATGAAGCGGCGAGTCCTGTGGTGGGAAATTTCAGGGTCATGCTTTCTGGTGAAATGCACTGTCCCATTTGTCGAGACAAGACACGGACTTGATCACTGGGTGATTTGGATTCTTCGCCGGTCGCCTTGATGGACTTGACGGTCAATAACTTTATCGTTCGGGCGTTTCGTTAGGAACATCAAATGGATTGTCAATAGGCTTGCATTATTCAAAAAAAAAAAAAAAAACGAAATCAGTATGGGAAAAGTTAATGAATAAAACAAACTTAAATATATGGATTTAATTATATTGATTAGATCATGAAAATATCCCTCTTTCCTATGCGGGGCCATGACCTGCCGCGCATGGAGTATATCATATTTAAATCATCTCGGTGTTTCAGTTGGCTGGCGGAACCGAGTCAAGGATCAAAAGCTGGTTATCAATAAGATCTTGGATCCTATGCTTCAGGCGTGAGCAGTCCTCGATTGAGTGTCCTGATGCCCCATGTGAAACTCGCAACTCAAGTTTGGTTCATTGCTGGGTGTCTTATCACTTGATTTCGAAACCTCGGGCCCGATAAAACCCCGTGCGAGTAGCTCGCGGTACATTTCTACTGCTGACATTGGTAAGGGTGTGAATTTCCTGGGTTCTCGTGGCTTCTTCGTGAATCGGTTGTCTGGTCCCGTTGTAGGGGTGGGTCGCGAACCTTGGAATCCAGGTACTGCCTGATGGGTTGCCGGAGCCACGAGTTGTGGGTAGATTGCGCTTATCGCGGTATCGTCCGGTGACGATTTTTTAGAGCCTCCTTTTTTTGTAAGGTCTTCAATCTTTCCCAGCCGGATCCCATGCTCTATAATTTCAAAAAATCAGTAAAGTTGGCTGAGACATGTCCTAACAGATGAGAATAATACGCCCCTTTAAGATTTCCGATGAACATGGACACTGCTTCCGTATCTTCTAGCGGTGGTCGGACTCCAGTAGCTTTCTCCCTCCAAGCTTGCATATATGCTCGGAATGATTGTCCTTCCTTCATTTCCATGCTTTGGAGGTCCATGCGGGTTGGAGGTGTATCCAAGTTGAACTTGTACTGCCGAACGAACGCATTAGCTAGCTCTTCCCACGTAGCAATGTATCTGGCTCTTAGGCTGACAAACCAAACCAACGCTGCTCCCTTCAAACTCTCTTGGAAGGTCTGCATCATGAACTCCTCATACTTCTGGTAAGGGGCCATCTTTGCGAGGTAAATCCGCAAGTGGACTATGGGATTGCCGGTATCATCGTACTTCTCAAACTCAGGTACCTTGAATTTCTCCGGCCTTGACATCTTAGGAAAAATGCACATATCAGAATAACCAACGGCCCCGTGCTGTTCAAGGCCGGAAAATGCCTTCATCTTCTCCTCTATCTTCTTCAGGCGGCATCCTGCTCAGATTCAATGACAGACTGGGATCATGTAAACACTTAATTTTGGTCCGCGCATAGCACACTAAAAAATGTCATACATGGCGCGCTAAATGAGGAAATGTTCAAATATGGCAAGTCGCGAAGCTTCCAAGATTGTTCCAGCGTATATTAGGATATTATATGTATTTATTATTAGGAATATTTAGTATTTAATAGGGTGAATAAATCAGTGTAATTTATTTTCTAATTAGACTAAATTCTAGTATTTATTAGGAGAATAAATCAGTTTATTTATTTTCTAGATTAAATTAAACCCTAGGTTACCATTTATTAGTATAAATAAGTGGTCTAGGTTCATGTAAAGGGGGGAGAGAAGATGAATAAAAGGAACGGGTTCTGGGTAGGGGTGGCAATTGCTGACACGACACGACGACACGATCTGACACGGACCTGCTTTTTTTCGTGTCCTGATCTACACGAAAATCTGACCGTGTCTGATAGATCTGTGACACGACTAGACACGTTTTTAGGCAAGTCCGTGTAGATCTGATCTGTAGGTCCACACGATAGACACGCATCGACACGACTTATTTGAAACTTAATATTTATATAAAGCCCAATAATTTTGCCAAAAAAAATATATAATGATCAATAATAATTTTAAAAATATTGCAACTATTTAGTACATTAATCTATTTAAAAAAAACTTATAATATGATTGTCTGTAATAATAAAAACTTCTATTGGCAAAAAAAACTTATAATATGATTTCATGTGCTAGCTTCAAGATAACTTGAAATTTAGATATCGGCTTATTTTGTTTGTAATGTTCGATTTTTTATATTTAAGTAATTTTTCTTTATGAACTTATTATTTGTATAATGAGAAGATCAATTATTTCTCAAAATATGATGGTGCTTGATTTAGGATGATTTTGTAACATTTGTAAAAGTTTTTGGGCTAAAAAGTGTAATATTTTTTGGTGTAAAAACAAAATTCCGTGTCTCGTGTCTGTGTTCCGTGTGACACGATATCTGCCAACTCCCGTGTGACACGAGAACTGTCTGTGTCATATTTAAAGTGATCTGTTTAGACACGAGAGATCTGTTGACACGTATGTCACTAGTGACACGACACGAATCGACACGACACGACCTGTTTGCCACCCCTAGTTCTGGGTTTCATCGATTACACTACTGTTTTAATTCAGTTTTATTATTATATATTCTTTTGTATGAAGAAGATCAGTCATCATCCCGTCTTCTTCCTTTCTTCTAAAAAGGTATTCCTCCCTCCCCTGTGTATCCCTCTCGCTCTAACCATTATTCAATTCCGACTTCCTCCCCATAGGAGAGACACGACCCATGTTCCCGCGCTCTGACCTCGTAGCAACACTCTAGCGATTCCCTTCACTCGAGCAGTCTGAACACCACCTGCTCTACCTCAGTTTACCATCATTCCATCATCACACCGTGCTCCACACGATAGAACTTGAACAGCACCTCCAAGGCATCCACATCGGCCGCTCCACCCTTTCAGCCAGCACCGACCTGATTTGTTGCCTCAAGTACATAGTCGTCGCTCTGATCAGACACAACAGCAAGCAACCTCACCATAGAGCTCCACACACAAGTCACGAGTTACCCTGACAAGGTGAACGAGTTTTCTGGTTTAGGGTTTAGGGTCGAAGCAGAACCATGGGGAGGTTGAGTGCAGAGAACTGAAGAGCAATACAAGTTGTTCTCGTGATCAGAATGCACTGTCGAGGCCCATGAGTTTCTTGCTGAACAATACTACATCTTTGTCCTTTATTATATATATATATATACCCCAATCCTAACATTCTTAGTCCTTCTCTTGCAGCATATTGCGAAGTCCACGCCTAAGGGTTTCTCATCAATCCTGCGCTTCACCATTCACCAGCGATCTCTCGCACAAGTCCGATTTATTTCCGACGTCCACCGAGAATCCAATATGTAGCTCACTCTCCGGCGCCCATCTTCCATCCATCACTCGAAGCAGCGCTCCGGCTCCGCACTCCACCGCCTTAACTGATAGAGAAAAGAGGGAATTCCAGAGAGAAAGGCAAATTCAGCAAAATTCATTCGATGCCAACTAACAGACTTTACCGCCTTTTACATAGCCCCAACGGCCTAACTTCCATTATTTCTAAACAGGTCCTTAAACTTTTGAAACTAGAATAAAAGACCCTAAACTTATTTATTCCATAAAAATTGCCCGGTCCATATAAGAACCTTGACCTCAAGGTGTGAAGTCAGGGAATCGAGCCATGAATTCATCCAAAAAACTCCCAGGTAGCCTCTGTTACTGGTTGGTCCTTCCAGTGCACCAAGACCTTAGTAGCTGCCCTATTTCCCCTTTTTTCCAATTTTCTCTCTAAGATAGCTGCTGGCCTCAAATGGAATCGAGCTTCAGTTACAGAAGGTGGCAAGGGCAACACTTCACCTGTCAGTCCTTGAGCCTTTTTGAGCAAGGAAACATGGAATGTAGGATGAATTTGAGTTGTCTCGGGCAAATCCAGTCGATAAGCCGCCTTACCAATCCTTTCTAACACCAGAAAATGACCATAATACTTGGCTGCTAACTTGTTGTTGATAGGACCCCCCCCTCACAGTAATTTGCCTATAGGGATGCAACTTGAGATAAACCCAATCTCCCACCTCAAACTCTCTTTCAGAACGACGACGATCAGCACTTTGTTTCATCCTATTTTTGGCCCTCATCAAGTGGTGCTTCAATACCTGAATAGTGGCTTCCCTTGATCTCAAGTTCTCATCAACTGATTCCACAACAGTATCCCTAGCTACATAAGGAATATGCAAGGGAGGTGCAAAGCCATATAAAGCCTCAAAGGGAGTCATTTGAATAGCAGTGTGGAAGTTGGTATTATACCACCATTCTGCTAAGGCTAACCAAGCATACCAAGAAGAAGGTCTTTCATGAGTCATACAACGAAGATATCCCTCCAAACATCTATTAACCACTTCCGTTTGACCATCTGATTGTGGGTGGTAGGCAGTGGACTTGTGCAAAGCCACTCCTTGTAGTCTGAAAAACTCTTTCCAAAATGAACTTAGACAAATGGAGTCTCTGTCAGAAACTATGGTCTTTGGGCAGCCATGTAGTTTGTAAACAGTTTCCATAAACATTTGAGCCACTTGAGCAGCCGAATAAGGGTGGCTCAAAGCCATAAAATGAGCATACTTGGTGAGTCTATCAACGAACACAAAGATAGTGTCCTTGGCTTGAGACTTAGGCAACCCACCAATAAAATCCATGGAGATATCAGAAAACACAGCATCTGGTATAGGCAATGGAGAAAGTAGACCAGGATTGGCTACTGTCTCACTTTTGCTTCTTTGACAAACCTCACATTCCCTTATAAACTGCCTCATATGCTTTGCTTGACCCTTCCAATAACAAATTTGGTTGAGTCTTTGGAATGAACCATGTTGACCAGAATGCCCACCCAAAGCAGAAGAGTGAGCTAGCTTCATTAACTCCTTTCTCAGTGCATCATCATTTCCTACTACCGATTTTCCCTTCCTCTTCAAGTTAACACCATCCCAAGAAAATTTAGATGAACTATTTCCTGAGGATAGAGCAGTGAGCAGTTGTTGAATATCCAAATCATTGGAAAAACTTGCTTGAACTCGAGCTAGCAAAGTAGGTTCAATAATAGAAAAAGTCAAAGCAAAGAGCTCAGACCCCTGTACCCGAGACAAAGCATCAGCTACCACATTTTCCTTGTCTTGCTTGTAACTAATATCATAGTCATACCCCATAAGTTTGGATAACCAGGTGTGCTGCAATGGAGTGTTGATCTTCTGCTCTAGGAGATGCTTGAGACTCTTTTGATCAGTCTTGATGACAAAATGCCCCACAATCAAATAGTAGTGCCACTGCTTTACTGCAAACATTATTGCCAATAGATCATTCTCATAAACTGACAATGCTTGCTGTCTGGGGGACAATGCTTTACTTATGAAAGCTATTGGATGTTGGTCTTGCATAAGCACTGCTTCAATGCCTTTCGAGGATGCATCTGTTTCCACCACAAACTGTTTGGTGAAATCTGGCAGAGCTAAAACAGGGGCAGTGATCAAAGCATCTCTTAAACTTAAAGAAACTATCCTTTTTCAATAGACTAGTGAGAGGTCTTGCTAGTTCTCCATAACCCTTAATAAACCTCCTGTAATAGCCAGTAAGCCCAAGGAAACCCCTCAATTGCTTTACATTGTCTGGAGTTGGCCACTGTTTGACTGCTTCTATCTTAGAAGGTTATGTAGCTACCCCCTTGCTGGATATGACATGTCCCAAATACTCCACTGCTTTTCCTCCAAATTCACATTTAGACAGCTTAGCAAACAGTTGGTGCTTCCTCAACAAAGATAAGACTTCATTGAGATGTTCAACATGATCTTCCATAGACTTGTTGTACACCAAAATATCATCAAAAAAACACAAGTACACGTTTACGAAGCAAGGGCTTGAACACATCATTCATCAAAGCCTGAAATGTAGCTGGGGCATTAGTCAAGCCAAAAGGCATAACTAGAAACTCATAATGCCCTTGATGGGTTCTGAATGCAGTCTTTGATATGTTAGAGGGATCCATTCTAATTTGGTAGTAACCAGAACGCATATCAACCTTGGAAAACACCTCAGCCCCATGTAACTCCTCCACTAAAGGAATAGGGAATCTATTTTTGACAGTAGCATCATTCAACTTCCTATAATCAATGCACATCCTCCAAGTACCATCATTTTTCTTAACCAGCACCACTGGAGAGGCAAATGGACTATTGCTTCCCCTAATAACACCTGAGTCAATTAACTCTTTAGTCATCTTCTCTATTATATCTTTTTGGGCTGCAGGATATCTGTATGGCTTTTGATTAATTGGTGATACTCCTTCCTTCAAAACTATTTGATGATCAAAGCCCCTTGAAGGAGGTAAGGAAGTAGATAACTGGAAGACACCATCAAATGAAGCCAAAACACCACTCAACTGAGTGTCATTTTCCTTGCCCAAAACTGTAGAAGAGAATTGTTGATCAGATCCATTTCTTCTCAACTGTATGCTGCATAATTGAATTGAGGCAAATTGATCTTCCTTTTGCAAAAGGGAATCCATTTTCTCTGCCGAACACATAGAGAAATCATTATTTTCAGTGCCCCTTAGCTCAATTTCCTTATTCCCCACTCTGAACTTCATTACCAGCTTCTTAAAATTCCAGAGAATGTCATCCAAAGTTCTCAACCACTGAATGCCCAAAACCATATCATAGGTATCCAATTGAATCACCAACACATCAGCAGTAAACCATGTTCCTTGCATCATCCACTTAAACTCAGGGCACATCTTAAAACATGGAAGTACACTACCATCTGCCACAATTACTTTCATTAAATTCACACCAGTCAGTGAACAACCAAGCTTAGCAACTGATCTCTCATTTATGAAATTATGAGTAGATCCTGAGTCCGCCAAAATCTGTAGCCTCCTAGTACCCATAGACCCTGCAATTTTCATAGTTGAAAAAGAATGTACCCCAGTTAAGGCATGTGCTGAGATTTGAGCTTCTTCTAACTCATCACATTCAATTATATCCACCAATTCCTCCTCATCCTCTATTGGTTCAACATCCATGAGAAAGAACTGCTTCTTAGCACACTTATGGCCAGGCACAAATTTCTCAGGACACCAAAAGCATTCACCCTTAGCTCTCCTAGCATCAATCTCCTTGGAACTCAAAGTTCTCTCTGGTGGTTAATATTCAACTGTAAAGGCCTTGCAAGCGTAGGCAACAAGGGTAATTTAACTGCAGTTGCAGGAAAAGGAGCCTTCAACTGAGTGGGAGCAGCAGCAACAGGTTTCTGATAAGTATTGACCTGTTTCCCTACTGACTTAGCCATAGCTATATTCGTTATTTCTTGAGCCCTAGCTAAAGCATAAGCATCACGTAAGGTCTTAGGTTGGAACATTTTCACAGAGCAACGAATTTCAGTCAACAAACCACGCAGGAAAATGCTGATAGCATACTCTTCACAAATAGAAACCTTATTGAGAAGAGCATCAAAGGACCTGCAATATTCTTTGAGTGTTCCAGTTTGATATAGCGTTGTGAGCTCCTCCATTGAATCTTCAAAGAAAGAGTTAGAAAACCGAGCAGTGATAGCACGCACATACTCAGCCCAGGGTAAATCAGTCACCGTAGCTCCTCGCGTTTTCATGTAGGATTGATGCAATTGAAGAGCATCTCCATCCAAATGAATTATGGCATAACGAAGCTTCAAATTATCAAGAGTTTCATCGATCGTGAAGAAATGATCACATCGATATAACCAACCTTGAAGATCCTCTCCATCGAAGCGCGGAAAGTCGAATCGAACAAATCGCATTGACTTTGCTTGTTGCTGAGGTGGAAAATCAGCTTCAACACGAGCTGCATATGAAGTTTCTCCCACTGGAAACTCCTTCCTCTGCGAGATCCAAAGAGAGATTTCCTTTAGGCGTGAGAAAATCTCGGTCTGTTGAGCAGCCATTACTGATTGCTGCTCCGCCATGCGTGTCTGTTGATCTGCCACAGACGCATACTTCACATTCAAACCATTAACCAGCTCACGAGTTTTCACCGTTGCTCTATCAACTCTATTGATTGCCTTATCCTGATCTTGAATTTGTGCATCCAAGTTCTTCAATTCCTGAGCTCTGGTGTTGTCTGCCATCATCAATCACCAAAACTTTGCCAATCAAAATTACAGCGCCGCCGGAAGAATGAGAGAATCGGAGCTCTGATACCAATTGATAGAGAAAAGAGGGAATTCCAGAGAGAAAGGAAAATTCAGCAAAATTCATTCGATGCAAACTAACAGACTTTTCCGTCTTTTACATAGCCCCAACGGCCTAACTTCCATTATTTCTAAACAGGTCCTTAAACTTTTAAAACTAGAATAAAAGACCCTAAACTTATTTATTCCATAACATTAACCCAGCGGCCAGACAGCCACTAAGTGCTGTTATATGCTACGACCGGGCGTCCGTTTGCCCATCTACATCACCTGCGAGACGCCAGTGATCCAGTCGACGTCTGCCAGAACTCCAACTACGCCTGCTTCCACCGATCGCTCCGCGCTTTCCTCCTTCCGCTGCTCTCTGTTCGGACTGCCCACCTCCTTTGCTGCTACTTTCGTTCTTTACTCCCTTGGAGACCTAAAAAACTGAAGCAATTTACAAATCAAAGTTGAGCCGCACTCCAAGAAGAACGTGGCACCCAAGTTTTCCATAAACCTCACCTCGGATTCTTCCTTTCAGTCAATCCTCCACCCTTAAACATGGTATTAATATAGTATTTAATGTTAGATAATATATAATATGCTAACTAGGTTTAAGTTAACCATGTTTTATATAGTTTTCTTCAATAATACTAAAGAAATATGCACGTGCGTTGCACGTGCGGTACCAATATTTCTATATAATGACTTAAATAAGCACTATATGTAAAAGTAGTAAAATTACATATAAATTTAGGAAAGTTTTAAAGTAGATAATTGATTCAAATATTCCTAATAAATATTAAAATATTATAACTCATAGACAAAATGTTGGTATATGCCTACTAAAGAATGTGTTCTACGGAAGGAAAATGAACATCAATCTCCATAGCAAAACTATAAGCTTGATTAGTGTTCTGGTGAAGCACCTTTATTAAGAACCAAATTACGTACCCTAACTCATGTACTCTACTAATGAAATCCACAATGGATGGATCTCAGTTCACTAAACAACTCAAATAAATCATGGAGTATAGGACATGATTAGTTAGTATATAAAGAACAGTAAAAAGCATTTCCATGAATGCGTATCTCATTCACTTTCTTTGAATTGATAAATATCGATACTTTAATAAGTTTTCACAAAGCATGCTTTATTTTATTAGTAATTGGATATAAGAAATCAATGAAAAGTAAACTCATGTGTCAATATGATAGATGTTTCCAAAATAGTATTGTGAAAATCTATAATGTACTTTTTTTCACTTACAACACATGATAAAAATGTGTTTGCAATCTGTCTATGTAGAGCATCAATCGTACACTGACTAAATCGAAGTGGATATGTGCCAGGAATTTGCTCATGGTTGAGATGAATGAATGAATGATTAGATGAAGAATAAACCAAAAATTACATAAACAAAAATCAATATTCAGTGACTAAGGATTTCCAATTGTCGGGGTAGGCTATTTTCCAATATTCCATGTTGCATTTTTTCCGCAAACAAGCCCTCTATGCATTTTGTACGGTAAGAATGAGAACTGGAACAATGGAAACCATAAACAGCTTTGGGCACGAAAACATGTATTTTGTCTAACTGCGGTAGCCCGACCAAATTGATTTCAATAGGAAGATCGGAAAAGTGACATGGATGGGAATGAATGAAATCATCATAGATTAAAGGATAAAAAGTGAAGGGACATAAATGAAATCTAGCTAAGATTAAATAAGGAACCAACAAGTTAGTAGAATGTTAAGTCGATCAATTAAGAAATCAGCTTATTAATTATCAGAGTAGAGCTTTAAATAAAAACTCAACACATGAGAAATAACGGATGGCACATAGAGTCGTAGTAAAGGAATCCATAGGAGATGCTATTTCAGAATAGGCATAAATGGTTAGGTTTAGAAATGGTTAGGTTTAGAAATGGTAGCGTTTTGATTTGTCGGTGGTTAGGCATGAATGGTTAGGTTTAGAAATGGCAGCGTTTTGATTTGTTGATGGTTCGTAGGTATTTTTTGAGTTTTTGTTTGGAACCGGCTCCTAGCCACGATGAGTTACCGCATAAGGACAATGCATATCGGATGAAGAGGCAATCAGTGACCGAACCGGAGCTGCAGTGAAGGAATTGACATATGTTGACTTATATTAGACAGGTTTGAAATTACAAGGGAGAAGATATTTAAGGACGATGGAGGAATTAGAAAGGCATGGGAGTTATTTTGAGGGATTACAGTGGGAGTTGGGATAGGGTAGGTGGAGTTTGGTGACTGCAGGGTATGGAGGGAGGAGATGAGGGAGGGATAGTATGGGTGTTGTTAGATTTGTTTGTGGGTATTTTAGGGTTTTGATTTTTTATTTGAGGATATTTTTGGTACATGGAAAATATGAAAGTTGGAACCACCTGGATAGCTCTTTCCCTTTTATATAGAGGATAGATTAGTTTAATAGATGATAATCACTTTGTATAGAAATGTAACTTTTTTTTTAGGTTTTGAAATCGAATGTATATTAGAGTAAATGAAAATTTAAGTGAATTAAGTAACGAAATGGCGATATTATTATATGTGTTTTAACTCGTAATAGAACCCCGAACCTGAATTTCTAATCGTAGACCGATTTAATATCTAAGTGTTTAATTCGTTATTTGCTTATGTAATTTAGGATCCTAGTTAACCTTATAATTAACTAGTGGAAACTCTATTCAAAATCCACGTTTTTAAGACGTAATCGCCTTAGGTAATATTTTAGGTCTGACAGATCCTTTCACATCCTCCTGGTTGACATGCCTGGATATTGTCGTCGAGTTTAGGAAAACACACTATGTGGGTAAAGTTTGATCGGGAATGACCGAAACGGGGGGTTTATCTTGAGGAGCGTCCACCGTGGCGTCGGGAAGCACGGTGACGGCTGATTGGAGAATAGGAAATCAACGTCCCACGGGCGCTACAACACTCCTAACAGATGAGTAGCACGATGCCCGTCGTGTCCGCCGGTCGCACGGCAAACCTCGTATGAACTATTCAGAAGCAAATGACGAGATCAAAGGAGTGAAATGTTGATGCAGATTTGGACGACAATACATTAACACGCACCCTCCCATTCTGGCGAGTGGGAGCTGTAAGCATATGGTGTTGGGCGATATAAATGGAAGCCCATTATATGTATATGTTACCTAAGATAATTTGGTACATGTCACATTAGGACATTGGGCCAGACCCAAATCCCAATTGACATGAGAGGCCCAAAATATGGGCCTCCCTATACTAGTGGCCGACCGAATATTAGTGAGGAGGTAAAGTAGACAAAAGTCCACTTTACTCCTCCTATATATAAGTGTTAGGGGTTTTATTAAGTTAATCATTAATCCTTCCTTGGAGTGTTTTAGAGAGAAAAACCCTCCTCCCCAGAGACACCACACTTCGGCCGAACCACATCACCACCACCAAGGGTGTGCCAATTTGCCTTCGAGCAAACACTCCGGAGATCCGTCCCTTGCCAAGAATCGATCTGAGGCTTTGCTGTGGAGAATATACCACGTAGGGCTTCCTTCACAAGAACCTCTACGGGTGCCGACCGGAGGACCGTGAACTCCCTCCTGCAAGGATCTTGGGACTACGGACTGTTGTTGAGGTATGTCTGAATCTTCCGCTGCGTAATTTCGATTACTAGCATGTACCATAGTTTTAGTATCTGTAGTGATCACTCCCCGTAATCTAACACATCATTGGTTGGAAATAAGAGATTTGGAGCCTTAATAGGCAAGATGGGTACTACTCAAGTCCAACAGAAATTCCTCATTTTCAAGGCCCAAGTGAGAACAACGGGCTCTGTTAGGCTGGATTTAGCAAATAGGGACTGGTGGATATATGGCCAAGCTATCACTAATTGGACCCGAGAAATGGTCCATAACAGAATATAATTCGAAACTTAAAACATGGACACTCGAGGCCCGGAAAACACCCCGAGTGGCGAAATCCACTCGGGAAGACCCCGGGTGGAAGTACCACCAGGGGGCAACCCAAGCAAGGAGGACCTTGCTCGGGTAACCCGAGCGGGACCTTAGGGATACCCGTCCATGTATCCCCCCCTCCGTCCGGACTAGTCCCCCCTCGTCCGGACCCCCACCCCGGGCGATATTTCACCAGGGGCTCGCCCTTGGAGGTCATTTTGCACACTTAAACACATTATGCTCATCTACGGTCGAACCGGGGTCAAGGGCACCTTATTTAGGATCAATACCAACTTATATTACAAACCTGCCACAACCGGACCAGTGAACCACTGGAACCAGGGCGGTCCGATAGGAACTCTATAAATAGAGACCTCCCCTCCTCATTTGAAACTAATATTGTTATCTCTCACTCAAGCTCTGCCTTCTCTCTACTTTATCTCTCTAAAATGCATATACTCATTTAAGCATCAGAGAGGGCACACCGAGCACCACCCCCTTTGGTCTCGGTATTTCCCCTTTTGTAGGTATCCCACGGAGAAGGAAAGGCGGAAGTCCGAAGCAATAAGGCACTCAGGACACCGTATGCAAATAGTGGACTTACCGGGAGCCCCCTCCCGGGCGCCAGTTTGCAAGTATACGAGAAGAAGAAGCCCACGAGGCAGGAATACTAGAAGGAGAAGTCCGATAAGAAGAAGAGAACGGAAGGAGAAGCCCACAAAGGACACTCGTGTGTAAACAAAGCCCACGAAGGACACTCGTGTGTAAAAACTGGCGCCGTCTGCGGATTCGAGCAAAAAGCACGTAGCCTACTACTTGTGCTCGATGGCAATATATAAGGGGGTCCGAGAGAACAAGGGGGCGACATAGTAAGGTACCAACCGTGGGTCTCCAGGAGCCTAGCATCCGGGGGCAATAACCAAAGGATGTTAAGAACCCGTCGTCCAATGAAGAATAACACTCATTGGATAACACTCCATCAAGCTACAAGATATCACGGTCGGTAGTCAAGCAACAACTACCCCCCCTCACCCCTAATAAAAGACAAGCCCCTAGTGGCGGCAACAACCAAACTACCAAGAACAGGCCAGAATGTCAAAAAAGTGGCTACAACAAAAATACACCCATGGAAGCTCTTCCAGAGTATACCATGATGGATATCTATCCAATTCGGGTTCGTATTTACGTTTCGGACCCCGCAAACACGACGAAACCCATAAACAGATTTTACCGCAGACACCCTGAGTCCAAAATGGTCCGGATGCGCGCAGCACCCGGACCGGGACTTCCGGATTGCCACAAGGCAACCCGGAGGTCCAGATTGCCCCATTGCTATCCGGACCAGTCCGGACTGGTCCGGTTCGCCCGGCAATCCGGACCATGTCGAACATCTGACATGGTCCGGACTGTCGACTGTTATCGCGCGCTTACCCCTATTATTTTTACTAAGTATGAGAAGTCATGCGCACATAGGCAACCTCGATGTCGGTAAGCGTTTTCCTTTAAACCGACATTGAACCGCATAAAACCGGGTACGGTTCTCGGGTTGCCTATAAATAGGGACCTAGACCTCCCATTTGAAAACTTAACTCGAAACTCTCTCAAATTGTCTATTTGTGCTCTGACCTCTCTCTACATACTTTCTCTCTAGATTGTGACTTAAGCATCAGAGAGGGTTCAACCAGCACCACCCCCCCTCTCCATGCCGGTTATTGCCCGTTTTGCAGGACCCGACGTGTAGGAGACCGAGATTGGAGCCAAAGCCAAGTTCGGGGTTCAAGGATTGAGGTTCGCGGATCGTGACGTGCTGACAGGAGACCGTACCTGCGTGCACATCCAACCCGTTCGCGAAGAGCAGCCCGAGGTGTCCCAGGTGGAACCGACCTCAACACTTGGCACCGTCTATGGGAATCGAGCAAGAAGCCGTTCCATACCGCAAGCTATGACAGGAAGACGTACGAAGAAGGCGGGGGCAAACAGGCCGAAACCAACGAGAAGCCAACCAGGACCTTCTCACATTCCAGATGCAGAATCTACCGCCTCATCCATGCCAATCGCAAATGTGCCTTCCGCACAGCACGGTCCCGAAGTTCAGAACAATGCACCAGTGCACGAGTTCGAGCGAAGGACGGAGATGAATGAAGAGTTCACATATGGGATGCCAGCTGACGAAGTGCAGCAACAAGCTATGGCACGCAATCAACCTCTTCCTGATAACGTCAGTCCACCGAAAGAAAGAAGAAATCATGTTCGTTGGAAGAAAACCGCAGCCAACAAGCAGAAGCCGACAACAAGTCATCAGGATCTTTTGCACATGCATAAAGAAATGTCCGCTGCATCCTCCATGCCAACAAGCAGTGTGCCTTCCGCACAGCATGGCCTTGAAGTCCAGAATGCAGGGCGTGTAACACCCCCGCCCGGGTTCAAGCCTAGGACGCCAAGCGCCGAGTGCCAAGTACCAGTGCTAGTGCCGAGTGCCGAGTGCCAGCGCCAAGTGCTAGCGCCGAGTGCCAGTACCGAGTTCCAACGCCAGGTGCCCGTGCCGAGTGCCCGTGCCGAGTGCCCGTGTCAAATGCCAGTGCCGAGTGTCCTTGTGCCGAGTGCCTGTGTCAAAGTGCTAGCGCCTCAACCCTGCAGCCTGGAAATACAACCGACAGTCACGACAACGTGCATACACGCAACAGTCTCTCATACAGACATCTAAGCAGTATACACTCCATATGGAACAACTATGTACGTACAAGACTTGTTAGTCCTCGCACAACAAGTAACAAGCATCATGCAAGGGGGCAACCCTCTCAACACATCGACCTCCATGTCGACATCAAGCTCATACTCGCAGCATACATGATTACAAGGGCGAAATATTTTCTAAATGTTTTGCTCAGGATGACAGTCAGCATATTGCAAGCTGTCAGCATGCTACTAGGTGTCAACATATTACTAAGTGTCAACATGCTACTGCTTGTCGACATACAACAAGCTGTCAGCATATTACCAAGTGTTGGCATACGACAAGGTCTTGACATACAACCTATATTTGCATCAAGCATATGGATACATCGTACATAGCCAGGGATAGAGAAAAGATTCTAAGTGTGGGGGCAAGTACGCACATACAAGCGCGTACATACGCGCACGCGCATACAGCTGTCGACATACAACGGGATGTCGACCATCAAGGAATATTTTCTAAGTGTTCCTCCATGCCAGCAGTCGACACATGACGGGATGTCGACCATCAAGGAATATTTTCTAAGTGTTCCTCCATGGCAGCAGTCGACACATGACGGGATGTCGATCATAAGGAATATTTTCTAAGTGTTCCTCCATGTCAGCAATCAACAATCGTCAACATACAACAAGTCGACGTCAGTCAACACAGTCGACAAGGATCAAGTAACGACAATCATGCAGTCAATAAGTCTCCCGACGAGAATTAAAGTGGAGCAAAATCAAGGCTTTCGCGCCCAATCGTCAAACAGGCTACCCCTGAGGTCAGTGCCGAACCTAAATTGGACGAATATCCTATCATAAATAGAGTCAAGCATGGGTTTTGAACCGCTACTTGATTCGGGGGCAAGTGATGGATATCTGTCCAATTCAGGTTCGTATTTACATTTCGGACCCCGCAAACACGACGAAACCCATAAACGGATTTTACCGCGGACACCCCGAGTCCAAAATGGTCCGGATGCGCGCAGCACCTGGACCGGGACTTCCGGATTGCCTCGGTAGTCCGGACTGCTCCAGTTCGCCCGGCAATCCGGACCATGTCGGACATTCGACATGGTCGGACTGTCGACTGTCATCGCGCGGTTAACCCTATTATTTTTACTAAGTATGAGAAGTTAGTGCGCACATAGCCAACCTCGATGTCTGTAACGTTTTCCTTTAAACCGGCATTGAACCGCATAAAACCGGGTATTGTTCTCGGGTTTCCTATAAATAAGGACCTAGACCTCCCATTTGACAACTTAACTCGAAACTCTCTCAAATTGGCTATTTGTGCTCTGACCTCTCTCTACATACTTTCTCTCTCTAGATTGTGACTTGTAAACACTCGAT
Organism: Clarkia xantiana subsp. parviflora; assembly: GCA_036873135.1. NCBI lineage: Eukaryota > Viridiplantae > Streptophyta > Magnoliopsida > Myrtales > Onagraceae > Clarkia > Clarkia xantiana. The sequence goes on along the minus strand of JAPTYO010000009.1, from coordinate 24,833,353 downwards.
TTTGACCCGGACGTAACGACGTTACACATGATACGTCAAATTCCGGACGCGTCAAGCCACAAAGTCTCCAAAGATGCTCAAGGGCACATTAGGGAAATTCTTATAAAATATATTTTATTTCGAATTTATTTAATATTTTCGGAATATTTAAAAATATATATATAATAATTAGTTTTTTTTATTTTAGAAAATTATCTGTAAGATATTTATCTCCAGATATTATTTTTTATTCAAAAAAATAATTATCTGTAAAGATAAATATCCTAAGGAATATTCTCTAGAATATCATCTGTTAGCATTTTTTATTTGAATTTTATCTGTAATCTAGACTAGGTTTTTAGTATAAATAGGGGTCTAGGTTTACATTGTAAGACACATAGAGAAAAACACCAAAAAGAAGCAATAATACATTATTCCTCGGGTTCTGTGCGATTTTTGTCTTTTAGTGAATACGTTTTTTTTTTTTCCTCTGGATCACTGTGACCTCCCAGGACCGCCGGTGCAGCCCAACAGCCATGCCGGTGGCCACACCGGTGGCCCATCCGGCCACCACGACGACCGGAGACACCGCCCGACGCCAGCACGCGACTGCCGCCCCACCACGTCGTCGGCCCGACTAGCCAGACCACCCCCGGCTCCGCCACTCTCTCTCTCTCTTTATCTCTCTCTCTTTATCTCTCTCTCTAACCTATCTCTCTCCCTCAATCTCGCTATTTTCTCACCACAGGAGGACCACCACCTGTGTCCGGTCGCCACCGGAGCCTTCGCCCGAGTCTCCCGTCGTCGCTGCCGTCCCGGTTCCGTCCGTTTGCCGGCGCTCCTCGTTGATTTGACCCTCCGCTGCTGGAAGAAGCATCTGCGGTCCACCTCCATCGCCGCAGATGGAGGACCCATCTCCATCCGAGCTTCCATCCACGACCAATCTCCATCGCCGCTCCGTACGTGTCGACCGCCCCGGACCACCACTAATGCTGCTGCTCTGCTGGTCGCTGTCGCTGCCGCCCCGAACCACCGTGCTCCATCTTCTCCGTGGCAGGTATCCCGTTTTTTTTTTTTTTTAATTAATTAATTAATTTATTTATTATTAATATTTGATTATTAGGTTTTCTGTTTTAAATTATTATTATTATATTATAATTAATTAAAAATTAAAATGTAATTAGTTAGATTTAATTAATAGTTTAGATGTAATTGGTAAAATTTAATTAGTAATTTAATTGTAATTGAATAATTTTAATTTAATAGCATGTTAGAAGTTTTTTTTTAGTATTTTAGATTTCATTTTACTAGGAGTTATAGGTTATAATTAATTTTTTTAGATTTAGGATTATATCTGATTAATATTTTTTATGATGAAATCTGATTAATTTTGACATTTTTAGATTAATTAGGCATAATGTATGTAAATGATAAAATTGGCAAATTAAGTAAATTGAGTACCGAAAGGGCGTAATTAAAAATTATATTTTTAATTCGTAATAGAACCCCCGAACTCGAACTTCTGATCGTAGACTATACCTAGGTGTTTAATCCATTATTCGCTTAGCTAATTTAGGATTCTAGTTAGCCTTACAATTAACTAGTGGCGGCTCATTTCAAAATCCACGTTTTCAAAATGTTCATCGCCTTAGGTCAGATTTTAGGTCCGACAATTTGGCGACTCTACTGGGGACAATTGAGGGTTCGGGCTCTTTATATTTGCTTATTTGCCATGTTTTAGTTTTTATATATATATATATATATATATATATATATATATATATATATATATATATTTGACTTTGTTATTCTAACTTGGTTATTTTTGTGTGATTTCAGGTGGATTCGATTTTTTTTTTTTTTATGATTGACTAATTTTCTCTGTTGTGTTATATATTATTTGAATTCGCACACACCACTTTAGTGTAATCTCCAAAACGCCTAAAACCCAGGCACTACAAAAAAACATATTTTTAGTGATGAATATTTTGTGACCATAATATAATTAGTCACTAAAATTTAATTTTTTAGCTACATATGAATTTAGTCACAAATCGTATATTCGTGAAACTATTTAGTGATGAACTAATATTTAGTTGTTAATCACAACCAATTTGTGTCCAAAGCAATGTGAAACATGTATGTACTAGCTAAACACATTGCGATAATTGAAAGTTTTAGTTACTAAATATTAGTTTGGACGTGTACCACTGCTAAATATAATATGTGATGATTTTCATCTAGTTAGAAAATTGTAAATAACGTTTAAATATTAGTTCGTTTTATTCCTACCATTCGATATGTGTATATTACACCATTTTGTTTTGTTATCAAATATTTAAAATTAGTTGAATTTAAGTTAATAATTTTATTTATTTTCAAAAATATTATAGGGCATATAACTTTGGTTTGGAGAAATAGTTTCTATTTTAACAATAACTAATCTCTAAGCAATAATAATATAGTTTATCACTGATAATTTATTTTATGTCTTTTATGATATAGTAATTATAGTTATTTAGTAGTAGAAGAATATATTTGAAAAAAAAAGTGCTACTAATAAACAAGCAATTAATTAATAGAAAATAAGCTATTATTATTATTTTGGCCGGACATAAGATAAATTATTTACAAATTAGCTAGCAATTAAATATATAAAATAAATAAAAACTGTTTTTTATACCTTAGATGATTGACCAGTCCATCTTTATCTCACGGTTAATAATAATCTGACCTAAATTTTTCCTTAAATATCTCAAATAACTATTATTATAGTTATCTCAATTATTCAATCTCCCTTAAATTTCTCACAAATCTCGTGATAAGTGGGCTGAGGCCATCGCACAAGATGGGATATGCCGCCGCGGAATGGTCACGCCTTTCCAAAAATAGTAACTTCCAATTTAAAAAGGAAAGTTAGTTAAAAGAATTAAAAAATTATAAACTAATAACCTGTTATAGCAGGTTAAAAAGAGAGAAAATGTAATTTTTTTTCTTCTTAATTTGTTTTTCTTCTTAATTTTGTTATAAAAAACACCCAAATTTTATAATAAATAAAACATTCTGAACAAGACTGCCGAGAAGATTTTTTTTTTTTGTCAAAACTAACTTTTATTAATTTTGTTTTTAAAAAGCATCTAAATTTTATAATAAAAAAAACATATCATCCGTTTGTTAAAACCAAAAAGGCTGCCGACTTTTTTTTTTTTTTTTTGTCAAAACCACTTATTTTATTTTATTTTATTTTTTGTTGTATTTGAACAAGTGGTCAGACCGCACTTGGACCGATTCGACCGGATGAACCAGAAATCGAATCTCTCACGGGTTTAGGTTTCGGTTCGAATCTAATAACATGGAACTATATACAAATATATTATTACTTTTCATAAAATTTTAGGTCATACTTTTCTTAGCAATATATATATAAATAAAGAGAATTCATTTACGGAAGAAAAAAAACATTTACTTAATAACATTGTACCTAAAATGAAAAATACTAACTGAAACAACATACTGCTTTGATTTAATTGAAATTAAATGATAAACTCTGCAAAAAAAATTTTAACTGATAAACTTAATTAAAAATCTAACATTGGCTACCTAATTAATATTAAATAAATACATTAGTGGACATAGACAAAACACATTAAGTGACAACTGGAGAATTAAATAAATGGAAAATTAACATACTCCAAGATTGGAAGTTTGTTACCCCTTCTACTGTTCCAAATCAAGTTGCACTTAACGATTGGTATGTAAGATATTTTAAATTTTAAATCGTCATGTTGTACAATATATTAATATCACATTTATATTAAAAATTTCAATTGTGCATAAATAGGGTTAATTACGGTCTCTATGTTATACACTTCATGCAACACCTAGAAGAGATTCCTAATATAACACCATCTACAGTAAGTACTATATACAATAACTACAAAATATTTAATTCATTATAAATGTATTAACGAAAATATTTTGTATTTTTTAGGTGTAAACATCCAAGCACCGTTTGCTTCTGGTGGCATCCCTGATTTTTGGAGTCAAAATGAAAAACCTGATAAAGTTATGAAAGCAGCATGTGATATGTTAATTTAAAATATTTTAGTACAAACATGACATTTATATATTTTTTCGTATAAAAATATTTATTTCTTTCTAAGTGTATTTGTTTTGGCGCATATTTGTTATATGAATTACCTATAATTAAAATTTTTTTTATTAGTTTTTGTTGGTAAAGAGACAACAAATAAACCTAAATTGATTTATTTGTTACTCGCAATATAAAACGAAACTCAAAATTTTAAAATTAAAATTGCACGAGCGGAGGACATGTTATTTTTCTTAAATATATAAAAACGTAATTCAAGTAGTACTATATTTGTTTTTAAAATTATTTACGATATACAATGATAACAGATCAAAAATAAATTTAATTCATCAACAACAAAATATTTTAAGTATTATTGAAAAAATGTGTATTTAATACTGTATTTAGTTGCAAAAAAATACAATATTTATTTGTGTTTAAGTTTTAATATATATATATATATATATATATAATAATAATAATAATAAGAGTACTAAAATTATTTAGCATAAAAAATTCTAATAGTATAAATTTATTATTTTTTGGGTAATTTTTTTTATTGTTAATGATTTAAATATTATTTATATAAAAGTAAATAATAAAATATTAATATATATACTTAAGTAACCTGCAACTTGTTAGATAGGTAATTTGTTTTTTTTTTTTTATTTATATTTAATAGTTTAAGACAATTATAACCATTTTAAAACATTACTATTTTAAGAAAGCGGGACGATTTCTCCGCGGCACCGAAGTGGCTCCCGAGCTCCCTAGCAGTTGAAGTCTCCAACTATTCCTTATGCATGTGAAGTGAAAGCTCTTTTAATCTTCCTTAAAACACTAGAATCTCTAGTTGATCTTCATCAATCTCTTCCATGCGTTTTTGCAGTTCCCTCTTTTTCCTCTCCGAATTTCTCGATCAATCTATCTAAGAATTCAATTCTGATGGTGCATACATTGGAATTTATATAATTGGAAGGTGATGGTAGCGACGGTCATTGGCTTCCGCAGTACCTTCATAGGTAATATATCCAGTTTTCTCTATCCCTTGGATCCCGACGTGATCTATCTAGCATATCTAAGTGTTAATTTGAATAAAAAACCGACATGGATACGAAATGGATTATCAAATATCTCATGTCGGGTTTCACGACTACCATGCGTGCCATCGTCGTCATGTTCTTCATTGTTTTGCAGGATTCTACCTAGCAAGATGCATATGAATTCAGGAGGGACATATAGAATCATTTTATACTTATTGACAATGTCGCCTACTTCCTTTAACATGTGTATATTGTATCAAAATAATTTTGTATATATTTTGTACCATTTATTTAGAGTTATATGTTGTAAAATTATATATTAGATCTTTTTTAGGAATAGTCTCTTATTAATGTACATAATTTTATACATGTATTGATATTGATATATATAATAATTATGGGTACTCCAAAGTAGGAAGTATCTGAGAGTAATTTGTAAACCATTCATTCTTTAATATTTTATTTTATTAGTTATAATTAGAAAACTAATAAATAAAAAATACATAAATAATATTTTTTAAAAAAATTATATAGATATATGTATTGCTTCCATCATTAATATATCACAAGCAGTTTTGGTCTAGTGGTTGAGAGCGTTGACTCTTAAGTTGTTTGGCTCTGAGGTCACGAGTTCGAATCCTCCCGTCAACTTGATTAAAATCATTTCCTGGGGTTACGTTAACGGGGCTAGTGCATGTGTCGATTGTTCATAAATATGATATACTCGCAAATGAACAGGATGGGCCTAGAGTTGCCACTACTAGTACATTCCTTTTATTTAGTGGCTCTTTGACGTAGTCACAAATTCCTGCTTTATTTAGTGGCTAGTTTTTCATTTGGTCACTACTTTATTAGCAACCTTATCTACTGTGACCACCCTGTGACAAACATTTTTTTTGTCACTGATTTATTCTGTCACTCTTTTAAGGTCTTTTGTGACATTTCTAGTAGCCACAAAAAACATGTTCTAGTTAGCCTTACAAAAACCTTTCAAGGTGTTTAATCCATTATTCGCTTAGGTAATTTAGGATTCTAGTTAGCCTTACAATTAACTAGTGGCGACTCATTTCAAAATCCACGTTTTCAAAACGTTCATCGCCTTAGGTCAGATTTTAGGTCCGACAATTTGACGACTCTGCTGGGGACAATTGAGGGTTCGGGCTCTTTATATTTGCTTATTTGCCATGTTTTAGTTTTTTTATATATATTTGACTTTGTTATTCTAACTTGGTTATTTTTGTGTGATTTCAGGTGGATTCGATTTTTTTTTATGATTGACTAATTTTCTCTGTTGTGTTATATATTATTTGAATTCGTACACACCACTTTAGTGTAATATCCAAAACGCCTAAAACCCAGGGCGACTAGGAACCCCGGAGGTTTAGTACGGTACGACCGGAGCGGCTGGGCCGCCGGTATGACTCGGAAAAACTCCACTCGCTTGTGAAGGTCTCGTGATCCCTATGATGGGGGGGGGGGAGGAAACCACCTTGTCGGGAACCTATCAGTGGAACCTACCTTGTAGAGCAAAGCCACACATTTTTACCTCCCTAACGTGTCGTTTTTTTTTTTTTTTTTTTTTTAATCTACCTTCTGTTGTAAAAAAGTTATCATGTAAACTGTAAAGTTTTTTCTAACTGCGTAATTTTATTTCTAAGCATGCATCCCATTGCATTTTTTTTTTTTAAAAAAACCTCTTACCTAAATTTTGTTCTAAATATGCGTTTCATGCGCATTATTAAAAAAAACCCACCAGGTAAGTTGTGATTCATAATTAGCGCATTTTTCATGCATTTGTTTCAAAAAATATTTTCATGAGAAATTTAACTCTTTTTTAGCTATTAGAGCTTCTAATTTCAAAATGCATTTTGTATACATTATTTCCAGAAAAAAAATCAAAAACTTTTTCAGCTAAGTAATTAGTCATTTAGTTGTAGAAATTTTAATTTCAAACATACATTTCGTATGCATTGTTGTTTATTTTAAAAAAAAACCTCTTACCTGAATTTTTTTTATTTGTTTTAAACTTGTGTTTCATACGCATTATTTATAGAATAAAACTTTTCAGGTAAGTTGTAATTTTGGTTAATGCGTTACGTATGCATTACTTTAAAAAAATTAGAAAAATTGTAATTATTCATCTTTAGCTATTAGAGCTTCTAATTTCGAACGTGCATTCCATATGCATCATTCAAAAAACTTTTTATCTGAATTGTTTTATTTTTGAATAATACATCCAGTATTCATTAATTTAAAAAAACTTATTAGATAAATTGTAGGTTTTCTTACTTTTAGGGCTCCTTGTTTAAAAAAACCTTTTATCTGAATTTTTTAATCAAAAAACGTGCATATCATATGCATTATTTTCGAAAAAACATTTCAGGTAAATTGTAATTTTTCTTAGTTGTAGAACATTTATTTTTAAATTTGCATCTTGTATTTATTTTTGTGAATCTCATATGCATCTATTAAAAAAAAAAATTCACCTGATTCCTAGTTTTGAGCAACCAAGATGCATTGAATTTTTTTATTCCTTTAAAAAAAAAAACAAAAAATATTTTCAGATAACTTGTAAATTTTTTGGTAATTCAAGCATGAATTGCATATGCATCATTTTCAAAAATACCTCTTTACCTGATTTTTTTAAGCATGCATCCAATATGCATTATTTTTTTAAAAAATATTTCAGGTAAATTGTGAGTTTTCTTTTAGCTATAGAGCTTTCAGATTCACGCATGCATCGAAATTGCATTATTTTAAAAAATCCACCTGAAATTTTCATTTCAAAATATGCATTTCATATGCATTATTCAGGTAAACTGTTGTAAGTTGTGAATTTCTTAGAATAAAATTTTAACTTTCAAAAATGCATTTCATATGCATCATTCAGGTAATGTGTTGTAAGTTGTAACTTTCTTAACAGTAGAATTTTAACTTTCGAGCATGCATGGGCATTTAAAAAACTCAAAGTGTCATTCGTTTTTATCCAAGGTGTATTGCACTTTTTTGGCAAGATCGTCATTTCAACATTCGCATGAGCGAGCATTTAAAAAATGGGAGTTTTGATTCTTTTTTGAGAAAATATTTTAACTGTGCAGTTGATTGCTACTATTCGAGTTTAAACAAAGGACGAGAAAACCTTTTTGAAAAAAACTTTGTTTTGAGCATTTGTCCTGCGTTCGAGCCAGATAATGCACTCAGCAAACTCAGTAAACTCCATGATGGTGCAAAACACATTTGATCATAAATTTTGATTCTTTTTCAAAAAAGTAATCAAAATTATGAAATGAATGACATTAGAGTTTTCAAAAAATCATGCATGATTTCTCATATTCTCTACACTGATTTTTCATTCATCCTTTTCAGGTACCCTTGGTTAAGGTATCATGTACACATAAGCTATGCCGGCTAAATGGGGCAACAAAAAAAAGGACATGCAGTCATCCAGTTGCACAACGAACAAATTGCACACTCGAAATATCTAACGCTGAGGTGCGTTAAATTGTACTTAATTTTTTCCTTGAGATTTGAGTGTCCCTACTCTTTTGCAGGTCGGATGACCACTTTAACCAATGCCGCAACCGTGTGAAACGTGAGCGCTTCAAAGAGTTTCTATGAAAAATTTCACCCACCATGTGTGAAATTCATACGCTTTCCAAAACAAGGTATACAAACATTATGTGGCCAGGTTTAAACCATTCAGCGGTAACCATGGGGCATCTCCTTTTGAGATTGGACATGTCAGGAGATGAGAAAATTTCAAGAGATCATCGAGAATCCCGTGAAGATTCAATGTGTCGATCAATGCAGCTTGACTCGATCAACCGAGTCCTTTTCCGAAAAAAGTTCTGAAATTTTCAGTCTGCCACTAGGGGCATATACTTTTCAGCAGGTGTACATACACAAGTTGTGGAGCAAGAGAATCAGGACATGCAGCAGGTCCAGTCGCATAGCGAGCACATTGCCCACTGAAAAATCCAACTCCCAGGTAAGAGAAGTTGTGATCATTTTATCCCCGAAATTTGAGTTTTTCCTTACTCATTGTGCAGCTTGGATAATCATCCAAATAAAAACTCCTCAAGAGCACATCTCATGTACGACCCTTCGCTCGCCGACCATTCTTATGCCAGTTATCCCAGATACCTCGGTCGATATCTATGCCTAAGTTTACCATTTGCGGACTACTGTGACAAACTCAACACCATCCATATGTGTTCGTTAATCAGGCCATTCGTCCAGCATGCGACGAATTATGAACCAGTCAGATATAGCCGTGGGGCATTCCTGTTAAGATCAAGCACGGTTGAAGATAGAAGACATCCAGAGATCTTCCTATTAAAAAAGATCGAGATTCCATGAAGATCGACCATGCTAATGAAAGAGCATTTGAGAGGAAGAAAAAGAAGAAATATTTGTCGGTGTCGTCCACCCATTGAAAGGATCCTCCATTCAAGACATCGACATGATCAACTTATTTAACAAGTTTTCCTCCGGAGAAGTTCTGAGAAATCAAAATGTTTAATCTGCTATCAGGGGCATGTAACATATTTGTTGTTGATTAGTTTCTGTAGATTTTTTTTCCATTGGAAAAAGAAAAAAGAGAGAAAAAAATAAATTCCCGCTAGGTTGAAAACCTAGGCAAAAGTCAGGGAGAGGGGCATGATTGAAAACCCGCAGGGGCAGTCATGGCAAAAGGTGAGATGTAAAAAGCAAAAAAGCAAAAAAAAAAAAAAAAAAAAGAGAGTAAAAAAACAAGAAAAAAAAGAAGAGCAAAAAAAAAAGAAGAAAAAAAAAGAGCAAAAAAACAAAAAAACTCAATTCTTTAGGGTCACAGCCGCCCTTTAATCGGCTACAGGAAAATGAAGAGAGTGTTTGTGCTAATGTTGTGAGAGCAGTGAAGAAATAAAAGGGTCACAGTTGTCCCTAAATCAACTACGAATAAAAAGGGCCACAGCCACCCTCCAAACGGCTACAGATAAAAGAGTGACCCCGCGAATCTTGTAAGGGCGGGAAAATAAAAAAGGGCCACAGTCGTCCCTAAAACGACTACAAAATAAAGGGCCACAGTCGTCCCTAAAACGACTACAAAATAAAGGGTCACAACCACCCTTAAAACGGCTACAAATAGCTCCTGCAAACATCAAAAGCGGGATGAAAAAGGCCACAGTCACCCTTCAAATGACTATATATAAAGAGCGATCCCTGCGAACCCTGAGAGGGCGGGAGAATTTTTGAAAAGGCCGCAACCGCCCTTCAAATGGTTACAGATAAGGAGCGCTCCCGCAACATCAAAAGCGGAGAATAAGTGAAAGGGCCACAGCCACCCTCCAAACGGCTAAAGATAAAAGAGTGACCCCGCGAATCTTGTGAGGGCGGGAAAATAAAAAGGGCCACAGTCATCCCTAAAACGACTACAAAATAAAGGGCCACAGCCACCCTCCAAACGGCTACAGATAAAAGAGTGACCCCGCGAATCTTGTAAAAGGGCCACAGTCGTCCCTAAAACGACTACAAAATAAAGGGCCACAACCACCCATCAAATGGCTACAAATATAGAGCACTCTCGCAACATTAAAGGCGGGAAATGAGTGAAAGGGCCACAGCCACCCCTAAAATGGCTACCTACAAAGAGTGTTCCTCGAATCCTGAGAGGATGGGAGATTGTTGAAAGGGCCATAGCCACCCTCAAAATGGCTACATATAAAGAGTATTCTCGTGAATCTTGTGAGGCCGGGAAATCTTTTGAAAGGGCCACAGCCACCCTCCAAATGGCTACAAATCAAAAGAGCTCTCGCGACGTTGAAGACGGTGAGGAAAGGGTCACAGCCACCCTCCAAATGGCTACAAATACTCTCGCATCGAGACGGGAGATAAAGTACGGGTCACAGCCACCGTTTAATCGGCTACCAAAAAAAAAGAGTGCTTCCGTTAGGTTGAAAACCCGAAAGGGTAGCCTAGGCAAAATTAGGAAATGAGGGGCATGATAGCAAATTCAGAAATTGCACTCATGGCAAAAGGAGAGAAAATAAAATCCCGATGGAATGAAAACCCCAAGGGGCAATTCATGCAAAAATTAGGAAAACCGAGGGGCACGGTCTAAAATTCTGACCATGGCAAAAGGAAAGAATATGAGAGATAAAAAAAGAAAAAAAAAGATCCCGCTAAGTTGTCGCGTCATGCGCAGTTTAGGCAAAAATTAGGGACATGTATTCAAGTCGTCAAGCCACTCGAGGCCTTTATCCAACGGACGCCACTAGAGGCATTCCTCCGACATATGCCACTAGAGGCTCTTCTCCGACGGACGCCACTAGAGGCTCTTCTCCAAACGGACGCCACTAGAGGCATTTCTCCGACACATGCCACTAGAGGCTCTTCTCCATCGGACGCCACTAGAGGCATTTCTCAGACATATGAGGCTTTACTTTCTGCACCGCCAATAGAGGCTTTTCCTTGTCGCACGCCACTGGAGGCATCGTCGATCGATGTTTTTCTTTTCTGCACGCCACTGGAGGCTTTACTTTTCCGCACGCCACTAGAGGCTTTACTTTTCCGCACGCCACTGGAGGCTTTACTTTTCCGCACGCCACTGGAGGCTTTACTTTTCCGCACGCCACTGGAGGCTTTAACTTTACGCACGCCACTGGAGGCTTTACTTTTCCGCACGCCACTGGAGGCTTTACTTTTCCGCACGCCACTGGAGGCTTTACTTTCCCGCACGCCACTGGAGGCTTTACTTTCCCGCACGCCACTGGAGGCTTTACTTTCCCGCACGCCACTGGAGGCTTTACTTTCCTGCACGCCACTGGAGGCTTTACTTTCCCGCACGCCACTGGAGGCTTTACTTTCCCGCACGCCACTGGAGGCTCTTTACTTTTCCGCACCGCCACTGGAGGCTTTACTTTCTACATCGCTAATGGAGGCACCGCCAACAGGTGTCCCGCCGACAGAGGTTTTATCTTTCCGCACCAGAATAAGCATATGAGCCACCTTGAAGACTTTGAAGAATTGGAAGAGAATATACTTTCTGGTCAACATCAGTGTTTCCTCGTCTTTGGACAAACCCCTTCGAACACGTTCTACGGGAGTCCGTCCAAAGAGGGGCAAACTGTAAACACTCGATTTTGACCCGGACGTAACGACGTTAAACATGATACGTCAAATTCCGGACGCGTCAAGCCACAAAGTCTCCAAAGATGCTCAAGGGCACATTAGAGAAATTATTATAAAATATATTTTAAATTATTTCGAATTTATTTAATATTTTCGGAATATTTAAAAATATATATATAATAATTAGTTTTTTTTTATTTTAGAAAATTATCTGTAAGATATTTATCTCCAGATATTATTTTTTATTCAAAAAAATAATTATCTGTAAAGATAAATATCCTTAGGAATATTCTCTAGAATAATCATCTGTTAGCAATTTTTATTTGAATTTTATCTGTAATCTAGACTAGGTTTTTAGTATAAATAGGGGTCTAGGTTTATATTGTAAGACACACAGAGAAAAACACCAAAAAGAAGTAACAATACATTATTCCTCGGGTTCTGTGCGATTTTTGTCTTCTAGTGAATACGTTTTTTTTTTCCTCTGGATCACTGTGACCTCCCAGGACCGTCGGTGCAGCCCAACAGCCACGCCGGTGGCCATCCGGCCACCACGACGACCGGAGACACCGCCCGACGCCAGCACGCGACCGCCGCCCCACCACGTCGTCGGCCCGACTAGCCAGACCACCCCCGGCTCCGCCACTCTCTCTCTGTCTCTCTTTCTGTCTCTCTCTCTAACCTATCTCTCTCCCTCACTGTCGCTATTTTCTCACCACCGGAGGACCACCACCTGCGTCCGGTCGCCACCGGAGCCTTCGCCCGAGTCGCCCGCCGTCGTTGCCGTCCCGTTTCCGTCCGTTTGCCGGCGCTCCTCGTTGATTTGACCCTCCGCTGCTGGAAGAAGTATATGTGGTCCACCTCCATCGTCGCAGATGGAGGACCCATCTCCATCCGAGCTTCCATCCACGACCAATCTCCATCGTCGCTCCGTCCGCCCGTACGTGTCGACCGCCCCGGACCACCACTGCTGCCGCTGCTCTGCTAGTCGCTGTCGCTGCCGCCCCGGACCACCGTGCTCCATCTTCTCCGTGGCAGGTATCCCGTTTTTTTTTTAATTTATTTATTAATTAATTAATTAATTTATTATTAATATTTGATTATTAGGTTTTCTGTTTTAAATTATTATTATTATATTATAATTAATTGAAAATTAAAATGTAATTAGTTAGATTTAATTAATAGTTTAGATGTAATTAGTAAAATTTAATTAGTAATTTAATTGTAATTGACTAATTTTAATTTAATAGCATGTTAGAAGTTTTTTTTTTAGTATTTTAGATTTCATTTTTACTAGGAGTTATAGGTTATAATTAATTTTTTTAGATTTAGGATTATATCTGATTAATATTTTTTATGATGAAATCTGATTAATTTTGACATTTTTAGATTAATTGGGCATAATGTATGTAAATGATAAAATTGGCAAATTAAGTAAATTGAGTACCGAAAGGGCGTAATTAAAAATTATATTTTTAATTCGTAATAGAACCCCCGAACTCGAACTTCTGAACGTAGACCGGTTCTATACCTAGGTGTTTAATCCATTATTCGCTTAGGTAATTTAGGATTCTAGTTAGCCTTACAATTAACTAGTGGCGACTCATTTCAAAATCCACGTTTTCAAAACGTTCATCGCCTTAGGTCAGATTTTAGGTCCGACATGACTTAAGCATCGGAGAAGGTTCAACCAGCACCACCCCCCTCTCCATGCTGGTTATTGCCCGTTTTGCAGGACCCGACGTGTAGGAGACCGAGATTGGAGCCAAAGCCAAGTTCAGGGTTCGAGGATCGAGGTTCACGGATCGTGGATCGTGACGTGCTGACAGGAGACCGTACCTGCGTGCACATCCAACCCGTTCGCGAAGAGCAGCCCGAGGTGTCCCAGGTGGAACCGACCTCAACATACCAATAGGGGGCAAAATGAGGAGGGAGCAGAACATCAACTTCTCCACAAGGAGGAGCACCATCCTCACATCCCTTCATGAATACACCTAGAGTAGCTCTTCCAGAGGACATCTATAGGAGGCACCCGGAGGTGACCTCTGAACAACAGCTATTCTGTGAAGGACATGGCAACACTAGGGGAAGAGATGATTAATAACTCCATCCCCAGAAGAATATGGTATTAGTAAGAACAACCACATACACTAGGGGACAAACATAGCCAATGATAGCAACAAGGGTGCATGCATACACCTCCCCCCCTCCACGTGCAAAAGGATAACCCCAAACAATGAGGGCCACTACTACCAGCAGGGATACATCGCCTACCTTGAGAAAATGTCAATCAAGGGATTCCATTACGATATGCATTTCCATGGAGAGCCATATGGAGTGCCATCAGATGAACCCATCCTACAATATATCTATGTACAGAAGTTACACCCAAAAGACGCCTGCATATCCAAAGGACGGGACAACAAGCTGTGAAAGCAGGGAATACCACTCCAACCCAGCATACAAGAAAAACACCTCACTCTCCTCCCACTAGCACAATACTCATTTTTTAGCCAAAAACACTTCTACATCCAAGGGAATGATGAACAAATATTATTGGGGAACAAATATTGGGAATTATGCAACCACCATTCCATGAGGAGGAGAAGAGGAATATCAAGGCTCAGAGCAACCCCCGCAATGGGTGCACACCTCCACCAATGGAATAACACTTAGGTGGTTATGAAAGTCACTCCCATCATCCCGTCAGAAGGGTGGGGGCACCACAAACATTTCTTGAAGAATGAAAAAAGGAACTTAATACTACCAGAGCGGCTAGTGCACGTTCCCTTATTTTCCGCCCTGAGGGGCACCTCTTATCAAGCGTATTAGACATAAAAGTGCGAGGGAACCAACATTCTACACCTAATGGTAAGAACAACACAAGGTTGGGGCACCGCGTCAAGGGAAGAAACATTAACGGAGATCAAAATAGAAACCCCCCCTCCCCCCTCCCGCCCTCACCCCCAACAAATTATGGATGATGCATACAAGAAAAGCATGCTCAAAGAGCAAAAAAAGAGTAAGGAGACCGAGAAACTTGGGGGCACCAAACGAACAAGTGCTCGGCACCCAACCAAGAAACAGGAGGACAAGCCATAACAGGCTTAACAAGAGTAAACGGTGCAACTACCAAGCCGCCACCTGATCTAGTGCTTGACAGTCCACCCGGAAATAGAAGACGACGCAAATAGGAGGCATGACTCCTTCCAATGGAAACCACAAAGGAAGGATACAACATAAGCCAAATACAAGGATGTACTCCTATGGTGGAAGCCACGGTGACCGCCCTCATAAGGCGACACCCACAACTTATAACCGACTGGGAGATGCGGAAAGGCATATATCAACTAACACTTTCAGTGGAGAACATTGGAAGAAGTTCTACACCCGAAGGGAAAAGGGAATATCCACTTCCACTATCTAATTTATTATTACCAATAGGAGATCTACAGACTCCACTTAAACTTTCCCTTCTGTAAGAAATGATAATAGCACTAAATGAACCAAATGCTTTTCAGGGCACAAGAGGAAAGAAGAAAGGCACCATCACTCACAAAGAGGAGGCGTCATCTACAACCGAAAAGGGGAAGATAAAAAAGACAACTCTGAATATGATAAGGCGATCGACAACCCTTACATATGGAAAGAGGAAGATCTATAAGGACAACCCTTGCAACCGAAAATGGGAAGATCCAAAAGGACAACCATGACATATGATAAAGCGATTGACAACTTTTACATATGAACATGGGAAGATCTATAAGGACAAGCATTACAACCGAAAAGGGACATAAGACCCACATGGCCACCCTTGCAACCGAAAATGGGAAGATCCAAAAGGACAACCATGACATATGATAAAGCGATTGACAACTTTTACATATGAACATGGGAAGATCTATAAGGACAACCATTACAACCGAAAGGGGACATAAAACCCATAGGGCCACCCTTCCAACCGAAAAGGGGAAGATCCAAAAAGACAACTCTGAAATATGATAAGGCGATCGACAACCCTTACATATGGAAAGATGAAGATCTATAAGGACAACCCTTACAATCGTAAAGGGACATAAGACCCATAGGGCCACCCTTCCAACAGAAAAGGGATATAAGACCCACAGGGCCACCCTTCCAACATGATATGAGATATAAGTCCCCCAATCAAAGGGCAACTCATCAAACAAGATATAGAATGTAAGTACTCCAACAGGTGGCTATCATGTCCATATATCAAAGGAGGATATCATCCCCCTATACATCAACAATGGTTATCATGTCCATATATCAAAGGAGGATACCATCCCCCTATACATCAACAATGGCTATCATGTTCATATATCAAAGGAGGAGACCATCCCCCTATACATCAACAATGGCTATCATGTCCATATATTAAAGGAGGATACCACCCCCCTATGGTTATCACGCCCATATATCAAAGGAGGATACCATCCCCCTACATATCAACAATGGCTATCATTTCCATATATCAAAGAAGGATACCATCCCCCTATACATCAACAATGGCTATCATGTCCATATATCAAAGGAGGATACCATCCCCCTATACATCAACAATGGTTATCACGTCCATATATCAAAGGAGGATATCATACCCCTATACATCAACAATGGCTATCATGTCCATATATTAAAGGAGGATATCATCCCCCTATACATCAACAATGGCTATCATGTCCATATATCAAAGGAGGATACCACCCCCCCTATACATCAACAATGGCTATCATGTCCATATATCAAAGTAGGAGACCATCCCCATATACATCAACAATGGTTATCATGCCCATATATCAAAGGAGGATACCACCCCCCCCCCCCTATGGTTATCACGCTCATATATCAAAGGAGGATACCATCCCCCTACATATCAACAGTGGCTATCATGTCCATATATCAAAGGAGGATACCACCCCCATATACATCAACAATGGTTATCACACCTATATATCAAATGAGGATATCACCCCCTACATATAAAAAATGGCTATCATGCCCATATATCAAAGGAGGATACAATATCCCATATACATCGACAATGGCTATCACGTCCATATATCTCAAAGGAGGGTACCATACCCATATAAATCACCATGAAGACATGCTCTCTATTTTACAAAGTTCAACAAGCACAAGGTCGGAGGTCGAAGAGACAAACTAAGGAAATAGCCCCCATCAAGCTTTCAAACAACTATCAATAGCCTAATCGGACGCCTATCCGACCATAATAGAGTCAAGCAAAGGTTAAGACCATTGCTTAACTCGGGGGGCAAAGTGGGATGCACGCCCAATTAAGCAACGGACACCCTCCAGCCCACCCCACAAGCAAGTAAGGAAACTTCAAGGAAGTAGCAATCAAACACAAGGAGACCGTCAACCATAGGAAACCAGGGGGACAAAGCAAATAGAAAAACGTACCCTAGGAAGAGGAGCAATAACACATCAAGTACTATTAACCCTGCCACGACGCACTATGCTAATTCATCAACGCCAACTACCCAGGAGTACACCCCAAAGTGCACAAAGATCAAATGCTTACTACGGGGTCAAAGACACGTGCATGGATGATACTACTTGCTAAAGGAAGGACTATGGTGGATAAACAAACATCATAAGGACACCTAAGGGGGAGATAAGCAAAACCATCCCAGCCCTACCCATGATAGTCGTGGAGGGACCAAACACCTACAACAAGCTATGTATCAACTAGTGGCATGGAAGGAACAACCTTATATACGAGCTACCAAGCGTAGCCAATACAAGGAGTATCCATCTACATACAACATGTCCACTACGGGGCACGCATATATGAGCTACCAAGTGTAGTCAACACGAGGAGTATCCCTCTATGTACAACAACATGTCCACTATTAACCACCCCCCCCCCCCCCCCCCCCCCCGCGCGCGCGCGCGCGCGCGCGTCCGAAACGCCAAAAACATCCACTGTAAATGGCAGCTATATATATACACAATCTCATAAATGCAGGTTTCGCAAGGGCTATCCCCACCCCCCCCCCCCCAGCGTCCGAAGCATGCCCACTACGGGGGAAACCATATACATACAACTCTATATGCTTATGGAGGTGCAAGATATGCATACCGTGGAAGTAACCTCAACAGTGAGCCACGAAGGCAAAATCACCGTCTGGGGGGCCCCGAGACCAAACCACAAGAATATCTACAAAGGGAGAAGTCCTTTAACCTACACAAAGGGAGTAATACTCCAACATATATGAAGGAAACGACCTTCTACATACATTTATGAAAACTCTTTTATATGAAAGGTAAGATGAGGAATTTTAACCACTCTCACCTCCATCTATATAGAGTGAATTACAGGGATAAGGTTAAAGGACCATGCCCATACTCCGACAAACGGGGAGAAAAACGCCATGCCCATTGAAAGCCAAAGCTAGAAGATCATACTCGCACTCTCCTAAACGGAGTGCAACACCACTTCCAAAGCATCATATCGGCATCGACAGCCTAAAAAAGAGGTTCCCCCAATAAGGACACGGTCCTAAGACTAAGTAAAACGAGCCCAATGCTCGTAATTCTTACATTTATATAATATCTACACATGGTATAAATTTGATTAAATTATAAATAGTATTTGGTGTATCCAGCTTCCTTGAACAGGGGGCAAGGAAAATTACAACGATCATCGAGCACTCAACGAAGGTCGGGACCGTCTTAGAGCTTCTTTAAACACGGGGCAAGAAAAATTACGACGTTCCTCGAGCACTCGATAAAGGCCGGGATCATCACGAAGGTACATTTTACAACTCGCTTGGGCAATATTCCGCTAAAAATAGAGTCAAGAAAAGGTGAAACCATTCCTTAACTCGGGGGCAAATGGTGGATATATGCCCAAGCTATCACTAATTGGACCCGAGAAATGGGCCATAACCGAATATAATTCGAAACTTATAACATGGACGCCAGAGGCCCGGAAAACACCCCGAGTGGCGAAATCCACTCGGGAAGACCCCGGGTGGAAGTACCACCCGGGGGGCAACCCAAGCAACGGACCCTTGCTCGGGTGCCTGAGCAAGGATCCTCTAGCTCGGGTAACCCGAGCGAGACCTTGGGGATACCCGTCCAGGTATCCCCCCTCCGTCCGGACTAGTCCCCCCTCGTCCGGACCCCCACCCCCGGGCGATATTTCACCCGGGGCTCGCCCTTAGAGGCCATTCCGCACACTTAAACACATTATTCTCATCTACGGTCGAACCGGGGTCAAGGGCACCTTATTTACGGTCAAGGCCAACTTATATTACAAACCTGCCACAACCAGACCAGTGAACCGCTGGAACCGGGGCAGTCCGATAGGAACTCTATAAATAGAGACATCCTCTCCTCATTTGAAACTAATATTGTTATCTCTCACTCAAGCTCTGTCTTCTCTCTACTTTATCTCTCTAAAATGCATATACTCATTTAAGCATCAGAGAGGGCACACCGAGCACCCACCCCCCCCCCCCTTGGGTCTCGGTATTGCCCCTTTTGCAGGTATCCCACGGAGAAGGAAATGCGGAGGTCCGAAGCAATAAGGCACTCAGGACACCGTATGCAAATAGTGGACTTACCAGGAGCCCCCTCCCGGGCGCCCATTTGCAAGTATATATACGAGAAGAAGAAGCCCACGAGGCAGGAATACTAGAAGGAGAAGTCCGATAAGAAGAAGAGAACAGAAGGAGAAGCCCACGAAGGACACTCGTGTGTAAACAAAGCCCACGAAGGACACTCGTGTGTAAACAGAGACAATCGCTCGGGTTTGGGGGTGTGACAAAATGGTATCAGAGCCGACCCGGGACCATGATCGGGCTTGCAGAGTAAGGGCTATTGACCTTGAAGTTCTGATCACCTACCGGTGGAAAAAACGATTATGGTTTTGGCAGGGACGAGGACGTTGTACGCATTAAGGGGTAGATTGTAATACCTCATATGTTTGTGTACCACATTAGTTGGATATAGGAAATTTGGAGCCTTATAGGCAAGATGGGTACTACTCAAGTCCAACACGAATTTCTCTTTTTCAGGGCTCAAGTGAGGACAACAGACTTTGTTAGGCTGGGTTGGACTTTGTGATGACAGTCGTTCGGTCTTAGGGGCAGGACTATTCTGATTTTTTTTCTCTCATTATACCCACCCGAGCCCATTAAAAACCTGAGGTTTTAAAGACATAATTTTTCTTTAAAAAACATGTATTAATACGCCTGCATCCACTTCTAACTAGAACTGTAGCCATAAACATACCAAATAGTAAATTCATTACCATAAATTGTATGATTATTAACCACTAAAATATGGTATAAAAACTATATTTTTTAGATTTTCACCGCGTCGCCCTATCTTTTCAATTTTCACTAAAGGAAAGAAAGGGAGAAGATTAATTAAGTTTTGTGGTATATAAAAAAAAACCCTAAACAGCCGCCGCTCTCTCAGTTTACCTGCAATTCTCAGATCATCTGTGCGATCAGCTATAGCAGTCGCGCTCGACATAACAGTTCTCACTTCGGTAAGTTTGTCTTCGGTAATTTAGGTTTTTGTCATGTGGAGGTTTTCTTTTCGTCCTCCCATTTTGTGAGTTTTTCGTCTTCTTTTTATGTGGGCTCTTCGTCTTCTCGTTATGAGAACTATTACTTCAGTCGATTATCTATCTAAGTTATTAGCAGCATCAAACGAAATTTCAAAGTCGATTGACTTGATTTGACCACTATTTATGCGAAATAAACTTTTAGATCTGGTAGATCTAAGATGTTATGGAGTAGATCTAGTTTGAATATGTAAATCAGATGTGTAATTTCACATTTAGAGGCCTTCCATGACTGTTGTTGTTTGTTTGGGTGGTTGGTTGGTTGGTTGGATTATCGGAATATTGGTAAAAACGACATCTTGCACGAGATTGGAGAGGAGAATGATTGTTGTTGCAGATGTTTGAGGACCGACAAATCGAGTTGATTTGAGCATCCCAACATTATCAATATCATCAAGTATCTTGTTCAGATCTAAAAATTTCATAAATTTCATTACCAACATTATTGACATAAATTTCATCACCAACATCATTGATAAATTTTCATCAAGTTAGATTCTGTTTGAAGTAACACATATTAATGTACTAACTAAGTTACTATACAATCTAAAAAAAGAGATGGATTGTGTAGATAGATTTTTGTTACCCCATCTCATTTAGTTTCACTTTTATTAATTGATTGTAATTACATATGTTTGAACAAAAAAAAAAAAGGGAAGGAAGGGGGCGAATGGAATGAGAAGGCATGCATAGGTGGCACGCGCCATGGAGGCGTGAAAGGTGAGACAGCACGCGCGACTGGTGCGGTGGGTGTTGGCACGGAAATCAGAGTAGAGGAGGGGAACAGGGTGGAGATGCTGAGCCCTAAGTAAGCAGATTGGAGGTTGGTGTCCACTCGCCCACCCCCGTCGCGTAGCTTGTCCTCGACACTCTCAGATCCACGCTCCCTTCCGCAGAGATTGAAGCTGCCTTCTCATTCTTCCTTCCCTCCCTTTCTTTATCTGTTCTTCAAATAGTAAGAAGACCCTTCCTTCCTACTCTCTCTCTCTAGCCTCGCCCTTTCTCTTTCATCTCTTCTGCAATTGTCAATTCTACTTTAGATTCATGCATCCCCATGGTAGTGGCGGAGCCATTGTTGAGAATAAGGGACATGTTGTCCCTCATTCTTGGCTAGTATTTGGCTCTTTGCTATATATATATATAGGTATTACAGAATGACCATTGTCATTCATTCTTGCTTATTTCTCAGTTTTCTATAAGTTTTCAGCCTCCTTTTTTTTTCTTTTTTGTTTGTATACTTTCCTTTACAGTGGGTCCCACTTGCTCATTTTTTTTTCCCTCTTATCATTTGCTTTAGGTTCCTAATTTTATATTTACATTCGGCAAGCACATCTCCTCCCTATTATATTATATTATATTATATTTATTTATTTAGTTACAATAAATACATTTTTTAACTAATAATAAACTAGTATGATTGAAAAAAAAAACTATTGTTTAGTTTTGGTATATATTATATATATATTTATGTATTTCAACTTCAATTATTATACTTTTTTTTTTTGAAAAATCTTCGTTATTTTGTTTAAAAAAAAATAGTGTTTAAAATGTCCTCATTATAGATTTCCTGGCTCCGCCCCTGCCACATGGCATCAAGCTACTGAGCTAGCTTGGTTCCTGTAGTAGACGTGATTGACTTGGAGTTGTTGCTCTGATTTTGAATCTTGATGAAGCTCATTCACCTCTGTCGATTGGTTCATGGTGATTTTGCTCTTCTGCGTTTTAGGAGCTTGTTTACACGTAATTGGGTTGGATGATTAACTGACTTATTGCTGCGTCATTCGTTAATGTTGACATTTCTTCAGCTCATAACTGCTGCTTTAAAACGATTATGAACACCAACTGATATCAATGACCATACCAAACTGATGATTAGCTAGATTTGAAGTGGATCAGAGTGCAATTGATCATAATGATTAGTCCATGTCCCTAAATCCTCAAGTATGTGCTTTCTCAACTGGAATAGATATCGTTAAAGCAATACTTTTGTTAACCGTGCACCTTCTTTTTACCTAATGATATACTAACGTTACTATGTAAAAAAAAGTCTTGATAAATTAAAGTAATACAAATAGTAGATGGCTTGGCTGATTTTCAGGTTTTGCATTTCATAAAATTCTCTTTTGGTGTTCCTTAAGCTTAGCACATGTGCTCAGTTTGCACGGCTTGTCAAGAGATGACCTATGATCTGATGCTGGGTAAGCTAGGATTCCTAACCATCTCCTCAATCCTCATTGAAGCTTGAATTGTATACAGTGTACTTATCAGTTGGGTTATCTTGTTTCAGGTAGTTGCTCCTAATAGTTACTAAAAATGGCTGAGCTGTTATGACATGCAGTCTTGTTGTTACCTCTCTTGCTGAAGTTGTCATGCCACTTGGATGCTCACTGTATCATCATTTCTAGAAATCTTGATTTGTTTTTACCTTCCTATGTGTGGTATCTTCCATTCATAAGGATAAAAATGTCATTTGTTTATGGTCTCACACATGTAATTAGAATTTGAACTATAGGAAGGCCATATCCTGGCAATTTAGTGCTGGATAATCATTTCAATGGCTAACTTCACTTCTTCTTTTTCAGTCGTTGAGGTTTTCATTATCCTTGCTGCTTTATCCACTTTCAGGTACCTCTACTTCATTCTCGCGATGAACATAGATCTCAGGTTGCCTTCTGGCGAACGTGATAGGGATGAAGATCAGAACGGTATTGATAATATGTTGGATAATGGGGAAAAGATGCACAGTGGAGATTCGGGGAGTGGAAGTATGGATCCAGTTACCGATGTGGTTGATGGCGTAGCTGGAGTAATGAATTCCTCTACAGTGGATTTGGATATGTTAGAGGATAAGGAGTTCATGAGTATTGAACCGCTGTCGAGTATGGAATTTGAATCCAATGGAGAAGCTTATTCTTTTTATCAACAATATGCTAGGTCTGTGGGATTCAATACTGCTATACAGAACAGCCGCCGATCAAAAACTACCGGGGAGTTTATTGATGCAAAATTTGCATGTTCTAGATATGGGACAAAAAGGGAATATGACAGGTCCATTAATAGGGCACGTTCCAGGCAAACTAGGCAAGATCCTGATAATGGAACAAGTCGGCGACCTTGCGCCAAGACTGGTTGCAAAGGAAGCATGCATGTGAAGAGACGACCAGATGGAAAATGGGTTGTCCATAGTTTTGTGAAGGACCATAATCACGAGCTTTTTCCAGCTCAAGCTATCAGCGAACAAACACGGAAGATGTATGCTGCAATGGCTAGACAATTTCCTGAATACAAAAATGTGGCTGGCTTGAAGAATGATACCAATAGTCCATTTCACAGAAGTCAGAGTATGGTATTAGAATCTGGGGATGCCAAGATTTTGCTAGAGTTTTTCTCTCAGATGCAGTGTTCAAATTCCAATTTCTTTTATGCTGTAGACCTGACTGAGGACCAGCGTATAAAGAATTTGTTTTGGGTTGATGGTAAAAGCAGACATGACTACAGTAATTTCGAGGATGTGGTCTCTCTTGACACAACTTATATTAGAAATAGATATAAGATGCCTCTTGCTCTGATCGTTGGGGTGAATCAGCACTATCAGTTCATGTTGCTTGGATGTGCCATAATATCTGATGAAAGTGCAGCTACATATACTTGGTTAATGCAGACTTGGTTGAAAGCAATGGGTGGACAGCCTCCAAAAGCCATTATCACTGCACAGGATAAAATTATCAAGTCAGCTGTTTCAGAAGTATTTCTAGGCACTCGTCATTTCTTCTGTTTGTGGCATATTTGGGGAAAGGTTTCAGAATATCTCAGCGATGTAATAAAGGGGTATGATAAGTTTATGGGGAAATTTGAAAAGTGTGTCACCAGGTCATGGACAAATGAAGATTTTGACAAAAGATGGTGGAAACTTGTGGATAGATGCGAGCTCAAAGAGGATGAGTATATGCAGTCACTATATGAAGATCGCAGCCTATGGGTTCCAATGTTTATACATGATACCTTGTTGGCTGGAATGTGTACAGTTCAGCGAGCTGACAGTGTGAATGCTTTCTTTGATAAATATGTACATAAGAAAACCTCTGTACAAGAGTTTGTCAAAAACTATGAACTAATATTACAGGAAAGATATGAGGAAGAAAGCAGGGCAGATTCTGATACTTGGAACAAGGCTCCAGTGTTAAAATCCCCCTCTCCATTTGAGAAGAGCGTATGTGGAGTTTACACGCCTTCAATTCTTAAGAAGTTCCAATCTGAAGTTCTTGGTGCGGTTGCTTGTCATACTAAAAAGGAAAGACATGAAGGGAGTTGTGTCATTTTCCAGATTCAAGATTTTGATAAGGCTCAGGATTTTGTTGTTTCTTGGAATGAAGCGAAGTTGGGAATTTCTTGTAGTTGCCGATTGTTTGAGTACCAGGGTTATCTTTGTAGGCATGCATTAGTTGTTCTTCAAATACGCGGGTTTTCAGCAATCCCATCTCCTTATATCTTGAAGCGTTGGAAAAAAGATGCAAGGAGCAGACATTTGATCGCTGATGAAGCTGAGCAGCTACCTTCAAGGTTGCAACGTTATAATGCTATATGCCAACGAGCAATGAAGTTGAGTGAAGAAGGATCCGTGTCTCAAGAAAGTTGCAATGTGGCAATTCGCTCCATAGAAGAAGCCTATGGAAATTGTGTGACAATTAACAACTCTAGTAAGAGTCTCATAGAGGCTGGTACTTCAACGTCAAGTGTTATGCTCTGCATGGAAGATGACAGCCTAAGTAGGAGTATGAGCATGAGCATGGGAAAGATGACTAAAAAGAAGAATCCTACCAAGAAGAGCAGGGTTGGTTTTCTTTTTCTGTTTCGGAGAAGCTGCTTATGTGTTCCTCCTCTCCTTTTCTTAATTGAAAACCATTTCAAGTCCTTTTCTTGTAGGTGAGTTCTCATCCAGAGATGATGACGTCTGTGGCACAGGAAAGCTTGCAGCAAATGGTTTGTCGGTTTTACTAGCTACTTATCTTGTTGAAATATACGTAGGTTGAACAAACAATAGATGTATTAAGTTGCATCTTTGTTTACATCTATTTCTCAACATATTTTTAAAAGGTCTCCAAATTAGCATATTGACAGATCTGACTTGAATCACTCTTTCTTTCTGTCCACATAAATATATGTTAATTCCTCCCAATAGCATGATCATACAATAGCCACTAAAATTTCCGCAATTCTCCCAAACTTATACGAAGTATATAAAACAGTATTATTTTTCTTTCTTTTTTCTTGTATTATAGGAAAAATTAAGCTCAAGACCAGCAGGGATGGACAATATCTATGGACCTCCACAGAGTGTTCAAGGGATGGTAAGTTTGTATTCAAGCTATGCATATAAGATGATATATTACATTATTAATGATCTTGACATAGGTACTTATTCACCTTGCAGGTGCAGCTAAACTTAATGGCACCTCCTACACATGATAATTTCTATGGGGGTCAACCGTCCATCCAGGGGCTGGTACGCTTATATGTAATCTGGATCGTGATTTCTTTTATAGAATCAATCCATAGAATGGATCACTGAATGTCAGTTTTGTGCCGGTAATTGTATTGTAGGGACAACTGAACTCAATAGCCCCTAGCCATAATGGTTACTACACCCCACAACCAAGTCTTCATGGCATGGTAGGTTTGGTCAACTATACTAGTGGAACTTGCTATTCTGTTGTGTGTTATCAGTTCCCAATCTGTGTTTTATTCAACTTGCAGGGACAGATGGAGTTTTTTAGATCAGCTAGCAGTTACGGATACGGCATTCGGGTGAGTTCACTAGAGATATGCACAACATTGTCTTTTTATTCCACATTATATATTAAAATCCATTGGTGTAAGTCAACTGGGCAACATGTTATGAAATGTTTGGTTAGATAGAATGATTTGGGGGTGATGGTTTTCTCCATTAAGATAGATAGATATTTGATGGGGTCAGGTAGCTTGAATTGGCATCTCAGATTCTGGACTTGTTTCTGTTATTGCAGGAAGATCCCAATGTACGACCGATCCAGCAGCAGCAGCAGCATGAAAATGCTTCAAGACATGGTTGACTAGATTGTTGTTGATATGTTGCTCATTATAGAGATGTTTCAACCCGTTGGAGCGGTAATTGAACTGAGTGTAAGGTAAGAGGTAGTTTTTATGTGGAACTGTATCATCAATTTCATATTATTACCCTTGTAAAAATAAGATAAAGAGGGTAAATAAACTACCAACTGATAAGAAGGAGACAGTGGTTGAGTGGTAGCAAATATGTGAAAGTTGTTGTATGAGTTTTCTGAAATGACTAACTAGATTTTCTCCCGTCGGCTTCTAGGAGTTGAATCCCCCCCTGTTATTCTTAATGGGCTCGACTAAATGGATGAGCAAACCGGTGAGAGAAAAGACGATTGATTGAGTGAAAACCAAGTAAAAAAAGTATTGGGGAGATCGGTAACATAGTGCTCATCAGATACAAATGTTATATATAACTAGCACTTTACCATTTTTGGCCCAAAAAAAAAAAACTAGCACTTTACCATTTAAAGATTTATTTGGTGCAAATTTTAATCAAGTCAGATGGCGAATTCGAACTAAATTGTCATCTAGCTACGTCTTCTCTCCTAAGAAAATGATTTCAATAAAGCCAGATGGTAAATTCAAACTCGTAACCCGGAACCAAACCATATATAAATGAGTGTTCTCAACTCAACTACTAGACCGGTGGTATAAAAAGTTGTAGCTGAATGAAAGTTGTTAAATCTCTATCATCGGAACTCCAGAATTGAAGACAACTCACTCTTTTATAGGGGAGAATATGCATTATTAATTAAGCAACTAAACAACCACCTTCATATACACTCAACTTTGGAGAAATTCTTATGCTATAGATAGCTGAATTTAATTACACCCTCCACATAATACATCTTTTTCTCTTCACCAGTAATACATGCAATAATACATCAATCAAGAAGTTACCTGAACTCCCAAGCAGTACCCTGACAATCTAACATCCTTCGATTCTGCTTTACACCAACAACATCAGATCGAAAGGAGGCGACTGACATTAGCAGTAGCCTGATCATGAAGCATAAGTTCCTCATGATTGATTCCAGCATAGAATAGATCAGAACAAACCCCCCAAGAATAGCGCTAAAATACCTTTTTTCCTTGATGGTAATAATAATATATATAATTTTGGCAGGAGGGAAGAAAAAGGCCTCTACTTATGCATACACTAAATATTTTTGGTCAGATGACATGACTCGAACGATTTGGAGGTCCCATTGGTGAACAAGAAGAAGCATATACCTCGAGGCTCCTCCAATTGTAATGGAGTGATGCACCGGAACCAAAGAAAGCCTCTTCTTCTTGCAAACTATTGATCTTCCTGTAATGTAACCACAGAGGAAGCTTTGTCATTTGCATATGGGTTGGTCCGTGTATTTCTGTAAGCAATAGTGATTCATAGTAAAATGTGTGCGGGCAGTGTTCCTTTCCTTGATCTATTAAATGCAGTCGTTAAGAGATAATGTACTACTACGACTTTCCCATAATGCTCAGTCAATAGCTTCTGGTGGGGCTCAAGGGATCGTAATCATAAGCTTCACCGGGCTTTACAAACCGTCCCTTCACTCTCCTTCTTACATCAGCTCTTGCTTTTCTTGACTCATATCTTACTGTCTTCTCAAACCTAGAAATCAAATTACAACTTAGACAACAAACCTTAAAGTGTAGCAAGGAAAAGGTGTCAGGCATCTTTAACAAATATGTCCAAATAAATATCTTAAACATCAATGTTAACTAGGCCTAAACTATGTAATATTGTGTAGCAATTCAATGTTTCATTCATTAATCGGAGCTTTAAGGTTCAAAACGCCAACACCTTATTCCTTACGGGCTGACCCTGGTGCTAGTGAAGATTATTCTAGATGTAGAGCAAGCATTCTACGGATGCTGCCTCCTAATGAGCAGTAAACAAAAAAAAAACTTTAACAAGGATTACGCATGCTGCAAGTGACTTCTACATGTTTCTGTTTGTCAAAATCAAACTCACCAAGGGCCACAAATAGGAGAGTCGTTTCCAAGTAAAAGTTTGAGTTGATAAATGATACAACAGATCAACATACTGACATACCCTGCTCCTTCTCCTTTATGTCACTAATGTCTAATTAGATGATCTTAACAAAGGAAAAAATAAGTTTCTCGTAGTAGAAATTTCATGCTTAGATGAAGAGTACTTCTACTAAATGAATGCTTGGTAATTGTACTAGGGAGGGAACTGAGCTTACTTGCGCGTCTTCTTCTTTTCCCTATAACGGAGAACAGCATCACTCCTATTAGCAGAAGAAGGTAATGAAGGATCCGAGCCAGGAGGAAAGCACCATGGCGGCTCTCCCATAAGGAGAGGCGAGGAAGCCTCACAATCTTGATAATGACCACCGGTGCTCTCAACATTAACCCCGACACCAGAGAATGAGATATTATCTCTTTGCATTGTATTTGTCGGCTTGAAACAAATGATGGGTTCAGTCATGACGCTCATCATTGAATCTGCAGAAGCTGCACTGCTAGTTGGCTTTACTGTATTGATTACTAAGGGACTAGTGGATACCTGCGAAACATCACCTTTCCATATATACATATTGATATAGTGTGTGCAAATAATAGGGAAGTCACAGTTAAGAAGTTCAAAAAAGAAAGAATTCCAATAAACATGACCACATGCAAAAACTATCACAAATAATCCATAGAAGAGATGCTATAGCCAGATCGACCGAAATATTCATTCATTCCTTTCCACAACAGACCTCAATTCTCATATACCTTTTAACAAAACTTATAAAACAGTTTGAAGTAGGAACTGTATCTACTTGCCAATAGGTGAAAGCTATAACCAAGTAGGATTACACAATTTAAGCAAGAAATATTTTCACGGTTCTTGATCTAGAAAGGATCCTAGTGTTTTTAATCCATTGTTCATGTCACAAGACACCGTATTTGGGTTAAGAACCTAAAAACAATCCCAACTATAGGTCATGTTGTTAATCGCTATCCTAGATTTAAAATGTTAATATTCGGTGTCCCAATTATCAGCATGATTGATTTCCAATTCTTTCGACTAATTTTGGCGTTACAAATTGACGTTTTAAGCAAAAAAAACATGTTATTTTCCACTTTTCCGAAGTATCAGACTTCTTCCTCATGATTTAGGCATATTTGATGCTTAAAAAATATGTTTTTGTTCCGTCAAATTTAAGAGAAAAAAGTGGAAATCAAACCAATATGATAATTGGGATACCGAATATCAACATGGCCTATAGTTGGGACTGTTTTTAGGTTCTTAACCCTAATATGTATTGAGTATTGATTGGTGAAGTTAAGAGGCCTTAAAAATATTGACATGTAGGTGAAAGGCACGAAAAAACACTGTGAGTCTGTGACTATGAGAATTGCCAGACTGGTTTGATCAGAACATACCCAAACAAACACCAAAATTTCCTCCCACAACTAGAATTTAAAGAGTGAAGTGAACCGTGTCAAAAATTCGGATACATGGAGTATCTAGTGTTGAACTGATATCAGTAAATAGTAATAGAAGACTGGTTGTACAGTCATAAATCATATAGAGTTAGGAGCATACCTTAGCTGCATCATGACATGTGGAATCAGCAGCAGATTTATCCTTTTTTATCGCAAATAAGCTATCAATTCCGCCATTGTCAAATAGCATTTCAGAGTTGTTGCGGGTATTGCCAAAAAGTTCTTCATAGTTTTCAAAATTCATATCAACTTCATCCATATCAAAATCTTCATAAAGACTGTCATCTTCGAAAGGTTTTCCAAATGGGTACTCAACCTGTAAAAGAACAGAATTCAAAATTACCAACAATAAAATTCATAATCAAATCAATAAATTGTTGAATACACTTAGAATCAACAGTAAAATATTAGCAACTTAGTAAAATGATCTGCAAATTATCAATCCTCCTGAGTATTCTCACAGGGGTTTCTTTCTAGACCGATGAATATATATATATATATATATATATATATATATATATATATATATATATATATATATTTCAACACGGAGTAAGATAGCTTCTCCTACAGGTAAGTCCCATGATGAGTAAAGAACTGCCGTGAAACAGGATATCTTACCTAAATCTCCTCAGATCCTTTAAAGGAAGTACTAATATATCAAGAGAAAGGTCATACAATTAATACTATTTCAACTGGCCAGAAAGTTTCAGTACCACTGCAAGAAAGAAAATGTAGAATAAATGGGATATAATGTAATTTTCCATAGAAGCCTATCTCAAAAGAGATGCTTTTGGTCTAGAATCTATATAAGTCTCAATCATTGGACTTAAATACTAGAGTACATCTCATTGAGGTCTTATTCATGTGTAGATTACATAGACTGACAGGAGAGGGGGGCAAGCTTTATGCTCCTTTGATATCAATACTCAACCAGTTATATATTGTGTTAGGGTCTTGTTCACAGGATCGCAGCCAGTAAGGATGAGTGAATGGGTTGGGTCGAGTTATCTTTCTTCCACGCACAATGTTTGAGTTCTTTGAGGGGAGCACTAACCCTAGACCTCGTTTGAGAGAGAATCCGATCTCAATAATTGAAAAAATTTATGCTTAATCTTTTATTCATGACTTTGCCCCTTTAAATAGGGTTTGAAAAATACAATAAAGATAGATATGCAAACCTATTGGATATATATATATCTATGCCTACCGATTTATATAATTCTATTATCTATATCTATAATACTTAAGTTTACTTAACCATCAAGAAAGCCTAAGGACTAACATAATACCCCTAACCGAGCTGTTCCCTAGGGAGTAGTAAACTTTGCCCACAACCGCATTCATAACATATTTGTATTAGCAGGTCATCGATATAACGAGACGACTTGCAAATGGAGTAACTAGCATCTTTGCTCAATAAAGTTTACTATCACCAATCATACTGCTCCTGTTAGCAAAAAAACATTCAAATAAAAAAGCATTACCACTCACCTTAGAGAGCGATGCAGTTGCCGAAGATGCAATTTGCTGTCCTAGAGTCTGCAAAGTGGACTTTTGCTCAGGCAATGAAGATGAACCAGAGCAAATATTTGCATCGCAAGTTCCAATACCAGCAGATGCAGCCATAGTGTTTTTATCTTCCGAAGGGACCAAGCTTGTCTTTACACTATCTTCAGCTATGCTCATCAATCGTAACTCTTGCGCACAAGTAGTATCAGTCATGGAAGAGAAGTCTAATCCAAATGAAAAGACAGAAGAAAGTTCTGCAGCTGATGGACACCCGGAATAAGAACTTATTGTCTGCCTCTTATGGTTTTGTGATGAGGGTCCATGGCCCATCCAATCACAGTTCTGACAAAGTGAGACCCTTTCTTCTATGCACCTCACTGCAGCAGGCTGTGAATTGCATCGCTCGCATACGAGAGTTCTTGAGTGGCGCTTTGACAGAGCATTTGCAGAATGAACTTTGCAGTCACATGAAAAACACAAACACGCTGCATCTGATCGACAATAGACCATCGATTTATTATTTCCACAGAAATCGCACATAAATCCCATTTTCGAGTATTATCTCCACAACCTACAACTGAATTTCCAAACTGTATAATCTAACTAATCCTTCAATCACGAACTTGAACACGTTTATGATTTACGAGTATGTATCCGGCTTCTCTCCAACAAGTGAAATCCAACTGCCACGGGAAAGTCGAGTTAGTCAGGGGAAGTATTGATTAGTGATTTTACATAAATTTGACAAGGGTTTCATCTGCAGCATAGAAATATTGGCTCATTCATTGCCTGCAATCCATAATAAAATGGGGACTAACAGAACTGCATGTGGATTCAATCCTGAATTAAGATAATTCAGAAGTCGTGAAACACAGAGGAAGCAATAGCCTCAAAAAACAATCACAATTTTACAGATTGTTTCCACGAACACAGAAATGCAAACGAAACTTCATACAAGAGTTCCCAACAAGAACAACAGAGTTTGACTGACAGAATCGAGAACAAACGATTCAAACCCATAAAAAGTTTCAACAAACACCTTAACATCTGGATTACACAAGATCAAAGGAGCGATCATAGAGAAGGCTATGTGAGTAGCGATCGATTCCTAAAAAAAATCAAAATTGAATGAGTGAAGGAGAGAGACTAATACAACTAACCCGAAAACAAGAAGACGGATGATGAGATCAAAGTTCAGCAGCAGCAGCAGAACAGAATATAATAGAATAAGAGGAAGACAACCCACGCAACAATTGCCGTTAGAGTGAGTAAAACAGGATCCGTGTATAGCTGGGACAGTTAGGTGCGATATTTTCGGCAAAGGTATCTATAAAACAACCCAGAAATAGGAAGTGCTATGCAAGGGGAATCTGAATAAACGAAGTGGCGATGGATTGGAGTGGAGGTAAAAATAGTAACTGAGAGGAGAAAGAAAGAAAGGGCTAATTGTAGGGATGGATATGGTAGGTGTGGTGTTGGGCATGTGCGAATGTGAAAAAACATTTTTTCCATCTCTAAATTTTGGGAAAAAGTGCAGAAGCCAACAGAACAGAAAGGTAGAGGGGGTGGGTGTGGGCCCTGTCCCTTTCCTTTATTAGTTATTATTATTTATTATGTATTGATTATTGTATCAGTGTTATCGGAACCGGACCTCGAACCGGTTAGGGGTCCGGTTTCCGGTTCGCTCGAACGGACCCGTTCCGAACCCGGTCCGACCGGAAGTTTACCTTTTTTGATTCAGAGTAACTGATTCTCGTTTCTTTTCTGGGCTTATGGACTGTGGTAATGGAGGAGCTACTTTGGGTTGACAACTTTTTAAGGCCCGTAGTCTTTCATAACTATTAACTAAAAGGCCTAGTCAGACATTATGAAAGGGATCAAAATGGGAGTTGACCCAGTTCCAGTTCATGGTGGTCTTGGAGGAGCCTACTATTTTAAGAACGGCAAGGTAGATTTTGTCGCCATTGTCAAGCCCACTGATGAAGAACCATTTGCACCTAACAATCCAAAAGGTTTTGTTGGCAAAGCTCTTGGACAACCTGGTTTGAAGCGGTCTGTTCGGGTCGGTGAAACAGGGCTTCGGGAGGTAGCAGCATACCTCTTGGACCATGGACATTTTGCAAATGTGCCACCTACAGCTCTGGTGAAAATGAGTCATTCCATCTTCAACATTAACGATGAGATGAACCCTAAGAATCCCTTCAAGTAGAACATTGACAGGTGTGTATCCTATTCTCAACTTCTCTATCCCTCGACTACGACAACGTTCTGTAACTAGGTTATTAACCCAAAAAAAACTCCTCTTTGAAATGAAAGAGAAAATCAAAACCTCCTCTTAGGTGAGGGCCTTGACTCGTGATGCTTCTGCTGGCCAATTTGGATCAGGAGGACCGTGATGAAAGCAAAGAGAAATTGAAAGGGGAAGAAGAGACGGCTATTGATTTGAGAATTGAATCCTCTGACGAGGCGCGGGGCACGGGAGAGAAGGGAGGAGGTCAGGGGAGATGAAGAGGCGCCGTACCAGGTGTAGCAGGTGGCGGCTTAGCTGATAGGGTTTTAAATTTCAATTTTTTTTGTTGGTATCGAACCGGCAGACTGCCCGGACTCCGAACAGAACCGGCCGGTTCTTCAAAAAACCGGTACCGGGTTCGCTTACATCCTCCGAAATTGCACGAACCGGACCGCTGGAGGCACCGGTTCCGGTTCGAACCCGGTCGGACCGCCGGTCCGGTCTGGTTCTGATAACACTGTATTGTATATAGGAACATGATAGGATAGAAAAGTGCATTTGCTTTAGCTTTTAGGAGTAAATTGAATAGCTGACGGTTCTAAGCCTGTCAAAACGGGTCAACCCGTGATCCGTAACCCGCGAATCACCGACTACCGACCCGAGATTGACCCGGGGGTCACCACGGGTCAAGGTCTAAAACCTGCATACGGGTCAACGGGTTGACCCGGGTTGACCCGTGCCCCTGGTCTCCAAACAAGTGCAGCAACCAGGTGCCAGCAAAGTTCCATCTCTGATGGCATATAGAAAGCACAACAGCATTAGGCGCATACGTTCTTGGGTTTGCCGAGTTTCGCCTTCTTTCGGCTGCCAGGTCCAAGTCTAGGCGCATTTCTGCTTCGTTGGCTTGGGAATCAAAGTGGGTTGTGCGGTATGATGAGACAGCAATTTCGATCGGGGCTACTGCCTCTGTTCCATACACCAAGCTGAATGGTGTTTCACCTGTTGACTCATTTGGAGTTGTGCGCACAGCCCATAGGACACTGCTAAGCTCTTCTGCCCATCCTCCCTTCAAGGCGTGGACTCTCTTCTTAAGACCATCCAAGACAATGTTGTTAGCGGATTCGACTTGTCAATTGGTTTGGGCATGACGCACTGATGCAAAGCGGTGGTCTATGTTGAGTCTTTCGCAGAACGTCTGGAGTCTAGAACTTTTGAATTGTGGCCCATTATCGCTGATGAGCACTTTTGGGACGCCATAGCGTGCAATGATATTGTTTCGGATGAAATCCATTATTTGCGCGTCCGTTGTACGTTCCAATGCCTTAGCCTCGATCCACTTGGAGAAGTAGTCGATGGCTACCACGATGTACTTTGTTTGCCCATTGGATCTTGGAAGTGGGCCCACCAGGTCGATGCCCCATTGTGCAAAGGGCCATGAACTTGTGATTGGACACAACTCTGTTGCGGGTGCCGCTATGTTCCTTGAGTATAGTTGGCAAGATTCGCACTTCGCGACCAAGTGTGTTGCTTGGTTCTTCATTGTTGGCCAATAGTATCCCAGATTTAGCGCCTTGCAAATTAAGGATCTTGCCCCCTCGTGACAAGCTGCTTAGCCTTCGTTTAATTCTTTCAACACCGTTTGACCTTCTGGGAAGGTTATGCACTTTAGGTATGGAGTTGAGAATCATATCTTGTATAGCTGGCCTTCAATCAACGCGTAGTTGACGGCGATTCTTCTAATTTTTTATGCTTTAACTCTGTCCTCCGGGAGTACGTGGTCTGTGAGATATGCCAGGATCGGAGTCATCTATGTTGGCTCTGAGTTGATGTTTAACACTTCTAGCTTGTCGATTACGGACATGATCCTTTTTTCGACGAAGTGTGTTTCCTTGCCTTGCTCCCTTCCTTGCGCGAACTTGCTCAAAGCGTCTGCTTCTCGATTTTCTTCCCTTGGATTGGATGTTATGTTGAAAGTTTCAAAGCTTATTATGAGCTCATTTGCTTGTCCCAAGTACTTCTGCATGTTTTCTGACTTGGCCACGTACTCGCCTTTGACTTGGTTGACGACTAGTTGTGAATCGCACTTGACTCTTAGGTGTTTGACTCCGAGACCTTTTGCAATCCTCAATCCTGTTATCAAGGCATCGTATTCTGCCTCGTTGTTTGTTACTCTGAATGTTAGGCTTAGAGCATACTTCAATGGTTATGAACCGTCAGGTGGAATTAGGAGAAAGCCAGCGCCTGATCCTCCTACATTTGAGGAACCGTCAATGTACATCTGCCACACTTCGGTGTGCTCCTCATTTTGTTGTGTTCCATCTTGAGTGAAAGTTTCTGGGATTATTCCTGTGAACTCCGCGATGAAGTCTGCCAATGCTTGACCCTAGATTTTTGTTCGCGGTGCAAAGTGAATGCGGAATTCACTTAGCTCAACTGACCACTTTGTTAATTTTCCCGACATGTTTGGTTTTGACAGTATGTGCTTCAAGGTTTGGTCCGTCAGGACTGTTATTTCGTGCGCATGGAAGTATGGCCTCAACTTCCTTGCCGCCACTATGAGAGCGTAAAGGTACTTTTCGATTGGCATGTAATTTACCTCATACTTTGCAAGGATCTTGCTCACGTAATACACTGGGAGCTGGGTAGTCCCCTTTTGCTTGACAAGCACTGAGCTGACTGCAGTGTTGCTTACGGATATGTACAGGTAGAGTGGTTCGCCTTGTATTGGTTTTGCTAATGCTGGAAGCGTTCGCAAGTGCTGCTTCAATTGTTGGAAGGCTTCTTCACACACCGGTGTCCACTCGAACTTCTTGTTTGCGCGAAGCACTTCGAAGAAAGGGAGGGCCTTGTCTCCTATCCTGGCAAGGAATCTGTTTAGAGCTGCTAAACGGCCGTTCAGCTGCTGAACCTCCTTGTGTTTTTTAGGGGACTCCATTTCTTCTATCGCCTTTACTTTTTCCGGGTTTTCTTCTATCCCCCTCTGGCTGAACATGAATCCCAGTATCTTTCCTGATTGTACGCTGAAGGCGCATTTTGTTGGGTTCAGTCGGACTTGGAATTCGCGCATCCTTTTGAAAATCACGCGCAAATCTTCGGCATGGTTGTGTCTCTTTGTTGATTTCACCACCATGTCGTTGACATATGCCTCCATCTTCTTTCTGATCAAGTCCCTAAATATGATGTTAACCATACGCTGGTATGTTGCTCCTGTGTTGATTAGTCCGAACGACATCACCTTGTAGTTGTATATTTCGCTGTCTGCATAGAATGCAGTGTGTGGTGCATCATCTTTGAACATCGGGATCTGGTTGTAACCATAATATGCATCCATTACGGACATCAGCTCGTGGCCTGCAGTGGCATCGACTAGTTGGTCAATTCTTGGGAGCGGATATGAATCTTTTGGGCATGCATTATTGAGGTCTCTGTAGTCGATGCACATTCTTGTCTTGCCATTGGACTTGGGCACCAACACTGGGTTTGCCACTCATGTTTGGTATCAGGACTCCTAGATGAAACCTGCGTCGAGCAGTTTTCCAACTTCTTCCCGTATTGCTAACTTCTTGTCTCCTCCAAGCTGGCGGAGCTTTTGTGCTACGGCTCTTGTTCCAGGTTTGATGTTAAGTTTATGGGAGATGACGTCTGCACTTATTCCGGGCATGTCACTGGGTGACCATGCAAATAGCTCTTTGTACTCTGTTAGGAGGGCTGTGATCTCTATCACTTCCTCTTCTGACAATGATGCTCCTATTCGGACCATCATGTCTGGATCATCAATTTTGATCTCCCGCAATTCCTCCACTGGTGCAGGGTGTGCACGGTCCTTTCTGGGATCCTCGTCAATGGTGGGGACTTTGTTGTTGTCCGTTTTGAGGTTATGTTGTGCTGCTACATTGTAGCATTCTTTTGACAGCTGCTGGTCTCCCTTCACTTCTCCAATTCCAGCCTTTGTTGGGAATTTGATCTTTTGATGTGATGTTGATGCTATCATTCCCCACGCGTTCATGGTTGTGTATCCTAAGATACCGTTGTATGCGTCAAGCTTTTCTACGACCACGAATGGAACGTCTATCTAGAGTTGTTGCTCTTCCGTCCCTATGATGACTGGCAATGTTATGACTCCTAGCGGATAACTTGCATCTCCCATGAATCCCACTAGGGGTGAGTTCATTCTCTTGACATGCTTCTATCTTCCGAGGGCCAGGATGATGGCTTTTGTGATGACGTTTGGCGAACTTCCTCCATCCACCATCATGCGCTTGACGTCCATGCCGTCGACTGTCATGGTTATGACCAAGGCGTCAGTGTGTGGGTACACAATGTGTTCTTTATCCTTTGATGAGAAGCCAACGACATATTCAATGGCAACATCTTCCATGACAGCGTCTCTCATGACGGCATCTCCTGTGACGGCATCCTTCATATCGGCATCCTTGGTCTTGTGCTCTGTCTATGCATCATAGATTTCTCGTTCGTACGACGTTTCACCTCCGGCGCCAAAGCCTCCATGGATCACGTGTACGGTTTCCATCAAGCTATCGTAGGGAGTGATTGCTTCTTGTTCGAATCTCGCGGACGGCGCCAAGTGTTGCGTTCAAATCCAACCGGCAGTCGGACTCTTTGGCACTTCGGGTTGGGGACACGTCGGGTGTCGGAAATGGACTTTCTGATGTCAGCAAGGGACTGTCAGCAATGTACACGTGTCGGCAAGATACGGTTGTCGGCAGTGTAAGCTTGTCGATAAGGTACGGCTGTCTGCAGTGCAAGCTTGTCGGCAAGGTAAGCTTATCGGCTTCGCGCGCTCCTAACCTGCAAGAAGGGCGATAACCAGCACGGAGGGGGGGGGGGGGGTGGTGCCGGTTGAACCCTCTCCGATGCTTAAATGAGAGTTTAGAGAGAGAAAATATTCGAGAGAGAGGTCATAGCTCCAAGGCCAAAATCTAGAGAATGTGTGAAAATGGGTAGCCAGGTCTCCTATTTATAGGCAACCTTAGAACCGAACCCGGTTTTTGTGCGGTTCGACGCCGGTCTAACAGAAAATAGGACTGTCGTCTAGTTAGGCTTTGGAGAACTCTTCACTCTTTGTACGTTCATAAAATAGCGCACGGTGTTCGACAGCAGTCCGGACCTCATCGGACTTAGAATCCGACGGGGTCCGGATTGCTTGGGACAATCCGGATTGCTGGGCAATCCGGAGGCCCGATCCGACGCGTACGGCGCGCCTCCGGACTGTTTTCGAACCTTGGATATTGTGTTTGGGCCCGTTATGTGATTTTTGACGTGTTTACGAAGTCCGAAATGTAAATATGAACCTGAATTGGGCAGATATCTAACAGATACCAATTGTTTTATCTTTTAAGTACATATTCTTCTCATTTTATTTGTATATGAAAGCAAACTGATTTCCTTTTGGGTACCAATTGTTTTATCTTTTAAGTACATATTCTTCTCATTTTATTTGTATATGAAAGCAAACAAGGAGACTGATCAAACGATCTCGGCCAACTCCGCTTCCCACTCAGAGATGACTTCAAGACCAAGTCACAAGCTAAAGACAGATCGAGAAGCTGAAAACATATCGAGAAGATCATGATCCTGCTATTTGTGTCCATAAACTCTAAATCCATGTCTAAATTATTTTTCTTGGTTTGCGACTATGTTTACTTATAGTTCAATGGATCTATCCATTTAATATAAGCTTCATTGGTTGTACTTTTTTCACGTTCAATCATATTATTAAACTATTTTGATAATATATTTAACCTAAAAAGTATCTCCAAAACGATACCAAATTTGAAGTTTGGTTTGTTATCTAGATATTTCATATGAATTAAGAATTGCAGGCGTGCATACATCAATGAAGAATAAAAGATATAAACTACGTATGAGCTCACATGGGTAAGAAATTTTGGATAATCTCCTTGACCACTTCAATTTTATTTTATATGTTTATATATATATATATACATATATATTAAATATTATTGAATATTTATATGTTTTTTTTTTGCCAAAATATTTATATTTTGTGGATTTAATATTTTGCAGGATGTGAAATTGAACTTACAATTACCTATAATAATGAAAACTCCTTGAAATTCGTACTCCAGTAATTTACATTATTCAAAGATTCTTTGTATAAATAATTAATATCTTTCTTTTAATCATCCTAAACCATATAATATATATATTTAAATGTTTTTTAGTCATAGTTCCTTGACCTAATTGAATTTTGATTGAAGCGATTTTTACATTCATAATATTTTTTAGTCGTTGTTAGATGCTGAACATAAAGGTACTCTGAAACTTCTCAATTTACTGTATTGTTTTGATATATTATTATATTTGTCTCGGCCTATATTATAGCTTCTTTGATTCTTGCATTATTAAGCAGCCTGGTGTAATTATATGAAGAGCAGTATATTTAACTAAATAATAGATAGATCTGAACTAGAGAATTTATAGTTATTTTAATAATGGACAATTTTATTTGATGGATATATACAATTTCTGGTGAAATCGCAGTCTTTATTCTATAATAACAATACATGAATATTAGATCTGTGAGTTTAAGGAGTTGAACACACAATTGTTGGTTTTGATGATTAGTTTTATTAGTTGAATCATTTTATTTTGTCTTGAAAATATTCTGATTGATTTTACTAACGAAACCAGTATATGCTCTCTATCTCTATAAATGTAGGTGTCTTCCGAGTATGACCAAGTTTCAGCGACGAAACCCAAGAAATTGTGTAGATTTAAGAATATTTGATTATTTACATGGTTAGGGTTAGTAGTCACTTTTATTATTCACTGAAATGTATTTTTTTTTCACTAAATCAGGATTATAGATATTTGGTTATGAACCAGTTATGGTTATAACTCTCGATCGACCAACAAGGTCTCTTATATTATCACTATTTTGATTTGTGTCATTTTTCAAGTAAGTATTTCATATTTCAAATTATTGATAAATGCGCTATTATAATTTAAGGAGCATGTGTAATTGCAGAAATAAGTAGATCAATGAATATGTGTATGTGGGATTAAATAATGTTATTACATTCGCAATAGCTTTAAGAATTTACCACTAATTTTAGATTTATGATTATTTATATTTTATAATTAATTTATGAATTTAATAAGATTTAAGTTTTGTATTATTATTTTGTAGTCTGAATTAATTAACTAATTTTTTTTTTTTTAGTTTTAAATATTCTCAATTGTGATTTTTTTTTGGAATGGGAAACAACTAAGAGAGTAAAACATATAAGATTTAATTTTGGAAATATTTATAAAATTGATGAACTATTAACATGTAGAGTTTAATTACATAATTATTTTAAAAATTCATTAAACTTAATAACGATTTGTTGCTATACTTTTTTAAGAAATTAAGATTAATCGAGCCCCTCCATGTTTCATGGAACATTATGTATATCTTTTTGTTTTTATTATATATATACATATTTGTGAAAATGAAATATATCTACATTTACTTTTAGTTAGTTTCTTTGATATATTATATTATAAAAAAATCTATGAATAGTGGCGTAATATATTTAAGGGTTAGTAACAAAATCGCTACCTGAAATATAAGTAACAATTTGCTTGAAAATCGAAAATTCAAATAGCTAGATGATATAAAAAAAATGAAAATTTGAGTGGCGTTTGTAAATTGGCCAAGGTTTAGATAATTAATAATTTGGTTAAAAGTATTGGTTTATAGTATTATTCACTTGGTTATATTAACCCTAGATTAAAGTTTTTCTTTATAGAATTATTCACTTATATACACGCGTGTTACATACCCAGTTATAGATAACTTAAATTTTTTTAGTTTAAATTTTATGTGGAATTTTTTTTGCACGGTGCTCGGAGTAAGTCGCTAGTTTTAATTAATCTCATATCAGTTCCATCGAAACGCCCCCCAACCCCAAGTGAATATGAATTTTGCGAAATAGAGAAACGGGAAACTAGTGTTATCAGAATCGAATCGCACACCGAACCGATTTGGTGTCAGGTTCACAGTTCGAACCGGGTCGAACCCGGTCCGACCTCTTTGTACAGTGTCCCGTCCCTGACACGCCTCCCTTCCCTCCCTCACTCTCGCATTCCCTTCCCTAAACCCCACCTTCCATCTATCTCTCCCTCTCATCTATCTATCTCTCACATCCATCTCTCGCATATCTTTTCCCTAAACTCCACCTTCCATCCATCTACCTATCTCTCACTCTGTCGTTTCTTTTTGAAATGTGATTTAGTGAATTCTCTGTATCACATTCAACTCATCAACGATTACAATATATACTGATACATCAATCTAGAATTAGTAAATAGCTATACAAGGAAAATGCTAGGAATGGAAATAAGCAATTATAAAATATACTTTCTATATTTAACACTCCTACTCAAGTTGGAGCGTATATATCTAGCATGCCCAACTTGTCGCATATATCATCAATTGACGCTTTGCGGAGAGGCTTAGTTAGAATGTCCGCAAGCTAGAGATCTGTTCGAACGGGAATGAGTTGAATGTATGGAGGGCTAGAGAATGTTCCCACGACAAGGTCTCGAACTAAATGACAATCTACCTCGATGTGCTTGGTCCTCTTATGGAAAACTTGATTTTTGGCAATATGCATGGCGGATTCATTGTCACAATGTAGTCTCATTAGACCATCATGACGAATTCCTAGTTCGTTAAGTAAGCGTTTCGTCCAAATGAGCTCGCATGATGTATTCGCCATTGCACGATATTCTGACTCCGCACTAGATAGAGAAACAACTGTCTGCTTCTTACTCTTCCACGATATGAGGTTTCCACCAAAGAAGACACAATACCCAGTGGTAGATCTACGAGTAGTAGGACAGCCCGCCCAGTCGGCATCGGTGTATGCCGCGATCCTACTATGTCCCTGATCAGAATATACAAGTCCTTTACCTGGGGATCCTTTAAGGTATCTAAGGATCCGAATTGCTGCATCCCAGTGTGTTGTGTGCGGAGCTGACATGAATTGGCTCACTACACTCACTGGATAGGAGATATCTGGTCGAGTAACTGTTAGATAATTCAGCTTCCCGACCAGTCTTCGATACTTTTCAGGATCATGTAGAGATTCCCCCTCATCCGGCCGGAGCTTGGTCTCAGGAACCATAGGCGAGTCAACAGGCTTGCATCCAAGCAATCCACATGCAGAAAGCATATCAAGGACATACTTCCTCTGACAAATAAGTATCTTTCCAGGAGATCGTGATACCTCGATCCCAAGAAAGTACTTGAGTTTACCAAGATCTGTACTATGAAATTGCACACTCAAGAACTTCTTTAACGCCGAGATCCCTTCGTCATCGTCACCGGTAATGATCAGATCATCAACATACACAATTAGAATGATGGTCTTCTCCTTCAAGTGCCTGTAGAAAACCGAATGATCATTGGCACTCCTAGTCATGCCAAATTGATTAAGCACATGGGATAATCGTCCAAACCAAGCTCGGGGAGATTGTTTCAGACCATATAGGGACTTGCGCAGACGGCAGACTTTGGAAGACTCCTCCTGAACGACAAAGCCGGGTGGCTGAGTCATGTAAACCTCCTCCTCAAGGATGCCATTGAGAAAAGCATTCTTGACATCCAGTTGGTGCAGTGGCCAGTTTCAGATTGGCTGCCAGGGAGAGACATATGCGAACAGACGCCATCTTAGCAACCAGGGAAAACGTCTCATCATAATCAAGGCCATATTCCTGAGAATAGCCTTTTGCAACCAACCGAGCTTTGAGTCGATGAAGCGACCCATCAGGATTAACCTTGACCGTGAAAACCCACTTACAACCAACCGCCTTTTTGCCAGGAGGGAGAGGACAGAGATCCCACGTGTGATTGTTCCAGAGGGCTGACATTTCCTCCTGCATAGCACGAAGCCACCCTGGACTGCGCAGAGCTTCTGCCACATTTCTAGGAACAGAGTAACTATCAAGACTTGCTATAAAGACACGGTGGTTACTGGATAGGGAAGAGTAGGAGCAAAAGTTGTCAACAGGATATCGAGTGCTTGGACAATTACGGGAACCTTTACGCTTAGCAATGGGAAGATCAATATCGGAAGGTGGAGGTGGTTGTAGTGTGATAGAAGGCTGATGAGTTATTTCTGGAGCAGACGGAGGGGGTTCTGGGGATGCACGAGTTTCAAGATCCTGCATAGTCTGGACAGAGTTAGTATTAACAGGAAGAGTCTTATCTCTCCGAGTATATACCTGAGTAATAGGAGGCGGTGGAGGTGCATTATCAGTTGGTGATCCACCATGTTCAAGTGAAGAAGAGTCGACCGGAATCTCAGGATATGTCAGAATAGTCATGATATGGGGAGGAATACTAGACAAATGAGGTTCAGAGTGAAAAAATGGAATGGATTCCATAAAAATGACATCAGAGGAAACAAAATATCTTCTAAGAGTAGGACTATAACAACGATAACCTTTCTGAGTTCCAGAATAGCC
Source organism: Clarkia xantiana subsp. parviflora (assembly GCA_036873135.1). Taxonomy (NCBI): domain Eukaryota; kingdom Viridiplantae; phylum Streptophyta; class Magnoliopsida; order Myrtales; family Onagraceae; genus Clarkia; species Clarkia xantiana. The sequence continues at coordinate 24,788,702 of JAPTYO010000009.1, read as the reverse complement.
TACAAAAATACATCGGATAGACTTTGGATCAAGCTTTGTACGGCCTGGCCTATTATCGTACACGTAGCAGGTAGAACCAAAGATTTTAGGTGAAACATGGAATAAAGGTGCGGACGGAAAAAGGACACGATATGGTATTGCACCATCAAGAACTGAGGATGGCATCCGATTTATTAGATAACACGCGGTTAAAACTGCGTCAGCCCGAAAACGATGAGGAACATGTCCATGAATAAGCATAGTACGAGCCACCTCTAATATGTGCCTATTTTTCCGTTCAGCCACCCCATTTTGTTGGGGTGTATAGGCACACGATGATTCATGGATGATGCCGTTGTCATTCATATATTTTTCAAAATCTTTTGTGAAGTATTCTTTTGCATTATCACTACGAAGAGTTTTAACTGTTGTGTTAAACTGAGTTTTCACGAAAGAACAGAAAATTGAAAACTTTGCAAAAATCTCCTGTCTAGATTTAACAACAAATATCCAAGTAGCACGAGAGAAATCATCCACAAAAGTAACAAAATATCGAAAACCCGAAACTGATAAAACTGAGCAAGGACCCCAAACGTCTGAATGAACTAAATCAAAAATACTGGTAGACCTTCTATTGACTTTAGGAGGATGAGAAGCACGGACATGCTTCCCCTGGACACATGATTCGCAAAATAATTCAGAAACAGAATGAAATTCAGGACGGATCTGCTTTAGCACCTGTAGAGATGGATGTCCCAGCTGATAATGAACCTCCTTAGCACTCTTCGTACTCAGATATGCCACTCGTTGAGGGGAGCTCTCCATGCAATACAAGCCTTTGTCTTTATAAGCAGTGCCAATCAACTTGTTCGTCCCCAGTTTCTGAAAGATGCATTTAGTTGGAGTAAAAGTGACAGAGCAATATAATTGTTCGATAATTTTACTTACAGACAAAAGATTTTCAGGAAAAGAGGGAACATATAAAACAGAAGATAAAGGCATGTGTGGTGAAATTTGGGTGCTTCCAATTCCTTTCACATTACAGGTAGTGTCATTGGCTATCTGGACAGGTGGTTGGGAGGTCGGGGCAAGTCCTGATAGTATACTTCTGTTACCAGTCATATGATCAGTAGCACCTGAATCAACAATCCAAGACAATTTCGATGCTAATAGACAGTTGGAAGTCATACCTTTGGGGGTCACAAGATCCTTCGAAGGTTGTGGAGGGTTCATGTTAGAGTTCATGTTGCGGAGGTAGCCCATTTGCTCAAGGCGTTGAACAAGTGCATCAATATCATCTGAACCGCTACGTGCAACAACATCTGAATTGGTACGGTCGCTGATTGGTTGATCAACAGTTGCCACCTGAGCACGAGGAGGGCGTTGAGAACTCCTTGGGCGTGAGGATCCTTTTGGGCGCTTCGGGCAATCCCACTTCATGTGTCCCCACTCCTTGCAATAACGACACTGCACATTCTCGTTGTTACCAGAATTAGAATTTGTCACCGATGTTGGACTTATATTCTTACCCTTATAAGACTGTGTCACCAATGCCGATGTTTCAATAGCAGGTGATGACCCAATCTCATCTGATGGAAACATCTCCCGTAGGAGGTGATAAGTGGAAGACAATGACGGTAAGGTGGTCTGACCCAGAAGGATTGGTCGTGCAGAGGAGTATTTGGATGACATGCCTCCAATGAACGTGAGTGTGTTCAGTTGCTCCCATGTTTTAGCGGATTCCGCTCCGAAAGGAAACAACTCAGACATCTCATCAGACAATTTCTTGAACTTGGTGTAGTATTCAGTTAGAGTAGCATCACCTTGTTCACACCTTGCATGTGCTTGGGACACTGCATAAGCGTGTGCCATGCTAGATTTTGTGGAGTATATGGACTTGAGGTGATTCCACATCTTCTTAGTGGTTTTGAAAGTGTGGACCGTTGAGAGAATGTCAGGCTCCATTGCATTCCAAAGGATCATGCGAATAGAGCTATCCTCAGCTTTCCAGTCCTCGGTGTCTTGTGGATCTTCTGTCAGATATTTTCCTTTCCGGAGTGAGTCTAACCCAGTGACAACGAACGTGGACCACTGATCCCAGTTAGAGCTAGAGAGATAGACAGGAATCTTAAGTAGCTGGGTAAAGTTTGATTGGGAAGCCATAGGAGTTGTCATACTTGATCAACAGGCAAGAGCAGCAATAAACCAGCTAAGAACCGGATGAATAATGCACAGACCAGCAAAGAACCGTACTGAACCAGCAATAAACCAGGCAATAACCAGACAAAATAATGTCAGACCGGGCATAACCAATAGTAAACCAGCCAAGAACCAGACTATAATGCCAGACCAGTAAAGAACCGGACAGAGTAGTATCAATCAGTTGAGAACCGGCACCAGCAAACTAAACCAGCAGCAAATTTCGAACCGGACCAGACCAGGATATATTGAACCAGCAGAGCAATAACCCTAATCACAGAGAATTGCAGAAGAAAAAAGGGGTTACCGCAGCAGAGCAGAGGTGCGGCAGCGGCGGCGTGCTGTGGGCTGGCTATCGGAGCGTGGCGGAGACACGGGCTGGTGCGGCGGTTCGGGTTGGCTGTCGGAGCCGGAAGAAGTCCAGCGATGACCAGAGCAGTGACCCTCTTCTCCTCTCTGCTGAAGAAGAGAAGATCGGAGATGACCAGCAGAGTCGCGTCGATTCAGAAAACAAACACAGCCAGAGACCACAGAGGCAGCAGATGCAGGTAAGTACTAAAAACCTGCTCTGATACCATGAAATGTGATTTAGTGAATTCTCTGTATACATTCAACTCATCAACGATTACAATATATACTGATACATCAATCTAGAATTAGTAAATAACTATACAAGGAAAATGCTAGGAATGGAAATAAGCAATTATAAAATATGCTTTCTATATTTAACACTTTTTTTTGGTACTATGCCGTTTCAAACCTTCCAGCTCCATGATTCCATCCATCTCTCTCACTCTCCTATATCTCTCTCTCTCACTCTCCTCTTCGCTCCCTCTCTCTCTACCAGTGTTATCAGAACCGGACCGGACCGGCGGTCCGACCGGGTTCGAATCGGAACCGGACCCTCCACCGGTCCGGTTCTTCAAAAAGACCGGGAAGGAAGTGAACCCGATTCGATATCCGGTTTTTAAGAGAACCGGCCGGTTCTTAGCGGACCGGGCGGTCTGCCGGTCCGCCGGTTCGGTGTCAAGTAATTTAAAAAAAAAAAGGAAAACCCTAGCTATACCAACTTGTGCCGCAGATAACATAGAAGACAACTGACAAGTCTGCCGCTTCGGATGCGAATGCTTCCCATCAACCATCCTCCTCTCTCGATTAAGAAACAGACTAATTCAAAACTTCAAAGCTGATCTGCTACGGTGCTACCCATCTCCTCCAACGCTGAAGATGCTCTAAACAACGAGCACAACAGCTATGTCCGCCACAAGCCCCGCCTTGGACCAGGTACGGCCGCCCGCCTCCCCCGGAGCCGATCTTTACTACAGTCACCCTCCTCATGGGCACCGTCCCGAGTATGGCGATCCTGAGTATGGATTTGGAGGTCCCGACCAGGACTATGGTAGGCCTGAGTTGATCGACCTGGTTAGCTTGGATCCAGCTACGACCGTCGTCCGGACCGGGTTCGAACCGGTTCGAACCGCACGAACCGGGAACCGGTGCCCTAACCGGTCCGGCACCCGGTCCGGTTCTGATAACACTGCTCTCTACTCTCCCATCTCACCTTCCATCTATCTCACTCTCTCTCAACCATTTCTCCCTTTCTCTCTCTCACACTCTAGTCCCATTTCTCTCTCTCGATCTTGTTTCCACTCAACCAGCAAAATATGGAACCAAGATCTGAGCTTTGAAGCTCTCTGGTGCTCGATTATTCTTAGGGGTGGCAATGGGTCACGGGTAATCCGTGACCCGCGGGGCCCGCCCCGATTTTGACCCGTTGACCCGCGATCAGTGACCCGTGGGGCGGGTACGGTTTTGGGGTCGCCCCGCCCCGTTGACCCGCCCTGCCCCGTATGTGGATAATTTATATATATATTACACATATTTATATAAAACTATATAGGTAATATAATACATAGTTAAAATAAATAGGACTTGTGACTTGTATTTGGATTTGAAGTTAAATTTTTTATTTGCGATTTAAATTTTAAATTGAATTTGTATATAGTATATATATAATTTAGGGTTTAAATTGCTAATAATATATTATATACCACTAATAGGTGACCCGCGGGTCGACCCGCCCCGCCCCGCGAACTGTGTGGGGCGGGTACGGGTCGACCATCTTGACCCGCGGGGCAGGTACGGGGCAAGCGATACCCGCCCCGACCCGCCCCGTTGACATCCCTAATTATTCTGTGTTGGACTATTATTATGCTCGTTTTTTTTTTAATTTTAATTGTTGATGCTAAACCTGTGACCAGTGGACCGTCCAGTTCACCGAAAACCGGCCTTCTGAACTAGGTTCGCTTGCATTTTCAGAATTGCTCGAATCTGACCGTAGAGGGCTCCGGTTCCGGTTTGAACTCGATCGGACCGCCGGTCCATTCCGGTTTGAACCCGGTCGGACCGCCGGTCCGGTTCTGGTAAAAAGTATTGGGCATTTCCCGCATCACTTCGGCCACGTCTCCACTCCAGTCTTGGTTTATCCCTTCTCCCTCCTCTGCTGCTCTTCCCATCTCTGGCGTCCCTTCCACTTCCAAGGCGCCGAGGCTGCTTCAAGGTTCTAGCGGCGAGTGTATGAATATCAACGACAGCATTTCCAGTCTCTAGAGTATCGCCCTCTAGCCTGGTGGTCACTGCACACTCCAATTGTCCAACGTAGCTGTTTTCCTCTTCGGAAATTTCTTTCGAAGAGTTCTAATCCATTTGTTGTGGACGAAGCGAGGTAACTTTCTCGATCAATTTTGCTTCTTGTTGGCTTATGGTATCAACTGTGTCATTTTACTTTGAATTGTTCTTGTGCCTTTCAATTGTATATATGCCTTTTCTCAATTTGCTTGCTGCTGAGGTTTATTGACTGGATAGTTTATGTTTGGCATCGCTTAGATTTTATCAATTTTACTGCCTCTACAGCTTAGTACGGCATGTATGATTTAGAAATCCTACTTGGGTTGATATTCGTTATCTTTACTGTGTCATTCTATTCAATCCCATTTAGTTAGATTTTACACACTTAGTTAATCTGCTAAAGAAATCATTGTTAATCTGCTTAAAAATATTTCATAATCTTAGTTATTCTAGGTAATCCCTGTTGGTAAAATGTGTGAGCTTAAAATTCTTAGTTGATTGACTTGATTGAGGCTAGATGAATATAAACTAGCTGGAGATTGATCTTGTTGGAAGAGTTATCTAACTATTGTAATCATCTAATTTCAAATTTCACTCGCTCTCTCTCTTTTTTTGTTTTTTTTCTGGCCGGATCGGCGGATCCGATTGGTTATAAATAACTTTTGTACAGAAGATCATTAGGGGCACCCTCTTAGATCGTTTCCTAGATCCACCAATGGACTCGCTGTATATTCTGGCTGATTTACAGTTAAATTCTGGGTCTAGCTATTTTATTCCCTGTAATATCGGTAATGCGTATGAAAGTATTATTTATTAATCCGAAACGAATGCTGGCGGAGTGATTTATTACCTTCGCCTTCATTAATTCAAGTAACACTTACTAAGGTTTCAAACTTAAGTATTAAAGGAGCTTATAGCTTAGTGTGCCCGTTCGTTGTTTGAAAATGTTAAAGGTCTCAGTAAGAAATTATTTTTTAGCTGTTTGATCTGTGTAATAACTTCTTTTATCTGTAGCTTTATTTATCGAGTTAGTGACTTGATTTTTGCAGTACAACATGGTATTTCTTAACTTTTCTGGGTCTGGATATTTGTGATTCCTTGCAGAATGTTAGCCACAAGCAGTGTCATATCTTGCAATTTTTCTCCCTCATCTTTCCAGTCTTGCAGCCCCATACCTCATCAAAGATTGGGCCGAGCTTCCAAAACTGCATTATCCAAGGCACCCACTAAGTTATCAGCATGCATTCAACCATACAAATACCAATACGGGATAGCACTTAAACCACTGCCCTTGCTCAAAATTTCTAGCAGGTTCTTAAACTCCCAGGAGTTGAAAGTCGAAGCAGTAAAACGGGAAGAACCCTTGGAAAAGGAGCTTGATGGCAATAGTGCTGAGCAAGGAGGGGGCTGGACAACGTCAATTCTGCTATTTTCCTTATGGGCTGCTTTGATGTATTATGTCTTCAACCTCAGCCCAAACCAGACACCGGTATCATACCCTCAATTCTTCTATTTCTTAGTTTTGGTTTTACATGTTGGATATTTACTTACACAAAGAAAGCACACTGTAGTTTTAATGTTGAGATATCATTTTCAAGCATTCTTGTAAAAAGAGGGCCTGCTGGTTGACTTGTGTCTCATAACAAGGCTTTTATGTTGAGATATCACTTCCAAGTTTCAATCTATATTTCTCTTCATTGAAAAATTTGGAATCGCAACCTGACTCCTGATTTAAGGCAAGGGAAATAATTTGTGCGAACTTTGAGTTGTCTCTCTATGGATTTGAAAGGCTATTCCTCTCTAATTGATAATACTCTATTCCAGTCGAGGGACATGTACTTCCTGCAAAAGCTCTTAAATTTGAGAGGCGATGATGGCTTCAGGATGAATGAAGTACTTGTATCTTTATGGTACATCATGGGATTGTGGCCTGTCGTTTACAGTATGTTGTTGCTACCAACTGGAAGAAGGTACCTCCTAGCTTCTCTGTGACCCTCAACTGCAGTAGTATTGATAATGTATGATCCGTGGCAAAATGAATTTGCTATATTCTGCCATGGACTTCTTTTGAGAGAGGTTAACCATCTGGGATTTGGCAATCAAAGACATTCCTTGAGAGTTACAAAAACATGTGCATCGATGTTATGACCCTAGTATAGGATCAAATGACCATGGATATTATAGATGTGTGGTAGGTGGATAGTTGGGCTCATCAAGGGTAGCACTAACCCTGAATAGAACTTATTAGAGAGAGAGAGTTCCATTTGAAACTTAAGTTTTCGTTTAAGTTTCTGCTTGTTTTCTTATTCAATCACTAGCCCTTTAAATAGGACTCGACATTACATTATATGGAAATAAGTTATTTAATTCTTGTTACTAAATATAATATATTCTATAATATCTCTAATATCAATATTATTATTAAGGATAAAATCTACGCTATTATGGATATTTCTATCCATATCAATCCATATGTCACATAGTGTTTTCCCATTGTCTTTTTTTGCATAATGCAAATTTTTTCTTCTGAGCAACTTAATCTCTTTCAATGGGAATGGCTGACCAGAATGGCGTGTCATCCTTTTAGCTCCAGTAAAAGTGTTCTGTATACTGCATAAGGACTTATTTTGGTTATTGTGACTTATGTGTCTATGTCATGTTTGCAGTTCGAATAGCAAGGTTCCCATCTGGCCTTTTCTGGTTCTTTCATTCTTTGGCGGTTTCTATGCTCTTCTTCCCTACTTTGTTATCTGGAGACCCCCCTCCCCTGTGACTGAAGAAAGTGAGATGAGCAGATGGCCTCTGAATTTCCTTGAATCAAAGATCACTGCTGCAGTAAGCTCTTCTCACACGTTGGTCTAGTAACTACTTTACAGTATCTAATTAGGTCTAATTTCTACAACTTGAATCGCCAATTAGTTGCTATCTACTTTCTCCACAGTTAGATTGATTTTCTTTTTGAATGATAAGTAGTAATTCCATTTATAGTCACTAAAAAAGTGCAAGATAAACTAAATAAGGACAAGCAAAAAAAAGAAAAAGAAAAATACAACTCTAACCCATCTATCTATAAGGATGACAGCATTAGAATGTACTCTATCTGCCAAGCTTCTCGCTTTCTCGTCCTGGTAAACATGGAAACGAGCTTCTTAAACTACAAAGAGTAGGATTGAACTTAAATTAAGATTTGTTTAATTTTCTTCTTGACCACCTGTTGCCATATTTAAAGTACTCGCCTTGTTCATTTTTTTCCTTGACGATTGTAGTTAATGGGAAGCCCCAATAGTAAGTTTTAAATGACCAACCTTTTCCTGATTCAATTCACTTGTAGTTATGAGTTCTGTAGAAGAAACAGAAGGAGCTATCTCTCATTCGTTTAACACGTTTTGAGAACAATAATAATGCAGTCGTATGTATACGCAGGTTTCACTGGCAGGTGGGTTAGGGTTAATTGTATATGCAACAACCACAGCAGACGCAGGTGTATGGAAGGAATTCTACCAGTATTTCCGGGAAAGCCGATTTGTAAGTCGTATTGTTCGATAATGACAACATACTTGGACAAGATAAAATTTTGGTAGTAGTAGTTGTTGATAGTGATAATAATGGTGAGATTTTGTTGGACAGATCCATGTTACATGCCTTGATTTCTCGTTGCTGTCTGCATTTTCTCCATTTTGGGTGTACAACGATATGACTTGTCGAAGATGGTGAGGATTTAATAGAAACTATATATATATATAGGTTAAGAAGTTAAAAACAGTCCCAACTATATGCCATGTTGCTAATCAATGTTCCGCATTTAAAATGTTGATTTTCGGTGTCCAACTATCATATTTGTTGATTTCCACTTTTTCTGACTGATTTTGGTGTTAAAATCGGCGTGTTGAGCAACAAAAACTTGTTTTCCACTTGTTCGAAGTATTATATTTGTTATTCATGGTTTATGTTTATTTGATGCTTAAAAAAAAGGGTTAATAACTAAAAAACTGTCCAAGGTTTACCCTATGTTAAAATTAGGTGTCTGAAGTTTGAAATGTTAAAATGGACTGTCCCAAGTTTCATTTTTGTTGAAATTTGGTGTCTCGGTGTGATTACTTTAGAGAAGTCAATTCCAACGAAATCTTCTGTCAAATTCAAGCTCTCATACACACTCCCTTCTCGTCATATTGCCGGGACCCTCACCGAAAAAGTTGGTCACATCCGGGTAAATAAATCTCGCTCTATTGTCCTTGGAAAATGGCTCTAAACCACTCTTCTAGAAACTTTTTTTTTAATGTTCAATTTTTAGGTGAAATTTGACGATTTTGTGAAAAGTAAAGAGTGATTGATTATGTGTGGGATGGTGGGTTGATGAAAATGATTGAATGGAGATGAAAAGACGCACAAAGACACCAAATTTCAACAAAAATGAAACTTGGGACAGTCCATTTTAACATTTTAAACTTCAGACACTTAATTTTAACATAGGGTAAACCTTGGACAGTTTTTTAGTTATTAACCCTAAAAAAAATATGTTTTTGTTTCGTCAATTTTAAATATGAAAAAAAAGGTGAAAATTTACCAATATGATAGTTAATATACCGAATATTAACATTTTAAATTTGAGATAGCGATTAGTAAAATGATGTATAGTGGCAAATTTTATTATTATTATTATTATTATTAACCATGTATATACATATTGTTGGAGTGCATAATGATTTTTGTGATTGGGGGTAGGTTTGGAAAAGGTTCTTCATGGCTTCTACCAGCATCAGTGGTGCCGTTCATTGGTCCAGCTTTGTATCTACTTCTGCGGCCTTCGCTGCCAACACCACCTGCTTCTTCAGCATTCTCCAATGATGAACAACAAGACTAGACTAGACTAGAAACGGTTTTTGCTTTTCCAATACACCTACAATACGGTTGGCACAATCAAGCGGGGTAAGATTAAACCGCTTTCACATATTACTGTACGATCATAGGACATTTGGTTAAGTGATCTTAATCTAATATTTTATATTGTATAAAAGTGTGTTTATGCTTCTAATAGGAAATGTTAAATATAAAGATTAGAACATATTTTCACCCGGTCATGTTTAGTCCAAATTTACACAATTTTCATGTCATATATTTTATATATCTTCAATTAACCTTTTTTTGCTAATATAAATACATATTTAAAGAATTATATCTATTTTCTTGATTAAATTAGATAATGAAACTTAATAAGGTTGACAAATTCTAAAGTTTAAATTTAATTCTGGAATTCCTAAATAAGCATCATTGCGGCACTTTGATATAACTAATGATTATAAATTTTAAAACGTGGCAGAAAACTCTAATTTATAATAATATTATCTACTTTTAAATATTGTAATGTAATAGCTATTTTTTTTTATGGTGATCGGTTTTTATGTAAAAATATAAATGAAAATAGTTTGAATGATATATAATTTTAATTATTTTTAATATTTATATACTTTATTTATGATAAATTTATCATATATATATATATATATTATTATTCATCTAAAATTAAATTTTTACTTTGCGTGCAGTCAATAGTATAATAATAATGACTTAAATTTTGATGTAACATTCCGCGTGCATGCAAATAATTTTTTTTTAGAACTGAATTAAATTAGATCGCTTAACCTGACACATAAACATAGAAACTTTAGTGGGCTTTTATTTTTGGTTAACAGATCTTTTGGTCTATGATGTTTGATCATTTTTGGGTTCATGATATTTTTTTTCCCCTAATTTTAGTACCATATGTTTGCAGATTTTTCTAGTTTTTGTCTGACCGTTACATTCCGTCCATATTTTCCGTTAAGTGACATGTTCAAGTCACGTGATCCACCCTAAAGTTTCAATTTTGTTCAAATTTGGGGAATTGACACCCTAAACCTAGTTCAATTTGGGTGAATTGAACTAGGTTTAATGGGTCAAATTTAGGGGAATTAACACCCTAAATCTAGTTCAATGGGTCAATTCCCTCAAATGTGAACAAAATTGAAATTTAGTGTGGATCACGTGACTTGCATATGTCATTTAACGGAAATAAATGGACGCAAGGTAACGGTCGGACTAAAACTAGAAAAATTTGCAAACATATGGTACCAAAACTAGGCAAAAAAAAAAAAAAAACATTATAGACCAAAACCCAAAAGTGGTCAAACATGATTGACCTGTTAACCCTTTATTTTTTTAAAAGTTTATAAGCGACTAATGGAAAATGATTTAACCTGTAAATTATTATGAAATTTAGGACCCAAGTGAGGCAAATTTCACGTTTGATTTTCATTTCCCAAAGCAAGATTTTGTGTTCCAAATATAACAGATGTATGTAAATAAATTTTTATATTATATGAACTGAATTATATTTCTTCTCTAACCTGACAGATGAACATAAAAACTCTAGTTTTGGCAAAAAAAAAAAAAAAAAAAACATAAAAACTCTAGTTGGATATTCTTTTTTAAATAAATTGCAACAACCTTTTTTTTCTTTGGAAAATTTGGTAGTACTTGAATGACTGATATAGAACATTGCTATGTGAAATGAAAATCACACGTGAAATTTGCCTCTTTCACCTCAATTTTTATAATATAATTTAGAGTTCATAATCAAATTATCCGAATTACGAACAATTAATAAATTGTTATCTAAATTTTTAATTTTTCAAAATTTTCTACCCAAACTTTTAATTTTAGAGCAAATTGTTACCTCTATTTTAATTCCAATTAAATTTGACATAAAATAACACGTTTTTGCCCATGTGGATTTTTTAATGTGTACCTAAAATGAATTCAAAAACATAAATTGAAAGTATTGCAACGAAATACATTCAATTGGATGATCAATTGAAAAGCGTTTGAATTGGGCGGTGATGGATATCTTCCCAATTCGGGTTCGTAGTTATATTCCGGACTTTGCAATCACGTCAAACCCACGAAAACGGTACTCGAAAAACACATCAACGGGTCAAAACGGTCCGGGTGCGCGCGACGTACGCGTCCGGATCGGACTCGTCCTGACTGCCGTGGCAGTCCGGACCTCCGGATTGCTTTGCCAACCCGGACGGGTCCGGATCGCCCCGCCAATCTGGACCACGTCGGGTATCTCAACTCGACGTTGTACGGATCGCTGCGGGCGGCACACGTGTATCCCCGATATGTCCAAAACACTTAGTCCGAGTTTTCCAAAGCCAACCTGGATCAAACCGACTGACGGTTCACATTTTTCTTTAAACCGTCGTTGGACAGCTCTAAAAACCGGGGTCGGTTCTAAAGTTCCCTATAAATAGGAGCTTAGGCCACTCATTTAAGAAAGTTGGATCGAAATTGGCTAGGGAATGCTCTGACTTCTCTCTAGAACTTTCTCTCTCTAAAAGTCGGATTTTTACTTGAGCGTTAGAGAGGGCTCAACCAGCACCACCCCCCTCTCCGTGCTGGTTACCGCCCTTTGTGCAGGTCGGACGAACGAGCGTGGCGAAGAGCGTGGTTCAGACGATCCAACCCGACACGAAATCCCAATCCGAAGATTCGATTGCCCGACGTCTAACGGAGAGCAGGACGAAACACTTGGCGCCGTCCGCGAGATTCGAACAAAAAGAAATTTTTGACCAGCAAACACGTTCGTAATACATGAAGTCTTCGGTGCCGGAGGAGAGACATCGTACGCACGAGAAGTGTACGCGTCACAGAAGGTGCGAACGCCTGAAGAAACCAACAAGAAGATGTGGAAATGGAAGATGTCATTGGCTTTTCAGCAAAGGACAAGGAGCACATCATATACTCGCATACTGACGCCCTTGTCATTACCATGACAATTGACGACACGGAGTTCAAACGCATACTCGTAGATACCGGAAGTGCTCCAAACATACTCACCAAGGGTATAATCCTGGCATTGGGAAGAAAGAAGAGCGTAAAGGAGATGAAGTCACCACTAACGGGATTCATGGGAGACGCAAGCTATCCACTCGGGGCAATTACGCTACCAACCACTCTGGGGAAGGGAGAACAACAACTCCAGATAGATGTGTCATTCATCGTGGTGGACAAGCTAGACACATATAACGGCATCATGGGATACACAACCATGAACAGATGGGGCATGGTGGCATCGACAGCCCACCAAAAGATGAAGTTCCCAAAAGCAGCAAGGATTGGGGAAGTTAAAGGCATGCAGCAATCCTCGAAATATTGCTACAAGGTAGCCCTCCAGCGCAACGTCAAGATGGACAATAGGGGAGTTCCCACCATTGATGAAGATCCCAGAATGGACCGTGCCCGTCCTGCCCCAGTGGAGGAATTTCAAGAGATCAAGATAGAAGAGCCAGACAGGATGGTCCGAGTAGGAGCGTCACTGTCAGAAGACGAAGTAATAGAGATCAAGGCACTCCTAGTAGAATACAAGGAGCTATTCGCATGGTCACCAAGAGACATGCTCGGAATAAGCGCAGACGTGATCTCCCATTAACTCAACATAAAGCCAGGATCCAGAGTCGTAGCACAAAAACTCCGACCACTTGGAGGCGACAAGAAGTTGGCAATACGGGAAGAAGTAGGCAAGCTGCTGGACGCAGGCTTCATTGAAGAGTCACGATACCAAACATGGGTGGCAAACCCAATATTGGTTCCTAAGTCCAATGGAAAGATGAGAATGTGCATCGACTACAGGGACCTAAACAACGCATGTCCAAAGGATTCATATCCTCTCCCAAGAATCGACCAACTAGTCGACGCCACTGCAGGCCACGAGTTGATGTCGGTAATGGATGCATACTCGGGATACAACCAAATTCCAATGATCAAGGAAGATGCGCCCCATACTGCGTTCTACGCATATAGCGAGATATACAATTACACAGTGACGCCTTTCGGTTTAATCAACGTGATGGTTAACACAATATTCGGAGATATGATCGGGAAAACTATGGAGGCGTACGTTGATGACATGGTGGTAAAGTCGAAGAAGACGCGTAACCACGCTGACAACCTGCGTGCAGTGTTCCAAAGGATGCGCGAGTTCCAAGTCCGAATAAACCCAACAAAGTGTGCCTTTGGCGTACAATCAGGAAAGATTTTTGGATTTATGGTAAGCGAAAGAGGCATAGAGGCGAACCCGGAAAAAGTAAAAGCGATTGAAGAAATGGAATCTCCTAAGAAACACAATGAGGTACAGCAGCTAAACGGGCGTTTAGCAGCCTTGAACAGAATCCTTGCCAGGATTGGAGGCAAGACTCTCCCTTTCTTTGAAGTGCTGCGCGCAAACAAGAAGTTCGAGTGGACCCCTGTATGCGAGGAGGTGTTCCAGCAACTAAAGCAGCACTTGCGAACATTGCCAGCATTGGCAAAGCCAATCCAAGGCGAGCCCTTGTACCTCTATATATCCGTAAGAAACACCGTGGTTAGCTTAGTACTTGTCAAGAAAAAAGGAATTACTCAGTTACCAATGTATTACGTTAGCAAGATCCTGGCCAAGTACAAAGTGAACTACGTACCAATTGAGAATTACTTGTACGCTCTCATAGTGGCAGCAAGGAAGTTGAGACCATATTTCCATGCGCACAAGATAACATTATTGACAGACCAACCTTTGAAGCATCCTGTCAAAGCCAAACATGTCAGGAAGACTGACCAAATGGTCAGTTGAGTTGAGCGAATTACGAATTCACTTCGCCCCTCGAATGGCAATCAAGGGTCAAGCGTTGGCGGACTTCATCGCAGAGTTCACAGGAATCACCCCTGAAACTCCAACCCTAGAAGATGCGCAACAAATTGAAGATCCTATCGAAGTATGAGAGATGTACACTGACGGGTCCTCAAATGAAGGTGGATCAGGTGCCGGTTTCCTCCTAATACCACCCGACGGATCAGACCCGTTGATGTATGCTCTAAAATTAACATTTAGAGCAACAAACAATGAGGCAGAATACGAAGCCTTGATAACAGGCCTAAGGATTGCAAAAGGTGTGGGAGTCAAACACCTGAGAGTTAAGTGCGACTCGCAGCTCGTCGTCAACCAAGTGAAGGGCGACTATTTGGCCAAGTCAGAAAACATGCAAAAGTACTTAGGACAGGCGACGGACCTCATCACGAGCTTCGAGACCTTCGATATAATATCAGTCCCAAGAGAAGAAAATCAAGAGGCGGATGCTTTAAGCAAGTTCGCACAAGGCAATGAGAAAGGCAAGGAGACACACTTCGTGGAAAACAGAATTCTGTCAGTAATAGACCAACTCGAAGTGTTAAACATCAACGCAGAGACAGGCTGGATGACACCAATCCTGACATACCTCATAGATGGCACACTCCCTGAGGACAGAATCGAGGCATAGAAGTTGCAAAGGATCGCTGTCAACTACACGTTGATAGAAGGCCAATTATACAAAAAGGGCTTTTCAACTCCTTAAAGTGCATCACCTTCCCGGAAGGCCAGGAGGTGCTAAAACAACTACATGAAGGCCAGGCAACCTGTCATGAGGGAGCAAGGTCGTTGATACACAAAGCTCTAACCTAGGATATTATTGGCCAACAATGAAGAACCAAGCTATAAGCTGCTTGAGTTCTTGAGAGGATTTAGAGTAGGAAAATGATTCATAGTATTCACAACTCCAAATCAGTTTGTACAATGTGAGCTAACTAACTATATATACTAAGTTAGCTATGTACATAGGAAAGGAGTAAACACTACTAAGACACAAGCATTGTGTAAACATACACAAGCATTGTGCAAACACAGCACACATGCACACATCAAGTATTGTGTTAGTGATGTGCAAACATGTGCAAGCATAGCGTGTAAGTGTGCAATCATAATATCCTATCCTATATTCCCCCACCTTTCTCATCTCCTCCCTTTTCATGGAACACATCTTTTATCCCATATAATTTGAGGATAGCAATGTGCTGCCTCTTCACCAAAGCCTTGGTGAGCAAGTCAGCTACTTGATCCCTTGAAGCAACATGGATAGCAACAATTGTTCCTGATTCAATGTGATGCCTAGTGAAATGGCAATCAAGCTCAATGTGCTTTGTTCTTTCATGAAACATGGGGTTTTTTACCATCTTTACAGCTGATTCACTATCAGTGAAGATAGGAATTGGAAATGTAACTTGAACTCCCAACTCCTTCAATAGCCTGCCAATCCACAAAGCTTCTTGAATAGCTACTCTCAAGCACCTATACTCTGCCTCAGCACTTGACAAAGAAATGGTGTCTTGTTTCTTCACCTTCCAACTTACCATAGCATTCCCAAGCCTAACACAATAGGCACTCACAGACTTCCTACTAAAAGGACAAGCTGCCCAATCTCAATCACAAAAGAGGCTGAGATCAAGCTTGTTGTTGGAAGGATACATAAGACCTTGTCCAGTGCAACCCTTGATGTATCTAATCACCCTTAAGGCAGCATCAAAATGGGACTTCTTAGGCTTATGAACAAATTGACTCAACCATTGCACAGAGAAAGTGATATCTGGCCTAGTCATAGTCAAGTAGAGAAGCCTTCCAATAAGTCTTCTATAAGAAGTAGCATCCTCAAGGGGAAAATCATCCAAATTGGAATTAGTTGCCTTATCATACTCACAAGTAGTGAGCTTGATGTTGAACTCCATAGGAGTCTCAGTAGGTCTGGCAGCTCCCGATCCAGCTTCTTCAATCAACTCAAGAGCATACTTTCTTTGATTGATGATTAACCCTTCATGTGATCTAGCAATCTCCAAACCCAAAAAATATCTCAAGTTCCCCAAATCTTTGAGTTTGAAATGAGACTGAAGAGTGGACTTTAATTGACTAATTAATCTCTCACTTGGGCCAGTAATAAGCAAATCATCCACATATATGAGAAGAAACACCCTCTCTTTGCCTTCAATCTTGGTGAACAAGGAATGATCAGAGGCACTTTGATGATAACCATTCTTCACCAATGTATGTGTAAGCTTGATGTTCCATTGCCTTGAAGCCTGTTTGAGACCATAGAGGGACTTCAATAGTTTGCAAACCCTCCTAGGTCCCCCACTAGGTGACATAGCTGAATCAAAACCCTGAGGTATATCCATAAAAACCTCTTCATGTAAATCACCTTGTAGAAAAGCATTGTTCACATCCATGTGGAACAAGCCCCATGAATAAGTTGCTGCCATTGCCAACACAATTCTAACTGTGGCCATCTTCACAACTGGGGAGAAAGTCTCATTGAAATCAGTACCTTCTACTTGAGTAAACCCCTTGGCAACTAACCTTGCCTTATACCTTTCAATCGAACCATCAGAGTTGTACTTTACTTTGTACACCCACTTGCATCCAATGGTAGACTTTCCATGAGGTAAATCAACAACCTCCCATGTCTGATTATCTTGAAGAGCTGTGATCTCCTCCTTCATGGCAACCACCCAATTTGAATCTTTAAAAGTCTGCCTATAAGTGGTAGGCTCTTTGATCTTGTCAATGGCAGCTAGAAAGCAAGTGAAATTTGTACTCAAGTGATCATAGGAAATGTATTTCTCCATTCCAAAGACAACATTTGAAGAAGATGAAGAAGTCCTCAATTGAGCCAATCTAGCACTTCTCCTCAAATTAGGCACGTGAGGGGTAGATAATTGAGCAAGCCTTGCACTTCTCCTCAAGGGAGGTTGAATTGACACTTGAGGAACTTTAATTGGCACTTGAGGAAATGGCACTTGAGGAGCATTATCTCCAATGATTGGTGGCTGAGCAATACTTTCTTCTTCAAACATCTGAGAAGAATCAATAGGAGTTTGATGGGAACCAGAATCAAAGTCAAGGTATGAATGAAACTTGGAATACAAGCAAGAAGGCAACAAGTGCTTCAAATCATCCTTTGACATACTGAAAGGAAATATATGTTCATGAAAAACAACATCCCGAGACACTTGGAAATTTGAGGTTGAAATACTCATCAAAAGGTATCCCTTTTGAGATGTTGAGTACCCCATTAGAATACAAGGCTCAGCCCTTGTGCCAAACTTATCTGAGTTGGCCAATTTGGTAGCAAAACATAAGCAACCAATAATCCTCAAATGCTCAATGGAAGGAACCTTTCCATAGAGCACCTCCATAGGTGACTTGAAATGCAAGGAAGAAGAAGGTATTCTGTTGAGAAGTCATCCACTATTGTGAGAAAATATTGATAACCTTTGATGGTAGGAACCTTGTATGGTCCCCATAGATCCATATGTATCAAGGCAAAAGGTGTGGAAGCATGAGAAGAGCTAATAAGAAAAGACAATCTAGTTTGCTTGGCCAAAGGGCAAAGAGTACATTGTTTGATACAATCAATGGATTCATTCAAATTCAATTTATTCTTCAAATGATCCATGTGTGAAGCTGAAACATGTCCCAATCTCTTGTGCCATGTCCAAACATCCACTTTATTAGATGAAATGGAAGGAGCAGCCACCACCTTTCTTGCACTTGAAGGTATTGCATCTTTGAGCAAGTAGAGTCCCTTGGCTCTTTCACCAATCACCACAGGCCTCCCAGCTTGGCCCTGAATCAAGACATGATCAAAAGTGAATATCACTTTACAATGTAGTTGATTTGGAAGCTTAGACACTGAGATCAAGTTAAACTTGAAATCAGGAACTAAGAGAATATCATCCAAGGTGAAACCAAAGAAAGAGCAACTTCCAATATGAGTCACTCTACACTTGTGTCCATTGGGCAAATGAACAAACTGATTTGTGGAATCAGTCATTCTTAAATTGTGCAACCATTCCATCTGGTGAGTAATATGATTTGTGGCCCTTGAATCCACAATCCAAGTCATAGAGGAAGCCAATGTTGTACCTGCCATGTTCACATGTGAGTTATCATCACCCTCATACACAAGGGGATCAAAGTCATTTTGTGCAGCAACATGCTTGACCCTCTTCTCAACACCAGTGTGAAGCACTCTCTTATCAAGAGTCCCATGAAAGATCCTCTTGTCACCTGCCACAATGTGCTCCACCAAATTGGAAGGGCCTTCATCAAGACTAGCATTGGCTGAGGTGATCCTCTTCTTGAAATTTGGAGGATAACCAAGCTTCTTGAAGCAAGTATCCTCTTTGTGTCCCATCTTGCCACAAAAAGTGCACTTCCAAGTAGCTTTCTCAGCCTTGGATGGTCTATCATTCCCACCACCTTGACTTGAGAAGATGTTCCTGCCTGAATCAAACCTAGAGCCATAATTGACATTCCTAGAGTTGTAGGCAGGATTCCTCATGGAGTACAAAGCAGTGGATTCACCAACATCACCAATGGATTCAGCAATTGCCCTCTGACTTTCTTCTTGCACAAGCACTGAAAATGCCACACTTAGAGAAGGAAGAGGCTACCTCATCAAAAGACTACTCCTCACATGTGCAAAGGTGTCATTAAGTCCCAATAGAAATGCAATCAGCTTTTGCTTCTCCTTGTGGTCATTAACAATCTTCAAGTCAGCTGGGCACTCCAAAAACATATCATCAATGGAATTTAGAGCATCCCATAATTGCTTCATTTTAGCAAAATACTCAGTGATTGACATAACACCTTGAGATGTTTGATAAATATCCCTAGTCAATTGGAAGATTTGAGTTCCATCAACCTTATCAAACATGTCCTTGAGATCACTCCAAATAGACTGAGCAGTGGAGTTGTAAACCAAGCCATTCACAAGCTCCTTAGCAACTGTGTTCCTTAGCCAAGCCTTCACAATTGCGTTTGCCCTGTCCCACCTAAGCCTTTGTCCCATAGGAACATCCATTCTAGCAAAGGTTCCATCAATGAAGCCAAGTTTGTTTTTGACCAAGAGACCTTCCATCATGGCAGTACTCCAAGCATGGTAGTTAGTTGAGCCATGAAGTTGAAAAGGAATCAACATCAAGCCAGTGGTGTCCGAAGGATGAAGATACAGTGGATCCTCAATGGTGTTTTCAACCATAATACCAGAGAAAGTAACAACAAAGGCAGTGTACTTAAAACCTTAAATCCACAACCAAAACTCGATTGAATTAGCTATCCAATGACAGAATCAGCTATCCAATGACTGAATTAGATCACTGTAGCAATATCTAATCCATATCCGCAACCAGAATCACGCGAAAAGGAAGCAACACAAAGAAATCCAGAATCGCAGGCAAAACTGAGCTTAGAACTTTAGAATGCAGCTACGCAACGATTCGTAACAGCAATCAATGTCGCATCACCACAGAAAGTATCACCACTGATTGAATTTGAAGTAAATCTCAATTGTAATGTCGTAGAAAACCAGATTCAACGCATAATCGATGTTAGCTTGCGATCGAAGAAACGAGCCAGCAAGAACAGAACGACTGAGTAATCTGATCCAATCGAGCTGAAAAACAAACAGATCTCAATCCAAGATCACTTAAAAGAAGTCTTAATCAAGTATAGATGTGAAGTCGAAGCTCAGAATGAAGATCCAAAGCTGCAAATCCAAGATCCATAGCAATCTTGGCCGTCAAGTAAGCTTCGCCGTGGCTCTGATACCATATAAGCTGCTTGAGTTCTTGAGAGGATTTAGAGTAGGAAAATGATTCATAGTATTCACAACTCCAAATCAGTTTGTACAATGTGAGCTAACTAACTATATATACTAAGTTAGCTATGTACATAGGAAAGGAGTAAACACTACTAAGGCACAAGCATTGTGTAAACATACACGAGCATTGTGCAAACACAGCACACATGCACACATCAAGTATTGTGTTAGTGATGTGCAAACATGTGCAAGCATAGTGTGTAAGTGTGCAATCATAATATCATATCCTATACAAGCAACAAACATAGTCATGAAATGTGACTCCTGCCAACAATACTCAAGAAACATAGCTGCGCCCGCATCCGAATTAAGCCCGATCGCAAGCTCATGGCCCTTCGTATAATTGGGTATTGACTTGGTAGATCCACTTCCAAGATCCAAGGGACAAACCAAGTACATCGTGGTAGCCACCGACTACTTTTCAAAGTGGATAGAGGCTAAGACATTGGCACAAACAACCGACGCATAGATAATGGAATTCATCCGAAATCACATCGTTGCACGCTACGGTGTTCCGAAGGTGCTCATTAGTGACAACGGACCGCAATTCAAGAGCGCCGGGTTGAAGACGTTTTATGAAAGACTCAACATAGATCACCGCTTCGCGTCAGTCCGCCACGCGCAGACAAACGGGCAAGTTGAGTCCGCTAACAAGATTGTCCTGGATGGCCTCAAGAAAAGAGTCAATGCATTAAAAGGAAGATGGGCAGAAGAGCTAAGTAGTGTATTATGGGCAGTGCGCACAACACCAATGGAAGCAACTGGCGAAACACCCTTCGGCCTGGTGTATGGAACGGAGGCAGTAGCTCTCATAGAGGTTGCTATTTCGTCATACCGCACAACTCATTTCGATCCCCAAGCAAATGAGGAAGAATTGCGTCTTGACCTTGATCTGGCAGACGAAAGAAGAAGGAATTCAGAATAAGTACAGGCATGCATGCGCTTAGTAACCTCAAGATACTACAACAGAAAGGTCAAGGAGAGACAGTTCCATGTGGGCGAGATGGTGTGGAGAAGGAATGTCTCACATCTTGACCAAATCAACAAACTATCTCCAAAATGTGAAGGTCCGTACAAGACCGTCTCCGTCCCCTATGTCAACGCATACCGCATCCAGGATGCAGATGGCAACATATCAACAAACACATTCAGTGACGGACACTTGAAGAAATTCCATGGCTAAGGAAGAACTTCTCACTTAGCAAATGGGCGATCGTATCAAGCCTCTTTTTCTTATTTACTTTATAAATTACTTGAAGGAGAGTTATAACTCCATATATCTGCAATGTTGTATTGCAACTACGTATCTAATGAAATCAATGTATTCTCGTAGGTACATTTCTATATCGCACAACCTATTTTGGAATTACGCCAAGTAAAGGAATACGCGCATATTATTCAACAAACATACAAGCTAACACGCTATGTACAACAAAAGACTTATATTAAACAACGCTGACATGTCTATTATCGACACCAACAAGGAGCTTATAAATGTTCTCCATCCATATTGGCGTCTACTTCAAACAAGCGTCGACAACGCACTATATCTTGAGTTTAAAACAAGATTTTCTACAAGTGTCATGTTGCGACCCTCGTCAGGGCAACCACATGTTCACGACAACTACTACTCGGCATGCTGCGAGATCCTCTTGTTAGAGCGAAATGCTGAAATCCTCATGTTCATAGTCATTCCCTGTACTTTGACCAGGACGCGACAAACTCGGCATGCTGCGAAATCCTCTCTTTAGAGCGAAATCCTCATGTTCATAAGCCATTCCCTGATTTTAAAACAGGATGCGGCAACAAGTGGGACTGATCACCCCACCGTGGCGGAAGTCCTCTTGTTAGACGACAACCCCACACATCTACAAAGTATGTACATCCCTCTTAAGGGTCCAGACGTCATGAAGATACATTCCTTAATAGGATAGCTTCATGTATACTCAAAGTATGTACATCCCTCTTAAGGGTCCATACTCCATGAAGATACATCCATTTATTTGGGTAGCTTCATGTATGTACGCTAGCAAGAGCGCACCTTGTTTAGAAAACTCACCAAACCGACAAGTCGAGTCTTGTACAACTCTATCTTGCCCGTGAGCAAATAACGGAATAAAACATACCAAATTCAGCAAGTAGTGTCTTGCCACAACTTCGCCTTGGAGTGGACCAAGAGACGGAAAAACTGCAAGTCGCTCTAACGCGGTCTTGTACAGCCCTCCTGGACTAACCATGGAAAGGTGCAGTAGCATCGCAAGGGAAAGTACGGGGCTAGCCATGGAAAGCCTTGCAACAACGTCGCGCGAGATGTGCTCAACCGGCGGATGAAAACGCATAGCATAGAGCAAGTAGCGTCTTGCCACAACGTCGCCTTGAAATGATTCAAGAGATGGTAAAAACTACAAGGTGTATTCATACGACCTCTGTCCTGCCCCTTAGAATAACCAAGTTGAGGCGTAGTAGCATCGCATGGAAAGTACGGGATTAACCATGGAAAGCATGCAACAACGTCACGCGGGGCATGTCCAAATGACGGATGGAAAAACGCATAGCATAGAGCAAGTAGCGTCTTGCCACAACGTCGCCTTGAAATGGTTCAAGAGACGGTAAAAACTACAAGGCGTATTCATACGACCTCTGTCCTGCCCCTTGGAATAACCAAGTTGAGGCGTAGTAGCATCGCATGGAAAATATGGGATTAGCCATGGAAAGCATGCAACAACGTCATGCGGGGCGTGCCCAACTGACGGATGGAAAACCGCACCAAATACAACAAGTAGCGTCTTGTCACAACGTCACCTTAGAATGGAACTAAGAGACGGTATAAACTAAAGTCTTGCTTAGCCAAGACAACACTACTACGTTCCAAATGATAATGCCAAGTGCATTACCACTCTACGACCTTGGGTGTTATTACTTAAACACAATACATGTTCGATCTACTTACTATGCCATGCCTTGAAGATTAAGTCAAGAGGAGCACTTGATTCAATCATTATGCTATTCTTTGGAGTTATACCAAGTCTGCGCATACGATACATAGCGACGTTCATCCTATTGTCGCAACTACAGATGTTATATCCACTACAACAAGGAATTAAAATCCTATCATGCAAGTCCGATTTACACGGACAACTACGATAACGCAAGATGTGAAATATTACTAACAAGTTATCATGCATCTCTACTATCATAATATCAGGTCTAACCGACAAGTTCCAAGCAAGTAAAATTTAAAGGTTCAAAGGATAACACCTGGTGCAACCTCAACCCGAACATGGGGAGCAAAACCTATGTACGTATTTAGCCATTTTTTGCTTGGTCAATGACCAGTCTCGCTACTCTATGTTTGATACACGCCATTTATGTTTAGATCAGCCTCCAACGTGTAAACCTCACTAAATATTATCATGTAACTTGCTGATGGGAATCTTACACCCCAACATCAAAATTATCTCAATGACTAACTCAACTCGCGACTGGTCTCTTCAATTCAACATCAATGATAATTTTACCATCCTCTTCAATCCGAACAAAGAGACTCATCTTCTTCATGAATTTACACAGACCATCTTGGGCATCGGTTATCCTCCTCAACACATAATCAGAATCATGATAGTTTTTGAAATAATATTTCTGATGACGAATTTACTTATATATATGAGGCGACTTTAATAAGACACAATGCTAGCTAAGTATTGTGGAAAACATTAAGGTAGAAAGATATAATGAGCAAGGCCAAATTGATAAAAGCTCTGGTCTTCACGGCTTCAAGTTGATGCTGAGAAGTATCTACACGGTTGATTCCACATATGTGTTTAGAGAATCCAAGACCATATGATTGGTGACTTTTCACCAAATGATCTACAAAGATAAACAACGTCTACTGAATTTTCTCAGATTTTCCATCAATACGATCAATTTGAACTCCTTCAAAATAAACCATAAATGTCCAATGGTAAAGGCTCCAGAGACTCGTTTCTATTATATTTTCACCAATTATCGGACGATTCCGGGTGACTGATTCAACGGAATACCAAAATATAATTTTTTTATTTGACTAACTTTATCGTTGAATCTACAGATCTCGTCACTAAAGTAACGCCACATATAGATGGGGCAAGGATGGTCAGACTAGTATGAGTAAAGAGCTTAAGGACCACACCTTCATCTGAAATATGTACACGGATGGATCACCTAATGCCAAAGCCTTGGGGGCATAGCTCATCTTGATTACAGAGTATTAGTAACACGCCTTAGCATATGCATTTTGTGCCACCAACAAGGATGCCGATTACAAGGTCAAGGTCACGGGGCTCCAAAGGGCGAATCAAGCAGGGTTGACCGCATTCGAGTCAAATACAACATAACGTGCCCGGTTATCTAATCCAAAAGGAACTATATAAGAAGAACCAATAAGCGAATGCTCTCAGAAAATTCGCCTTAGAGGCACTGCTCGACAGGAAGTCCACTTCCTAGAAAGAATAATAGTCTCGACGAATAACACGTCAGAGGTGCTGATAATGGAACACATCGCTAGGTGGGTCACTTGCATCCCCTAGTATTTCCCGGCGTGTATGCTCTTTACAATGAGAAGACTACCAAAACATAGGCAGTCGTCAACGACATTTGTCATCATCATTGTCTACTAAGTGAGTATACTCTAAGGCTATGGCAGAAACCAATAGAGTTATGTATGCTCAAATTCATCAAGACAGGCAAAGTCGCATGGTTATATGTCCACGGGTCTTGACTCATGGAAATGACCTCCAATATCCAAGTAAGTTATTCGAATCATATCTATCAAACTTTGGTTTTCTTTTTGCAAAATATTCCCAGGTAAAAATGGGCAATTAGAATCAACCAACAAGGTGGTCCTAACATCCTAAAAAATAGAATAAGCGCCCTTAAGGGCAGCTAAGAAGGCCTTTTGGATAGCTCGAGCAATACCCAAAAATTGATGGGCGAAGGGGACATTCACTCCAACTTATGGAACAGAAGCGGTAGATCCTATTGAGATCGCAGTATTTTTATATGGGGCATGTCAAGTCTCTTAAAAGGGAATACCCCGACAAATTCATCTCCATGCAAACATTCAATGCATATGCACTAAAGGATAGCAATAGGGGGATATCCACAAATAGTTTCATCGGAAGCTCCTCATTAAGGGCATCGGTCCCAGCTCATGAAATGAGATCTCGTACATTTTCAAATCGTGACCATATCCACGTATTACCGAGTGATTAACATGATCACATATATACAAAGTGCCCTACTTCTTACATGCTTCAAGGTGGCTATCATGTCCACATATCTCAAAATAGCTATTGTTGGATATGATTCAAGGCAACCTAGTTCAAGTCGACAGAATAAAAGTCGAGATCTCAAAAGAACATATGGTCGACCATTCGAGTCCAGAATAAGGAGATGAAGATGAATGGTCGACTATCCTACAAACAGAAGTCGACTTCCCAGACAGCAACCATAAGGGACAAGGCGAAAAGGTCGTCCAGGGCTCCCCTCTTAAAAGAGTAAGTCGAGTCGAAGACCAAAGCTTCCCTTCTCAAGGTTCGAGTCAAGTCGAGTCGATCATCAGGAATTTAGGAGAAACCTTCCATTTTAAGGAAAGGACAAGTGGAGACCTGCTCGCCGCCTCTAGAAGACTTCCCTAGAGGCCCAGTTGGCGACCTGCTCGCCGTTCTCCATACCACAAGACCTTCCTCCTAAGGAAGAGGCACCAGCTGGCGACGTGCTTTTCACCTACTGACTTCTCACCGTCTCTCCCAACCAATCAGAGAAAGGCAGCCATCGCCATTAAACAGCCAATCAGGGCACAGTAGCCGCCACTTGAAGTCGGTAATCTTTTCCTATAAATATGGGAACCCTCTCAATACTTAAAAAAGTCTTGCTGAATACTTCATATTATTCTCTCCAAATCCATTACTGACTTAAGCTTCGGAGTGGAATCAAGGGTCATCCCCACCCCTTTTCAGGTCCTCGCCTCACACAAAGCCTCAAAAGGAAACTAAGTACCCAAGAGGTCAAAAAAGATGCCTAAGAGAGCTAGCCTGTGGCGATATCTCGATGTCCGTTACCCGAAGTTCAAGGCTACGTCATTTGATCCCAACATTTGGCACCTTCTGTGGGAACAAAGATCAAAAAGTCATGGCACCACCAAGGAATCGAGCAAGACAAAATCAAGCACGGATAGCCGAAGGTATATTCCAAGGACCAAATGAAACCTTGGAAAATTACTTTAGGCGATTTCAAGGAGGATATACCGGAGGTGAACTCTCGGAGAGAGAAGCCATCCGGGTATTCTTCAGAGGAGTGGGATCTCAATCTCGATCCTTAGCCATCACTCAATACACGGAACCAGTGGGAAGTTTAGAAGAAATGATGCAACGAGCGACTCTCCACGTAGAGGTCGAGTGAACTCGGATGAATCGCCACCATCAGCAAGAGCCACCACGAGGTCAAGGCAAGAGCTCGTCCATGCGAGGAAAGCCTCGTCAAGAGAATTCCGACAAACTCAACAAAGGTTAGAAAGACTTCACCTAAATGAAGAAAGTCGTCATCCTACTGCTTGTGAATATCATCAACAAGAGGGGCATGATATCGAAGACTGTCTCCTCGAAAGGAGAGAGTTGGAATTTATGCAAGAAGAGATTCAACGTCACCATCGCCATCGTTCTCATGAACAAAGGAGATGGAGGACACCCCCGTATTGTCATTAATGTCTTGTCGGGAGGATACGCAGACGGAGGAGAGTCGAGCTCGGCTCGAGACGCTTATGCGGCTCAAGACATCGCCTCGATCGGTACTCACAAAAGACAAAGGGCGCTAGAACCCATGGAAATCGCCTTCTCAACAGAAGATTTTCCTGAAGCTTCTCAACTTCATGAAGACGCCTTGGTAATCACATCTCGAATCAATGACTTTGAAATAAGGAGGGTACTCGTAGATGGAGGAAGTTCTACTGATGTAATCGCTTTTAAGGTCATCGCTGCAATGGGGTACAAAAGGAAAGATCTGCAAGAAATGACCTCTCCATTGGTAGGATTCGCTGGAAGAACAACCTATCCCCTGGGGGTAATTCAGCTTCCAGTGGTTCTGGGTAAAGGCTGGAAGACCCTACACTTAACAATCCGTTTTGTGGTGGTCGACCATATCAATGCTTACAATGCAATATTGGGAAGAACCACCCTCAACCCCAATTACATCCTTCCTTCCACCGTTCATCAAGTCATGCGGTTTCCTACTCATCACGGAATGGGAGAAGTATGGGGCGACCAAGAGGCATCTCGACAATGTTACGCTAATTTACTCCGGAGGTGTAACCAAAAGGAAAACCTCTCTATTGTTACAGATGAGGATCCTCGAGAGGAAGGAGGACGACCCGCCCCTATGGAAGAATTGATAGAAGTCGCCTTGGAAGGAGAGGAAAGAAAGGTTAAGATTGGAGCCGCTCTACCCCCGGAATTAGCTAAGAGGGTAATCGCCCTTTTAAGGGAATATAAGGAACTATTTGCTTGGGAACCTAGCGATATGCCAGGAATAAGCCCAGAAATCATCTCCCACGAGTTAAGAATAGATCCCGCCATAAAACTCATAGCCCAGAAAAGAAGATCTATGGGAGCAGAAAAAAAAGGCGGCAATTCGCCAGGAGGTGGGAAAGCTAGTTGAAGCTGGTTTTGTTAAGGAAGTATGATTCCAGACCTGGGTCGCCAATCCAGTCTTGGTGAGAAAATCTAACAAGAGGTGGAGGATGTGTGTGGATTTCCGAGATCTCAACAAGGCATGTTCAAAAGACTCATATCCTCTTCCAAGAATTTATCAGTTGGTCGACGCTACTTCAGGACATGAGCTCCTGAGTTTCATGGACGCATACTCAGGGTACAACCAAATACGAATGCATCCCAAGGACGAGGCCCATACCGCTTTCTACGCCGACAGTGATATTTATCACTATAAGGTTATGCCTTTTGGCTTGATAAACGCGCGAGCTACTTATCAACGTATGGTGAAAAAGCTCTTCAAACACATGATAGGAAGTAATATGGAGGCATACGTCGACGATATGTTGGTTAAGACTAAGAGGGGGCAGGACCACGTCCAAGATTTGGAAGAGGCTTTTGCTTGCATGAGACTACACCAAGTAAGACTGAATCCCACTAAATGTGCTTTTAGGGTTCAGTCAGGAAATTTTTTGGGTTTTATGGTTAGTCAAAGAGGGATCGAAGCTAACCCTGAGAAAGTGACTGCCATAGAATAAATGTCCTCGCCTACCTGCCATAGAGAAGTACAAAGTCTCAATGTAAGACTAGCCTCGTTGGGGAGTTTCTTGGCAAGATTAGGTGATAAGTCTCTTCCCTTCTTCAAAGTTCTAAGAGCCAATAAGAAATTGAATGGACACCCGAGTGCGAAGAAGCCTTCCAGCAATTGAAGAAACATCTCCACTCGCTCCCCGCCTTGGCAAAGCCGCTATCGGAGGATCCCTTATTCCTATATTTGAGTGTCAGCTCAGCTGCGGTGAGCTCGGTCCTCATTAAATAGACTTGCAACATTCAAATTCCGGTATACTATTTCAGCAAGCTCTTTGGCGTTGCTGAAGCTAACTATATGGAGATCGAGAAATACCTGTATGCTCTGTTAATAGCGGCTAGGAAACTTCGACCTTACTTCCACGCTCATGAAATCACGGTGCTCACCAACCAACCTTTAAAGCAATTGCTACAGAAGCCCGACGTTTCAGGAAGAATGGTTAAGTGGGCAGTAGAGCTGAGTGAATTTCGTATTCACTTTGAACCACGAAAGGCGATTAAGGGTCAAGCATTGGCCGACTTTATAGCCGAGAACATGGTAACACCAGATGCTAAACCCATTATTCTCCCACAAGAAGAGCATGTAAAGGTTATACTAGAAAGCACAGGTAACGACATTATGCCATGGTCGATATACACTGATGGATCATCCTCTCCCTTGGGATGTGGGGCAGGTTTAGTGCTAACACCACCTGATGGGTAGCCACTTCGCTATTCCTTGGATTTAACTTTCCGAGCAACCAATAGCCGAGTATGAAGCTTTACTTACAGGTCTTCGAATAGCCAAAGGTATGGGAATCACTAACCTAAGGGTACGATGCGACTCCGAATTGATTGTTAATCAGACGAACGGAACCTATGTCGCCAAAGGGGAAAATATGAAAAAGTACGCAGATGAGGTACGAAGACTCGTCCGAGATATGCCTCATTTCCGAATAGAAGCTATTCCCCGCGAGGAAAATCAAGAGGCAGATGCCCTCAGCAAATTCGCCTTGGGAAACACGCCACCAGTGGCAGTACACTTCATTGAAAGGTCTCTCTATTCAGTCGTGGAAGCAGGAGTTGAAGTCCTCAACATTCAAGCTCCCGACTCATGGATTACTCCCATCCAGAATTATCTGGAAAAGGGAACTCTTCCAGAAGATCCTATGGAAGCAACCAAAATCCAAAGGGCGACAAGGCATTTTGTAATCTAGGATGGATATCTCTATAAAAGAGGATACTCCACCCCTTATCTCCGGTGC
This sequence comes from Clarkia xantiana subsp. parviflora, assembly GCA_036873135.1. Lineage (NCBI taxonomy): Eukaryota > Viridiplantae > Streptophyta > Magnoliopsida > Myrtales > Onagraceae > Clarkia > Clarkia xantiana. The sequence goes on along the minus strand of JAPTYO010000009.1, from coordinate 24,758,783 downwards.
ATAGCCGCCCCTCAGACTGAAAGGATAATGGAAGACTTGCATAGAGGTGATGCAAGATGTCATGAGGGAGCCAAAACCTTGGTGTTAAGAGCCTAACAACAAGGGTTCTACTGGCCGACAATGCATAAAGAGGCGACAACATTAGTACAAGTCTGCCCCGCCTGTCAAATTTATGCCCCTAGAATCGCAAAGCCACCGGAAGATCTTACTCATATGATGAGTGCCTGGCCTTTTGCACAGTGGGGGATCGATCTTATTGGACCTCTACCTCAATCCACATGTCAACGAACACATATCGTGGTCGTCATTGATTATTTCTCCAAATGGATAGAAGACAAAGCTCTAGCATCAACGACCACTTTCCAAATGATTAAGTTCATACGAGAACAAATCATATGTCGATACGGAGTCCCTAAGATCCTCATCAGTGACAATGGCCCTCAATTCGCCAGCGACAAGCTTGCCGATTTTTGTGAAGAAATGTTGATCAACCATCGATTTGGCTCTGTTCATCATGCTCAAACAAATGGACAAGTAGAGGCGGCCAACAAAACAATCATCAACGGATTAAAGAAGAGGGTGGCCTCTCTGAAGTGAAAATGGGTTGAAGAGTTAGATCAAGTACTATGGGCGCTCAGAACCTCACCCAAGAGAGCCACTGGCGCGACCCCCTTTAGCATGGTTTATGGATCGGAAGCCGTCTCGCCTATTGAGGTAGCCAATATCTCCCAAAGAGTCGCCGCATACCAAGTCGATCAAAATGACGAACAAAGGAAGATCGACTTAGATCTAGCCGACGAGAGAAAATGGGCCTCCGAAGAAATCCAGGGAAGAATGAAGCTCGCCACTGCTAGATATTTTAATCGAAAAGTGGGACGACGCCAGTTCTTTCTAGGGGAAAAAGTCCTACGAAGAAATGAATTCCTAATAGCTGATCAAAGAGGGAAGATGGTCCCAAATGGGAAGGTCCCTACGTAGTTGTCGATTTACCATGCCCTAATGCTTACAAGTTGGAGGATTCGCTGGGGCAACGCCTCAACAGAACTTTTAACTCGGAACACTTGAAAAAATTATATGTTTAGAAGGATCCTTTTTTATGTATTTCGAGTACAATAAAATAATAAATAAAGTTGTGATTTCTTTCCTCTTAATGTGCTAGAAACAGGACTCCCCCGACTTCCGAAAGTTGCCATCTACAAAGGAGATCAGTCATAACACTGACTCCTCGACTTCAATATAGTCGGCAACGATTCAGGAGATCAGTCATAAAACTAACTCCCCCGACTTCCGAAAGTTGCCATCTACAAAGGAGATCAGTCATAACACTGACTCCTTGACTACACATAGTCGGTGACGATTCAGGAGATCAGTCATAAAACTGACTCCCCCGACTTCCGAAAGTCGCCATCTACAAAGGAGATCAGTCATAACACTGACTCCTCGACTTCATATAGTCGACGACGATCCAGGAGATCAGTCATATTACTGACTCCTTCAACTATCTACAAAGGAGATCAATCATAACACTGACTCCTCGACTTCATATAGTCGGCGACGATCCAAGAGATCAGTCATAATACTGACTCCTTCAACTATCTACAAAGGAGACCACTCATAACACTGACTCCTCGACTTCATATAGTCGGCGACGATCCAGAAGATCAGTCATAATACTGACTCCTTCAACTATCTACAAAGGAGATCAGTCATAACACTGACTCCTCGACTTCATATAGTCGGCGACGATCCAGGAGGTCAGTCATAATACTGACTCCTTTAACTATCTACAAAGGAGATCAGTCATAACACTGACTCCTCGACTTCATATAATCGGCGACAATCAAGGAGATCAGTCATAATACTGACTCCTTCAACTATCTACAAAGGAGCAGTCTTAACTGACTCCTCGACTTCCTACAGTCCACAGCAACCAAGAGATCAGTTGTAGCACTGACTCCCCTTGCCACCAACTTCCAGTCGCCCCTAAAAAAGATACGACCTAGTATCTACAGGTTATAAAAGAACAATCTTAATTGACTCATCAACACTAAAAGGTCATCTCGATGAAGGAGATCAGTCTCTACTGACTCATCGTTTTTATCAACGCCAAATGAAGGAAAGGAACCTAAGTTCTAAGAAAGCCGAGGGGCAAAATCCTTTTCTCATTAAAGAAGGTACTCGACATAACTCCTTCCCCTTTATTTTTAAGACTAACGACTTATGTCTCGGGGGCAAGTGTTGGATATGATTCAAGGCAACCTAGTACAAGTCGATAGAATAAAAGTCGAGATCTCAAAAGAACATATGGTCGACCATTCAAGTCCAGAATAAGGAGATGAAGATGAACGGTCGACTATCCTACAAACAGAAGTCGACTTCCTAGATAGCAACCATAAGGGACAAGGCGAAAAGGTCGTCCATGGCTCCCCTCCTAAAAGAGTAAGTCGAGTCGAAGACCAAAGCTTCCCTTCTCAAGGTGTGAGTCAAGTCGAGTCGATCATCAGGAATTAGGAGAAACCTTCCCTCTTAAGGAAATGACAGGTGAAGACCTGCTCGCCGCCTCTAGAAGACTTCCCTCTGAAGGAAGAGGCACCAGCTGGCGAACTGTTCGCCGTTCTCTATACCACTAAACCTTCCTCCTAAGGAAGAGGCACCAGCTGGCGACGTGCTTGTCACCTACTAACTTCTCACCGTCTCTCCCAAACCAATCAGAGAAAGGCAGCCACCGCCATTAAACAGCCAATCAGGGCACAGTAGCCGCCACTTGAAGTCGGTAATATTTTCCTATATATATGGGAACCCTCTTAATACTTAAAAAATTCTTGCTGAATACTTCATATTATTCTCTCCAAATCCATTACTGACTTAAGCTTCGGAGTGGAATCAGGGGTCATCCCCACCCCTTTTCAGGTCCTCGCCTCACACAAAGCCTCAAAAGGAAACTAAGTACCCAAGAGGTCAAAAAAGATACCTAAGAGAGCTAGCCTGCGGCGATATCTCGAAGTCTGTTACCCGAAGTTCAAGGCCACGTCATTTTGATCCCAAGAGCTATCATGTCCATGAAACTCCAAAGAGAGTAATACTTCACATGAAAGGGTTGGTAGATAAACCACCCTTCATGCAAAGGATTTTGTACGAAGAGGCGGTCATCCATAAAATACTCCAAGAGAGTAATATAAGGGTTGATAGACGAACCACCCTTCATAGTCGATCGTCCAAAGAGACGATCATCCATAAAATACTCCAAGAGAGTAATATAAGAGTTGGTAGACGAACCACCCTTCATGCAATGGAGTCCATACAAATAGGTGGTCATCCATAAAATACTCCAACAGAGTAATAAAAGGGTTGGTAGACAAACCACCCTTCATGGTCGATCGTCCATATGGACGATCATCCATAAAATACTCCAAGAGGGTAATATTCTACACGAAATAGTCGGTGGACGAACCACCCTTCATAGTCGAAGGACCATAGAGATTGTCATTTATAAAGTACTCCAAGTGAGTAATGTAGGGGTTGGTAAACGAACCACCCATTAAAGAAATCCGTCCAAAAAGACGGCCACCCCTAAACTACTCTAACAGAGTAACATTTTACATGAAAGGGTTGGTGGACAAGCCACCCTTCATAGGTGTTCGTCTAAAGAGACGATTACCCATAAATTACTACAAGATAGTTCCATAAAGACAAACATGCTAGGAGGACGATGTCCTTGGTCAACAAAATCCAATAAGGAGAGGTGATGGAACCACCTTTCATAAAATGTGACCAATCATAAAGCATTATCTAAAGGAGGATAGCCTATAAGGCTTACTATTGTTTACTTGCATTGCAGTAACAGAACATAATTCTAGTAATCATTTTAGCATCCATAAGTACTTCGTCAAATGTAGAAGTTCTACAAAAGAAGAGGAAAATAACCACTTTCTCTCGAGTGGAGACATAAACTAAATAACAACAACTCCTTCAACAAGTTGATGGTGGTATTCTCATGTTCTTACTAATAGCTTAAAGACAATATGAGACACAAAATTATTTATTACGGGATTAAAACCTCTACACAATTTAGTTGAAAGCAGCTAAGGAAGGTACTAAAATCACCTCATTCCAGATGCTGTTGTCTCGTTCGGCCGATCGAGAACTCCCCGTGGTCGGCCTCCGCAATAACCATTTTCGACCTCGCAGTGGACCTCATCGCAGTCAACACCTCGTGGTCGACTTCGTCAACAACCCCCTTGACTTTGCAGCCGACCTTCTCGCGGTCGACCTCCTCGCAGTCATTGATCACGTCCTCTCAGTTGACGATTCTCCCTCCAATGAACTTCGTGTCGCGGCTGCTCCACACCGCTGCGGTCTCATGAACGTTATTTTGTTGCCTTCCCGCGCGCGAATGGGCGCTGTGCTGTGGGTCAGTTTCGGGGCGGGGGGCGAAGAGAGACCAGAAGAATGAATCATATGGATTGACGAGCTTTTTCAGCCCCAAAACTGACGAATCAATGGAATGTATGTCTATTCATGAACATCTATTCTATCTGTATATATAAGGGATCTATACATTTAGAAATCGAAAAATTTCTACCAGAGCGGGTGCTATCCGAGAACAATTTGAGGAAGAGGGCAACGAAAAAATTTTCATGTAAAGAAGACGTCATTGACATTCACAATAAATGAGAAATAACCTACCAATTTTCTTCCAAGGGGACTCTCATATCAACATTGGGTCCACTCGCATAAGACGAAAGGAGGGTTATAATCTTCTTCTCGGAAATAAGCTCGTCAGAGTATGGTGGAATAAAAATCCTACTATCGCATCGACATAAAAAAAAATACTCATAAAGAAAAGCAGAAGTCCGGCTTATGACATGCTAACTTTGAAGAAGACCAAACAATGTGCAAATCATTCCCGTTCATCAAGACAACCACGAAGATTGCAACCAAACCCTCTCTTAACTAAGGGGGGGGGGGGGCAAATGATGGAAATCGTCCCAAAATTGTCACGGACATTACACCCATTTGACATGAGGATACATGACTTAATTGAATGAAGACCTCTCCTTAAATTGACAGTGGCATCACGACATTTTATTAATAGTCTAAGTTACCAAGGCAAAGCATACATTAGTCTCGGGGAAAATGGTGGATAGTGATCCAAAGATGGTGCAGACAGTTGCACTCACTTATCATGAGACTGGCGTGTGACTTTTTCAAAAAGGATACATCCAAAATCGTATGATTAAGTAAGACCAAATCTTATAAAATAAGTTAAGTTATTATCTTTTTCATAGCCATAAAAGACGAAAGTTGATGATCCATCCATCATCTCCGTCAAAAAGACGAAGGTCGACGACTCCTCTATCAAAAAGACGAAGATCGAAAACCTCTTCTTCAAAAAGACAATGGTTGATAAATCTCTGTGTAAAAAAGATGAAGGTTGATAAACCTCTCTGTCAAAAAACGAAGGTGTGGATAAACCTCTTCGTAAAAAAGAGGAACGGCTTAGTAACTTCTTATATGTTTATATATACTCATATTGGGAATGTTATGAAATTTTGAAGATACTTGATGAATTTGAACTTTCTTAACAAGATAGAGCCTAATGCAGAAAAAGTCAACATCAGCCTTGGGGGCAAGTAATGGATATTGGTCTAAGAACCGGACAAATGATCTTCTTCATCCGATCCCAGGTGAACCGTCAAAAGGTAAGTCAGAACAAGTCGATCTCTCTCCTATGAGAGAGGATCGTCCCTTCTCCTATGGAGAGGGAGACGACCCCTCTCCATAAAGAGAAGGGTTCGTCCCCTCTCTTATAAAGATAGAGACGATTCCTCTCCATAAGGAGAGGAGATCGTCCATTCACCTATCAAAATAAAATTAACGTCTGTTTCAACATAAGTGGTCTACCTCCTATCTTCTCTGAATAGAAGAATGACGAAGCTTCATTGACTTAGTCTAAAATGTGTGATCCCACCATAAGGAAAGTATGCATAATCAACTTTCCATACAAGGAGACTCGGTGCATCATAAATGTATAAATCGGTTTCCATATGAGTCATTTCCCTATAAATATAACACAATATCTCTTCTTATTTTTTTACATTCTCTAAGTTTACAAGAGACATACTTCAGTTCTTAGATTATATATTTTCTGAGGACTGTCTTAAGCATCGGAGGGGGATCACCAGGGCCACCCCCGGTTCATCCCTTTGTGCAGGTATCAGGTGTCGGTGGTTGATTTCAAGTTCATTTCAAGATATTGAAATCGGACTAACGGACGGTCAAGTTCAGACCAAAGAACCAACGAACAGACGATCGAGTTCAGTCAAAATCTAACATTTGCCATGAATACCTTTCAGTTCTCATGGTCATTGGCGGGGATTGAACCCCTAACTTCGGGTTAAGGGATGAAATACTAAATCGTTACACCATATTACATGGTTCGGTTAATAATATAAAATAAAAAAAAATTCTAGCATAATTATTTTACAAAGGTACAATGTATGATTAGAACATTTATTGGTAAGGAGTAAAACAAACCAAAGCGTGCATTGACATAGCCTCCGTTTAACAAATTTTTTTACAACGTTTAACAAATTGTTAATAATAAAAACATCGTTATTAGATTAATTAAAGATTCTAATTTTTGACTCAATCGTAAGATTATCACATCTGCATTGAATTAGGTGACATTTCTTGTTCATTCATGTTAATAATAAAAACATCGTTATTAGATTAATTAAAGATTCTAATTTTTGACTCAATCGTAAGATTATCACATCTGCATTGAATTATGTGACATTTCTTGTTCATTCATATATATATATAACTCAAAATAGTCAGTCATGCGGATACAGGAAAATTTAGCTTTTAAAAAATAAATAATAATAATTTAATTAAGAAATCTCTTCTAATTGTTTAATTAGCAAAACAAGGGTCTTGGGCCTTGGTCAAGTAAAAGATCAATATTACTAATCTAGGGAAAAAAAGAGGCCCATGCCCAAATTGTAATGCAAGTACTTTTTTTTTTCATCTCAAGTACTTATTCTGGGTTTAATAGTACTTTTATTTCAGAAAAGCATTTTTATTAAAAGTAGATTAGAAAAGAAAATGGATTAAGACAATTAATCAATGTTTGGAAGAGTAACATTTCAAACTTGCATTTGAAAGTAATTTTTCTGATATGTGTTTGGTAACATATTTAACTTAAAATCTACATTGACTATATATTTAGTTATTAATTTTAAAATTACATATTAAATACTTTATATTATATATTATTTTACAGTTAACAGAAAATATGTTAATTTTTCACATATTTGTACAGTACAGTATATTCATCTTATATATAAGAATGTAATTTTAAAAAAAATTAATAATTAAAACGCAAGAAAAAAAGTTTAATAAACACAATAACTATTTAGAAAATAAATATAGTAAAATAAGAAGAATCACAATAATATGTAGTTATCTCATCAAACTTGTAACTTTTTAATCATAGAATTTTGACATCTCCAAGGTTGTATTATTTGTTGATATATTGTTATCGTCATTGTCAACCTCATCTTGTACTTTACATATAAAAATATTTTTTTTAAAGTGGTGATCAATAATTAGGGTGTAAGTTAATTGAGCTACTCACGAGCTACTCAGAATCGGCTTGATCAAAAATTCAAATTTGATTTGAAAATTTTCGAGTTGAGCTCGAGTTGAGATTTTTTGTATGTCGAGTCCAGCTCGACCTTGATAATACTCGACGTGAAGTACTTGCGAGTCAAATCAAGCTTTATAATATACATAATTTATCTGAGTTCGAATCGATATCGATTATTGTAGTCATGAGAAATATTAGTTAGGGTGGAGCATAATGAGCATCCGTGTCAAGTCGGGTAGTCATTAGAAATGCTAACTTATTGTGATGTATACTAGAAATACTAGTCGAGTTGAGTGCAACTCGATTATATCAGGTTTGGACACGAGTCGAGTTCGAGTTTCAGAAATTTGAGCTCGACCGAATTTGAACTCGGTAATTTTTAATCGAGTCGAGCTTGACAGATATCCGGCTTGACTATCCTTGTTTACAGTCTCAGTTGAGCATCGTCTAAAATTAAAATATTTATTTACTAATTCATTATTTAGTGTATAAACTGGCATCGATACATACCTATATATTGTATAAGTAAAATTATTAATCAATATACTTTACGTATATATTATAAAAAAATAAAAATAAACAATACTAATTTCTCTTATTTTTTTTATTATATTATATATATAATAATAAGTACGTATAAGTATTATAATATATAATAATAACATAAGTTTATAATTTATTATACATTTATATATTATATAAAATTATTTTTCTTTGAAAAATAAGAAATTTATATAATAAATAATATAATGTTAAGTTTGATAGAGATGTAAATGTTTAACTAAGGGCAATTTAGGGTTTATAATAAGTTTTTAAGGGTAAAATAAAATATAAAAACATGAAAAAAGTTTTTTTTTTTTTTTTGTTCCAGAAAGTGGCTTTTATAAAGCAGCACACTTATTGTTTTGAAAAAATATATTTCAGAAAACAGTGTTTTGGGGAAAAAAAAAAACAAAAACAAAAACTTTCACCTAGTGTTACAAAACACTCCGGCTTTTGTCCAAAGATCTTTTAAGTGCAAATGCACTTTGGTAATGCACTGTCAAACACACACTTAATTAACTATAACTTAACTGTTTGCACACGAGTTTCCTCTATGGGCTTCTCCTTCTCGGCCTTCTTCTTTGTGGGCTTCTTCTTCTCGGATCCTCGCTTCCTCTCCTTGGGTACCTGCAAATGGGCACAAGGGGGTCCCGGTAAGCCCACTCCGAAGCTTAAGTAAGTATGAGCTTTAGAGAGAGGTAGTGAGCTTAGAGAGAGAGTGAGAGATTACCTTCAAATGAGGGGATGAGGTCTCTATTTATAGAGCTCCTATTGAATCGCCTCGGTTCCAGTGGTTTCCTGGTCTGGTTGTGGTGGGTTCGTAATATAAGTTGGCATTGACCGTAAATGAGGTGTATTTGACCCCGGTTCGACCGTAGATATGTTTATCATAGCTAACTGTTGGTATGTAGCCTCCAAGGGTGAGCCCCGGGCGAAATATCGTCCGGGGGTAGGGGTCTGGACGAGGGGGACTCGTCTGGACGGAGGGGGCTACCCGCCCGAGTACCCCTAAGGTCTTGCTCGGGCTACCCGAGCAAGAGACCTTGCTCAGGTAACCCGAGCAAGGGGCCTTGCTCGGGTTACCCGTGCAACCGCCCCGGTTCTAGTGGTTTCCTGGTCCGGTTGTGGCAGGTTCGTAATATAAGTTGGTCTTGACCGTAAATAAGGTGCATTTAACCCTGATTCGACCGTAGATAGGTTTATCATAGCTAAATGTTGGTATGTAGCCTCCAAAGGCGAGCCCCGGGCAAAACATCGTCCGGAGGTAGGGGTCTGGAGGGGGACTCGTCCGGACGGAGGGGCCTACCCGCCCGGGTACCCCTAAGGATCCCTTGCTTGGGTTGCTCCATGGTTTTTCCACACGGGGCCTTCCCGAGTGGTTTTCGCCACTCGGGGTGTTTTTCGGACCTATGAGGTGGGCCTCACGTGCCCGTGATCCAAGTTTCGAATTATATTCGGTTATGGCTTATTTATCAGGTCCAATTAGTGATAGCTTGGGCGTATATCCAACATTAAACATAATAGATGTTTTTTTTTTTTTTGCCTTTTTCTTTAATTTTTACTAAAAAAAACTACCAGCTAATAAAGAATGGTTAATTATCAAATTGCTAACTTATGTTTGGTCACTCCGACAATTGTTATGTCTAATTTTTTTTTTTGGATAATTTTTATTTTTGGATAAATAGTTCCGACAACTATTTAATTTGGAGATAATTGGCTGGTTAAAGAAAAATCGCTAACCAGACCTAAAATTACGGAATTGCTCTTGTTGAAAATTTGATTATGGAATGTTTCTCATGTTATGATGAAATTTTGATTATGTGAATACTTATGAATTATATATGGATGAGGCCAGTTCTGTAATTTTATGTCGGCTTCTCGATTTTCTTTAATCATGTGCAATTTATGTGAACAATTACGTTCATATTATAATGAATATTAACACAATGAACAATATACCTATAAACAAAACTTGAGATAGCAGATTATTTTTTAAAAAAAAAAATTATTCAACTATACACTTATTTGCTAGCAATTTGGTAATTAACCAAATAAAAAATTTATAAACTACACCTCTATTTCTCTAGGCTTCCTTAGGTCTAAGGATGCCCATTTAAAAGTTCATGTTTATATACTAGATTATTACGAAAAATTATACACTACCTCGGTTTTAACAAGTGACCTTCATTTGGTGGCCCTTCCTCTAGTGAAAAAATAACACGTGTAAAAAGTAACAAAAGTGATAAGTAGTCGGTATTACATGTCATTTTCTAACTGGAGGCTTCTAGATGGAGGCCACCTATTACAACTTACAACCGAGGTAGTGAATGATTCCTTATATTATTACTATTCATTGTTACTCAGATCTTCCTGGAAAAATAGCTAATTTCGTCAAATATTTTATTTAATTCGAATGAAATATTTGATAGAGCTAATAATTTGTTCACAAATAATATCTAAATAGCAAATTATCTTCTTATTATTACGTGTCTCATAATTAAAAATGCTAAAATTATAAAAGAAATCTAGAGATTTTAAAGAAATTAAAGGTTAATATGTACATTTTAAGTTAATTATTCAAATCATATGAAACTGTGCAAGTCACATAATAAATTCCGTTAAGATTTGATGAAATATTTGATAGGCCTAATAATTTGTAGCAAAATCAATAATTAAACCATTCTCCCTAAATAAAATGATGAAAAAAAAAAATCTAACTGCTTATTTATCCTATAAATAGTTAAAACTATAAAACATACCACTAGACACAGTCGGATTTTCATCATTTACCAATGATCGATTGATTGTCTTCACATGATAAAGCATAAGAAATAGTTCTAAGAAGTCACTTGAGGAACATGCTTTTCATGCACAACTTAAAACACCTTGAAGTGACCAGAAATGAGATCAGAACAAAAAAATAAATCCCATTATTTAAATGAAAATACACTAATAAAAAATAAGAAAAGGAAAGAGTAAAGTAATATGAAGCCAAAACCATAGCCGATGGTAAGGAAGACCAGAACCAAGGCCACTGCAATCTCTCTCTTTCACGAACTTCACGCTGAAGGTACAGGCTTTAAATGGGTTGATTGATACTTACTGAGAAGAAACACGCTTTCAGTCTAATTGGGTAATTTCTCTTCTTCTTCTTCTTCTCTAGGAAATTTCTCTTAGTCAAAGTGTTGTTGATCACGAACTGATTTTGCTTCCGCAATCAGTTCATTGTAGGTCTTGATAGCTGCTGCTTTTATCATTCTTTGTTGATTATGTCCGAACAATCATAACCCTAGATTAGTTATTTTTTTAATTGATTGGTGATATTCAGCTCGTTTGTTTCTATTGTGGGTTTCCTAAATTTTCTCGAATCTTTGATAATTTTGATGTTTCTAAGTTGGCTATCTCGAGTAAGAGATTCCGAATTTAGGGTGTTTGGTACTCTCCGGTATTTCCGATCTTCTGTGTTATTTTGGGAGCTTATACTGACTAGATTAAGCTACTGCTTTGTGCCATTTACTAATAAATCATTTCTTTGTTCTATAACTGGTGATTGCGCGGTGCTAAGAACATTGTTTTGTGTTTATAATAATGGACTACATTAGTGTTTGCATCTCTGTATTTCGGTTACTGCAGTCACTATAACGCTCAAGAAATCTTTCCGAATTTAGGGTTTTTGGTACTCTCCGATCTTCGTCTGTGTGATTTTACGGGCTTATACTGACTAGATTAATCTACTGCTTTGTGCTATTTAGTAAATTTCATTTTTGTGTTCTATAACTGGTGATTGCTCGGTGCTAAGAACTTTTTTGTGTGTTTATAATAGTGCACTACCTCTGCATTAGTGTTTGCATCTCTATACTTCGGTTACTGCAGTGGTTATAACGCTCGAGAAATCTTCGGATACTTTTGTGTAGGAGGGAGGATACAGTTTGGTGGTTTTATGCAGAAGCAGTGAAGTGAGAATAGAAAGTTAAAGCCTTTCCTTTTATAGAAACAAAAATGATGGATGGTGGCCAAAAATTCACTGGAATCATAGGGATGAAGAACCACGAAAACGGTTACTATGATCTGTCCCAAGGTTTTTACCATAAACTAAATGAGGGTTCCAACATGTCAATCGACAGCTTGGCGAGCCTTCAGACAAGCAATGGTGGGGGCTCTGTTGCTATGTCGGTCGATAATAGCAGTGTCGACTCCAGTGATTCCCACACTCGGATTTTGAACCACCAGGGCTTGCGTCGTCGTGCTAATGACAACTATTCGGTCGCCCAAAGTGTTAACCACAAAGGAGGAAGAGTAACACATGCTTTAAGCAACGATGCATTGGCTCGAGCGCTCATGGATAACAGGTTCCCCACTTTAGGGCTTGAGAGTTTCGATGAATGGACTATTGACTTGAGGAAGCTCAACATGGGAGCGGCTTTTGCCCAGGGAGCCTTTGGGAAGCTTTATCGGGGGACTTACAATGGCGAGGAAGTTGCAATCAAGATATTGGAGAGGCCCGAGAATGATTTAGATAGGGCTCAACTAATGGAGCAGCAGTTTCAGCAGGAAGTGATGATGCTTGCCACACTGAAGCATCCCAATATCGTGAGGTTTATTGGTGCGTGCCGTAAGCCTATGGTATGGTGTATCGTTACTGAGTATGCGAAAGGAGGGTCGGTGAGGCAGTTCTTGATGAAACGGCAGAACCGGTCGGTTCCACTCAAGCTTGCTGTTCGGCAGGCTTTGGATGTTGCAAGGGGAATGGCGTATGTTCATGGGCTCGGCCTGATTCATAGAGATTTAAAATCCGATAACCTCTTGATTTTTTCTGATAAATCGATTAAAATTGCTGATTTCGGAGTGGCCCGGATTGAGGTACAGACTGAGGGAATGACACCGGAGACAGGGACTTACCGTTGGATGGCTCCGTAAGTTTCTCTGCCATTTTTATCTTGCCAAATGAAACTGATAGAAATTTTGGATATTTTTTTTTACACATGTAGTCAATTTGGGAGGCTTTTCTATACATATATAGTACTGACAATCATGATAGTCTGTCGATTTGAGTTGAGCATTAGAGACTTCGAAACTCGGTATATCCATTCATGGGTGCTAAATTATGGTGATTTGAAGATAAGAACAATTAACTTTACTATTTTGTATTTTTCGCTAATATATGCTGAGAATGTTTGAGGCCTTAGTTTGAATCCCGACACGTAAAAATTGAAGCTTCTCATGCAAATTGCGAAAAGTTAGCATTGTTTGGAGAAAAGAAGGAAGAAAATGATTCTTTCAAGATAAATACTTGATTCTTGACCAATTTTGAGTGCATTTTCAGTATGATGATGATGATGATTTGTGTTGTGGGAAATGCAGGGAGATGATTCAGCACAGGCCGTATACCCAGAAAGTGGATGTGTACAGTTTCGGGATCGTTCTGTGGGAGTTGATAACAGGAATGCTGCCTTTCCAGAACATGACAGCTGTGCAGGCAGCCTTTGCGGTGGTGAACAAGGGCGTCCGGCCGATCATCCCCCCAGACTGCCTCCCAATCCTGGCAGAGATCATGGTACGTTGCTGGGACCCCAATCCAGATGTCAGGCCCCCATTCGCTGAGGTAGTCACGATGCTCGAGAATGCTGAGCATGAGATCTTGACCACTGTCAGGAAAGCGCGTTTCAGGTGCTGCATAACCCAACCAATGACCATGGACTGATTCATTCATCCGACCCAACCCCTATAAGGAAGAAGAAGTGAATAAAGAAAAAAGGAAGAGAAGATGATGAACTCTGGGTTGTATGTATGTATGTACTAATAGTCAGTCATCTTGTTTGGTTGGTTGATCAGATCAGGTGTCTAGAGAGGCAAGTTTCATTGACAAAACAGAGTAAAAGAAAGAAGGAAAAGATGCAACCATCTTCTGCTGAGAAGAACCATATATATATTATAGTGGATGGATGATGGAGGGACACTGATGAATTCCCCCAATATTTATGTTGTTGTTAGTAGTGTAAGACTAGTATTGAAGAAGGTGGTGTGCATACTTGTGTTGTTCCTTCACTCTTAGACTCTTAATTTATTATTACTATTATTATGTTGAAATTGTTTTAGGGTTAAGAGCCTAAACACATACATTTTCAACTATATGTAATATGGTTAATCACCGTTTCATATTTAAAATGTTGTTATTTAATCTTCTAACTATCAAATCAGTTGATTTTACTTTTTTTAATTGATTGATTTTTGGCACTAAATATACGCTTTAAGCAACTAGAGTCTGTTATTTTTCCATTTTTCGAAGTATTAGATTTATTTCTTATAGTTTAGATTTATTTGATGCTTAAAAAATATGTTTTTTTTTTCGTTCATTTTAAGAGAAAAAAATTCAAATCTAACCAATTTGAAAATTGGGTTATCGAATATTAACATTTTTGGAAAAGTGATTAGTAGCGATTAGTAACATGACTTATAATTGGTTGTGATTTACTTTAATATTTATAATCTATAGAAATGTGTAGAATTATATTTATTTATTTAATTTTAAATATCCTAATTAAATATTCGTGACTTTTTCAACCGACACTAACTTGCAAATATTTTTTATAAAAAAGTTAAAAAAAAAAAAAAAGAATCATGTCATTACCATATATATATATATATTATTTTAAAATGCTATTTTATATAAAATAATAATTCGGTCTGTGACTCTAAGAAATGAATTTTATTTTGTTGAAATTACCAGTGGACAGTTGCCAAATACGAAAATACTATCAAATTATACTTACTTACGTATGTAACCATCAAAACACTCTTATAATGTGGTGCTAGTACGGTGACTCGGTTCGCCGCTCTTTGATAGTACATCGAGCTGACGTGGCATGCGGGAATTAAATCCTTGCATGCCACGTGATCACACCTCCACAATCAAATAACGACAAGCTGACGTAACATGCAATGATTTAATCACTGCATGTCAAGTCAGCTATTCGCTCAATTAATGAGCGGTGAGTGCTGCTAGCTAGGACTCCCTGCCGCATTACGGTGGAGATGCAAATGTGACTGCACCTCTCGTGAGATCTATAATAAATAGTTTAAACGACTTTAAAGTTTGGCGTGGGTACCACACCTTTCGGTATGCAGTTTCTCATTGTATTTATTAAGAACGGCATGTTGCAAGGTGTTGATCGTTTCCGGAAGTCTTCAAAACGTAAGGATATCTCACGAGAGGTGTTCTCACATCTGCATCCACGTCAGCTCGCCACTCTTTGATAGTGCGACGTGTTAACGTGGCATGCATGGATTTAATCTCTGCATGCTACGTCAGCTGGGCCTTTCTGCTATGCTCCAGAAGCATGCTGCTTCTGGAGTCATTTAGGGTGCAATTAAAGACATTTAAAAGTGGAAGGATCGGTTTGCTACAAAATATATCAGGTTCGAGTTAAGCTATTGTAGGTAACGCCGTTAGACACTTGGGGTCTCACTCACAGCAGCCTTCCTCCCTGCTCAACTCCATCCTTGCGCTTTTGTCATCCCTTAGTCATCCTGTATATGGTCTTCATCGTCTTCATCCTGTATATGCTTCTACGCCTGCGTCTCCATCTCAGGTAAAGCTCTTCTCTTCATCTCCGCGACTTCCGTCTCTTTCCCGTAATCGGCTCGGTTGCAGTCACAAGGACTCTGCAGTCTATCGATAATGGGATTCGACATATTTCAAAACTAATTTTCTAAAATTAACTAGTTCAGGTATTGAATTGAACTTCAATTTGCAGATAGTTGTCAATTGAAGGATATGATAGGCTTATAACGTAGAAGTAAAACTAATAAATGAGTACGATTCCACAAAATATTGTGGAATTAAGCTCCGATAATTTGTTTGAAAATTTATAATTTACATTCTTCTAGTATTTGCTCTGTAGGAGGGAGCTTAATGGCTTGATACACTGAGTCTTATTTGTTGATTCCATATTGTTACCGTTCAAGAATGATTTTTCTAATTTCTCTTTATTGATCGCCTTTTCTCCGTGTTTAGCAGCTTAGCTTTAATACTTTGTCTGTGATTTGTACATGTTAACAAAGCTAAAACATTGTATCTTATTTTGGAGGTTCTTTTACGATTGTTTTCGAGTAGGATCTTCATCACCTTTATGAAGTTTAAGCTTTAGCTTTTATGATGTATGGATTTGCCAACTTATTTCAAGTTGATTTTTCTAAGTTGTTTTCACTGTAGAAGTTCTGTGCGAATTTCTGAATAGATAAGTCATTAGCTGCATTTTTGTAAATGTTTCATCTGCAATAAGTATTTATTTATTGAAATAATTAGGAATTAATTTGCTGAAATAATATGAAGTAAATAATTTCTACATTGCGTGATTACCAGGAGATAACAAAATCACCCTTTTTATATGGCTTGAGTGCATTTGAAAGAAAAAAGGAGTAATAAGACTATTGTTTGTTCTTGCAGATTGAGAGAGGGGTTTTGGAAGTTGTTGGCTGGAAAAATCAAATGACTAAAGCACAGACTCAAATATACACCAGATATTAAGTTACAGTGCGAGGTGTTCCTTGTGTTACCGAGTAGTGTTGTTTCTGCAGATCTGTATAACAATGTACACCGGTGGAACAACGAAATGATTAAATAGCTAGAATAACCAAATGAATGAAGCACTAGTACATTGCAGTCAAAACTGCGATCGGGAGCCGATGCTGCTAGTGTTGCGGTTCGACCAGAGGACGGAGGCGGGTCAGATCGACGTATCCCCAATGAGCTACCGTATCTTATCTGATATAGGCATAACGTTTGCACTCTTATGGGCGGTACTTTGTAGGTCTTGTACTTGAATAATTGGAAGACGTGGTTATCCAAATAATCACTACAAAATGTTTATACAGCCAATTTGCTAGTTTATGTAGATTTACTATTCTTGTAGTAAATGTCTTCATTGGAAATTCATTAGAACACGTAGATGGCAACTTTATTTTCTTTTTGTGTGATAAAATATCAGATAAATATGCAATCCACAATTTTGGAGGTGGTCAAGTTTGCATAATTTTGGAGATGGCCATGCCCAACGTAGGCGGCTACAGTTTTAGTATGTTCATGACCTATTCCTCCAGAATATCTGTAACGGTAATATAACGCATGTCTCACCTCATATATATATATGACATAAATATGTAAGTGTCTCATCATGTATCTGACTGTACAAAATTCATTATCTTTTATTTTAAGAAACGGAAAATAGCATGAAATTGATTGGGAACTAAAGCATGAACTTGAATGAATGAAGAACAGATTGTAAGGAGAGGTGAAGTCAGAATTCCTTGATCCTCTACATCAACTCATTTAACTCCTTTTCTATCTCCAATCTTCAAAACTAAACTTTATCCCTGCTAGAAGCACTCCTTTCTGTTAGCAGGAAAACAATTTATTATTATTACCGACTGTTAGGGAAACACAAATAAATGAATGAGCTCTTCGAAGTTCCTCCCGCATTCACATATGTATGTAAATATACAAAGGTAGCAGAAACGACTTTGATTTCTCAATTTATTGGAAAATAGCTTTACTTAAAATTATAATCGTCATTTACAAAACACGACTTATTAAAGCTTGGTTACAAACAACTCATGAAGAGTAGACTAACATTTTTTCTGCTACCACTAAAAGTTCCTTTTTAAACAGATGTACTTCTCAGCAATGCAAACTACCACCAATATGTGTACAAAGAATTCCAATCAAAGCGAGAGAGCTTTTATAGGAACCTAATAATAATAATATTAATAATAACTACTTGTTTAGTAGTTTATGTTGTATTATTTCTGACTAGTTTCTTAATTGATTGATCCATATTTATTTTATTTCATTCAACATTACCTTCTTAGAAACAAATACTACTTTAACATCTTGAATAAATCTACCCACTTCTCCAATCTTCAACATTTGAATGTTTTTTTCTTGAATTAGTATCGATGGTAAGTCCATTCACAAGAAACTCAATCATTTTTGTTGCAGAAGCAAAACCAGAGAGTGTATTGAACTCAAACATGAATACGCAAGGAAAATAAGAAACTAGAGTGTTACCTTTCCATAAAAATCATCACTACTCAACTGAACAAGAGCCTTCCATTGCTAACACTAAACGAGATAATATAACATGTTTCAGGATTTGCAGGAAGGAAAAATAACGGCCAGCATTCCATCCTATTTCCATGTATAGTTACTTAACTAATTGTAATCAATAACTAAGCAAAATTAATAGTTGTATATAACTAATAGGAAAATCAACCCCCAGATGCAGGGATAAGCATGACATTCACAGGTACTACAATGCCTTCATGGTGTAAGACAAATGGGAGAATCTGAAAGTTCAATAAACAATCAAAACGAAAAACAAATGACTAGAGAGAAGTACCTTTCTCTTCCATCTTTCAAAAGCT
This sequence comes from Clarkia xantiana subsp. parviflora, assembly GCA_036873135.1. NCBI lineage: Eukaryota > Viridiplantae > Streptophyta > Magnoliopsida > Myrtales > Onagraceae > Clarkia > Clarkia xantiana. Next base: position 24,740,167 of record JAPTYO010000009.1, on the reverse strand, counting down.
GGGAGGACACTGCATAATAAGACATTTTTCTAATTAATTGAAAGAATCAAAGAACTAATGGAGCCTAATAAGACATTTTCTAATCAAATGACTTGCTCCCAAATGATAAATACATAGTTAACCAAAAATAAACTTTGATGTGTACAAATTTGCAGAATGAATAGTTGTAGCTTGAAAAATCTTTAATAAAGAGCGGTTAACTTCAAAATGTGTGAAATATTGACGATTAAATATAACCCCAAAAGTAGAAGTTTAATGCTTAATAGTTCCGATTTCCAAACCAAAATTAAAGAAAAAAGATAGTCTATAGTAGTGAACCGAATTTTCAGTTCGTTGGGTGTAAGTAGCTACCGATCATTACAACTTAAGACTTGTTGATCAAAGATGCTAAAAATAATAAAATTGAGAAAATATAGACGTTAAATAATGAAAATTAAAGTGATAAAATTTGGAGTCTGCATCTAACAAAGATGCCCAGAACTGGCGTTGGACAAAATGCACTGACAGTTTATAAGCTCACCAGATAATTTACTCTAAAACGTCCAAGAAGCTAGCAGAACTCATGGTAACTGTCATGAATAGCAAGGCCTGATCCATCATAATAAAATAAGTGAGACAAATGAGGTAAAAACATTGTGCAAAGAGTCTGAAAAAGAACAACTAAATTGAATTGCCTATCGAAATTACAAGACAAAAAGAATAGCCTAAGAAACTACACAATGATACTTCAACTACATTTCAACCCCCAAATCTCATCCATGTATACAAAAGGATATACCAACTAGAGCAGTTCTCAATTCAAGTATAAGGATATCTAATAAAGCTGGTGTCAGGACAAATATAAAAAAGGGATTCAATAGGGTCATATCAAGCAAGATATCAAAGTAGAATCTGTGAAGAAAAGGAGCTACTATCTGTACATTAGTAAATAAACTTGAGGCTCTCGAGCTTAGAGAAGCAGATCATGTTTTTGAAAGCAACAATAACATGAAGAGCATCACACAAAATACAGCAAATGAGGGTTCCTTCAAAATCCTCCGCATAAATACCAGTATTGAACAGAGTCCCTTCAGTATCCTCTACATTCGGCAACAATTTGGAGGGCGCAATTAGGGTTTAGATGTAAGAATGTTGAAAATAGATTTGTGACCATTCTCTATCCCTTGCCACTGCAACCATCTTTCTCTCTACCATCTGGTTAATCTTCTTCCTCGAGAACCGAAATTACTGTCTCCCAAGTCTTCACAGATGGCTGCGAAGAACGGGCGTAGAAATCAAACCAGATGAGGCAGTCACTAGAGAATATAGAAATCAAACATGCAGAAAGGTGGACAGAAGAACAATGGTGGAGCTGAAATTGAAGAGTTTATATGAAGAACGGAGATGAAATACTGATCGTTGCTGCAATGATGATAGATTTGGAATTTGGGATGACAAAAGCGCAAGGATGGAGAATAGCAAGAGGAAGGAAGGAAGGAAGGATGCGGTGGGTGAGATATAAAAAAGAAAACATACACCAAATCTAACGGTGTCACTTATAATAGCCTGATCTGAACCGATATTTTTTTTTTAATATAATAGACCGGATATATTGCAAACCGACCATTCCACTTTTTAATGTCTTTAATTACACCCTAAATGACTCCAGAAGCAGCATGCTTCTAGAGCATAGCAGAAAAGTCCGGTATTGACACACTATCGAAGAGCGGCGAGCTAATTCACCATTTTAGCGTCGCACTTTAAGAGTGCTCCTATGGTTATATATGTAATTATAATAAATTTCATAATATTTTCATATCCGGCAACGGTTAGATAACCACTTCAGAAAAAAAAAAAAAAAAAAAAAATCTTAAAAAAGTGCAAAACTAAAGGGTGTTTTAGGATATATTGCTGAAACCCTAGGGAGCTAAACAAACTCTCTCTCCTTTTTTCTTGGGGCAAGTCTTTCCTTCCAACTTCAGTCATTCCCTAATTAGATCGAAGCTTCCAGAGACGACGACCTAAAAGACAAAGACACCTCCCATCATTGACTGCTCCATCCATTGATCCAGGCAAGTACCGCTACTTCTCCAACATATCTGGTCTCTTTCTGTCGCGAGCGTGCGTGCGCTCCCCAACATCATTGTACTTTTGTTCGCTTTGATTCGGTGCAGAGCCCAGGGGGATCGCATCGCATTGCTGAGGTGCCGTCGATTGGTCGGAGTTGATTTCTGAGATGGAGAATGGAGTCGGAGAGAATGACAAGCAGAGCGGCGAGACAACATCGTACAGGTACTGGGTGAGGGAAGCCACCGGAGAGGCGGCGCCGATCCCTGTCCCTCGCAAGCTTTCAGCTCAAGAAGTCGCTCCTCAATCTCAACCCCCAGCACTTGGCTCCGTCTGGAATAAGGTATTATTTGACACGTTTGTCCTAAATCCGTTCTTCTTTTTTCTTCTACAGCATAATTACTATGCTTTCAATTTGAAAGACGTTACTTTTTATTCTGAAGATGCGTTTTTTTCTGGTCTGGGTAATGCTAGTAGATAATCAGTTTATGGATTTGGTTGAGCTGAGAGGTAGGTATGATTTGAAGTACTAAGTTTCCGAATTTTCCTTCACATTATGTATTGATTGACGTTATTAGGATCTGGCAGAAATTCAGGGATGTGACAAGCTTGCTGTACATGAATTCAACCTGCATTCATATCTATACTATGGTCCTCATTCCTGATTTTAATTTATTGTTGTTATTGCTACTCTGAAGGCTGGAACTTGGGAGGAGAAGAACCTCAATAAGTGGGCGACTGATAGAATCAAGGTTTGTTTATATAGATGCATCATGGATCCATGAAGTTTTAAGTGTGCAGGGCAGAAAAGCTTCACCTCTTCATGAATCGTTACTCTATTGTTGCAGGAACTGCTTGGCTCCATTGGTTCCGTGGAATTTTCTGCTGGAAAGGCTCAGATAACTGAAGTAACAAAATGTACTGGTGATGTGAGTGTATCACCATTTTTTGTTCTTTTACTTCAAATCAGATATGCAACTGTGATGGTTGTGTGCATTTTCACTTAGTTTTTCCATGCCCTATTTATTCGTTTACATGTTGAAATATATAATAGAAGTCTTAGGTTTTGTTTTACGGGTGAAAGACAACATTTTGGAGCCACTTTAGATAGATGCCAAAGGTGGCTGAACTTTGGATATGCTATTAATCTAAAACTTTGGAGGCTGAACTTTACTTTGTATATGATACAAATTTTATCGAGCTTCAGCTATCATTAACATATAGTTTAGTAACAAAATGGTATTTCCTTATCATGTTTGTTGGTAAAAAAAATTTGCTCTTCATCTTTACTGAGATACGCTGTGCAACAATGCCTAGAAATTCATGAGGCTGCAATATCTGGCTAATATAGTGGATATTGGACTAAACTAGGTCTCGTAGAGAAAAGGTTGGCATGAACTGCCTGTTTTATTAAGTAAGATACTAGGTGTAGTTCCTTTCAGGTTGGGAAAATATTTTAAGTTTTCTTTTTTTCTCCCAAGAGTCTTACCTAAAATAGCATCAGTTTGTTTTAATCTCTGTCTGATGGTTACAGCACATCTAGAAGAATATTCCTTAAAGGAATATAGATATACGTTCGAAATATTGAATGCAAGTTCTACGAGAGGATATAGCCAGAGAAGGCTGTTTTAGCATTGCAGCATCTCCAGTAAATAGGACTCTCTTTATTATTACCACCTCAGTTGTCAAAGGCGAGCGCCTCGGCGCCTGAGGCGCTCGCCTGAGGCGAAATCCGGCCTCCCCGCCTCAGACCTGTCTGGGGCGGCTACCTTTCCTGAGGCGCTCGCCTAATAGCGCCTCAACTGTGAGGCGTTGAGGCATTAAGGCGCTCGCCTCCGTCGCCTTGATGGATTTTGGGTCTTTATTTGAACACTAGGAGCGTAGGTGGACAGAGATGTCATGGAAGAAGAAGAAGAAGCAGACTTGCACTCTTGGAAGAAGAAACATTGAAGAAAGTGGCTGCAGGTCTGCAGCTAGGCTATGTTAATGCCTTATGGTGGCTGCAGCAGCAGCTAGGGTTTTTGTTTATAAAGTTATAATAAATTGCAAAAAGGTCCCTAGGTTTATGGTGGCTGCCAGGTTGGTCTAAAAGAGCTAGGGTAAAAAATTGCAAAAAGGTCCCTAAACTTATATTAGTAATTAAATAGTTCCCAAACTTGCTATTTCATCTATAATGTGGCCCATATTAGTATTTTTAGGACTTTATATTTTGTATTTCTATAGATGTTATGCTTATCTCAAGTAGGTCGCCTTTTTCAATGAGGCGAGCGCCTCATTGTCGCCTCAAATTTGAGGCGATATTTGGCCTCGTCGCCTCATGTCGCCTTTCGCATTTGACAACATTGGTTTTAGCATTGCAGCATCTCCAGTAAATAGGACTCTCTTTATTATTACCACCTCAGCTGTTAGTTTTGCAGAGATTTCTTTGTAGATTATAGGTGTGGGATTGATGATGAATGACTTAAGTTTCATAATAGGAATATAACACCTTTGGCCCTTTATAAATTCTGAAAATTATATATATATCACTAAAAAGTTGAAGTATAGTGTTTCCATTGACTCCTCTGTTCAATTGGCAAATAATATGTTTGTTTAATTCCATTGACTCCTCTGTTCAATTGGCAAATAATATGTTTGTTTAAGTTGATTCTGATAAATGTACTTATTATTAATCAGGCATACTTGGTGACAGTACGCAACAAAAAGCGTGTTGGATATACTTATGAGATAACAGTAAAAGTTAAAGGTCAGTTCCAAATTATATACTGCCTAAATGTACTCCTATACACAATAATTTGGCATGTGTTAGTTGGAAGTACTAGCCTAACTTGATATGTCATGGATTAGGTGAATGGGTTATCAGAGAGGAGGTAAAGAAGGTCAGTGGGCATGTGGACATCCCGGAATTCTCATTTGGAGAACTGGATGATTTGCAGGTATTTCCTGCTATTGTACTTCTGAGTCATTTATTTTGGTCATGTTGCTTGCTGTCTCGGATTTAAAATATTGATATTCGGTATTCCAACTATCAAATAGATTGGTTGATATTCACTTTTTTCTCGTAAAATTGATTGAACAAAAACATGTTTTCTTTAGTATCAAATAAGTCCAAACCATGACGAACAAATCCGATACTTCAAAAATGTAGAAAACATGTTTTGTTGCTTAAAACGCCAATTTTATCACCAAAATCAGTTGAATGCAACAAATCTGATAGTTGTGATACTGAATATCAACATTTTAAATATGGGAGAGTGATTATAGTTGGCACTGTTTTTAGGTTCTTGACCCCTGTCTAAGCATTAGTTGTTCTATCGAAAAGCTTGATTGGATGATCCGTATAATAGATGATGTGGTATGTTTTTGTATAGATGGAAGTGAGATTAAGTGAGGAGAAGGATCTATTGCAGCAGGACAAGGTGATGATCAAACAGGATTTGAAGCAATTGCTAAAGCCTGCCCGCGAGAAGTTAGTACAATTCGAGGAAGAACTCAAAGGTAGGTAGTGGAAAGTACTTGAAAATAGAAAGTCTTTCCATGTATTCTTCTTCTATTTACATCTTGTAGTAGCTGGAAATGTACGGTTTATTTGATGATGCATACACATATCAAAGTCGAGAGAGAATGGTCTTTAACAATTTCAAAACACCTGTATTGTAGTACTAGTCTATTCACAGGGAATGGTGTTTTTTGTTGGACTTGTTGGTTACACACCAAAAGATGATTATCGTAATAATATCACATGCTTTAATCCGCAACGCCGTCTTCTTATTTTTGCTTTTCTTGCAAGGCCCCTCCCTCATCAGGAGGGTATAGTAGAAAAATATTCACTTTGTAAGAGAAAGTAGTGGTTAAGTGCTCGCTATAAATAATTTTTCACTTTTAGTTGGGAAAGTATTGTTTATGAATATATATTTTTTTCGGATATTTTTAGCTTGGTAAAATGTTGTGTATATATATATATATATATATATATATATATATATATATTTTTATTTGGTACAAAGTGGGGTTTGAAATCATTGGGTCAGTTTAATAATTTTTCATTTTTAGGCTCGCTAATGTATTGGTTATAAATATTTTTTTATTTATAGTGCTTATCGGAATTTGAAAGCACTAAGGGGGCGTTTGGATTTACATAATGTGAGATTTGAAATGCGTGTGAGCTACGTAATGTAATGTTAGATTACAGTGTTTGGCTGTGTTGTAATGTGGGGTATATTTAGATTACAGTGTTTAGTATGCATTAGATGTGCATTGTATTGTGACTTTATTATTATTGTATTAATCTATATGAAAATATATTATATCTTAATATGATAAGATTTAAAAGAATATATATTTTTACTACAACTAACTTTTTAAAGTTTATGTTTTGTGATTAATACTATAGTCATATATGAATTCTAAAAACTAAATACGCACAACTATTAAAAATCTATTAATTAAAACATTATCTATAGTTTTTATGAAAAAAAAAAGCAACGAAAAAAAAACTTTTCTCATTTTATATGAACATCATGTGCATTATTAATTATTATAATAATGAGTTATGAAGTGGATAAAAAATAAAATAAAACTAATAGTAATAGTAATAGTAATAACAATTTTGGCCATAAATATTTTTTTTAAATAATGCAAATGCGGTGTATGTTTAAAATTTTTACGACTAAGAATGTGTACAATCTATCAACAAATTATTTTTCCTAAAACAATGCACATGAGATGCATGCTTGAAATGAAAGTTCTACAGTTAAGAAAATTTACAAGTTATCTGAAAAGATTTTTTTTTTGTTTTTTTTTTTAACGAGGAAAAAAAACTAATGCATGTTGGTTGCTCAAAATTAAAAAAATCAGGAGAAAAGTTTTTTTTGAAAGGGATGCATATGAGATGCACAAAAATAAATACAAGATGCAAACTTAAAAAAAAAAAAAAAACTCTACAACTAAGAAAAATTACAATTTACCTGAAAGGTTTTTTTGAAAATAATGCATATGAGATGCACATTTTTTGATTAAAAAATCAGGTAAAATGTTTTTTTAAACAAAAATAGCCCCAAAACTAAGAGAGCTTACGATTTTATCTAAAAAGATTTTTTAAATTAATGCATATTGGATGCATTATTAAAACCAAAAAAATTTAGAAAAAAAAAATGTTTTTTTGAAATAATGCATATGGAATGCCCGTTCGAAATTAGAAGCTCTAATAGCTAAATATGAATTACAAATTTTTCCTAAAATGTTTTTTTTAAGTAATGCATACGTAACATACTAACCAAAATTACAACTTACATGAAGAGTTTTTTTAAAATAATGCGTATGAAACATGAGTTTAAAATAAAAAAATTCAGGTCAGATGTTTAAAAAAAAAAAAACAATGCATACGAAATGCATGTTAAAGAGAATTTCTACAACTAAATTACTAACTACTTAGCTGAAATTTTTTTTTTTTTAAATGCAATGAGATGAATGCATGAACAATAAAGTTACACGGATAGAAAAACTTACAGTTTACATGATAACTTACAACAACAAAAAAAAATATGGATAAAATCGACATGTTAGAGGGGGTAAAAATGTGTGGCTTTGCTCTACAATGTAGGTTCCACTGACAGGCTTCCGACACGGTGGTTTCCTCACCCCCCATCATAGGGATCACAGGACCTTCACGAGCGGTGGAGTTGTTCTGAGTCGTTCCGGCGGCTCGGCCGTGCGATCGTACCCTTCTCTGGGGTTCCTAGTTGCCCTGAGTTTTAGACATTTTGGATATTACACTAAAGTAGTGTGGTGAATTCAAACAATGCCACAAAAAAAAGTTAGTTTAAATTCTACACTTTGTACCTGTAAAAAAGAAAAACGAAGTTATATTAATCAAGAAGAAAAAAATAAATAAAATAAAAAATATGGAAAATAAGCGAATATAATGAGCCCGAACCCTCTAACGTTCCCAGCAGAGTCGCCAAATTGTCAGACCCTAAAAATCCGACCTATGGCGAATTACGTTTTGAAAAGTTGAAATTTTGAAAGAGTCGCCACTAGTTAATTAAGGCTAACTAGAATCCTAAATTAGCTAGGGAATAACAAATTAAACACCTAGGTATAAGATCAGTCTACGATCAGAAATTAGAGTTCGGGGGTTCTATTACGAATTAAAAAAAAAAAAAAAATTAATTACGCCCTTTCGGTATTCAATTCACTTGTTGGCCAATTTTATTCTTTAATACATGTTATATTAGACTAATCCAACGATGTCAACATTTAATTAAAATTTTATCATACGCGAAAATATTGTCAACTATAATCCTTAACCTAAAAATTATAACATGTAACTCCTAGTAGGAATGAAATCTAAAATATTAAAATTATCTAACATGCTTAAATTCATACATAACATATACACATAATTATTTAAACAATTAAATATTCTACCCAATTAAATTTAATCAATTACATTTAAATTACCTAATTAATTCTAGTATGATAACAACAAAAAAATGAATGCAATTTACATTAACTATGTCTAAATCACCTAGTTGTAACTAATATAATAATAATTATATAATAACTGACAAATAATGATAATAGAATAGCGTGGCAATTCCTGTGGCCGGGTGGTGTGGACTTCAGGCGGTGGCGCGGGCCAACGACATGCGGAGCTAAGGCCGGCGGGGCTCCTTATACGGCCATGGAAGAGCAACGCATGAAAAGAAAAGGGAAACAAAAAAAATGCACGATTTCGTGACCAATATAATATTATTTATTGCTGATTTTTCTGTTGTATTTTCTCCCCCTTACATGTAGAATTAGATCCCTATATATACTAATCTAGACTAAAACTAATTTAGTAGTAAATTATACTGATTTATTCTCCTAGTAAATGCTAAATATTCTGAACATTAAATACAAATATTCAGAAAATATACTCTGCAATAAATACAAATAACTATCCTAATTTTCCAGAAGCATTCTTGAAAGCTTCGCGACTTGCCATATTTAGACATTTCCTCATTTAGCGCGCCACACGTCACGCGTGCCGCACGTGGTCCAAAATTAGGTGTTTACATATGGATCTCTGGAGTAAATTGTTAACAAAAAATTTGGCACCTCCTTATGCAAGCAGAGGTTCGGTCGAACCTATTAGGAAATAGGGATATGGATTTCATCGATGATCTGCTACAGACTTCCTTAGCCCTATTTATTAGGTGCACAACTTCTCAAGATAGCTAATCACCCCCCACCCCCCCATATTCTCACAAGTGACTAACATAATCCCTAAACTAAACATTTGACAGTAATGTCCGTAACAATACCCTCCCCATATGAAATCCTTGACCTCAAGGATCAAGTAACTAAACACAAAATTTGGAACTGAAAAAATGAACATCACCAATTGTACAACCCACTTCACCACTACCAAGTATACTTCTAATACTAACCTCCCATACACTTCTTTCCCCCTTAAAAAAAACGTTGACCCCAAGGTTACCGGGACCGTCGAACCCGTCATAATCCCGGAAAAGAGCAGCCCCTTAACGTAGTCCAACAATTGCTGAAAAAAATTCTCGGGTCAAAAATTTTCAATGAGGTCCTAACGCAGGTAATGCCACGAGCCAATCAGTTATTGACTTTTGCTTTCGCCCACCCATGGACAGCATGACCAGCATCATATATACCAACAACTATGTTGTCCTCTTCCTTTCCCTGAAGAGAAATTCTTGCATGGATCGGTCCCAACACGTGGATGTGCATGTGGTGACTTTTCTTCAAATCAGAATGAGACACGTGTGCTAGGAGAGAGAAATTAAGGGTTTTCAGTGACAAATGTCACATTCTGACTGGTTTAGGAGTACCAGGTGCACTCCACCTGTTACCACCGAGGTAACGTATAATTTCTCTTCCCTGAAATGCCACTTTCCTTGACTATGGGAACATCCAAATCTATACTATCTTCAACCCCAGCAACAATAACATCTTCAAACTCAGCTATAATATCAGATTTGGTACAAATTGGACCCAATCGGACATTTGACACAGTGGACATATCCAGTTCCAGGGTCGAGTCCTGGTTGTGTCTGACTATCTGAGTTATGGGTCAAATAGAACATTTGGCTTTAATTTTGATGATTAAGCCAAACAAAATTGAAATTATGAGCAATTCAACACTCTATGTGAAACTCACGTATGTACTTATGGTTAAAAAAAAATAACGACTTATTAACATGTGTATTAAAACATAATATGTTCTAAACGTGTTACATTAAAAAAAACTTCTAGAAAAAAACATGGTCCCATCAGGTTGGAGTTGGATTTTTGTCTTGACGAGACATTATTCTACCAGAGAAATAATGTGCTAAGGTAGTGTGTTTAGATCTCTCCGCTAAAATAATCTCTTGAAAAGACGAAAATTCAGAAGTGCGAGCTGGTCACAACCAATAATTTTACCAAATCAGCACTTAGGGCGGGACGCGCAGGGCCTGTCCCCAACCTCTGTCTCCATCTCCTGTCCCGTGTACGTGATGCTTACACGTGGCTTTGAGTTTTCAGCTTTTCCTCTCTCTTTAATTTCTTATTATTTTATTGCGTAATGATGATGATTTTATCGAACAAAACTCCACACACTTACACTAATAAGCGGCATAAATCATAATATACTTTTTTTTTTTCTAATAACAAGTGGCACACTTTCTATACAAGCATTATATAATAGATATAAATATATTATTATTATTTAACTTTATTGTTGATATAAGATTATAATTGATTATTCGTATATAAATAAATGAACAAAACTCCACACACTTACACTAAATTACACCCACTCCATAATTCACCGCATTAAAATAAAATGGCAGTACACATTCTTTTTTTTTTTTTTTTTTTTTTGTCAAAGAAGCACAACATTCTCTACAAGCGGCATAAATCATAATATACTTTTTTTTCTAATAACAAGTGGCACACTTTCTATACAAGCATTATATAATAGATATAAATATATTATTATTATTTAACTTTATTGTTGATATAAGATTATAATTGATTATTCGTATATAAATAAATTGTTTTATTTATTATTATAATATGTAATATTTTTAGTATATGTATTATATATATTTTAGCAATATACACTAAACATAACCTATTTGTAAATCTAACTCAAGACTAGATAATAATAATTATAATAATAATAATAATAATAATTAATTACTATTATTATTATTAAAAGAGAACAAAACAATAGTTCAAAATATAATAAGTTTGTGATAAACACGAAATTAAATCTATTTGATAAATCAAATAATTCATATTTTTCACTAATCTTAGTTTCTTGTATTCATAATAATCTAATTGAGCATTGTGACATTAACATAATTTATCGATATATTGTTCCTCACAAAAAAAAGTTAAATAACAAATAAATATAAATAAAACAATAAAAGTTACTTGCTTATGAACCATCATAATTGGAACTGTGGATGCTTAATTTTGAGTTGAAATCACCCCTGGATAAATTAATGAACACATTATAAAAATTAATAAAAAAAATTAAAAAGGTAAAAATTATAAAATAATCAAACCATGATTTAAAATATTTTACAATGACATATAATTACCTCCGTGGAATAAGTTTCATGAGTATTTGAGTAAAACTAATATTATCTCCGAAATTCATGAAGCTATATTTAACAACCTTTAATGTCAAAACAAACATGATACTATGGTAGGTCATTCTTTTAATAATAAAAAAACAAGATATCAAGATAATTGTACCTTAATATTTTGTGATTTACCCGACTAATGTGAGAGTGGTGATATATTTGAATCGGTAATATCATAAAAGGTTTATCTCCGTTTTCACGAATATAGCGCTATCATTATACTTAGACTTAGTTATTATTATTATATTTGATCGTTAGAGAGCTCGAAGAAGCCGATATTAGAAAATTATCGACAATACTTTGATACATATAACGTATATATAATTCTATCTATGTAGGTTGCAAAACTTAAACAATGTAATATGATGTGGTGGTTCAGCGCCTCATCTCCTTTCATCCCATCAGGAAAGTACTGATAGATTGACTCTAACATTACGTTTACGAACCGTGCTTCTTGAAGTGTGTCATTTGATCTGAATGTCTAGCCTGACTTATCGTTCAAGGCGTATGGAAGGAAAATTGTTTAACCGACTTTATTCTTCTTCGTTTGCAAATTTATCTCAGAGATTTCATCCCATCTCGGAACTGAGCATCTTGGGTTTTCGCCTTATGCGTCAGTTGATACTTTTACAAGGTCGTGGTAGGTTATGAAGCATACTTCTTTCTGATGTAAACGTTATCAATAAGTTGTTTCCGTGGAGACGCAAACGAAAATTCAGCATTTAATCAAAACACTTCATCATTAAACTCGTATTTTTATTATTATTATTATTATATCTAGTCTTGAGTTAGATTTACAAATAGGTTATGTTTAGTGTATATTGCTAAAATATATATAATACATATACTAGAAATATTACATATTTTAATAATAAATAAAACAATTTAATTATATACAAATAATCAATTATAATCTTATATTAACAATAAAATTAAGTAATAATAATATATTTATATCTATTATATTATGCTTGTATAGAAAGTGTGCCACTTGTTATTAGAAAAAAAAAAAGTATATTATGATTTATGCCGCTTGTAGAGAATGTTGTGCTTCTTTGACAAAAAAAAAAAAAGAGTGTACTACTATTTTATTTTAATGCGGTGAATTATGGAGTTGGTGTAATTTAGTGTAAGCGTGTGGAGTTTTGTTCGAATAAAATCATCATCATTATGTAATAAAATAATAAAAAATTAAAGAGAGGGGGAAAGCTGAAAACTCAAAGCCACGTGTAAGCATCACGTACATGGGACAGGAGATAGAGACAGAGGTTGGGGACAGGCCCTGCGCGTCCGGGCGGGACGCGCAGGGCCTGTCCCCAACCTCTGTCTCCATCTCCTGTCCCGTGTACGTGATGCTTACACGTGGCTTTGAGTTTTCAGCTTTTCCTCTCTCTTTAATTTCTTATTATTTTATTGTGTAATGATGATGATTTTATCGAACAAAACTCCACACACTTACACTAATAAGCGGCATAAATCATAATATACTTTTTTTTTTCTAATAACAAGTGGCACACTTTCTATACAAGCATTATATAATAGATATAAATATATTATTATTATTTAACTTTATTGTTGATATAAGATTATAATTGATTATTCGTATATAAATAAATGAACAAAACTCCACACACTTACACTAAATTACACCCACTCCATAATTCACCGCATTAAAATAAAATGGCAGTACACATTCTTTTTTTTTTTTGTCAAAGAAGCACAACATTCTCTACAAGCGGCATAAATCATAATATACTTTTTTTTCTAATAACAAGTGGCACACTTTCTATACAAGCATTATATAATAGATATAAATATATTATTATTATTTAACTTTATTGTTGATATAAGATTATAATTGATTATTCGTATATAAATAAATTGTTTTATTTATTATTATAATATGTAATATTTTTAGTATATGTATTATATATATTTTAGCAATATACACTAAACATAACCTATTTGTAAATCTAACTCAAGACTAGATAATAATAATTATAATAATAATAATAATAATAATTAATTATTATTATTATTATTAAAAGAGAACAAAACAATAGTTCAAAATATAATAAGTTTGTGATAAACACGAAATTAAATCTATTTGATAAATCAAATAATTCATATTTTTCACTAATCTTAGTTTCTTGTATTCATAATAATCTAATTGAGCATTGTGACATTAACATAATTTATCGATATATTGTTCCTCACAAAAAAAAGTTAAATAACAAATAAATATAAATAAAACAATAAAAGTTACTTGCTTATGAACCATCATAATTGGAACTGTGGATGCTTAATTTTGAGTTGAAATCACCCCTGGATAAATTAATGAACACATTATAAAAATTAATAAAAAAAATTAAAAAGTTAAAAATTATAAAATAATCAAACCATGATTTAAAATATTTTACAATGACATATAATTACCTCCGTGGAATAAGTTTCATGAGTATTTGAGTAAAACTAATATTATCTCCGAAATTCATGAAGCTATATTTAACAACCTTTAATGTCAAAACAAACATGATACTATGGTAGGTCATTCTTTTAATAATAAAAAAACAAGATATCAAGATAATTGTACCTTAATATTTTGTGATTTACCCGACTAATGTGAGAGTGGTGATATATTTGAATCGGTAATATCATAAAAGGTTTATCTCCGTTTTCACGAATATAGCGCTATCATTATACTTAGACTTAGTTATTATTATTATATTTGATCGTTAGAGAGCTCGAAGAAGCCGATATTAGAAAATTATCGACAATACTTTGATACATATAACGTATATATAATTCTATCTATGTAGGTTGCAAAACTTAAACAATGTAATATGATGTGGTGGTTCAGCGCCTCATCTCCTTTCATCCCATCAGGAAAGTACTGATAGATTGACTCTAACATTACGTTTACGAACCGTGCTTCTTGAAGTGTGTCATTTGATCTGAATGTCTAGCCTGACTTATCGTTCAAGGCGTATGGAAGGAAAATTGTTTAACCGACTTTATTCTTCTTCGTTTGCAAATTTATCTCAGAGATTTCATCCCATCTCGGAACTGAGCATCTTGGGTTTTCGCCTTATGCGTCAGTTGATACTTTTACAAGGTCGTGGTAGGTTATGAAGCATACTTCTTTCTGATGTAAACGTTATCAATAAGTTGTTTCCGTGGAGACGCAAACGAAAATTCAGCATTTAATCAAAACACTTCATCATTAAACTCGTATTTTTATTATTATTATTATTATATCTAGTCTTGAGTTAGATTTACAAATAGGTTATGTTTAGTGTATATTGCTAAAATATATATAATACATATACTAGAAATATTACATATTTTAATAATAAATAAAACAATTTAATTATATACAAATAATCAATTATAATCTTATATTAACAATAAAATTAAGTAATAATAATATATTTATATCTATTATATTATGCTTGTATAGAAAGTGTGCCACTTGTTATTAGAAAAAAAAAAGTATATTATGATTTATGCCGCTTGTAGAGAATGTTGTGCTTCTTTGACAAAAAAAAAAAAAAAAAGTGTACTGCTATTTTATTTTAATGCGGTGAATTATGGAGTTGGTGTAATTTAGTGTAAGCGTGTGGAGTTTTGTTCGAATAAAATCATCATCATTATGTAATAAAATAATAAAAAATTAAAGAGAGAGGGAAAGCTGAAAACTCAAAGCCACGTGTAAGCATCACGTACATGGGACAGGAGATAGAGACAGAGGTTGGGGACAGGCCCTGCGCGTCCGGGCGGGACGCGCAGGGCCTGTCCCCAACCTCTGTCTCCATCTCCTGTCCCGTGTACGTGATGCTTACACGTGGCTTTGAGTTTTCAGCTTTTCCTCTCTCTTTAATTTCTTATTATTTTATTGTGTAATGATGATGATTTTATCGAACAAAACTCCACACACTTACACTAATAAGCGGCATAAATCATAATATACTTTTTTTTTTTCTAATAACAAGTGGCACACTTTCTATACAAGCATTATATAATAGATATAAATATATTATTATTATTTAACTTTATTGTTGATATAAGATTATAATTGATTATTCGTATATAAATAAATGAACAAAACTCCACACACTTACACTAAATTACACCCACTCCATAATTCACCGCATTAAAATAAAATGGCAGTACACATTCTTTTTTTTTTTTTTTTTTTTGTCAAAGAAGCACAACATTCTCTACAAGCGGCATAAATCATAATATACTTTTTTTTCTAATAACAAGTGGCACACTTTCTATACAAGCATTATATAATAGATATAAATATATTATTATTATTTAACTTTATTGTTGATATAAGATTATAATTGATTATTCGTATATAAATAAATTGTTTTATTTATTATTATAATATGTAATATTTTTAGTATATGTATTATATATATTTTAGCAATATACACTAAACATAACCTATTTGTAAATCTAACTCAAGACTAGATAATAATAATAATAATAATAATAATAATTAATTATTATTATTATTATTAAAAGAGAACAAAACAATAGTTCAAAATATAATAAGTTTGTGATAAACACGAAATTAAATCTATTTGATAAATCAAATAATTCATATTTTTCACTAATCTTAGTTTCTTGTATTCATAATAATCTAATTGAGCATTGTGACATTAACATAATTTATCGGTATATTGTTCCTCACAAAAAAAAGTTAAATAACAAATAAATATAAATAAAACAATAAAAGTTACTTGCTTATGAACCATCATAATTGGAACTGTGGATGCTTAATTTTGAGTTGAAATCACCCCTGGATAAATTAATGAACACATTATAAAAATTAATAAAAAAAATTAAAAAGTTAAAAATTATAAAATAATCAAACCATGATTTAAAATATTTTACAATGACATATAATTACCTCCGTGGAATAAGTTTCATGAGTATTTGAGTAAAACTAATATTATCTCCGAAATTCATGAAGCTATATTTAACAACCTTTAATGTCAAAACAAACATGATACTATGGTAGGTCATTCTTTTAATAATAAAAAAACAAGATATCAAGATAATTGTACCTTAATATTTTGTGATTTACCCGACTAATGTGAGAGTGGTGATATATTTGAATCGGTAATATCATAAAAGGTTTATCTCCGTTTTCACGAATATAGCGCTATCATTATACTTAGACTTAGTTATTATTATTATATTTGATCGTTAGAGAGCTCGAAGAAGCCGATATTAGAAAATTATCGACAATACTTTGATACATATAACGTATATATAATTCTATCTATGTAGGTTGCAAAACTTAAACAATGTAATATGATGTGGTGGTTCAGCGCCTCATCTCCTTTCATCCCATCAGGAAAGTACTGATAGATTGACTCTAACATTACGTTTACGAACCGTGCTTCTTGAAGTGTGTCATTTGATCTGAATGTCTAGCCTGACTTATCGTTCAAGGCGTATGGAAGGAAAATTGTTTAACCGACTTTATTCTTCTTCGTTTGCAAATTTATCTCAGAGATTTCATCCCATCTCGGAACTGAGCATCTTGGGTTTTCGCCTTATGCGTCAGTTGATACTTTTACAAGGTCGTGGTAGGTTATGAAGCATACTTCTTTCTGATGTAAACGTTATCAATAAGTTGTTTCCGTGGAGACGCAAACGAAAATTCAGCATTTAATCAAAACACTTCATCATTAAACTCGTATTTTTATTATTATTATTATTATATCTAGTCTTGAGTTAGATTTACAAATAGGTTATGTTTAGTGTATATTGCTAAAATATATATAATACATATACTAGAAATATTACATATTTTAATAATAAATAAAACAATTTAATTATATACAAATAATCAATTATAATCTTATATTAACAATAAAATTAAGTAATAATAATATATTTATATCTATTATATTATGCTTGTATAGAAAGTGTGCCACTTGTTATTAGAAAAAAAAAAGTATATTATGATTTATGCCGCTTGTAGAGAATGTTGTGCTTCTTTGACAAAAAAAAAAAAAAAGAGTGTACTGCTATTTTATTTTAATGCGGTGAATTATGGAGTTGGTGTAATTTAGTGTAAGCGTGTGGAGTTTTGTTCGAATAAAATCATCATCATTATGTAATAAAATAATAAAAAATAAAGAGAGAGGGAAAGCTGAAAACTCAAAGCCACGTGTAAGCATCACGTACATGGGACAGGAGATAGAGACAGAGGTTGGGGACAGGCCCTGCGCGTCCGGGCGGGACGCGCAGGGCCTGTCCCCAACCTCTGTCTCCATCTCCTGTCCCGTGTACGTGATGCTTACACGTGGCTTTGAGTTTTCAGCTTTTCCTCTCTCTTTAATTTCTTATTATTTTATTGTGTAATGATGATGATTTTATCGAACAAAACTCCACACACTTACACTAATAAGCGGCATAAATCATAATATACTTTTTTTTTTCTAATAACAAGTGGCACACTTTCTATACAAGCATTATATAATAGATATAAATATATTATTATTATTTAACTTTATTGTTGATATAAGATTATAATTGATTATTCGTATATAAATAAATGAACAAAACTCCACACACTTACACTAAATTACACCCACTCCATAATTCACCGCATTAAAATAAAATGGCAGTACACATTCTTTTTTTTTTTTTTTTTTTTTGTCAAAGAAGCACAACATTCTCTACAAGCGGCATAAATCATAATATACTTTTTTTTCTAATAACAAGTGGCACACTTTCTATACAAGCATTATATAATAGATATAAATATATTATTATTTGATGGATATACGCATGATTCGGGCTCGGTTTTAATTATTCGGATCTCATACACGCACAAGGCCCACTACAAAAACCCGATTTCGAGCTAACCGGGGTAAACCGGGCAAGTCGCGAACTTGCCCGGCGCCCCGGGGGGCTTACCCGGAATTTCCGGGTAAGCCTAGCTTACCCGGAATTTCCGGGTAAGCTGGGCTTACCCGGAAAATTCCGGGTAAGCTGAGCTTACCCGGAATTTCCGGGTAAGCCCAGCTTACCCGGAAATTCCGGGTAAGCCCCGGCTTACCCGGAATTTCCGGGTAAGCCCGGCTTACCCGGAAATTCTGGGTAAGCCCCGGCCTACCCGGAATTTCCGGGTAAGCCTAGCTTACCCGGAATTCCGGGTAAGCTCCACACCCGGGGGGTGTCGCGCACACCCCCCATTTCGCCTCGGACGTATACGGAGACCCGATTTTTACACTAACTCCTATGTGTCCGAGACCTTTGTTTTAAGCGGCGCGCTCGTCCCGTTTATGACGGCCGCCTGAGACGCACGTCAGAGCCCTTTTTCCCGAAGCTTACCCATGCATCCCGGTTCACATTTCCACATTGAACCGGGCCAAAACCGGTTTACGGTCCAAGGTTGCCTATAAATAGCCACCTTGGGGGTGAACATTTTCAAGTCAATTCAACTCATTCCAAAGTCACTTTGGGGAGAATTGGGAAAAGCTCTGACTTCTCTCTAACTTTCTCTCTCTAGAAACTGTCTAATGTTGACCGTCGGAGTGAGCACGTCAAGCACCCCCCCCCCCCCTACGCGGGACTTGCTTGACAGAGCTCCTCTTGCAGGTACGAGCAGGCAGGACGCGAGAGAGCCCCGAATGACTTAGTGTATCTTGAAGATCAAAGGCTGAAGCCCGCGCGCGGCCCTCTACCCGCGGTTTCAACCTCAACAAGCTTACACACCACCCGACGACTCCGATAAGTTAGACAGCGGACCGCCCGCGTTAACTTGGTCGTCGCAGCAAGCTCTCCGTCCGTCAACCCGCCGTCTGCCCGCGGGTTCAGACACTTAGAAGATTTCAAGTCCCGTGCGCGACCCGACGTCCGTCCGCGGGCTCAAACACTTAGAATTCGACAAGCCTCGTGCGCGACCCGACGTCCGTCCGCGAGCTTGGTCGAAACACTTGGCGCCGTCTGTGGGAATCGCAACAGAAAGCCTGCGTTCCTCAAACAAACAAGCAAGATGCACTACACATACACCATACGCGGAGGCTTCAGTGCAGGGGACGAAACCTCTCACGCAAGGGGCATACAATCATGAGACCCCACGCAACGAGCAGCCACCGCCGACTAAGACAAAGAGAAGAGGACCAGGACGTCCGAGGAAAATTCCGACCCCGGAGTCAATCATGAAACCTCCTCCGCAGAGAGCTCAGAGAAACCCCCCGCAGAGCCAAAGCGAGGCCTCAGTCGCCTCGTCTACGCCTACAAGAAGTATACACTCTCGGAGTAACGCGCAAGGGGTCATACAGCGAACCGACGCTCCTCCAGGTTTCGCCCATCAAACCTTTAACACGCAGGAGCAACCATACGGAATGCCGAATGCTGGGGCATACAATCAGACACCAGGGGCATAGGCCGCGCCTGCAGTCACCCCGGAAATGATGGCGACATTCGAACAGCTGCCTCATCTGAAAGAGACCCTGCGCAACCAAAGATGCGGGGCGTCACCGCCCCCTCCCGCGCAACAAGCAAATATACCCCCGCCACCAACACAGGCGCCTCCATTGAATGCACTTCAGCAGAGAGGCCCTACGATCTCAAAAACCCCGACCTTTCACGGGAATACACAGCGAAGCAGGCAGTTCCCCCAACAAGGGACAAGACAGGAGCTCTCGCGCTCCCAAACACCCTACCAAGCAGGGCCATTCAATGAAGGAACCTGGAGACAGCTGTCTCAGACATTCCAGGGATATCAAGATTACTCCTTGCATAGGAAAAATCACTTTGTAATGGCAAGCAACCCCGGTCCAAGACCAGGGACAAGCCACGTACATCGTCAACAAAGGCCCTAACTCTATACGCGGAAAGGGCAATCAACAAGAAAAGCCATCAAAAGGATATCAAAGCAAGACTAAGCGAAGCTCATGCCTGTATTTAAAACAGAGGGAGCACAACGCATACAAGGAGATAAAATAATCTCAACA
Organism: Clarkia xantiana subsp. parviflora; assembly: GCA_036873135.1. Lineage (NCBI taxonomy): Eukaryota > Viridiplantae > Streptophyta > Magnoliopsida > Myrtales > Onagraceae > Clarkia > Clarkia xantiana. The sequence goes on along the minus strand of JAPTYO010000009.1, from coordinate 24,719,475 downwards.
AGGATGTGAACGTACTAATCTATTCACATCCTTGCAAAAGTCGGGGGATAAGCAGATCATTGGGAATCCTCCCTCGCAAACAAATGCAAGTGTCGGACGTACTAATCTATCCACACTTCGCCATCATACAAGGATGTGAACGTACTAATCTATTCACATCCTCGCTAAAGTCGGGGAATAAACGGATCATTGGGAATCCTCCCTCGCAAACAAATGCAAGTGTCGGACGTACTAATCTATCCACACTTCGCCATCATACAAGGATGTGAACGTACTAATCTATTCACATCCTTGCAAAAGTCGGGGAATAAACGGATCATTGGGAATCCTTCCTCGCAAACAAATGCAAGTGTCGGTCGTACTAATCTATCCACACTTCGCCATCACACAAGGATGTGAACGTACTAATCTATTCACATCCTTGCGAAAAATCGGGGACAAGCAGTTCCGTAGGAATCCTCCCTCACAAACAAATGCATGTGTCGGACGTACTAATCTATCCACGCTTCGCAAACAAACAACTATATCAAGTATGTGAACATACTAATCTATTTACATCCTTGTAAAGGAAGACAAGCAGTTCAACATGGATCATCCTCCTTACAAAGCCACAAGTGCCGATGATACTGATTCATCCGCACCCCACCACCAACAGAGATGCCATTTCCCAAGGGAAGCCATCGGATCAAGAAAATCAACCATTCAATAGAGCAACACTCTTACAAAAAGAGAACAAGTCATTGAGACAGCAATAAAGGAAGATGCAAAATAATACTTAGTATTATATCTTTCTAACATCTCATGTCAGGCATATCTATATATAATATAGCAGGTCTGAAGAGCAAAGGCATCCAGCCAGCATAAAAAGTCAAGCTCGGGACTCACCCCGCCAAAATCTCACCCATGCAAGGGGAGCGACCATATATACACAAGAGAGTCGTATAAAACAAAGAAAGATCAACCTGACCCAACGTCAGGAGCACCAGAGCCAAACGCGTCAGCCATGAAAACATCACGCGCAGGGCTGCTGAAAACAACACGGCGATCGTCGCCAACAGGGACGGACGCCTGTCCCGTCAAACCACTTATGAGGGAGCATATACCACGGACACCTCGCTCCGCCCACATCGCCCGCTCGGATCCCCGTAATAGCCCCGAGGGCATAGCCAGTATATGGCCCAGTACTCTGGAAAGGAAAATCGGGGACAAGAGAGTATATCCTCCCGAAGCAATCCACAGAGAAAGACTCCATGTGATTATCACGTGCCTTCTCGAGAAGTTTGGAGTAACCAGCTGTAGTAGGAAACTCAACCATCCCAAGCTGATCACCCAGGACAACATGAGACTCCTTAGTCTCCTTCAGCACCACAGCATGTGCCACCCCGTCAACCTTCTCCTGGCGCAATAAGGCAAACAGCTCCGCCTCCAGCTGAGACGCGCAATCCTAACTTCCCTTGAGATTAGCGGAAGCCTTGGAAGAAGCATCTGAATATGCGCGCGCCTTCTCCAACAACAACACAAGCGCATCATACACAAAGAAGCCAGACAAACATGATAGATCCAACATGAAAAGAAAACAACATACAGGAGTAAAGCTGCGCGAGCGACTCCTTAACACACTTCAAAGCAGCCTCAGGGTCACGGGGGCACTTCTTGCGGTCAGCCGGCGGAACAGACCGCTGAACCACACGCACACCGACAGCAGGTGTGCTCAAGGAAACATCCTTGGGAAAGCAAATAGCAAACTAAGAATAGGGAGTCCACTCGTTCCCGGACACATCCCGATCAAGCCGACACATCAGATCGGACTTGCGAAGAGCTGAAGGAATAGGAACAACTACGCATCAAAAGCAAACACGTGAGGAGAAGGCAAAACTATACCAGTACAACAAGAAGTCAACCACAATCACCTGCCAAGGAAGGCACCTCCGCTGAACGGCCGTTCCCCGACCAGGGGGCAGGCATGGTCGAATCCGCATACATTGGCCCCTTCCCTTTGTCGCAGGAAGGAGCAAGAGGCATGCCAGCAGACGTCGACCTCCTAGGATCGCTCGGGGAACGGACGTCAGCATCATTCTCTCGGACAGGTACAACTCCCCCCGCCGTAGGGAGTACCAAGCCTGCAAAGACAACCACAAAAAGACCATTAGCATGTTAGCATGGGAAAAGTCTCAACCTTTAAAGGCACAAGTCCCATACCCGGGCCAACAGGAGGAGTGTCGCCGAGGCCGGGAACAGTCTGAGGAAATCCGCATGCGACTCCGCCCTGTACACTTGGCGTCGTTTCCGGGAAACACAACGACAAGTCATGACATACCACTGTTATTCTGAGATCGTCAGTTTACAAGATTTGGGAGAGTCGTGTGAAGCACGTACACCTCCTACCAAACGCGCATGCATCGACGCTCTAAGAAGAGGAGTAACACCTCTCGCTCAGAAACTACGTATAGTAGCAGCAAGCACTAGGTGCAGCACTGCGCGCACAGCATCACAAGCCACACACATCAACTACATTCATCACAGTCCTTTGCAGGGACATCCAACCCAACGGACCAGCTGTCCGCATACAAACAGCTAGGGATCCTCCCGCTCGGGAGTCAAAAATCCTTACGCTCGTCAAAGGCCTAGGCCGCCTACTAATCAAATTTTCACACATTTGTGCAAAGTGACACAGGCATTCAAGCACTCTGCAAAGCGACAAATTCAAGAACTAAAGAATTCAGAGACATACGAAATTGGTTATAATTACCAAGATGCCATCCGACCACCTTTCGATCAAGTTTTATCCTCAAAATGGCTCAAGGCTCCGGGAGCGCATACAAGCGATTCCATACGAATCCTCTCTCGCAAACCAGGTAGCGGTCGCTAGACACACTCTACCTTGGGGAAAGTCAAGTAGCGGTCGCAGAATGCACTCTACCTTGAAAACACCAGGTAGCGGCAACAACATGGATAGGCAGTCGCCTTGCCGACCTTTGACCGACGCCATGGAAGGACACGTCGCCTCGCCGACCTTTGGCCTTCTCCCTACCTCAGAAACATCAAGTAGCTGTCGCTGAATGCACCCAACTTGGGAACAACCAGGTAGCAGTCGTGGAATGCACCCAACTTTGGAAAAACCAAATAGTAGTCATGGAGCACACCCTACTTCGGGAGATCCCAGTAACCATCGACATGGGAGACAACTACATACCTACAAGACTCGTTAGTCTCTACTTATCACATAGCGAACACCCTACGACGGGGGCAACTCCCTGTTCACATCAACCACCATGACGACACCTACTATACGTCGACATCAAGCCCATATTAACAACATGCATGGCAACAGACAAGGAAAAAATTCTAAGTGTTGGAACAAACGCGCACATACAAGCGCACACATACAAGCGCACACATACAAGCACACACATACTCAGCTAGCACGCATATGAATGGTAGCAGGGTCATGAAAGAAAGAGCCAATCAAGGAATATTTTCTAAGTGTTCCACCATGTCTGCAGTCGACATATGACGAGGTGCCAACTGTCAAGAACATTTTCTAAGTGTTCCACCATCTCAGCAGTCGACCTATGACGAGGTGCCGACTGTCAAGAACATTCTCTAAGTGTTCCACCATCTCAGCAGTCGACCTGTGACGAGGTGTCGACTATCAAAGAACATTTGCTAAGTGTTCCACCATGTCAGCAGTCGACACATGACGAGGTGCCAACCGTCAGTGAATATTTCTAAGTGTTCCACCATGTCAGCAGTCGACATATGACGAAGTGTCGACCATCAAAAAATACTTTCTAAGTATTTTCCTATGACGACAATAAACGGCAGTCGACAAAGATCAAACGACGACAACCATGGTGACGAGTCATTAGGCTGGCACTATCACGTCACTACAAGCACCTCTACTCCGGGGGCAATACTATATCAACAAGGGCCCCGACTCCCGACACATACGCTGCGAACATACTCCGTTCGTCAACGACACGGCGGATGCATCACACCTCGCGGGCTTAGGACCCGCACGTCCGGGATACACACTCCCTCATAAGTGTGTAGGTAACCCTTTACCTATCTCTATTTTTTCTAAGTCTTTTAGTACATGACTATGCATCTTTTACACATACGTCATACGCACGTCATCGCCATGCATTGCACACATCCATGGTTTACATCCATGACTTCTCGTATAATGTCCGTTGCATGTGATTTTCCAAACCCGATATCATGTCATTCACCCAAAACCGTCGTCTCGCCGTTAAGACGGCTGTCTCGGACGACGGGCTCCCGGAAACTACCGTATTGCATGAAAAACATTTTATCAAGACTTGCATGATTTGTTATCACTTTGATACATTTAGTCGTGGCATGAACTTTCCATATTGCTTGGATCATCACACAAACCCGAAAAATTTCACGTGTGCTCACGCCTCATTTTTTCCAAAACCACATTTATTATATTACTTGTAGTCTGTTATGCTACTAACCCGTCACGCAGTTATCAACCGTGATCATCTCAAAAACTAAGGCAAGAAGCTCGTCTGAGCCGCACATATCCACCCTTGGTAGGTCAAAACCCAAGGTGAGCAGACGACCCGTATCACGCGTATACCCTATCTTAGAATAGAGTTAAACAAAGGTCAAGCCATTGTTTAACTCGGGGGCAAGTGATGGATATACGCATGATTCGGGCTCGGTTTTAATTATTCGGATCTCATACACGCACAAGGCCCACTACAAAAACCCGATTTCGAGCTAACCGGGGTAAACCGGGCAAGTCGCGAACTTGCCCGGCGCCCCGGGGGGCTTACCCGGAATTTCCGGGTAAGCCTAGCTTACCCGGAATTTCCGGGTAAGCTGGGCTTACCCGGAAAATTCCGGGTAAGCTGAGCTTACCCGGAATTTCCGGGTAAGCCCAGCTTACCCGGAAATTCCGGGTAAGCCCCGGCTTACCCGGAATTTCCGGGTAAGCCCGGCTTACCCGGAAATTCTGGGTAAGCCCCGGCCTACCCGGAATTTCCGGGTAAGCCTAGCTTACCCGGAATTCCGGGTAAGCTCCACACCCGGGGGGTGTCGCGCACACCCCCCATTTCGCCTCGGACGTATACGGAGACCCGATTTTTACACTAACTCCTATGTGTCCGAGACCTTTGTTTTAAGCGGCGCGCTCGTCCCGTTTATGACGGCCGCCTGAGACGCACGTCAGAGCCCTTTTTCCCGAAGCTTACCCATGCATCCCGGTTCACATTTCCACATTGAACCGGGCCAAAACCGGTTTACGGTCCAAGGTTGCCTATAAATAGCCACCTTGGGGGTGAACATTTTCAAGTCAATTCAACTCATTCCAAAGTCACTTTGGGGAGAATTGGGAAAAGCTCTGACTTCTCTCTAACTTTCTCTCTCTAGAAACTGTCTAATGTTGACCGTCGGAGTGAGCACGTCAAGCACCCCCCCCCCCCTACGCGGGACTTGCTTGACAGAGCTCCTCTTGCAGGTACGAGCAGGCAGGACGCGAGAGAGCCCCGAATGACTTAGTGTATCTTGAAGATCAAAGGCTGAAGCCCGCGCGCGGCCCTCTACCCGCGGTTTCAACCTCAACAAGCTTACACACCACCCGACGACTCCGATAAGTTAGACAGCGGACCGCCCGCGTTAACTTGGTCGTCGCAGCAAGCTCTCCGTCCGTCAACCCGCCGTCTGCCCGCGGGTTCAGACACTTAGAAGATTTCAAGTCCCGTGCGCGACCCGACGTCCGTCCGCGGGCTCAAACACTTAGAATTCGACAAGCCTCGTGCGCGACCCGACGTCCGTCCGCGAGCTTGGTCGAAACACTATTATTTAACTTTATTGTTGATATAAGATTATAATTGATTATTCGTATATAAATAAATTGTTTTATTTATTATTATAATATGTAATATTTTTAGTATATGTATTATATATATTTTAGCAATATACACTAAACATAACCTATTTGTAAATCTAACTCAAGACTAGATAATAATAATAATAATAATAATAATAATTAATTATTATTATTATTATTAAAAGAGAACAAAACAATAGTTCAAAATATAATAAGTTTGTGATAAACACGAAATTAAATCTATTTGATAAATCAAATAATTCATATTTTTCACTAATCTTAGTTTCTTGTATTCATAATAATCTAATTGAGCATTGTGACATTAACATAATTTATCGGTATATTGTTCCTCACAAAAAAAGTTAAATAACAAATAAATATAAATAAAACAATAAAAGTTACTTGCTTATGAACCATCATAATTGGAACTGTGGATGCTTAATTTTGAGTTGAAATCACCCCTGGATAAATTAATGAACACATTATAAAAATTAATAAAAAAAATTAAAAAGTTAAAAATTATAAAATAATCAAACCATGATTTAAAATATTTTACAATGACATATAATTACCTCCGTGGAATAAGTTTCATGAGTATTTGAGTAAAACTAATATTATCTCCGAAATTCATGAAGCTATATTTAACAACCTTTAATGTCAAAACAAACATGATACTATGGTAGGTCATTCTTTTAATAATAAAAAAACAAGATATCAAGATAATTGTACCTTAATATTTTGTGATTTACCCGACTAATGTGAGAGTGGTGATATATTTGAATCGGTAATATCATAAAAGGTTTATCTCCGTTTTCACGAATATAGCGCTATCATTATACTTAGACTTAGTTATTATTATTATATTTGATCGTTAGAGAGCTCGAAGAAGCCGATATTAGAAAATTATCGACAATACTTTGATACATATAACGTATATATAATTCTATCTATGTAGGTTGCAAAACTTAAACAATGTAATATGATGTGGTGGTTCAGCGCCTCATCTCCTTTCATCCCATCAGGAAAGTACTGATAGATTGACTCTAACATTACGTTTACGAACCGTGCTTCTTGAAGTGTGTCATTTGATCTGAATGTCTAGCCTGACTTATCGTTCAAGGCGTATGGAAGGAAAATTGTTTAACCGACTTTATTCTTCTTCGTTTGCAAATTTATCTCAGAGATTTCATCCCATCTCGGAACTGAGCATCTTGGGTTTTCGCCTTATGCGTCAGTTGATACTTTTACAAGGTCGTGGTAGGTTATGAAGCATACTTCTTTCTGATGTAAACGTTATCAATAAGTTGTTTCCGTGGAGACGCAAACGAAAATTCAGCATTTAATCAAAACACTTCATCATTAAACTCGTATTTTTATTATTATTATTATTATATCTAGTCTTGAGTTAGATTTACAAATAGGTTATGTTTAGTGTATATTGCTAAAATATATATAATACATATACTAGAAATATTACATATTTTAATAATAAATAAAACAATTTAATTATATACAAATAATCAATTATAATCTTATATTAACAATAAAATTAAGTAATAATAATATATTTATATCTATTATATTATGCTTGTATAGAAAGTGTGCCACTTGTTATTAGAAAAAAAAAGTATATTATGATTTATGCAGCTTGTAGAGAATGTTGTGCTTCTTTGACAAAAAAAAAAAAAAAAAAAAGAGTGTACTGCTATTTTATTTTAATGCGGTGAATTATGGAGTTGGTGTAATTTAGTGTAAGCGTGTGGAGTTTTGTTCGAATAAAATCATCATCATTATGTAATAAAATAATAAAAAATTAAAGAGAGAGGGAAAGCTGAAAACTCAAAGCCACGTGTAAGCATCACGTACATGGGACAGGAGATAGAGACAGAGGTTGGGGACAGGCCCTGCGCGTCCGGGCGGGACGCGCAGGGCCTGTCCCCAACCTCTGTCTCCATCTCCTGTCCCGTGTACGTGATGCTTACACGTGGCTTTGAGTTTTCAGCTTTTCCTCTCTCTTTAATTTCTTATTATTTTATAGCGTAATGATGATGATTTTATCGAACAAAACTCCACACACTTACACTAATAAGCGGCATAAATCATAATATACTTTTTTTTTCTAATAACAAGTGGCACACTTTCTATACAAGCATTATATAATAGATATAAATATATTATTATTATTTAACTTTATTGTTGATATAAGATTATAATTGATTATTCGTATATAAATAAATGAACAAAACTCCACACACTTACACTAAATTACACCCACTCCATAATTCACCGCATTAAAATAAAATGGCAGTACACATTCTTTTTTTTTTTTTTTTTTTTTGTCAAAGAAGCACAACATTCTCTACAAGCGGCATAAATCATAATATACTTTTTTTTCTAATAACAAGTGGCACACTTTCTATACAAGCATTATATAATAGATATAAATATATTATTATTATTTAACTTTATTGTTGATATAAGATTATAATTGATTATTCGTATATAAATAAATTGTTTTATTTATTATTATAATATGTAATATTTTTAGTATATGTATTATATATATTTTAGCAATATACACTAAACATAACCTATTTGTAAATCTAACTCAAGACTAGATAATAATAATTATAATAATAATAATAATAATTAATTATTATTATTATTATTAAAAGAGAACAAAAAAATAGTTCAAAATATAATAAGTTTGTGATAAACACGAAATTAAATCTATTTGATAAATCAAATAATTCATATTTTTCACTAATCTTAGTTTCTTGTATTCATAATAATCTAATTGAGCATTGTGACATTAACATAATTTATCGGTATATTGTTCCTCACAAAAAAAAGTTAAATAACAAATAAATATAAATAAAACAATAAAAGTTACTTGCTTATGAACCATCATAATTGGAACTGTGGATGCTTAATTTTGAGTTGAAATCACCCCTGGATAAATTAATGAACACATTATAAAAATTAATAAAAAAATTAAAAAGTTAAAAATTATAAAATAATCAAACCATGATTTAAAATATTTTACAATGACATATAATTACCTCCGTGGAATAAGTTTCATGAGTATTTGAGTAAAACTAATATTATCTCCGAAATTCATGAAGCTATATTTAACAACCTTTAATGTCAAAACAAACATGATACTATGGTAGGTCATTCTTTTAATAATAAAAAACAAGATATCAAGATAATTGTACCTTAATATTTTGTGATTTACCCGACTAATGTGAGAGTGGTGATATATTTGAATCGGTAATATCATAAAAGGTTTATCTCCGTTTTCACGAATATAGCGCTATCATTATACTTAGACTTAGTTATTATTATTATATTTGATCGTTAGAGAGCTCGAAGAAGCCGATATTAGAAAATTATCGACAATACTTTGATACATATAACGTATATATAATTCTATCTATGTAGGTTGCAAAACTTAAACAATGTAATATGATGTGGTGGTTCAGCGCCTCATCTCCTTTCATCCCATCAGGAAAGTACTGATAGATTGACTCTAACATTACGTTTACGAACCGTGCTTCTTGAAGTGTGTCATTTGATCTGGATGTCTAGCCTGACTTATCGTTCAAGGCGTATGGAAGGAAAATTGTTTAACCGACTTTATTCTTCTTCGTTTGCAAATTTATCTCAGAGATTTCATCCCATCTCGGAACTGAGCATCTTGGGTTTTCGCCTTATGCGTCAGTTGATACTTTTACAAGGTCGTGGTAGGTTATGAAGCATACTTCTTTCTGATGTAAACGTTATCAATAAGTTGTTTCCGTGGAGACGCAAACGAAAATTCAGCATTTAATCAAAACACTTCATCATTAAACTCGTATTTTTATTATTATTATTATTATATCTAGTCTTGAGTTAGATTTACAAATAGGTTATGTTTAGTGTATATTGCTAAAATATATATAATACATATACTAGAAATATTACATATTTTAATAATAAATAAAACAATTTAATTATATACAAATAATCAATTATAATCTTATATTAACAATAAAATTAAGTAATAATAATATATTTATATCTATTATATTATGCTTGTATAGAAAGTGTGCCACTTGTTATTAGAAAAAAAAAAGTATATTATGATTTATGCCGCTTGTAGAGAATGTTGTGCTTCTTTGACAAAAAAAAAAAAAAAAAAAAAAAAAGAGTGTACTGCTATTTTATTTTAATGCGGTGAATTATGGAGTGGGTGTAATTTAGTGTCAGCGTGTGGAGTTTTGTTCGAATAAAATCATCATCATTATGTAATAAAATAATAAAAAATTAAAGAGAGAGGGAAAGCTGAAAACTCAAAGCCACGTGTAAGCATCACGTACATGGGACAGGAGATAGAGACAGAGGTTGGGGACAGGCCCTGCGCGTCCCTTAGGGCGTACCATGGAAAAAAAAAGGTCCAATTTATCTCTCTTCGATAAGAAAATGTATTCACAATACAAAAAATTGGTTAAAGGAGAGGTTGAACGAGAAATTATTAAATATCACCATCCTAACACATGACAAATAGGTGGTGGCACTTCGGATAATGAATTGCTGACATGTGGCAAAATAATCTCTTTTTGTCGCACGTCAATAATTCATTGGCTGAAAGGCCACTACATATTTGCCATGTGTTAGGGCGATGGTATTAAATAATTTCACGAGGTTGAACTGAAACCAGTTGTGATATGAATGCTGATGCAATATTGCAAAGGCATTTTGAAAAGCTAAAATAATAAAGGGTTAATGGTTCACTTCATACCATATATTTTTACAAAATCCACTGTTTATATCATATCTTTTCTTATACCAATTTGGTACTGAGCGTTTCCATTTTGTACCGTTTTCATACCTCAGTTAAAGTTCCGTTCATTTTTTCCGTTAAAAGTTACGTGTCGTGCACGTGAGTGGCCCTAAACTTTTGATTTTGTTAAGTTTAGTCCATCTAATATATTTCTAACTAATTTCAATATCGAACCCTGACCAAATGGACATTTCTACAATGCTCTTGGAGCACCATACTTTTGCCACTAATTTTTTTATTTTTCTATTGCCATAAAGGTGAACCCTATAGGAAAATTGATATTATTAATAGTATGATACACACATCTTAGGTGTAGTTAAAAAAAATCATATTTTTTCATACTTTTAAAGTTTTACTTATGTTACAATTAAGTCCACCATATTATTAAAAAAACTAAAAGCATGATGCTCCCAAAGCATGGTAGAAAAATCTAAATTTAACCTAGCTGGAAAAAAAAAGGATTTTATGAAAACATATAAAGTGAAGATTTAACCCAATATAGATAGATACCAAAGCAAACACTTTCAGCCAGGCCGAAACAATCGTGCTAACTGCTAACACTAACAGTTAGTTCCTCTCTGGGCCCACGCGTTACACCCTCCGCTACGTGCTTGCTGCTTAGGCTTACCGCTTATGTCATAACCTTTCAATAATTCCTCGTCAAATTACCTCTTCGATTCCATGCTAGGTATACTTTTTATTTTCAATATATTATATTGGAGCTTAAAAACCCACCCTCGGCTCCGGCGAGCTCAAATTAAAAACCCTCGCTTCCAATAGATGAGCTTAATTTGCACCATATTCCTCCTATATGTATGTGAATAAAATGAGTTATATTATTCTTAAAATAAAAAAGATGATTTACTACTAGAAACGTCACATTAGTAACATAACTTTAGGTTTGGCACACCTGAGGCTGAAAGCTGAACTGACCCCATTTTTCATTACTACTATAAATAAACATAAAAGCAAAATTTTCGTTTGTACCAAAATTAAATAGTATAATGGGAGAAGAGACATAACAGGGCTCCACGTTCCAAAAAGACAGAGGTCTCTAAATATTATTTTTATTTTGCAAATGGGTTTTAGAGCCCGGAAGTCATGTAGATACGTACTACTAGAACAAGTCAGTCTATCAAGACGTGCCTCCCAATTAACCAAACTCCTCCTATCCCAATCAAATTCCATTTTTCTTATCAAATTAATAAATCAATCAATCCTAAAAAATATGCTCAACTATACAGAAACACTGCATTATAAAACACATGCACAGGTGACGAACAAAACAAACACATTACTTACTCAATCATCTCAAACTATCTTCTTCCTCCCACCACCACCGCCAATGGCATTCGCCTGAGAGAGAGAAACTCTGTCTTCTTCCTCTTCTGCTGCAACCTCCTCCATTCTCTCTCTAGCTGACAATGTCAGCTCCACCTCCATGGCTGCTCGTCGGCCTGCTGTGCCACGCCTTCCTTCTGCTCCATTTCCAGATTTACTCAGCGGCGGCAACAGCAGAAGTAGATCCTACTTTGACATTTGAAAACCCTAGGCTCCGGCGAGCCTACATTGCCCTCCAAACGTGGAAGCAGGAGGCTATCTTCTCTGATCCATTCAATTTCACCGCCAACTGGACCGGCTCCGACGTCTGCTCCTACACCGGCGTCTTCTGCGCTCCTCTTCCGGGGAAATCCATCCGCGTCGTAGCCGGAATCGATGTTAACCACGCTGACATCGCCGGATACCTACCGCCGGAGCTAGGTATGTTGAAGGATCTGTCTCTCTTTCATATCAACTCTAACCGATTCTGCGGCACCGTCCCGGCCACTTTCCGCCGCATGAAGCTTCTCTACGAGCTGGACCTCAGCAATAACCGCTTCGTCGGCGGGTTCCCCGACGTCGTACTGTCGCTTCCATCTCTCAAGTTCTTAGACTTGAGGTTTAACGAGTTCGAGGGACCGGTCCCCTCGGCTCTCTTCGATAAGGAATTGGACGCGATTTTTATCAACGATAACCGATTCAAGTTCGGCATCCCTGAGAACCTTGGCAACTCTCCGGTATCGGTCCTCGTCTTCGCTAACAACGACCTCGGCGGTTGTATTCCGGCGAGTATCGGGAAGATGGCGAAGACATTGAATGAGATCATTCTTCTCAATGACAACCTCACCGGATGCCTTCCTCCTCAGATCGGACTCCTTAAACACCTCACCGTCTTCGACGTCAGCTTCAACAACCTCAAGGGGCCTCTGCCAGCGTCTGTCGCCAGCATGAAGAGCTTGGAGCAGCTTGATGTCGCTCACAACAGCTTCACAGGACAGATCCCGGCCTCCATCTGCCGCCTCCCCAATCTCCAGAACTTTACCTACTCATTCAATTACTTCACCGGAGAAGCCCCTACCTGCGGCCGAGGCGCCATTCCCGACTCCGACGGCAGCCAGAACTGTATTCCGGCGAAGAAGAGCCAGAGATCTGCCAAACAGTGTTCCTCCCTGGATGCTCGTCCGGTCAAGTGCAGTCAGTTTAAGTGCGGCGGCAGCAGTGGAGGTGGTTCAACACCAGCACCGCCGACTTCAAAGTCTTCGCCGTCCACAAGAACGAATCCTCCGCCACCGCCTAGTTCAAAGTCGTCACCGTCGACTAGAGGAAGTCCACCTCCACCTTCAAAGAAGTCGTCACCGGCTACGAAGGAAAGTCCACCTCCGCCTCCTCCTAAGGTCATTCCACCACCACCACCGACTCATAAGGAATCGCCGTCTACTCATACTCAGCAGCCACCTCCTCCTCCTCCTCCTCACTACTCGTCGCCGCCCCCACCAAAGACCAAGGTGTCTCCAGTTGTGCATCTAGCTCCACCACCACCACCTCCACCTAGCTACTCATCGCCACCTCCACCACCACCACAATCGCCACCGCCTCCACCTTATGTTTACTCATCCCCACCTCCACCACCACCTTCGCCTTATGTTTACTCATCCCCACCTCCACCACCACCTTCGCCGCCGCCTCCACCACCACAATCGCCACCGCCTCCTCCACCTTATGTTTACTCATCCCCACCTCCACCACCACCACAATCGCCACCACCTCCACCACCTTATGTTTACTCATCCCCACCTCCACCACCACCACAATCGCCACCACCTCCACCACCTTATGTTTACTCATCACCCCCTCCACCACCACCACAATCGCCACCACCTCCTCCACCTTATGTTTACTCATCACCGCCTCCACCACCACCACAATCGCCACCACCTCCACCACCTTATGTTTACTCATCCCCACCTCCACCACCACCACAATCGCCACCACCTCCACCACCTTATGTTTACTCATCCCCGCCTCCACCACCACCACAATCGTCACCACCTCCACCACCGTATGTTTATTCGTCACCACCGCCACCATCACCACCACCTCCTACACCGTATGTTTACTCATCACCGCCCCCACCACCTCCCTCCCCCGAATGCACCACACCGGAGCTACCACCACCACCGCCCCCACCATCACCACCTCCCTCGACCGGATGCACCACACCAGAGCTACCGCCGCCACCGGCAGCATCAGAAACGACGACTGCACCACCACCAAGCCATCACGGCCACCAGAGCCCCCCACCCACTCCGTACTCTTACTCATCGCCGCCGCCACCTCCACCTTCAGTAGATATCCCACTTCCGCCTATTAAAGGAGTTTCATATCCGTCACCCCCTCCGCCAACAGTTCCTTACTACTAAAAGAAAGAAAGAAAGACAGTCCAGTAATTGGAAGGAAGTAAAGAGAGATTGACTACTTAACTTCCCTTGCGGGGCCAGTATGCGGATATTTCTTCTAACAGGATTCTCTCCAACATTACGTTTCTTTGCTTCTTTGAGGGTCAGTGTTTTGTTTTTCCTTCCCTTAAGGGCTGTACTAGTAATAATATCATATCATATATATTGATGTTTATATTATAAATTAATTATATATATTGTTCATGTTTTGGTCTTGCAACTGATAAATGATTTATTGAATTTTTTATATTTGTTTATTTATTCATTTATGACCATATATATTGTAATACTTTAATATATATATATATATATATATATATATATATATATATATATATATATATATATATATATATATATATATATATATATATCAAATTGTAAGTTGAATTTAATGGGGCCGTAATTTTCTTTATTATATATAGAAATTTATACTCGGATTTTTATTTACATGCATACGTCAAATTTTCTATTAATTATGAATCTAATATACTTTTTAAAATCACTAAAAGTATAATAATATTTTACTATGATTCTTAAATAAATTCAGTGTTAATATAAAATAAATAAATTTCTTGAATAAATGTTTTATAAATTTTAAAAGTTTATATTTAATAGAATTTTTTTTAAAAAAAATTGGAGTTACAATTATCTATTTATGTACTTCTTAATGAGTATTGTTTGAAAATTGATTAGATATAAACTCTCATGTCGTTATAGCATAATAATATTAGCCCGAAAAGATTATAACATTTTATTAAAACTTTAGGGTATTTTAATAATTTTTGAAAATGTTTTCCGTTTAAAGTTAATGAAAAGATTGACCGAACTAATTTTTTTTATAATATATAAAAATTTCAACTAGAAATTTGCTAAATAAACAGCTAGTAAATTATACATTCATTAAAAAAAATATATATATAATAGATTAAGCTATAACGACACGTATCACTTGACACAACCTGTAATAAAATCAGTTTTGTATCGTGTTTTGAATGCTATCTACTGCGTGCTTTGGCTTAGATGATCGCGAATCGTGATAGTTCTCCGTTTGCAATTATAACGTATTTCTTTCCTAAATGTATTCCACTGTTGCACTAACACAATTTTTTTTTTTTTTTGGTGAAGTACTTTCACAATCTACTCGAGCCAAATCTTTCTTTTGGAACTTTTTAAATATATATTATAACATATTTAGTATCAGGGTAAATTTATTTATAAATTTCTAATTATTTTATATAGACCAAAATTTATAAATATTCTAATTTATACATCAGACATCAATATCGCAACTGCTTTTATGTTCTTAAACCAAACATATAACTTCAAACTGCTTTCAGGTCCATACAACATTAGGTCAAAATTCCATTCCCTCTAGTAGGATGCAACTAGAAAAAACATTATTTTCCATGCATATATCTTCTAAGCAGAAAAAGAAAGAAGAGGAAGATACAGAGCCAAGATATTCAACAACAAAAAACACTGAACTGTTGTGTTATCAGCTACTAACACCTCTCTTCTTCTTCTTCCTCTGTAGTACTTACTAGATAACTAAATAAAATCAATACTAATGACAGACAGCACAACTTTGTTTTGGTTTTTTTGTTTCCCCCCTTACCGGCAATATATTAAAGGTAGAGGGAATTGGCAAACATGATACCTCGGCGCAAACTATCACTGGCAGCACCGAACTTGCTTTCAAGATCCGCTTCTCCGACAGCATGGGCAGCTGCTCGCAGCTGAAACAAAACAAACATGCGCTTGAACGACACTCTCTGTCTGATATTCATTTTTCATGCAAATTTTGCAATTTGTAGTTTCTTAAAGGAATTTCTTCATTGTTATAGGTACCTGGTTCAAAAACTCATCCAAACGTCTGGCGCTTCTGATAATACTACCCTCGAAGATATCTGTCATTTGGATGATTTCTGCAAAGCTTGCTCCCTATGATGTAATATGAATGAATGAGTGAATCCGACACACAAACGCATACAACGGGACGGAAGTAATGTAACGAACCTTTGACCAAGAGTAGATGACATCCATTAGAAACGGTCTCACCGTAGATTCCACATACTCATCTACATTCACTTCCAACTTGCACTCATGTTGAATCTGCAGTTATTTCATTTTTGTTAATTATATACCAGCAACTCAATTTATGAAGATATTTTTATAATTGTATTTTAAACCAGGCAGACCGACCGACCTCTGCTATTCTTCTTGCACTATCTTGAAGTTGTTGCAATGGTCTGGCTAGTTCTGTTCTCAACTGAATCTGCTCGTTTGATTTATCTCCGGGAATGAAACAACTTGCAAGTGCAGCAATTTGATGGTGATCAACCTCATTGAAAGTTCCTGTAATCATCGTCTCACTCATATCAGTAACCACAATACTACTACAACTATATATATACCAATTAAATGTCTAAAGAAGATGAACATCAAACAGTAAATTACCATTAAACATCAATTCCGTGACAAGCAACTCATCTCCTGTGTCAATCAAACAAGCTGCCCTGCCCTTTAGTTGGACGACACCATCACCATCGATATGACCAAGCTTTTTCAAAACCCGTGATCGGTTCTTAAGTTCATCCCGGAATTTTTGCAGCTGTGCATCACATCAGATCCATCAATTCAAGTCACCTTCACAAATAAAAATCCGAAGAAGCAGCAGCAGCGCAACTACATAGTATCTATCTACTAGCTAAAAATAACTAGCTCCCCTCAAGACCATAGACTAACATATCATCCTAGAGCTTCTTTTTTAGCATGCTCCAATGGCGCTGATAACTACTTTGAGTGTTATAAGAAAGCATATCCAGTACGAATTATACCTGTGATTCGCGCATTTTCGATTTGAGCTGTTGAATTTCATGGTTTACTTCTGCTTTCCTCTGAAAAGATTTCATCTGATTCACATCTTGAGACTGCAGGCAGTAGATAATTTAGCAAGCAGTCAATCTTTCATTGAATATGTATATATGTATATATATTGGGATAATACTTTTATTATTTCAGTAACAAATACCTTGTGCAACGGATGAGAAAACAGCTTCTTCTCAAGTTCCTCTATTTGATTGACCAGCTGAACAATTTCTGGATCCTCAATACCCATATCCTGAAAAATAAATCATATATTACTCCACCGTTTGATCTTGATTTACTTCAAGATGATGGCTGCATAGATACCATTTCAAAGTATTACCTTTACAGGATTTAGTTTTGGCAGGCCTTGAGGGAAACGAGATCCTAGCTCTTGTACAGCAAGTAGTATACTTTGTCTAGCTTCCAGCGGTCGGAGGTCAGGTGGAACTGATAGCCTTAACTTGCTCAAGGCTGAAATCAAAGGCAATTGGACGGGGACCTAAAATAAAGCACATGAAAGTTGATGATATCAATTAACTACCAGACATCTGAGTTGTTCAATCATAAAGGGTGCTAAGCTAGGAGACACATTTTCTACACCTTATGCACATAATAAACCTTACCACATGCATTTCACCCTTTTCTCCAGGACGAGGTGGGCATGGTTTTGGTCGTGAATTATTCTCACCAGAAGAAGCTGGGGAGCAGTGGAGCAAAGTATCTACTATGTAACCGCCACCCCGTCCAGCCAATGCTCCAGTTGATGGCTTTTTTATGACATTGACTACAACTCCCCAACCCCAATCTGTTCCACCTTCCCGTATCCTCACCTTATAGGAAAGCAGCACACGTGTGAATTAGAAACACCATTGAAGGCCTTCCTTATTACATCACACAAGTCAGTACCAAAAAGCCATCGTACACCACAATGCAAGCTAATATAAATAAGGATGTACAGTAACTAAGAAATTCAATTTAAACTAACGGAAAAAAAAAAAACTAAAAAAAAAACTAAAAAACCTAGCTAGAGAAGGAAACAACATTCAATCCTGAAGACGGAACACAAAACTGATTTAAGGTGTAACTAGTACAGCTTGACTAAGCCAAGAAGCTTGACATCAAGAACAAATGGTGCTAGTGTTGAGTAATCATCTGGCGGATTAAAAGATTTCACAAGGCATCCATAATACAACCAGTAGACAAGGTTCCACTATCAAATAGTATACCTGGACTATATCCACCAGAGTACATGACAATGGAAGGTAAAAGGAGAACACACGATATATATATATATATATATATATATATATATATATATATATATATATATATATAGTCATATGCATAAACACTAGTGGGTGCATACCAATCGACCTGGAAGAAGAAAGTATAGAACCCTCTCAGGCCTTGTAATCTCAACCATCATCTTCTTCTCCAACTGTGCTATTTCTAACTTCAATTTGTGATAATCTGCCACTTCAACCTAAATAGCAAAATTGAAATGTATTGTAACGTGAGATCAAAGGGCGTTGGTCATATGCTGCCGAATTTTTATGACGGAACAGTGGTTAATTTACCTCCCCTGATGCATCTAGGCTGGCAGCTTCTTCTTCCAGCTTCGTAACTTGTTTGCCAATTTCAGGCAAAGCCTGAAGATGAGAGCAATTTTTCATGTTAGTAAGGGAACAGAAAAATGATACTGAAAATTTAGCCAGACTGAACAGAGAAAGACCTTCTCATATTGAAATTGGTGGAATGAATTCTTAATGACATGTTCAGCAGTAAATTGTCCTTCTGCACGGCTCATCAAATTCAAGATAGAGTAGTAGCTTAGTCTGAAGGTACTAACTAAAGGAGCTGGCTTTCCTAAAACCATTTCCTTGAGCGCGTTCATTTCCATCTGGAGAAAGGACAAGTCAATAAAAATCAAATGAAAAACAATGTCCACCAAGACTCTTGAGATTTCCATCCATGATAGCGAAACTTAAAAGATATATTGGAAAAGAGTATGCAAAGGTGATGAAAACAAATGACAATCACTTATTGAGTAAAACTTATGTGTACACATGTCTGCACTCTGCCAGTACACAGTGCAAACGCATGGACACCAGAAGGAACAATGACATTTACTATTATTATTATTACTGTTCCTGTTTTCTTAGATTCCAGAAAACATGAACGTAACTTCTTTATTGATAAGCTACCCAGCTTCTGTTTCGAAGCCAAAAAAATAGAAGTTGGCTTGTCATTGAAGAATCTAGCTTCTCCTTTCAGAATTTTGTTTTAAGATGACCGGGGCAGTTGTGGCACCAAATCAGCCTTGTATAGACAAAGTATCCTTACAGCAAACACTCTCTAGTCTCTTGATTATTTACCTGCTCGTCAACCATTATGATGCAGATGCCTCGGTCATCTTTTCCTCGTCGGCCAGCCCTTCCACTCATCTAGAGTGAAAACAGTAGTCGCAATCAGTAAAATCTTTATCGTGAAGAATCAGAACCAATGCATACAGTAAGGAATTTCTCCAAAAAAAAAATTTATTTGACTCACCTGAATATACTCACCAGATCCAATGTACCGGTGACTATCACCATCCCACTTCTTAACAGCAGTAAACACAACAGTCTTTGCCGGCATGTTCAAACCCATGGCAAACTGTGAAAGATACCAGAAGAGTGGTTGATCATTCTAAAAGCATAGCAGACACAAATGGAAATATCACTGTACATGAGAAATGAAAGCTCACAGTTTCAATATCAAAGAACTTACAGTTTCTGTGGCAAAAAGAGCCTTCACTAAACCTTCTTGGAAAAGAAGCTCTACCAATTCCTTGAGAACAGGAAGAAGGCCAGAATGATGAACAGCAATTCCACGTTGAAGTAATGGCAGCATCAACTCAATAGCAGGCAAGTTCCTATCTTCTTCGTTTAAGCAAAGCATTGCATTCCGGAAAACCTGCTCCACGGTATCCTTTTCCTCTGGGCTATTGAAATCAAGTTTGGACATAGACATTGCATGTTGTTCACACTCTCGCCTGCTAAAGCTAAAAACTATAACTGGTTGGAATTTTCTCTCCATGATCATCTGAAAGGATACAAATAAATATCTCAATTATTATGATATGATATGATATGCAGAGTATACCAATTTCGGACCTCCAACTCAACCCCATCTATTCAAAGCTAAAAAAACCATAAATGCTGCACATCAAATTGTCAAACTAATAAAGAGCTTAGCTAAATGAATTGGCCAAGACATATGCAGTCAAAACAGTTTCACCTAATAGCGTTTATTTCCAAGTCAGAAGGATAAAGTAAACATCTTACTCCTCCTAATAGACCAAAAGGTACACACAAGAAACAGGTAAAGATGTGCTGCATTTTCTATGATTAACTGGCTAACTGACTGAGTCTGTAAGCAGTAGTAAGTACCTTTACGATTTTGTAAATGTCGGAACCACCACCGGAAGAGGCATTCCCAGCTCTGGCAATGCGCCCGCTACCTCCTTTACCACCATTAGAATGTGCCTTGTCACCAAGTCTTTGCTTGGAGAAGGTATCCTGAAGTTTGAGAAAATTGTCCTCTCTAAACTGCTCCATCTCATCAACCACGAGGTAGAGGCCGCTGCCACCCATTGGGAAGACATAGTGCTGCAGAGGAGTGGGTCGGAAATCAGTATACACAACATGGCAAGGCTGTTTATGCAAGTTACAGATCCATTCAGCAAACTCAGTGGCATTGGACATGGTGGCTGAGAGAAAAACCATCTTGATGGCTGGAGGGAGGAAAATGATACTCTCCTCCCAAACAACACCTCTTTCCCTATCCTTCATGTAGTGAATCTCATCAAAGATAACCCAAGAAACTTCTTTTAAGACCTCAGAACCTCGGTACAGCATTCCTCTAAGAATCTCAGTCGTCATAACTAAGCAACTAGCGTTAGGGGAGATAGTAACATCCCCAGTCATCAATCCTACATCTTTGAACTCATGACTGAGTTCTCTGTACTTCTGGTTACTTAAAGCCTTTAATGGGGATGTGTATATGACCCTCTGCTTATCCTTAAAAGCCATTGCAATGGCATACTCTGCCACCGCTGTTTTGCCGGCGGAGGTATGCGCTGATACCAAAACAGACTCGTTCCTCTCTAAGCATGCAACCGACACTTGCTGAAAGGGATCAAGTTTAAAGGGATAGGTTTTTGCCATCTCACCAGTGTAAACAGGGTCGGAGAGGGTACCGTGTATTGCATCGTTCTTGTTGGATGTGTAACCAGCTGGAACGGCTACCTCGTGTACACAAGTTCGATTGAGGTTGCGCCGCTTTGACACTGATTCTTCTTCCTCTTTAGCTACTGTCTCAACTACTTGAGAAGAATAATTTTCATTACTGCCCGGAGAATCTGCATCTTTTCTCTTCCTCAGCGCTTCCATTGCCTGCCCAGAAGATTTATTGCAAGGGTATGCTCTGATTAAAGAATTCTTCTTTCTACAAAGGGAGGACGACAGAGAGGGAGGAGATAAAGAAAGAGAAAGCAATATGATAAGTCCAACCAATTTGAGGAGGTTGGAGCGGAGCTAAGTATGGAATGGAAGTTCACCCGGTACAAATGGAGGTTGCAGAAACCCTAACGCACGGAGGGAGTAAACCTTTCTAAGGCGCGAGGATGAAAGAAACCACCAAATCAAACACAATTATTAAATAAACAATTTTAATTAGGTCTAATTTTCAAATTGCTAACTATAGGAGTGAAACCGGTTAGGTCGAACCAGTGTTTTTTCTTGTGTTGGTTGGAACCCATTTTTTTATATAATAATATAATAATAAAAATAACCCAATAAAAAATGTGTAAAAACAAAATAAATTGTCAATTTGTAGTACGGTTTTCAGACTTGTTATTTTTTGAAACTGTAAATCTGAAAATACCCATTAATAAATTGACATAACTTTATTGGATCAAATCAAGCCGAAAAAATAACGTCCATTAATACAATTATTAAATAAAATACGAAATAAAATTAGAAAGAGCAATCGTCACAACTTACAAGTGTCACTTATATACAATTTAAATTATATTATTATTAATTAATTATATTATTAATACTAAATAATATAATTATGTTGTATATATGTAATTATATACAGTCGACTAGGCCTCCACGGTTCCTAAAGCTAAAAAATTGGACATATATTTGATTTCACCCTGATGGGCCCCGGCGAAGGCCGTTAGGCCCCTTAACGATTGGCAAACGGCGATTAGGCCCGTTGGGCTAGGAGCGGGGCTGCTGGAAGGCTAAGGGCTCCGACGGAAGGAGGTCCCGACATTAAACAGCCCCGAGTAAGTATGGCTCCGACAGAGGAGAGCCCCGAAGATATCGGACCTGGACGTAGTCGGTCCCGATAGGGAAGTTGATACCACTCCCCGACACCGAATCCTCAACGGTGCAACCTGGGAGTCTCCGATAATGATCGAGACTCGCCAGTAAGAGCACAATCCCGGAAATCTCGCCATGATCACAGTAGTGGTATAATGGGCGAGATATGTGGGATACGAATAACTGTGCAAGATACGTGGCAAGATATACGGCAAGATATGTGGGATAGTGGATCACAATCCAACCGCCCAATCAGGTAACTGGGATAGCCTTTCCTCTATAAAAGGAGGGAAGTTATTCCAGATTAGGGTTACGTTTTACACACACATTTATTGCTTACTTGCGCTGTTGGCCACCATACTTACGTTAAGCATCGGAGAGGGATTCTGGGCCACTGCCCTCTATCCCCTTCTGCAGGATTGCGAGGAGCTAAGGAATCCGTCACCGTAACCGGAGTTCCGCCGTGATCCAACATTGGCGCCATCTGTGGGAAACGCAACAAAAAGTCAAAAGTAAGTTTGCTTTCCTCTGATTCCATATCATGGCTGGCAACAGACCACAACGTTCAGGCAAGCAGGTGCCGGCCACCAGCACCCACCCGGAGGATGCTGCCCAACATCAGGATCTGAGAGATGAAGGTGACAGCACTCGCCGGAACGAAGCACCTCCCCCGAATCCGGAACTGGCCAGGGTAGTGGCAGAGGCCATGCCCCTATTCATGGAGGCCATGGAGGCCCTCCTAGACCGAAGAGAAGCTGCCAGAAGGCAGGCTGATTTACCACCGCTCCCTCCGCGGCGAGACAATCCCAGAAGGCAGGGGGATGACAATTTGCCTCCACCTCCTCCGTTAAGGGAACAACCTATTCCCCCCAATCCAGCACCGGCGGAGAATTTTGTGGTCGATGGACCGGGGCCAGTGCAACAAAGGACCATTCCCCTGAATGGTCCCCTCACTGCCGACCAGGTGGTGAGAATTGTGGGTATCTGCATGGGAGACCAGAAGCCCATGATGTCGGAGCTGGGAAGTCAGGAAACCCATCCCTTCGTGCCCAGGCTGATTCATACCCTGGCCCCTCCAGGTTTGGGCATCCCGAAGATAGACGAGTACGATGGGGACGCAGACCCGGTTCGCCACGTACAAAAGCACTTGACAGCATGCATGGGTAGGACCCCGGATGAGGATGTTATCTGCGCCCTGTTCCCAAGCACACTCGGGGAGAAGGCGATGACGTGGTTCTACAGTCTGCCCACTGGATGTATCACCTGCTGGAAGGATATGCATCAGCGATTCATCGCCCAGTACCAAGGGCGTCGACGGCTGTTAAAAAGCGTTCGGACCCTGCATGAGGTGATTCAGAGGCCTGACGAGTCGTTGGCACAATATTATCAACGTTATACAGCTGGCATGACTGAGCTGGATGAAGAAATATCGGAGGGCGAGGCCATCCGTACCTTCCTGAAGAACCTTAAACCCCCTTACGGTTCCGACTTACTGCACAGCATCGCGGCCAAAAATGTCTGGAACATGGAGGCGCTCCAGGCGAGAGTAAAACAGCAAATCGACGTCCAAGAGTCGAAGATCGCTGCCGGAGAATTAGCTCCTCCCAAGGGGCGCGAAGGAAAGCAGCTGTTCGAACCATTGGACAACCGGCACAAGAAGGATAACTCCGAGGGTAGTCGGAGTCGAGGACGTTCTGATCGGAGGGAGGATAAGCGTCCGAGCAGGAGGGACAGTCAGAAGGAAGAGTTTACCCCTCTCAACAGACCTTTGAAGGAGGTCTTAGCAGTGATGGAGAAGCAAGGCCTCGCTCGTTTCCCCAAGAAGAAGGACGGAGAAAAGTTGGGCTCCCGCGCCGACTGTTACTGCCGATTCCATCGGGCCTCTGGTCACGACACTGACCAATGTCGGGAGCTGAAGAAGGAAATAGAGAAACTTATCCAGAGGGGTAAGCTGAAGGAGTTCGTGGGAGACTCGCGCTGCAAGCCCCGTTCCCGATCTCGGTCAAGGTCCAAGTCTCGATCGAGGTCCCCAAGGAAGAGGAGGTCCGACGCCGAGCCTTCGGAAGGCCCACCAGGACTCCGACAGAAGAGGGTCATCAATGTGATCCACGGAGGGTTCGCCGCAGGGGGAGACACATCGTCTTCTCGGGAGCGTTATGCCAACCAAGTGCCAATCCTCTTCTCCGACGCCCTGGAGCAGATGGGGAAGAAGAAGAAAGATTTGCGGGAGGTTAACTTCCCGATGGTAGGATTTTGCGGCACAACCTCTTATCCATTGGGGGTTATTACGCTACCCGTGTGGTTTGGCAGTGGCTGGAAGATGGAGAAGAAAGATGTGGAGTTCGTGGTGGTCGAATCCACAGGGACGTACAATGCGATCATTGGAAGAACCACTATCAACCCACTGATGGCAGTGGCCTCGACTGTCCATCAGAAACTGAAGTTCCCGACTGAGAATGGGGTCGGCGAAGTGAAAGGCGACCAGGTGGCGTCGAGACGATGCTACGTTAACGCTACGAGAAGATCAAGAAAGGAGGCCATGTCGGTTCTCCAAACAGACACTGATCCTCGAGAGGAGTTTGGGCGTCCCGCCTCCATGGAGGACCTAAAAGAAGTCAAGATAGATGGACCCGAGAGGAGGGTAAAGATCGGATCCGCCCTATCCGAGGATCAAGCTGAGGAATTAATCGCCCTATCGAAGAAATGCCATGTTTGACAACTAAGTCGCCCGTAGAGGCGCGAAGATGTAATTAAGTCGCCCTGAGTGGTGCATGCTATGTTAAAGACATCAATCAATAAAGAGGTTACTTCTGATCAAAGTGTTCCTGAGTTGTTCTCGATACATTAAAAAGCGTCATTGGACGTCCGAAAATCCTTAAGTCTTTAAGGTCCGATTAAAAAGCGTCATTGGACGTCCGAAAATCCTTAAGTCTTTAAGGTCCGATTAAAAAGCGTCATTGGACGTCCGAAAAATCCTTAAGTCTTTAAGGTCCGATTAAAAAGCGTCATTGGACGTCCGAAAAATCCTTAAGTCTTTAAGGTCCGATTAAAAAGCGTCATTGGACGTCCGAAAATCCTTAAGTCTTTAAGGTCCGATTAAAAAGCGTCATTGGACGTCCGAAAAATCCTTAAGTCTTTAAGGTCCGATTAAAAAGCGTCATTGGACGTCCGAAAAATCCTTAAGTTATTAAGGTCCGATTTAAAAGCGTCATTGGACGTCCGAAAATCCTTAAGTCTTTAAGGTCCGATTAAAAAGCGTCATTGGACGTCCGAAAATCCTTAAGTCTTTAAGGTCCGATTAAAAAGCGTCATTGGACGTCCGAAAATCCTTAAGTCTTTAAGGTCCGATTAAAAAGCGTCATTGGACGTCCGAAAATCCTTAAGTCTTTAAAGTCCGATTAAAAAGCGTCATTGGACGTCCGAAAAATCCTTAAGTTATTAAGGTCCGATTAAAAAGCGTCATTGGACGTCCGAAAAATCCCAAGTTATTAAGGTTCGATTAAAAAAGCGTCATTGGACGTCCGAAATGTCCTTAAGCCTTTAAGGATCGCTTTTAAAAGCGTCGTGAGACAACCGAAGGCCTTAGGATCCAATAAGAGAGTCACGGGGAGCATAACCGAAAAAGAAAACATTCTTAGAAGGCTCGAAGGCCCAAAAGGTTCGGTACAAAAAGGATAATAAAAAAGAAGCACAAGGACTTAAATTTTAAACACCAGGGGCTGAATCTTCGGAAGGCTTTGGAGGGGCAGACTCATCGGCGTCTTCGGAGGAGCTTTCGGAAGGAAGGTTGAAATACGCTTCTGCGGCTGGGCCAAGAGTCTTGGACTTTCTCAAGTCGATGGAGTCCCCATAAGTCTCATTAAGCTCTTCAACAATATCGAGGATGGCGTTCTGTAGGTCTTCTTGACAATGCTTCGCCGCATCCTCCTTGAAGTCCTCCGAGCTTCGGTACTCCTCGCGGCCTTGGACCTTCGCGTTTGTTAATTGGGCGGAGTGATCCGCCCTTGCCTCTTCTAGTTCCGCGATGGCCCTCTGCTTCTCGAGCTTCAGCCGCTCCGCAGTTTCCTGCAATGCTGCCTTCTCGAAAGCAAACTGGCCCCGATCCGCCATGGCCGCCTCCTGCTCCCGCTTGAGCGAACTCTCAAGACTTAGAATCTGTCTCTGCTGAGATTGAACCTCTCCAGCAAGCTTAATCCTGCCCTCCTCGGCCTGCTGACCAACCTCTCTGGCCCGCTGCCAACTCTCTTCGACCCGCCTTTTCTCCTCTTCCGCCTTGAGCCTTGACGCCTCGGAGGCAGCTAGGTCCTCCTGGAGCTTGGTCAGGCTCTCGAGGTTGGAGTGGACCCGCTCTCGCTCCAAAGCCTCTCGCAAAGACAGGATGTAGCCGAAGCAACGATCCTGGTCCGCGATTTCCTGAAAAGAAAAAGTAGCTTAGTACTCATAAATCGGAACGCCCCCAGATGAACAAAAGAAAAATTCATTTACCTCTACCCGACGAACAGCCATCGCCCGAATATCAGCATCGATGTCGTCCCCTTCCAGAGAAAGGGGACGCCTCAAAGAGGGCGGAACCGAACCCGACACCAAGTGCAAGGCCAGGTTCTTCTCCTGGCACCCCCGATGTAGAGGGACCCCCTGGAGGGACTCCACTGGTCTCCAAGGCTCGGAGCCCTGGTCCGAAGAGAAGGCCCGATAGTAGTCCCCGTCCAAAGGGAACGGGGGTACTACCAGGCGAGGCTCTTCAGCCTCCTCACTCACTTGAGCTTCGGGGGTTGCACCCCTAGCTGGCGAAGATGGTGGTGGCGAAGATGGCGGGGCGGAGGACGACGCTGGCGTGGTAGGAAGTGGAGAAGCCTTCCCACCAGATGACTTCACGGGAGTCATCCTCGACTTCCCTTGGAGGGTGAGACCTTCCTCCTCAGCTCGGTCATCAGAAGGGGAGTCCTCCAGACTGGTCACCCGACCAAACTCACCCCGAGCTTCCGTCGGGATATCTTCTACCACCGGCTCCACTGCAGGCGCGGAGTCTGAGGCAGGCATAGCAGGGGCGACGTCCGCAGGACCTGCAGCGGGGCGAATAAATCGAGGGATTAGTTTGATATCGGTGTGCCAGATTAGACGACGCTCCATATATCTCTCCTTGCCGAAAAAATCATAATAGCCCGCTTCGAGGACATGCGGAGTCTCCCCTCGAAGGATATTCTTGACATCCCTAACTCGTCCTTCCATATCGGAGGCCTGAAGATCCTGAGGTACTAACTCCCTATATCTCTTTATAGCACGAAAAACTGCCTTACCTTCTTTTTCGGAGCGAACGCCGAAGGCGGTCCTGACCACGTCTGCATTAGTCCGCCCCTCGGAGGTGGGGGCAGACTCGGGAGCCTCCGAGGTCCTCGCCCTCTTCTTGGATGGCCCCGACGAGGCAGAAACCTTTCGATGAGAAGATTTCTTCTTACGCTTCAATGCGTGGGAGGCATCAGTGTCCTCCTGAAATAGACGGGCGGTCAGCGATGTTCGAGGGGCTGTAAGCAATGAAAAGGAAATAATCAGAAGATTACCCAGAGAATTACATTGGAAACACCATCGTGCACTTTTCCCCCGGCCAGGGGATCGATCAGCATAATCCCGATTTTGACCCTCTGCTGATCAGTGACAGAGGTGGCTTCGAAAGGCTGATAACCCTCCTCCCAGCGACGGGCCTGAATAAGCATCAAGGCCCTCTTTGTCTGCTCCGACCATGAACGAAAGGACACAGGGGGATCAGCCTCTACGACAGTCTTTGGCCACTCAATGGGACCAGGCTTGATGAAGAAGTACTGCTCCTTCCAGTTGGCATTATCGTGTCCCTTATCGTGGATGAGGGCCCGCTCCTTGCAGATCTTCCAGGACACCTTCCTGTCCCAACCCATCTCTTTGTATTGATCGTCGGTCCCCTCAGGTTGACGAGGGGAAAAGGAACAGACCCCATCCTTGTTGCAGGTCATCTTATAGAGGACCCGCCAGAGTTCCAGGCTATAGCTCCAGTCTTCGGCATTGATGTCGCACCACACTTGGAAGGCGATCCAAGTACGAATCGCATGGGGGGAGAAGGTCGTGGGGTAGGTTTTGTAGTGATTACACAACTCTACCCAGCTTGGGCAGAAAGGGAGTCGAATCCCTGCACGAATTTGCCCGGGAGAGATGAACACTTCGTCCCCCTTTGGGAGGGTAATCTGAGTATCACGAGAATTGAACTGGGTTTCTTCGTAGGGATAACGAGCCCCGAAGGAAGACTCAAAGATACCACACTCGTTGCAAGCCCTCTCATAGTTAATGGGCGCGAGGGAGTTCTTGAGGTATTTGAAGACGAAGGGTGGCCCAACAACAGCAGATCCCTCGGCTGAAAATCGTCGGGGGAGGAGGAAGGGGAAAGTTGAAACCTAAGGAGGTCAAAGATAAAAAAGAAAAAAAAAAGTAATAGGTTGAAGAATCTTACCAGACATAGTGACAGAGGTCTTGAGGTGCTTGGAGCGCTGGAAAAACCTTGAAGGGCTGGAGAATTAGGGTTCTTAGGATCGCAAAGAAGGAGAAAGTGAGAAAGTGGAACAGCAGTTGGGTTCAGGATTTTATAAGAGAAGGGAGCTGAAGGGACGGACAATCTGGGCCACAGAATCCAAAACGACTCAATCATGACCATCCAAGGTAAAACGTGCGAATTCAGAAAATGGGAACGGTTTTAATCTGAACCGTCAGGACGCATAGGACGAATAAGACAAGAAATAATGACGTATTGGAACGGTCGAAAAGTGCTTTTCCAGCAGATAAGCGTGCAGAGCCCGAAACGTTCCCTCATCTCCCATCAGCATTAAATGCTGGTCTGATCAAGAAATCCTTTTGAGTACAAACAAGATCCCAGAAGATCTCGAAAAGATCAAGGCAATGGCCTCCGACATTCCACACAAAGGCCTCCGATAAAAATACGAAAAGCCCGATGTTGGAAGACGCGACGCACTAAAAGTCCCTCACGTCTTGGGGGCAAATGATGGGCCCCGGCGAAGGCCGTTAGGCCCCTTAACGATTGGCAAACGGCGATTAGGCCCGTTGGGCTAGGAGCGGGGCTGCTGGAAGGCTAAGGGCTCCGACGGAAGGAGGTCCCGACATTAAACAGCCCCGAGTAAGTATGGCTCCGACAGAGGAGAGCCCCGAAGATATCGGACCTGGACGTAGTCGGTCCCGATAGGGAAGTTGATACCACTCCCCGACACCGAATCCTCAACGGTGCAACCTGGGAGTCTCCGATAATGATCGAGACTCGCCAGTAAGAGCACAATCCCGGAAATCTCGCCATGATCACAGTAGTGGTATAATGGGCGAGATATGTGGGATACGAATAACTGTGCAAGATACGTGGCAAGATATACGGCAAGATATGTGGGATAGTGGATCACAATCCAACCGCCCAATCAGGTAACTGGGATAGCCTTTCCTCTATAAAAGGAGGGAAGTTATTCCAGATTAGGGTTACGTTTTACACACACATTTATTGCTTACTTGCGCTGTTGGCCACCATACTTACGTTAAGCATCGGAGAGGGATTCTGGGCCACTGCCCTCTATCCCCTTCTGCAGGATTGCGAGGAGCTAAGGAATCCGTCACCGTAACCGGAGTTCCGCCGTGATCCAACACACCCCTAGCTAACTAATGTTTGAGTATTTTGGCAACAAAAAAAAAATTGTGTAATATAACAAATTAATACCGAAATTTTTATTATATTTTCAAGTTTTATAAGCATATATAATTGCTATTTTATTAGGATTTTTTGTTAATTTAAACTGAATTGGCTAAATATTAAGCATGTGATTAATGAAATAATTAGTAATTTGTATGACTGTTTAAACATATGCTAGTAGTTTGTTCAATTGTCCAAATATCAGTTAGTAATTTGTTTGACGTACAAACATTAGCTAGCAATTTGTCAAATATTGTAACTTAATATTTCACTCCACATTATAGTACAACCAAACAGTACAATTAAACATTTCATTCAATAATACTTCGCAAATTATGAACCAACCAAACACTACAATCGAACACAACATTTAATATTACATCGCTAATTACGAACCAACATATTGGATAAACACATTAGTTAAAATATGCTAGTGGGCTCGTGATGCAATGTGATAGGGTGGAGGGGATCAAACACTCGTTGATTCAAGGGGAATACCAAGAATTTGTTGGATAGAGGCCCAAAAATTCATTGATTCAGAAGAATGTCGAAGAATTGACGCAGTTGAGGAAAACCTCGATTTTTTTCATTAATCAATAATCTGAATGTAAACGACGGCTAATATAATTTTAATACTGAAAACAAAAACCCTAACCCTATGAAAAATCTGAAATTAACAACTTAATACAAGCAAAACCGAAATTATAAAAAAAGACCCGAATAAACATAAAACTATAATTTTGACCCTCTAGATGAATGAATTTGGTAAAAAAAAAAAAAGTCAAACCTTATAGCTTACTATTAGTCTTGCTCAGATCCTTATTTCTGCATAAAAACCTATATTCGCATGACAAAATCTAACACTTCAAAATCTTCCACATTAGCTCGCTCTGAACCAATCTTAGCCATGTATTTTTTTCAAAATTATGAATCTAATTGACTGTGAAATAAACATTAGGATACAATCAATATGAGAGTGCATGACATATGACATTTTCATCCATTTTGATAAAAAGAAAGAACGAAAATCATATATCAACTATTTGAATAATTAGAGCATTAATCGCAAGATCATGTATATTGAGAACCGATTTTAGGTTCGTAACAAAAAAATTATAAGCGACTAAATACATTTTTTAATGAAAAACTAATCAACTTTGTGACAGTAATATGTTAAATTGAATTTATTTTATGAAAATACTAAAATAATAAATTGATTAGAAGTAATAACAATAATTTATATAGTAAATTGATTAATTATCTATCTTTTATCTAGAAATATATAAATAAATTATGAATGTTTTTCTTATAAATTACGCATATGTATGCAACGAGAGACTTATCGACAATTTAAACCGTTTGAATTACGAAATCTAATATTTTTATGAATGTATGATTCCTGAAAATGTTAGCCTAGTAATATATATGAGATAATATGGGATAATTTCATACTAATGTATTTGATATGTTTTTGATTGAGTGAATTAGAGTAATATAAAATTACATTGTTAGTTTACCTACAAGATAAAAGTAAGGTAATGTGAACATTTATAGTATATAATTAAGAAGTATTTTTCTGCCTAAACTTACTTTAGAGGATTTTTTTTTTTTTTGGCCATTAAAAATTTCATTTGTTAACGATGACGGAAATGTTCATACAACTAACAAAGATGAGAGTTCTCTTTATCAAAAGCGATTAAAGTAAACAAAGAGGGTGGGGTTCGAGAACCCAATTATCAAGACGCATCCCCATTATTTACATAGTCACGCTCCAAAATCTATTCTAAAAGTTATGGGTGATAATCATTATTTATCTTATTCATTAAATAACTGGGTCCAACATTCTCAAATCGTAAAATCTGATACTCAAATTAGCATCCACAAATATACATAGTAAAACATAAAGATGCATTTATTGCAACTAAAACTTCCACTGCGCACTCTGATATCTCAATCATCATGTTCCTTCTTTAATTCTAAAGATCCACAAACGATAATAATATATACCGAAAATGTTGATTGAATTGGGCTTTAGGTTGTGGGAACAACCTAGTAAGTAACTCTAACCTTAGTCATACCAGATCAAATATCGTTTAAAACATATTTGTAATCAATAGCAAATCAAACAAACTTTGTATGCATCATTTAATAATTATGCATATTCAAACTTAACTTGAAAGATATTTTTGTAACCGCATTTAAATCAGGTATAACAGATCTCAAAACATGTCAAAAACAGTTTTGAGTTTAAACATTTTCAGAATCATTTATTTTAACCTTAAGACGGCTCAAACGCTACGCATCTTTTTTACAGATAACTTCCAGCATTCTCCTGCGATCTCCCGCTGGGTCAGGCCGACATATCATTCAAACATATGATCAATTTAATGTATTAATACGTTGTCTTGCGTAGTTGATGTTGAGCCAAAACAAATTACTTTTATAAAACGACTCATTCAAACAAATTCATATCACACATATATATATATATATACATATCAAATGATCTATTTTCATGAAAATTTTTATTATCAAATCACATTTAATAATGTCATCAAATAAACAGTATCAAGTCTAATCATCTTCATATAAAACTCATTTAATTAAATTGCGATAAACGGTTACGTATCGAAACACTTCCATATGAAATTATAGTCTAATAATGCATATTTTCAATACGTAATCCTTGTTTTGTAAAGTGTGAAATATTATACGCACAAAATATTTTATTAGCATTTTTAAATAGTAGAAACAAGGGTCGGGTCACTAATCTCAAACGCTTAATCCAAAACACTACAACTCAGCATTATGCCCCAAGTCGTAACCATAACGTAGATTAAATCTGATCGATGTATCTGATTTCTATAATACTGAACACCATATATCAATATAAGTCTTGATGTGAATGTATCTCAATTATGACCTCACAGTCAATTAAACATCTGAATCAACATAATCATTCTCAACCACCATAAGTATCAAAATCAATCTTAGATCACTAGATATTTGACCAAATTATGCACTCTAAAAAATTATGAATAATTTATCAGAGACACCATGTTCAGTTATGGTTCCAACTGTGCAAATGACGCATTACTATAATGTCAGGTTCACCCGAAAGAGTATCCAAAAGCTACTATACACGTTTACATTTATTGTAGAATTTCATATTGACGTAACAATTTTAAAAGACCATAACTATACCAATGCAAATCCAATCTAAATGATCTTTGTGTCCATGAAAATATTATAAAATTTCCTTAGTTTGCCCAAAATCTAAATGAAACTAGGTCATTTCCTTAATCAAACTGTGATGTCCATAATATTTAAAAACATC
Source organism: Clarkia xantiana subsp. parviflora (assembly GCA_036873135.1). Classification (NCBI taxonomy): domain Eukaryota; kingdom Viridiplantae; phylum Streptophyta; class Magnoliopsida; order Myrtales; family Onagraceae; genus Clarkia; species Clarkia xantiana. The sequence goes on along the minus strand of JAPTYO010000009.1, from coordinate 24,685,723 downwards.
AAACAAATGTGAGTATTCATTTTCTAAGGTTCATAACTCTCTCCATACAACTCCATTTTTAGTGATCCTTGTAAGAAATATAATATCATATCGATATGCAGCGGAATTAGGATCGTACCTCCGGTTATGATTTGATGAGCCTGAACGAAAAATCGATGATAGCCTGTAGAGAGAGTCTGTCAGATTAGCGGTCTTTCGGCTTTTTCCTAACCATATGGGACGTCTGGATGAATGACACTGACCCTTTATTTATAGGCGTCAGGGACCACTAAGTAAATAATAATAACTTTATAAGTCCTCCCATCCACAAGACTTAAACTTTAGTCCCACTAAATTAGAATATTACACCAGGTGCCCTAATAAATATACGTGACATGTGGACCACTAAATGGATAAATAAAGTATTTTATACATCAGCTTGTGTCGCGTAATATATTCTTACAATCCTTACATCAATGAAATTATTAAGTAACATAATTCAATGTTATACAAACATTTTGGGTCATATCCAATTGTAACTTATCCGTTTATGACTTTAAACGAATCTGTCCAGAATCACGACAACGCCAAATATATTTGAAGGGTAAATTTCAAACGGTCATAAGTTCATCCCTATGTCACGGGCCTGGATTATTTAGAGCTCCCTAACCCGTGCGGCCTTAGGATTCCGCTCCTAAGTCAGCATTTTCTCTAGCAAAACTAAGATGAGAAGAGTATGAAGTGGAGAGGAGCTTTAGAACTCAAGTGCTTATGATTTCTTGGATGATTTACAAATGAGGAGAGCTTCCCCTTATATAGGCTCCAAGTGAGTCATCTACCAACTACTCGCATTAATTACAAGAGTCCCAACTACCCATTAAATGTTATCTCTAGATAATTCTATATATTACAAGAGATATTTACAAGTGTGTGGAGTCTTCTAGAATTTTCTAGAATCGCACGCATCTCAATACTCCTCGATATGGATTCCCGACTTGTAAACGAGGCCCGGCTTGTCCGTGACATCTACATGTCTAATTTACACAATCTCGGCGTCTTTGAAAAGATTATACAATATGTTTTAACATAGACAATGAACAAATCGGGTAATTTCAAGGTTCTAACATAGATAACCACACCAACTTTTGTAATTTCATAACAGCACAGTGTTCATACTTATGAGCAAAACTTCAAGAGCATAGTTTCTACTTACCAATGTAGGTCATTTTTGTTGTGTCCAAAATATCAATGTTGTCTAATGCTTCAAAGTTCTCTTCCTCGACTCCGTTTTCAGTCATTCTTATCTTATCTCTGTCCAGTTAAACTCTCATGTTCATTGTCACGGAATAATGAAAATTTATTTTGTTGAATGTCTGCTTGCAAAATGCAAACTCTTCTTCTAACATCAATAATTTCTTTTTATGGCTATAACTATCCCCTTGAATCAAGCATATATGGATTTTTATTTTTATTTTACAATTTCCCAATAGTATATCAATCACGATTTCTTACGTGAGTAATTATTCTAAAAAATTCCTCAACTCCATTTAACCATTTAAATTTAATTTGATTTAATTCTATTTTGATCCCATGTTTTGGTGGTGTTACAGATATACTTGTCATAATATATCATCAAATCAAATCAAAGTTGTAACTAAATTTATGTTTCATGTATTTAAATATAGTTAAAATTTTGAAATCAAACTTAATAATAACTATATTTTAACGGCTCATATAATTATTTTTTATATAAAAAATAGAAAATAATATAAGCAAAACTAATATAAAAAAGTCTTTCAAAACTAAGAAGTCTTGTAGAAAAAAGAAAAAAAATATAGTTAAAAAAGATAATTGAGTGATATGTTCAATTAAATTCTCATATATTTTTTTTTTGTCCAAAACACTCATTGCCCTATGAAGAGGGAGGTTTTTCATTTTTATGATAATTTATAATTAAGTAAAAAATATATTTAAGATATAATGCATATATAATATTTTATTTTTGAGTAAATTAAGAAAAAAATATAATTAACAAACATTGAATCCCTTCTAGAGGAAATCCAAGATTACCACCAATTTTGAGGGTAATATTAGATTATTTAGTTAATTGAACGTGAATTAAATCGAATTACCCTAATAATCTAAAAAACAAGTAGTTAATGCTTACAAGAAATATACTTTTGGTCGCATTAATGTTGGAATATTTTATGTAATGTGGATATAATGTTAGTTTTCCTTAGTACACATGTCATTTTAACATGTGTTGTTTTAATAATTATGAAAGATAATATTGTGGTATAAATCGTATAATATGGTGAAATAATATGGTGTAATGATACAATTTTTTAATAAAAAAATTAATGTTTAAAATCCGCTATAAATTTTAAGATGAAAAAAAAACTATGGCAGTATTTTAATCCACCAATGCGAGTGAATAACATTTTAGTTGTATAGTAAATATGTGAGGAGTGCACGTGACGGAAAAAGAAAATTTATGGTATGCATATTCCGCATGACAAATAAATTCCCACCATCATAAGATTCTCTTCCAACTCACCTCTGAGTTGAAAAGATGATGGAGTGCTGTAATTGTCTGGAATTTGGACTTTAGTGAATAATGCCATGCTCATTTATTTATTATTATTATATGCTTGAAGTAGAAGAATATATTTTAGATGAAATTAAAAGTTGAAGTTTGGGTATTCAGATAAATTTCTAACTTCAATTATTTCTAAGATAATATTTTGGTTTAGATTTTGTATGTGATAAATTTTTAATTCCGTTAAATATTATTTATAGTTTGGACGAAATTGATTATGTAATTTGCACATAATTAAAGAAAAACCAATAAATTACTTTAAAATGGTGAAATTACCGTGGAATCTTTAACTTCTTCATATTATCATGTATCTTATTAGTAAAATTTCTAACTTTTTACAAATGAAATATATATATTTCTAAAGAATTTTAATGACAATTCTAGCATTTTAGGCTAGTTTCCAGCCTATTTTTTTTAATTATGTGCAAAATACTTTAACTTGCATTCAAATTGGATAAAATAAACAAAATCTAAATTATTTAAAATGGAATAAAATTTCACGTAATATACAAGTCAATATATAAATTAGTTATTCCTAGCATGGCGTGCAATTGAAGGTAGCTTTAGGCAACTGATGGGGAAATACGACATTTTGCCACTTTTCCGCACACGGGGAGAAGAAGAAAAGGCGATGTGAAAGAAAGAAATCTTCTACTTGCTGCTATATTTAATTTAAAGCTCATAAATAAGTCAATACGCGGCAGTATATGTTTATCAAAACAATTTATTTTTTCCACACATGGATGCTCATAAAATGATTTTTAAATTTTATTTTATAAATTAATAAAATGAATCCAGATGTATCATGTATATATATATTAGCATTATGACTAAATTTTAAGAAAAAAAAACTGGGTGTTTGATAAAAAAATAAAATTGAGTAAAAATATTATTAAACTTTTACTGTGCAAATATTTTTTTTATATATTTTTTAAACTGTGACTGAAAACCCTATACATATAGTTATGTAATGCAATACGAAAGTGGGTAAGTTAATCCAATTGAATATATATATATATATATATATATATATATATATATATATAACTTTGTGGAAATTGACTTTTTTAATTGAAGATATGTATGGTTTGCTAATTTTTTTAAGAAATATTAAAATAAATAAATAAGTAAGTTATGAAAAATACATAATGTAAATATTAAAATTACTAAAACAGAGAAAAAGATATGGGAAGAGAATATATTTTCTTTAAAAAAAAAATATAATGGTGTAAGTACTTCATATCTTAACCCGCATTTAAATGTTCAAAACTTTGCTAATATTTTTGAAGTAAAAAAATATTAATTATTGTTAACACTTTATTTATTACAGGCTAATTTATTAATAAGATTTCCCGGACCACGTGAAAAAAATAACACATTTCCTATTTAAAAATAAAAATATGTTTTTTTGTCGTATAGATATAGTACGGTTTCTTATATTATTAATTGTTTAATATTTTTTGGCCAACGATTTAAAAAAATTAGATTTACTTTATTTTTTAAAATATTATTTAATTAAAGTTAAATTATTAAACGGTTAAATATAAAGATTTCAGTTCATTTGATTGGCTTATTCGTTCATCATATCCATTTTTGTTTTGCTGTGTCAACAGCCAGGAATAGCCCAGGCATCAATTAAGCTCCGGCGGGCGGCTGCTCCAATCCATTCGAAGTTATTCATGGTTCCAACGCGTGCCGACCGGGAGGGAGACGGGAAGACGGAGGAGACTGCGATGGTCGGGTTAGCTACGGAGGAGTCGCCGAGTATTCCGGCTACCGAATCGGCACCACCTCGCCTGACTCCCCACTCTCGGTCATCGTCAGTGATGGAATCCTTCCGGGGCTGCGTCCTGGCAGGGGTGCGGGTGGACAAAGAGGAGCTCCATAAGAGGCTCGCCATGCCCAAGTACCTTCGACTTGCTGTCCGCAATTCAATTCGCTTTCGGGATCCAAACAGTGGCACCGAGGTAGACCCCAATGCTATTGGAGAAACCGCCGATTCTGACCCCCTCGTTCCTCCAGACACACCCATGGTCGTTTTCATCAATCCTCGTAGCGGTGGTCGCCATGGACCCGAGCTTAAGCTTCGGCTTCAGCGACTTATTGCTGAAGAACAGGTACTACATTCCTCCACAGTTTATGTAAAGTAGTAGTGTTTCTGATTCTCTATTGAACAGAAAATTAGTCTGATCATCTCTGACCCGGAATTGGAACTTCTTTTCATTTTATAATCTTGCAGGTCTTCGACTTGCAAGATGTGAAGCCTCATGAATTTGTGCAGTATGGGCTTGGTTGCTTGGAGATGTTAGCTGCTCAGGGCGACAAAATTGCTGATGACATACGGAAAAAACTGAGAGTCATGGTATTGATACGATAAAGTTCTTAGATTTTCCAACTGCCAGCATATTCTGTTTGCTGCTGCTTTAAGTCTGTAAGGTCGTGACACGGGATGATGACAGCTAGATGACCTGGGTCCTGGGACTTAGAGATTATGATTTGAAGGTGCAAATAATGTTTTCTTCTTTAAATATTCTTGTTCCTTATTGCAGGTTGCTGGAGGTGATGGCACTGTTGGATGGGTACTTGGATGTCTTGGTGACCTCCGTCGGCAGAACCGGGAACCAGTTCCTGCTGTTGGTATCATCCCACTTGGTACAGGCAATGACTTGTCTAGGAGTTTTGGCTGGGTATGTGGTTCTTCTACTTTAAAGTTTATTTTGGAACCTTTTTCTTGCTTTAAAATTGTCTTGACTAATTATTTCAGGGTGGGACATTCCCATATGCTTGGAAATCAGCCATTAAAAGGACTCTTGACAGGGCAAGTAAGGGTGAGATTGCCCTACTGGATAGGTAGGAGTTTTCTTTTATTTGTCACTGCTTTGATCCTTTCCTTGTTTTGAGGTCTTCTTAAGGGACATGACATCTTTGAGAGGGAGACTAAGTTGCTTTTGATGGAGCTAAAGTAAGGCATCAAAATGGGAAGATCTTCCGGAATTAATGAGTAGAACCATTTCTTCTAGTATCCATGTACATTGCTTTTTGTGGTTTGGCCATGTAGACATATTAGGTGATCATAGGTTACCTAAACTTAGAACTCAACTGGTTTGTTAACTAACAACAACTTTCAAGTGTAAAAATTGGGAGGGGATAGAGGGAATGTGCACTATATGACGGAGTCCAAGGCGTTGCCTGCGGATAATATTGCATGGTCTATAAGTAAGCACATTAAGAGGTTTTATCACTTCTCTGGAAGTATTTCTTCACACCTCCAGCACCACTCATCTTCAAACTTCCAAGTGTAAACAAACACAACCTAAAAGAAGGTTCAATATTTTAAGAGAGCCTGACTGGAACTTGGAACGTAAGCCATCTTAGATGTTTTACCTTCATGCTGAAAATCTTTGTTTGTGATAAAGCCCCCTCTAGTTTATTTGTTTTTTTCTGCCATATTTTGTGCTTTGCGTAACAAGATTTTATGCTGTACCTCCCAGTTTGTCTTAAAATATCAGCAAAGGCATAAAAAATAGAAACTATCTAAAACCCATTATGCATCGTCAAGTTTGAGATAGGCTATTTCATGTATGATGTGAATGCATAGTGCTGCCATTATATTTTATGGGAGGACTTTGAGTGAGCATTCTTATGAGAGAGATACCTGATCAAGTGCTTTCTGTTGTAACTGACATGTTTTGCTCATGCAGCTAAAATGACTTTTATCATCTTGATTGTGCAGTTGGAATCTTTCTCTAGCTGTGCCATCTGATGAAGAAATTCATCTGCCTCATTCTCTTAAAGCTAAAAAGGACCTGGCTCTTGATGAAGTAAGTTCATGGGCAGATTAGCTTTTATCCAAATGACAAAATAATTAGTACGGGGGTAGAACAGGGAGATCATCCACAGTGGTGGAAAGTTTTAAATGAAGAATGGATTTTAAAAGGCTTAGATTGGGGATTATATTTATTATGTTGTTGCCATGATGAATAGGTTAATATCATAATCTTGCTTATGGTAGTATGTGATCATCTAACCCACAAAATAATTATAAGTTCTAAATGTTGATAGTGCTTAGACAATCCATGTGTTCTATTACTGAGATGAGTTATTTATAGTACTGTTGTTATTTATATCTCAGTGATTTATTTGATCGATAGTATCATGATTTAGATATTAAGAGCTCAAATATTTCTTAATCCACTTCAAATGGACTGTTATTTACAGTTTAAACGATAGTTTGTAGTAGTACCTCTGGTATATTTTTACGGATTTAGTTTTTTTTTTTTTGTTTTTTCCCCACTTCTTGGTGCTACTTTGTTGCTTAGTGGAATATTTCTTGTTGGATACCTGTCTTATTCAACCGTATGTTATATTCTGGTTCATAGGGACTAAAAGTTGAAGGGCAGTTACCTGAAAGATCAAGTTGCTTTGCTGGAGTGTTCTATAATTATTTTAGCATAGGTAAGCCAACTACTTTTACTGTCAAGTTTCCATTTTTCAATCAATAGTAACACGTACTTGTGTTCTAACTACTATTGTTAAAGAAGAACTCAGACTTGATGAATATGAACCTTAAATCCCTTTTGCAGTCTCACGTACATAACCATTTTTCGTTGCCTTAATTCTTCATGTATGGTGAATTAATCTTAAACTGAAAAATATACTGACTAAAAGAGAGCAGATATCTTATTGCAGTACCACCCTGAAAGTATTTTGGTATGTTCATAGAAATCCTTGCCTTGTACTCCTTGGCAGTTTAAAGGAGCTCATCGGTTCACCTTATTTGCACATAGAGTTCTACTGCAAGATTGCAAGTACACATGTTGGTGAACTAGCTCTCTGTGTAGGAAACAAAAAGGACTGCTTAGCCCTTCCTCAGTTATCTTCTAGTGTATTTTAGTGTAGGTTTAGAAATGAAAACAGAGAACCCATGAAATGTAGATGGTACTGCATATAAATTATTAATAAGTATCCCTCCGTAAAGTACATAATTTCTTTTGCAGCATGATGGTTCCAGAACATTCAGTTTCTCTCCTCTAATTTTTTTGGGCAATCTCTTCTGTTTTGTAGGAATGGATGCTCAAGTAGCATATGGTTTTCATAATCTGCGTAATGATAGACCTTATCTTGCTCAGGGTCCAATCGCAAATAAGGTACAGCTGGATTCTCTTTACCACTTCCACATGAGTCCCATTTCATATCTTGAAACCACACTTTTATATTGTAACTGATATTGTACTTGCAACTCCCAGCATGGATTATGAAATTTGCTTTCCAGAGAAACCTGCTCTAATACTCTGCTAACCTTTAATACAGTTGATATACTCTGGTTATACTTGCACTCAAGGTTGGTTTTTCACTCCTTGCACCAGCGAACCAAGTTTAAGGTTAGTTATAAATAATAAGTTACAGCTGGCCAGTTGCCTTTTGCATTTGCGGTTATACATATAGATTTAATATTATCTGTGTTCATGCTCTTTTGTATAAAAGTTTTTCAACTTGCAATCTTTTATTTTTTATTCATTTTTTCATAACCGTTCTGTTCTGTAACCTGTATCGAGTAGTCGTTCAACTTTTCCTATTTCTTAGGTCCTGTCAAATGGATATATATACTTTCAACAACTTTACTCTGAATTCACCATTCAACACTTGGATTGTTCCATTTGCTGATGCAGTTTATCTTGTAACTGGTGCTTTAGTAGGTTGTTCTAAGTTACTGTGTGCTCCAGAAAGTAGCATTGGTGTTCAATATAACTTGAGCATCGAATACATTTCAAATGAGACATCACTGTGAATATGCTCATTTTGGAGAAAGATACTTAAAATTGGGTCTTGTGCTTTTTCTGGAGTTATTTACTTTCAATTTCTCTTTGATGTGGCGGCAGGATAAACTTTAGAGCTTTGAATAACTTGTTCCTCTTCTGTATAACACAGTGCGATGTTCTAGCATAGATAATGGGCATAATTTGCTTGATTCAGTGAGAACTGAATGCGTAGTTATTTGCTGGTTTCTTTCTCAATTATATAATTACAGAGATACAAAGATAAATTCTTTAGGGTGTTTTGCTAGAGTAAATTCTGTAGATTGCATACTTCAGTAAACATCTTGTCTACTTTATTTGTGCACTGAAAAATGAGTTACTGGCTTGCTGCTGATTGCAGGGGTTTAAGAAACATTTTGGAGATGCATGTTAAAAGGTTCAATTCTCCTGATTGGGAGAAGATTCGAGTACCTTCCAGGTAGGATAATATATACACTTCTGTCTGTTTTTATATAAACCGTTTGTAGCTCATGTTCAACTGGAAATGAACGAACTTTTTGGTACTTTTTTTGCAATATCCGACTAAGAATAGCAGAGAAACAGAGGCTTCTTGCATTTCTCGGATGCTTCCATGGCCTCAGCTCACTTGTTTGACTTTTATGATCTCTTTTTTTCAGTGTGAGGGCCATAGTTGCTTTGAACCTTCACAACTATGCAAGTGGGAGAAATCCATGGGGCAATTTGAAACGTGAATATCTTGATAAGGTACATCCGAATGCTATGCAATGATCTAGGTTTTATTTCATTGTTATTAGAAATCACTATCATCTATCTGATCATGATGACTCTAAAACTGATTGGTCCAGAGAGGGTTTGTGGAGGCGCAACCTCATGATGGGCTGCTAGAAATATTCGGACTAAAAGAAGGTTGGCACGCTTCGTTTGTCATGGTTGAGCTAATCTCCGCCAAACACATTGCTCAAGTAAGTGAAAATAAAATAATCGGGTACAAGATATTGATTGAGAAGAGAAGGATGGATTGTAAGTAAATGAATTTGGTTGATAGGCAGCAGCAATTAGACTAGAGATAAGAGGGGGAGACTGGAGAGATGCATATATGCAGATGGATGGGGAGCCATGGAGGCAGCCACTGAGCAAGGATTGCTCTACTTTTGTGGAAATTAAAAGAGTGCCATTTCATTCTGTTATGATCCAAGGTGAATAAATTATTATTATGATTATTTCTCATACACACTATATTCTTCTTGGGGGTGGGGTCCATGTTGTATGAATGAATTGTATAGGAGGTGTTTAGTGTTCACTTCTTTCTCCTAACTAACATGTTGGCCAGGCCAGTGGTAGTGCATGCCTTACTGAAACTAATGCCATTTCCTAATGTAATCCACTACTGTCATTTCGTTTCATTATTATTTTTTCCGCGGGTGACTTTAGGTATCTGTAGCGCTGACCCTAAATAATTTTTTTTTTTTTTTTTTTTCATTTTCAGAATGTTACTGATTTTCCGTTCATTCTTTAACTGTCTTTTTATTTTAAGTTTCTACGGTTAATAATAACAATAACACACCTCTAAGTTTGACTACTCAAGGTTGGTTGGACCAATTGGTAAAGCAAGTTGCGTTCACAGAGGTGGCCCGGGGTCGAATCCCACTTTAAACGCCACATTTAGGAGGGTTTTAACATTAACACTCTCAGTCCGAAATTGCTGAAAAATACATTACAATATGAAAATTGAGGGAAACAATAATTATTTTGAAAAGAAAAAAACAATTCATAATAAATTTATTTTAAAAGAGCAAAAACAAAAACAAAAAAAGCAAGGGTCGATACTGCTCAAGGAGGGCTTTTTCTGAGTTGAGGAGCTCTCTCTCCCGTTAAAATTGAAGAATTATGAAAATATTCATCTCCTAGTTTTTTATTGATATTTTGTTAATAGTTTATAAAAATCTTTGTTGAAAACTTGAAATAACTAAATTATATATATAAAATAAATATGTGTTCCTTTTGCTTGAATAATTTTTTTTTTTTTTTTGCTGAAATGCTTGAATAATTTATTGAAACAGCTAAGTCCTGACTTTTTTTGGTCACCAGTTATTCCTAACTTAATTGAAGCTTAATTATCAATTTTTTTAATGCTTGATTGGGTAAGTTGTGAAAGATTAGTTACACTGATATGGGAATACTGTGACCCATTTTTTTTTAGGAAAGGTAATTATGGGGGTAATAATTTCGGGGAAAAAACAACAGCATTAATTATAAAAGTACTAAATAGAAAATAAGATTTAGGGTATTGAAGCAAATTTCGGAGAAATAATAATAACAGCATTAATAACCCTAAACAGCCTTTTTATATATATATAGGCCACATTTTCCTCTATGAACTATATTACTTTAAACTATTGTTTCCCATCATCAAAATCAAATTATAATAAAGTAAGAAAATGACTTACGTGCTACCAAAGCAAGTGTTGAAGAAGCTCCACCATTCCTTTCTCCTTAATTTCATCTTCATCATCATCTATACCCTTCACTCAATTAGGGCAACGGAAACTCATCAACAAACAAAGTTGTCTCACACACCGAACAACCGTCTTCCCCGAAACACGGAGTCGTCACAGTTCCTAAACGCTCATAATGTGGTGAGACGTGCCAAGTCAGTGCCGCCATTGACATGGGACTATAAACTCGAGAAGTATGCTCGGTCGTGGGCGGGTGAGAGGAGGTCGGATTGTGCGCTGATCCACTCGTTACCAGAAGATAATTTCGAGGTCGGGGAGAACATATTCTGGGGTGGCGGTTCGGCATGGTCCCCTAATGATGCGGTTCGGGCATGGGCTGATGAGGAGAAGTATTACGATTATGCGTCGAATGGTTGCGAGTCGGGGCAGATGTGCGGCCATTATACGCAGATCGTGTGGAGGGACACGAAACGGATCGGTTGTGCCCGCGTGGTTTGCGATAACGGAGACGTGTTCGTGACGTGCAATTATTATCCACCTGGAAATTATGTAGGGGAACGACCTTATTGATATTTAGTTAATCTTAGACTTCAGTACGCAGTATGCATATGTGTCGTCACCGTTTGTAGTGTGTCTCAAGTGTTACATCATTTGATCTGGCCGTCTTTGAAGTTAGTAGTAGAATAATAGTGTCTTATGGATAATGTAGCAATGATATTTGACCACCCCGAATTTATCAGGCTAATTAGCACCCTCATTGCTCAACTTATTTTTCGATCCTATGCAAAAGGACAACAGGATTCTTTAACTGAGAGATTCTTTTTTGTCCTCTCCCTAAAAGCTATTAGATTCGAATTCAGATTATCTGTCACTCTTTCTACTTAAGCTTGTGTTTCACTATTAAGATCTAAATACGCCTTCTTAAATTTAGTATTTTTTTTTTTTATGATTTAGAAATCCAATAGTTTTTTTAAAAAAATTTTACAAAATTAATTACATCAACTGCACATGTATATACACGTATGTGTCAAAATTTTAATGGTAAGACGCGATGTGTGATAGAAAAAAAATGAATGGGTGATCTGGATCCATTAGATTCTCCATGATATATGTTTGTGGCTTTATTAACTTATAGATATAAATACAATTAAGGAATTCCTATCTAGGAAGATCACTCTTTCCATACTAGGATTCTCTTCTTTTAGAATAGATATATTATATTTCTATTGTATTATATATTTCAGTAGTTTGACTTTGATGTGATTTGCAAACTAACTTACTGTATTACATTCACAATACAGTAAAAGAAGATTGAACAAATATTGTGTCTACGCATCTCTGATATGGTATTAGAGATTATTTAGGGTTACAAGGCCTGCGACCAGATTATATCATATGGGAGTTTACGGTAGCTAAGGAAAAGTCTGATCACATATATACATATTGAGGAGTGGAGTTGCCCCAGATGCTGTGGTGTCCAATGCACCACAAAATGTGATTATTATGTGGTAAAATAATTAATTACCTCAATTTTTGCAATTACAGGAATTCCCACTAATTAATTCAATCCATTAGTTTCAATCAACAACTGAATAATTATATGAAATGGTCTAAGGTCTGGATCTACTAGATGCATGCATGCACGTATTTAGTTAATTGGTAATGATGATCTCAGTTAAGGAGTTGAAATTTTTAGTAGAGCTGCCACATTGTTTGTCCACAGCAGAATAGGCAAGGTTGTTGAGCACACCAATCCTCTCCTTCATCTTCATCCCTTCCTCTCCAAACAAAACCCTTTTAAGCGCTGCAACTGTTGCTTCTTTCCTTAACACTCCTCCTTGAATACCTAATCCAATTCCCCACACAACTTCCACCGTCCGACTGTTCAACGGCTGATCCCCGAAGAACGGCCTCACGATCATCGGGACACCTCCGATGATGCTCTCCATCATTGAGTTCCACCCACCATGTGTCACGAATGCCCCAACTGACTTGTGTCTCAGTACCTACACAACCAAATCTATCTCAACTTAGATAATGATTTTCATCATTCTCTTGCAAATAAAGTGTTATAGTCTCTCACAAATAAATCCGTCACAAACGACTATATTTCTTGTAGTGGTGGTCAATTGGCACGCAAAAGTCATGAAGATATACGGTTTCCGTTCAATTTTACCGAAAAAAGAGGCAGGTGTAGTTTTTTTAAAATCTAAAACAAAAAATTGAGGTGGTTGAATTTTAAAAACCAGAGATCAGGTATTGATTTGTAAAACTAGCAGAGTTCATGTAAGACGGTTTGTGTATGATAAGACAAATGAGACACTTTATCGAACGAATTAGTAGATTGTGTAGACCACATACCTCAAGTTGTGGAGCCCAGGGCACAATCCTGGACTTGTCCATTGTCCTCCGAACAAAATCAGGAGGAAGTTTGTCCTCTACACTCCCTCTAAATGACCATAGATATGGAATTTTCGTCTCCTCCAAGGCTTCAGCTAGGGCAACCAGTTCATGTGGCGGCGGAGTAATCACGCTGCCGAAGCTTATATACACAACCGACTTAGGGTTTTGCTTGTCCAACCACGACAGGCAGCCGTGAAGATCCGGTGACGGGAGTGGTGGGGACAGTGCCGAAAGAATAAGGGGCCCCACATTTAGAACCTTAGTTTTGAGGTGAATGGCTAGTTGGTCCGAAATCTTAGGATCGACCTCGTGGAATGAATTCAGAACCACAGCGGCGGCTTTCGGTAGAAACACGCCCATCTTGTCGATCATGCAACAGAAATTAGAGTTGGGTTCCGGAACCACCACTTCACCGGGCAAGTCCACCGCCCGGATTAGGTCGAACCCTGGGATGAAGTCCACACATTTTTCCTCCCATCCTGCATGCGTGCATGTAACATCCACCTTATAAATTAGTTGCCAATGATATAATACATCACACCCCTCCTAACTAGTTTAATTAACTATAGGTTGTATGAAATATGTTCAATTCAAACACCATCCATTATTTTCCATGGATCAATTTCATGGATACAAACACGACGCGTGATGTCCCGGTTCAACCCGTGGACCCGCTCCACTTCCAACCTTATAAGATGTCTACCAACACAAAAAAAAAAAAAAAAAAAACGTGGACCCCCACGTCCATATGAAACCTAAGATCTAATATTCTAAAAATAGTATCAAGTATAGGCAATTATTGCTGTCCCAAATTTAAATCATTTATATTTAGTGTTCAAACTATTATATTTGTTGCTTTTGGCGTTAAAATTGACGTTTTAAGCAATTCAAACTTGTTATTTTTCACTTTTTCGAAGTATCATATTTGTTACTTATGGTTTAGGCTTATTTAAGGCTTGAAAAATATGTTTATATTCCGTTGATTTTAAAGAAAAAATTGAAAATAAACTAATATAATAGTTGATATACCAAATATTAACATTATTTCAAATTTGAGACAACAATTAGCAACCTAACATATAACTGAGACTGTTCCTAGCTTGTTAGCCCTAAATCTAATTAGCTTTTCCAAACAAATGCCATTATTCAGGTCCATATCCAATCATAATTTCAATCAAACTATAATTGTTCAATATCCAACTAATTATCCTTAACAAACTAAATATTTAGAAAACATTAACGACCTAATTGATTTATCCAACTAACTTAATAAAGCACTTATATTTATATTAATATATTAGTAAATCAACACAAAAACTATACTATATATATTACTATAAACGGATCCATGGGTTGACCCACGGGTCGAGAGTACCGACCATAACATGATCCATTTTTGTGCGTGTGGGATAGGTCGGGTCAAAATTATACACGGGTAAAAAATTACCTACACCAAAAAGGTACGACCGGTAAGCGGGTCACCTACAGATAACCCACATGCCCTGTCCAAAATGATACCCCGATCCCTAAGGTTAACCCGATCTATCAATCAAAAAGGTATATACTAAAAAAATAACAAAAGTTGAAAGGCAATAATATATTTTAACTAACCCTATTTAACGGGTTCCTTCAATTTGACCCATTCAACTCAACGTGTTCAAGCTATTCACCCGTTCGAAAAACACTCCTAACCAAGAAAACTCACCCGGCCGGGCTGAACTTCCAACTTTTGAGCGGATCAGGTCGGTGTTAAGATGCGATAGCAAGGGACGGGGCCCCGATGTCCAAACGGGTACCCAAGGCACCCCGCCAAATTCACGGGCCATATCCGCCCCGAACCAATAGAACGCATCAGTGACAAGGCACGATATTCTACACCCGACCTCCTTCTCTGCCTCACTCACCGCCTTAACGAAGTTAACCGGTACCGTCTTCAGGAACAATTCCACCGGTTCGATGGGGTTGTGCGGTGAAGGCTTGTAACCATCGGGTAACCCGTCGTCCACGGGCCATGTCCTCACGGCGACCCGACCCGACCCGCCGGGGAATTTATTCGCGGCAATGGATGTCTTGGTGCTGAAGAAGGAAAACGTAATAGGGGGGGATGAGTCGGGCGGGGAGAGCTGCGTCACCATGGCGATGAGAGGAGGAACGTGGGAAGCGAATGGGAAGGCGAGGATGGCCACATGCCTACGTGGAATATCCGTGCATTGCTCAGTAACTTTCGGCATTCTGGTGTTGTCGACCATCGGAAGTGTGTGTTCGGGTTGTTGATGTATACAGAGGCGGCTAGGAGAATTGAAATTGTTTGAGTTTTCAGAGAGAATACAAATGAATGTGTAAAGGGAAATGCTATAGGCGGAGAATTTCTTGCCGAAATAAAATACGATAGTTACGGCACCGTTCATCTACTTTGGCCGTTTTCAACTTTATTATATTTGCACATATTTATCTACTAGTTATTAACGTGTGCGTTGCACGCGCATCGATCATTTAAATTTTCAGATATATAATCTATCTTAAGTTTACTAATATTTATAATTAATCAAAGTAAAATATGGGCAAGTTGATTCGTTGTGAGAAATGAATCTATGTGATAGAGAAGAGCGACATAACGTAATTCAAAACATGAGAAAGAGAAGGGGATAATTAAGTAAAAAATTAACTAATGTCTTCAGTTACGGTACTAAGTTAGCCTTGTAGTTAGATATATAAATGAGTTGGGTCGAGCATTACGTTGGTCATTAACGGCTCAATTGTATCTAACTCATCAACTTGCGGTGTCAAGAATGTAAACTTGTTCTTAACTACTTAGAGTCATCAATGGACAAACTTGACCTATACAAACGTAATTATATACAATATCACAATACCAACAAAATTTGATTTAACAATAAAGATAAAATTAAATCACAAAAATATAAAGTTTAGACTTGTATTTACAAAAATATTTAGTTAACATTAATTAGGTTGTACACAATGTGATTGGATTAACAAATATAAGAACTAAATTAATAGTTTGAGTCCATAAATATTGGACGATGAGTAAAATGTTATTTGTACGAGGTCAAACTTCAAGAACCACATTTCACCCATATTTTGACTTGTTATATATATAATTTGGTAAGTGGCTGATCTATGTGATAGAAAAATCTCAACAGCCGGAACATATATCACTCGATCTATATAATTCGTTGAATAATTTCTTTTACATGTATTCGAAATTTTATCCGAAATTTGAACGGAATGAGTATGATAGGGCTGGCTTAAATTGATATGAATATTGGATTGTAAGTTAATTATAATTACTATGACATACCGACTAAGCGACCTTAAAAAAATAACAAAATTTAAATAATGATTTAGTAATAATATTAATGATAAATAAATGTTTCTCAAATATAGTAATGAATAAATTATTAATTTTATAAAATATAGGAATTAAATATAATATATTTTTTGTTAATAAAATGAAAAGGTGCCAAAGATGTCTATTGGGGGTGATGACCCAACACAAATAATATATTGGTATATAGATTAGTCTCTTTTTTGGCCAACAAACTATTCTATTAGTCTCTTATTTTAATATAAAAAAAGTTTATTATTTATATTTTACGTTTATTCTAGATTTTATTAAATAATACAAAATTATGTTTAAAGGCATATTAGTCTCTTACTAGTTATTATTAATCCACAATTTGTGGGGAATTATACTTATATAAAAACTTAACTTATAATATTATTAATTTTGGAAAAATTATATTTGAAATTAATATATATGATAATATATTATTATATAAATTCAAAAAATAAATTTGAGCATATTATCCTATTATAACTTAATAATCTATTACTTAAGTAAAATGTCGCACAAATCGTGGGTATGTAAATTATTATATACAAAATGAGTTTGCGTGTATTAACGATTTTATAACTTAACAATTTTATAACTTAAGTTTTTATATGAGTAGTATTTTGCACAAACCGGGTATAAAAAACGAGGAAGACAAATAAAATATTAATATGTTTTTAAAAGTTATTTTGTATTATTTAATTAAATAAATATATATAATATTTTTCCCACGGGGTGGTCCTATAGAGACCTGTCAGCATCTGTAAGATGCCTTCTCCACACCTAAACTAATTCACACTCTTACATGGTCAGTCTATAATGGGTAAAGTCTTGGCTATAATATTTTTCTATTACTAAGCTCTCAACGTGGTTTGAACCACGGCCTTTTGATTAACAGGCGACGTGTTAAACCCAGTGGCGTAGCCATAGTCAATAATGGTGTGACAAACGTCACCTATTATCGAGTATTTTTTATTGAGACCCTATATTTATTTCTGATGGAAAATCTACCCGAACCCCATTATTTTTGTTTAAGACTCCCATTATTTTTGTAAAGACACTAAGACCCATATTATTTTTGTTAGCATATGGTAATTGGACACGGTAATTGGTAGCCCATTAATATGTATACGTTACCTAAGAAATTGGGTAAATGTCACATTAGGAAAATTAGGCTTGACCCAAATCCCAATTGACATGAGAGACCCAGGGCCTCTCTTATACACTATAGGCCGACAGAACTTACTAGGGGCAAAGTGGACTTTTGTCCACTTTGCTCCTCCTATAAATAAAGGGTGTTAGAGTTTTATTTGGAGGTAATTCACCATTCCTCCTAAGTGGTGATTTGAGAGAAAAACTCTCCTCCCTAATACTAGTTTCGGCCGAACCATATTCACCACCAAGGGTGTGCCAATTTGCTTAGAGCAAAACACTCCGAAGATTCGTCCCTGCCAAGAATCGATCAGAGGCTTTGTTGTGGAGCTAATACCGCGTAGGGCTTCATTAACAAGAACCTCTACGAGTTCCATCCGGTGGATCGTGAATTCCCTCAGCAGGATCCTTGTGACTACGGAAATTTTTTAAAGTATGTGCACATCTTTCGCTACGTAATTCTGATTACTGGCATGTACCTGTTGTTATGTTTCCGTAGTAGTTAACCCTGTAATCCAACAGTGGTATCAGAGCTTGTGTTAGAAGTTCTTGATTTTGATAAATTGATGTTCTTGAAAATTTAAATTTATGGCCGAAAATTTAAAGATGCGATTTTTGAAATTTTTGAAATTTTTAAGTTGATGGTGCCGAAATTTTCATGATGTTATTAGTAAAATATGATGTTCATGATCTTCAAGAAAAATGAGACTTTTATCAAAATAAAACATTGGATTATAGATCTTATTAAAATTTGATCTTGAAATTTGACCACTTGTCTCCAATTATGTGTTTCAGCCGAACCCTAGGTACATTGACAAGGTATAAATTTTTAATTTATTAGGCCCCAAGTAAGCAAGTTTCGGCCAATTATTTTAGTATTATTGTTTACCATATTTTAATTTTTATTAAGGGTAACAATATATCTATAATTGGAAACATAATGATTGGTTCACATTAAATATATGGAAATATATAACTATCAATATATCTAGCTTATTTATAGGGATTAAGTTCACATTAAGTAAATGGAAATATATAACTATCAATATATCTAGCTTATTTATAGGGATTAAGATATTATTGATAGATTTAGTTACATAAAAGATTAATAAAATATATTGTCATATATTTGTTTCCCTACTAAAAATATTGACAATAAATAAAAAATATATATATAGGTATGTGCCGAAATTGTTAGATTAGAGGAGTAATCACTACGGATACTAAATCATGGTACATGCTAGTAATCGAAATTACGCAGCGGAAGATTCGCACATACCTCAAACGTTGTCCGTAGTCCCAAGATCCTTCATGCGGGGAGTTCACGATCCTCCGGTCGGCACCCGTAGAGGTTCTGGTTAAGGAAGCCCTACCCGGTATATTTTCCACAGCAAAGCCTCTGATCGATTCTCGGCAGGGGACAGATCTCTGGAGTGTTTGCTAGAAATCAAATTGGCACACCCTTTGGTGGTGGATAGGTTCGGCCGAAACCCTTGTATGGGTTTGAGGATTTTTCTCTCTAAAACACTCTAACGAGGAAAAAGTGATTAACCTTAAAAATCCCCTAACACCATGTATTTATAGGAGGAGCAAAGTAGACAAAAGTCCACTTTGCCCACTCCAATATTTCGGCCGACCACTATGTATAGGGAGGCCCAATTTTTGCGCCTCTCATGTCAATTGGGATTTGGGTCTAGCCCAATTATCCTAATGTGAAATGTACCTAATTTCCTTAGGTAAACTATACATATTAAGGGCAACTAATTACGGCGCCTATCACCATATGCTTACAGCTCCCACTCGCCGGAATGAAAGGGTGCCTGTTAATGTATTGTCGTCCAAATCTGCATCAACATTTCACTCCTTTGATATGGTCCTTGCTTCCGAACAGCTCATACGAGGTTTGCCGTGCGACCGACGGATACGACAGGCATCGTTCTACTCATCTGTTAGGAGTATTGTAGCGCCTGCGGAACTTTGATTCCCTTTTCTCTAATCAACCAGTTATAAAAAAAATTTATATAGTACCGCGTTGTATCCTAGGTCAACTGATAATTCTTCTTCTGCCTAGTTTCCACAAAGGAACACTTCTCCAAGGCATCCGTACAAGTATTCACAACCTTAAACTAATATCCGGTTGGTGGCCACCTAGTGAATACAAGAGTTGGTGAATTACAGGTGAACTTGACCATCCCCATCGCTCATATTCTTAGTCAAACCCAACCGGTTTCCAAAGACGTGGTCACTGGGCCTTTTTTTAGCACTACGCTCGTACGCCGGGAAGCGAGCATTGAGCCTGACCTTAGATATGAGTTATGAGTCCGTGCTGATACTTTTAGGTGCCTCTTCATAAGGATCCTGGGATCAATCACACGCTCGAGTTGAAGAAGTTTGCGCCCGCCAGAATCACGAGGATTCCTTCCTAGCACAACCGAGCTGTGACCTCGTGTTCGAACGTGACAAGTGTAGTATGAAGCACGCGTTGATAGCATACCTGAACCTTTTGGGTTGACAGGAAAGGGATATGTCGATCATGCTATCACAGATTCTCATCTGGCCCAGAATGTGGTTTAATGACGAACGAAGTTCATCACGACGATATGCAAAACGAAGATCGTGTCGAGTTACTTCGAAACTAGATAATCGTCTTGCTTAATCAGATTTATCCCCCTGATTCTTAGCCAGTCTTACCTGGTAGAGGCCTCCCTCCACCGTAAGACGACCGTACCTGTGTGACGAGGTAAGGCCCACATTCGACATAGTTTGGCAGAGGATTGCGTACTCCTACGACTTAGTTTATAAACCGTAAATCCGATGTAATCAAAACATTATGACGTCGATTGATCATAAACTCAGTTGCAATTCTTTCGCTTACAAAATGTAACTTTTTAATATCAAAATGTTATCACAGATACATGTCATTTCTAAACCTTACGCAATCCAAGCAGTTTTATGTGCTTTTCGAATATCTCCCTACGTAGTGGTTTAGTTAATGGGTCCGCAATCATATTATCAGTGGACAAGTATTCCATAGTGATTATATTGTCTTCTACCATAGATTTAGCATAGAAATATTTCACATCAATTTGTTTGTCCTACTATGGTACTTCAGATTATTAATTGCCGCAATGGCTGCTTGACTGTCAGAGAAGACCTTTACAAGTTTATTCTCGACATCGCCATCAAGCAGTGCAGTTAGAAGTCTTTTGAGTCAAACCGCTTCTTGTGCATTCTTAGAGAGAGCTACGAATTCCGATTCCATCGTGGAGAGCGCGACACAGGTTTGCTTCTTGCTCGTCCATGAAATGGCGGCATTAGCAATGAGGAACACTCCCCCTGTGGTGGACTTACGATCATCCGTATCGCCACCATGGTCGGCGTCACTGTAACCGGTCAATTCTAACTTCTTGCCCTCATAGCATAGTGCGTAGTCGGCAGTACCTTTCAAATAACGAATTATTCGTTTTACAGCCTTTAAATGGCTACAAATAAAGAGCGCCCCCGCAACGTCAAAAGCGGGAAATAAGTGAAAGGGCGGCCACAGCCGCCCTCCAAATGGCTACAGATAAAAGAGTGACCCCGCGAACCCTGTGAGGGCGGGAGAATAAAAAGGGCCACAACCACCCATAAAATGGTTACACAAAAAGAGTGGTCCCGCGAACCCGGTATGGGCGGGAAAATAAAAGAAAGGGTCACAGTCGTCCCTCTAAACGGCTACAATCAAAAGAGCGCTCCCGGAACATCGATGGCGGGTATTAAGTGAAAGGGCCACAACCACTCTCAAAATGGTTACATACAAATAGTGTTTCCCAAATCAGAGGTGAGGAACGTAGGGCCACAACCATCCTCCAAATGGCTACAATCAAAGAGCTCCCGCAACATTGAAGACGGTGAGAAAAGGGTTACAGCCACCCTCCAAACGGCTACAAATACTCCCGCATCGAGGCGGAAAATAAAGTACGGGTCACAGGCACCGTTTAATCGGCTACCAAATAAAGAGTGCTTCCGCTAGGTTGAAAACCCGAAAGGGCGGCCTAGGCAAAATCAGGAAATGAGGGGCATGGTTGCAAATTCAGAAATTGCAATCATGGCAAAAGGAGAGAAAATAAAAAAATCGAGGGGCACGGTCGAAAATCTCTCAAACGACCATGACAAAAGGAGAGAATAAGAGAGAAATTCTCTAAAAAAAAAGAAGAGAAAAAGATCCCGCTAGGTTGTTGCACCATGCACAATTTAGGCAAAAATTAGGGAAAAACACCCATGCGCAAGCGTATTTTCTACGACACAGGGTCTTCCAAAGTCAACTTCACGGCAAGCGGGACGGTTATAGTCTGTTTTTGCAAGTCATCATTCAAGGATGAGTAGGACTGTTACAGTCTGTTCCTACGAGTCAACTTCACGGCAAGCGAAACGGTTACAGTCTGCTCTCGCAGGTCGCATTCCAAGGATAAGTAGGACTGTACAGTCTGTTCCTACGAGTCAACTTCACGGCAAGCGGGACGGTTACAGTCTGCTATCGCGAGTCACCATTCAAGGATGAGTAGGACTGTTACAGTCTGTTCCTACGAGTCAAATTCACGGCAAACGGGACGGTTACAGTCTGTACTCGCAAGTCACCATTCAAATGATGAGTAGGACTGTTACAGTCTGTTCCTACAAGTCACAACCGACAATCAGGATCTGAAGTTTTCCAGCTTTTTAAGAGTCACCCCCGACGAACGAAGCCTTAGTATTCAGCATTCGCAAGTCACGCCACTGGAGGCTTTTCCTTATCGCTCGCCACTGGAGGCATCATCGATTAAGGTTTTACTTTAATGTACGCCACTGGAGGCTTTTCCTTATCGCTCGCCACTGGAGGCATCGTCGATTGAGGTTTTACTTTACTGCATGCCACTGGAGGCTTTTCTTTCCGCACGCCACTGGAGGCTTTTCGTTATTGCACGCCACTGGAGGCTTTTCTTTCAGCACGCCACTGGAGGCTTTACTTTTACGCACCGCATACGGAAGCACCGTCAACAGGGGCACCGCCGACCGAGGCTTTTCTTGACCGCACGCCACTGGAGGCTTTACTTTTACGCACCGCCAACGGAAGCACCGTCAACAGGGACACCGCCGACTGAGGCTTTACTTTTCCGCACCGCCACTGGAGGCTCTTATTTACTGCATTGCCGCTGGAGGCTCTACATTCTGCACTACCAATGGAGGTTTTCTTTCGCGCCGTCCGAAATAAGCCAGGAGTTTCCCTGAAGATTCGAAGACTCAAAAGAAGATATACTTCCCAAACAAAATTGGTGTTTACTCGTCTTTGGAAAAATTCCCTCGAACTTGTTCTACGTGAATTCACCCAAAGAGGGGCAAGCTGTAAACACCTAATTTTGGTCCGCGCGTAGCACGTTCAAAATGTCATGTGTGACACGTCAAAAAAAGGAAGTATTTAAATATGGAAGGTCGCGAAGTTTTTAAGATAGGACTGGCTTAAAATATGATAGTGTACATGCATTATTTATTGTAAAATATTTAGAAAATATATTATGTGTATTTATGGTGAAATACATAAATATATATGTATATTTTCAGAATATTAAATGCATATATTTTTCAGATTTTATTTTCCTAGTTTAGGGGTCCTAGTTTAGCTATAAATAAGGTTCTCTTACATGTAAAAAACACACAACAACAATAATAATACATAACTTTCTCAGGAACTGTGCGATTTTTGTCTTCTAGTACCAAAAGTTTTTTTTTTTTTTTTTTTTTTTTTTTTTTTTTTTTTTTATTCTGTCAGTTTTTTCCTTTGCCGGTGACCACGCTCCGACCACCCCAGCAGCCACACCGTCGCCAGCCCAGCTCCACCTTCTGCGTTCCCGATGTCATCGCTCCAACCAGACCAGAGCTCGGTCCACTGCAACCAGCCTTCCAGACCTCACCGGAGCTCCACCCTGCGACACGCCTGCATCTCGCCGGAACT
This sequence comes from Clarkia xantiana subsp. parviflora, assembly GCA_036873135.1. Classification (NCBI taxonomy): domain Eukaryota; kingdom Viridiplantae; phylum Streptophyta; class Magnoliopsida; order Myrtales; family Onagraceae; genus Clarkia; species Clarkia xantiana. The sequence goes on along the minus strand of JAPTYO010000009.1, from coordinate 24,662,037 downwards.
CCTGCTGCCGTGCCATGCCGTACCGCGGTCCCGTTCCTACTTCCGTGCTCGTCGTCCCTCGCCGCTGCATCGCCATTGCCATGCCGGAGTCCCTGCTGCCGTCTACTGGACCGAGTTCTGGCGACCCCCCCTTCCGCCCAGGTGAGCTACGCGTATGGTCCGTTCTTCTTCTTTTATTTATTTATTTATTTTATTAAATATTCTGTTAATTATATTATATTATTTATTATATTATAGGTAATTAATAGTTTAAATGTAAATAGTTAAATTTAATCAGTAGTTTAATTGTAGTTGATTAGATTAAATTTTATATATTGTTTAATTGCTTAAGTATGTATATATGTTGAATAATATAATAGGTTTTTATGTACTTATGCATGTTAGAAGTTTTTAGTATTTTAGATTTCATTTTTTTTCTAGGAGTCATACCTCATAATTAATTTGTAAATTTAGGATCATAATTGAAAATATTTGCATATAATGAATTTAATTAAATCCTGACATCGCTAGATTAATTTGATATAATATATAAAAAAATAAAGTTGGAAAACAAGTAAATTGAGTACCGAAAGGGCGTAATTAAAAATTATATTTTTAATTCGTAACAGAACCCCCGAACTCGAATTTCTAATCGTATGACCGATTTTATACCTAGGTGTTTAATTCGTTATTCGCTTAGGTAATTTAGGATTCTAGTTAGCCTTAATTAACTAGTGGCGACTCTTTCAAAACGTAATTCGCCATGAGTCAGATTTTATGTCTGACACCACCAACCAATCAACTCCAACTTTGTATCGCCCCAATGATGTCCACATCTCTAATTACTTCGCCATATCTACCATTCGCCAAATCTCTACATACTCCATACTGTTGATCAGTCTGAGCAGTTAGTTTCCTGGTTACCATGTGTGCTTTCTTGTTTCTGTTGTTACAGTCGGCTCTCTTGCTGGATTTTGATCTACCTTCAGTCGTTTCCATAAACGTTCACGTCGATAGGTTCGCTCGCTGGGCGTTTATTGTAATCTTGGTCAGTACTTTGTACTATCTACCTGTTCCAATGGGGAACCAAATGCTACAGAAATACGTGCCCATTTTTTCAAAAATTAACCACATGATTAGTTGTTCTGACCCTTCGAATTTGGATATGGTGTCGACCATATCCATCCAATTTAAACTACTTCTCCTTCGAGAGAAGCTGAGTGTTTCTTCGGCACCATTAATATGAGCTAGTCCTCAGATGTTCCGCGGTCAGGGATGATTTAGTAGTTTGGTCTTTGACATTGATTACATGAGATGAATCTCAACCAACGTCGACCCCCTCATGTGATTTTTCTTGTTTGTTATTTGAATTATTAGTTTTTTTTTTACCGTATTTGGTGCCCCTTCTAGTATTGCTTATCGCGCATGGCTACTGCTACCTAGATATTCCTTGGAGGATTCAAAGGTTGTCTTCTTGGTCTGGTCATTCTACTGAATCAGTTTTGATCCTCCTCATGAAGCTTCTATCTTTTACCTAGAGTATTTACTGTTATTAATCCGGTTTACATATTTACTTTGATAATTTATGTTTGTATGCTCCCGTCTTACTCTGTTGTTCTATGTTTCCCGCTTATTCTAGCAGCTATAATGTTTGTACTGACATTTGAATTTATCTAAAGATTCTATTGTAGCAGTTTTTCTCTTAGTATTGTAATTGCTTTGTTTTTCAAATAATATCGGTCGACTTTACTATAAAAAAGAAGAAGTTGAGATAAATAAATATATTTAGTTTTTTTTTACCTTACCATTATGAAGCACTATGTCTAAGTTCGGGACGGGCTGAACTTCTCAGAAAAAGGATGGGACCAAAATTTTCTGACTCACTATCTATTAGTCAAATCCAGAGCACGAGGAAAAGTTCTCGTTTGAGTCGGGATTTCGAGACGGGCTAGGACTTGCCCGGAATTTAAACAATAGTACGTAGAAATACTATTTCAAACAACACAAACTTGAAAAAAATATTATTTCAAACACCATCAACTCTAGAAAACTACATGTCAAATACCATCAAACCCGAAAAATAAAATTTTAAACTTGTATTCTATGGTAATTTCAAATCCATCCAAGACCATACACCATCACACGCATATATATATATATATATATTAAAATCGGGATGGGCTTAGGTCTTTCGAAATTTAAGTAAAAAGTTTGAACTCGACCTTTGAAGAAAAACTATATCTAATTGGGCTCGGGTCGGGCTCCTTGAGTGTTTGCTCCACTCTATGAAATAACTTATCAATTTTATGCACAATAACTTATTTATGGACCGGCAAATAAATTTGATAAGTTAATTTATCATTTTTAGCCCAATAACTTAATTTGATAAGTTAATTTAACTTATCAATAACTTAAATACCAATAAATTTGATAAATTAACTTATCAATTTTAGCCCTCCTCGTCCGGACCCCACCTCGGACTATATTTCGTCCGGGGCTTACCCTTAGAGGCTATACACTTGATCATGATAAACTCATCTACGGTCGAATCAGGGTCAAATGAATCTTATTTGCGGTCAAGGCCAACTCATATTACGAAACTGCCACAACCGGACCAGAGAACCACTGGAACCGGGGCGGTCTGATAGAAACTCTATAAATAGAGACCTCATCCCCTCATTTGAAGATAATCATTCTCTCTCTAAGCTCACCCTCTCTCTAAAGCTCTCACTGACTTAAGCTTCGGAGTGGGCTTACCAGAATCCCGGTAACTTAAATTAATTTATTAAATTTTATGATGTGTCTCTTATTTATTGGCTAGTCCATATGTTGATGTTGCGACTTGATCAATCTAATAATTTATCGTATTATGTAGATCATGGTAATTAAGTAATACAACAATTACTGATATATATATATATATATACATACCATATTATTATGAACCGTGAAAATATAGTCTGCCCGCACCCTCTATCTAGCTACAAACTGCAACATCATCACTGATGATCTAGTTAGATCCCCTGATCATAGTGAAGAAAAGAAGTGGCAGTTGACGTCCCATGAAATGGACGGTCCAGATGGAATCTCATCATCAATACTGTAATTATTATTAGACCACCAAGTCATATTATGATGTTCTTGTGGTATAAAGCTGCATCCTCCTTCAATAATTCCTTTCTGATCTCCATTCACCATGCTGTTGTTGCCGGGTTGCATCTGCGAAACCGCCACCGAGCCGTCCGAGTAACTTGATGATGATGATAACATAACGTTATGATGATCGGAGTAAGGAGTGGAGGCGCAATCTAGGGTTTGCGGTAGTAATGGGTTCAGTCTGGGCCAAAAGGCAGCAGGGTGGGTGTTGTATAGAGACAGTGGAGTATCATGAAGCTGAAGCCTTTCCACTGCAGAATTGGTTAGCTGATCATCCTTATAATTATCTTGCGCGTTATTAACCGGCTTTCGCCTTCCGAATAGCTTCTTCTTCAACCGAGTGTTCCAGTAGTTCTTAATGTCGTTATCGGTTCGTCCGGGTAATTGAGCAGCAATAATTGACCATCTGATCACACAAACAAAGAAGATATATGGAATCTTAGGAATGAATGTTGATATGGCGCGCATGAAGCTAGAAATTCTGTTCATAGGAGGCAAGAATTGAGCTATGAGAAAATAACTAGTATAAAATAAATTAGCTAGTAGCAAATGTAGATTTTAAGGTTCAAATTGACAATAATTACAAATATTTGTGTAAAAATTCATCACAAAAAGTTGATCAGGTGCCCCGTCTCACCATGGCTTGGTTCCTGGAGGGTTAGTAATTAAATATCTACAATAATTTTGTTTGCTCATATCCTTAATTTGATTTTTTTTTATTTAATATAATTTTGCAGCCTCAGCTTTCAATTTCAGACAAAAAAAAAAAACTACGTCCATCCGTCACTTTGTCGGTTTAAACGTCATGTGCTGATCATGTAATAAAGCGACGAAGGTAGGCTCTTTGTCTCATAAAATCGAAAGCTGAGGCAGCGAATTTTTAAATAAACAAAAGTTCGGGTAAGATTTGTAAATCAATTAAAGTTTTAGGTAGAAATTTGTTTCTCTCTGTTTTGACGAACAAGTTGATAGAGATAATAGCTTTTTGATCAAAAATCGAAATCGGAGATAGCAAAATTTAAAAAACTGAAGTTCAGATAATGATTTGTAAAACTGTCAAGGTTGAGGTAGTATTAACCAACCTGCTGCCAATGCTAATGTAGAGGCTACATATGATGTTATCTTCTTCCTCTGTGAAACCACCATGCTTGAGATTAGGCCTAAGGTAGTTCAACCATCTGAGTCTGCAGCTCTTTCCGCATCTCTTCAACCCTGCTATATATAGAGGTATACAAGTTTCATCGTTAATAACACCGATCTTTTAATAGTAAATAGCTAATTAATTAAAGCATAGAGAGTAAAATTAATAAGACTCGGTTGTGAGTTAAGATTATTTTAGGGTCGTAAAAAGAAAGTAGTAAGATGAACGAACCAATCTTAGTAGGAAGAGCAATCCAGTTGCCACCAGTGCCATAATTGTCAATGTATGTTTTGAGGATAGTGTCTTCTTCAGGAGACCATGGACCTTTCTTCACGATTGACTTGTCACAGCATGGAGCTCTCCCCATCTTTGATATGTCAGTAGTAGTAATCAGTGTGTCAACGATAATATATATATATATATATATATGGAGTTTTGTATTTGTGTGCAGGCTAGGCTAGGCTCTGTTTAGTGATGGATGAGGTGATCATGAACTTGACTTGCTTTATATATATACACTGAAGAAGAGAAGAGTGGTTGATAAATAAAATGGGAAACTCAATTAATCATTAGGAACATAAAGTCCACGCACACTATATTTTCCAATTATTATAACCATCATTTGCATTTATATAACTTACAGTTGGTTTACCAAAAGAAAACTTATAATTGCATGCTCACTAAATCGACTGTTGTTTCTTAAGTTTCTTTGCTATTCGATAGAGATAGCAATTCGTGTGGATCATATCGTGTCTGTACTGTGATAGGTTCGTGTCGTGTTTCATTGTGTCTGATTAAACACATCCTGATACGAAAGTGTGTTAGTTTAGCTTGTACGAACACAACACATAACGAAAAAATGGTACAATTCAATTTTATAGCTCATATCGGACCATATCACTAAAATCAAACACGACAAAAAACTTAACACTGACTTTAGTACGAGCTGAAAATGATTGACCAAATCCATAATTTCTCATGTTTTCGTATCGCCCGTCGTTTGATATATCATTCTAAAATTGCCAGCTCTAATATTTGAGTTATTTATCATTGCCATGTTTGGTCTGGCCCTATAAAGTCTTACCATTTAGCTAGCTATATAAATCTTCTTCAATACTCTTTTAGTGGATTAGTTGGGCTTATCAATCAATGTTTATCTTAAGCATATGTTATATAAGATAAAGTTGACAATTATATAAATATTGCATGTTATTCAAAAAGTCGAACAATAATTCCCTGCTAAGCTAGAGGGGGCAATTAAATTAATATTTGATGCCAGTGTGACATATAAATGTTGAGAAGAAACATCCAATCCAGTGTGTTTGTCGCTAATCGATCGCGAAACTGTTCCATCATAATTTCGTGTTTAGCCTATTTGCCTAGGTCAAAGCCCTATTGCTCTATATATTAATTTTTTTTGGTTAACATGTCTTATAGTCTTTTGACGAATTTTGGATTTTGGTCCATTACATTTTTTTTGGTCTAGTTTTGGTCTCATATGTTTGCATATTTTTCTAGTTTTGGTCTTTCCGTTACATTCCGTCCATATTTTCCGTTAAGTAACATGTGCAAGTCACGTGATCCACCCTAAACTTTTAATTTTGTTCAATTTAGCCCCTCTAATATTTCCCTAACTTTTTTTTTTCAATTTAGTCCTAAAGTTTAAAATTTGACCCCAAATTGGACAACTAGGTCCAATAAAACTAGCCCTGGGCTAGATCAATTGGACCTAGTTGTCCAATTTGGGGTCAAATTTTAAACTTAGAGACTAAATTAGTTGTCAAATTTTAAAATTGTATATATGTTTATTATATCTAATCTAGTGGTTGGTTTTGGAAAAAAAAAACCAGTGGTTGGCTGTCCGTCCATAGGGTGTGGTTATCAATATTTTGAAAACCGAACCGACTCTTGAACTAGTAATTAGGTGGCAGGTTCTCTGACCGACTGGGTTCATATCTCGGTCAAACGGATTTGACAACAAAACAACTGGATTTTTCTACCATGCTAAAACTTTAAAAATATAAAAAAGTATGATTTTTTTTTAATTACACCTAATATTTGCATCATACTATCAATTTTCTTCTAGGGTTCCCCTTTAGGGCAATAAAAAAATATAAAAAAAGTACCAAAAGCATAGTGCTCTTGGAGCATGATAGAAAGATCCAAAACAACTCAATTCAGTCTTTATATCTAGGGTTAATAGGGGCCTGAATGTTTGCCCATGTTGCCAAAAGGGGTCTGAATTGAAAAATGATATTATTAAGGGCATGAATTTTCATGTTTGTGTTTTTTCGGGTTTCCGTCCAAATTTTCTGTTAAATGTAACGGAACCACGTGAAATGACAGAATTACCCTTTTGCAATTATTATACAATTTATCAGTTTAATTAATGAAATGTGAAATGTCTAAAATACCCCTGCACACTAATTATGCCCTTAAGGCCACCACGGCTCCGGCCACCGCCCCGGCGACCACCACCTTGACTACGGCAACCACCACCCGGCTCCGGCGACCACCACCCGGCTCCGGCGGCCGCCAAAAAAGCTCCGGTCGGAGCCAAAAAGCTCCGGTCGGAGCCAAAAAGCTCCGGTCGGAGCCAAAAAGCTCCGGTCGGAGCCAAAAAGCTCCGGTCGGAGCCAAAAAGCTCCGGTCGGAGCCAAAAAGCTCCGGTCGGAGCCAAAAAGCTCCGGTCGGAGCCAAAAAGCTCCGATCGGAGCTTTGGAGCTCCGGTTGGAGCCACAAAGCTCCGATCGGAGCTTTGTGGCTCCGATCGGGGCCACAGAGCTCTAGATCGGAGCTCTCTGTGGCCTCGATCGGTGCCACAGAGCTCCAGATCGGAGCTCTGGGCTCCGGTCGGGGCCACAGGGCTCCAGATCGGAACTTTTTGGCTCCGATCGGAGCTTTTTTGGCGGTCGCCAGAGTCGGGGTTGTGGTCGCCGGAGCCGTGGTGGCTTAAAGGGTATTTTCGTCTTTTTAGGTCAAACATGTGAGGGGCACACTTTGGTCGGAGGGCATTTTCGGGTTTTCAGTTTATTTTCGGTCACATGCCAAACATGTGACTACTTTCCGTCACTTTTAACAGAAAAAATAGATGGAGACCTCTCATATAAACATAACTCAAAATTCAGACCCTTAATAATATCATTTTTCAATTCAGACCCCTTTTGGCAACATGGACAAACATTCACGCCCCTATTGTGTTCTTAATAGGGATGGCAACGGGTCTCGGGGCCCCGACCCGGTTTTGACCCGCCGACCCGCGGGTCACGGGTCGGGTCCGGGGCGGGTCGGGCTCGGGTCGGGGCGGGTCCGGGTCTAGAGACCCGGGGCCCCGTAGACCCGCCCCGAAATCCATATGTATATAATTTTTTTTTTTTTAAATTTTTTTATGTTAATATGATCTAACATTTAATAAAAAAAATATGGTTAATATAGTACCTATATAAATAACATGGACCAAATAGATTTATATTTAGATTATTAGGATTTGTTAATTTGGTGTTTGGATTTAAATTTGTATTTGTAATGAATTTGATGTGTTTGTTGTTTATATTTGATTGATGTTAGATTTATGTTTTGAATTTATATATAATGTAATATTTTGACAAAAAAAAATTGTATTTAATATTGAAAAGTTAAAAAAAAAAAAAAAAAAAAATTGTTCATATGACGGGGCGGGTCGGGGCCCCGCGGGTCGACCCGCGGGATTGTTGACCCGACCCGACCCGACCCGAAAGGCCCATTTGGCCGGGGCCGGATCAGCCAGGCCGACCCGCGGGGCGGGTCCGGGGCTGCAAAAACCCGCCCGACCCGCCCCGTTGCCATCCCTAGTTCTTAACCCTTATATCTAAATCTTGAACATCAGAATAGTATTTTTCTTTACCATTTGAACCTACAATAATTTTCACGGTCTAATCCGGTTCTACCGCCAGCTCACTCATTAAATCTGATTCCGTATGCATTTCGATCTTTTAATCAAACCATTCTGATGATATAGGCCTATAGCTTGTTTATGACCCAACTCTACCCAACCGTCGGTCCGGTTCAATTTTCAAAATATTGGTAGTAATGATTCACTGTTTCTTTCATTGTTAGTCAACCTCATATATGAAAGAAGTGTGATTAGAGCCCAGTTACTTAGTTGGGTAATTAACGCAATGACTGATTAACGTCTAACCCAATAAAAGAGGTCTAGGAGTTAGGTCTCTTTATATAAAAGGCTGTCAGATGTTAACTTCATGATGTTAGACACATTACTTATCAGTTAAGTCAGATATAATGTTAGATTTGTAATGTAATATTGTGTTGGAAATAAGATTGTAATTTGCAACACAACCAAATAATATTGCAATATAATATTACATTCTATATTACATGACTGAATTGACTGAATACAACCCAACATGTTAGATCAGCGCATTACTTAGTAATCTCACATTGTATATCTCCCTCCAAACACCACTTATAGTAAACATTTGAATTTCTAGTCTAATGAAGTCTATACTAATGGTATTTCAATCTTCTATTAAAAAAATTAAAATAAATTAACTATTTTTCAAGTTTATGAATTGTTGGATCAAGGATTGCCAGGCTCTAGCTTTCGGGAATGGATTTCAAGAAGTCACACTGGTTCAAGAAGGGTGGTTTTCTTTTTGGAGCTTTGTGGCGTTAACCTGAAAAGGGGTTGAGATTTGCCCATGATTCCACTCTGAATGTTAAGTCAGTAATGGATTATGAGAATAATAATATGTAAATGTATGCAAATACTTGAGTATTTATAGGTTTTTTACTAGCCGACTTTTAGTGGCGGCGGCGGCCGCCATTTGCGATTGGCTGAGAGAGACGATGGTGGATCGGCAGGTGACAAATAGGTAGCTACCTCATCTTTCTTTAGGAGGATGGGTTCTCTCTAAGCAGGTGACAAACGGGTCGCAACTCATCTTTCTAAGCAGGTGACAAGCAGGTTGCCACATTACCATTTTCTTAGGATATAGGGTTTCTTCCAAAGGTTTGAGTCATCGCCCCTCCACTTTCCTTAAGACGAAGGATTTTTCGATGAGTGATGCTCTTCCTTCTCGAATGCTGTCTTGGTTGACGCCAACTCTTCAAAAAAAAAAGTGTAGACCTTTTATCATCGTCTTTCTATCATGATCCTAAATGGTTGTCGACTTTTCTGGAGTCCCGACTTTGGATCCTTGAATCATGACCCAATATGAACTACATAAAACTAAAGGGTTAACATGCCTTTTGGTCAATTTTGACGACTTTTGAGTTTTGGTCTATGATGTTTTTTTGCCTAGTTTTGGTCTCATATGTTTGCATATTTTCTAGTTTTAGTCTTTCCGTTACATTCCATCCATATTTTCCGTTAAGTAACATGTGCAAGTCACGTGATCCACCCTAAACTTTTATTTTTGTTCAATTTAGTCCTTCTAATACTTCACTAATTTTTTTTTTTCAATTTTGTCCCAAAGTTTTAAAATTGACCACAAATTGGACAACTAGGTCCAATCAGTCAGGGTCGCCTGGGTCCGGCGACCCCTGTTGGATATGATTCGAGGTAACCTTATAAGGGTCGACAACATTGAAGTCGGGACCCTCAAAAGTCAAGTCAACAACTAGTCATATTTGAATCAGGAATACAAAGACGAATAGTCGACACCAATATAAAAGGATGTCGACTCTTACGACAATAGTTGAAGAATGGTGAAAAAGCCACTCAAAGATTCTCATTCCTAAAAGTATGAATCGAGTCGACAACCAAGTACTATCAGAAAACCTTTCCTCGTAAGGAAAAAGGACAGATGGCAACATGCTCGCCTCCTCCTGACTCAAGGAGACCTTTCCCTTTAAGGAAGGGGTACCAGCTAGCAACCTGCTTGCAGACTTTCTGACCCGAGGAAACCTTCCTCTCAAGGAAAAACTGATGTGGCAACCTGCTTGTCACGTGGTTAAAGAAACCTTCAACACTAAGGAACGAGGAGGTGGCGACCTGCTTGTCACCTACTGACACATCACCGTCCTCCTCCACCAATTAGAGAAAGGCAGCCACCGCCTCTGAGCAGCCAATCAAAGCATAAAGCTTTCCGCCATATTAAAGTCGGTATTTTCCCCTATAAATAGGGGAACACTTTCATTATTTTGATATCTACATTCACATAATTTTAGTATTCTCTCAAATTTCATTACTGACTTAAGCTTCAGAGTGGAATCAGGGGCAAAGCCCCACCCCTTTTCAGGTCCTCGCCTACCAAAGCACCCTAAAGGAAACTAAGTGCCCCTCGAGGTCGAGACAGACACCTAAAGGACTTAGCTAGCGAAGAGACCTTGCAGTCCATTACCAGAAGTTTCCGGCCACGTCATTTTGATCCCAACATCTGGTGCCGTCTGTGGGAAACGGTGATAAAAAAGTCATGGCACCACCAAGGAGCAACTCGAGACGAAACCAGAAAGGGAGACCGGAAGATTTCTCTTAAGGATCGACAGAAACCCTGGAAAATTACTTCAGGCGTTTCCAGGGAGACTACGGTGGAGGTGAACTTGCGGAGGAAGAAGCCATCCGCACATTCTTCAGAGGATTGAAACCACGATTCCAATCTCTAGCCATCACTCAATAAACGGAACTCGTTATGAGATGGGAAGATCTAATGCATAGAGTGACCCGCCACATCAGAGTAGAACAATTCCGGGTGAATCACTCCACCCAACAAGAGACCCCCCCTACTGTCGTCCCCTCTCCTACTGTGAAAGTCACCAAGAAGAGGGGCATAACACAGAAGATTGCCTCATCGCAAGAAGAAAGCTAGAATTTATGCAAAGAGAAATTCAACGACATCACCATCGTCGGGCCCATGAAGGTTGAAGATGGAGAACCCCTCCAGACAATGATATCAATGTTTTGTCGGAAGGATTCGTAGCCGAGGGGGAATCGAGCATCGCTCGGGACGCTTACGCAAGCCAAGACGTTTCCTCGCCAGGTACTCACAAGAGACCAAGGGAGCTAGAGCCAGTGGCAGTCACCTTCTCCATAGATGACTTAGACAAAACGACACAGCTCCATCAAGATGCCCTAGCGATAGCAAATCGGATAAATAATTTCGAGGTAAAAAGGATACTTGTCGACGGAGGAAGCTCTATTGACGTAATCGCCTTTGAGGTTATCGCCGTGATGGGATATAAGACGGAAGATCTTCAAGGGATGAACGACTTACCCCTTGGGGGCAATCCAATTCCCTATAATCTTGGGCCAAGGATGGAAGGCCTTACATTTAAAGGTGTGTTTCGTGGTCGTCGACCAAATAAACGCCTACAACTATATATTGGGAAGGACAAACCTCAATTCCAATTACATCGTTCCCTCCACCGCCCACCAGGTCATGAGATTCACTAGTCAACATGGAATGAGAGAGGTGTGGGGCGATCGAAAGGCGTCTCGACAATGTTACATCAATCTCCTTAGAAGACGTAATCAAAGGGAAACTCTATCCATCGTGACGGACGAAGATCCTCGGGAGGAAGGCGGCCGACCAGCCCTAATGGAGGAACTAAGAGAAATCGTCATAGAACGCGACGACAGAATGGTCAAAATTGGGACCAATTTGCCTCTGGAGCTAGCGGGAAGGATAATCTCCCTCTTCAAGGAATATAAAGTACTATTCGCTTGGGAACCTAGCGACATGCCAGGAATAAGTCCAGACATTATCTCCCACGAGATCGCGATAGACCCTGCCGTGAAACCTATAACTAAAAAAAAAAAGATCTATGGGAGTTGAGAAGAAGGCGGTTGGTGGATATACGCCCAAGCTATTATCAATTGGACCCGATAAATGGGCCATAATCGAACATAATTCAAAACTTAGAACACGGACAACCGAGGCCCATCGCGTAGGCCCGGAGAACACCCCGAGTGGCGAAATCCACTCGGGAAGGCCCCGAGTGGAAAGCCCACCCGGGAAAAACCCAAGCAAGGGACCCTTGCTTTGGTTATCCGAGCAAGGGACCCTCTTGCTCGAGTAACCCGAGCAAGTACCACTTCCTCGGTTAACCCGAGCATGATTTTGGGGGTCCCCCTCCGGTTAACCCCATCCGTCCGGACGAGCCCTCCTCGTCCGGACCCCCACCCCCGGACGATATTTCACCCGGGGCTTACCCTTAGAGGCCATACACTTACACTTGATCATGATAAACTCATCTACGGTTGAACCGGGGTCAAATGAACCTTATTTACGGTTAAGGCCAACTCATATTACGAAACTGCCACAACTGGACCAGAGAACCACTGGAACCGGGGCGGACTGATAGAAACTCTATAAATAGAGAGCTCATCCCATCATTTGAAGGTAATCACTCTCTCTCTAAGCTCACCCTCTCTCTAAATCTCTCCCTGACTTAAGCTTCGGAGTGGGCTTACCGGGACCCCCGGTGCCCTTTTGCAGGTAAGCGAGGAAAGGAGAAGGAGAATGGGAAGAGATAGCCCACCGAGGAGAAGATCGGTAAGAAGAAGCCCATTAATGAGAAGATCGAGAAGGAGAAGCCCACAGAGAAGACTCATGTGCAAACACTGGCGCCGTCTACGGGACTCGAACAAGAAGCACGTTGCTACTACTTGAGATCGATGGCAACAACAAGGAGGCAAGTTGGGGGGTCGAGCAGGCAGCCACCCACGGGAGAAAACATCCAAGCACCCGCAGGGGGAACATGCAAGTTCCGGTGGTAAGCCAACAGGCAACCATCGACATAGAACGGGAGGGAGCAAGAAACGAGGAACACCCACCTCCCGAGGAGCAAAACTCCTCAACCAATGCCCGCCCGGAACCAACGGTGAACCAGCCGCAACCTCAGCCACCCCAACAAGCAAGAACATACAACATCACTCCCGAACTAATGGCAGCATTAGAGGAAATGCTAGAAAGAAGGGAGCGTCTAAGAACACACGTAAGGCAGGAACAACCAAGGTACCAAAGGTCACCCCCAAGGTCGATGAGAGGACACCTGCATGCATATTCTAACTCCCTGAACCATCATCCCCAGGGAAGGGGATGTTACCAACAAAGAAACCCCAATTACTAGGCAGACAACGGTCAAGGATATGCTGGACCCCAGAATTACCAAGGATATGCAGTACCCCAGAATGACCAAGGGTATGCTGGACCTCAAAATGGCAACGGGTATGCTGGACCCCAAAATGGCCAAGGGTATGCTGGACCTCAAAACGACCAAGGACATGCTGATCCTCAAAACAACCAACAAAATATTGACCCTCAAAATGCAAGGCAACAGAACATTGCAGGAATAGCCCTCACGAAGGAGGAAATCGAGGAGCTAATAGCTAAGAAGATCAAGGATTCAAAGGGAAGAGCAATGCACAAACTAAGAGACAGGGTCTCACAAACCTTCACTCAGGAGCTGATTAATGTAATGGTTCCACCAAATGTCACGGCTCGTCAGATACCGGACTATGTCGGAAAAGGAGACCCAATACAACATATCCAGAAGCACGAATAATCAATTTTGGGAAGAACAGCGGTGGAATACCATTATGCAATGCTATTCCCCTCAACTATGGCAGGAAATGCCTCATACTGGTTCTTCAGTCTGCCTCAGGGGTCGATCACCACATGGACAGACTTGATGGACAAGTTTATCCAGCAGTACTTAGGGGAAATGCAGCTCCTAAAGGGAGACTCCGCACTGGATGATGTAAAGCAAGGATACGATGAGAGTTTGGCAAGCTACTACACGAGGTTCAACCAGAACATATCCGACATAGCAACAGTGTTATCTGAAGGAGATATAGTTCAGGCCTTCTTAAGAAATCTGGGGCGTCGGGGGGCACCTCTGGCGGACAACGTGGAGGTAATGCCAATCAACTCACTGGAAGAAATGGCTGAGAGAGTAAAAGCTTATATCGATTTGGAGCGCGCACGCTCAAATCGAAAGAAACGCTATGAAGCACAGGCAAATGAGAACAAACCAACGAAAGGAAAACCACAACAGCCTCAGAACCAACAACAGGCCTCGAGAAGACAAGCATGGACGCCCTAGGGAGGAGTAAGAGCCAACGAGCAACAAAGATCCTAAGACATCCACAACATTGTCTTTACCCCCCTGACAAGGGAAGCCTCAGTAATTCTGCGAGAGATGAAGATGCTCAACCTATGGACTCCGCCAGCGGAAAAAAGAAGAGGAATGATGGGAAATAACTTAGAACAGTGGTGTGAATACCACAATGCTGATGGACATCACACAGATAACTGCTTCCACCTCCAGTGGGGTATCGAAAACCTCATCTAAGAGGGCATGCTGAAAAGCTTTGTGAAAGATGAAAGAAAAAGAGACGGGAGTCCTCAATCGAGGTACACCGGCAAAGGAAAGGGAAAAGAAAAAAATGGAGGACTTCCCTCCCCAACAACATAGAAAACTGACAATCAATGTCATCCACGCTGGCCTAGCAGCGGGGGGAGAAGTCTCCAACTCAAGAGAGGTATACGTGGCCCAAGTCAATGAAATATCACCATTCGGGAAACGCCAAAGGCCAGTCGAGAACATGAAGATAAAATTCTCGTACGAGGACTTAGAGTATGTGGTATATCCACATGATGATGCTCTGGTAATCACAATGGATATTGCTGACTGCAACGTAAGAAGAATGTTAGTGGACGGGGGCAGCTCCACAGACATCCTTCACATCGATGTGGTTAGATCATTAGGAAGGACAGAGCGAGATCTCAGGCCGGTTAACTTCCCTTTGGTGAGTTTCGCAGGAGCAACCACATTTATAACCCTTCCAGTAACCTTGGGCGAAGGTTGGACACAAGTCCACTTGAAAATAACTTTTGTGGTGGTTGAAGAGCTAGGGGCATATAACGGAATATTGGGCCGCACAACCATCAACCCAAATCGCATAGTCCCATCAACCGTCCACCAAAAGATGAAGTTCCCGACACCAAATGGCATTGGAGAGGTACTGGGAGACCAAGCAGCATCAAGAAAATGCTACTTGAATGCCATGAGGAGAAAGGCACAACAGGGACTACTTATCGCATTTGTGGATGCCCCAAGAGGAAATCTGAAGGGAAAAGTCAAGCAAGGATGGAAGAACATGATTAATACGATGAAAGGAGCAGTAACCCACCTCCTATGTGTGACAAGGGAGGTTTTCAAGAAGAGGAAAAGGCAAGAGCCCAATGAATAGGATGTGGAAGAGGTCGAAGAGAATGCAGAGGAAGAAAGAAAGAAAAGAAGGAAAGAAAGAAGGAAGAATCGTGCAGGCTTGGATGATATCCAACAAAAGGAGATGAGTTGACAAAAAGCTATTTCGTGAGGCTAGCGATGGTGGCGGCGGAACTCAATACAACCAGGAATGAATTCGTTAGGGCTTTCTTCAGGAACCTAAGGAGGGACACCGATGAATACTTCAGAGGAGAAGGGGGCATCGCCGCCATATCTTCAGTCAAAGAATTCAACCATAAACTGTGGCAAGCCATACAGCTAGAGGAAGAGGAAGATAGGGGCTACTACAGACTTAGTGACGGGCGGATAGTGCACTTCACACCTTTAAGGAGCGAGATAGAAGAGCTATACAACACAGTCCTCTACGACCGGATCCCACCACCCATGGAATCATCAACAACCTTCATTGGAACAGAAGTGGAGGGATGATGCTAATACCATAAGACTTGGGGTCATAGCACTAACAAATGCTTAGCCCTCAGACTGGAGGTCGAAGATGAAATCCACGCTGGACGCCTGGAGGAGGAGGTTGGATCAGAAGAGCTGGAGTTCGCCCCCACTTAGAGTGGAGAATATCTAAACCTTTTTTTTTTTTTTTTTTTTTTTTATGTTTATGTATTAAAGTACTTGAAGGAGATCCACGGACTCCATTTAGACTTCCCTTATGTATGAAGTGACAATGGAACTTAATGAATTAGATGTTTTTCCAGGAATTTACTATAAATCAAAAATGGGAAGATCCAAAAAGACAACCCTAACATATAATAAAGAGATCAATAACCTTTACAGATGGATAGTGGAAGATCTATAAGGACAACCATTACAACCGAAAAGGGACATAAGACCAGACGGGCCACCCTTACAACCGAAAATGGGAAGATCCAAAAGGACAACCCTAACATATGATAAAGCGATCAACAACCTTTACATATGGATAGGGGAAGATCTATAAGGACAACCATTCTAACCGAAAAGGGACATAAAACCCGACGGGCCACCCTTACAACCGAAAATGAGAAGATCCTTAAGGACAACCCTAACATATGATAAAGCGATCAACAACCTTTACATATGGATAGGGGAAGATCTATAAGGACAATCACTCCAACCGAAAAGGGATACAAGACCCGACGGGCCACCCTTACAACCGAAAATGGGAAGATCCAAAAGGACAACCCTAACATATGATAAAGCGATCAACAACCTTTACATAAGGGAAGATCTATAAAGACAACCATTCCAACCGAAAAGGGACATAAGACCCAACGGGCCACCCTTACAACCGAAAATGGGAAGATCCAAAAGGACAACCCTAACATATGATAAAGCGATCAACAACCTTTGCATATGGATAGGGGAAGATCTATAAGGACAACCATTCCAACCGAAAAAGGACATAAGACCCGACGGGCCACCCTTACAACCGAAAATGGGAAGATCCAAAAGGACAACCCTAACATATGATAAAGAGATCAAAGACATTTACATATGGATAGGGGAAGATCTATAAGGACAACCATTCCAACAGAAAAGGGACATAAGACCCGATGGGCCACCCTTACAACCGAAAATGGGAAGATCCAAAAGGATGACCCTAACATATGATAAAGCGATCAACAACATTTACATATGGATAGGGGAAGATCTATAAGGACAACCATTCCAACGGAAAAGGGACATAAGACTCGACGGGCCACCCTTACAATCGAAAATGGGAAGATCCAAAAGGACAACCCTAACATATGATAAAGCGATCAACAACCTTTACATATGGATAAGGGAATATCTATAGGGACAACCATTCCAACCGAAAAGGGACATAAGACCCGACGGGCCACCCTTACAACCGAAAATGGGAAGATCCAGAAAGACAACCCTAGCATATGATAAAGCGATCAACAACCTTTACATATGAATAGGGAAAGATCTATGAGGACAACCATTGCAAAAAAAAAAAAAAGGAATGTAAGTCCTGAAAATATAGGCCATCTGAATAGAGCATTATAATAAAAGGTATGCTAATAGCACACCAAGTCATGCAAATACAACACAGAAAAAAGTACAACAACAATGGAAAGCAAATCAGAGTATCTATCAGTGAAACAAAACCATCTCCAAAACAAGCAAGAGGAAAACACAAACCCAACAATCATAAAAACACCGACTGGGTGTATAAGCTCAACCGTCATTCACTAGGGGGGATCATCCTCTCCAGCAGTAACTTGTGAAGGGACGGTAACCTTAGCAGCTCGAGAAGAAACCACAGCCTTGGTCTTGGAAGAATAATCGCCAACAAACCGCCCAGCTGCAACCTTCGTTCGCTCCGCCCTCCTAGCGAGTTGGGTAATGACACCCATAGCCAACATAGCATATTCCCCAAGCTGGTCAAAAGGAAAAGAAGGACAAAGAGCATGAATCTTCTGAACCATGTTCACACCAAAGGTGTTCATAATTCCCTGGCAATGCTTCTCAGCATGGGTAGAAAACTCATTGGAAGATAGAAAGTCCTGGACTCCAACAACTTTTCCTTTCTCAACTCCAAGAGCCTCACCCTCCTTCAACCCAAGCAACCTACCTTCCTCGCAGGCATCCCGAAGAGCACCCTTCATCTTCAGTTCAGCAATCAAAGCCTCATCCGCTCGGTCGACACGAACATCATCAAGTTCCTGCTGAAAGAGAGTCAAGCGGCTAGCCAGGGTAATCTCCGACACCCTGAGCTCCTCATTCTCCTTGCGCAACCGCTCTTCGGTGATTTTCTGGGTAGACTCAATAACCTTTTGTGTAGACTCGAGCATTGCAACCATCTCCCGAAGCATATCCCGTTCATGACCAATGTTAACCAAATGGGAACCAATGTTAACAACAAAATATATGCCCTATAAAAGAAGCAAGGATCAAGATAACAAAGAACACTAAACAAAACAAGATAAAACATAATGTATGCACTCACGAGGGCAAATTGGGACAAGGCGCCCTTCACGCAATGATGAATCCCCTCGAGGTCGGTGGGAGGAAGAGACCGATCAGCCGGGGGAATAATGGAGTTCATCATAGGAATAGCAACTTCCGGAATGGAAAGTGAGGCAGACAAATCATAGAGTTGCCGATCAGCAGTCTGGAAGGGCAACCAAGCATTTCCCCTAACATCACCATCGACGGGGCGGATAAGATCCTCGGGAAAGATCAAAGGCAACTTGATCCTACCTGTAAAACAAATATAAGGCGCAACAAAGGCAAGATAAGCTCATGTATATAATAAGATAACATCATCAGGTACCTGACACAGGAGGTCTATCATCGGAGGACGCATCCCTCGGGGGGGGGGGGGGGGGGAGAAGAAGACTCGTCAGCATCGTCCGAACCATCCTTATTCTCCGGGGCAATGGGAAAATCATCAACGCCATCCTCAACAGTGACCTCTCTCTCTTTATGGCAAGAAGAGGACCTGGAGGGAGAAATGAACGAGTCAATCTTTTGAGCCTTGGAAACAAGGGTCTCGACCTCCAAGCTAGACCTTTTTCGACCGGATCTTAGCCAAGATCTGCACGGCGGAGATACCTGAAAATCAACAAAACATGGGTGAATACGGCATAAGAAAAATACGGAGAAAAACGAAAGAAAACATAACAAACACAATACCGGAGGAAGGCTTCACATTCCCAGATGATAGTGAAATGGTAGCAGGAGCCTCAGCCACATGCAAAAGAATAGGAGAAACAATCGAAGTCTCTCTATCGGAAGGGACGTCCTCACCAGCATCATCATCCTCTTGAAACAGAGAAGGCCGACATTGAAACCAACCAACAAGACAAAGCAAGAAAGTTACAAGTATCAAAGACGGAAAGACTTGCATACCAAGGGTAAAACGCAGGGTGCTGCCCGAATCTCCGTGGCAGACAACTCCTCTTCTGAAATACGATGTACGGATTCGAAGGAGGCCGTTGTTTTTTCAATATATACCATCTTTAGGGCCTGCCTGTCGGAAGTGGAGAGTTCGGAGAAGTCGGGACGCGCATCTGTCGTCATGGGGGTATCCAAGGGCCAAGAAACATCTAGACCTTCAAGGAAAAAGTAGTATTTCTCCCAATGGCCACTACCGCCCTCAAAGGCAAGAAAAAATCGACGCTTGTTATTCCACTTGATGGTACCCAACGCCGAAAACCCCTTTTGGGACAACAAAGGGAATCAGGTGACTAGAGAATAAAACCCTGATTCACCAACATGCTAGATGCGACAGAAACATCGAAACAGAAGAAGATAGTAAGCCAATGTCGGCGATGGCATAACACCCTAAATCCAACCCAGACACGGATGGCGGAAGGGGCAAGCTCGAGAGGAGAAATCCGGTAGTACTGACAGAGCTCCTGAAGATCAGCACAGTAAGGGAAACGGAGCCCTGCCTTGATCTGATGAATGTATACCACCGACATCCCATCCGGCGGAGGAGTAACGGAGCTACCTCCATAGCGATATGGCATGGCAAAGGAAAAAAATGATTTTCCCATGCCAAACAACCCAGCTAGCTTAGCATGGTAAAGATACACTTTCAAGTTCAGCGAGTTCTTACTATAGGTCTCAAAAGAAACACGGGGTCACGAAGAAAGGCCAGCTCATCCTGAATGATAGGCCGCAACTCGACCTCCGTGTCCGACTTGGGATCAGACGTCTCAGGGACATAGTCCGGACTTAGATCAGGATGAGGAAACCGCCTTCCCATAAAAAAACTCCTTATGCGGGAAGCGGACTATGGAGGCATTAGAGGCAAGGTTAATACAGGAAGCCTTAAGAGAAGTAGGCTTACTCATTTTTAAGCAGAAACGGAACGACGCTCTTTAGCCCGGCAAAAGACTCGAAAGCACACCTGGCAAATAAGAATGAAAAAACATCGGTCCGTCAGGAAAAACATCGGTCCGACATAAAAATATAGCGGTCCATCACGACACCATGTAAATCCATCAAGACCAACCTACCCAAGGGTACGTCCTAAAGTGAACAAAGATCAAATGCTTACTACGGGGGCAAAAGACACGTGTATGAACGATACTGCTTGTCAAAGGGAGGGGCTATGGTGGATAAAACATGGAAAACATCCCTAGAAGGGAAGACAAACGAAATCGTCCTAACATTGCCTAAGGTAATGGAAGGAAGGAATCAAATATCCTACATGAGAGCATATATTATCTATACAAGCATGGGGTGACCTAGGCATGGTACTAAGGCACCCAAACAACAAACACCTATCAAGCTCCAAAGGGGGCAACATCTATAGCAAATACTCACTTCAAATATGCTCCTAGCTCAACAACAAAGACAATCAAGCTCCACTCAACAACAAGCTATGATACAACTCAACTATCTATGGCAAGGCATTGGCTCTTATAGTAATCAAAGGAGAGCACACCAATAAAAGGGCAAAAGGGACAAACCTGGAAAAAAAATAAACCAAGCCGAAACCAATCGAACCGGGTCGAAACTCGAACCGGACCGAGTCGACTCACCCGGTCAAGGAAACCCGATCGGAGGGGAGCCCCGCCCAGCCACCCGTCACGTCGGAGAGAAGAACCACCCGCCACCGGAGACGCCGCCGGAAACCCCGTCCGGAGCCGAATCCGCCCGCAGCGCCGTCCGACGAGCCGCGCAACGCCGTCCTCCCTCGAGCCCGCAGCGCCGCCCGTCGAGCTGTCCGGAGTCGTCCTCCCCCGGTGTCCCGATGCCCCTTATTGTCCAATCCACAAATGGAAGTATAAATTCCACCCCAAATCAAACCTAAGAGAGCTCCATGTGAAGTGTGGTGTCTTGATTAGGTTGATTGGGTGGAAAAATTGAAAGAGGAGGAGGAGAGGAAAACCTAGGTTGAAGAAGATGGATGTGCTCTAGAAAATGAGAAGGAGAGAAAGGAAAAATGAAGGATGAGGAAATAATGAAGTGAAATCCAAACATATGCTTTATAAAGTATATGCTATGGATTTTTCTCCAAAAACCCCATAAAGGGAGACACGAACGAAAGGACACAGTCCGAAGGATAAGTAAAACGAGACCAGGGCTCGTGACTCTTACCCCCATAGAATATTATCACGTGAACTTGCTTAAATCTAATTAAATCATTTTTTTCATCTATGTATTGAGATTCTCTAAAACAGGGGGCGTAGAAATCAAAGCACATCTCGAGCACTCGATATAGGCCGGGATCACCATAAAGCCTTCTTAAAGAAAAGAGAGATGGAAATCACGACGCATCTCGAGCACTCTATAGAGACCGGGATCGTCACCAAGGTACGCCACTTTACCCGCTTGGGCGATATTCCACTAAAAATAGAGTCAAGAAAAGGTGAAACCATTCCTTGACTCAGGGGAAAATGGTGGATATACACCCAAGCTATTATCAATTGGACCTGATAAATGGGCCATAATCGAACATAATTCGAAACTTAGAATACGGACAACCGAGGCCCATCGCGTAGGCCCGGAGAACACCCCGAGTGGCGAAATCCACTCGGGAAGGCCCCGAGTGGAAAACCCACCCGGGGAAAACCCAAGCAAGGTCTTAGGGGTACCCCCATCCGTCCGGACGAGCCCTCCTCGTCCGGACCCCCACTCCCGGACGATATTTCGCCCGGGGCTTACCCTTAGAGGCCATACAATTACACTTGATCACGATAAACTCTTCTACGGTCGAACCGGGGTCAAAGGAACCTTATTTACGGTCAATGCCAACTCATATTACGAAACTGCCACAATCGGACCAGAGAACCACTGGAACCGGGGCGGTCTGATAGAAACTCTATAAATAGAGAGCTCATCCCCTCATTTGAAGGTAATTACTCTCTCTCTAAGCTCACCCTCTCTCTAAAGCTCTCACTGACTTAAGCTTCAGAGTGGGCTTACCGGGACCCCCCGGTGCCCTTTTGCAGGTAAGCAAGGAAAGGAGAAGGAGAACGGGAAGAGATAGCCCACCGAGGAGAAGATCGGGAAGAAGAAGCCCATTTAAGGAGAAAATCGAGAAGGAGAAGCCCACAAAGAAGACTCGTGTGCAAACAGCGGTGATACGCCAAGAAGTGGGAAAGCTGGTCGAGGCCGGTTTCGTCAAAGAAATACGATTCCAAACTTGGGTCGCCAACCCGGTCTTGGTAAGAAAATCTAATAATAAATGGAGGATGTGCGTCAAATTCCGGGATATCAACAAAGCATATCCCAAGGATTCTTATCCTTTACCTAGAATCGACCAGCTTGTCGACGCCACCTCAGGACATGAGCTTTTAAGCTTCATGGATGCGTACTCAGGGTACAATCAGATACGAATGCATCCCAATGACAAATCCCATACCACTTTCTATGTTGATAACGATATTTATCACTATAAGGTCATGCCTTTTGGTCTGATAAATGCCGGACCCACTTATCAACGGATGGTTAACAAGCTCTTCAAATCCATGATAGGAAGAAACATGGAAACCTATGTCGACGACATGCTGGTCAAGACAAGAAGGGGCCAAGATCATGTCCAAGATTTAGAAGAGGCGTTTGCCTGTATGCGACGCCATCAAGTAAGACTGAATCCAACCAAGTGCGCTTTTGGTGTTCGGTCATGGAAATTTCAGGGTTTTTTGGTTAGCCAAAGAGGCATCGAAGCCAACCCAGAGAGAGTCACCGCCATAGAAGAGATGTCCTTTCTTACATGCCACAGGGAGGTACAGAGTCTCAACGGAAGGTTCACTGGGAAGATTCATGGCGAGATCAGGCGATAAATCCCTTCATTTCTTTAAAATTCTAAGAGCTAACAAGAAGTTTGAGTGGACGCCTGAATGTGAAGAAACCTTCCAACAGTTGACAAAGCACCTCCATTCGCTTCCCGCCTTGGCAAAACCATTACCAGAGGATCCTTTATTCCTCTATCTAAGTGTAGGCTCGGCGACGGTAAGATCAGTACTCATCAAAGAGACGTGCAATATTCAAATTCTGGTATACTATGTTAGCAAGATTTTGGCGTCGCCGAAGCAAACTACATGGAAATCGAGAAGTATCTGTATGCCCTACTGATAGTGGCGAGAAAACTACGACCTTATTTCCACGCCCATGAAATCACGGTACTCACCAATCAACCCCTGAAACAAATCTTGTAAAAGCCCGATATTTCGGGATTAATGGTTAAATGGGTAGTGGAACTAAGTGAACTTCGCATTCACTTTGAGCCACGAAAGGCGATCAAGGGCTAGGCGTTGACCGACTTTATCGCCGAAAATATGACGACGCTAGACGCCCAACCTGTCATTCTTCCACAGGAAGAGCATATGAAAGCAACGCCAGAAAACGTGGCTAACCACACTACGCCATGACTGCTATATACCGATGGTTCATCCTCCTCCTTAGCATGTGGGGAAGGGCTAGTATAGACGCCACTTGACGGAGAATCGCTCCGATACGCGTTGGCCTTGACCTTTCGAGCCACCAATAATGAAGCAGAATATGAAGCTCTGCTAACGGGCCTTCGCATATCCAAAGGCATGAGAATCGCCAACTTAAAGGTACGATGTGATTCCGAGTTAATTGTCAATTAGACGAATGAAGCCTACAGCGCCAAATGAGAAAATATGAATAAATATACGGAAGAGGTGCGACGACTTGTGCGAGATATGCATCATTTCCAAATAGAGGCTATCCCTCGAGAAAACAATCAAGAGGATGACGCCCTTGGTAAGTTCGCTTTGGGAAATACCCCGCCCGCACCAGTACACTTCATCGAAAATTCTCTCTATTCAGCTGTGGAAGCAAGGGCAGAAATTCTCAATATCCAAGCCCCCGACTCATGGATTACTCCCATCCAGAACTACCTAGAACAGGGAAACCTCCCAGAAGACTCGCTCGAGGCAACCAAAATTCAGAGAATATCGGGACGATTTATAATCTTAGATGGACACCTCTACAAAAGAGGATACTCAACTCCTTATCTCCGATGTGTAGCTGTCCCTCAAACAGAAAAGATAATGGAATATTTGTATAAGGGCGACGCTGGGTATCATGAATGAGCCAATACTCTGGTATTAAAGGCCTTACGACAAGGATTATACTGGCCGACAATTCATAAAGAAGCAATAACGCTCGTGCAAGCCTGCCCTGCCTGCCAAGTTTACGCTCCAGAATAACAAGACCACCCGCGGAACTCAAACCTATGATGAGTGCATGGCCCTTCGCACAATGGGGGATCGACCTCATAGGGCCTCTGCCCAAATCCACAGGTCAGCGAACACATATCGTGGTTGTCATCGACTATTTCTCTAAATGGATAGAAGCAAACGCTTTGGCGTCAACAACTACTTTCCAAATGATAAAGTTCATTCGTGAACAAATCATATGCCGATATGAAGTGCCGAAAATCCTCATAAGCGATAACGACCCCCAGTTTGCCAGCCATGAATTGGCCGACTTTTGTGAAGAGATGCTAATCAACCATCGCTTCGGCTCTGTCCATCATGCGCAAACTAATGGACAAGTCGAGGTGGCAAACAAAACGATCCTGAATGGACTAAAGAAGAGGGTGTCCACTCTTAAGGGAAACTGGGTCGAGGAGCTGGACCAAGTACTATGGGCACTCAGAACTACACCCAAAGGAGCCACCGGTGAAACCCCTTCAATATGGTCTACGGGTCTGAAGCCGTCTCGCCCATAGAGGTAGTTAATATCTCTCAAAGGTTTGCCACGTACCGAGTCGACCAGAACGACGAACAATGAAAGATTGACTTGGATCTAGTCGACGAAAGGAGGTGGGCCTCCGAAGAAACTCAAGGAAGAAAGAAGCTCGCCACTGCCAGGTATATTTTAACCGAAAAGTAGGGTGACGCCAATTCTTCCTGGGTGAGAAGGTCCTGCGAAGAAATGAGTTTGTAGCTGCTGATCAGAGAGGAAAAATGGTGCCAAAATGGGAAGGTCCTTACGTCATTATCGGCAACCATGTCCCAACGCCTACAAATTAAAAGATCCACAAGGGCAACGCCTCAATAGGACTTTTAATGCAGAGCACCTAAAGAAATTCTACGTCAAGAATCCTTTCATGTATTTCCATTACAATAAAGTGATAAAAAAAAGTGTGGTTTCTTCCTCCTTGATATGTCCACAGGACTCCTCGACTTCCGAAAGTCGCCTCTACAAAGGAGATCGGTAATAATACTGACTCCTCGACTTCATATAGTCGGCAACGATCCAGGAGATCAGTCATAACTGACTCCCACGACTTCCGAAAGTCGCATCTACAAAGGAGACCGGTCATAATATTACCGACTCCTCGACTTCATATAGTCGGCGACGATCCAGGAGATCAGTCATAACTGACTCCCACGACTTCCGAAAGTCGCCTCTAAAAAGGAGATCGGTCATAATACCGACTCCTCAACTTCATATAGTCGGCGACGATCCAGGAAATCAGTCATAACTGACTACCACAACTTCCGAAAGTCGCCTCTACAAAGGAGATCGGTCATAATACCGACTCCTCGTCTTCATATAGTCGTCGACGATCCAGGAGATCAGTCATAAATGACTCCCACGACTTCCGAAAGTCGCATCTACAAAGGAGATCGGTCATAATACCGACTCCTCAACTTCATATAGTCGGCGACGATCCAGAAGATCAGCCATAATTGACTCCCACGACTTCTACAAGTCGCCTCTACAAAGGAGATCAGTCATAATACTGACTCATCGACTTCATATAGTCGGGCACGATCCAGGAGATCAGACATAATTGACTCCCATGACTTCCAAAAGTCGCCTCTACAAAGGAGATCGGTCATAATTGTAAGCATATGGTGATGGGCGCCGTAAATGGAAGCCCATTATATTTATATGTTACCTAAGTTAATTGGGTACATGACACATTAGGAAATTGGGCCAGGTCCAAATCCCAATTGACATGACATGCCCAAAATATGGGCCTCCCTATACATAGGCCGGCCGAATATTAGTGAGGGGTGAAACGGACTTTTGTCCAGTTTACTCCTATATATATGGGTTGTTAGGGGTTTTATTAGATTAATCCTTAATCCTTCCTTGGAGTGTTTTAGAGAGAAAAACCCTCCCCCAAAAACACCCACTTCGGCCGAACCTCACATACACCAAGGGTGTGCCAATTTGCCTTCGAGCAAACACTCCGAAGATCCGTCCTCTGCCAAGAATTGATATGAGGCTTTGCTGTGGAGAATATACCGCGTAGGGCTTTCTTCACAAGAACCTCTACGGGTGCCGACTGGAGGATCATGAACTCCCTTATGCAAGGATCTCGGGACTACAGACTACTT
Source organism: Clarkia xantiana subsp. parviflora (assembly GCA_036873135.1). Taxonomy (NCBI): domain Eukaryota; kingdom Viridiplantae; phylum Streptophyta; class Magnoliopsida; order Myrtales; family Onagraceae; genus Clarkia; species Clarkia xantiana. The sequence goes on along the minus strand of JAPTYO010000009.1, from coordinate 24,635,241 downwards.
GTGAGGTATGTGCGAATCTTCCGCTGCGTAATTTCGATTACTAGCATGTACCATGTTTATAGTATCTGTAGTGATTACTCCCTGTAATCTAACAATAATACCGACTCCTCGACTTCATATAATCGGCGACGATCCAGGAGATCAGTCATAACTGACTCCCACGACTTCCGAAAGTCACATCTACAAAAGAGATCGGTCATAATACCGACTCCTCGACTTCATATAGTCGGCAACGATCCAGGAGATCAGTCATAACTGACTCCCATGACTTCCGAAAGTTGCCTCTACAAAGGAGATCGGTCATAATACTGACTCCTAGACTTCATATAGTCAGTGACGATCCAGGAGATCAGTCATAACTGACTCCCACGACTTCCGAAAGTCGCCTCTACAAAGAAGATCGGTCATATACCGACTCCTCGATTCTGTAAAAGCCAAAAAAAACGAGAGTTCAGGCTAAAAGAATAAAAGAATGAAGTTCTCTTCTCATCATTAAAGGTACTCGACATAACCCCTTTTCCCTTTATTTTAAAGATAAACGACTTGTGTCTCGAGGGCAAGTGTTGGATATGATTCGAGGTAACCTTGTAAGGGTCGACAACATTGAAGTCGGGACCCCCAAAAGTCAAGTCAACGACTAGTCATATTTGAATCGGGAATATAAAGAAGAATAGTCGACACCAATATAAAAGGATGTCGACTCTTAAGACACTAGTTGAAGAATGGCGACAAAGCCACTCAAAGATTCTCTTTCCTAAAAGTATGAATCAAGTAGACAACCAAGTACTATCAGAAAACCTTTCCTCCTAAGGAAAAATGACAGATGGAAACCTGATCGCCTCCTCCTGACTCAAGGAGACCTTCCCTTTAAGGAAGGGGTAACAACTGGTAACCTGCTTGCCGATTTTTGACTCGAGGAAACCTTCCTCTCAAGGAAAAACTGATGTGGCAACCTGCTTGTTACCTGGTTAAAGAAACCTTCAACACTAAGGAACGAGGAGGTGGCGACCTGCTTGTCACCTACTGACACATCACCGTCCCCCTCCACCAATTAGAGAAAGGCAGCCATCGCCACTGAGCAGCCAATCAAAGCATAAAGTTAGCCGCCATATTAAAGTCGGTATTTCCCCCTATAAATAGGGGAACACTTTCATTATTTTGATATCTACATTCACATGCTTTTATAGTATTCTCTCAAATTTCATTACTGACTTAAGTTTCGGAGTGGGATAGGGGCAAATCCCCACCCCTTTCAGGTCCTCGCCTACCAAAGCACCCTAAAGGAAAATAAGTGCCCCTCGAGGTCGAGACAGACACCTAAAGGAGTTAGCTAGCAGAGAGACCTTTAAGTCCATTACCATAAGTTTCAGGCCACGTCATTTTGATCCCAACAACCCCGACTGGAGTCGGACCCAACCCAGGGCTAGGTCAATTGGACCTAGTCCAATTTGGGGTCAATTCGCCTCCAATTGGACTAGGTCCAATTGGAGCCAGCCCTGGGCTAGCCTAGGGCTGGGTCGAAACCAGTTGGGGTCGTCTGGGTCCGGCAACCCCGACCGTGGTCGGACTCAGCCCTGGGCTAGCCTAGGACTAGGTTAATTGGACCTAGTTGTCCAATTTGGGGTCAATTTTAAAACTTTAGGACTAAATTGAAAAAAAAAGGTTAGGAAAGTATTAGAGGGACTAAATTGAACAAAATTAAAAGTTTAGGGTGGATCACGTGACTTGCACATGTTACTTAACGGAAAATATGGACGGAATGTAACGGAAATACAAAACTAGAAAAATATGCAAACATATGAGACCAAGACTAGGAAAAAAAAAAACATCATTGATCAAAACCCAAAAATCGTCAAACATTATGACAAAAAACATGTTAACCCTAAAACTAGAATCTAACAATATCCAACTTTTATACTAAAGGTGAAATTTTCAAATGCGAATGACATTATCAAACCAAATCCAACTTTCTAACATTATCCAACGAGAAAGAGGGTGACATTATCCAACGAGAAAGAGGGGAGTTAAAAACACCACAAAATCAATAAGAAAACAAACGGGACATGTTTGGGAATATATATCAATGTTTTTTTTTACATGGGGTACGTAGGACTTGTCAGTCATTAGTTTCTTCTAATTTAAAAAAGACATTTTGAATTACCAATAATAGCCACTGACGAAACTTACAAAAGGAAGCCATCAAAATTCAAAAAGCACACACAAGTAGCTAGTTAGCAACTCATATTATTAGCAGGTGCAAGGAATTTGATTAGTAATATCCAATTGACTTAGATATTCTCTCATGGTGGAGAAAAACCTGGCTTCTCTCCTTGTCCCTCTCTGTACCGAAGAATCTCTTCATTGACGAAAACACATTCTTGATTGCATCATCAAACAAGACTTATTAGCATTATAAAGACCCCTCCAACATATAATATGTATATATCTATTCTCTTTTAAGTGTGAGCTGGTGACATTCTTTCTATATGATCAGTTAGTTAATTTATCACAAGATAAGGCTTTGTTGTTACTTGCTCAAAAATAAAATATGTATTTATATAGTTACTATTAAAAGTCATAATCCCATCTCAAAAATTATGTTTTGAAAAATGGCTAGGTATTTGTAAACAAAAATTGATTCTTAGATCCTTAAAATCAGTATAAGTGTTGCTCGTTTAATAATCTATCAGTTTTAGATGCATATGGTTATTATGTAACTGATTACATAATAACCATGTATTCAACACTAATATACAATATACTGTAATAATATAACAAAGTATAGATACCATATTTGTTACAATTCACGTTGGACCGAGTCAAGGTTCCATTCCGGTGACAAAGACCATTACTGACTAATATTGCTAATTCGTTTCCTCTGTCAGTTTCGCCTGTTTCAGAACTATACATGCTGTTGATTTCCACCGACAGCCCGTTCCAGTCGTGATGCTCTCCTCACCAGTTATGTTCGCCACGACCCAGTTGCGGTGTTCTGATCCCAACCGCCCAAGTCGTGCCACCGTCCGACATTGCCAGCCGCCCTCTTCGATGCCGGTCTCTGCTGCCTAGGTCGCGACACCGACTGTTGCAGCTCTGATTCTACCGCAGCCCCATAATTAAGATCAGCCTTTGATTGTTGTAGCTTGATTTGCTGCGATTGATTGCACGTGTGGATTTGCTGCGCTCCGTTTTCTGCAATTTGCTGCGTTTACTGCCTCTAGTCGTTAGCATCTTGCTGTTCTACAATTTGTTGCCGCTGGAGTCACGATTTGGTCGACTCCTCTTTTCCTTTAATTGATGATTCAATTAATTGGGAGGTGGTTCGGTTTTGTTGTTGGTTCGATCTGAAATTCGGTTCTGACCGCTGGTCTGATTTTAATTTCTGAACCAGTTCTGTTTGCTGTTGACCGGTTGTATTATGCTGTTGACCGGTTCTGTTTGCTGTTAATCGGTTTTGTTTTGTTGTTGACCGGTTCTGTTTGCTATTGACCAGTTATGTGCTGTTGTTGACCGATTATATGCTGCTGTTGACCAGTTATGTGCTACTATTAACCGGTTCTGTGCTGTTGTCCTAATTCTTGTCCGTTTCTGGGCGTTGTCTGGCTGCTGTTCATTTTATGGAGAACTCAACATTAGTTGCAAAATCTTATATGGGTATCGCATGACAATCAATTTTTTATATATCAGTTAGCAAATATATTAATTCGGATGAAATTGCTACAATTGTTCAGTGACTTTCTCAGTTGGGTTTCTCGCATGTCAACATGACACCCCAGCTTCAGACTTATAGGGCTATTATCGCCCCCCATGTATGACTTCCAACTGTTTATTAGCAACCAAATCATCATGGATTGTTGATTCATGGCGTTACTGATCACATGACTGGTAACAAAAGTTTACTGTCAAGACTTACCACTACCTCAAAACCACCTGTCCAAATTGCCAATGGTTCTACTTGTCATATAGAAGGAATTGGACCTGCCCATATTTTACAACATATGTCATTATCGTTTGTCTTATATGTTCCTTCTTTTCCAGAAAATCTTATGTCTGTGAGAAAACTAGTAGAACAATTATATTGCTCAGTTACTTTCACTCCAGCAAAATGTGTTTATCAGGTATTAGGGACGAATAAGTTGATTGGAACTGCATATATGTACAACTGTCTGTATTACCTGGAGAGTTCGCCTCAATGAGTTGTGTACATGAGCACTCAGTAGTGCTTAGGAGGTTCATTATCAGTTGGTGCATCCATCTCTATAGGTTCTAAAAACGCTCCGTCCTGAATTTTATTTTGTCTCTGAATTAGTTTGTGGGTCATGTATCTAGGGAAAACATATTCGTGTTTCCAATCCACCTAGATCATCCGTCACTCTGCTGGTATCTTTGATTTCGTGCATTCAGATGTATGAGGTCCATGCTCAGTTACATCTATCTCAGATTTTGTACTTCGTCACTTTTGTGGATGATTTCTCTCGTGCAACTTGGATGTTTGTTATCAAATCTATACAAGAGGTATTTGCAAAAAAAATTAATGTTTTGTTCTTTTGTGAAAAATCAGTTTGACACTACCGTTAAAACCCTTCGTAGTGACAACGCAAAAGAATATTTCACAAATGAATTTGTGCAATATATATGAGTGATAATTGCATTATCCATGAATCATCATGTGCGTATACACCTCAACAAAATGGAGTGGCTGAACGAAAGAACAAACACATACTTGAGGTGGCTCGCACTATGATGATACATGGTCATGTCCCTCATCGTTTCTGGGACGATGCGGTTGTAACTGCATGTTATCTGATAAACCATATGCCATCAACTATTCTTGATGGTGCAATACCAAAGATATTTGGTTGTACTTGTTATGTGTACGACAATCGACCTGGCCGTACAAAACTTGATCCAAATTCTGTTCGTTGTGTTTTTGTTGGTTATTCTGGAATTCATAAATGTTATCGTTGTTATAGCCCCGCTCTTAGGAGACACTTTGTCTCATCTGATGTTGTCTTTATGGAGTCAGTACCGTTTTTTCTTAAATTTGAACCTAACTTGTTTAGTAATTCTCCACTTATCATGACTATTCTGACATATCCTGAAGTTCAAGTCCGCTATGCTTCACTCGAGACTGATAATGCACCTCCTACGCCTCATATTAGATAGGTATATACTCAAAGGGATATGACACTTCATGTTAATACTAACTCTGTTCAGAACATGTAGGACCTTGAGACTCGTGTGACCCTGTTCCAACCATTGAACCCTCATCTGAGTCTCCACTATCTCCTACACAACCAGTTGATCTAATATCTACTGACTCTACCTCTGATATTGACATTTCTATTGCCCTTCGAAAAGGCTCCCGCCATTGCCCTAGTACCAGATATCCTTTAGATAGCTCATGTTCTTATGCAACCCTTTCTGCAAATCATCGTGCCTTTAAAACCAGTCTTGACAGTTTCTCTGTTTCTAGAAATGTGACAGAAGCCCTGGCCAATCCAGAGTGGTTTAGTGCTTTGCAGGAGGAAATGTCAGCTCTCTGGAATATATAATCAGACATGGTATTATAGCTTGGGTCGGGCCTAGGCCTGGGATATGATTTGTTGAACGGTGAGGTGGAATGTTGAAATAGACATATATCGTGAATCTGAAGAACCACACCGGTCGGTATCTGTACAATAGAGTAGTATATAAGCAAGTGGACCACCTCCTCCTTTCACCAATTGATTTTAGAATTGAACCACACTTGAATATATAGTTACTCTCTGCTGACCTGTTGGACTTGGCTCGGCCCAACGTGCATTCTAACAATATTTATTACTATAACATGACAAAAAGAACGTAATGATATCATAATGCAACATTAGTGGCATCTACGGTGAATACGTGGTTGCATATTAACTGTTTATTTGACGGAACAACATTTTAATTTGCAGAAAATAAGGTACCCAGATTAAAACAGTATGATACAGTACTAACATACTGAAACATTAATGACGTCTACAGTTAATACGCCCGTGCATAACACATGTTCATATTTCCAATTCAAAACTAACGGGAAACAACACTTTGCATATATCAGTCACTTGAAAGTTCAAATTTTGTCTCAGATACCTATGTATCACATAGATTTTAATTTATTAGCTATATTTATAGTTTGCTGTCCCTTATATATATATATATATATATATCTTAATTAACTACTAGATTATATAAGTTTATATTGTTCCACTTGATTAATTAGACATTTTGTTAATTGAGTGGAAAAAGCAGCTCAAATACAGAAAGCTAGGTTGAGGTCTCTGAAAGGTACGTAATATGTGTCATCCAATCCAAAGTTTGACATTCAGGAAGAAAGTCTTCAATGCTGAAATGTGGAGAAATGGAGAGTTGATGGCGTCATACAACTTGACTCAACTTTTATGGGAATTTTCTTAATTTTTCATATCAAGGGGGAGTTGGTGATGATGCAATTGCTAATTGCCATCTCTCTATCTACTACTTCACGATATCTTGACTATTCTAATAATCTTATATATATATATATATATATATATATATATAATATTTAGTTTGTCAGCAGTCAAAAGCAATACTAGCTTGCGCTCTTATTCGAGTACCATTGGACAGTTGGAATCCAGTGTGAATCAATAAAAACACCTTTTAAGGCTAAGAAGAGGTTTTTAGGATTGCTAAAGGTTTAGCAGTATCTGTAACTGGGGCTATCAGAGGTCCCCTTCGGATCGGTCGATCCTAAGATCTTAGGAGAGCAAATTTATTCGGATCTCTCCTAGAATCTCTAATAATCAGGATCGAAGTAAGATTCAGAGCTGGATCGTAGGATCACGATCCTACCGATCCTAGCTTGATCTATTATAAAATAATTTTTTAAATTATTTACCCACTAATTGCAATTTTTAAGCTAATAGTCAATTAACTTGCACCTGTATATACCCTAGTCGACAAAGTATAATGATAGATGAATAAATATAAAGTTTAATGGGTAATTATAACGTCAGAAGTCAGATTCTGTTCTTCTTAGCATTTCCTCGTCAAAGCAATAACTAAGGTAGGTTGGACTTGAATTCAGATAAGAAGACTTGAATAGAGTGGAAGATGATGTTAAAGATAATTATTATTAGTCATAAATTTGAACTTTTAACTAATTTAAGATTATTTTGTATTTTTTCGTTGAATTTGAATGTGTTATTTGGATACTTAAAACTTAATTTAATGCTTATAATGACTATGAATACTATTTTTGTGATTTGATTCTATAATAGGTTATTTATTCACTAAAGTTTAGTATATTTTTTTTAAGGGTTAATAGGTCTTTTGGTCCATGATGTTTGACAACTTTTGGGTTTTGGTCAATGATGTTTTTTTTACCTAGTTTTGGTACCATATGTTTGCAGATTTTTTCTAGTTTTGGTCTAACCGTTACATTCCGTCCATTTTTTGACATGTTCAGGTCACGTGATCCACTCTAAACTTTAAATTTAGTCCCTCTAATACTTTCTTAACCTTTTTTTTGTTCAATGTAGTCCCGAAATTTCAAAATTGACCCCAATTGGACAATAAGTCCAATTGAATTTTTGAAACTTCGGGACTAAATTGAACAAAAAAAAAGTTCGAAAAGTATTAGAGGGACTAAGTTGAACAAAACTGAAAGTTTAGGGTGGATCACGTGACTTGTACATGTCAAAAAATGGACGGAATGTAACGGTTAGACCAAAACTAGAAAAAATCTGCAAACATATGGTACCAAAACTAAGTAAAAAAAAAACATCATTGACCAAAACCCAAAAGTTGTCAAACATCATGGACCAAAAGACATGTTAACCCTTTTTTTAATTGTAAATAATTTTATAGAATATAGAATTGAAAATGTAAGTAACTAAAAACAGATGTTTGAACCAAACGGTCATACTAGCAAACATAAATTTATTATATGTATGTATTATCTTTAAAAAAAATATTTTACACTTTTGTTTTCCCTTTTTTTCTTTAAATTTATGGCATAAATAAATATTATTTTAATAAATTTATGCATTTCTTATTTTTTTTAAATAATATTATAATTTAAAGGATAAATTTTGAATAACATAAATTATGATATATACATAGAAATCAATTGATGGATTAAAAATAAAATTTCCCTACTAATGAATTAGTTGTATTTTTTGTTCGTTACCACTACTAAAATGGACATTAATGACAGGCTTTTAGCGATAGGTGTAAATTCCCGTCACTAGAAGTCTGTTTAGCGACAGGATATTATCCCTGTCATATTAATTTGTGCATTTTAGCGACGGGCTTTTCAAGCCCTTCGCTACTTTATAGTGATAAATAATAAAAACTTAAATAAAGCCTCAGTTGGATGAATGCAAAATCTCGATAGGCCCAAGAATATATAATTTGGCCCAAGTCTGCAAAAACGTAAACAAACTCTAGGCTCTCTCCCTTTTATCGATTGTTGCCTCCTCCAAAATTAGGCGATGGTTTTGTCTCCAAACCCTAAATCTCGAGCTCATCCATTCATTCTCATCGACAGGGCTTTTGCCTAGGCGGATTTTGGGGCTTGGAGGAATCGCAAGGGTTTGCTAGATGTACGGAATGAAGCGGTAGAAGACGGCGGTGGTCTCGACCGGTTGTTGCTTGTGCAGTCGGAGATCTCTGCGCTTGCTCAGCAGGCAAGGAAGATTCAAGGCCGTGTTCTTAGATTATAATGTCAACAACTCTGGTTAGGTTATGATTAATTCAATTTTAGTGGATTCATTAGCTTTAGATTAGGTTTAACATGATTATTACTAATGGGCGATGAAATAATAGAGACTAATGAACTTCATTCAATCATAGATCACTCGTTCAGCTGCTTAGGATGTCACTCAATCTTCCTTTCGGTTGAGAATCATCGAAAGGACAGAGAAGAGGAGAGCAGAGGTACAACAAACAGGATCTCTCCTTTCGTTCTTTTCTTTTTCATATAGGTTGGATAATGTTTTTAACAGTATTGCTGAATGCTCAGCAAAATTTAGTTTCACAACAATTTGGACAGAAAATCAGCTGCCAAAGAGGCGGAGAAAGCACAAGTCAAATCAAAATTTAATGAAATCCCTCGACTTGAAAACTTGACTTCCGTTGCATTTCTACAAACAATTTTGTTTTTGAGGTAAAAGATGAGAATCCATTCCTTTTTTTTTTGCTACAAGAGTATATATATCATGGAAACATTGCATTTGCAGATCGAAGTGTTGGATTACGGGTTTGATTACTACAGAAACATAAAAAAGGTACACGCTAGTAATCATAATTACGCAACGAAAGATGTGCACATACCTTAAACCTATTCCGTAGTCCCAAGGATCTTGCTGAGGGAGTTCACGATCCACCGGATGGAACCGTAGTGATTCTTGTTAGAGAAGCCCTACATGGTATTAGCTCCACAAAAAAGCAAATTGGCACACCCTAGGTAGCAGGTAGGTTCGGCCGAAGTATGTGTAGAAGGGGGAATGGTTTTTCTCTCAAATCACCATTTAGGAAGAATTGTGAATTACCCCAAATAAAACTCTAACACCCCTTATTTATAGGAGGAGCAAAGTGGACAAAAATCCACTTTGCCCCTCACATATTTCAACCAGCCTATATGTGTTAGGGAGGCCCAATTTTGGGCCTCTTATGTCATTAGGGATTTGGGTCAAGCCCAATTTCCCTACTGTGACATTAACCCAATTTCTTAGGTTACCTATACATATTAATGGGCTACCAATTACGGCGCCCAGTCACCGTATGCTAACAGCAACCACTCGCCGGAATGAGAGAGTGTCTGTTAATGTATTGTTGTCCAAATCCCATCAACCTTCCACTCTTTTGATCATGCCCCTGCTTCTAAATAGTTATACGAGGTTTGCCGAGCGACCGGCGGATACGACGGGCATCGTGCTACTCATATGTTAGGAGTGTTGTAGCGCCCGCGGAACGTTGATTCCTTATCTTAAATCAACTTTGTTAAAAACATCAATTTGTATCGCGCTGTATCCTAGGTCAACTGTTAATTCTCCAATTGCCCATTTTTCCACATAGGAATACTTCTCCAGGGCATCCGTACAAGTATTCACAACCTTCAACTAATATCCGGTTGGTGGCCACCTAGTTAATACAAGAGTCGGTGAATTACAGGTGAACTTGACCATCCATGTCGCTCATATCCTTAGTCAAACCCAACTGGTTTCCAGGACGTGGTCACTCGGCATTTTTCTTCAGCACTACGCTCGTACGCTGGGAGGTGAACATTGAGCCTGCCCTTAGATATGAGTTCTGAGTCCATGAGGATACTTTGGGCGCCTCTTCATAAGGCTCCCGGGATCAATCACACGCTCAAGGTGAAGAAGTTTGGGCCCGTCCGAATCGCGAAGATTCTATTTAGCACAACCGAGCATGATCCCATGTCGAACGTGGCACACGTAGTATGAAGCATGCGTCGATAGCATACCCGAACAATGTCAGGCGTGGGATATGTCAATGATGCTATCGCAGACTTCCAAATAGTTATACGAGGTTTGCCGAGCGACCGGCGGATACGACGGGCATCGTGCTACTCATATGTTAGGAGTGTTGTAGCGCCCGCGGAACGTTGATTCCTTATCTTAAATCAACTTTGTTAAAAATATCAATTTGTATCGCGCTGTATCCTAGGTCAACTGTTAATTCTCCAATTGCCCATTTTTCCACATAGGAATACTTCTCCAGGGCATCCGTACAAGTATTCACAACCTTCAACTAATATCCGGTTGGTGGCCACCTAGTTAATACAAGAGTCGGTGAATTACAGGTGAACTTGACCATCCCTGTCGCTCATATCCTTAGTCAAACCCAACTGGTTTCCAGGACGTGGTCACTCGGCATTTTTCTTCAGCACTACGCTCGTACGCTGGGAGGTGAACATTGAGCCTGCCCTTAGATATGAGTTCTGAGTCCATGAGGATACTTTGGGCGCCTCTTCATAAGGCTCCCGGGATCAATCACACGCTCAAGGTGAAGAAGTTTGGGCCCGTCCGAATCGCGAAGATTCTATTTAGCACAACCGAGCATGATCCCATGTCGAACGTGGCACACGTAGTATGAAGCATGCGTCGATAGCATACCCGAACAATGTCAGGCGTGGGATATGTCAATGATGCTATCCAGACTTTCATCTGGCCCAAAATGTGGTTAAATGACGAAGAGAGTTCATCACCGGCGAAGTGCAAAACGAAGATCATGTCGTGTTACTCCGAAACCAAATGATCGTTATGCATAAACAAGTTTCCCAACTGGTTCTTGGCCAGTTTTGCTTCGGAAGAGGTCCCCCTCGCCTACAAGACGACCGTGCCTGTATGACTAGGCAAGGCCCACATTCGACATAATTTTAAGCAGAGGATTGCGTCCACCTACGACTCAGTTTATAGACTGTACCATTCGATGTAATTAATCATTATGACGTCAATGGATCATAAACTCAAATTGCAATTCTCTCATTAATCAAAAATGCAACTTTCAATTTATCAAAATGTTATCATAGACACACGCCCACTTCTAAACCCTACGCAATCCAAGCAGTTTGATGTGCTTTTCAAATATCTCTCTACATAATGGTTTAGTTAATGGGTCCGCCACCATGTCATCAGTGGGCGAGTATCCTAAAGTGATTATATTATCTTCTACCATAGATTTAGCATAATTATATTTCACATCAATGTGTTTAGTCCTACTATGGTACTTTGGATTCTTTACTGCCGCAATAGCTGTCTGACTATCGGAGTACACCTTCACAGGTTTGCTCCCGACATCACCATCAAGCAGTGCAGTAAGAAGCCTTTTCAGCCAGACCGCTTCCTGTGTATTTTTGGAGAGGGCAACAAATTTCGATTCCATTGTAGATAGTGTGACACATGATTGCTTCTTGCTCGTCCATGAAATGGCGGCATCAGCAAGGAGAAACACTCATCCTGTGGTGGAATTACGATCATCCGGATCGCCACCATGGTCGGCGTCACTGAATCTGGTCAATTCTAACTTCCTCCCTCACAGCACAGTACTTAGTCGGCAGTACCTTTCAGATATCGTATGATCCGCTTTGCTTTTAATTGTTGATAGCCAGGGTCTGATTGGAATCCGGGTCACTTGAGGTCCTTTCAACGCTTGTTGAACTGTTACCGGTTCATCAACAGAAGTTAGGGTGAATATCTCACCCCTCTCGATGGGAAACTTCTTGGGAGAAGTTCGATGCCTTTGATTACGTCTAGGCTCGTTAATCCCATCTTGAGTCTGAACGTTGCTCCCACTCGGAATAATGCTTTCTATCGGAGCATCACTCCCACTGGGAACAATGGCAGTGCTAGAACCTTGACCTACAACTTTTCTTGGACAACCGCTTGGTCTCGGGTTTCTATCTCCGAGATTAATTCCTTGATCACTAGGACCTGGAACCAAGTTGGTCGACCCACTCCCTCTAGGAACAATGGGTAGTTGTGGTATTATTGGATTTTCATCCAGCGGTTCGGCAACGTGATTATCAAGTTCAACTTGATTCGCACCTGCAACAAAAGTGATTTGTGTGGTAGGATTGTCTCCTCCCACTGGATTTACTATGAAAATGTCCCCATTTTCATTTACCATTTCATTCACTTGTGTTGCTGCCTCAAATCTCCCACTCAAAGAAAGTGGGACCTGACTATCAAAGTTATCCTGCTCCAATTCGATCAAGACTTCATCTGTTTTTATTTCACCAAGCGTTGAAAATTCGTCATCAAGTCATGTAACGTCTCATGTTCGACCACGACACCATTATTATAAGCCAAATTAAACATGTATCCTCTAAGAGTAGTCATCATACTCTCGTTTCAAATACTTGTTTAATGCGCAAGTTAATGTCGCATGATGATAAGAGTTAACTCGTTATAATTCCTTTTAGCTTTTATGGCGTTGCTTTATCAATATGAATGTGTTTGCCAAACTTCTCGTTCAAGGCATTTAGTGAAATAGCCGTTTTACCGACATCATCATTTTCACTGGCTAATTCATCTCAAAGAGTTATCCATCTTTGAACTGTGCATTGGGTTTTCGCCTTATGCGTCAGTTTGTACTTTACGAGTTCGTGGCAGCTTATGAAGCATACATCTCATCATCGTGTAATTATTGAATGAATTATTCACGGAAAGGAGGCAAATGAAAATTTAACATTCGTTAAAACACTTCATCATTAATTTCGTACTTTGAAAACGATGTGTTCCGTCTTTCGAGGTACACGCGTGTGTGACACCTATACCAAGTTTAACCCATGGTATAAATCGGTTCGTTTCCAAAATTCAATTTAACTTAATTCAATCGGTGTCAAGCATGTTCATCACTACGGAATTTGTCATATAACGGAGTACTAACAAATGAGAAATACTAAATCTTTCGATCTAGCTATGCAATCGATGGGTTTATTCAATTCAGTTGGCCTGACTGAGATGACGGAGTATGTGTGTCATTTCATTTCATTCAGCCTCTTCTACCTGGCCGAATTTTTTTGGTTCCAAACCCGTGGGTATGGATTTTCGTTTCGGACCGTTCCCTTAAATTGATATGCAAATCGTGCTTCGAATCGAGCAACAATTACTTTATCCAATAACTCTGAATCTTAAAATAACCAAAATTTTAGTAATTGAAATGAACAACGAACGATAAATGACAATGGTATGGTTCTTGATCTGGAAGTCGTGTAGTTGTTCCATGCACGTCGCACACATAGTCGAGAACTTTGAGTCATTTTGAACATCACACCTGAGTAAATTCACGAATGAATCTCATCAAATGATTTGTATCCGTATAAAATGTTTTTCAGCTTTATACTCATGACATACATGCATACTTGGGACGCACTTTATCAATGGGGTTTACCCACCAGATTATCGTATAGGACTTATTCGGTCCAGTTCTCTTCATAATATGCGGATCATGGTTGGATTCTTTCGAACCACTATGGTGAGCAGAGAAGACTGTTCCTTTACAGTTGTGGTTACTGTTCTTGACTAGACTCATGGTAAGCGAGCTTTGTCAACATCAGACAATCATATACATCTTTTCCATGTTGACATTTTCATCGCGAAGGTCTCAAGCAGCTTTTACACCAGCATCCATGGAAAGAGAGAAGACCATCACATTCAACCACAACATTTCTAGCTTTAGCATCCTTGCTTTTACCGAGGCGGATGCAAAGGGATACCAAGTTGTAACATTGTCTGGTTGCAATTGAAGTCTTATTCAACCCCTTTACCCAGAGTTGAATGTATCACCACATACGCGCTGAGATCATCAAAGAACCTAATCCCATTATTGGGGAAACAAATTATCACATTCATCTCTCATTGTCAAAATCATACGGACTACCATATTCATCCGTAGTTGCCCTCTCCGCTTTTCGAAATCGTAGCAGAGAGTTCAACACACACTCCTTTTATTCATCATAATTCATACCATCAAGATTGCGAGGAATATCGAATCGCACTCATTCAACCAAATTCGTACGAACACATTGATAATCATGCATAATCAGGGAGACAATAATATTTTGAGAAAGAATTGCATACATCGGACATCTATTAAGATAGAATACGAAGAATAATAATACATCAGCCATCTAAACCAGCCGACCGCCAGTAAACCGAGGGAAGGGGGTTCGTGAAAGAGTTCACGTTATCGTCGTCTCAATCCAATATACCAGTCTCTTTAAAAACGGTTTTATTCGCAAATTTACCGGAACGGGAACTTTGAAATAAGAACACCCGATCTTGGCTTTCCCAATGCCCTTTTGTATTTGAAAATGTTCCGATGAACTTACGCATGCATATATAATTCTACTACACAAGTAAATCATCATAGCAAGCCAAATTCATCATTCAAACCACACATGCATACGCTTCATGCGTCTAATGTTCCGAGGAACTCATGCTAGCATTTATATAACTCTACTTTCTAAGTAAATTATAACATGCTGCTACATCCTCAACATTCAAGCATACGTGTCATACATGAAACTTCCACATCATACATGCATATTTGGCGGCTGGTTTTCGATTTTAAAACATTAGGGGCTGACTTGCAATTAATGCTTACAATTATTCATGCGTGTTTCTAGACATGAATCATAGG
The DNA here is from genome assembly GCA_036873135.1 of Clarkia xantiana subsp. parviflora. Lineage (NCBI taxonomy): Eukaryota > Viridiplantae > Streptophyta > Magnoliopsida > Myrtales > Onagraceae > Clarkia > Clarkia xantiana. The sequence goes on along the minus strand of JAPTYO010000009.1, from coordinate 24,620,064 downwards.
CGATCACAACCATCACAACATTTATGTCCTATTGCGCAAACCATATATTTAACAAGGGCTCCGCCCCCAACATCCAGCTAGATTGACATAGTCAAGATAACAGTTCTAATAAATATATGCGATAAAAGTAAACAATTGCAATTCAGCCCTCTAATTAATCCAATCCCGAAATTATGCATTTCCGGGATCCATCCCCATAATCGAAACAAGGCATTAAGGTTTAAACATACGAGCACTGTGTAAACTAATTAAAGTTCAAAAACATTTTGATTTTAGAACTTGACCATCCTATTTTATTAATCGACTTGAATTCGATTTTGAAAATCCGGTTCGGTTTAGTCAATTTTGAAATAATCCGGTTCGGTCCGATTCAGAAAAATCTGGTTCGGTTAGGTCCGGTTGTGCAAATCCGGTTCGCTTCAGTCCGGTTTTTAATAAAATCTGGTTCGGTCCGAACCGGTTCAATAAAATAGGATTTCGGTTCAGTTCAACACCAAAACCGTTTCGGTTAGGTCTAGTTAGTTACCCCGGTTCGACCCAACCCGGCTAGGTCGAACCAATTAAGAAAACCCGGTTTGGTTTTATCCTATCCGGTTTAGCAAATTGGACCGGCCCAATAAACATATTGTTGGTCCGAAACAATCTTGTGGGCTAAATAGAGTTTTAAAATCTACTAAAAACCTAACTTAGCCTCCAAGAATTATTAACTATATAAAATAATTTCCAATATTGCATATATATATATATATATAAAATTTAGACTTATCAATTATATATATATATATATATATATATTTATTGTCAATATCTTTAATAGGGAAACAAATATACTGACAATATATTTTCTTAATCTTTTAGGTAACTAAATCTATCAATAATATCTTAATTCCTATATTTTAGCTAGATATATTAATAGTGATATATTTCCATTTATTTAATGTGAACCTATCCACATATTTCCAATTATAGATATATTTTTACCTTTAATAAAAATTAAAATATGGTAAACGATATTCCTAAGGAATTTCGGCCGAAACATGTATCTTGGCGCCTAAGAAATTAAAAAAATTTACCTTGTTAATTCTCCTAGGGTTCGGCCGAAACACTAAACTGGAAATAAGTGGTAAAATTTCAAGATCAAATTTTAATAAGATCTACAATCCAATGTTTGATTTTGATAAAACTCATATTTTTCTTGAAGATCATGAACATCAAATTTTACTAAGAACATCATGAAAATTTCGGCCCTTGAAATTGTAAAAATCAGAAATTTTAAATTCTCAATTTAAAAATTCGGCCAACTATGTCTAAAATCAAGAACACCAATTTATCAAAATCAAGAATTTCTAACACAGACTCTGATACCACTGTTGGATTACGGGGTTGATTACTACGGAAACATAAAGCAAGGTACATGCTAGTAATCATAATTACGCAGCGGAAGATGTGCACATACCTTAAACCTATTCCGAAGTCCCAAGGATCTTGCTGAGGGAGTTCACGATACACCGGACGGAACCCGTAGGGATTCCTGTTAGAGAAGCCCTACGTGGTATAGGCTCCACAGCAAAGTCTCTGATCGATTTAACGGATCTCCGGAGTGTTTTACTCGAAGCAAATTGGCACACCCTAGGTAGCAGGTAGGTTCGGCCGAAGTATGTGTAGAAGGGGGAAGGGTTTTTCTCTCAAATCACCATTTAGGAAGAATTGTGAATTACCCCAAATAAAACCCTAACACCCCTTATTTATAGGAGGAGCAAAGTGGACAAAAGTACACTTTGCCCCTCACATATTTCAGCTGGCCTATATGTATTAGGGAGACCCATTTTGGGCCTCTCATGTCATTAAGGATTTGGGTCAAGCCCAATTTCACTAATGTGATATTAACCCAATTTCTTAGATTACCTATACATATTAATGGGCTACCAATTACGGCGTCCAGTTACCGTATGCTAACGAAGTGCACAAGGAACTTCACGAACAACTTGACCCAATATCTTGTTTTCACAGAATGCGAACAACTGAATTGATTAGCTAACCAAGTGATGTTTTTTAACTCCTTTCTGAATCATGCTTTTGAGTAGTTTTGTCGAAGTCTATAAGTTGTCTAAGTTTGACATACTTATTTCTTTTTTTATTTCTACCAGTTTCTGGATAATGTATTGGAATAAATCAACTAATTTTCCTTGTTTTTTTCTTTTGCACTTTAAACTGCATAATTGTTCGACATATTTATTGCATATATCCCCACTATATGTGTTAGATTTGTAAGCATATAGTGATGGCCCCCGTAAATGTTAGCCCATTATATATATAGGTTAACTAAGTAAATTGGTTATATGTCACTTTAGGACATTGGGCCAGACCCAATTCCCAATTGATATGAAATGCCCAAAATTGGGCCTCCCTATACAACATGGCCGGCCGAATTTAAGGAGGGGGTAAAATGGACATTTGTCCACTTTACTCCTCCTATATATATGGGGAGTTAGAGGTTTTATTAAGGTTAATCACAATTCCCTTTAAGTGGTGTTTTGAGAGAAAACCCTTCCCCTAGAAACGCCTACATCGGCCGAACCACATATTCACCAAGGGTGTGCCAATTTGCTTTCTAGCAAACACTCTAGAGATTTGTCCCTTGCCAAGAATCGATCAGAGGCTTTGCTGCGGAGAATATACCACGTAGGGCTTCCTTCACAAGAACCCCTACGGGTGCCAACCAGAGGATCTTGAACTCCCTCCTGGAAGGATCTTGGGTCTACGGACAAGTGTAGAGGTATGTGCGAATCTTCAGCTGCATAATTTCGATTACTAGCATGTACCATGATTTAGTTTCCGTAGTGATTACTCTCCGTAATCTATCAGTGGTATCAGAGCTTGTGTTAGGAGTTCATGATTTTGATAAATTGGTGTTCTTAAAAAAGGATTTTAAAATTTCAAATTTTAGGGTTTATGATGGTGCGAAATTTTCATGATGTTCTTATGTAATTTAATGTTCATGATCTTCAAGAAAAATATGATATTTATCAAAATCAAACATAGGATTGTAGATCTTATTAAAATTTGATCTTAAAATTTGACCACTTGTTCCCAATTTTGTGTTTTTGGCCGAAAACCCTATTATTTACAAGGTTAAATTTTTAATTTCTTGGTCACCAAGTAAGGAATTTCGGCCGAAACTTTTGAAATAGTATTATTTACCATATTTTAATTTTTATTCTAGGTAACAATATATCTATAATTGGGAACATAATATAGATTCACATCAATATATATATAAATATATATAACTATCAATATATCTAAATATTTAAATAGTTTAAAGATATTATTGATAGATTTTAGTTACCTAAAAGATTAAGAAAATATATTGTTAATATATGTTTCCCTATTTAAGATATTGACAATAAATAATATATATATGTATAGATGTATGCCGATTTTTACATATATATATATATATATATAAATTGTTGATTGCTTTAATCTTAAAAATAGAATCTTAGCAATTAATATATATATGTTTATAATAGGTCTGAAATTTTTATATATATTATTAATATTGGAAATTATTTATATAGTTAATGTTACTTGGTGGCTAAGTTAAAAAAAATTTGGACTTTAAAACCTACTTGGGCCACAAGTAAACATTTCGGCCCAACCTTTTAAATTTTAATTATTGGGCCGGTCCAATATGTCTAATCGGGACGAATTTATATTGAACCGGGTTTTCTCAATCAGTTCTACCTAATTGGGTCTGGTTGGACCATTGTAACTAAGTGGATCTAACCGAACCGGTTTTGAGTGTTGAACCGAACTCTATTTTTATTGGACTGGTTCGGACCGAACCAGATTTTAAAATTTTACCAAACCAAACCGGATTTTCGAACCGGAACCGAACCGGATTTTCTGGACCTAACCGAATCGGACCAAAATTGACTGAACCGGACCGTATTTTTAAAACCGAATTCAAGTCAATAACAATAGGGAATTTAAAATCCAAATGTTTTGAACCTTAATAGGCCTACACAGTGCTCAAGGTTTGCTAACCTTTATGAGTTGTTTCGATTTTGGGGATGGATCTCGGAGATACATGTTTTGGGACTGGTTAAATTAGTGGGTTGAATTGTAATTGTTTATTATTTAATATATATTTATGCATGATTAGAAATGTTGTCTTGACCGAGTCAAGCTAGTTGGATATTGCATATTGTGGGCGTAGCCCTGGTTATATATATGGAATGCGCACTATGATAGACATGTTGTGATGGTTGGAAATGCCTAGGATTCATGTCTAGAATGTTGCGTGATTGAGTATAAGCATGAATTGCAAATCAGCCCCTAATATTTAAAATTATTTTAAAATCGAAAACCAGTCGCCAAATGTGTAAGATGGATGTGAATGATACATGTTTGACACGTATGCTAGAATGTTGAGGATGTAGCTGTTAGATTACGGGGAGTAATCACTACGGATACTAAATCATGGTATATGTTAGTAATCAAAATTACGCAGCGGAAGATTCGCACATACTTTTAAGGTTATCCGTAGACTCAAGATCTTCGCAGGAGGGAGTTCACGATCCTCCGGTCGGGACCCGTAGAGGTTCTTGTTAGAGAAGCCCTACGCGGTACAAGATCCACAGCAAAGTCTCTAATCGATTCTTGGCAAGGGGACAGATCTCCGGAGTGTTTGCTCGAAGGCAAATTGGCACACCCTTGGGTGACTATAGGTTCGGCCGAAACTTGTGTGGGGTAGAGGGTTTTTTCTCTCTAAAACACTCTAATGAGGAAATAGTGATAATCCCTAAAAATCACCTAACACCATGTATTTATAGGAGGAGCAAAGTGGAAAAAGTCCACTTTTCCCTCACATCTTATTTCTGTCGGCCATGCATAGGGGAGGCCCATAATTTGGGCCTCTCATGTCAATTGAGATTTGAGTCTAAACCAATTACCCTAATGTGACATTTAGATAATTTCCTTAGGCAAACTATCCATATTATGGGCTGCCAATTACGGCGCCCATCACCTTATGCTTACAGCTCCCACTCGCCGGAATGGGAGGGTGCCTGTTAATGTATTGTCGTCCAAATCTGCATCAACATTTCACTCCTTCGATCTGCTCCTTGCTTCCGAATATTTCATAGGAGTTTTGTCGTGCGGCCGGCGGATACGACGGGCATCGTGCTACTCATCTGTTAGGAGTATTGTAGCGCCCGGGGAACGTTCATTCCCTTTTATCCAATCAACCTATTATAAATAGTATTTATATTGTACCGCGCTGTATCCTAGGTCAACTGTTAATTCTCATTTTTCCTAGTTTCCACATAGGAACACTTCTCCAAGGCATCCGTAGAAGTATTCACAACCTTCAACTAATATCCGGTTGGTGGCCACCTAGTGAATACAAGAGTCGGTGAATTACATGTGAACTTGACCATCCCCATCGCTCATATCATTAGTCAGACCGAACCAGTTTCCAAAGACGTGGTCACTGGGCCTTTTTGTTCAGCACTATGCTCGTACGCCGGGAAGCGAGCATTGAGCCTGACCTTAGATATGAGTTCTGAGTCCGTGAGGATACTTCGGTTGCCTCTTCATAAGGCTCCCGGGATCAATCACACGTTCGGGGTGAAGAATTTTGCGCCCGCCAGAATAACGAGGATTCTAATCTAGCACAACCGAGTTGTGACCCCGTGGTCGAACGTGGCTCGCGTATTCTGAAGCACGCGTTGATAGCATACCCGAACCTTTTGGGTTGAAAGGAAAGGGATATGTCAATCATACTATCACAGATTCGCATCTGGCCCAGAATGTGGTTTAATGACGAACAAAGTTCATCACGACGATATGCAAAAACGAAGATCATGTCGAGTTACTTCGAAACTAGATAATCGTCTTGCTTAATCAGGTTTATCCCCCTGACTCTTAGCCAATCTTGCTTGGTAGAGGCCTCCCTCCACTGCAAGACTACCGTACATGTATGACTAGGTTAGGCCCACATTCGAAATTGTTTGGCAGATGATTGCGTCCTCCTACGACTTAGTTTATAGACCGTAAATCTGATTTAATCAAAACATTATGACGTCGATTGATCATAAACTCAGTTGCAATTCTTTCGCTTACAAAATGTAACTTTCTAATATCAAAATGTTATCACAGATACTTTCCATTTCTAAACCCTATGCAATCCAAGCAGTTTTACGTTCTTTTCGAATATCTCCCTGCGTAGTGGTTTAGTTAATGAGTCCGCAATCATATTATCAGTGGACAAATATTCCATAGTGATTATATTGTCTTCTACCATAGATTTAACATAGAAATATTTCACATCAATGTGTTTGGTCCTACTATGGTACTTCGGATTCTTAACTGCCGCAATGGCTGCTTGACTGTCAGAGAAGACCTTCACAGGTTTATTCTCGACATCACCACCAAGCAGTGCAGTTAGAAGCCTTTTGAGCCAGACCGCTTCTTGTGCATTCATAGAGAGAGCTGCGAATTACGATTCCATAGTGGACAGCGCGACACAGGTTCGCTTCTTGCTCGTCAATGAAATGGTGGCATTAGCAAGGAGGAACACTCTCCCTGTGGTGGACTTACGATCATCTGGATCGCCACCATGGTCGGCGTCACTGTAACAGGTCAATTCTAACTTCTTACCCTCATAGCACAGTGCGTAGTCGGCAGTACCTTTCAGATAACGAATTATTCGTTTTACAGCCTATAAATGTTGATAGCCAGGATCTGATTGGAAACATGCTACTAGGCCCACAGCATAACAGATATTCGGACGGGTGTATTGCATGGTGTACATCAAACTACCGACCATTCTTAAATACTCCGCACCCTTCATCTGTTCACGCTCTGTCAGGTTCTTAGGGCCGTCACGTTTTGAAAGTGCGCACCCAGACACCACCGGCATATCCACGGGTTTGGCATCCTGTAATCTGAAACTTTTCAACAGTTTGTTGATATAAGATTCTTGAGATAGACACAATTTATGGGTAGCTCGATCTCTAGAAATTTTAATGCCTAAGATATATGTGGCCTCTCCCATGTCTTTAATCTCAAATACAGATGCCAACCATGACTTTGACTTGTTCATAAAACTCAAGTCGTTTGCAGCAATGAGTATGTCGTCCACGTATAAGGTTAGGATGACATATTTAGACCCGGAGGTCTTATAATACACGCATGGATCCTCGTGAAGATTCACAAATCCGTTTCCTACGATTTCCTCGTGGAATCTGCGGTACCATTGCCGAGACGACTGTTTAAGACCGTAAATAGATCTTTGGAGTTTATAAAATTTATGTTCGTTACCAGGAGTAATGAAACCCTCTGGTTGCTCCATATAGATCTCTTCATCCAGGTTTCCGTGGAGGAATGCGGTTTTAACATCCATTTGGTGCAGCTCGAGATCGATACTTGCAACCAAGGCGAGAATGTCTCGTATTGTGGTGTAACACACAGTGGGTGAGTATGTTTCGTCAAAGTCCACTCCATGAAGTTGGGTATATAATTTCGCAACAAGTCGAGCTTTGTATCGCTCGACCTTTCCATCAGCAGTGAGTTTCAATTTAAGAACCCACTTTGCTCCTATGGCTCTGCGGTTCCTATGGCTCTGCGGTTAGCAGGTAATTTTAAGTTTTTAAAGATCAAACACATGAAATTTATTTAAAAATTTCGGATTACTAATAGTGTTCATAATTTAAAATTTTCGGTTTTTATGAATATTCAAGAACATCAATTTATCAAAAAAATTAAGAACTCCTAACCATGCTCTGATACCACTGTTGGATTACGGGGACGTAATACTACAGAATGCTAAACGTGTACTAGTAAGTAATCTAATTACGTAGCGGAATAAAGTACACATACCTCAATAGCTTTCCTGCCCAAGAACGTTGTGGAGGGAGTTCTGATCCTCCGGTCGGAACCCGTACAAGTTCTTCGTGAGAAGAAGTCCTACGCGGTATAAGCTCCACAACAAAGCCTCTGATCGATTCTTCAACGGGGACAGAACCTCGGACTAAGATGTGCACCGAAAATTACTACTAAGGGGCGATAGGGTTTCTCTCAAGTTCCTCAATGGAGGTACTTTATTATGAATGAGTGAGTTAACCCCTTAGGTTAGTCCCCTATATATAGGATTGGTGGAGTGGACAAAAGTCCACTCCAACCAATGTGTTATAGGGGTCCGGCCGAACCATGCTATTAAAGGGGGAGGCCCAATTTTGGGCCTCCCATGTCAATTAGGGTTGGGGTTTGACCCAATTACCCTAATGTGACAATTACCTAATTAACTTAGGTAATTTCCTTAGCATTAACGGACTACCAATTACGGCGCCACGTCACCATATGCTAACAACAACATGTTTATCCTAATGCGCATTCCATATATTTAACCAGGGCTCCGGCCACAACATGCTGTATCCAGCTAGCTTGACTCTGTCAAGACCAGTGTTATCAGAACCGGACCGGCCACTGAACCGGTGAGGCGTCCAGTTCCCGGTTCGTCCGGTTCGACTCGGTTCGAACCGGGTCCGACCGGTCTGACAAGAAATCTCACAGCAAAATTGCAGCAGACTTATTTATAAGGTATTCTCAAATGGACCTACCCAAAATAAACCCAAGCCCACGAACCCTATGTGATTGGCCCAAAAAGAAGAACCCTATGTGATTGGCCCAAAAAGAAGAACCCTAGACAAGCACACAAATTTCATTCCCCATGAATGATGTAAAATCTTGCGCCTCCCACCACACCTCAACTTCCCCTCCTGCATCTCCCCCTACACTGCAGCAACCAAATTCCCCTAACATTTACCTTCCTCACTTTCACTGTTGCTTTCTCCTCCATCAAAACCGATGCAGAAGCCCCAATCTTGTTTAAGATGATGATACTAGGAAACCCTCAATGCATCTTCTCCCACTAGAACCTCGACCGGGACCTCTCCACTTGGTACGACGTCACCTGCTCCGGCGGACGCCTCACCGAGTACGGCACCGCCGGTACTTCTCTCTACGCCTCCTCTGTATCTCTCTACCCTCTTCGTCATTTTCTCCGAAAACCTCACTGGACCTATCCGCCGGAGTTCGGAGACTACACAGACCTCGGCCGGCTCGCTTATAGGCCTGAATCAATGGATTTGCGATTGTGTTGAATCAATGGAGGCTTTGACAGAGAATGAGAAGACTGGCGGCACAGGCACACACTAAGGGAATGGAATCGCTATCTAGGGTTTTGAGCAATTTTTTTTTTTTTTTCATACTTGATATCGAACCGGCAGACCGGCGGACCGCCCGGTCCGACCAAAACCGGCCGGTTCATGAAAAAACCGGGTAATGAACCGGGTTCGCTTACATCCTCCGGATTTGTTCGAACCGGACCGTTAGAGGCACCGGTTCAGGTTCGAACCCGGTCGGACCGCCGGTCCGGTCCGGTTCTGATAACACTGGTCAAGACAACAATTCTAATCATGCATATATATACATATATATATATATTGAATTATAATCAATTGCAATTCAGCCCTCTAATTAATCCAGTCCCAAAAACATGTATCTCCGAGATCCATCCCCATAATTGAAACAAGGCATAAAGGTTAGTAACCCTATGAGCATCGTGTAGTCCATTTAGAGGTTCAAAAACATTTGGATTTTAAAACTTGACCACTCTATTTCATTTAATTGACTTGAATTCGGTTTTGAAAATCATTTCGGTTCAGTCAATTTCGGTCCGATTTGAAAAATCCGGTTCGGGTCCTGTTCGGATAAATACAGTTCGAGTCCGGTTTAAAATCCGGTTCGGTCCGGTTTAAATTTTAAAATCTGGTTTGGTCCGAACCGGTCCAATTAAAAATAGGGTTCGGTTCAACACACAAAACTGGTTTGGTTAATCCACTTAGTTACCCCGGTCCGACCCGACCCGATTAGGTCGAACCGATTGAGAAAATCCGGTTCGATTTAAATTCGTCTCGGTTAGATATATTGGACCGGCCCAATAATTAAAATTTAAAAGGTTGGGCCGAAATGTTTACTTGTGGCCCAAGTAGGGTTTTACAGTTCAAAAGTATTTAACTTAGCCACCAAGTAACATTAACTATATAAAATAATTTCCAATATTAGTAATATATATATAAATTTCGGACCTTATAAACATATATATATGTGTAAATTTCGGCATATATCTATAAATATATATATTATTTATTTTCAATATCTTAAATAGGGAAACATATATTAACAATATATTTTCTCAATCTTTATCGACGTCATAATATTTTGATTACATCAAATTTTTGGTTTATAAACTAAGTCGTAGGAGGACGCAATCCTCTGCCAAAACTATGTCGAATGTGGGCCTTACCTCGTCACACAGGTACGGTCGTCTTGCGGTGGAGGGAGGCCTCTACTAAGCAAGGCTGGCTAAGAATCAGGGGGATAAACATGATTACACAAAACGATCATCTAGTGTCGAAGTAACTCGGCATGATCTTCGTTTTGCAGATCACCGTGATGAACTTCGTTCGTCATTAATCCACATTCTGGGCCAGATGAGAATCTGCGATAGCATGATTTGACATATCCCATTCCTTTGAACTAAAACGTTCAGGTATGCTATCGATGCGTGCTTCATACTACACGTGCCACGTTCGACCACAGGGTCACAGCTCGGTTATGCTAGGAAATGAATCCTTGTGATTCTGGCGGGCGCAAACTTCTTCCCCTCGAGCGTGATCCCGGGAGCCTTATGAAGAGGCACCTGAAGTATCCTCATGGACTCAGAACTCATACCTGAGGTCAGGCTCAATGCTCGTTTCCCGGCGTACGAGCGTAGTGCTGAACAAAAAGGCCCAGTGACCATGTCTTTGGAAATCGGTTGGGTTTGACTAAGGGTATGAGCGATGGGGATGGTCAAGTTCACCTGTAATTCACCGACTCTTGTATTCACTAAGGTGTCCACCAACCGGATATTAGTTGAAGGTTGTGAATACTTGTACGGATGCCTTGGAGAAGTGTTCCTAAGTGGAAACTAGGCAAATGGAGAATTATCAGTTGACCTAGGATACAGCGCGACACTATATAAATTTTGTTTATAACAGGTTGATTGGAGAAAAGGGAATCAACGTTTCGCGGGCACTACAACACTCCTAACAGATGAGTAGCACGATGCCCGTCGTGTCCGCCGGTCGCACGGCAAACCTCGTATGAACTATTCGGAAACAAAGGACGAGATCGAAGGAGTGAAATGTTGATGCAGATTTGGACGACAATACATTAACAGGCACTCTCCCATTCCGGCGAGTGGGAGCTGTAAGCATATGGTGATGGGCGCTGTAAATGGTAGCCCATTATATGTATAGGTTACCTAAGTAAATTGGGTATATGTCACATTAGGACATTGGGCCATACCCAAATCCCAATTGACATGAGAGGCCCAAAATTGGGCCTCCCTATACAACATGGCCGGCTGAATTTAAGGAGGGGGTAAAGTGGACTTTTGTCCACTTTACTCCTCCTATATATATGGGGAGTTAGGGGTTTTATTAAGGTTAATCACAATTCCCTTTAAGTGGTGTTTTGAGAGAAAACCCTTCCCCCAGAAACACCTACATCGGCTGAACCACATATTCACCAAGGGTGTGCAAATTTGCTTTCTAGCAAACACTCCAGAGATCTGTCCCTTGCCAAGAATCGATCAGAGGCTTTGCTGTGGAGAATATACCACATAGGGCTTCCTTCACAAGAACCCCTACGGGTGCCGACCGGAGGATCGTGAACTCCCTCCTGCAAGGATCTTGGGTCTACGGACAACTGTAGAGGTATGTGCGAATCTTCTGCTGCGCAATTTCGATTACTAGCATGTACCATGATTTAGTTTCTGTAGTGATTACTCTCCGTAATCTATAAGATTGTCTTATAGCTTCCCATTTCTCATTATCTTTTCAGAAATTTCAGAAAGAAGACAAAAATCTTTCTGGAATAGAAGCATTCATGCGTCGATCAAATATAGTACAGAAGGTAAGTTCGCTTCATGAAGTATCCACAAGAATGCATCTACTACTAATAGCATCATTTGTTCTGATTAAATGGATATGATTGTTCTTTACAGTTGAATCGTATATTCTTAATTCCAAATCAGTAGTAATGATAATTTGTGTAAGTTACTTATTTGAAATGCCTGTCCCTAAACCGTTTAGCGACAGGTGTTTCCTGTCGCTAGTACTCTAGCGACGGATCTAGTATCCAGTCGCTAAAGTATTAGCGGCAAGACCTTTAGCACGGGTAAACGACAGGGAAAATCCCGTCTCTAAAAGTCCCGTCGCTAAAAGTCTCGTCGCTAAAAGCTCTTTTTCTGGTAGTGTATCTATGTCGCTAAAAGCCCTTTTTCCGGTAGTGTACTGTTATTTACTTATTTGCTCCATTAGAAAATATTTCGAAAAATATTAAAATATAAATAATAAAAAGTCATGCCATGTATATTACGAGCTTTTATTTACTTATGATTTGATATTCTTGCTTGTTGTCTGTGATGTATATATAAGTATTAGTTGCGTCTTTTATAGTGCAGAAACATGAAGCTATGCATGAGCATGCATTCTATATATATTGGGAAAAGTATGTAAAACATGCAACATGTTTGAAAAAGATGGTTTTATGGACCAATATGTTTTAAAATGTACAATATGTTTGAAAAAGATGGTTTTATGGACTAATATGTTTTAAAATGTACAACAAACTTACAAAAGATTGTAAAATGACATACCACTAACTTGTTTTAAATAGTCTCGTTAGGTGGACATGTGCGGATCACGTTTATAAAAACAATTATTATTATTTACATCCATCCATTAATAATTATTTTTATGTATAAATTAATTTATTTTTTAATTATTATTATTATTTTCTAAAAACGTGGCCTCACGTGCCTACTTAACGGGACAATTGACAACAAGTGGACGGAATGACATTTTACTATATTTTGTAAACATATTTTACATTTTTAAAACATATTGGTCCATAAAACCGTCTTTTTCAAACATGTTGTACATTTTAAAACATATTGGTTCATAAAACCATTTTTTTCAAACATATTGCATGTTTTACATACTTTTCCCATATATATTCCACTCCACCGTACCTGAGCCATGAAATTTCAAAGGAATAAAATCTGAAAGTAAAAAGTTAAGAAAGAAGAAGAAAGTCAGCGAAGGGTTTGAAATTAACCAGCTAGACGAATCTTGGTTCGGTTAAAAAATGGAACCCACCATTAATATTTTTCACCGAACCAAGAATCTCATTCTCAGCTACTTCCGCCATTTTTGTTGTCTGACTTGATTGTGGACTCCTCTGTTTTCCACAAAATTGGACAGGGAGTGCATATATATAATTAATTATTATATGCTTATATATGGATCGAGTGGTTTAGTCCTTTAATCATTAAAACTTTTTCATGTTTTAATTTTTAACATGAAAAAAGTTTTAATTTTTAACATGTTTCGAATTCAAATTCCGGAGTCGAGCGAACTATGTTGGCCAATCCGAGATCTGTGGACCGGGTTATCAAGAGCTAATAACCGAACCTAAAGACCCCACTATGTCGAGTCAAAACCCAAATCCGACCACGGGATACCGGGTCAAGCCGCAAACCGGTTTTTTATTTAAAAAAACAAAACAATACTAAATCTGTTTATATAATATTAGTCCTTTCAAAATTAGACAAATATCAAAATCAATATAAAATTAAACTAACATCAACAATCATCATAACTAACATCAATAATCATTATTATATAATGACTTACTCAATGATTAATTTATTTTTTAATTATATTAATATCCCAGCTCAGCGATTCAGGTCCAATATTTAGGATCCGAACCCGATTAGTATTTTTTGGGTCGGTCTGAAAATGATCTGATTCTTTATTTTCCAGGCCAAAACTAAGCTCGAATTTGGTTAATACTTTTATTCTTAGTAAGAATAAAAAAAATATTTATAACCAACCATTTACCTAGTTGTGTTTCATACCGTTTGTGACTAAATACATGGTCTGAGTAATGAGTGCTAAATTAAGCTGTGAAGTAGCAGGATTGGAACTATTCACCACGAAACCAAACAATCAAGGATGCGGCTCATCAACTAGCTGGTAACAGAGTGAGCCTCATTGGATGAGTTACGATTCAACTTAAATTAAGTGTCTAGTGAAATTGTTTTATTCTCGATAGCTGCACTGCATTCCACCGAATTACCAGGTTGGGTTTGGTGCAATTTATGATGCACATGTGTGACAAATACGTTCTGTTTTGTGGATGGATCTTGCGCGCGGTGATTGCATTCTCTCTACATCAGCAACGTTAGGATCGTTGTAATGTAATGCCGATAGTTAAAGACCGGGTATTATATTATGGATGGAGATTATTTTAAATATGAAATAAGTTACGACCTAACCTGACGAGAGTTTGTATTATACTAGGTTTCAAGTAAATAAGGTAAGGCTGTCATTCCTGACGAGAACATCTGCTGAAAAAAAAAAAAAAAAATCTCCAGGGATGATACAAAATGAGTGCATTTGAGTCATATTCTTGTGTTTCTTCTCAAGTGCACCGACTGAGTACAATTTTGGTGCAAGTAGAAGAACATGCATAAAATTCACATGTGTAGCCCCATGCTATATTATGGCCCATTCAATCTGGAAGCCCACACTGCAGCCTATCCGATTTTGTCTCAATTTACACTTTACAGGAATTTTTTTCTTCCGAATAGCAATTTGAGTTAGATATCTCCCTCTCAAGATCCAGAACCGATGGGAAGTCACTGCTGCTATTTGCAAACTCTCTCGTCGGTCATGAGCATGAAGCAACTCTTCCTCCAGTACACGTCTAAGCCTAAGTTAAAGCTGGAAGCCCCACCACAGCGGATGGCCTTGTTCAAGCCCGCCTTCATCCCACTCTCCGCCTCACCAAATCGCGAAATCTGCCTCACCCCCACCCCTCAAGTCCTCCCATTCACCCTCACCATCATCACCACCCCCGAGCCCGCACAAAGACCGCCCCCACCACCACCATAACCACCTCCACACGCTCCCATGCACCCCCAGGCGCCCGCACGCGCCGCCATACGCGCCGCCACACGCGCCACCACACGAGCCACCACACGCGCCACACGCGCCACCCACCCGCCCACACGCACCGTCCAAACTTCACCCACGCACCCACTACAGCGGCGCGTGCAGACCACGTGCCTCCTTGTACGTCGACACGCGCCTCCACACGCCGCCGCGGTCCACCTCCTCTACCAACATGTCACCAAGGTCCCTCCATGCGCTGTTGTGGATGTTGTTCACCGTTTTAAGCTCTCAAACTTGACTATATCTTGGTGGTACAGCCCACTACCCTCCCCCGTCTACCCCTTCCAGCTGAACCCATGGTTCGTCAGAACCAACGCCCCGTTCTCGGAACAAACCACTGCATGATATTTACCCTTCGGGGTACCCACGATACGACCACGGTCGCGGTCGTATCTCATTTCTTTCTCCAAACGGAGAAGCATAGCATTTCTTTGGCACCCCCGAAGTGCGCTAGTCTTTCACGGATGTTCCACAAGCAGGGGTGTTTCGGTAGACTGGTATCATCTAGCCCCTACCCCTCTGAAATCTCTGCACCGGTCATGTGGTCATCTTTGTTTGTTTATGGAGTTGTGTGTGTTTCCGATTTATTGTGGGTCCTGTCTGGTATCGCTTGGTGTGCAGGTCATATGTTAGCTATGTCGCTCTTGAGGGAGATTCTTCTACCCTCCGAAGGGCTATGGGTGCTGCTGTATTAGTGGGTTTCCTCCTCTTCAAGCTACTATCATTTGCCTGGGGTCATCTTTACCGTTAAGCCGATCTGTTGTTTTAGTTTATTTACTATCGTTTGCATTTATGTTTCTTGTTATGCTGTATTTGCTTTTGTTGTTTTGTTAGTACCTGCTCTACTAGTTCAGGATTTGGATGTTAACCAATCCCTCCAGAGCGGTTATTTTCTAACTTTTAGTGTGTAATCGTTCTTATTACAAGAAGTGGGGCCCGTTTTATTTATTTATAGTTTTTACAGTTTTTTTTTTCAATTTCTTTAATTAAAGAGTTTATGTAGTTTTATTTTTTTTTCTTTCTAAAACATATTGGATTGGGTTTACAGTTTAACCAAATTAATAACCATAGAGTATAAAACTGTTTAAAACATTAAAAAAAACACAAATTGAAAAAAATAATAATTAAAAAGCAAAAAGAGAGAAAGAAATTGGTCACCGATGTTCAGGACATCGGCGCCCCTAACCATTAGCACCTGATTTGGGTCGTCACTGTATAAATACCAGCGCATCCCTCTCATTTCCGTTTCAGACAGTTTCAATAGTTATTTTGGTATTTTAAAAAATACATTGCGTAATTAGTTTATAAGGTTGTTATTTGTGCCAAAAACTCAATATACAGTTGTTCCTTAGCAACTTATGTATTGAAATATTTGAGGGTAAATATGTAAATTTATAAAGTTTGAGGACCTAAACGCAATATTCTAAAATTCAATGAGTAAAATGCAATTAGTCAAATTTCGATTACTTACAAGTAATTACTCTAATTATCATGCACGATATACACGAAACTGAAATTGTACGTAAATTCGATATGAGAACGAATACGTATGTTTTTATATTGAGGCTCGTGCGGGTCATGGTCTTTTTAAGGCAATTTCGTCCACCTCACCCTAAGGCTGTGCACAAGGTTTAACACGGGTTGATCACCTCCCAGGATTCAACATTGTCATCGAATCGAACCCAGAACGAAATTCGTTCAACCGAACTGAATCAATACCATAACTCAAATAAAGAATAGGAAAGTCGACGAAAACGGCTAGAGATTAAAAAAAACTACAAAAAATCGAACACGACAAAATTCGAAATCAACCTAGGAAAAACTTTGCAATTCGTCAGCACGAAGAACAGATGAGTAGAAAAATATAAATTGGTTTCCAAAATTATGAATTCCGAAAAATTGGACGCTCTCCCAAAAAGGAAGAGGTGCCCATTCTTCATTGTGTTTTGGAGGAGAATAAAAGTCTTTTATTTAATATTTATAGGAGATGAGTGAGGGAGGGTAGAGGTTAGGTAACTAATGTGGTACAAAATCATTACAATTTCCATTCACTTAAAAATGGGCTAAATAAATCAATTGAGCTCTCATGGCCAAAAAAAAATTAATTGAGCTCATACTAAAATTTGGGCTCAAACAAGAGTAGTCCAAAGACTTAAAGTTAATTAAAATTGACACATTTTTCTAATAATCCCCCCACATGAAAGGAAATTGGAAATCTAACAGTAGCTCTAGACACAAAGTTTGAGTTTAACGGTCAATACCTGCAAATGATAGATATGTGTTACCCTTTGAATCGATCCCTTGTGAGATCATGCCTTCTTTACTAGCTGGTCGATAGACGCGAAGTCCTTGATGTAGGATTTAGGAGATTAATACTACGGAAACAAAACCCTAGATACGTGTCAGGTAACTAATACGCAGTGGAATAAGGTACGCATACCTATAATGTTTCCTATAGCCCAGGACCGTTGATGGGAGTTCTCGATCCGCCGGACGGTTCCCTGTAGAGGTTCCTGTTAGAGAAGCCCTACGCGGATTATGCCTCACAACAAAGCCTCAGTCGATTCTTCGCGGGATGGATCTCCTGGAGTAAATTGCTTAACACGATTTGCCACCTCCTTTTTCTTGGTGTGGGTTCGGCCGAAACTTGCTAAAATAGGGAGGAAGGTTTTCTTTTAATCTCACCACTTAGGAAGAGAGGATTAGCCTGCTAAAAGCCCTTCTAGGACTCCCTATTTATAAGATGAGTTAAGTGGACAAAAGTTCACTTTACCCCTCCTAAATAATTAGGTCGACCATTCTATTAGGGATGCCCAATTTTGGCCCTCCTATGTCAATTGGGATTTTAGGCCTAGCCCAAATTCTCTAATGTGACATTACCTAATTTCTTAGGTACATGACCTTAATTAATGGGCTCCTAATTACGGCGGCCCATTTTCCAAATGCTTACTGCTCCCACTCGCCTGAATGAGAGGGTGCCTATTAATATGTTGTCCACCATCACATTAGCATTTGTTCTTCAATCCAATCCATGCTCCGAATAGTTCATACGAGGTTTGCCGTGCGACCAGCGGACACGACGGGCATCGTGCTACTCATCTGTTAGGAGTGTTAAAGCGCCAGTGGAACGTTGATTCCCCATGTCTAATCAACCTGTGAAAATAAAATGCGCGTTGTATCCTAGGTCAACTTTCATTCTCCAATTTCCCAGTTTCCACATAGGAATACTCCTTCAAGGCATCCACACAAGTATTCAAAACCTTTCAGCTAATGTCAGGCTGGTGGCCACCTAGTGAATACAAGAGTCGACAAATTACAGGTGTACTTGACCATCCCCATCGCTCATACCCTTACTCAAACCCAACCAGTTTCCAAAGACATGGTCACTTGGCCTTTTTTTTCAGCGCTACGCTCGTACGCCGGGAAGAGAACATTGAGACTGACCTTAGGTATGAGTTCTGAGTCCGTGAGGATACTTTAGATGCTTCTTCATATAGAAACTGGGATCAGCCACACGCTCAAGGTGAAGAATTTTGTGACCATCTGAATCTCATGGATTCTATCTAGCACAACTGAGCCTAACCCCACGATCGAACATGGCACGCGTAGTATGAAACACACGTCGATAGCATAACCTGAGTTTAGTCAGGAAGTGGGAAATGTCATATGCTATCGCAGATTCGTCATCTGGCCCAGAATGTGGTTTTATTACGAACGAAGTTCGTAACGATGATCTGCAGAACTTAGATCATATCGTGTTACTCTGAAAACCAAATGATCGTTCTGCTTAACCAGGTTTGCCAACATGGTTCTTAGCCAGACTTGATCTAATGGAGATCCTCCTCTCCGTCAAGACGGCCGAGCATGTGTGACGAGGCTTGGCCCACATTCGACATTCTTTTATTCTGGAGGTCAACCCTCCTACGACTATTTAATAGACCGTAAAAATCCGATGAAACTTTAAACATTATGACGTCGTAAATATCATAAACTCAAATTGCAATTCTTTCAGCAAAGTTTCAAAAATTTGTTATCACGATACAAGCTACTTAAACCCTACGCAGTCCCAGTATTCTAACATGCTTTTCGAAAAAATCCATGCGTAAAGGTTTAGTTAATGGATCGGCCATCATACTTTCAATATACAAGTATTCTAATGTGATTACTTTGTCCTCGACCATATTCTTAGCATAATTACATTTTATACCAATGTGTTTCGTCCTGCTATAGTACTTAGGGTTCTTAACCGCTGCAATTGCTGCTTGACTTTCAAAGTATACGTTCACAGGTTTACTCTCGTCCTCAACACCAAGCAATTCAGTTAAGAGCCTATTAAGCCAGACCGCTTCTTGTGCATTCTTAGATAGGGCCACGAATTTGGATTCCATCGTTGACAGCGCGACACATGATTGCTTCTTGCTCATCCATGAAATGACGGCATTAGCAAGGAGAAACACTCCTCCTAAGGTGGACTTACGATCATCTGGATCGCCACCGTGGTCGGCATCACTGAACCCAGTCAATTCTAATTTTCCACCCTCATAGCACAGTGCTTAGTCGGAAGTACCATTTAGGTATCGAATTATTCGTTTCACGGCCTTTAAATGTTGAATGCCAGGATCTAATTGGAATCGTGCTTCTAGGCCCACAACATAACAGATGTCTGGACAAGTGCATTGCATGGCATACATTAAGCTGCCAACCATACTTAAGTATTATGCACTTTTCATTTGTTCACGCTCTGCCAGGTTTTTCGGGCCGTCACGCTTCGATAACACGCACCCGTATACAATCGGCGTATCCACGGGTTCAACATCATGTAGTCTGAAGCTTTTCAACAACTTGTTGATATAGGGTTCTTGAGAGAGACATAGTTTGTGAGCAGCACGATCCCTAGAAATTTTAATGCCTGGGATGTACGTGGCTTCTCCCATGTCCTTCAACTCAAATACAGATGCCAGCCAGGACTTTGATTCATTCATGTAACTCACATCATTTGCGGCAATCAATAAGTCATCTACATATAATGTCAAGATGATGTATTTAGACTTGGAAGTCTTCGTGTACATGCATGGATCCTCGTGAAGATTCACGAATCCATTTCCAATGATTTCCTCGTGGAATCTGCGGTACCATTGTCGGGATGATTGTTTAAGACCGTAGATAAATCTTTCGAGTTTACAAACTTTATGTTCGTTGCCGGGAGTAACGAAACCCTCTGGCTGCTCAATATAGATCTCTTCCTCCAGGTTACCATGGAGGAATGCAGTCTTAACATCCATTTGGTGCAGCTCGAGATCGAGACTCGCAACCAAAGCCAATATGGCCCGCACTGTGGTATAACGCACAGTAGGTGAGTATGTCTCATCAAAGTCCACCATGTGAAGTTTGGTATATCCTTTCACAACGAGTCGAGCTTTGTATCGCTCGACAGCTCCATCAGCAGTGAGTTTCAGTTTCAAAACCCACTTGGCACCCATTGCTCTGCGGTTAGCAGGCAAAACAACTAAAGACCATACCGAATTAGATTTCATAGAGGCGATCTCATCCTCCATTGCTTTCCTCTATTTTTCGCTTGAGGTCCAACCATAGCTTCTTTAACCGTTACCGGTTCATCAACCGAAGTGAGGGTGAACACTTCACCTATTTCGATGGGATACTTCTTAGGAGAAGTTCGGTGCCTCAGACTACGTCTAGGCTCGATAGTCTCATCTTGAACTTGAACTACGCTCCCACTAGGAATAATGCTCATTATCGTGCAATACTCCCACTGGGAACAAGAGCGCTACTTGAACTTTCACCGACAACTTTTCTTGAACGACCTCTCGGTCTCGGATTTCCACCTCCAAGATTAATTCCACGGTTACGATGACCGAGAACCAAGTTGGTCATACCACTCCCACTGGGTGCAGTAGGTAGTTGAGGTAAAATTGGATTTTCATCCATCGGTTCAGTAGCGTGATCATCAGGTCCGACTTGATTCGCACCTGCAGCAATAGTGATCTTGGTGGTTGGATTGACTCCTCCCACTGGATTTATTATGAAAATGTCCCCATCATCTTCACTTACCATATCGTTCACTTGTGTTGCTACCTCGAATCTCCCACTCGAAGCGAGTGGGACCTGATAATCATCCTCTAGTTCAATCACGACTTCATTTGTTTTGATGTTTCCAAGCGTAGGAAATTAGTCCTCAAGGAATGTAACGTCTCTGGACTCATGTTCGACCACTCCACCATTCTCCTGAGCTGCTACAAACACGTATCCCTTAGAGTTCTCAGAGTACCTTATAAAGATACTTTTCAATCCTCTAGGTCCTAACTTGCCGTAACGGGTGTTAGTTTGATGTGTGTATGCTGCACAACCCCAAGGTCGCAGCCTGGTAAGATTCACCTATCTACCAAACCACAGTTCATATGGTGTCGACTCCACCGATTTTGAAGGGACAAGGTTTACTACATGTGTGGCAGTCATTAGTGCGTCACCCCAATAGGAGATTGACAACTTCGCTTGCGACATCATGGTTCTAACCATGTCTAGGAGTGTACGATTACGTCGTTCAGCCACACCATTTTGCTGTGGTGTGTAAGGAATTGTAGTTTGATGTACAATACATCTTTCATCGCACAACTTCTTAAACTCATTAGATATATATTCTCCTCCTCTAGGGTTTTCACCTTTCGCTCCTGTTGATTATCTACAAGGTTAAGAAAGCTTCTTAAGCAGTAAATAGCCTCGGATTTATGAGAAATCAAACGAGTAAACCCATAACGGGTGAAGTCGTCGATGAAGCTCACAAAGTAACGTTTACCACCCCTTACGGTGATATTCATGGGTTTACAAACGTCTGAATGAATTAAATGCAATGGATATTCGGCTCGTAGTGATTCAACAAATGGCTTGCGGTTTGACTTTCCGGCTAGACAATCCTCGCAGATGGTTTTCACCACTTGCGTCGCTCCCGGGAGTAATCCTCTCCGAGCGAGGGTTTAAACCCTGTCGTAACCTATATGTCCCAACCTTGCATGCCACCCGGCCGCATCAGTTTCTGCTTCCCTAGACGACAATGAATACATTCGATTCGAATTTTTATATCCATTCAGATCCATAATGATGAGGTCATTAGATGAAAATGTTAGCATATAGAGATTGGTGCCGTAATTAGGAGCCTATTAATATGTATACGTTACCTAAGAACTTGGGTAAATGTCACATTAGGGTAATTGGACTTGGCCCAAATCCCAATTGACATGAGAGGCCCAAATATTGGGCCGCCCTTATACATGCCCGGCTGAAACTTGGTGGTAGGGGCAAAGTTGACTTTTGTCTACTTTGCTCCTCCTATAAATAAGGGATGTTAGGATTTTCTTAAGGGTAATTCACAATTCCTCTTAAATGGTGATTTGAGAGAAAAACTCTCCTCCCTAATAATAGTTTCGGCCGAACCATATTCCTACACCAAGCGTGTGCCAATTTGCTTGGAGCAAATCACACCGGAGATCCGTCCCTGCCAAGAATCGAATAGAGGCTTTGCTGTGGAGCTAATACCGCGTAGAACTTCCTTAACAAGAACTTCTACGGGTGCCGAGCATTTCTCTCGCTGTGGACATCGCCTTCCCTCGTCCTCCTCAGGTAAAAGTACTGTTGTTTTTTTATTAATATTTCTATTTTATTATTTATTATTAATAGTTTGTTTTATTATTTATTAGTGTTTGATATTTGATTATCAATAATATTTTGTTTTGTTTATTATTATTGTTATAACAATTTTAGGTTGAGTTTTAATTCAACTATTGACAAATAAATGCTGATTTTATGTTGCAATATTGTCTATTTTATCATTTTTAGTACATGCTATATTAGTAGAATTAATTTGATAGAATAGTTTTAAATTTGATTAGTTTAGATCAATTAAATGATAAAGGGTTAATTGTGTATATTCGTCATATTAGTTCGCGTCAATTTAATTATATTTGATAATCGTTAATATTATTAGATTTTATTGTTGTTTATGCTTAAACAGATTTATATTTAATTAATAATAAAATTGGCAAATTAAGTGAATTGAGTACCGAAAGGGCGTGGTTAAAATTTATATTTTTAATTCGTAATAGTACCCCTGAACTCGAATTTCTGATCGTGGACCGATTTTATACTTAGGTGTTTAATTCGTTATTCGCTTAGGTAATTTAGGATTCTAGTTAGCCTTAATTAACTAGTGGCGACTCTTTTCAAAATCCACGTTTTCAAAACGTAATTCGCCATAGGTTAGATTTAGGTCTGATATTAAATATTAGTGATATATATTTTCATCAATAATATATATATTTTCTTAATCTTTTAGGCAACTATATTATCAATAATATCTAGCTCCCTAATATTGTGCTAGATATATTGATAGTTACTATCCACAATTATCATGTGAACCTAGCCTTAATTTTGATCTAATCCATAGGGATTAAAAATTTCGGCCGAATATATTAAAATATTTTCTCAAAAATTTCAGTCACTTAAGGGTTTCTTGTGGACTAAGAAATTAAAATTTTCACCTTGAACACCAAGTATGAAAGGGTTCGGCCGAAAAATACCAAAATTAGGGTTTGTGGTCAAATTTCAAGATCATATCTTGCAAAGATCAAGAATCCAAAGTTTGATTTTGATAAAAGTCTTGTTTTTGTTGAAGATCATGAACATCAAACTTTACTATGAACATCATGAAAAATCACGGCCAGTATGATTTACCCAAAAATAAAAAATTTAAAACTTTAAACTGTATTTAAAATTTTCGGCCACCATAAGAAAATCCAAGAACATCAATTTTATCAAAATCACGAACTCCCTAACGCAGGCTCTGATACCACTGTAGGATTTAGGGGATTAATACTACATAAACAACACCCTAGATACGTGCCAGGTAACTAATACGTACGCAACAGAACAAGGTGCACATACCTATAATATTTCATGTAGCCCAGGATCGTTGAGGGGAGTTCTCGATCCGCCGGACGGTTCCCTGTAGAGTTTCATGTTAGAGAAGCCCTACGTGGATTATGCCTCACAACAAAGCATCAATCGATTCTTTGCGGGATGGATCTCCTGGAGTAAATTGCTTGACTCAATTTGGCACCTCCTTTTTCTTGGTGTGGGTTCGTCTGAAAGTTGCTTGAATAGAGATTTTCTTTTAATCTCACCACTTAGGAAGAGATGATTAGCCTGCTAAAAACCCTTATAGAACTCCTTATTTATAATAGGAGTAAAGTGGACAAAAGTCCACTTTACCCCTCCTAGATAATTCGGCCGGACAATCTATTAGGGAGGCCCAATTTTGGACCTCCCATGTCAATTAGAAATTTAGGCCTAGCCCAAAATCTCTAATGTGACATTACCTAATTTCTTTGGTACATGACCTTAATTAATGGGCTCCCAATTACGGCGGCCCATTGTCCAAATGCTTACACTTGAATCGACTGTCATTGGTTTAAATCGACATAACCCACACAATTACCTTCTTAGTATAGTTCCGTTCACGCCCTATGATCCGTTGGCCATGGATCACTCGCCTGGTTTTGCTAGCGTTTCTAAGAATTACACCATCAACAATTCATTTTGGAGCGGCCACACTTTTCACTCGCATATGTGATTCTATGTCTCAATAGCATCATCATGACTTTGAGTTCTCCTTATGGATCATTAAAAACTTTCGCTTAACCTTAATCAACTTTTGCATGTAAAGATATACTCTAACAGTCAAGCAGCAATTGCAGCAGTTAAGAATCCTAAGTACCATAACAGGACGAAGCACATTGATATAAAATACAATTATGCTAAGAATATGGTTGAGGACAAATTAATCACATTGGAATACTTGTCCACTGAGAGTATGATGGCGGATCCATTAACCAAACATTTACGAAGGGATGTTTTCGAAAAGCATATTAGAATGCTCGGACTGCGTAGGGTTAAAGTGGCTTGTATTATGATGATAAAATTTTGAGATTTAAAGTAATATTTGAATAAAATGAATTGCAATTTTAGTTTATGATTTTACGACGTTATAATGTTTTAATTACATCCGATTTTTACGGTCTATAAATTAGTCGTAGGAGGGACAACCTCCCAATTAAAATAATGTCGAATGTGGACCAAGCCTCGTCACACAGGCTCGGTCATCTTGACGGAGAGGGGGACCTCTACCATATCAAGAGCGGCTAAGAACCACGGTGTCAAACCTGGTTAAGCAAAACGATCATTTGGTTTCGGGCTTACACGACGTGATCTAAGTTTTGCAAATCGTCATGACGAACTTTGCTCGTCAGATAACCACATTCTGGGCCAGATGAAAAATATACTATAGCATATGACATTTCCCACTCCTAATTAAATTCAGGTTATGCTATCGACGCCGCTTCATACTGCGCGTGTCATGTTCGACCACGGGGTTAGGCTCGGTTGTGCTAGACAGAATTCACGAGATTCGGATGAGCACAAACTTCTTCACCTTGAGCATGTGAATGATCCCGGATGCTATATCAAGAAGCATCCAAAGAATCCTCACGGACTCGGAAGAAATGCCTAAGGTCAAGCTCAATGTTCGCTTCCCAGCGTACTAGCGTAATGCCGAACAAAAAGGCCAAGTGACCACGTCTTTGGAAACCAGTTGAGTTTGACTAAGGGTATGAGCGATGGGGATGGTCAAGTACACCTGGAATCTCTCTGACTCTTGTATTCACTAGGTGGCCACCAGCCTGATATTAGTTGAAGGTTGTGAATACTTGTACAGATGCCCTGAAGGAGTATTCCTATGTGAAAACTGGGCAATTGGAGAATGACAGTTGACCTAGGATAAACGAGGTACAATATTGTTTTAACAGGTTGATTAAATATGGGAATCAACGTTTCGCGGGCGCTACTACACTCCTAACAAATGAGTAGCACGAAGCCCGTCGTACAAAACCCCGTATGAACTATTCCAAAGCAGGGCTGGATCGAAGGCAAATGTTGATGTGTTGGTCGACAACATATTAACAGACACCCTCCCATTCAGGCGAGTGGGAGCTGTTGGCATATGGAGTTGGGCCGTCGTTATTAGAAGCTCATTAATATGAGTATGATGCCTAAGGAAATTGGGTAATGTCACATTAGGAATTTTAGGCTAGGCCTAAAATCCCAATTGACATGATAAGTCCAAAATTAGGCTCCCTACTCTTGAAAGTCGGTCGAACCTATGGAGGGCAAAGTCGACTTTTGTCCACTTTACTCCTATAAATAGGGAGTGATTTATGTAGTGCTAATTCTCTATTCCTTTGTGGTGAGATTAAAAGAAATTTCTCCTCCCTAATATTATAATAGTGGTTCGGCCGAACCTAGCTAGTCCATAGGAGGTGTCAAATTGTGTCAAGCAATTTACTCTGGTGATCCATCTTGCTGAAGAATCGACAGAGGCTTTGCTGTGGAGTATAATCCGGGTAGGGTTTCCTTAACAAGAACCTCTACGGGAACCGTCCGACGGATCGAGAACTCACCTCAGTGATCTTGGGACTACAAGAAACATTGTAGGTATGTGCACTATCTTCCGCTGCGTATTAGTTACCATGCACGTATCTAGGGTTTTGTTTCCGTAGTCTTTAACCTCGTAATCCTACAAACCCGACTCGACAGAAGAATCCCAGCTCGGCCGAATCGCTCCCACAATCCTGATCGAAGCCCGTCCGCCAGAAGCCACCGCCGCGAACTGTCCGGCTCAGCCGCGAGTCACCCATCGCCGCCGCGATTCGAATCGCCCCGCGAATCACCTAGCTCCGCCGCCGAAAGTTGCCTAGCTTGGCTGAATCGCCTGGCTCCGCCGCTGTCAGCCACCCACCTCCGTCGCGAGTAACTCCGCCACACCGAGCCGGACCAAACCAACAAAACGGTTCTTCACTAAGCCATTGATGTTACTTGTGCTCCAAGAAAAGGAAGGAAATCAATGAAAGCCACCCTTTTTAATTTCCAATGAGTTAATCTCTAAGTGAAACACAAAAATGAAAGTTTTTAATCGGTGAGGCAACTGGTTCACGGTCCGACCCGACCGGGTTCAGACCGGGTTCAACTGGAAGTCCCACAAAAACAACATTAAAGTGTCCGAGACTGAGTCTTTTCTAATAGAACGAAGAAGGATGAAGAAGTCACAACTTTTGCCCACCTCAAGTGCCATCATCTTACTCACCATATAATCATATTCCTCCTCGTTGCCATCTTCATCATCGTCATCGGTATCATCGAGCTCCTCATCATTGTCATCGCGTCCGTTGTCTTCACCATTTGGATTGCAGGAATCAGCACTGGCGCAAATCTCGGGGTCTTGGACGAGCAAATAGAACAGTCTATTGTGAAGTTGGATGTCGTTGTACAACCAACTGTCATTGGGCGACTTGATTACGGTTCAACGTTTGCCATGATTACCTTCACTTGCTTTCAATTGCTGAATATCCGAAAGCAGACTTGAGCACGATGAAGCTTGTGACGGGGAGGCATCAATCGTCATGTCAGTTGAGGTGGGTTGTAGAAGAAAAAGGTAAAGAAGAAAAAGATGGAATAATAAGAAGGATGTGTTGGATCACGAGGCGAAGCTCCGTTACGTCCTTGACGGAAAGCTTTGGACTCCTGGGCTCTGCGTAATCCTGCAAAAGGGGATGACCTGGGTGGTGACCCAGAATCCCTCTCCGATGCTTAAATGAGTATATGATCAATGGGGTGGCAGCAATAATCTAAGTGTGTATTAGATGATGTGTTTTCTGAGGTAACTTCCTCCTTTATATAGGAGGGGAAGTTACTCAGTTACCTGTGACCGTGATTGGCCGTTTTGCCCATGATTCCGCATATCTCGCTACGATTCCGTATATCTTGTTCAGGATTCCATATATCTCGCCCCACGCTCCGCGTATCTTGCCCACTCTCCGAGTATCTCGGGCACGCCCTGCGTATCTCGAGGGAGTTTATCTATATCTTTAACCGTTTTCCCACTACTCTATCTAGTAGGCGGGTTTCTCGGCCTTATCCTCTGATCACAAGTCCCAACTCTTGTCGGGGACTCCAGAGTTATCTCATTCTAGGTCACTACCCAGGACCCTTTGTCTCACGAGACGGGTCCAGCCTCCGCAGGGCTTTATTGTCGGGGCCTTCACTAAGGCATATCGGGGCCTTTACTAAGGCATATCGGGGCCTGCTCAGAGGCTTCTCGTCGGGAGCCTTCAGCTCATATATCGGGACCGCTTAAGTCGGGACCCTTCATGCTGGGCCTCTGAGCCTTCCAGGCTTTTCACGAGGCCCACTGGACCTACTCGCCGTCCATTGGCTGTTAACGGGGCTAACGATTACATCGGAACCCATCATTTGCCCCCAAGACATGGGGGACTTGTAGTCCATCGTGTCTTCCAATCCCAGACCTCCTGACCTCATCGTCGGAGGCTTTTGTCTCTATACCTCCCGATACTGCCGTCAGAGGCTTTTGTCTTCATACCTCCCGATATTGCCATCAGAGGCTTTTGTCTTCATACCTCCCGATATTGCCATCGGAGGCTTTTGTCTTCATACCTCCCGATACCGGCGTCGGAGGCTTTTGTCTTCATACCTCCCGATACCGCCGTCGGAGGCTTTCGTCTTCATACCTCCCGATGCTTTACTCGGGACATCACCACTTAAGGTTTCTCGTCCATATCACTTAATGTAATTTCGTATGTCTTTCGCGACAATTTCCTCGGGACTTCACCACTTAAGGTTTCTCATCCATGCCTTTTAAGGAAATTTTGTACATCACTTAAGATGATTTTTCGCACCCATTAAGGCTTTTATCGCGCCATTCTAGGCGACTTAATCATACCCTTCAGGGCTTTTATCGCGTCATTCCCGACGACTTAATCGCACCCGTAGGGGCTTTTTGCCGCATCATATAGACGACTTACGCGGACCCGTTAGGGCTTTTTCGTACCCTTCAAGGCTTTTTGCCGCATCATATAGACGACTTACGCGGACCCGTTAGGGCTTTTTCGTACCCTTTAAGGCTTTTTGCCGCATCATATAGACGACTTACGCGGACCCGTTAGGGCTTTTTCGTACCCTTTAAGGCTTTTTGCCGCATCATATAGACGACTTACGCGGACCCGTTAGGGCTTTTTCGTACCTAGGCTTTTGGTTGCATCATAAAGACGACTTACTCATACCCCGTAGGGCTTTTGTCCGTACCTCGAAAGGCTTTTTGTCGCGCCATAAAGGCGACTTACTCATACCCCGTAGGGCTTTTGTCCGTACCTCGAAAGGCTTTTTGTCGCACCATAAAGGCGACTTACTCGTACCTCGTAAGGCTTTTATCGTACCTCGGAAGGCTTTTGTCGCGTCCTTCAGGACGTCTTAATCGGATCTTTATCGATAGACAATTTGCGCCATTCACGGCGACTTAATATCAAACATGATACTTCTTCAAGTGTGCACCACTGAAGGAATGTTTCAACGTCTTGCCATCAAGGTCTTCTAGCTTGTACGCATTCGGGGCTGGCATCCCTACGATCTTGTAAGGTCCCTCCCATTTCGGCGATAGCTTGTTGATCCGATCTTGATGAACGAACTCGTTCCTCCGCCAGACAAGTTCTCCAACGAAGAATTGTCGGGACTTGACACGCCGATTATAATATCGGGCTGTTGCCAGACGCATCCGAGCCTGAACTTCATCAGCCTTCCACCTTTTCTCCTCGAGCAAGTCTAAGTCTAGACGTCTCATTTCCTCGTTCGTTAGAGGCTCATAATACCTCCTGCGATGGGACGCCACCGCTATCTCCACGGGAGCAACTGCCTCCGTGCCATAGACAAGGCCAAACGGAGTCTCCTCTGTCGACTGCTTGGGTGTTGTTCTAACAGCCCACAGCACGTTTTCAAGCTCATCCAGCCAATGGCTTTGCAAGGCGTAAACTCTCTTCTTCAGGCCATCCATCACGATCTTGTTGGCCGATTCGACTTGGCTATTAGTCTGAGCATGGCGGACAGAAGCTGTCCGATGCTCAACGTTCAATTCCTCCAGGTACTCCTTCAACTGAGCCCCATTGAACGGAGGGCCCATTATCGCTGATCAACACTCGAGGAACCCCATACCGGGATATGATCTGAGTTTGAAGGAACTTGAGGATCTGCTGCCCCGTCGTCTTGGCCAACGCCTTAGCCTCTATCCACTTCGAGAAATAATCGATGGCTACGAGCAAGTACTTGCACTGACCTTTCGCTTGGGGAAGAGGTCCCACCAAGTCAATGCCCCATTGCGCGAAGGGCCAGGCACTCCTGATGGGCATCAAGTCCGCGGCGGGAGCCACGATATTCGGAGCGTACCTTTGGCATGCATCGCAGGATCAGACCATCGCTGTCGCTTCCTTGTTCATCGAAGGCCAATAGTAGCCTAGATTCAACGCCTTCCTCACGATGGATCGGGCCCCTTCATGACAAGCCGCGACTCCTTCATGCAGCTCTCTCAAGATCCGATTTGTATCAGGCTCCGCCACACACTTTAGAAAAGGCTTTACATGCCCCCTCTTGTATAACTGATTGTCCACCATCACATAGTCGTTCGCGATTCGACGCTACTTCATCATCGGGGAGTGCTCCCGTAGTCAGGTATGTGACCATCGGGGTCATCCAGGTGGGTTTCTCTTCTTCCTCCGATCCTGTTTCAATAGCGCAAACCTCCGACGGATCGATGGTTGAGATAATTACTCTCTCCAGGAAGTGCACCTTCCGATTCTCCTCAGGGGCCACTCCCAGAGCAAACTTGCTTAAGGCGTCTGCCTCCGCGTTTTCTTCCCTCGGGATCGCCTCGATATCGAAGCTTTTGAAGCTTCCCTTCAAAGTCTGCACCTCGTGCAAATACTTCCTCATTGTCGGGCTCTTGGCTTCATAATTCCCCTGGACTTGATTCACGATCAAGCTGGCATCACATTTCACTTTCAAATGATCGACTCCCTAACGGAAAGTAAGGGCTAGAAATCTTGTGTTTCAAAGATTTATTTCGAAGTTTAAGCCCCTGGAATCACATCAGCAATCTTGGTCGATCATTTTGACACCGGAAAAATGTGTGTCAGTGGAATCGTTCAATTTCTCTTCACCGCAGTTATGGCTTGAAGTGCCATCTTGACAAACCTCATTCGTAGCTCCAATATCCACTGTTGGGGACAAATTCCTTGTTTCTCCGGTGCTGTTGGAGTAGCTTCTTCGTCTTCAACCTGTGGAATAAAGTCTTTGCCTTCACCCGGTGGAGTAGGGAACACATCATACAGCTTTACTTTCTTTCGAGGTCCATCAATCTCAACCTCCTTCAGATCCTCCATGGGGGCGGGCCGCCCAAACTCCTCTCGAGGATTGGCATCGGTTTGCAGGATAGCCATGGCTTCCCTCCTTCTCCTTCGAGTGGCATTAACATAGCACTTTCGTGACGCCACCTGGTCGCCCTTAACCTCTCCGACACCGTGGTCAGTCGGGAACTTCATCTTCTGGTGGACAGTCGAAGCAACTGCCTTGAGAGGGTTGATGGTGGTCCTCCCGATAATGGCGTTATATGTTCCCGCGGATTCTACCACGACGAAGTCCACGTTCCGCCGTTCCATCTTCCAGCCACTACCAAACTCCACTGGTGAGGTAATCATCCCCAACGGATAGGAGGTCGATCCGGAGAAGCCTACCATCGGAAAGTTCACCTGTGTCAGGTCCTTTTTCGTCTTACCCATGGCTTCCAGGGCATCCATAAAAAGAATGTCGGAGGAGCTCCCTCCGTCTATCAGGATCCGCTTCATCTCGAACCCGTCCACATCCAAGGTCACGACCAAGGCGTCATCGTGAGGGCTCTCCACGCCTATCAAATCCTCCGCCGAGAAAGAAATCACCATTTCCTCCTTTAGAGTCCACGACCGGGACCTCTTGCCTAGCACCACAGCAGCGGATATGCGAGAGGCATAATTCTCCCGAGAAGCGGTGGTGTCACCTCCCGCTGCCATTCCTCCGTGAATGACGTTAATGGTCCCCCGTCTCTCCTTACGGGCACTGGAACCAGAGGGCTCCGACTCGACCTTCTTCTTCTTCGGGGATCGATCACGGGACTTGGAACGGGACCACGACCGACTTTTGGAACGGGATCGGCACCTTCCCCTTCCGAAGAACTCCTTAAGCTTCCCCTTCTAGATCAGCTTCTCTATCTCCTTCTTCAGCTCTCGACAGTTGTCGTGACCATTGGCTCGATGGTACCGACAATAACGATCCGAGCGGCCTCCCAAGAACTCTCCTTCCTTCCTCAGGGGATATCGGGCGAGACCTTGCCGATCCATTACAGCTAGTACGGAGGTCATCGAGCTGTTGATGGGAACACTACGACCTTCGCGGTTATCCTTCTTCGGAGGACGCCTATCCTCCCTTCTCTCGGGGCGACCACGGTTCTTACTCCCCTCCGATTTGTTGCTCCCTTTGCGATCATCCGACAGCTTGGACGATGTCTTTCCTCTTCCCGACTTCGGAGGATCAAGCTCTCCGGCGGCAATCTTCGACTCCTGGACGTCGATTTGCTGTTTCACCCTCGCTTGCAGGGCCTCCATACTCCACACAGCCTTCGCGGCTACACTGTGCATCAGGTCGGAGCCGTAAGGAGCAGTTAAGTTCCGAAGGAATGTGCGGATAGTCTCTCCCTCCGATATCTCCTCATCAATCTCCGCGGCACTGGCAGTGAATCGTTGGTAGTAGTATGCCAACGATTCACCGGATCTTTGCACCACCTGGGTCAAGGATCTTACACTCTTCAGGAGGCGCCTACGGCCTTGATATTGCTTGATAAAGCGATCGTGCATATCAGCCCAGCACGTGATACTTCCTGGCGGTAGGCTGAAAAACCAAGTCATGGCCCTTTCTCCCAGGGTGATCGGGAACAGCGAACACACGAGGTCATCGTTTGAGGTTCTTCCCATGCAAGCCTGAACATGTCTCTGAACATGGCGGACCGGGTCTCCTTCACCATCGTACTCCTTGATGGTCGGGATGCCTAGCCCTGGCGGGGCGACAGTATCCAGCAGCCGCGGAATGAAAGGATGGCTGGATCGATCCCTTAACTCCGATGTCATCTGCTTCTGGTCACCCATGCAGATGCTGACGATCTTCACCACCTGGTCGGGGGTGATGGGACCATTCAGGGGAATGGTCCTGTTCTGCACTGGTCCCGGGCCGTCGACCACGAACTTCTCCAAGTGCACAGGTTCCTTACCCCTATTCCTGGGTTGAACCTCCTGAACCTCCTGTTCTTCTGGAACCACCCTCGGAGGGGGTGGGGGCAGCTCTTCTCGCGGAGGCAACTCCTCCGCCCTCCTGGCGGCCTCTCTCTTGTCCAACATGGCTGCCAAAAACATAGGCATAGCATCTGCCACTGCCTTGGCCAACTCCGAGTTTGAAGAAGAGCCTACTTCCCTTCGCGGGACCTCCTCTCTGTGCCCCACCGGATTTGGGGGAGCATCCACCTCCCTTCGCGGGATATCTTGCCTGTTCAGCGCCGTGTCTCGGACTGAGACCTCCTCATCGCCATGCCCCCCAGTCCGAGAAACAGCAGGGTATTCACCTTGTTCAGCAATATGTTCCGGCAACGGGGAATTCACAGTTCCAGCGGGGCGAGAACTGCCGGCCTGAACTTGCTTCTTCTTGCCAACACCGGCCATTGATCTGGTAGAAACTATTTTGGCTTTTTGTTAGTTCCCACAGACGGCGCCAATGTTGGATCACGAGGCGAAGCTCCGTTACGTCCTTGACGGAAAGCTTTGGACTCCTGGGCTCCGCGTAATCCTGCAAAAGGGGATGACCTGGGTGGTGACCCAGAATCCCTCTTCGATGCTTAAATGAGTATATGATCAATGGGGTGGCAGCAATAATCTAAGTGCGTATTAGATGATGTGTTTTCTGAGGTAACTTCCTCCTTTATATAGGAGGGGAAGTTACTCAGTTACCTGTGACCGTGATTGGCCGTTTTGCCCATGATTCCGCATATCTCGCTACGATTCCGTATATCTCGTTCAGGATTCCATATATCTCGCCCCACGCTCCGCGTATCTTGCCCACTCTCCGAGTATCTCGGGCACGCCCTGCGTATCTCGGGGGAGTTTATCTATATCTTTAACCGTCTTCCCACTACTCTATCTAGTAGGCGGGTTTCTCGGCCTTATCCTCTGATCACAAGTCCCAACTCTTGTCGGGGACTCCAGAGTTATCTCATTCTAGGTCACCACCCAGGACCCTTTGTCTCACGAGACGGGTCCAGCCTCCGCGGGGCTTTATTGTCGGGGCCTTCACTAAGGCATATCGGGGCCTTTACTAAGGCATATCGGGGCCTGCTCAGAGGCTTCTCGTCGGGAGCCTTCAGCTCATATATCGGGACCGCTTAAGTCGGGACCCTTCATGCTGGGCCTCTGAGCCTTCCAGGCTTTTCACGAGGCCCACTGGACCTACTCGCCGTCCATTGGCTGTTAACAGGGCTAACGATTACATCGGAACCCATCAGGATGATGAAGAAGAAAGTAGAAAGAAGAATAGTAAGAAGAACATAATAAGACGGCGACGGTAAACAAATTGCAATGGGTAAAGTGATTCTTTTAGGGTTTCTTAAAAACTCGGTCCAACCGGCGTCGGTTAGATTACAAAACCCGGTTTGACCGCTAGGTTCGTCTGTTGAGCCGGATTCAGTATGTATATCTATAATTTGCTCAAACCGGACCGGTGTTATGGTCGGTTTACGGTCCAACCCGGTTCTACCGCTGGTCCGGTTTTCAAGACACTGGTTTTAACCCCAAATCTTTCAATCTAAGCCCTTGGATAAAAAGTGAAGGATCAAAAGGCTAAGGTTAAAAGGAGCTTAGGCTCACACTCATGCCCACACTCATATATATTGGTATTGCTTATGCTCATATTTGGCTTACATTTATATTGGTTTACACTCACATTTTACGTGCATATTCTTCCAACAATAAGAGGAAAAACCACGTCGCGCCCCGTGCACCCAAGGATGCTGGGATTGTCAAAAGGTAGAAATCCATAAGCTCATTTGAGCGTTTATCCTAATAAGAATAGAGCCAAGCAGATGATACACTGTTATTTGACTCGGAGGGGGAAATGTTGGATATACACTCAAATGATTAAAAAACTAGACTCGATATCGTAGCCTTATTGAGCCATACATGATGCAAACTGAAACATTAACACTAATTGACCAAGGACTCGGAAACGCCCGAGATAACTCACCCCTAGGCCAAAATACATGTCTGGTTGGAGAAAACTCCATCCGGACGAGCACCCGGATGGATTAGCTCCATCCAGGGCACCCCTGATGGATCATCTCCATTTGGGGCACCCCAGATGGATCATTTTCGTTCAGGGTACCCCGGATGGATCAGCTCCATCCGGTTTGCCCCGGATGGGCGGGTTCCATCCAAAGGAGTACCCCGGGATGACCTAATCCATACGGGGTACTCCAGAAAGACCACCACCATCCAAACTGACCCGGATGGACCACCTCCATCCGGGTTAGTCCGGACGTACCGGGCACGCCCATACCCCGACCCCCGGATGATCGCCCATCCGGGGTATGCCCTCGGAGGCTATCTCGAAATATCAAACACCCGTATGAAAATTATGTGGACCCCACTTTAATATCGTGGGCCCCTCTGTTGCCAAACATGATATAAACCCGCTATTCTAGACAGGAACATCCTTATCCGGAAAAGCACCCTTGAAACTCTACAAATAGAGTCCATGCTCATTCATTCAAGATATCTCACTTCTCTCTAATCTTCTACTTTATCTCTCTAAAAATTAGAGTCTGACTTAAGACATCGTAGTGGGTTTAAAGGGAACCCCGGTCGGCCCCTTTACAGGTCATAAAGGAGAAGAGTTCGAGAAGATGTGCAAGCCTACAAGAATTTCGAAGATCATGATCCAATAAATATGGGAGATCAAGTACGAACTCGAAAAGTATACCAAAGTGTTTACGACTACATATATCAAGTAAGAACTCGAACTCTGAGCAAGTTTAGATTCTTTATTTTTCCTAATAAACATAAATCATATATTTGAAGGTTTCAACAAGCAGATACATGTGATCATCTGCAAGATCAGACGACTAATGAAAAACATAATATGAAGAACAATGAAGGTTATAGAAGAGAATGAGGTAGATAGTGGAATAATTGCTTGAATGGATAGGATAATGCTGCAATACTACACAAGCATCATATTTTAGTTTTAATAAAAAAAGTAATATTGTTTTATGTAAATATTATAAAGAGATAGAAAGAAGATGCGAGAAAAGCTAATGTGTAGTAGAAAATATATAAATATTAAAATATCGAGTCGCTTTATATTATTGGCCAAAAAAAAGTCGGTTTATATTAGGTTTGTCCTCAATATTTGATGAGAGTTAACTTAATCTTGTACTTAATAAAAAAAATTAATGTATAATAATTAGATAATAAAAAAATGAATAAAAAACAGAACCAAACCAACTAGGCACCAATTGACCCAGCCAGGATCGAGCACTAGATCGGTTCGACTCTAACAAGCAGGAACGAAGTTAGGACTTCTCTTCAGGAGTAAAAATTGAATTAAGAGTAGATAACTGGTATAAAAAAATGTCAAAGGGCAAATTGATGAATTTAAAGGGCCAAATAGACAATAAGTACAAAAATTTTAGTCCAATTTTTACATCACATAAAGTTGTGATTGCAATTACCCCAGCGTTTCAACGTAGCTCCGTCTCTGCTTAGGAGACCCTTGTTTGGGTCAACTCTAGCTGAGTCCACCAAGCCAAGGCTCCAGTTCATGATAAGAGTCAGATCGACATAATTTTGGATACAACTCAACCATTGGTGAACCCAAGACTGAGGTTAGGGAGTGAAAGAGTGAAACGTTGCAACAATTTTTTAAGACTTAACTGAATGGTGCATAATTAACACGTTTACAAATATAGACACTGCATTTATAGAAATTATATAATGTTGATGGAGTGCGATTACACCTCTTCAACTGTATGTGGGTCCGTGAGGGCTGAACTTGACGGAGTCCACTGAGTTAAGTATCCAGTTAGACCCTTATTTTCTTTTCTAAATTTTTAAAATAAAAAGAGTAAATCACACCAAATAAAACGTTACATTTTTTTTGCAACCCGTGTGATGATTTATAAAAAGTCTTTACAATCCGATCCGAACTAATAAAACATTTATTTTACAAAGTATGATAACTAACACAAGTATTGTTGCATTGATCTAGGTCACCTGTCCCCCACTCATAATGTCACATATTGTGCCTCACCGTTAAGATCTTGTCACATGTTGAGTGTAATTAATTTTGTGATTTTTTTTTCTTTCTAAAATCCTATTGGAATTGATAGAAATAAAAATTATTAAATTCAAGTACACATGTCAAAATCTTAACAATGATGTATAATCTAGAATTTAAAAAGTGAGACATGTAATCTGAATTTTTGTCGCATGGTTTGTTTCCTCATAACCACAATCGGCTACTCTTGAAAGGTTGTGTACGTCTAGGGCTGACGATGGTGAGGGTATGATGCGAATAGCACTAATACCATAACCATACCATATTTTTTTCATTCACACCATAACCATAACCATAACCACTGCAGTTATGATTCTTCATAACCATAACCATAACCATAACCATAACCATAACCATAACCATAACCATAACCATAACCATAACCATGGTTTTTAACCACGATTAAACCATTTAACCACAATCTTTCAAACTAATACAACATCATTGTTTCATACAAGAAAAGTAAACATACATTCATTGTTTCATACACGAAATCCAAATTAAACATAACTTCATTGTTTCACTTAATTAAAAAAAACACATATTCAATTGCCTATCACTTGCGATCATCGATTCTCATTCGCCATCACTTCCAATCGTGGTTACCTAATAATAAGAAATATAGACAAAAAAATGGTGGGTGGGAAAGGGAACGGAATAAGAACTATAATATTTGAATAATAATTAAAGTATAATAATAATGTATATATTTAACAATATAAGTATTAGTAATATATATATATATTAGGGAAAAGAACCTATTTAGTGTCTCAGGTTTACCTCATGTTTCAGTTTGGTGTCTCAGGATTAAAGTGTTGATATGGACTATCCCAGATTTCATTTTTGTTAAAATTTGGTGTCTTTGCCCGTCTTTTCTTCTTCCTCCGTCAACCATTTCCATCAACCGACTCACCCACTTATAATCCATCACTTTTTACTTTTCACAAAATCGTCAAATTTCACCCAAAAGTTGAACCAAAAAAAAAAAAAAACTTTCTAGCAGAGCGATTTCGAGCGACAACAAAGCATGATTTACTTGGGCAAATGTGGCCAACTTCTTAAGTGATGGCCCCGACAAAGTGACGAGAAGGGAGCATGCTTGGGAGCTTGGATATGACAGTCGGTTTCGTAGGGATTGACTTCTTTAAAGTATTCACACCGATACACCAAAATGAAACTTGAGACACTCAATTTAAGCGTCAGACACCAAACTGGAACATGAGGCAAACTTGAGACAGTAAATATTAATATTATATATATATATAGGTGATGGTTATAACCGCGGTGATGGACCGAATACCATAACCATAACCATTGCGGTTACAAGATTCATCACCATAACCGCCCTCACTATAATGGTGCGGTTAACCATTGCGGTAAATGGTGCAAATAACCATGATTATTTGATTTTCACCGCACCATTGCCGGCCATATGCTATATGTACGTCAACTATTGTAGAGTGGTACACAGCATATAATAGCCATGCCCACCCACAAGTTGTCAAACTAGACTCAGATACAATAAAAGTCCAAGTCCAATCAATGGAGTGTATCTGGAGCAGCAGCCTGTAGCAGAGAGAAGACGTCCACCATATATCATCAGCTCTAAATTTACAATTTCTCGAATTTAATTTCGCGCAGATTTCTCCCCTCCCCATGCCAAATAAACCCTGCAGATTTTCAACTTTCCCGCTCCCTCTGTTTCACTTGCTCTGTAGTTTGCTATTACTCCCTACTTCCGATCCGAAGTATTCGATTTCAGCTAGGTTTTGAAATCTCCCTGCTGATTGCCCGATTCCAGGTCCTGCTATCTTCTTCCGGCTTTGATCTTGTTGACTTTAGTCTGTCTCTGTGATGCCCGATACTTAATTTGTAAAAAGAAGGCGGCTTTTCTCTTTTGCGGTTGTTGAACTGTGCAAACGATGAGGAATTTGTTACTTGGATTGAAATTGGAGGTTCTATTTAGTTGTATCAGTCTATTAGCGAGATGGGTTAGATCTATGGTTCAGGGTAGTAGCTGCAATGCGTGAATGCCATCTTTTTGTTTGTTTGGGATTAGTACAAAGCATAACTAGGTCACTCTTTTGCTTGCTTGTGTCAGTGTCACCATTGCCTATATCAATAAAATAAGTTCGGTTTTTTGGTTTGTACTGCAGATCCTTGAAAATGCAAAGACAGACAAGGTACATGGAGAGGACCAATTCTATGAATAATAGAGGAAAGAGAAGCTTAGAGAGTGAAGAGGAGCAACCCGAGCGGAAGAGACCTGCTCTTGCTAGGTGATTCCTGCTGCATTGTCTCTTCCTTCCTTTCTTTCATTTTATTCTGGTTCCTCATTTTAGTTGATTCCTAACCAACTTTGGAATAAACCTTTATTGTTGAATTTTCAAGTTTTCTAGTTTAAGGAAAATCTGGTGGTGTTTCCGTTGTAGACACCAAATTTATATAGTCTCTAAGAATCTTAATGGAAAGGATAAAGCAATTCCCTTAAGGAATTTCGGTTTCCTCGTCTAGGATATTCTTTCACTGTTGTTAGCTCATACAATTCCTCCTGGTGCAGTGTTATTGTAGAGGCTCTAAAGGTGGACAGTTTACAGAAGTTGTGCTCTTCATTGGAGCCCATCCTTCGTAGAGTTGTAAGATTTGATGCTTTTCTATTCTGGCTTTGTTACTTGAACTTTTATTACTGATCATTCTTTATCAGGTTTTGTGTTTATCTAGTTTTTGAATGTGTCATTGCTCGTGTTTTGTTGTATTCTTTATAGTGATCATGATCTCCTTGCCGTACTGTCTGTCCGTAAACATCATGTTGTTCCTTTAGTTTCAGTTGGTTGAGTATGATGAATTATTTTCAGTTTTGGGTACACATTAGGATGGAGTTTGCAGTTGTCCTTTCAGTTGGCATGATTTTGTGCCCTCTGAGCTTTCTTTGCAGTGTTCTGTTCATGTGTTAACCACTTAGGAAGATATTTCCTGTCCAGGCCTAGTGTTTGGGCTTATGAATTTGATGGTGCTATAGCTTCTCTTTCAATAAGTGTTGCTTGTCACCAGTAACTTTTCTGAGAACGGTCTTGTCAATAATCTTGTTGCTTTACAGTCTGATGGTACTTGATCAAGTCTGATTCTTTCTTTTGGTTCTGTCTTAATGCTGTCAAGTGGTCTAGCAGTGTTGAAGTTAATAATGGGCGTAAACACTTTGAGTATGTATCTTTTGCTAGACATAAGTCTAAGCTCTTAGGTGAAATAGTCATTGGTAGTTTTATTTCTGAAACACTTTTTTATATCCATTTGACAATCAACTATTGTGGTCCGAAGAATTTGATATTTGACAATTTTATATCAGGAACCCTGTATATACCCGTATTATTATAACTCCTCGATTTTAGTCTCATGGATATCAAGGATTGGGATGATTTTGTTATATTCCCATTTCTATGATTGTAAATAAATTAATTGGCCTTAGTGGCTCATCCTGGGAGCAAGTTGTTTCAACATGTTGGCTGGTCCTTTTGCTGGTTGATGAATTGTAATTAAGATGATTAAGATGTATCAGAGACATATACTTTGATTTGGCAATAACAAGTCTTGTGCTGTTGTGAACATAATATGTATGGCTTTCACATTTTTAATGGTTACTTTCTCTGTGCAGGTTAGTGAAGAAGTTGAACGTGCTCTGGCCAAGATGGGACCTGCAAGACTTAATGGAAGGTTTATACATATTCCTGCTTCTGTTTGGTGTACAACATGCGTGAATTGGATCTAATTATTAGGGTCTCCCTTATGTTACCTATCCTTGGTTTGCTATGCGGAATATGATTTTTCTTGCTAGTAATCACAAGTCTATATTTTGTTTAGAAAGCGTGCTAGTTCACTCTGCTTATATATATATATATATCGGGATTGATTTGTTTAGGTATTTCTAGAGGCCAGCCAGAATTCTGAACATCTTATTTGGTTCATTTCATTGTCTTGCAAAATGACTTCCAATTCAGTGCTTCTCCAAAGCGGATTGAAGGTGGTCCAGATGGAGGAAACCTGCAGCTACAATTCCGGTCACGTTTGTCTCTTCCTCTCTTCACGGGAGGAAAGGTGGAAGGAGAACAAGGAGCTTCTATTCATGTTGTTTTAGTTGATGTGAGTACTGGTCAAGTTGTTACAGTTGGTCCTGAATCATCAGCGAAACTGGATGTTGTGGTTCTCGAAGGCGATTTTAACAACGAGGATGAGGAGGGCTGGACTCAAGAAGAATTCGAGAGCCACATGGTTAAAGAGCGAGAAGGGAAGAGGCCCCTGTTGACTGGAGATTTGCAGGTGACACTGAAGGAAGGTGTCGGAACCCTTGGAGATCTCATATTTACTGATAACTCGAGTTGGATACGCAGCAGAAAGTTCAGGCTTGGAATGAAGGTTGCATCTGGGTTTTGTGAGGGTATCCGCATACGCGAGGCAAAGACTGAAGCTTTTAATGTCAAAGATCATCGGGGAGAATGTAGGTCCTATCATTGCTCCCTCTATCCTTTTATGCTGCTATATTCATAATAATCCTCAAATTTCCTTATCAGTTTGTTAAACTTAACGGTTTCTCTCTTCCTCGTCTTTTGTGGCCCTCAGTATATAAAAAGCACTACCCACCTGCACTAAATGATGACGTATGGAGATTGGAGAAGATTGGCAAGGATGGGTCATTCCACAAGAGGCTTAACAACCATGGGATATTTACAGTTGAAGATTTTCTTCGTCTTGTTGTTAGAGATCAGCAAAAACTGCGAAACGTAAGCAAAGTTCTTTTCTTGATGAAGTTAAGCTCCTCCGGGAGTCTTCTCTGATGCTATTTTGTTCTTCTGACAGATCCTTGGTAGTGGAATGTCGAATAAGATGTGGGAAGCTTTGTTAGAACATGCGAAGACATGTATCCTTAGTGGCAAGCTGTATGTGTACCATCCCGAAGATAATAGGAGCGTTGGAGTTGTTTTTAACAACATTTATGAGCTCAATGGCCTTATTGCAGGGGAGCAGTATTATCCTTCAGATTCTTTATCCGATAGTCAGAAGGTGAGCTTATGTTCAATATAATCACAAGTTACCAAATTAACAATGTTATGGACATACATATGATAGGGTGGATAGAAACCTGAGTTTCTGTTGTCGTTTTATTCATAACTATGCCCCTAAATAAGACTAGAGCAGTACAATTTATAGAGCTAATATATTCTATCTTAAGAATATGAAATAAAGTATTTAACACTATCATTAATAATATATATAATATAATATATTCTATACTATCTCTAATAATAACCCTATTACTAATAATAGATCCTTTATTATCTCATATATTTATCTGTAACAAACAGCTCAGTGAATTGAATGAATTTGAGGGAAGATTAACTGTATAGATATGCTCTCTTTTATGAAGGGATTCTGAAAATGTTCCTTGTGCAGATTTATGTGGATACTTTGGTTAAAAAAGCATATGAGAACTGGAACCAAGTTATTGAGTATGATGGGAAGTCGCTCCTAGGCATCAAGCAAAACCGACGGTCAGCCCGAAATGATCCTCAGGTTGCATCATATGATTATACCAATTCAATTGACCAGCAGCAGTTACTTCGGCTACCTGTGCCATTTTCATCTGAGCAGCCATCAGCAGCTTCAAGCATTCCGGTTGGAGGTAAGGGTTTAGGGTTTAGTCAATTTATATACAATGTAATGTCCCAGTCCCTAATAGCTAGGGATGAAGCTACACTGAGACGAGGGGGCCTCAACTTTTTGTGATGTGCATTTTTTACCCAAAAAATTGTCAGTTTTGGCCCTTTAACTTCTTAAATTCGCCCCTGAAATTTTTTTATTCTAGTTATTTGCCACTAACTCAATTCTTGCCCCCTGAACAGAAGTTCTAGCTTCGTTTCTGCAGTGAGTTTCAAAATCTTAGGATAGTTCCATTTTTATGACATGTTGATTAGTTGGTGCTGGTGTGGGTGTAAAGTGAAATGGGATTGAACCATGCAATGGGGGTGCTCTAATGTGATAGAAACTCGGGAAGCCAGTGAATATGATTATTATGTCAACTAGTTAGATCATATAATGCGGGAAACCTTAATGGTAGTTTTCCGTTGTGTTCCTTATTATCTTCATCAACTTTCGCATCAATATGTTTTTTGTTTGTTTGTTCGTTCAGTTTACAATGAGGACATGTCTCGATACTCAAATCAATCCCAACTTGTGACAACGAACCCTCGTGGTCAATTCCCGAGCATCTCATACGCACCACACGGTCAGTTAATGAACAACACCGGCCCTGCCATTCACACTCAGTCCCCCCATGATACTATTACTACTACTACTAGAAGTGACAACAATGTTGGATTAGCACTTGGACCATCACAAACAGCATCTTTGAGTTTCACTGCTACTACCTCATCGAATATGAATCCATTCGAGGACTGGACTGGAGGAGGAAGCAGGGACAAGACAGTGTCGGAAATGGACTTCTT
Source organism: Clarkia xantiana subsp. parviflora (assembly GCA_036873135.1). Taxonomy (NCBI): domain Eukaryota; kingdom Viridiplantae; phylum Streptophyta; class Magnoliopsida; order Myrtales; family Onagraceae; genus Clarkia; species Clarkia xantiana. Next base: position 24,576,068 of record JAPTYO010000009.1, on the reverse strand, counting down.
AACGGAAGATGAGATCCGGATGAGAAGTCACGAGATGCTTGAGAATGAAGACATGCAGCACTTGCTGCGCCTCTTCAGCATGGGAGGAGGAGACGGGTTTAGCTTCCCACCATACACGCCTTCTCCGCAACTGACCTTCGATGAGGAAAGAAGCCGCCCTGGGAAAGCCATTGTGGGGTGGCTGAAAATCAAGGCAGCTATGAGATGGGGATTCTTCATCCGGAAAAAAGCCGCTGAGAGGCGGCGGGCCCAGATTGTTGAACTTGATGATGATGATGATGAAGATGAATGAACTGGGTGGTTTCCTTACTCTTACAGTTAACCACTCCAGAACCAGAACCAACTGTGGAGTAGGCATTGATGAACCGATCCCGTTCAGTGTAAACTTAGCTGTTGACAAGAACTCTTCACTGTCTCGGTTGGTTGGTCGACGACTGTGTGGTCCCGGAATGGCAGCCTTTTTGTACAGCCAGTCAGTAAGTAAATTTTTTTGTTTTGGTTTTTTCTAGTCCTGTTTGTTCTTGTCATGCTGTTGTCTAGCTTAACAATGGTATCATTAGTTTGTGGACAACTACTTACTGCAATTGCAACAGCATAGTGCTTGCTTGGGGATTGACTGGCTGTGTACTGGTGGTTTAATTTGGTAGTTAAGTGGGGATTGAATATATGTAATGTTTATTTTAGCCAATGTAATCTGACAAATTGGCGTTTCATTTTGTTGCATTGGTGGCTAGTTATTTTTTTTTATCTTCTGCTTCATCAAGTTTTAAGTTTTTTCTTCTTTAGACAGACAGATTGAATCTTGAGGAAAACTGATATCTTTATTTATTGTTGATGCAAATGGTGTAGTAATAACTTCCTTTCTTTATTGGGTTAATTACCAAATTGGTAGCTATTTACACTTTTTAACTATAGACCGGGCTTGCCATAATCATTATCTACCTATAAGATTAAGGGTTAATAACTAAAAAACTGTTCAAGGTTTACCCTATGTTAAAATTAGGTGTCTGAAGTTTGAAATGTTAAAATGGACTGTCTCAAGTTTCATTTTTGTTGAAATTTGGTGTCTCGGTGTGATTACTTTAGAGAAGTCAATTCTGACGAAACCGTATGTCAAATTCAAGCTTTTATACACACTCCCTTCTCGTCATCTTGCCGGGACCGTCACCTAAAAAGTTGGTCACATCCGGGCAAGTAAATCTCGCTCTATTATCCTTGGAAAATGGCTCTACACCACTCTTCTAGAAACTTTTTTTTTAATGTTCAATTTTTAGGTGAAATTTGACGATTTTGTGAAAAGTAAAGAGTGATTGATTATGAGTGGGTTGGTGGGTTGATGGAAATGATTGAATGGAGATGAAAAGACGCACAAAGACACCAAATTTCAACAAAAATGAAACTTGAGACAGTCCATTTTAACATTTCAAACTTCAGACACCTAATTTTAACACAGGGTAAACCTTGAACAAATTTTTAGTTTTTAACCCTAAGATTAATAATCTTTTGTTCATTAATCATTAACCACTATATACCAAATAATACCATGGTTTAGATGAATCTTAACTAATGCATAATTTACTATATATAATTGAGTTTTAACTAATATCAACAAATGTGTAATTCAAACACATTATAATTCTAATACATCAAACCAAACATGTCGTACATAATTATAATTATACTTGATTCTGCATGATTAGATTAAAAATTTCCGTGCTATGAAGTCGATAAACTTAAGCTTTTAAATAAATTCTAGAAATTCTGAGCTCACCGCTGGAATCTCAACACGTGAGCGAATGAGCAATTTTAAGTTTTAAAACGTATCGAAATCACTAAGGGTGACATGTCAACTTCCACGTAATTAAATAATATGTTGTGATGGATATGGGTCCGTGTCTAACGCGAGTATTCACCTTGGACGAACCACGAAGGGCTCAACGAAACATGTCGGTCGACACCCACTATATAGGAGACTCGACTCCTCTCCCTAGGGGAGAGGGTCGACCCCTTTCCACTAAGTGGAGAGGGTCGACCCCTTTCCACTAAGTGGAGAGGGTCGACCCCTCTCCACTGGTGGAGAGGGTCGACCCCCCTCCACTAAGTGTGGAGGGTCGACCCTTCCCCACCAGTAGAGAGGGTCGAACCCTCTCCACCAATAGGAGAGAGTCGACCCCTCTCTACTTAGTATGGAGAGGGTGACCCTCTCCACTAAGTGGAGATGGTCGACTCTACTCCACTAATGGGGAGGGTCGATCCATCTCTATTAAAAGAAGGGTCGACCAAAGGACTGACTTCCTCAAACGGAAGGGTGTGATATTCACCTTCCTAAAATCGTTATAATTGAGTTTCCTAATAAGGAATTCAATTTATACTGAATATTTAATGGCTCCGCGTATAATGAATGATTCCCCGAATAGCAACAATCAATATATAACTTTCCATATACGAAGGTCGGCACATCATCAATGCATGCACCCAGCCCTCCACTATAAATAGGTTTGCATATCTCCTATCAAGGTTACACTTTCGAACATACATACTCTCTATACTTTCAGTTCTTAGATATTCGTTTTCTGGGAACTGACTTGAGCGTCGGAGGGGGATCATCGGGTCCAACCCGATCTGTCCCTTTGTGCAGGCCCGGACACACCGAAGGTCGAGTCTTGGTTCAGCGCGGAAGATCAAGATCCAACATTGGCGCCGTCTGTGGGAAACTCTTACGAAAAGCCGTGGCTATTACGCGAAGTATGGCAGCTAGCCGACAAACTACGGGGGCTCCTTCCAATGGTCCTCGTCAGTCATCAAGAAGAGATCATCCAGCGGAACCAACTCGGCCCACAAATCCACCTCAAGGCCCATCCCGTCCGATTAACCGTCAAGAGGGACCTCCCCGCCCTCAGGGAGAATTGTCATCCTCAGCATCAACTCCGTTGGCACCACGAACAAATGCTAGGGGAACCATCACATGGTCCAGCTCCTTCGTATGGGTTTCCTTATGGAATGCCCTCCTACGGAGTACCACCTTATGGGCCTCCACCAATGAAGTTCCTCCGTATACAATGCCTACTCAAGGTGGTGTCCCAAGGAGTGTCCAGGTAACCCCTGACCTTATGGCTGCTCTGGACGCGTTATTGGCTTATAGGGAAAGGATAAGGGCACAGGGTGGCATGCCGGTACCACCTCCATCGCAAGTCCCGTTTACACCGTTGGTGTCATCATCTCCGACCGTTAGACAAGGAGAAGTTCCTTCTCAGCCGCAATATCCCCACTATCCTCCTCCTCCTCCTCCGTATCAACCGTACCACCCAGTACCCCCTACTGTAATGTCCCCACATTTGCCTCCACGGGTTCCTATTCCACCGGATGGGGGAGGGATAACTACTGAGCAGATCGAGGCGTTAATCGCCAAGAAAATGGAAGAGTCAAAAGTCAAGATAATGCATAACTTGAGGGACCGGGCCTCACATCCGTTCTCCCAGGAGTTGGTCGACATCATTATACCAGAAAGTGTGACGCCAGCTGAAATCCCTCGTTACTCGGGGAATGGTGATCCAGTCGAACATGTACAGCAGCATGAGGCATCATTACTAGGGCGTACCAAAGATGAGAATCATATTGCATTGCTATTCCCGACCACCTTGGCGGGGGCAGCGTCACATTGGTTCTTTGGCCTGCCAAAGGGCTCTGTAACCTCCTGGCAATACTTAAAGTCCAAATTCCTCCAGCGCTACTTAGGAGCCCGACAGTTGCTTAAAGGTTCGAATTCGATAGATGACATTCTACAGGCACATGAAGAAACCCTGGCGAGCTATTACGCTCGTTTCAATCAAAACTTGGCTGACATAGACGAGGACTTGGGGGAAAAGGAGATTATCAGGGCATTCATGCGGAATCTCGGACGTTTGGGTGCTTCATTGGAAGATAATATGACTCTGAAGCCGGTCTACACTTTGGAGGAGTTAGCCGCTCGTGTGAAGTCCTATATCGATCTGGAGCAAACAAGGTCGTTCCGCAAAAATAAAAAGGCTGCAGAGTCGATAGGGGGAGAAGCGAAGAAAAAGGCGGATAAACCTGTTCAACCAACGTCCCGTCGTCCTACGGCAAATTGGACTCCTCCATGGAATACTCCCAGAAGCGGTGTGCGTATTGATGATAATCGCCATCGTTCGAACGAGGTCCACGCGGTAGATCCTACACCACTTAATAGGGAGTTTTCAGTGATCCTACACGAAATGAGACAAAAGGGCCTGGACACTCCTCCGCCTCTGAAGAAGCCTGGTGTACAACTGGGAGGTCATTCAGATCGATGGTGCGAATACCACCAGTGCAAGGGACATCACACGGACCATTGCATTATACTGGGAAAGGACATAGAGAAACTGATCCAACAAGAACATTTGAAGGAGTTTGTGGAAAAACCGAATAAAAGGCCACGCAGTCCTGCTCCCCCTCCACCTCCGTCGACTCAGGACAAGGGTAAGAAGGTGGTCGAAGACAATCCTCCAAAGAAAAAGATTATCAACATGATTCATGGAGGTTTCGCATCAGGAGGAACGGTTAGCAATGCTAGATAGGTGTATGCCTCACAAGCAGGAGATATTGCGCTGACCAGGAAGCGACCACATTCATCCAATGAAGCAGTTATCTCTTTTTCAGAAGGAGATTTGAGGGGAATAGTTTTCCCACATGACGATGCGTTAGTTATCACTATGAACATTTCGGAATGTGACGTGAAGAGGATATTGGTGGATGGAGGGAGTTCTTCCGACATTCTGTTTTTGGAAGCTTTTACGGCATTGGGAAAAAAGAAGTCGGATCTTAAGCCACTTGATTTTCCACTTGTGGGATTTGCAGGGTCGACCTCTTATCCATTAGGGTCTATCCTTTTGCCAGTAGTTATCGGTTCAGGACGGAGGAAGCTAGAGATACATGTTTCCTTTTTAATTGTGGATGCTCCCAGTGCGTATAATGGGATCTTGGGGCGAACGACAATTAACCCCTATCTGATTGTCCCTTCAACAGCACATCAAGTGATGAAATTCCCGACAAAATTTGGAGAGGGAGTGGTGAAGGGGGATCAGACGGCATCCCGACACTGTTACGTCAACGCTCTGAGAAGGCGATATCAAAAGCCTATGGGTGAAGCTCTCAACATAGTGACGGAGATCGATCCAAGGGAGGAGAAAGGTCGTCCATCTCCAATAGAGGAATTGAAGGAGGTTGAGGTGGACGGGCCTGAGAAGGTCGTTCGTATCAGAGCTTTATTACCCAAGGATCAAGAGGAGGCTCTAGTCCAGCTCTTAAGGAAATTTAAAGAACTCTTCGCCTGGTCTCCGAGTGATATGCCGGGTATCAGCAGCGATATCATTTCTCATGAATTGAGGCTCGACCCAGCAATCAGGCCAATCGTTCAGAAGAGAAGGCCTATGGGAGAAGAGAAGAAGGAGGCCATTCGTCAAGAAGTGGGAAAGTTGATTGAGGCGGGTTTCGTCAAGGAATTACGATTCCAGTCATGGGTAGCCAACCCAGTACTGGTGCAGAAGTCAAATGGGAAATGACGAATGTGTGTGGATTTTCGTGATTTGAACAAGGCATGTCCAAAGGATGCCTATCCATTACCAAGGATCGACCAACTTGTGGATGCTACCTCAGGACATGAGCTAATGAGTTTCGTGGATGCTTATTCGGGGTACAACCAAATCAAGATGGCACCTGAAGACGCCCCCCATACAGCTTTCTATGCAGATAGTGATATTTATCACTACGAAGTGATGCCGTTCGGACTTCTTAACGCGGGAGCAACCTATCAGAGGATGGTTAACAAACTTTTCGGTGATCTCATCGGGAAGACCATGGAAGCTTATGTCGATGATATGTTAGTGAAGTCAAAAAGAAGTGCGGATCACACTGGGGACTTGGCTACGACATTTGAAAGGATGCGTCTACACCAAGTACGATTGAATCCCACGAAATGTGCATTCGGGTGCAATCGGGGAAGTTCCTTGGTTTCATGGTGAGTCAACGTGGAATTGAGGTAAACCCGGAGAAGTTACAAGCCATAGAGGAAATGCACTCGCCAACGTGCCATAGAGAAGTCCAACGTCTTAATGGTAGACTAGCTTCGTTGAATAGATTCCTGTCGAAGGCCGGAGAGAAGTCCTTACCATTCTTTGAAGTCTTACGAGCTAACAAGAAGTTTGAGTGGACGGACAAATGTGAAGAGGCGTTTCAGCAGTTGAAAAGACATCTAGTCACTCTACCACCCTTGGCAAAGCCTATCCCGGGAGAAGTCTTGTATTTATATCTTTCAATAAGCGATGTGGCAGTTAGTTCTGTGTTGATAAAGGAAGAGGCAGGCGCCCAACTTCCCGTTTATATTGTAAGTAAGACTTTGTCAAAGAGTGAAATAAACTACTCCGCCATTGAAAAGTATCTTTATGCGTTGGTAATAGCAGCAAGAAAGTTGCGACCTTACTTTCATGCACATGAAGTAACCGTATTGACTAACCAACCACTCAAACACTTCTTGCAAAAACCCGATGCTTCGGGAAGAATGATCAAATGGGCGGTAGAGCTGACGGAGTTTCAAATTCATTTCGCACCTCGAACCGCAATTAAGGGACAAGCTTTAGCAGACTTCATCGCTGAGTTCACAGGTCCTACTTTGGAGGAAACACCTCCTGTAGAAGGGGGGAAAGGGACCAACCAATCCGTCAACGACACTAGCTTAATATGGCAAATGTACACGGACGGATCATCCAACTCAGAAGGCTCGGGGGCAGGCCTCTTACTAATCCCTCCCAATGAGGGTACCCCATTACGCTACGCTCTAGCTTTAACTTTTAGAGCTACCAACAATGAGGCGGAGTACGAAGCATTGATTACAGGGCTACCCATTGCAAAAGGGGTCGGAGTGGAACACATTCGTGTAAAGTGTGATACCCAATTGGTTGTCAACCAAGTAAGGGGGGATTATGTCGCGAGATCAGAAAGGATGCAAAAATACTTACACGAAGTCAAAACGTTGGTTGAAAAGTTTGAGAGCTTCGACATAGAGGCGATACCGCGGGAAGAAAATCAAGAGGCAGACGCATTGAGTAAATTTGCGTTAGGAATCCCTATTATGCAAGAAGTGCAATTTGTGGAGAGGGTCCTCATTTCGACGGCGGAACAGGCGAACGTGATGATGGTAGACTCTACTCCTACTTGGATGACCCCCATTTTCCAATACCCATCTGAAGGTATCCTTCCTCAAGACTCAGTGGTGGCAACAAAGATTCAACGGTTAGCCATGAATTACATCATTGTGGAGGGTATATTGTACAAGAAGGGATATTCCACACCTTACCTTAGATGCGTCGCATACCCAGAGACGGAGAGGATACTTCGAGAATTGCACGAGGGATATGCAGCTTGCCATGAAGGAGCCAAGTCTATAATTCGAAAGGTCCTTAACCAAGGATATTATTGGCCAACGATGAACAAGGAAGCCATTGACATGGTCCAGGCTTGTGAAGCTTGTCAAATGTACTCAAGGAAGATTACGACGCCAGCTGCACCTCTAACATCAATACCCAGTGCCTGGCCCTTCGCTCAATGGGGAATCGACCTAATAGGGCCCTTGCCTAAGTCTAAGGGACAACGAACGTGCATCATCGTTGCGATCGATTATTTTTCCAAATGGATTGAGGCAAAGGCACTAGCAAGGACAACTGAATTTCACGTGTTGAAGTTCCTCAAATCACGGATTGTGTCAAGATATGGAGTTCCAAGAGTTCTGATTAGTGACAATGGCCCACAATTTGCAGGTTCGAAAATAGCGTGGTATTGTGAACAACTCAACATCGAGCATCGCTTTGCCTCAGTCCGACATGCACAGACTAACGGGCAAGTAGAATCCGCGAATAAAATCGTGTTAGATGGATTGAAGAAGAGACTGATAGCATTGAAGGGTAATTGGTTGGATGAGCTGGAAAACGTTCTCTGGGCAGTGAGGGCTACTCCTAAGAAATCCACAGGCGAAACACCATTTAGCTTGGTGTACGGAACAGAAGCAATGGCTCCAGTGGAAGTAGCAGTACCTTCACACCGAGCTATCCACTTTGAGGATGATACTAACGAAGAAGCACGGCGTCTCGACCTAGACATGGTGGAAGAGAAGCGACATAAAGCAGAAGAGGCTCAAGCAAAAATGAGACTACTTACGGCTAGATATTACAATAGGCGAGTCAAGACACGCCAGTTTTTCTTTGGGGGAGATGGTATTGAGAAGAAACGAATTCTCGCGACAGAACCGACTAAACAAATTATCTCCAAAGTGGGAGGGCCCCTACAAGATCGCAGCCATTCCAGCTGTGAACGCCTACAGGTTGGAAGACAATGAAGGAAACATCTCCGCCAACACTTTTAGTGGGGAACATCTTAGAAAATTTTATGCTTAATTATATGATAGTATTATGTATAAAAAATAAAGATGATGTTGACTTCAATTCTGAATAAAGGCATAAGTTATATGTTACAGTTATTTGTCAAAAAAAAAAAAAAGGGGTAGGTGGACGCACCACCCTTCATACAAAGATGATCGACCCGATAAAGGCGATCTTCCCGCAATTACTCCACGGGAGTATCACGTAAAGGGTAGACAAACCACCCTTCATACAAAGATGATCGACCCGATAAAGGCGATCTTCCCGCAATTACTCCACGGGAGTATCACCTAAAGGGTAGACAAACCACCCTTCATACAAAGATGATCGACCCGATAAAGGCGATCTTCCCGCAATTACTCCACGGGAGTATCACGTAAAGGGTAGACAAACCACCCTTCATACAAAGATGATCGACCCGATAAAGGCGATCTTCCCGCAATTACTCCGTGGGAGTATCACGTAAAGGGTAGACAAACCACCCTTCATACAAAGATGATCGACCCGATAAAGGCGATCTTCCCGCAATTACTCCGCGGGAGTATCACGTAAAGGGTAGACAAACCACCCTTCATACAAAGGTGTTCGACCTGATGAAGGCGATCATCCCACAACTACTCATCGGGGGTCTTACGAAGAAACGGAGGTAGATAAACCACCCCTCATACGAATATGTTCGACTGAATGAATAAATCATTCCGCAACTATAGCCCGAGGGTCCTACGTCGGAACAAACCAGTAAAACCTTAAGTTGACGAAAGGGTAAGGATGAGCTCTAACGACAACGAAAGGACGAATTGATGAACAAGTTGGCATAAGAGTAAGTCGATGAATCATGAAGGTAACAGAAGAGTAAATCGACATATTCATAAGCAAGGTAACAGGTAAATCTACTGAATACTAAATTACTCGTTACCATAAATTAGCATACAACCATTCTCATTCAATATTATATCATCAAATGCACAAGTTGCGAAGAGGGTGGAAGATAATGGTTCCTTCCAAAAACATACATCTTAAATCAAGTTACCATTCTGATAGTAAGGTAGAGGTAGAGTCTTAAAAACTAAATAGTCTTACATTGAAAATAGATAGTTAAAGACTTTGAAATGAAGGATCAATTCAAGGCGTCATCATCGCTATCAGTAAGGTGGACTTCCTATTCTTCTTCGTTCGGAACCCTGTTCTCTGGGGAGGCGGTGTCGGAATCCCCATCTGAAGGTTGGTCGGAAGAATAGCAGACTTCCTCACGAAGAGGAGATGGGAGATCAACGCCTCTTTCACGAAGGTAGAACACGGCATAATCACATATCTCCGGAACCTTGCCAAAGTTAAAATGAGGATCCATGGCATGGAGTTGCCTTGCAATTCTTCCATACCCTTTGAAAATTAGACCCTCATACTTCTCTACAGCATCCTTCTGGAATTGGTCAGAGTCCTTATACCTCTCAACAGCTAATTTCTCTAACGCCTCTTGGCGACCAGGGGATAACTCCAATCCTTCTTCAATCTTCTCCTTCAAGGAGGCTAGCTCCGACTCTTTCTCCTTAAGAGAAGCTATCTCCAAGTCTTTTTCCTGAAGGATGTGGCGTTCGACTTCGCTTGATTCTCCCACCCTAGAATCGAAGCCTTCAAAGAGGCGACCTCTTCCTGAGAGGTCTTCTTCAACCCTTCGTACTCTTCGAAAACTCGAACCCGCTCTTCGACTGCTTTCTCTAAGTTAAGCTTCAGGGTATCCACCTCTTTTTGCAAATCATCCACCTTCACCTTTAACTCGGCGGCATCCTCGGGTTGTTTTGCTTCTCGCTCGGTATCTTTCTCACGGAGTTTGGCCAATTTGAGAGACAGCTGGAGAGTATGATATGCAACGTTCTTTTCCATGGCTACAACCTGAAAAAGAAAAACATGGAGTCAAATAAAAGACAAGTAAGAAATGAGTAGATAAGGGTGTCATACCTCCGCGAGACGAGACATGTGTTCTCTAAGCATAATCTGAACTCCCTCGGGGTTAGTGTCCAAGTCGCGTCGATCGCCGGGTGGGACCATAGCATTCAGGAGGTGCAACCCAACATCCTCATCCTGCACGGAATGACCCCGACTAAAATTTATATCGCTCAAGGTGTCGAATGGCCTCCAGTCCTCATGGATACGCTCAGCCCGACGCTTAGCACTCTCACGCTCAAACATATCGGTTAGGAAGTTGAAATGTCGACCAAAGAAGCCCGGAGGATTTTCATCCGAAGCTGCGCAACAGCTCGAAGGGTCCAAATCAGTCGACTTGACCTCCTTGACGATGGCATTCCAAGAATCATTGGTGGCATCCTTCTGAGGGGTGGGTCTACTCTTAGAAGAGATTACGCCTTTACCCTTATCCAAGGACAAATCTACCTTCTTCTTGGAACCTGCAATGGGAATAAGAAATCATGAGAATTGAATAATGAAGACATAAGTAAAGATAAGAAGTTCTAGGAAATGTGAGTTAGATACCTTTATTACTATCAAGCGGTCTAGATGCGGAAACTCCAGGAAGATACGGACGGGATTTCTTCACCTTAGGGTCGGAAGGGACTCCTGGAAGAAGAACCGAAGAGGCTTTCGAAGTCCTGATCGAGTCGTCAGAACCATGACTAGCCATGCCCAATTTGCGCTTCTTACTGCTAATCCCCTGTGTTTTTATGAAAGCATCAGCAAGACCCCCTACAAAAGAATGGGAATGGATTAAAAGTGGTAGGAGTCGTACCAAGGTCTCAAGTACAGGAGATCGAATGCCAGCCCCCACTAGGGAAGCTTCGTCAATCAATGTATAGTCAAGTGGCACGAAATTATCGGAGCAATGACACTCATATATGAGAAGAAGGGTTTCAGATTCTTGAACACTCAATGAAGAATAGGGTGGGGTCGGATCTTTAGAAAGAGGGTTTATCCTCCATGACACTCCTTTATCTTCACATAAGAAATAAAACCCTTTCCATCTGGAGTTGTCAACCTTAAGCTTTAATACGAGAGGGCATTGAGTATCCCATTCAAATTCAGGAGCTCCCGCTCGAAGGCTGGCCCTATCCGTGTACTTCGGCCAGCGGGAAGTGAGATTCCTCATTTCGGTATCTTTAATATGGGTAAGCCCAAAAAAGAGTCGGAATAGATTCAACGAGTATGGCCAAGAATGGACATTACAAAGGACACGAAACCCTACCCACATCCTAATGGCGTGAGGAGTTAATTGAGTGGGAGCTACCCTCCAATAACGGCACGCTTCTAAAAGATCGGAACAATAAGGGAAACGAAGACCCGCATGAACATGAGCGGAAAAGACAACCGATTCTCCCTCAAGAGGAGGGGTGATGGGAATAGATTCATCCTTGGGACGTCGGACTACGGAAGGGCCACGAGTTTCAAGTTCGCCATTGGTGTTCAAAAGCTTAACATCCCTTTCGAAATTAACCGGGAGAAGCAAATTGGGATGCAAATCTGTTGGAACGAAAAAGTATCTAGGAGGAAGAGACTCACTCATGATCTTACGGTGCGTAAGATAATCAAAGGGTATACCGAGACGAAACCCCTCCTCCTATTGATGAAGTAGGAAATATTGAACCGGGTTCGATAACCTTACACCCCTACAAAGAAAAACAACACATTACACCTTATCAATACAGGTAGTCACAAAATCACAAATCGGCATATGGCTAGGGCATCAAGGCATCACATCGAATAACAATACGCTAAGTGACTAAGTGTATACCTAATGTCGAAAAAAAAAAAATTTACCTCAACAGAGAGGGAGGTGGCTGCAGCTCCGGTGAGCCCGGCAGCTACGGGTGGCGGAGGCTCCGGTGGCGCGCGACGACGACTTCGGCAGCAGCTCCAAACGACACCTCCGACAGCAGCTCCCGACAGCGACTCCGGCAGCAGCTCCCGACAGCAACTCCGGCGAAGGCTGAGGCTGGAGCGGTGGCTGGAGCTCCAAGGACCGGCGGGACCAGCGTCTGAGCACGACAGATCCGACGACAGGCCGAGGCGGACGTGGCGGCAGCGCAACCGGGGACAAGAGGCGGACGTCGCGACGGCCACGGCTGACTCCGGTGGTGGCGGCGGCTGGAGCTCCGGTGGACTCAAAGCTTGAGGAGGAAGGAAAAGCCTTGAAACCCTAACACTCTAAGGAAGGAGATGGAGGCAAATGAGACAAAAAGGGAGAAGGAGATGTATATATACCTTGTATGACTAGGGTTTTGCTCTCCACCCTTTAGATCTCTTCCATCTAACGGTTTAAATTAATTCTCTAGTGAATTAAAAGTCTAACATTTTCAGTAATTCAAAATACGAAATTCCTTTAAACGGAATGGATTGGCAAAAATAACTTATCGTTTAAATATCTCCGTATTGGGAAAATGTTGATATTTTATATATGTTCAATATACGTGAATTTTATTAGCAGAATAAAGCCTAATGCAGGTGAAACCTACATCAGCCTCGAGGGCAAATGATGGATATGGGTCCGTGTCTAACGCGAGTATTCACCTTGGACGAACCCCGAAGGGCTCAACGAAACATGTCGGTCGACACCCACTATATAGGAGACTCGACTCCTCTCCCTAGGGGAGAGGGTCGACCCCCCTCCACTGGTGCAGAGGGTCGACCCCCCTCCACTAAGTGGAGAGGGTCGACCCCTCTCCACTAAGAGGAGAGGAGAGTCGACCTCTCTCCACTAGTGGAGAGGGTCGACCCCTCTCCCCTAGTGGAGAGGGTCGACCCTCTCCACTAAGAGGAGAGGGTCGACCCCTCTCAACTGGTGGAGGGTCGACCCCTCTCCACCAATAGGGGAGGGTTGACCCTTCCCCACCAGTAGAGAGGGTCGACCCCTCTCCACCAATAGGAGAGAGTCGACCCCTCTCTACTTAGTATGGAGAGGGTGACCCTCTCCACTAAGTGGAGAGGGTCGACTCTTCTCCACTAATAGGGAGGGTCGATCCATCTCTATTAAAAGAAGGGTCGACCAAAGGACTGACTTCCTCAAACGGAAGGGTGTGATATTCACCTTCCTAAAATCGTTATAATTGAGTTTCCTAATAAGGAATTCAATTTATACTGAATATTTAATGGCTCCGCGTATAATGAATGATTCCCCGAATAGCAACAATCAATATATAACTTTCCATATACGAAGGTCGGCACGTCATCAATGCATGCACCCAGCCCTCCACTATAAATAGGTTTGCATATCTCCTATCAAGGTTACACTTTCGAACATACATACTCTCTATACTTTCAGTTCTTAGATATTCATTTTCTGGGAACTGACTTGAGCGTCGGAGGGGGATCATCGGGTCCAACCCGATCTGTCCCTTTGTGCAGGCCCGGACGCACCGAAGGTCGAGTCTTGGTTCAGCGCGGAAGATCAAGATCCAACATGTTGTAATTTAAATTTCTATAAAAATATATTTATTCTTATGATATTATTTATAATTAAGTATCATAATCAAATAACCATAACTTAATCTACAATACTTTGATCTACTATCAAATGTTTTTTCTTTTGGTAAACTTTCATAATAATATATGATATTATGTAGGGTTAAAAACCTATAAACAATCCAAGGTTTGTCCAATGTTGAAATTTGGTGTCTGAAATTTGAAATGTTAAAATTGACAGTCCCAGGTTTTATATTTGTTGAAATTTGGTGTCTCGCTAGTCTTTACCTCTCCCTTCAATCATTTTCATCAACCCAATTACCCACTCATAATTCATCACTCTTTACATTTCACAAAATCGTCAAATTTCACCCAAAAGTTGAACATCCAAAAGAAAATGTTTCCAGCAGAGTAGTGTGGAGTGATTTCCAGCGACAACGGACCAGGATTTACTTGCACGGATGTGACCAGTTACTTAAGTGACGGTCCCAACAATGTGACGACGATAATGGAGCGTGCATGGGAGCTTGAATTTGACAGTCGATTTCGTCGGGATTGGCTTTTCGAAAGTAATCACACCGAGACACCAAATTTCAACCACAATGAAACTTGAGACACTCAATTTAAACGTTAGACACCAAATTTCAACATGGAACAAATTTTAGACAATTTATAGGTTCTTAACACTATTATATACTTCTAACTTGCGTACACAACTGTAACAATTTTTTTTTTACCATTATAACGGTAACAAATTAGTGAAACAATAAGAAAAATGTATTCTTTTAATATATTACTAATTTAGAAAAACGAATTTACAAGTAAATAATATTATAATCTAAATTATTACACGAGTAGAATCTCACGCTAAAATATTGGTGAATAGCTAGTTTAAAGATAAAAAGACATAACTGAATGAATATATGGTTAAGAACACAATAGGGGCCTGAATGTTTGCCCATGTTGCCAAAATGGGTCTGAATTGAAAAAACGTATATTAAGGACCTGAATTTTGAGTTTTGTTGATAATCGAGTTTCCGTCCAAATTTGCCGTTAAATGTAATGGAAATACGTGAAATGACATAATTACCCTTTTACAATTATTATACAATTTATCAGTTTAATTAATGAAATGTGAAATGTCTAAAATACCCCTGCACACTAATTATGCCATAAGGCCACCACGGCCACGGCCACCGACCACCACCGACCACCACCGACCACCACCCCAGCTTCGGCGACCACCACCCCAGCTCCGACGACCACCACCCCAGCTCCGGCAACCACCACCCCAGCTCTGGCGACCCTAAAAAGCTCCGATCGGAGCCAAAAAGCTCCAATCGGAGCTCCAATCGGAGCCAAAAAGCTCCAATCGGAGCTCCAATCCTCCGATCGGAGCTCTGTGGCTCCGATTTGGGGCCACAGAGCTCCAAATCGGAGCTCCGTGGCCCCGAATCGGAGCCACGGAGCTCCAGATCGGAGCTTTGTGGCCCCGAATCGGAGCTTTGGAGCTCCGATCGGAGGTTTTTTGGGTCGCCGGAGCCGGGGTGGTGGTTGCCGGAGCTGGGGGTGGTCGCCGGAGCTGTGGTGGCTTAAAGGGTACTTTCGTCTTTTTAGGTCAAACATGTGAGAGAAACACTATGGTCAAAGGGCATTTTCGGGTTTTTCAAATTATTTTCGGTCACATGCCAAGCATGTGACCACTTTCCGTCACTTTTAACAGAAAAAATAGACGGAGACCTCACTTATACACAAAACTCAAAATTCAGGTCCTTAATAATACGTTTTTTCAATTCAGACCCCTTTTGGCAACATATGCAAACATTCAGGCCCCTATTGTGTTCTTAACCCATGAATATATATATATATATATATATATATATATATATGGAGTATCTTTTGTATAGTGAATTTATTTATTTATATAATGCTGCAGTTAATTAGTTATTAAAATTTACAATTATTATTACTATCATATATATATATATATAAATATTAAAAATAAAAGTAGAAACGTTATTAATGGGGTGATCATGAAACTTCCCAAACTTGGAAGAAGAGGCGTCGTCCTAGGCTTTTCCCCTTAGCTAGATAGTTGCTGCATTATCGAACAAGGAAAAGAAACAACCAAACAGGAGGCAACTGCATCTATCTCTAATCTATATTTATACGCCCATAATAATAATATATGCATATAATTAGACAATAGCAGATCGGGTGGACGGACCTACAAAACTAAATTCTCATTACTTCATACCCACGCCTTTCTTCATTTACTTCATTGCCCTACATGCTGACTTCACATCAATTAGTGTTTTGCAGCGTGTAATTGTGTTTAACTAAGGATTAATACGTTTAATGGTACCAATTTTTTTGTGTCATACTATTAATTGGTATAATAATTTATTTACTTTTGCTAAAATTTGGTACATGTTTCTAATTGTTGTCTCATGATTTTGCCATTCCCCTATTAATATTTTAATAAAATATATCAAGAATCGTGAGTATACTTTTCTGTATTTTGTAAAAGAAAAAAACATTTAAAATTAATAAAAATGATACATTTTTTTTTTTTTAAAAGGAAAAATCTATAATTCATAAAAAAAATACTTAATTTATTTTTAGCCACAAGTCTAAGTCTAGCGTTATTAATTAATTTAGAGAACGTGGAAGTTGACTGAAGCTGACATGCTGCATCATTTAATTAAGGTTGGCGTGGAAACTTGGACACCACTGATTTGGATTATTTCGCCGTAGCCACTACTTGCCTCTCCTCTCGATCTGCTACAAAAAGAAAGCCATTGTCACTGCTTGAGAAAGAAGATCAACAATTTCTCTTATAACTATCATCTCCTGTCAATATTTAATATCATACGACCGAGCATGGAGGATGTTTGGGGCAAGTCGTCAAAGATGCAGATACTGTTAAGGGTTTGTGCAATATTGGTGTTAGTTTTAGCAGCTTGTCTAGTCGGATTCGATAATCAGAGCAAAACTCTTGTATATACTTACAAGAAGGTAGCTAACTACAAGTCCCTCGATGTTCTCAAGTAAGTATATGTGTATATTTCGATTTTTTGAAATACTTGATGAAGAGACACATTTTTTTTCTTCTTAACATGGTATATCAGAGCGCACAGTTCTTTATTCATTGTGGCGTTGTTTTAAATATAAAAAAATTGTTTTCAAAAAACCCTCATAACAAGTGGAAAACCAATTATGTATTGATCCAAATGAGGTTAATGTCGTGATAGTCGAGCTAAAACCTATAGTTTTACCCAAGTGAGGTCATGGCCAATGTGGCGAAGATGATGTTGAAGTACATGTATTTATGATGTATAAGAATATGCTGAATGTTTTTACCCATAAATTCGAGCATTGAAACAGATAATTAGTGCGCGCATTTTATTATTTTAACACTGTTGTAAAAAATGTTTAGAAAAACCTCATAATAAAAGTAGAGGTGGTCGAATTGAAGCTCATTTTGTATAGATCTAAATGAAGTCAAAGTCGATATGGTCGGGCTAAAATTTATAATTTGACCTAAGTGAGGTTAATGACAAAGTGACTGGAATAATTGAAATGTTTATATAAAAGTATGCTAAATATCTTCACCCGAAAATTGAACTTATGAAACAGTTAATTACTACGACATTTTAATCTTTTTACCTATCTGTAATTTCTCTGTTGAGCATATATATATAATTGTGGAAAATTAACCATGCATTTTGACAGGACGTTAGTGTATACAGAAACCGCGGTTGCAGCTTATAATTTTATTCAGCTGGGTAGATTCACTATGTCTGCTTATTCCAATGATGGGAGCAAGTTTACTAATCCACAGAAGAACATGGTTTGGCCATGGGCTTGTTTCTTACTCGATCAGGTAATTATTAATTAATTAAGCTCTATTCACTTTCGATGATTGATAATTAAGTAGCTAGCTAGCTTGTTAAATTACTAATTCTACAGCCGTAATTATTGTTTTGGAACTCCTCAAGTTCAAGGTCGTATGGTTTGAGGATTTTTTTTAATTGGTAATTAAATAAAGAAAATACAAACCGAACTACCATACAATGCTACAAGTTACAATACGGTTACCCGATAGGCGACATAATAATTAAAAATTATAAAACAATAAGGTTTTCAAATTTGTAGGACTTATAATAATAATAATTAATTGATTAAAAGTAAAATCCTTTTGGAGTCTTTGGATTAAAAGTTTGACCATAATTAGGTTAGGAAATGGATCACGACAGTAGCCGACTCTCGTGACAACCCACCCATATATCTCAACCATAAATAAATAAATACTAATACTGAGTGTTCATTAATTTTTTTTTGTCTATTTTTTTTTTATAAAAAATTGTTGGACTGATAAACAGCATTTAGTGGATTTGTTTAACTTTGAATGCTCAATTAAAGAAAATAGCTAAATATTATTGAGTTTGACTAAAATATAATTACTTGTATTTTAAGTCGATTTCTCACTTTAGATAATGAGATAGTGTATTACTCGTTTTTATTTATTTATTCTAAACCTGATACACTCTCTTATTATCTAACAATTAAAAAATCAATTTAAATTACAATATATTGACATTATTTTAGCCACAACTAATATTATAAAACGTTTATATTTTTTCTATTTCAAAAAAGATGTCTTTTTTTTTTGGGCAAAATGAAAGAGGACTTCAATGTGAGGTTTTGTTAAGTGGTGTGTGTATATTTAAATTTAAGTGGGGAGATTGAGAGTGACAAGTTTCGATTGCAACCTTCCACCCAATCCATTTAATTGTAGAAAGATGGGTTTCCTCTCTGTGGATGACAACCTCTATATTTATGATTTTTTTAATATTTATTTACTTTGAATATAATTTTAATACAGCTATACATATTTCTTTTAGTTTTATTATTTAAAATAGTATTTTCTAATGTTGAGTACGTAGTAAAGGTTATACCGGTTCATTGGTCAAATAAACTAGTTTTATCATTTGGAAAAAAATAATAACATATAATATCATATATTTCAGTACATTACTAAAATAAATTATTCATATGTTTATTTTTTTATGATATTAATAAATAAAAAAATCCATTGCACAAAATGCAAATTAATAAACAATTATAGCATACACTCTTATTAAGAATATCATAGCTTCACGGATTTTACAAATTTTCAAACTCTACTTGGAGTAGATTGATTCATATAATTAACCATATGTAGTAAAATTATGTTTCTACTACTCTACGCGCTCTTCTTAGTACAAAGGCGATATATATATAGAATGTCATGATCTTCTTTATGGATATTAATTATATTAAAGTATAAATATTTAAATATTGTTCATATTCACCTATGACTTTAAGGTTATAGTAAAGTCATAGAATTTTTTTTTATGGAACGATTATAGGATAGTTTGTCAAATTGCAACTAATGACGAATTCTCTGATTTGTTGTAGCGTGTAGGTTTAGATCTACGCAACAAAAATATCTAATTTAACTTAAGTTTCATGTGATAAACTTTTAAAAATATATATATTTTAGTACACTGGAGAATATTAAAATATAAAAATTAAACTACCTTATCTAAAATTTTTACCAAATAGACTTTCAAAAATATTTCAGTCCACGTTTGAGCAGAAATTATTATTATATATATCTTCTTCAGGTATCATTTAAAATTTTAGTAGAGTTGGTGGAATAGAGAAATTTCAGAAATTATATATATATATATATTGCAGGTAGCGGTTTACATTGTGTTTGGGTGGAACATGGCAGCACTGGCAGCATGTATACTAGCAATTACTGGTGCAGCGCCACTGCAGTGGGTAAAGGTTTGCAATCGGTACACCAGATTCTGTGTCCAGATCGGCGGATCCCTGCTTTGTGGCATTCTTGCTTTCTTCTTATTGGCCGCCGTCTCTGCCATCTCCGCATTCAATCTCTTCCGACACTATTCTCCCAATACCTTCATGCGCTTCAAGCTACAGTAGCTAGCCACCTAACCTATGTTTTCTTTTTATTTATTTATAATAATAATATAAATAAATTACATGTTTATTATTATATATATAGATCGAGTTGTATCAGTGTGTATTATATTTTTAGTTAGCATAGTGTCTATCATTTGCTTAACAACTTTCACTTGCTATATCCAAATGTAAGAAATTTGCGTTGCCACGTTTATTAATGCTTCCCTCAATTTATTAATGTTTGTTTGATTAGTTGTGATCTAGTGTTTAAAAGAGTTTGTTTTTTATGTGGGTTGATTCTAACATTTTAGATTTGAAATCATTTGGGTAGTCACGTCGCGATGACCGATTTAAAATATCAAGTCATGTCTAAATCATATACTGCATAACGATGATTCCTAGAATTGAGCTTAAAAGATCGAAAACATGATTATACTAGACTACTGGTGGGAATACATTAACGGGCAAGTACATGTGCTGGTTATCACTACGTCATAATCGGGAGAAATCTCAGAGTGAGCATGAGAGACCTGACATTAATAGTAGAATGAGTTTAAAGTCACCACAGTTAATTCTTTCTTTTGTTGGCAAAATAAAAATATATTTCAACAATATTTGCTTTTAATGTAATTTTAAATAGAGCAAAAGAAATAAATGTATAGTTGATGAAAGAAGAATTAATTGAACTAGCTAGTACTATAGTTCGGTAGAACAGTTGGGAGTTTTTGCATGCAAGCTTAATTCGATTGATTACATTTTAAAATAACAAGTTTTCTAAAATATTGTGATACACGGTAATTAGTATAGTTTGTAATTTTTAACACGTTACATAATAATTAATTATGTAGACACACAATCGAACCGCCCGGTTAACTGTATATCAATGTAAATGGGGAGAAATAATTTTTTTTTTTTGGAGACGGGAAGAAATATATAGAATGCAATAATAATAATAAATTTGAACTACTTTAGTGTATATTTATGACGTAGGGCCTTACAATGAATGCAGTGATAGATACAAATACACAAGACTGCTGTGATCGGCATAATTAAAAGCCCGATGAAATCGATCAATAAATCCAACTTTACATCAAAGAAAGCTGGATCTTAATAATTCATCGCTGGATGTATAAATATATACCTAATATATCTGATAGAGTAGATTACGTACGTGTGGAAAACTGTCTATAATGGTAGTTGCATACAAGTTTCAAGCTAATTTGAAGACGGCGTGAAGCCCTTCTTTCTTGCGGTGCACGTAAGAACTGTCTATAGCGAATTCGAATTTTTGTTGTTTTGGTAAACTAGCGAATTCCTTTATATGGACGCTAACATAATAGTTTCATCTCCGAAGGGTAATTAGAAAGGGACTAATGTATATATGTCCAATTCGGGTTCGTATTTATGATTTTAGGCCTCACAAACACGTCAAATCCACGAAAACGACATGAAAATGCTAACCCGTGAGTTAGAACGGTCCGGACGGGCAACATGCGCGTCCGGATTGTCCCAAATCCGACGTGGTACGGACTGTCGACCCTTGACGCGCGTAACCCTTTATGTGTCCTTACACTATGTTCGAGTTTTCTAATAGCCAACCTTGATTAAACCCAATTCCGGTTCAAGAATTTCTACTAAACCGGAATCGAACCATGCAACGCCGGATTCGGGTCCAATAGTTTCAATTTATTGGAATCTTTACCACCCATTTCATTTCAAGTAACTTTGAGATTGACTTAGGAGCTCTGACTTCTCTCTAGCTTTTATCTCTCTAGAATTACTCTCATTGAAGCATCAGAGAGGGTTCATCGAGTACCACCCCCTCTCCGTGGTCTCGATACTGCCCCGTGTGCAGGTGTAGGAGGAACACGCGTAGAGACAAGTGCAGGTTCCGACATCCCGAAGAGCAATTAACGTACAGATTCGACAACCCGTTATCTTGCGCGGGCTAGGTCGAAACATTTGGTGTCATCCGCGAGATTCGAACAAACAAGCACTTGCTAACAGTAATAACAAGATGGCAAACACATACGTTATACACGGTGGTCACGGTGCCGGAGGCGAGACATCGTATGCGCGAGAAGTGTATGCATCCCAGGAGGCGCACAAGGCTGATGAACATCAGCAAGAAGACGTGATTATGGAAGACGTTATATACTTCTCAGTAAAGGATAAGGAACACATTGTGTACCCTCACAATGATGCTCTAGTCATAACTATGTCGATATAGACGACATGAACATTAAGCGTATACTAGTGGATGGCGGGAGTTCCCCAAACATACTCACCAAAGCGATAGTCCTTGCCTTGAGAAGGTAAAAACGCGTCACACAAATGAACTCACCACTAGTAGGATTCATGGGCGATGCTAGCTACCCGTTGGGAACAATTACATTACCAGTCACTCTGGGGACTGGGGAACAACAACTGCAAATGGAGATACCGTTCGTAGTGGTAGACAAGCAAGACGCGTACAATGGCATTTTGGGGTACACAACCATGAATGCGTGGGGTATGATAGCTTCAACAGTATATCAAAAGATTAAATTCTCAACTGTGGCAGGGACTGGGGAAGTCAAGGGAGACCAACAGTTATCAAAGGATTGCTATAGCGTAGCACTCCAACATAATGTCAAGAAGGACAACAGTCGTGTTCCTGCCATTAATGAAGACCCAAGAAAAGACCGTGCTCGTCCAGCCCTAATGGAGGAGTTACGAGAAGTAAAGATAGATGAGGCTGATCAGATAACTAAAACTAGGTATAGCCTCCACCTTTCACTTCTTGCGCAGCCAAAAGCTCCCTCCTAAGACAGAGAGGTCTCCCATTCTTCAGAAACACAACGTCTTCCTTCCAAACTCGGCGACTCCTCCTAGCACAGTCTCCTCGACTCCGCCACAACCCAAAACCGTGCGACCTCCATTGGAGACCGACGGCAAATATCAGACTGTCGGCAGCGGTGGCTGTTGGGTTTTAATCTCCGGATGAAGCTCGAACCCGACCGTCTGCGCGCCCGACCCTGCAATAAGGGACAAACCAGGCTTGTTCCCGGTAATCCCCCTCCGAAGCTTAAGTCAGAACTCAGAATATAATGTCTAAGAACTGATATGTATTATAGTTTCAATCAAAACGTAAAAAATGAGAAGAGGTATGAACTTATATTTATAGGAAATGGAATATATGGCAACTGGCCCATACATTTATGGTGCACCGATACCTTAGTATGGAAAGTGGTATATGCACACTTTCCTTTTTGGAGAAGGGATTACTTATTTACTTTCGGGACAATGTGGCTTCTTCTTGGGAAAGATGCGAACCCGAACCCTTATGTCCAGTTAGTCCTTCGTTTTATAAACAGAGAGGACGAGACGACTCATCCTTATAGAGAGAGTCGTTTTTTGTTACGCGGAGGAGGGATGATTCCTTCTCTAAGGAGAGGATCGTCTCTCCCTCATGGGAGAGGGGACGATCCCCTCTCTTGGAGAGGGTCTTCCCTCTCTCTTGGGAGAGAGGACGATCCTCTCTCCAGGAGAGGATCGTCCCTCTCTCCTGGGAGAGGGGACGATCCCCTCTCCAGGAGAGGGTCGTCCCTCTCTCTTTGGAGAGGGGACGATCCACTCTCCTGGGAGAGGGTCGTCAACCTCTCCTTGGAGAGGGGACGATCCCCTCTCCTGGGAGAGGGTCGTCCCCCTCTCCAAGGAGAGGGGACGATCCCCTCTCTTGGGAGAGGGTCATCCCCCTCTCCTTGGAGAGGGTTTACTTCATTTTTGTCCGTCTAGAGGGTCGTCTAGCCCGATTAGCGAAAATTATTACCCGGTTCTTAGACCGATATCCATCACTTGCCCCCGAGGCTGATGTAGACTTTGTCTGCATTAGGCTCTATCCTGTAACGGAAATTCATCAAATATCTATCTTTCCCGAAATAATAAGTGTAAAAATATACGATAATTTCTTGACGTATCGTTCCTTTTTTAGAAACATTTACACATTTTCAGTATTTGTCCATATTTATGTGAAAATGGGTTTGTCTCCCTTAATCTCATCCTTTAGATGGAGGAGATCCAATGGTCTAGATTAAAACCCTAGCTAAAACTCTTGTATCCTTAAACTCTTGTGGGCTAAGTAGTGTTTTAAAGTCCACTAA
This sequence comes from Clarkia xantiana subsp. parviflora, assembly GCA_036873135.1. Classification (NCBI taxonomy): domain Eukaryota; kingdom Viridiplantae; phylum Streptophyta; class Magnoliopsida; order Myrtales; family Onagraceae; genus Clarkia; species Clarkia xantiana. Next base: position 24,552,118 of record JAPTYO010000009.1, on the reverse strand, counting down.
AAACTCAATTTAGCCTTCAAGAAATAATAATTATGTAAAATAATTTCCAACAATGCTTATATATATATATATATATATATATATATATATATATATATTGTCAAGATTCTGTCTTTAAGATGTAAATCAATCAAATATATATATATATTGTCAAATATATCTTTTAGGGATTAAAATATGTAGACAATATATTTTCTTAATCTTATATAGTAATTAAATCTATCAATATATATTAACCCTATCTTTAACTATATATATTGATAGTTAATATCTTTTACAATATTATATTATAAACCTATCCATATTTTCCAACTTATAGATATATAGTTACCTATTAATAAAATTTAAAAATGGCAACATATATATTAAAATATTTGTGCCGAAATTTTAATAATTTGGTGACCAAAAAAATTAAAAATTTTACCTAAACACCCCTATGGTTTTCGGCACAAGCACAAAAAAAGTTGGAAAAGTTGTCAAATTTTAGGATCAAATAATACCTTGATCAAGAATCCAAATAGTGTTCTTGATAAACTCATGGTGTTCTTGAAGATCATGAACATCAAACATGAATTTATCATGAAAAATTCGGTTTTGATCTTGAAAAACATGTAAATTTAAAAATTTTAAGTTTTTAAAGATCAAACACATGAAATTTACTTAAAAATTTCAGATTCTTCATGGTGTTCATGAACTTAAAAATTTCGGATTTTTTTAAGAGATTCAAGAACATCAGTTTATAAAAAATTTAAGAACTCCTAACTCAGGCTCTGATACTACTGTTGGATTACGGGGACGTAATACTACGGCATGCTAAACGTGTACTAGCAAGAAATCTAATCTACGCAGCGAAATTAGTACACATACCTTTTAGCTTTCCTGCCCAAGAACGATGTGGAGGGAGTTCTGATCCTCCGGTCGGAACCACATGCAAGTTCTTCGTTAGAAGAAGTCCCACGCGATGTAGCTCCACAACAAGACCTCTGATCGATTCTTCAACGGAGATGGAACCTCGGACTTGATGTTGGTGGTGCCGAAATATTAGACTAGGGTGACAAGTTTTCTCAATGGAGATCCTTGTTCTTAATTGTGTGTTTAAACCCTTAGGAGTAGGGATGTCAATGGGGCGGGTCGGGGCGGGTATCGCCAGACCCGGACCCGCCCCGCGGGTCAATATGGTCGACCCGGACCCGTCCCATGCACTTTCGGGTCGGGTCGGGTCGACCCGCGGGTCGGCACGTGTGAGGTATAATTTATCATTTTAAATCTTAAATTCTAAATTCTATGTTACCGTATCCAAATTCAACTCCAAATTTAAATCATAAATTATTAAATTGACTCATAATCCAAATATAAATCACTCCATTCATTAGAATAATTGTTATTTTGACTATGTGTTATATTACCCGTATAGTTTTATATAGTATACATATATTAAATATATATGTAAAATAAAAGCTCGGGTCGGGTCGGGTCGGCGGGTCGCCGTGAACCCAAACCCGAACCCGCCCCGCGGGTCGCGGGTCGGCGGGTCATCGGGTCAAAATCGGGTCGGGTACCCGCGGGTCGGCGGGTACCCGTGACCCGTTGCCATCCCTACTTAGGAGTCACCCCTATATATAGTATTGGGTGGAGTTGCCAAAAGGCAACTCCAACCAATGTGGTATTAGGGTTTCGGCCGAACCATGCATAATAAGGGGGGAGGCCCATTTTGGGTCTCCCTTGTCAATTACTAATTGGATTTGGCCCTATTAGCCCAGATTGACAATTACCTAATACACTTAGGTAATTCCCTTAATTAACGGGCTCCTATTACTGCGCCACGTCACCATATGCTAACACTAATCATGTCAGCAGATATCAAATACTCACCAAGAAAAATAAAGTTAGGCGAAATCAAGACCCACGTGCCCAACCAACAACAAACAATCGCTTGAGGTCAGCATTGGGCCCAAATTGGACATGTATCCTATCTTAAAATAGAGTCAATTAAGGGTCAAGCCATTATTTGACTCGGGGGCAAGTGATGGATATATGCCCAATTCGGGTTCGTATTTATATTCCGGACTTCGCAAACATGTTAAAATCACGTAGACCGTCAAAACACGCTCCTGAGGTTTAAAACGGCCCGGACGCGCGACACACGCGCCCGGACCGGACCTCCGGATTGCCCCAAGACGACCCGGAACGAGCCAGGATCGTCCGAACCCGACGTGATCCGAATCGCCGTCTGCAGCGCGTGTATCCCGCGTATGTCCTCACACTATGTTAGAGTTTTCTAATAGCCAACTTCAATCAAACCAGACGACAGTTCACATTTTCCTTTAACCGGCGTCAAACCGCTAAAAACCGGTATCGGTTCTAAGGTTGCCTGGCCATCCATTTTAGACACATTCACTAGAGATTGGCTTTAGAGCTCTGACTTCTCTCTAGCTTTCTCTCTCTAGAAATAATCTTTTTAGCATCGGAGAGGGCTCAACCGCCCCCCCTCCGTGCTGGTTATTGCCCTTACGTGCAGGTCCAGACGACAAGCTCGAAGTCAAGAGCACAAGACAGAAGAACAAACACAGTGAACGAAGAGAAGGTTCGTCAAGTCCGTCAGAACAAGCGGGTTTGGACGAAACAGGCTACACTCATGTCACGAAAGAATCCATGCCGCCGGTCAGTTAAGGCACCATTGAAGTCCCTTGCCACGACCCATATCCCGCTTCTCTTCGTTGCTGCCACCCATGCGCCGTCACAATTGATTTTCATCTTACCGATAGGAGGTTTAACCCAAGTAGCATAAGTGGTGATGGTAGGTTCTCGATCCGCCAATCTTCGTCGAGCAAGTACCGCCCATGTTTCTTCGACTAGCTGAGACGCATATTGTCCTATATTGGAAGGTTGTGGCCGCTCCCGGTTGTGAACTGCTCGACAACGTTCCTTCCATATTTCCCAAGCAAAAGTCTCAACTTTTAGTCTTATTATGGCACCCGTCGACCCCAATCTCTTCTCCATATCAAGTAATTCCTCAAACCAATCCGTCCATCGCGGCACATTTCCCGACTCCCATCTAATACCCACTCCGGCTAACCAAATTGGTTTTGTCCATTTGCATTGTAAGAGAGCGTGATCAATTGTTTCGCACCGATCGCAAAAGGGGCACATTGGAGATACATTGACCCCCCTTTTATTCAGTTAATTGAAAACCGGAATAGCACGCGCAAATGATCTCCAAAGAAAGTGTTTTACCTTAGGTAATGCACATCCCTTCCATATGCCAGCCCAAACACTCTTAGAGACCATATGAGACGTCGAAGTTCCAGAACTCAGTTGTTGAGGTACTTTGACACGGAGTTTATGATAGACGTGCTTAGGCTTTGCATCTCCCTCCTTAGACGTGGGCCATACGAGCTGATCCAAGGACCCATTTGAGGAAACGTGTATAGCTCTTATGGCATCATGCATTTCTACCACTAGGGCTTCTGAATTGGTTGCAATTGCCAAGCATTTTCGGGTGGTCGTAAAAGCTCTGATACCGCCATGTTTTGCATAGAAGGATCAGTCGGATTAACGTTCAATTTAAATCCTTCCACACCCGGTACCCATGCATCATGAAAGACGCTGACACGCTGACCTGAGCCGATCCTCCATACGCCGTCATCCGCAAGCACATCTCGACCTTCAAGAATGCTCGAACATGCCCACGAAGCTCGGGCGCCCTTTTTTATATCCATAAACTCATCGCGTGGGAAGTATATACCCTTCAAGACCTTCACCCAAAACGAACTTGGCTCGTTTTGAACTCGCCAAGCCGTCTTGGTTAGCATAGCAATATTAAAGATTTGCAAATCTCGAAAACCCATACCTCCTTCAACCTTGGGTGCGGTCATACGGCTCCATCGACGCCAATGCATCTTCCGTTCTTCTCCATGTTGGCCCCACCAAAACTTTGCAATTAAACTCGTTACCTCTTCACACCATGTTTTTGGGAGCTTGAACAAAGTCATCGCATAAGTGGGAATTGCCGTTATTACCGACTTGATGAGCACCTCCTTTCCTGCCGGATTAAGTGACATATTTTTCCATCTATTTAGCTTGGTCATCACCCGGTCTCGAATAAACGCTAAAGCCTTCTTTTTGGACCGGCCCCATATTGTTGGTATTCAGCGGAGAGGATTTGGAATATGCAATGTATTCTTATTAGACCAAATCAGTTTTACAATGTACATATGAGATGGTATTTATACTAGGAGCAGATAACACTAACTATCACTAACTAACACTAATCAACTAACTAACTTAGTGTGTACATATGTTAGTGAGTAAGTATACTCTTATATGCCCCCAACTTCTTCATCTTCTTCTCTCTTTTCATGGAACACATCTTTTATTCCATATAGCCTAAGTAAGGCAATGTGCTGCTTCTTAATAAGAGCCTTGGTGAGCAAGTCAGCCAGCTGGTCTTTGGATGCAACAAAATGAGGAAGAATCACCCCTGAATCAATATGCTGCCTAGTAAAGTGACAGTCCAGCTCTATGTGCTTGGTCCTTTCATGAAACATGGGGTTCTTTGCAATCTTGATTGCTGCCTGACTATCTGTGTAGATTGGTATAGGTGAAGAAATATGAATCCCCAATTCCTTGAGAAGGCTTTTGAGCCACAAAGCTTCCTGAATTGCCACCCTTAAGCACCTGTACTCTGCCTCAGCACTCGAAAGAGAGACTGTATCTTGTTTCTTCACCTTCCATCCCACCATTGCATTGCCAAGTCTCACACAATAAGAACTCACATATCTCCTACTAAAGGGACATGCTGCCCAATCTGAGTCACAAAACATGCTAAAGGTGAGAGGATTCTGAGATGGGTAGATCAAACCTTGGCAGCATCTAGATGAGACTTCTTTGGCTTGTCAACGAATTGACTAAGTCTCTGGACAGAGAAGCTAATGTCAGGGCGTGTCACAGTCAAATAGAGAAGCCTACCAATCATCCTTCTATAAGAAGTTGCATCCTCTAAAGGAATGTCATCAGAATTGGTGTTGATTGCTTCATCATAACCATGTGAAGTGAGTTTGAGATTGAACTCCATAGGAGTCTCAGTAGGCCTAGTTGCCCCCAATCCAGCCTCTTCAATCAATTCTAAGGCATACTTCCTCTGATTGATGACCAAACCCTCCTTAGACCTTGCTATCTCCAACCCCAAAAAATATCTCAAGTTGCCCAAATCCTTGAGCTTGAAATGAGATTGAAGAACAATCTTCAACTGATTGATCATCCTAGCATTGGAGCCAGTGATGAACAAATCATCCACATATATGAGTAAGAAAACTCTATCCTTCCCCTCAAACTTAGTGAAAAGAGAGTGATCAGAGGAACTTTGGATGTATCCATGCTGAATCAAAGTATGAGTGAGCTTGATATTCCACTGCCTTGAAGCTTGCTTAAGACCATAAAGGGATTTCAACAATTTGCACATCCTTCGAGGAGCTCCAAGCACAGGCTTAGATGAATCAAAACCCTGAGGAATATCCATGTAGACCTCCTCATGTAAATCTCCTTGAAGAAAAGCATTATTCACATCCATGTGAAATAATCCCCAAGAATAAGAAGCTGTCATAGCCAACACAATCCTCACTGTGGTCATCTTGACAACTGGAGAGAAGGTCTCATTAAAATCAGTCCCCTCCACTTGAGTGAACCCCTTGGCAACCATTCTAGCCTTGTATCTCTCTATAGATCCATCAGAGTTATATTTCACTCTAAACACCCATTTACAACCAATGGTGCTCTTATCAAAAGGCAGATCCACCACCTCCCAAGTCTTGTTGTCTTGAAGAGCCTTTATTTCATCCTTCATGGCCACCACCCAATTTGAATCCTTGATGGCCTGCTTATAGGTTGAAGGCTATTTGATCTTGTCAATAGAAGCTAGGAAGCAGCTGAAATCAGAGCTCAAACTATCATATGAAACAAACCTTTCAATACCAAAAGTAGCATTAGAAGAACCCCTTGATTATTTTGTGCAATCCTAGCACTCCTTCTAAGAATAGGCACCGGAGGAGTGACAATTGGAGATGGATGTGATGCAGTGGGTTGTGGATCATCCACAACCTGAGGAGGAGGTGAATAGGGATGGCAACGGGTCACGGGTACCCGCCGACCCGCGGGTACCCGACCCGACTTTGACCCGAGGACCCGCCGACCCGTGACCCGCGGGGCGGGTTCGGGTTTGGGTTCACGGCGACCCGCCGACCCGACCCGACCCGACCTTTCATTGTACATATATATTTAATATATGTATATTATATAAAACTATACGGGTAATATAACACATAGTCAAAATAACAATTATTCTAATGAATGAGGTGATTTATATTTGGATTATGAGTTAATTTAATAATTTATGATTTAAATTTGAAGTTGAATTTGGATACGGTAACATAGAATTTAGAATTTAAGATTTAAAATGATAAATTATACCTAACACGGGTCGACCCGCGGGTCGACCCGACCCGACCCGAAAGTGCATGGGACGGGTCCGGGTCGACCATATTGACCCGCGGGGCGGGTCCGGGTCCGGCGATACCCGCCCCGACCCGCCCCATTGACATCCCTAGAGGTGAATGAACATCAATAGGAGGATCAGCTAGAGAAGGAGGATCATCTATAATGGGAATATCATTCAATGCCTTTGGATACAAGCAAGAAGGTAATAGAGAACCCAAAGCTGACTTGGACATTCCAAAAGGAAAGATGTGTTCATGAAAAACCACATCTCTTGATACCTGAAAGGAAGATGTGTGAACACTCATCACAATGTAACCCTTTTGAGAAGTGGAATACCCCATGAGAATGCAAGGTTCAGCTCGAGGACTGAACTTATCTGAATTGTTTAGCTTGGTGGCAGAGATAAACAACCTATGATCCTTAAATGTGCAATAGAAGGCTTCCTTCCATATAAAACCTCTATAGGGGATTTGTAGTCTAGTATAGAAGATGGCAATTGATTGATGAGGTAGCAAGCTGTGAGAACACAATAGCCCCAATACTTAATAGGTATGGAAGCTTGAAATCTAATTGATCTAGCCACATTCAATATGTATCTATGCTTGCGCTCCACTCTACCATTTTCTGAGGAGTGTGGACACAACTAGTTTGATGCTGGATCCCCAACTGAAGAAAATGCTCCTTGCAAATTGAATTGACAAATTCTGTGCCATTATCACTCCTTAAGGTTTTGACAACTACTCCAAACTAATTCTGAACCATTGATAAGAACCCTTTTATATGAATGAATGTATCACTCTTATTCCTCATCAGAAACACCCAGGTTGCCCTTGAGAAGTCATCAACAATGGTGAGGAAATATTGATAATTCTTGATTGTAGACACCTTGTAAGGACCCCAAAGATCCATATGAACCAAATCAAAGGGCTTAGAAGCATGAGAATCACTAAGAGGAAATGAAAGTCTTGTTTTCTTGGCCAAATGGCAAATTTTACACTGTTTAATTTAATCAGTGGATTTATTCAAACACAATACATCATTCAAATGTCCCATGTGAATAGCTGAAACATGACCCAAACGCTTGTGCCAAGTCCACGCATCCACTTTATTAGTTTCAATAGAAGAAGCTGCCACCACCATCCGTGCATAAGAAGGCACCTGATCCTTGAGTATGTAGAGCCCCTTTGACTTTTCACCAATCTCCATTTGCTTCCTAAATTGGCCCTGAAGCAACACATGATCAATGGTGAATACTACTTTGCAATTCAATTGGCGAGGAAGTCTAGACACTGAAATCAAGTTGAACTTGAAATCAGGTACCAAAAGGATACCATCCAAGGTAATACCACTTGAGAAGGAGCAGCTACCAATACGTGTCACCTTACATTTGTGACCATTAGGCAGGTGGACAAACTGAATGTTGGAATCAGTTGCCCTTAGATTATGCAACCAACTTACCTCATGAGTTATATGATTGGTAGCCCCTGAATCAATGATCCAAGTCATAGTAGAAGGTGATATCATACCTGCCATATGAGCTTGAACCTGATCACCACTCTCATAGCCAAGAGGCTCAAAATCATCTTGGGCTGCAACATGTTGCACCCTCTTATCCATAGTTGAGTGAACAATCCTCTTCTCACAAGTGCCTTGGAAAATCCTTTTATCCCCAGCTGCAACATGCTCAACCAAATTGAGATCATCAACACTTGCATTAGCTAAGTTCCATTGGCGTTTCAAAGCTCCTGAAGGACCACCAAATTTCTTCCAACAAGTATCCTCTCTATGGCCATACTTACCACAATAGATACAATGCCAATTGGACTTAACTATCTTGCCAGGTCTACCACCATTACCTGAGCCACCAGAGTTATTAGAGGGTCTATATGGACCTCCATTGCTTGAGCCATTCCTTGAACCACCATTAGAATTCTTAGGATAACCAGAAGGATTCCTCATTGAATACAAGACAGTTGATTCACCAACATCACCAATTGAACCTGAAATGGAACACTGACTCTCCTCTTGCACCAACACAGAAAAAGCAACACTAAGAGAAGGAAAGTGTTGCCTCATCAACAAGCTGCTCCTTACATGAGCATAAGACTCATTCAACCCCAAAAGAAAAAGCAATGAGCTTCTGCTTCTCCTTGTGATCATTGACAAGTTTGAGATCAGTCTGGCATTCAAGCATCAAGTCATCAATTGAGCTCAAAGCATCCCAGAGTTGTTTCATCTTTGCAAAATACTCAGTGATAGAGAGAGAACCCTGGGAAGTCTGGTAAATCTCTCTTGTGAGCTGAAAAACCTGCGTGCCATTCACTTTATCAAACATCTCTTTGAGATCATTCCATATGGATAATGCTGTGGAGTTGTAAACCAAAACATTAACCAGCTCCTTAGCAACTGTCACTACAGGAGACAGGTGAGATAACGGCTAAAATTTGATTAGATAACGGCTGAAAAAATGTGCAGAGAAAATTCAACGGCTGTATTTCATATCAGCCGCTAAATTGAGCGTCGGGAAGTTTCTCACGGCTCTTTTTGGAACAGCCGTTATTACTCACTTAGCGGCTAAATTTAATAGCCGTAATTAATTACGTTGCGGCTACAAAAAGCAGCCGCTATTAATTGCCTTGCGGCCCTTTTTACTAGCCGCTATTAATTTTCTTGCGGCTAGAAAAATGAGCCGTTATTAATTATTGTACGGCCAATTAAATGAGCCGATGTGTAGCGCTGGACGGCTTTTTATTTATGCATACAGCGGCAGACTCATTCAGCCGTTAAGTTTTTTTTTTTTTTTTTACGACTTGTTTTTTATGCAAGCATAATGCTGTAAATTTTCTAAATTACATATACTGTGTATATTCATACAAATAAAACTCGTAAATGTTGTTTCTAAACAACAAAATTATCATAAATTTTCAATAACATTCGAATGCATTAACAATCAAAAGTTTGATCTAAATAGTCATCACAACAGTAATGTATAGCACAATATTTTTGAAATAAAACACTGATAATCCAACCATAATTCCTAAATAAGATGCAACTATATATACTGATTACCAATCTAACCATCTGTAGACTGAATACTTCCGGTTCCATCTTCAGATTGATTGCTTCCGGTTCCATCTCCAGATTGATTACTTCTAGTTCCATTTCCATATTGATCGGTACTCTGCAATGTAAAAATCAATACAAATTGATATCAAATACGTAGCACACCATAATTCCAAAATAATTCAATATTTTGAAAAAGTAGTTAAATATTGGCAAAACATAAAGGTAGTTACATAGCTTATTTTGCTTACTCTATTCTGACTTGATGAAGATCCACCACCACTAATTCTATATCCAGTAAAAGCACTTCCAAATCCATGTCCCATGAAGTTAAGCTATACATGTATGTTGAACAACAGTAAACACACAGTAATTTACTAATTAATGTTATCAACTACTAAGATGCATGCTTACTTGATTTGCATTTGTTGGTGCTCCATTAAAATGAACCACATTTCCAATTGGGACCACATTTGCACTTGGGACCATAAAACCACTCTGCGGCTGATGTTTATTCATCAATATACACTCAAGTCATTCAATAATGATCCCCACACAATTTAGAACTAATTAAGACTGACTTATCATCCATTAAATACTTACGTGATTTGCATTTGCCGGTGCACCATTCATATGGATCCCACTTGCATGATTAAGAGTCAACATAAACCTGTCTTTGAAGCCAATTTGCAAACTTCTCTACAAACCATTGATCCTCAATTCGCGATGTAGAAATAGAACAATGTTCCATTCTCTGAACATCAATAAACTTCCTGCAACTTTCTCAATTCAGACAGACTTTAACCAATCAATTTGGGATAAATTAAGATATTTGAAATGAGAACTAACCGACGATAAGTTTCCATCAGATCACTATGAAGTAGGACATAACGGTGTGCTTGAGCTAGTAACATACTGTCAAGGACTCATGTTTAAGCACTACCAATAAAATGACCACCAGATGAAAACAAATACTTTTCACCACCTGCATAAGATAAGCTCATCTTTGGGCGATTAAAGATTGAACCTAAATCTCCCATAAATCTCTTGCAAAAAGTATTTATTTTTGCATTTGCGACATGGACATGATAGTTTTCCATTAATCAAACCATTCTTACGAGCAAAGTCAATGAATTTTATAACACTGTCTTTATACTCCTGACTTGCTTTTGGTTTTTTTATCCAAGTTCTGTCCATTTAAAATTTCAAAGTCCCTACCAAAATTATTTAGACTAATTAAATCAGTAAACCAAGCAATTAGCAGACAAGAAAAGTAATAAGAAATCAAACAAGTAAGCAAGCAAATAAAATTAAGCAAACCTCTATGCAATGATGCGATGATTAACTGTTATGAAATCTTGTCGAGCCCAGATGCTTTCAAGAGTCCTGCAATAGCTAGAAAAAGACAATAGCTTAGCATATCTTTATTCAAAGATATTGGAGGTTAATATATGTTAGACGTACAGAGCAGACACACTACAAGAAATTAGAGGCAAAGAGTACTGATGGTAACTACTGCTTGCACTCTTGCATATTTTATTAAGAAATCTGTTTCACACTTTACATGAGTGAGCAGTTTGGCTACCATGTCTTTTGTCACATAGCATATTTTTACAAGTTTTGAACTAGAGCCTACCTGGAATTGTTTTGTTTGTCCCTTGTAAAACTTATATAACATATGTGGATGGAAGATGACAGAAAATGTCATCTTTTTCAGTTGAAATTCTGTCTCACAGGTACATATGGCCTAAGTTTGCAAACATTGTAGATATTTCAAACAAATGTAGACCGTGAAGTTAGAAAGTTGTTGGAACCGCCCTTTTGGTTTCAAAGATTGATGAGATGATATAGCTAGTGTTTGATTTAATCATTACAACACACCACAGGAAATTAGTTGGTTCTGTTTGATTTCTATACTTAGTAATCTTTTCTAAATGTAAATTGACACAGAGGAGTAAATCATAGACATGAGACAATGCTTGTTTTTGTTCATGTTGTTATTAGCATTTCATTGCCTGATTCCACTTGTGGACGATAAAAATTGTATATTGCTATAAGTAAAAGAGAGAAGATGAAGCTGCTACTTGGCTTTGAACATACAGTGGTACAGAGCAGACACACTACAGGAAAGATGTTCCTGCAGGGACAGAACCCTAAATCGACAGAGACTCACCTGCAGCAAATTTCGACAGAGACCTTAAGCAGAGACTGATCCACGCCAATTCCTCAGCAAATTTCTTCTAGACGCTTAATTCCCTGCGCCACTCCTTCCTGCAGCGCCGCTCCTTTCAAAAACTACTTCCTTCCTGCACCGCGCCTCTCCCTTAGCCTTCCACTGCGACGGAATCGGAGTTCCGGAATCGAAACCCTAAAAATTGCACTCTGTTGTTAACAGCTAGAGTAAAGCGCCCTAGAGAAGATGAAGAGCCCTAGAGAAGATGAAGAACCGCCATTGATTCTCTAAACCCTGTATATTTGCGCCAAAATGAAATTCCTTGCGGCTCCAGAATAAGGCCCTTAAAAAAAACTTATCGGCCCAAATAATAAGCCGGCACATATTAAAATAAAAAAATGAAGGCTTTTTAATTGAGCCGTAACAAATAAAAAAAAAAAAACTTCATAGCGGCTATAGAAATGAGCCGTTAGACTCTTTTTTTTTTCCACGGCTTGGAAATTGAGCCGTCCCAATCAGAAAACTGCCACGGCTATACAAGTACAGCCGTTATCTATAAATATGATTACTTTTTTACGGCTAAATTTCTATACAGCCGTAGGCTATAGCCGTTAACTCACTTGTTTCCTGTAGTGTGTGTTTCTGAGCCAAGCCTTAACAATAACATTAGCTCTATCCCATTTCAAACATTGTGCACATGAATGCTTGAACGTGTGAAGCTGCCATCAATAAATCCAAGCTTGTTCTTCACTAAAAGAGCTTCCCTCATGGCAGTGCTCCAAGTATGATAGTTAGTAGAACCTTGGAGTTGAAATAGAATCAAGAGGAGACCAGTTGTGTACAATGTTTGATTCTATAATTGGCAATCCCAACTGGTCTCCTCTTGATTCTATTGACGACTCCAAGGTTCTACTAACTATTGATGGCACTTGACGGACACCTCGAGGAACTGTCTCATTTATTTAATTAATATTAAAAATCTTTATATATTTTGGCGAATATTAATTCTTGTTAGCTACTAGTGTTGGTCGTTTTTCTTTCTGCGAAAGATCAATAAAGTAATCTAGGGTGCAGCAAGTTAACGATGACGCCTATAATATAATTCCAACCAAATCAGATAAGTCTAGAAGCAGTTCTAGCTACCTTCCACCAAAAGTAACCAAATGCTCATTATCTGTTTTGTTTATATAATATTTGAAGAGACACAATTCGAACAAGATAAATACTACTAGTTCATTGTTAAACCAATTTCAATTTCAAATATTTGTAATAGTGCAGTTTATGACCGAGGTTAAAAACCAAACTGGACCATTTTTACAGTTCAATTCAGTTTTAAACCGAACTTTTCTTAAGCCTAACGTTAAGAGTATGATTCGTAAGCCTGACGTTAAGAGTATGATTCGTAATCACGCGTTATTCTTTCGTCACAATTCAAACTCTAGATGATTATTATAGGCTTTGTAATCTGTATCTACGTTTATAGAGCTAGCGGGCCAGGCCAACTGGAAGTTGGAACCTTAAAAAAACTAAAGAACAAGTCAAAGTCAACCTTCGACCTTGATAAAGCTAGCTGTCAAGCGAGAAATGTATGCGAAACTATATTATGTCATCACCTTTGACCCGAAATCAGGAGTCCATTCGCATGCAACTTTTGCGCCGCCGCGTAACTTGCAGCCGCCATGCATGCAATACTGCAAATGCAACACACTTTCCTCTATTCCCTAAAAGCTCTATATATAAACCCATATCCATCGATACGAAATTACTCCAAAAACGCAGATTCGACACAACACACCAGAGACTGCAAATCAAAATTAAAACTCGTACTACTTATTCTTCTTCTTTGTTCGTGATGGCGCGGTGGTCGGTGGTCGGGCGGCTCCAACAGGCAGTTAACAAAGTCCGGTTCCTCCTCAAGTTCAATCTCCAGAAATGGCTCTCCTCTGCTGCGTTGCTCGACCGCTCTATCAGCGGCAATCGACATCTCAGCTTCGGTCAGTTCAGCCCCGATACTTCAGGGCTATCTGTAGCCATAGCAGGTTCGGGTTTATCGAGGGGTTCATCATCGTCGCTTCGCAGGACAATAAGCCGATGCCTTTCGTCGGATCTCGAATTCGATATCGATAGGAGGGCTGAGATGTTCATAGCAAATTTCCATCGTCAGCTTCAGATGGAGCGCCAGATTTCCCTTGAGCTTCAGTATCAGAAAAAGGAGAATCAGATATAATCTTGGATGATCTGCTGATTCTCTCTTGATGGAATCTTCATTTTTTGGAAGATTTTTCATCTCACTCTGCTCCTCTATGTATATTTTACATTGCAAAAACCAGTTTGTTCTTTTTGTGTTTATTCTGCATTTCATATATAAATAACTTGTAAATGAGAATAAAAATGAGTGATTTTTTTTTTCTGTAAATTTTCACTACTGAAGATAATTGATTGTTTCGTTTCGTTTGACCACATGTAACACTTAAAAATCATATTGATCTTCTGCAATTCATCAGTCATATAAATGGGGAAAAAAAATCATGACATGCTCTTCACTCTAACGGTCGATTGAATATTATGATATGTGTAGAAAATGAGTTAATTAATAATTTGCTTAACGCCTTAACCCCATTTTTCAGTTCTCAATTGGGCAAGAATGTGATAAGTCATTCTGAGGTGCCTTTAAGAGAACTCCAGTGGTCCAATTTTTTTTTTCTTACAAGGTGGTTCCCGCTGGAGGGCAGTGTCGATGCAAATGATTGATTTGCTAATTAGAACTTGAAGTAGAATCAATGAACAAGTGATCAAGGAGTAATATGCAGTAAAAAATCAGCAACTGCGGTTGTTCTCCATTCATAGATAAAAAAATATCCTAAATTACAGCAAAAATAACTGACTTATAAAACAAGAAACTGGAAATAACTACCAAGTAATTGTCTGAAAACTAAGGTAACTGCCCCTAAATAAGTAGTGTCTATCCACAACATTCAATCTTAAACAAACATACATTAAGTACCCAAAATGTAAATTCCTATGTCCCGGAATGATACCGCATTTCTAAAATAGTAACCAACAATTAAAAATAGAAAATTAATTATAAAACATTAAATTATTGTAAACCTGTGACCTGCTATACCAGGTAGCAAGATAGAGAAATTGCACATATTATAATTTACACCTCAATTTTGTAAATTTAAACACAACGTTCAACATTTCTAAATACTTAAATTCTTAAACTGCATTCTTACCAAATGAAGACCATATCTCATAAATTGTGTTAAGATTATATCGAGAGATCCATATTATTATACTTTAGAGTCATGCATTAACTTTACGAATTAATTTTATATCTACTATGATTATAAATGTATTAAAGGATAATTATATTATAATTTATATTGTGTTAAAGATTAAGCTATGATCAATTTACTATTAATAATTTGTACGACTTTCACTAAAAAATTGTATGCCTACCCTTTGGAAAATTCGATCATGATCATCAACAAAGTTGTTTGGATCGTGATTCGGATCGAAGGATCGGCCGATTCTAAAATTCTAGGACGGCAAATCAATCTGAAACTCTCCTAGGATCTTTATCAATCAGGATCAGAGTATGATCTAGTTTAGGATCGTAGGATCATTCAGGATCGCGATCCAAGCAAAATAATATCTAAAATAGTTTTTAATTTACTTACTAATTACAATTTTTAGGCCCAATTGTATATATACCTAGTCGGGAAAGTATAATGATAAATAAATATAAAGTTTAATCGGTATACAGAACGTCGGATTATGTTCTTCTTAGTTCTTCCTATTTATAGATAATTATTATAAGTTATAGATTTGTATTTTGAACTAATTAAATGTTATTTATTACTTTTTTTTAATTTAATATATGTTTAGAAATTTAGAGTTTAATTTTAATGTTTAGAATGTTTCTTATTACTATTTTGGTGGTTTTATATTATGTTATTTATTCACAAAAGAAGAATATATTATTTTTTTATGTAAAATAATTGATAAATATTTATAGGATATTACGATTCCTGATCCAATCCTACAAACGATTTGATCTTACACTCCACCGATCTAAAATACAATACCTTGATATTAATGTATTTGTGAGTAACATAAATAACAATCATGTAAGACCAAAATACGTATATAAGATATATATTCCAAATCAGGACTTCATATTATTTAGTCAATATAGCAAATTTAATTATGGAGACATCTATTATCGAAAGAGTTGAAAATATTCGACCGGTACCACTAAATCCAAAGCATCATTAAATTAACTTATGTTAATAATTATTTATTTTATCAGATATTTAACAAAAGTATATTTTGATAAAAACAAAAAAAGACGTGTATACACAATAATAATGTAAACTTTATTTATATTTAAGTTTAATACATTAAATATACATGAATCCTAAGAATCAAATACAACCAATTCGTAATAATAATAAATGTAAAAATGAATTTTAATAGAATAAAATTCTTATTGTTTGGTCGATTTTATGTTTGATTTGTTAGGGGTTAAATAACATTTACTTAATATTAAAGGGCTAATAATGAAATATTAATTATTAACTTGTAACCTGTTGAATAGGTAATAGTTGCTTTTAATTTATTTATTTTTTTGTATTTAAGACAATCCCAACCACATTCTGTTATTACTATTTTAGGAATGCGGCACCATTCCGATGCGGGCACCGAAGCGAGGTCTGTACTAAAAAAACACTAAACATATCATTGACAACATCAGCTTCAAGTCAACTTGAAGTCAACTTGCTTAACATGCAAGCTTCCTGCAACTTCACCATCATACTTCAATCCCAAACTTTATCAAGCACTGCTGCATTATCTTCAAGATCATCTTCATGATCAAACATCAATCGTCTCCTGACATAGCCTCCCATAATCTGACAATCTTGCAAGAAGTTTAGATTAACCAAAACAACAAACACCAAGTTTAAAACGCAGATATTCAAAAGTATCAATCTTAAGGGGCTTTGTGAAATGATCTGTCAAATTCATAGAGTTGCAACGATATTCAATCTGCACTTCACTTCTATTACAGAGATCACGAAGAAAATAGAACTTCGCATCTATGTGTTTACTTCTACCATGTAACACTGGATTCTTAGCCAAACGAATGGTGAAATTATATATTATAACAATAAATAGTGGTAGCTTTAATTTGATCAAAGTATAAGAAGGAAAACATCATTATGATCTATAAGATGTGCTTGAGACATTCAGTGGCTGCAAAAATCTCAGCCTCTATACTAGATAGAGTCACTATAGGTTGCTTTTTAGATATCCAAGAAATAGCCTTCTAATATAAAGACATACTCACTAGTACTCTTCATAGCATCCTTGCAACCAACAAAATCACTATCTAAATAAACTACCAATTATCTGTCATATCCTCTTTTAAACCACAAACCATGATCTTTGGTACCATGCAAGTACCTTAGGATTCTCTTTACAACAAAGAGATGTTCCGCTGTAGGGTTCACCATAAAACGAGACACGTAGCTTACAACAAATTTCAGGCCTTGAAACAGTGAGATACATCAGACTACCAATCAATTGCTTATAGGTAGTTCTGTCAATTGGACCTCCTGAACCCTCTAACTTTAACTTATTACTAGTTTCAACCTGAGTACTCACTGAATTATAATCCAACATCTCAAATCTTTTTAAAATATCACAAACTTACTTCCTCAAACTTAAAAAAAATGTCCTCAGAACACTGTCTAATTTCGAGGCTAGATGATAATGCAGAACCATATCATTCATTTCAAAATAATTCAACATTAGACTTTTAAACTCCTTATACATGGTATTATCATTTCCCTCATAGACCAAATCATCCAAATAGATACAAACTAATAAGAAATTGCAATTTCTGTTAGTTTTCAAAAATAAAGTTTGTTCATAATGGAATTTCACTAAGCCATTGTTCAATAAAGAGGACTCTAATTTGCTATACCAAGCACGAGGTGCTTGTTTTAGGCCATATAAAACTTTCTTTAACCTATAGAATTAATCATCTTTACATGGGATTACAAATCATGGTGGTTGATCAACATGTACTTCCTCAGTAAGGACTCAATATAGAAGAGCTGATTTAACATTAAGTTGATATAAGGCCCAACCATTTAAAGTAGTCATTGCAATGATTAATCTTATGGTATCTAATCTTGCTACGGGCATAAAATTCAGTATAATCAACATCATATGATTTCTTATAACCCTTAGCAGCTAATCTGACCTTAAAATTATCAATTTCTTCATTTTTCTTTAGTTTAGTCTTATAAACTCATTTAACTTCTATAGTACTTTGACCCTCAGGTAAATCTACCAACTCCCATGTCCTGTTTTTCTATAGAATCAATATTTTTCTGCATAGCAACCACCCATTTCTTATCTTTACTAGCAGAAGCATAGGAGACGGGATCACAATCTGCAAAGAGGCAATAATGTGCATAAAATGCAGGATCACTTCTATGCGAAAAAAATGCCTCTAACTTCATAATAATCAAGTAACGTGGTCTCTTAGTAGTTCTTTTGGTTCTCCATTGCCTTGAAAGCTCTCAGCTTCATCATTATTATGAGGATGATACCCTATTACTGTAGGTGAATCTCCATAATCAACTTGCTCATTTACATCTTCTTCCTTAGCCTTATTTTTCATAACTTGCATTCTTTCAGCATTAGAATGCTCATTATTTATTTCTTGGTGTGGTGGAGCTTCCTCCCCTAAAGGAGCTTCTTCATCATTAATCTCTGCATTTTGCAGATCAACAGGCACAACATTAGTATTATTAACAAATATAAGAATTTTATGATCACCTAACTGAGCACGAGGCTGCCCAATCCAAGTCTAAGAATTCTCTTCATAAAATCTCACATCCCTGCTAGTGATCACTCTCCTAGTCACTAAATTATAGAGTTTATAAACCTTAACTACATCACTCAGACCAAAAAATATACATTTCTGCTTTAGGATCTAATTTCTTTATGTTCACATCTTGAATCCTTGCATAGACCACACATCCAAACACCTTTAAATGACTCACTGAGGGTTTTTTGCCACACTTCATAAGGATTCATATTTCGAGCAAAAAATGTTGGACACCTATTCAGAATGTGAAAGCTGTAAATGACAACTTCATGCCAAAACCACATTGACACACTTCTTGTTAGCATCATGCTCCTAATCATATTCTCAACTGCCTTATTCTTCTCTTAGCAACATTATTTTGTTGATGAGTAAATGGTGCTATCTTCTGTCTAAGAATGCCTTAAGCTTCACAATAATAGTCAAATGCATCAGAACAGAACTTTCCTCAATTTTTATCTTTAGAAAAGCCTTTATTCTCTTCCCAGTTTCATTTTCTACTATAGCTTTGAAAATCTTAAACTTCTGCAAAGCTTCAGACTTCTCACTAAGATTGATTACCCATGCTTTCCGCATATAATCATCAATAAAAGACATAAAATACATCTTCCCACCATTAGAAACTGGACTTATATATCCATAAATATCAGAATGTATCAACTGCAGTTGATCATCTGCTTTCCACTTGGATGCATTAGGAAATGAACTACTCTCAAGATTCCATCTTACACGCTCCTCACATAGATCCTACTTAACTTGAATTGGAGGCAAGTCTTTCACTATGCCTGATGGAACATGCTCGTCGGGGTTCCGAACTAGGCGGCCTTGCGTCGAGTCGTGTTCCGATCATCTTCTTGTTACATGTCTTCGTAGTGTTACTACTGGTTGTTTTCTCGCCTTCAATTACCTGCATGAAGGATTGGGCCAGAGAGGGGGGGTGTCTCTGGCGAACCCTCTCTGATTCTTAAGTCATGGTCGGTTTCTAGAGAGATAAAGTAGAGAGAAGGCAGAGCTCAAGCATAAAATGAGAGATCAAGTTTGAAATTAAGAATACCTTCTCCTATTTATAGAGTTTGAGAATTGGGCATAGGAGGGGCCCACAATTTTGGGTGGGACCCGTGTAGAAAATTGTAGTTTAGTAAATAGGAACAACCCGAGTGTTAGTCACCCAAGCGTCGGGGACCAGCGCGGGACGCGTCGGTCCCGTGACACCGGAATTGGTCCGGTATTTTGGTACCGGACCCGGTCCGGTACCGTGGTACCGGGCTAGTGCGTAAAAGTAAGGGTATTACCATATTCGGGGTCGACGGTGCAACCATGTCAGGCCTTAGTGAGGTCCAGTCGGGTTTATATCCATCATTTTCCCCCGAGTCAAGCATTGGTTTTTACCTTTAATTGACTCTGTTTATTAGAAGGATGTACACCCGATTGTATCTCGACCATCTTTTACCTTTTTTTCATGTATATGTCGACGGTCATTCCTTCCATGCTAGGAAGTTTTTCGTTGTCATTGTCGGTGTCGATGTTCGATCTATGTCATCATTATACTCATAGACATAAATTCGCATGTATATGAGGTTAGCATGTAATGTCATGTATGTAATCGTGGATATGATCGTAAGCGGTTGTAATCTATCCTAAGTGATAATGCAAATGAATTCTATCATATCAATATGAGTACGTGTATATGTACGTGACAATGTAATATGAACGAATGAATGTATGTCATGACGTATGTGTGTATGTAATAATCATGGAAAATTTCTATGTGTTTGTCAACGGTGGTGTTGTCGTGTGTAGGTGCGGTAATGCATAGTGATACATTTTTTTTAAGTGTTTTGACAACACTAGCATTGATGCATATGAATGCATACATGGAAATCGTGGAAAAAAAAATGTTAAGTGTTTAACAACACTAGTATTGATGCATGTAGATGCATACTTGTCAATCATGAAAAATTTCTAAGTCTTATGAAACACTATCAATGATGCATAGCAATGCGTATGTACCAATCAATGAAAAAAAGTACCAATCAATGGAAAAAAATACTAAGTGTTGGATAACACTTAGTATTGATGCATATGGATGCATACATTGCAAACATGGAAAAAAATATTAAGTGTTTGACAACGCTAATAGTAGTGTATATCGATGCATGTATGATGTTCATGGAAAAAATTGATATGTGTCACATGACACTAGTGTTGATGCATATGAATGTACTCATGGTAATTGGTGAAAAAATTACTAAGTGTTATGAAACACTATCAATGACATGTAGTGATGCATGCATGATGTCATAACATGTATATGCCTTAGTGAAAATATCATCAACACTATCAATGACATGTAGTGATGCATGCATGATGTCATAACATGTATATGCCTTAGTGAAAATATCACCAACACTATTAATGACATTTAGTGATTTGCCCCTGTAGTGAGGTTAATTGTAGCTTAAGTGTGAGTTGTTGATCTCGCGTCGACGACGTCGTTGGCTATGTTTGTCTTGCCATAGTAAGTTGATCATATGGGGATACCCTTGTCATTCATCATGTATCATCATTCCAAACATGGGGTGTCACCCTGCCTATCCGCTATGTATTCACCATAGGTTTCGTAGTGCCCCTGTAGTAGGCTAAGTGATCATCATATGCTTAGGGGGCCCCCAAAGTAGGTGTCGTTGTTGTGTTAGTCATAGTGTATTGGCCCTTGTATTTGGCGTGTCATATGGTGTGTACATGTTGTTATGCCTTTGAGATAGTCGTAATAATAGTCACAGACGTAAGCGATTGTAGACATAGGTGGTTGCGGGTATATATGTAAGCATATGGTGATGGACGCCGTAAATGGAAGCTCATTTTATGTATATGTTACCTAGGTTAATTGGGTAAATGTCACATTAGGACATTGGGCCAGACCCAAATCCCAATTGACATGAGATGCCCAAAATTAGGCCTCCATATACATATGGCCGGCCGAATATGTGGTGGGGGTAAAGTGGACTTTTGTCCACTTTACTCCTCCGATATATATGGGGTGTTAGGGGTTTTATTAGGGTTAATCATAATTTCCTTTAAGTGGTGATTTGAGAGAAAGCCCTTTCCCCGTAACTCCACCACTTCGGCCGAACCACCTATTCACCAAGGGTGTGCCAATTTGCCTTCGAGCAAACACTACGGATATCCGTCCCTTGCCAAGAATTGATCTGAGGCTTTGTTGTGGAGAATATACCGCGTAGGGCTTCCTTCACAAGAACCTCTACGGGTGCCGACCGGAGGATCGTGAACTCCCTTCTGCAAGGATCTTGAGACTACGGACTACTGTTGAAGTATGTGCGAATCTTCCGCTGCGTAATTCGTTTACTAGCATGTACCATATTTATAGTATCCGTAGTGATTACTCCCCGTAATCTAACAGTGGTATCAGAGCTTGTGTTAGGAGTTCACGATTTTGATAAATTGGTGTTCTTGAAGTTTATAAGTTTGGACCGAAAATTTTAATACGAAAGTTTTTTTTTTTTAATTTTCGAATTTTTGAGTTAATATAGGTCCGGAATTTTCATGATGTTCTTTGGAAATTTGATGTTCATGATCTTCAAGAAAAATGTGATATTTATCAAAATCGAACATTGGATTGTAGATCTTATTAAAATTTGATCTTAAAATTTGACAAGTTGTTTCCAATATGGTGTTTTTGCCCGAACCCTAAGCTAAATTACAAGGTAAATTTTTTAATTTCTTAGGCACCAAGTTTCAAAATTTCAGCCGAAATAAATTAGTATATTGTTTACCATATTTTAATTTTTATGCTAGGTAACAATATATCTATAATTGGAAACATTAGGATAGATTCACATTAATATATATAACTATCAATATATCTAAATATTTAATAGGTTAAAGATATTATTGATAGATTTAGTTACATAAAAGATTGAGAAAGTATATTGTCAGTATATTTGTTACCCTATTTAAGATATTGACAATAAATAAAATATATATTTATATATGTGTGTGCCAAATTTTTCATATATATATATATATTGTTGATTGATTTAGTCTTAAAGATAAAATATTGGCAATAAATATATATAAGTTTAATAGGTGCCGAAATTATATATATATATATATATATATATATATATATATATATATATATATATTTGATATTGGAATTTATTTTATATAGTTAATGTTACTTGGTGGCTAAGTTAAATATTTTTAATGGATTTCAAAACCCTACTTGGGCCACAAGTAAACATTTCGGCCCAACCTTTATGTTTTTAATTATTGGGCCGGTCCAATATGTCAAACCGGTACGAATTAAAACCGAACCGGGTTTTCTCAATCGGTTCGACCTAATCGGATCGGACCGGGGTAACTAAGTGGATATAACCGAACCAGTTTTGTGTGTTAAACCGAACCGATCCCTATTTTATTGGACCGGTTTGGACTGAACCAGATTTTAAAATTAAAACCGGACCGAACCGAACCGGATTTTACATCGGACCCGAACCGGAATTTCTGGACCGAACCAAACCGGACCAAAATTGACTGAACCGAATTGAATTTTCAAAACTGAATTCAAGTCAATTAAAATAGGGAGGTCAAGTTTTAAAATCCAATGGTTTTGAACCTTAAATGGCCTACACAGTGCTCAAGGGTTGATAACCTTTATGCCTTGTTTCGATTATGGGGATGGATCTCGGAGATACATGTTTGGACTGGATTAATTAGTGGGCTGAATTGCAATTGTTTATTATTCAATATATATTTATGCATGATTAGAAATGTTGTCTTGACTAAGTCAATCTTGGATATTGCATGTTGGGGGTAGAGCCCTGGTTAAATATATGGAATGCGCACTAGGATAGACATGCTGTGATGGTTAGAAATGCCTATGATTCATGTCTAGAATGTTGCGTAATTGAATATAAGCATGAATTGCAAATCAGCCCCTGATGTTTAAAATTATTTTAAAATCGAAAACCAGTCGCCAAATGTGTATGATAAATGTTGAATGTTACATGTTTGACACGTATGCTAGAATGATGAGGATGTAGCCGCATTTGATAATTTACTTTGAAGTAGAATTATATATGCAAGCATGAGTTCCTCAAAAACATTAGACGCATGACGCGTAAGCATGAGAGTGGTGTGTATGATGAATGTTACTACCGTATGATAATTTACGTGGATAGTAGAATATATGCATGAGTGAATTCATCGGAATATTTTTCCAAAATAAAAAGGACCTTGGGAATGCCAAGATCGGGTATGCTTGTTTTAAAATTCTCGTTCCGGTAATTTGCGATTAAAACCGTTTTAAAAGACTGGTCTATTGGATAGAAGACGACGATAATGTGAACTTTTTCACAGCCATCTTCCATTGGTTTACTGGTGGTCGGTTGGTTTAGATGACTGAGGAATCGTTATTTCTCGGATTCCATCTTATTAGATAATTGATGTATGCAATTATTTCTCAAAAATGTTATTGTCTCCCTGATTTTTGCGTGATTATCGATGTGTTAGTATCAATGGCTGCGATAGCAATGTTATCTCCCAAATGAATAAGGGAGTGAGATTGAACAACAATAATTATAAGATTTGGAAAAGGCACGCAAAGATGGTAATTACTGAAATGAGAGGTTTGGAGCATCTGACTTCGAAACATGCCAGTCCAAAGGGAGACCTCACGGCCGATCAGAAGGAATTCCATGATCAATGGGATGCAAAGGATCAGGAAGTCCATTCCGCCTTGTTGTCACTGCTTGAGGATGACATACTCTATGGGTATGATCACTT
The DNA here is from genome assembly GCA_036873135.1 of Clarkia xantiana subsp. parviflora. Taxonomy (NCBI): domain Eukaryota; kingdom Viridiplantae; phylum Streptophyta; class Magnoliopsida; order Myrtales; family Onagraceae; genus Clarkia; species Clarkia xantiana. The sequence continues at coordinate 24,527,678 of JAPTYO010000009.1, read as the reverse complement.
TGAGTCTGCCATGGACCTGTGGGATGGTCTTAAGGCAGGGTTTGGTGTCTACACCACAACCCAGAAGCGATCTTTAAACATTGCTTTAGACTCATATAAGATGAATCCCAAGCACACAATGAAGGATTATATTAGGCATATGTCTAACATGCTTGCTGAACTCAAGGAGGCAGGAGAAATCCTGACCGAGGAACAGAAGGTCCAATGCGTGATCCGATCCTTACCTGACTCTTGGAACAACATGCAAATTCACCTTACCCATGCCACTCAACTGGATAACCTCGAAAAAGTGCGAGTTCATCTCGAGCTGGAAGAGGATCGTCTCAAAGCTGAAAAGCCGAGAGTGGATGCATCTTGCATCCTCGCATCCAGCTGAGCAAAAGGGTAAACACAAGAGAAAGGGAAAGGTCCTTCTGGTAATGGTTGACAAGTCTTTGGCTCCAAAACCTCAGAAGAAGTTCAAACGCAAGCAATTCAGAGGCAAGAGAAGGCAAGCAAAACAAACACGTAAAGAGGAAACTCGAATGTGTTTTAGGTGTGGTGTGAAAGGATACCTTGCTATCGCCTGTACCAATCCTCCCAAGGTACGTGCTGAAGAATAATGAAAACCTCATAAGTTCTTCTAGGAATCTTCTCGCTCGAAAGTAATTCAATTTTCCATTTTTTGAATTACAGAACCGAGAAGGAGAACAGGCACGGACCTGAGGAGAATGCCCCGGAAACTTAAAGATTAAATGAGACTTTATCTTTATTTGCTTAACGAATTTCTTCTTGATTTTTCAGTTTAAGATACTTAATGATAATAAAGTTCATTGAAAGATAGGATCTATTTCATTTTGAGCATGTGACAAATGCTCGGACAAAATATTGATTACTCATTCCCTCAGGCTATTCGATTCTTTATTGTTGTTCGATGCATTGCTTATAACATTTTCTTTAATTATCAGTACTCCATTAAATGAAATAATCAGTAATGATAATCATGTGCGAAACTGATTGTATTATATTAAATTAAACTCAGAAATGAAACGATTTAACCTAGGGTTAAAACTTCGGTGAATAGCGCAACGCGCAAGTGGACCTTGAAAGACGGAACACATCGTTTCAAAATACGAGTTTAATAATGAAGTATTTTTTTTGAATGATTAAGTGCTGAATTTTCTTTTGCATTCATTCAGAAATAACTTAATGAAAACGTTTACATCGGTAAGAATTATGCTTCATAAGCTACATCGACCTTGTAAAAGTTTCAGCTGACGCATAGGGTGAAAACCCAAAATGCTCAGTTCGGAGATGGAATGAAATCACTGAGATAAGTTTGCAAACGAAAAAGGATGAAGTCGGTTAACCGATTTTCCTTACATACGCCTTGAACCTTTAAGTCAGGCTAGGCATTCAAATCAAGTGATACACACTTCAAGAAGTACAGTTCGAGAACATAATGTTAGAGTCAATCTATCATGAGTTCCCTATGGGGTGAATCAGATGACTCACATGTATGTAAACTGTGTTCCAATGAAATCGGTAAGACACGTCACCATAAAAGCTATGAAATGATAATGAGTTAAATCTTATCATCGTGTGATATTAAATTGCGTACTAAACACGTATTTAGGACAAGAGTACATTACCTACTCTTAGAAAATACCTGTTTAAATATTTTGAAAATGGTGTCGTAGTCGAACATGAGACATTACATCACGTGAGGACGAATTTTCAATGCATGGTAGTTTCAAACTGATGTAGTCTTGATCAAACCAGAGCAGCAACACTGACAATCAAGTCCCACTTAATTCGAGTAGGAGAGATTTGAACCGGCAACAACTCAAGTGAATGACATGGTAAATGATAATGGAAACATTTTCATAGTAAATCCAGTGGGAGGAATAAACCCTACCACAGGAGATCACTGTAGCCGCAGAGACGAATCAAGTAGAGCCTGATAGTCATATTGCTGAACCAGGAATGCCACAACTGCCTAGACTACCCATTGTTCCTAGTGGGAGTTACCCATTGTTTCCAGTGGGAGTGATCCGACCAACTTAGTTACAGATCCTAGTTATAAAGGAATTTATCTCGGAAATAAAACCCCAAGGCCAAGAGGTCGTCCAAGGAAATTTGTAGGTCAATGTTTAAGCACCACTCTTGTTCCTAATGGAAGTGATGCTACGATAAAAGGCATTATTCCGAGTGGGAGAAACGTTCAGACTCAAGATGGGATTAACTAGCCTGGACGAAAGTCAAAGGCATCAAACCCACTGAGTAGGGTGATAACCTCGCTCTAACAACTGTTAGTGAGCATTGGAAAGACCCCAAGTGGAGAAATGGAGGAAAATAATAAAAGAGCGATATCGGTTAAATGAAAGTCATTATAGTCTATAGTTGATTTACCTGCTAACCACAAGGGCACAAGGATTAGGTGAGTTCTGAAAGAAGGCTCACCACTGATGGAAAAAGTCGGGGAGTGCCAAACCCGACTTGTTGCCAAAGGATATACCCAACTTTACGGAGTTGACTTTGACGAAATAAACTCATCAACTATGCGTAAAACCACGGTCAGGGCCAGTTACGGTCCTGATCGCAAGTCTCGATCTCGAGCTGCACCAAATGGATGTTAAGACCGCATTTCTCCACGGAAACCTGGAGGAAGAGATCTCTATGGAGAAACCAGAGGGTTTCATTACTCCTGGTAACGAACGTAAAGTTTGTAAGCTCCAAAGGTCCATCTACGGTCTTAAACAGTCGTTTCGGCAATGGTACTGCAGACTCCACAAAGAACGTAGGAAACGAATTCGTGAATCTTCACGAGGATCCGTGCGTGTATTATAATACCTCCAAGTCTAAGTATGTCATCTTAACCTTATACGTGGACAACATACTCATTGCCGCAAACGACGTGAGTTTTATGAACAAGTCAAAGTCATGGTTGGCATCTGTATTTGAGATGAGAGACATGGGAGAGGACACGTACATCGTAGGCATTAAAATTACTAGAGATCGGGCTACCCGGAAATTATGTCTGTCTCAAGAAGCCTATATCAACAAACTGTTGAAAAGGTTCAGATTGCTGGATGCCAAACCCATGGATACACCGGTGGTGCTTGGGTGCGCACTGTCAAACGTGACGGCCCCAAGAACCTGGCAGAGTGGGAAAAGATGAAGGATGTAGAGTATTTGTGCATGGTCGGTAGTTTGATGTACTCCATGCAATGCACCCGTCCGGATATCTGTTACGTCGTGGGCCTAGTAGCACGTTCCCAATCAGATCCTGGCTATCAACATTTAAAGGCTGTAAAACGAATTATTCGTTATCTGAAAGGTATTGCCGACTACGCATTGTGCTATGAGGGTGGAAAGGTAGAATTGACCGGTTACAGTGATGTCGACCATGGTGGCGATCCGTATGATCGTAAGTCCACCACAGGAGGAGTGTTTCTCCGTGCTAATGCCTCCATTTCATGGACGAGCAAGAAGCAAACATGTGTCGCGCTGTCCACGATGGAATCAGAATTTATAGCCCTCTCCAAGAACGCACAGGAAGCGGTCTGGCTGAGAAGGCCTCTTACTGCGTTGCTTGATGGTGATGTCAGGAGTAAACCTGTGAAGGTGTTCTCTAACAGGTAGGCAGCCATTGCGGTAGTAAAGAATCTGAAGTACCATAGTAGGACCAAACACATTGATGTGAAATACTTTTATGCTAAATCTATGGTTGAAGACAATATATTCACTTTGGACTACTTGTCCACTGATAACATGGTTGCAGACCCATTAACTAAACCAATACGCAGGGAGATATTCGTAAAGCATGTAAAACTGCTTGGATTGCGTAGGGTTTAAAAGTGACATTTATCTGTGATAACATTTTGATAATTGAAAGTTACATTTTTGAAACGAAAGAATTGCAATTGATTTTATGATCTATCGACGTCATAATGTTTGAATACATCAGATTTACGGTCTATAAACTATGTCGTAGGAGGACGCAATCCTCTGCCAAAACTATGTCGAATGTGGGCCTTACCTCGTCACACAGGTACGGTCATCTTGCGGTATAAGGGAGGCCTCTACCAAACAAGATTGGCTAAGAGTCAGGGGGATAAACCTGATTACGCAAGATGATCATCTAGTCTCGAAGTAACTCGACATGATCTTCGTTTTGCAAATCGTCGTGATGAACTTCGTTCGTCATTAATACACATTCTGGGCCAGATGAGAATCTGCGATAGCATGATTGACATATCTCATTCATGTCAGCTTAAACGTTCAGGTATGCTATCGACGCATGCTTCATACTGCGCGTGCCATGTTTGACCACGGGGTCACACCTCGGTTGTGCTAGATAAGAATCCTCGTGATTCTAGCGGGCGCAAACTTTTTCACCTCGAGCATGTGATTGATCCTAGGAACCTTATAAAGTATCCTCACGGACTCGGAACTCATATCTAAGGTCATGCTCAATGTTTGCTTCCCGGCGTACGAGCGTAGTGCTGAACAAAAAGGCCCAGTTACCGCGTCTTTGGAAACCGGTTGGGTTTGACTAAGGATATGAGCGATGGGGATGGTCAAGTTCACCTATAATTCACCGACTCTTGTATTCTCTAAGGTGGCTACCAACCGGATATTAGTTGAAGGTTGTGAATACTTGTACGGATGCCTTGGAGAAGTATTCCTATGTGGAAACTAGGCAAATTGAGAATTATAAGTTGACCTAGGATACAACGCGACACTATATAAATGTTGTTTATAAGTGGTTTATTGGATAAAAGAGAATCAACGTTCTGTGGGCGCGACAACACTCCTAACAGGTGAGTAGCACGATGCCCGTCGTATCCGCCGGTCGCACGACAAACCTCGTATGAACTATTCAGAAGCAAGGACGAGATCGAAGGAGTGAAATGTTGATGCATATTTGGACGACAATACATTAACTGGCACCCTCCCATTCCGGGGAGTGGGAGCTGTAAGCATATGGTGATGGGCGCCGTAAATGGAAGCCCATTATATGTATATGTTACCTAGGTTACTTGGGTAAATGTCACATTAGAACATTGGGCCAGACTCAAATCACAATTGACATAAGAGGCCCAAAATTGGGCCTCCCTATACATATGGCCGGGCGAATATGTGGTGGGGGTAAAGTGGACTTTTGTCCACTTTACTCCTCCTATATATATTAGGGTTAATCATAATTCCCTTTAAGTGGTGATTTGAGAGAAAACTCTTCCCCCATAACTCCAGCACTTCGGCCGAACCATCTATTCACCAAGGGTGTGCCAATTTACCTTCGAGCAAACACTCCGGAGATCCGTCCATTGCCAAGAATCGATCTGAGGCTTTGCTGTTGAGAATATACCGCGTAGGGCTTCCTTCACAAGAACCTCTACGGGTGCCGACCGGAGGATCGTGAACTCCCTTCTGCAAGGATCTTGGGACTACGGACTACTGTTGAGGTATGTGCGAATCTTCCACTGCGTAATTCGTTTACTAGCATGTACCATATTTATAGTATCCGTAGTGATTACTCCCCGTAATCTAACAATATGGTAGCGACCCTTTCTCTCGTCGTGCTTCATAGCGCGTATTCACCATGTTGCCCCCATAGTGGTCGACGTAGTCATCATAAATAGATGCATTTACCTTTGTGTCTATATTTTCCCTTAGTGTATATTTATCATGTTGTCCTTGTAGTAGGCATTGTCGTCGTCATAGGTATAGGGTGTTGACCCTTGTATTGGTTACACCTTGTAGTGTATATACGTTGGCATGCTGTCTTTGTTGTAGTCATTGATGGTGTCATAGGCATAATATGTCGTCATTGATGGCGATAAAGGTGTCGACGTTGGTGTCGACATGAGTGTCTACGTAGGTATCGACGTTGATGTCGACTTAGGTGTCGACATTGGTGTTGACATAGGTGTCGACATTGGTGTCGACATAGGTGTCGACGTTGGTGTCAACGTAGGTGTCGACGTTGGTGTCGACGTAGGTGTCGACGTTGGTGTCGACGTAGGTGTCGACGTTAGTGTCGACGTAGGCATCAACGTTGGTGTCGGCGTAGGCATCGATGTTGGTGTCGGCGTAGGTGTCGACGTTGGTGTCGGCTTAGGTATCGACGTTGGTGTCGACGTAGGTATCAATGTTGGCGTCGACGTAGGTGTCGACGTTGGTGTCGACATAGGTAACGACGTTAATGTCGACGTAGGTATCGACGTTGGTTTCGACGTAGGTATCAACGTTGATGTCGACGTAGGTGTCGACGTTGGTGTCGACGTAGGTGTCGAAGTTGGTGTCGACATTGGATATCTAGCCTTTCATACCACGTGTTGATCATATTGCCCTTATACTAAGCGTACTAGTCATCATGTATATGGGGTGTTGACCCCCGCGCTTTTCTCATAGGATGTGTTTATCATATTGCCTCCGTAGTAGGCGTTGTCTTTGTCATGGACATGGGGTGTCGACCCTTGTGTCTACCGTGCTGTTGGATTACGAGGACATAATACTACAGAATGCTAAACGTGCACTAACAAGATATCTAATCTACGCAGCGGAATTAGTACACATACCTTTTAGCTTTCCTGCCCAAGAACGATGTGGAGGGAGTTCTGATCATCCGGTCGGAACCACCTGCAAGTTCTTCGTCAGAAGAAGTCCCACGCGATGTAGCTCCACAACCAGACCTCTGATCGACTCTTCAACGGAGATGGAACCTCGGACTTGATGTTGGTGGTGCCGAAATTTTGACTAGGGTGACAAGTTTTCTCAATGGAGATCCTTGTTCTTAATTGTGTGTTTAAACCCTTAGGAGTCAACCCTATATATAGTATTGGGTGGAGTTGCCAAAAGGCAACTCCACCCTATGTGGTACTAGGGTTTCGGCCGAACCATGTAAAAAAGGGGGGAGGCCCACGGGTTTAGCATTCAGCATTCTGAATCTTTTCAACAGTTAGTTCATATATGATTCCTGAGATAGATATAATTTCCGGGTGGCACGATCTCGGGCAATTTTGATGCCTAAGATGTACGTAGCCTCTCCCATGTCTTTCATCTCGAATGCTGATGCTAACCATGACTTTGATTTATTCATGAAACTCATATCGTTCGCAGCAATGAGTATATCATCCACGTATAGTGTTATGATGAAATACTTAGACCTGGAGGTTTTAGTGTATACGCAGGGATCCTCGTGAAGATTCACGAATCCGTATCCGACGATTTCCTCGTGGAATCTGCGATACCATTGCCGAGACGATTGTTTAAGGCCGTATATAGATCTTTGGAGTTTGCAAACTTTATGTTCTTTGCCAGGAGTGATGAAACCCTCCGGCTGCTCCATATAGATCTCTTCCTCTAGGTTTCCATGGAGGAATGCGGTCTTAACATCCATTTGATATAGCTCTAGATCAAGACTAGCAACTAGGGTAAGGATGACCCTTACTGTGGTGTAACGCACAGTTGGTGAGTATGTTTCATCAAAGTCCACTCAGTGGATTTGGGTATATCCTTTCGCAATTATTAGAGTTTTGCACAACTCGAAATTTCCACCCGAAGTGAATTCTAAGATTTCAATTTCTAGCTCTGTGGTTAACAGATAAATCAACAAAAGACTAAAACTGAATTAGTTCTTATTTAGGCAATTTCATCCTTCATTGTTTTCCTCCATTCCCTCGGTTTGAGGTCCTTCCTTTGCTTGCTGAACCGTCACTGGTTCAAGAACGACTATCAAGATGTGAGACACATCTCATTTGATGGGACACTTCGCTAGAGATTTTTGTTGCCTTTGACTATGTCTAGGCACGTTAATCCCATGTTTTAGTCTGATCGTTACTCCCACTCGGAATAATCCTTCTTATCGAGGCATTACTCCCACTGGAAACAATGGTGGTGGTTGAACTTACTTGGAATAACCTCTCGGTCTCGGGTTTCTACCTCCGAGATGTATTCTTCGATCACTAGGATCAGGAACCGAGTTAGTTGTTCCACTCCCACTAGGAAAAATGGGTAGTTGAAATAGTTCATTATTAAGATTATCAGGTCCGACTTGATTCGCATTTTGAAATTTAGTGATGATTATGTGTGAGGGGGAGTGAGCCCTCTCACTGGATTTATTATGAAGACGTTTACATCATCATTTACCAAATCAATCACTTATGCTGTATCAATTCTCCCACTCGAAGTAATTGGGACCTGAGAATCTCCATCAACCATATGTTAACTCAATCAGTACTAGTTCGTTCATTCTGCAAAGCGTTGGAAATCCATCCTCAAACCTTTATAATGTGTCATGTTTATCCACGAAGCCATTGTTCCAGGCTAATTTTAAAACTCGTATTCTTCGCGAGTAGTGCGTACTCTTAATGAATACTTGTTTTAATGCGCAAATTAATGCGTCTTTGTGATAAGGTTTTACCCGAATCATTCATTAGCTTTTATGGTAACGTGTTAACCGATTTGGTCAGAACATAGTGTTTTACATTAATGTGAGTTAAATTAATCTAACATTAATGTGTAACTCTAACATTATGTAATTCTAAGCTATGTTTCTTGAAGTGTTTAATGAATACTTTTAGCCGAACTCTTCGTTCAAGGCTAATGGTGGGAGAGTCGTTTTACCGACTACTTCTTTTCGTTTATTTAACTCATCCATAGATTTATCTATCTTATGGACCATGCATTTAAGCTGTCGCTTTTAATGCCATGGTTGATATTGTAATTAGATTGTAGTAGCTGCAGAGCTTACATAAAATCTAAGTAGTTATCTATGAGTTATATCTGAAGAATTACAAACGAAAATTTCGTATTCATAAAAATGCTTAAATTTGTATTTTAAAACTCGGATTGGTTTTATTCATTCCGGTTTAGCAATTGGACCGGCCCATAAACCCTAGAATTCGGCCGAAATATGTCTTGTGGGCTAAGTAGGGTTTTAAAGTCCACTAAAAACTTAATTTAGCCACCAAGAAATATTAATTATTTAAAATAATTTCCAATATTGCTAATATATATATATATATATATATATATATATATATTCGGCTAAACATATATATATATAAATATTGTCAAGATTTTATCACTAAGATGTAAATCAATTAACAATATATATATATATATAATTCGGCTAAATCAATATATATATATATATATATATAAATATTGTCAAAAATATATTTAGGGATAAAATATATAGACAATATATCTTCTTAATCTTTTTAAGTAACTAAATCCTATCAATATATCTTTATCCCTATATTTTAGCTATATATATTGATAGTTAATATGTTTTACAATATTATATTATAAACCTATCCATATTTTCCAACTTATAGATATATAGTTACCTATTAATAAAATTTAAACAAAAATGGCAACATATATATTTTATATTAGTGCCGATTTTTTAAAGTCTTGGTGAACAAGAAAATTAATTTTTTTTACCTAAAATACCCCTAGGGTTTTCGGCACAAACATGCAAAGTTGGAAAAGTTGTCAAATTTTAAGATCAAACTCTAACTTGATCATGAATCCAAAAGGTGTTCTTGATAAAACTCATGGTGTTCTTGAAGATCATGAACATCAAACTTATATCTAAACACAAATTTTCGGCTATGATCTATAAAAACTTATAAAATTTGAAAATATAATGTTTTTAAAGATCAAACACATAAAAATAGCTAAAAATTTCGGATTTCTTCATGGTGTTCATATCCTTGAAAATTTCGGATTTTTCATAACATCAAGAACATCATCAATTTATCAAAAATTTAAGAACTCCTAACTCAAGCTCTGATACCACTGTTGGATTATGGGGACGTAATACTACGGAATGCTAAACGTGTACTAACAAGATATCTAATCTACGCAGCGGAATTGATACACATACCTTTTAGCTTTCCTGCCCAAGAACGATGTGGATGGAGTTCTGATCCTCCGGTCGGAACCACGTGCAAGTTCTTCGTCAGAAGAAGTCCCACGCGATGTAGCTCCACAACAAGACCTCTGGTCGATTCTTCAACGGAGATGGAACCTCGGACTTGATGTTGGTGGAGCCGAAATTTTGACTAGGGTGACAATTTTTCTCAATGGAGATCCTTGTTCTTAATTGTGTGTTTAAACCCTTAGGAGTCACCCCCATATATAGTATTGGGTGGAGTTTCCAAAAGGCAACTCCACCCTATGTGGTACTAGGGTTTCGGCCGAACCATGTAAAAAAGGGGGGGATGCCCATTTTGGGCCTCCCTTGTCAATACTAATTGGATTTGGCCCAATTAGCCCAGATTGACAATTACCTAATTAACTTAGGTAATTCCCTTAATTAACGGGCTCCTATTACGGCGCCACGTCACCATATGCTAACACGTGCTACATAGCGTTGATTCATTATGCTGCCTCCGAAGTAGGCGTCGTCGTTAATATAGATAAAGGGGTTAACCCTTACATCCATCACGCTTTGTAGTGCGTGTCCGCCGCGTTGCCCCAGAAGTAGGCGTAATAGTCATTTGTCACATATACGACGTCGATCATTTATGATTTTTACTCAGTCTTCCATTCATATTGTAGGCTATTCACTCTATTTGTTTGTCGAGACGTTGGCTCTAGGCGTGGACAGGATTGTCTTTGCCTTGCTTGGATAACTGTTGTCATGACGCGTAAGTCTTCTTCTCTAAAAGAACTTGTTACTCTTTTTCCGACTGTTACTGGGTGTCGGATTCAAACGAGGATTAGGAAACCTCGGTCGATTCTGAGTCGGTTTCTGGGTTGTTAACCATTTCCGATTATGAGTTTAAACCCTTGCTGGTGATGGGGTTGGTAACGTCGTCCGAGTGTGAATCATATGTGGAGTCTTCGTCTAATTCGAAGTCATCCAGAGAGTCTTTAGATGGCTCAGATTTCGAGCGGGGGCCTCGGGGTCGACGGGTGAGGTCGAGCATCGATGTCGAAAGTATATTGAGAGCCAACTTTGTTTGAAAGAGTACATCTCTTACATTGCTTTAGCTGGCTTGAGTGAGGTAGATGAGGCTTCCTACCTCTTTGAATGCTACCCGAATTGTAAGTTCGGGAGTATCACTGTACCTCCGTCTGGGATGTCAGCGTTGTATATTGTTCAGGTGCGTAGTGGCTTGCACTTTCTGTATTTTCCAGATCATCTTGAGCTTTGTCGGTACTATGGGATATCTCCCATGGGTCTTGCTCCCAATTCCATTCGATACTGTTTTGGCTTTCGAGTATGTTGCTATCGGCAACTTTGGACTTATTCACTTGCTCTTTTCCGATGTTTCTACGGATTCAGTATCAGAAGCCGAGTGATGTGTACGACATGGCCGCTGCCTTTTCTGGAGAGGAGGGTAGGTTGCTTGGAATTTGAACTCTGGTTTGTTCCTCCTATTGACAGTGGAAGACTCATTATATTTTTATAAAAAATTATCAAGTTCCTTGGCCAGTCGGCCTGACTGGCATTAAGGATGGCGTTCCGACCCATTCAGAGTTGTCATCATCTGATTGAGTCACTATCCAAGTCATATATGTTGCCCATCAGTCTCAGAGTTATTAGCCTGTGCGGGCGTATTCGGAGAAGAATCTACGCCAGGCTGGTATGTTAATAGGTCCTCCCCTGGTATGCTACTACTTTTCTTGTTTTTCATATCTTTTTGTTTCTATCCTTGTAGGTTTGTTTGCTGACAATCCCCTACGGTCGCAGGTGGGTAACTCCACTCGAGACAACACTGGGAATCCTGGAGAGAAGGCTCCTCTCGCTGCTGCTCTTAAAAGGTGAAAATTTGTTAAGTCTTCGAAGGTTCCCAATGCTTCAAGTATGTATACATGTTTGCTATCGTTGTCATACACTTTGTGTCATGGTTGTCTTCGTATTGTGTCCCTTTCTTTTTCAGGACAAGTTGTTGGTGTAGACCATGTTGTGACTGCGCCGAAGGCGAAGAAGTCTAAACTTGACAATGGAGGTTCGAAGGAAGCCTCCAGCCTAAAAAGGAAGGCTACTCAACTTGGTGTCCTTCTACCGACTCCTTGCGATAAAGAAAAGGAAGTCATTGCTTCTGAAGTCGTCGTTGACAAGTGTAAGACTCATGCCTTAGTTCAGGAGATTACTTCATATGATGATGGTTTGTCCGATGTATCTGTTCTTGGCTTCGCAATGAACCTTGGAGGTAAGAATAAATAATTTCACTTCATCATTCTTCACGTTTTGCACTACTCATGTATTGATGTGCAGGGCGTATACGGCTCCATGTGCTGTCCCGTGAGGACTTTGTTCGCCCTCTTGATGGCGACATCGTTGGCTTCTCTTGGGTGTCGTTCGCTTCCACTGGGAGTTACCATTTCGACTGATGGTCCACTTTGGCGACACCAAAGGTCGGTGTTCGTATGCTTAATGCACTTGTGCCCCCAGTTGATCGGAGAGCAGTTCCTGACACTGGTCCAGCTGGATTTCGCTTTGCTTGCGAGGCATTATCTCGTTATGCCCCCGTAAGTTTATCTTCTATTCATATTTAATTTTCACTATCTTTGTTACTTAACACATGCTTGTTGAATGCAGGTGGTTGCCGACATGGTTAATCATGGCATCCTTCGTGGTCGAGCTGACCGACAAGGTTGACATTCACAAGTCTGTATTGGAGCAGTTGAATGTGACGATGTGCGTCATGAAGGAGGATACTGCCACCTTTGACTTGCCTGAGCTTGTTTATTAAGGTCGCATTGCCTCCCTCGAAGCCGAAATCGCTCGACTTCGAAAGGAGAAGGAAGATAGGGCCATAGCGGCGCGCGACCATTGGCGAAGGCTCTGTTGAAGAATTCTGAAGAGGCAATTCTTCATGGTGTTGATCGGTACAAGGCGTCTCCCGAGTTTGAGGAGGATGCCAAGGCGAAGTGCAATGATATTATATCCGACTATGACGAGGAGCTTGCTGTTAATATTTACTCCATCGGCCCGTTCTTCAACCTTAGTCGTCTTGGTGACCTCGCCGCTTTCGTTTCCGCATATCTAAGTGTGCTTCTTGGTGAGTATTCTACTCCTCCAAGTGAAGGGAAGCATGCTTCTCCTTCGACTTTCTCGGGTGATGTTGCTGACACCACTTCCTTGGGTCATGACGTCGATGACGATCATGCCACCTCTGGTTCATGTACTGAATACTCTGTCATTCTTGTAGATAGTTTCTATATTTTCATTATGCTTGTCATGCTTCTTTATATAGAAACACTTGTTTTGGGATTAAGCATGCATGCCATCTTTTTATCTTTTGCATTATAGACATTATGAATATATAGACATGAATAGTATTTCAAACCCTTGTTGTTGTGGTTGCCATGTTGCTTTGGGTCATGCTTGCTTGGTCGTGTGTGTTTACACAACTTTTCATATCCTCTTGTACTTGATGTCGTTGTTGCCATGCCGGTTATATGCCGGTCTTAGCTTGATAACATGTATGTGTCATAGACTTTTCGTTCCTTCCTCCTTTATTCGAGGCATTTTCATTTTTGCCTTGCCAGTTGTATGTTGGTATTGGCGTTCATTACATTCATCGTCAATGGTACGTAAGTGCTAGGCATGTATGCGCCCCTCTTGGATGTTACCAAGGCATGGCATTGTTTGAAGTTGTACATCGTAAATGGTATATGACGTTCATCCACTAGTCGATGCCTCGACATAGCGTTGTTGGAAAGACGCTACTTGCATTGTGTTGACACGTTTTGTGACCGCATATTCGATGCCTCGAGATAGCGTTGTAAACAATACTCTACTTGTTGGTTTGACGCGTTTTAACCACTTACCGGATGCCTCGAGGTAGTGTTAAGGCAAGACGTTACTTGCGTAATTTGGTACGTTTTAAGCCGCTTACTCATGCCTTGAGATAGCTTTGGGGCGAGACGCAACTCGCGATATACACTTTACCACTTGCTTGATGACTCAAGGTAGCATTGATGCAAGACGTTACTTGCTTGATTTGGTACGTTTTAATCCGCTTACCCAATGCCTTGACGTAGCGTTGTGGCTAGACGCAACTCGCAGTCATATCATGATACTACAAAAGTTAGTGCGTTTTCCGTCGCTTGGCATTCCAAGATGTGACGTTATAGAAGATGTTACTTGCTTGGTTTGGTATGTTTTCATCCGCTTACTCGATGCCTTGATAGTGTTTTGGCAAGGTGCTACTTGTGAATGCGTTTTTCCGCCGCTTGGAATTCCAAGATGTGACGTTGGTGCAGGACGCTACTTGCGAATTTTTAATGCGTATTTTCATCGTATGACCATTACTTGGCTTTTCCGAAGTAATGGTCACGACATGATCGACTATGTCGTGGTGCAATAACCGTTACTTGATGTTTTCAAGTTTACGTTATGACAAGACGCTACTTGCAAGATTTGGTGCGTTTTTTGGACGTGTAGGCCAAAGTTCGCCGTTGCGGCTTGCCTCTTCATCGACCTAATCAGAGGTCGCTATGACATGCTATCCGTGGTAAGTCACTGCTACATAGTAGACTTGACATAATGATATTCAAATATCTCCTCCAAGTTAGCTCCTGAGTCATATAGCAATCGTATCACATAAGTACCTGCGACGCTTTATAGATTGTCATTATACCTGGTGTTATTTCCAAGGTATCCATGTTACATTGTCATTACCAACTTGGTATAATACTGAGGGTACAGTGAACGTGAACTTGGTGTTGATTCCAAGCATGAGACTTCAATAACACTGATGGGTGATCAACCCAAAGCAGCTCGGAGATTGTATATAACCTTGATGGACGCGTGCGCTGTAGTAAAGATACCACTACTTGGTGATTTTCCACAGACGGCGCCAATGATGGAACATGCTCGTCGGGGGTTCCGAACTAGGCGGCCTTGCATCGAGTCGTGTTTCGATCCTCTTCTTGTTACCCGTCTTCGTAGTGTTACTATTGGTTGTTTTCCTCGCCTTCAATTACCTGCATAAAGGATTGCGCCAGAGAGAGGGGGTGTTTCTGGCGAACCCTCTCTGATGCTTAAGTCAGAGTCGAATTCTAGAGAGATAAAGTAGAGAGAAGGCAGAGCTCAAGCATAAAATGAGAGATCAAGTTTGAAATGAAGAATACCTTCTCCTATTTATAGAGATTGAGAATTGGGCATCTGAGGGGCCCACAATTTTGGGTGGGACCCGTGTAGAAAAGGGTAGTTTCGTAAATAGGAAAAACCCGAGTGTTAGTCACCCAAGCATCGGGGATCGGCGCTGGACGCGTCGGTCCCGTGACACCGGACTTGGTCCGGTGTTGGTGTTGTGGTACCGGACCCGGTCCGGTGTTGTGGTACCGGGCTAGTGCGTACAAGTAAAGGTCTTACCATATCCGGGGTTGACGGTGCAACCATGTCGGGCCTTAGTGAGGTCCAGTCGGGAGTATATCCATCAATGCCAAACTTGCTTAGCTTGCGTAAGCCTAAAATATATAAGTGACCTAACCTGAGATGCCAAAGCCAAGACTCATATGAATGATTTTTCTTACATTTCTCTCTTTCTTGGGCTTCCTAACTCATTTGCAGCTCCTGCATCTTCAAAGGAAATAACGTGTTTTGAGACATTGGTATCTAAAAAATAGCATCCTTAGACTCTTCTGTGATTTCACACCTGCTATGACCAAACCAAACTGAAAAATTATTTGTAATAACTGCCCTACACTCAGCAAATTGGTTTTTAAACCTGGAGCAAAAAAAACACCAGTTATAGTTTCAACAAACCCATTTAAAGATCTGAATTGAATATCTCATTTTTCATGTACTTCAGTAGATGAGTTGTCACCAAATGCCACTGATGACTTATAAATTCATCTAACCTGCAAACACATCTTTACAACCACTCATGTGGTTACTACAACCAATGTCCACAAACCATACATCTGCTGATGTGAGGTGTGGTTTCTTCTCCACTGTCATAAGCAATACCTCTTATTCCCCTTGTCTTCGTGTTTTGCAAAATTTATTCGCTCTTCCTTGTCTGTAAGAAATTTGGCATAACACTCTGCTTTATAGTGCACAAATCTACCATAACGATGGCATTGAACGTTTCTTATGCTATGATAGCCTCTTCTATTTCCATTATAGCAATCTACATTTTCTCTTCCTTACTGCTGCTTCCACCATGTTCATATTTTTCATTTCTCTCATATTCTCCTCTTCCTCGTCCTTTTTTTTTTTAATCTCTTCTTCTTTGTCCTCTTTTTTGATCTCCTCTTCCATATGGACGCTTTTCTTTAGTACTTTTGTCATTGAAACCTCTTCTTTTTCCTCTAAAATCACATTCGCCTCTCTTATTTCTATAGGAGGCTTGGTTGTTTGAGTTTTCAGATTCCACTAATGCTTTTAGTGTAGTATCTTCTCTACTTGAGTTTCTGTTTAGCTTTTACTCATGCACCACCACTAACATGTCACTTCAACACCTTCTTCAATAATGAACCAGTATTGCTTTGTCATTAGGAGATTCTTCATTACCAAACTCCAATAGTCATAGTGTCTTGTGTATTTAGGAATTATCATTCCTACAAACACATCATTCTCAGCCATCTTTCTTTTCTGTCAAACAATAAACTTTGGATCACCAAGAACACAACTGTGGTGCTCTGATATCACTTGTCAATGCAAATGATTGATTTACTAATCAAATTCAAAGTAGAATTAATGAACAAGTGATCAATGAGTAATATGCAACAAAAAATATTAGCAACTACTATTACTCTCCATTCATTCATCAAAAAGTATCGTAACTTACAACAAAAGTAACTGACTTACAAGAAACTGGAAATAACTACCCAAGTAATTGTCTGAAAACTAAGGCTAACTGCACCTAAATAAGTGGTGTATATCCACAACATTCAAACTTAAACAAACATACATTAAGCACTAAAAAATACTAAACATATCCTTAGCTACTTCTTCAACCCCAAACTTCATTAAGCACATAGCATGTTAGGGCAGCACCCGTAGCATGCTTACTTCACACCTAGACTGATCTCTAGTCGCACCGGGTCAGCCCGTAAGGGGTAAATTAATGGACATGAATATTTTTTCATTCTCATGGTCACTAGCGGGGATTGAACTCCTGACCTCTAGTTAATAGATGAGACGCTTGACCAACACACCATACTACTACATGATTCAATGACCCAATCTTTTATAACTACTAGACTATTATTGTACTTTCTTTTTGCTTTTTATAAAGAGATATTGCTGCTTTATAGAAAACTCCTCCAATCCATTGATCCAACCCTATAAAACTCCCATTTCAGTTGTATCTCCATATAGAATATAAATATTTTTTAAATTTGATGAAATACTGAATAACTCATAATATGCTACCATAAAAATAATAGTTCTTCTAATAAGGCACACATACAATTTTGGAAAAAAAAAATTTAAAAAAAGAAGGGAGCAACATTCATTTTCTTGTCCTCTGGTTCAATTGGTTATGCTTTAACATTACTAATCAAAATCATTTTTGTCTATTTATATTATATCTTTTTTTTGTTTTTTTTTTGTAACTAATATATATTAGATGGAGCAGCACTAAGTTTAAGTTTCTTTTAACAGTAATATAGTTAATAAGGGATGATGGAGCAATTGATCCACACAACTTTTGTGATATGTGTAATTTTAACTTTAAAAGTTGTATTTTTTTTTCAATTTGGCCATTTAAAATCGTATATGTGCACGCATGAATTTTTTTTTACAATGATTATTTACCGATAGTTCAATTTTTGCACCTGAACAAAATTCATGGCTTCGTCCTTGCACTTTAATACCTTATTTTTTTCTTTTAGTTTAAGTTTCTCAACTTTCCGAAATATGAATATTCAATGATGCATGATTCGATTCACTTTAATAGGGAGCTCGTATTGTACCGAACATATGCTTAACATTATCACTTGGTTTGGGAGACCATGCATGACTAGCACGAGCCTGGATCAAGTTAAGCCTCCTAGGGTCGCCTTAACCTATCAAAACTCTAGACCAATCATGACTCAATTGGCTGAGTTAGAGGGCTCGCCTTAACTCGAGCTTGTGCGAAACATGGTCTCTTAGACTAGGTGACCAAGGTTGACATGAGCTTAGGCCAAGGCGAGCCTCTAATTACTAAATGAATTCAACACACAATTCAGATAATTGAGATTTGAGATACCTAAACGTAAAAATAAAATAAAATATCAATAGTTGAGTTACTAAAAACGGTTTGTCTAACATCATTTTAAAGTATTGGTGCTTTCATGCATTATTTTTGGGTAAAATTATAAATAAAATATTTGCAAAAATAAGTTTAAAGCATGGATACTTTCAAAGGATCCTAGCAAAAATAATATTCTCTTATTCGTTTTACATCTATTTGTTATATATATATATATATATATATATATATATATACTTCAGGTGTATTTACAATTGATTTTATAGTTTATTCTCTGATTCTAGACTTTAATTTTATTGGTTTGACAATTTTATTTAATGAATATACTAAGTATATACAGTGTTTCATTATTATTTTGTTACAATGATATATATTTTTTAAAACATATGACAATACATGTTTACATAACTTTTTTAAAGTTTTTTTTTTTACATAAAGAATTATTCATAATTCAAAATATAGTAGAATACGTTATGAATTATATCATGATAATTAATATTAGAAGATGTTCAAATATATAAAAATATATACATAACTATTATAATAAGTAATAAAATAAAATTGTTAATTAATTAATTTTGGCCAAATAAATCCAATTTGGGTCAATGAAACGGGAGAAAATCTTATGTCCTACTTCTCTGTCCTATTCCCTATTCTACTATCTAAAACTTTCAGGATAATGAATAAAATATACTTTTTTTTTCGTATACATTATACAATATGATACAAGTGTTACTAGTTTTGTGATTTTTTTTTCTAAAAACCTAATAGACATAGTGTACAGTTGGGCGAGATGAACCTTTGATGACATGTTGACTCTTTTATCACTTTAGGGTTCACTAGTAACATTTGTATCATATTGTATAATGTATATAAAAAAATTATTTTTATTCATTATCGTGAAAGTTTTGTAAGCATGTGGTGATGGACGCCGTAATTGGTAGCCCATAATATGTACAGTTTACCTAATGAACTTGGGTAAATGTCACATTAGGGTAATTGGGCTAGACCCAAATCCCAATTGACATGGGAGGCCCAAAATTGGGCCTCCCCAATACATAGGCCAGCCGAAACATTAGTGAGGGGTAAAGTGGACTTTTGTCCTTTACTACTCCTATAAATAAGAGGTGTTAGGGAATATTTTAGGGTTAATCATAATTCCCTCACATGAGTGTTTTAGAGAGAAAACCCTCATCCCACACAAGCAAGTTTCGGCCGAACCATATGACACCTAGGGTGTGCCAAATTGCTTTCGAGCAACTCTCCGAAGATCTGTCCCAGTGCCAAGAATTGATCTGAGGCTTTGCTGTGGATCTAACACCACGTAGGGCTTCTTTCACAAGAACCTCTACGGGTTCCGTCCGGTGGATCGAGAACTCCCTCGTACAAAGGATCTTGGACTACGGTGACTGTTGAGGTATGTGTAACTCTTCCGCTGCGTAATTTCGATTACATGCACGTACCATGTTTTGTGTTTCCGTAGTGATTACTCCCCGTAATATAACAGTGATATCAGAGCCTGTGTTAGGGATTCATGATTTTAATAAATTGGTGTTCTTGAAAATTAAATTTTGGACCGAAATTTTTTCTAAAGGAAATTTAAAAGTTTCGATTTTTTTTTTTTTTTTGGGTTTATATGATAGGTCCGAAATTTTCGTGTTCTTGGTTAAATTGATGTTCATGATCTTCAAGTAAATGTGATATTTATCAAAATAAAACATTGGATTGTCGATCTTATTAAAATTTGATCTTAAAATTTGACCACTTGTTCCCAATTAGTGTTTGTGCCGAAAATTTAATTATTTTTCAAGGTAAAATTTTTAATTTCTTGGTCACCAAGCAAGATAATTTCGGCACATACATGTAAAATTGTATAAAATTATATTGTTTACCATATTTTAATTTTTAATTAAGGTAACAATATATCTATAATTGAGAACATAAAGATAGATTCACATTAATATATAGAAATATATATCACTATCAATATATCTAAATATTTAAATAGGGTTAAAGATATTACTGATAGATTTAGTTACCTAAAATATTGAGAAAATATATTGTCAGTTATTTGTTTCCCTATTAAAGATATTGACAATAAATAAAATATATATATTATATTCCGCTGGAAATTTATATATATATATATATATATTGTTGATCGATTTAATCTTAAAGATAGAATCTTAGCAATATATATATATATATATATATATATATATATATATATATATATATATATATATATATATATGTGTGTGTGTTATATATAATGGCCGAAATATATATATATATATTTTTTTAATATTAGAAATTATTTTATATAGTTAATGTTACTTGGTGGCTAAGTTTAATATTTTTAATGGATTTAAAACCCTACTTGGGCGACAAGTAAACATTTCGGCCCAACCTTTTAAAATTTTAATTATTGGGCCGGTCCAATATGTTAAACCGGGACGAAATTAAATCGAACCGGATTTTCTCAATCGGTTCGACCTATTGGGGTTGGGTCGGACCGGGGTAATTAAGTGGATCTAACCGAACCGGTTTTGAGTGTTGAACCGAACCCTATTTTCTTGGACCATTCAGACTGAACCATATTTTAAATATAAAACTGAACCGAACCGAACCGGATTTTTTGCCGGACCGGATCGAACCGAATTTTCTAAACCAGACCGAACCGGACCAAACCAGACTGAAATTGACTGAACCGAACAATGTTTTCTAAACCGAAATCAAGTCAATTAAAATAGGGAGGTCAAGTTTTAAAATCCAAATGTTTTTGAACCTCGAAATGGGCTACACAGTGCTCATAGGGTTGCTAACCTTTATGCCTTGTTTCGATCATGGGGATGGATCTCGGAGATACATGTTTTAGGGACTGGTTAAATTAGTGGGCTGAATTGCAATTGTTTATCATTCAATATATATTTATGTATGATTAGAACTGTTGTCTTGACTGAGTTAAGCTAGCTGGATATCACATGTTGTGGGCACCCTGATTAAATATATGGTATGCGCACTAGAATAGACATGTTGTGATGCTTGAAAATGCCTAGGATTCATGTCTAGTAGCTTGCGTGATTGAATATAAGCATGAATTGCAAATCAGCCCGTAATGTTTAAAATTATTTTAAAACCGAAAACTAGTCGCCAAATATGTATGATTGATGTGGATGTTACATGTTTGACACGTATGCTAGAATGTTAAGGATGTAGTTGTGTTTGATAATTTACTTAAAAGTACAATTATAAATGCAAGCATGAGTTCCTCGGAACATTAGACGCATGACGCGTAAGCATGTATGTGGTATGAATGATGAATGTTACTAGCATATGATAATTTGCATGGATTGTAGAATTGTGTATGCATGAGTGAATTCATCGGAATGATTTTGCCAAAACGAAAAGGGCCTTGGGAAAGCCAAGATCGGGTATGCTTATTTTAAAATTCTCATTCCGGTAATTTGCGATTTTAACCGTTTTTAACAGACTGATCTATTGGATAGAAGACGACAATAGTGTGAACTCTTTCACAACCATCTTCCATTGGTTTACTGGTGGTCGGTTGGTTTAGATGACTGAGGAATCACTATCTGTCGGACTCTATCTTAATAGATATTTGATGTATGCAATTCTTTCTCAAAATGTTATTGTCTCCCTGATTTTGCTTGATCATCGGTGTGTTACTCATGGCTGCGATCAATAATGTGATCTCCCAAATGAATAAGGGAGTAAGATTGAACATCAATAATTATAATATCTGGAATAAGTGCGCAAGGATGGTGATCACTGAAATGAGAGGCTTGGAGCACTTGACACGAAGAAAGTCAGGCCAGTGGTAGACCTCACGGCTGAATTAGAGAAAATCCATGATGACTGGGATGCAAAGGATCAAGAGATTCGTTCCGCCTTGTTGTCACTACTGGAGGATGACATACTCTATGGGTATGATCACTATGAGTCTGCCATGGACCTGTGGGATTGTTAAAGGCAGAGTTTGGTGTTTACACCACAGCCCATAAGCGATCGTTAAACATCGATTTAGACTCATATAAAATGAATTCAAAGCATACAATGAAGGAGCATCTTAGACATATGTCTAAAATGCTTGTTGAACTCAAGGAGGCATGAGAGATCATGGCCGACGAACAAAGGGTCCAATGCGTGATTCGTTCTTTGCCTGACTCTTGGAATAGCATGAAAATGCACATTACCCATGCCACTCAACTCGATAACCTCGAGAAAGTGCGAGTTCACCTCGAGCTGGAGGAGGATCGTCTCAAGGCTGAAAAGCCGAGAGTGGAAATGCATCTAGCATCCTCGAATCCAGCTGAGCAAAAAGGTAAGCGTAAGAGGAAGGGAAAAAACCTTCAGGTCAAGGCTGATAAGCCACTAGCTCCAAAGTCTCAGAAGAAGTTCAAACGAAAGCAATTCGGAGGCAAGAAAGGCAAAGCAAAACAAACACGGAAAGAGGAAACTCGAACGTGTTTTAGGTGTGGCGTGAAAGGACACTTTGCTGTTGCCTGCACAAATCCTCCTAAGGTACGTGCTGAAGAATAATGATAAACTCATAAGTTCTTCAAGGACTCCTCGAGAGTAATTCAATTTACCTTTTTGAATTACAGAACCGAGAAGAAGAACAAGCACAAACCTGAGGAACTTGCCCCCGAGTCATAAATTGAAAGACTTTATCTTTATTTGCTTTGCGAAATTGAACCTCTTCATAATTTTCAGTTTAAACATACTTTATAATAATAATGTTCCTTGAAGCATAGAAAACGTTATATTTAGAGCACTCGACAACTGCTCGAATAAAGTATTGATTATCATTCCTCGAGCTATTCGATCCTTTTTAATTATCTGTTTGACGCATTGCTTACATATTGATTATAAATCTTATCTTATTATTATCACTCCATTGAATGAAATAAAATGTAATGATAATCATGTTTGAAACAGTTAAAACCGATTAAATTGAATTAAATTCAGAAATGAAACGATTTAACCAAGGGTTTAACCTGTTGGATCACGGTGGAACTCCGGTACGGTCTTTGACGGCGATCCTAGCTCCTTCGCTCCACGCAATCCTGCAAGAGGGGATAGACCGGGCGCTGACCCAGAATCCCTCTCCGATGCTTAAATGAGTATCTCGTACGGACTGGCAAGCAGTAATCTCAGGTAATGTATTTCAACGTAAGTGATCTGAGGTGACCTCTTGCCTTTTTATAGGCGAAGAGATACCTCAGTTACCTGGTGAACCGTTGGGGGTGGTTAGCCCGTATCCCGCGTATCTCGGGTGTGATCCCGCCTATCTAGGCCATGATCTCGCTTATCTCGGCCACGCCCCGCGTATCTCGGCCACGCTCAGTGTATCTTAACCACGTTCCGCGTATCTCGGCCACGCCCCGCGTATCTCGGCCTTATCCTCTGATAACGAGTCCCGACTCCCGTCGGGGACTCCAGAGTTATCTCGTTGTGTTACCGCTCGGGGCCCCTCGTCATCGTGACAGGGCCTATTGTTCTCAGGGATTCGTCATCGGGGCCTACTCAGAGGCATCTCGTCGGGAGCGTTCAGCTCGCCTGTCAGGTCCGACTCTGTCGGGACCTTTCATCATCGGACTTCCTTCGTCGGGATCCTTAGCCTGGGCCATCTTGGCCTTCGTTTAGGGCCCACCGGGCCTATTTGCCGTTTCCTCACTGTTAATAGGGTCTAACGTCTGTAGTCGAACCCATCATTTGCCCCCAAGACATGAGGGACTTTTAGTTCGTCGTGTCTTTCAACTCCCGACCTCCCGACATTGGAATCGGGGATCTTTCCCTTGGAATAGTCACTCAATACTAGTCTTCTCCTTCACGTTTCCTCGATGCCTTGAGGATAACTGCCAAATCCGAGGGGACTCCTCGATTCCCCAGTTCATTAAATGCAGCAGCTAGTGAAGCGACGTCTTCGACACTCGTGCCTGATTTTTCGCGCCTGCTTTTTCTGAAAAGTGCTTTTCAGGCCGTTTCATCATTACGCCCGTTGCCCTTCTGCACGTTCCATCTCAACGGTCTAGATTAAAACTCTTCAACTTCGACGACTCGGATCGAAGTGTCCCTTCGACTGTCCTCTTCGCCTATAAAACCCTAAGCGTGGGTGTTGGATCACTTTTACCGTCTTCGAATTTTCAGGAGCTCTCTACAACCTTTGTGAATTCAAGCTTTTGCGATTCCGAAGACCATTAGTGCTTTTCCGACCATCTTTCCGGCAACGTCCAGTTCATTCCTTCAACCTCCAATTCGTCATGTCTGGTAAGGATTTCTTCTTCGTTGTTTGTTCATCTTTTCCTTGTTTGCAGCTTTCCGAAAATCCCACTGTGCCTTCCTTGCCATTGCTACTTTTCAGACAGTGGATCCAGCTCTGAGGGAAGAAAGCCCTTCAACTTTGATTATGCCCTGAATGAAATCTCCAACACCGCTTATGATGCAGCTCTCCGGGAGGGGTGCATCACTTCTACTTGGGAACCTCGTTTCCCATATCCCTGGCCTCGCCCCTCGGGTAACCTTGAGGTTACTCGTCCCCGAAAAGGGGAGGTATTTGTCTCTACGGGGCAAGTATCAGCGGGGATCAGATTCCCCTTCTGTGGTAATCTGGTCGAGATGTGCCAGCATTACAAAACTCATCCGACCACCTTCTCTCCGCACGTCATTCGCCTGTGGAATGCTTTCCAGGTCCTCTGCTTCCGACAGCGGTGGGTATACAGCCTTAAGCTCTTTAGGACCTTCTATGGGATGAAGTGCAACGAGGCGGGGGTTTGCGCCTTCTACCCCCGAATGCCGAAGTGGAACAAGGCACAACTTGGACGGTGTAACTGGACCAATGACACCTGGAAGGTGGTCACTGTTGCGTCCGGGACGAACGAGGTCACGAGGACGCGTCGGTTTGTGTAATTGTGCGGGCCGTAACCCTTCTGTCAGGAGGAGGTTGGGCCACTGACGAGTGTTCGGACTTGTTCCCGCGTGAGGTCTGAGTCTCGGAAAGGTGGTGACCCGGCAAGGTTGTGACCCGGCAAGGTTGTGACCCGGCAAGGTTTTGACCCGGCAAGGTTGTGACTCGGCAAGTCTGTGTCTCAAGCGTCGGATCCTGCACAAAGGACCAATGCTAGCACGGAGAGGGGGGGGTGGTGCTAGCGGAGCCCTCTCCGATGCCTAAGTCACTATAGTGGCAAAAAGGTAATTTCTAGAGAGAGAGAATTCTAGAGAGAAGTCAGAGCTCAAAATACCAAAGTTGGGCAAATGAGAGAATGTGTGAAAATGGGTGGCCAAGGCCTCCTATTTATAGGCTTCCTTGGGACCGGACCCGGTTTTAAAGCGGTTTGATGACGGTTCAAGAAAACAAGCGGGAACCGTCATCCATGTTGGTGATGCGCGAACTTGACTTCTCTACACGGAACGGCGATCGCGGACACGGTAATCGCGGATACGGCAATCGCGCGGTACTCGTGATGCATCCCGGACCTCGCCGAAATTGGGCAAGGTCCGGATTGCCGTGCAATCCGGACCTCCGGATTGCGCAACCCGGAGGTCCGGATTGCGCAACCCGGAGGTCCGGATTGCTGCAGTCCGGACCTCCGGATTGCGTCGCAATCCGGATGTCCGGTCCGGACGCGCGTAAATGCGTTTCCGGACCGTTTTGACCTCTTGGGAGACGTTTTTCGAGACGAGATGTAATTTTTGATGTGTTTGCGAGGCCCGAAACGTAAATACGAACCCGAATTGGACATTTATCCATCACTTGCCCCCGAGTCAAGAAACGGTTTAGAACCTTTCTTGACTCTATTTTAAGTTAGGATATTTGTCCAATTTGAGTTTGACGCTAACCTTTCGATTTTGATCGTTGGTCGGACGTAGACGCCTTGGTTTCGTCCGTCGCTTGACTTTTCGACCGAATGGCTTTATTTCCTGTTATCACGGTTAGTGCAATAGGAAGTGTATATGCGCGAATATGATTATCGTCGGAGACATGAGCAAACGGTAATGCGCTATGCGAACATGTATCTATCAACATGTATGCATGAGTGATGGACGTGGCAAGATCGTAATTACACAATGCAAGAAATAGAAACCGTAAGCTTCTAAAATGACTAAGTGATTACCGAATCATGGATCATGCAATTGCAACATACGCACATAATGATGGGTTTGATACGCGCGACGTCAAGATATGCATAGGAGTAGATAGTTTTAAAAAGAGAGGATAGAGTGTACCGTAGGGGTTTAGTCTTGAGTGTAGGTAAACTAATCCTTTGATCCTTATCCACAAAGCATCTCTTTGGGATTAGTAAATACACACATCCCCATTTATCCTTCCAGCACCCTAGGAGTTCACCATTCCACTCCCTTTGCAGGTAATTCACTCACCCTTTCCCGAAACTGCTTTTGTGTTCAAAGTTTCTTCGCCGTCGTGGAGCTTAGATACGTTTTGACAGTTTCGAGTCTGATTTTTTGCTTGTTTTTGGCAGTTGACACCACCATTCGACTCGGTTCATCCCAAGGATTCCAACGCCACCTTCGGAGTCTCCAGGAGCCACCGGACGCGCCCTCACGCGCCGCCGCGAGTGGGACGTCTTCGCCGGAGCGTGCGGGCCACGCGCCGCCTTCCCGACCTCGCCTCGTTGCGGTCCTTACCTTCCCGGAATCTTCTCGACGAGGGGAATCCATTGGGATACTTTTCGTCACGTTTTGAGGTAGTTTAGAAACCCAATTTTAAAAGATAGCTTCGACTTGACTTTGAATGTCGCCGGATTGTTGTTCGTTTGAGCTATTTTTCGTTGTTGATGTATGGAACTGCTTGTTGATGCTTGTATGTCGAATAATTGCTGATTGATTGCCGTTACTATCGCCGTTAGTTCATAACTTAGACGATTTCCACTCCCGTGGGTAGTTGAGGTAGAATTCCCCGTTTACATGATGGCCCCTTAGGATGTTAGTCCCTTCCTTGGTACGTACCAATTTTACTATGTGCGTGGGATTTGGTCACGTGCGTTGATGTTGATACGCGCGTTGATGTTGATACGCGCGTTGGTGTTGAACGTCAGGAATAAACTGTTGGTTATTGCCTGCAAGTATGCTAAAACACTTAGAAAATATTTAAACGATATCTAATGTTCGTTACCATAGACGTCGTCGTATGAGCTTTGTCGATGAGCGTCGTAGGTGTGCCTAGGGGCATAGCTACTTGTTGTATGCAATCCATCTTTGTTTACATGTTTGTGCGTACATAGAAACACTTAGAAAATATTTTCTCCTTTTCGACATGTATGTACGTACATGGAAACACTTAGAAAATATTTTCTCCTCGTCGACATGCAACCTTGTCGACATGTATGTACGTACATGGAAACACTTAGAGAATATTTTCTCCTCGTCGACATGCAACCTTGTCGACATGTATGTACGTACATGGAAACACTTAGAGAATATTTTCTCCTCGTCGACATGCAACCTTGTCGACATGTATGTACGTACATGGAAACACTTAGAGAATATTTTCTCCTCGTCGACATGCAACCTTGTCGACATGTATGTACGTACATGGAAACACTTAGAGAATATTTTCTCCTCGTCGACATGCAACCTTGTCGACATGTATGTACGTACATGGAAACACTTAGAGAATATTTTCTCCTCGTCGACATGCAACCTTGTCGACATGTATGTACGTACATGGAAACACTTAGAGAATATTTTCTCCTCGTCGACATGCAACCTTGTCGACATGTATGTACGTACATGGAAACACTTAGAAAATATTTTCTCCTCGTCGATATGCAACCTTGTCGACATGTATGTACGTACATGGAAACACTTAGAAAATATTTTCTCCTCGTCGACATGCAACCTTGTCGACATGTATATACGTACATGGAAACACTTAGAAAATATTTTCTCCTCGTCGACATGCAACCTTGTCGACATGTATGTTGAAGAGGTTGCCCCCCTTGCGCGATGTTTGTTACTTGCTGCACGAAGGCCTAATAAGTCTTGTAAGTTTGTGGTTGTTTTCGCACGGAGAGTCTGTCGCATAAGTGCTTGAATAAGTATTGGTGTGCGCTTGCGCACTGACTGTATCGTTGATAGCACTTTCCAAGATATTAGATCTTGTTGATTTTCCCAGTTATTGCCAGCTGCAGTTTCTGTTCTTAGCATAATTCTCGAAAGATCCGACGCAGGGGCGTGTTCCTCGAGCGATTCTTGGTTCTTTATGCTGAGCATGACCGTGCTAACTCTTTCTTGTGATAAGAGAAATAGAGTTGAGGGTTGTGTAGTGGCGTCTTCTGCCCCCCGGTCGAGGGACCGGCCCAAGGAGGAGCGTTACTCCTACTGAGGTAAGTGTTTGTTGATAATTCTTTGTTCATGCTTTTGCTTGCATGACATTTCGTCACCTGGACATTGTTAAGTACTGTGGTCGCCCCTCTTGGCTAGACTCCAAGGCATGGCAGGGTGGGTAGAGCATAGGATGTTGTGACTTGCACATTATAGATTTTGTTTGGAGAAGACGGTGGCAACTTCTGCTTGTTCCGCCGAGTCCTGTTAGAGATGATGACATTCTTTAATCTGTGCCATCATTTAGATATGTTGAACTCGTTTCTGAGTCTGTTTGCCCCCCGGCTTCTATGCTTGAAGACTTGTTGTAGTTGTTCCTTAGTTGTTGCTTACGACTTGTTCGGTTTGAATTACGTCGTTTGAACCTGCTTTATACACAGTAGTTTGCATGATAGCTTGTTAGTAATATCTCATACCGTTACCACTTACTGTGTTTATTGAATGTGGATGACTAGTAACGTAGACATAGTCCCTGCGGTCGTGACCGATAGCCACTTCCTGATTGATAAGTTGAGATGTTCTCCTGATTGCCTGCCTGATGCATTATGCATATTGCCCTTCTTTCCTGAATAGCTTGCCGCTATATGTGTTGCAAACTTCCAGCGTGTATCATCCCGCGTTGGGGAAGCATACGTAAAAACATTATTTGAGAGAAGTTATCTTGGCTAAGCAAGATACTAGTTTATACCGTCTCTTAGTTCCAGTCTAAGGCGACGTTGTACAAGACTCGACTTGTAAGTTTTATGAGTTTTATACAGGGTACGCACCTGACAGCGTGTATCAACCCGCGTTGGGGAAGCATACGTAAAAACATTATTTGAGAGAAGTTATCTTGGCTAAGCAAGATACTAGTTTATACCGTCTCTTAGTTCCACTCTAAGGCGACGTTGTACAAGACTCGACTTGTAAATTTTATGAGTTTTATACAGGGTACGCACCTGACAGCGTGTATCAACCCGCGTTGGGGAAGCATACGTAAAAACATTTAAGTTTTTGAAGAAGTATTTTGTGAAACCTAAAAGGCTTGTTGATAAAATATTTGAGAAAATATTTTGGCATTGAATGTGATAAATCCAAAAAACCATGTTGATGAAAATTTTTTTTGGAAAGGTGTTTGATACATAAATTTTTTGATAAAATTTTTGGCAAAATTTTTGGTAAAATGTTTGAAAAAATACTTGTGATACATGATTCCTGCGTCCAGGGACCATGTAACACTTTTTGAGAATATGAATTGTGATGCATGCTTTCTGCGTCCAGGAACCATGCAACACGGTTTGAAAATCTGTAGTACGGAATTGTCATCTTTGCCAGAGGACTTTTGCCGTGTAAAACGAACCCTGATGGCGTTCGTAATATGGGAATGCCGACTAGACAGAGGACATTCGCCATAAAGAGTGCACCCTGAACCGGATATACGCACTTGTTATAGAGTGGGGTCGTTGTCTTAACAGAGAACTTCCGCCGTATTAAACGAACCCTGATGGCGTTCGTAATATGGGAATGCCGACTAGATAGAGGACATTCGCCATAAAGAGTGCACCCTGAACCGGATATACGCACTTGTTATAGAGTGAGGTCGTTGTCTAAACAGAGAACTTCCGTCACTTAAAGGGTGATCAGCCCTGTATGCCCATCCTGTTCTGAATTCAGGGAATGGCTATGAACATGAGGATTTGCCTCTTAACCAGAGATGTCACAGCATGTCATAAAAAGAAGTAAACATGGGGCTTGTCTTTTTAAAAAAGAGGATACCTCTACATGCATATTTTGACGGTAGGCCTTGGCGTTATTCCAAGGTGTTGCTTGTAGTTGACGCCCTGAATAGTCGTCGTTTTAATAATAGGTCTTGGTGTTAATCCGAGACATTGCTTATAGTTGACGCCCTGAATAGTCGTCGTTTTAATAATAGGTCTTGGTGTTAATCCGAGACATTGCTTGTAGTTGACGCCCTGAATAGTCGTCGTTTTAATAATAGGTCCGCAAGTTGTTATTGCGGTGCATAAGTTGGTTGTACACATAGTTTGATGGCTTTGTGTTGTCGGCACCTTCTAGAGATAGACGCCTATGATATGAATGGAGGAATAAACTCCTTGTTGGTGTAGATAACAGATATGTTGGTGTAGTATACCATAAATCCCTCCTTTCACACAATGCTTAGCTTGTATTGTTGAAGTAGATATTTGTGCATAGGTTACTACTTGGTGTAATTCCTGAGTAGTAATCGTAGCGTAGCCTGTACTTCCAAGTTTTTGATTCCATGATGACGCCTTGATGTAGTCGTCAATATGAGTAGGTTGTTGTTGATAAGCGTTGCCATAACGCGTAATAGATTTTGCTTGCACATTGCATAGTTTCTTGGATTATTGAAGTAGATAATATGCGCGTAGTTTTGTTGCTTCGCGTTTAATCCAAAAAACAGCGTGCAAAAGATAAGTATGTACCTACAAACGTAGATTGACTTTATTAGATACTTGCGCGTATTTACATTGATTATACTAGAAGTAGTAGGAATGCGCAAAGTAATCTTAGAAGAGAGTTGTTTCTCTCGTTTCGTCATGGCTGGTTTGATGACGATGTCGCGTAGTTGGTTGCAACAAATCGCCTCAGTGCACCTAGCGTGATGCATTCTTCGATTTCCCAGTTTAATGGTGGACACATGTTTGTGTTGTGCCCCCAAGTTTTATGGTACTTGCACCATTCTCTGATGTCGTTGCCCAAGAAAGCTGTCTCCGGGGCAAGCGGACTTGGGAGCTTGTTTTCCAGCAGGTTGACGTAAATGTCTTCGGCCACCGTGTTTAGCGGTGTGAAGATGTTGTTGATATCCAAGCTTGCGTCTCCCTGGTTGTTCGTTTCTGCTCGAACTCCTTTGTCCCAACTGAGGGGTGTACCCCACCTCAGTTCTTGCTCGCATGAGACTGCTGTCTCAAGCTTATACTTTAGATCCGCCATGGTTTTTGTTGTTTGCCATCCATGAGTTCGTCCAAAGAGAAGGAAAGATTTGACGTTCATGTTTGCATAGAACACGCTTATCACTTCTTCTCTTGTTGCTTTTGCGGCTGAGGCGTTGGAGGCAAATTTGATGAAGTATTCCATGATTGGCTCGTCTTCTCCCTGCTTTACGAGCCATATCTGGTGCCATGGTGAAAGTTGGGTATTTCCTTGTTGGGACCAAACTGTAACAACATGTTCCGTCAGTTGCTTTTTTCTTTCATCCACGACTTTCTGCCTTTTAAAGGAACTTATCATGGCCACATTGTATTGGTGCTTTGCTCTCAAGGCATTGACGTAGCAACGTCTTGCGGTTATTTGATCGCCGAGCACTTCCCCAATCCCGTGTTCTGTTGGGAATTTCATCTTTTGGTGGACGGTGGAGGGCACGATCACATAGGGATTGATCGTTGTTCGTCCCAAGATTCCGTTGTAGGCTCCGAGAGATTCTACAACTACGAAAGTGACGTTGATATGTAATGCTCTCCACCCCTGGCCAAGGATGACAAGAAGTGTGATTGTTCCCAAGGGTTGTGTAGCTGCTCCTGCGAAGCTGACTAATGAGAAGGTTCTTGGAGACAAGTCCTTGACAGATTTTCCTAATTGTTCCAGGACTCTGACATGTAGAATGTCAGCAGAGCTTCCGCCATCCACAAGAAATCTCTTCACATCGTACCCGTCAATATCCATAGTAATGACTAAAGCATCATCGTGGGGGTAAACGATATGCTTCAAGTCTTTCCTGGAGAATTGGATGACTACGTCTTCTTGCTCGGGTTGTTTGCGCTTTCCGTACTTCGGCAGTGTTGCTGCTTGGGATGCATAAATGTCTCGAGCATTGGATATGTGTCCTCCGGCGGCCGGCCCTCCATGTATGACATTGATTACCCCTCGCTTGGCTGGCGGAGGGTTGTCATGGACTTTCTCTTTTCCCTTGCTTGTTCTTTTTGACGACTCTGGTTGAGTCTTTCTCGAAGGGTTGTTGCCTTGATCAACAAATTGCTTCAATTCGCCCTTGAGGACGAGGTTGTTGATTCGGAAGCGTAGACTGACGCAGCTATCGGTCTCGTGACCGAAGACCTCGTGGTTTTCACACCACTTGTCCTTGTCTCTTCCTAATGGGCTTTTCCTGTAGTTGTTTGGTTCCTGCCACAAATTCGCTTCCTTCATTTCTTTCAAAATTATAGACAGCGGGGCATTCAAAGGAATGCAGTCGGCCAAATTTATTTCTTTTGGCTTCTGAAAATCCCCTTGGAAGGGTCTTTTCGGCTGAGGTTGCCACTGTCTTCCTTGTTGACCACCTGGGTGCGGCTTTGGTTGGTTCTGTTTTGGATTATCCTTCGCTTTTGCTGCAGCGATTTTTGCCTTGTTCTGGCTTCTGAATCTCTCAAGGTCTATGTACTCCTTTACTCTTGCGGCCAATTCCTCCATGGACTCCGCTGGGCGCTTTGCCATTTTTTCGGCTAAGGCATTGCCTCTTCGTCCGAGGTTTCGGATGAAAGCCCGAACAATTTCTCCTTCAGTCAGGTTTCCCTGAATGTCAGAAATGTTCTGATTGAAGCGGACGTAGTAGTCGGCAAGGGACTCTTCGTTCTGCTGTTGGACATCGTCCAGAGCGTTTGCCCCTTTTAACAGTGTGCACTCGCCCATGTATCGCTGGATGAACTTGGCCTTTAGGTCCGCCCATGAAGTAATGCTTCCGCATGGTAGTGAGAAGAACCAGTGTGCTGCGCTCCCGGCAAGAGTTTGTGAAAACGTCATTGCGAAGTGATGCGGGTTCTTTGTCCTGCCTAGTAGAGAGGCCTCGTGCTTTTGCACATGTTCAATTGGGTCTCCTTTTCCACGGTAGGGGTCGCCTCCAATTCGATACAGTGCGTCTGGGACGCGACTGTCTATTAGGTGGTCAGCGAATGGATGCGATGCCCTTTCTTCAAGAGCATGCATGCCCTTCATTTTTGCCTCCTTCATTTTCTTCTCCACCAGCTTTTCTAACATCTCGGCGGTAAATCCTTTCACCGGTTCAGCGTAACCTGTTGAAGGTTTTGGCTGACCATTGTTGTGGTAGATGTCAGATTGATCCCTGCTTGTGGCCTGAAAAGGATCGTCTCTTGTTGGTTGCTGTGGGTGGTAGAATGGGGGCTGCCTTTCATTCCTCCACTGTTGGGCTCCTTGGAAAGGAGTGTATGACCGTGCAGGTTCATATCTTGCGTTCTGATTCCCACCCTGGAAAGGATTGCCATAGAGAGTGGTGTCTTGCGACGTCTCCCTTGCTGGCACAGCATACTGTTGGTTGACTGGAGGTGGCTGAGCTGTGTATCCTTGGTTTTTGAGAGACTCGCGGAATGCGAGTAGCTCTTCTATCGCGGCCATCATCGCTGGAGTGACGGTGGGCATCGGGTTTGCCCCCGCTCTTTGCTCACCCTGTGGCATTTCTGTCTGGGATTCATCTTCGTGCATTTGTGGTTCGAAACCGGGTGGATGCGCGTGATACTTGTCCCTTGGCTCTCTGTGCTGTGCGTTGGGAACATTGTCCGTCGGTATGGATGAGGCTACGGAAGTAGCTCTTGGGATGTGGGAGGGTCCCGACTGGCTCCCAGCTGGAGCTTGGTATCCTGCTCTTTTGTTCGCCGGGGATTTCCTGGGACGCCCGGGTCTTTTCCTTAGATTTTTCACCTCTTCGGGAGGGTTGTGATCACTCGTCATGATTTATGCGGTACTGTAGCTTTTTGTTCGAATCACGTAGACGGCGCCAATGTTGCGTCCGGGACGAACGAGGACGCGTCGGTTTGTGTAATTGTGCGGGCCGTAACCCTTCTGTCAGGAGGAGGTTGGGCCACTGACGAGTGTTCGGACTTGTTCCCGCGTGAGGTCTGAGTCTCGGAAAGGTGGTGACCCGGCAAGGTTGTGACCCGGCAAGGTTGTGACCCGGCAAGGTTTTGACCCGGCAAGGTTGTGACTCGGCAAGTCTGTGTCTCAAGCGTCGGATCCTGCACAAAGGACCAATGCTAGCACGGAGAGGGGGGGTGGTGCTAGCGGAGCCCTCTCCGATGCCTAAGTCACTATAGTGGCAAAAAGGTAATTTCTAGAGAGAGAGAATTCTAGAGAGAAGTCAGAGCTCAAAATACCAAAGTTGGGCAAATGAGAGAATGTGTGAAAATGGGTGGCCAAGGCCTCCTATTTATAGGCTTCCTTGGGACCGGACCCGATTTTAAAGCGGTTTGATGACGGTTCAAGAAAACAAGCGGGAACCGTCATCCATGTTGGTGATGCGCGAACTTGACTTCTCTACACGGAACGACGATCGCGGACACGGTAATCGCGGATACGGCAATCGCGCGGTACTCGTGATGCATCCCGGACCTCGCCGAAATTGGGCAATTCGGCGAGGTCCGGATTGCCGTGCAATCCAGACCTCCGGATTGCGCAACCCGGAGGTCCGGATTGCTGCAGTCCGGACCTCCGGATTGCTGCAGTCCGGACCTCCGGATTGCGTCGCAATCCGGATGTCCGGTCCGGACGCGCGTAAATGCGTTTCCGGACCGTTTTGACCTCTTGGGAGACGTTTTTCGAGACGAGATGTAATTTTTGATGTGTTTGCGAGGCCCGAAACGTAAATACGAACCCGAATTGGACATTTATCCATCAGTCACGGGTCGGGGACTCCTGGTTGATACGGGGTCCGACAACAGTAGTTGGAAGAGGAGCTACTTCTTCATTCAACACTCTTCGATCCCATGGCCCCGATGGGAGGTGGAAGCAGATTCTCCGCCTGCCTTCCACACCTATACCGACGAAGATTTCCAAACTCTTCAACTCATCCAGCTCTACCGATGGGGGGAGTCCTACACTCCCCTCGACGCCAATTCCCTCGTGGAGCGGGACCTGGTGAACGCCGGGATCCGACTCCTCGATATAATCTCTGGGGGGCAGCTTTTCAACGGCCCCTCCAATGTGGTTCCCTGGGTAAACTTCTAACTCTTTTTCTTTTACTGTTTGCAGCCAATAAGGTATCTGTGCTGACCGATCTGTTCCTTAAGCAGGGGGAGACCGATGCCGTCCGCCCTTCGCGGAAGAGGAAGTCCGCCAAGAAGGCTGCTGCTCCGTCGGGGTCTCCTTCTGCGGAGCAACCTAAGCGGAAGCGTGTGGAGCTGGACCAACTCTTCGACGTCCAGAACGCTGAAGAATGTAAAAAGCTTCGTCTCACTATTAAATCGTATAGGAGGATGGTCCCGCGGGATTTGATTCCTTCGACCAGGGAGGCCCGTATTGCTGACGTTAGGCGAATCCTTCGAGGTGAAACTTCTCGTGTCCTGAAGGCGGGCTACTACCACTACCACGGGAAGGATCAATATGTCTCCCGACGTATTGTTTGGTGTAAGAAACCTGATGAACTCCCTGATTACATTTCTGAAGCCTCTCGTCCTCTAGGTGCAGGTCGCTCAGGAGCTCTGTCGGGCGCTGAAGCTTCCGCGGGTGCACCGTCTTCAACAGGGGCGCCTCCCTCAGCTGGGGAGAAAACCCCGACCGGCGAACAATTTCGTCGGGTGGAAACCTTGGACTCCTCCGAGGAGACTGATGAGGGTGGCTCCCTTCGTCATCGTCGGAGGACGGGGCAGTCCCCCTTGAAACCAACCTCTCAAGGGCTGCCCCCTTCGTCTTCTCCGCAGCAGCGACAGCCGTCGCCTATTCACAACTTCACTCCTCCCCCGCCCGTGTCGAGCCGGAGGCGTGCCCCTCCACGACTCGTGCTGGCCCTCCTCCCGTCCCTCTCGACGGAAGTTTCTACAGGGCCTTCGACCCTGCGCAGGTGGATGCTCCCTGGACTCCAATCCAAACACTGTAAGGGGTCCAGCTTCGACAAGGGGACCAGCATGAGGACTTGGCTCTGCATCTGCTGGCAGGCTCGATCCTGCCCACCATGCGGTTCCCGATTTCCTTGAATCGGACGGCGATGCATCGGGATGTTCGAGAGATGTCCCTGCGTCGGATAGAGGTAAAAATTCGCTTCTCCTCCTTCATAGGTAGGGCTAGTTGTTTGTCCATTAATCACTTTTCTTTCTTCTATTGTAGGAGCTCGGGAACTTCAACCGTCTTTTTGGGTACCTCATCGCCTATGATGAGTCCCGGGAGCGGGACCGGGCTGCCATCGACAAGCTTAAGGAGGATCTTGCGGCCTCCCAGTCTTCGCGGGGGAAACTTGCCAAGGAGCAGGCCATCCTCGACAAAAAGGTTCAGGACCTCCAAAAGTAGGTCGGGGATTTCGAGGGACTCCTGAGGCGGGAGCGACAGGAGCGGCAGGCTGCTGAGGACAAGCTGGTCCTCGAGAAGAAGGCTCTAGAGGAGCAAGTCGCGGGGGTTCCTGCGCAGCTGGTCGTGGCTGAGGCCAAGGGCCGGGAGGATTATCGGGGGTCTGAAGACTTCCAGGTTGATGCTATGAAGTTCTTCGGCGCGGAGGTGGAGAACACTCTCTTCAATGCGGTTGAGGAACTCCACCTGGAGTATGGCGACGCCATCAACTTCGACAAGTCTCCTTCTCTTGCTCCCTTCGCGAAGAAATATTTTGCTCTTTCTGAGGAGAGTGCTGGGGGGAGCACTCCCGCAAATGATGCCCCGATAGTCGATCCTCCCGCGGCCGACCCTGTGGAGCCTTCTGCCACCGATTTCGCGGACCCAGCTCCCGCAGATGCCGCTGACAAGGACCAAGCCTAACTGCTTATCTGTAGAGTCCTTGTATTTTCTTCGCTTTTGTAATCGTCGGGCCTTTGAGCCCTCATCAATTATCAGACTTTCTCAGTTCCGATTTTTTCGATGCACTTCTCCAAGTGGCTTTACTATACTTGCTTAGGTCGATACTTCGACACTTAAGACATTCGTGTACATCACTCAAGACGATTTACTAATTTGCACCACTTAAGGCGACTTATCATCATGCGCCACTTAAGGCGACTTTTCAATACTTAGAATAAATCTAAAAATATGCATCACTTAAGACGACTTTTCAATACTTAGAATAAATCTAAGAACCGTGCACCACTTAAGGGGACTTTTCATCGTGCACCACTTAAGGCGACTTAATCTCGTGCACCACTTAAGGCGGCTTTACATCGTGCACCACTCAAGGCGACTTTTCTCGTGCACCACTCAAGGAGACTTTACATCGTGCACCACTCAAGGCGACTTTTCTCGTGCACCACTCAAGGCGACTTTACATCGTGCACCACTCAAGGCGACTTTGACACTTAGCATAAATCTAAGAATAACTCTGATTGGAAGCAACCTCTTTATTTATTGATGGCATAAGATTTGTTTACATCGAATTAAACGATAAACAGCATACACCACTTAAGGCGATTTTACATCGGGCACCACTTAAGGCGACTTTATCGGGCACCACTTAAGGCGACTTTCATCGGGCACCACTTAAGGCGACTTTCGTCGGGCACCACTTAAGGCGACTTTCATCAAGCATGGTGTTTCTTCAAGTGTTCTCCACTAAAAGAATGCTTTAACGTTCTGCCATCGAGGTCTTCCAACTTGTACGCATTTGGAGCTGGCATCCCCACGATCTTATAAGGTCCTTCCCATTTTGGTGACATCTTGTTGATTCGATCCAAAAGGGTAAACTCGTTGCGACACCAAACCAGCTCCCCGACGAAGAACTGTCGGGATTTTACTCGCCGATTGTAGTAACTGGCCGTCGCCAAACGCATTCGAGCTTGGACTTCATCGGCTTCCCGCCTCTTCTCTTCGAGTAAGTCCAAGTCCAGACGTCTCATTTCATCATTTGTCAGAGGCTCGTAATATCTCATTCGATGGGACGCCACAGCTACCTCCACGGGGGCGACAGCCTCCGTGCCATAAACGAGGCTAAACGGAGTCTCCCCCGTTGATCGTTTGGGTGTCGTTCTAACAGCCCAAAGCACGTTTTCCAGTTCGTTCAGCCATTTGCCCTTCAGGGCATAGACCCTCTTCTTCAGGCCATCCATCACGATTTTGTTGGCTGATTCCACCTGGCCATTAGTCTGAGCATGTCGTACGGAAGCTGTCTGATGCTCGATGTTCAACTCCTCCAGATACTCCCTCATCTGAGAGCCGTTAAACAGTGGACCATTGTCGCTGATCACCACCTTAGGAATCCCGTATCTGGACACAATATGGGTCTGGAGGAACTTGACGATCTGGTTCCCCGTCGTTCTGGCCAACGCCTTCGCCTCTATCCATTTCGAAAAATAATCGATAGCTACAAGTAAATACTTACATTGACCTTGCGCCTGTGGAAGAGGTCCCACCAAGTCGATGCCCCATTGCGCGAAGGGCCAAGCGCTCTTGATGGATGTCAGATTAGCGGCCGGAGCCACGATACTCGGGGCGTATCTCTGGCACGCGTCACAGGATTGGACCAACGCCGTCGCTTCCTTGTTCATCGTAGGCCAATAATAGCCCAAGTTCAGCACTTTCCTCATAATGGATCGGGCCCCTTCATGACAAGCCGCGACCCCTTCATGAACCTCCTTCAGGATTCGATTTGTGTCGGGTTCTGCCACACACTTCAAGTACGGAGTTGAGAACCAACCCTTCTTGTATAGCTGATTGTCCAGCATCACGTAATTAGCCGCGATCCGACGTATCCTGTCGGCTGCTACTTTATCATCGGGGACTGTCCCCGTAGTCAGGTATGCGACTATCGGGGTCATCCAAGTGGGCTCCTCCTCCGATCCTGCCTCAATAGTACACACCTGTGTCGGGTCGATGGTCGATAAGATCACCTTCTCCAAGAAGTGTACCTTCCGATCTTCTTCAAAGGGTGCCTCCAGGGCAAATTTGCTCAAGGCGTCTGCCTCTACGTTTTCCTCCCTCGGGATTGCCTCGATGTCGAAGCTTTTAAAGCTCTCCTTCAGGGCTTGTACCTCGCGTAGATACTTCTTCATTATCGGGCTCCTCGCTTCGTATCGCCCTTGAACCTGATTCACGATTAAAGCTGCGTCACACCTCACTCTCAAGTGATCGACTCCAGTGCCTTTAGCAATTTTCAGGCCCGTGATAAGAGCTTCATACTCCGCTTTGTTGTTTGTGGCCTTGAATGTTAAAGCCAAGGCGTATCGGAGCGGCTCACCTCCACCCGGTGGTATCAACAAAAAGCCTGCTCCTGATCCGTCCGAACTCGAGGAGCCATCCGTGTACATTTCCCAGGTATTTTCCTCGGTTGGCTGTTCTGATTGCTCTGCCCTCTCTGGTTGTTCTTCTGTCGGGACCTCCATGGTTGCCCCCTCTACAGGGCCCGCTTCTTCTAGATCGGGGGCTGTAGATTCTGCTATGAAATCTGCCAGTGCCTGGCCCTTAATGGCCGTTCTTGGAGCAAAGTGTATGCGAAACTCACTAAGCTCTATTGCCCATTTCACTAATCTTCCTGATGCATCCGGTCGGTTCAAAAAATGCTTCAAAGGCTGGTTCGTCAGCACAGTAATCTCGTGTGCGTGGAAATAAGGCCTTAGCTTCCGAGCAGTAATAATCAACGCAAAGAGGTACTTTTCAACGACAGAATAATTTAATTCAGACTTGGCAAACGCCTTGCTTACATAATAGACGGGGACTTGATTACCCTCGACAACCTTCACTAACACAGAGCTAATGGCAAATTCAGAAACAGCCAAATAAAGATAGAGCGGCTCGCCTGGAATCGGTTTCGCCAACGGCGGGAGGGTGCGAAGGTGCTGCTTGAGTGCTTGGAACGCTTCTTCACACTTGGCGGTCCACTCAATTTCTTGTTGGCCCTCAGGACTTCAAAAAATGGCATTGATCGGTCGCTGGCTTTGGACAGGAAGCGATTCATTGCAGCCAGTCGGCCATTCAACACTTGTACCTCCCGATGGTTTATCGGAGACTGCATCTCCTCAATCGCCCTCAGCTTCTCGGGATTTACCTCAATTCCTCTCTGGCTCACCATAAAGCCCAAAAATTTCCCTGAGTGGACTCCGAAGGCGCATTTCGTCGGGTTTAAACGAACCTGATGAAGCCTCATCCGCTCAAACGCCAGGGTTAGGTTGTGCACATGATCCTCAGCTTGTCGGGACTTCACCAGCATATCATCCACGTAAGCCTCCATGGTCTCCCCCAGCATATCTCCGAACAGCTTATTCACCATCCGCTGATAGGTTGCCCCGGCATTGATTAACCCGAAAGGCATGACATCGTAGTGATAGATGTCACTGTCTGCATAAAACGCTGTGTGAGGAGCATCCTCCTTGGCCATCTTGATCTGGTTGTAGCTCGAATACGCATCCATGAAGCTCTCAACAGCTCATGTCCCGATGTGGCATCCACCAACTGGTCGATTCTCGGGAGTGGGTAACAGTCCTTCGGGCAAGCCTTATTCAGGTCGCGGAAATCCACACACATCCGCCATTTCCCGTTAGTCTTCTTTACCAGTACCGGATTAGCGACCCAAGTCTGGAATCGGAGCTCTTTGATAAACCCAGCATCGAGCAATCTGCCCACCTCCTGCTGGATCGCGATCTTCTTGTCTGTGCCCATCGGACGTCTTTTCTGCGTGATAGGTTTGATCGCGGGATCTATCTTCAGCTCGTGTACGATCACATCGGGGCTGATTCCTGGAATATCGCTCGGGGACCAGGCGAACAGCTCCTTGAACTGTTTCAGTAAATCAATCAACTCTCGGGCTGTCTTTTCGGTCAAAGCAGACCCGATTTTCACCTTCCTTTGAGGTCCGTCAATCTCGACTTCTTTTAAATCTTCTACGGGGGCGGGACGCCCAAACTCCTCTCTGGGGTCGGTATCTGTCTGGAGGACAGTCATGGCCTCCCGTCTCCTCCTTCGGGTGGCATTGACATAGCATTTCCTGGAAGCCACCTGGTCGCCCTTGACCTCTCCGACTCCGTGGTCAGTCGGGAACTTCATCTTCTGATGCACTATTGAGGCAACTGCCATCAGGGGGTTGATGGTGGTTCTCCCGATAATCGCGTTGTAAGTCCCCGCGGAATCAACTACCACGAACTCCACGTTCCTCCTTTCTGATTTCCACCCACTACCAAACTCCACTGGTAAAGTGATTACCCCTAGCGGATAGGAGGTAGAGCCAGAGAACCCAACCATCGGGAAGTTTGCCTTCTTCAGATCTTTCTTCGTTTTCCCCATAGCCTCCAGCGCGTCCATGAATAGAATATCGGAGGAGCTCCCGTCTACATCTCGTACCCGTCTACATCCAAGGTCACAATCAAGGCGTCATCGTGCGGAGTCTCCACACCTATGAGATCCTCCGACGAAAAGGAGATCACCATCTCTTCTTTCAGGGTCCAGGATCGGGACCTCTTACCCAACACCACAGCCGTAGGAATTCTAGAGGCGTAAACCTCCCGAGAGGACGAGGTATCACCTCCAGCAGCAAATCCTCCGTGAATCACATTAATGGTGCCCCGTCGTTCTTTGCGGGCACTGGACGGCTCCGGATCGGACCTCTTTTTCTTTGGGGATCGATCGCGGGATCGAGAACGGGACCGCGATCGGGACCGAGAGCGGGATCGACACCGCTTGTCCCCGACGAACTCCTTGAGCTTCCCCTTCTGGATCAGCTTTTCGATCTCCTTCTTCAGCTCCCGACAATAGTTGGTGTCGTGACCATTTGCGCGGTGAAACCGGCAGTAGCGATCCGTGCGGGATCCTAAGAATTCTCCATCCTTCTTTGGGGGGTACCTGGAGATACCTTGTCGTTCCATGACCGTTAGTACCTCCGCCATGGAGCAGTTGACAGGAATGTCGAGATCCTCCCGCTTGTCCTTCCTTAAAGAACGTCTATCGTCTCTCCGATCAGAGCGACCTCGATTCCGGCTGCCCTCGGGTTTACCCTTTGACTTGCGATCGTCGAAAGGCTTAACCGACTGCTTCCCTTTATTCGACTTCGGAGGTTCCAACTCTCCAGTGGCTATCTTCGACTCCTGGACATCAATTTGCCGTTTCACCCTCTTCTGTAGTGCCTCCATATTCCATACGTCTTTCTCATCCACGCTGTGCATTAGGTCGGAACCGTAGGGGGCCGTTAGGTTCCGAATGAATGTACGGATGGTTTCACCCTCCGAGATTTCCTCATCAATCTCCGCCACACTGGCAGTGTACCGCTGGTAATAGTGTGCCAGCGATTCGTCGGGCCTCTGTACCACCTGGGTCAGGGACCTCACACTCTTCAGCAAACGTCTACGACCCTGGTACTGCTGAATGAACCGGTCGTGCATATCTGCCCAGCAAGTGATGCAGCCTGGGGGCAGACTGAAGAACCAGGTCAGGGCTCTTTCTCCAAGTGTGTTCGGGAACAGCGTACACACTATGTCTTCATTCGGGGCTCTTCCCAGACACGCCATGAGGTGCTTCTGGACATGACGAACCGGGTCTCCTTCGCCATCGTATTCCTTTATCGTGGGGATACCCAGCCCTGGCGGGGCTAGGGTATCTATGAGTCGAGGAACGAAGGGATGAGTGGATCGATCCCTTAGCTCCGACACCAGCGGCTTCTGCTCTCCCATGCAGATGTTAACGATCTTTACCACCTGATCGGGGGTGATGGGACCATTCAGGGGAATGATCCTGTGCTGTACTGGTCCTGGCCCATCAACCACGAATCTCTCTGGCTGAACGGACACCCTACTCCTGTCCTGGCCTCGGGGTGGAGCCTCCCGTACGTTCCGAACCTCTGCTGGTTGGGGCGCTTCTTCTAACGGGGGCATCTCCTCCTGCCTCCTCACAGCCTCTCTTCGATCCAAGAGAGCCTCCACGGCTGCCAAAAACATAGGCATGGCTTCTGCCACAGCCCTTGTCAGGTCCGTAGCTGGGGGAGCCTCCTGCTTCCTATTGCCCTGGTGCTGAGCGGCAATCTCTTCGGGACCTTCATTTTCCCACCTGTCTGGGAGAGCTCAGCAGCGGGATGGTTCTGGTTTTCCTCCTGTTCTGGTAGTGAATTCAGAGTTGTCGCAGCGGGGTGACGGGAACCACCAGATTGTCCTTGCCTTCTTTGCTTGCCAGCCGCCATCGAACGAGTAGAAGGCATATCAGCTTTTTGTTAGATTCCCACAGACGGCGCCAATGTTGGATCACGGTGGAACTCCGGTACGGTCTTTGACGGCGATCCTAGCTCCTTCGCTCCACGCAATCCTGGAAGAGGGGATAGACCGGGCGGTGACCCAGAATCCCTCTCCGATGCTTAAATGAGTATCTCGTACGGACTGGAAAGCAGTAATCTCAGGTAATGTATTTCAACGTAAGTGATCTGAGGTGACCTCTTGCCTTTTTATAGGCGAAGAGATACCTCAGTTACCTGGTGAACCGTTGGGGGTGGTTAGCCCGTATCCCGCGTATCTCGGGTGTGATCCCGCCTATCTAGGCCATGATCTCGCTTATCTCGGCCACGCCCCGCGTATCTCGGCCACGCTCCGTGTATCTTAACCACGTTACGCGTATCTCGGCCACGCCCCGCGTATCTCGGCCTTATCCTCTGATAACGAGTGCCGACTCCCGTCGGGGACTCCAGAGTTATCTCGTTGTGTCACCGCTCGGGGCCCCTCGTCATCGTGACAGGGCCTATTGTTCTCAGGGATTCGTCATCGGGGCCTACTCAGAGGCATCTCGTCGGGAGCGTTCAGCTCGCCTGTCAGGTCCGACTCTGTCGGGACCTTTCATCATCGGACTTCCTTCGTCGGGATCTTTAGCCTGGGCCATCTTGGCCTTCGTTTAGGGCCCACCGGGCCTATTTGCCGTTTCCTCACTGTTAATAGGGTCTAACGTCTGTAGTCGAACCCATCAAACCCTAGAGTAGATTGCACAACGCGCAAGTGGACCTCGATAGACGGAACACATCGTTTCATCACAGGAGTTTAATATTGAAGTGTCTATATGATGGCGTGCTGAATTTTCGTTTGCACTCCTTCGGAAATATGACTTATTGATAACATTTACATCGGTAGAGGCTTCAGAGACTGCCACGACCTTGTAAAAGTATCAGCTGACGCACAAGGTGAAAACCTAAAACACTCAATTCAGAGATGGGATAAAATATCTGATATAAGTCGGCAAAAGAAGGATCAAGTCAGTTAAATGATTTTCCTTCCAGAAGCCTTGAACGATATGTCAGGCTAGACATTCAAATCAGATGACACACTTCAAGAGACACATTTTATACATACATAATGTTGAAGTCGTTCTATCAGAAGTTCCCTATGGGATGATGAAAGATGATTCCCATAAATGTAAAACTACGTTTCAATTAATATCGGTAAGGTACGTCGCCATTATAGCTGATGGGTGATAATGAGTTGAATTGTATC
Organism: Clarkia xantiana subsp. parviflora; assembly: GCA_036873135.1. Lineage (NCBI taxonomy): Eukaryota > Viridiplantae > Streptophyta > Magnoliopsida > Myrtales > Onagraceae > Clarkia > Clarkia xantiana. The sequence continues at coordinate 24,482,830 of JAPTYO010000009.1, read as the reverse complement.
ACCATGCGACATTAATTTGCGCAACAAAACAAATATTTAGGACAAGAGTACGTCAGTTACTCTTAGAAAATACCTGTTTACAGCTTGGATTGTTAAATGGTACCGTGATCGAACATGAGACATTACATCAGTAAGAGGGCGAATTTTCCAAATGCATGAACAGTTTAAATCAACATAGTCATGATCAAAACATAGCAGAATAACGATGACAATCAGGTCCCACTTAATTCGAGTGGGAGAGATTTGAACCAGCAACTCAAGTGAATGGCATGGTAAATGAAAATGTGGACATTTTCATAATAAATCCAGTGGGAGGAATAACCCTACCACAAGTAATCACTGTTGCTGTTGGGACGAATCAAGTCGAACCTGATGGTCAAAATTGTTGAACCGGGAATGACACAACTACCTATATTACCCATTGTTCCCACTGGGAGTGATCCAACCATACTTGGTTCCAAATCCTAGTGATCAAGGAATGCATCTCGGAAGTAAAACCCCGAGACCAAGATGTTGTAATAGGAAAGTTATAGGTCAAGGTTCTAGCACTGCTGTTGTTCCCAACAGAGACGATGCTCTGATAAGAAGCATTGTTCCGAGTGGGAGGATTATTCCCAATAGAATGATGCTACGATAAGAAGCGTTATTCCGAGGGGGAGAAAAGATAAGACTAATAAGTGGGACTCATAATGCCTAGACGAGAGTCAAAGGCAAGTATCCCATTGAGCAAGGTGAAAACCCCGCTCAAACTGTTGGCAAACACTGGAAAGACCTCAAGTGGAGAAATGGAAAGAAATAATAAATGAGAGAGATCGCCTAAATGAAAGCCATTATAGTCGATAGTTGATTTACCTGTTAACCACATGGGCATAAGGATAAGGTGAGCCCTGAAAGAAGGCTCGCCACTGATGGAACAATTCAGAGAACCTGACTCATTGCGAAAGGTCTTACCCTATGCTTCACGGATAGGACTTTGATAAGAAAAGCTCAATGACTGTGCGTAAAACCACGGTTAGGGCTATTCATGGTCCTGGTCGCGAGTCTCGATCACGAGCTGCACCGAAGGAACGATTAAGACCGCATTCCTCCAAGGAAACCTGCAGGAAGAGATCTACATGGAGCAACCAGAGGGTTTAATTACTCCTGGTAACGAACGTAAAGTTTGTAAACTCCAAAAGGTCCTTCTATGGTCTTATACAGTCGTCACGACAATGATACCACAGATTCCACGAGAAAATCGTAGGAAACAGATTAGTGAGTCTTCACAAGAATCCGTGCATGTATTATAAGACCTCCGAGTACGTGGACGACATACTCATTGCCGCAAACGACATGAGTTTCATGAATAAGTCAAAGTCTTGGTTGGCATCTGTATTTGAGACAAAAGACATGGGAGAGGCCACGTACATCTTAGGCATTAAAATTGCCAGAGATCAGGCTACCCGAGATTTATGTCTATCTCAAGAAGCCTATACCAACGAGCAGTTGAAAGTTGGTTCAGATTACAGGATGCCAAACCCGTGGATGCGCCGGTGGTATTTGGGTGCGCACTGTTGAATCGTGACAGCCCCAAGAACTCGGCAGAGCGTGAACAGATGAAGGGTGAAGATATTTTAAGCATGGTTGGTATTTCAATATACACTGTGCAATATACCCATCTGAATATCTGTCACGCCGTGGGCCTAGTAGCACGTTTCCAATCAGATCCTAGCTATCAACATTTAAAAGACTGTAAAACGAATTATTAGTTATACCTAATTCGTTATCCGGAATGTACTGCCGACTATGCTCTGTGCTATGAGAGCGGGAAGTTATAATTGACCGGTTACAGTGACGCCGACCATGGTGGCGATCCGGATGATCGTAAGTCCACCACATGAGGAGTATTTCTCCTTGCTAATGCCGCCATTTCATGGACGAGCAAGAAGCAAACCTGTGTCGCGCTGTCTACAATGGAATCAGAATTTGTAGTTCTCTCTAAGAATGCACAGGAAGCAGTCCGGCTGAAAAGGCTTCTTACTGCGTTGCTTGTTGGTGACATCGGAAGTAAACCTGTAAAGGTGTTCTCCGACAGTCAGGCAGCTATTGCGGAAATTAAGAATCTGAAGTACCATAGTAGGACCAAACACATTGATGTGAAATATTTCTATGCTAAATCGATGGTAGAAGACAGTATAATCAATATGGAATACTTATCCGCTGATAATATGATTGCGAACCCATTAACTACGCCACTACACAGGGAGATATCTGAAAAGCATGTAAAACTGCTTGGATTGCGTAAGGTTTAGAAATGGCATGTATCCGTGATAACATTTTGATGTTAGAAAGTTACATTTTGTAAGTGAAAGAATTGCAACTGAGTTTATGATCAATTGACGTCATAATGTTTGGATTACATCAAATTTACGGTCTATAAACTGAGTCGTAGGAGGACGCAATCCTCTGCCAAACTATATCGAATGTGGGCCTTACCTAGTCACATAGGTACGGTCGTCTTGCGGTGGAGGGAGGCCTCCACCATGCAAGGCTGGCTAAGAAGCATGGGGATAAACCTGATCGAGCAGAATGATTATCTATAGTCGAAGTAATTCGACGTGATTCTCGTTCTGCAGATCGCCGTGATGAACTTCGTTCGTCATAAATCCACATTCTGGGCCATATGAAAATCTGTGATAGCATGATTGACAGGTCCCATTCCTGTTGACCCAAAAGGTTCAGGTATGCTATCAACGCGTGCTTCATACTACGCGTGCCATGTACGACCACGGAGTCACAGCTCGGTTGTGCTAAGAAAAGAATCCTCGTGATTCTGGCGGGCGCAAACTTCTTCACCTCAGGCGTGTGATTGATCCAGGGAGCCTTATGAAGAGGCACCCATAGTATCCGCATGGACTCAGAACTCATACCTAAGGTCAGGCCCAATGGTCACTTCCCGGCGTACGAGCGTAGTGCTGAACAAAAAGGTCCCGTGACCACGTCTTTGGAAACCAGTTGGGTTTGACTAAGGGTATGAGCGATGGGGATGGTCAAGTTCACCTGTAATTCACCGATTCTTGTATTCACTAGGTGGCCACCAGCCGGATATTAGTTGAATGTTGTGAATACTTGTACGGATGCCTTGAAGAAGTGTTCCTATGTGGAAACTAGGCAAAGGGAGAATTATCAGTTGAGCTACAGCGCGGTACAATATAAAATGTTTTTTATAACAGGTTGATTGGAGAAAAGGGAATCAACGTTTCGCGGGCGCTACAATACTCTTAACAAATGAGTAGCACGATGCCCGTCGTATCCGCCGCTCGCACGGAAAACCTCGTATGAACTATTCGGAAGCACGAAGCAGATCAAATGTGAGAAATGTTGATGCGGATTTGGACAACAATACATTAACAGGCACCCTCCCATTCCGACGAGTGGGAGCTGTAAGCATATGATGATGGGCGCCGTAATTGGTAGCCCATAATATGTATAGTTTACCTAATGAACTTGGGTAAATGTCACATTAGGGTAATTGGGCTAGACCCAAATCCCAATTGACATTGGAGATCCAAAATTGGGCCTCCCCAATACATAGGCCGGCCAAAACATCAGTGAGGGGGTAAAGTGGACTTTTGTCCACTTTACTCCTCCTATAAATAAGAGGTGTTAGGGAATATTTTAGGGTTAGTCATAATTCCCTCACAAGAGTTTTTTAGAGAGAAAACCCTCCTCCCACACAAGTAAGTTTCGGCTGAACCATGGTTCGAAAGGATTGGCAAAAAAAAAAAAATATATATATATATATATATATATTACACCTAGGGTGTGCCAAATTGCCTTCGAGCAACTCTCCGAAGATCTGTCCCCGTGCCAATAATTGATCTGAGGCTTTGCTGTGGAACTAACACCACGTAGGGCTTCTTTCACAAGAACCTCTACGGGTTCCGTCCGGTGGATCGAGAACTCCCTTGTACAAAGGATCTTGGACTACGGTAATTGTTGAGGTATGTGTAACTCTTCTGTTGCATAATTTCGATTACATGCACCTACCATGTTTTGTTTTTCCGTAGTAATTACTCCCCGTAATCTAATAAGTATGTCAGTGCACGTGAATCACACACATGTCTAACGATGAACTATTGACAGGGCCGTCCCTAAGGAAATCGAGGCCTAAAGCCACATTTCGATTTGTGGCTTTTTTTTTTTTCCAAATATGAAAAATAAAATAAAAACTTGACTACTTTTTTTTGCCATGAAAACTTGACTACTCATAGTAAATTTTTATTTAAAATATAGTCTTCGAGATTTTGTAGAAGTAAAATCATTAAATAAATTTTTATACTCAATTTTTAAAATTACATTTTCAATTGATAATATGAATAATCCATTTACAAATTGGAAAGAATTATAAGTTTTAATATCATATAATATTGACAATGGAGTGAACATGTAATTTATAAGAAGAATAAGAAATTAAAATGTTTAAAGACTATATAGTTGTAAGATTTTATATTATTTAAAATTAATATTATCTATAATTAATTAGGTGGATTTTTTAGGTAATTATTTAGGAGGTTGATTAAAAAAGTTCCAAGAATTTATTACATTAGGATAGCAATTATTATTTTTACCATTTCAATATATAATAACTTGGAAATGACAAAAAAAATACCATAACCAGCATTAATGATTCTTAATTTATTAAGAAATTAATTTTTGTTTTATTAGCTCATTACAATCTTAAATGTTATAAAGACTTATTATTTTTTTATCATCATTAGACCCACTATTGAAATACCTATAAATATAAGATCCGTAATGAGTGGAACCTAAAGCCCTAACTTTAATTACTTTGAGCCGGCTTGAGCGAATAACCAGACCAGACCGCCGAGTCCAAGCAGAAGAGTCCGTTTCTCAGAGAGGGAATTTCTTTCCAAATTTCAACAGAAAAATTTTAAAAACTCTCCAGTTCACACAGATCTATCATCTATCTGAACCCTTCTTCTCTCCGATGCCAGCAACAATGGACGCAGACTTCGATCCCAGGGTAAGCCATCTCTCCTCATTTACCTTAAACTGCAACATTCAACTACCTTTTCTTCTTCTTCTTCAACTCACTTGTGTTGCTCATTTAACTCCGGCCGCAGTTGTCTTCTCAGTCTGGCTTCTCCATGGGGTAAGTTAATCTCCATTCTTAGATTATTTCACTTTTCTTGTCTCTATCCACCTACATTTACTACGTATTCCCGCAATTTCACTCGCTAGGGTTCTGATTTTGCGCGCAGGGAGCAGACATTTGTCGATGCCGGCAACTTAGAGCACTGTGCCAAGTACTTGAACCAAGCGCTGGTTACCTTTGGATTCTCTGCTTCATTGGACCTGTTCGCCAGTGATCCGGTATTCGTTACAGCTAGCCAGTCTAGAGTTCTAGTTTGAATTGTGGTGTGCTACTGTTTCTTTCTTCCTAATCGTTTGCGGTTGCGCTGCTAGGTGTCCATCGCAAGAACTTGCAATTGCATCTACAGTCTGGTACAGCAGAGACAGTGGGATGTTGAATTCAGGGAATCTGCTAATGATCAGAGGCAGAGGTAGTATTTTTGCACTTCAAGCTGATAGTGAAGGGGAAATTCTTGACACTATTCTGTTACTTTGTGACACATTAACTAGCTGTAGTATCCTTTTATCTAATTTATGAATGAGGAGTTATAGTAGTTCTAGAATCTTGGTTTGGCATAACATTAGTAATTTGATTGATGTAACTTTTACCTTTTGTTTTGAAATTTGAATGTCAGCTGCCTAATTACTTGAATTATCTGTCTCATATGGATGTGCTATCTATTTTCAATATTTTAGGCTGCTGTCAGATATTTCAAGGCTGGGGGCTAAGGTTGAGAGATTGGAGTCTCAGTTACAAGCCAAAGATAGGGAGATAGCAACTATTATCCGGACAGTGAGCATCTTGGATTTTCCATTTGTATATTTCATCATTTCGCGAGTTTTAAGTTCACCGACTCTTTCCTTTTCCTCGCATGTACTACTAGGAAGCTAAATCAACTGCACAATTTAAGGCCCAAATTGAAAAGTTACAGCAGGAAAGAGATGAATTTCAAAGAATGGTCATTGGCAATCAGGTGAAAAGAATAGTTTTCTTTTGCTGCTTGTTCTACCAACTGCACTGGTTTCAAGTCACTGACTCTCGTTGTTAATTGCAGCAAGTGAAGACTCAACAAATCCATGAAATGAAGAAAAAGGAAAAGGAGTATATAAAATTGCAGGTAGAGGAGTTTAGCCTTATGAGTGTTATTCGTAGCTTGTGGTGGATAGCGTTTCTGTTTTAAAATGGATTTGGCATTTTGTTTGTCTGGTGTTTACTGTTTACTGCTGTCTTTTTGTTTATTTGGTTATTTGTGGTCATACTCTACTACCCGCTGCAGGAGAGACTAAATCGAGTTTTGAATGAGAAGAAGAAGGAATCCAGATCTGGAATGGAAATCGTGAATTTGCTTCAGGTGGGCTATTTGTTAGTTCACAGTGAGATAGCTTAATGATTGGTGGTCACTTTGTAATGGCTCCTTTTCGTATAGAAAGAAGGACGACAGTGTGGAACATGGAACGGGAAGAAGGCTGACAATGATTTCTACAAAAAGATTGTTAGAAATATCTTCTCCTTTTTACTTCTGATAATCTCCCAGCAGTTCTATGCCTCCTCTTCTAAAATGAGATGTTATTTTTAATCACAGGTACATACGTATGAAGTGAAAAATCAAGAGCTTGTAGATGAGAATAATGATTTGAGAGCACTGCTTCGGTCAATGCAGGTATGCAATTATCCATCATCCTTTTTCCGTGTTATTTGTGAAATAATTTATCTTCTTACATACGTTCTCTAGATGTAAGATGTGCTAACCAGTTCTTGTACGCATTGTAACACCTTTAGTGTTTAAATATTAAATGCCTCAAATAGCAGTTTATTTTTTTGGGTAGTTGCATTTCAGCATCTTCATTGCCAATTTCTCTTTCATTCATCAAATAGTAACACTACTGATTTCCATATTTACTTGGCAATTGTTCATATTAAGCAGCTTATGTTGTTGGCTTACAGGTGGATATGCGTGATTTCTTTAATGCTCCTCCAAATTGTTCCAAACAAACACAAGCTGTCAGCGGCAGAGCTGAAATAGACGTTACCCAATCCCCATTGGATGGAAAAACTGTACTGAAATGATATTGTTTATAATTATATATCTTTGAAATGATTTAGGTCATGAATGTGGATAAACATATTTATTTCATTTCATTTCTCTAGGATGTATTTGATCTGCCTTTACATATGGCTAGAAACCAAATAGAAGAAAGTCTCAGAAATAAGATGACTTCAATAAAAGAGCGCATGGTCCAATTACAAGATTCACAGAAAGGAGCAGAGGTTATTAGTGAAGCTAGTGAGAGAGAGCTCGAGCTTGAAACTCAGCTCGTAGAGGCAAGGAGCATCATTCAGGCGCAGGTATACGACTTTTCCAATATAAAGGCAATCTAGATTATTAGTAGGGTTTAAATGGTGTAAGTTGAACGAAACACCTCTAGTTTGAAAAGATAAATTATCAAAGATGACAGTTAGTGCCATGATGAGATGTCATAAATACGACATTTTTTATTTATTTATTTTTTTTTTAATTTTGCTTTACACCTTTAAAATAGTTTACATCGCACAACTTGTTTATTTATCAGAAATTTTACCCATGGTAAATGCATGTTCTATCTCCTCGGTATATTGTGAAATTCTATTTCAATACCATTTTCTTTTAGGGTTAAGAACACAATAGGGGCCTGAATGTTTGCCCATGTTGCCAAAAAGGGTCTGAATTGAAAAAACGTATTATTAAGGGCCTGAATTTTGAGTTTTGTGTATAAGTGAGGTCTCCGTCTATTTTTTCTGTTAAAAGTGACGAAAAGTGGTCACATGCTTGGCATGTGACCGAAAATAATTTGAAAACCCGAAAATGCCCTTTGACCAAAGTGTCTCCCTCGCATGTTTGACCTAAAAAGACGAAAATACCCTTTAAGCCACCACAGCTCCGGCGACGACCACCACCCGGCTCCGGCGACCACCACCACCTCGGCGACCCAAAAAAGCTCCGAACGGAGCTCCGTGGCACCGAATCGGAGCTTTTTTGGGTTGCCGGAGGGGGGTTTTGGTCGCCGGAGCTGAGGTGGTGGTTGCCGGAGCTGGGGTGGTGGTTGCCGGAGCTGGGATGGTGGTCGCCGGAGCTGGAGTGGTTGTCGCCGGAGTTGGGGTGGTGGTCGGTGACGGTGGCCGTGGTGGCCTTAGGGCATAATTAGTGTGTAGGGGTATTTTAGACATTTCACATTTCATTAATTAAACTGATAAATTGTATAATAATTGTAAAATGTTAATTCTGTCATTTCACGTGTTTCCGTTACATTTAACGACAAATTTGGACGGAAACTCGATTATCAACAAAACTCAAAATTCAGGCCCTTAATAATATGTTTTTTCAATTCAGACCCATTTTGGCAATATGGGCAAGCATTTAGACCCCTATTGTGTTCTTAACCCTTTCTTTTAACTTATTCCGGGGAATAGAAAGAGGAAGGAAGAGCATATAGCGAGTAAGAATGGCAGAATGCAAACTTGTTATTCTATTTCTGCAGTTTATCTTTCTTTTTAGGGCCAATAACCTGGGAGAGGTCTGAAGATTGACCATTGTGAATTTGAGAGGTCTGAAGATTGAAATGGTGATAACTGAAGTCTGAAGTTTAGACTTTGTGATTTTTAGGTTTTCCGTCCAAATTTTCTGTTAAATTTAACAGAACCGCATGAAATGTCAAAAATACACTTTTGTAATATTTGAATTAATAAAAAGTTTAATTAATATAAAGATGAAATGACAAAAATACCCCTGTCCATAATTTAAACCTAACCCAACTCCGGCCACCACCACGGATCCGGCCGGCCACCACTCAACTCCGGCGACCACCACTCACAACTCCGACGACTGCCACCAAACTCCGACGACCGCCACCACGGCCCCAAGTGAGCCCAAATCGGAGCCACCGGCCCCAATTGGGCTCAAATCGGAGCCACAAAGCTCCGATCGGAGCTCGGTGGCTCCGATTTGGAGCTCTGTGGCCCCAAATCGGAGCCACGGAGCTCCGATCGGAGCTTTGTGGCTCCGATTTGGGCCCAATCAGGGCCGGTGGCTCCGATTTGGGCCGTGGTGGCGGTCGTCGGAGTTGTGAGTGGTGGTCGCCGGAGTTGGGTGGTGGCCGGCCGGAGCCGTGGTGGTGACCGGAGTTGGGTGGTGGCTTTAAGATGTTTTCAATTATTTGAACATTGCGGCTGTTGGGAGACGAGTAAGGTCCCCTAGTGCAACCAGGTAAGCTACCAGATGACCCACAGATGGTTAGGGCACAAAAGCCTTCTTCATCCATTGATTTCTGGAAAGATCCGTGGGTACCGAACATGGGCCCCCTAGTGCATTGGACTAATGTGGTGATCACCGACCCGGGGATCAAAGTGTCCGACTTCATTAAACGGGATGAACGTGATTGGGAAACGTCACAGCTGGAAGAAATGCTCTCACCTGTAGCAGTAGAAGCAATCCGGAGGACGACGCTACCAATGTTCCCTACCGCAGACAGATTCATGTGGAAATATAATCTAGGCGGTCAATACACCGTAAAGTCGGGATATAATTAAATTCACCAGAAACTTTTACAGAAGGACAGTGGATCCACGTCAGCACCACCACAGATCGTGAATCCGACGTTTTGGTCTCGCTTTTGGCAACTGAAGCTGCAACCAAAAATCAGGGGGCTTCTGGTTTTGTCGGTGCTTGAAACAATTTTGTCTTCTCCATATTACTATGTCTCTAGAGACAATAATTTTATATGAGGAACTACTGAACTCAATCACTTGCTGCCGACTGGAATCTAGGCCTCATGTTTGATGCTTTCGTCCCGGGTGGACGCGCGCTACTGCTATTTGACGGGAGGTCAAGTTGGACTTGTGCGTAATATGGTCGGAATCTATCCGTGTCATATCTGCAAGGGACCAAGCAGAATAGTCAATGTAGCAAAAAATAGAAAAAGGAATGACTTTACCAGGGTATTTTCGTCTTTTCATTCAATCATGTGAGATGCAAGAAGGGTATTTTGTGGAATTTTATTTTATTTCTGGTCACATGCTTTGCACATGACCAACTTCCGTCAGTTTTAACGGAACTTCAGACCTCTGTTATCACCATTTCAATCTTGAGACCTCTCAAATTCACAATGACCAATCTTCAGACCTCTCCCAGGTTATTGACCATTCTTTTTATAAATGGAAATATGTTCTAATTGAATCTACATTCGTTTGTTGAACATGAATATAGTGACCCTTGTTTGTATACTTGCAGGCATCGATAATGTCTAAACATCTAGCGAAGTCTGATAGATCAAGGTACAGTCGCAGTCTTCTTTCTTTGTGGTATATTTCTTTATAAATTTCAATGTGACAAAGTAATCACTTTGTTTCTGACAGGGAGTAGGCATTGTCTTCTCCTTAGGTATGAACGAATCCCTCTGCCATTTCTTAATATTTAAAACGTGGGAACACTAAATTGTGCATCAACTCAGATTGTTAGTTCATCTAGGGCCCTAGGGAGCAACGTTTTTTTGCTTGCAGTCACTTCCATTCAATCTGAACTTATGTATGAAACCCGCAAACTAATTTCGCCCTAAAAACAATGCCTGATTTGAAGCATTATTAGTCAGTCCGATTTGACTTGCATTTTTGACATTAGGTGCGTTGATTTGGTGGAGACAGTCTCGGTTGTGTTGTCAGTTGCGGGTAATGTTAAATTAGTGAGAAGAAGTTGCCAGAGCAGTGGAGGTGATGTTTCTGAAAGAATACCGATCAGGCGTCTTTGCTTAAGACGACTAACAGCACCGGCTAAGCATGTAATATTTTCTTCCTCGAGTATTATTATTATTATTATTATTATTATTATTATTATTTTAGGGCTAGCTGCTGTGAATAGAGTTATTAGAATGAGAAATACTTCAGTACCTCGCATCCATCACTTTTCATAAAAGTGGTGGACCGTCGACCAATAAAATTAAAATAAGTGTCAGTTTAACTGTTACCTTATGCCACTTGTTTTAATTTTATTAGTCGAAGGTCCACCACATGTATGATAGGTGGTGGATACGAGGTACCGAAGAATTTTTTTAATTAGAATAGACGGTTTATCTCATCCTGACAAGCTGTGCTGAAACCTCCCAACTAGTACTGAGCGTCCTGGACCGGTAGTACGTATTGAAACTATCCCGAACTTAATGATCTTGGTTTCAATTCAGGACCGTTAGGCCCGTTAGTCTAGTCAAATATCGTTTTTTTTAATTGATTTAAAAAAAGTGAATTTTTTAAATATTGATATATAATTATCTCATTTCTTAAAATATGTAAAATATTTTATTTCATTTTTTAATAAATAAAAAAATTATATTTATTATATTGCAAATAACCATAAAAGTAATAAAAAAACAACCAAAATCGATTTTTACTGCAAGATCAAGTAATAATATTTACAATTACCGCAGTAGATGATGAATTCCTCATATTATTGGATATATATTATCATTGTTAGGCTCGTTAGTCTAGTCAAATACCGTTTTTTTAAATTGATTTTTTAAAAAAAAATATATGATTTTTTTTAATATTGATATATAATTATCTCATTTCTTAAAATATGTAAAATATTTTGTTTCATTTTTTAACAAATAAAAAAAATTATATTTATTATATTGCAAATAACCATAAAAATAATTAAAAAAACAACCAAATTGATTTTTTACTGCAAGATCAAGTAATAATATTTACAATTACCGCAGTAGATGATGAATTCCTCATATTATTGGATATATATTATCATTGTTAGGCTCGTTAGTCTAGTCAAATACCGTTTTTTTAAATTGATTTTTTTAAAAAAAAATATATGATTTTTTTTAATATTGATATATAATTATCTCATTTCTTAAAATATGTAAAATATTTTGTTTCATTTTTTAACAAATAAAAAAAATTATATTTATTATATTGCAAATAACCATAAAAATAATTAAAAAAACAACCAAATTGATTTTTTACTGCAAGATCAAGTAATAATATTTACAATTACCGCAGTAGATGATGAATTCCTCATATTATTGGATATATATTATCATTGTTAGGCTCGTTTGTCTAGTCAAATACCTTTTTTTTAAATTGATTTTTTTTAATATTGATATATAATTATCTCATTTCTTAAAATATGTAAACTATTTTGTTTCATTTTTTAACGGTTTAATTACCAAATTGCTAGCTGAAATTTCTGTGAAAGTGCAATTGGCTAGCCGAACTTATTTTTGTAGCAAATTGCTAGCTGAACTTTTGCAAATGTGCAATTTGCTAGCTCCGTCAATTTTTCCGTTAATTATGGACGGAATATACTTTCTAAAATTACTAAAAATACCCTAAAGTTCTACTATTATTGTAAAATAACCTCAAATTTTATATAAAAGAAAACATAAATCTCGAATAAAATTTATAATTATATATATTATACAAATATATAAGTTAAATATATAATCCCAAAGTTCAAAAAATTAAATATTTTTAAAATTGTATGTTTTTATAGAATTTTTAAAAATATTTTAATAAATTAATTTTTTGCATTTTTAATGTGCGTTTTTTCTTTATTATATTTTTTTAACATTTATTATTTTGTTTTTATATAAAACTTCATGTATTTATATTATCATACTAAAACTTTAGGGTGTTTTTAGCATTATTTGAAAGTATTTTCCATCCAAAACTAACGGAAAAATTGACAGAGCTAGCTTTTTGCACAATATGGAAAGTTCAGCTAGTAATTTGCTACGAAAAAAAGTCTAGCTAGCAAATTGCACATTCATGTAAAGTTTGGCTAGCAATTTGCTAATTAACCCTTTTTTAACAAATAAAAAAAATTAAATTTATTATATTGCAAATAACCATAAAAATAATATAAAAAAAACAACCAAAATTGATTTTTTACTGCAAGATCAAGTAATAATATTTACATTTACCACAGTGGATGATGAATTCCTCATATTATTGGATATATATTACCGTTAAACTACTAGCTAGTGTTGCATGCATGATTAACTTCGTCATAAACTACAAATCATTAATATAATTTTGAAAGAATAACACGTCCTATTTTAGACCTTTACGTGGCGTATATATATTAATATATCCACAAGTCCACAACGATAACACATACGTAACTACTAACTAAGAATATTCAAAAGAAAAACACACTTGTAGTTGTAACCAAAAAAGACATAATCTAAACAAACAACTCTTAAAGTTTTAAACAAGTTATTCAAGAACTATCTCATTTCTAAATTATCTTCTTACTCATTAGCCTAGAAAGAATCATCATCATTCTGATTCTCACAACTTAATATAAAACACATTGAACATTAGAATTAGTTACCATCAAAAGTTAAAGTTTATAATTTAATATTTAAAATAATTTCTTACTTGACTATATCAGGTCATCGTCAATAAATAACACTGACAAAAAAATTTCCAACTCATTCAGCTCATCTGTGGACTCTGAACATTATTAAAATATTTAAACGTTAATATACGTCATAAAAATTTAGAATAAAAATAAGTAAACTATATATAAAAAAATATGTTTGTTTACCTTCGTATTCTTCTTCAGCTGGGCACTTCAATGGTGAAAATTTCAACCAATCTTGTGTGCAAATTAATACATCAACCTTACCTGGACTTAAAGAGCTTCAATACTTGCTTAATATGTGTCCTCCCGTACTAAAACGCTTTCAAATGCCACAATAGTTACAGGAATAACTAACACATCTCTAGTCATCGCCGCAATAATGGATATCATGGACTATTATTCTTCCACCAAGCTAAAATCTCAAAATCAGAGTTAAAATCTTCATCTTCCAATTTCTCCAATTCAGTATTCTCACAAAAATCATATGTTACTTTCCATTTTGCGCTCGTATCTCAACTTCAACCAATCATCTTATCTTCTTGTCATCGCACTTGTACTTTCACCCCTCATAGTTGAACACGAGCCCTTCGACCTATTTAAAGATCTCTCGTACTGCTCAAATATTGATTGTAAGGTTTAATGCAATTCCCTCTTCAACTCAGATGCGAATGCTGAATAATTCTTATAACATTCTTCAATGATATACTCAGCAAACCTCATTTTATATCGAGGATCAAGCACAAGGGCTACATACAATAGCACATTCACCTTTCTCATATCATCCCAGTACTTATCATTGCCTTCTTTTTCTCAGCCATATAGTTAAACATGATTTTCCCCCCAGATTATCATTAATCTGAATTGGAATTTTACAAACTTCAGACATGCAATCATTAATTGTAGAATAGGGTGGCATAAGAACCGCGACATCATAAAATACCTTCAAGAAATGCAATATATCACTAGCCTCTTCCCAATCATTCTCAGTTGGCAACAATATACCACTGCTAAGTTCAGCTACATATCTATGATCTCGCTCAAAAGTTTTTCTATACTTAATGACTGATTCTAGCATGAGAAATGTTGAATTTCATCTAGCTTCAACATCTAATCATATGTTGAATGACCAAACTAGCCTTTCTTTTTCCACTGCAATCTGAAACTTTCGCAATCTAGCGGGAGATAGTCCAAAAAACCTAACTGCAGATCGTATTCTCTTGATGCTATATGATGATAACTCACGCAATCCATCATTCACAATTAAGTTCATAATATAAGCAACACGCCTGTGTTCCATGTTTGGAACCTCCTATTTAGATAAGTGACAGCAATATCATTGGAAGTTGCATTATCAACAGTCACTGTTAGTACCTTATTTAACTTCAAATCCAGCAAATACTTGTCAATTGTTGCTCCAATAACATCTCCTGTATGATCAGAAATTGGACAAGAATTCAGAATTTTCTTCTGCAGCTTCCAATCATCATCAATGTAATGAGTAGTCAAACACATGAAAGACAGATTTGTAATAGAAGTCCAAGTATCAGTAGTAAGACAAACTCTAGTTTGGATTTCTCAAAATACTCTACCAACTTGAGTTTTTCTTCCTTAAACAAGACGATGCAATCACGAGCAACGGTGAACCGTGAAGGTAATACAGCACTCGGGTTCAAGTATTCAACTTTTTATCTAAAGTTATCGCTCTGCTCAAAACGAAACGATTTTTCCTCCTTAACCGTTTCATTTTGCGCAGAGTGATAACTTTAGAGAAGTAGTTGAATACTTGAACTCGAGTGCTGTATTATTACCTTCACGGTTTACCGCTGCTCTTGATTGCATCGACTTGTTTAAGGAAGAAAAACTCAAGTTGGTTGAGTATTTTGATAAATCCAAACTAAGAGTTGTCTTACTATTGATACTTGGACTTCTTTTACAAATCTGTCTTTCATGTGTTTGACTACTCATTACATTGATGATGATTGAAAGCCGTAGAAAAAAAATTTTGAATTTTTGTTCATACTGAAGATGTTATTGGAGCAACATTGGGAAGTGTTTGGTGGATTGGAAGTTAAATAAGGTATTGACAGTGACTGTTGATAATGCAACTTCCAATGATATTGCTTTCACTGTTGTCACTTATTTGAATAGGAGGTTCCAAATATGGAACACAACGATCTTCAATGGGAAGTATACTCATGTCAGGTGCGTTGCCCATATTATGAACTTAATTGTGAATGATGATTGTGTGAGCTATAAGATAACATCAAAAGAATCCGATCTGCAACTAGGTTTTTTAAATTATCTTCCGTTAAATCGCGAAAGTTTCAGATTGGAATGGGAAAAGAAAGGCTGATTTGGTCATTCAACCATGCTTAGATGTTGAAGCTAGATGGAATTCAACATTTCTCATGCTAGAATCAGCCCTTAAGTATAGAAAAGGTTTTGAGTTTCTTGAGTGAGATCATAGATATGTAGCTGAACTTAGCATTAGTACAAGGTTGCCAACTGAGAATGATTAGTAGAAGGCTAGTGATATGTTGCTCTTCTTGAAGGTATTTTATGATGTCACAGTTCTTATGCCACCCTATTCTACAAGCAATGATTGCATGTTTGAAGTTTGTAAGATTGCAATTCAGATTAATAAGAATCTGAAAAAAAAAAAAATCAATGTTTAACTGCTGAGAAAATGAAGGCAAAGCATGATAAATACTGGGGTGATATGAGAAAGTTGAATGTGTTATTGTATGTAGCCATTGTGCTTGATCCTCGATATAAAATGTGGTTTGCTGAGTATATCATTGAAGAATGTTATTAGAGTGATTCATCATTTGCATCTGAGTTGAAGAGAGAATTGCGTGAAACCTTACAATCAAAGCTTGAGCAGTACATGAGATCTTTAAATAGGTCGAATGCTCGTGTTCAACTATGAGAGGTGGAAGTACAAGTGCGATGACAAGTAGAGAAGATGATTGGTTGAAGTTGAGATACAAACGCAAAACTGGAAGGAAGCATCTGATTCTTGTGAGAAGACTGAATTGAATAAATATTTAGAAGAATATGAAGATTCTAGCTTTAATTTTGAGATTTTAGCTTGGTGGAAGAATAATGGTCTACGATATCCCATTATAGTGGCAATGGCTAGATATGTGTTAGCTATTCCCGTAACTACTGTGGCATCTGAGAGCGATTTTAGTACGGGATGACGCGTATTAAGCAAATATCAGAGCTCTTTAAGTCCAAGTATGGTTGAGGCATTAATTTGCACACAAGATTGAAATTTTCACCATTGAAGTGCCTAACTGAAGAAGAATACGAAGATAAACAAACATGTTTTTTTTTAATATAGTTTACTTATTTTTATTCTAAATTTTTTATGACGTATGTTAACGTTTAAGTATTTTAATAATGTTTAGAGTCCACGAATGAGCTGAACAAGTTGGAAAAATCTTTTTCGGTGTTATTTATTAATGATGACTTAATATAGTCAGGTAAGAAATTATTTTGATGGTAACTAATTCTAATGTTTAATGTGTTTTATATTAGGTTGTGATGATGATGATATTGTTCTTTCTGGGCTAAGAAGATAATGAAGAAATGAGAGTTCTTGGAAAACTTGAACTTTAAATGATGTTGTTTAGATTATGTTTCTTTTGGGGACAACAACTACTAGTATATTTTTCTTTTGAATATTGTTATCTAGTAGTTATGTATGTGTTATCGTTGTGGATATATTAATATATATACGCCACCATTGACAAGTATGTAGAGGTCTAAACTAGGTGTCTGTCTTTCAAAATTATATCAATGAGCTCTTTGTAATTTATGACGAAGCTAATCATGCTTGCAACACTAGCTAGCTAGAAGTTTAACAATGATAATATCCAATAATATGAGCAATTCATCATCCACCGCGGTAATTGTAAATATTATTACTTGATATTGTAGCAAAAAATCGATTTTGCTTGTCTTTTTTTATTTTTTTATTTTTATCATTTTTATGGTTTTTTTGCATATAATAAATGTAATTTTTTTATTTGTTAAAAAATGAAATAAAATATTTTACATATTTTAAGAAAAGAGATAATGATATCAATATTTAAAAAAAATAATTTTTTTATTTTTATTTAAAAAATAATTTTTTTTATTTAAAAAATATATATATATATTATTCTTTTTAAAAAAAAAACCGATTAAAAAAACATTTTTTGACCGGACTAACGATCCTAACGGTCTTGGATCGAAACCAGAACTGTTAAGTCCAAAACCATTTCAATAGATCCTAACAGTCCTGGACCAAGACCGGTCCATACTCAGTCCTACTTCCAACATATTTACATCTCGTTATATTATTAGTGTCGGAGTACAATTCTGCAACTTTCATTAGTTTTTCTTGTGAGCTCTTTAAGCTTCATGCATATGTATAAAATCTTTTTGGTTTTGTTGTATTTTTATTATTCTGTTTTTTAGAGAATGACTTGTAGGATTTATGGGGGATAGTTATTATGGACAAAAATACGTGTACATGCCAGGTAAACTAATTACGTAGCGGAATAGGGACATATATTTCTTACTTACCGTAGATCCAAGATCTTGAGGAGAGTTCGCGGTCCGCCGGACGGATCTTGTAAGAATTCTTGTTAAGGAATCGCCTACACGGAATGGTCTCCACATCAAAGTCTCTTGTCGATTCCTCGCAGAGATGGATCTCTGGGGTAATTGCTTAAAGCAATTTGGCACCTCCTATGGTGGTAAGGTTCGGCCGAAACTAGGCTTTTAGGGAGGAGGGTTTCTTTTGTCTCAACACTTAGGAGAATGAGTGAATAACTTATTAACCCTAAAGAAATCTTGACACCCCCTATTTATAAGAGGAGGTGGGCAAAACCCATCTCACACAATCACAAGTTTCGGTCGGCCACTTACAAGTAAGGGGAGACCAAATTTTGAGCCTATCATGTCAATTGTGATTTTTAGCTAGCCAAAAATCCCTATTGTGACATTACCCAATTACTTAGGTGTTGGGCTTATATTAAAAGGGCTCCTACTACGGCGGCCCATTCACCATATGCCAACAGTTCTCACTCGCCGGAATAAGAGGGTGCCTGTTAATATGTTGTCAACCAACACGTCTACATTTGTTCTTCGATCTAGCCCTGCTTCAAAATAGTTCATACGAGGTTTGCCGTGCCACCGACAGACATAGCGGAAATCGTGATACTCATCGATTAAGAGTGTTGTAGCGTCCGCGGAAAGTTGATTCCCAACATGTTATCAACCTGTAAACATATATGTGTCACACTGTATCCCTGGTCAACTGTTATTCTCCAATTGTCTACATATGAACACTTCTCCAAGGCATCCGCACAAGTATTCACAACCTTCAACTAATATCCGGTTGGTGGCCACCTAGTGAATAGAAGAGTGGGAGAATTACGTGTGAACTAGACCATCCCCATTGCTCATACTCTTAGTCAAACTCAACAGGTTTCCAAAATGTGGTCAGTGGGCCTTTTTGTTCAACACTGCGTTTGTACGCCTGGATGCGACCATTAAGTTTGGCCTTAGATATGAGTTCGTTAGGATACTTCAGGTGCTCCTTCATAAAACACCCGGGATCAGTCACACGCTCAAGGTGAAGAAGTTTGCGCAAATCTGAATCGCGAAGATTCTATCTAGCGCAACCGAGCCTGACCCCGTGATCGAACGTGGAACGCCCAGTAAGAAATGCACGCTGATAGCATAACCTGAAGTTACATATAGTCAGGAGTGGGAAACGATATCGCAGATTTTTTTTTTGGCCCAGAATGTTATTTTCGATGAACTGATCATGTCGTGTTACCCCGAAACCAAATGATCGTTTTGCCTAACCAGGTTTATCTTTCGAAAACAACGTGGTTCTTAGCCGGTCTTGACATGGTAGAGGTCCCCCCTCCGTCAAAGACGACCGAGCCTGTGTGACGAGGCTGACAACTGTTATTCTCCAATTGTCTACATATGAACACTTCTCCAAGGCATCCGCACAAGTATTCACAACCTTCAACTAATATCCGGTTGGTGGCCACCTAGTGAATAGAAGAGTCGGAGAATTACATGTGAACTTGACCATCCCCATTGCTCATACTCTTAGTCAAACTCATCAGGTTTCCAAAATGTGGTCAGTGGACCTTTTTGTTCAACACTGCGTTTGTATGCCTGGATGCGAGCATTAAGTTTGGCCTTAGATATGAGTTCGTTAGGATACTTCAGGTGCTCCTTCATAAAACACCCGGGATCAGTCACACGCTCAAGGTGAAGAAGTTTGCGCAAATCCGAATCGCGAAGATTCTATCTAGCGCAACCGAGATAACAGAAACTTTTTCATGATAGGATAAATATTTTCTCACGCATCCCTTTCATTATCAGGGACATGATCTGTCATTATGCCGACATTCATGCGTAGAATACCATCATACTCCAGAATGAGGTATCTAGCTTCAGCCGCATTTCTTTCAGCGAAGCGAAGGTGCAAAGCAAACCAAAGGTGTAATGCACTGACATTCATGAACTGTTCTGCAATTTCTGTTGTCAAGGTCGAAAAGATCAACCCCGCTGCTTTCTGATCATTGCTAGTCATTTCGTCGTCCAGGAAACGCGGACTACCATATTCATCTGTTATCATCATGTCTCCATTTGGATTCAAACAATCCTCAATCTCTGTCGCAGAGAGGATTTTCCAGACATATTTTCTCCATTCATCATATCTCATTCCATCAAGATCGCGAATAACATAGAATTGCACTCTATCATCCATCTAAGTTCACACATTGACAATCATGCGACAATCAGGGAGACAATAACATTTTGGAAATGAATTGCATACATCGGATATCTATGAGATAGAAAGCGATAAGTAATGATTCATCAGACATCTAACCAACCCGACCACCAGTAAACCAATGGAAGAGGTCGTGAAAGAGTTCACATTACTGACGTCTTCTTTCTAATAGATCAGTCTTTTAAAACGGTTTAATCACTCTCACTGGAACATGGAATTTTGACATACACCCGATGTTGGCTTTCCCAAAGCCCTTTTAAAACGTTTCGAGTATTTCATGCAAGCATACACAATTCTACTACACAAGTAAATTATCATACACAGCCACATCCAAAAAAAAATCCAATCACCATGCTTACACGTCAGGCTTCTAATGTTCCGAGGAACTCATGCTAGCATATATAATTCTACTACTCAAGTAAATTATCACATGCGGCTACATCCTCCACATTCATGCATATGCATCATGCGTGATCACTCCATAACAAACATGTATATTTGGCGACAAATTTTTGAATTTTTTTTTAACATTTGGGGCTGACTTGCAATTCATGCTAAAAATTAATCATGCGAACTTCTAGACATGGATTCTAGGCAATAACAACCATAACAACATGTCTATTCTAGTGCGCAACTCATTAATTGAAATCCAGGACTCTTCCCACAACATGCAATATCCAGCTAGGCTGACATAGTCAAGACGCAATTCTAATAATGCAATAATATCAATTAATATAGCAATTGCAATTCAGCCCACTAAATGACACAACTCCAAAATCATGCATATCTGAGATCCATCACCATAGTCGAAACTAAGCATCATGTTTGATTAAAACGTGAAAATTTCAAACCAATTAGCGTTGTATAGGTTAATTTAAAGTTAAAAAATATTTGGATTTTAAAATTTGACCATCCTATTTTCAGTTGACTCGGGTGGTCTGACCTAAACGGTCTGGTTCGGTAAAATAGGAATTCAGTTCGGTTCTTCACACAAACCGGGTCGGTTTGGTTCGACCCATCAGTTACCCGGTCCGACCCGACCCAGTGGGTCGGACCGATTGAGAAAACCCGGATTGGTTGACCAGCTCTGGTTGGACCTATGGAACCCGACCCGATTTGGTCGATTCGGGTTCCCATGGTCTTCCGGGTCAGTTGACCCGACTCAGATGTGCAAAATTGGACCGGTCCAATACCCTATTGGGTGCGGCCGAATTTCTTACTTCGTGGCTAAGTACTGTTTAAAATCCACTAAAAATTAACTTAGCCTCCAAGTAAGAATAATTATAGATATAATTTCCAATAACCAATATTTGCACAATATATATGATGGATATATGCCCAATTCGGGTTCGTATTTACATCCCGGACTTCGCAAACACGTTAAAATCACGTAAACCTTCAAAACACGCTCCCGAGGTTTAAAACGGTCCGGACGTGAGGACCTCCGGATTGCCCCAAGACGACCCGGAACGCGCCAGGATCGTCCGAACCCAACGCGATCCGAGTCGTCGTCTGCAGCGCGTGTATCCCGTTTGTGTCCTTACACTAAGTCAGATTTTCTAATAGCCAACTTCAATCAAACCAGATGACGGTTCACATTTTCCTCTAAACCGGCGTCAAACCGCTTAAAAACCGGGATCGTTTCTAAGGTTGCCTATAAATAGGGAGCCTAGGCCATCCATTTTAGAGACATTCACTTGAGATAGGCTTTAGAGCTTTGACTTCTCTCTAGCTTTCTCTCTCTAGAAATACTCATTTTAGCATCGGAGAGGGCTCAACCGGCACCACCCCCCCTCCTCCGTGCTGGTTATTGCCCTTACGTGCAGGTCCGGACGACAAGCTCAAAGTCAGGAGCACAAGTCAGAAGGACGAACACAGTAAACGAAGAGAAGGTTCGTCAAGTCTGTCAGAACAAGCGAGTCTGGACGAAACATTTGGCGCCGTCCGCAGGATTCGAACAAAGAAGCTATATTGCTCCACAAGCTATGACAAGCAACCATCCTCCTCCTAACAGTGTCAACCTGCAAGAGAAGAAGAAAGACCCAGGCCGCCCAAGAAAGACAAGTGTTGAGCAATAAAGCAGACAAGTACCAGCAATGAGTCAGTCGGGACCATCTCATATCCCCGAGGCTACCTCGACTGCTTCCTCTGTGCCTGAAAGAAGCGTGCCGGCACCACAGCAGGAACCAGGAATGCACAACATACCTCCACCAGGGTACGAGCATGGAGCATATGGAATGCCTGCAGGAAGCACGCAAAGAGGTGCAAACCCAGCTCCAGTAGTGACTCCTGCCATGATTGCTGCGCTGGAAGAGCTGTTAGCTTTCAGGGAGACTTTAAGAAGCCAATGATATATGCCACCTCCTCCGCCACCGCCACCATTCACTGGACATGTCATGCCCGCAAGGGCAATGTCAGGCAACGCTGCCCGTCAAGAGACCCCCTTCCACGGAGGAGAACAATATCTGGAAGATACATTCCAGTATCTGCAAGCAAGGAATGAATCAAGACAGGGAGCAACACGTTCGTACACTCCCTATGTAGGGCGCAAGGTCAAGAAGAGACGTGGAGGCAACCCTCGCTTCCACGCTCACAGCGATACTACAAGGAGAGTTCCTTCCAGGATACAAGCCAAGAGCATGCAGGGATGCATCACAATAGTGGTTGGAGAAAACCAATGTTCAATAATGACGGCTCAATCGTAGGGCTCACGTCGAAGAGTCTGGAGGCCATGATTGAACAGAAGATGAAAGAATCTAAAATAAAGGGAATGCACGCATTGGCTGAGAACGCGTCTCACCCCTTCACGGATGAACTTGTGCACAACCATGTGCCTGATGTGCTCTACGCAATCCGGATAGACAAATATCGAGGAAATGGAGATCCAATCGAGCATGTGCAGCAGCACAAAGCCTCTCTACTCGGGAGAACCGATAATCCTCATCATGTGGCCATGACGTTTTCCCAAACTCTAGCAGGAACGGCAGCGCACTGGATCTTCTCGCTTCCATGCGGGAGTGTAAACTCTTGGCCATATCTGAAGGCAAAGTTCATACAGCGATATATGGGAGAGCGCACACTCCTAAAAGGATCGAATGCGTTGAATGATGTACAACAGCAGAACGAAGAATCGTTGGCAGATTACTACATCCGTTTCAACCAAAATATCGCTGACATCCAAGGCAATTTGACCGAGGGGGAAATAGTTCGAGCCTTTATAAACAACTTAGGTCGTAAAGGGTATGCACTCGCTGAGAAGATGTCTAAGCTCCCCGCTGAGACACTTGAGGAGTTGGCAGGAAGAGTAAAAGAATTCGTGGACCGGGAAAGGTTCAGGCAACAAAACAAAGCTAAGATGAGCGCTGCTCGAGTAAAGGACAACAACAACAAGCCAGCAAAACCACTGCAAAGCAACCGGCAAAATAAGCAGTGGCAACCACAGCAGAAAAGGCCATTTCAGTCGGACTTTCAAAAGCCTAAAGAGATTAATCTTGCTGATTGCATCCCGTTGAACGCACCACTGTCTGTTATCCTAAAAGAGATGAAAGAAACCAAAATGTGGAAAGAGCCTTTCAACTTCCGCAAAGGCCCATTGGGAAAAGAAGAAGACAAGTGGTGTGAAAACCATGAGGTTTATGGCCATGAAACAAACAGCTGTGTAAGCCTGAGATTCCGCATAAATAATTTCGTGCTCAAAGGAGAATTGAAGCACTACGTTGACCAAGGTGACAAACGCCCAAGGAAAGCCAATGCAGAGTCATCAGGAAAAGGCAAAGGCAAGGAGAAAGCAAATGATAACCCTCCTCCTGTCAAAAGAGGGGTAATCAATGTCATTCATGGAGGCCCAGCTGCTCGAGGTCACGTGTCTAATTCAAGAGATGTCTATGCTTCTCAAGTAAAGACATTTCCGGAATATGGGAAGCGGCCCCAACCTGAAGAAGATGACGCTGTCATCCAATTTTCAAGTGCGGACATGCAGCACATTGTATAACCTCATGATGACGCTCTCGTTATCACGATGGATGTCGACGGATATGACGTAAAACGCATTCTTGTGGATGGAGGAAGTTCTGCCGACGTATTACATGTGGGAGTGCTCGAACCGTTGGGAAAGTCAATTGCAGACCTTACTCCTGGGACCTTTACTTTGGTCAGCTTCGCTGGTGCTGCAACTTGTCCATTGGGAACAATTACATTGCCAGTCGTTTTTGGTGAAGGATGGAAAACGCTCAGCGTTGACGTCACCTTCTTGGTGGTGGAAGCTCTAGAAGCATACAACGGAATCCTCAGAAGGACAACAATAAACCCTTACGAGATAGTTTCATCCACTGTTCACCAAAAAATGAAGTTCCCAACAAGGAATGGAATTGGCGAATTACTTGGAGATCAGACAACAGCACGAAAGTGTTATGTCAACGCGCTACGAAGTAGACAACACGTCACCATTTCAATGGTCGATACGTATAAGAAGACAAGATTGAACCCTGAATCTGGTGATGAAGAAAGAAAAGAACAAGTCTTAAGCCTTGTAAGTCTGCCAGAGAGAATCTGCTTCCCTGCATGGAAAAGTGTTTAGGATGTCAAGCAGGGAGACGATGAGCCAATAATGAGTTATTTTTCAGAAGGTTTGACTATAACGCTGCTCTCGTTAGAGCAACAAAAGGAGACGTGATCAATGCATTCTTCCTGCACATGAATGCTCCATCTCCTCCTTTTTGGAAGAATCTGTGGATGGCAAACCACTCACACAATGGCAGACTTAAAAGAAAAGCTGGACACTGCTATCACATGTGAACGAGAGCTGGGATGGGGTATACCTCTCAGCCAGGAAGGGAAAGTTCAAGACAACAAGCAACCAAATGGGGGCATTGACGTCAACAATGATTACATCTTCACTCCATTAAACGTGGAGATATACGTCAACCTTCTAGAGAACAAGCTTCCCTTGTCACTCGAACCAAAGACAGCTTTTCTAGGCAAAGACATTGATGAGTGGTGCAAACAACACAAGACATGGGGACACAGCACCAACAATTTCCTGTCTCTAAGATTAGAGATTGAAGAGCTACCTATGCGACATGGGGGCACGGCACCAACAACTTGATCAGCAAACATATACATGACAGCTACCTATGCGAGCACTAAACAACGAACACTCTTCATATGAAGACAACCGCATATCTATAGACTTGTTAGTCTCTATACATCACATAGTGGACATCCCCCTCGGGGGGCAACTCTATGTCGACATGGGCCTCGTCCCGACACTTACGTGCGTTATGTGATCTACGTGCGACTACATGACACTATGCCTTTTCTTAAGGTAGCAAGTGTGAATATGATTATACCACTAACGCCTTTACTTGCATGTATCTTCTTTTAAATGCAGGTGTATGACAAAGTGTCGACAATCAATGAATATTTTCTAAGTGTTCCACTATGTTAGCAGTCGACACATGACAAAGCGTCGACTATCAAGGAATATTTTCTAAGTGTTCCACTATGTCAGCAGTCGACATATGATAAAGTGTCGACTATCAATGAATATGTTCTAAGTGTTCCACTATGTCAGCTGTCGACTGATAACAAGTGTCAACTATCAAGGAATATTTTCTAAGTGTTCCACTATGTCAGCTGTCGACTGATAACAAGTGTCGACTATCAAGGAATATTTTCTAAGTGTTCCACTATGTTAGCAGTCGACATATGACAAAGTCTCGACTATCAATGAATATGTTCTAAGTGTTACACTATGTCAGCTGTCGACTGATAACAAGTGTCGACTATCAAAGAATATTTTCTAAGTGTTCCACTATGTCACCTGTCGACTGATAACAAGTGTCAACTATCAAGGAATATTTTCTAAGTGTTCCACTATGTCAGCAATCGACACATGACAAAGTGTCGACTATCAAGGAATATTTTCTAAGTGTTCCACTATGTCAACAGTCGACACATGACAAAGTGTCGACTATCAAGGAATATTTTCTAAGTGTTCCACTATGTGACAAAGTGTCGACTATCAAGGAATATTTTCTAAGTGTTCCACTATGTCAGCAGTCGACATATGACAAAGTGTCGACTACAAGAAATATTTTCTATGTATTCCACTACGTCAGCAGTCGACATATGACAATCATCAACAATCAAGTTGTATTTTCTAAGTGTTTTGCTATGGTAGCAGACGACACTCAGCAGACGACAAACGACGAATGTCAAAGTAGTGAACATCAACCATCAAGAAAATTCTCTCTAAGTGTCTTATCATGAAGGAGACAACAAAAACCAACTATCAATGATTGACATCAAGCATGTTCGAACACTATCTACATCATGATGCAACATGTCGACAATAATCACAACACATGAGGGGAGTATTATTACTTACTATCATGTTTATAAATTTTCAGCACTTAGCCAAAATATTTGCCGATTTGGAAAACTAACCACTTTTAGGAATTTTAACAAACACTTTGTGTGCATTCTAGAGTAATTAATTTCAAGAGACAATCAAGATCAAATTGAGCCTAAACGAAATTGCGAAGGGTCCAACCGTACCCGGAATCAGACTCACCACCATGAGACGATGCCGGAGAGCAGTCCACCGCCGCCGGAAAACCTCCGCCATCGCCGATCAGCCACGCGCCACCGTAGCTCAGCCACGCGCCGCCGCCTCTGCTGCCGTGTGCTGCGCCGTGGTCACCCCTTCCCCTTGTCGGAATTCCGCCGGTGATGGTACTTGGATGGCTACCCCAAAATTGCTTGGTCTTCAAATGTGCTTGGCCCCCAAATTTACTACTCCAAAGTTTCTTCTTCTTCAAGAAAGGAGAGGATTCTAAACACTATTAAGGGTGAAGGTTTAGCTAATGGGTATTCTCTCTCCTATCTTCACTAATAAGGTTCACACTTATGGATAAGTCATAAATTCCTCTCTATTTCTCTATAAGTCCTTAGTATCATGACTAAGTATGTTTACATCCATATCACGGCGAACATCATTTTAGTCACGGCATATGCAATCATGCCCACTTGTTACGTGCCTATGATTTATTTACGATCATCTCATTTATCTTAAGTTATGATCCATGTTTTCATCATCCCATGATTGATTGGATGTTTTTATTAATAAATCGTCATCGCATCATGTACGTCATCATTACCACATTCGTCATGTACGTGTCGAATACGTCTGTAACTAACACATTCATGATTAGTATATTCTTGTACATGTCGACACCCGCGAACATGTTTACATAAGTTTATAACTCGTCACTTGTATTCGCTATATATGTATGCATGTCTGTTACACTAATCATGTCAGCAGATATTAAATACTCGCTAAGAAAAATAAAGTTAGGAGAAATCAAGGCCCACGTGCCCAACCGACGACAAACCACCGCTTGAGGTCAGCATCGCGCCCAAATTGGACATGTATCCTATCTTAAAATAGAGTCATTTAAGGGTTAAGACCAAAAAAAAAAAAGAGTCATTTAAGGGTCAAGCCATTATTTGACTCGGGGGCAAGTGATGGATATATGCCTAATTCGGGTTCGTATTTACATTCCGGACTTCGCAAACACGTTAAAATCACGTAAACCGTCAAAACACGCTCCCAGGGTTTATAACGGTCCGGATGCGCGACACACGCGTCCGGACCGGACCTCCGGATTTCCTATGCAATCCGGAGGTCTTGATTTCCTATGCAATCCGGAGGTCCTGATTGCCCCAAGACGACCCGGAACGCGCCAGGATCGTCCGAACCCGACACGATCCGAGTCATCGTCTGCAACGCGTGTATCCCGTTTGTGTCCTTACACTAAGTCAGAGTTTTCTAATAGCCAACTTCAATAAAACCAGACGGCGGTTCACATTTTCCTCTAAACCGGCGTCAAACCGCTTAAATAGGGATCGGTTATAAGGTTGCCTATAAATAGGGAGCCTAGGCCATCCATTTTAGAGACGTTCACTTGAAATTGGCTTTAGAGCTCTGACTTCTCTCTAGCTTTCTCTCTCTAGAAATACTCATTTTAGCATCGGAGAGGGCTCAACCGGCACCCCCCCCTCCGTGCTGGTTATTGCCCTTACGTGCAGGTCCGGACGACAAGCTCGAAGTCAGGAGCACAAGTCAGAAGGACGAACACAGTAAACGAAGAGAAGGTTCGTCGAGTCCGTCAGAACAAGCGGGTCTGGACGAAACAATATATATATATACATTTCGGCCCCAATATAGATATAGATATTTATTTGTTGTCAAGATTCTATATTTAGGGATATAAATATATCAACAATATATTTTCTCAATCTTTAGGCAACTAATATCTATCAATAATATTCAACTTCCCTAATATTGTGCTAGAATATATTGATAGTAATTGTCACAATTATCATGTGAATCTAACCCTAATTTCGAATAGGTACATTCCTACGGGTGCCGAATATTATTAAAAATTTGCACAAAATTTCGGCCAAAGCAACTTTACTTGGGGCCTGAGAAATTTAAAAAATTTACTTTGTAATTTCTATTATGGTTCGGCCGAAACATCCAATTAGGGTTAGTGGTCAAATTTCAAGATCAATAATCCAATGTTTAATTTTGATAAATGTCACGTTTTTATTGAAAATCGTGAATATCCGTTTAATCAGAAACTTTAAGAACACCGATTTTATCAAAATCAAGAACTCCCTAACACAGGCTCTGATACCACTGTAGGATTTATAGAGGATAGTTACTACGGACAAAAACACGTGTACATGTTAGGCAAACTAATTACGCAGCGGAATAGGGACACATACCAGTTCTTGCTTTCCGTAGACTCAAGATCTTGAGGGATGTTCGCGGTCCGCTGGACGGATCTTGTAAGCATTCTTGTTAAGGAATCGCCTACACGGAATGGTCTCCACAGCAAAGCCTATTGTCGATTCCTCGCAGGGATGGATCTCTGGGGTAATTGCTCAAAGCAATTTGGCACCTCCTATGGTGGTAATGTTCGGCCGAAACTAGGCTTTTAGGGAGGAGAAATTTCTTTTGTCTCAACACTTAGGAGAATGAGTGAATAACTGATTAACCCTAAAGAAATCCTGGCACCCCCTATTCATAAGAGGAGGTGGGCAAAACTCACCTCACATAATCACAAGTTTCAGCCAGCCACTTTGGAGTAAGGGGAGGCCCAATTTTCGGCATCTCATGTCAATTGGAATTTTAGGCCTAGCCCAAAATCCCTAATGTGACATTACCCAATTACTTAGGTTTTGGGCTTATATTAAAGAGCTCCTATTAGGCGGCCCATTCACCAAAAGCCAACAGCTACCACTCGTCGGACTAGGAGGGTGCCTGTTAATATGTTGTCGACCAACACATCAACATTTGTTCTTCGATCCACCACCAATTGGACCTAGGTACCAATTGACCTAATCCGAGTCGAGCCCACTCTAGATCTGACCACGATTAGGATTGAATTGGTCAGATGATCCTAACAATGTTCATACCTAGCCTTAGGTTCGATACAAACTAGATCAATAGACAAAACGGTTCGTTTTGTACAAGTACAGTGATTAAATTATAGGAAAAATAACATATTTAGTGTTTCAATTTTACCCCATGTGTCTCAGGATTAAATAGTTAATATTTGGTGTATCGGGATTGAATAGTTAATATTTGATGTTCCAAGTTTTAAGTTTGTTGCGATTTGGTTTTCCGTCCGATTTTAGGATTAACTTTGACGGAATATGATGAAGAGACAATTTTTCCCCTTATATATATATATATTTTCAAAGCCACCCACCTCCGATTCTGAGACACCCACCCTTGATTCCGACCACTCACCTTCGAATAGATGTCGAATGGTCGGATTCAGCACCGTCCTCCGCTTAATGATCCTCAATAGCATCTTCATCCACTCTAAACAAACAAAGAAACGTACATAGGGTTTAGGGTTCAGCACTTTCCTCCGCTTAATGATCCTCGATAACGTCTCCATCCACTCTAAACAAACAAAGAAACGTACGTCGACCAATATAAGTCATTGAATTTGAAGTTGATGTTGCGCTGTAGGTGGTTAATTGGTTAGGGACTTGTTTAGATAAGCACGATCTGAGATGGGGCTAATTTAGGCATTTTGAATTTATTCGGTCACGTGACCAGCACATGATCGAGTTCTTTCAAATTTAACTTTAAAATTTGACGGAGACGCCAAATGGAAATATAATTGAAACCTGAGACATTCGAAAACAATATTTTAATCTGAGACACCAAATTGACACATAGGGTAAACTTGAGACATTAAATAGGTTATTTTCCCTAAATTATATAGAAAAAGTCATGGATATAAATTGGGGAACTAAACTGAACAAAAGTTCGAGGGCTAGTCACGTGGATATTTAATAGTCAAAATTAACAGTTGACTATCAGATGCTCACCACAAGATAACAATTTCTAAACTTTATGAACCAAAATTATACAAAAACAAAAAATATACTAAAATACAACATTGATCAAACATGTTATACCAAAATAATCTATTTTTTAATTATTTACTATTGAGTCATAAGCGTGCAGTTTTGCTCAATCTAAAAGTTAAAAATATCATTTCCGGTTTGCGGAGTGCAGTTATTACTAAATGGCCATACCATGCTGGAGGTATCATTTCAGGCTCTTAGTTTGAGAATTTTCTACCATGTTTGTGGAGCATAAATAACCCTCTTATTTTTGCCGGAAAATGTATTACAAAAATGCGGTAGTTTAATATATTTTTATAAAAAAAATATATTAAATTTTCGTTTGGTTTCTAAAAATTAGTGACCAAAAAATTCTATATGATCTATTTAATAGAAATACATTGAAATTCTAGTGTCCTCTTTCTCCAAAATTATCATTCATCCCTCTAGCACTGTCTTTACCAACAACAAGTACAAATAAAAATGGGCTCCAACTTCCATCATCATCATCACTGAAAGAGAAACTCCAATTTGGTTTCATGCCTAGACTG
The DNA here is from genome assembly GCA_036873135.1 of Clarkia xantiana subsp. parviflora. Taxonomy (NCBI): domain Eukaryota; kingdom Viridiplantae; phylum Streptophyta; class Magnoliopsida; order Myrtales; family Onagraceae; genus Clarkia; species Clarkia xantiana. The sequence continues at coordinate 24,451,496 of JAPTYO010000009.1, read as the reverse complement.
GGAACGCCGCGAGCCATCTTGTTATCATCGTGTAGCATTCATTGCCCTTGTACTCTGGCGCAACATGTCCCGCACCCTGTCTCATGCAATCGCATTAGCCAATGTAGTATTACTTAACAACAATGACAATTAGTTAATGCGGATCGAGTTAGCTAGATCATAGCTCACCTTCACCGTCGCAAAATCAAGAGTGAACTCCGAACCTATGTATTCTTCTGTATATCTGCAAGATTTAGCACTTTCAGTCATGATCTAGTCTATAACATAGTAGGGGATGATTCATGCATCAAATTAAGGCTAAATGATGACATAAAACCTACCCCGCAACTTGTCCATCAACAAACCACGGTCTCCATGTGTCGTACAAAGTCAGGTTTAGTGCCGAAATCCAACTTTGTGTACCCATAGGGGTCACAGATAAATCGTGGTCTCCACTGCATATACATATATATATATACATAAAAGAACATATATCACTTCCCATTAGTTTACTTGACTAACTGTCCTAAAATCTTAAAATTATTCGTAAAGGCATGATTTTTTTTTTTTTTTTAGCTTCTCACCTGTAAACAAGAGCTCGAAGATTAGTGGTTGTGAGATTTACATGATAGTTGACGCTGCTTGGCACGGTCTTTGTGTACGATATGGTCCCATTGCACCTTGTCCATTCACCTTTTGTACCCTGTATTCCAGAATTTAGCTTGAGGATCGACCTTATTGTCCACCATTTAACTTTTTAACTACAAAATCGTAAATATATACCTCTCGAACACCAAGAGCTGCTCGGACAGTTACATTGTTCATCCATATACCCGATAGAACATAATTGTACTCCTATATAATGCATATATATAGACCAAACTTAGCATTCAAGTAAAAAATAAAAAAGGAAACTTGCACTTCAAGGAAGATTAGAAAAGAAGCTAACCCTGCACCAGAAGGCTGGATCCTCTAGTCCTTTAAGGAACCCGTCGTAATTATCTTGGAGTGATCTTCTTTCTCCTCTGAGAGATGTTACGGGTCTCGAAGACGCAGTTTTGCAGTACGGCTCAAGGACTTGCAAGGTATTTATATCTTGAAGCATCTACGAAACATACAAACTGTACATGACATCCTTCCTAACTATGGCTATCTAGAATTAGTAATGTTCTTTTGGACTTATAAGAAATCATACATACATAATCAATCGTGTCGATATATGTTTCACATTCTGCATTAGATGTGTTTACTTGGAGGTAGTTGGCCCCGCATGCTTCTGCTGCGTCCTAAAATACACAAGGAATGGTTTAGTATTTATACTTTGACATATTCTATCTCGTATGTGGGATGAAACATTTTGAAATCCCATTACATGAAACTTTTTTTAATGGTTTAATGCAGCGCTGCGGAGTTTCGAACATACGCGCTCTAATACCATGTAAAAGTGTAGATAGTTAAGCAATTGTCCTAAAACATTAAGGTGATAAGTGGAGTGACAATTTTTCTTTTATACTTCAACAGACCATATGTAAAACGATTACAAGTCAATTACGCAGTAGATATATAGCTCGTTAGCTTACCGCGTAAAGTTCATCAGAGAGTAAGGTCAGTCGATGTGCAAATGGAACTCTTGAGTTGTCGTCGATAAAGTCATCTGTCTTAGGGTTCCCAAGCACATATCCCTTATTATTAAATCAACATACATAAAGTTGAATTTAGTCAATAGAGATATAGACATTGACAAAGTTGAATATTAATGTGTAGGTAGTTAGGTACCTGAAGATTCATCACTGGGTAACTTTGGTTGGAAATACCTGCAATATATAAATGATGGACTCCATAAGTGAATAAATACTATCATATTAGATACGTTAAAAGAGTGACATTGTATAAAGTTGGTGCACTACATTTATTACAAACCGTTTTTCGTATGGAACTCTGCTAACTTATGTATAGGGTTTTCCTAAAGAATTATATACAATACACTTATAATTTATATTAGGTTTAAGAACTTAAAAATAGTCCCAACTTTAGGCTATATATATTACTAATCGTTGTCCTAAATTTAAAATGTTGATATGTTCGGTGTCTCAACTATCAGATTAGTTGATTTTTACTTTTTTTTTTTTAAAAAAATTGACGGAAAAAAAACACATGTTTTTTAAGCATCAAATACATATAAAACATGAGCAACAAATCTGATACTTCAAAAAAAATTGGAAAACATGTTTTTTTTGCTTAAAACGTCAAATCAATCGAAAAAAAGTGGAAAGTAACAAATCTAATAGTTGGAACACTGAATATCAAAATTTTAAATCTGGGACAGCGAACATCAACATAGCCTATAGTTGAGACTGTTTTTAGGTTATTAGCGGTATTTTACATTATGGTATCAAGTGTATGAATATGAAGAGATTAACAAGTTTATTACCTTCATATATCTTCCAGGTGAGCATCGGGACGGGAATCCCAGAGTAAGAATCACCACCAATAAATAGATTATTGTCCAAGAACTGTGGGTGGTTAATCAACCACTACATGCATAATCAGTTACAATATGGAGATTGATTAGGTTCCGTCAATGAAACAACACTCGTCGTACCTTTCAGACGTACGTAATATTAACTAACAAACAATTATCAGTAGTCAATACCTTTCTTAAGAACTCGTAAAGCTCTTCTACTGTTCGGTAATCATCGATAGGGTATATTTCGGCATTCGTTGAGTAGGAGAACCCTGTCCCAATCGGCGAATCTACGTATATGATGTTAGCACCCTGCAAGAAATTGATGGATCATGCATGTTAGATTCGGGAAGCCGAAAGATCTTATTGTTAACTTGAACCCCGACTACATATATTGAAATTTAAAGAAGATGAAGAAGAAAAAAATGAAAACAGACACCTGAGTCCACGTCCATGGATTTAAATGCAAGGATGGCAAGCCCCCTTTATAACCATCATACTTGAATGTTACTGGACCTGCACATATAACTTCATGACATGACATGGATGGATTCGGAACACCAATAAGCCTTTTGCCTATTATCTACTGAAACAACAACAACAAGTGTTCATTTTTCCCTTCTTATACAAAGGGTGATGGGGCAACTGTCACCTGTGAATGTTACATGTGAGTGAATAGTAGCACATCAGATAGTAATTTGAAAGAGTTAGAACACTATATATGCTTACTAAGCTATTCTTACTATCATCAATTAATTTTAGTAAGGAACCCTTAGGTAGTTGGTATGCGCTCGTTTCTTAGATTTAATCTCTCAACTATTGATATCAAAGAGTGTTGAGTGCTGATATTAATTATTCTTGATGTGTACTTTTAAAAATGATCTTCTACAAAAAGTAATTGGATTGACAAGAAATGAAGTACCGCTTTCATAGATAAAAGCAGAGGTAGTAGAGCAGCCGGGACCTCCGGTGAGCCAAAGAATCAAAGGGTCCTCCGACGGACTCCTCTGCGACTCCACAAAGTAGTAGAATAGCTGCGACTCATCCAACTCACCCACCCCAATATACCTTCAAAACACCAAGCACAAATAATTAATACTCATTGCCTTAATTAGTTGACTCTCTACTCAACAATGAAGCATTAAATATTATAAAACTGTGAAATTTGATGCTTTAAAAAAGTGGAAAGCAATATGTTTTTATTGTTTTAAACATCAATTTTAACGTCAAAATCAGTCAAAAAAGTAAAAACAACAAATCTAATAGTTGATATACCGAATGTCAATATTTTAAATTTGAAACAACGATTAGCAAGACAGTCTGAAAGCTCTACTTGTGCAAAGAAGGCCTAGAATGAAGCCCAATAAACACAACAACTCAGTCGAGCTTTCATGTAGACAAACGCATAAACCCTAAACTTAACAGAAACTATATATATATATATAGGGAGGTTTTTAAGCCTTGATAGAAGTTACCCTGTTTCTAGATAGAATGGAAGTTGGCCATCGAAACCGGGGATTGTCGTCACCACGGTGACGTTCTGATCATCCGCACTGGAGATGAGAATGGCCGAGGAGATGAACAAAAGTGCAACACTTAGAAAATGCATTCTGCACATCCCAATTGTTAAAGAACCAACACCCCAAAGAATATATATATTATATATAATGGGAATGGAAAGGGAAGACGGAAGGAAAGTTAGTTATGAAGAAGATACAGCTGCCGCTGCGGATACCAATAGTGTCGGTCAAGGAACAATATTTATTTTAATATAATTCTTAGTTATAGACTAACCGCTAAGGGTGAATGCAAAATTCGGTTAATTTGAAAAACATGTGAAAACTGATCCGTTCTGAACTGAAATGACTGAACCAATTATAATTGGTTCGGTTTTAGACGGATTTTTATTATATCCAAATTCTGTTTTCGAATTGATTCAATTTTTCATGTTTGAGGTTCGTGGAAACCAAACCGATCGTTAGATTAATTATATATATACAACATATATTATATTAGTTGGTATTAATTAATGTAATTAATTAGTTCAATATTAGTTATAAAATAGCCACTTGTGACGATTATTTTTTCTACTTTATTTCTTATTTTATTTGATTGTATTAATAAACGTTATTTATCTTTTCGGTTTGATACGGTCTATGAAAATTATTATCATTTTAAATTTTAATTAATTGGTATTTTCGGATTTTCGATTTAAATAGAAAAACCAAAAAACAGTATTACAAATTGACGGTTTACTTTTCGTCACACGGTTTTTAGTCGGTTATTTTATGCAAAAAAAATCGTTTTGAAATATAGGTACCCAATCGAATCAAGTAAAAAACCAGTTTGGCCTAACCGGTTTCACCCCTACTAACTGCCATTTGAATTTAAAACTATTTTATGTATTATATATTACTAAATATTGGCCCGAGCTACGCATGCACATACTGTCGTTGTGGGATGATATAAGACATGATTAAGCTGACTTATAATAATGATCAACCGTCCAATAATAATAGATCCTTATTGAAAATTAAAAATAATAAGGTTATATATATTAACTTTAAACTACTTCTAATCTTTTTATTTTTATAAACATCATATATATATATATATATATATGCCAAATTAATCATTCGTTTTTATATCATAACTAAGAACGAAAGCCATGATTTTTTGTGCAAGAACAGAACTATGGATACATAATTAATATTAAAATATTACAATCAATAAAATGTAAAACTTCAGAGGATTAACTGAGAATACTTAAATTTTGACAGTCAAAACTGCACATCAACTAAAATTGAAGAGATTCCGACCCTGAGCAGTGAGCATAATCCGTGAAAACTAATTTCTTTTATGTTAAGAATCTTGACTTCAAATCGTGAAACATTGTAAGATGGCGTAATTGTTATAGACTTACGCGCTTCACACTGTAACAATAAAGAAAACTACCAAATCCTGATTTTAATTTGACCAAGGGTCGCTCAAAAGTCGTAGACAATAAAATATTTATTGGAAAAATGGGCCAATTCTTATTAACTTTTGTTTATTAAACTATTTTTGTTTAGAGCCCTACATTTATGTTTGAGTCCAATGCTTAGTTTAGCTCATTTCTTTGTGAATGGAATTTGTGAAATGACTTTGTACCACATCGAAAAGATTGCTCTCCTCCCCCATTCTTCTCTCCTATATAAAGGAGCTTCTCCATTAACTTTTTGCATCAATGAGAAATGTAATCTCTTCCTTCTTGGTTGAGTTCAATTTTTCGGAACCCATAATCTCCTCTGTTCTTCGTGTTGACGAATGCAGAGTTCTTCTAGGTTGATTTTGACTTATGTTGTGTTCAACATTTCAAGTTGTTTTTAGCTGTTGTTGTCGGCTTTCCTGTTCTTTGTTTGAGTTCAGGTATTGGGTTCGGTTCGGTTGAGCGTGTTGCATGCATAACACGATTCGATGACACTGTTGAATCCTAGGAGGTGATCGCCCCTTGTATAAACCCCTTTGCATAACCCGAGGGTGGGGAGGGGCGAAATTGCCTTAAGGAGACTGTGATTAGCACGGGCCTCAGTATAAAAAATACGTATTCGTTTTGTGTCGATTTTACGTATAATTTCGGTGTTGCCTATATTTTGCATGTTAACTGGTATAGTTACATGTAAGTAACCAAAATTTGACTAATTGCTTTTTAGTCATTAAATTTTAGAATATTACATTTTGGTCCTCGAACTTTGTAAATTTGCATATTTACCCTCAATATTTCCAACAATATTTACACGCAGTAGAGTAGCCACTGTTAATACTTAATAATGGGCTAAATGTCCCATTTTTTAACTTATATATATATAGTAAATTATGGTATAAAATATAGTGTTTGAAGTTTGGAACTCTTTATTCAAATATATGATCTTTTAAGTAGTATAAACCCATTTAAGAAATCATAGATCCAACTCTATTTGCACGTGTGGATAATCTTTATTTCTAGTAGCCAATATTTGTTTTTTTTTTTTTTTTTGAAAAACCTAAATATCAGATTTTTTCACTAAAATAATATTATTTGAGTAACCAATACAAAAGTAGAAAGTTTTGATAAATATATGCAAAATTAGCATTAACCGAAATCAAGTTGCGCTGAAGAATGCCACTTCCGGTACCGAGTTGGCCCGTGTTGGATCACGGCAGGAACTCCGGTTACGGTGACGGATTCCTTAGCTCCTCGCAATCCTGCAGAAGGGGATAGGGGGCAGTGGCCCAGAATCCCTCTCCGATGCTTAACGTAAGTATGGCGATCAACAGAATAGGCAAGCAATGTGAGTGTGTGTCAAACGTAACCCTAATCTGGAATAACTTCCCTCCTTTTATAGAGGAAAGGTTATCCCAGTTACCTGATTGGGCGGTTGGATTGTCATCCGCTATCCCACGTATCTCGCCATATATTCTGCCCTGTATCTCGTACAGTTATTCGTATCCCGCATATCTCGCCCATTATACCACTACTATAATCGTGGCGAGATTTCCGGGATTGTGCTCTTACTGGCGAGTCTCGATCGTTATCGGAGACTCCCAAGTTACATCGTTTGAGGATTCGGTATCGGGGAGTGGTGTCAACTCCCCTATCGGGACCGACTACGTCCAGGTCCGATATCTTCGGGGCTCTTCCCTGTCGGAGCCATACTTGCTCGTGGCCATTCAATATCGGGGCCTCCTTCCGTCGGAGCCCTTAGCCTTCCAGCAGCCCAGCTCCTAGCCCACTAGGCCTAGTCGCCGTTAGCCAATCGTTAAGGGGCCTAACGGCCTTCGCCAGGGCCCATCATTTGCCCCCAAGACGTGAGGGACTTATAGTGCATCGCGTCTTCCAACATCGGACTCTTCCGCGTCTCCGTCGGAGGCCTTTGCCTTGGATCTTTTCAAGATCTTCTGGGATCCTGTTTGGATTCGAAGGGGTTTTTTGAAAAGATCAGCATTAAATGCTGATAGGAGGTGAGGGAACGTTTTGGGTTCTGCACGCCTGCCTGTTGAAAAAGCACTTTTCAGCCGTTTCAATGCGTCATTACTTTTGTCTTATCTGTCTCATGTGTTCTGACGGTTCAGATTAAAACCGTTCCTATTCTCCGAATTGGCACGTTTCCCCTTGGACGATCGTGATTGAATCGTTTCGAATTCTGTGGCTCAGATTTTCCACCCCTTCAGTTTCCTTTTCTCTTATAAAACCCTAGCCCCAAGCACTGTTTTACCTTTCTTTTACTTCCTCCTCTTTGCGATCCCAAGAGCTGTGATTCTCCAGATTTCAAGTTTTCACCGGCGATTCGAGTTTTTACCAGTGTTTCAGGCACTTCAGACTTCTCCGATCAGGACTCAGTCACTATGTCGGGTAAGATTCTTCTCCTTATTGTTCCTTTCCTTTTCATCTTCGATCTTCCTAGGTTTCAATTTTCCCCTTCCTCCTCCCTCGACGATTTTCAGCCGAGGGATCTGCTACTGCTGGACCACCCTTCGTCTTCAAGTACTTGAAGAACTCCCTCGCGCCTATTAATTATGAGAGGGCTTGTAACGAATGTGGCATCTTTGAGTCTTCCTTTGGGGCTCGTTATCCCTACGAGGAATCCCAGTTCAATTCTCGCAACACTCAAGTTACGCTCCCCAAAGGAGACGAAGTGTTCATTTCTCCGGGGCAAATTCGTGCGGGGATTCGACTCCCTTTTTGTCCAAGCTGGGTAGAGTTGTGCAATCACTACAAAACCTACCCCACGACCTTCTCCCCCCATGCGATTCGTACGTGGATTGCCTTCCAGGTGTGGTGCGACATCAACGCAGAAGACTGGAGTTATAGCCTGGAGCTTTGGCGGGTCCTCTATAAGATGACTTGCAACAAGGATGGGATCTGCTCCTTTTCTCCCCGTCAACCTGAGGGGACCGACGAGCAGTACAAGGAGATGGGTTGGGACAGGAGGGTGTCCTGGAAGATCTGCAAGGAGCGGGCCATCATCTCCGACAAAGGGAACGATAATGCTAATTGGAAGGAGCAATATTTCTTCATCCAGCCTGGTCCCATTGAGTGGCCGAGGACCATCGTGGAGGCTGATCCTCCCGTGTCTTTCCGTTCGTGGTCAGAACAGACCCGGAGAGCCTTGATGCTTATCCAGGCTCGTCGCTGGGAGAAGGGTTACCAGCCCTTCGAGGCCACTTCTGTCACTGACCAACAGCGGGTCAAGATTGGGATTATGCTGATCGATCCCATGGCCGGGGGAAAAGTTCGTGACGGTGTTTCCAATGTAATTCTCTGGGTAATCTTCTAATTGTTTCTTTTTCACTGCTTACAGCCCCTCGAACATCGCTGACCGTCCGTCTGTTTCAGGAGGATACCGATGCCTCCCACTCACTGAAGCGCAAGAAGAAGCCTTCCCACCGAAAGACTTCTGCTCCTTCGGGGCCGTCCAAGAAGAAGGCAAAGACCTCTGAGGCCCCCACCTCCGAGGGGCGGACTAATGTGGATGTGGTCCGGTCCGCCTTCAACGTCCGCTCCGAAAAGGAAGGTAAGGAAGTCTTTCGTGCTATTAAAAGATATAGGGAGTTAGTACCTCAGGATCTTCAAGCCTCCGATATGGAAGGACGAATTAGGGATGTCCGGAATATCCTTCGAGGGGAAACTCCACATGTTCTCGAGGCGGGCTATTATGACTTTTTCGGCAAAGAAAGATTTATGGAGCGTTGTTTAATCTGGCATACTGATATCAAATTAATCCCTCGACTTATTCGCCCCGCTGCAGGTCCTGCGGACGCCGCCCCTGCTGCAGCTGGCTCGGACTCTGCGCCTGCGGCGGAGCCGGTGGTGGAGGATGCCCCGACGGAAGACCAGGGCGAATTCGGTCGGGTGACCAGCTTGGAGGACTCCCCTTCCGATGATCGAGCTGAGGAGGAAGGCCTCATCCTCCGAGGGAAATCAAGGTTGACTCCCGTGAAGTCATCTGGTGGGAAGGCATCTCCACTTCCTACCACGCCGCCATCATCTTCTGCTCCACCATCCTCGCCAGTTAGGGGTGTGACCCCCGAAGCTCGAGTGAGTGAGGAAGCTGAGGAGCCTCGCCTGGTAGTACCTCCGTTCCCCTTGGACGGGGACTACTATCGGGCCTTCTCTTCGGACCAGGGCTCCGAGCCTTGGAGACCGGTGGAGTCCCTTCAGGGAATCCCTCTGCATCGGGGGTGCCAGGAGAAGAACCTGGCCTTGCATTTGGTGTCGGGCTCGGTCCCGCCCTCTTTGAGGCGTCCCCTTTCTCTGGAAGGGGAAGACATCGATGCTGACATCCGGCAGATGGCTATCCGTCGGATAGAGGTAAGTGAATCTTTCTTTTGTTCATCTGGGGGCGTTCCGATTTTTGAGTACTAAGCTACATTTTCTTTTCAGGAAATCGCGGACCAGGATCGTTGCTTCGGCTACATCCTGTCTTTGCGGGAGGCGTTGGAGCGAGAGCGGGCCAACTCCAACCTCGAGAGCCTGACCAAGCTCCAGGAGGACCTAGCTGCCTCCGAGGCGTCAAGGCTCCGAGCGGAGGAGGGCGAAAGGCGGGCTGAGGAGCTCCGAGCCAAGCTCACTCAAGAGGCTCAATCCCAACAGCGGCAGATTCTAAGTCTTGAGAGCTCGCTCAAGCGGGAGCAGCAGGCGGCCATGGCGGATCGGGGCCAGTTTGCTTTCGAGAAGGCGGCGTTGCAGGAGACTGCGGAGCGGCTGAAGCTCGAGAAGCAGAGGGCCGTTGCGGAGCTAGAAGAGGCGAGGGCGGAGCTAGAAGAGGCGAGGGCGGATCACTCCGCCCAATTAACAAACGCGAAGGTCCAAGGTCGCGAGGAGTACCGAAGCTCGGAGGACTTCAAGGAGGATGCGGCGAAACATTGTCAAGAAGACCTGCAGAACGCCATCCTCGATATTGTTGAAGAGCTTAATGAGACTTATGGGGACTCCATCGACTTGAGAAAGTCCAAGACTCTCGGCCCAGCCGCAGAAACGTATCTCAACCTTCCTTCCGAAAGCTCCTCCGAAGACGCCGATGAGTCTGCCCCTCCAAAGCCTTCCGAAGATTCAGCCCCTGGTGTTTAAAATCTTAAGTCCTTGTACTTCTTTTTTATTATCCTTTTTGTACCGAACCTTTTGGGCCTTCGAGCCTTCTAAGAATGTTTTCCTTTTCGGTTATGCTCCTCGTAACTCTTCTATCGGATCCTAAGGCTTTCGGTTGTCCTACGACGCTTTAAAAGCGAACCTTAAAGGCTTAAGGACACTTCGGACGTCCAATGACGCTTTTTAATCGAACCTTAATAACTTAAGGATTTTTCGGACGTCCAATGACGCTTTTTGATCGAACCTTAATAACTTAAGGATTTTTCGGACGTCCAATGACGCTTTTTAATCGAACCTTAAAAACTTTAAGGATTTTTCGGACGTCCAATGACGCTTTTTAATCGAACCTTAATAACTTAAGGATTTTTCGGACGTCCAATGACGCTTTGTAATCGAACCTTAATAACTTAAGGATTTTTCGGACGTCCAATGACGCTTTTTAATCGAACCTTAAAAACTTTAAGGATAACTTAGGAACACTTTGATCAGAAGTAACCTCTTTATTGATTGATGTCTTTAACATGATATGCACCACTCAGGGCGACTTGATTACATCGTTGCGCCTCTACGGACGACTTATTCGTCAAACATGACATTTCTTCAGATGTTCACCACTAAAGGTGTTTCGTAATACTTTGCCGTCGAGGTCTTCTAACTTGTAAGCATTTGAGGCCGGCATGCCTACGATCTTGTAAGGCCCTTCCCATTTCGGAGACAGCTTGTTGATCCGATCCTGGAGAGCGAACTCGTTCCGACGTAGGACCAGCTCCCCCGCATAGAACTGTCGCGACCTGACCTTCCGGTTATAATACCTGGCCGTCGCCAGACGCATCCGAGCTTGCGTTATGTCGGCCTCTAGCCGTTTTTCCTCTAACAAGGATAACTCCAGGCGCCTGGTTTCGTCATTCGTCAAAGGTCCTATCCTGGCTTTTCCTGGACTCGTCGAGGGCTCATAGCTTCTGGTTCGATGGGACGCCACAGCGATTTCCACAGGAGCGACCGCCTCCGTCCCATAAACAAGTGCAAACGGGGTTTCACCTGTTGACCGCTTGGGTGTCGTTCGGACCGCCCACAACACGTTCTCCAGCTCGTCTAGCCATTTTCCGTCCAAAGCGTAGACCCTCTTCTTCAAGCCCTCCATCACGATTTTGTTGGCAGCCTCCACCTGCCCATTGGTCTGGGCGTGACGAACGGATGCTGTCCGATGCTCGATATTGAACTCGTCTAGGAACCTCTCCAACTGGGCCCCGTTAAACGGAGGACCGTTGTCACTGATGATCACCTTCGGCACCCCATATCTTGACAAAATTCGGGTCTGGAGGAACTTAATGATATGTCCCGCTGTTGTCTTGGCTAAGGGCTTAGCCTCGATCCACTTCGAGAAGTAATCAATCGCAACCAGCAGATGTGTGCACTGGCTCTTTGCTTTCGGAAGGGGTCCCACCAAGTCAATGCCCCACTGTGCGAAGGGCCAAGCACTCCCAATGGGCGTCAAATCAGCAGCGGGGGCTGTGATATTCGAGGCGTATCTCTGACACGCGTCACAGGATCGAACAAGTGCCGTTGCCTCCTTATTCATCGTAGGCCAATAGTATCCCAAGTTCAACGCCTTTCTCAGGATGGATCGGGCGCCTTCGTGACAGGCTGCGACTCCTTCATGCAGTTCTCTTAGAATTCGGGTCGTGTCAGGTTCTGCTACGCATTTCAGGAAAGGTGTCGAGAGTAAACCCTTCTTGTACAACTGGTTATCCACCATCGCGTAGTTAATTGACATTCGTCGCAGTCGTTCTGCTGCCACTTTGTCTTCAGGCAGTGCCCCCGTAGTTAGGTACACAATTATCGGGGTCATCCACGTGGGCTCCTCTTCTGGCCCTGTCCCGATAGTGCATACTTCCGATGGATCGGTCGTCGACAGAATCACCCTTTCCAAGAAGTGTACCCTCCGAGTCTCCTCCAAAGGTGCCCCCAAGGCAAATTTGCTCAAGGCATCGGCCTCCACATTCTTTTCTCTTGGGATTGCCTCTATATCAAAGCTTTTGAAGCTCTCTTTTAGTGTTTGAGCCTCCCGAAGATATTTCTTCATGATTGGGTTCTTTGCTCCATACTGTCCCCGAATCTGGTTTACAATCAGGCTTGCGTCACACTTCACCCTCAAATGTTCGATTCCAGTGCCCCTAGCGATCTTCAACCCTGTTATAAGAGCTTCATACTCTGCCTCGTTATTGGTGGCTTTAAATGTCAGGGCCAATGCATATCGAAGCGGCTCCGCCCCACCTGGTGGAATCAATACGAACCCTGCACCCGATCCGTCTGAGCTTGAGGAACCATCTGTGTACAGTTCCCAGGTGTTCTTCTTATTTGGCTGTTCCAACTGTCTTTCCATCGGGATCTCGTCAGTCTTCCCGGTGGTTGCCCCCTCTACTGTTTCCGTTGCTTCAGGATCGGGAATAGTAGATTCAACTATAAAGTCGGCCAATGCCTGCCCTTTGATAGCTGTTCTTGGAGCGAAATGAATTCGAAACTCGCTAAGTTCCACGGCCCACTTTACTAGTCTCCCCGACGCGTCGGGTCGGTTCAAGAAGTGTTTCAGTGGCTGATCAGTCAACACCGTAATTTCATGTGCATGGAAGTAGGGCCGTAACTTTCGAGCAGTAATGATCAACGCAAAGAGATACTTCTCAATCGGAGGATAATTCATTTCACTCTTGGCAAACGCCTTGCTTACATAATAGACAGGAATCTGATTGTCTTTGACAGTTTTAACTAGAACAGAGCTTATTGCGAATGCAGAAATGGCCAAATAAAGATAGAGCGGCTCGCCTGGAGCTGGCTTCGCCAGTGGCGGGAGGTCGCGGAGATGTTGTTTGAGCGCCTGGAACGCCTTCTCACATTCAGTAGTCCATTCGAACTGTCGGTTGGCCCTTAACACCTTGAAAAATGGCATCGATCGGTCACTGGCCTTGGATAAGAAGCGATTCATGGAAGCCAGTCGACCGTTCAACACTTGCACCTCCCTATGGTTGGTCGGGGACTGCATCTCTTCTATCGCCCTCAGCTTCTCGGGATTCACCTCGATCCCCCTCTGGCTCACCATGAAGCCTAAGAACTTCCCAGAATGGACTCCGAAAGCGCACTTAGCTGGATTCAGGCGGACTTGGTGGAGCTTCATCCTCTCGAAGGCCATAGCCAAATTACCGACATGGTCCGATGCTCGTCGGGATTTCACCAACATGTCATCTACATAAGCTTCCATGGTATCTCCGATCATATCCCCGAACAGCTTGTTCACCATTCTCTGATAGGTCGCCCCCGCATTTACCAGGCCAAAAGGCATGACATCGTACTGGAAGACTTCGCTGTCAGCGTAGAAGGCGGTGTGTTGGGCGTCCTTCTTCGCCATCTTTATCTGGTTATAACCAGAATAAGCATCCATAAAGCTCAGCAACTCATGCCCCGATGTAGCATCCACTAGCTGATCGATCCGCGGGAGCGGATAACAGTCCTTCGGACAAGCCTTGTTCAGGTCGCGGAAGTCGACACACATCCGCCATTTCCCGTTGCTCTTTCTTACCAGCACTGGGTTGGCTACCCACGTCTGGAATCGGATCTCCCTAATGAATCCAGCGTCGAGCAACCTGCCAACCTCCTGCTGGATTGCAATCCTCTTGTCTGCCCCCATCGGACGTCTCTTCTGCGCGATCGGCTTGATCACAGGGTCGATGTTCAGTTCGTGCTCGATCACGTCCCGGCTGATTCCTGGCATATCGCTCGGAGACCAGGCAAATAACTCCTTGAACTCTTTCAATAGGGCGATCAACTCCTGAGCTCTTTCCTCGGATAGGGCGGATCCGATCTTTACCCTCCTCTCGGGTCCATCTATCTCGACTTCTTTCAGGTCCTCCATGGGGGCGGGACGCCCAAACTCCTCTCGAGGGTCAGTGTCTGTCTGGAGCACCGACATAGCCTCCTTCCTTGATCTCCTAGTGGCGTTGACATAGCATCGCCTCGACGCCACTTGGTCGCCTTTCACTTCGCCAACACCATTCTCAGTCGGGAACTTCAGTTTCTGATGAACAGTCGAAGCTACTGCCATCAGTGGATTGATAGTGGTTCTTCCGATGATTGCATTGTACGTCCCTGTGGATTCGACCACCACGAACTCCACATTCCTCTTCTCCATCTTCCAGCCACTGCCGAACCACACGGGCAACGTGATAACCCCCAATGGATAAGAGGTTGTGCCGCAAAATCCTACCATCGGGAAGCTGACCTCCCGCAAATCTTTCTTCGTCTTCCCCATCTGCTCCAGGGCGTCGGAGAAGAGGATATCGGAGGAGCTCCCTCCGTCAATGAGGATCCTCTTCACTTCGAATCCTCCTACGTCCAGTGTCACTACCAGGGCATCCTCGTGGGGGGTTTCTACTCCCTCCAGATCCTTCGCCGAGAAGGTGATCTCCATTTCTTCCTTCGGGGTCCACGACCGCGATCTTTTCCCCAAAACCACTGCGACTGGTACTTGGTTGGCATAACGCTCCCGAGAGGATGATGTGTCTCCTCCTGCAGCGAACCCTCCGTGGATCACATTAATAATCCTCTTCTGTCGGGACCCGGATGGGCCCTCCGAAGGCTCTACGTCGGACCTTCTCTTCCTGGGGGACCTCGATCGAGATTTGGACCTCGACCGAGATCGTGAGCGGGGCTTGCAGCGTGAGTCCCCCACGAACTCCTTCAACTTACCCCTCTGGATAAGCTTCTCTATTTCCTTCTTCAGTTCTCGACATTGGTCAGTGTCGTGACCGGAGGCCCGATGAAATCGGCAGTAACGGTCGGTGCGGGAGCCCAATTTTTCTCCTTCCTTCTTCTTGGGGAAACGAGCGAGGCCTTGCTTCTCCATCACTGCTAAGACCTCTTTCAAAGGCCTGTTGAGAGGGGTAAACTCTTCCTTCTGACTGTCCCTCCTTTTCGGACGCTTATCCTCCCTCCGATCAGAACGTCCTCGACTCCGACTACCCTCGGAGTTATCCTTCTTGTGCCGGTTGTCCAATGGTTTGAACAAGTGTTTTCCTTCATGCCCCTTGGGAGGAGCCAGTTCTCCGGCGGCAATCTTCGACTCCTGGACGTCGATTTGCTGTTTCACCCTTGCCTGGAGCGCCTCCATGTTCCAGACATTTTTGGCCGCGATGTTGTGCAGTAAGTCGGAACCGTAAGGGGGTTTAAGGTTCTTCAGGAAGGTACGGATGGCCTCGCCCTCCGATATCTCCTCATCCAGCTCAGTCATGCCAGCCGTGTAACGCTGATAGTATTGGGCCAGCGATTCGTCGGGCCTTTGGACCACCTCATGCAGGGTCCGAACGCTCTTCAGAAGCCGTCGGCGTCCTTGATACTGGGCAATGAATCGCTGATGCATATCCTTCCAGCAGGTGATACATCCAGTGGGCAGACTGTAGAACCACGTCATCGCCTTCTCCCCGAGGGTGCTTGGGAACAGAGCGCAGATAACATCCTCATCTGGGGTCCTGCCCATGCATGCTGTCAAGTGCTTTTGTACGTGGCGAACCGGGTCTGCGTCCCCATCGTACTCGTCTATCTTCGGGATACCCAAACCTGGAGGGGCCAAGGTATGAATCAGCCTGGGCACGAAGGGATGGGTTTCCTGACTCCCCAGCTCCGACATCATGGGCTTCTGGTCTCCCATACAGATACCCACAATTCTCACCACCTGATCGGCAGTGAGGGGACCATTCAGGGGAATGGTCCTTTGCTGTACTGGCCCCGGTCCATCGACCACAAAATTCTCCGCCGGCGCTGGATTGGGGGGAATAGGCTGTTCCCTTAATGGAGGAGGTGGAGGCAAGTTGTCGTCCCCCTGCCTTCTGGGATTGTCTCGCCGCGGAGGGAGCGGTGGTAGATCAGCCTGTCTTCTGGCAGCTTCTCTTCGGTCTAGGAGGGCCTCCATGGCCTCCATGAATAGGGGCATGGCCTCTGCCACTACCCTGGCCAACTCCGGATTCGGGGAAGGTGCTTCGTTCCGGCGAGTGCTGTCGCCCTCATCTCTCAGATCCTGATGCTGGGCAGCATCCTCAGGAGGATTGCTGGCGGCCGGCACCTGCTTGCCTGAACGCTGCGGTCTGTTGCCAGCCATGATAAGGAATCAAAGGAAAGCAAACTTACTTTTTGGCTTTTTGTTGCGTTTCCCACAGACGGCGCCAATGTTGGATCACGGCAGGAACTCCGGTTACGGTGACGGATTCCTTAGCTCCTCGCAATCCTGCAGAAGGGGATAGGGGGCAGTGGCCCAGAATCCCTCTCCGATGCTTAACGTAAGTATGGCGATCAACAGAATAGGCAAGCAATGTGAGTGTGTGTCAAACGTAACCCTAATCTGGAATAACTTCCCTCCTTTTATAGAGGAAAGGTTATCCCAGTTACCTGATTGGGCGGTTGGATTGTCATCCGCTATCCCACGTATCTCGCCATATATTCTGCCCTGTATCTCGTACAGTTATTCGTATCCCGCATATCTCGCCCATTATACCACTACTATAATCGTGGCGAGATTTCCGGGATTGTGCTCTTACTGGCGAGTCTCGATCGTTATCGGAGACTCCCAAGTTACATCGTTTGAGGATTCGGTATCGGGGAGTGGTGTCAACTCCCCTATCGGGACCGACTACGTCCAGGTCCGATATCTTCGGGGCTCTTCCCTGTCGGAGCCATACTTGCTCGTGGCCATTCAATATCGGGGCCTCCTTCCGTCGGAGCCCTTAGCCTTCCAGCAGCCCAGCTCCTAGCCCACTAGGCCTAGTCGCCGTTAGCCAATCGTTAAGGGGCCTAACGGCCTTCGCCAGGGCCCATCAGCCCGGAAATGACATTCTGTTTTTTTTTGGTTTAAAATGTTTTTTTTGGTACATTATGTGTGACTGCTTTTAATTTTTGGTGTAACATTTTTGTAATGATTTTTGGTGCAATATGTATGCTACTTGTACACTTTTAGTGTATTCGTTAGTTGACCGTCAATGTTGACTGTTAAATAGTCACGTGACTTATCCCAAATTTTTATTTTGTTCAGTTTAGTCCATAAATTTATTGTCATAACTTTTTATTTTTACAATTTAGTCCCAAAACTTTTTCAACTGCACCCTACGACTAAATTAACCTAGCCATGGGTCAGGCCATGCGTAGATCAATTTAGCCCTAGGCTCAATTGGACCCTCGAGCTAAATTGACCTAGCCATATTCCGACTCATGGTTAGGTCAGATCATGACTACGGTTAATTTAGCCATAGAATGCGGTTGAAAATGTTAAGGAACTAAATTCTAAAAATAAAAAGTTAGGGCAATTAATTCAAGGACTAAATTGAATACAATGAAAATTTAAGACTAGTAACATACAAGTCACGTGACTATCTAACAATAAACATTAACGGTCAACAAACGGATGCATAAGTTGCGAACGTATTGCACAAAAACAAAATGTATACTAAAAAAATATTAAATAAAAGCTAAGAGTGATTAAACTAAAAAATCTATTAATTTTTTTTTTCTTTTATAATGGGGAATGGAATTCACCGTTCTTTGTTGTTATCCTGTAACTAGTGGACACACTGTCACGGTGTCACCTCATTAACGCATGGAACTGAAGAGAAAAGTGGAGTTAGTAAATAGAATAAAAGTATTGTTACTCTTTTTTATAATAATAATAATAATTAAAGAAAAAAAGTAATTAGATAGTGGGTACATAGAAGAAACTAGGCAAGTGGTTTGCCCTAGCATTCTCCTCCTATCCGATTGCTATGGTTGTCGCCCAATTCATCCTTCAATGTTGTGGTTAGGGCCGGGGCGGTGAAAATCAAATAACCATGATTATTCGCACCATTTACCGCAATGGTTAACCGCACCATTATGGTGAGGGGCGGTTATGGTGATGAATCTTGTAACCGCAATGGTTATGGTTATGGTATTCAGTTCATAACCGCGGTTATAACCATCACCTCTATATATATAATATTAATACATATATTACTAATACTTATATTATATATATATATATATACATTATTATTATACTTTAATTATTAGTCAATTATTATAATTCTTATTCTGTTCCCCTTTCCCACCATTTTTTTGTCTATATTTCTTATTATTAGGTAACCATGATTGGAAGTGATGGTGAATGAGGATCGAAGATCGCAAGTGATAGGCGATTGAATATGTGTTTTTTTAATTAAGTGAAACAATGAAGTTATGTTTAATTTGGATTTCGTGTATGAAACAATGAATGTATGTTTACTTTTCTTGTATGAAACAATGATGTTGTATTATTTTGAATGATTGTGGTTAAATGGTTTAATCGTGGTTAAAAACCATGGTTATGGTTATGGTGATGGTATGAAGAATCATAACCGCAGTGGTTATGGTTATGGTATGAGTGGAAAAAATATGGTATGGTTATGGTATTAGTGCTATTCGCACCATACCCTCACTATCGCCAGCCCTAGTTGTGGTTTCTTCATTCTTTCTACTGCCGCTATTTATTTCCAACATACTTTTGTGTAATCACCACCATATTTACACTGTCAAAAATCAGGTTACAATATAATCCACATCCACCCCTTTGTTATTTATTGTGTCTATTTCTGTCGTTGTTGGCTGTTTGTACTTTGTTATTTGGTTATAATTAAAAAAAAAAAAAAAAATTATAGTCACAGTTATGTGTAGTACTAGAGTGTACAGCTAAGGACCCATTCCCTAAGCTACTTTACTACACATGACATACTGAGTGCCCCCCATCTCCTCAATTAAAATACTGATTGAGAATTTGAAGTCCTTGGGTACTTGGGTGAGTCCTGTCCACCAGCTAAACCAAAACAACACACAACCAAAAATGGTATATTCCTTCCCTCCCATCCAACTTCCACCCTAGCTAGCTCCCTGCCGGGAATGGCATTCCCTAGCTAGTTATTCTTACTTTTGTATATATTTTTTGTAAACACCTCGTTCGTTAATGGGTAGTCAGTCCTCTCTCTAGGTATGTCAATTTTTGGCTTTTTAATTTTTAGTTTAAAGGGTTTATATAGTTTTATAATTTTTTCTTTTCTAAAACCCAATTAGGCCTGGAAGATAAAACTGTTAGAAAAATAAAGAAAAAGCGGAGCAGCTCCGTTATTTGGAACAAGTTGATACAAATTGCAATAATTTAATAGTAAGTCACCAACTGTTTAACGAGGATGATAATGAGGTGCCATTTCGTCCCACATACAAGTAATTGTGGTACATACGACATTCCATGCACTATCGTGACCGGTTGTTTGCATTGTTAATGTGTTGGGATCCAAATTCATAATACCCAACCACCATACCAATTTTACATACATCTATTAGGATAATAGGAATAACAACAACAAACCAGCAATAGATAGTTGCAAGCTACTGACGGTGGGAGAGGGGATCTCCTACGTGCCCGATTATATATATATATATGATCCTCCAACCTGCAACACAACAATTTGACTACTAGTTTAGTTAGGTGCTAGAAAATATTTACTACTATTTGATTATCAATCAATAATAATAAGAATGTAACGAGCAATGCAGGTTTATCGGGTTCTTGAGATTATGAATTAGCTAGCAAGCTCTGGGTTCTGTCATAACTACAAACACACCACACAGCTGATTCTGTTTTCAAAATACAATCCTTAGTTGTAACAGTTTAACTGCCTCAATTTTTTTTCTCTCTTAAATTTGACGGAATAAAAACATGTTTTTAAACACCAAATAAGCCTAATCCATGAACAATAAACCGAATACTTCGAAAAAGTGAAAAACATGTTTTTAAGCACTAAATAAGCATAATCCATGAACAACAAATTTGAATACTTCAAAAAAGTGAAAACCATATTTTTGTTAGTCGGAAAACCATATTTTTGTTGCTTAAAATGTCAATTTTAATGTCATAATTAGTCGAAAAAGTGAAGAGCAACAAATCTGATAGTTAGTACACTGAATATCAACATTTTAAATCTGAGACAATGATTAGCAACAAGGCCAGTAGTTGACACTATTTTTAGATTTTTAACACTAAATATAATGGCATCTCATCTTTCAGTAAAGCAAAGGAATACAGTGGTTACCTCTGAACCTGAAGCAAGCAAACTATACATTCTGCAACTTGGTTGGCACATCTTTAGCTTTACCACTTTCCTTTTCCTGCAGTTATTGGTTCAGTTGGTCAAGCAGTTTGAAATGCTATTGAACTACACTTTTTTCTCTGCTTAACGATGAATGATAGAAATCTTCTGATTGTTTCTCGCTTACTCAAATACCTTTGTAATGGGCAATAGTTTATTTACTTGATTTAAGTCAAATGAATACAAATCCATGAAATTACTACATTATGTTTTGTGCCTTCTTAAAACCTGAGGAATCCATCAAACCATTTTAATTTTTAGAAGAGAACATGAAAATGTGAAAGTACGCAAATAACGATCCAATCATAGCTTTTAGATCAATAATTAACATGAACATCTTCTAGTGACCAAGGACTTGGTGAACCTCTAAGTCGCCTTAAGTCTTGAAAGAAAGTATAGGTTTAGAGAGAACAACAACAGAAGATAGCCGGTTACTTCAGAGCAAGAGGAATATATGGCAAGAAAACAGTTCAACGCCCAAAGCACTATTACAGGTAAAGTGCCAATAATAAGAAAGAGAGCACAATACACGAAATATATAGCTTACAAGTAGAGCACATAAATATCGACAAAGTCAAATACTAATGCTTACCAGTCCCTTGTTACTGTAATAATCATCAACTGCCCATTGATACTTTGACTGGTTCAAACCAAACCAACGCGCTAAATGATCGTCCAAGCTGGAATGCGCTGCATAATTAAGCAAACATGAAATTTAGACGTCCTTCGGGATTTGCATGTATGTCCGGATGAAAATAGAAACCAGAACATACACTTGGAACAGGACAGTTCAATCGTTTATCCATCTTTAGCATTGCACTTTAATGCTTCAAAATTGAATAGCATGCTTACCAAATTGGTATGCTTAATTACCAAAAACGCAGCTTTCTGTTATCAACGACCCCCTAAAAATTCAACCTTTAGAGTCTAGCGTGAATATCATGTGCTAGGAATTTCCATTCCGCCAGCTTGTGACAGATGCAGAGCCTATTTGTTTTCTCTGAGCTTGATGGTATCATCAGTTAAGGCATTGCACATCATTCGTGATCTTGATGGTTTTGGAGTTAATGCTGCTCTCCTAAGGGCAAGTGGAAAACTAGTTAAGCTGCTCTCGGAAGCAGCAAGACTCCTAACCACGATGCGTTCTATATGTCAGTGTGCACAGTTCGAATTAGGGTATCGAGAACGACCTTGAGCAGAATAGACGACTAATCCAGCCACGGGATAGTTGGATGTCGTGCCAGCCGTTACCGCTAAGAGCTTCAAAACTCCAGTCTGGTGACACATACATATATCTTCTAAGCTAAGAACAATATTCAGACAAGAATCCTCGAATGAAATTGCCATGGGGATGCAATTGATGGGTTAATTTGTTCATACCTACGGAATCTAAGCACAGCCAAGTAACAGTGATGCTCAATTACTGACTTAAAAGGCGTGATGAGTTGAGAAACCCTACCATTTTGCAACTTGGTGGCGGCATTTCTGAAGAATCCTGCGATGGAGCCGTTTTCAGCAGAAGCGGACTTCTCGAACTGGTGGGGCGGAGGCTGAACAGGCGGCGGCGATGATAGGACCGGCTTTTTGGGTGAATCCGGGGCAGGGTCGGATGGTGGGGTCATGAAGACGGTGTAAGGGCCGATTTTGCCGATGAGCGGCGGAGGTATGGAATCTTTGGGGTTGATCGCCATTTCAGAAAGGGAGAGAAAATGAATGAAGGGGAAATGCGAGAGAAAGTGAAAGAAATAGAGATCAGAGAAGAGAGTGAAGTGAGAAGAAAAAGAGCACGCAAACCAAACTGGTGAGATCTGTGTCTTTTTCTGTTTTGCACGGTCTAGCATAAGACTTATTATGCTCTTCTTTCTTTTTCTGTTTTCCACCGAACTTCTATCTATCTATCTATCTATATAATACAATCTCCTAGGCTTTTAATTAGGAGTTTTTAACTGATATAAACCTAAATAAATAATCAAATACAAATATAGACTGCATAAACAATTAATTACAAATGTAGGCATGACCTTATATTAAATCTCGGCTAACAACATAAAGAATGAAACCAAGATATTACATCTCGGTTAGGGGAAAGTAATATTTTTCCTCACCATGAGATGTCATCTCAGTCAAGGGAAAATAATTTTCCCTTGGATGTCAAACCTCGGTCAGGAAAAATATTCCTTTCTCTTAGTTGAGAGATAATGTAACTTATATGAATTTTTTTTTCTTTATAAATAAAAAGCATTATCGGTACAAAATTTTAAAATTCGAATTGCTTCAAAAAAAAAAAAAATTAAAGAATGTTAATTATAGTATAAAATGATTAAATTTCGAGTTTCGTTGCATTTAGAGTTGTAAATAATCAGCAGTCTTCTGTCAAAGTTCAAACAATAATCGACGTTAAATACTTAATTTTGGACAAATTCGTATAAATTTTACCGGATTCTAAATTCGATGTCGTTTATGCCGTTGGGTTTTTTTTTTTACAAACTCAGAATTCATAGTAATTTTTTTTAAAAGATGTACCAACAAACGAAATTTGGCCAAAATAGAGCGTCTCAGGTCAAATTTCATTTTTTTTGTACATCTTTAAAAAATAAGAAAATTTTACTATGAATTATGAGTTTGTAAAGAAACCGAATTTGGAGTCCGGTAGAATTTATATGAATTTTTCCAAAGTTAAGTTTTTAACGTTGATTACTATTTTGCCGATTATGTACAACTCTAAATTCAACGAAACTCGAAATTTAATCATTTTATACTGTAATTAACATTCTGTAATTTTTTAAATTTTTTTTGGAGTAGTTCGAATTTGAAGGTTTTCACCTCATATTGATGTTCGACCCTCCTTAAAAACTCTCTACTTTGGCCAAATTTCATTTTTTGTTACATCTTAAAAAAATAAGAAAATTTTACTATGAATTCAAAGTTTGTAAAGAAACCCAAAGGCGTAACCGATGTCGAATTTAGAGTCCGATAGAATTTATACGAATTTGTCCAAAGCTACGTTTTTAACGTCGATTACTGTTTGAACTTTGACAGAAGATTGTTGATTATCTACAACACCAAATACAACGAAACTCGAAATTTAATCATTTCATACTATAATTAACATTCTGTAAATTTTTTTTAAATTTTAATTTTTTTGAAGCAGTTCGAATTTTAGGGTTTTGTACGAGATTTTGACCAACCTATGCCTAAATGAACAACCAAATATGAAAATAGGCCACAAAAATAATTATTACAAATCTAGGCCTAGCCGGGTTGCCCCGTCCCGCCCGGCGTACTGAATTGTTTTTTTTACCAACCCTGTGTAGTGATTTTTTTTTTCTCGTTTTCTATCGTTTTTTTTTTTCAATTTTTTGAAGAAAAAAATATACAACTAGTAGTTTTGTAATTTTTTTTTTTGTAAAACACTATTGGACATGGTGAACCCTAGAGGGCCAAATTGACATTTGCCCTTTATGGTTCACCATATCCAATAGGTTTTTAGAAAAAAAAAATTACAAAATATTAGTTTTAATTTTTTTTCTTTCTAAAACACTATTGGACATGGTGAACCCTAGATGGCAAATTGACTAGTAGTTTAAAATTTGTGCTCTAGGGTTCACCATGTCCAATAGTGTTTAAAAAAAATTTATAAAACTACTAGTATATATTTTTTTTTAAATAACAGAAAAAAATCACTACGCCGGAACGAGGCAACCTCAGCTAGGTCTAGATTTGTAAATAATTATTTTTGTGGCTTATTTTCATATTTGGTTGTTCATTTAGATACAGGTTGGTGCAAAACTCGTTTTGTACCCCATAATGCTTTTTATTTATAAAGAAAAAGAAAATTCATATAACTTGTTAGCAAAATATCAGGGTCAAACTGCAAAACACAAAAGTTGAGGGATTATTTTGCAATTTCTGAAACTTCAGTGACTAAAACGTAAATAGTCAAATTTCGAGTTCTTACATATAATGATGCCGAATTATCATGCAAGGTATGAACAACTTCGAAATTACACGTAAAATCGACAACGACGAAAAACGTGATTTTGTAATACTGAGGCCCGTGCTAATCACAGTCTCCTTAAGGCAATTTCGCCCCACTCCACCCTCGGGTTATGCAAAGGAGTTTAAATCACGGGGCGATCACCTCCCAGGATTCAACAGTGTCGTCAGTACGTGTTATGCAACGAACACGTCTGACCGAACCGAACAATACCCGAACACAACGGATTTTATACTATGCCGACGACGACGGCGAATCAGTTTATAAATTCGTAATGAACACAGATATAAACAGACAAAAGGATAAAAGCAGCAACTACAGCAGTATGAAGAATTCGAACTGGAG
This sequence comes from Clarkia xantiana subsp. parviflora, assembly GCA_036873135.1. Taxonomy (NCBI): domain Eukaryota; kingdom Viridiplantae; phylum Streptophyta; class Magnoliopsida; order Myrtales; family Onagraceae; genus Clarkia; species Clarkia xantiana. Next base: position 24,426,417 of record JAPTYO010000009.1, on the reverse strand, counting down.
CAGTAAAAGAAAATATTACTTCGACAGTAGCTGACCGAAGGTAATCAACAAAAGGAGAGGAACACGACAGGAATATCGCAGTAGGAGGAAGGAGAGGTGGATTGGTGATCAAAATGTGAAGGATTATGGCCCTTTATATAGTGCAATATGGCACAGCATAATAAATTCGAATTTAATTCTGTCACCGGCGCAGAAGTCGTCGACACGGAAGCAGGGATTTGTTGTTCTATTAGAAAAGAAAGAAAAAAAAAACTGAAATTAGAATTGGCCAGGGGGCGGCCGGCATGACATCTTCATAGTTGACGGCGGTGCCGACCGCCCCTGGACAGCGGCGATGGCTTGTAAGTTGTACTCGTTGGAGTTAGAAAGACTCTGATACCATATAGAAGAATGGATTAGTTCTGACAAGAATGCCGATCTTGATACGAACCGGGGTGTGCTTCGGATCCGAGGATTTGCACCCCCCCCTGCGCGCGTGGAGAGAGCCTTTCATCTAGTAAGTTGTTACATATTAAAGCAACAAACACATAATATATACTAGGATAAAAGTCTCACTTTGGCCGGTGTGGTACTTTGAGTAACACAAAGGCAATACAATTGCCATTCACTTCCCTTACATGGGCTCAAATACAAAGCCCATAAGGCCAAATGCCTCATATGGCCAACATAACTTACATATCTCAACAAGGGAAAATGGAGATTTGACATCTTAGCCAACTTGATGGAGATTTGACAGCCCCTTGACTGAGATGACATCTCGTGAAGGGAAAATATTATTTGCCCTTGACCGAGATATCTCGGTTCCACTCTTCGTGCTGTTGGCCGAGATTTAATATCTCGGTCAGCCCTAGATTTATAATTAATTTTTTATACAGTCTATATTTGTATTTGATTGTTTATATGAGTCTATATTGGTTAAAAACTCTTTACTTAGAGTGTTTAGATTAATGCAATGTCACCAATCTCAAATCTTATTTGTCCGTGAGTTCTCACGCTTCTTAATATTATTTTTTTACGATGTTAGGTCTCACTCTCAGACGACTGTTTTTCATATCGTCTCACTTACAAACATTGCTTAATCAATTGCCGTTTCTAGGAATTGATTAAACGGTTACAAATATTATTCTTCCATCAGACAGATGGCAGCTAGGAGATGCCACGACTTCAATTTCGTCGGCTACCTCGCCGTGCTGAACGAACCTCCTAAAATTATGCACAAAAAGCTGCAAAGCTTAAAAATGGGAAGTTGTTTTGGAGATTAAAGCGTACGACTGCTGCTTTGGATGAGAAATGAATGAGTTGAAGCAATTAGGGATTGGAGTCCTATAACATAATGAGATGGGGAACACTATCATTTATGCCGAGCCGAGATAGTTAGTAATTATATCCGACCTGAAAGTGGAGAGGCATTGGGTCGGAACAAACTAACATTGGGCCAAGACTTAGTTTAGACTTTTAGGCCTAATGAGTTTTAGATTTTAGTCCGAAACTTGGTTTTGTTTTTATTATTAAAAAATAAACTAGCATATCGATTCTTAGGAATACTACTGCGTCACATGCCCATTTCGGGCCCAAATGGTCTAATTTTTTAACAATAAATAAGTATATAAACACTCAATATAATTTCTTTAAATTCATTTATTATTATTAATTATATATATGTAACAAGTAATCTCGACATAATTTGATGAAAATAAGTTAGATGACATCTCTCCTAAAACTTCTACAATTGTGTCATGTCATCACTAGTCAATTTGATTGGTTGATGAATTATATGTAACAGTCATGATTTGTCCAAAAAAATGTGCACATTTGGTTAGACAATTACTTTACATATATTCATTTTTTCTTGCATAGCTCGGTCAATTAAATGAAGATCTAATTCTTTTCTAAGTGATATTCGCTAAGACAAATAAAAATACATCATACATACTAATATGTAACATAATCACAAATAAAATCTATAAAATCTATAATATAATTTAGATACATCTTTAATTAGGACGCATCTTTATTTGTCACATCACCAACTCCCATTTTAATTGGATAAAAATATTCCCTCACTTATTTGGTGTAACAATCTCATTGCAAAAAAAATTATAAAGCTCTTCTTCTCATGCTCCTCCTACCATTAATTAGCTTTAAAAATCTATATTCTATCTATCTATATGCTATCAATCAATCTATATCTATCGTTATTTCATTCTGACGGTTAAACCCTATATAAGAAATCGTTTCTACTCACCCAATTATTGTAGAAAATCTGTGCTTTGGGTAAATGCATGAATTCAAATCCAGTTGCAATGTGCTAAAGATGAACGCCAAACTGGTGAGAGCCTTTGATTATCGCCTCCATTGGCTATCATTTTGTTCATTAATTATTGTCAACGATGAAGTTTTCTATTTGGAATATTGTTGGTTATTTTGTTGATACTCTTTGATATACGCTATAAGCTAATTGTTTCACGACGGTTCCATAGAATCTCTTTTCCTAATTGGTGGTTGTTTAAATTGTCAAGTAGAATGTGGCAGCTATTGTAGCATATATGAGAGCGTTTAGGACGCTAAATAGTTGCCAGGTCAGCAATTAGGCATTTGATTGGTGCGTGTGTGAATTCCGGCATTATGCTTTACCGGAGTGAATTCCCAAAGTAGGTTGTGTTAAGTCATGTCCTTCGGGTCATCGGGTCTCTGATCCGTCTAGCTTGTCTGGATGATCCGTTCATTTGGTTCCTACCAACCTGCACAAGGGGCAGTACCAAGCACGGAGAGGGGGTGGTGCTCGGTGAACCCTCTCCGATGCCTAAGTCAGTCTGATATTCTTAGAGAGATAAACTAGAGAGAAGGCAGAGCTAAAGCATGTGAAGAAGTAAACTCGTTGGAATGAATGTAACTTGTGGAGTATATATAGGCAACAATGTCATTAAGGTGGCTTAATGACGTTGTTAATCATTAAACATACTCGTTTATCATATAATAGCAAGATTAGATCCTTAAAGCATGGAGAGGTGGGTGAAAAAGACTAAGTGTCAGATAGGCGAAAAAGAGGTCGGGACCCTTGGGGTCGGACGTCCGACCCCTAAGGCCCAAAATTGGGTTGGCTTGCCCAACCCCTCCTAGGGGCGGTTGGGTGAGCCAACCCGGTCTCCCCTAGGGGAGATCGGTTCAGTCCGCCCGATCTCCCCTAGGAGATCGGGTGAAACCACCCGATCCCACCTAGGTGAGGTCAACGGAACGGTCCGGGCGGGGCGCTTTGGCTTGTCCGGACCGTTAGCAATGCGGGTTAAGTGTTCGGGTCAAAGTTTCGATTTGCAATCGTAAGTGGGGTGTTCAAAATAAGACAGTCCGAATTAAAACGGGTTCAGATTGGGCGTATATCCATCACTTGCCCCCCGAGTTAACCAATGTCATGACCCTTGGTTGACTCTATTTTAGGATGGGATGACACGCGCAATTTGAAACCGTGACTTTACCTCTTGATGAAACCTTTGCTTGTCCGTAGGCGCGTTTCTCAAAAATAGAGGAATTGTAAACGTTAGAATAAAACGTACACATGTCTAAGCACGTGTCCGCGGAATATGGACGCGACAGTAAAAAGTCCAACCCTTATATGCATGCATTTTAAAAATATTTACGTGCATGGGGATGTAATGCAATCATGGATATGAGTCGATATACCTCAATTTCATACGGGGTGAGTCTAAGTCGGGAAATTCATCTTGTAGGTTGCTACTTCACTTGTTTATATGCTGAAAATGGATCAACAGTGGAGAAAACAAGCAAGCAATGGAGAATTCCCACTCTTGACCTTGGAGGTAGGACCTCCTATGAGAAGCAATGGATCAACCCAGTTTTCTGCATTTACAATACAAGGTCAGACCTCCTATGATACACTACAATGCAGAAATTTGTTCGCTTATATTTTAAAAAAATAAATAAATAAAAGAACGACACTATTAAAAGTGCCGCTTTTTAATTTTATTTAGAATTATTTTAATCGCACTTAGATAGTGCCGCTAATATTTTTTTTTTTAATTAGCTGCTCTGAAATTTGTACATCCATTCAAACACTCTTACAAATTTTAGAAAAGAAACACATTCAAGTAATAACAAGTTTAGTAATAAAAAAGATCTAACAATATAAACTTAAGAGAAATTATAAACTACACATATTAATTCAACAAAATTAACCCTAAAATTGAGTGAAGATGAACCATTCAGGTAGATAAGGAAACACATCATCTTCACAATCGACATCCTTTGTGGCATGTTGACAATCTACATCCAATGTTGAGTAACCCGTGAGAATATCTAGAATGGTATTATGAGACGCATCTTTTTGTGAAAGATGGGGATTCATCGGTTGTACTTGTTGGGTCATAGGAGGAGGGGTTGAAGCATGTTTGATGGTCCAAACTGAGAAACATTGGAACTAACCTCATGAAGTTGTTGAATGATCGACGGTGGCTCGCACCCAGCTGCATCTTTGGATTTTTTTTTTTTTGTTTAGTGGTTTTTGATCGAAGCCACATTTTCTTTGTTGAATAGGTTGGATCACGTGCACGACCTTTAGTTGGCACATTCTTATTAATCCCAAAATTGGGCCGTCCCATTTTCTCAAGTGCTAACTGTGCGGCATCATATGTCACATCATCATCTGCAACGAGATACATAAGTCTGTCGGCGGATAACATCAACGATGTATACCTAGATTCTTTAGTTTTTGGTTGATCAGTTTTTGTCCAAACCTTCGTACTACCATGTTTAGCAAACTTTTTCCACCGACGCTTGATTAAACATTTTGGGATTTGGGTAAGACCCTCATTCTTCATGACTACAAATATATGGCTGCATGGAAAGCCAATTGTCTCAAAGTAGCGGCACTGACATTTAATTTTGCCACCGGAGTTCCTCGTATAATTAACCAACCATCTGGGAGGTCCCTCACTATCACGAATTACGTATTCAATGTTACGACCCTAATTCGCCACAGAATCAACACAGAGCCCACCAGACATCATAAATTGTTCAAATATTTCCTCCATCGATTTCATAGTGAAAACTAGATTGACGTGTTTGTGAATTGTAGGATTTAGGGGATTAATACTATGGAAACAAAACCCTAGATATGTGCATGGTAACTAATACACAGCGGAAGGTGCACATACCTATATTGTTTCCCCTAGCCCAGTACCTTTGAGGGGAATTCTCGATCCGCCCGACGGTTCCTCGTAGAAGTTCCTGTTAAAGAAGCCCTATGCGGATTATGCCTCACAGCAAAGCCTCTGTCGATTATTCGCTGGATGGATCTACTCGGAGTAAATTGCTTGACACAATTTGGAACCTCCTTGTTTGTGTGTTGGTTCGGCAGAAACTCTAGGACTTTAGGGATGAGGGTTTTCTTTTAATGTCACCACTTAGGAGAAGATAATAACATTAATAAAACCCACCATAAGGTCTCTATTTATAAGGGGTGCAAAGTGGACAAAAGTCACTTTGCCCCCTCCTCATTAATACGGCGGCCATGCTATAGGGAGGCCCAATTTTGGGCCTCCCATGTCAATTGGAATTTTAGGCCTAGCACAAAATCCCTAATGTGAATTTACCAAATTACTTAGGTACATGGACTTAATTAACGAGCTCCCAATTACGGCGGCCCATAGTCCAAATGCTTACATGAATCTGGCAGTGAATAGGAGGTGTTTTTAATGTTTTGGCAACACTTTCATGCTTAGCCATTGCTTGAATGAACCTATGTGTAATTAATATTGGGCAAGAGCAAACATTAGTAACTAAATTAAACCTAACCTAACCGGTTTCGAGTGATAAACCGAACCACTATCTTATTTTATTGAACCGTTTCGGACCAAACCGGAATTTTTAAAATCATACCGAGTTGAACCGGATTTTAAAATTTGGACCGAACCACTCTAAAATTTTCGGAAATTTTAAATTGTTCAATAAAGTAGGATGTCAAATTTTTAAATCCAAGATGTTTTCGAACTTTAAAATTAGCTTAAACAGTGCTCTTAGGGTTTGTGTTTTAATACACAGTTTCAGTCAAAACCCTAATGCCTGGTTTCGATTATGGGGATGGATCTCGGACTTGCATGTTTTTAGGACTGGATTAAATTAGTGGGCTGATTTGCAATTGTTTACTTTCTGCATCATATATTTTGATATAATTAGAATTGTCGTCTAGACTTAGTCAAGCTAGCTGGATATTATATTACGAGCATTGATCTCTGGGATTTAAATATATGGTTCGCGCAATAGGATAGACATGCTATGCTGATTGAAAGTGCCTAGAATCCATGTCTAGAAATTCGCATGATTGATTGTAAGCATGAATTGCAAAACAACCCCTAATATTTTCAAAGTGTTTTATAAAACCAAAAATTCCAGTCGCCAATTGTGCATGATGTGTGCGGATGATGCATGTTTTGACGCGTATGCTAGGATGTTCATGATAAAACACATGTGATAATTTACTTTACGTAGAATTATATATGCTATATGAACATTAGACGCATGACGCGTAAGCATGTTGTGTTCAATATTTATTGCATGGTATGATGATTTGCTAGATGTAGTATAATTATAAATATGCATGCGTAAATTATCAGATATTTATACAAAATCATAAGGGCCTTGGGAAAGCCAAGATCGGGTATACTTATTTGAAAATTCATGTTCCGGTAATTTACAATAGAATAACCGTTTTCAAAAGACTGGTCTATTAGATTGAAAACGACAATAGTGTGAATTCTTTCACGACACCCCCTTCCTCGGTTTACTGACGGTTGGTTTTGTTTAGTGACTGAAGAATCACTATTCGTCGTATTCCATCATAATAGATAATCCGATATATGTAATTCTGTCAAACTGTTGTTGTCTTCCTAACTTACATAAAACATATGTGTTAGTTTTGATGGCTGGGTCGGTACGCTTTTATAAACCATGCAATTTGGATGGTATGGATTACGAGGCATGGAGTGAGATGGTGAGAGAACGTCTTATAGCATGTGACACACATGTGTGTATCATGCCAATAAGAAACGAGATGTTGGTACAGCCGGACAGCAACCTAATTCCCAGAATTGGGAATATAGGTTTGGGAGATAAGAAAGCATGCGATGTGATATTGGCAGCCTTGGATAAAGAGGTTGCAGAGGACTTCACACTCAATTATTCAGCTGCTCAGCTTTGGGCTGCCCTTAATCTCCGTTTCGGAAGTAGAAAGGCAGCCGAAGCAAGACGGGTAATAATGGAGTATGATGACTTACTTTCAAACGACACCAGCGCAAAACCTGGGTCTAACCAAAGGATTGAAAGGTCCAATTGGAGAAAGATAATCAATATCGCACAGGGATATCCCATGTCTTGGTTTGCTGATGAGTTTGGACTAGAATACTTAATAACAGCAATTAAGTATTCTATGTAATTGTTTACGGAAAGCAACCAAAGGAGACTGACGTGTTCCCCGTTGAACAATCGCAAGAGGACAAAAGAAATAGCGGAGGAAATGGGATCGACTTGGTCCTCAAACGAGAATCGTAGTATGACAAATGCTACCGATTCCGTACTGTAAAAGGTACACCTCGTTTGCCACTTATATGAAACCGTTAAACGTTTTGTATCACTAAGTATACTGATATAATTCACTTGTTAATTTACTTCAGGCGTACTCGGTGAAGATGGCTGAAGTTTTCCTTTAACTCTAAGAGCTTTGTTCTGTATCTCATTAACGTACCAATATCTATAAATTCTCTTACTATCAATAAATGTTTGATATTAGTTAATTATGATTCAGAATTATTGAATAAAGTAGTAACCATTCGCTCCAAGAAATGGTCTACTTATCAAAATTAATCGGGCCAGTTAAACAAGCCCGATCCGAAACAAACAACTAATCTGAGATTCTTCCAATAAAATGGTTGAACCAGAAAACATTCACTCGCCTAATCAATCATCCATCGATTCCGTAGTTCCAAAAAGAGACCGACCAGAAAATTACATCCTTATTTATTAAGTACTCCATTAAAATGATAAAGCTCCCGAAATAATATGCATATTAAAACCGATTTGCTTTTAAATTTGGAGACTAAAACGATTCTCAAAACCACGGTTTTTACCGGGTATGCACGTGGCGCATGTCACCTCGAAAGACGGGACACATCGTTTTAGAAAATGAATTTAAATACTTTTATGAATGCGGAATTTTCGTTTGTAATTCTTCAGATATAACTCATTGATAACTACTTAGATTTTATGTAAGCCTTCAAGCTACTACAATCTAATTAGAATATCAACCATGGCATTAAAAGAGACAGCTTAAATGCATGGTCCATAAGATAGATAAATCTATGGATGAGTTAAATAAACGAAAAGAAGTAGTCGATAAAATGACTCTCCCACCCTTAGCCTTGAACGAAGAGTTTGGCTAAAAGGCATTCATTAAAATACTTCAATAAACATAGCTTAGAATTACATAATGTTAGAGTTGCACATTAATTGTTTCTGCGGGATGAGATTAATTTAACTCACATTAATGTAAAACACTATGTTCTGACTAAATCGGTTAACACGATACCATAAAAGCTAATGAATGATTCGGGTAAAACCTTATCACAAAGACGCATTAATTTGCGCATTAAAACAAGTATTTAGAGTACGCGCTACTCTCGGAGAATACGAGTTTAATTAGCCTGGAACAATGGTTTCGTGGATAAACATGGCACATTATAAAGGTTTGAGGATGGATTTCCAACGCTTTGCAGAACGAAGGAACTAGTACTGATTAAAGTTAACGGATGGATGATGAAGATTATCAGGTCCCACTTACTTCGAGTGGGAGAATTGATACAGTATAAGTGATTGATTTGGTAAATGATGATGGAAACGTCTTCATAATAAATCCAGTGAGAGGGCTCACTCCCCCTCACACATAATCATCACTAAATTTCAAAATGCGAATCAAGTCGGACCTAATAATCATGATAATGAACTATTTGAACTACCCATTTTTTCTAGTGGGAGTGGAATAACCAATTTGGTTCCATATCCTAGTGATCGGGGAATACATCTCGGAGGTAGAATCCCGAGACCGGGAGGATATTCTAAGTAAGTTCAACCACCACCATTGTTCCCAGTGGGAGTAATGCCCCAATAACTCCATTAACTACTTCATTTCATTTATGAATTTCATAGTAATAGAAATACAAGCATTATTCCGAGTGGGAGTAACGATCAGACTAAAACATGGGATTAACGTGCCTAGACATAGTCAAATGCAACGAACTTCTTACGAGAAGTATCCCATCAGACGAAATGTGTTAAACATCTTGATGTTCGTTCCTGAACCAGTGACGGTTCAGCAAGCAAAGAAAGGACCTCAAAACGAGGGAATGGAGGAAAAAAATGGAGGATGAAATTGCCTAAATAAAAACTAATTTAGTTTTAGTCTTTAGTTGATTTATCTGTTAACCACAGAACTAGAAAGTGAAATCTTAGAATTCACTTCGGGTGGAAATTTCGAGTGGTGCAAAACTCGAATAATTGCGAAGGGATATACCCAAATTCACGGAGTAAACTTTGATAAAGACGGACTCACCGACTATGCGTTACAGCATAGTCTGGGCCATCATTGCCCATGACTGCAAGTCTCGAACTCAAGCATGCATCAAATGGACAATAGGACCAAACCTCTCCAAGTAAAACTGGAGAAAGAGATCTATATGGAGCATCCGGAGAGTTTCATTACTCCTGGCAAAGAGCACAAAGTTTGCAAACTCCAAAGATCTATATACGGTCTTAAACAATCGTCTCGGCAATAGTATCGCAGATTCCACGAGGAAATCGACGGATACGGATTCGTGAATCTTCACGATGATCCCTGCATATACACCAAGACCTTCGGGTCTAAGTATATCATCATAACATTATACGTGGATGACATACTCATTGCTGCAAACGACGTGAGTTTCATGAATAAATCAAAGTCCTGGTTAGCATCAGCATTCGAGATGAAAGACATGGGAGAGGCCACGTACATCTTAGGCATCAAAATTGCCCGAGGGCCAACAGTTTTCCCCTTCCTTGGTTAGGCCTAGGGCCTTTAGGATCGTTAATGGAGGGGTGGGGGGGGGGGGGTGTATGATCTCTCTTTGGAGTTTTGTATTTAGAGTTCCAGATTAACGAGAATGAGTGTTCCGTCTCTAAGTTTTTTCCTTGCTTTTCTCTTTGGCTCTTTACTCTCCTTCGTTGGGGGCGTATCTACTTCTTCCATGTTAGAACAAGTGGCGGTTGCTTTCGATAACTCTAGGAGCTTAACGGAGCATTCCCCTGCCTTGGTAAGCATGCTTGTTTCATTCGCGATTGGCGTTCATTGGATCGTATAGGTCGGGTTGTGTTCCTCTATAAATCGTGGAGTAGGTGAGGCGCTTGGCACAAAGGTTCTTCTTGCCTGGTTCGATTTCTCCATCGTTTTAGTAGGCAGGGTTCAAGTCTCCCCCTCTTCTGTTAGTAGTTGGTCTCTACGCTCCACAGTGGTAGTGGGTTTCCGTTTGAATCGTGCCCCCCCCCCCCCCCCCCCGCTCATTACTTCTTAGAATTTCTTCAATGGGATGGTAAAAGCATTTTGCCTCTCACTTGGGAGTGAAGCTGTAACCTTCACCATCTTTTTCGAGATTTTTGTTTCCAAATATGTTTCTTGGAAGTGAGTGTTTACCTCTGGAGACGTTTTCTGAGTGGGGTCGATAAAACTGATGATCTTGCTTGGACGCGACGGATCGAGTTGTCGAATCGGATCAGCGGATCCAAGTAGTGAGGTCGCGTATCAGATGGGTGCCGATCAGGACGATTGCTTTGGGTCAGACTTGGAGGTCCGACCGGTCGGTTGCCGCTCCTTGGGATGTTTGTATCCTTTTGTTCTTATAGTTTAATGCATCTCCATTGCTTCTTCCGCCCGCCATAAGGGGCCTTGTTTCCCTTTTAGTATTGAATCATGAAGCGTTGCTATAACACCTTGTTGACAATGTATAGTTTTTTTTGTATGTCCCTTTTTTGATTGGGAACATTGTTTGGTGTGTAGTCAGGGAGGGCGATGGTGCTGGCGATATGTCTAGTGTTGCTTGCTACGCGATTGCCTTCCGTGTGTAGGTAGTTGCTCTTGTAAACCCAATATCTTTCAAATGTTGAAACTATTGGTGACCCTTGCAATGACTAGAGATCAATCATTCTTGACTTTTCATTGTTGTGCCGTTCTCCGTGTCTTGGCTTGGAATTAGAGTTTACCTCCCCCCTTTTAATATTGAGTATTCGTTCACCGCTAATAAGGGGTGTTGGAATTTGATCCGCTACTTGTGTGCAATCGGAGGTTGAGCTCTTCCATACCCTTGATTTGGGTGTGCTTTGAGGGTGTGTGCACTTTGAAGGTGCGCGCACTCAGTAGGTGGTGTTTCTCGAAGGATTCCACATTTTCTGGCTGTGACCATTGTGAGAATAAGTATAGGTCTAGTGATGCCCCCCCCCCCCATTGATTTCAGTTGGCCCCTATGTTTGGTTTGATTGAACAATCAAAGTGTGTTTGCCGTGGGGTGGCACCCGTTTCGTTGAAGGCGGTGATTGCCTAATTTTTGGAGGTACCATGCTTGAGGATTCACCTTCCGGATGCAATGTTTGGTTTTTGACACTGGTACCCACGGGCGTAGAGCGCTTGATGATTTTGCACTGGTAACCGCAGACGCAATGTTTGATTGCCTCCCGCTTGACTCTGTTGCTGATTTTTACGGCGACGGTTTTCAGCGGTGGCAACCTTCGTGGGGGATGATTTTCGATCGATGTTAATTTTTTCACCGGGCCTAAGCGATAGCGGCGAGCGGAACCCAGCCGTGCCTATGGTCGGCGACGGTAGTGGCGACAGAGTAGCACAACGTACACTCTTTCGATGGTCTTTGCTGTGTCATATCGTAGTGCTACAGGAGTAGCACTCCTTCACATCTATCAATAGGACCTCCTCTTTGGTCTTCGAAGGTTTCATTGATAACCCTACATCTCAGGAGGTAGGCTATGCATTTTTGTTCGAATCGTGCAGACGGCGCCAATGATGGATCGAGTGGGTCACGGGCTTCGTGCGTGGTGTATCACGTGCTTCGAGCGCGTTCCGAGATCCTTATTGTTGTATGTTTCTTCTTGTATTCCTTCTCGTGATCCTCTTGTGAACCTGCAAAAGGGTTGCGTCGGGGCGTTCCCGGCGAGCTCTCTCTGATGCTTAAATAAGTTCTGAGTGCTAAAGAGAGAAAGTAATAATATTTCTAGAGAGAGGTTAGAGCTAAAAAGATGTTGAGTTGCCCATTTTCCATTCATCTTGCAAATGAGAGACCCTTGAGCTCTATATATAGAGGTCAAGGTCATTAACCCAGTTAAGCATTGTATTAACCCATAGTCGTATTTAGCGGGTAAGATAGGTTTTTTCATGTTTAGTATCGGGAGGGTCGACAATGTTTTGTTGGATTTGGTGTTTCGAAGTGGCCGCTAAGGACGTTTTCCGGGTATGCGATTACCCGGGGGACCGACTACTTGAACTAGTCCGAGTGGAACTTAGTCCATCCAGACGGGTTCGCGCCCCGCCAGATCATTTTTTCGTGGTGTGAGTATTCGGGTCCTTAACCGTTTTTAAAGTTCAAGTTTCGATTTATAATCACATATACGATTTAATTGAGTGTATATCCATCCATATGTAATGAATGTAATTAATTATTCCTTTCCACACTATGCTTCATCAACGTACGTACCCATGGAGTATCTGTGTCTTGACTCACTCTTAGTCAAACTGGTAATATCCCTGCACTTGTATATCAACTTCCCAACGTAAAACCCGAAGCTGCATCACTATTTCTTCTTTCTCCACCTAAATAACGTGGACCCCTGTCGGCTTCTACTTTATTATAAGCCCGCCTTTACTTTTCTATATAATAATAATAATAATAATAATAATAATAATAATAATAATAATAATAATAGCATATGCACAATCTAAAAAAAACATATAATTCTATTTAATTTTACTCTATTAAGTTAAAAAATATTATGTGACAAAATTAGAAAATTTAAATTTTAAAATGTACCAAAATCAATAAGCGTTACGTTAATTTACAAATTATTAAATAATAGTTTATAGTTGTTGGAAAAAAATAATAGTTTATAGTTTAAACTCTGCAAAAATATATTTATTTCCTTTAATTTATTCAAAACACACCAGAATCAACTAGGGTGTTACATTAACTTCCATGTCATTACATAATATTTAATCAATTTAATTTTATAAAAAAAATATTTATTCATTTAATTTACTATAATTAACGAGTCATAACATTTTTTGCGGTACTCTAATTTACGAGAGAAAAAAAATTAAGTAAAAACATAGATGAAAACTTTCTGAATAACAAATAATATCATATATTGCTAATTTACATATCACATTGCAACAAATTAATTAATCAACAATTAAATGAAACGTTCATAATTTGCTCTCGGTCCCTCTACCACTTTACTTCAATTTTTAATATTTTTTGTTTGAATTTTATATAATATTATGTTAATTTTTCTAATTTGACTCTATTTTTGTAAATTTTTCGGAATCTAGTCGATCATGCACCTGCATTATCCGGGATTCGGTTTGATCATGCATTTTTAATATTTTCACGAAGATAATACACACTCACATGTTGGTGTCTAGTATATATATATATAGTTAAAAAATGAGTTTGCAATTTAATCATATTAAATTTCATACGAGTAGAAAGAATCTGTTCAAAGTACATGTCTTTGAAAAATTAAATTAATTATATAATCATAATAAAACCTCCACTAGGTCGGGAAAAAATCAATCCGGTCCAAAATAGTTATAAACAGACCGGACTTACAAAGAGTGAAACAGTACTAAGAATCGTTGGCATACTTTTGTAGAATCGAATCTGTATTGAATCAGAATTAGTTTCATACTAGTTTTTTGTTTTTTAATTTAAATTTAGTCTACAATTTAAATTAAAAACGGTACAGACCGGTTATGAACCGGATCAAAACAGTTTTGCAAAATATAGTTCCGAACTAGTCCAGAATCTTTTTACGTTTAACTAATGCAGAAAAAATTCCGTGTTGGATCACGGGCGAAGCTCCGTTATGTCCTTGACGGAAAGCTTGGACTCCTGGGCTCCGCGTAATCCTGCAAAAGGGGATGACCTGGGTGGTGACCCAGAATCCCTCTCCGATGCTTAAATGAGTATATGATCAATGGGGTGGCAGCAGTAATCTAAGTGCGTATTAGATAGATAGTTTTCTGAGGTAACTTCCTCCTATATATAGGAGGGGAAGCTACTCAGTTACCTGTGACCGTGAGTGGCCGTTTTACCCATGATTCTGCATATCTCGCTACGATTCCGTATATCTCGTTCGGGATTCCATATATCTCGCCCCACGCTCCGCGTATCTTACCCACTCTCCGAGTATCTCGGACACGCCCTGCGTATCTCGGGGGAGTTTATCTATATCTTTAACCGTATTCCCACTACTCTATCTAGTAGGCGGGTTTCTCGGTCTTATCCTCTGATCACAAGTCCCAACTTCTGTCGGGGACTCCAGAGTTATCTCATTCTAGGTCACCACCCATGACCTTTTGTCTCACGAGACAGGTCCAGCCTCCGCGGGGCTTTATTATCGGGGCCTTTACTAAGGCATATCGGGGCCTGCTCAGAGGCTTCTCGTCGGGAGCATTCAGCTCATATATCGGGACCGCCGAAGTCGGGACCCTTCGTACTGGGCTTCTGAGCTTTCCGGGCTTTTCACGAGGCCCACTGGACCTACTCGCCGTCCATTGGCTGTTAACGGGGCTAACGATTACATCGGAACCCATCATTTGCCCCCAAGACATGGGGGACTTTTAGTTCGTCGTGTCTTCCAGTTCCAGACCTTTCGACCTCGTCGTCGGAGGCTTTTAGGTCCATACCTCCCGATATTGCCATCAGAGGCTTTTGTCTTCAGGCCTCTTGATATCTCAATCGGAGGCTTTTGCCTTGCGCGCAATTGTCGTATGACAGGGTTTCTCACTCATGATTATCTTGGGCCCACTGGACTCTCTGGGCAGTTGCCAAATCCGAGGAGACTCCTCGGTTACTGCAGCATTAAATGCTGGGGATTATGAAACGACGCTTAAATCGGCGTGACTGTTGCTTTCTGAAAAAGCATTTATTACGTCACCACGTCTCTTCCGTACCGTCCTCTTAATCTCGACGATCAGGATCGAATCGTTTCATCTTCTACGGTCAAGATTAAATCCTTCCAGTTGTCTTCTTGCTTATAAAAGCTAAAACCCTGGCATTATTCACTTCTTCTTCACCCTCTCAGTTTCTGGAAGTTCTGCCATTCTCGAATTCGAAGTTTTCTTCTCCAAGGTTCTTCTGCTCTTCAAGTGATCCAAGGCCTTCAATCTCCCCGATCCTTCTTCATCTTCACCAAGCATCCATCGACAATGTCTGGTAAGGTTTCCCTTCTCTGTTCTCGTGATTTGCTAATATTATCCTCTCCTCCTTTCTTGAAATTTTCTGTCTGTAACTGTTTTTAGACGAGGCTAGTTCTGAGGCTAGGACTCCTTTTACCTTTGAACTTGCTGTTAACGAGATTTCCGAGGCCTCGTATGGGGTTGCTCTCCGAGAGGGCTGCATTACCTCGGATCGGGAGCCTCGTTTCCCCTACGAGTCTCAGCCTACCGTCAGGAGGAAGCATATCGTCACGCGTCCTCGAGAGGGAGAAGTGTTCGTCTCCGCCGGACAGATAAGCGCGGGGATTCGATTCCCCTTCTGCGGGAACCTGGTGGAGATGTGCAACTTCTACAAGACGCACCCTTGTACCTTCTCTCCACACGGCATCCGCGTGTGGAATGCCTTCCAGCTTCTGTGCCTCCGCCAGCAGTGGACGTACAGTCTACTGCTCTTCCACACATTCTACGGAATGAAGTGCAATAAGGCTGGTGTTTGCTCCTTCTCCCTCCGACTCCCCAAGTGGACAAAGGAGCAACTTTCACGTTTCGGCTGGGATAGCGAGACCTGGAAGTTCCACAAGGATCGGGTGCTGATTCGCGACTCGGGGTCTGATAATAGCGGATGGAATAAGTATTACTTCTTCGTCCAAAACAGCTCTGTCCCATGGCCCCGATGGGAGGTCGTGGCGGATCCTGCCCCCAAGCTCGAGGTCTACAGCGAGGATGACCTCAACACACTCCAGCTGGTTCAGCTTTATCGTTGGGGGGACTCCTTCATACCCCTCGACGCCAACAAACTCATGGAGAAGGACTTGATTCATATCGGGGTCCGGCTCCTCGATTCTGTTTCCAAGGATTTAGTGATCTGGGTAATACTTCTAACCCCCTTGTTTTTTATTTTTGCAGCCAAGAAGTCATCTCTGCTAACTCATCTCATGTTGAAGCAGGGCGAGACTGATGCCGTCCCAGGTGGCTCCAAGAGGAAGCGGAAATCGCTGAAGAAGGGAGCTTCCTCTTCCGCCACTCCTTCTGCTGCCCCTCCGACCGAGGAGCAGATCGTGGCCAAGCGAGCCAGGAGGGAGGAGATTGACCAAGCCTTCGGGGTCACTACCGCCGAGGAAGGTAAGCGTGTCCGTCGTGCTATTAAAAGATATAAAAAGCTGGTTCCCGAGGAGTTTATCCCCGCTGATCGGGAATCGCAGGTTCGAGAAATCAAATACATCCTTCGAGGAGAAACCCCCCGCGTTCTCAAGGCGGGATACTACAACTTCTTCGGAAAGAACCAACACCTCGAGCGTCAAATCATCTGGTGCCCTCGTGGTACCCTTCCTGACTTTATTCGTCCCGCCACCGCAGGTCCATCGGAGGCTATCACTCCGAGGAAGGCTGCTACTCCAGCCCGGGCCACGACTCCACAGGCGCCGGTGACGGAGGAGACCCCGACGGAAGCTCAGTTCCGTCAGGTGACTGATTTGGAGGCTTCTCCTTCCTCCGAGGAGCCCAATGAGGGTGGCCTGCTTTTCCGCCGAAAGCCAGGTCAAAGCATCCTAAGGCCAGTCGTGAGGGACGTGTCCCGAAGTCCTCCTCCAGAGCTTCGCACTCCGACTCCCGAGCCACCGGCCGAGGTGGCTCCTCCGGCTGAAGATTCCAGGGTCATCCCTCCTCTCCCCGTGGATGAAAATCTTTACAAGATTTTCACCCCCGATTAGGAGACGGTTCCTTGGAACCCGATCGAGTCTCTCCACGGGGTCTCACTCCAACGGGGGGATCTTCAGCCTGAATTGGCCCTGCATCTGCTGGCGGGGTCAATTCCTCCAGCTTTGAAGCGGCCGATCTCCTTGGTGCGGGAGGACATTGAGGAGGAGCTCCGCGCTATGGCCGTTCGTCGGATGGAGGTAATACTTTACCTTTACTTTGTTTTCTTCATTGTCTTTGCCTTCGACCATCGGATTCTAATCCTTTTTTCCCTTTTGTCTTAGGAAACCGCGGACCAGCAACGCTTCTTTGGCCTCATCCTGGCTTTGCAGGGTGCTTTGGAGGAGGTACAAGCCAAGTCGGACCCCGACGCGTTGGCCAAGCTCCAGGCGGACCTCGACGAGGCTGTGGCGGCCAGGAATAAGATGGCCAAGGAGAAAACTCTCCTTGACGAGATGGCTTCGGGCCTGCTCAAGCAGGTTCAGGATCACGAGGCTGTCCTGCGTCGGGAGCGGAAGATGGTCCAGGCGGATCAGCAGCGGAACGAGTCGGAAAAAAGGCAGCTCGTCCACGAGAAGGGTGTTCTCGCGGAAGCTCTCGCGGAGGCCAAGGCGGGGCTCGAGGCCAAGCTGGCTGAGGCCAAGGCCCAGGGCCACGAGGAAGGTCGCCTGCAGGGTCGCGAGGAGGGTCGTCTGCAAGGCCGCGAGGAGTATCGGAATTCTGAAGATTTCAAGGTGGATGCTGTGGGGTTCTGCAAATCCGAGGTGGAGAACGTCCTGTTCAATGCCGTCGAAGAGCTCTACACAGCATACGAGGATTCCATCGACTTCAAGAAGTCCGAGACTCTCGCCCCTTTCGCGGAGAAGTACTTCAACCTCCCAGCGGAGAGTGAAGAGACTGATGCCGTGGACCCGGCTTCGCGGACTGCGGAGCCTTCCGCCCAGGCCCCTCCGAATCTTGCTCCCTCCAACGCTGCTGAGGACCCGACTTCCAACAAGGACCAAGCTTAATGCTCTATTCTTTTAGTCCTTGTAATTTTTCTCCTTTATATTTTGTATCGGAACCTTTAGGCCTTCGAGCCTTTGTATAAGCAGTTTTATTTCATCTGTTTTGGTCCCGATAATCGTTTGCACAATTTAAAGCGACTTCATACATCCTTCCGATGCTTTACTCGAGACCTCACCACTTAAGGTTTCTTGTCTATTCGGGACTTCACCATTTAAGGTTTCTCGTCTACTCGGGACTTCACCACTTAAGATTTCTCGTCCATATTACTTAATGTCTTTCGTGACATTTTGCTCGGGACTTCACCACTTAAGGTTTCTCGTCCATATTACTTAATGTCTTTCGTGACATTTTGCTCGGGATTTTACCACTTAAGGTTTCTCATCCTTGCCTTTCAAGAAAATTTCGTACATCACTTAAGATGATTTACTTCGCACCCCTTAAGGCTTTTACCGCGTCAAACCAGACGACTTTAATCGTACCCCTTAAGGGCTTTTATCGCGTCCTTCTAGACGACCTACGCGGACCCGTTAGGGCTTTTTCGTACCCTTTAAGGCTTTTTGCCGCATCATATAGACGACTTACGCGGACCCGTTGGGGCTTTTTCGTACCTAGGCTTTTGGTTGCATCATAAAGACGACTTACTCATACCCCGTAGGGCTTTTGTCCGTACCTCGAAAGGCTTTTGGTTGCATCATAAAGACGACTTACTCATACCCCGTAGGGCTTTTATCGTACCTCGAAAGGCTTTTTGTCGCGCCCTTCAGGACGTCTTACTAACAGTTAGAATAAATCTAAAAGCAATAGGATCGAAAGCAACTTTTACTTATTAACAACTCAAAGCTGGCTTACATCGGATCTTTATCGATAGACAATTTGCGCCATTCGCGGAGACTTAATATCAAACATGATACTTCTTCAAGTGTGCGCCACTAAAGGAATGCTTCAACGTCTTGCCATCAAGGTCCTCTAGCTTGTATGCATTGGGGGTTGACATCCCTACAATCTTGTAAGGTCCTTCCCATTTCGGCGATAGCTTGTTGATCCGATCTTGATGAACGAACTCGTTCCTCCGCCAGACAAGTTCTCCAACGAAGAATTGTCGGGACTTGACACGCCGATTGTAATATCGGGCTGTTGCCAGACGCATCCGAGCCTGAACTTCATCAGCCTTCCACCTCTTCTCCTCGAGCAAGTCTAAGTCTAGACGTCTCATTTCCTCGTTCGTCAGAGGCTCGTAATACCTCCTGCGATGGGACGCCACCGCTATCTCTACGGGAGCAACTACCTCCGTGCCGTAAACAAGGCCAAACGGAGTTTCCCCTGTCGACTGCTTGGGTGTTGTTCTAACTGCCCACAGCACGTTTTCAAGCTCATCCAACCAATGAACTTGCAAGGCGTAGACTCTCTTCTTCAAGCCATCCATCACGATCTTGTTGGCTGATTCGACTTGGCCATTGGTCTGATCATGGTGGACGGAAGCTGTCCGATGTTCGATGTTCAACTCCTCCAGGTACTCCTTCAACTGAGCCCCATTGAACGGAGGGCCATTATCGCTGATCAACACTCGAGGAACCCCATACCGGGATATGATCTGAGTTTGAAGGAACTTGAGGATCTGCTGTCCTGTCGTCTTGGCCAATGCTTTAGCCTCTATCCACTTTGAGAAGTAATCGATGGCCACGAGTAAATACTTGCACTGACCTTTCGCTTGGGGAAGAGGTCCCACCAAGTCAATGCCCCATTGCGCGAAGGACCAGGCACTCCTGATGGACATCAAGTCCGCGACGGGAGCCACGATATTCGGAGCGTACCTTTGGCATGCATCGCAGGATCGGACCATTGCTGTTGCTTCCTTGTTCATCGATGGCCAATAGTAGCCTAGGTTCAACGCCTTCCTCACAATGGATCGGGCCCCTTCATGACAGGCCGCGACTCCCTCGTGTAGCTCTCTTAGGATCCGATTCGTATCAGGCTCCGCCATACATTTCAGAAAAGGCTTTACATGCCCCCTCTTGTATAATTGGTTGTCCACCATTACGTAGTCGTTCGCAATTCGACGCAACCTGACAGCTGCCACTTCATCATCGGGGAGTGCCCCCGTAGTATGGTATGTAACCATTGGGGTCATCCAGGTGGGTTTCTCTTCTTCCTCCGATCCTTCTTCAATAGCGCAAACCTCCGTCGGATCGATGGTTGAGATAATCACTTTCTCAAGAAAGTGCACCTTCCGATTCTCCTCGGGGGCCACTCCCAGAGCAAACTTGCTTAGAGCGTCTGCCTCAGCATTTTCTTCTCTCGGGATCGCCTCGATATCGAAGCTTTTGAAGCTTCCCTTCAAAGTCTGCACCTCGTGCAAATACTTCCTCATTGTCGGGCTCTTGGCTTCATAGTTCCCCTGGACTTGGTTCACGATCAAGCTGGCATCGCACTTCACTTTTAAATGATCGACTCCCGTACCCTTGGCAATCTTAAGGCCCGTGATGAGAGCTTCATACTCTGCTTCATTGTTGGTGGCCCTAAACGTCAAGGCCAAGGCATATCGCAAGGGCTCGCCTCCGCCGGGCGGTATTAATACGATTCCTGCCCCCGATCCTTCTACACTTGATGAACCATCAGTGTACATCTCCCAAGTGTTCTCCTCATTTGGCTGTTCTGGCTGTTCTGTTATCGGGACCTCCATGGTTGCCCCCTCTACAGGACCCGCTTCTTCTAGATCGGGTGCTGTAGACTCAGCTATAAAATCTGCCAATGCCTGGCCTTTAATAGCGGTTCTCGGAGCAAAATGTATACGGAACTCCGTAAGCTCGATGGCCCATTTCACCAGTCTCCCCGACGCCTCCGGTCGGTTCAAAAAGTGCTTCAAGGGCTGATTGGTTAACACCGTAACCTCGTGGGCATGGAAGTAAGCTCGGAGCTTTCGAGCGGCAACAATCAACGCAAAGAGATACTTCTCAATAGCGGGATAATTCATTTCTGATTTGGCAAATGCCTTGCTTACATAATAGACAGGCACTTGGTTGCCCTTGACAATCTTAATCAAAACAGAACTAACAGCAACTTCAGAAACAGCCAAATAGAGATAAAGCGGCTCGCCTGGAACCGGTTTCGCCAAGGGCGGGAGGGTACGGAGGTGCTGCTTGAGTGCTTGGAATGCCTCCTCACACTTGTCGGACCATTCAAACTTATTGTGGGCCCTTAGCACATCAAAAAATGGCATGGCTCTGTCACTCGCCTTGGATAGGAATCGATTCATCGCGGCCAACCGGCCATTCAACACTTGAACCTCCCGATGAGTTTTCGGGGACTGCATCTCCTCGATTGCTCGGAGCTTCTCAGGGTTCACCTCGATTCCTCTCTGGCTCACCATGAACCCTAGGAACTTCCCCGAGTTCACCCCGAAAGCACACTTGTCTGGGTTCAACCGAACCTGATGAAACTTCATCCGCTCAAACGCCGCCGCCAAGTTTTAGGCATGGTCCCCTGCCTGTCGGGACTTCACCAGCATGTCATCCACATACGCCTCCATGGTCTTTCCCAGCATGTCTCCGAACAACTTGTTCACCATCCTCTGGTAAGTTGCTCCAGCATTGATCAGTCCGAAGGGCATTACGTCGTAGTGATAGACGTCACTATCGGCAGAGAAGGCCGTATGGGGGGCATCCTCCTTCGCCATCTTGATCTGGTTATACCCGGAATAAGCATCCATGAAGCTCAACAGCTCGTGTCCCGATGTGGCATCCACCAACTGATCAATCCTCGGGAGCGGGTAGCAGTCCTTGTTCAAGTCGCGGAAGTCGACACACATCTGCCACTTCCCGTTACTCTTTCTCACCAGGACCGGGTTAGCGACCCAAGTCTAGAATCGGAGCTCCTTGATGAATCCAGCGTCGAGGAGTCTGCCCACCTCCTGCTGGATCGCGACCCTCTTATCTGCGCCCATCAGACGCCTCCTCTGCGCGATAGGCTTGATCGCGGGATCAATCTTCAGCTCGTGCACTATCACGTTGGGGCTGATTCCTGGCATATCACTCGGGGACCAGGCAAACAGCTCCTTGAACTCCTTCAGGAGCTCGATCAGCTCTCGGGCTCTTTCCTCCGACAAAGCGGACCCTATTTTTACCTTCCTTCGAGGTCCATCAATCTCAACCTCCCTCAGATCCTCCATGGGGGCGGGACGCCCAAACTCCTCTCGAGGATCGGCGTCGGTCTGCAGGACAGCCATGGCTTCCCTTCTTCTCCTTCGAGTAGCGTTAACATAACACTTTCGCGACGCCACCTGGTCACCCTTGACCTCTCCGACCCCATTGTCAGTCGGGAACTTCATCTTTTGGTGGACAGTTGAAGCGACTGCCATGAGAGGGTTGATTGTGGTCCTCCCGATGATAGCATTGTACGTTCCCGCGGATTCTACCACGACGAAATCCACGTTCCGCCGTTCCATCTTCCAGCCACTACCGAACTCCACCGGTAAGGTAATCATCCCCAACGGATAGGAGGTTGATCCGGAGAATCCCACCATCGGGAAGTTCACTTGCGTCAGGTCCTTCTTCGTCTTTCCCATGGCCTCCAGGGCATCCATGAAAAGAATGTCGGAGGAGCTCCCTCCGTCTATCAGGATCCGCTTCATCTCGAATCCGTCCACATCCAGGGTCACGAACAAGGCGTCATCGTGGGGGCTCTCCACGCCTATCAAATCTTCCGCTGAGAAAGAAATCACCATTTCTTCCTTGATAGTCCACGACCAGGACCTCTTCCCTAACACCACAGCAGCAGAGATGCGGGAAGCATAATTCTCCCGAGAAGCGGAGGTGTCACCTCCCGCTGCCATTCCTCCGTGAATGACGTTAATGGTCCCCCGCCTCTCCTTACGGGCACCAGAACCGGAGGCTTCCGGCTCAACCTTCTTCTTCTTCGGGAATCGATCGCGAGACTTGGAACGAGACCGTGATCGACTTTTGGAACGGGATCGACACCGTCCCCTTCCGATGAACTCCTTCAGCTTCCTTCCCCTTCTGGATCAGCTTCTCTATCTCCTTCTTGAGCTCCCGACAGTTATCGGTGTCGTGACCATTGGCTCGATGGTAGCGACAGTAACGATCGGAGCGGCCTCCCAAGATCTCTCCTCCTTCCTCGGGGGGTATCGGGCGAGACCCTGCCGATCCATCCCAGCTAGGACGGAGGTCATCGAACTGTTGATGGGAACACCACGACCTTCGCGATTATCCTTCTTCGGAGGACGCTTGTCTTCCCTTCTCTCGGGGCGACCACGGCTCCTACTTCCCTCCGATTTGTCGCTCCCTTTGCGATCATCCGACAGATTGGACGATGGCTTTCCTCTTCCTGACTTCGGAGGATCTAGCTCTCAGCAGCAATTTTCGACTCCTGCACGTCGATTTGCTGTTTTACCCTCGCCTGCAGGGCCTCCATGCTCCACACAGCCTTCGCGGCCACACTATGCATCAAGTCGGAGCCATAAGGAGCAGTCAAGTTCCGAAGGAATGTGCGGATAGTCTCTCCCTCCGATATTTCCTCGTCGATCTCTGCCGCACTAGCAGTGAACCGTTGGTAGTAGTATGCCAACGATTCATCGGATCTCTGCACCACCTGGGTCAGGGACCTCACGCTCTTCAGGAGACGCCTACGACCTTGATATTGCTTGATGAAGCGATCGTGCATATCAGCCCAACACGTGATACTCCCCGGCGGTAGGCTGAAAAACCACGTCATGGCCCTTTCTCCCAAGGTGATTGGGAACAATGAACATATAAGATCATCATTCGAAGTCCTGCCCATACAGGCCTGGACATGTCTCTGAACATGGCGAACCGGGTCCCCCTCACCATCATACTCCTTGATGGTCGGAATACCTAGCCCGGGCGGGGCGACGGTATCTATCAGCCGCGGAACAAAAGGATGACTGGATCGATCCCTCAGTTCCGATGTCATTTGCTTCTGGTCGCCCATGCAGATGTTGACGATCTTCACCACCTGATCGGGGGTGATGGGGCCATTCAGGGGAATGGTCCTGTGCTGCACTGGTCCGGGACCATCAACCACGAACTTCTCCGAGTGTGCGGGCTCCTTACCCTTATTCCTGGGCTGAATCTCCTGGACCTCCTGTTCTTCTGGGACCACCCTTGGAGGTGGTGGAGGCAACTCTTCTCGCGGAGGCAATTCCTCTGCCCTCCTGGCAGCCTCTCTCTTGTCCAACAGAGCCTCCATGGCCGCCAAGAACATAGGCATAGCATCTGCCACTGCCTTGGCCAGCTCCGAGTTTGAGGAAGAACCTACCTCCCTCCGCGGGATTTCTTCTCTGTGCCCCACTGGGTTTGGGGGAGCATCCACCTCCCTTCGCGGGATCTCCGGCCTGTTCGCCGCCGTGTCTCGGACTGAGACCTCATCATCACCATGCCCCCCTGTCTGAGAAACAGCGGGGTGTTCACCTTGTTCAGCAGCATATTCCAACAACGGGGAATTCACAGTTCCAGCGGGGCGAGAGCTGCCGGCCTGAACTTGCTTCTTCTTGCCACCACCGGCCATTGATCTGGTAGAAACTATTTTGGCTTTTTGTTAGTTCCCACAGACGGCGCCAATGTTGGATCACGGGCGAAGCTCCGTTACGTCCTTGACGGAAAGTTGGACTCCTGGGCTCCGCGTAATCCTGCAAAAGGGGATGACCTGGGTGGTGACCCAGAATCCCTCTCCGATGCTTAAATGAGTATATGATCAATGGGGTGGCAGCAGTAATCTAAGTGCGTATTAGATAGATAGTTTTCTGAGGTAACTTCCTCCTATATATAGGAGGGGAAGCTACTCAGTTACCTGTGACCGTGATTGGCCGTTTTACCCATGATTCCGCATATCTCGCTACGATTCCGTATATCTCGTTCGGGATTCCATATATCTCGCCCCACGCTCCGCGTATCTTACCCACTCTCCGAGTATCTCGGGCACGCCCTGCGTATCTCGGGGGAGTTTATCTATATCTTTAACCGTCTTCCCACTACTCTATCTAGTAGGCGGGTTTCTCGGTCTTATCCTCTGATCACAAGTCCCAACTTCTGTCGGGGACTCCAGAGTTATCTCATTCTAGGTCACCACCCAGGACCTTTTGTCTCACGAGACAGGTCCAGCCTCCGCGGGGCTTTATTATCGGGGCCTTTACTAAGGCATATCGGGGCCTGCTCAGAGGCTTCTCGTCGGGAGCATTCAGCTCATATATCGGGACCGCCGAAGTCGGGACCCTTCGTACTGGGCTTCTGAGCCTTCTGGGCTTTTCACGAGGCCCACTGGACCTACTCGCCGTCCATTGGCTGTTAACGGGGCTAACAATTACATCGGAACCCATCATTCCGATTCTTTTTTTATCGAACCGTTAAACCAATTCCGAGGCGGGCCGGTTCCACACCCAACTCTAACCCCTTATTAGTATATAAGGATAGCCAGCAGTCATCCCCATTACAGCAAACCAAAAACACACTCATAATACACACGAGTAATTCCTTAAAGTGTGAAAAAAAAGAGTGAAAAAATCATAGAAAGTTAACAACTGTCACATGTCAGTTAACAATTTGACATAAATTAGAAAGAGAATCATGCAATGCATTGCCATGTGGCATGTGACAGCTTTCTATGGTTTTTTCACACTTTGTTTCACACTTTCTATCAAAGCCCTAATACACACTCTACTCTAGCTAGCTTGCTTGCTTCAATACATTACAGTATATGGATATACTTCCAAAGTGTAGCGCTAATTACGTTCCTCTTACCCCTCTCACTTTCTTGAAGAGAGCTGCTCTCTCTTATGCCGATCGCACTTCTTTGATTTACGAGCATCTCCGCTTCACTTGGCGCCAAACCTACCACCGCTGCTCTCACCTCGCCTCCGCTCTCTCGAACATCCTCGATGTCCGAAAAAACGATGTCGTAAGTATATATACAGCATACTTTTCTATTCACAGATCTCAAACCTGAAACATCGTATTATAAAAATGACATGTATGTATATACAAATTTTGCAGGTATCCTTGTTGGCTCCAAATATTCCAGCAGCCTACGAGATGCATTTCGCGGTGCCGATGGCTCGGGCCGTGTTAAACACGATCAACACCCGACTCGACGCTCATACCGTCTCCACCATTCTCCGTCACTCCGGCTCGAGAATTCTTTTCGTCGATTGCCAGTTTGTGTTATTAGCCCGGCAAGCGCTCGCCTTGCTTCAGCTCCCGATTCGGCTTGTTATTATAAACGACGAGACCCTCACACTTTCGGCACCGATCGGAGCCGGGGAGCTCGAGTATGAGACTCTGATCTTGCAGGCGGGTGTTGCTGACGTGGACCGACAGATAATGGGTGTGGAGGATGAGTGGGACCCAATCGCCCTTAACTACACCTCCGGCACCACATCGGAGCCGAAAGGAGTTGTGTACAGCCACCGTGGAGCCTACCTCAGCACCCTCAGCCTTATCCTGGGGTGGGAGATGGGGAGGGAGCCGGTCTACCTGTGGACCCTACCGATGTTCCACTGCAACGGCTGGACCTTCACGTGGGGGATGGCGGCGCGTGGCGGAACCAACGTCTGCATGAGAAATCCTACGGCGGAGGGTATTTACCGAAATATCGCCCTTCACAAGGTCACTCACATGTGCTGCGCTCCGATCATCTTCAACGTCCTTCTCGAGGAAGAGAACCGCATCCCGTTGACCTCCACGGTCAACATCTTGACCGGCGGCGCTCCTCCTCCGGCCGCCCTCCTGCAAAGTATTGAGTCTCTAGGGTTCCACGTCACCCACGCCTACGGCCTAACCGAAGCCACGGGACCCGCCCTGCTCTGCGAGTGGCAGTCTAAGTGGAACAAACTGTCGAGCGATGGCCGAGCGAAGCTCAAGGCGCGGCAGGGAATCAACGTGTTGACGGTGGCTGACGTCGACGTGAAGGACCCGAACAATATGAAGAGCGTCCCTCACGACGGTAATGTCCTAAAATCATAAGAATACTCAGTTTTGAAACATTTTAAAGGCCCGTGGCATGAACTTTTTAAGAGTTAAGAATTAAAAAAACAGATCATGTTGCTAATCGTCATTTTAAATTTAAAATGTTAATTTTGAATGTCTCAATTATTATATTATATTGGTGAAATAAAAACACATTTTTTAAGTATTAAATATGCATAAATCATAAGTAACAAATTTAATACTTCGAAAAAATAAAAATTGTTTAAACCATCAATTTTAACGCCAAATCCGGTAAGTAAAAAGTGGAAAACAATAAATCTAATAATTGGGACATCAAATGTATATATTTTAAATTTAAGAAAGCTTGCAACACCGCGTATAGTTGGGATTATTTCTATACTCTTAGAGCATCCACAATAGTTTTACATAAATTGTATTCTTTAAAGTTGCCACGTAGACATTTATGTACACTTTTAGTAATACGTAAATTTAATACACACGTAAAAATATTTTCTCTGCAATCGTATTACTTAAACATATTCCTTAAATACATTTTATTATTAAATTTTCCAACAACCACTAATAAGATATTAGCATTAATTATAAAATGAATTAATTTATAATAAAAAATTGGTTACCTAATACATAGTGCAGTACTTATATTTAAGGAATGCTTTATGTAAAAATATAAATTTACGTGTGGGTCCCATCTTTAAGGAATGCTATGTAAAACCATTGTAGATAGTTTTTGTTGCTTTACTTACATAAACATGTAGGACCCACGTTTACGTAATTCTTACGTAATACCACTGTGAATGCTCTTAGAACTTTTTTAAATCTGATAGTTGGGACATCAAATAATAATATTTTAAATCTAAGACGGCTATTAGCAATACTACGTATAGTTGGGATTGTTTTTATATTCTTAGAGCTTTTTAAAATTAATTATAACTCGGGGTTTAATTTAGCGCTATAGAGATTCAAATATACGTATCTCATACTATGTACTTCAACAGGTACAACAATGGGAGAAATCATGTTGCGGGGCAGCGGTATCATGAAAGGGTACTACAAGGACCCGAAGGCCACGTCGGAGGCGTTTAAGGGCGGGTGGTTCCTCACCGGCGATGTCGGGGTGATACATCCAGACGGGTACGTCGAAATCAAGGACCGATCGAAGGATGTGATTATATCCGGCGGGGAGAACATCAGTAGCATCGAGCTCGAGGAGGTGCTATACAAGCATCCCCGGGTGCTCGAGGCGCGGCGGTGGCAATGCCGCACCCTCGGTGGGGTGAGAGCCCGTGCGCTTTTATCGCCGTAAAGAAAAACCCTAGCGGCGGAGACGTAACCGAGGCGGAGATCGTGTCGTACTGTAAAAAGAATGTTCCGCATTTTATGGTTCCGAAGAAGGTGGAGTTTCTGGCCAGTTTGCCCAAGACATCGACGGGGAAAATTCAGAAGTTTCAGTTGAGAGCTCTGGCAAAGGCGTTGGTGGTTACAGACAAAAGACTCAACAGGACCACTATCCTTAACTCTAAACCGCAAACCCAGCAGCACTACGATCACTCTCAGCATCAACAACAACAGATTCTTGCACAATCTCGCCTCTAACCATGATAATAATCGTTATAATTACTCTTTACTATAATGTATAAGCCATATATTATATGTATATGTATCGTATAGAAAGATATAAGAGCTCCTTATCTCTATATTACAGTGATAATAATATAATCATCTACTGATTCATAATCAAGCACATACGGATTGAATTCATAATCTTTTTGAAAAAAAAAAAATGAGCATACACTCATTCTGCCACCTAATATTTAGGTTTTCTATGTATAGTTAGTATTTTTCCGACCAAACTTGGTGAACACTGAACAATCTACGTATGCGGAGATTCCAGTAATGTATATGAAGAAGTATAGAACCTTACTTTTATCTTGTATGAACTACAGAGACTAATCTGCTAATTCCTAAAGTTAGTTAGTTAGCTTTCTTTTAGGAAGATAAACAGTAAAACTCAAATCATCGTCTCTGTATCATTTTCAGATAGAATGAATGGAAGTGAGGAGATCCTCTACTCTCTCCTTCCTGTTTTGTTCATCATTCTTAATTTCTATTTAATCGATTACAAAGTTTTACATGGTATCAGAGCAGATTAGTTCGATTTGTTGATTGAAAGCTTCCGCGCAACAGATCGTTTGATCATTTTTTCTCTTCGTTTCAACGACAAGGATTTGGAAGGCAAACATACTTGTTGATAGGGGAAATCTTCTCCTTGGAGCTGATCGAGGAACCTTTTCAGAATAACACATCGTGATTACTGTCACACAGCTTGATTTTGTGTTCCGTTTTCTATTTCAATGGCTAATCTCACACCAACAGCTACGCGACCACGACTTGGAGGTAATCTTTCTGAACTCACATCTGAAGATAAGCAATACCTTCATCTGGAGATACACCTACATCAATGTTGGTTGGACATCAATTGATTGGTTGCGGGAATTATCAAATATGGATTAGAGATATGACAGATGCTCTAATTGCAAAGAATAAAATGTGCTTTGTCGATGGATCTTGCAAAAGAGAAATGATTCTAGAGAATCAACAGTTTCGATGGGATCGATGCAACGCAACTGTGAAAGGATAGCTTCGTAATTCAGTCTCCAAAGAATTATCTCGAGGTTTGGTCTATAATCCTACTGCTCTTAGCATTTGGGATGAACTGCGTGAGAGATTTAACAAAATTGATGACACTAGAGTTTTTCATCTTAGCCGTGAGATTTACCATGCCAAGCAAGGGAACCTTAGTGTTTCTGATTTCTTTGGAAAAATGAAGAACCTCTGGGATGAATTAGCAGCACTAGCTAGAGGATGTTTGCTTGTGTAATGATTGCATATCTTCCACAAAGGTTGTTGCTCATAAGGACAAACAGAAGTTGATTCAGTTTTTAGTTGGTTTAAATGAGACATATAGTGCTGTTAGGACCAATTTGTTGATGATGCACCCTCTTCATACGCTAAACTTTGCATATTCTGTGCTAATTCAAGAGAAGAGTCAGCGTGTAGTTGTTGGGAATGGACCTGATGATATTTCAGAGAATAATACTATCTTATATAATGGAGGTGGTAATCAAGCTCAGTCTGATGATTCTTCTAGTTATGGACTTTATGCAAACACTGGAAATGGAGGAAATTCTTCAGGTAACAGGTTTGGATTCAATAACAAGCAGAGAAGAGATTTTCTTTGCACTTATTTTGGAAAGAGGGGTCACACAGAGGATCGTTGCTGGCAAAAGAAAGGAGTTCCAGATCATATCAAGCAAAGATGGACTGCTGCAAATAATGCTTCTGTTTATCAGGAAGATTCAGGGATGCAAACTCCTTTATCTCAGTCTCAATCTCAAGATCAAGCTAGTTCAGTTGGTTCTCCATTCACTCCTGCTCAATTGAATCAAATGATACAGTTGTTCATTGAGCATCAGAAGAAGGAGTCATTTATTCCTGCACACATTAACATGGCATGTATGTTATTTTGTGGCTCAACTCATGCAACTTCCTCTTCTGCAAGTATCTGAATTATTGATAGTGGGGCTTCCCACCATAAGACATGTAATCAACACTGGTTAACTGATTTGAGAGTTCATAGTGCCACCACATTGGTTATTCTCCCTGATGGTCATACTACTCTATTAACTCATGTTGGTTCAAGTGTCCTCAACCAGCAACTCACTTTAAAAGAAGTTTTATATGCTCCTGCTTTCCATTCAACATAATTTCTGTATCCCAGCTGTGCAGAGATTATGGTCTGCTAGCATTATTTGAATATGATAAAGTGGTCTTTCAGGACCACTCAAGTGGGAAGATGAAGGGGACTGGAAGGCTCCTTAATGGTCTGTATGTCTTTCAGCAGGATGGTGTTCAAGTTTTTCAAACCACTGTTGATACAAGAAAGATGGTGGGTGACTCAAAGAAGTTAGAGCTTTGGCATAAGATAATGGGGCACATTTCTATCAAGAATCTGAAGAAATATTTTGATTTTGATTTGGTTTCTGGTAAACATGTTCAGAATTGTACTGTTTGTCCACTTGCTCATCAAGTGAGATTACCATTTTCTTCAAGCACTTCTAAAACTCAGAAACTCTTCGAGTTGGTTCATTTGGATGTTTGGGGACCCTATAGAACTCCTACACATGATGGTTTTAGATATTTTTTTACTGTTGTTGAAGATTTCAGTCGTACTACATGGGTGTTATTTTGAGAATTAAGGATGAAGTGATTATGTATATCAGGAATTTTCTCAAAATGGTGCAAAACCATTATTCTACTATGGTCAAGTGTTTTCAAAGTGATAATGGTACAGAGTTCTGCAACAAGTCTACAAGTAACTTTTTCCAGATTTTGGAATTCTTAATCAAACCAGCTACATTAGAACTCCACAGCAAAATGGTTTAGTTGAAAGAAAACACCGGCATTTGCTTGATGTGGCAAGGGCATTGAAGATTCAAGCTACCGTACCTGACAAGTAGTGGGGGTTATGTATCTTGGCCGCTTGTTATCTTGTGAATCTCATGCCCTCTTCAGTCTTTGATGGACTTATTCCCTTTGAGGTGTTAACTGGACATTCAGTTGATCTTAATCATCTCCGTGTGTTTGGATGTCTTTGTTTTTCCAAAGATTTGAAGATTACTGATAAGATGAAGCCTCGTTCCATTGCAGCTGTAATGATGGGTTACTCACCCACTAAAAATGGCTATAAGTTTCTTAACTTGAAGACAAATGAGTTGTTTGTCAGCAGAGATGTCCTTTTTAGAGAGGATATCTTTCCTTTCGAATTCACTAAAGCACAATACAGACAACTTTTTCCAACTCACAGCAGCAATAAAACAAGTTCCTTGTTAGAAGATGAGATGAATACAGGGAAATGAAGAGTTACAACAGACATCATTGATGATCTTATTAATTTTGATCACATTGGTGTGTCTCCTGAACAAAATGCTAAGCATTTAGATTATGAATCTGATATGCAAGAATAGGAAACTTTAGATACTGATAATGAAGATGCTTTAGAACTTCATGATCAAGTGACTCTCTCCCTAGGAGATCCACAATAGTAAAGAAAGCACCTCCTTATCTTCAAGATTATATACTGCAATGCTCTACAGTCAGCTATTAGAATGTTTCTCACTCATACAGCTCATTCCTTAGCTCCCTTGATAAAGTAACAGAGCCAACCTCCTTTGCTGAAGCATCAGAATATAGCAAATGGATCACAGCCATGAAAGAAGAAACTGCAGCACTTCAAGAAAACCAAATATGGGAAGTAGTCACTCTGCCTTCAGACAAGAAACCCATAGGTTGCAAGTGGGTATACAGAGTGAATTACAACCCATATGGCTCTATTGAAAGATACAAGGCACGATTGGTTGCAAAGGGTTACACTCAAAAGGAAGGAATTGATTTCAAAGAAACTCTTTCACCAGTAGTTAAAATGGTGACTGTCAGAACCATACTGACCATTGCAGCCACAAAGAACTGGCCTCTCTACCAGTTGGATGTCAATAATGCCTTTTTGCAAGGGGATCTAGTAGAGGAGGTGTACATGGATATACCATTAGGCTTTGCTGATTCAAAAGGACACACAAATGCTGGAAATGGTGGAAAGCAGGTCTGCAAATTGCTTAAATCTTTGTATGGCCTAAAACAAGCTACTAGGCAAAGGAACATAAAACTCACAGAGTCATTACTGCAGTATGGTTATGAGCAAAGAAAATTTTATTATTCATTATTCAGTAAGTTTGAGAATAGAGAGCAGGTTCACTTACTTGTGTATGTGGATGACCTATTGATTACTGGATCTAATGAAGGGTTGATCAGCAAATTAAAGAAGGAGCTGGATTCACATTTCAAATTAAAGGATCTGGGAGTGTTGAGGTATTTCCTTGGTTTAGAAGTAGTTCAATCTAAAGATGGGATCATTCTATATCAAAGGAAGTATGCAATGTAATTAGTTGGAGATGCTGGTCCGATTTAGTCAAAAGCTGCTGCAACACCAATGGAACAAAACATGAAGCTGACAAATCCAGAATATGATAAACTCTTTCAGCTGAATAAGGAAGATAAATTGTTTGCTGATATTGAAAAATACAGAAGGCTTGTGGGGAGGTTGCTTTACCTAACTATGACACGCCCCGATATAGCCTTTGCGGTTCAGAAGCTCAGCCAATTTGTGCATGCTCCAAAGGTATCCCATTATCAGGCTGCTTTAAGAGTAATTTGTTACATCAAGCAGAATCCAGGGCAAGGCTTGTTCTTTACAGCTGATAACATCACATGATTGGGCAACTTGCTCTCTCACTAGAAAATCAATCACATGATACTGTATCAAGCTTGGCACTTCAGTAATTTCTTGGAAGTCGAAGAAACAAGTCACAGTGTCAAAGCAGAATATCGCAGCATGGGAACCATAGTAGCTGAAGTGATTTGGCTGAGAGAATTGCTCAGAGAGCTGCATTTTGAAATTCGAACTCCCACTCAAATGTACTGTGATAACAAAGCAGCAATTAAAATTGCAGGAAATCCTATGTTTCACGAACGAACAAAACATATAGAGATCGATTGCCATTTTGTTCGAGAACATTTTATGAGGAAAGTGATCAGTTTAGAACACTTGGCTTCAAAGTCTCAAACTGCGGATTTGCTGACAAAAGCACTTGGCTCACAGCAACATCAAGAGCTGCTAAGATGTTTTGGAGTGAGAGACATATTTGAAAGAGCTATGAAAGAATAGGAGGGAAAAGAAGATGAACACGAGTGAAGAAGTATAGAACCTTAGTTTATCTTGTATGAACTAAAGGGACTAATTAGCTAATTCATAAAGTTAGTTAGTTAGCTTTCTGTTAGGAAGATAAACAATAAAACTCAGATCATCGTCTCTGTATCATTTTCAGATTGAATGAATGGAAGTGAGGAGATCCTCTGCTCTCTCCTTCCTGTTTTGTTCATAATTCTTCATTTCTATTCAATCGATTACAAAGTTTTACAGTATCCATACCAGCAGTCTAGTATAGTCAAAAGACCGGCCCGTTAAGCCTTTATGCTCGACACATTCTACTCGCCTCATATGTCTGAAGCAGTATGTGGGCTAGACCAGACTTGATATTTTAATCAGGTCAAGTGAGTTTATGTTTTTTATGTTTTTTTTCTAAAACCTGAAGATAAACCTTGTGGGAGCTAAAAACACTTGTTACTATTATATTGATTTTGCGTAAACACAAAGCTTACATAAGAATTTTTCTTTCCGAATGGTTCAATTCTACACGCCTCCTCATATACCTTGGTCCCGTCAACGTAGCCTCAATAGAAACCTAGTATAGTTAATAGGTCGGGATGTTAAGCCTAATTCTACTCTACCTGACGGAGATATGTGTGCCAGGCGGGACCTGATATTTTAATTAGGCCGTCGTGGAGTAACTTTCTAGAGGATTTTGAATCGGGACTTCAAAGTCAAACCACTTGAAAATAAATACTTTTAACCACAAAACAATCTGGGGTTGCGTTATTGAATTCATAATCTCCTCTACTATTTGGCACGACACAAGCTGGCATGGTGTTGAGCAAGAAGGGATATATACCTACTCTCTTAAAAGCTTAAAGTACAAAGTAGATACAGCTTAATAATTTGCATATCTATCAGCCAGAGGCACGATTCTGATGAAACTATTTGGCGCAAAGCGGACGAGTTGGAAGAGGATTCCTAATTCTTACACGGATGAATCACACACATCTGATTAGCTCCGTGAGTAAATAAACCATCAAAAATTGACAAGCGGATGACTTTCTCTAGTTAGAGCATCCACAATGGTTTTACATAAATTGTATTCTTTAAAGTTGCCACGTAGACATTTATGTACACTTTAAGTAATACGTAAATTTAAGACACACGTAAAAAATATTTTCTCTACAATCGTATTACTTAAACATATTCCTTAAATATATTTTATTATTAGATTTTCCAACAACCACCAATAAGATATTAACATTAATTACAAAATGAATTAATTTATAATAAAAAATTGGTTACGTAATACATAATGCATTACTTAAATTTAAGGAATGCTTTATGTAAAAACATAAATTTACGTGTGGGTCCCATCTTTAAGGAATGCTATGTAAAACCACTGTAGATAGTTTTTGTTGCTTTACTTAAATAAATATGTAGAGTCCACGTTTACGTAATCTTTACGTAATACCATTGTGGATGCTCTTAGCTATGTTGATATAGCAATGATACAGAAAAATACTCATTTTCGTCCACCTGACCCGACAGAGTCGTTATGCATCAACGAAAGATAGGTTGGGATGCTATATAAAGTAGGACGCAATTTTTTTTCTCCGTAGATTAAATATATATTGTAGTGATTATTATGCAAATTATGCCAATGGCTACGGAAGCTCCGATTAATTGTTTTACAGTTTGTTTAAGACATAGGTCGGAATTCGGTTTTTTTTTTTTTTTTTTTTCCCTTTTCCACGTAACAAAGAAAAGTAATAGAGGTCTTAGAGCACTTCCAATAGTAGTGCCTAGTGCCTAGTTCCATGTTGTAAATTTGTTATTGTAGAGAGTACCTAGTGCCTAGTGTCATTTACCGTTGGTCCCTACTGGTAATGATTAAATAGGCACTTGCATTTTCAATAGGAGTGCCTTGTTCCAAAATGGGAGTGCCTAGTTCCAATTTTTGTCACTGGACGCTGACTAGGCGCCACTAGGCGTGACTAGGATTACTAATATTACTGTTTTGCCATTATTGAGTGAATAGTGAAGTGAGACAGTGCCTACTAGTAGGAACTCCCAAGTTATTGTTCATGTCGGTGCCAACTTTTTAATATTATTTTATTCATTTGTGTTGCTCATCTCTTTGATTGTATATATATTCGGTTACGCTAAGTCAGATAGACAAGAGCCATAATCAGTCATTTTGAATATTATGTAACATAAATAACGACACGAACCAAAATTACTACTTTTTAACTTTGAATCAATTTCAAAATTTCCATATCTAATTTGTTTATATGTTACCATGTTGAATAACCGTTAATTCTAAATTTTGAAATAGTATAACATTTCAAATTATTAAATATGGAAAATAATTACTACAAAATATTATATTATTTTAATGCATATATATTATATTATATTATATTATATTATATTATATTATATTATATTATATTATATTATATTATATTAAATTATTATATGAAAGAAATATATCTTTTACGATAAATTTTTATAAAATTTATACATTTAGAATGATGTATATATAATATATTTCTAATTTACATATATTGGAAATCATATATAAAAACACATGATTGCAAGCTCGGTTTGCTATTTTACGTGGGCTAGCGCGATCCTTGAATCTGAAGAAACTTGGTCGAATTATGAGAGCATGCATTAGATTGCATAATATAATTGTTGAGGATGAAAAGACACATATGCTGGAAATTTTGAAGAAGTGTTCAATTATGATGATATTGCTGAAGGCATATCTTTGCCAGAAGTGAGCACGAGGCCTCCGGTCTCGTATCAAATGTATATCGAAAATAATATCCAGTTACGCGATAAAAAGAAACATAAAAAATTACAACAGGACTTGGTCGAACATCTCTGGCAATTTAGTAATATTTGTGACAATTCTATGTAATCTCAAATATATATAATTATTTATTTATTTTAGTTGACAACTTTAATTTATTGTTTTTATATTTATTGTAATGTAACTTTTAAATTATTGCAAACATTATTTAAAAAAATAATGTGCTCATTTTTATGTTATATTCATAATGTTTTTATCATTTTTAATTACAAAAGAAACGCAATTTTTTTAAAAAAATAAATTATAGTACGTAAATAATAGAACTATTACCCTAAAGACGTCGATTTTCAAATTTCAGAATAACAACATACGTCGGTCAAAAGTGGAATCCAGATATTTGATTCACAATTGATAAATTTTGACTAACTCAATAAAATGTAAATTTTATTAAAAAATTCAATTACATTTTTATAATTTTGTATATATTTTCCCTATTTTTTTTTAATTAAAACATCTAATACTTGAATCTCATTATTTATTCATGTCCGTATTTGTAAAAAAATATGAATATATAATTTATATATAATGATATATAATTTATGTATAATGCAAAAATTATATTTGAATTATGAAATTATGTGGGTCCCAATGTAGAAGTGGAACTTGACCTCCACTATTGGAGAGAGTGCCAATTTTACAGTGCCATTTACTGTAGCAAATACTGTAGCAGTGCCACTTTGATGAGTTGGCAGTGACGTGGCTGCTGATGTGGAGGCACTAGGCACTTGCTATTGTAAATGCTCTTAACGTAAAGATCTCCTTTGGTGATCAACTTTCGCACGTAATAATATATATAATACTGAAAAAGAGCAGAAGTAAAGGTGAAAGTACTGCCTTTGCATTATTTTGGATTTACTTAGGGTTAAGAACACAATAGGGGCCTGAATGTTTGCCCATGTTTCCAAAAGGGGTCTGAATTGAAAAAACGTATTATTAAGGGTCTGAATTTTGAGTTTTGTTGATAATCGAGTTTCCGTCCAAATTTGCTTTTAAATGTAACGGAAATACGTGAAATGACAGAATTACCCTTTTGCAATTATTTTACAATTTATCAATTTAATTAATGAAATGTGAAATGTCTAAAATACCCCTGCACACTAATTATGCCCTAAGGCCACCACGGCCACCGCCACCGACCACCACCCAGCTCCGGCGACCCAAAAAAGCTCCGATTGGAGCTCTGTGGCTCCGATCTGGAGCTCCGTGGCTCCGATTCGGGGCCACAGAGCTCCGAATCGGAGCTTTGGAGCTCTGATCGGAGCTTTTTGGCTCCGGTCGGAGCTTTTTTGGGTCACCGGAGCTGGGGTGGTGGTCGCCGGAGCTGGGGTGGTGGTCGCTGGAGCCGGGTGGTGGTGGTCGCCGGAGCTGTGGTGGCTTAAAGGGTATTTTGGTCTTTTTAGGTCAAACACTCTGGTCAAAGGGCATTTTCGGGTTTTCAAATTATTTTCGGTCACATGCCAAGCATGTGACCACTTTCCGTCACTTTTAACAGAAAAAATAGACGGAGACCTCACTTATACACAAAACTCAAAATTCAGGCATTTAATAATACGTTTTTTCAATTCAGACCCCTTTTGGCAACATGGGCAAACATTCAGGAACCTATTGTGTTCTTAACTCATTTACTTATATAAAAGATTTCACTAGAGACGTCAGTTTTCAACGTGACCCGGGTTTGGATCGTGTTCAGATCAGCTTCTGTAATTTCGCTCGCCAGTCACTGACAAAGAAAGGGTTGAACAAGATAAGATAGATGGTAGCTCTAATCTAATTTGTGCATGGTTGTGGTTTGGAGACACCGAATCTGGCTGTCTCATAAACACAGCTGCCTGAGGAATCATTCAGAATACACAGCCAATCTAGTTCCATAATAGGAAAAATTTACCCCATTTAATTTTTATTTATTATACTCTGTTTATTTATATGTAGTATTACCCATTTTCTATGAAAGTTGAACAAAAATCGTTAAATACACTAGATATACCCTTTTTATAATTTATAATTTAGAATTATATAAATCTATTATATTATACAATCAATATGAGATAGATTAAGAGAGTCATTCTTATGCTGCCACATCAGATTTAAAGGACCAGTAGAGTGCTGACACATCAGATTCTTTTTTTTTTAGCCAATCTACGTTACTGTTTGTTACTAAAGTTGTATTAAATGCTTTCAAAATGCAATTCGACGTATAGAGAAGAAGAAACTTCAGGAGAGTGAATATCTGCTTAACACATTAGCCTCCTTCAATTCATGTTCGAGTCCCCGTAATAGAGTGTCAATTCCAATGCATTAAGTCATAAATCAAGGTTTATAGTAAGGAGATGAAGCGCCACAGTAAACAACCAACAATTAATTCAAACATTCAAGTTTATTTATACTAAGGAGATTAAGTGTTATAGTAAATGTTACTTTTACAATAGTTATAAATAGACATATACCCATCCCGATGCTCAACATCCAGCAGATGCAGAATTTAGGGTTTACAATTGATGCCGACTTGAACTAGCGGATATTCCCACTGGAAAAGATGACCCCAAGCGGGCGGAGCGGTAGCGGTTACAGAGACGAAGTGATGGCGACTGTTGGGCCGAGCGGGGTTGGCGGTGGTGGCCTCTGCATGTGGACATGGGTTCAAACACAGATCTGCTGGGTTCGAACCAAGACGAGAATGCAGAAGACGCTAGGGCGAGTCACAGTCGCTAACACCGGTGTGGAGGTCAACTTGACAGAGCTAGCACACAGGTTGTCCACCTCCGTCACAGATCGCTCGCCATCCGTGATATGAGATGGCTAGAAGCGCTGCAGGAGAGAGCTGAAAGTCTGAAGTCACACCGCAACTTATATGTATTTACTAGTTAGGTTTTATTTTAGGGTTAACATGTCTTTTGGTCCATGATGTTTGACCACTTTTGGGTTTTGGTCCATGATGTTTTTTTTCGTAGTTTTGGTACCATATGTTTGCAGATTTTTCTAGTTTTTGTCCGGCCGTTACATTCCGTCAATTTTTTCCGTTAAGTGACATCTGCAAATCACGTGATCCACCATAAACTTTCAATTTTTTCAAAGTTGGAGGAATTGACCAATTGAACTTGATCTTGAAAAAGCTTATGATAGATTGGAGTGGGATTTTATTTTTAAAACATTAGTCCATTTTATATTCCCCATGAGCCTTGTTTCTTTAATCATGGAATGTGTGTCCACTACTTCTGTGTCGATTCTGTTTAATGGTGGTAAATTGGATGCTTTTTGTCCATCAAGAGGAATTAGACAAGGGGACCCACTCTCTCCTTACATTTTCATTCTTTGCATGGATTACCTTAGCTTTCTTATTGAAGATGAAATTGGTAAAGGCAATTGGAAACCCGTTAAGGTAGGTAGAGGATCATTGCCTCTGTCCCACTTAATGTTTGCTGATGATTTGATCTTGTTGGGTGAAGCTTCTATTAAGAACTGTTGCACCATAAAAAAATGTTTTAGATAGCTTTTGCTTACTTTCAGGTCAAAAAGTTAGCTTTGAAAAATCTCAAATCATGTTTTCCAACAATTCTAGCATGGATGTTGGCAACCAATTTGCTTGCTATCTCGGTCTTACAAAAGTGGAATGTTTTAGTAATTACCTTGGCTTCCCCCTTGACTTATCAAACAAGAGGAAAAAAATATTTTGATTTTGTGGTTGATAAAGTTAAGAAAAAACTCTCAGGTTGGAAATCCAAACTTTTGTCTGTTCCTGGTAGAGTTGTTCTTATAAAATCTGTTATGACTTCTATTCCTATCCATATTATGCAATGCTCTCTTTTACCTACATCTACTTGTAACGAGCTTGATAAATTAAGTAGGAATTTTTTGTGGGGATCTACTGATGAGAGAAGAAAGATGCATGTTGTGAATTGAAATAATGTTTGTTTGCCTAGAGATTGCGGAGGTCTGGGTATCACCTCCACAAGAGACCGTAATAAGGCTATGTTAGCCAACTTTGCTTGGAGAATGGAGAAATCCAGGACCCTCGGCCCACCATAATAAAAAATAGGTCGTCAAAGTCGTGTACTTCTACCTGGAGTGCTTTGCAAGAAGGTAAAGAAACCCTTGACAAAGGCTTGGGTTAGGCTATTGGTAAGGGTGACAAGGTTAAAGTGTGGTCTGACATTTGGTTGGTGAGTTTCCTCTGAGACTTCTAATTCAAGGTCCTCTAACTGAAAATGAGGAGAACCTTAGAATTATTGATGTCTTAAATGCTGATGGCTATTACGATGTCTAAAAAATATCAATGTTTTTGCCTCAGGATATCATTGACAGATTCATCTCCACGCCCATTAGCATTGCTAGGGACATGGAAGATAGAAATATATGGAGATACTCTCCTTCAGGTATCCCTACTGTTGCATCTGTGCACAAAGGAATCATTGCTCACAAGTGCAATAGTAGTGAAGGAAAAATTGGAACTGGATATGGCCTTGTAAGACCATCCCAATGATCCAATTTTTCATATGGTTGTGTTGCCACAAGAAAATCTTCACGGCAAAACACTTGAGCGATAGAGGTTTAAACATTAATCCTAGGGTTTATAGGTTTTTTGGTACCCTATGTTTGCCCACTTTTGGCTTTTGGTACCACATGTTTGATTTTGCCTATTTTTGGTACCATACGTTTGCCAATTATATACTTTTGGTCCGACCGTTAGTTGACCGTCAGTTTGACCGTTATATAGTCACGTGACTTGCACATGCCTAGCCCCAAATTTTGATTTTGTTCAATTTAGTCCTCAAATTTTTTGTCGTAACTTTTTATTTTCGCAATTTAGCCCTTAAACATTTTCAACCGCACCCTAGGACTAAATTGACATAGCCATGGTTAGACCCATGGCTAGGTCGGACCATGGCTAGGGTCGCCGGACCCGGGCAACCCTAACCATGGTCCGACCTAACCATGGGTCGAACCATGGCTAGGTCAATTGGACCCAATTGCTAAATTGACCTAGCCATGGTCCGACCTAGCCATGAGTCGAACCATTGCTAGGTCAATTTAGTCCTAGGGTGTGGTTGAAAATGTTTAAGGGCTAAATTGCAAAATTAAAAAGTTAGGATAAAAAAATTGAAAACTAAATTGAATAAAATCAAAATTTGGGGCTATGCATGTGCAAGTCACGTGACTATTTAACGGTTAAACTGACGGTCAACTAACGGTCGGACCAAAAGTATACAATTGGCAAACATATGGTACCAAAAATATGCAAAATCAAACATGTGGTACCAAAAGCCAAAAGTGGGCAAACATAGGGTACCAAATGACCTATAAACCCTTAATCCTATGTGCCCCATATGTCAACAAGAAGAGGAAGATATTTGTCATGTTCTAAGAGATTGTACCGTGTCTAAGAAAGTTTGGATGGAGATTGGAATTCCACCATCTATCCAAAACTTTTTCTCAGTTGATATGTTTCAATGGA
Source organism: Clarkia xantiana subsp. parviflora (assembly GCA_036873135.1). Taxonomy (NCBI): domain Eukaryota; kingdom Viridiplantae; phylum Streptophyta; class Magnoliopsida; order Myrtales; family Onagraceae; genus Clarkia; species Clarkia xantiana. The sequence goes on along the minus strand of JAPTYO010000009.1, from coordinate 24,384,108 downwards.
TGTTTTCAAACTGCAGGATCTCTGACTTGCACAGGTCCAACATAGAGTGGAAGTATATTTTTACAACTGCTATATGGGTTATTTGGAGGAGGAATATGAACTCTCTGCTATTCAATAAACATGTTTTTTCTCCTAACTTGGTTACCTTTATTGTGGAACAGGCGAAAGAAGTCTCTGGTATTCTTGGAAAACCTAACTCTCTGATCTCAAAGGCCATTATTCATGTCAAGTGGTGTCCCCCTCCACATGGCTGGATAAAGCTGAATATTGACGGGTCAGCCATTGGCAATCCTGGGCAAGCTGGAGGAGGCGGAATTCTTAGAAATGAATTTGGTGGTTGGATCAAATGTTTTCAAAGGAGACTTGGGATCACAAATAGCCTTGTGGTGGAACTTTGGGCGTTGAGGGATGGCCTAACCATGGCAACAAACCTAAACAAAGATTCGGTCTATGTGGAAATGGATGCTAAGGAAGCTATTAACCTCATTGTCGAGGAGTCAACTGAAGATAGACCTATAATGCCTTTAATCTGTGACTGCAGGAAACTCATGAAGTCCTTTAGAAGATTAAAATTCAGACACGTCTATCGTGAAGCAAACAATGTTGCAGATCAACTAGCAAAGGAAGCAGCGATGATGGATGGATCTTTTGTGATCATTAATGAGCTCCCTTCAAGACCTAAGCCGCTTATTTTGTATGATTGTTTAGGACAATCCTAAGAGAGGGAAGTAGTTGTCTAATAATTTATAGTTGCTTGTATTTACCAAAAAAAAAAAAATGTTTAGGGTGTCAATTTCTCCAAATTTGACCTATTAAACCTAGTTCAATTCGCCCAAATTGAACTAGGTTTAGGGTGAAAATTCCTCCAAATTTGAACAAAATTGAAAGTTTAGGGTAGATCACGTGACTTGCACATGTCACTTAACGGAAAAAATGAACGGAATGTAACGGTTGGACCAAAACTAGAAAAATCTGCAAACATATGGTACAAAAACTAGACAAAAAAAAAAAAATTCATGAATCAAAACCCAAAATTGGTCAAACATCATAGATCAAAAGACCTGATATTTTTTTTAATCAATACTAATTAGGGTTAGTAGTGATAATACTAAAGCTTACTAATATAAGTTGGGTTGGGGCTATACATATAAGCTTTTAAAAATAATAATTGGCTGTGGTAAATAAATTAATAATTGTAAATACTAAATAGTAATTGAACTAGACTTATGTAATGTTGGAAATTATTTAAGGTATTATAGTATAATTCATGGTTTGATTCGGTAAACTAATATAATTGACCAATTTGGCTCCAAAAATTGCACTTATGTTTTATTAGCTCGATGTACGATTTTGATAATATTGAATTTATAATTTTTATTTTTACATATTAAACTAAAATATGGAATTGTATACATATCAAATAATATAATTATGTAATTCAAACAATAATTAATAAATTTATAATTATTAATTACACTTTACGATTATAATTTCTAACCAGATTTTTGGGTCACAATTGACGTCATTTAAATTCGAGTGAATTAAGAACTAACCTAATTCATTAATCTTGGAGAGGTAATAATTTTGTGTCGATCAATTTTTTCTTATTATTCACTTTAGTTTAAGAAACCTTGATATCTGATGGGTATACGTCTGATTCGGGTTCGTTTTATACTATTCGGACCTCGTTTACACGTCAAACCCACCAACAGTTCTAAAATAATCACCCGTGAGTTCAAAATGGTCTGGGATACGCACGCGCGTATCCCGGACGAAAAACTCGTCCGGATTGTCACCACAATCCGGACCTTCGGATTACGCCTACGGATATGCGCGAACCCCTATATATGTGTACACGACACGTGTCGGTCTCCCCGACGTCAACTTCACGCTCGTCCACGCCCGGTTCGCATTTTACATTAAACCGGCGTTGGACCGTTCAAAACTGGGTTTGATTCCAAGGTTCCCTATAAATAGGAGTCTTGATCACTCATTTAATAATTAAGTGGACGCAGAAGTTCTGACCTCTCTCTAGTTTTCTCTCTTTAGATCTCTGATTTAAGCATCGGAGAGGGTTCATCGCACTCCACCCCCCCTCTGTGTGGTGTGCGATATTGCCCCTTGTGCAGGTGTCATGAAGAGGCGCGTCTACACCGCAAGGCATGCACACATGCATACACTGCAAGGCATGCATACGCGCATACTCCGCAAGGCGCGCATACTCCGCAAGGTGCACGCATGCGCGGACACTACAAGACATTCAAACACTTAGTCAATTCAAGGTCCTGCAAGTCCCCAACAGTCCGACGCTCCGACTCTCTGAAAGTCCAGCAGTCCGACGCTTCGACTCTCCGACAGTCCGACATCCCGACTGTTGGACACCCGCGAGCTCAATCAACCCGTTAGCATAACTACACAACACTTCAAGGACCCGATGACTTTCGAGTCAGCGACCCGCGAAGAGTCAGGATCCAACATTTTGGCGTCGTCGCGAGATTTGAATGAACAAGCTCTCGCTTACCAGCAACAACTATATGGCAAACATATACGTCAAACATGGTGGTGTTATGCAAGGGAAGCATACGCGTCCTAGAAGATGCAACATGCTGAAGAACACCAACATGATGATGAACCAATCCAAATGCGGACATTCATAGAGGCTTCCCAATAGGAGATGCATGGTCCAGAAAAGAGACATGCAAAGACCAACACTGGAGCGCTACGTCGCGCTACGCTACCCTACTCTGACGTCGTAACCACCGATATGGCCACTGCTTCTACCGCCACCCCTACAACCAAGCACGGAGCTAGTCAAGGCCCCGAGGGGGCAATTTGCCCCCTCTGGACTTTTAGTAAACACCATGAAAACCCTATATAATTTAATTATATTCAACTTTGCTCCTCCGAAGTTTAGGATTTTGCCCCCTCTGGATTTTTAAATTGCCTCTTGGAGTTTCAGTTTGCAGTGCACAGATGATTATCAGACTCCCAATACATAGTAATTTCAGAAACAAAAATATGGAAATCTAAAAGCATATAACACAATCAAATTTCTTGAAGAACTACAACTTTTACTAAATAAGAAATGTTAATAATAAAAAAATTCTGCTCTGATTACACAATTTTGGACTGCAGAATTCACAAAATTTTAATATCTACCACTGTCACTTCCTCAAATGGAAGAGAGCTTGTCTAAAAAAAACAGAAGAATCTTAGAGCTATTACAAAAAAACTTCAAATGTCTTTGTCTTGGAGCTGCAGCAAAATCAAAATTCCTCAAGATTGAAGTGTTAATACAAACCATTTTCAGCTCCAGATCCAATCAGCCTGAAGTTTCTAATTAAGACCAAATTCAGGAAAGAGAAGAGGTATTTAAGACTGAACCAACCGTGCATGCGCTCCAGCCTCCAAATCAATCATGAAAAGTACATTATTTTCTTATGAATCTCTTTACTAGAATCTAGATTATCTCCGGATGTAGAAAATTGAAGGAAACCTCCTATTAATTAGTGATAGAAACTTGATTTAGAAAAAAGATTGTTGTATATCTCTTAAATTAGAAGGAGATGAAGGATTTAAACTTAGAAGAACTAGAGAAGAATGAAGGAGAACAATCAGAATAGGGAAGAGTACGGCGACTCAGTTAGATAGAGTATAAATAAATAATTTTGTTTAGTAGAAAACAACTACTAATTACCACTGAGTCGGTGGGCTTAGATAGTTTTTTGGACCACTTTGGGCTTATTATGTTGGTTTAAAGTATGTTTTTTTTGTAGTTAATTTATATTTGTTGGTTTTAAAATATGTTGATTTTTTTTGTCCACCGAAATTGGGTAATAATATAACAAGTTTATAAGTTTATTTTTGCTTTATATATATTCAAAATAATTATTAGGTTCATTTTGATAGGTATTAATCAATTTTTTTAATAACAATACGTTTTTTGGCCAAAAAAAAATATAACAATACGTTTATAATAGGTTTTTTTTTATTTTTTGGCAGAAAAAAATAATTTTAAAAAAATGAATAAGAAAGTTCTGTTAACAAAAATAATTTTTCATTGAGAACAATGGTAAAAGATGTTAATCATACTCTAATTAACACTACAAGTATTCATATGCATTTTAATAGTCTACTTTGTTTGGAAAAAAAAATTATACATATATCTTGCCCCCTCTGACCTCAAATTCTAGCTCCGTCCCTGCCTACAACAAGGTGCACCAAGGCAGCAACAATCGCTGCTACCACTACTAACACTGCCACAATTGCAACATCTATTACCACCAATCATCGACGTTCGACCAAAAGTTTTCACGTGTCGTGATCACTCCGGCTCGGCGAAGGGAACGCTACTGCTAGAAATCCTCTTCGACTGAAGCCATTGACAAGACGACCTAGTCCAAACCTTATAGTGGGGGTACCAATGCGAATCCCCCAGACACCTGCTAGCACACCTATCACAAGCGTATCATTTATAGTAACAACTATATATTTACAGTAACATAATTGCAAGTTGTACCTATGGGCGATCAACACAAAGCAAGTATATACTCAACACAAGGTTGACGAGACCTCAAACCGAGGGTTTCTCACGACCGACACAGGGGCAACCCGATCACCAGTGTGAAACGTTATTCAATATCGACTCCTGCGCTATATGCACATCTGTGCCAAACCCATCACGTGGAAAAGACGACTTAGTTATATCCAACATCCTACAAATACTCCTTCGTCGAGCAAATAAGAAGGAGGCGACTCTAACACGGATGGATAGTATCCAGGCAATCCCGCGCACCTACATGTGCCTACGCGCACCTACATGTGCCTACACGCACGTACATATGCTTACACGCACTTACCGAGGCATCCACGTGTTAGATTACAGGGAGTAATCACTATGGATACTATAAACACGGTACATGCTAGTAACGACCATTCCTTGGATTTTTTAACCAAGAGGTGATCATCTACTACGTGGTGTGACATCCTCTTTAAGAGGGAAACCCCACACAACTACGTGGTGCGGCATCCTCTATACGAGGGCAACCCCACACATTCACATGGCGCGACATCCTCTTTACGAGGGCAACCCCATGACACCTTACTGAGGAAAATACACCTAGTATGGATTGCTAAATATTTACATGGCGCGACATCCTCTATACGAGGGTAACCCCATGAAACATGGCGCGACATCCTCTTTACGAGGGCAACCCCATGAGAACCTACTACTACCCACAAGTAGCGTTCACTATTACGTACCACCCTTCTACGCCAAGAGGAACATATCATACAATCGCCGCAATACACAACGCAGCGAAAAATTCACCAAACCTACAAGTCGACTCTTGTAAAACGTTATCTTGTCCGTGAACAAATAACGGAAACAAAACACTCCAACTAAGCAAGTAGTGTCTTGCCACAACGTCGCCTTGGAATGGCCTAAGAGACGGAAAAAACTACAAGTCGTGTAATGCGAACTTGTGCAGCCCCCTGGATTAACCAGGTAGAGGTGTAGTAGCATCGCAAAGTCAGTATACGGACTAGCCAAGGAACACCTCGCCTCTACGCTATAACTGGGGTGCCCAAGTAGCGGATCAAAACACTTTCAAAATTGGCAAGTCGTGTCTTGCTACAATGTCGCTTTGGAATGGCCCAAAAGACGGTATAAACTACAAGGCGTATTACACGACCTCTGTCACTTCCCTTTGACTAACAAAGTAGAGGCGTACTAGCATCGCAGGGCAAGTAATTGGGTTAGCCAACAGAACGCCTTGCAACAACGTTACGCGGGGTGTTCCCTACTAACAGATGGAAAAACGCACCAAACTGACAAGTAACGTCTTGGGATAACGTCGCCTTAGAGTGGACTAAGAGACGGTAAAAACTAAGGTCTCGCCTCGTCGAGACGACATGTTTACGTGCGAGTGTGGATCTTGTGCATTACTACTCATAAATGTCAAGTACCAGGACAATGGCCTTGCACATTACTACCCATAAATGTCAAGTGTCACTCTAAGGCATTGCGCGTTACTACCCATAAATGCCAAGCGTCACTCTAAAGTCTTGCACGATACTACCCATGAAATACGGCAAGCATACAATACATGTGTTTACTACATCCTCATTACGCCATGCCTTGGTATAACCAAGAGGGGCAAGCAACCCAGGGACATATCTCCTAACTACAACTACGAATGCTACATCCAATCAGAGGACGATTCTTAACTCTACTCAATAGTCCACACCACATGGACAATCATGAAAACAAAGGTATGAAATATTACTACCAAGTTATCATGCATTACTAAACTATCCATGACAAGTTCATATGACAATGTCAAGCATCAAAACATAAGCATAAAAGGTTCAAAGGGACAACACCCCAAGTGCAACCTCAACCCGACACGGGGAACCAAAACTATATACAAAGGTTCAATATGAAACCAACAATCAACCCGACGCCACGTCAGGAACATCGACAACAATAGCATCACCGCATGCATCGGCTACAACCTCATCCAGAGGAGCCCCCACCACTATACTCAACTCACCATCATCATCAAATACCAATTCATACTGGCGAATATCAGCCACAACATCACAGGAGGCAGTCGCCTCAACGTCCTCGGGGGCATCCACCTCAATAACCTTAAGGGCAGGCGCCTCAGAAATCTGGGGGGCATTCTCCACAACATCCCGTCTCTAAGACGCAAGGCAGCCACATGCCCAGTGGCAAATGTGGCATATACACCCAACTGATCAAAGCGGAAATCAAGGGCAACAGTAGATACATGTTCAATAAAGCCCTCGATGGAACGTACAACAGGTCGTCAGCACCTGCCCGAATCTCAGTCCTATAGGACTCCGAGTCTTTGTACTCCACCACATCATCAACCTTGCCTACTGCATAGGCCTTCTCCTCCACAGCTTGCACGGCAAGGCCGTGCGCCTCGCTATCCTCAGCAACCTTCTTATGAAGGGCAACAACAGCAAACTCGAGTACAACAACTCGAACCTGACGTGATGAGGTTCCCGCCTCTAAGTCAGCAACCTTCAAATCCAAGAAGCACGCCATCTCCTTCACGCTCGCCAGCTCGCGACATACCATGTCGCACTTCTCCTAAAGTGCCTTCTTCTCCTCCGTGAGTTAAATCACAAAGGAATAAAGACAAGTTATAAAAGAGTAAGGACGAATACTTACAGACGCAAGACATGTCATCACACCCTCAACATACGAGTGCGCATCCTCAGGTTCGCTGGGATGAACCCTTCGATCAACAAGAGGAATAATATGTCGGAACACACGTACTCCCACCTCGGGAGTAGTCAAGTTGGCACCTTCGGCAAAACGTGCCCCCCCAACAAGAAAAGGGTGCCCACTCCCCACCAGTGATAGCGTCCTTGGCAGGACGAACCAAGTCAGGCCAGGTGAGCGCGGCAAGGGGCGCAATACCTATGAACGCACACAAATGTAAACAAGAATGCCCAAACATCAAATTATAGCAAGAAAATAAAGGCAAATTACACAACTTAACGAGGAGACCTCTCCTCCAAGGTCCGGTCCCTCGACCAGGGGGCAGACATAGCAGGCGCGCGAGCCTGACCCTTAACGTTCGACGCCTCGCCACTGCTAGATTTCGACCGCTTAGGATCGCTCGAGGGACGCATCTCAGAGTCAGCTCCTTTGGTTTTGGAATGAGGCGGAGTGTCCGCAACAGCAACAACGCGATTCGTCACATTAGAAGAACAGCCTACAAACAAGAAGTCGTAAAAAGTCATAGTGTAACACAGTTACTCTAAGATCGCCAGCTTGCGAGATTCGCAGGGACTACCATACCAAACATATAGAAACCGCGCGTCAACACAATAAGAGGAGGAGTTACACCTCCCATTAAAAAACTAAGTACATAGACACCTGGCGCAACGTGCGCATGTTTCAACACGTCGACAAAGGATAACGACCCGCTTCTAAATTCTAAGTATAAGACATAAGCGCAACACCGCGCACACGCGTCGACATGTCAATGCAAGATCTACCACCTCACATACAAAGCACCTAACAGATACACCAAGTGCCCATCATGTCCACACATCTCTATGCGGCTATCATGGCCGCATTTCTTGAAGCGACTATCAGGTCTGCGCACTACTAAATGGCTATCATGTCCACACACCTCTAAGCGGCTATTATGTCCGCAAATCGCCAAATGACTTTCATATCTTTGCGTCACATCAACATATCTACAACCAAGTAGCGGTCGCAGGATGCACTCTATCTTGAAAACGTCAGGTAGCGGCAACAACATGGATAGGCATGTCGCCTCGCCGACCTCTAACCAACGACATGGAAGGGCACGTCGACTCGTCGACCTCTGGCCTTCTCCTACCTCGGAAACATCAAGTAATAGTCGTTGAATGCACCCAACCTTGGAAAAAACGAGTAGCAGTCATAGAATGCATCCTACTTTGGAAAACCCAAGTAGCATTTGGCACAAGGGTCAGCACCCCGCGTCCGAGACAACTACATGGTGAACACCCCCATTGCGAGGGAAACTCCACACCTACGGTTTTATAAGTTCACAACTACTACATAGCGAACATCCTCTATACGGGGGCAACTCTATGTCAGTAAGGGCCTCGTCCCGATACTTATACAGCCTATACGGCACTACGCGCGTCTGCGCGACCCAACACTACGCGCGTCTGCGCGACCCAACACATGTCTATCACGGAACATTCATCGACAACACGTAGGAGGCCTAACACCTCGCAACTAAGGGGCTAGTGCGCCTATGATTCGAACTGGCACCTAAATACACCTATATGATCTGCGCGCCTATACGACACATACATGCGCATACTCGGCCACGTCACTACAAACGCTCCCACTCCGGGGGCAATACTATATTGACAAAGGCCTCGTCTCTCGACATATACGTTACGAACATACTCTTATTATAAGGCGTTTGTCAACGACGCGGCAGATGCATGGCGCCCCGCAATCTCAGGACCTGTGCGTCCGTAACACACACTCCTTTGTATAGTGTGAGGGTGAAGGTTTACCTCTCCTTAATTCCTCTAACTCTTTTTATGAAACTTTAGCATACACCCATGCTTACATATTCTCACTTACATATGCACGTTTGCATATACATGACACGTGCCTGTTACCGCAACCCATTGCATATATATTCACATGTTCACATCGTTAATTCCATGTCATTACATATCGCGCGTCTGCTCGCATACATGCGTATACCATGTTTGCATACATGTCAACATTTACGTCTATGTTACGTACATACGCTTACATGACTACATATGTATTTTCTATACACGCATGCTCGCTGCACTAACCATGTCAGCAGTTACGGTCTCTTCCACCAAGTTATAGGGAGGAAACCAATTCCAATATGCTGAGACTAAGTATGGAGACGCTCACATACACACTCCATTACGTAGATGTATAGGTAATATCCTATCCTCTCCATATTTCTTCTAACTCTTTTGAGTGAATTCGCTAGCATATACTCATGCTTACATACCCGCGCATACATATGCATGTCTACACATATACACACGTTTGCATATCCATGTCACGTGTTTATTATTACGATCCCATTTCCCATATACTTATACACATGTCATCACATATATACATGCACATACTTACATGATTTAATTTCATGGCATTGGACGTCATGCGCCGACTCACGTACGCGCGTATACCATGTTCGTACACATGTTAGCAATTGTATCCATGATTGCATACATAGACTTACATTATTATATATATGTACATGTCATACACATATACTTGCTGCACTAACCATGTCGGCAGTTATGACCACTTCCACTCAAACAAAATGAGGGACACGCAATAACAAGGCCCACGCGCCAACGAACAGTAAGTCCACCTCGAGATAACACCCGAACTTAAATCGAACGTATACTCTATCGAAAACAGAGTAAAGCAGGGGTCGCGCCACCACTTGACTCGGGGGGTAAATGATGGGTATACGTCCTATTCGGGTTCGTTTTATACTATTCAGACCTCATTTACACGTCAAACCCACCAACGGTTCTAAAATAATCACCCGTGAGTTCAAAATGGTTCGGGATACGCACGAGTGTATCCCGGACGAAAAACTCGTCCGGATTGTCACCTCAATCCGGACCTCCGAATTACGCCCGCGGATATGCGCGAACCCCTATATATGTGTACACGACACGTGTCGGGCTCCCCGACGTCAACTTCACGCTCGTCCACGCCCGGTTCGCATTTTACATTAAACCGGCGTTGGACTGTTAAAAACCGGGTCTGATTCCAAGGTTCCCTATAAATAGGAGTCTTGATCACTCATTTCATAATTAAGTGGACGCGGAAGCTCTGACCTCTCTCTAGCTTTCTCTCTCTAGATCTCTGATTTAAGCATCGGAGAGGGTTCATCGCACACCCCTCCCCCCTCTGCGTGGTGTGCGATATTGCCCATTGTGCAGATGTCAGGAAGAGGCGCGTCTACACCGCAAGGCATGCACACATGCATACACTGCAAGGCATGCATACACACATACTCCGCAAGGCACGCACACGCGCATACTCCGTGAGGTGCACGCATGCGCGGACACTTCAAGACATTCAAACACTTAGTCATTTCAAGGGCCTGCAAGTCCCCGACAGTCCGAAGCTCCGACTCTTCAACAGTCCGACGCTCCGACTCTTCGACAATCCGACATCCCGACCTTCGGACACCCGTGAGCTCAAACAACTCGTTAGCATAACTACACAACACTTCAAGAACCCGACGACTTTCGAGTCAACGACCCGCGAAGAGTCAGGATCCAACAACATCACTAAGGTTTTATCTAATATGTTATTTTGATTATATAAATACATTTTGAAAGTTACTATGCACGGAGACGGAACTCATATACGTTCATATCGAACTATTATTGTCCAGTTTCATTGTTTTAGAAAGAAAAAAAATGTGTACAAATTTTACAAAAATGATTTTTATTATCTTATGTCTTACTTTGTCAATAGTGTATAAACAAAAAATTAATTTGTATTTTTTTTCAATATTTCAATAGTTTTTGAATAAAAATATTTTGATTTTTAACAAGGTATAAATTTTTAATCCATAATAATTGTTTTTTTTTTTTTTACAATTTTTTAACTTTCATAATTTTATATTTTAACACCTACGCATAGCGCTGGTTCAGCACCTAGTATTATATTATATTTATGACTAGTTGACATTACTAGAAGTTCTTTAAAAAATTGATAATAAATCTCTGACTTTTTATTTTGTATAATTTAGTCTCACATTTTTAAATTGGACATTTTGCTCAATAAATCTAGCCACGGTCGAGCCAGGGTAGGGTCCAACCTCGGTTAGATAATAAAGAAAAACCTACAGGCAACTTGCTGGTAGATTATTTAGCTAATATCTCATTAATAACTTGCTGGTTGGTGTATGTTGATAGATTATGTCATCAACAGCCAACATTTGTGTTTGTTCCATTCATAGAAACTAAGCCATTGTTCATAACAATGATACACAAATCTGGATATATTATTCATTAAGCAATGAGGTTCTGCAACTCCTTTACTCAAGAAGATAAAAAAAAAATAAAGGGTAAAGAACCTATGAAAGGTCTGAACTATCACCCATGTTAACGGGAGATGTCCGAAATTTAAAAAGTTAATAACAGAGGTCTGAAATTTCAATTTTGTTGATTTGAGGTTTCCGTCCATTTTTAGGGTTAAATTTAACAGAATTGTGTGAAATGACATTTTTGCCCCTTTAATATTTTGTTTTATTTAATATCTTATTTAAGGAAATGTGAAATGACAATTTTACCCCTAAAGTCAAATTAAAACCACCCAACTCCGGCCACCGCCACCCGACTCCGGCCACCACCACCCGACTCCGGCGACCACCACCTCGACTCCGACGACCACCACCTCGGCTCCGGCGACCCGACTCCTGCCACCACCTCAGCAAAAAAGCTCCGATCGGGGCCAAAAAGCTCCGATCGGGGCCAAAAAGCTCCGATCGGAGCCAAAAAGCTCCGATCGGAGCTCTGTGGCTCCGGCCGGGGCCACAGAGCTCCGACCAGAGCCACAAAGCTCCGATCGGAGCTTTTTGGCTCCGATTTTGGCCCAATCGGAGCCTTGGTGGTGGTCGCCGGAGTACGGTGGTGGTTGTCGCCGGAGTACGGTGGTGGTCGCCGGAGTACCGTGGTGGCTTCAAGGGCATTTTGGTCTTTTCACTCCAAGCATGTGAGGGGCACACTTGATAGAAGGGCATTTTTGGAAATTTATTTTATTTACGGTCACATGCTTGGCATGTGACCAATTTCCGTTAGTTTTAACGGAAAAAACTAACGGAGACCGCTGTTATCAACAAAATTGAAATTTCAGACCTCTGTTATTAACTTTTTAAATTTCAGACCTCTCCCGTTAACATGGGTGATAGTTCAGACCTTTCATAGGTTCTTAACCCAAAAATAAAAGAAAATCTCACCCTATATGTAAATGCGATCACTTATGTAAAAACTGCATTCAATTTCTTCATGTATCTTTTAAATATATATATATATACTAATCAGTAATCACACAGTAAAGCTAGTCCTTTCAGATGGGTACCACAGACATGGATGGTTTCTGTATCCTGCAAGTCCCTTTAAATCCACTAAAGGTTGTTTCTTGACTTTGATAAATGAAATGCTACTGATTATCATTTCCAATGCTCTTTCCTCAAAAGAATATGAAACATAAGTGCTCATCAGAAGAAAGCAAAAATGATTTATCAACTTTGTGCAATAATAGAGGGGATCTGACAAAAATGATTGATCAACTTTCTCCTTTACAAAAACTGATGAGTTTAAATCATCTTTTTTAATTAGGGGGACACAGAATGTTAATGTAGCAGTGATATAATAAAGTTAGAAGCCAAGGCAAGCACAAAATCACTAATTGGTTTTGGAAATCAGTTACCCTATCATTGGATTGCTACTCTATGGTTTTGTTACAACCCAAATGGAAGAGCACATTCGATAAAATAGTCTATTATGTGGGAGGACATCCCGGTATCATAATATAGGAAGCACAAAATCACTAATTGGTTTAGAATCAGTTACCCTATCATTTGATTGCTAGTTGCTACTCTTTGCTTTTGTTATAAACCAAATGAAAAAGCACAACCCGATAAACTAGTCTATTAGTTGGGAGAATCGATTTAGTTTATGAACACCACACACAATGGTTGCACATACAACCAATGTGGTACAAGTCTGATACCTTGCAATGGGATAGTAGATCATAACAGATTTTCATGTATATATCCTTGTTTTAGTTTTGTCTGTAGATGTCTAATTCAAGAACTATTGCATTTTTCTTATGAAGGCAAGAATTGATACATGTTATTTCAATTGGGCTAAGGGAAAGCAGCCACAGCTAGACTAAAGCAACCACCAAGAAAGAACTGTAATTCAACAAAGCTTCTGAATTTTGGCCAAAAACAAAAAAAAAAAACAAAAACAAAAAAAAACAAAGCTTCTGAATCTGAAGATTATATATATAAGTAATAATCATCATCATCAACAAGTCATACATTACTGATTAAACAGTACAAAGTAGCAAGTTTAAGATTCATAGAACATGAAAATGAAACCCCACACCCGCAAACAAAGCACACATCTTAATTATTCAAACACCTTACTAATAATAACAGAAAGCAGATAGATTGATACCAAATGTATGCTTGCTGGGATTACTTCTATGCTTTGGAGGTAACTGGAGAAGACTCTGGAGCAGGAATCTTGACATACCCGATTTTCTTAGGACTCTCGTCATCATAATCATACTCATCACCAGATTCTGCGAGCAGAGCAGAGCGGTTGCTCGGCAAAAGAGACCAAACCATATACATAGTAAAAGCGGTCAGGGCGCCACAGCCGACTCCGAACAGTAAAGCCATGACAACACTGAGGATATCCTTGGAGCGATCTCGGAAGGAGGTTGTCATCTCATCAGCATGTGGTTTCCGATCAGGGATCTGAACTCCGATCCGTCCATATCTGGCCATGAAATCGCGGCGATCGTCTAAGGTGAACGCAGGTTTTCGGTTAAATTGGCTGTTGCTACCGGAGGTGAAGGTGGTGGTGGTGAATACGGTGAAGTAACGAGAAGAGGAACCGGAGGGGTATGAAAGATCGGCATTCCTAGGGTTAGGGAGACTTCTCAAGGCAAATGAGTAAGAGGATATCCATAGGGTCTTGCAGGGTCGCGCACTGACGATTGAGGAAGCGGAGAGTACGAAAATCAACAGAATCGCGAGAGACCTTGCCGGGAAGGTGAAGGGCGCCATTGATCGCATCCACAACGATGACGACGGTGAGGTACAGAGAGAGATCGGAGACGATAAAACGATTCTTTGCCCCACGACCACCAGTTTTAATTTGCAGTCAATTCCCTTCAATTGGGTGGTTAAGTTCACTTTAGTCCTCAGGTGTTGATTAGGTGCAATTTTGTGATCAAACTTATATTTTATTATAAAGTTACATTTGTTTTTGAATTTTTCTACATTGCTCCAAAAGTATAATGTTTTTGGTTTTTTTATTATTAGGGTTGACTTAATTGTAATATATGTAAAACTTTAAAAGTATGAAAAAAAAAATATGAAATTTTTTAACCAAACCTAATATTTGCATCATACTATTAATAATATCAATTTATTTCTAGGGTTCACCTTTAGGACAATAGAAAAATAAAAAAAAAAGTACCAAAAGTATGGTATTCTTGAAGCATTATAGAAAAATTAGAATGAACTTGAGTTTCAATTAGTCTGATTTCAGTCCTGAATTTTTATTAAGGTTGTAGATAGGAAGAGGCTCAGTATTGGAAGAACTTTGTTAGGTGATTCATTATTCAATTTTTTTCATCATTAATGAGAGACTTTAGTTTCGTGTCTTAAAAATGAAAAAAAAAAATCGTAATCAGCATTTTAGAAATTATCGGGTCCTACGGCTACGGCTGACTTAATGTGAATAGATATTATTCTAACTATAAAGGATAAATCTTTAAAGTGTGAAATTTTTTGTGAAAAATCCATAAAAAGTTGTCAAGTAATACATGTCAAGTGATGATTGTTCATAAAATGGAAAGAGAATGTTATTATGCATTGTCATGTGGATCTAGAAGTGCTTTCTGTGGATTTTTCATAGTTTTTTTTCACAGGCTCTAGCATCACCCAACTACAAAACAAACATACTACAGATACTATTGTAGAAAAAAAATCTACATTATCAACCATATTGGACTTTGTTGAGGTAGGCTTTGGCTGGGCTTTGAATCCGTCCGTTTGTAGCCACATAGCTCCCGCGGCGGCGTTCATTCGGCTAGACTCCTGTATATTTCCCTATTTAATATTAGATGTTAATTCTACGGTAAGAAAAATAATGTTTAAATTATATATAAACTAGGTGGAAGAACCCGCGCGTTGCGCGAGATAAGTAATTTATTTATAAATTATAGGGAAATTACACAAATTCAAATTTAGTGTTAATAATTAATTTTTTTTAATCTGAAAAAAAAAAAATTAATTGAGTAAAATTTAAATATTTATTTCAAGTGTAGGTAAAATTCTATAAAAGATTTATAAAATTTAAAAATATGCTAATCTTGTGATACTATATGTAAATATTCTACTATTATTGATAGTGTCACTGATGTATGAAAATTTAAATATCATTAGATCTAAATATAATGTAAATAATTAACATGGCAATGAGAGTTAAATAATTCCAAAACGTTCATAAATATATTTCACTATATAAAGTTTATAAAATATCACATTTTTATTCAAAAATTATATTAAATAAAATGTATAAAATATTTGTTACTAAGTGCATCATTTGGCAAAAAGAACATTATTGATTGTAGACAAACAGTTATTTCAGCTTGGTATTGATATAATATATACTTAAATTGTAAATCGCGTTATTAACTTAAATCCATAAAAAGAACTTCTAGTCCACATGACAATGTATAATAACATTATCTTTCTACTTTATGAACAATCATTACTTGACATGTGTTACTTGACAACTTTCTATAGATTTTTCACTAAAAATTTCACACTTTAAAGATTTACCCTTAAATTATTAAAAAAAAGTAGAAGATAAAAAAAAAAGATCTGAATTTTCTACGGAAACAAATAAAAGGTTAAACTATCCAAAATATAAAAATATTTTATACGATTATGAAATACAATAAATCTTCTATTTATTTATTTTTCTAAATAAATCTTCTATATGTATAAATATTTTAGTTATTATTAATATAACTATGGAAAATAAATTTATCCAATGATGCATTTTTGCAAATTTTTTTAATAGATTAATTATAGCTACTTTTATGGAAAATATAATTTGCCAACAAAAGTATGATTATAGGATAATTTGTAAAGTAAATTTTGAAATAAATTTTTGTATAACTCATGTGAAGAAAATATTAAGCGTCCTATTAATTCAAATATTATGCAATAAAATTATTACTGACATTTCATTAATATAAAAAATGCTTGTCTGTAAGTATTAATTTAGTATGTATCTTATTTACTTACAAAGTAAGAGTAATTTTTCTCATTAATATTAGATTCTTCTAGAATTAGCAATAATTATGGTACTAATTTGGAATTTTTTAATTACCATATTTCATTTTAAAAAATTCTATAATAATTGTTATTAATTTTAGAATGATTTCGGTAACGAATTGCATTGATAACAAATATTCTGTACAATAAGGAGAAGGAAAGAAAACCATAACCTTTAATCTGCTCGAATTATTGTTGATTCAATAATATAAAAATATCTAGTATGTAAGTATTAATTTAGTATATATCTTATTTACAGACAATGTAAGAGTAATTTTGTTTCATTAATATACGATTTTGCCATAATTAGTAATAATTAAGGTACTAATTTTGATTTTTTTTTTACCATTTTCATATTTTTAAATTTCTATATATTAATTGTTATTAATTTTAGAATGATTTCTGTAACGAATTGCTTTGGAAACAAATATATAGGAGAAAGGAAAAAAAGAGTATAAATCCGTTAAACCTCCTTCCATTTGAGCTTCATTTGATAAAACGTTTACTCGCATTTGTGAGGCGTTTTCTATCCAGAAATGAGAATCAATATTCCGACCATAATTTATTGAACTCTCAAGCACAGATGTTTGTAAAAATGGATGAGCACAATTTCTTCTTTCTTTAATGAGAATGAGGCATACGATTTCTTCTTTGGTGAGTAAGTGTCGATGCTGTAATATGTTCTATACTTATGATTTTCTGTTGAAAGTTCTCATTATATTAGGATAAACTTTATAAGTAATTTTTAATGTGTTGTTTTCCAAGTTTTAATCTAAGTGGAAAATGCATATATTTTCTAATAGGTAATTTTCTATTAGGATATATTCATCATTCATTTGTATATAATCTAAAAAATCTTTATCGTCTTCTATTGTTCTTTCATTTATATATATATACAACTAATTTAATTATACTATAATATAAACTAAAAAATATATCCACTATAATTTATTCATTTTTTTAATTATATGGTGTTCAAAACTCAATTTTTTAACTTGAAAAATGTGAATTGGTTTTTGAAATATTTATATTAAGTTAACTTCAAAAAATATATTTATTACCTTTTTTTATTAACTTAAAAAAATATAATCACTTTTTAAAATTACATATACTCTAATACATGTGGTTTAGTTTAGTTTAGTTTAGTTTTTTTTTTTTTTTATAGCTTAAGCAACTAATTTTGAGTTATGTTTTAAGTCTAATATATTAATTTTTTTATTGTGTAAAACTTGCATTTTTCTAATGTTATGGTGCAAAACTTAATTTTATGAAGTTTTGATTGTAACGGTTTATAAGAATGCATGATGTGCTTTGCCTCAAATCTAGAATTCCATGTGGATGTGAGAGAATGGTGAAATGAATGTAACTCATCAAAACTTGATATGGACCAATCAAATTGAGTTATTTGAACAACTAAGTAAGATAAAATGGTACAAAAAGCTTACTTGTCAACATTATATAAGACACACCCAAATTATATTATATATAGATAACAAAGCAGACTTTAACAAATTTATGAAAAAATAAATATAGATATATTGAATAATGTTACAATATATATTCTAATTATGTGGCCAGATAATATTAATGAATATAGATATATTGAATAATGTATTATATTATATTATATCAATATATGTCTTTATGGAATGTATTTAATCTAGACCGTTCAATTGGTCACTTGATGGACGTACCAGATTAAAGGGTTAATATTATAAACGGTCCTCTCTCCCTGCCAGTTATTGACGCAGAGAGAAAGAGCAGTTCTCCATCAACTGGTCTCTGACAGAAGGATGGACAAGGGAGAGAAGTAGAACCGTTCTTCTGAGAAGCACATCGACAGTCTAAGAAGATCAGAGAATCGAAATCAATTACCGGGTAAGTCATTCATCTCTATATCTTTTCCCTCATAAAGCATGATCAAGATTCCTGGCAATTAGGGTTTATAAAACTTACATGTGGTATCAGATCCTGAGTTCTGATTATGCTTATGATGGGATTATTGATCATCGTAGTTTAGGGGTTGATTTCGAATCGTATAAACTGAATCATTTAATTCATAGAATTGACTGGTTTAAGAGTCTGAATTGATTCCGACAGTAATCGAAGTTTGTATCAGTCAATTTTCTTCTCGGCAGTTATATTAGTGGACATCTGATGTTTGTCGTATGAATTCATCTCGCCTAAATGAATTGTTGTACTGGGATTGTTTCCTTTTATTTGTTTAATTAGGAACCCAAGTCTCTCACGCATGTACTAGTGGATTTAGGCCTTAGGATTTTTTCCTTCTCGAGCATGCCTTGTTCATCTTGCTAGTGGAATTATGTTTTATATTTGTATAAAACCTGCTGTGAATAAGAAATTGAATCATTCGCTATATATGTATATATATAATGAATGATTTGATGATGGCAAAGGAATTGTTATTCATGGAATTTGGTTAGCAATTGAAGGAATCTGATTCATCACCTAATGAAATTGGTTTATTGATTAAAATTGTTTAATCAAATTTCCGATCGTGAAATTATTGTCTTCATCTCATTATGTTTCGGTGGAATCAAATCGGCAACGTGAGGCATATGGGAAGAAGCATATGATGTACTGAGCCATGTTTGATCTGGAAATCCATTCTCCAGTCACTGGTCATCATGCATTATCTCTCTGTTCCTAAACTTGGGAATTCTGTCTGCTGCTTTGTGGCGGGTATGGTGTCGACTGTTGATGAAGCAATATAAAATTGCCCATTACAGTAAAGTTGGGAAGAATCAGAAAGGGTCAATACTCAATAGGGCAAGTACACCACTATGTACTTCCCATTTTCGTACTGGGCAAGACCTTGATGCCATTAAACTTACTTACTAAGGTAAGTACGACTGAACATGACTCTTAACTGAGGTAACTATTTTTCCTCTTTTATATAATTAATGATAGCATGCTAGATCAGTTTAATTAAGTTATTTAGGTTTGTAATTACGTTGCTTACAGATGGATGAACAACATGTACTAGTATGTATAGTATCTTGATTACTTATTTAGGTCATGTTTTTATGAATTAGAATCTCATGTTTATAATGGTCTGAATAAACACATGAATGATGAATTTAGGGTATGTTATTGGTAGTCAATTGAAACTCCCATGCATGTGTTTATGAATTCTAAAGTATGATGATGTTGTTATTTATGCATGAGTGGTGAATGAATGACATATTAGATTATGTGGTTCTAATATTTAAGTTAAATGTTGATTATGTTTCAACAATGAAAGATTTTGTATGTTTGACTTAAGCATGAAAATGCATATTGCATGAAAGATTACTTGTTTTAATTTCCTTGCTAATTGCTTCCGCTGATAACTAAGGAAAATTATAGTTTTTATGGTGTAAAACCATTATTTTATGGGTTAAATTTTATATTAGCCAAACCTAAGTGTTCTCTAGTGATGTTTCAATATCATGATGATAACCATTACGTCGGGTTATAACTAGTTATTGACATATTACTTTAAAGCCTATATGCATAACTCTATAGTTAGTTTCTAATCACCAAAGTGATTGAACTAGAATGATAAGGTTATGGTTTAATGAGACATTACTATCACCATGACTTTATAGTTAGTTTCTAGTCACCAAAGTGACAGAACTAGAATGTATTGTCATGCCTAAAGAAAATCAATTATTATATGCATGAACATATATTTTAAGTAGATTATTGTCACCAAAGTGGCTAATCTAGAATGTTTATTTGTTCATGCGTATAATACAATAGTAATGTCTAAAGAAAGATCAATAATTATGTGCATGAACTTGTATTTTAAGTAGATTATTGTCACCAAAGTGGCTAATCTAGAATGTTTATTTGTTTCATGCATATAATACAACTGTCATTTATCCATAATAATAATGAAATGCCTATTACTGTATACATGATTGGATAAATTGACATTTACAGGTTACTAGAATTTTAGGATTTGCCCAAAGGTGAATCGCTTTCTATAACCGGTAAACATGATGGGATAATTAAGATCTTTTGGTTCTATATATTTGTATATCCAAAGATAACTTATATATTTAACTGGAGATTTTCTTTAATTGTCCAATAATGTTATGGAATTTAATTAAGATTTGTGTGCTATAGTCGTTGCCCAAAGGTCGGTTATAGTATACTTTGATGATTTCCAAATAATGTTATGGCATTTAATTAAGATTAGTATATTGTAGTCGTTGCCCAAAGGTCGACTATGATATACTCTTATTGATTATCTGAATCTATAATAGTTTATTTACTATTTGGCATTTACTTAATGATAGTATATTATAGTTGTTGCCCAAAGGTCGATTATGATATACTTTAAATGATTAGCTGATTCTTATTAACCTATTTTATGAATGAGCAAGTATGTAATTTGCAGCTATTATAGTTAATTCGCATGTATGTTCTGTTATTGTGTTTAATAGGTTTGACTTTCTAAACCGTGTAAGTCAGGTTCCACTAAAGTTACTAGATCCTGACTTAACATAATAAATAGTATCCTTACGGGTACACAACTTAAGTAGAAAGTCAAGTCATAAAGTATAAACACGATATAACAGAGTAAATCTTAAGTTAATGCGGATAATTTTGGTTTATTCCACAAACAATAAATAAAGAAAATTATGAAGTTTTGTGGATGAAAGACCAAATTATGTAATAAGTCACTCGTATGTACAAACTTACAACCATTAAGTTTTGAGTTGTAGAGTTTGTAGAAGTTTGAGTTGGCTAACTTATGGAGCAAGATTAAAGACCTTAAGGATGACTAGAGACAACTCAATATTTATGAGAGCACTACAAAGTGTTCATTATGTGATATTGAGTTAGCTCGTATGTTTATGAAGAATAAGGAAGTCACATGTCAACCATGCATAAAGGAGTGCTGCTAAAAGGTTAGTGCAATTGTTTTCATACATGAATAAAATGTAATATTTCGTATATCTCGCTTATTGTATGATTATTTATACGGAAAATTAATAAGTGTCAAGAATAGGGGGATAATTTGTATATCTTCTTGAACTTATGAATTTATATTTATTTTCCGTATTATGTTTTAATGAAGTTAATCACGTTTATTAATGTTATGACTATATCTATTTGCTTAAAGAAATTAGATAGAAACGTGAAAACTCATAATGTTTAATATGTGTGGTGACTTTCATGGGAAATGTATAAAAGTATGATATGACATTTAGTTCATTAGTAAGACTCATCAAAAGAACATGTCATATATTTGTATATACTATGTTATACATTTATGAAAATAGTATTGTGGGAAATATAATCGGACTTTGAAAGTTACAGTTAAGAGTTAAACAAGTAAATCTTCTTTACCCATTAATGACATTAAGTTGTGGATGTTTGAGTTAAGTCTGAGATCCCATAAAGGCAATTCCAACCTCTTAATGATATTTGTGTTGGAAGGGAGCTTGGTTAAGACACCGTGTTGTTTGAGGTTGTCTAATAAAAGTAAAGTAAATGTTTGTGATCCACATTAAACAATGGATTCTTGAATGAAATGTTTACTCTAGAGTAACATTAAAGATCCAAATGGTATAAAGACTTACTTTCTTAACTGAAGTCCGAAAAAAATTGTAGAAACCAATTATGTTAATCATAAGAATAATGAAATTAGTGGGAGTGTCTGAATAATAAGATGTGGATATAATGGTAAATGATAGACATTGTCTATCTGTATGAATACATTATTCACATGGATTGGAATATAGTTCCATCAGTTGAATGAAAATTTCAACATAAGGGATAATGTTCGAAAGACATGATACTTCATAAAGAAAGAAAAGTATAATCATCTGATAAAGTTAAATCATTTAGAATAACATTAGGAAAACTTGTTATTCTAGAAGTTGGTTTACTTGTAGGATTCAGATATTAGTAAATATTTTTTGGTTTCATTCCCTATATATATTATGTTACGAAGTTTATATTTCTCAATTAATGAATGGTCATTTTAGAAATCAATTTATGAGATAAAATGAATGTTCCCACGAATGGTTTAGTATGTGACTTTACAACCATATGAACCGTAAGATTAGTGGGAGTATGTAGATATTTTACCTGTATAATTGATTATTTCTTGCTCACATTTAAATGATTGTGTATTATGATTCTCATTGAAGTTAAGATGAAAGTTAATGTGAGAGACAATTTATGTGACAAAGATTAAATTAAAATTTTAATCTAGTCACAATTATAGTTGGATTGTCTCATAAAGCTCACATTGAAATGATCTTAAAAAGGGAGTATAGTTCTCGAATGCTGCAAATAAAGTCCTAATGCACCTACAAGAACATGTGAATGCATTTATGTTCATGTAGATTCAGATTTAAGGGATATCGTGACAGTTGAAAGTCCACTTTCAATTATTTGTTCCTTTTATGTGTTGGAGCAATATTATAGAAAAGTGGTAATTATCTGTTGTTATCAATAATGTAAAGTAAGGTTTTAGCATGTTTTATCATGCATTAAGGACTGTGGGACTTATTTCAGGGCTTGAGGTTGTCGACGCCGTTACCAAGTCGCTGGAAAATTTATCGTAATAACGCCACAGTTATTTCTTCGTCAAAACGACAAGCATTAAAAGGTGCAAACTTATGGAATGAAAAATTATTGTCGTTAAGAAGAAAGTTCAGAAACTAGAGTGTCTGTCAGCATAATGGCCAAGCTGACAATGATGTATTTAAATGAATGTTTACAACTAATGACATTAAATAAGCATGCAAATAATGGGTCTTAGTTGTAAAGTCGATGACGATGATGATGATGTTTGACACTCTGAGCTCAATGATATGTTTCTGACTCCAATGTTTTCCTGTTAATTATGATTGTGTACACATAAAGTTTATGATAACGGGAAAACCTTATGCAAAGCCTTACTCGGACCCTAATGTGTTTATATATATTGCTTACAGGCTTATGTTTGATAAGATGTGATTGTCGTGGTATATGGAAGGGAGTATGCTGCTTAAATAAGTGTATGACCGCCATAACCCGCATTTACAGATTATTGAATGTAAGTGATTATGATGAACGGAAAGATTAGATTTTACGCGCGCCTTATGTTATTCCATAAAGATGTAAGACTTATGTGATTATCTGGCCAAGTGGGAGAATGTAAGAATATATATTTAATGTTACAATATATATTCTAATTATGTGGCCAGATAATATTAATGAATATAGATATATTGAATAATGTATTATATTATATTATATCAATATATGTCTTTATGGAATGTATTTAATCTAGACCGTTCAATTGGTCACTTGATGGACCTACCAGATTAAAGGGTTAATATTATAAACGGTCCTCTCTCCCTGCCAGTTATTGACGCGGAGAGAAAGAGCAGTTCTCCATCAACTGGTCTCTGACAGAAGGATGGACAAGGGAGAGAAGTAGAACCGTTCTACGTACAGAGAAGCACATCGACAATCTAAGAAGATTAGAGGAATCGAAATCAATTACCAGGTAAGTCATTCGTCACTATACTTTAATCCTCATAAAGCATGATCAAGATCCTGGCAATTAGGGTTTATAAAACTTACAGTATTTGTATAGAATATAGATAGATTCACTTACGACAAGTTTATTTACAGGGATATAAAGGAATATGAATTTATAATTATAGATCTTGTGAATTTAAATTTCACTCTTACGAAGAATAATTATTCTTAACTATCTCCCTATGAATAATTGTTTGTCATCAGCTCTACTCAATTTTAGTGGTGTTAATTCGTGTATTTGTGTATGCTATCGTGTTTCTCAATCATCATTTTGTGTTAAATTTAACGAATATGCACGGTAAGCTTATCATGTCATATTTTTTCAAACATGAAAAGGACACGCAAATTTTCGTGCGAGTTCGTGTCATGCTATAGTAATGTGTTAAGTTATTCAATTGTACTTATCTTTAAGCAAAAAAAAATGATAAACTTTATATAGTAAAAAACTATGAATTAATATGTCAATATTCACAAGTTTGTAACATAAGATCGACAAACTCTAAAAGTTAAACGATTCATTAGAGTTTAAAAAAAATATTAATTAGATGTGTTCAAATAAAGACTCAAAAATTAGACTTAGTAGCACAACTTTATCGTGTGTTGTGTTGGAATATCTAAAATCAACATGAAAATTATATTATCTACTATATTATATTAATTCAGTACCGGAAGCCCCATGTCCGACACGTGGACAGTCCACACAGTTATCGTTTCCTAATTTAATCGGAATTTAATAGGGGTTCTCTAAATTTAGATACATAATATTGATTGGTTGAAAATTAAGAAGTATTTTTATCTCCTAATTTGGTCTCTACGCAATTTAAAGAAACAAATTAATTAAAAGTTTCCTTTTAAATTCAAAATCTATACAGTTTGGTTCCGGAATACAATAGGCCGCCACGTAAGCGATACATATAATATAAATATTTAAAACGTTAGATGATATATAAATAATCTAACAAAAACTAAATAATATATTAAGTAACTCTATGGCATCGGCATTGGTTAAAAAGTAACTATTTGACACAAAAAGTTAATTAAACAAATAAATATATTACACCCCATAATCCGTCATCACTCTATATATAAGTTAATACAATAAATATATAATAATTCATAAATATTGTATATATAGTAAGCAATTAATGAATTAATATATTATATATGTATATATATATAATAAACTCTAGGTAACCATCTGTAGCTATGTATATAAGTGAACTTTTATAAACCCTAGTCACGCCAAATCTAAATCTCACAAGCCAATATTTTATCTGCGTAGCTTAGCTTTTGTATTGATATATATAATGACTTCCTTCAACTTAGTTGTTATTTATTCTACGACTTTTTCTGATCATTATTAGATTTAATTTTGATAGTTTTCTTTTATATTTTTATGTGCCCTTTCTTGGACAAGGGTATCCATCAAAAACCCAAACATGGATGGTCCAATCCCAACTATAGTGGTAAATAAATGGAACCGATCAACCTAACTGACTTGGAAGAGGTCAATATGGTGCTAAGGATGTTACCAATTTGGGTCACCACCATCATATCATATTTTGAACTGTTTACGCCTAAATGACCACCTTCTCCGTCTCCTAAGCCACCACCATGGATAGCCACCTCGGACCGTCTTTAGAGATCCCACTCAAAAATATCAAGAAATTAAATAATAAAATATACTAGAATCTCTCAAGGTAAATTTTTATATGTGAATTATACTAATGTTTGATTCATGTTTTTTTTTTTCATAATAATTATTTTGTTTTCTACAATATTGGCCAAAAGAAATCTTAACAAATACAATAATACTATAGATATATTAAGTTAATAATACTTGCATTAAAATTGACATTTATGTTATGAATATATTATGTGGATGTCCAATATTATGTGTATATATCATATTCTTAATTTAGACTTTCCTTATATTGATTTTCTTCATCTCCAAGTCTATGTAATCCCTATATAAGGGCCTCTATGTGTGATAATAAGATCATTATCAAGTTCCCTATTCTATTACCTCTCTACTTTTGTAACACGTTATCAGCACGATTTGACTCTCCTATTTTCTTTAGCTACGTCTGAATTGCATTCGACTGATTCATCCATTCTTCCCCGGGAAGCCAAGCATCGAGAAGCCATATCCATATAACTTCATCACTTCCTTAACCACTTGATATATAATAATATATGTCGAATTCTAAGTTTTTTTGTTTTGATAAACATAGCTAAATTAATTATTTGTTTTCTCCGCTGCAGAACAAGTCAGTGTAGTGACAAAAAGCAATCGGCGCGTCAAGACGGTCGAAGTTGTCATGGAGGATCGTCATGATTTTTTTTTATGCCACTACAGATTTCTGACATGTATAGGCCACCAATTCAACCCCCAGCTCGGCCCCAACCGGCTAAACCACCAGTTCAAAGCGCTGAAATTGCTTCAGTCAAATCCCGTGGAGTTCAAAGCAACAGAGATTTCATATCCTTGATCATATGTCTATCTCATACAATATGTCTTTTCGGCCAACGTGACATCATCGACGCGTCAACATTCGAGAAGAGAGATTGAGTCGACTCACGAAAAACCAAAGAAATGATGTTTGTTTAATTATAATTATTAAGTTACGACTTTAATGATAAATTGGTATTTTATATTCTAATTAATATTATTTTTATGTGTCAGCAATATGAGATATGCAAGAACAAGAGTTGATTTTACATCAACTACAGGATATATTGTTGGACTCGACTTATGACACGTGATATTATGAAATCTCTGAGATACTGCACCAAGCTAGGTAACGATTAATTATTTTATGGAGATTAAATATACATACATTTGAGGTGTTGTCTCATATATAAAGGTATATATATGCTTACTCAGTGAAGTGATTTAATAGCATATAAATTATCATGGTGGAGTTTAGCACATGTTGTCAATGCTAAAAGATAGCCATGTGTAAATGATGAATACAAACTCTACGCATTGCTCACTAGATAAGCTCATCTCTCTGAAGTGAGTGTTACAACATATGATTATATTGCGGATGATATACTTCACTCCATGAAGTGAGTGTTGTAGTTTGTGATTAAATTATGATATCATATCTACTCCCTGAAGTGAGCATTACAATGTTTGATTACTGATTTCAATTAGAATATATTTCACTCCCTGAAGCGAGTGATAAAGTTTATGGTTATAATGACTCTGAAAGAGTACAAATACAAATATGATATAATTATTCTATTCATGGACATGTTTATTTTTAAGGAGATGAATTATTTAACATCATCATGATATCGATAAAGAACGATGATGCATTTTGCAAATAAAGAATGCAAGAAGGGAACGCAAAGTCCAATTGATTTGGAAGAAAGATAATTTTAAGAAGCGCGATGACGCTAACAGAAATTTAATTGTATGATGAAGCGAGAAATGTATTCATATGAAGTGTGATGACACTAGGCAAAGATTGGCCTCAAACGAAAAGAAAAAAAAAGTCATTGCATATATTATAAATATGAGATATTACGATTAAGAAAAATGCAATCTTTATAAATATCATATCCTGAAGATCAGATATTACGATCTTTAAGATCAAGATTATGAATATTCATATTTATTTTAAAATTCCGCATTTACATTTATCTTTTTTATTTCTTGCACTGCATTTATAGTTATATTTTTATTTCTTGCACTGCATTATATTTATTATATACGTATATTCTTATGTTTATTGCATTTTATTATAAAATGATCCAGAAGATCAAGAGTTATTCAAAAGCTCAAGAATTACTACATTTAGGATCTAGAAGATCCTATAATGTATGAAAAATGATTTAATGAAGTAAAGATCTTAAAGTATGAAAAGTGAATCATGTAAAGCATGAGTTATATATAAAGAATCCTGAAGATTCTAAGAAATCACGAATTATCATAAATAAAGGATCCTGAGATCCTAAAAGATCATAAGTTATGAATAAATGATCATGAAGATCTGTAAATAAATAAAGGATCCTAAATATCTGGGACTATGAATTAACGAGTTTGAAGATCCCGAATGATTTTGAATTATGAACAGAGATCATAAAGATCCTAAATTATTTCGAATAAATGATATTGAATAAAGAAAATGGGATCTGAATATCATAAGAGATTTTGAGATATGAAAAATAAATATCCTTAAAGATATTGAGGTACAAAAAGGATAGTAAAGATCTCTAAAAAAAAAAAGAGCTATAAATGATCTGAAGATCATGAATTACGAGCATTTATATAAAGTTATTAAATTATTATTTTTTACGCTTTATGCATTATTTTTATTATTGTTATTTATATGCTTCATATACTTTATTTCTTATCATAAAGAACTGATACTCTGCAATCATCATTATGATGACGATGAATAAAATAACAATATGCGGATTATGCTACAAAAGATACATGAATATATCTTACAGAATATGAAATATATACATAGGAGTTAAACCAGAAGTTAATTGATGCATGGAGGTAAACCAAAAGTTTTACCCATATAATACAATAGTTGGTGTGACCAGTTACAGACCATTCCGGATCACTTAAGATGCGCAAGACATTATTTGGAAGAACCTGAAGTTTCTCCATAAATTATTTTGATGCTTGCTCTCAAGAAAAATTTATTATGTGATCATCATCAATTAAAATCGGGATAAATTCCCCTTGTTTAAGGAATTATAAAAGTTGAATATTGACCCATTCACCTGCCATGTGGATCACGATATTATTTTAGATGCATCTACATTATGGTCACATGTGCGTTGATTATGAATTTGCAAGAACAAATTTCAGATTATGCAATAAAGAATGGTGATGATATTAACAGTTGATATTTCATATAAGAATCAGACAATTGCATGTCTAGATTCGCGGTATAACATAAAAGTTACAAAGAGCCTCCAATTAAATATCTAAACTGCTACCAATGAGAGCAAATTGAGTATAATTGCATGTTATTATGAAGGGTTAAGAACCTATGAAATGTCTGAACTATCACCCATGTTAATGGGAGAGGTCTAAAATTTAAAAAGTTAATAACAGAGGTCTGAAATTTCAGTTTTGTTGATAACAGCGGTCTCCGTTAGTTTTTTCCGTTAAAACTAACGGAAGTTGGTCACATGCTTGGCATGTGACCGGAAATAAAATAAATTTCCAAAAATGTCCTTCTATCAAGTGTGCCCCTCACATGCTTGAAGTGAAAAAATCAAAATGCCCTTGAAGCCACCACGACTCCACCAACCCAACTCCGGCGACCACCAACCGTACTCCGGCGACCACCACCAAGGCTCCGATTGGGCCCAAATCGGCGATTGGGCTCCGATCGGAGTCAAAAAAGCCCCGATCGGAGTTTGCACTTTTTAATGTAATTCACTGATAAGACCAGACTTGAAGATAAGTTTGCACTTTTTTTCTGAGTATAAAGAAAGATAAAAGTACCAACTGGCCATGGCAGCAAAGAGGCCAAAAGATCATCAAAATTTTGATATGCTTAAGCTTAACTACCTAAAACGTTTGGCCAAAATCAAAACTAACTAAGACCAAGCCAAAATGATGGTTTAGCAGAGTTGTAACTAGATACTAAGAAATGAACGTGATTTGCATTTTATATGAACCGCAATTTGAAGCAATTACAGAAGAAGTACTTACCAATCAGCAGCAGTGATGATAACTCCAGACCAGAGCAGCAACAATCCCTTGCTCAAAACCCTAATCGCGATCGCACTCCCGATCACCTCCTGAATATCCGCCCCAATCAGAGCCACCTCCGCCATCAACCAAAGCACAATCCTCGCCCAAACCGGGTACTCCTCCCTACACAGCTCGGCGAGGTGGCGGCCCGTGGCCACGCCGAGCCGCGCTGACAGGAGCTGGACCAGCAGCCCCATGGCAGTAGCCCAGAAGAGAAGCCACAGCAGAGAGTACCCAGCGATCGCGCCAACCTGGAGGTCCCCCTCGAGGTTCCCCAGGTCGAGGAACGCAATGCTCATCAGGAACCCTGGGCCAGTGAATAACCAGAGTTTGCGCCACGAGAATGGAGGCGCCTCCGACGAG
The DNA here is from genome assembly GCA_036873135.1 of Clarkia xantiana subsp. parviflora. Classification (NCBI taxonomy): domain Eukaryota; kingdom Viridiplantae; phylum Streptophyta; class Magnoliopsida; order Myrtales; family Onagraceae; genus Clarkia; species Clarkia xantiana. Next base: position 24,353,796 of record JAPTYO010000009.1, on the reverse strand, counting down.
CTGGCTGGGTCGAGATCCCGTTCGTCAACGCCAACAACGTGGACCTTCTCCGATTGTTCATAGGCGGTTTCTTCAAGGATATGCTCTGGCGGCGGCGGTAGAGCCAGGAGAGGCTCCGACCATAGCCACAGAGCTCTGATCAGAGCTTTTTGGCTCCGATCGGAGCTTTTTTGGCTCTGATCGGAGCTTTTTTGCTGAGGTGGTGGCCGGAGTCGGGTCGCCGGAGCCGAGGTGGTGGTCGTCGGAGTCGAGGTGGTGGTCGCCGGAGTCGGGTGGTGGTCGCCGGAGTCGGGTGGTGGTGGCCGGAGTCGGGTGGTGGTGGCCGGAGTCGGGTGGCGGTGGCCGGAGTTGGGTGGTTTTAATTTGACTTTAGGGGTAAAATTGTCATTTCACATTTACTTAAATAAGATATTAAATAAAACAAAATATTAAAGGGGCAAAAATGTCATTTCACACAATTATGTTAAATTTAACCCTAAAAATGGACGGAAAACCTCAAATCAACAAAATTGAAATTTCAGACCTCCGTTATTAACTTTTTAAATTTCAGACCTCTCCCGTTAACATGGGTGATAGTTCAGACCTTTCATAGATTCTTAACCCTATTATGAAAGTAGCAATATAATTGCGCATCCAACCAATGTATATTACAGTTCTCCCCATTACAACCAACTTTTGGTCAAGAGATAAATTTTCCATATATGGATTTTATGACGTGCGATATATATTTGAATTGCTCAACCGCAACGCACTAAGATGGGTCTGGAACGTTGGGAAAAATTTGTTGGATATAAACAATTTATTGGGAACAATGATTGATATATATTTAAAGCAAGAATTGCTGATTGTTATTGATGAACAACTTTTCCCAACATTAGGGGGAGAAAAGAAGCAGCTGGCAGAAAAGAGATTTACTGAAGAAAAAAAAGGTGTTATTATCTCATTTAGATCCTCGCACAGTGATAGTATGAACCCGAAGTTCAAAGAGAAACATTTCCAGATACTGCCAATTAAGTGACTTTGTGACCCGGAAAGTCATAAGTAAGTACCAGCTGTAAATGCTCCAAATTTTAATGTCCCGGTATGACAAATTTATAATGAAAAATAACTCACGCCTGGAGCGTGCGATAATGGTTCCACGAATTTTTTTTAAAGAAGAATGGAGCATGGAAAGAAAATAAATATAAATATGGTCTTATTATGGAGGTGATTTCCCAAAAGAAGCAAACTAAATACGAAACCCCAGAAGTGGTTCAGGTACCTGAAAGTAATTACAATAAAGAGATCTCAATAAGTTATGTCATTAATGGGAATTTATGGAACCAGGCATGTCGACAACTATTTTGAATATTATTCATGAGTGAATTCATAAAACAAGACGAGGATCTTGAGCTCAATATGTCAAAGAATCATCATGATTGGCTAAAGTTTAAAAGACGCAAGTATGAGCATGGAAAATGTAGAATGTGATAGCCATTGGATATAAATAATTTCAGCGTAAATAGATTGCATCGTAAGACAGGCACAACCCGTGGTACAAAGACTTTTCCGCGGAAAGATGACAATTATTAGATGAATCATTTGGTGGAGTAATAACCTTAAAATACATTATTATGTTGGCAGTACATACAAGGTTTTAATATGCGTCTCATGATATGAATAATTTGATAATATAGCCTATCTGGGTGGCTAATTTGATAATGAAATCCACGTAAAAATCTCAAAATGATTTAAAATGCTAGCATGAATATTTTTAAGAATGTTGGATGATAAAAATATTGTACCATTTACGGGTTGTTTATGGTATATTATCCCCACTATATCAACATTTGAGTTAAGATGTAGCGAATGCTAATATAAGTATACGAATAAAGCAATTGATATTTGATAAAATGAATTTATCACGCTATAGCCAAAATGGGCATCGCGTGAGGGGGAGAATTTGAAGATATTGAAACTCCTGAAGAGTTTTAAATACAATCAATTTGTTAACGATACATAAGCTATATTATATCTTGCTAATTACATTGGATATGATATGTTATTGTTATAAACAAGATTTAGTTCTTCTCAAACACAGAAAAATTGAAATGACATTAAGAAAACATGTAAATTGGAAAAGTTGTCAAATTTTAAGATCAAACCATAACTTGATCATGAATCCAAAAAGGTGTTCTTGATAAAACTCATGGTGTTCTTGAAGATCATGAACATCAAACTTAAATTCGAACATAAAATTCGGTTTTGATCTATAAAAACATGTAAATTTTGAAAATTTTAAGTTTTTAAAGATCAAACACATGAAATTTACTTAAAAATTTCGAATTACTCATGGTGTTCATGAGCATGAAAATTTCGGATTTTTCAAAACTCAAGAGCATCAGTTTATCAAAAATTTAAGAACTCCTAACCTCGCTCTGATACCACTGTTGGATTACGGGGACGTAATACTACGGAATGCCAAACGTGTACTAGTAAGTAATCTAATTACGCAGCGGAATAATGTACACGTACCTCAATAACTTTCCTGCCCAAGAACGTTGTGGAGGGAGTTCTGATCCTCCGGTTGGATCCCGTACAAGTTCTTCGTGAGAAGAAGTCATACGTGGTATAAGCTCCACAACAAAGCCTCTGATCGATTCTTCAACGGAGACAGAACCTCGGACTAAGATGTGCACCGAAAATTACTACTAAGGGGGTGATAGGGTTTCTCTCAAGTTCTTCAATGGAGGTACTTCTTATTCTGAATGAATGAGTGAATAAACCCCTTAGGTGAGTCCCCTGTATATAGGATTGGTGGAGTGGAAAAAAGTCCACTCCAACCAATGTGGTATAGGGGTCCGGCCGAACCATGCTATTAAAGGGGGAGGCCCAATTTTGGGCCTCCCATGTCAATTAGGGTTAGGGTTTTGCCCAATTACCCTAATGTGACAATTACCTAATTAACTTAGGTAATTTCCTTAGTATTAACGGGCTACCAATTACGGCGCCACGTCACCATATGCTAACACGGACGCTAGACCACACACGCCAACAAGGAACAAAACTCGCCAAAACAAGGTATGATATCGTCGGAGGTCACAACTTGGGTTTAAATCGAATCAAAAATATATTCAAGGAAGGGTTATACCATTTCTTGACTCGGGGGCAAGTGATGATATACACACAGTTGGACCTCATTTAGGCCCACCCACATTACAAATATGGACCCTAAACACGGTTAAAAACCGAAATGGACAAAACAGACACTCCGACACGAAAACCGCACTAGTCCACTCTTAAAAACCCCCGAACGGACCCGTCCGAACAAAGGAGACCTTCGAACGGACTAGTCCGGACAAATGCCCTTGACCGGACTAGTCCGGCCAAACGGGGCTGACGCGCTCCGGCTGTCGGCCCCTTACTCCCGGGAGGTGAAAGAACCCCTGGACATCCACACACCCGACTTACGCACTCCCGACCTACGGGCATACCTACTCTCCCTATCCTAAAGGGAATATTCCGCGGACCCTATCTCATTTTTGTGGGCTCTAGTGACCAAATTCTCAAACTCTATAAATATCACATCATATTTTTCATTCCAGGTAAGTAAATCCTGAATGCTCTGATTTCTCTCTAGTTTATCTCTCTAAACCCGAGCTCTTACTTAGGCATCAGAGAGGGTTCGCTGGAAACTACCCCCTCCGGCGCAATCCTTCTTGTAGGTTCAAGGGAGCACGAGAAGAAGGCAAGGACATCCACGGGTCAAGACCTCGAAGGTGCACTCTATAGAGGAACCTCGACGAGCAAAACCCAACAAACACTAGGTGGACACATATTTCCTCCACTTTGAAGAATCTTTTTCCAAAATAGTATTTTACTGTAAAAAATTACAAATATAGCACAGAAACAAAAAAGTTTGCAAATATATATGCCTGTTTCATATTGTTCATCTGGTCAACTTAAGCTGACTGATAACTGTTTCCATTTGCAAATTGTTTTAATTTTTTTTTGTTAGATATTAAATATGGCCTGGACGAAACCATGTGTTTGAATAAATTATTTTCACATTATTTAAAATCAAATTAAATTCCATCAAAGTTTAAGATCCATTAGTTTTGTACAAAAAAATAAACAAAAATTTAGAGAAATAATATAATACACATACTCATGTAAATTTAAGGTCTACTATAATAAATTTTAAAATAAAATACATAAACATCAATTGTATATATTATATAAGGTTTATAGGTCTTTTGGTACCGTATGTTTGCCCACTTTTGGCTTTTGGTACTACATGTTCGATTTTGCCTATTTTTGGTACCATACGTTTGCCAATTGTATACTTTTGGTCCGACCGTTAGTTGACCGTTAAATAGTCACGTGACTTGCACATGTCTAGCCTCAATTTTGATTTTGTTCAGTTTAGTCCTCAATTTTTTTGTCCTATCTTTTTATTTTTACAATTTAGCCCTTAAACATTTTCAACCGCACCTTAGGACTAAATTGACCTAGCCATGGTCCGACCAATGGCTAGGTCGTACCATGACTAGGGTCATCGGACTCGGGCGAACCTAACCATGGTCCGACTTAGCCATGGGTCGGACCATGGCTAAGTTAATTTACCCAATTGGACCCAATTGCTAAATTGACCTAGCTATGGTCCGACCCATGGCTAGGTCGGACATGGTTAGGGTCGCCCGGGTCCGGCGACCCTAGCCATGGTCCGACCTAGCCATGAGTCGGACCATGACTAGGTCGATTTAGTCCTAAAGTGCGGTTGAAAATGTTTAAGGGCTAAATTGTAAAAACAAAAAGTTAGGACAAAAAATTTGAGGACTAAACTGAACAAAATCAAATTTGGGGCTAGGCATGTGCAAGTCACGTGACTATTTAACGGTCAACTAACGGTCGGACCAAAAGTATACAATTGGGAAACATATGGTACCAAAAATAGGCAAAACCAAACATGTGGTACCAAAAGCCAAAAGTGGGCAAACATAGGGTACCAAAAGACTTATAAACCCTATTATATATATACTATTTATATGTATATTTTTTGTATTTTAAAATTCCAAGATTGAGTACTAGGATATATAAAAGAAATCATGTTATATTACATGTAAAAAGCCAGGTGTATACATATATTATATGTATATTTTTTCATTTTAAAATTTCATGATTGAGTTCTAGGATATATATATAAATGTAAAATAAATCATATAAACGAAATCAATGTATTGGCCTCGTACCAGAATTTTTGGGTTCAAAAACCTAAAAAATAACACCTTACCCCTTATGTGCTTATTTCGGTCTCTTACACACTTACCCTAGTGCGAGTAGTGATTATCCTTGCTTGAAGCAAGCATATTATAAGTGTTTGTGTTGCTCATATGAAATAAAAGAAGAGAAAACGATAAAATGGCCAAAAAGAATTTCTAGCCTAATTGAAAGAGGACCAATGAGAATGAGATGCTACACTGACTACACATGCACTGTAATATCCTTCCCATATCTTAACTGGCACTTCTCTAGTATGTACCCATGTAGACGTGGATGATATAAGAAATTCTCCATTTGCAAGTGTCTGTATTGAATTCCATATGACTAAAACGGTTTGATTGGACTTAGTATTTTTATCTCAGTGTAAGAGATAACTACTATCAGTATACTTCTGAAGGTCTGTTGCTCGGATGTTGCTCAGAATACATGATACTTACTAGCTGGATTATGCATCTCTACTTATTTGTAAATATATGCTAATAACAGAAATTCTTTGATACGTCCTCTAAAGTTAAGGCAACAACAAAATTGCATAATTATGCCTTTTCCTGGTGGCAAACATGATTTCTTATGGATCTTGAGGCAATTGTTTTTACAGGAGGATATCCCGATAGAGGAAGTGTTTGAGCAGTTGCACAGCAGCAGAGAAGGTTTAACTTCTGAAGATGGAGATGAGAGGTTATCCTATTTTGGACCCAATAAACTGGAAGAGAAAAAGGTAAAAACAAGACTAGTCCATTAGCTTTAGTTACTTGGTTGTATTTGTATCCTGACAAATTTTTTAATTAAATGTGATAGGAAAGCAAAATACTCAAGTTCCTCAGGTTCATGTGGAATCCGTTGTCATGGGTCATGGAAATTGCAGCCATAATGGCTATTGCGTTGGCCAACAGTGATGGAAAGACTCCAGATTGGCAGGATTTTATTGGGATTGTTTGCTTGTTGGTAATCAACTCCACAATCAGCTTCATTGAAGAGAACAATGCTGGTAATGCTGCTGCTGCTTTAATGGCTGGTCTTGCCCCTAAAACCAAGGTGAGTTATTCTTTCTTGATTGTATTTATGATTTGTTAATACCTCTGCTACTGAAGAGGAGAATGATCTTTGAAGAAACTTGTTTTTATGAATGAACTGCTCATGTTGTGGACGTTGTACGGATATATCTTTCAGGTTCTTAGGGATGGCAAATGGAGTGAGCAAGATGCTGCAATTTTGGTCCATGGTGACATCATCAGTATCAAGCTTGGTGACATAATTCCTGCTGATGCACGTCTCCTGGAGGGCGATCCACTAAAGGTTGACCAATCTGCTCTCACCGGAGAATCCCTTCCGGTGACCAAAAACCCTCATGATGGAGTCTTTTCAGGCTCGACATGTAAGCAAGGGGAGATCGAAGCAATTGTTATAGCCACTGGCGTATATACCTTCTTTGGGAAGGTTGCACATCTTGTTGACAGCACCAACCAAGTGGGCCACTTCCAGAAGGTTCTCAGAGCCATTGGGAACTTCTGCATTATATCCATTACTCTGGGGATGCTTATTGAGATTGTTGTAATGTACCCGATCCAGAAGAGGAATTACCGAGATCGAATTAACAATCTGTTAGTGCTTCTTATTGGCGGAATCCCGATTGCGATGCCAACTGTGCTGTCTGTTACAATGGCCATTGGATCCCATCGCCTATCCCAACAGGGCGCCATCACTAAGAGAATGACTGCCATTGAAGAGATGGCTGGAATGGATGTTCTTTGCAGTGATAAGACTGGAACCCTAACCCTAAACAAGTTGAGTGTGGATAAGAACTTGATCGAAGTGTTCACAAATGGGGTGGATAAGGAGCATGTGATGCTTCTTGCAGCTCGGGCTTCTAGAACTGAAAATCAAGATGCCATTGATGCAGCAATAGTCGGGATGCTCGCGGATCCGAGAGAGGTAAATAGATAGTAGTCTTACTTCAATAGAACTTAGAAGGAAAGAACATTTTGTTATGAATTGTGTGGTTTGAGCCTTATTATTAAGAAATGTGTGTTTTGATATAGGCTCGAGCGGGTATCAGAGAAGTTCACTTCTTGCCCTTTGATCCTGTGGAAAAGAGAACAGCTTTGACTTACATTGATTCAGATGGGAATTGGCATCGGTCGAGCAAAGGGGCACCTGAGCAAGTAAATCATTTCATTATATTAAAATAAGATTTCCTTATAAACTCCTATAAATGTTGTTCCCTTAATTATCTTAATATGGTGCATGATACTTGTGATATTTGGCGGCAGATTTTGGCTCTCTGCAATGCACGTGTTGATCTTCAGAAGAAGGTTCATACAATTATTGATAAATTTGCTGAACGTGGTTTGCGGTCATTGGGTGTTGCAGGACAGGTTTTTTCACATTTTGCATTGTCTGCTCCATTTATTATACATCATGGTTATTGGTTAGTCAATGAATGGTCCAATTCACGTCTCTAATATTTGCATAATTTTGATTTGTAGGAGGTACCTGAGAAATCCAAAGAAAGTGCAGGTAGTCCATGGCAATTTGTTGGTTTATTGCCCCTCTTTGATCCTCCAAGACATGACAGTGCAGAAACTATCCCTAGAGCTCTTAATCTTGGTGTCAATGTAAAGATGATTACTGGTAATTTATATCTAATTTATTGCCTCTCAATCTAAATTAGTTGATTTTCATGTCAAGACTCAAGACTAAGTTGCTTAAACTTCATGTTTCAGGTGATCAACTTGCGATAGCTAAGGAAACTGGACGAAGACTTGGAATGGGAACAAACATGTATCCATCTGCTTCCTTACTTGGTCAAGACAAGGATTCAAGCATTGCTAGCCTTCCTGTGGAGGAACTCATCGAGAAGGCATATGGATTTGCTGGAGTTTTCCCAGGTCTTTATTAAAAACTTAATAGTTGGATTAAACTGATAACACGTGAGTCTCACTTTGATTCAGTAAGATTTATTTGAAATGATTTGAATCATGTTTCTATTATGATAATGCTCAGAGCACAAGTATGAGATTGTGAAGAAGCTGCAAGAAAGAAATCACATCTGTGGAATGACTGGAGATGGAGTTAACGATGCACCTGCTCTAAAGAAAGCGGATATTGGAATTGTTGTTGCGGATGCTACTGATGCTGCAAGAGGTGCTTCTGATATCGTTCTTACTGAACCTGGGCTTAGTGTCATCATCAGTGCAGTGCTAACTAGTCGTGCCATATTTCAGAGAATGAAGAATTATACTGTTAGTATTATCATCATCTATCATATAATTCCTAATGTTTTAACATTTTGTTGTTGGAAACTATCATGATAGTTTTGTTTTTTTTTTCTTGCAGATATATGCTGTTTCCATCACTATCTGTATTGTGGTAAGTAGAAATGTTGTTGTTATTATACAAACTTCATCATTTGAAGTGATTGCCTAGTGTACAGAGAGGTATAAGTGATGACGATGAAATTGATATTCATTGCTTCCACATTTTGCAGTTTGGTTTCATGCTGATTGCTCTGATATGGAAGTTTGACTTCTCCCCTTTCATGGTTCTGATCATTGCAATTCTGAACGACGGTGAGCGAGCTTATTGACACCATACTTCATTGTCTCGAGCTCTTTAAATGATGACTTTCTTTCACTTTACGGAACTAATTTGTGGTCTCTCAATTTTTTTTGTGAAGGAACAATCATGACAATCTCAAAGGACAGAGTGAAGCCATCTCCGATGCCAGATAGCTGGAAACTGAAGGAAATATTTGCAACAGGGATTGTTCTTGGAGGTTACTTGGCACTGATGACAGTTGTTTTCTTCTGGGTCATGAGAGATACCGACTTCTTTTCGGTACAACAATCTTCTGTGTATAAATTAATGCTGAACAATGTTCACTACTAGCCTGCTCTAATTTCTTGTTTAATATATAAATAGGACACCTTCCATGTAAGGTCGATACGAGATAGTCCAGAGGAAATGATGTCTGCTCTGTACCTACAAGTTAGTATCGTGAGCCAAGCACTAATATTTGTGACCCGGTCCCGTAGCTGGTCATATGTTGAACGCCCGGGCTTGTTGTTGATGGTTGCCTTTGCAGTCGCTCAACTGGTACGTATCCCGGTAATTTAATGTTTTCCTTTTTGGTGGAGAATTATAATGACATTGTGTGTTTGTGGATACAGGCTGCAACTTTTATAGCTGTATATGCAAACTGGAAGTTTGCAGAGGTTAAAGGTTGCGGATGGGGATAGGCAGGGGTGATATGGCTATACATCATCGTGTTCTATATTCCGCTCGACATTCTTAAATTTGCTATCCGATACATTTTGAGCGGAAAGGCGTGGATGAACTTGCTTGAAAATAAGGTGATTGATTCGTTCGTTGGGTTCATCCATATAAATAATAGAATATATGATTTATCTAATTAAGAGATGATATATAGACTGCCTTCACGAGCAAGAAAGACTACGGAAGGGAAGAGCGGGAAGCTCAATGGGCGCTGGCTCAAAGATCTCTTCACGGGCTGCAGCCTCCGGTAACCTCTACTCTGTTGAAAGACAAGAGCAATAATTACAGAGAGTTATCTGAGATTGCTGAGCAAGCTAAGAGAAAAGCTGAAGTTGCAAGGTAATAACTTGGTTAACAAGGTATCTGAATACTGACCGACAAGATGTTTTTGTTAACATTTATAATTGTTGATTCAGGTTGCGGGAGATGCGTACGCTAAAGGGTCAAGTCGAGTCGGTTGTGAAGCTGAAAGGATTGGATATCGATACGATCCAGCAGCACTACACTGTCTAGATCTAGTTAGTGAAATCAGGGGAAATTATTAAAGAGAATAATGACTCAACTAGTTAATTTAGATATATAGATTTTGTAGGGTCTCTACTAGTAGATTTACTACTATTATGTCATGGTTTAATATCCCACATCAGTTGGGCAACCAACATATGTGGTGTATATAAACCCAGTATATAAGCCAAATGGGTCCTCCCACCTAATAGACTAGTTTATTGGGTTGGGCTCTTCCATTCGGTTTGTAACAATTGGTATCAGAGCCAGACCTTGGAGTGGTGGCCCACGGAGCGGTGGCTCACGGAGTAATGGCCTGGAGAAGCCAGCCGTGACCAACGTGACCGTGACCGACGTGGCCGTGACCAACAAGGACTCGTAGTGGTGGCCTGGAGGAAGCCAGCCGTGACCGTGACCAACGAGGACGTCAGTCTCCTTAAGGGGGAACGATTGTCATGGTTTAATATCCCACATCGATTGGGCAACCAACATATGTGGTGTATATAAACCCAGTATATAAGCCAAATGAGTCATCCCACCTAATAGACTAGTTTATTGAGTTGGACTCTTCCATTTGTAACATATTACTAAGTATTTGACCTGTTTGTTATATAACTTGAGCAATGCGTTGTTAGTGTTTGTCCTTCTATAATATATGGAATGCAAATTTACCTTCGCAAGTAAACATAACTCCTGGTTAGTTTAATCCTATCTTATTGCGGATTTATTAATCAGGTGTCTTGGTTTTTAGTGTGATTCTACTTTCCAAACGTGAAACTTGTTAAACAATCCTGTTGGCTGTAAAGATGCTTAAATCCTCATTATTGATAATTTGGTGGACTATATATATAATAGAAAATAGTAATGCAATTTATATATAAAAATAGATGGGTTTGGACTTTAGGAAAGGAATAGGATGTATACAAGGTATGTACAGCTCAATCTCATTTAAAATGTCAAAACAGTTCGAGACTAAATTGAATAAAAAAAAAGTTAGGAAAATATTAGAGGTACTAAATTGTAAATTTAGGATGGATCACGTGACTTGCACATGTTACTTAACGGAAAAAATGGACCGAATGTAACGGTCGGACCAAAACTAGAAAATCTGCAAACATATGGTACCAAAACTAGGCAAAAAAAAAATATAATAGACCAAAACCCAAAAGTGGTCAAACATCGTGGACCAAACGACCTATTAACCCAAATATATATAGAGTGAATTCCCAAAGTAGGTTCTTCCACCAAACTATTTCCCAAACTAGGTTCTTTTAGAAACTAATTCCCAAAATAGGTTTTTTCATTTTTTTTTTGTAATGTATATTATTTAATTTAAATCCTAAAGTTTACAATATGTTACAAATGAACCCTAAAGAATTTCACCCAAAAAAAAACCCTAAAGAAAACTATAATTAAAAAATGAAATTTAAGAAACTAAATGTATGAAAAATAAAAAATGGAAATAAAAAATAATTAATTAAATGTTAAAAATGCACATTAAAAAATAATCAAACAAACAAATTTTGTAGATTTTAATTCTAAAAAATATGTGAAATTAAAAGAAAAGAATTTAAAAATAAATAAATTTTGAAAAAAAATATATATAACGATATACAAATTATATTCATTAAGAGTATGCAAAAAAAAAAAAAAAACTAACTAAAATCCATTCTTAAATTTATTCTTTTGATTTTTTAAATTTAAATTAGTTTATCCGTTATTTTATCATTCGTTAATTTTATATATTTTTATAAATTTAACATATTTTATTTAGGGTTTATATTTTTATACTTAAAAAAATCATGAGTATTTAGTTTCTTTACGTTTTATATCAATGCTTTTTTATAATTTATATATTTTGGCATATTTTATTTTTAGAATGTTTTTTCAAAATTACTAATTTATTTTATGTTTTTAACTTCTACATTTAATTATCTTAATTTTCAATTTTTTTTATATACTTCTTGTATGATATTTAGGTTTAGGATCAATTGTAACAAAATATAAACTTTGGGGGTAAAATATAAAAATATAAATGATTAAAAAAATGAAAAAACCTATTTTGGGAATTAGTTTCTGAAGAAGCCTAGTTTGGGAATAAGTTTGGCAATGAAGCCTACTTTGGGCATTCACTCAATATATATAAACCCTTTAAAATAAAACTTACAAACTAAGAACTAAAAAAAAATAAAGAAAAGAGGGTAGGGAAGCTTCACTGTTCCCAACAACAGCATCGCGTGTGCTATTTTCGTATTTTCCAAAACATCGTACACATTTTGGTATTTGTAACTTTCTTACATTAAAAAAACATTTTTACTCATCATTTGTCGAAATTATACAACAACATTTTTTTCTTGCAAGGGGTGAATAAACTAAAAATTTAGATGTTTCTTCACCATATATACTAGCTACCAAATGATGTATTATTTCACCAATTCAATATGTAATTTGGCGATTTCAGCTGATGTAACTGGATGCTGGTCTACTCCCGACTTTCCTTTTTTTTATAAGGAGGTTGTAAGCAACCTTTTGTTTTTACAGTTGCGTGTCTATTAATTACGGACGTAATTGCTCTCTCTATCTCAATAAACTTTTGCCAATTTGTATGAGCAAAAACGTTTACGGAGCTTGTAGAAGGTCTTGACTTTTGCCGCCTTTTGCCGCCGTAACCAAGAAAGGCAATCAATTAGGGGTGTCAACGGGGCGGGCGGGTATTGCTATTTCCAAATCCGGCCCGCGGGTCAAAATGGTCGACCCGTACCCCTCTCATACATCTCGCGGGGCGGGTCGACTTGCGAATTGCTCCACGTGTGACATAATTTATTATTACATATGTTCGCCTTATTCAAATTCAACTCCAAATTCGAATCATAAATCACAAATTTAATTCAAAATCAAAATGTAAATCACCAAACTCATTAGAACCCATTTTATTTTGACTATGTGTTATATTACCTATACTTTTTTATCATTAAGCGCACCGATTTTATTGAAATAAGAAACTATTACAAATCTACCAAAGAACCGTAACCGCTATGGAGATATTGGTTAACGTCCAATACCCGAACAAGTAGAGCAGATGCGGCTAAAACAGCGGAAACAAGAAAAAAAATACGAAACAAAATTACAGCTAGTAAAAAATAAGGTAAAACAGCAAATCGGCTTATTGACGGAGATGACCCCAGGCAAATGATAGAAGCTTGGAGAGGAGGAATCCGTCTGATACAGCAGCGAACGCAGTCCTTCGGAGGGTACGAGAGCCTTCCTTGAGTCTGACATAGCTAACAGAGGACCTGCACAACAAGCGATACCATACCGGACCCATAGAATGTCCGAAACACAAACGATTTCATTCATAAACGAAGATGACCACATGACTGGTGTAGAGATTTCTGTAAAGAGCCTCTGCCATAGGAACATCCGCGAAGGACTAGCGCAAGGGGGGGTGCCACAGAAATGCTCTGCCTCTCCGAAAAGAGACGATGATAGGATGCGACCGGAGTCGCATCGTGGTTACCTCGAGGGGTAAATATCATGCAGTGGTTTGTTTGATGAACAGAATGTTGGTTCTGACGAACTATGAGTTCTACTGGAAGGGGTTGGAGAGGGAGGATAGAGGGCTGTACCGCTAAGCACCGTATAGACATATATATATTTAATATGTGCGCGGTGCAAGACGGATTGGCGGGGCTCCGTGAACCCAAACTCAGACTCATCCTACAGATCGCGAAGCACGATTCGACGGGACGAAATCAGAGCGGGTACCCGTGAGTTGACGGATAGCCGTGAACTATTGACACTCTACAACCAATGAAGAGAAGTTCACTAAAATCTTATCTTTAGGAAAAAAACAATTATAAAAAGGGCCCGGAACTACGGCATGTGTCGTGGATAGGCTAAGTGTGCTGCTTTTTTTTCCTAGAATTTTATTGTTTTTTTAGGAGTGTTCTAGGAATCTAATCATGAAAACATAATTATTATTATTATTATTATTAATTAACCTTCTTGCTACATATTTAGAATAATTTTTATTGAAATCATGTCTATTCAAATAATTTATAAGGGTAAAGTGTTGGCATCTTTTTTATTTTTCAAAATTTGTTTTATTTTAGATGTCTAGCTATAGGTATTTCTTCTATCAAATCTTTTGCAACTGAAGACTTTCCAATAGAAAAAAAAATAAATAAAAATTAAGTACTCATTTTTGTATAAAATTTAGGGTTAATCACCTTCACATTTCATGCGCCCATGTTCCAATTGGTGTTGTTCAAAAGGGAAACATTTATCCAGCATATGAGAGAGTTTATAACTAGTGATTAAGCATTTCTGCTGTTATATAGATACACATTTGGGATGGAAAATGGTAGAATAAATCAAACAAAATAAAATAGAAAAAAAAAAAAACAAGGAAACATGTAAATATTTAAGTAGAGGTTTCGGGTAACTCCGTTTATAGCTTAAAATAAAAAATATTTATAGTCAACACTTTAAAATACACGCCGAAAAAAAATACATTTAATGATTATTATAAATAAATATAAGTGGTTACATGAAAAATAAAGAACAACGAAGGCAATCAATCGTGTATTAAAAAACATATGTTATACATATGTATTTTATATAATAAATAAAGCTCTATATACAACAACAAAGCATGTGCACATCTGTAGAGTGGATATCTCCCAGGTCAGAATTTGAATATTTTTCTACGTATAAAAAGATTCATGAAGTGCATATAATATATATATATAGTCCAATAGTCACATGGACTTGATATATATACACATGATGTTACTATAAGAAGACCATTTTTTCTCTCAAAATAATCGATATGAGATTCAAACACGTGAAAACTATTTGCGTCTGATAGCAACATCATTTTCAAAAATAAAATGTGTGTCATAATGAATTGTCATATAAATTTAAATTTGTGAGCGGATATTTTTAGTAAGCTTCTATCTTTTTTTTTTAATAGGAAAAATGTTTGTTAAGGTTTTCTTTTTTTGAGAAAGTATGAAGAAGGGGGAAGAATGAATAAGATGGTCCCTAGCTCCTATCCTATTCCATTATTAGTTGCTGTTAAGATTCTCGACAGTCCACTGTTCATAGTATTTGATTGAAGCATGTGGTGGTGTTCCATCTATATATAATAATGACAAGTAATTTGTGCTGTCATTCTATATTCTTAATTAGGAGACTAATAATTTTTCAGTGTCAATTCTACTTAACTAATTACTAAAATCAAATGTTGTAATACTTTTGTAAAGTCGGTTCAAAAGTTTTTCTATATGAAGAAGTTCAATTTAAAACCCCATTAAACTCTCTTCTCTCTCACTAACCTATGACTCCAGTCCTATCTCTCTTTATACATCGTGATCCAATTATGTGCTGTGTTACGTTAAAACTTAACGTTTTTATTTATGTTAATTAATTAATGTTTTCTATTTAAAAATCAATTTAAACCCTATTAAACTCTCTTCTCTCCCCACCCATCTAAAAGTCAATAGACACATTGCAATTTGCAATCCTATGTTTTTACATTGCGGTCAAATTATGTGTTTTCACGTTAATAAAATTTGTATAATCAGTAAACATAATGAAATGTTAATGGAAATTTAACGTTTTCATCTAAAACACATTATTTTGATACACACTAAAGATATATTTAGTGAGATATATATTACATTTTTTTTTTTCATTTTTCATATATATATATATATACTAGTTGTTTACGTGCATGCTTTGCACGTACATGTTTATAAAAAAAATTATTCAATGTGCGACGATGCAGTTAGCTTTGCGAAGCATATTGGTCGAATTTTGGGTCGAAACTATGAAATAAACATGCTGTGACCCTTTAAACTATTGAAGTATCTCATATTGTCTTCGGATTTTATATCACTATTTATAAAGCAAAATGAATGAAATTTAGAGGGACACTAATTTATAATAGTATTTCAAGCTAACATAAATTCGTTTTAGCATAGTCATTAAAGCAAACAATACGTACTTATGGTTGTGATTTAAGTTTAAATTTTTTACATTCTCTATAACGGATGCAAAGCAGAAAATGATATTTTATATCATGTGCATAATAAACATGCAAATCTTGTTATTATTATCATGTATAAGCTGAAACACAAGATTATTTTTAAATAAGTTGAGGGCCTTTATTAACAATTGTGACTAATTGTACACTCAACTCAAACGTTTATGCAATAGCAAGTTAATTGTACAACAATACCAAAATAACTATATATGGTAGAAAAAGAGTGTTCTTATGGATTTATACCACAAAATGGAAATCACTTAGCTACAAAGTTTGTTGCTTTGATTGTAGATGTTAGGTTGCTGGTGGAGAAAGTATCTTGTCAATCAGACATAAAAGAAATGGCTTAAAAAATTAGGGAAAATGATAAACATTAGCAGATCATAAATTTGCATTAATCTGCAAAAAAATCTATGCACAAAAACTTCAGCCACAAAAACGTCAGATACTTCAAGAACGCAAAATATTTCTCATCTCTGACACAAGAATAAACATCCGAGTTTGGTATACAATTTAAAAGATCAATTCTTTCTCGATTGTACAACCAACAACCTTATCCCATACTGATGTTAACAAATATATCATTGTTGTTCACGTATCAATATAAATATAAAATAACACGTTTCTTACAATATCCCTGGCTTTACTGGCTCTAAGTATTCTATAATTAACTCACGATCATGTTGTAGTCATTGGAGTCTTTTACAGGACTCGACACCTTAATTACTCCCCAATTCGTCGTACTTGAACTGATCGGTCAATGAACCGATCATCAAATGAAGCCACGGTTATCCATCAACATGCATGTGACACTTCCTAGAGCCGCCAATGCCTGAAAGATAACTTATCAGACCAATATGATTTTGGCATGAACATAGAATTATGATTACTGGGGTGCTCAACAATTTCTTTCGCGACGCTAAAGATGAAGGGTCTTGTTACATGCATTTGAGTGAATCACCTTTGGTTTTAATAAGACCAAATGTCTTCATCCTTCCGACCTACATCCTTCATTGATTTCTATGAATTGAAGAAGCGTCTACTTACTTGCCCATGTATCTTTGTTTCACTTTAAATCGTTAAAAGAAATCAATAACAACTTCTTAACTGAAGAGAGCTTACATCTTTGAAAGCGAAGATTGGTAACCATTCCTACAAGTCAAGGAATCTTATCTCGTCTCTATTAAATCATACATAAATCAGCTGAGTCAATATGTTCAAAAAAAAATCTACTACTCAATAACTGATCATTCTCATTCTTTGAAAAATCATCTCCACACTTCAATTTGTCATCCAACTAAGATTGTTAACCCACTTACAGAAAGAGTGTAATTTATCATATACATACCTATAGATCTCGAGTGCACATATTTTTATGAAATCCGCGACCAATGGATCCAACTTGTAGAGCGTGGCTGCAACCCCGAGTTTCTGCACACCCAGCCCTCTCTATATCTTTTTATCAACTCTAAAATCCCAAGTATATATGTATACTTGTGAAATTTAATGTGTTTCATTTACCATATCGATAGGGCAAAATTTAAGCGTCTTCTGAAACATTTCTGAAACTTCTTCTCTGTCTCGTTTCTAAAATCTTAATGATATTTATTCCTTTTTTTTTTTAATGAAAATCTGATTTCTCTTCGTCTTTTTTAATAACTTGTCTCTTCCTATAATTTCTATACCCATAATCCCCAACACTCAGACCAACAGCAACTGCTTATAGAGAAAAATGAAAGGGTTAACAGGTCTTTTGGTCCATGATGTTTGACAATTTTTGGGTTTCGGTCAATGATGTTTTTTTTACCTAGTTTTGGTACCATATGTTTGCATATTTTTTCTAGTTTTGGTCTAACCGTTACATTCCGTCCATTTTTTGGCATGTTCAAGTCACGTGATCCACCCTAAGCTTTCAATTTTGTTCAATTTAGTACCTCTAATACTTTCCTAACCTTTTTTTTGTTCAATTTAGTCCCGAAGTTTCAAAAATTCAATTGGACCTATTGTCCAATTGGGGTCAATTTTGAAACTTCGGGACTAAATTGAACAAAAAAAAGGTTAAGAAAGTATTAGAGGGACTAAATTTAAAGTTTAGAGTGGATCACGTGGCTTGAACATGTCAAAAAATAGACGGAATGTAATGGTTAGACCAAAACTATAAAAAATATGCAAACATATGGTACCAAAACTAGGTAAAAAAAATATCATTGACCAAAACCCAAAAGTTGTCAAACATCATGGACCAAAAGACCTATTAACCCAAAATGAAATGATACAACTTACCACACTTGTATAAGATAATGGGGGTAATTAAACATTATTTGAACTTTTGGAGACTCTAAATCTTAACAATAGTAAGTCGTAACAAAATTCTTTATGGTCAAAACAGTCAACATATGTCTATCTTGTATTACAAATCTTGTATCCATCCATCAGTTAGAAAGACAATGAATTAGCAAAGACGAGAAAGAGTCAAGAGAGGTGAGGAAAATCAATACCGTAGTCGAAAAAGAAAATTCATGCCCAACAAAAATATTGACAAGTTTATATATATAGAAATGTATGTGATGGAGACAATTTTCTTCTGTCACGTAATTCCTTATCACCTAAACAAATAATATGTCGATTGTGAGAATTTGAAAACCAAGAGATCTCATGCAATTTTTCCTTGCCTTAACAATGGTGGTGTTGTAGGGCTGTTTGTACGTAATTCTTGCCATCCATCATCATGATATTCTAAGTGTTAGTGGCACCGGTTGACCTAAGCGGTGTATCCCATGATAACACTTCCGTCCCCAAGTTGGTATTTTGGTTTAGCTATTTATAAATGATACCCTTTGAGGGTAAGTCATGACTATTGGGGGTGAGGACCCAACACAAATTATATATTGGTATAATAGATAGTGGTTAATTAATAGGTCTGAAGGTACCATTTATTTATATAATGTTATCAATTGGTACAAATTTCAAAAATGTTATAATTTGATATATCTATTAAATTGTCGAGTCGACTTTGGATCAACTGACCGATCTAGGGCTCGACCCAAGAACTAGGTCTGACCTAGATCTGGTCGGCAACCTGAATTGTGTCCGACCCAAATCTGGGGTCGAGCCCTAGATCGGTCAGTTGGGTTCAATTAACTCTTGTGGTCAAATTAACTCATCTAGGGCTACACATCCAAGCACGGACTGACCCAAATCAGATTGTTCAATTCAAGCGACATGGTTGTAACCAGTTCGTAGGTCGAACCCTAAATGGGTCAATTGAATCAAAATCGATCCAAAATTAAACGATTATACAAAATAATAATATTTTCAAAATATCTATCAAATTTTAAAAGAAAAACATGGGAGGTATTATATATCTACTACATTTGACCCATTATATTTGTAGACACATTTTGTATTTTTTTTACTGCAATTACTAAAAAAATTCATTAGGAAAGATATTAATAACTTTTTAATTCAATATACATATAATTTTGAGTCAACATCAATAGATGAACTGTACTCAACCAGTGTAATTTCTGGTACATGTTGAGATTTTTTGTATCCATAGATTAATCACTTAACAACTCATATAACATGTCAAAATATGAGTCGGACATGGTTTTTGAAACTCGACCGTAAAAATAACCTACATTCATCTAATCTTTATGAACTTGTACTCCGTGAAGTATGAATTTAGTTATTTTGTTTGTCTATTAGAACATATTGTGTATACCCTAATTAGAAGCTAACTAATAATTGAGGCAAAGTCAAATACAAACTTAAACTTTAGAGGTTGAATTTTATTTTAGCGGTAAATCGATTTTTATTGGTTTTTTGTTATAAAAATTGGATGAAAATTTTATAGTTATGTTCACATAGGTCAAAGTGAATCACCGATGGCCATATATGGTAAAGTACGAGTTTAACATTATTCACTCTAAAAAATTATACGTTATATACAAATGAGCAGTCAATGACACTCATCATGTTCTACCCATGACTTATTGTCAAATCTAACCGGGAATGCATATATCTATATGTACGTAATATATATGGCTAATTTAGTACCACAATTAGAACATTAGTTAATTTTGTACTTAACAATCATCTTATCTTTCTCCGATCTTCAATTAGATTATATATTTATTTATCTATCTTATGAATTCATTATTCATAACAACTCAACATACTTATATTTTACAGTTGAAACAATTTTTTTTAAAAAAATTAGATGATTAATCCGCGTGCAACGCGCACGTGTTAATAACTAATATATATATAAAAATGGGGCTGCTATTTTATACCATTTCTATATATATATATATTTGATGAGACAAACAGGCTGGCAAAAGAGGCCTGAAACTGAAGGAATGATGAAATATTAAAAGAAACTTAGTTTGTTGTTTCTTTCTCTTTTCTTCTTCTCCCAAAAGCTAAAAACTTTCCATTCTAAATAATTAAGAATTCCCTTTCTTCTTTAATTTTCTCTTTTGGAGGGGTTTGGTTTGGCCTGCCAAAACACAACACATTATAATTTACTTTTGGGGTTGAGAGAAGAGAAGAGAAGACAAGTACAGCAGCTGCTTCTGCTTTATTCCATTATTCAGATTCACACCCTTTGATTTCTCCCTTCCATTTTCAGTTTCTTTTCGATAGTTTTTACAAAACAAGAGGAAAAAAAGGAAGAAATTGGGTGATGATGAAGAAGAGATTGCTGTAATGGAGGAAGATGTTTCTGGGTGGGTGATATGAGTTAATTATATTAGCAGTTTCTCTTATATGTATATATGTGTATGTATTCTCTCTTTGTTTACAATAAAAAATAATAATAGCGTGCCTGGCTGCAAGTATTTCAGGAGGCATGGGACCAGATCTCCAACCTGCAATAATCAATTATGTTCTACTAGCTGACAATTGTTACGTAGTGAATGATTTCCGGAACACACAACTCAATCAAGGTTCCAGGAACAGGCGCCGGTTCGGGTTTCACAGAGGATTCCTTGTCGAACAAGTTATGGACTGTGGAAAAAGCAGCAGCAGTCATAATCCAACAACCACGATAGAAGAAGAAGAAGAATCTAATTGCATTAAGACTACCATGCAGATGCACGAACAAATCTTCAAACAACAGGTACCATTTTCCACTGCTCTCAAACTTTAAGCACGTTAACGAATTTCTGGCATCCAAATCACTATTTTGGAATAAAGTGTGGTGTCACAGTCTCTCTTAATGTGTACAGCCATCCATGTCATCGTGGCCTAATCTAACCATGGGTTCTCATCTCACAATCTACCTCTTAATGTGCAATACGTCGTCCTAGTTGTGGTCTAGTCTAGAATCTTTGGACCCGTAGGTGATCCGAGACTTGAACCTATAAGTGTAAACGACTCGTAAGCTAATTGAGTTCACTTCAGACAATACTTGAATTCAAGTTTGGATACACTCGGATCGAACCTAGTAGCGAGTCTTATCAAACTTTTATATGTACACTAATATATATTGGGCCTACAATACCCACGTGCAGATTGAGCCGAGCTCGGTCAAGCAAACTTCGAGTTCGAGCCTACAATTTCACTTTAAACCTTACTATTTGAGCTTAATCGAGCCAAAATCAAGCAATTTTTTAATCAAGTTCAAGCCCGAAAATCTAGTCTAGAAAGTGCTTGAGCTCGAGTTCGGCTTATTTGAGCCGAGTCGACTACGAGAAGCCTAATACTCGACTCATTTACACCCCCAACTTGCACCATCAGGCTCACATAACCGGTTATTATTTAGCGTTGGAGTCTTTTATCAACGAGTCCGATCACGATCCTAAGTCAGCTTTGGTACTGTTTGTAAACGCTCCAAGATCGAGCGACTATCCTTACTAGTCAAAATCCCGCCTGATTGAGCCTGTTGTCCTCTAAAAAAAACAATTATGTATTTCTATTGAAATTGAGTAGTAACTTATATGAGATACAAATAACTATTTTCTATATGATGTGGGTGTCACATACCAGTTGTGAAAATTAATGTTGCAGGTTAGAGAACTCCACAGATTATACAGTGTTCAAAAGTTGCTGATGGGTGAAGTTAAGAAGCAGCAAATGGAAGGAACAGCTACACTTTGGAGCTCCCCCTTATTAACTGCAGCACCAACTTGTTCATCAGACACTACTAGCTTCATTAACTTGCCAAACAAGCAACCACTTCAAATACAAACCCGGGATCCGGTGAAGAGCTACGGATGTCTTGATCACGAAATACCCTGTAAGGAGGAAACAGCCATTGATGATGAAGATGATCAAGTGGTGGAGCTCACATTAAGCATTGGGAGGAAGATGGACGGCAAGAGAAGCATCGACAACAAGTTGCTCCACTCTCCATTGCTGGCGGAATCCGATCGAGATGGTTCGGTTAGTACTGCTGAGACCGAAACATCTAAGGGCAATAGGGAGGAGAAGAAGAAGAAACAACCATTTTTGTTTTTATAGGTTAGGGCTGATGAAGATCAATTTGTTCAATTCAATGTACATTAGTTTTTCTTTTTCTTTTACTTTTCTACTTTCGCAATTCCAAACCGAGAGTATTAAAGGATAAAACCATCACAAATCAGGACCAATTAGTCCGGCCAATATTTGACTTAAGTTAAAATATGACGGTATCGGGGTTCAAATCTCTTCGCATTAAGGATCATAAGAATTTCTTTTTATTACATCTTGGCTAAATTAGCAACTTACTAACTGAACTATGGAATTTTAACAATTTGATAGTTGAACTACTAATTGGAACTTGTAAACACTCGATTTTGACCCGGACGTAACGACAATACACGTAATACGTCAATTATGGACGCATCAAGCCACGAAGTCTCCAAGAAATGCTTAAGTGCACATTAGAAAATTATTATAAATATATTTTGAATATATTTAATATTTTCAGAATATTAAAAATATATATATATAATAATTAGTTTTTTAATTTTTAGACAATTATTTGTAAGGTATTTGTGTACAATTCTTATCTCCTATTATTTAGGGATAATTATTTGTAAATATTTATCCGTAGTTATTTATCTGTCAGTTATTTAATTATTTTAAGATTTAGTAGTTCTTATCTGTAATCTAGGTTCTACTATAAATAGGGGTCCAGTTCTACATTGTAAACACAGAGAAAAACACTCTAATATCATAATACATTATTTTCTCGGGTCCTGTGCGATTTTTGTCTTTAGTGCAAAAGTTTTTCTCTATCTTCTTCAACATGAGTTATGCCCTCCAACCGCCGGAGCCCCGCCGGTGACCGCCCCTCGGCTCCGCCCGGTGTCCCCGCCACCTCGCCCGCCAATTTCTGGTCACCACGCCTCCGCCCTCGCCGATCTCTCTCTCTCTCTCTCTCTCTCTCTCTCTCTCTCCCAACAAGCTCTCCCGCCGGTGACTCCAGCAACAACCACCATTGCACGCCGCTGCCACCTGCCGTCCATGCCGAGACCCGCGCCGCTGCCCGACGCGCCTCGTTGTTGCCGTCTCATCCCCGCCTGGTGCCCGTCGTCCCCGCTTTCCCCCTCGCCGGTCACAGCCAGCGTCGTCTCCTCCGCTGGCTCCCTGTGAGTTCCGCTGCATTTTTTTCATTTTTTATTTTTTATTTTTTTATTTATTCCTTATTTAATCATTATTTATTAATAATTGATTATTTTTGTTTTATTTATTTATTATTGTATTAAAATAATTAGGCTGGTTTTAATTTGTCTTTTTTATTTATTTTCTAGTATGTATTATTTTAATAAATTAATTTGACATAAATAGTTTTAAATTTGATCATAGTTAAATGATAAATTGTTAATAATATGTATTCATTATATTAGTTTATATCGATTTAACTCTATGTGATAAATGTTAATATTATTAGATATTATTGCTGTTCATACTTAAAATCGGTTTATAAATAATTAACTTTAAAATTGGCAAATTAAGTGAAATGAGTACCGAAAGGGCGTAATTAAAAATTATATTTTTTTAATTCGTAATAGAACCTCCGAATTCGAATTTCTGATCGTAGATCGATTTTATACCTAGGTGTTTAATTCGTTATTCGCTTAGGTAATTTAGGATTCTAGTTAGCCTTAATTAACTAGTGGCGACTCTGTTCAAAATCCACATTTTCAAAAACGTAATTCGTCGTAGATTAGATTTAGGTCTGACAGTTTGGCGACTCTGCTGGGGATTTCTTTGAGGGTTCAGGCTTGTCATATTTGCTTATTTGTCATGTTTTAATTTAAACATATTTTTCGTCGTTATTCTAACTATAATTTTTTTTTTCATAGGTATGAAGTTCTTGTTTTTATTTTTATTTTCACTAACAAGTTCTTTTATGGTGCTGTTTTACACAGCACACACTCACTTTAGTAGAGTATCAAAACGCCTAAAACCCAGGGCAACTAGAAACCCGGAGAGATAGTAAGGGTACGACCGCGCGGCCGAGCCGTCGGAACGAATCAGAACAACTCCACCGCTCGTGTAGGTCCTGTGATCCCTATGATGGGGTGAGGAAACCATCGTGTCGGAAACCTATCAGTGGAACTCACCTATTAGGACAAAGCAAAACACACACACTTGAATCCTCGCTCCTGCCAACATGCTACCGCTACGCATACATGCGTGTGTTTCACTTTTAATTTGTTCCCGATCCTTAGAGTTTTTCATGTATAGGACATGGGTCTTGATGTAATCTTTTATTTTTTGTACTATATGTAATTGTACAACGCATATTAATGGAAATTTACATTTCAAGTATGCATCATATTTTTTTTTCAAAAAGTGTCATTCAAATCGTCGTTTCTAGAACGTTTTACACGCCATTTTCGGTAAGAATGGGATGACTGCACAATTTATGTCGTATCACGGCCCTTCCATTTCCCAAGGTTGACGTTAACCAGATCCGGACTAGCATGATAAAGACAAAACAATACTTTTGGAGAAAACCGCGCAGAGTAGAGCGCCGCAATCGTTAGCCTTGGAAATTCGACAAATAGAAATGTCAACGTTAAGTGCTCACTCCAAAATTTGAACAAATGGTCGAAGCCAATTTGGAAAAATATTCTTACACTACCTTCACTCGAATTTTGGGGCAAGCACTCGACACATATTGACCAAGTTCCGCAGTTGTGTAAAGTGTATTAGAACATATTTTTAGTTACAAAACACTTTTCAAAAGACGATGAAATGAATGACACATCATTTTCAAAAACGATCATGCACGATATTTTGTGTTCCATATTCTGAATACCGCGTTTTCAATTTGCAGGTATTACCGGCAAGTTATAACTTCATACGCACAAGAATTCCAACTGAATGGATCAAGCTCAAAAGGTTCAACAGTATGAAAAGCGGATGGCTCAGCTCGAGGAATCCATTGCTCAAATACAAGAGACACTGCCGTTATGTCCGCAAACCTTGAGAACATTATGGAACTACTCGGAGCACAGCCGTATCTCGCAGCCATGAACCCATATGTGCCGACCGAAACACCGATCCCGAGCTCCCTTCCAATGGTAACACTTAATGTTGAAGCCGCCTCACTAGCCGCTACCAGGTTTCCCCACCAAGCTTCATATGTTGCAGTTGGTCTTCCCGGCCAAACTCTACCGACCTCATACAACTTCCTTACCTAAACACGACCGTCGCCCGAGAGAGATGTTGGAACATGAGATCCGGAATGGAAAAATCGAAAACCCTAGGAAGAAGGGAAGGCTTGATAACTCGCTGCCCAAAGATGCAACAATCATTGCACTCTACCCAACGCGATACCCTCAGTCCGTGGATCATACATACCATTCCCAGCTAGCAGCTCCACAATCCCAAGGCGTGCAACCATCCGTCACGACCGGACAAGGGAATCAGGCTGAAAATAGACGTTGAGAGCCTAGGAAATTCACACCTTTACCAATGTCGTTGGTAGAGTTGTACCGAAAAGCGTTCGCTCAAAGACTCATCGGCCCTGAGGTTTTGAAGTCAGATTCCAAAGTAGCCAGGAATGAGCCGCACTCAACACGTGAATTTCATATGGGAGCGGCAGGTCATACAACAGAGGACTGCATGCGTCTGAAGCATGAAACTCAAGACCTTATTGACCACAAACTCTTGATATTCAACCTGGTTCCATCGTCGAACGTCAACCAGCTACCTGCTCATAACGCCGGGCTTTCTCGAAGAATCCCAACTCGCTATTTCAGCCGCTCCTCCACATGGCAATGAGAGAATTACTGAGATAATAATGTACTCCTTGCGTGGCAAGATCATGATCCCCGCAAAGGAAAGAGGGATATTGTCATGATCTGTTCAACATAAATAAATCCCTTTATTGAATTTTCCATTATCATTTGCTCCGCGTTGATTCTATTTTTCTTTTATTTAGGATACATATCTTCCTAATGAGTTGCGTAGGAAGTGAACTCGTTAACCACTGAGGTTATCAGAAATATCGACAATGATGATACAACTGTCAGGTGACTGAATTAACGTTTATCGATACATCATGCTTCGTCCTTGCAAGATGAATAAGTTCACAACACTGCGTCAGGGGAAACGCTACCGGTAGAGGATATCTAGGGATTTGGAAAATGCGAAAATTTCCAACCAGAGGGCCCGACGTTTTGTGTCAGTCCCGACCTTCGATAAAGGTCGCAAAGAAGTTTTCAAGGAATATACACTAATGGACGGCCAAGACCCCTAGTCAAGGTCGAGCGTGACTGTTTGTTGGAAGGACAAGTGCACATCATCCGAGCGAACAAATATTGACGATCACGCGAAAATCGAATATGCGAGTGAAAGAACGTTTGAGAAGTGGGGCAACATAAAAAGAACATGCGGCCATCTAATCGCACCAAGAACAAATTGCGCACCCAGGATATCCAACGCTCAGGTGCGATGAATTGTAATTGATTTTTCCTTGAGATTTGAGTGTCCCTACTCTTTTTGCAGATCAGACGATCATTTCGACGAGGTCGCAACCACGCGAAACGTGACTGCTTCAAAGAACTTCCATGCCAAAATTCCACCTACCATGTGTGGAATTCATACGCGTCCCCGAACCAAGCCGTACATCTGTTTTATGGTGATGTCTAAACCGTCGTTGTTAACCAAGGGGCATCTCCCATTGAGATCAGACATGTCCGAAGATGGGAATATATCAAGAAATCATTGAGAGTCCCGTGAAGATTCAATGTGCCTGAGGGATATCTGCCCAATTCGGGTTCATATTTACATTCCGGACTTCGTAAACACGTTGAAATTCACATAACGGATCCAAACGCGTCACCCGAGGTTCAAAACGGTCCGGAAGCGCGGCATGCGCGTCCGGACCAGGCCTCCGGATTGTCCACAAGCAATCTGAACCCCGTCGAATTGCCTAAGTCCGACGGGGTTCAGACTGCTGCCTAGGTACCGCGCGCTACCCTGCTTACGTACACCGAGCAAGGAGTCTCCCAAAGCCAAACTTAATCAAACCGGACGACGATTCCTATCTTCCTTTAGAACCGGCGTCGAACCGCACAAAAACCGGGTTCGTTTCTCAGGTATCCTATAAATAGTGGACCTTGGCCTCCCATTTGAACTCATATTCTGAAGAAATTGGTTTTGGAGCTCTGACCTCTCTCTAGAAAATTTCTCTTTAGACTCTTATTTAAGCATCGGAGAGGGTTCAACCGGCACTCCCCCTACCGTGCTGGTTATTTCCCTTTGTGCAGGGAAAGAGTTCGTGAAGCCAGCAAGGCACGCATTGCCGACAACCCCCTATCGTCAGCTGACAGCCTGCAGTCGCCTCCTGACAACCCGCAGTCATCGTCCGACAACCCGACTCGAACATAACCTGAAGTGCCGAAGAGTCTGACCCCCCAGTTGGATTTGGATGCAACACTTGGCGCCGTCCGCGAGATTCGAACAAAAGGCTATATCGCACCACGAGCTATGGAAGAAATCAACCTCCTCCGGATGATGTCAACCCGCAGGAGAACAAGAGAGGCCCTGGCCGCCCAAAGAAAGCTGCAACCACAAGCAAGAAGCCGACGAGAAGTCAGCCTGGACCTTCGCACATACCCGAAGCCACATCCACCGCTTCCTCCGTGCCAACCAGAAGCGTGCCCGTCGCACAGCATGGTCCCGAAGTCCAGAATGCAGCACGCGGAACACCCCCGCCTGGGTTCGAGCCCAGGACACACATCAATGAAGAGTTCCCCTACGGGATGCCAGCCAAAGGAGCTCGGTGACAAGAAAGGGTTGTAAACCCAGCACCATCAGTCACACCAGCCATGATGGCTGCACTAGAAGAGTTGTTAGCATTCAGAGAAACTTTAAGGAACCAAGGATTTGCTCCACCACCTCCACCTCCACCACCATTCTACGGACAAGCCGCTCCGACAAGGATAGTGTCACACGGCACTAACCGACAAGAGACACAATACCAAGGAGGAGGAGGCCAGTACACTGAAGGTACATACCAGTACCAACAGCCAAGACATGAAGCAGCGTGCTCATACACTCCGTATGCAAGTGCGCAGCATCAAGAAGAGACAAGGAGACAGCCTCCACCTACCTGCTCGCAGCAGCATCATAAGGAGAATTCCTACCAAGCAACCAGCCAAGAACATGCTGGAATATATCGCAGCACTGGATGGAGAAAACTAGTAGGCAATGATGACGTCCCATTCTTGGGACTCACTGCAAAAGACCGGGAAGCAATAGTGGAGAAAAAGATGAAGGAGGCCAAGATGAAGGGCATGCACGCATTAGCTAAGAATGCATCTCATCCCTTCGCAGACGAACTGGTATACAGCCGTGTACAAGACGCGTTCTATCGAATAAAAATAGACAAATACCAGGGAAAAGGCAACCCAATAGAGCATGTACAACAGAATGAAGCCTCTATGCTGGGAAGAACCGATAACCCACATCATGTAGTCATGACGTTTTCCCAAACTCTGGCAAGGAATGCAGCGCATTGGTTCTTCTCACTTCCATGCGGGAGTGTGACTTCTTGGCCCTATCTAAAGGCTAAATTCATTCAGTATTATATAGGAGAGCGCACGCTCCTAAAAGGAGCAAACGCATTGAAGAACGTCCAGCAGCAGAACGACGAATCCTTAGCAGATTACTACGTCCGCTTCAACCAGAACGTCGCTAACTTCTAGGGAAACTTTGACCGAATGGGAGATAGTGCGCTCTTTTATAAATAACCTGGGCCGAAAGGGATACTCGCTCGCTGGAAAGATGTCTAGGCGTCCAGCCGAGACATTTGAAGAACTTGCAGCAAAAGTCAAAGAATTTGTTGACTGAGAGAGATTTAGAGAGAAAAACAAAGCTAAAGTAAGCACCACCCGAGCAAAAGAAAACAACAAGCAGACAAAGCCTCAGCAAGGCAGTCAGCAAAACAAGCAGTGGCAGCCACAGCCTAAGAGACCATTTCAATCAGATTTCCAGAAGCCAAAGGAAGTCAATCTGGCTGAATGCGCCGATATCCGTTATTTTGAAAGAAATGAAGGAAACGAAGATGTGGAGAGAACCCAACAACTTCCGTAATGGTCCGCTGGGAAAGGAACAAGACAAGTGGTGTGAAAACCATGAAGTCTATGGGCATGAAACAGATAGTTGCGTAAGCCTAAGTTTTCGCGTGAACACTTTCATCCTAAAAAGTGAATTGAAGCAAAATGTGGACCAATGTGATAAGCGTCTGAAGAAGGCCCAGGCGGAACCATCAGAAAAAAGAGGCAAAGGAAAAGACAAGATGAATGACAACCCACCTCCTGCAAAGCGCGGTGTAATCAATGTCATACATGGAGGGCCAGCCGCAGGAGGCAGCATATCCAATGCTAGGGATGTCTACGCATCTCAACTGCAGACACTCCCTAAATTCGGAAAAAGACGCCAGCCCGAAAAAGACGATGTCGTCATCGAATTCTCGAATGCATACAAAAATCACATTATCTACCCCCATGATGACGCACTGGTCATCACAATAGAGATCAACGGGTATGACGTACTACGAATCCTGGCAGCTGGAGGAAGTTCTGCAGACATTTTACACATTAAAGTGCTTGAAAAGATGGGGAAGACGGTGGCTGATCTCTCTCCATGAACATTCCCGCTAGTAAGCTTCGCGGGTGCGGCAACTTACCCCATCGGGATGATAACGCTTCCTATGATCCTAGGAGAAGGATGGAAGGCACTGCATATTGACGTCACTTTCGTGGTCGTAAACGCCTTGGGGGCATACAACGGGATATTGGGACGAACAACGATCAACCCATATGAGATCGTCACATCCACCGTCCACCAAAAGATGAAGTTCCCAACGCCACATGGCATTGGAGAAGTGCTTGGAGATCAGTCAGCCGCACGCAAGTGCTATGTGAATGCTTTAAGAAGAATGCAACAAGTCTCTGTTGCCATGGTTGAGTTCGGCAAAAAGAGAAAGATGTCCAACCAGAGTGGTGACAATGAGGAAAAGTAGCAGGAAGCAACACTGGCTGTTTGGCTCGACAAGATGCTTTTCCCGGCAAGATGAAGTGTTTTGGATGTCAGATAGGGCCAACGTGAGCCTATAATGGCTTACTTCAGAAGGTTCGCCCACAATGCCGCTGCGCTCAGGGCAACCAAAAAAGATGTCATCAATGCATTCTTCGTGAATATGAATGCACCATCCTTTCTACTGTTTGGAAGAACAGGGATGGCGAACAACCACCGCGATGACAAGCCTGAAGGACAAGCTAGAGACGGCAGTCTCATGTGAGCATGAGCTGGGATGGGGTACACCTCTCAGTTCAAATCAGGAAGCTCAAACTACAACGGAATCAGGAGGGATAAGCACCAACTATGACAGCTTCTTCACTCCCTTGAACACGGAGGTTGAAGAAATATATGTTAAACTCCTGGAAAACAAGCTTCCCAGTCCACTTGAGCAAATGACTGCCTTCCTAGGCCAGAACGTCGAAGAATGGTGCAAATACCATAATACTTGGGGGCACAGAACTAACAGCTGCCTGTCCCTAAGAGTGGAGATTCAAGAGCTCATTGCGCTAGGCGCATTGAGAAGCTGTGTGGCACGTAACAGAACCAGCTTGACGACAAACCAACCATGAAGACGGAGAACACCCTATCAATCCTCCTATCTTCTTTATGCATTGCTACAATAAGTTTTCCTAGATTAAATGCAACTAGCACTCTAAGTGTACTTTTATGCTTACTAGTCTTGCTACATTTCGGAAGGAGTGATCAGTTGACGCCTTCCGGCAACCCACTGTACTTACTCCAAGTATCTAATGAATTTAATCTACCTTCGTAGGTACATATTACATTATGCTTACTACCTTAGAATCATGTGAAATAACAACTATACGTACATTACTCGCATCAACAATACAAGTTATCGCGCTATGTACAACAAATTGTTTATGTCATACAACGCCGACATGTCTACTATCAACATCAACAATGAGCACATAAACGCTCTCTATCTATAACGACGACTACCCCGAATAGCGTCGACAACATACTACATCTTGAGTTCAAACCAAGATTTATCAAACTGACGGATGGAAAAACGTATAGCATAGAGCAAGTAGCGTCTTGCCACAACGTCACCTTGAAATGGTTCAAGAGACGGTAAAAACTACAAGGCGTATGGATACGACCTTTGTCCCACCCCTTGGGTTAACCAAGTCGAGGCGTAGTAGCATCACATGGTAAGTACTGGATTAGCCACGGAAAGCCTTGTAACAACGTCACGCAGGGCGTGCCCAACTGACGGATGGAAAAACGCACCAAATACAACAAGTAGCGTCTTGTCACAACGTCGCCTTAGAGTGGAACCAAGAGACGATATAAACTAATGTCTTGCCCTGCCAAGACGACTCTCCTACATGTCAAGGCCAGTGTCAAGCGCCAGCGCCAAGTACATCATTACTTACAACACTACAAAGTACCTAGTTTACGCATCATGCCATGCCTTGGAATTTAACCAAGAGGGGCACTCATGACAATCAACAACGCACGACATACAGTCGCAACTACGGACATCATGTCCACTATAGAAGGATGCCTATCCTATCATTCAAGTCCAACGCACACGGACAACAGAGATAACGCAAGGTATGAAATATTACTAACGAGTTATCATGCATTCTGCTATGATCAAAACAGGTCTAGACGACAAAATCCCGAGCAAGCAGAACATAAACAAAGGCTCTAGGGACAACTCCCAAACCGACCTCAACCCAGACACGGGGGCAAAAGATATGTACAAAAGATCGATATGCTCAAAATGATCAACCTGACGCCACTCGAGAGGTACCGTCACCTCCAACAGGCTCAGGAACAACTGCCATCATCTCGGCAGCAAGGTCAATCCCGACATCACCAAAAAAACATATCAAAGTTAGCCGTCTCAAGCTCTATGCGGCGTAACTTAGCAACGCGACCAACATCAAATGATGCATAAGGTCCTAACTTGTCAAAAGGAAAGTCGGGATCAAGCAAGCGAACCCTGCGAACATAGTCCGCGGAAAACTCCCGGATCATCGGGTCAGACTTCGCTTTAGCAGCAGCGGTAACGGCTGCAGTAAAGGCTGAAGTGGCAGGATACTTGTCAAGTCCTTCCGCAATCCGGCCTTACGCCCCTCCTTGCGCGCAACACAAAGCGCAACCTCATGCGCACTATCACTCTCCGGAATCTGTTTCTGGATAGCCGTAATCTCATTCTCAAGCTGATCAACATGTGCACAACAAGAATTATAGCGCGCGTCGAATCAGCAATCTTTGAGTGTAGGCTTTGTGCTTTCTCCTTAAAAAGCGCAAGCTCGCGGGAGGCAACACCGCGCTTATCAATAGCGGCCTTCCTTTCACGCACAAGTTCTGGCGCGAACGATGAGATATTCACCATGTTCGCAACAGCCTAAGGTAAAAAAACCAACAAGATAGTAATATTACAACAAGACATCCACATGCAACCAAGTAATCAGGAAAAGAAGTCTCGTCACTTACTGGAGCAAACCCAGTAGAGAACTCTCAACATACTTTTGCGTCTCCTCATCTGTTGATGGCTTAATGCGTCGGTCGCCCGGAGGAACACACCTCTGCAATACCCGCACCCCAACCTCCGGAGTACTAAGCTTGGAATTCTTAGGGAATCGAAGTCCCCAAGTGGCAAAAGGTGTCCAATCATCACCAGAGATGTCGCCCTCCAAAGGACGAATCAAGTCATCATTCTTAAGTGCTGAAAGCGCTGCAACTAAAACAACAAGGAAATATGAGAACCATAAACTAGAAAAACACGAAGAAATACAACAAAGTATGCAATACACACCTCGACTGGAAGGACGCTCCTCCGCATGCCGCTTCCTCGACCGGGGGGCAGAAGGCGCCACTGCATGATCTTCAACTACTTTCCCTTTATCACGAGAAGGAGTTTGGAAAATCACACTCGGCTTGGAGCGCTTAGGATTGCTCGAGCTACGCGCCCCAGTGGCGGACCTTTTGACATGAACAGCAGGGGCAGGAGAAGGGACAGTCCTTCCAGCAGGTGGAACATCGCGCGCAGCAACTGTCTGCAAAGTCGAGCTTTTTCCATCAAACCAACCTACATCACAACATAATAAAAGTTATAAAAATTCTCAGCATACCGAATTCTCTGAAGGAAGCACATGAATCTTGGCGTCAATCAATTCTTGATATGACGCGCACAACAAGCACCGAAAGCTGCGCGCTTGCTGGCACCGATATATGCGATTCACAGTCGCTTTGTCCACCGACGAGAGCTCAGAAAAGGCGAGAACAGGATCCATCGCCGTAACGTCGTCAGTATCCCAAGTGGTACCGACATCACACACAAAGAAGTAGTGATGTCGCCAATGAGAACCAGAGCGATCAGCCTCATCTGCTAGTCGATAAGTGTGATCCCACCCAGCATCTCCAAGCCCAAGCCGCTCAAAACCCTTATCCTGCAAACCAGGCCAATGCATCTTCACACTACACAACCCTATCACATCAGGACGTAGAAGCTGGTAGAAGCAACGGAAGAGAGTGGTAGAGTAATGCCACGACTGTTGGTGAAATAACACCTGAAAGCAAGTCCACACACGAATGCCGGCGGGGGCAAGGTCCAAAGGAGAGATCTGGTAGAAGCGACATAGATCAATCAAGTCGGAACAGTAAGGGAAGCGTAGACCTTCCTTAATCTGCGAAGAGTAAACTACGGACAGATCGTCTGGAGGGATAGTAGCCTGGCCCTTAGAAACACCAGGTAGCACGTCGCGAGGGAAAACAGCCTCCAAGAGTGGATCGAGTCTAGAGGAAGACGCATTCAACAGAAACTGCGCTCTCCCTATCTTGTTTGAGTAATATCTCACTTTCTCCCCCGTCTCTTTCGTCGCTCCCGACACGGCGGCGGGCTCAGTAACGGCGTCAACATCCGACTCATCGCTTTCATCAAAACATAAAGTAGCCTGCGGGGTGGGAAGAAGAGACATACTCATGATGGTGACTCCAATGAAGGGATGAGAGCAAAAATCACCTCGATCCAGCAACCTGAAAATACGACCAACAGTCAGATCAATGCTCATTAGTCTACAAACGGCAAACGACGAACACTCTTCATATATCAACCACTATGACAACATCCCCCATATGACTACATCAGTCTTATGGATACAACATGCATGACAATGGATAAAGAAAAAATTCTAAGTGTTGGAGCAAGCGCGCGCATACTCAGCTAGCACGCGTATGGATGGTGGTATGGTCATGAAACAAAGAGCCAATCAAGGAATATTTTCTAAGTGTTACACCATGTCAGCAGTCGACATATGATAAGGTGTCGACTATCAAGGAATATTTTCTAAGTGTTCCATCATGTCAGCAGTCGACATATGACAAGGTGTCGACTATCAATGAATATTTCCTAAGTGTTCCACCATGTCAGCAGTTGACATATGACAAGGTGTCGACTATCAAGATAAATATTTTCTGAGTGTTAAATCATGTCAGCAGTCGACATATGACAAGGTGTCGACTATCAAGGAATATTTTATAAGTGTTCCACCATGTCAGCAGCCGACATATGACAAGGTGTCGACTATCAAGGAATATTTTCTAAGTGTTCCACCATGTCGCAGTCGACATATGACAAGGTGTCGACTATCAAGGAATATTTTCTAAGTGTTCCACCATGTCAGCGGTCGACATATGACAAGGTTTCGACTATCAAGGAATACTTTCTAAGTGTTCCACCATGGCAACAGTCAACATATGACAAAGTGTCGACTGTCAAGAAATACTTTCTAAGTATTTTCCTATGTCGGCAATCAACGGCAGTCGACAAAGATCAGATAACGACAATCATGGTAACGAGCATTAAATATCTCAAAAATATTTGCTAAGTATTTTATCATGATTGCAGACAGCGTACGGTGCTCAATAAACAAGGAGCAATATGCAACAACCAACATACAACGGCCAACAACTATGTCCGGACATCGACTAACAATCAACATTAAGCATGCCAAAACATCATTGAAATCATGGGGCAACATGTTGACAATGATCACTATGCATAAGGGAAGTTTAACAACTTATTTCCATTTTTCTAAAAATTTCAGCACTTAGTAAATTTTTGGCCGATTTGAGAAACTAACTACTATGGGGAATTTCATCAAACACCTTATGTGCATGTTAAGGTAATCAAATTCATGAAGATTTCAAGAGTATATCAAGACTAAGCAAGGTCATAAAAGGCTAGCCATACACGGAATCGGACTCACCTCGTCGAGACAATCGGACCACCGTGCAAACCACCACGAACCACCACGCGAAACCTCACGCGCCGCCGCCGAAGGAGTCACGCGCCGCAGCCGGTGGTGAAGATGCTGCCGTCGTTCCGTCCAAAACCACCGCCGAAGTCAACCTTGCTCGGTCTCGCCGTGATCGAGTGGATTAATGGTGGCCGGACTAAATTTCTTGGTGGCCAAGCTTTTTACTCCAAAGTGTCTTCTTCTTCAAGAAATGAGAGGATTCTAAAAACTACTAAGGGTGGAGGATTAATTAATGGGTATTCTCTCTCCTATATCTATCCAAATTATCTATGGGTATTTCCTAAAACTTTCACTATTTCTTGTTAAGTCCCTAAAATGGCATGACTATGTGTTGTTATCTCCTTTTTACAACACTTAGCATTTTCTAGACTCATTTTAGCAATCATGACCACATGTTATGCGCACATAATCTAGTGCGCACTACGTCATCTCATAATGCATGATGCATATCACTACACGATCATTTTCATGACTCAATTATTGATTACATGTTCACATCATTTGTATCATGTCATCACATTCATGTTAACATCATAGACCATGATTACACACATCCATGAAAATCATTGCTTAAGTCTGTTATCATATGTGCACTGTCTATTGTTCATTGTTATATGCATACTGCTTGTTGCACTAACTCTGTCAGCAGCTAATAAGTCTCCCGACAAGATTTAAAGTGGAGCAAAATAAAGGCCTTCGCGCCCAATTTTCAAACAAGCCACCCTTAGGTCAGCATCGAACCTAAATTGGGCTTATATCCTATCTTAAAATAGAGTCAAGTATGGTCTGAACCGTTACTTGACTCGGGGGGCAAGTGATGGATATCTGCCCAATTCAGGTTCGTATATACATTCCGGACTTCGTAAACTCGTCGAAAATCACATAACGGATCCAAACGCGTCACCCGAGGTTCAAAACGGTCGGAAGCGCAGCATGCGCATCCGGACCGGACCTCCGGATTGTCCACAGGCAATCCGAACCCCGTCGAATTGCCTAAGTCCGATGGGGTTCGGACTGCTGCCTAGGTACCGCGCGCTACCCTGCTTACGTACACCGAGCAAGGAGTCTCCCAAAGCCAAACTTAATCAAACCGGACAACGGTTCCTATCTTCCTTTAGGACCGGCGTCGAACCGCACAAAAACCGGGTTCGGTTCTAAGGTTGCCTATAAATAGGGGACCTTGGCCTCCCATTTGAACTCATATTCTGAAGAAATTGGCTTTGGAGCTCTGACCTCTCTCTAGAAATTTTCTCTCTCTAGACTCTTATTTAAGCATCGGAGAGGGTTCAACCGGCACCACCCCCCTCCGTGCTGGTTATTGCCCTTCGTGTAGGGAAGGAGATCATGAAGCGGGCAATGCGCGCATTGCCGACAACCCCCTATCGTCAGCTGACAGCCTGCAGTCGCCTCCTGACAACCCACAGTCATCGTCCAACTACCCGACTCGAACATAACCCGAAGTGCCGAAGAGTCCGACCCCCCGGTTGAATTTGGACGCAACCGTGCCGACCAATGAGCATTTTAGATGTCAAGCAATGAAAACATTATTGTTGGTACCTTCCGTCAGAAGTCCAGGGGCATTTGCTTTCCGGCAGGTGTACATATACAAGTTATGTTTTCTAGATAGGGCAGAAAATCAGGACATGCAGAGGTCCAGTTGTATAGCAAGCACATTGCCCATTAGAAAAAAAGTCCAACACCCATCTTGGATAATCATCCAAATCAAAGCCCTGAAGAGCAGAACTCGTTCACGACCCTTTGCTCACCAGCCATTATTGTACCATATGTCGAATTTATCCCAGATACCTCGAGCGATATCTATGCCCAAATTTACCATTTGTGGACTACTGTGCCAAACTCAACACCATCCATGTGTGTTCATTAACATGGACATTCATCATGCATACGACGAGTCTAAACCGATAGGTGCTAGCCATGGGGCATCCCTATACGAGATTGAGCAATATCCGGGTCACTTGAGAAGCCGGGTGAAGAAATCATTGTCTATGTCATTCATTGGTCGTAGGGTCCATCCGAGGCGTCAACACGACCGAACGTATTTTGACTCAATCAACTGAGTCATTCTCTAGAAGATGTTTTGAATTAGAAATTTCCAATCTGCCATTAGGGGCATGTAAATAATTGTCGTTAATTATTAATAAAAAAATATAAAAAAAGAGAGAAAAAATTCATGCTAGGTTCAAAACCTGTAAAGGCGACCTAGGCAAAAGTTAAGGAGAGGGGCATGATTGAAAACCCGCAGGGGCAGTCATGGCAAAAGGTGAGCTGGAAAAATTAAAAAAAAAATAATATATATATATTTTAGGGTCACAGCCGCCCTTTAATCGGCTACAGAAAAATAAAGAGTGTTCATGCAAATCTCGTGAGAGCAGTGAAAGGGTCACAGTTGTCCCTAAATCAACTACAAAAAAAAGGGCCACAGTCGTCCCTAAAACTACTACAAAGAAAGGGTCACAGCGACCCTTCAAACGGCTATAGACATAGAGCACTCTCGCAACATCGAAGGCGGGAAATGAGTGAAATGGCCACATCCACCCTTAAAATGGCTACATACAAAGAGTGTTCCCCAAATCCTGAGAGGATGGGAGATTGTTGAAAGGGCCACAGCCACCCTAAAAATGGTTACATATAAAGAGTATTCCCGTGAATCTTGTGAGTCCGGGAAATCATTTGAAAGGGCCACAGCCACCCTTAAAACGGCTACATATAAAGAGCGCTCCCGGAATATCGATGACGGGAAATAAATGAAAGGGCCACAGCCACCCTCCAAGCGGCTACAAATCAAAAGAGCTCCCGCGACATTGAAGACGGTGTGGAAAGGGTCACAACCACCCTCCAAACGGCTACAAATACTCTCGCATCGAGACGGGAAATAAAGTACAGGTTACAGCCACCGTTTAATCGGCTACCAAATAAAGTGTGCATCTGCTAGGTTGAAAACCAGAAAGGGCGGCCTAGGCAAGATCAGGAAATATGGGGCATGGTTGCAAATTCAGAAATTGCAGTCATGGCAAAAGGAGAGAAAAAAAAAATCGAGGGGCGAGGTCGGAAATCTCAAGGTCGACCGTGGTAAAATGAGAGAATTTGAGAGATAAAAAAAAATCCCGCTAAGTTGTCGCACTATGCACAATTTAGGCAAAAATTAGGGACACATATTTCATGAACAGACAGTACGAGTATTTTCTATGGCGCAACACAATTGCAGATATGCCATTCGCCATGCCAGCCAGGCACCACTCTAGACGGTCTCCAGCAGCTTCGTGATTACGCTGCTAGTTGTCACGCCAATCCAGCCATCAATTCAAGACGACGTTTTAGTCATTGGCACCAGAGGCACCATCAAAGGTTTTCCGGTACGGTCTGATGTAGAGTTCTTCCGTTACCACTCGCCGCTAGAGGCATCACCAAAGGGTCTCAGGTACGGTCTGACGTAGAGGTCTTCCGCCACCAGAGATATCACCAGAGGTTTTCTAGTACGGTTTGACGTAGAGGTCTTCTGTTACCACTCGCTGCTAGAGGCATCACCAAAGGGTCTCCGGTATGGTCTGACGTAGAGGTCTTCCGCCACCAGAGATATTACCAGAGGTTTTCCAGTACGGTCTGACGTAGAGGTCTTTCGTTACCACTCGCCGTTAGAGGCATCACCAAAGGGTCTCCGGTACGGTCTGACGTAGAGGTCTTCCGCCACCAGAGATATCACCAGAGGTTTTCCCGTACGGTTTGACGTAGAGGTCTTCCGTTACCACTCGCCGCTAAAGGCATCACCAAGGGTTCTCCGGTACGGTCTGACGTAGAGGTCTTCCGCCACCAGAGATATCACTAGAGGTTTTCTGGTACGGTCTGACGTAGAGGTCCTCCGTTACCACTCGTCGTTAGAGGCATCACCAAAGGGTCTCCGATACGGTCTGACGTAGAGGTCTTCCGCTACCAGAGATATCACCAAAGGTTTTCCGGTACGGTCTGACGTAGAGGTCTTCCGTTACCACTCGCCGCTAGAGGCATCACCAAGGGTTCTTCGGTACGGTCTGACGTAGAGGCCCTCCGCCCCCAGAGAAATCACCAAGGGTTCTCCGATACGGTCCGACGTAGAGGTCCTCAGCCACCAGAGGTATCACCAGAGGTTTTCCGGTACGGTCTGACGTAGAGGTCTTCCGTTACCACTCCCCACTATAGGCGTCACCAAGGGTTCTACGGTACGGTCTGACGTAGAGGTCTTCCGCCACCAGAGATATCACCAGAAGTTTTCCGGTACGGTCTGACG
Source organism: Clarkia xantiana subsp. parviflora (assembly GCA_036873135.1). Taxonomy (NCBI): domain Eukaryota; kingdom Viridiplantae; phylum Streptophyta; class Magnoliopsida; order Myrtales; family Onagraceae; genus Clarkia; species Clarkia xantiana. Next base: position 24,313,598 of record JAPTYO010000009.1, on the reverse strand, counting down.
TAGAAGTCTTCCGTTACCACTCGCCACCAGAGGCGTCACCAGAGGTTTTGTTGGTACCGTCTGACGTAGAGGTCTTTCGTTACCACTCATCACTAAAGTTTTTACTTTCTGCACCGTCAATGGAGGCACCGCCAATTGGGGCACCGCCGACCAAGGTTCTACTTTTCCGCACCAGAAAAGCATATGAGCCACCTTGAAGACTTCGAAGAATTGGAAGAGGATATACTTTCTGGTCAAAATCAGTGTTTCTTCGTCTTTGGACAAACCCCTTCGAACACGTTCTACGGGAATCCGTCCAAAGAGGGGCAAACTGTAAACACTCGATTTTGACCCGGACGTAACGACATTACACATAATACGTCAATTATGGACGTGTCAAGCCACGAAGTCTCCAAGAAATGCTTAAGTGCACATTAGGGAATTATTATAAATATATTTTAAAATATTTTGAATATATTTAATATTTTCAGAATATTAAAAAATATATAGGGTAAACAGGTATTTTGGTCCATGATGTTTGACAACTTTTGGGTTTTGGTCAATGATGTTTTTTTTTACCTAGTTTTGGTACCATATGTTTGCAGATTTTTTTTCTAGTTTTGGTCTAACTGTTACATTCCGTCCATTTTTTGACATGTTCAAGTCACGTGTCCACTCTAAACTTTAAATTTAGTCCCTCTAATACTTTCTTAACCTTTTTTTTTGTTCAATTTAGTCCCAAAGTTTCAAAATTGACCCCAATTGGACAATAGGTCCAATTGAATTTTTGAAACTTCGGGACTAAATTGAACCAAAAAAAGGTTAGGAAAGTATTAGAGCGACTAAATTGAACAAAATTGAAAGTTTAGGGTGGATCACGTTACTTGTACATGTCAAAAAATGGACGGAATGTAACGGTTAGACCAAAACTAGAAAAAATCTGCAAACATATGGTACCAAAACTAGGTAAAAAAAAACATCATTGACCAAAACTCAAAAGTTGTCAAACATCATGGACCAAAAGACCTGTTAACCCAAATATATATATAACAATTATTTTTTTAATTTTTAGACAATTATCTGTAAGGTATTTATCTACAATTATTATCTCCTATTATGTAAGGAATTTATTTACAATTATCTGTAGATATTTATCTGTCAGTTATTTAATTATTTTAAGATTTAGTAGATCTTATATGTAATCTAGGTGAGTTCTACTATGAAGGATAACTGCCCAATTCGGGTTCGTATTTACATTTCGGACTTCGTAAACACGTCGAAAAATCACATAACGGATCCAAACGCATAACCCGAGGTTCAAAACGGTCTGGAAGCGCGGCATGCGCGTCTGGACCAGACCTCCGGATTTCTAGGGCAATCCGGCCCGTCCGAGTTGCCCTTAGGCAATCCGGACGGCCCGGATTGTCCACAGGCAATCCGAACCGTCCGAGTTGCCCTTAGGCAATCCGGACGGCCCGGATTGTCCACAGGCAATCCGAACCCCGTCGGATTGCCTAAGTCCGACGGGGTTCGGACTACTGTCTAGGAACCGCGCGCTACCCTTGTTTACGTACACTGAGTAAAGAGTCTCCCAAAGCCAAACTTAATCAAACCAGACGATGGTTCCTAGTTTCCTTTAAGACCGGCGTCAAACCGCACAAAAACCGGGCTTGGTTCTAAGGTTGCCTATAAATAGGGAACCTTGGCCACCCATTTCAGGGGATATTTTCGAAGAGATTGGCTTTGGAGTTCTGACCTCTCTCTAGAAACTTTCTCTCTCTAGACTCTTATTTAAGCATCGGAGAGGGCTCGACCAACGCCACCCCCCCCCCCCCCCTCTCCGTGCTGGTTACTGCCCTTTGTGTAGGTAAGGAGCGCGCGAAGCCGGAGAAGTGCACATTGCCGAAAACCAGGTGCCGTCATCCGACAACCAGCTGCCGTCATTCGACAACCCGACGCGATCACAACCCGAAGTGCCGAAGAGTCCGACTCCCCGGTTGGATTTGGACGCAACACTTGGCGCCATCCGCGAGATTCGAACAAAAAGCTATATCGCACCACAAGATATGGCAAGCAATCAACCTCCTTCGGATGATGACAACCTGCAGGAGAACAAGAGAGGCCCTGACCGCCCAAAGAAAGCTGCAACCACAAGCAAGAAGCCGACGAGAAGTCAGCCTGGACCTTCGCACATCCCCGAAGCCACATCCACTGCTTCCTCCGTGCCAACAGAAGCATGTCCGCCGCAGAGCACGGTCCTGAAGTTCAGAATGCAGAGCGCGGAACACCCCCGCCCGGGTTCGAGCCCAGGACGCACGTCAATGAAGAGTTCCCCTACGGGATGCCAGCTGAAGGAGCTCAGCGACAAGAAATGGGTGCAAAGCCAGCACCATCAGTCACACCCGCCATGATGGCTGCACTCGAAGAGCTGTTAGCATTCAGAGAAACTCTAGGGAACCAAGGATTTGCTCCACCACCTCCACCTCCGTCACCATTCTACGGACAAGCCGTTCCGACAAGGCTAGTGTCACACGACACTAACCGACAAGAGACACAACACCAAGGAGGAGGAGGCCAGTACACTGAAGGTACATACCAGTACCAACAGCCGAGACATGAAGCAGCGCGCTCATACACTCCGTACGTAGAAGCACGTCATCAAGAAGAGACATGGGGACAACCTCCACATCCACGTTCACTTCCTGCCAAGGATTCCTTTACGGTCATCAAAGGATCGCATCCGTACTGATATACCAATCAAGCAACGTTAAAGTTCACAGACACGCGCATTTTGAAAGTGCGCACATTTCAAGGGTGCGTATAATTCCAAAGCGCCCATAGCCCCAACTTGCGGTGTACCCTAATCAATACCTGGCAAGCACGCGCGTCCGCATCCTTACAACAAACCCAAGTCATGGGTATACGAGAGTTCGACCTCCGACGATGCGCAGATAGGAAACTAAAATGCAACACTTCCTACGAAGGATGTTCCAACACTCGATAATCAAAGATAGCCTCAATACCTGGAGAAGGAAATTGTAGCACAACACCGCACCTGACGTGTCCGCACCTGACGCATCCGCTCCTGACAGGTCCGCACCCGACGCGTCCGCTCCCGACGTGTCCGCACCCAACGCGTCCGCTCCTAACAGGTCCACGCCCGACGCGTCTGCACTCGACGTGTCCGCTCCCGACGCATCCGCACAAATCCCAGATTTTCCCGAAAATCCCCAACAGGGGCATGCACCAACTACACCCATGCAATGGAGCCTCAAGCGTTCTATGCGCACAAGACTAAAAATCGTGCTGCAGAAATAAACAAGGCGAGGGCATCACCTAAGTAACAACGCCACCACCATTGCGGAAGATAGGAATTCAGGAGGGACTCCTATGTTATACGCACACTTGTGCCAAACCCATCATGTGAGAAGAGTTAGAGAATTATTTCCAACATCAAGCAAGTTTAACCTTGTCAAGCACACAAGAAGGGTCGTACCACTCAAAACGTACGCTGACAGTAAAACATCATCTTCGGCCACAACAAAGGAGAAGATGAGGATTCCACTAGTTTAACATCTCTCAACCATGTGCATAATCGTCACACAGACACAACTCTGTGAAGAGTCACAAGTGTATGAAGAAACACATCAAGTAAACTCAGGCCCTTTGGAAGTAAACACATGAAGCATACAACGCAAAGCGTACACACTATATTCAACAGAGCGCAACGCGCGTCAGAGGGGGAAAAATTACTCTTACCCACTCCTAGAAACAAACAAACTTGCATCAAAATGCAAGAAGAGAGGAGAGCGAATTTACAAGTCATCCTCAAGAATGAGCACGGCTGCATGACAGCCACCAAGAGACACGCTCAACAATCGACGCAAGAGCGGGGGCATCTTGCTGAACCCCCGCATACAGGACACAACATCCCCCGTACAAGATACAATCATTATACTATATCAAGAAACAACAATGCGACTACCAAGCGACTTGGGGGGCACCAAGCTGACAAGTGCTTGCCATTCCACCGAAGTGAAAAAACGAATCATTGCAAGAACACGCGGTACCGATCCTCTAAAGAAAATGAACCAATGAGGAATACAACTTCAACATCCTATACGGATTGGTCCCAAGAGGGAAACACCAAGCATCGCCCTCAAAGGACGATCTCTTCTACTTGAACAAGGTCGAGGTAACACGCGTTACTGCCAAAGGTAAACTCAGGTATGAGGTAGCAACTCCACAACAGTACTATTATGAATAAAGCATACCACTCGAGTAGGATATCTACTCAGGGTAGCCTGATTTAGTCAAAACAAATCCAAGCTGAACGGAACAGACTAGTCGCGAATAGTCTAATCCAGTCATATTGGCATTGCAGGCGATAGAGCCATATGAGGAGACTTATAACTCCATTATATTCCCTAACCAATATATATCTCAAATTATTGCGACTAATTTGAGACAGGTTATATGTATATCCAAGAGATTTCTCAATGACACACCCTATCTAGAGAACAACACTAGGTGGAGCTGTATGCAACACTCTCTGGAATTATCTATCTATGGACATTCTACTTAGGCATCTATCTAAGCCAAGTAATGTTCGCGTATATATCATTTGCATTATTGCAACAAGTCTCCAAGTTAACTATAACTCGCGACATCTCAGCGAATATTCTACTCAAACATCAGCTCTTCCCTTGGAAACAACACCAAGTAATGATCATATATAGACATGTACATCACACTAAGGAGGAATTGACGCGTATCAACTATAGGACGCATACAAAAATTCATAATCGCTGTTTATACGTACATATTCACAAACAAATATAGCGGGTGGTACTTGAAAAAGCTCCGCTCCCGACATGTGCGCACCTGTCGCGTCCGCACCTATCGCGTCCGCACTTAGGGAAGTTTCCTGCACAACCAAGGAGTCCTCGTATTAGACTCCTTTATTCTATCAATTATATGCATTACTTAAAAGAAAATTCATAACTCCATATTTTTGCAAACTTGTAAATATTGCAACTATCTGACAAAGCGCAATCCTCTTCGTAGGTACAAACTCAACTATCAAAACAACAATGTACTCTACTCAGAAACAACATCGAGTATTGATGCAATCTATATCCAAACAACCACAATCGCCATCAAGCCAACCACGAAGACGGTGAAAACACTATCAATCCCTTTATCTTCATTTTTGCATATCTACTTTAAGTCTTCTTAGATTAAATGCAACTAGCACTCTAAGTGTAGTTTATGTTTACTAGCCTTGCTACATTTCGGAAGGAGCGATCAGTTGACGCCTTCCCGTAACCCATTGTACATACACCAAGTATCTAATGAAGTTAATCTACTTTCGTAGGTACATACTACATTATGCTTACTACCTTGGAATTACGCCAAGTAGCAAACTACGCGCATATTACTCGAATCAACAATACAAGCTACCGCGCTATGTACAACAAACGACTTATATCATACGATGACATATCTACTATCAACATCAACAATGAGCATACAAACGCTATCTATCTATGACGACAACTACCCCGAATAGCGTCGACAACATACTACATCTTGAATTCAAACCAAGATTTATCAAAGTGACATGCTGCGACATCCTCCTTAGAGGGCAACCCCCATGTTCACAACTACAAAGTGACATGTTGCGACATCCTCCTTAGAGGTCAACCCCCCATGTTCACAACTACAAAATGGCATGCTGCGAAATCCTCTTGTTAGAGGCAAATCCTCATGTTCATAGCCATTCCCTGAGTTCAAAACAGGATGCAGCAACAGGTGGGACTGATCACCCCATCGTGGCGGAAATCCTCTTATTAGATGACAACTCCACAAATCTACAAAGTATGTATATCCTCTTTAGGGTTCATACTCCATGAAGACTTATTCCTTGTTAGGGAAGCTTCATACACTCTCAAAGTATGTATATCCTCTTTAGGGTTCATACTCCATGAAGACTTATTCCTTGTTAGGGAAGCTTCATGCACTCTTAAAGTATGTATATCCTCTTAGGGGTTCATACGCCATGAAGACGTATTCCTTGTTAGGATAACTTCATGTATATACGTTAGCAGGAGCGCACCCTGTTTGAAAAATTCTCCAAACCTACAAGTCGAGTCTTGTACAACGTTATCTTGCCCGTAAGCATATAACAGAATAAAACACACCAAATTTAGCAAGTAGTGTCTTGCCACAACGTCGCCTTGGAGTGGACCAAGAGACGATAAAAACTGCAAGTCGCTCTAAAGTGGTCTTGTACAAACCTTTTGGACTAACCATGGAGAGGTGCAGTAGCATCGCAAGGTAAGTACGGGTCAAACCATGGAAAACCTTGCAACAACGTCACGCGGGGTGTGCCCAATTGACGGATGGAAAAACGCATAGCATAGTGCAATTAGCGTCTTGCCACAACGTCGCCTTGAAATGGTTCAAGAGACGGTAAAAACTACAAGGCGTATGGATACGACCTTTGTCCCGCCCCTTGGATTAACCAATATGAGACGTAGTAGCATCACAAAGTTAGTACGGGTCTAACCATGGAAAGCTTGCAACAACGCCACGCGAGGTGTTCCCAACTGACGGATGGAAAAACGCATAGTATAGAACAAGTAGCGTCTTGTCACAACGTCGCCTTAGAGTGGAACTAAGAGACGGTATAAACTAAGGTCTTGCCTCGTCAAGACGACTCTACTACGTGCCAAGTGCCCTCGTGCCAAGTGCCAGCACCTAACACATTGCTATCTTATGGTCTTGTATGTTACTATCTATAAACATGAAATGTACTCAATACACTCATCATGTCATTCCTTGGATATCAAAACAAGATGGGCACTCATGACACATAGCGACGCACGTCCTATTGTCACAGCTACGGATGTTATATCCATTACAACAAGGAAATCAATCATATCATGCAAGTCCAATATATAAGGACAACAAAGGTAACACAAGGTATGAAACATTACTAACGAGTTATCATGCATTTCTACTATGATCATGACAGGTCTATTCGACAACATCAAACGTATATATAAAGGGTTAAGAACCTATGAAAGGTCTGAACTATGACCCATGTTAAAGGAGAGGTCTGGAATTTGAGAGGTCTGAAATTTCAATTTTGTTGAAATTAGGTTTTCCATCTATTTTTAGGGTTAACTTTAACAGAACTGTGTGAAATGACATTTTTGCCCCTTTTATTATTTTGTGTTATTTATTATCTTATTTGAGGAAATATGAAAAGAAAAAATTACCCCTGAAGCCAAATTACTCCGGCCACCGCCACCCGTCTCCGGCAACCACCACCCCAGCTCCGGCGACCACCACGCAACTCCGGCAACCACCACCCCAGCTCCGGCGACCACCACGCAACTCCGGCGACCGCCACCACGGCTCTGATTGGCCCAAATCAGAGCCACAGAGCTCCGATCTGGAGCTATGTGGCTCCAGATCAGGGCCACAGAGCTCCGATTTGGAGCTATGTGGCTCCAGATCAGGGCCACAGAGCTCCGATCTAGAGCTCTGTGGCTCCGATTTGGGCCAATCGGAGCCGTGGTGGCGGTCGCCGGAGTTGCGTGGTGGTCGCCGGAGTTGCGTGGTGGTCGCCGGAGTTGCGTGGTGGTCGCCGGAGTTGCGTGGTGGTCGCCGGAGCTGGGGTGGTGGTCGCCGGAGACGGGTGGTGGTTGCCGGAGTCGGAGTGGTGGTTGCCGGAGCCGTGGTGGCTTTAAGGGCATTTTCGTCTTTTCCTTTCAAGCATGTGAGGGGCACACTTTGATAGAAGGGCATTTTTGGAATTTTATTTTATTTTTGGTCACATGCCAAGCACATGACCAACTTCTGTTAGTTTTAACGGAAAAATTAACGGAGACCTCTTATATCAACAAAGTTGAAACCTCAGACCTCTCAAATCAACATTTTAAATTTCAGACCTCTCCCGTTAACATGGGTCATAGTTCAGACCTTTCATAGGTTCTTAACCCATATATAAAAGGTTCAGGGAACAACACCCAGCGTGACCTCAACCCAAACATGGGGAACAACAACTATGTACAAAGCTTGGTAGAGCAAACACAACCAACCTAGTACAACATGCAAGTGGTATACCCCACTCAACATCTACATAGCCTATACGGCCCTTACATACGCGCCCACGCGACATATATAATACACGCTTAAACGACATCTACACGCATGACCAACATGGCAATGCGCGACTATTCAGGGTAACAGTACATATATAATTATGGTACTAACACCTATACATGTACATTAGCCAATGCTTGCAGGACATATATGTCTACTCACATATTCTATGAAGAGTTTCAAGGTTCGACCATTGTTGTGAACAACTTCCTAATACTAAGAATGTGTATACAACGGATAACATAATAACAAGATGCGATTCAAACATCATCAACGAACACAAACATTAGCACGATGTGCAAACCGCACTTTGAGTGTGCAAGGGTGCTACATGATCAGTGGAAGACTTAGCAAATATACCAAGATTGACCAAACAAAAGCACAGGGGAAAGAGTATACACACCTTGCATAAATCATACATCAAGATGCCGACGCCTATCTAGACGTCATCGCAAAATTATTGCGCACCTTGCTATCATCAGCAACCTTCTTGCGAAAGGACAGTCATCTCGGATTCAAGGGCAGCAACTCGAGCCTATTAAACAAAGGCAAAAGCCTTAAATCCAACAACCTTAGCATCCAAGCAGCAAGCTTTCTTGTTCGCTCTAGCCATTGCATAGCAAACAACATCATGCTTCTTGGAGAAAAAAATACAAAGGAGTAAAGAATGATACTCACAATGATAAACCAAGCAAGACGCACGGGTGCAAAGCAAACATGCATACGCACGCCTTTTCAATACGCGCAAGATCCCTCAGCACGCGCGCGATCCCTCAGCAATACTATCATCAAAGAAGCAACCAAGGAAGATAAACGTGTCAAGTTCAAGGGATGATCGACAACACAGGCAGCATACCCTTTCAAATCGGCTCCTCTGTCGAAATTTTCTCCTCGACCCGGGGGCAAAAAGAGCAGGCGGACGAGTCTAAACCTAACATATTTCCCTCTATTGTGGGAAAGAACCTTCGATGACTCGCCACCAGCAGTAGACTCAGATCGCTTGAAGTGGCTAGAGGGACGAATCTCGAAGACGGATCACTTTATTCCTGATCAAATAAGAGTATGTTGACAGTGACGACGCTAAGTCGACCTCGACCCTGACCCAGACCCAGAAAGGCGAGAAGACCATTATCTTACCAGATTCCAGAAAGTATCACTCCCAAGGGCAGCACGTACGCGTCAACACCCTAGGAGGAAGGCAACATGTTATTCAAAAACTAAGTTTGAAGACGTCAAAGCGCAACACACGTGTGCCGACGCATTGAGGGAGGAAGCAACACCTCTCGTTCAGAAACTAAAGATAGTAGAAACAAACATGGCATAATACGCTCATGCTCCGACACGTCAATAGGAGACATAACAACTCATTTCCAAATGATAAGTACAACTGCCATGATCGAGATACGCGTACGTACGTGTCAACATGCCAACATAAGATCTACTACTTCAGGTCTAAGCGACTATCATGTCCGCACGTCTCTAAGCGGCTATCATGTCCGCAAAATCAGCTAAGTCTGGATGTGTACTCTAGAAGATACGCTTTGACAACTCAGTCTACAAGGATGAACAACAACTTGATCAGTGCGTGTATACGCGACAGTCATCAATGCAAGCACTAAGGAATGAAAACTCTCCCGATGGAGACAACTACATATCTACAGACTTGTTAGTCTCTATACATCATATAGCAAACATCCCCCTCGGGGGGTAACTCTATGTCAACATGGGCCTCGTCCCAACACTCACATGTTTTATGTGATCTACACACATCTACATGAGACTCTATGTCAACATGGGCCTCATCCCGACACCTACGCGTTTTACGTAATCAACGCGCGTTTACATGATGATACGCATTCATTTAAGGTAACAAGTGTGAATATGATTATGGCACTAACATTTATACTTGCATGTATTTGTCAGTTAATACAGGACTACGACATGTATGTTAACATACAAAGGAGAAATTCTAAGTGTTCAAGATATTACATCACGCATGCTATGATCATGTACACAACGAGCAACGCGCGCAGTGAACAACGCATGCGACATATGACAAGGTGTCGACTATCAAGGAATATTTCCTAAGTGTTCCACTATGTCAGCAGTCGACATATGACAAGGTGTCGACTATCAAGGAATATTTTCTAAGTGTTCCACTATGTCAGCAGTCGACATATGACAAGGTGTCGACTATCAAGAAATATTTTCTAAGTGTTTTGCCATGACAGCAGACGACAAGCACTCTGTACATATCAACCACCATGATGACATCCGTTCTACGTCTACATAAAGCCTATAGATATAACATATATGGCAACGGACAAGAGAAAAATTCTAAGTGTTGGAGCAAGCGCGCACATACAAGCGCGCACATACTCAACAAGCATGCATATGGATGGTAGTATGGTCATGAAACAAAGAGCCAATCAAGGAATATTTTCTAAGTATGCCACCACGTCAGCAGTCGACATATGACGAGGTGTCGACTATCAAGGAATATTTTCTAAGTGTTCCACCATGTCAGCAGTCTACATATGACGAGGTGTCGACTATCAAGGGATGTTTTCTGAGTGTTCCGCTATGGCAGCAGTTAACATATGACAAAGTGTCGACTATCAAGAAATACTTTCTAAGTATTATTCTATGTCGGCAATCAACAACAGTCGAAAAAGATCAAATAACGACAATCATGGTAACAAGCATTAAATATCTCGAAAATATTTTCTAAGTATTTTATCATGATTGCAGACATCGTACGATGCTCAATGAACAATGATCAACACGCAACAACCAACATACAACGGCCAATAACTGTGTCCGAACAACGACTGACGATCAACATCAAGCATGCCAAAACATCATTCAAATCATGGTGCAACATGTTGACAATGATTACTATACATGAGGGGAGTACTTCTACTTAATATCATGTTCATAAATTTTCAGCACTTAGCCAAAATTTTGGCCAATTTGAGAAACTAACTACTCTTGGGAATTTTATCAAACACCTTATGTGCATGTTAAGGTAATCAAATTCATGAAGATTTCAAGAGTAAATCAAGACTAAGCAAGGTCATAAAAAGACTAGCTGTGTGTGGAATTAGACCCACCTCACCGAGCCGATCGAACCACCGCGCAAACCACCGTGAGCCACCACCTGAGTCTTCACACGCCGCCGAGGAGCTCACGCGCCGCCGCCGGGAAACTCACGCGCCGCCGCTGCTCCGCGTAGAACCACCGCCGCGCCGCCGTGCCATCGCCGTCGACCTCCGTACTCGGTTCCGCCACGGTCACGGAGGTTAATGGTGGCCGGACCCTTTTCCTTGGTGGCCAAGTCTCCCACTCCAAGTTTCTTCTCTTACAAGAGATGAGAAGTGAAATCTAGAAAATGCTAAGGATAAGGATGGAGATTAGTGAAACCTCTCTCCTACACCTATCAACAAATATTTATGGGTATCTCTTAAAACTCTTTCTATTTCTTGTTAAGTCCCTAAAATGGCATGACTACGTGTTGTTATTTTCTCATTACAACACTTAGGATTCTCTAGAGTCATTTTTAGCAATCATGACTACATGCTATGCGCACATAATCTAGCGCGTACTATGTCATCTCAAAATGCATGATTCATGTTTTTTATTATTACATAATTATTTTCATGATTCAATTATTGATTATGTGCTCACATCTTTTATATCATGTAATCACATTCATGTTAACATCATAAACCGTGATTGCACATATTTATGAGAATTATTGCTTAAGTCAATTATCATGTGCGCACTGTCCGTTGTTCATTGTTATGTGTCCACTGTCATGTGTTCACTGTCCACTGTCATGTGTTAACTGTCCACTGTTCACTGCTATATGTGCACTATCTATTGTTCATTGTTATATGGACATTGCTTGTTGCACTAACCATGTCAACAATTAATGAGTCTCCCGACAAGAATTAAAGTGGAGCAAAATCAAGGCATTCGCGCCCAATTGTCAAACAAGCCACCCCTGAGGTCAGCACCGAACCTAAATTGGGATTATATCCTATCTTAAAGTAGAGTCAAGTATGGTCTGGACCGTTACTTGACTCGGGGGCAAGTAATGGATATCTTCCCAATTCGGCTTTGTATTTACATTCCGGACTTCGTAAACACGTCGAAAATCACATAACGGATCCAAACGCGTCACCCGAGGTTCAAAATGGTCCGGAAGCGAGGCATGCGCGTCCGGACCAGACCTCCGGATTGCCTAAAGCAATCCGGCCCGTCCGGGTTGCCCTTACGCAATCTGGACGTCCCGGATTGTCCACAGGCAATCTGAACCCCGTCAGATTGCCTAAGTCCGACGGGGTGTCTAGGTACCGCGCGCTACCCTTGTTTACGTACACTGAGTAAAGAGTCTCCCAAAGCCAAACTTAATCAAACCAGACGACGGTTCCTAGTTTCCTTTAAGACCGGCATCGAACCGCACAAAAACCGGGCTCGGTTCTAAGGTTGCTTATAAATAGGGAACCTTGGCCACCCATTTCAGAGGATATTTTCGAAGAGATTGGTTTTGGAGCTCTGACCTATCTCTAGAAATTTTTTCTCTCTAGACTCTTATTTAAGCATCGGAGAGGGCTCAACCAGCGCCACCCCCCCCCCCCCTCTCCGTGCTGGTTACTACCCTTTGTGTAGGTAAGGAGCGCGCGAAGCCGGAGAAGTGCACATTGCCGACAACCAGCTGCCGTCATTCGACAACCCGAAGCGATCACAACCCGAAGTGCCGAAGAGTCCGACTCCCCGGTTGGATTTGGACTTAACATACTATAAATAGGGGTATAGTTCTACATTGTAAACACAGAGAAAAACACTTCAATATCAATAATACATTATTTTCTCGGGTCCTGTGCGATTTTTGTCTTTTAGTGCAAAAGTTTTTTTTTTCTATCTTCTTCAACGTGAGTTATGCCCTCCAGCCGTCGGAGCCCCGCCGATGACCGCCCCTCGGCTCCGCCCGGTGTCCCCGCCACCTCGTCCGCCAATTCTTGGTCACCACACCTCCGCTCTCGCCGATCTCTCTCTCTCTCCCAGCAAGCTCTCCCGCCGGTGACTCCACCAACAGCCACCATTGCATGCCGCCGCCACCCGCCGTCCATGTCGAGACCCGCGCCGCTGCCCGCCACGCCTTGCTGTTGTCGTCTCATCCCCGTCTGGTGCCCGTCGTCCCTGCGTTCCCCCTCGCCAGTCACAGCCAGTGTCGTCTCCTCCGCTGGCTCCCTGGTGAGTTCCGCTGTATTTTTTTTTTTTTGTTATTTATTCCTTATTTAATCATTATTTATTAATAATTGATTTTTTTTGTTTTATTTATTTATTATTGTATTAAAATAATTAGGCTTGTTTTAATTGTCTTTTTTATTTATTTATTTTCTAGTATGTGTTATTTTAATAAATTAATTTGACATAAATAGTTTTAAATTTGATCAGTTTAGTTAAATGATAAATTGTTAATTATATGTATTCATTATATTAGTTTATATCGATTTAACTCTATGTGATAAATGTTAATATTATAAGGTATTATTGTTGTTCATACTTAAAATCGGTTTATAAATAATTAACACTAAAATTGGAAAATTAAATGAATTGATTACCGAAAGGGCGTAATTAAAAATTATATTTTTTTAATTCGTAATAGAACATCCGAACTCGAATTTCTAATCGTAGATCGATTTTATACCTAGGTGTTTAATCCGTAATTTGCTTAGGTAATTTATAATTCTAGTTAGCCTTAATTAACTAGTGGCGATTCTGTTCAAAATCCACGTTTTCAAAAACGTAATTCACCGTAGGTTAGATTTAGGTCTGACAGAACTTATAAAAAAAGTTGCAACATGCTCTATCGGTTAAAAACAAAAAAAACAAAAACAAAAAAGTTAATTACTAACATGTTCTCTTTTTTGTGTGCATATTGCTCACCCAAACTTTTGAGAAAAATGTAATTTGCCAATTTCTTTTTTAGTAATTTGCTTGCTAGACTTTATGAAAATATGCAATTTACCAGTTAAACGTTACAAAAATGAAGAGCAAATTAAACCGAACTAGCAAATTACAATTTTTCATAAATTTAACTAACAATTTGTTTGAGAAAAGTCCAGCTAACAAACTGTTCTCACTCAAAATTCAACTAGCAAGTAGGCAATTCATTTCCTAACCAATACTTTTTCCATCTCCAAATCATGTTTGGACAATGCATCAAACAAACCCTCACCAGTAGTAAAAATAACTGCATTATCATTGAAAGGAAAGAGTTTGTATGTTGTAATGAATCAAGAAACTTACTGAAGAAATCACACCTTGAAGTTATTACTACTAAAGTAGATACAAGATAGTAAGTGAACTGATTCATACACTACTGTACACACACTCTCACTGTGATAACTTACACCAAAGAATCAATCTGCAGAAAATAATAATAATAATAAAATACAGAATAATGAATCTTCAAAACTGCAAATCAGCAGCAGCTTAACTCAACCAAACTCAATAACAATGTCTTCCTAAAAAAAATCATAATAGAATTCACAAACAACCAGCCAGTTCGAGAAACGGCAAAAAATTATCCGCTTTCGCTCACCAATTGCAGAGAAAAACAACTCTTCAGGTTCAGGGTAGAAGAAGCAAGCATCATCTAAAAGACCACTCTTCTGTCCCTTCAATATATATATATCTCAACTGCAACAAGATGGACACCAATAATAGCATGTTGGTATCAGAAGCTTCATCAAAATGTCAAGGTTAAGAACCTAAAAACAGTCCCAACTATAGAGCATATTTCTAATCGTTGTCCAAATGTTGATATTTGGTGTCTCAACTATCAGATCGGTTAATTTATACTTTTTTTCTCTTAAAATTGACGAAACAAAAACATATTTTTTATACAACAAATAAGCCTAAACCATGAGCAACAAATCGAATACTTTGCAAAAGTGGTAAACATGTTTCGGTTGCTTAAAATGCTAATTTTGACGCCAAAAATCAATCGAAAAAAGTAGAAAGTAACAAATCATTGAATATCAACATTTTAAATTTGGGACAACGATTAGTAACATGGACTATAGTTGGGACTGTTTTTAATTTTCTAAACCCAAATGTCAATGTTGTTACTAATAACATACTTTAAGAAAAATTACTTACAGATTCACAATATAGCTTTCCTTACACACCCCAATGGATATGGCAGCACTTAAAACTCTCTAGATTCTTCTTAGAACAAATGAAGAGCCATTTTGAGCTTGTTCTGCCTCCATTTTGGCAACTTATAGAAGGCTTCCTTCGCCATCCCGAATTTCTCCTTAAATTCCTCTGATGATAAATACGTCTGTACAAACGGGTAAAAGTCAGTTTCGAGTGATAAGAATGCTAGTACTCTTTGTGATGTTAGTTTTAGAACCAACCTCTCTCTTGGTAACATCAATATCTGTTACAGGATCGGTTGATGTTGTCTTGAGGCGGTCGTATGGGTGAACTGAAAGCCCTTCCTCATCCTCAGCCTCGCTCTCTTTCACGTCTTCTTGAATGGTCAAGGACCCTATTCTGCTGCTCAGCGAATTCTCTTTGGAATTCGAGTCTGCTGTTTCTTTTACAACTTCGGGACTCACTGCACCCATATATAAAGACTTTTCACTTAACAAAAAGAAAGAAATTAACAAATATACTTCAAGGCATTTTTTAATTTAAAAAAAAAAAGAAAAAGAACATAAAAATGATAAAGTTAGCACCTTTAATGGATCGAGGTATGAGAACCTCTCTGACTGGAGGTGATTTCTCAAAAGTGGAACCGAGAGCAGCGATGGCTGAAGCTTTTGGAGCTTGGGTTGCTGAATCTGGAGTCCCGGACTTCGGATAGATCTTTCTTACAACTGGTGGTGGAGTTGAGAGATTTCTTGCATTAGCGTTTTCAAAAGTAGCTGCAAGTGCATTGAAAGCTGGTGATCGGCCCCTCACACGGACACGTTCGGGGCTGAAAGACATGCTTCTTGACCGCTGTGATGATTTGTCTGGTGCAGTAGATCTCCCTCCATATGAAACAGGTGTTCTTCGCTTTGGTTTCTGAAAATTTTATCCAATATAAAATGATGAATACCATAGTGTACAAATCTGAATGACCACCTTACAAATCTGAATTCCAATTTAGTTCAGTTACTTATGTCCTTATTAATGTTTAATTATAGAGTTAACAACCTAAAAACAGTCTCAAATAAAGGTCAGCAACGTTGTCTCACATTTAAAATGTTGATATTCGGTGTCCCAACTATCAGATTGGTTCATTTCTACTTTTTTTTCTCTTAAAATTGACGGACCAAAAACATGTTTTTTAAGCATTAAATAAGTCTAAACCACGAGCAACAATTTTGATACTACAGAAAAGTGGAAAACATGTTTTTGTTGCTTAAAACGTCAATTTTAATGTCAAAATCAGTCCCAAAAAAAAATCTGATGGTTGGGACACTAAATACAACATTTTAAATATAGGACAGCAATTAGCAACATGGACTATAGTTGGAACTGTTTTTAAGTTCTTAACCCTAATAATAGAGTAGAAATCTGAATTCCAATTTAGTTCAGTTGCTTATGTCATTAATGTTTAAAAATAAGCATATTTAATATATAAATCCATGAATACATGCATATTTAAGTTTTTTTTTAAAAAAATATTCAATAAATATGCAAAAAGAACATGAAATGTGATAGTGTTTTAAGCATTAGGAGACTTACATCAACTTTGGGCATACTGCCATGTTTGACGATGGTGAGTTTCCTCTGGAATGAGTTTCCATGCATCTGTACAAACAGATTTATGTAAGTCAAAGGATGTCAAATTCAAAACTCAAATCTAAGATGCTTCTTCTCAATCACTTACTGCAGATTTGGCGGAGTCCCATGTGAAGAAGCGTGTAAAGAAAGGCGGCTCACTTCCCTCGGTGACGATAAATATTGGAGCTTCTTGCGATATTTTCTCTAGAAGGAAATCCCTCTCGAGAAATTTCTGAGAGAAACAAGGATTTAAACTCATTCATATGGTAAACAATTGATATAAAGTAAAAATAAAGGGTTAAGAATCTGAAAAAAGTCTCTATTATAGGTCATGTTGCTAATCACGTTTATAGATTTAAAAAGTTGATATTAGATGTCCCATCAGATTTGTTACTTTCCATTTTTTCGACTGATTTTGGCATTAAAATTGACTTTATAAGCAACAAAAACATGTCGTTTTCCACTTTCCTGAAGTATTAGATTTGTCTTACTTGATGCTTAAAAAACATGTTTTTATTTCGTCAATTTTAAGAGAAAAAAATTGGAAATCAACCAATCTGAATTTTGGAACACCGAATATCAACATTTTAAATCTGTGACAGTGATTAGTAATATGGCCTATAGTTGGGGCTGTTTTTAAGTGCTAGTGAAAAGACCCACCTCTCCAATGGTCAAAGCCTGTGTTTTGATCTTGGGGTCAACTTCTTGCCCAACCCAGACAAATATCTCCGAGTGACAATCCAAGATAAATATATCTTCAGTCATCAAATCATCCTGGGTAAAGTTGTAGATTTCTGTAACCTGAAAAGGAGGAATTCCTTATAAGCAAGAGCCCGCAGATATCCAATGATATAATTCATCTACCAAACAGAAACATACTATAGGATAATCAACTGAAAGGGTTTCACTATCAACTAGCTATGATAATCCACAGCCAATTCATAATCTTTTTTAGTGGAAATGCTATTGGTGAATCGATCTTCTTATGTCGAAGACCACAGATAAACATGCTTAGCTCCCTGAAAGTTATCTATCTTTCTTAATTTGAAACCTTAAGATGACACGACTGTTTATTTTTACATATTTACAGCAAAATAAAACTCATACCTTCAGATTCCCTGCAAGTCACCATTCATTCATCACAGGACAAAGATTGAAAGGAAAACAATAAGCCATTAGTAGTATAGTCAGAATTGAATGGGTTAAAGAACGTATTACAGCAAGGATAGCCATAAGTACCTTTTGAGTAAGTGCAAGAAAATAAGTGAGCATCGCTCTCAGCATTGCGTGCAATCTTCTGGCTTGGATATTCAGATTTTCCTCCCAACAGTTCCCAGAATTGTTCCGACTCAGCGCCTTCTTTTTGAGTTTTAGACTGTACATTTGGCTGCATAGAAATAGTTATACAAACATTCTCATCAGTATACTTATGCTGTTTGGTTGCTACAATACAGTCGTATTTATTTATGTTGCCTAGATGAGTAAAGTTCGGTTCCTATAGGAATTCTTCTCTAAATTAAAGGATTATGGTGAATGGCTGAAAGAATTTTGGAAATTTCCACTAAATGTCAAACCTTTATCAAATCCAGCTGCCTCTCAAGAAGTTCATGATCCTCAGAAGTTGTAAGGTTACCAGACCATGTGAAGACAGTCGAGCCACTATGTATTATGTAGCAATAAGATGAATTTAAAGATGATGCAACCTGGAAAGGAAAAGAAAATTTATGCATTTACGTCATTTTAAGAATTATACGACAGATAATTCGGAGTATTAAGCATTTACATACCGTTTCTACTTGAATTGATTGCATATTATCAGGACCGGATCCTTGCACTCTAAACAATGCAAGACCATCCTCACTATATGTATCATCAGGAACTTCGGTCTCAGTTATATAACTCTTATATCCCTCACTAAGGCCACCCTGAAAATTTTATATGTCATCGTTAGAGCTGACAATTATATATTTATATATATACATATATATTTTGCTCAGTGACCAGCTCAACTGACCTTGAGAACAATGAATCTCTGCATGATTGAAAAGAATTGGATTGGTTCTTTCCCTTCATATATCCGAGCCTACAAATGAGAAACATTGACATTAAATACATGCTTGCAGGTTATTAGGGAGAAAACTAAGCCATAGGAAGGGAGAAGGTGTAGGAAAATGCATGTACACCTGCGCGGGAAGAAATTTCAAACTCTCAACCATCTTGCTCGCCTGTGAATGTGCGGAAGCCCTTTCTTCCTGATCATACCAAATACATTTACATGTTAAGAGCAAGTATTAGATATTACTTACAACAATTTATGCATCCAGTGAAATGTATATATATATATATATATATATATATGTTAAGAACCTAAAAACAGTCCCAACTATAGACCATGTTGTCAATCGCTGTCCCAAATTTAAAATGTTGATATTCAGTGTCCCAACTATCACTTTGGCTGATTTAGATTTTTTTCACTTAAAATTGACGAAACAAAAACATGTTCTTTAAGCGTCAAAATAAGCCTAAACCATGAGTAACAAATATGATACTTCGCAAAAGTGGAAAATAACATATTTTTGTTGCTTAAAATGCTATGATTAACGCCAAAATCAGTCGAAAACAGAGAAAAGCAACAAATATGATAGTTAGAACACCAAATATCAACATTTTAAATTGGAACCGCGATTAAAAACATGGCCTACAGTTGAAACTGTTTTTAGATTCTTAACCCTATATATATATTTCACAACTACCTTAAAGAACAAGAATATCGAACAACTGCAAGATGTCAGACCACCAAACTAAAATTCAATTTTAGAAGTACCTGCCTACTAGATTAGAGACTCCATTTCTTAATGAGAAGGAAAAGTAAAGAGCATTCATTTCCTTACAGATTTCTCACCTCGGTACTCTTCTTCCCCAACCAAGTGCCAATAAGATATTCCTCTTTATCATCTCCAGGGTAAGAATACTGAAAGATATAGCAGTCACCACCATAAAACTTTGACTGGTCGGAGGATGAAAGGAGAATCTTCTCTTTCCCTTTTACACGCCAAACCTGTGCAATCAAGTTACAAATCTCTTTTAGCCAAAAAAAAAAAACTATTATCAAAATAACACATCTATTTAAATAAAATAAATATCCAGCTTAAACACATGCTAAATATCATAGATTCCTGTGTCAGATGTAGGTAGACACAGAATTAGACATTTTGCAGACAATTAACCAATTTACATGCAGAAGGGACTATAAATACCTGGAGATTCCCAGTGCAATCGATGTGTGGTTGAGGTTCTTCTTTAACAGGAGTTGCTTTCATAAGGCCTTTAACATTTAGTCCTTGGCGTTTCAGAAGTGCTGCAAAATGAAATTTAAAGATCGATGGGGATTCAACGCATGATAGTAAATAAAATTATCCCTTTTAAGTCTTTTAAGTATAATCCATTTCTGCAAGTATGGTTTATGTATTCGGAGTCTACTTTCACAAACCTGCAACCTTGCCTCGTCCATCCTCAGATACAGCAACATCGACAGTTTGAGGCCATGAATCAAACTTTGAACGGAAGACAACTGTCTCAAATCCCTCAATTACACGGACTATATGTGATTGGGGGCGATCAGGAACATGAATTAGCGCCTGTTTAGTTGAGACAAGAGGGGTCAAAAGGGAATCTAAGGGAACATGAATACTTAGGAATCCAAGGCAGCAGAAGAAAACTTTATATTACTTCTGCCGCTGAACTTGCAGCCTTCCTGTCATCAAGAGAGGTAGTTCTGCCCATCCACACAAACACTTCCATACCACAATCCAGAATATAGCATTTATTTGTGTTTAGCAAATCCCTTGTCAAAGTTTCTGCCTCAACAGGTTCAGTCTTCCCCTTCTCCACACTAGAGAGACATAGAAGACGTGTTTGTTAGAGTAATAACATAGCAAAACCTTATCATAGGTAGATTATTAGATTGTTTAACCGTGTACACATTGCCGGCACACCTTCATCAACTTAGCTTACAATATATCTATATGTATATACTATTTACTAAAGCTCCACCAGGGGTAGTGCTGTCTCCCTAACATAGGTGAGTTGAACCTTTGACCTTTTAGTTGATGGAGAAATTTTTTACATTAGGACCAACTGAGTCACAAGTACTGTGTTGATACAGTATTAATAGTTAAACTGTTAGTTAACAATGCGTAGTAAAATGTACGCACGTAGTGCCTATGGGTATCCTAGAGTGACAGTAAAAATAGCACCAACAAGTAGTTTCTGATTGAAAATCCTTGTAAACCCTGTCAGCTCACACTTATTAAGTTGAATGAACCATGTTCATGGTTAGATTTCTAGTGCGCGTAAAAGGATACCATATGATGTTTGATATACATTGTTGATGTGTAATTTTGCAGATGATAATAGATTACAAAATGAGCAAAATGCCGGCAATATAAGCAGCAACAGTTAACAAGATGCATTACCAGAGTAATTTGGTGGCATGCGAATCGAAAGACTTTTTCTCTTCACTTGCAGCTTTCCTAGGAAGAGGAGCAAACCCACCAAAGAAAGCCCAGAACTCTCCAGTTTCGGCATCGGCCATTAGTTTCCCATCCTCTACAACAACAACAAATGAGGAATCAAATTAACAATTCTCGTCATTCAACATCTAAATTTCCTTCCTACTCCCGTCGTGTGATTACCAATTGCAGCTACATCACACTTTCCGTCGTGATATGTATCTTTAATGTACTGAACAACTTCCAGTGCTTTGGCTCTTTCTTGAATACATGAATTCGAACCATTGAATTGAAATATTTTTGACTTTGTGTCCAGGATATAAATGTCATCGTGATTGAGAGAAGATCGGGCAAAAGGAACCTGTCCATTCCATAATAGAATAATTAATCAAGTGAAGAGGAAATTTAAAAAAAAAAAAAAAAAAAAAAAAAAGCATGACACTGTTTGGTATATCAGCCATGAAACAATGTATTTGATCTAATAGCTTAATTTTTTTGGTCAACTGGTCTGTGGCTCAACATGGTCTTCAATCACATACTACATTCAAATTTTATACCAGAGTTTAATCAAAATATAATCCAAATATTATAGTACCAGATGTCATAAGACAAGTAGAGCTTTTAGATCCACTAACAGATAGTCCATAAAAAATTAGTAATCATAACTTTGAGCATTGTACGGGACTTGCCTCTTTCACATGGACAACATGTTTTCCTCTGCACTCAAAGAGTCGTATCTTATGCTCTTCAAGCTCAGCATGCTTGAAACCAGAAGCAATACCACCTTCTTGAGGTATTATACAAGGCTTAAAGTAAGATAAGAACTTTTCAGTTTCGTGACCCTGTACTTCACGATATTGAACAGCGCGCCCTCCAAGTGCTGCATCTAGTTCAACTGTCTTGATTGCTGCAGTTCCCGCTTCGTCCTATTTGAAGATAAAGTTAACGTCACCCATTACAAATGGTAGTTCCTCTTAGCTCAACGAACTAGAAATTTCACAACTTACCTGAGATGTATCCTTACCGAGCCAGTAATGAATTTCATGTCGAAGGGATCCATTCTTTAATGCAGTTGTCTGCAGGTAAATAAGTCATTACTCATTAGCCACTCAGAGCCATTGAAGAATTGCTTGTGTTCAATGAGATACAAGTTTGAAACAAGATGGTACTACCTCCTGAAAATAGTCTATAAGAAAATGATCGATACACCATTATTATGGCCACTACTAGGTGAAGCTAGGAAGAATAAAAAATGCTTACCGCTAAAATTACGTAGGAATCTCCTGTGAAGAATTTCCCATGTGATGACTTGGGGACAGGAACAGGACGGAAGTTCTCGATGCGCCATACCTCAATTCCACTATCTATAGTCAAGGATAACATACACGTGATAGTACTCAAAAAAATAACCTATGAAAATCATTCCATTAAACATGTGAATGTAGAAAGGATACGCCTTTTGACCAGCTCCTTGGAAAGCTGCATCCAAATCTCTCATGGAAACTGCCATATTGCTTTTCAAACTTTAAATTATTACGCCTCCACAAGTTACCTTCAATATATAGTAGAGAACAAGAAGGAAATAAGAGAACTAGTTGACATGGAACTCAAAGAAGCTTCTCAATAAAAAGATAATGGGTTAGACATTTAGACTAGTAATATTTCTGTATAGTAGGGGCTACAGATGGAATAGTATGAATTAATGGGCACAATAGGTATCATAGCTCATCCGTAAATTTTTTTTTTTTGGCTTCATTTGCCCTCTTTTGTAAATGAATAGTGCGCTATTGGTGTTTATTAATGACATAATATGATAATAACCTTGAAATTTCACCCCCCCAAAAAAAAAAAAAGCTTCTCAATAAAATAGCAAAATTCTATCCCTTCAAGAAGGTTGAAATACCACAATTCTCAATGAGCAAGACAATAACACTAAAAGTACAATGTGCTTTCTGTAATAACTATCCATAGTCCATACATTCAAACTAAATGATTGAATGGTATACAACTAGGACTAGGGCCAACATATTTCCTAGAAAGGAAGAAACTACATAGTACAAAAGGAAATAAAGAGAGATAGCTTCAAGAGAATAAGGCAGTACAGTTCATACTCTTACAGTGCTAAAATAACATGTTTTCAGTTGATTACTGATAACTCCTAATCCACTTAAGGAACCCGTAGCATCGATTCACAGAATACTAAGACGTGCCAAACCAAACATGATAAAGATTTTAGGATACACAAAAAATTAAACTTAAGATGCTGAAAACCCAGAAAAGAAAACAATAAGGAGTTGCAGTGCTCTGCAAAATTTTGGTAGTGTCCTAGGAACTACCAAACGAACCACAAACCGCAAACCCCGAGCATTGTATCCAGAATGCTTACATAATATATAGCATTCCACCAAGCCATGAATTGACGATTGAGATAATTAAATATATAAGCCATTTAAGTTAATACCAGCAAAAATTGATTTGAAATTCCTGAACTCTAGAAACCCAGTATCATTTTCTAACAGGTCCTAAAGACCGACGAATTCCAGAAGCACTATATAAAGCCAACATTCCATTTCAAATAAATTGGGCACAAAAACAGTTGAATTTCAAGAACTTGAGCAAGAATGAGTATATAGATTAACATATCAGCCCACAATCTGCTTGGAAAACGGAAGAAATAAATACAGAGCGAAATTTTCACAAATCCCGACAAATATCATAATGAAACTAGCACAATTAGACATGTCTTCTTGGATATCGCAAAGCAGACCATCAAATTCAACAATCCAATAATAAAATAAGCAGTAGGAGAGCAGTATACACTGTTAAAATAGAACCCCAAATCTAAAATGAAGCATTTTTAAGCTTACCTGGTAATCAAAAGTCGATTAAGAAGCTACCACTTGATAGAATCGCTGGAAATGTAAAGATCCAAATCCGACACAGCTTAAGAGCTGAAAAATCAACGCCTGTACCGAAGTTGAGCACAGAAGAAGGGTTGAAGAGGAAAGTATGGTGGGTCTAAACAAGCAAGAAAATAAAAATAAAAAAACCAGGCAGCAGCAAAGCGATTGAATTGAATTCTAGAGAAAGGGTTGGACTTGGGAAGGAAGGAAGGAGAGAGAAAAGTGAATAAAGTGACAGGGAGAGAGAATGATGAGTGCCAGGCGTGCTAATCACTAACGGCAACCCAACACAGATGAACTGTAAGTAAAATTGTTTGCATTAATTAGAAAAATGTTAGTAAAATAATTTTAACCGAAATTTACCACAAATCCATGGTGAAATTTTCTCTTTTTTTTAAAAAAAAAGGTAAAATTTCTCTAAAAATAGTTTTGATTGAAAAATATATGTATACAAATTAGAATAAAATTAATATGAATAAAATGAAGAAATAAATATATTGGTGAAATATATTAGTACAACAAATAAAATGTCATAGATAAAAAGAAAAAATTCTAAAATTAATTATACATTTTTAAATTTAAAAAAAATGGATTTAAACAAAAGAAAACAAACTCTAAATGTTGACCCAGATTGGATTTGAATAGGTTGAGATTGGCTTTTTTTTTATTCTGAGAAATTCATTTTAATATTTCAAGTTTTAAATATTTGTATTAATTTGTAAGTATTATTTAGATTTGTTTTTTTATTTTTTTCCCAATTTTTGAAATATTTTATATTTAACATTTTAATAAAATATTATATTTATTATAGAAAATATAAAGATTTTTCAGATTTTTTTTATTTTTGAATTTAACTATGTATGTAGAAAATAAAAATAAAGAATTTATTTAAACAAATATTTCGGGGGAAGATGAAAATAATTAATTGCTAATAAAAGATAAAATATGGTGTTTATAGACCTTAA
Organism: Clarkia xantiana subsp. parviflora; assembly: GCA_036873135.1. Taxonomy (NCBI): domain Eukaryota; kingdom Viridiplantae; phylum Streptophyta; class Magnoliopsida; order Myrtales; family Onagraceae; genus Clarkia; species Clarkia xantiana. Next base: position 24,288,272 of record JAPTYO010000009.1, on the reverse strand, counting down.
ATTTTTTGCATTAATTAGAAAAAAGTAAGTATAAATTAAATACGAGTCATTAAAAATTTCCATATCTACTTTTACATAATAAATAATAAATAAACAAAAGAGATAATTCATAAATATAAATATTATATAAATTATGAAGGAGATAAAATAAGAGAAGCAATCTGGAGCCGACACGTCAGCATGGTGAGTTAATCAGAAGTCGTCATATCAGCTTCTAGTATTATTGTCAAAACCGGCTCACGGTGCGACCAGTCTTATTTCCGGTTCATCCAATTCAAAAAGAAAGCAGATTTCACACCGTTCAAGATTCAATGTATGCAATTAATCGCAATAAAATTTCGCTGATTTCGGACCATTCAAGATTCAATATATGCAATTAATCACAATTAAAATTTCGTTGATTTCAGACCGTTCAAGATTCAATGTATAAATTAATAGTAATTAAAATTTCAGTTCATCCAATCCAAAAGCAAGCAAATTTCGGACTGTTCAAGATTCAACGTATGCAATTAATTGCAATTAAAATTTCGTTGATTTCAGACCGTTCAAGATTCAATGTATGCAATTAATCGCAATTAAAATTCTGGACCGTTCAAGATTCAATGTATGCAATTAATCGCAATTAAAATTTCGATTCAATTCAATATTTGGAGAAGAGAAACGAGGCGACTTCAATTCAATGTAGATAGGATAATCGAGGCGACTTCAATTCAATGTGAGGGGATAAATGAGGTGTCTCCTTCAGATTTCTCCACAAATCTTTTATATAAATATGTTTTTTTTTGCCAAAATTTTATATAAATATGTTGAAGAACAAACGTTTGACGTGGAGCCGGCGAACTAAGGTACCAGGCGGTACAGGCGTCTGACAGTCTCAGCGGCGGAGCCCTCTCTATCTCCGGCGAGATATCGTCGGTGGTCATCGAAGCCATATTTGTTGAAGAACAGACGCTTGACGCAGATCTGGCGACCGAAGGTAAAAGGCGGTACGGGCATCTAATTTTTTATTTTTATTTTTTGAATTTGCACAATTGTAGTTTATAGTTCAAAATTTTCAGTCTTTCGTTCCTTTTTCAAATTCTAGACTGATATTTTATTTAATAAATTAGTGTTTCAACATATTACAAATACTCATTATAAATTTTATATAATATTAGTTTGTTAATTATACATATTTGATAAGTCACCAAAGTGCGATACGCAAAAAATGCACCTAATTATAATACTTTAGAATAGAGTTATGTCTCAGTTTGATTGAGTTAAATAAGGTGTAGAGTTACACTAATGCTAGAGATTTTCAATTCAAATTAACGATGTCACATGATATAATTAACTATTGCGAACTTTATAATGTAATATTATATTATATTATTATTGATATATTTATTTATTATTATATTATTTCATTTTTACTATTATAATTAAATAATCCTAACTTATTTATAATATTCTAATTTATAAGCTATTTTTCTCATAAAAAAATAGTAGATGTAAACAACTTTTTAATAATGTATGATATTCTATATATTGTTATATTTTATCGTAATAAATGAATTAAGAATAAGATGTACATATTTATTATTTATAATATTAAAAAAAAGTAATGAAATACCATATTCATTCACTTGATTATTCCAACAAGTCTCCGAGATTCTTTTGTTGTCCTCTATTTTTTTTTTTTCATAAAATGTATTGGATTTATAAATGGGTTAAGTTATCAAATTGCTAGGCCAAGTTTGAATTCATGAAAAATTGTTAGTTCATGTTTCTTTTTGGACAAATAACTGACTCATGTTCCCTTAAGGGGGCGTTTGGATGGACGTAACGTGACATTACTTGTAATGTGAGATTACTCGTAATGTTGCATCCCAAAGGGTAGGTTCGTAATCAATAATGTAATGTGGAGTGTAATGTTAGATTACAGTGTTTGGTTGTGCTGTAATGTGGAGTGTAATGTCAGATTACAGTGTTTGGTTTGTTTGTAATGTACAATGTAATGTGATTTACTTATTATTATAATGTTAATCTATTTATAAATATATTATATATTAATATGACAAATTTAAATATGTATTTATTTTGAAAATAAAAGTAACTTGATCCCTTAACTTTATATTTAATATTTAAATATCAAATTTGAAAATATTATAGTAAAATTTTCATTCTTACTTGCTATGAAAAATAGATTAAAAAAATCAAAGGAAATAACTCATAAACTTTGTTATAAATTAAATAGACATACAATAGGAGCTGCAATGTTATGATAGCTTCCAGCAAAAATAATCTTGCAAACTATAATCTAGCAATAACATCGGTACATATTAATACATAATTGTCAAATACTAAAAACTAAATCTAAATCATGTCTCGGTGTGGTCATTTCTGAACTCGCTAAATATTACCGAACTTACCTAAAAAGAAGATGAATAAATAAAGAAATAAAAATGGAGAGATAATAATTATTTTAGTTAATATTAATAAAATAATAAACATTACGTAATGTTGGACGTAATCTCACATTACATCCAAAACCGGATGTAATCTCACATTACGCCAAGAGGGAAAGTCAACGGGTTTTTACGGGTTTTGACCAACCCGTCGTAATCTCATATTACAATGCACATTACATTACAGAGTTCACATTACATCGTTTGGTTTGCCAAACAACTTAATGTTGATGTAATGTGGGACGTAATGCGGGATTACGTCCCACATTACATCCATCCAAACACCCCCTAAGTGAATAAATAGTTAGTTTTGTTTACTTTTCCACTATTTTTTTACGACATCGGCACATGCACGGCATGTGATGACCAAAATGCCACAAATCCATCATCTTATAATATTATTGACTCAACATATGCATATAATGTTTTAGGTTAAAGTCTCTATAATATTAGAAAATGATGGATTGGGACAATTTGGTCATTTCGCATAATTATATGTCGTGTACGTGCTGATTCCGTTAAAAATAACAAAAAAACAAATGTGAGCTAGCCATTATTTACTTAGGAAAACCTGAGCTAACTATTTGTCCAACAAAAAAAAACGTGAGGTAGTGCGGACCCAAATGTGGACTAGCAATATAATAATTAACCCTTATAAATGATGATGATGATAAAACGTGAAAGAAAATGGAAGTAAGGAGAATATATTTGGATTTTTCTATCATGCTCCAAGAGCACAATGCTTTTGGTACTCATTTTTGTATTTTTCTATTGCCCTAAAGGTGAACCCTAGAGAGAAATTGATATTATTTATAGCATGATGCAAATATTAGGTGCGGTTAAAAAATTTCATATTTTTTTCATACTTTTAAGGTTTTACATTTGTTACAATTAAGTCCACCATAGTAATAAAAAAATAAAAAACATAGTGTTCTTGGAACATGATAGAAAAATCCAAGGACAAATTTAACGGCAGTCCCCTTAGTAGAAATGGTCCAAAAATTACGACTTGTCAAAGTGACTTTGTATATCGTTACACCAGAGTCCAGAGGTATGAGCAGTGTTATCAGAACCGGACCGGACCGGCGGTCCGACCGGAACCGGACCCCTACACGGTCCGGTTTACTCATTTCCGGAGGATGTAAGTGAACCCGGTTCTGAAGTCTGGTTTTCACCGAACCGGCCTATTTTGGGCGAACCGAGCGGTTCTCCGGTTCATCGGTTCGAACTTTCCTTTCATTAAAAAAAAACAAAAAAACCAGGTCGGACCGGCGGTCTGGATTATTATATCATATATATTATATTATATGGACCAGCAACCGAACCGGGTCGGACTGGCGGTCTGACCGGTGAACCGGGAACCGGAACCCTTGCCGGTTCGACGTCCGGTCCGGTTCTGATAACACTGGGTATGAGTATATGAGTAAGCTAGATTTGTATTAATCCATAATGACATTTCTCAATTCTAAGAGAATGAGGACGAAATTGCATAATTTAGAGGGTTAAAAGGGTGTGTGGTCTAATATTGGTTTTTTGTGTCATATGTTTTATTTTGTAGGTTTTTGGTGTTATATGTTTGCATTTTGTAGACTTTTGGTGCATCTGTTAGTCAATGGTTAAGTTCGACCGTTAAATACTTTTATTTTATTCAGTTTAGTTCTCCAAATTATATTTATAAGTTTTAATTTTTGCAAATTAATCCATATTGTTTTCTCTGATCATTGTCCAAGTTCGTCGGCCACCAGTCAAAGCCGTCGACCACCACTCAAGGCTGCCAACCACCACAAAGGGAGTCGGAAACCACCAATTGAGGCCGGTCACCACCAAATCGGGGTCGTCCGGCCCCAATCGAGGTCGACCACCACTAATTGGGGTCAGTCACAACCAATTGAGGTGGTGGCCGGCCCCAATTGGTGGTGGTCGGCATCGATTGGGGCCGTCGACCCTGATTTGGTGGTGGTCTGCCCCGATTGGTGGTCTTCAGCTCCGATCGTGGTGGTTTGCGACCTTAGGTGGTAGTCAAAGGCCTTGGGTGGTGGCCGACGACCTTGGGCGGTGATCGAAGAAAACAATAGGGACTAAATTGTAAAAATTAAAACTTAGAAATATAAATTGGAGGACTAAACTGAGTAAAATAAAAATATTTAACGGTCAACTAACAGATGCACCAAAAGTTTACAAAATGCAAACATGACACCCAAAGTCTATAAAAATAAAACATATAGCACCAAAAACCAATTTAAGCCAAACATATGCTACCAAAAGACTCTTTAACCATAATAATTTAAAGCTAAGGATTAAATTACATTTCCAAATAGAGGGGTAAGGACCACATTCGTTAGGGGGTGTTTGGATGGAAGTAATGTGGGATGTAATCTCACATTATGTCCTACATGACATCCATATTACGTTGTTTCGTTTGTCAAACGACGTAATGTGCATTGTAATGTAATGTCCATTTTATTTAAGATTACGTCCAAATTTCATTCAACGTAATGCGAGATTACATCCAAAAACGGATGTAATGTGAAATTACGTCCAACATTACGGAGTATTATTATTTATTATCATTTATTAAATATGTAAAATATTTTATAGTTTATTATGATAATAATATAATTATTATTATTAATTTTGTATTTATATATATTTCATAAATTATTATTAAAATATATATACACATGATATTCATATAAAACACAGCAAATCAGACATTACATTTTAGATTACTATATAGTCTATACTGTTCGTTCTTTTTCTTTCCCAAAACGTTAGTGAAATCATCCAAACGTTCTTTTTATTTTTTTTCTTAAATATTAATATATTTAAGATAGAGAAATCATCTGATCATCAGAAATATAAAAGTGGGTCACCGCCCACCGGCCATAATACATGCAGTCCATCATTCCGTGAACTCTCATACAAGAATGGTGGGCCTCCACTTACAATGTTAAATTATTTTTATTTTATTTATGTTCTGGTTCAGCATTATAGAGTTTTTGAACAAAATAAACAACTAAATACCGCCACATAATTATTTTTTTACAAATATAGGCTGGCCGGGTTGGGGTAACCCGGCCAACTGAATTTTTTTTTTTTTTTTTTTTCCGGCCAACTGAAAAAAAAAAAAAAAAAAAAAAAAATCAGTTGGCCGGGTTGGGGCAACCGGGCCAAATGTGTTTTTTTTTTTCGTTTTTTTTTTGGCTTTTTTTAATAGAAGTTGTAAAAATTAATGGTTTTATAATTTTTTTTTTTAAAAACCTATTGGACATGGTGAATACTAGAGGACAACAAATTGTCCTCTAGTATTCACCATTCCAATAGGTTTTTAGAAAGAAAAAAAATTTACTCTACGAAATGTCAATTTTCTCTCTAGGTTCACCATGTTTAAATAGATTTTTATGAAAAAAAATAAAAAAAAAATTATTAGTTTTGTAATTTTTTTACGAAAACTGGTAAACGGAAAATGTCTGTTAATTTGCCATCAAGGGTTCACCATGTCCAATAGGTTTTTAGAAAAAAAATTACAAAACTATTAGTTTTTACAACTTCTATTAAAAAAGCAAAAAAAAAAAAAAAACACATTTGGCCGGGTTGCCCCAACCCGGGCAACTGAATAATTTTTTTTTTTTTTTTTTTTTCAGTCCGAAAAAAAAAAAAAAAAAAAAAAAAAAAAAAAAAAAAAAAAAAACAATTCAGTTGGCCGGGTTGGGGCAACCTGGTCAGGCCTATATTTGTAAAAAAAAATGATGTGGCCTATATTGGTATTTGGTTGTTTATTTGGGTCTAATTTAGTCAAAAATTCAGTATTATACTTCTTATCGTCTAATCATTGTTTGAATATAAATTAATCTAGATATAAAATATAATTAAGTATATAAAAAGTGTTATTATCATAGTAAAGCCCCCTAAAACGTCCCGCATAATAAAACAAATTAAAGCCATCTATCTAAACTTATATACTAAAGATTTGTTTTCTTAAATACTAAAAAAAATTATTTTAGAGATATTAGTTAAATATCGATTAAGATATTATAATAATTTAATAAAAAATACAGTATTTAGATGAAGACTATATATACATACTAAAACGATATAAATAATTAATACATTGTTTAGGATTGTCGGAATCCAGTTTGAGTCTAGACGAAGGTTTCCCTAGATCAACATGTTCATATGAATTAATGTTACTAAATAGTCAATTCAAATATCTATTACATAAATAAAAAGCTACAAATTCAAAAATTGACCTCACATGAATATTGTCCTCACATATGGATATACAAAAAGAAAGGCGGGAATTTTTCTTACCCCTTTTCCCAACCTTTGCGTTTGTTGGAAACCTACCAATTTTGAAATAACAGACGTCACTTTTCACACATATACGTACACTGTCTTTCATATTTGCAAACTACATCCGAAAATTTCACAATGCTCTGCTACATCCGGTGCTGCCCACTCTCGCCAGTCTTTCACCGCATCATTCAGTTTGCTCGGTTCCTCCAGTCTCAGTCGCCATGGTGGCTCCTCTGATTCTTCCCTTCTCCATCTAAGGTAAACTCTCTCTCTATACTACTTCCATATTTGAACTTATAGTTGGTTGTCTGTTGATTCGAACTTTTCTCAACCACTTCCCTTTCTTGATAATGGATTTCGTGGGAGGTCTGGGAACTAGCCAATTGTATTAAAATTGCGGTTAAAACTGCTGCCTATGTGATGACTCTAACTCTTTGTAGTAGTAGTAATTGTGCATGACAGGGACTGATATGGTTGTTGACCATGAACCAACACAAGGTGCAGCAACATGCGCATGAAAGGGATCGATTGATATGTGTGTTGGCCATGAGAACACAAGGTCCAGATCAACAGGACTACATGAGGTTAGTTTACTCAATTATTTATCTCTTTAAGTTTATATTTATATTTACCGTCTTCTTTCTCTGATTTCAATCCACTTATTCCAAAATTAATGTCAGCCAAGTAATTTATGCTGTTTTCAGCAGACAATATACTATTTTCTTTTCAAATTATCTATATCATACAATTAGTCAAACTTTATTAACTTTCGTGATATAATATAAATTTCATATAGATATTTGAGCTACCATTTGTGAGTCTGGCTCGGGTTCGATACTCGGTGCTAGCAAACTAAAAACAATTTATGAGTTAAGAACAAACTAAACAATTGATTTACACTACGAGCTTTAGAATTCCCCATTATGATATTTTACATATGTCAAATACTAATATGTTATCTTTATACTCTCAAATTGTCATGTACGATTCCTTCTTTGCGGATTGATTAGTACCTCTATCTATATAAAACATATCTTTTTTTAGCCAAAATAAAGCATTGTTATCTTATTACTCATTTATGCTTAACCACTATTAGATATACTAAAACCTACTTTAGAAAATGTTTTGAACACATATATAATAATAATATCATGCATTTTGATTCATGTTTATTAGTATATTACCTCCATTTTTGTCTATTATTATTTCTCAAATTCTATGTTGATTTTTCTGTCTGAGTCTGCCTTTTAGAATAAATGTTTCACTTATTGACAAGACAACATGTTTGTGTTCGAAATGGTGGTTTTTGTTTACGTGATCATGCCTAATTGATACTATATTGTTATGTATTCAATTTATTGTCTCAAACTTGTACTCTTATCCATTGGGGATACTATGTACGTATGTCTTGTGATGAAATTGGTAAAGTTTAACTTTTCATACTGCATTTTATCCACAGTAACAGAATTTCTGTTGTGAATGCTCGGGAATATCGAAGATATCAGTTGCTTTGATTTGAACTAAATATGGATGACCAAACCCAATGTTGGTTGGACCAACTGGTAAAGCGAGTTGCGATCACAGAAGCGGTCCGGGGTCGAATCCCACTGTAGACGCCACATTGGGGAGGACTTTAACCTTAACGCTAAAAATATATATGGATGACCAATAATCAATGCTAGGTAAACCTTTCGAAGTATATTGGTGTTTTTGTGTTTAAAATTGTGACAAGGGACCACTACACTACCCAAAAATCTTCATTTTGTCTATTGCCAATAATTCTACTAATAGTATACTACTCGGTATTTTGCTTATGTTGCGAGTTGCTTATTTTTTTCTTCTTTTAATAAACGCTTTTTTCGTCTTTTAATTTGCATTCTCCTTAATTGACTAATGCACAATACTCTCGTGATTCATTGGCACAATTACTAACAGTTCTTTTTACATTCCTATGCATGAAATGTAATCTATAAAATATCTCCTTCGCATGTTCTTTATTTGTCATCACGTCCAAAACCATTTTACTTGATACTCACTAAACAATTTATTTATCAATGCTCAAGCCTTCACATTTGATGTTGATGCAACTTTTTATATTACTGAATGCTTCATTAATCACTTGACTGCCCAAGTGTGACAATATTCTTAATCATTTATAATTAACTATGAGATGACTTTTACATAAAGTTAGCTTTCTTCCTAGACGTTTTCTTGAATGCTGGTTAACACTATATTTCATCACCTCACACTTTATGTGAGGTGATTTTGAATATTTATCTTTTGTTTTGCTTAAGTTTTAGTATTGTTAGTATTGTTTCAGATTCAAGGTATTCATTTCAATTTGTTCAATGAAATTACTGTTTTTTTTTTTTTTTTTTTTGGCTAACAATTAAGTTTATGCTTGACATATGAGTAGAGTCGTGTTCTTATTGTAATGAGGACTCTGGTCCTATGTGTGTTGTGTTATTGAGAATAATATGTACGTTCTTATCGATAAATCGAAAAGATTTGGTTTTTAAACTAGACGTTGGAGGAATTCGAACTTGCACGCTCATGTTCAGACTTTCCCACTTTACTAATTTTTATAAAACCTTAAGGTAATGAGCGAATGTGTAGTTTAATCTTTATACTTCAACATCGTACTTATAGGTGATACATCTATTTATTTCAATTCGACTGTTAAAACAATTATTATATGTTGTATATATTATCACGCGCGTGCAACGCTCGCGCACAAAATTCTAGTATTATTAAATATTACGAGATGTGGTAGTCTAATGGTTAAGACTAAAGAGTACTCTTATATAGTTACTATAATTTTTTTTTTGTATATAATTAATATAAAATTATAATATAAATTATTTCATGTGTATTTTTTTAATGGATTGAACAATTTGTCTAATGTAGCAACAAACAACATAATGTGTTAATTGATTTAAAACTCGAACATAACTTTTTTGGGATATATATAGATATTTTCATTTCTATATATGTGTTAATTGGTTTAAAACCGAGTACGCTCAAAGATTTAAAAAAAAAAAATTATGGGTGGGTTTTATTCTTCAAAAAACCCACTCGAGCCCGCCTGAAGCCACCTTTAACGTTAGACATAAGATGATGTGAGTAGATTTGAGTTTAACTAGCCGGTCTGTTGACTATACTAGATTGTCGATGGAGTTATGTTGACGTGATCAGTTCATGTTTTGGTTGTTTACTAAGTCTAGTTAGAAAAATCTCAAACTGTGAATAAGAGATATCGAACATTACGTAACAGAATGAGTCTAGTATCGTCATTTCTAGCACATTCCTTTTTTTTTTGGAGGAAAAAGAGTAAATCAGTTCAACTAAAAGCAACTTCAGTTTAAAAAAAAAAAATGTAACTCTTGTCTTAAAGTTAATATTCAACCATTCATGTAAGATTTTTTTATGTGAGTTGTATGAACTTCAATCAGAATGGCAATACATGTAGTATATACTTACTCCACACTTAAAATAATTTTCAATCGCACTTAGTTAGTATAAAAAATATAAAGTGATATCTATTATTTTTTTATTTTTTATTTTCATTTCAAAACTCATACAAATTTTGAACCAAATACAACTAATTAAGTGATAAACGTTATACTAGTATAGTAGTATACCATATCTACTATCTACTATATTATATTAATTCGGTATCGGAAGCTCTCTGGATGACACGTGTACAGTCCACGCAGACACTGTTTCCTAATTTAATCGGAATTTAATAGGGGTTCTCTAAATTTAGATACATAATATTGATTTGTTGAAAATTAAGAAATATTTTTATTTCCTATTTTGGTCTCTACGCAATTTATAGAAACAAATTAATTAAAAGTTTCCATTTAAATAGTAAATCTATACAGTTTGGCTCCGGAAGACCATAGGCCGCCACGTAAGCAATACAATAGAGTATTAAATATTTATTAAAAAAAGGGAACAAAACAGACAAATTGTTAATTATTACAAAATATATTTTAATACATTTGTTTTGCCGTAAGTCATAGACCATATATATACATATAATATATAATAGAGTCACCTCTAATATGCAGTTTCTAAAGGAGATGTACTAGATATATACATTTCTCTCTGACAATTCAACTTTATATACGATATATTAACATATACCCAATTAAATATATTTTAATTGTTCATTGCTCCACAACCTTAAATTGAGGTCGCTAAAAGAAACAAAGATTTAGTACATGTTGATTGTCGAGTTTCTTTGGTAGAGGAATTCTTCTTTTTTTTCTTTATCTATTTTGTATATTCTTCTTTTTCTTTATCTATTATGTATATTCTCATTCGGATCTGGTTCTAATATGCAGATATATATGATTGTGCATGGCCAGGTGATACGCGGTTCGACTTTGGTTCTCGGAAGGTAAGCCTACAAATATTGGATATGTTGATAGTAATAACAAAATAAAGGATTATACGTACATATTTGAATACTCAATTTGTTGAAATATATATTGCTTTGACAAGTCGTGAATGTTTCTTTGATATATTTGTTGATTTTTCTTAAGATATTTCCGCTCGATAATTCGACTCGGACATAGCAAAAGGTACGTAGTTGTATTTTTTTCCATTGCTATATATTATAATTATATAATCTACCTTATCTATATAGATTTATTCTCTCATCACACATTTATGGCTATAACAAAATCTTAATGAGAAACTTGCGATTTATATAAGAACAAAATTGAAGTAACACAAACTAGAGAAGAAACCCTAACTCTAGAAGTAACGATCAAGTTCAAGTTCGCAAAGTTACAATATTTTTATATCAGTATTTATATTTATTTTTAACTGAGAAGTTGCTGCTTTGATGTCCTAAATATGAATATAGGATAAATGGAGATTGGTTTTAACTCTTTTGATAATTGAGTTCTAACTCTTGATTCAAGCCTCACTAAGAAAAGATTCAGAAGAATTATTACTTTATAGACTTCTCTAAATTTTCAATCGAGGCTTCATAGCTCATTACTAAGATACAGCCGACGTACAATTTTCAAAACATTTGGCTTATTTGTAAACTGAATCTTTAATAGTTTTAAACTTTTTGTTGCTGCAACTTTAATGTTATTTCACATGCTAATGTTTGCTATGTATATATTTATAAATACGTTTATTGATATTGGGGAAAAAAAAAGCTATATTTATTGATAATTGAACTAATCCATTCAATATAAGCTTCATTTAACCTAAATGCATTACTATTAATTAATTTTTATCTAAAAAAATATATTAATTTTTTTTTTTTAAATAAAGTTGTATATTCAACAAATTAAGAATTTTTTTTTAATTTTAAAATTTTCCCGCGCGGTGCGCGGGGTTAGTGGCTAGTTTTACATTAAAAAAGAATTCATGCAAGACTTTGGACCAAAATAACTATATTTGGTAGAGATAACCTATATATCTAACTCTTCTTATATTAGTTATTTTACTACAGATGATTAAGAAACCCTTTTATTCTTGGGCCGAAATAAAGCCCACTTTACGCCCTCGTACTACTATATTTTTTGAGGTTGAGAGGAGAAGAGAATATATTTATTCTTAAGAGTGCTTGGTAGTGATGACTCAGTCCATGAAAGCTAAGGCAAATAAATTATTCCATGACATCGACATGTATTCTTCAATCTTCATGGTACTCAATTTACATTTTTTTTAAAAAGCATTTTTTTTGTCTTAATTAATTTTATATATACGAAGATCACTTTTTCCTTGGGATGAAATGGAGCCCACTTTATGCCCTTGGGGGAGAAATTAATATTTAATACATATACTTTCTAAGAAGTGACGCACTATTGGCCAGCCAGCATAAGAGCATCCACAGTGTTTACACAAATTGTATTCTTTAAAGTTGCCACGTAGACATTTATGTACACTTTAAGTAATACGTAAATTTAAGACACACGTAAAAAATATTTTCTCTACAATCGTATTACTTAAACATATTCCTTAAATATATTTTATTATTAAATTTTCCAACAACCACCAATAAGATATTAGCATTAATTATAAAATGAATTAATTTATAATAAAAAATTGGTTACGTAATACATAGTGCATTACTTAAATTTAAGGAATGCTTTATGTAAAAACATAAATTTACGTGCGGGTCCCATTTTTAAGGAATGCTATGTAAAACCACTGTAGATAGTTTTTGTTGCTTTACTTAAATAAACACGTAGGACCCACGTTTACGTAATCTTTACGTAATACCATTGTGGATGCTCTAAAAAACCTGACAAGTCTGAAATTCTGTAAAAATTGACTCGAGTCGCTCTCGAAAACCTCATCCAAATATCATGTCAATACTCTATAGGATTGTTTGTGCACAATCTAACGGTAACGAAACTATGTAATACTAGGTGCATTTCTTGCGGGTTCACTTACTAAATATATATAATTAACAAACTAATATTCGATAAAACTTATGCTGATTATTTGTAATATGTTGAAAAACAATTTTTAAATAAAATATTAGTCTAAAATTTGAAAAAGTAAACGAAAGAGTGAAAATTTTGAACCATAAAATATCATTGCGCAAATTCACAAATAAATTTTAGATGTCGTACCGCATGCTATATTTGGTCGTCGGATCCGTGTCAAGCGTCTGTTCTTTAACAAATATGGCTTCCATGACCATCGGCGATATCTCGCCGGAGATAGAGATTACTCTGCCACTGAGACTGTCAGCCACCCGTACCGCCTGGTATCTTCGTACGGTTCTGCGTCAAGCGTCTGTTAAAAAAACGAAATTTTAATTTCGATTAATTACATAAATTGAATCTTGAACGGTCCGGAATTTTAATTGCGGTTAATTGCATACATTGAATCTTGAACAGTTCAAAATCAGGGAAATTTTAATTGTGATTAATTGCATACATTGAATCTTAAACGGACCGAAATTTTAATTGCGATTAATTGTATACATTGAATATTGAACGGTTCGAAATCAACGAAATTTTAATTGCAATTAATTGCAACTTAAAAACCTTGAGCTCCCTAAAGCAATCAATGTTACTGAGTTAATGACTACAAAACATTTAGCTCAATTGTCATAAATGCATCGATTAATGTAAAACAAAATCAACAGCTCCACATTTACTCAGTTATTATCTTTCCTTCAAATTTATAATTTTTAATTGCGATTAATTGCATACATTGAATCTTGAACGGTTCGAAATCAGGGAAATTTTAATTGCGATTAATTGCATATATTGAATCTTGAACGGTACGAAATTTTAATTGCGATTAATTGTATACATTGAATATTGAACGGTTCGAAATCAGCGAAATTTTAATTGCGATTAATTGCAACTTAAAAACCCTCAGCTCCCTAGTGCAATCAATGTTATAGAGTTAATGACTACAAAACACTTAGCTCAATTGTCATAAATGCATCGATTAATGTAAAAAACAAAATCATCAGCTCCACATTTACTCTGTTATTATCTTTCCTTCGGAATTTATAATATACTAGGTGCATTTCCCGCGCATCGCGCGAGGTGACTTATCAAATATAATTAACAAACTAATATTCGATGAAATTTATACTGACTATTTGTAATATGTTGAAACACTATTTTTAAATAAAATAACAGTCTAAAATTTGAAAAAGTAAACGAAAGACTGAAAATTTTGAACCTTAAAACACCGTTGCGCAAATTCAAAAATAAATTTTAGATGCTCGTAACGCATGCTACTTTTGGTCGTCGGATATGTGTCAAGCGTCTGTTCTTAACATATATGGCTTCGATGACCACCGACGATATCTCGCCAGAGATAGAGATGACTCTGCCACTGAGACTGTCAGCCGCTCGTACCGCCTGGTATCTTCGTTCGCTGGTTCCACGTCAAGCGTCTGTTAAAAATCACCGAAATTTTATTTTCGATTAATTACATACATTGAATCTTGAACGGTCTGAAATTTTAATTGCGACTAATTGCATACATTGAATCTTGAACGGTTCGAAATCAGGGAAATTTTAATTGTGATTAATTGCATACATTGAATCTTGAACGGTCCGAAATTTTTTTCCGATTAATTTTATACATTGAATATTGAACAATTCCATGGCAAAAAAAAACAAGAATATTGAACAGTTCGAAATCAGCGAAATTTTAATGGCGATTAATTGTAACTTAAAAACCCTCAGCTCCCTAGTGCAATTAATGATATGGAGTTAATGACCGCAAAACCCTTAGTTCAATTGTCATAAATGTATCGATTAACGTAAAAAATAAAATCCTCAGCTACACATTCACTATGTTATTATCTTTCATTCAGAATTTATAATATACTAGATTACTGTTCCCGCGCAGAGCGCGGGTCGAAATGTTAAATATGTATAATAATTAATAACAAAATATTATGTGACGCAAGTAAAAAATAGTATTTAAAACAACTCTTAACAAAAAAAATATTTATGACGCAGGTAAAAAATAATCAAAACTTCAGTAGTAAAAGCAAGGAAAAATTGCTTCAGAACTATAATATTTGATTATTTTTCCTTGCTTTTACTACTGAAGTTTTGATTATTTTTTACCTGCGTCATAAATTTTTTTTTTTTTAGGAGTTGTTTTAAATACTATTTTTAAATTGCGCCATATCAGTTTATAACAAAACCCTAACTATTCCTGTAGTACCTGTCGTACCAAATTTCAAGAGCTCTCCTTCTAGCGACTTCTATAAACCTTCAAGAAGTTTGTCAAAAAAAAAAACAAATCAATTCTTCTCTTCCAATTCTCGAATCGATGCACCAAACCCTGATTCATCTTCTCCAGTCGTTCGTAGTCGCCGCCAATTTGCCGTCGGAGTAATTGATTCGGACACTTGTCGTAAACGCCACATTGAATTGAATCCACACCACCAGACTCTTTCCCACCCAACCACGGCGTCGATTTCAACCAGTACTTTGCTAATCCGTAAAACTCGATGCATGACAAAGTACATATGAGTTTTTTGTCCGAATCTCGAGAAGAAGTCATTGTTTTTTGGAAGAATCGACAACTGGAGGTGTCGATCGTCGGGTTGAATTTGCGAACCGGCCAGAAATGGTAGATCTACATATTGATTGAAGATAATCACATGTGAGGTATCATATTATCTTTCCTTTCTGGCGTTCTTGACCAATTGCTCTGTAGAAATTAACCAAATCAGGCGTTTTATATAGAAATAGAAGAACCATTATAATTATGGTCTTCATGCCGCTTAGATAATGAAAGAGCGGCTCTTCGTCTTCCACGCAACTGATGAGAACGGCTCTTCGGTAGGTGTTTACCTTAATAGCGCTTAGGAAACTGAGAATTTGCATTAATTGCACTTAGTAAGCCGCGTATTAATTTTTATCAGATGCATCATGGAAATTATAATGCTGATTTTATTTAGAGAATTGAAGGAAGACGCTTCCCGCAGCTCATAAATCCTCTAGCAGCTGAACTTAATCTATGCATTGAAAATTGCAAATTGGAATTCCCTAGCTCCTGGTTTCATTTGAATTCATCTATCTACCTAAATTTATATATATATAGATATAGATATAGATATAGATTATATTATGAAGTAAAAGTTCAAAACGTCACATGTTAAATAATAGATTAAGGGTTAAAACAATACTAATGAGAAAATATTTATGATCACTCTTTTACTCTTTATAAACTGTTGGAAGATTAAATCTAATAAGCGAGCTCAGACTAACTACATAAACTTATCAAGGTTCTATATTAAAACTAATTAGTAATAGTAGAAGTATGACATTAAACTTATACAATGTTCAATCTAACCGATGTGGTCAATTCACTCACAAGTACACTCAGCATGTACCATGCCATGTACAATGACGGATGTATTAAGTAAAATGGGGTTACAAATGTAAACCCATTACCGAGTATTTTTATTGAGGCCCCAGGTTTATTCCTGAATGAAAATATATTTCGATCCCCATTATTTTATTGTAAGATCCCTGTTATTTTGGTGGGAGACACTAAGATTCCTATTATTTTATGTGAGACAGTAAGCCCTCATTAATATTTTGTAAGACTTCATTATTATTTTGTAACATTGTGATCTAATCCATTCAAAAAAAAAAGTCCATCAATATTAAATTTGGGACTTTTGACTTGAATAGTACGTCTGTAAGATTTATTATTCATCACTCTTTTGCTAAACAATAAATTTTAGTTACTCTAAAGTCTAATCTAATGTATTATAAGATGAGTTTCAATAAGTACAAATATATAAACCATAAAATATGTTTGAAAAAGATGGTTTTTATTACCAATATGTTTTAAAATTTACAACATGTTTCAAAACAATGGTAATGATACTTCAATCACTCGTCTAAATTTGTTGTCAAATACGTTTTAAACTTACAAAATATAAAAAAAAAAAAAAATTTTAAATACCAAAATCATGACCTAATAACTTATATAAGGGTTATAATAGTGTCTTGAATCGTTTGAGACTCAACTGACCCACAACCGATTCTAGTCTAATTTAACTAAATTGTAACATTTGCATAAGCAATTAAAACTTATTTGTGGTACTTTAAAATCTACTTAGTTAATATTGTTCATTTGAAAAATATTAACGAAAAGTTTGTATAAGTAATTGAAGAAAGTACCAATTTTCATCGTTTTAAAACATGCATTTGTAAATTGTCTGAAGTATGCCCTATGTGACAGTTTGGTGTCTGAAGTTTAAATTGTTGATATTGACTGTCTGAAATTTCAACTTTGTTGAAATTTTCTATCTCCGTCCAAATTTGCTGTTAAAATTGACAGAACTTGGTCATGTGCTTGTCACATGACCCGATAAAAAAATAAATTTCAAAATTACCCCTAGGGTGGTGGTCGGCCGGAGTAGGGTGGTGGCCGGCCGGATTTGGGTGGTGGCCGGCCGGAGTTGGGTGGTGGCCGGCCGGAGTTTGGTGGTGGTCGGAGTAAACATAAATGTATCAGGGGCAATTTTGACTTTTCAACAATTCTGTTAAATTTGACAGCAAAAATGGACGGAAAACCAAATTCAACAAATTTGAAACTTCAAAATAGTCAATATCAACAATTTAAACTTCAGACACCAAAATCTCACATAAGGCAAACCTCAGACAGTTTATAGGTTCTTAACCAAAAAAAAATCTTAAGGAAATTGTTAATCCACGCAAAAATTTATGAACCTTCTGGATCCGCCACTGGCATGCACCAAGTTAAGGTATAAACTCGAAAAAGCATGTACCATGTGCCACAGTTCTTACCGGGACTCACAACTTTGTGCGCTCCCAGACTTTCCGGACTGAGCCACTTACCCTGATACCAGTTGTTGGGAGATTAAAATTAGGGAGCGAGCCCAGACACATTATATAAGCCAATTGAGGTTTCATACTAAAACCAATTGGTAATAGTAGAAGTAGCTCGCTAAGTTTATATAGTATTTCAACTCTTTAATCTAACCAATATGGTACACTTCCCATACTCATATGTACAATTTGTTGGACAATTGGGCTTGATAGTGTCCTAATAGTCGTAGTGAATGACATTTGGGCCATCACAAAAATTATGAATAGTAATTAAAGTACCTCACGCAGGTCCGGTTGTGCAAAACAGGAAATTAATTGTTGCCTAATTTTGCAAATCAAAGTTACCTATTCTAATTGTGTCTAGATACATTGCACTTTTTATCAACATTGATAAAAACAACATTAATAAAAAGGAGAAGTGGTGATTAATCTACAAGGACTTTGAAGATCATCACACCCCATCGGAGTCTTGGCATGTCTCCGTGTGAAGAAATTCGATTCCAAGCTCTTCCCCAGGTCTCTCCATTGTGCATCACGAACAACTTTGAAAAGCAACGAATTGAAGTTGTTACGGGTTTTCAATTGTATGATTTGATTCAAAATTTCGTAGCGTTTTTATTGATTTTTCGATCTAATATTCTTGTTTGAGTTCAGGTATTAGTTCGGTTCGGTTGAACGAATTGGGTGCATAATTCGTATCAACGACACTGTTGTATCCTGGGAGGTGATCGCCCCTTTGAGAATCCTCTTTGCATAACCTGAGGGTGAGGTGGGGCGAAATTGCCTTAAGGAGAGCGTGATCCGCACGTGCCTCATTTAAAACTTCGTCTTTCCCATTTGATCTACGGATCGCAATTTCGATTTTCATACACATACATATTACTTGTTAATTGTATGTTGATTATCGAATAATAATTAATTGGACTTATGTCCTACATATTTCAGATTTTTCCAAATTTACTTTGCGTCTACTAACAATCTTAAGGCAATTTGTTTGTTGGTTTAACACGAGGGTATTTGTTGGATTTATGTTCTGAAATATGATTTTCTGCGGAAAATATATAGCTTGGTAAATTTTATGTGTAACAGAAATTCAAGCTATGGCCTCCAATGATAACGATGGAGTTTCTGTAACTGGTGGTGTAACGTATGTTACTAAAGTGATTGTGGGGGCTAAAGAAGCTACGAGTGCTTATGTTGCTAATGTTCCAAATGTTGATTTGATCAATTTGGAAGCTCTGTTAGAGCACTGGTTACCAGATTTGGAAACGCAACTATGATGGTTTAATCCTGAACAATATGTTGTTTCAGAAAAAATATTTCCACCTTTTATTCAAGTCAAATAAATATGTATTGACTAAGAATAATATAGATGTTTGTGGGGAAATAATCAAGCTAACCGTAATGCTCTACGAGCCGAAAAGAACATTGATGATAAATGTTTCTTTTGCTTATTTGATTTATTTTATTTATGACAGACATGTTAATTGTGATACCTTGTGAATGTTAATTAACATAAATCACATCCCTACACTATAATTGATAATACACACAAAGAGTAAAATTTGTGTTGTATACGAGTTCACTCGAATTTCTTAGTCAAATTAAAAGGAATCTCAAATCGCTTGATTTGTTACATATCAGCGATTGCGACTTGAAATTTATGCAATATTTTGCAATGTTCAGAAAAGATGGTGAATTACAAAATTCACACTCTATGAACAAAAGTTGAGAATCAACTTGATAAGGGAATTAAATTATATGCAGTAGCAATAATTATTCTCTGTTTGGTAAAGAGTGACATAGACACAGTTTAATCCGTGAAGTCACTACACCGCATACACTCTGTAGAGTTGGATTGCGGAAATAATATTTAAACATTGAAGGAGATGATGAACTCAATGTTGATTGGTTCTGTGTAATCTCAGAACATGATGGGATAAGCTAATTTGATTAGCAATTACTTTGTAAGTGAGATATCCTATAATATGGAAATAAAAACTTTTAGCTTCGAATGTGGGGGGTATTCTGGCCGAAGTGGTAATACCTCTGCAACTAAGGGTTAAAATAAAAATAAAACTATTTGTTGTATTTTCTTCGGATAAAGTACAAAACAGTAATTATTATCAGTGTCTGTGCATGATTCAATTAGTTTTAGATATACACAAACTACGATAAATTGTAAAGACCAAGAGGTCAGGGAATCATGACATTCTAATGATCATAATGATCTGAGGATCTATGTTGACATAATGATCTGATGAACAATGTTGATGTTGTGGTAATTGAGAGTTCGTAAGAACTTAGACCCAACTCGTGTTGAGACACGTTAAACTTCTGAATAGTGTGGTTGATACCATATTTGTTTTGGAATTACGATTAATGTGGGGGTAGCTTTGAATAGCAGTTTCCTTTGTTAAGGTAACCCAAATAATGTTTGAGAACTCTTCATAAATCGGCAAGAACATAAACATATATATATATATATATATATATATATATATATATATATATATATATATATATATATATATATATTATTTATTTATTGCTAAGATTCTATCTTTAAGATTAAATCAATCAACAATATATACATTTGTAAATTTCGGCATAATATAATATATGTATATATATATTTTATTTATTTTCAATATCTTTAATAGGGAAACAAATAACCGACAATATATTTTCTCAATCTTTTAGGTAACTAAATCTATCAATAATATATTTAACCCTATTTAAATATTTAGATATATTGATAGTGATATATATTTCTATATATTAATGTGAATCTATCTTTATGTTCCCAATTATAGATATATTGTTACCTTAATTAAAAAAATTAAAATGTGGTAAACAATATAATTTTAATAATTTTCTATATATGTGCCGAAATTTCATTGCTTAATGACTAAGAAATTAAAAAATTTACCTTGAAAAATAATTAAAATCTTCGGCACAAACCTTAATTGGGAACAAGTGGTCAAATTTTAAGATCAAATTTTAATAAGATCTACAATCCAATGTTTGATTTTGATAAATATCATCTTTTTCTTGTAGATCATGAACATCAACTTTACCATGAACATAAAAATTTCGGACCTATCTCACAAAACCCTAAAATTCGAAACTTTTTAAAATCTTCTTAAAAAAATTATGTCCAAAGTTTTAAATTTTCAAGAACACCAATTTATCAAAATCATGAACTCCCAACACAGGCTCTGATACCTGTTAGATTACGGGGATTAATCACTACGGAAACACAAAACATGGTACGTGCATGTAATCGAAATTACGCAGCGGAAGAGTTACACATACCTCAACAGTTACCGTAGTCCAAGATCCTTTGTACGAGGGAGTTCTCGATCCACCGGACGGAACCCGTAGAGGTTCTTGTGAAAGAAGCCCTACGTGGTGTTAGCTCCACAGCAAAGCCTCAGATCAATTCTTGGCACGGGGACAGGTTTTCGGAGAGTTGCTCGAAAGCAATTTGGCACACCTTCGGTGTTGGTAATGGTTCGGCCGAAACTAGTAGATGTGGGATGAGGGTTTTCTCTCTAGAACACTCTTGTGAGAGAATTATGATTAACCCTAAAATATTCCCTAACACCTCTTATTTATAGGAGGAGTAAAGTGGACAAAAGTCCACTTTACCCTCACTATAAGTTTCGGCCGGCCATTAGTATATGGAGGTACATGTGTTTGCTGATTGGTAGTGGAGATTTGTTGGGTGGTAGCATATCTTCTTGCATGTCACGTAGACGGGAATTTTAGGGTGTTAACCCAAAATTTGTCAAAGTGTTGGCGTTGGTTGCTGCCAGTCACTTCTCTTGCTGCCAGTTATTCCTTTGTGAATTGGATTATGTCTTTCCACCTTCGCATTTTTTGGTACCTGCTGATTGATGTTGTTTTCTAACTTGGATGCATATGTTCCATATCAGACATATATCCTGCCAGTGCTAGGGGAAGCTCCTTACGAGTGTGTTGGGCGCGACGGCCTGCTGTGCGTGTGTCAGTTATAGAATGGTGTGTCTTAGAAGGGAACTCCGTGTGAAGATCCTGCAAATGGCACTCTATATGTTGGGATTCCGTATCGGAATCCCAGTGGGGACATTCCGTATAGGAAGCTGTGCGATACTCCATGTTGCTGTCTTCTTGTTTTTTTCCCAGCTGCTGGCCAACTTTGTGGTGTAAACGACGTGTCACCGGGGAGTTGGGTTGGTCCTATCTGGTTATTTGGCTACTGTGCCGCAACTGGGATATCTTCCTCTAGTGGTTTACTTGCCCTTCAACTTGTTTGTTTTCCACCTGTGTAGACTCCACTTGTGGGCGTGTTTGCTGTCCCGTAGGAAGCGCTTGTCCAGTGCTGGGGTTTGTTGCGCTGGGGCTATTACCTGCTCCTGCACTTGTTCATTTTTCATCCTTGTAGTTTCTGTTTGGTTTCTCTATCAACACAGGGTTTGCGCCCCATGTTTAGTAGTTGTTCACTTTTATGAAACCCGTCTCCAGCAATTTCACCACGTCTTCTTGTATTGCCACCTTCTTGTTTCCACCTATTGATCTTACTTTTTGTGTTATAGCTCGTTTGCCTGAACCTAACCTGTGTGATATCACATCCTTGCTTATTCCTGGTATATCGCTTGGGGACCAAGTGAATATTTCCTTGAACTCTCTTAGCAGTGCAGTCAGCGCTGCTGCTTCCTCCTGTGGTAGTGCTGGTTCCTCCTAGGCTTCTCCTACACCTGTGTCGGTTGGGAACTTCAACTTCTGGTGCGTTGCAGATGGAATCATACCCGTACCTGTTTATGGTTGTAAGCCCTAGTATTCCATTGTACCCCTTTAGTATTTCGTCTATAAGGAATGTTATTGGAATATGGAGCTAGTTGTCTCCTTTTGGTGAATTGGATTTCGGCCTCCAGTTTCTGTGCGCTAAGCAGCTTTTGGATTACTGCCTTGTCTAATTCACCTGCATACTCCTTCCATCCTCTTGATGATTCACCTCCTGAACCTAGTCCTCCGTTTATTCCCTGAATCGTTGACATTTTCTCGCGGCGGCTTTGGCTTTTTGTTCGAGTCAGACAGACGGCGCCACTGTTGGGACACGCTTCCAATCGGTCTGGTTTCGCGTGAACCAATCGGTCGGTACCCGACAGAATAGTGATGATCCTCGCGGATTTGTCTGGGTGTTTCTTCGGTAATGCTGTCCATAGCTTCGAGATTTGTTCCTTTGCCACGTAGACCTGTGAAAATGTCTTGTCGGATGTTCGTTTCCTAACACCGAGCTTGAGTCTTCCTCCACGTTTACCTGCAAAAGGGATTACCGAGCACATGGGGGTGCTCGGTGAATCCACTCCGATGCCTAAATGAAAATCTGCTAGAGAGAGAAAATGTCTAGAGAGAAGCTAGAGAAAATTCAACTTGGCAACTTTTTAAATGAATGGCCAAGAGTCCTATTTATAGGACTCTTGGGTCATTAGTTTGCTAATTGCAGTATTAGTCCGTTAATCATGCATTAATTAAGATAAAGCGAAATTAGGCCTCACTAAACATCGGAGGGGTTGGTAATATTCTTGGGGTGTTCGGAAACAGTGTGGCCCGAAGGGAGGCCCTCCGGGCCGAAAAATGTCCGGTTAGGGACATCCTAACCGAACCTGTTCGATTAGGGCCCTCCTAACTGAACATGTTCGATTAGGGGGTGTCCCTAGCCGAACTTGTTCCTTTGCCGGGCGATTTAATTTCGCCCGGCCTTTTGTTGGTGGATTTTTTCGGGTTTGAGATTTTCCAAGTTTCGGTTTAGAACCGTCTTTGGGTCCGTGCGGTAATTAAGTCGGGTCAAAGCGGGTCAATGAGGTGCATGTCCATCAGCGGTGACGACACAAATCAACAAGTCCAACTGGATGTTTCGTAAATCGTACCCATGCATTGGCAAATGGGAATATATAGCTTCGATTCAAACAGTTCTTTCCAGTTTTTCTCGAAGTTATTTTCCACTGCTGTAAAAAAAAAGAAATTGTATTATCGCTTGTGCAAATATGAAGCTTCTTTTTTGAAGTACTCAAGTTATACATGTCCAAATTTACGTGAATAATTTTCTGGTTGGAATTGGGTTGTCTTGTGGTTGAATATAGAATTCGGTTCGTTTGACTGCATTTTATGTTCTTCCACTATTGACATTGTAATCCTTTATATATTATATATAATATAATCTTAATAAAATAACTTTAAAATGTGCAAAAAAAAAAAGTTAAAGAAAAGAGTAATTATCATAATGCTAATTAGCGGGCTCAAACAATTTTGGTCAAACCTAGTCAAACTAATTAGTGAGGTGGGTGTGGGCCCAGTAAAGAGGCTTGGTCTCCTCAACTCAATCAGTCCTCTCAAGTCTCAACGCCTTTCTTCATTGGTTTATTATTATATTTATTGTTTTTTGGGCTGAAGAAGATCGACTTTATTTATTTATTATTATTATTTGAAATGGAATAGAATAGTCAGTCCATCGCGGCAACATCCCAAACATGATGGGAGAAGAGCATGCCATATATAGAATGTAGCATCGAACCACCTCCGTTCCTGGTTCGATCGGTTCAACCCAATTCAATCCGTTTCAAGAAAAAGAAAAAGTCCAGTTTAATTTTCTTCTCTAAACCCTAAACCCCACAACTCAAGTAATTTGAATACTTCTTCTCTTGTATTAACAACTAATCAATCAAAAAGAGTCACTTACAAAGTTAATGAAGTAATTCTATTTGTCCGTTACATATATTATTTGATAACGCGACGATTCCATGTAAATATTTAAATTTCCTCCAAACATTCTCATTGTATATATTAAGGTTGTTTCATTTTTTTTTCAAATCTTTATCAAATAATACTAAATATATTAATAACAATCAATTATAAATAATAAATACTAAAGTATGATATTTTTTATACCAGTAAAAAGTTGGCGTTTTCCTTAGTTTTTTATATTTGGTTTTATTATTAAAACTATTCAATTTAATATGGGTAAGTATTATTATATGTCAAATAATTTTATTTTATTTCTCACTAAAACTAAAGTTGTATAACTTTTTTTTTCTAAATATTATTGTGTGTGTATTATTTTATAATAATAGTTAAAAGACCATAAAATTATATTTTATGGAAAAAATCATGTTTACATATGTTACATTTATACATAAACTCTTATAATTAAAAAAAAATAAAATGATAATGATATTTGTTACATACGACTTTTACATAAAAAAAATTATCAAGTATTTTTATTTATCCAAATATAAAGTATGAGCCTTGGTTTTTTTTTTTTTAATAATATGATAAGAAATGTATCAAGTACAATATAAATAGAATTTTAAGTTCTCTAAAGCCTACTTATAGCTTGGCAAAAAAAAACCCTACTTTTAGTCTATAGACATATAAAATTTGATATAAAAAATATCATTTGGCATGATTGTTATCCGGATCTAAATATTTTTTTACAATTAAATAAATGAGTACATACAACTATTGTAAATTTGTCATGACCAATTATCAGAACCGGACCGAACTCCTAACTGACTAGGTGTCCAGTTTTCGGTTCAATCACGGTCCAGCTAATTGGAACAACGACGTATGAGGCCGCCGTTTTAATTCTGACCGCAACCCCCCACATTGTTTTTTGAGAGTGTACATCAGGATTTTGCACAGATATCTCAATCATTGATTATATGCGTATTTATTTTTTCTTACATGCTATTTTCGTATTTAGTTTCGATTATATTTCTATGTAGGGAAAAAAATTAATTACTTTAAGTAAAATAGCCAATATTTGTAAAATAATACCCAATATTGGTAAAAATAAAAAAGCCATGTATTGATCCAACTCAATCCTTCTACATTCTTATTAATTTTTTTTTTTTCCATTTATTTTTCAAACGTGAATCGACAGCCTGGTGAATCGGTCGGTTCGATCAAAACCGATATGTTTGATAAACCGGTTAGAGATGTAGTTCCTAGTTGAATCCGGTCGGACTTTTGGTCCGGCCCGATTCTAATAACAGAGTATGAAACTACGGAAAATTTATGAAATTGCCCTCCTACTAAGTTGTAATTTGAAAAATGCCCTCCTGAAGATGAAATTTATGGAAATGCCCCGTCCCGCTGATAATATCAACGGGATGAAAGTGACGTGTCAGCGGGACGTGACGTGTCCCGCTGACTGACACGCGTGATGATAAGTCATCACGCGTGTCAGCCGTCCCGCTGATATAATCAGCGGGATGAGAGTGACGTGTCAGCGGGACGTGACGTGTCCCGCTGACTGACACGCGTGATGATAATGAAGTGTCGGAATTTGCGGTATGAATAGTTTTAGAGTGGAAACGGAGATCTGAGCAAGACCAATAGTAACTATTGGGTTTGACGTTTATCGGCAAAATTCCTTCGTTTAGAGGTCGAAATTTGCAGTTTTATGTTTCTTCGGGTCTTTTTGTAATTTATCGGTTTTGTTAGGGTATGTTAGCAAGTTTTGGTTTTTGAGCTAGGTTAGGGTTTTTCTTTTCAGTAATCTATGTTAGCAGTCTTACATTCAGATTATTGATATATAAAAAAAAAACTAAGGTTTTCCTCTACGTTGCGTCAATTCTTCGGGTATTCTTAGAATCAACGAATTCTTGCGCCCTCTATCCATCAAATTCTCGGTATTCCCCTAGAATCAAATTGCGTCGACATAGAGGAATACCGAGAATTTGATGGATAGAGGGCGCAAGAATTCGTTGATTCTAAGAATACCCGAAGAATTGACGCAAGGTAGAGGAAAACCTCATTTTTTTTCATATATCAATAATCTGAATGTAAATGACTGCTAACATAGATTAAATACTGAAAAGAAAAACCCTAACCCTAGCTCAAAAACCGAAACTTGCTAACATACCCTAACAAAACCGATAAATTACAAAAAGACCCGAAGAAACATAAAACTGCAAATTTCGACCTCTAAACGAAGGAATTTTGCCGATAAACGTCAAACCCAATAATGCTATTGGTCTTGCTCAGATTGCCGTTTCCACTCGAAAACCTATATTCATACCGCAAATTCCGACACTTCATTATCATCACGCGTGTCAGTCAGCAGGACACGTCACGTCCCGCTGACACGTCACTCTCATCTCGCTGATAATATCAGCGGGACGGCTGACACGCGTGATGACTTATCATCACGC
The DNA here is from genome assembly GCA_036873135.1 of Clarkia xantiana subsp. parviflora. Classification (NCBI taxonomy): domain Eukaryota; kingdom Viridiplantae; phylum Streptophyta; class Magnoliopsida; order Myrtales; family Onagraceae; genus Clarkia; species Clarkia xantiana. Next base: position 24,260,999 of record JAPTYO010000009.1, on the reverse strand, counting down.
GTGTCAGTGAGCGGGACATGTCACGTCCCGCTGATACGTCACTTTTATCCCGCTGATATTATCAGCGGGACGGGGCATTTCCATAAATTTCATCTTCAGGAGGGTATTTTTTAAATTACAACTTTGTAGGAGTGCAATTTCATAAATTTTCCGTTACATTACGGAATGAATATAAGTCGTCGTGATCGCGAACGAGGCTTGCTTTTGGGTCTGTCTCCTCTATTCGCAGAAGGCAGGCAGGCATCAGAGCAGACAGACAGAAACGAATCGTCGTCTCAGGAATCATCAAAATATACATACAAATCCCAACTTTCTAATATTTTCTCCACTTCTCTCTCCCCCCTTCCATATTTGGTCGTATTCTCGCTGCATCATAGATCTTGAACACCGCTGAGCCTCAAACCTTTACACTGTCATTTACATCTTTCATCCATTCTATCCTCCTCAACCTTTCTGGTTCCCTCCAAACACCACTTTTTTGTCCTTAGGTACTTCAACCATCAATCCGATCAGGTACGTTGCTCTGCTTCCGTTAGACTTTTGACGATCACGACGCGTTTCGTATAATGTACAATTCATAGGTTGCTGAAAAGTTCGGACAATCATTGAATCCCAACATTCTGCATTATTTGATTTATGTGAGTGCAGTCTCTGTCGACGAATTTTTATCTCTCTTCTGTTGTACGATATTTCTGATTTGGATTACACAATTATTACGTATTGGAAGATGATTCAGAAACTCTGTGGCGTATTGGATACTTAATTGGCCTTTATAGTTTTAGTCAATGACTTAGATTTGTTGTTTGTGCTTTGGAAATTGAAGTTGGTCTAGTAGTTGGGCGACTTTTTTTTTTTTTTTTTTTTTTTTTTTTTTTTATGTTTATCAGATTTATTTCGTTATTATAAATAGTGCCATAAGATTTTCTGTTATCTCATTTGGGTGAGATCAAATCTATGGTACCTTTTCTCTCAACTTTCAGTTTCCTAAAGATGTAGTAACAGGTCAATGTGAAAGGATCAGATTTGGTCTCTTTCCCATTGGAAATCATTCATACTTTTCACTGTCTTTGGCTTTAAAGGATTTTGATGCATTCACTAATAAAGCAAAACTTGTGTATGGTTTGCTTTCAGATATTCTGAATCAAGTTTCAGCAACTATTGTGGAGCTACATTCTTCTTAAGGAAATATGATTTTTTATAATGAAGTGCTTCTGTTGTAAATCAAGCAGTAGTTTGTTGTTCTAGGTCTACAAAATGAAGAAAAGTAAAGATTTCCGTCTTAGCTTGGGCGATATGCATCTTCTAGCTGGGCATCGCCACGCAAGACCTCCCTTAAGGAAACCAACATGGATCATATTTCTGGTCTGTTTAGTCAGCTTTTTTCTTATTTGTGTGTATACCTATCCACCCGGCAACAGCAATGCCTGTTATTTGTTTTCATCAAGAGGTTGTAAGGCTCTCTCGGACTGGCTTCCACCTATTCCTACTAGGGAGCTGACAGACGAAGAGGTTGCATCTCGTGTTGTAATAAAGGAAATCTTGAAAATGTCCCCAGCAAAGACTAAGAATCCCAAAATCGCTTTTATGTTCTTAAGTCCTGGTTCGCTACCATTCGAGAAGCTGTGGGACAGATTCTTTCGTGTAAGATCTCATTGACTTGCATTAACTAAATTCACTCTTATGTTATCGCATCTGCTTGCATTCTTTTGTTTGTGAAGTTAGAATTAATACCAGATGTTTCCTATCTTAACTCTTAGTTATTTCTTGGTTAACTGTTTGACAGTTGATTCTTCCATGATATAATATTTAACTTGCTGTTAGACCTTTTTTTTTGGGACCATTGAAGCAATTTATCGATGGGATTTTGTTATCAATATCTTTTAGTTATCTTCTTAATCTTAACTGCGACTGAAGAAGTTTTCACTAGCAACTTTGCTTGTGTTCTTGTAATTCTGGATTAGAATTTTGAAGATTGAAAAAGGTATCACTAATATGGATAACAGATAGTTCATTGCTTTTACTGTGCTAGGTGATACTGTTTCTATATGGGTTTATTTACACATGTTTTCTGTTTATGTCGAATATGTGTGTTCTTCAATGCATGTGTCCGATGCTTAATGTCTATTGGTTTTAGATTATTATTACTTGTAAATATTTGGTTTCTTTACCCGATAGCCTAAAGCTTTTGCGTTGGTAGGGCCATGAAGGAAGATTTTCAGTGTATCTTCATTCATCAAGAGAGAGACCAGTACATGTTAGCCGTTACTTCATAAATCGTGAAATACGCAGTGACCAGGTATGGAATGAATCTTTTCATGTTGGCTATGTTCGTGTATGCTTGTTTTGCTAATCTTCATTTTATTCAGAAAGCTTAATTCAGATAGTTTACCACTTATTGTACAATCTCAGTTGTTATATAGGATTTTATGTTGTTTAACAGTTTAGAGTTTGACTTGTGTCAGGTGGTATGGGGGAGGATTTCAATGGTTGCTGCTGAGAAAAGATTATTGGCTAGTGCTCTTCGAGATCCTGATAATCAGCACTTTGTGTTGCTTTCCGAGAGGTCATTCCATACTATAATCTCCCTTTATATATATAAGTCAATCTATTATTAACCAATTTATTGTGATTCTTACAGTTGTGTGCCATTACATACTTTTGATTATGTCTACGACTATCTAATGCACACAAACATCAGCTATGTTGACTGGTAAAGTGAAACCTTATTATAAATATAGACAGTATTTGCATTGTTATGATTCGGGTTGTATCAAGATGCTGAATTGTGTTAAATTTGGTCCCTGTTTCCTGTTTGTAGCTTCTTAGATCCCGGGCCACATGGAAACGGCAGATACTCAGAGCACATGTTGCCAGAAATTGAGAAGAAAGACTTCCGAAAGGGTGCCCAGGTATACTTGTTCACTCTTCCATTGTGTGTAATGATACCCGAAAATGAAGAAACTGAAGTGAAAGATGTAAAATTCTATGCAGTGGTTCACAATGAAGCGACAACATGCTCTGATTGTTATGGCTGACAATTTATACTACTCGAAATTCCGGGAATATTGCAAGGTGATGATGCTGAAAACTTGTTGTCTCTTCTTTTCTTTCCTACCAAAAGAATGCTCTCGGTGTTATAGCAAGCGAAGTAGCACATGTAGGTCTTGAGATCATGCTCTACTCTTGTATTATCTTCGGAGTCGGGTCAATCATGCTCTTGATTGTAGATTGTCATTGATTGTTACAGCCAGGTATTGAGGGCAAGAACTGCATTGCTGATGAACATTACTTACCAACCTTTTTGAATGTAAGAAATTAGATATCTTCGTCTTTCCTATTGTTATACTCTCTGTATATCCCCAAAATTTTGAGACAAAACATGTGTCCTCTCCTGTTGGTGTAGATGGTTGACCCCAGAGGGATCGCGATGCGGTCAGTAACGCATGTTGACTGGTCCGAGAGGAAGTGGCACCCCAAGTCGTATAAAGCTCAGGATGTCACTTTTGAGCTCCTCAGGAATATCACGGTTCGTATAGACTCTGCTTGCTCCATACAGAGAATAGATTAACTTTGGAAATACTGATTGATTGCTGTTTTCGGGTATTATCATGATTTGCAGTCGATTGATGTAAGTATACACGCGACAAGTGATAACAAGGTAAGCATCATTCATGGTGATCTCTTATTAAATAGATTCGGGGTTGATAAGTAATGCATGGATGGTGTTTGGTTGCAGCACGAAGAGGAGCCAGTGCCTTGTATGTGGAATGGAGTGAGGAGACCGTGTTACTTGTTTGCTCGCAAGTTCTATCCCGACGCACTAGACAACCTGTTGGAGCTCTTCTCCAATTATACTACAGTCTGAACTCTCAAGGTTTATTATTAAGGTTTTTCACATTGATTCATTTATTATTATTAGAAATATATTTAAGGTTAAGAAGCAAGACCACCCTTAAAAGAAGTTGTATATTAATGAGGCTCATAGGCTGCTGCTTGTTCTGGGTGCTAAGATAGTTCTAGAGCTGCTGCTGTTCTTAGGGAGGGAAGGGGGCTATTCCTTTTGTTAGTGCTGGATATTTAAAAAAAAAAGATTTTGTAATATGGATGATGTGGTTTGGTTTATATTATCCATGTTGCTAAAAGATGTCTTATGTATTAGCTCCTAAAATAATCATTGCTCACATTGAATAAAAAAATAAAGTCCTGACTATGAAATTTTTTCTTTCTAGGATCTGAATTGTAATAAGGAGTTAATTCCCTGAAAATTGTGCCAAGTAACTATGTGCATTTTTTTTGTTGCTAAAATTGTGTGCATTTGATGGCCGCCATTTACTACTACTAATGATGAAACACTATCACTTTCCTACTCATAGTAAACTTTATGATCAATAAATGGGTAATTATCAAATTGTTAATTGAAGTGCAAATTGTCACTTGATGTTTTTTTTAGTTGGGACCATTTAATTAGTTCTGTTTACGCTAACTTCGTATATAATTTAATTATTTACATTTGCTAATGTAACTGTTTAATTTAAACCTATACATTTTAGCCTATGTTTTCAAATGTAACCGTTTGACTACAATTTAATAAAAGGTTCAAAATATCATTTTTATATTTATTTTATGGGTGGCAATCAAATTGCGTTGTGTCTATTCGTGTCGTGCCGCTAATGACACGTGTCTACTCATGTAGTGTCAAAACGTGTTCACTCTATTTTCGAGTCGTATCATGTTTGTGTCACCAAATTATTGTGTTGTGTCCGTGTGACATGATAACTGCTATTTCAGGAAAATCAATAATACTAATATTACATGTTTGGCCCATTTATTTTTACAAATATATTACAAAATGATACAAATTACCCCAACTTCACATTTTGACAAATATTCAATTTAGAGAAAGTCAACATTGTTTAATTTTTAATTAATTATAAATGTTGTGGTCTGTGGTGCATTGAAAATGGGTATTATTGTAAATATATTAGTGACGGGTATGGAACCGGCTCAGACAAGTTCTGGCCAGAATTGGATCTGGTTTAAACAGTTCTAGTCTGGTCCAATCCGAATTTTGTATTGGCTAAAGTATATGTGAGAAAAACTAGTCTGATTCTGGACTCTTTGGTCTAAGACAGTCCGGTTCGGTCCATAACCGGTTACAAATTTACACTAAATAAAAAAAATTCCAAAACAATTACGGTCCAATCCAAAACAAGTTCGGTCCAAAACCAGTTCCAAATAAGTATACTAACGGTTCTTGGTCCGTTCTCCACTTGAAAACCTGGTCTATTTGAAATTGAACCGGTTCCTAACAGTCCGGTCCGGCCAGACCATTTTCTTTTGCACATCAAAACATATATTAAATTGAGGGCTTAGTTGCAATATTGAAAATGATGAGGTCTACATGTGAATATTAAATTTCAAGTAACCGTGTTTGTTCGTGTTTATCTGTGAAACCGTGTCTATTCGTGTCTTAGTCGTGGGCATGCCACTCTAAGTTACACAAACATGTTTTTAGTGTATATATATTCGTGTTAGAGAGCTGTTTAGACACTGGTCGTGTCAAATATGTGAAAAAAATAGCTCCATCACAACTCGTGTATTCGTGTCGTGTCTGAAATTACCACCCCTAATTTATTCATTTTAATATTCTTCAAGTTTTGTTTATAAAAAAAAAGCTTTACATATTCAAAAAAATTATTTTAAAAAAATCAACACCGGGTTGAAACCGACAACTGTGGGATATGAGGTCTCAATTGTGGGCTCGACAGTACCTCGAGCAACAATTTTACATTCGCGTTCAGTTACAGTAAGGTCTCTATGAGATGAATACTATCTTCCGACTAATGCGCTTCTATGCGATCGAGCAACGTATGTGAGATTAAAGATTATTAATTAGGGAGTTAATTTTAGGGTTAACAGGTCTTTTGGTCCGTGATGTTTGACAACTTTTGAGTTTTGGTCAATGATGTTTTTTTTACCTAGTTTTGGTACCATATGTTCGCAGATTTTTTTCTAGTTTTGTTCTAACCGTTACATTCCGTCCATTTTTTGACATGTTCAAGTCACATGATCCTTTATAAACTTTAAATTTAGTCCCTCTAATACTTTCTTAACCTTTTTTTTGTTCAATTTAGTCCCGAAGTTTCAAAATTGATCCCAATTACACAATAGGTCCAATTGAATTTTTGAAACTTCGGGACTAAATTGAACCAAAAAAAGGTTAGGAAAGTATTAGAGGGACTAAATTGAACAAAATTGAAAGTTTAGGGTGGATCACGTGACTTGTACATGTCAAAAAATGGACGGAATGTAACGGTTAGACCAAAACTAGAAAAAATCTGCAAACATATGGTACCAAATCTAGGTAAAAAAAAACATCATTGACCAAAACTCAAAAGTTGTCAAACATCATGGACCAAAAGACCTGTTAACCCTTAATTTTAAGGTGCCGCAGAGATATATGATTACAGTAGTTAGATGCACTCTAACAAATGCATTTTTCCAGTAAATAGATACAATAACATATATTGGTTCATCTTAATATATTTTGATTAAATTATTGACGTCAATCGACACTGGCGTAGCCAGGAACCCGGGGCAGGGGTAGCAGAAGTGAGTGGATTTATTTTTTCAAATTTAATTATTGTATATAAATAGTTAAAAAATATTCATATAAAAAAGATAAAACTAAATATAGTTTTACAGTTTAATCTTAAAATATCAAATGTTAAAAAAAAAAATCAACTGATTACAACACACCTCGACGAGTTTTCATATTCTGAAAATGAACCAAAACTGACTCATTGTCAACCGACTCAAATATATTTTTCTCAATATAAGTCACCAAGCAATCGTTCAACATATCATGCCTCATTCGGCTGCGTAGTCTTGTTTTCACAATCTTCATAGCAGAGAACGCTCTTTCTACTGATGCGGTAGCCACAGGTAAAAGTAATGCTAATTTCAGGAGCAAATAAACCAGTAGATAACCGATATCTCTCTTCGTCTCAACTAGCTTCTTTGCCAAAGTAGAGATCATTGTCACCTTTGAAAAGTCACCACTTTTTCGTACATCAACAATGTACGCCTCAAGTTGATTATCAAATGCCACCAACTCAATGGGAGAGAATTTACACTGATAAAATTCTGCAAGACGTGTCAATTTATCCTTGTTAAATGCTGAAAAGTTATTCTCCGGACTAAAACATGTCATGCAAATAAGCAATTATGTACTCACCTCATTAAACCGGTCATTTAACTCTTGAAGCTGCCTATCCAGAACAACATAGAACAAACCCACACTGTATCGATCCAAATTAAGCATTGGTTGAGCTTCACGCCTTCGTCTCCCCTTAGATAGAAATACATCATCAATGTTAGGAACATCAATATCATGCTCCTTACAAAATAAAGAGACTTCATTCAATAAAGCATCACATCCTTCATCTCTCTTCGTCTGCAAGCGTTTCTTAGAAGCACCAACCATCCTAATCGCATTAACAATATCTTGATCTTTCTTCTGCACAGCTTGTGACAACTCGTTAGTCATCCCTGAAACATTCTTCATCAAATGCAATGTGAAGGCAAATTCAAATGATTGCATTGATTCTAACAACCTATTTGCTTCTGCTCTTTGATCTGAACTTGCACCATCATCTTTGATAATTTCAAGAACATCAATAATTGAAGAAAACATGAGTACTAAGTTCATAAGAGTACCAAAGTGTGAGTCCCAACGAGTATAGCCATGCCGCTTGACACTAGTCTTTTGATTTAGCCCCCGTCCACTTTGAATTTTTCATTTCCCTAATACTGCTCTTATTTAGCAATCTGTATCTCTCGAAGCATATCGAGTCGTTTGCATGAACCTCCAACTACATTTACTACGTTTCCCACTAAATTAAAAAGCACGACAACTTGAATCTCATTTTTCGCTACAACAACGAGAGTCAGTTGAAGTTGATGAGCAAAACAATGCACATAATAAGCAAAGGAGCTCTCCCGCATAACTAAAGTTTTGAGACCATTAAATGCAACTTGCATATTACTTGCACCATCATAACCTTGACCCCGTATTCTTGCTAAAATCAAGCCGTGCTTACAAAGTAAGGATTCCAATGCAGCTTTAAGAGACCTAGAACTTGTATCACTGACATGCACAACACCAATGAATCTTTCCAGAATATGACATTTTTCATTCAAAAAACGCAATGCAACAGCCATTTGTTCTTGGCCAGACACATCGCGAGATTCATCCACAAGAATAGAAAATAGATTATCACCTAACTCACTAATTATGGCTTTTGTGGTCTCAAAGGCAGCAGCACTTATAAGATCTCTTTGGATATCTGGACATGTTAGTTGATGGTTGTCGGGTGCATATTCCCGAACTACATTGTTGATCTCCTCACTATGACTAGCTAAAAACTTTAGAATCTCTAGAAAGTTACATTGATTGAGTGAATCTGGTGACTCGTCATGCCCTATAAAAGCCATTCCTTGCCGCATAAGAAATCTAAGACAATCAAGTGATGCAGTCAAGCGTGTACGATACACAATACCCATATCTTCTGTCTGCTTATCCATAGATTCTCTTACATGTTGTTTTGGCTTCATCAAGACATAACAACTATTCACAACTTGGTTATGAAAACTGTTGACCGGTCCAACATGCGTCGCAGATCTATTTTTTTTACTCCAACTCGAAAACCCTTCACTAGTGAAAGAATCAATACCCCCTTGTTTGCCAACATCACGTCTGAAGAGATAACAACACAAGCAGAAAGCAGCATCTTTTTCAATACTGTACTCCAACCATCCAGGATACTCGTTGAACCAAGATGAAAAAAATCTTCGCATCACTTGTCCAACTTTCTTTTGGGGAAAATCATGATTATGACGCTGACATGGTCCTCTAATTAAATAAGCTCTTCGCACTTTATCTTGATCATTTGGATGGTATTGAGAAATTTTCTACATTAACCTCAATTCGAGGTTGACTCATTGAAAATTGAAGATTAATCTCATCTCTATTAGAACCATTCACACCGAAAGATTCTTCTAAATTGACAGCCTTTCTTTTTAGAAATCTATCCATTATATTCATAAATGATGACCTATATATAAATTTTTTTTTTAATATATACACAATACACAATATAGAAATCAGTGATGGATATACGCTCAATTTGAACCCGTTGACTTCTGAACCGTTGTATTTTTATCATCCCGTTAATAATTGTAAATCGAAACTTCAACCCGGACACTTCGCGAGAACATCAACGGCTCGGACGAGGTCGAAGCGCTCGTCCGGCTAAGGTAAACTCACCTAGGAGAGGTTGGGTGCCCTCACCCAACCCCTACCCTTGGGGGTCGGATTTCTCCTCCCCCCAAGGGCCCCGGCACCATTTTTGGACTCCCACACTCGGTTCACTCCGCCTACCTTCTCCGTATCCTAAGGCCTTAATTATGTGCTTAAATGTTAATTAATTGTGTTTTAGGGCTAACGATGTCATTAAGCCACCTTAATGACACCGTTGCCTATAAATACCCCACCTTCACAATTCATTGGCGGATCTTGGGCAATTTGGATTATTTTGCTCTGACATCTCTCTAGCTTTATCTCTCTAAAAACGACACTGACTTAGGCATCAGAGAGGGTTCACCAGGCACCACCCCCCCCTCTCTGTGTCTGGTACTGCCCCTTCTGCAGGGCGCAATGAGAAGAGAAGCGACAGAAGGAAGGACGCAAACTAAGACAGAGCAACCCGAGAAGACCGGATTATCCACCCCTCCAGTGAGGAACGAGATTTGAGCCGACCACCCGTTGACCCAAATCCCGGAACCTAACACTTGGCGCCGTCTGCGGGCTTCGGACAGAAAGCCTGGCTATAACACGAGCAATGACCAACAGCAGGGTGTCTAGGCACCACCGCCCACCAGGGGGCAATGGGAGAAGGAGAGAGCCTATACCCCCAGGAAGGCAGCCTAACCCTGGGAAGCAGCCAATGCAACCAGAACCACATGAAGTACCACAGCCTCCTCAACAGAACAACCTGGAGGAAGGACCCTCACGCCCAGCTGGGGCTGAGTCCTCCACAGCCTCCACACCCCTGGCAAGAAGGCCACAGAGAGAAAGAGAACAACAGGGAATGCCATCCCAGCACACGGCAAGCGTATATGTCATCCATGGAGGTTATGGAGCTGGAGGAGAGTCAGCGAATGCCAGAGAAGCATATATGGCAGAGTAAGGAGACCCCACCAGCCAACAGGCAGAGGCAGGGAGGCAGGGGGAGATAGTCATAACCCCCAACGTAAAGAGACCCCACTGGACAACAGGCAGAGGCAGGGGGCAAAAGGAGATAATTATAATCCCAATATAGAAGACTTGCCCGCCAGTAAGCGGAAACATGAGGGCAAAAAGATGGAAAAAGGACGAATCAAACAGGACTATATTACCATGAAGACATACAAATCAAGAACGAAACAAGTAAGGAAACGATTGAAGGAGAAGCGGGATTAAGTCCCTCAAGAGCAATGCTTACACAAAAAGAAAAAATACATACCTCAATGCGACGCGCGCCCCGAGAAGTAAGCCTGACCAGAAATCCCACCGTCAAAAAGAAAAGAAGAGAAAAGGACAACGAGAATGAGGTAATCACTTACCCTTTTATAGTACAAAGGATTAGGGTTTTTCCAAAGTCGCCAAATCGACACCGTTGATTTTTAGAAAGGAAAATTTCAAGGGACAGATTCAAAAACTAGTTCCCATTAACCACGGTTAAACTCACACTCACCATAGTTAACATCCCATAGGTTTATTTTCTAGTATCCCATACTTAGAAAAATCTTGGACCAAAATTGAAATTTTTTCTCCACTTAGGCAAATCCCGTCACGAAATTGAAGCATGGGTCGCTTAGGTGTATTCGTATTGTTTTCCTATGCGGACGTGTATTTTTTGAGTATACACCTATAGCAAAGATAGATTTATTACTCCCACCTCAGACGGACGCGTGCTTAGGCACACGTCCGCGCTACTCTAACGTTTACAACTCCTCTATCTCATAAGGCAGGGAGCAGAGCCAGAGATACGCATCCATGGGTAAGCAAGCATCCAGACGAGAAGGTAAAACCCCGGTTTCAAATTGCGCGTGTCATACCATCCTAAAATAGAGTCAATCAAGGGTTAGGCCATTGGTTGACTCGGGGGCATGTGATGGATATACGCTCAATTTGAACCCGTTGACTTCTGAACCGTTGTATTTTTATCATCCCGTTAATAATTGTAAATCGAAACTTCAACCCGGACACTTCGCGAGAACATCAACGGCTCGGACGAGGTCGAAGCGCTCGTCCGGCTAAGGTAAACTCACCTAGGTGAGGTTGGGTGGCCACACCCGACCTCCCCTAGGGGAGATCGGGTCAGCCAACCCGATCTCCCCTAGGGGAGATCGGGTGAACCAACCCGATCTCTCCTAGGAGAGATCGGGTCGGCCAACCCGATCTCTCCTAGGAGGGATGGGGTTGGCCAACCCCATCCTCCCTAGGAGAGGTTGGGTGCCCTCACCCAACCCCTACCCTTGGGGGTCGGATTTCTCCTCCCCCAAGGGCCCCGGCACCATTTTTGGACTCCCACACTCGGTTCACTCCGCCTACCTTCTCCGTATCCTAAGGCCTTAATTATGTGCTTAAATGTTAATTAATTGTGTTTTAGGGCTAACGATGTCATTAAGCCACCTTAATGACACCGTTGCCTATAAATACCCCACCTTCACAATTCATTGGCGGATCTTGGGCAATTTGGATTATTTTGCTCTGACATCTCTCTAGCTTTATCTCTCTAAAAACGACACTGACTTAGGCATCGGAGAGGGTTCACCAGGCACCACCCCCTCTCTGTGTCTGGTACTGCCCCTTCTGCAGGGCGCAAGGAGAAGAGAAGCGACAGAAGGAAGGACGCAAACTAAGACAGAGCAACCCGAGAAGACCGGATTATCCACCCCTCCAGTGAGGAACGAGATTTGAGCCGACCACCCGTTGACCCAAATCCCGGAACCTAACAAGTTTGAATACAAAATACTATACATATTATATAACTATACTCTATATAAATCAAAGAAGCAGCCAAATCAGGAGTAATAAAAATAATCAAGTTGTTTTTATCTTTTGGTTATTAGAATAATAAAAAGACCCTTATAAAAAAAACTAATCCCTAGGTAGAGAAGAAATAAAAAAAATTAAAAGAATACATCATCTAACTTGTTATGCTAATTTTTATTGCTCGGTAAAGTAACTTGTACTTGTTATGCTAATTAGGCAATTGGCATAAAAAATTAAACCCTAAACAGTGAAGAAAAAAAATTAAGAAGAATACCTCAAGAATTGAACTAATTGTGTGCTAATTGACAAAAGATGGGACTATTTGTCTTCAGAAGATTATGTGTGTGCTACTAATTGACATCTTCGGAGAGAAATTTGTATTTTAGAAGCTTGGTGGAATAGGGGATTGATGAGGAAGAGGAACTGACTCTATATGCTGCTCTGAAGAAGACGTGCGCTTGCTTGGAAAGGGCTCCTCGTTTTAATTTAATTAAGTGAGTTCGAAAGTAAAATTTGTACAAAAACCACCCTAAATCTATTATTTGGGCTACAGGCCTACAAATCTATTATTTGGGCTGAGGCAAAAAATTCTCTTGTTTGGGCTTATGGGTTATAACTTGTTTAATCTCTTATATACATATATAAATACACTATGTGCTAAATATATTATGGAATCACTATAATAAAGCCTTAAATATATATTTATAATGTATTATATTGATAAGATTTATATTTAATGGTTGCACCTTTTCCATATTAAATGTGGAGGGGGAAAGTTCACTTATAGTACTTTATGTATAAAAATTATATAAATTTGAATGGTTGCAGTTGCTACCCCTCAACTATACACAGCTCCCTCAACTATACACAGCTCCGCCACTATCAAACAATCATCTGAAATGTCTCTAATCCGTTATGCGGATGTGGATTCTTAAATGCGGATTCGGATTAAGTCGTGCCGGGAATCCGTTCCCGGATTAGGCTAGAAATTGAATTAATTATAAATAGTGAGCTATTTTTGTATTTGATGTTGTGAAAAACTTCCAATCGTGCCTCATCGTATAATTATATTTGGTATAATTAATTTTGTAATTTTTTTTCTCCTATCGGGATTTTGAACTAGCAGTAGTTGTTGCATGATACATCTTCAAGTGATAATTCGCCTTCTCTATCACTTCCCTCAAATCCACCATTTGCGCTACTGCGGAACGATCCATCGCCCCTTCTAAAGCCATCAAAACCCTACCATCCTCAAAACTCTCTCTATTCCCTGCAAGTAACACCAGGTTGCAAATTAAGCTCAGACCATGAAACTCAGCTCTCTCTGTCCCCTTCATCAACACCCCATCAACGACGACAGACCACCACTTTCGATCACCACCTTCGCGTTCTCCGGACCATTGTAATTCCCTCGGGATGCGAATTTCCCCAGAGAAACTGCGGCCCCATTTGCAATATCACTGTTGACGTGGCCGAGACAGGAGACGAGAGCGACCATCGCACGGGTCTCTCTGGCCGGGAAGATTTTTGCTAGTGATCCGATCGATTTTATGGCCGCAATTTGTAAGGGAGGTGCATCGAGTTCTGTCACCACTCTCAAGAGCTGATCCACCACGGCAGTTGCGGCCGGAGAGTTTGTTCAGAAGGCGATGGATCTCAAGGTCTGGTTTTCCTCGGCTACAGCGGCGATCTCCATGATAGTCATCGAGTAATTGTACTGTAACTCTCCGTTGCTCTTCTCCATTAGCTTCGCCAAACAGAGCAATCCTTGTCTCTGTGATTCTCTTACTGTTGAGAAGATTGTTCCTTGCCAGCATCGACAGAGCCCCCACAGAGGTGGGTTTCAACCTCAGCTTCACCTCTGGCTTCTCTGTCTCCCGATTCCGTCGGTCAATGTAGACTGGGAAAAGATGAACAACGCAGTGCATGTTATGCCGGTTACACTCTGCTCTCGGCTCCTCCCCAAAGGTTTCAAACGACAGTAATCTCATGAGAGGTGTGACGACGTTTTCTCTGGCGAACTCCTCTCGAGCGATCAAGCTGTTCGCAGCCATCCTGGTCACGAGGCTCGCCATGTGGATGGCGGAGTCGCCGAGGATCTGAATGACGGTCGGGACACCCAGTTCGTTCACAATCGCTTGGACCCTGTTCTGGTCATCGGTGAGGTTGCAGAGTAAACTCGCCACCGCGATTTGAGCGTCAGGGCGGTTCCTTCCCTCAGAAGCTTCAGCAGTGGAGGAACGCCACCTTCCTCCACGTTATCTTATTGTTCCGATCGTTGTCCTCTGCTAGTGACGTTAATTCTGAGGCGGCCTGAATTCGGACGGGTAACGGGCCCGTATGGATGGATGCGAGGAAGGACCAGACCCAGGAGAGGATGGGGTCGTTACTGGCGGCTCTCGGAGGCAAGGAGAGCACAATCTCGCCGCCGTCCTCCGCGCAGTACACGCTCTGCAGCCACTTCGTGTCGTCTATCGACGCCTCAATTAAGTTGGAGAGTTTCCGGAAATCGGCGGTGGAAGTGATGCCAACGAGCCGGCTTAGAATGTTCTAGCGGCGGCAGGTACGCACCAGGGAAAGTGCAAGCTCCACGTTGGCAGAAACCACAGCGATGACGCGGCGGATGGGCCTCTCGTAGAGAGACAGTGATGACGTGGCGAAGCAAACGAGGGCACACAGCATCTGAGAGAGACGGTCTGTTTGTTTGGATAACTCGGTGCAGTCAGTCCTGAACGATTGAGCCTCGGCCGCCGCCGATCGGACTCGCTCTAGCAGCAGAATCGGGTACGACAGCTCCGCATCGATGCGTTTCTCAACATGGAATGCCGCACCCGCCATAATTGAAAGGACTGAATCAGGTCACGTGAAATTGAGAAGATGAACCCTAGGCTAGGATTCAACACACCACGGATTCAATTATGTTCGTTCTGGGATTGGGATTGTGTTATGATCACTATTATTATAGTATTAGGGGTTATATTGATAGATATAATAGTATAGGGCTAAGTAGTATAAAGTAATAGTTAAGGGTCAAATTAGCATTTTGATATGTAGTTTTTATATGTATGAGAACTGTTGAAGGAAGAAAATGAACGATGAATTAAGAAATTGGCTGTGGCCTTAGTTCTTCTTCTCCCTTTGATGTTCTTCTAGAAATTCTTCTCCATTGAACCCAATCCCTTCTCTCTTAGAGTTTATATTGATAGATAGAATAGTATAGGGCTAATTAGTATAAAGTAACACTTAAGGGTCAAAGTAGTATTTTGATATGTAGTTTTTATATGTATGAGAATTGTAGAAGGAAGAAAATGAACGAAGGTCAGTTATCTTTTAACCAAAGCATACTCTATTGGAGTGGTGCTCTTGGAGCTATATTGCTGGGTTTTAGCTGATTGCTGGGTTTTAGTCGCGGGTTATATACTGTTTACGGGAAGAGTATATTTGATGTACACAAGGTGTTCGTGAAAATGTCGAAAAGAAAAATTCTGGTGTAATTTGGTAACTGTTGCTTATTTGTGAATAGTACTGGGATTTCAATCAATTTGCAATGGACAACACTGAATTTCTTCACAAAGTTGAATCAATTCAATATGGCATTAGAAAGATATAAGAATTGGTAGAGAACGCTTTAATTACTTCTATAAAGTATACCAATCAACTGGATAAATTCCGTCAATATGAAGAATCAGTGCCTAACTTACATGGATATGATGATCAATCAGTCCGACTTACATGGATATGATGAGCAATTGGTTACTAGCTTGGATATTATTATAGAATATGAATTGTGTGGTGTTGAAGCTTTTATTGATGATAACGCTTGTGATGATCTTCAACAACACATTTTTTATTGAGGATAAGAACAATGATGATACTTTGGTTGGGACATAAGATGTTGACACGAATGGTAACATGAATAGTCTACTTATTGACATTGTGCCAAACAGTTATTTTTTAATATGTCATTCAATGGTTTATTGTGATCCATTTTGGATACCTATTTTTGCATATTCAGTTGAGGCTCAAATGTGTTTCTTGCTTCTCAAGATAACTCTCACAAACAGTCCAAACTTGAGTTTTGACTTGTCGGATAACCCGAGCTTGAAGCATCTAAGAGAATGTGGCTATTTCATTATAAGAGATATAATCATGCACGATTGTTATGGTTTCAATGGTCCCGGAAATTCTCAATTGGCTATCACCTTTACTTGGGCACTTGTTAGAGATTATGATGGGTTTAATGGTCCCGGTCACCTTGAGGACAATGTGTTTTTAAGGGGTGAGGAATGTTATGATCACTATTATTATAGTATTATGGGTTATATTGATAGATATAATAGTATAGGGCTAAGTAGTATAAAGTAATAGTTAAAGGTCAAATTAGTATTTTGATATGTAGTTTTATATGTATAGAATTGTAGAAGGAAGAAACTGAACGATGAATTAAGAAATTGGTTGCGGCCTTGGTTCTTCTTCTTCCTTTGATGTTCTTCTAGAAATCCTTCTCCCTTGAACTCAATCCCTTCTCTCTTAGGGTTTTCCTCATCTTATTATTCGATCAATCGTTACGAGTTGTCTTGAGTTCGTAACAGATTGATTTTTGGGAAGGAGGATTCTTTTGGATTTTGCGCGACATTCATAGCGTTTGATTTGCGCGCTTGTGGAGTTAGAGAGTTGCTTAACAGTAGGAAAAGTCTGACAATATACCGTAACTGCAAGCTCGTCGTCTGTAGGAAAAGTCTAACGATACCGTATAACCGTATAACAGAGAAAATTCTTATTTTGAACCCTAATATTAGATATTCTCTCTAAATCAAATTTAAATAATATATTCATATTACCGTTAATTACGTGTACACATTAATTTAAAAGAGAAATAATATGGCGTGCTAATATGTCATGCGACTACCCATCGAAAATAACTAAAATGACCATCAATTAAACCAATGGGTATCTTTGTGCAAGTATTTAATTATTTCTTCTTCTTTCCAATTATGTTCATATTCTCAATATTATCATCCCACACGAAAGTCACGTGTTTAAGGGAAGTGGAACATTAAACCCCTTGTATATTTTTTAGACTTCTTTGTTATCTCTTACAATACTTAATTTATAAGCTCTTACACTACTTTAATGTATAACTTTACCTAGTAATACAAAGTTAAATCAATTTATATATAGGATATAATGCACCCATAAGAGATAGTTCTTGTATGACATAATAAGTCATGAACTAAAATAACACGCTTTAGAAATCTATAGTTGTCGTGAGCCTATTTATACGTTTCTAGTAAACAACTGATAAAAGTGATAACAAAAGTTTAAAAATGGTCTTCAGTGCCATCTTTCAATCTCTCATCTCAAGTAATTTTATAGGGCCTAAGAGTTTGACTGGGTTAACCTTAAAACCTAAAACTATATAACAATTTTATTATCTAATGTTAACTCGGTCGAACTGTTCACCCAACCCAATAGAGAAAAAAACCCATAAAACTAAATTGTCTTTCATAATTAATAAAGTGATCGTTTTAGAGTTCGTATCTAGAGGATTGAGTTTTTGAGCCCTCACCCTTTCTTTTTTCTTTAATTTAGAATGATATCTACTATATTATATTAATTCGGCATTGGAAGCCCTCTGGTTGACACGTGGACAGTCTGCCCTGTCACCGTTTCCTAATTTAATCGGAATTTAATAGGGGTTCTCTAAATTTAGATACATAATATTGATTGATTGAAAATTAAGAAGTGTTTTTATCTCCTATTTTGGTTTCTACGCAATATAAAGAAACAAATTAATTAAAAGTTTCCTTTTAAATAGTAAATCTATACAGTTTGGCTCCGGAAGACCATAGACCGCCACGTAAGGGTTATATTTTTAATCACTATATTCAAAATAAAGAAAATTATATAACGTTAATGAACCCTTAATATTATCATATTATTAATATTGCCAAATAACACTAACGTTTATATATATATATATAGTGTTTATTCAGGCAATGTTTGAAAAGAAATTCATGGAAATATAGATTATAGTATGTATACAATACGTAGAACATGCAATATATATTAGCTTTCTAAAGAAAATTAATAGACAATACTATATATATGTATATATATAACTTAATCAAACAGATACTGATAAAATCGCCTAGGCCTATCAAAGAAGCTTTCAAAATGTAATGTACGATTTGATGTACATCGATGATCTTCATCTTAATATACGCTCTAATGATCCATCATTAAACGAAGATTAATATAAGGTTTGAATACTTCTAAATATTTTGTCAATATATTATCACGATTATATTTGTATATTGATTTTATATCCGATGTTACTACATACATGCATTATTCTAAGAATGTATTAGGATTTGTATAGATTTAAAGCTCGAAATACGTAAAAGATTTGCAAGTTTGCAACTGTAAGTCCATGCCCCTTTCTTCATTATCATGATTATATTTGTTTATTGATTCTTTTAGGATTGATATAATATTTTAGGTATCCATTGTTACTACGTGCATTAATATGTGACGTCTTCCCGGGCTCTTCTTAAGTGATGAAAGCATTCAGAGAATCTGCTAAATAGAAGGCGAAGCTCAGGATGTTCGTTGATGTTCTAAACAAGGTGGATAAAGCAAATTCGTTAGAGGTTGCTTGCTCGACAAGAATACATCGTTCCGACAAGTCTCAAAAGGTGCTAATCAAATTCATGATTCCGTACTTAGTAGATGATGAATCAGTTACCAATTCACCATGTCTTTGTATAGAAGAAAATCATCTACATTTAATCGGCTCCAATCGATGCAAAACCGATTGTCGTAAACTTGAAACTCGGAGATAACGATTTTAAGCCAGAAGAAGCAAAAGCAATCCAGTTTGATAACATTGAATTTACTAACATCAACAGTTCCAAGCGGTCAACACTACTAACTCACAGTCACCTCCATTCCCTCATCGATTAGTACGTCGAAAGTTCACCACACATCATTATTCATTAGTGCTTCATTCAATTTTTTATTATTTATTATTTAGCATAGCGTAGTATGCGTTTTTACATATTTTGTCTTGGTTTTGAATTTGCAGTTTGATTCTTCTAATACAGCTTTTGCGTCACTTAACGATATAAAGATGGTGCACGTGATCATCATAACAATTCGAGGTTGAGGTAATTATGAATGCTACATTTTATGGTTTTTTATCCATTAATTTTTGTTTTTTCAATCTATTACAAAGTGTTGAGCAATATTGAAATAGAAGACTTCAGGAGAACTCGACTTAATTACTAAATTGCTGGTAAAAGTTTGGAATTATTTTGATTGAATCATGTTGTTAATGGATCAAGAAAAATATGAAGACATATTATGCGGGTGTTAATTGTACTTACTTTTTGTGCGTTATTTATAATTTAATATTATTTTTACAGGTATTTCTTTTAGAGGGTTAATATATTTCACTAACAATGTGTAATTGTGAATATATCATTTTATTTTCTTTACCTACCTATGTTGTTGTTTGGTGTATGATTTATTACCATCTAACTATCTTAAATGGAGATTAATTAAGGCAACTAAAAAATAGTATACTATTTTGCTATCTTTGGGATGAGATTTAATTTTTAAAATGTTGAAAATAATTTAATTTTGTAGAAAACTGATTTGGATTAATGAAGAATCACAAACACATTCATATGTTATTAACCGGAGAATTTTTTTCCAAACAATATATACATATTGTCAATATGATAATTGTCGTTGGCCAAAAAAATAATATGATAATTGTTACTTTAATTATATATATATGACACTAATTTTAGACTAATAAAAAATGAAGTATTGTTGGAAAAAAAAAGAACGCAATAACTATTTAAGTGCTATATTTAAAATATATATATTTCTTTTGTGTATAGTAGTTAAAAACTTATCCACTTAAGTTATATTTTAACAGGTAAGATATAACATTAACACTAACTAAATTTTATTTATTAATTCCATAATTTAGTTGAGTATAGTATTTCTTTAGCATCAAATAATAATTTAGGTTAATTTCGGTCTTTTATGCATATATAATTTTAAATTTTCACATTAGTTTCTTATTCTTTGCATTTTTATTTAAAAATTCAAATATAGACAAAAATTTAACTTTTATTTATTAAATTTTTCTTACCCGCGCGGTGCGCGGGGTTAGTAGCTAGTTTTATATAATACGCCTTGAATATTTCTTCATTTTATGAACAAATTACTCAGTTAGCCAAAAAACATTTGACTCTTTGATTATTAAATTTTTGGGATGACAAGCGTGCGGGTTCGTGTCGTGCTAGATTTGTATCGTGTTCTGGGGGATCAACTCAAACGGCCCGACATGAAAACGTGTCAATTTAGTTCAGCACGAACATGACACGAGAAATACACGACAAGAAAAACCGGCACGAAAAACATATAGTAAATTGAACAAAAAATTCACATATAACAATTTTTTAAACTGTTGGAAAAAAAAACAATTTTTTAAACTAAATTTAAAAATTACACAATATAAAGATTTCAATCCAAACTTCATAAAATACCGTTGTAAAAAGAGGTCATGTTAAGTTTAGATAAATGTATTTTGAAAAAAAAATTATATATATATATATAATTATCGTGTCGGGCGTGTGGCCAATATCAAACACGGATTTTTTTTTTACAAGATTTGGCATGATCCGATTTTAGCAAAACACGAAAATAATTGACTCAAACCCATAATTTTTTGTGCGGTGTTTGGTCGACCCATCGTGCCGTGCACGAATTGACAGTCCTATTAAATTTTAAAATATCAATTTTATTAATTATAAAAGGGAAATTATATAACATATACAAATGATTACATTTTATTCAGTCGGTTAAATTTTTTATTTAAATTTTAATTAGTTGGTTAAGTTATGAATTAAACTTGGAAAAAAGAAGAAAATAAGGATTTAGATGACAAAACAATCATCAGGTAACTTGGTTTGATTTTTTACCGATGAGTAGTTACTAGTTAGTTGGTTTGAATTAACACATTACTAGAATAAGGGTACTAGAATAAGGGTATTATTTCAAATAACACAAAACTTATTTTTGTACAATGATTTAATTGAGGAATACTTTTGACCATGTCGCATGAGAGTCGCATGCTTGGGTCGCATGCCCTAACAATGCTCAATTTAAAATATATAATATTATATATTATTTTAATTTTTACATTTAGATTAAAAAAAATTGTACTTTAAAAATTTTAATAAAATATTTAAAGAATTATAATTCTACTTTGCTCTGCTCAATTAAATTAAAAATGATATGTAGCACAACTTTTGAATTTAGGATTTAAAACGCACTAAAATCAATGACGATGCCATTTCATGTCATTAAATAATATTTTATAATTTCAATTTCTACAAAAAAAATATATATATTTATTTCTTTAACTTCTATTATATATTCTTAAATATCGTAATCAAGATTTATAACCTTTTTTTACGGTACTCTGAATATAAATAGATTTCTTCATCTGAAAATTGTTATCAAAACATTATGAATGAAATGTAACATCATATATTTCTAACTAACGTATACTATAATAAATTAAACAACAATAAAATAAATATGTTTTTTTTAATATATTAATTTTAGAAAGCAATTTGGACGAGCGGACGATATTATAACCTAATGTAAACACCTAATTTTGGTCCGCGCGTAGCATGTTCAAAACGTCATATGTGACGCGTTAAAAAAAGGAAGTATTTAAAATATGGAAGGTCTCGAAGTTTCTAAAGATAGGACTAGTTAAAATATGACAGTGTATATGCATTAATTATTGTAAAATATTTAGAAAATATATTATGTTTATTTATGGTGAAATATATATATATATATATATATATATATATATTTTCGGAATATTAAATGCATATATTTTTCAGATTTTATTTTTCTACTTTAGGCGTCCTAGTTTAGCTATATAAATATGGTCATTTTACATGTAAAAAACACAACAGCCAAAAATAATACTACTTTTTTCGTAACATGTGCATTTTTGTCCTGTAGTGTAATCTTTTTTTTTTTTTTTTTATCCCATCGTCTTCTCCCTCCACCAGCCATGGAATCCGGCGGCCTTCCTAGCCAGCCACCGTGCCGGCCTCGCCTCGCCCAGCAGCGTCGTACGCCACCGGCCTTTGACCGCCACGACCCCGCTGGTGACCAGCCCCGACCGCCTCACGCTTTCTCTCTCTTCCTCTCCATCTCATCTGTGACAGCCACCTCCAATTTCACCGGAGCTGCCATCCTCCGCGCCACCCAGTGTCGCCCGGTCAAGCTCCACCCCGCCTCGCCTAGGCCCTGCCGTCGTGACCGTCCGCCGATGCTCTGCCTGCCGGCCGTCCACTCATGTTCCATCATCCCCGACGGCCTTTGTTGCAGGTAAAATCCATTTATTTATTTATTATTTTACTGATTTATTATTATTTTTATTTATTATTAATAGATTAAGATAGGTTGATTTTAATTTAGCTATGGGTAAATAGTGATAATCATAAGTCACGATATTGTTCATTCTATTATGTTATATTATTAGATTTAATTTGACATGAATAATCCGAATATTGATTGATTTAGATTAAGTAAACAATAAAAGATTTAATTATGGATATTTCATCATAATTTGATTAGTTTAGATTAATTAAAATAATAAATAGTAAATTGTGCATATTCGTCATGATAGTTCGCGTTAATTTAATTGTGTATGATAATCGTTAATATTATTATGTTTTATCGTCGTTCATGTGTATAATTAATAATTGATTAATGATGAAATTGGAAAATTAAGTGAATTGAGTACCGAAAGGGCGTAATTAAAAATTATATTTTTGATTCGTAATAGAACCCCCGAACTCGAATTTCTGATCGTAGACCGACTTTAGACCTAGGCGTTTAATTCGTTATTCCCTAGGCAATTTAGGATTCTAGTTAGCCTAATAATTAACTAGTGGCGACTCTTTTCAAAATCCACGTTTTCAAAATATAATCGCATTAAGTCAGATTTTAGGTATGACACCTAAATTCTCATATGAATTGATTTTGCACAAATCGCAGGTGAATAAATTGTTAAGAATAATATATAATATCTTGCTATATTTAGTTTAAACAAATTTCCGTACATAAGCAAAAATTCCCGTTTAAGTAAAATCTCAAGTAATCTAAGAAATATATTTATTCTTAATTAAATTAGATAATGAGATATATGGCAAAACAATCCATTCTATTGTTTAAAATCACTTTTAAAGTTTATACCATCAGTTGGGATCAAAATGACGTGTCCTAAAGCTCCTGGTAGTAGACTTCAAGATCTCGCCTTCTATTGATTCTTATAGGTATCTTTGTCGACCTCGCCGGGTGATCATTTTCCTTTTGAGTATTGGATGGTCGCGAACCTGAAAATGGGGTGGGGATTTGCCCCTGATTCCACTCCGAAGCTTAAGTCAGCAATGAAATATGAGAGAATACTTTAAGAAGTATGTAACTGAAGAGAGTAAAATAATGAAAGTGCTCTCCTATTTTTAGGGAGAGATTGTACCGACTTTAAGTGATTGCACCGAGTCGTCAACTCGACTCATACCATAAGAGAGAGAGAGTCTTCGAGTAAAGCCGTCGCCATTCTTCAGGCGTTTTGTCTTAATTTTTGACATCTTTCCGTATTGGTGTCGGTCATTTATCTCTGCCTTATCATTTGGGTCGTGAGCAGTTGTCGTCTCATTTTTTAGAGATCTCGACTCAGACACTCCCAACCTATCTTAGGTTATCTCGAATCATATCCCAACACTTGCCCCCAAGATATAAGTCGTTAGTCTTATTTTAATAAAGGGGAAGGGGTTATGTCGAGTGCCTTTTTATAATGAGAAGCGAATTTCTTCCTTCTATCTTCTTCCCAGATAACAATTGAGTTTCGATAGTATAGTCGCGTCTTATTGCCCTTGTTGACTTTTAGGAGTCGATGAGTCAGTATTTTGACTGATCTCCTTTGTAGATGACGATTTTCGAAAGTCGGGGGAGTTAGTATTATGACTGATCTCCTTTGTAGATGGCGACTTTTGAAAGTCGGGGGGTCGGTATTATGACTGATCTCCTTTGAAGATGGCGACTTTAGGAAGTCGGGGGAGTCAGTATTATGACTGATCTCCTTTGTAGATGGCGACTTTCGGAAGTCGGGGGAGACAGTATTATGATTGATCTCCTCTGTAGATGGCGACTTTCGGAAGTCGGGGGAGTCAGTATTATGAATGATCTTCTGGATCGCCGCCGACTATATGGAGTCGAGGAGTCAGTATTATGACTGATCTCCTTTGTAGATGACGAATTTCAGAAGTCGGGGGAGTCAGTATTATGACTGATCTCCTGGATCGTCGCCAGCTATATGTAGTCGAGGAGTCAATATTATGACTGATCTCCTTTGTAGATGGCGACTTTCGGAAGTCGGGGCAGTCAGTATTATGACTAATCTCATGGATTGTCGCCGACTATCTAGAGTCGAGGAGTCAGTATTATGACAGATCTCATTTGTAGATGGCGACTTTCGGAAGTCTAGGGAGTCAGTATTATGAATGATCTCCTAGATCGTCGCCGACTATATGGAGTCGACGAGTCAGTATTATGACCGATCCTCTTTGTTGATGGCGACATTCGGAAGTCGGGGGAGACAGTATTAAGACTGATCTCCAGGATCGTCGCCGACTATATGGAGTCGAGGAGTCTCGTGGACACATCAAGAGGAAAAAAATCATATTTTTATTTATCACTTTATTGTAATAGAAGTACATGAAAAGATTTCTAGACGTAGTATTTCTTCAGGTGCTTTGCATTAAAAGTCCCGTTGAGGCGTTGCCCTTGAGGATCTTCTAATTTGTAGGCGTTGGGATATGTGTCGGACCTAAAATCTGACCTAAGGCGATTACGTTTTTGAAAACGTGAATTTTGAAAGAGTCGCCACTAGTTAATTATTAGGCTAACTAGAATCCTAAATCACCCAAGCGAATAACGAATTAAACACCTAGGTATAAAATCGGTCTTCGATCAGAAATTCAAGTTCGGGGGTTCTATTACGAATTAAAAATATAGATCTTTAATTACGCCCTTTCGGTACTCAATTCACTTAATTGCCACTTTTAAAATTTAAACATTTATTACGTCAAATTAATCTAACATTATAAAAAAAAACTAAACTAATTTTTACGCAAAACTATTATTAACAATATATATAAACCTAAAAAAAACTATTAAGCATCTAATTCTCCTAATTGAAATAAAATCTAAACAAAACTAAACATGCTCCAAACATGATATAATTTAGTAATTACATATCATACACATATATTCACAAAAACATGTTATCTAATTATATTTACATTTTGATTACATAGCCAACATAATATAATAATAATAAAGAATAAGCAGAAAATTTAAACAAAAAAACAAATTATTAAATAATAACAATAATAAAAAAAAAAATTACCTCCGCAGAAGTGTAAAGAACCAGCAGCAAGGACACGCCAGCGACGGAGCTCCGGCGGGACACACCTCCGGCGACAGCGGATCAACCGGGACGGACAGAGCAGGGACGGACGAACTCCGCGGCAGCAGATTGGATTCCGCGATGGCAGGCCGATCGGAATCAGCAGCAGCACGGACCGACGATGCTGGGCAGGGAGCCAGGGAGTAGCAGGCGGTCTTGGTCGGGCCGGGGACGTCGGGCAAAGGCGCAGATCGACTCGGGGACGGCGGGCGAAGGCGTCGGCTCGGAAGGCACGTCGGGAGGACTTGGGGCTCGCCGGGACAGGGGCGGCGGTCACCGGCGGGAATCTGCCACTGGGGAAGACGACGGAAACGGAGTGGGCTGGTCGAGGTGGCCGGCTACGGCAGTGACGACTCCGGAGGTGGCTGGGCAAGACGAGGCCGGCGCGGTGGTTGGCTGGGAAGGGTGGCCGGATTCCATGGCTGCCATGAGAGAGAAGACGAAAAAAAAAAGTTTATTCACTAGTAGACAAAATAGTACGTTTTTCGAGAACTGATGTATTATTATTGATGTGGTGTCCGTTTTTACATTGACAATGGGTCCTTTTATAGCTAGATTAACACCTAAAATTAAGAAAATAATATTTTCCCTAATATACACTAATTAATTCCGAAAATTATGAATATATATTTATTGCGTATTGCCATAAATATATATCATATATTTTATGAATATTACAAAATATTAAATGCATCTACACTATCCAAATTTAAACTAAGCCTATTTTTAGCTACCCCGTGACCTTCCATATTTAAATATTTCCATTTTTAAACGCGTTACACATAACATTTTTGAACGTGTTATATACGTGTCGCGCGTACCAAAATTAGGTGTTTACAATATGGTATGTCGATAACGATATAAGGACCTTCCCATTTCGGCACCATTTTTTCTCTTTGCTCGGCTGCCACAAACTCGTTTCTTCGTAGCACCTTCTCTCCTAGGAAAAACTGTCGTCGCCCCGCTTTTCGGTTAAAATACCTAGCGGTGGCGAGCTTCATTCTTTCTTGAGTCTCTTTCAAAGCCCATATTTTCTCGTTAACCAGATCCAAATTGATCCTCATTTGTTCCTCGTTTTGATCGACTCCATATGTGGCGACCCTTTGAGAGATATTAGCTACCTCTATGGGCGATACAACCTCTGACACGTGGACCATGCTGAAAGGGGTTTCGCCAGTGGCTCTTTTGGGTGTGGTTCTGAGTTCCCAAAGTACGTGGTCCAGCTCTTTAACCCAATTTCCCTTCAGAGTGGCCACCCTCTTCTTTAATCCCTTAACGATCGTTTTATTCGCTGCCTCAACTTGCCCATTTGTTTGTGCATGATGGACAGAGCCAAAACGATGATTGATAAGCATTTCATCACAAAAGTCGGCCAATTCCTCGCTGGAAAATTGGGGATCGTTATCGCTGATGAGGATTTTTGGTACTCTATATCGGCATATGATTTGTTCACGGATGAACTTTATCATTTGGAACGTAGTCGTTAACGCCAAGGCTCTTGCTTCTATCCATTTAGAGTCAACGGAGACCATGATATGTGTTCGTTGGCCTGTCGATTTGGGCAAAGGGCCTATGAGGTCAATTCCCCATTGCGCGAAGGGCCAGGCGCTCATCATAGGTGTAAGTTCCGCGGACGATCTTGTTATTCTTGGAGCGTAGACTTGACAGGCGGGACAAGCTTGCAGGAGCGTTATCGCCTCTTAGGCATTGCCGGCCAGTAGAATCCCTGTCATATGGCTCTTAACACCAAAGTTTTGGCTCCTTCGAGACACCTGGTGTTGGGATCAAGACGTGGCCTGAAGCTTCTGGTAATGGATTTCGAGATCTCGCCGGTAGCTAGCTCCTTTAGGTGTCTATCTCGACCTCGGGGGTGCTTAGTTTCCTTTAGGGTGCTTTTGATAGGCGAGGACCTGAAAAGGGGTGGGGATGGCCCCTGATTCCACTTCGAAGCTTAAGTCAGTAATGGAATTTAAGAGAATACTATAAAAGTATGTGAATGTAATTATCAAAAAAATGAAAGTGTTCCCCTATTTATATGGGAAGTGTACCGACTTTAAGTGGCGGCTACCCTCTTGGGAGGGTTTATGTCCAGAGTCGGTGTAAGCAGGTGACAAGCAGGTCGCCACCTCATCTTTCCTTAGCTAGGAAGGCTTTCCTCTGGCGGTTGAAGCAGGTCGCCACCTCACCATTCCTTAAAAGGAAGGTTTCTTCAACTTAGCATGTGACAAGTAAGTCGCCACCTGCCCCCTCCTTAAGAGGAAGGGTTTTCTCTGAGGCGGCAAACAGGTTGCCAGTTGTCCTTTCCTTAGGAAGAAGGTTTCTTCAATAGTGTTTGGCTGTCGACTTGACTCTTGCCTTAAGAGGGAGAGTTTTGGGCGGACTTGTCGTCAATCTTTCAAGGACCCCAGTCGTCGACTTTCACAATATTTGGTGTCGACTATATATTCTTGTTTCTTCATTCTGAGTATGATTAGTCGTCGACTCTCTTTAATGAGTCTCGACTTGTATGCTCTCGACTTGTGTGCTCTGTCCTTTATAATCGTAACCCAACACTTTCCCCCGGGACTTGAGTCGTCGGCTTCGTATGAAGAAGAGGTCTTAAGTCGAGTACTGATCAGGTGGTTCCTCCTGTCGGGATATGTACTTAGTCGGGCTGTAGTCTTTAGAATTTATCGGTCTCTTGAATCAAGGTCTGGATCTTCAGGCGAGATTAGGATCTCCTAGTTGAGGCGGTGATCCGCACTCTTGATTTTCCGACAGTTTGAGAGGCTTTGAGAAGCTCAAAGGTCATCTAGGGATTGACAACGGTGATGAACACATTTACTGCACCAATGAGAAGCTTTCGAAGATAACTTCTATGACAAGATAACTCTGGGTTTTATATTAGTATAAATACCGAGGCATTACTCTGGTAATTCTTGTCTTTTCTCACCACGTTTGTTATCTGTTTACCCATGTCCTCAAGTTTTTACTTTTTCAAAAGCGAAGGCTAGAGAAGCATGGCGACTAATCCCACTTCAGGTATTTTGAGATCACCTCTTGAATTCTAGTTTCTTTCTGGTTTAATCGACCTTTGATGGCTTTTGTAATGAATTTATTATTTTCCAGATTTTATCAAGATGATTCTTCGGGCTCATCGCCAAGCTATGACGGGATCCCCCTATTCATCTGCTCAATTAAATGAGGATAGAAATGGAGCGTCTATCGAGACCCCTATTGATGTTGAAGTCATTCCTCCTATTAAAGAATTGCCCGTGGAGTCTTCACAAGATAAGGGTAAAGCCAAGATTTCGACTCATCGTTACCCTACCCGGAGCGGGAATATTGCATTTTCCAGCTCTTGGTTAAAAAGGAAAAGATGCGAAGATTCTTCCTCGTCTTCGTCGATTCCAGTATCTCCTCCTTAGGCTCCTTCGAATGTATTGTTAGACTACAAGGGCCCGCCTTTTGATTGGGATATGCTGCTAAATGCCCATGATGATTGCTTAAAGAGTTGGGATCCTTTGAGTTATTTAGGGGGGGGGGGGTATCCCCTTAGAGAGGGACATTCCATTGCTGATCCCGATCTGGCGTTTCACCTACTGAATGCTTCAATCCCGCCTTATGATCGTCATCGCCTGGGAACGGGAGTATGGGACGTAGAAAGAGCCATGCGTTTGTTTCTTTTGAAGCAAGCGGAGGTATGTGCCCCTTTTCTCTTTTTAAGTCCATCATATCTTTTGTCTCTCCCCCTAAGTGTTCCCCTTTTTTGGTAGGCCTCTCGGGATTCCCTTCAATTTTCCTGACTGATGATTGATCTCCTTAAAGAGTCACAGTCGACTAAAGAGAAACTTCAAGCCTTGTCTTCCGAAGGTGGTGTAGAAGAGGTTCGACGTCTTCAAGAGGAGAATGCTAGGCTAAAGGGAGAGTTAGCACGAATGGCTGAGGCTTCCGCTAATTCGAAACGAGATTCTTTGAAACATGGTGAGGCTCTTAAGGCCTCCGCTTCTTTAGTTGAAGAATTTCGCGGGATAAGGGTTCCTTTGGTACCACTTCTTTGGGCAGAATCCACTTTTGGTACCACTTCTTTTTTTTTTTGTACACTTTTGGTACCAACGTTTTCCGTTGTGTACCCTTTTGGTACCTCCGTTAAAATTCCGTCCAAAATGGCCGTTAAACCCCCATGTGAGCTGCACGTGACCAAAAAGTAAACTTGGCTGGACGGATTTACCCTTAGGGATAAGGGTTCCTTTGGTACCACTTCTTTGGGCAAAATCCACTATTGGTACCACTTTTTTTTTTTTTTTTTGTATATTTGCTTTGTTTTGCATTCGGATTTATATGGATTCGATATAGAACTGTCCCATATATACATTTCCAACTTTTTTCAGAGCCCTACTTAGTAATGTTGCAACTTATATTTTCGGTCTAACAAAAGGAAACGTCGCATCTTTAGAAGTTTATATTATTGTTGCAGAGTGTCGAAATGTTTATTTTAGAGTGGTAAGGAATGACGTATCTATTTGTGTTTATAGAAAACGTTATTAAATTCATAGTGATACTTTTCACAATACAAAAAGTTAATTTCAACGCCACGAACAAATAATTTTCTTATATATTTCACGAAATTCTAATACTTACAAACATATCTATCATACTATGCACCACATTATTATCATATATCAACCGATACATGAAACATACATACATACATTACAATATTGGTTTTAGAACGACATATAAATTTCTTCGAATGTGTCAAACACAAAGTACACAAAAGAAGAGTCTAAGGAAGAGTTGTATGATGATAATGGAAGTTCTGTAATTAACATAAGGTTCACCGACTGCAAAACAAAGTATATATACAAAAAAAAAAAAAAAAAAAAAAAAGTGGTACCAAAAGTGGATTTTGTCCAAAGAAGTGGTACCAAAGGAACCCTTATCCCTAAGGGTAAATCCGTCCAGCCAAATTTAGTTTTTGGTCACGTGCAGCTCACATGGGGGTTTAACGGCCATTTTGGACGGAATTCTAACGGAGGTACCAAAAGGGTACAAAATGGAAAACGTTGGTACCAAAAGTGTACAAAAAAAAAGAAGTGGTACCAAAAGTGGATTCTGCCCAAAGAAGTGGTACCAAAGGAACCCTTATCCCGAATTTCGCACCTTGTCGGAGAAAATGAGCAAGGAAAATAATACCCTATTAGCCGAAGGAGTTACTCTTCGGAAGAAAGTCAGGAATTTGATAACCGAAGTGGAGGATTTAAGAGCTGCCGCCACTAAAGCCATTAGTGACTATAAGGCGAGTCCTGCCTTTCAGGCTGATACTGCCGTGGCCACTAAAGCCTCTGATTTACTCTTCATCTCTCTAAAGGAGATCGTGAGGAATCTGAGAGCCTATCAACCCGATTTTCCGTTCTCTCAGGTTCCTCTTCTTCAACAATATCTTGATATTCCTGCAGAGAGAGGCGAGGATCCTACCAAGCTTTCTTAGATAATATTGTATCTGTATTTTCACTTTTGACTTTGTAACTCGCCTTTCTTTTTAATGAAAAGATATTCGAGTTCTTCCTATGTTGAAAGCATTTATTGTGGTTTTACTCATTTCCTTTTATCGAGTTGTTGATGTACCTGGGCTTTATTGCCATCTGGAGCACATAATGTCGACAATCGAGATTGTAGACGCCGATCTTCTATCGAGTTATCGACATACCTAGGCTTTATTGCCATCTTGGGCACATAATGTCGACAATCGAGATTGTGACGTCGTTCTTCTATTGAGTTGTCGACGTACCTAGGTTTTATTGCCATCTTGGGCACATAATGTCGACAATCGAGATTGTAGACGCCGATCTTCTATCGAGTTGTTTGACGTACCTAGGCTTTATTGCCATCTTGGGGACATAATGTCGACAATCGATTGTAGACGCCGATCTTCTATCGAGTTGTCGACGTACCTAGACTTTATTGCCATCTTGGGAACATAATGTCGACAATCGATTTGTAGACCCCGATCTTCTATCGAGTTGTCGACGTACCTAGGCTTTATTTTCATCTTGGGCAGATAATGTCGACAATCGATTTATAGACGCCGATCTTCTATCGAGTTGTCGACGTACCTAGGCTTTATTTCCATCTTGGGCACATAATGTCGAAAATCGATTTGTAAACGCCGATCTTCTCGAGGGGCTATATTCATTCATCATTTCCTGAATATTACATCAAAAAGAAGTTTCGAGACATTATTCATAAAAATAAAATAGTATTTCTTAGAAACTTTCATGACTTCTCTGGGCGTCGTGTCGACGTGTTGTAGCAGTGGTGTGCCATGGTTTGGTCTCCCCTAACCTCTCCTATCACCTGAGGCGTTGGGAACCTCATGATTTGATGGGAAGTTGAAGGAATAATTCGATGAGGGTTGAGGCCTTGAGGGTAGTCCTTCTGATGATGGCGTTGTAGGCGGAAGCGGCGTCGACAACTACGAATAGTGCGTCGATCTTTAGGGTTTTACCCTTCTTTCCCAAGATTATTGGAAATCGAATGGCGCCCATGGGATAGATGGTTTCTCCCGCGAAGCCTATCAAGGGGAAATCGAATTTCTTCAAGTCTTTTTTGATGAATCCCAGTTGTAAGAAGGCTCCGTAGAAAAGGATGTTAGTTGAGCTTCCACTGTCGATAAGGATCATTTTGACCTCATATGCTGATATGATGAGGATAATCACCAGGGCGTCTTCATGAGGTTGATCTACCATTAAGAGACCGTCCGTTGTGAAACTAATAGTTTCCAAGTCGGGGTCCCGAGGTCTTTTTCCTATTATGGCCGCCGTGGATATCTAGGCGGCATATACCTCTCGAGCTGAACTTGTCTCGCCACCGGACCCAAATCCTCTCGCAATAACGTTCATGATTCCCCTTTGGACAGGGGCGGTGTGATTATGTGGTGGTGAGCGAGAATCTCCTCGAGGTCTTCTATTCCGTTTTTTGGGGGCGCTAGCCGGCTTTTCCACGAATTTTAACAATTTGCCTCTCTGAATAAGAGTTTCAATATCTTGTTTTAAAATAGTGCACTTTGTGTCGTGTCCCCGGGTGCGATGATATCGACAATAGTCATTTATTTGGTGACCCCATCAGATTCTTCCTTACTGGAGGTGGGCTATCCAGTCTGAGTTTCTCCATCTCTTGAAGTACCACAAAGATGTTGTGCGTGAGGGGAGTATACCTTGCTAAGTGGGGATTCATATCCCTTTTCTGGCACTGGAGATTTCCTTGTTGAAAGTTCCCATCTCGTATTTCCTCACTTTTTGGAGGTCGGGAAGCGGGAGCCTCCTCTGCTCTGGTGGGGACGGCTTGTTTCTTGATCTTTGCGGGTGATTTTTCATGCGACCTTTCCAATTCGATGTATTTTTTCACCTTAATGGCGAGAGCATCGATCTTTCACACGGGTTTCAGCACCATGCTATCTTTCAGGGCTTGACTTTGGACTCTTAGACCTCTTCAGAAAGTCTGTATCAACTCGCCATCAGTGACATCTTCGTTCAGTTGTTGGAGTATCTTATGGTATCTGGTATAATAATTGGCCAAGGTCTCATCAGGACCTTGTTCAATTTTATCCAGAAAGTCCATGCTTTTGAGGCGTTGCCTCTTGCCGATATGCCCCTCGATGAACTTGGTCTTCAATTCTTCCCATGAAAATATGGAATTGTCGGGGAGATCGTAGAACCATGTGGAGGCTTCTTAGTTAAGAGTTGTCGGGAAGAGAGCCGCGTAGTGATCCGGCGTTGCAACTCTGCCCAATAGAGAAGAGCTGTGAGCGTTGATGAGGCGAACGGAGTCTCCCTCGCCAGTATAGTCATCGATGTTCCTCGCGAAGACTTGCGGAGGAACTCGAGTATCGAAGTCTTTTGGAGAAGGGGTGAGAAGTATGATCACGAACGGTCAGCATGTCGTTCACTCCCCTTCTCTTTTTCTCGAGCAGTTCTTCTACCTGTCCTATAGTGAATAAGACAGGTTCTTTGGCCGCCTTGTCAAACTTAGGAGCCTTTTGAGCTTCATTCTCCGAAAGGTTGGTCTCAGTGATCTTCACACTGGAGGCCATATCCTCCATGTGGGAGATTTCTCGAGTTGGCTCCTTATTGTCGGGAATGGTTCCCGCTTGAGCCTGGTTCCAAAAGGCTATGAATGCGGCCATCACTTCTTGGGGGACAACGGTAGGAGTCGTCCCTGTTCCTGCCTCTGGATCCACTGTATTTGGAGGAGGGTCAGAGTGGAGAGGTTACTCTTCCTCCCGAGCACCATTGTTTTGAGGAGGGTCTCCCTCATTTGTTGGTTTTGAAGTGGTATGATCTGCTTGAGATCTTGCTATTTCTTCCACCACCGCTGTTATCCTCTTAGTATTCTTGTTGGGAGCCATGACTTTTTGATCACCGTTCCCACAGACGGCACCAAATGTTGGGATCAAATGACGTGGCCTGAAGCTTCTGGTAATGGATTTCGAGATCTCGCTGGTAGCTAGCTCCTATAGGTGTCTATCTCGACCTCGGGGGTGCTTAGTTTCCTTTAGGGTGCTTTTGGTAGGTGAGGACCTGAAAATGGGTGGGGATGGCCATTGATTCCACTCTGAAGCTTAAGTCAGTAATGGAATTTAAGAGAATACTATAAAAGTACGTGAATGTAATTATCAAAATAATAAAAGTGTTCCCCTATTTATATGGGAAGTGTAACGACTTTAAGTGGCGGCTACCCTCTTGGGAGGGTTTATGTCCAGAGTCGGTGTAAGCAGGTGACAAGCAGGTCGTCACCTCATATTTCCTTAGCTAGGATGGCTTTCCTCTAGCGGTTGAAGCAGGCGCCACCACACCATTCCTTAAGATGAAGATTTCTTCAGCATAGCAGGTGACAAGTAGGTCGCCACCTGCCCCCTCCTTAAGAGGAAGGGTTTTCTCTGAGGTGGCAAGCAGGCTCCTAGTTGTCATTTCCTTAGGAGGAAGGTTTCTTTAATAGTGTTTGGCTGTCGACTTGACTCTTGCCTTAAGATGGAGAGTTTTGGGCAGACTTGTCGCCAATATTTCAAGGACCTCAGTCGTCGACTTTCTCAATATTTGGAGTCGACTATCTATTCTTGTTTCTTCATTCTGAGTATGATTAGTCGTCGACTCTCTTTCATGAGTATTAACTTGTATTCTCTCGACTTGTGTGCTATCACCTTTATAATCGTAACCCAACACCCGGCGACGCCTTTATGTAAATCTTTGATAATCTTCTCTGTTTGAGGGGCGGTTATACATCAGAGATAAGGCGTGGAGTATCCTCTTTTGAAAAGGTACCCGTCCAGAATTGCAAATCGTCCCGCTATTCTCTGAATTTTGGTCGCCTCCAACGAATCTTTTGGAAGATTTCCTCATTCCAAATAGTTCTGGATGGGAGTTATCCATGAGTCAGGGGCTTGGATACTAAGGACCTCTGCCCCCGACTCCACGGATGAGTAGAGGGAACACTCGATAAAGTGTACTGGTGCGGGGAGGGCGTTTCTCCAAGCAAATTTGCTAAGGGCGTCAGCTTCCTGGTTGCTTTTTTGAGGGATAGCCTCTATTTGGAAATGAGACATATCTCGCACGAGCCGTCGCACCTGTTCTACGTACTGCTTCATATTCTCCCCCTTGGTGATGTAAGTTCCGTTTGTCTGATTGACTATCAACTCAGAATCGCATCGTACTTTCAAATTTGTAATCCCCATACCTTTGGTTATGCGAAGACCTGTGAGTAGGGCCTCATATTCCGCTTCATTATTGGTAGCCCGAAAGGTTAGGACCAGCGCGTACCAGAGAGGTTCTCCATCAGGTGGCGTTAATATCAAACCTGCCCCACATCCTGGGAAGAAGATGAGTTGTCGGTATATAATAGCCATGGCATAGTATCGTTGGCTACATTCTCGGGCATCGTCTTCGCGTGCTCTTCTTGGGGGGAGGATGACAGGTTTGGCGTCTGGTGTCGCCGTATTTTCGACGATGAAGTCGACTAGTGCTTGGCCTTTGATCGCCTTCCATGGCTCGAAGTGAATGTGAAATTCACATAATTCTACCACCCATTTGACCATTCTCCCCGAGATGTCGGGCTTCTGCAAGAGCTGCTTTAGAGGTTGGTTGGTGAGCACTGTTATTTTGTGGGCGTGGAAATAGGGTCGTAGCTTCCTCGCCGCTATCAGTAGTGGATACAAATATTTCTCGATTTCCATGTAGTTTTCTTCGGCGACACCAAAGAGTTTACTAACATAGTAAAACAGAATCTGAATGCTGCACGTTTCCTTATTCAGTACTGAACTCACCGTTGTTGAGCTTACATTCAGGTAGATGAATAGGGGGTCTTCAGGTAGCGGCTTGTAGGGGTGAGCTCGGGCCGGGACGGGCGGGCTTTTACCTGAGCCCGAGCCCGAAATTTTCGGGACACTAATTTTTAGCCCGAGACCGAAAATGAGGAAAATGGCCCGCCCGAGCCGGGACTTCGGGACTCGGGCTCGGGCTCGGGCTAGCCCGAATTTTAACAAAAAATCTGGAAAAAAAAATTCGAATATGGAGGAAGATGGTTAGATACTAACTATAGTTAGTGGGGAATATATATAATTATATATATTTATATAGTATTAAAAAAAAATTCGGGACGGGCTCGGGCTTTTCGGGATTTTGGCACAAAAGCCCGAGCCCGAATTGAAAATAAAAGTCCCGCCTGCTCGGGCTCGGGTCTATTCGGGACCTGGTTTTTCGGAACGGGCTCGGGACGGGTTTTCGGGCTTTCGGGTTTTCCTGCTCAGCCCTAGCAGCTTGGCTAGGGCGGGAAGCGAATGGATGTGTCTTTTTAGTTGTTGGAAAGCCTCCTCACACTCGAGCGTCCACTTGAACTTCTTGTTCGCCCTTAATACCTTGAAGAAAGGACTGATCTCGCCAGGAATCTTCCTAGTGATGCCAACCTTCCATTGAGACTTTGTACCTCCCTGTGACAGGTAGGCGAGGACATCTCTTCTATGGCAGAAAGTTTTATGGGTTAGCCTCGATCCCCTCTGGCTGACCATAAATCCCAAGAATTTTCCTGATTGGACACCAAAAGCGCATTTGGTTGGATTTAATCGTACTTGGTGGCGTCGCATGCAAGTGAACGCCTCTTCCAAATCTTAGACATGATCTTGGCCCCTTTTCGTTTTGACGAGCATATCATCGACATATGCTTCCATGTTTCTCCCCAACTTCGATTTAAGAGTTTGTTGACCATCCGTTGATAGGTGGCGCCAGCGTTTATCAATCCAAATGGCATGACCTTATAGTGATAAATATCACTATCGGCGTAGAAGGCGGTATGGGCTTCGTCGTCGGGATGCATTTGTATTTGGTTATATCCCGAGTATGGGTCCATGAAGCTTAAGAGCTCATGCCCTGATGTGGCGTCGACGAGGTCGATCCTTGGCAATGGATAGGAGTCCTTGGGACACGCTTTATTGAAATCTCAGAAGTCTACACACATACTCCGTCTTTTATTGGATTTCCTCACTAAGAAAGTATTAGCGACCCAAGTTTGGAATCGTATTTCCTTGACGAAACCGGCATCGACCAACTTTCCCACTTCCTGGCGTATCACCGCCTTCTTTTCTGCTTCCATGGATCTCCTTCTTTGGGCTATAGGCTTCACGCTCGGATCTATTTTGAGCTCGTGGGAGATGATGTCGGGACTTATCCCCGGCATATCACTAGGCTCTTAAGCGAACAATTCTTTATATTCCCTAAGGAGGAAAATTATCCTTTCTAATAGTTCGGTCGGTAGAGGAGACCCGATTTTAACCTTATTGTCTTCCCCATCTATGGCGATCTCTACTAGTTCTTCCATCGGGGCGGGGCGTCCACCATCTTCTCGTAGGTCTTCGTCGGTGACGATAGATAGAGTCCCTTTTTGGTTGCGTCTCTTAAGGAGGTTGACGTAACATTGTCGAGATGCCTTTTGGTCGCCCCATATCTTCCCCATTCCGTGATGAGTGGGGAATCTCATAACTTGATGAGCGATGGAGGGAACGATATAGTTGGGATTTAGATTCGTTCTTCCCAATATGGCGTTGTAAGCGTTGATCTGGTCGACCACTATAAAATGTACTTTTAAATGCAAGGATTTCTATCATTCGCCTAGGACTACAGGGAGTAGGATCGCTCCTAAGGGATAAGTCGTTCTCCCTGCAAATCATACTAGTAGGAAGGTCACTTCCTGGAGATCCTTCTTCAGGTATCCCATCGCGGCGATGACTTCGAAAATGATTACATGTGTTGAACTTCCTCCGTCGACAAGTATTCTCTTTACCTCGAAATTAATTATCCGAGTTGTGATTATCAGGGCGTCCTCATGGGGTTGTGTTGCCTTGGAAAAATCATCCATGGAGAAGGTGACCGCCACTGGTTCTAACTCCCTTGGACTCTTATGCATGCTTGGCGGCTAGACACTCTGAGCCGCGTAGAGGTCTCGCGCCGCGCTTGATTCTCCTCCTACTGCAAATTCTCCTGACAAGACGTTGATGTCATTGTCCGGGGGGTCCTCCACCTTCTTTGTTCATGTGAACGATGATGAAGGTGACTTTGGATCTCTCTTTGCATAAATTCTAGTTCTCTCCTAGCGAGGAGGCAATCTTCTGTGTTGTGCCCCTCTCCTTGGTGACATTCACAGTAGGAGAGAGGACGGCGACTTCCCTCAGCCATTTGAAGTCTTTCCAATCTCTGTTGGGTTTGCCGAAATTCTCTTGAGGGAGCTCCTCGCATGGATGAGCTCTCTCCTCGACCTCGGGGGGTCTCTTATTGGGTTGGGCGATTTTTCTGAGCTTGTTCTGCCCTAACATGGAGGGTCTCCCTATAGATTAGGTCCTCCCATCTTTCCACGGGTTCCGTGTACTGAGTGAGGCTAAAGATTGGGATAGCGGTCCCAACCCTCTAAAGAATGCTGAATGGCTTTTCCCTCTGATAGTTCGACTCCACTATAGGCTTCTTGGAAGCGCCTGAAGTAGCTTTCCAAGGTTTCTGTCGATCCTTGGAAAACACCCTCAGGTCTCCGTGTTTAGTTTCGTCTTGAGTTACTTCTTGGTGGTTCCATGACTTCTTGATTGCCTTCCCACAGACGGCGCCAAATGTTGGGATCAAAATGGCGTGGCCTAGAGCTTCTGGTAGTGGACTTCGAGGTCTCGCATTCGATTGACTCTTATAGGTATCTTTGTCGACCTCGACGGGTGATCAGTTTCTTTTGAATATTGGATGGGCGAGAACCTGAAAAGGAGGTGGAGATTTGCCCCTGATTCCACTCCGAATCTTAAGTCAATAATAAAATATGAGAGAATACTTTAAGAAGTGTGTAATTGAACATAGTAAATAATGAAAGTACTATTATATTTATAGGGAGAGATTGTACCGACTTTAAGTGGCGGGAGTTAAGCTTTGATTGGCTTCCAGTGGCGGTGGCCGCCTTCCTCTGATTGGTTGAGGGAGACGGTGGAGTGTCAGTAGGTGACAAGCAAGTTGTCACCTCACTATTCCTTAATGTTGAAGGTTCCTCTAACCAGGTGACAAGTAGGTCGCCACCTCAGCTTTACCTGGGGAGGGTTTCCTTAAATCAGGAGGCGGCAAGCAGGTTGCCAGCTGGTGTTTCTTCCTTAGGAGGAAGGTTTTTCTTTGGAGCGGCAAGCAGGTTGCCAGGTGGTACCTCTTTCTCAGAGGGAAGGGCTCTCTTGATATCACCGAGTCGTCGACTCGACTCATACCTTAAGATGGAGAGTTTTCGAGTAGAGTCGTAGCCATTCTTCAGGTGTTTTGTCTTAATTGTCGACATCTCTCCGTATTGGTGTCAGTCATTTATCTTTGCCTTATCATTTGGGTCGTGAATAGTTGTCGTCTCATTTTTAGAGATCTCGACTCAGACAATCCCGACCTATCTTAGGTTATCTAGAATCATATCCCAACACCATCAAATGCGTAGTATTATGTCATGCCTATTTGACTATTTTTAAAATGAATAAAATAAATTTACATCATAAAATAATATTATATAATTTTATTGCTATAAATATATTTGTTTCCTTTAATTTATTATTATAATATTATTTATTAATATAAATATCATAACTAAAAAGTCATAATGTTTTATTCATACTCTAATATATGAACTATTTTTATCATCTGAAAAATAAATATGAAGATTTTCAAAATGATATAATGTATTAATATCTTAAATTAATCAATAATAATGTGTATATATATTATATATATAGTTTTAAAAATAAATATCCAGGTAAAGCGGTATTTTAAGTAGAATATGGCACTAGGAAAATATTAATAACACCGCCAGTCCACGGCATGTCTGAATTTATTGAAAGCCAACTTATTTACACGCAGTAAAGTGTTCGATGCAAATTTGGTACCACAGAAGGTATACACACAAAAACACATTATTACAGCTTGGAGGTTAACCCTCCTCCACTTTGAATCGTCTTCGAGGCGACGACATTACTATTGTCCTTCATATCCTGCTGCAAATCCTCCTGAAAAGACGTTGATGTCATGTGAACGGTGATGACGGTGACTTTGGATCTCTCTTTGCATAAATTCTAGTTCTCTCCTGGCGAGGAGGCAATCTTCTGTGTTATGCCCCTCTCCTTGGTGACATTCACAGTAGGAGAGAGGACGACGACTTCCCTCAGCTATTTGAAGTCTTTCCAATCTCTGTTGGGTTTGCCGAAATTCTCTTGAGGGAGCTCCTTGCATGGACGAGCTCTCTCCTCGACCTCGGCGGGTCTCTTATTGGGTTGGGCGATTTGCCTGAGCTTGTTCTGCCCTAACATGGAGGGTCTCCCTATAGATTAGGTCCTCCCATCTTTCCACGGGTTCCGTGTACTGAGTGAGGCTAAAGATTGGGATTGCGGTCCCAACCCTTTAAAGAATGTCAGATGGCTTCTTCCTCTGATAGTTTGCCTCCACTATAGGCTCCTTGGAAGCGCCTGAAGTAGCTTTCCAAGGTTTCTGTCGATCCTTGGAAAACACCCTCAGGTCTCCGTGTTTGGTTTCGTCTCGAGTACTCCTTAGTGGTGCCATGACTTTTTGATCGCCTTCCCACAGACGGCGCCAAATGTTGGGATCAAAATGACGTGGCCTAGAGCTCCTGGTAGTGGACTTCGAGGTCTCGCCTTCGATTGACTCTTATAAGTATCTTTGTCGACCTCGCCGGGTGATCGGTTTCTTTTGAATATTGGATGGGCGTGAACCTGAAAAGGAGGTGGGGATTTACCCCCTGATTCCACTCCGAAGCTTAAGTCAATAATAAAATATGAGAGAATACTTTAAGAAGTGTTTAATCGAACATAGTAAATAATGATAGTGCTCTCATATTTATAGGGAGAGATTGTACCGACTTTAAGTGGCGGGTGTTAAGCTTTGATTGGCTTCCAGTGGCGGTGGCCGCCTTCCTCTGATTGGTTGAGGGAGACGGTGGAGTGTCAGTAGGTGACAAGCAAGTTGCCACCTCACTATTCCTTAATGTCGAAACTTCCTCTAACCAGGTGACAATTAGGTCGCCACCTCAGCTTTACCTGGGGAGGGTTTCCTTAAATCAGGAGGCGGCAAGCAGGTTGCCAAGTGGTGTCTCTTCCTTAGGAGGAAGGTTTTTCTTTGGAGCGGCAAGCAGGTTGTCAGGTGGTACCTCTTTCTCAGATGGAAGGGCTCTCTTGATAGCACCGAGTCGTCGACTCGACTCATACCTTAAGAGGGAGAGTTTTCGAGTAGAGTCGTAGCCATTCTTCAGGTGTTTTGTCTTAAT
Organism: Clarkia xantiana subsp. parviflora; assembly: GCA_036873135.1. Lineage (NCBI taxonomy): Eukaryota > Viridiplantae > Streptophyta > Magnoliopsida > Myrtales > Onagraceae > Clarkia > Clarkia xantiana. The sequence goes on along the minus strand of JAPTYO010000009.1, from coordinate 24,219,525 downwards.
TGTCGACATCTCTCCGTATTGGTGTAGGTCATTTATCTTTGCCTTATCATTTGGGTCGTGAATAGTTGTCGTCTCATTTTTAGAGATCTCGACTAGACAATCCCGACCTATCTTAGGTTATCTCGAATCATATCCCAACACCATCAAATGCGTAGTATTATGTCATGTAACCTATTTGACTATTTTTGAAATGAATAAAATAAATTTACATCATAAAATAATATTATATAATTTTATTGCTATAAATATATTTGTTTCCTTTAATTTATTATTATAATATTATTTATTAATATAAATATCATAACTAAAAAGTCATAATGTTTTATTCATACTCTAATATATGAACTATTTTTATCATCTGAAAAATAAATATGAAGATTTTCAAAATAATATAATGTATTAATATCTTAAATTAATCAATAATAATGTGTATATATATTATATATATAGTTTTAAAAATAAATATCCAGGTAAAGCGGTAATTTAAGTAGAATATGGCACTAGGAAAATATTAATAACACCGCCAGTCCACGGCATGTCTGAATTTATTGAAAGCCAACTTATTTACACGCAGTAAAGTGTTCGATGCAAATTTGGTACCACATAAGGTATACACACAACAACACATTATTACAGCTTGGAGGTTAACCCTCCTCCACTTTGAATCGTCTTCGAGGCGACGACATTACTATTGTCCTTCATATCCTGCTGCAAATCCTCCTGAAAAGACGTTGATGTCATGTGAACGGTGATGACGGTGACTTTGGATCTCTCTTTGCATAAATTCTAGTTCTCTCCTGGCGAGGAGGAAATCTTCTGTGTTGTGCCCCTCTCCTTGGTGACATTCACAGTAGGAGAGAGGACGACGACTTCCCTCAGCTATTTGAAGTCTTTCAAATCTCTGTTGGGTTTGCCGAAATTCTCTTGAGGGAGCTCCTTGCATGGACGAGCTCTCTCCTCGACCTCGGCGGGTCTCTTATTGGGTTGGGCGATTTGCCTGAGCTTGTTCTGCCCTAACATGGAGGGTCTCCCTATAGATTAGGTCCTCCCATCTTTCCACGGGTTCCGTGTACTGAGTGAGGCTAAAGATTGGGATTGCGGTCCCAACCCTTTAAAGAATGTCAGATGGCTTCTTCCTCTGATAGTTTGCCTCCACTATAGGCTCCTTGGAAGCGCCTGAAGTAGCTTTCCAAGGTTTCTGTCGATCCTTGGAAAACACCCTCAGGTCTCCGTGTTTGGTTTCGTCTCGAGTACTCCTTAGTGGTGCCATGACTTTTTGATCGCCTTCCCACAGACGGAGCCAAATGTTGGGATCAAAATGACGTGGCCTAGAGCTCCTGGTAGTGGACTTCGAGGTCTCGCCTTCGATTGACTCTTATAAGTATCTTTGTCGACCTCGCCGGGTGATCGGTTTCTTTTGAATATTGGATGGGCGAGAACCTGAAAAGGAGGTGGGGATTTACCCCCTGATTCCACTCCGAAGCTTAAGTCAATAATAAAATATGAGAGAATACTTTAAGAAGTGTTTAATCGAACATAGTAAATAATGAAAGTGCTCTCATATTTATAGGGAGAGATTGTACCGACTTTAAGTGGCGGGTGTTAAGCTTTGATTGGCTTCCAGTGGCGGTGGCCGCCTTCCTCTGATTGGTTGAGGGAGACGGTGGAGTGTCAGTAGGTGACAAGCAAGTTGCCACCTCACTATTCCTTAATGTCGAAACTTCCTCTAACCAGGTGACAATTAGGTCGCCACCTCAGCTTTACCTGGGGAGGGTTTCCTTAAATCAGGAGGCGTCAAGCAGGTTGCCAGCTAGTGTCTCTTCCTTAGGAGGAAGGTTTTTCTTTGGAGCGGCAAGCAGGTTGTCAGGTGGTACCTCTTTCTTAGATGGAAGGGCTCTCTTGATAGCACCGAGTCGTCGACTCGACTCATACCTTAAGAGGGAGAGTTTTCGAGTAGAGTCGTAGCCATTCTTCAGGTGTTTTGTCTTAATTGTCGACATCTCTCCGTATTGGTGTAGGTCATTTATCTTTGCCTTATCATTTGGGTCGTGAATAGTTGTCGTCTCATTTTTAGAGATCTCGACTCAGACAATCCCGACCTATCTTAGGTTATCTCGAATCATATCCCAACACCATCAAATGCGTAGTATTATGTCATGTAACCTATTTGACTATTTTTAAAATGAATAAAATAAATTTACATCATAAATTAATATTATATAATTTTATTGCTATAAATATATTTGTTTCCTTTAATTTATTATTATAATATTATTTATTAATATAAATATCATAACTAAAAAGTCATAATGTTTTATTCATACTCTAATATATGAACTATTTCTATCATCTGAAAAATAAATATGAAGATTTTCAAAATGATATAATGTATTAATATCTTAAATTAATCAATAATAATGTGTATATATATATATTATATATATAGTTTTAAAAATAAATATCCAGGTAAAGCGGTATTTTAAGTAGAATATGGCACTAGGAAAATATTAATAACACCGCCGGTCCACGGCATGTCTGAATTTATTAAAAGCCAACATATTTACACGCAGTAAAGTGTTCGATGCAAATTTTGTACCACAGAAGGTATACACAACAACACATTATTATCATCAGCAAACGAAATGGAAGAGCCATACATAATTCATTCATTCATTCACAATCTTATAAACTACAGCTTGGAGGTTAACCCTCCACTTTGAATCGTCTTCGAGGCGACGACATTACTATTGTCCTTCATATCCGAATCACTTGCACATGGAGGCACATCCACGGCAGGTGAGCAATTGAAGAACCCGTGCGGCTGAAATCAAACATTCAGATATACTACTCATTAAACCATAATGCAATGCAATTTTCTGCAGCATTCCATTACATTAACCGTAGCATAGACAGAGACAGATAGCGTTTTGTAAGTTAATTAGCGAACTAATTAATAAGACGTGTTACCATAAGCATAAAGCCGATATGCTCCACTGGCATCACAGGCCAATCTTCAAGTCGAGGGATGTGTGTAACACCAAACACGTACCTGTTCCATCCGAAAAATAAACCGGGTTAAAAAAGATAACTTTACCAGTATGCAACAACACTAGGCTCCGATTAATGTAGCTCAAGCTGTGAAATTTTTTACGAACCACTTGACAAACTATTCTAAAACAGTAAAGTAAAAGTTGAATATGTGCTTTCAGTCTATATGCTTCAACACAAGTCAGTGAATCATGTCAACTGAAGATTTGGCATAGGATAGGGTTAAGAACCTAAAAAAATGTCCCAAATTTAAAATGGTGATATGCAGTGTCTTAACTATAAGGTTGGTTGATTTCCACATTTTTTCTCTTAAAACTGATGAAACAAAAACATGTTTTTTAAGCATCGAATAAGCCTAAACAATGAGCAACAAATCTAATACTCTGAAAAAATTGGAAAACAACATGTTTTAGTTGCTTAAAACTTCAATTTTAACGCCAAAATCAATCGAAAAAAATGGAAAACAACAAATATGATAGTTAGAATACTACTGAATATCAACGTTTTAAATCTGAGACATCGATAAACAACATGATCTATAGTTGAAACTGTTTTTAAGTTCTTAAACCTAAACTATATTCATATGGATAGACTAAACAAGAGAGCCATAAGAGTTTGGAGCATAGTGATTTGATCATGTCAATGACTAACCAGAGGACTATGTCAGTTTCTTCGAGTGAGCGGTTCTGCTTAACCCAAGTAGCCAATCCCTCCCCGACACGTGGATTCTGATTAGGAAACTCCCCTCCCGGGTACATCTCATCACGCGCATAAGGCGTCACCCACAGATTGTGCTTCAAAAAAGCCGCCCTTCTCAAGAATTTTGCCTCAGACCCAGCTAGTGGCAAGCAATTTGAACCCGGTACGAGTTTGAATCCAGTGAGCTGGCCCGTCCGATTGACGGTCCTGGTATTTCTAATCTAAATAACATTCAAAAGGGGGTCGAAAAATTTGCGATCAATCAGTATCAACAGAAATTGAAATGCAGAGCAAGAACAGCCATGTGTCTGGATCTTTCTTACTATCCAATGGCGGGCAGATAAAGGATCGCAATCACGCATGGCTTCTAATTCAGTACGGAGCAGCTCCTCTTCAGCATAGAATGCATTGTTGTGGATATTATTCTTTCCGGGTTCTTCTACTTTAACATTTACTTCAGCAACCTGTATGAATATGAATTCATAAGCCAAGATTTGTTGTAACTTGATAGAGAACAGAAGAGAGTTACGACCTTTAAAGGCAGAAACTATCTTGCAGAGGATGAGACCCGTAAAAGAACTGTTGTTTACATCATATAAAAGAGTCCCGAATCAAAAAATTAGGAATTACCTGATTGAATGCTTCGCCAGGTCTACAATCAACTGACATGTCCATCCGAGCTACAAAGAAGTGTTGATGGACAGGGGCATAGAGTCCAGGTGCAATCGTTGTACCATATTTTCGGGTTTCTCCAGGTTGCAGTGCTCCCAAACTCAAAATACCTGTTAGCTTAACCTCAGCTTCAATCTTCCCGTCCTATATTCAAGAAATAAGAATAACATTGTTCATCGATTTATAGAAGTAAACATTATTATATCAATGAAAGATAATGTTGAACGACTAAAACAAGACTTGCCTGATAGAAATGCCAGAAAAATCCATACTCATAGTTGGCGACAGTGCATATAAACGACACTGTCAACCTTCTAGATCGCCTGACCTCCGCCAAACCCGTTCTCCAATCTTGATGTTTCCACAAGATTCCATGATCCTCTTCATGTAAGCAAACACAGTTTTCAATTGTTTCAACACCTCCGGTAAAGTTGGTAAAATGGGCGTCAAAGTACTTGATGTAGCCTAAACAATCACATCCCTGAAAATGCAATTTTATATTATTTATTTTCATGGTAAAAGAATTGTCTTTTTGCATTTATTTACAAACATAACATAAAAATTGGACAAACCCTTTTAAGAGAATGTGCATTTTTTCCAAGACCATCTTCTCCAGCATCAAATGCATTCTTTCTATAATGGGGATCATTGGGATCTCCATAAGGTACCACCATCTCCACAAAACTCAACCTGTGTGCCACTGGTCTCCGGCCACGATTGCCATCTACATATGCCACCGAGTATATAACTAAACCCTCCCTTGGAGTAAACCCAATTCGGAAGTTCCACTGCCAACAACAAGAACAACGGTGAGTACATTTCAACAGACTTACAATTAATTGCATGGTCTAAGCTCATAACTCCCTACTTATGTAGGGCTTAGTGTAGGTCCCTGCTAAATAGGATTTGGGGTTCATCTGAATCTTAAACTGTGATTGGTCCATGTGCTTTAAGTTCGGCAAGCAATTTTTTCACCATATTGGTTTGGGTCAGTAGTGACTACCTTTTGCCACTCTACAAAATGGCCACTTATGCGAAAGCTTGGGCCCTCAGGTTGAATTATTTGCAAGGGTTTGATGTCACTACGATCAACACCACCTCTGGTGAAACCAGGAGTGTAGTTTCTGAGTGGATCAGCTGGAGGGAGGGGTACAATTTTACGGTCTTCGAACTCAATCACAGCCATGTTCTGCATATCAACAAGGACATGAATTCCTTCAACTGGACGGGCATACCCGTTTTCCATGGGGCAGTCGCTCTCTGTTCTGCAGAAAAACAGTGGCTTTGCTAGTCTGCGGCGTGGAGCATCAACTTCACTGTGATACCCAGCACACCTGTACACGAGGATAATGAACACGTGTGAATTTAATAATTGCTAAAGGTTTACCCAAAAAACAAAATTGCTAAAGTTATATTTATTTCATATCTACTTACCAAGGATCCACCATGACAAGATCCATATCTTCAACACCCCTTCTCTTCATTGCCTCCCGAAAAGGAGGGTAGTCTTTCACAACAGCTTCACATTCCGCGTATTCCTCAGCGTCCTGATGTCTCAAATTTGGTATGATTAGGTTAATTGGATACGCTATGCATGTGAAACGAGCAGATATATACTTATAATTCTTTACCAGATAAAAAGTAACTTAGATAAGCTGTAAACATGGACTGAAGAAGCTAATAGTTATGGAACACAAGGATAGTGAAACTCTATTTTTTGTTTTCCAGTTTTACCCTTTGAAAATTTTGAATTAGAGGAAAAATAAATGCAACAAGAATTGAACTCAAGACCTTACAAATCCAAATGAGTACATCCCGTTTTAACTATATAATTTAAGTTAATTAATATATAATAAATAAATTTCATATAAGCATTTATTCGCGAAGAGCATATCAGGCCACTAGTTCTCCATTAAACAAAGGAACTAACACAATGTCTGTACTAGTTCAAAGACTTCTATCTGCATCAGCTAAATAGTCAACTTAATTCTACCAGCTCAATTTTCTTAATTGATGATGATTTAGGAATGGCAGCTAAAAAAATAATATAAGTGTATGTCAACAACAGCAAAAATTACTATGATCTCGCAAACTGGTTTGAGAAATTTACTGTAAATGATCTTATAACTGTTGAATTGAAAAATTTACCATAGGAGGCTGAACATCAGGAACAACTTTGGAGGAAACAACTTTTCCCCTGTGATGCCCGCCTCGTGTGACAGCATGAACCTCAGACAGTTCAACAATCCAAATGCTCGTCTCATTTGAATTCTTGTTGTAAACAACAAGTCTTGCTTGTCTTGGAGGAAGTTTGGTCGGAATCAAGGGACCGCCCTTCGTTCGAGGGATCAGTGATGGCTGGAAAGGCGGGAAGAAATACGCATCTGCCAGAGCAACCACATGCTTCTCCGGTTCGATTAGTGCAACTTCAACAAACCGCATGCTATCACGCACCTGAAAAGAAACAGATAATAGTCGTATATAGCACAAAACAAATTTGTGCACAAAATTTGTACATGAAATACAGAAATTGCTAATTAACAAGTAATAATTACCTCTGGAGTAGCACCAGCAGCACGGACAGTGGCCACGGCCACTGATATCTCAGCAGCCGATAAAGGATCTAAAGGGTGGCTGGTCTGAGGCTTCACCATGATTGGTATTCCTGAGTAAGCCAAGAAATTTGATTATAGAGTCAAAACTAAATTGATATCACATACACATTCTATATACTAAAACAGTACATCATAAAGTATAAATTTCTATGACGAGATCAGCAGACTAGAGACAGCAGATATGAAAAATCATGTCAGGCAGCAAAAGGACCAACACAACACAACACAAATTGGAGGCATTTGGGACCACAGAGGAAAACAAATCAAGATAGCAGCAGCCTAGTCATGGTATAATGAATCGAATCAAAGGAACAAGTACCCAAAAACCGATGAGTAAACTTAAACTGCATACCTTTGGCTGCGGGGACTTTGGCGGTGGAATCTGGGAGAGGGTCAACTGATCGGAGCAAGGTAGCGGGCTTCTTGGCGGAGGGATCCTCAGGTGGGTCGGTCCAGTCCTTGACGGGTAACACCCCCTGGGCCTTGTTTTTGGGAGGAGGGACATTGACACAACAAGGCGTCGCCTTTTCCGGAGTTGAGGCCATTGAAGAGGGTTGGCAAGCTCACCGTATCTGTGACAGTAGAAATGATCCACTGACATACAGAGCAGACGCCGATGACCGATCGGGTGACCTGAAAGCCCCTTTTCTCGAGAAAACGATGATGGATGGATCAGTCAGGGCAGCCTAGACTCCAATGCGCAGGCAGGGATCACGGGAGGATACAGCGATGGTGGATGCGTATTTGATTCAAGGAGGAGCTTTAAGAAGAGAGAGGAGATGATGTTGATATGGAGTGGAGGGTTTAATGAATGGGGTCCAAGAGAAGGAAGCTGATTTCAGTTCACTGTCATGGACAGCAGTACAAAGCGGAATGGGACAAGGTGGATGGAGGAAGATGACGATGACTAAATTGAAATAATATACATATAATGGTGGAGAGGAGATTAGGTGGATATTATTATTGCCTCCAATTGTCAAAGACGTGATTCTGGTGATCACATTGACTAAAATTGACTTTTTATTTTTTTATTTATTTAAATCTCCCGAAGCTGTGGATTATGTCTTCGGCCAAAAATATTGTGAACGTGGAATCTCTTTATACTTTATTATAGAGAGAAATAATATATATTGTTTACTTACATGCCGAATGATTACTTTTAGTTTTTAGATGTTTAAATTGTTACTTAGGTTTTAAAATATCGAATAGTTCAAACTACTTTTATTCAGTTATTTATGTTAAACCAAATGTGATTGAATATTAAAATGACAATCTTACCCTTATATTCAATCAATTCAATTATTTTTTCGTATTATTCATCGTTTTTTTTTTATTAAATTTGGCAAATTTCTCTTCAAATTCATAAAATATGTCAGGGTGTTTTTTTCTTCCAAAATACGTCCGACTTCGAATTTGAACCCATCGACTTTTGCTAAGGTTCGAAGCGAGCCCCAATAATTTTGAAATTTGCAAAACTAAGAATTACTCTTGTTCTTGAAATTCAATTTTGAGAGCAGATCTCGTTTTGAAAACTCAGCGGCTCCCATTTTTGAAAATTCAGAACTAGAGCTGCCCTCATTTCTGGAAATCCAGATATGAGAGTAGCTAAGACTCAGAGTTCTGGAAATTCAAAATGAGAACTGCTCTCAGATTTAAAATTTTCAAAATCGAGATATACTTTCATTCTGGAAACTGATATATGAGAGCAACTCTTGATTCTGGAAATTCAGAATAAGAACTGCTCAGTTTTGTAATTTTCAAAACGAGAGCTGCTCTTAGTTTTAGAAATTCTCGAACTAAGAGCAGCTCTTGTTATGGAAATTCAGATATAAGAGCATCTCTTAATTTTGGAATTTTCAAACCAAGCAGTTGTAAAGGTTTGATTCGAGCCTTTGTAGCTTTTGTACAGTTTAGATTTAAACTCGGCTTCGATTTTGAAAAAATAATATTTTTTAGGGTTAAGAACCTATGAAAGGTCTGAACTATCACCCATGTTAACGGGAGAGGTCTGAAATTTAAAAAGTTAATAACAGAGGTCTGAAATTTCTGTTTTGTTGATAACAGCGGTCTCCGTTAGTTTTTTCCGTTAAAACTAACGGAAGTTGGTCACATGCTTGGCATGTGACCGGAAATAAATTTTTTTTCCAAAAATGCCCTTCTATCAAGTGTGCCCCTCACATGCATGGAGTGAAAAGACCAAAATGCCCTTGAAGCCACCACGGTACTCCGACGACCACCAATCGTACTCCGGCGACCACCACCGTACTCCGGCGACCACCACCGTACTCCGGCGACCACCACCAAGGCTCCGATTGGGCCAAAATCGGAGCCACCGGCCCCGATTGGGCTCCGATCGGAGCCACCGGCCCCGATTGAGCTCCGATCGGAGCCACCGGCCCCAATTGGACTCCGATCGGAGCCACCGGCCCCGATTGGACTCCGACCGGGGCCAAAAAAGCTCCAATCGGAGCCAAAAAGCTCCGATCGGAGCCACAAAGCTCCGATCGTAGCTTTTTTGGCTCCGATCGGAGCTTTTTTGGTCCTGATCGGAGCTTTTTGGCCCCGATCGGAGCTTTTTTGCCGAGGTGGTGGCCGGAGTCGGGTCGCCGGAGCCGAGGTGGTGGTCGTCGGAGTCGAGGTGGTGGTCGCCGGAGTCGGGTGGTGGTGGCCGGAGTCGGGTGGTGGTGGCCGGAGTCGGGTGGTGGTGGTCGGAGTTGGGTGGTTTTAATTTGACTTTAGGGGTAAAATTGTCATTTCACATTTCCTTAAATAAGATATTGAATAAAACAAAATATTAAAGGGGCAAAGATGTCATTTCACACAATTATGTTAAATTTAACCCTAAAAATGGACGGAAAACCTCAAATCAACAAAATTGAAATTTCAGACCTCTGTTATTAACTTTTTAAATTTCAGACCTCTCCCGTTAACATGGGTGATAGTTCAGACCTTTCATAGGTTCTTAACCCTATTTTTTAATGAAAAACTTGATGAAGACTACAATGTGCAAAGAACATGATGAATGCATAACAAACATGCATGCATATTACGTCGTTTGGCAAACCAAACAATGTAATATGGATGTAATGTAGGACGTTACATCTCACATTACATCCATCCAAACACCCAAGGGTTAATAAATTTGTTATAGTGTCGCAAATTAGAAATATATAATGTTATATATATTATTTATAAAAAAGTATATCTTTTTTCACGTGAAAATTTTCGTTTGTAAATTAGAGTATCATAAAAAAAAATTATGACTATTTGATTATAATAGTTGAGAGTAAATAGTATTATAGTAAAAATAAAAATAAAAATATATATATACATATATATATTGTAAAAATTTAATTTAATGACATAAAAAAAAGGCAATGTGAAACTCATAAATTTTAATGACATATATAGAATAATAATATATAATTTAACGACATAAAAAAGCCAATGTGAAACTCATAAATTTTAATGTATTTTAAAGTTGTATTACATATTTTGCTTTCCTTAAAAGTGTCGTAGACTTTTATGTGTGGTTTAAGGAATATATAAATTTATGTAATGCTTAAATAATAGTAGTTCTACAATGGTTTTACTTAACCACATCTTACGTAAACATATTTTATTATTAAATTTTAACAACTAAATTAAAAAGTAGTTATAATTAAAGTTTCAATTGTTAATTACAATCGGCTAAAAAAATTGTGTAGTTACAATTAAGTTTTTGTCTAATTTTGCAACAAGATTTGTGTTATTTGTTTTATATATATATATTCGTTATATATCTGCTAGGTTATATATATATATGGAATGGAACGGCTGTGTTTACGTAAAAATAAAGCATTCCTTATATTTAAGGAATGTTTTATGTAAAAACATAAATTTACGTATGAGTCTAATTTTTAAGGACTGTTATGTAAAACCACTGTAGAGAGTTTTTTTTTATTTTATTTTATATAAATAAATATATAGGACCCACGTTTACGTAATATAATACCACGGTGAAATTGTTTAAATTAGATTAGCAAGTGTTAAATTAGTGCTTAAGGACGTCATGTCATTTAGGAAACAGCTCGTTTGATGAGAATTGTGATGTCTTGCCAAGCCACGTAGTTTCCCACTTTATTAGTGGTACTAAACGTTATTTAATTCGGGATTATCTGTTATCCACAATCGATCTATAAAAAGAAGGGGTGGCATAAAAATCGAGAACTCGAAATTTGAGGAAAATCGTGCTGATCTAATTAAAACTTGAGTGAATTTCCAAACTAGGTTCCTTCTCCAAATTATTTCCCAAACTAGGCTCTTTTAGAAACTAATTCCCAAAATAGATCTTTTTATTTTTTTAGTAATGTATATTATTTAATTTGAATCCTAAAGTTTACAATATGTTACAAATGACCCCTAAATAAAAATATAATAAAAAAATTAAAATTTAAGAAGATTAAATGTAAGAAAAAATAAAAATTAACTAATTAAATGTTGACAAACAAACAAATTTTGTATATTTTAATTCTAAAAAAAATATGTGAAATTAAAAAAAAAAGTTAAAAATAAATAAATATTGAAAAAAATATATATAATGATATACAAATTATATTCATTAAGAGTATGCAAAAAAAAAAAAAAAAACACTAACTAAAATCCATTCTTAAATTTATTTTTTTGATTTTTTAAATTTAAATTAGTTTATCCGTTATTTTTTCATTCGCTAATTTTATATATTTTTATAAATTTAACATATTTTATTTAGGGTTTTTATTTTTATACTTAAAAAATTCACGAGTATGTAGTTTCTTTACGTTTTATATAATTGTTTTTAATAATTTATATATTTGGCATGTTTTATTTTTAGAATTTTTTTCCCAATTACTAGACGTTTTTTTAAGTATAAAAATATAAACTCTAAATAAAATATGTTAAATTTATAAAAAAAAATATAAAATTAGCAAATGAAAAAATAACGGATAAACTAATTTAAATTTAAAAAAAATAAAAAAAAATTAAGAGTGGATTTTAGTTAGTATTTTTTTAATGCATACTCTTAATCAATATAATTTGTATATCATTATACATTTTTTTTTTCAAAATTTATTTATTTTTATTTTTTTAAGTTTCACATATTTCTTTTATAATTAAAACCTACAAAATATTTGTTTGATTATTTTTTCAACATTTAATGAATTAATTTTTATTTTTTCATACATTTAATCTTTTTAAATTTCAATTTTTTTATTATATTTTTCTTTAGGGTGCATTTGTAACATATTGTAAACTTTAGGATTCAAATTAAATAATATACATTACTAAAAAAATGAAAAGACCTATTTTGGGAATTAGTTTCTAAAAGAGCCTAGTTTGGGAAATAGTTTGGTGAATGAACCTAGTTTGGGAATTCACTCTTAAAACTTACGCTCATTTTGAAAAATCCGAAAAAAAAAACCGAGTCTGCCCACCTATACTAAAAATAACCCAAAAAATAATATTGGAGATTAATGGTATAATTAATGATGTGAATATTTTGTAACATAATTTTTTTTTTTGTAAAATAAATGCAAAATTATGAAATAAATCATTTCATGTATATTTTTTCTTCATGATGTGAAGTTTTTTACCGATTTAACAAAATAACATAAATGTTTTAATTATTTAAAAGTTGAACATAAATATAATTTATACATGTTAATTAGTTTAAAATCAAGACCGTCTGAACACGAAAATAATAAACCCGAGAAATTTTTGGCGGGTATTATTTTAAAAAAAAATCCGTCTGAGCCCGCCCGCGCCCATCTCTTATAAAAAAAAGTCAATCTAATATTTGTACAATAATATTTATCGACATAATATCTTATTATCTTCGGGAAAATATGCTGCTAGAAACTTCTAATATTTATCCATAAACGATTGCCTTAATAATCATGAGCTGAAAGCTTCAAGGACAATAATAGCTTTTTATTTGTATAGGTTATGTAATTGTAATACGCAGCGTGTTATATTTCTATATTAGTCCGAGTTAATTTAAAAAAACCAAGATAGAATATTAATAGAAATGAGATTTCATCAAAAAAAAAAAAAAAACTAATGAGGGATAGGAATGTAACTTAACTTATATGGTGCCCTAATTAACCCAATAACAGCAGTGTGAGTCTCTAAATTACTTATAATGCGGTACGTTTATTTCAACACTCCATATTGTAATAACGTTTTAATTAAAATACCAGCCGATTAAATGAAGACAGAGTTTAAGACTAATTTCAAAAAAACTAATCTAACACCGTCAATCAGAACCAGATTTTGATACATTGTTAGACTTCCACATTGGTTCGATTCAAACCCAACATGCCAACATAAAGTATACAAGTAAATTTAAAACCAATTGGTGATAGAAATAGATAGCATACTTATATGATGTTGTAATTAACTCAATACTACCGGTATAGGACTCTAGACTCAAAGTGGAGTATATCTATTTCAATAATGTACTAGAAAAATGAAAAACTTAGCTAAAATGTAGTCAAATATATAACTATTAGATCAGATATATTGAAATCCGTGAAACCTAGTCGTTACATAAATTTCGATGTATACAATGTAACAAATATAAATTCACTGGAAAATACTTAACACATATGGAGCGTAACATGGAAATTCGGGGAAGACTGGAGCTGGAGGAGTAATCCGCGACTGTAACGGGAATTAGATTTCAGATTTCTCCTTCAAATAAGGAATTACTAACAGACCGCTTGCAGAACTATGGTATTTGAACATGCCATAATCTTGCTCTCCAATTGGAGATCACGTCTTTACATATTGAAAATGATGCTCTGATTATCAAGGATCTTATCTCTGATATAGTGAATCTAAATTTGAAATCATACCTATTATCTTGGATTGCAGGAATTTGTTGGTCAAGTTTAGTAAATACAAACTCAGACATATTTATCAGTAAGCCAATTTAACTGCGAACGTTTTAGTTAGGATTTAATTCATAACACCGTCTAATTTTGTTAGACATTGTGTACCTCCTAGAGATGGTCGTTTATATATGTTTAACAATTTAATTGGATCTGCAAACCCATCAAATTAGGAGAATATATGTCCTAAGTGTGTAAGCTAATGGTGAACGTGTCTACGATTAGCTAGTGTTTTTCCCCTGTTCTAACCAACAAAAAAAAAAAAAAAAAAAAAAAGATAAAATCACATATAAATGCAGTCGACTAAAATGAATAAGTATGTTAAGAAAGAGTGGTGTTATGGGGAATATGGATTGGAATATTTTGGGACATAAAAAGTACTCCATTATCACATGTCTGATGCGGATGGGTTGGATTCTAAAGCATTGTTAAGATGATAAGAATCTCTTGTCCTTCATTAATCGGGACACATCAGAAACACGTATTATATAATAATATATATAATGAGAAGTTTCTTATCATCTCTTATGTTGTAGTATGAATATCATTATTGAGAGCAAATATATATTTTATACCAACCCAATTATCGAGCTTTATGTAATGTCAATGTTTTATTAATTGGTTGGACTAATCCACTTGCGTGGGCTAAGTAACATGCAGACAGCCAAGGTAGATTAAGTCTGCTATTAATTATTTGGTAATTGGACCAAATCATCTAAATAGCATTATTAACAACTAAATACAAAACTAATTAGGATTCATTTGATCAAACCGTTCATTTAATTTTAGTCTAAGAATTTACTCGACCAAATTATTTACTCACTATAATAAGAGTTTTAAATAAAATAATAGAATTACATAAATCCTAAAACAAATTAAACCCAAATTTAGGGCTCACCCGACCAAACTGGGAAGGATCGAAACGTGGGAACAAATCTACTTGGCTATGACCTTCTTTAGCCGGATCTTCCAACATTTTCACAATTATAGTTCACTGCTTTCGCTTCTTTCTCTCACGTTGATCAGTGGCATTTGATCATTTAACTCTAGGAAAGAGCGACCGCTCGTTCGTCCAATTTTGTATTCTAAAGTTTTTTTGGCCTTCTAAAGTTCACCATGTAATTATCCTTCCATTAAGTTTTTTTTTAAAAAAAAAAAACTATATAAACCCTAAACAAAAAATAAATAAAATTAATTTAGGCATGTGAAGCTATTGTCTTCTAATGGATATACGCCCAATTTGAACCCGTCTCCCTTCGGATTATCTTATTTTGATCGCCCCGCTTACAATTGTAAATCGAAACTTGGACCCGAACACTTCACTCGAACGCGAACGGCCCGGACGAGACGAAAATAATTGTCCGGGCCGGTCCGCTGGTCTCACCTAGGTGAGATCGGGCTAGGCGGCCCGATCTCTCCTAAGAGGGATCGGGTGGGTCTACCCGATCTCCCATAGGAGGGATCGGGTGGCCTCACCCGACCTCTCCTAGGAGGGGTCGGAGGCCTTAGGGGTCGAATTTTCCGTCCGACCCAAGGATCCCGACATCCATTTTACCCGACTCATACTTAGACTTTTTCACCCACCTCTCCGTGTCTTTAAAGGTTTTAATCTTGTTGTTATGTGTCAATAAAGTACGTTTAAGGATTAACGGTGTCATTAAGCCACCTTAATCCCCCCATAGCGTATATATACTTCGCAAGTTCTATTCATTTGAACAAGTTTACATTTTTGCACGTTTAGCTCTGTCCTCTCTCTAAGTATTTTCTCTCTCTAGAACATTAAATCATTTAGCTATCGGAGAGGGTTCACTGAGCACCACCCCCACCCCAACCCCCCCCCCTGATACGTGCCAGAATATTGATAGAACGAAGAACACGTAAATAAGAAAGCTTACTTCCTAATCAACCCTAATCTCTAATTGAGACTAAGATTAATTGTTGGAAGCTTGGTTTAATTCATTGATAATAATACCCTATATATAGGGATTACAAGAAATCTAAAGATAGATATTCTAAATATTAAAAGATAACTAAATATTGTAAATATATCATTTAACCTAAGATATTATCCCTAATAATCTAGCCACTAATATCGGTCGTAACATTACTCCCCTCCTCGACTACGAGCTTGCCCTCAAGCTCGTGTTTTGGGTACGTCATTAAAAACTTGTTTGTATCGCCCCATGTCGATCGGTCTTCATTTTCTCCCGGGTACAAAACATATGATATCATTGTTGACGTGCAATATAATTTTCCTCCGGAGTCTAAAATATATAATATCCATAATGGTATGTTGGACATCTTTTCTCCAGGATCCCACATATCAGTAGAATGCAAGAGATACTCCCAATAACTCGTTCTATCTGGATGATTAATGGCGTATTGAGCCTCCTCAGCAACCTTCTTTACTTTTGCTTCTGCTACAGGTGTGTCGAGTGGGCAAAACATACCTCACTGACTAGATTGCAAAGCTCTCGGACCACTAATTTCCCTTAACACCATGAATTGTTGCAGAACTCTTGTCATGTGGCCCATGGACCCTAAAAATGATAGCCTTTGTAGCTGTGAAACGCCCTTTTTCCTCTTGGGTCCCTTTTCAGATTCAGCACAAGGAGATAAAGGTATCTTTTCTTGTAATTTGGTTAAAACATCTGCCTTCTCTTCAGCTCTGCACTCTCTCCTTTCACGGGTTTCTTCTTCCTCCTTGTGGTTTCTCTTGGCTTCAGCTGTATCTCTCTCTAACTGCTCTTGAACCTCTCCAATTTGGCGCTCCCTAGCCTGGTCGGCTTCTAGGGCCACCGTATGTGCAGCATCTTGCTCTGATGACACTAGGGACAGCCCCTCTTCCAAGATCGGCTTCTCGACTACCTCTTCAATGACGAGGCCCTCAACTGTTTCTGGTGCCGGTGCTGGAGGTGGTGTTTCCTCTAGGTCCTCTTCTTCAATCTGCTCGACCACCTCGGTAACCTTCTCGACTGCCTCTTCTTCGACAGCGTCAACTGCTTCCGATGATATCCCTAGCCCTCGTATCATCTTCTCTATCCGGTCTAGGGACAGGTCTTGTTCTTTGAAGAACATGTCTTGTTTCTTGAAAAAATCTGCTTGTTTCTTGAAGAATTCTTTCAGAGCTGTCTCCAACGATGGGTCCATCGGATCGTCGGCTCTGATACCAAATATGATACGTGCCCGAATATTGATAGAAATAAGAACACGAGATGTATGGAAATATGAAAGCTAATTTCCTAATCAACCCTAATCTCTTTAGGAGACTAAGATTAATTGTTGGAAGCTTGGTTTAATTCATTGATAATAATACCCTATATATAGGGATTACAAGAAATCTAAAGATAGATATTCTAGATATTCTAAATATTAAAAGATAACTAAATATTGTAAATATATCATTTAACCTAAGATATTATCCCTAATAATCTAGCCACTAATATCGGTCGTAACACCCCCCCCCCCCCCTCTCCGTGCTCAGTACTGCCCCTTATGCAAGTCTACAAGGAGTGGAGCTAAGGATCAGAGAATCAAGCCAAACGGATCAAGGAAAAGAGCGAAATACCCGAAAGAGGTGTCACTCGGATCAGAAACTCACCAACCCGAGGAACACGTCTTAACACTTGGCGCCGTCTGTGGGTTTCGAATAGAAAAGTCAGGCAATCACACGATCTATGACTAACAACCTGCCATCAAGAGACGACCGTCCACCGGGGGACGGTAGGCAGCCAAATAATCAGAGAAGACAGCCCGTACCCCCGGCAAGACAACCCACTCCTCAGGGGCAACCTGTACCCCTTGCGCATCAAGCAACACCCCAAGCTCCACAAGTAAACACTCAAGGGGGACCATCACGCCCAGTTGGGGCCGAGTCCTCCACTGCCTCGACTCATATAAGTCGGCGACCACAGGAGCAGGGGGCACAACAGGGGGTACCGTCTCAAGGATACCAATTTACGGCACCCCCGCAAGGGTACCACTATGAAGCGCGTCCTCAAGAGTATCCTTACGGCATTCCAACACAAGGAAACAATAACCGGACTCACACCACTAACACGAGACTTGTGCATTCGCAGGGAGCACCATCAGTGACCCCAGGATTCATGAACGCACTAGATGAGCTTTTGGCATATAGAGAGGCTGTGAGAAACAGGCAGAAAAGACAGTATGCGCAAGTGGAGCAACACCCGCAGGCGAATGAATATCCACAAGAAGAGTAGTATCAGCAGGAAGAGCAGTTCCAAAAAGAAAAACAACACACACACCCTCCAACTGGGCAGTGTGAAAGTCAAGGCAGAAACGAGCAAGTATCACCTCCGAGGGATAGGCACCGTTTTGTCCCTCCAATGCAACCTCAAGCACCCAAGGGGCACGGACATACACCCCATTAAGGGACAATGCATAGCCTCAGCATCCAAGGAGGCAAGAGTTCCAGCATCCACCCCCACCGGGATACCTACGTTACACGTACAGTCCTTATCATCACGGACATGGAGTCCCTGCGAGCCCGGTGATAAGCTATGAGGGACCTCAAAGGAACTATAGCCCATCACCAGTGATGCGAAGAAGATGAATGAATCCAAAACAAATGGATTGCACTTTTCTTACTAATTGGATTCCAATACTACCATCGAACTGTTGCTCTTGCCCATGCACTTGTCGCACTTTCCACCAACTTGAGATAAAACCTTATATTATTTTGAAATATTTATATTAACCCAGGTACCAAATATGCAATTTCTGATTATAAAGCATCTCTTTTTCATGATAAAGCTTCACCATTTCTTGATGAATCTTTTTTTTTTTTATTGAAAAATCTTCTCATTTTGTTGATACTTCTCAAGTTTTTCATCTACAGCAACCATCATCTTCTTTACCTTGGCACGATGGAAAATTTCGCAATGAGGTTCTACACGTGCACTACATGAAATGTAAGTGTTTGTTCGTTCAGTTGTAAATAATTTGTTGTTGTTTTTACCCCCAATTCCTGATTTCGTATTTCGAGTTAGCCGATTACAAAAGAAGCAGGGTGTCCTCATGCTAGGAGAGTCTATGACAAGGTAAAGAAGATGATGGCTACTGCGGATGAAAAACTTGAGAAGTATAAACAAAATGAGAAAAAAATTCAAGAAAAGGTGAAGATTCATTATGAAATGTTGAAATTTTTTCATGAAAAAAAGATGCTTTATAGCACAAGTTGCAAATGTATGAAGTGAAAGTAAAGATTTATATAAATTTATTGTTGTCATACTAGTTCTGTTGTTTTTTTATTTCTGCATATGGTTTCTAGGTATGTTTGGGTAAGACCTTCTATCTTTTGTTGACTGTATTGTTGTAACTGTTTCATTTTGGTGTATGACAAAACTTCGATGTTCTCTTTAAATATATGGGTACTTCTAGGTGTTGCAATTTGGTACCTAAGTTAATATAAATGTTTCAAAATAGTATACGTTTTTTTATCTCAAGTCAGTGGAAAACGCGACAAGTGCATGGGCAAGAGCAACGGTTTGATGGTAGTATTGGAATCCAATTAGTAAGAAAAGTGGGTGATCAATGGTGATAAGTGTTAGAATGCGGTGGAGTTTGATATAAAATAAAGGGTTAACAAGTATTTTGGTCCATGATGTTTGACGACTTTGAGTTTTGTTCCATGATGTTTTTTTTTCCTAATTTTGGTCTCATATGTTTGCATATTTTTCTAGTTTTGGTATTTTCGTTACATTCCGTCCATATTTTCCGTTAAGTAACATGTGCAAGTCACGTGAGCCACCCATGGCTATGTCGATTGGACCTAGTTGTCCAATTTGGGGTCAATTTTCAACTTTTAGGACTAAATTGAACAAAAAAAAGTTAGAGAAGTATTAGAGGGACTAAATTGAACAAAATTAAAAGTTTAAGGTGGCTAGGTCAATTGGACCTAGTTGTCCAATTTGTGGTCAATTTTCAAATTTTGGGACTAAATTGAACAAAAAAAATTAGAGAAGTATTAGAGGGACTAAATTGAACAAAATTAAAAGTTTAAGGTGGCTAGGTCAATTGGACCTAATTGTCCAATTTGGGGTCAATTTTCAAATTTTGGGACCAAATTGAACAAAAATAAAAGTTAGAGAAGACGGAATGTAACGGAAATATCAAAACTAGAAAAATATGCAAACATATGAGACCAAATCTAGGCAAAAAAAAAAATATATCAAAGACCAAAACCCAAGAGTCGTCAAACATCATGGAGCAAAAGACTTGTTACCCCTAAAATAAATGAATTAACATGAAAAATAGTGTTTATTGAAAAAACATGATGGGCAAGTCCCCTTACGGCTATTTGGGAAGCATAGATCTCGAAAAGTTATGTGGGTTAAAAAAAATCGTCGAAAAAAATTAAGAAGTGAGTGAGATATTGAGTTCTAAAGTTTTGAGTTCATCTATTCTTCACTTTGCAATAAGGGTATTTTGATCTTTACATGTCTTTTTTTTTGTCTCTAGCGCAAAAAATGGTCACATGCACGCACGTGACCGATTGTGTTAGTTTTAACAAGAAAATCTAACGATGCTACACCCTAATTAACTCGGGTACCAATTTGTCACAAAATTTAGTGTAGATACCAATTCGTTTTGAACTGTTACCCGAGGTACCAATTTGGTTAAAATCCCCGTTGTTTTATGGAGTGTATAATTAACGAACATTTCTATCATGTTCAAAGAGCACTATGTTTTTTATACTTTTTTTTTTTTGTATTTTTCTATTATTGCCATAAAGGTGAACCCTAGAGGGAAATTGATATTATTAATAGTATGATGCAAAAATTAGGTGTGGTTAAAATTTTTTATATATTTTTCATACTTTTAAAGTTTTACATATGTTACAATTAAGTCCACCCTAGTAATAAAAAACTCAAAAGCATGGTGCTCTTAAAGCATGGTAGAAAAATCCATAATTAACACACTACTTCCGGAAAATTGACACGTAAAAACTGATGGGTTGTTCTTGAGTTGAGGGTGGACCGTCTAAGCGACACTACCGGTTATCAGTGTATTGTTGTATGATTTAAATCTTCAACTAAAAACAGTGGTTTGATTTTGCAGGTTTCAATTGCGAATGGGGAGGAGATAATGCAGACTACGAAGTTATACAAAATGATATGGAGAAATGAATTAGGCGGGCTTGTACATTAGAATTATGGAATTTTTGGCATAAGATGAGAATTCATTCCTAGAGGGAGAATATCACAATCTAAACCCGACTATGCACAACTCTCCGTAATAACAAAAGTTTAAGCCCATCAATTGCTAGTTAAAGTTTATTTCAAAACAATTTATTAAGCGCACACGTAGACAAATCTTACCTCTATTCAATATATTCCTGCTACTAATCAATGTAGCATCCACATAATTGACATTAAAATGTTTAATCCTAAGATGAAAATGCCTCTTCAGGACAATTCACCCATTTTAGGTAAGTTTTTCTTTAATGTATAGAGTAAGTCGCCCAACAATTCCATCCATATTAGATGATATGTTAGAAAAAGTTGGTTTCCAAGCTTCAACTATCAATTTGAAAATCAACAGAAACCTAATGCTTCACAACATAGCACTAGATGTTGCATAGGCAATAATATATATGATCTTGTTCATCCCAAACAACCTTGCAGCGCTGAGCCGATTACTATACCAGTGGGTTCATCTAGAAATCTTTAATATGAAATCAAACCCTAAAGCCAGAGATAGAGATCAAGAGCAGATCCAACCAAAATACAGGAAGATAAAATTAACAAAAACTCATAAATATCCTGTAATCCAAATAGCTTGTACACGAATTCATCCATTTGAATAACCAAAAAGCTACAATCAGAACACAAAGAAATTACCTAAGCAGTGAGCACCACGGCTCCACCAGCCTCCTTGATCTTCTTCTCCGCATTCTTCGATATCAGCTTCGCCTTCACCACGATCGGCTGCTGATCCGGCAACATCCCCTTCCCCAATACCTTGAAGTACCCAAACTGAGACACATCGATCAACGGCGCCATGTCCTTCGATTTCGCCGCCTTCTCCTTCACGTCATCCGGCACCAGCGACCACAGCTTGTCGATGTTCACCACAGGGCAGTGGAATTGATTGCGGAGCTTGTGGAAGTACCGCATACCGACCTTGCCGAAGTAGCCTGGATGGTACTTGTCGAAAAGGATTCGGTGGTGGTGCATGCCTCCGGCGTTACCGCGACCACCGGGATGCTTCCTGTGCTTCCCGATACGACCGTGACCTGCGCTGACGTGGCCACGCTTCTTGCGGTTCTTCTTGAAGCGGGTCGTCATTTTCCGGTGTGCGTAGCAAAGGGGATTGGGGGGCGCGGCAGAGAAATGATGGGCATGGAGAGAGCTAGGGTTTGAGTAAACCTGCTCTATATATACATTACATATAAGCAAAAGGGTTTCTCTATTAACCCTTCTTTGCCTATTGGATTAGGTCTTTTCTTTAATGGGCCTGACCTAGTTGAGCTTTTAGTCTTTTCAGCCCTTGGCAAATAGTAGAAGAGCCCATTTAGTTACTGGAAATTGATATTTGTTCCGACTGTAGGAGTCCGACAAATTCCGACCCAGAGGAGAAACAAATTTGCCCTAAAAGTTTACAAATATTACAGCTCATGCTCTTGTGTCTTGGGCGGAACTCTTCGGACCATTATGGTCGGAATGTGTATCATCTCCCTTAGTTACTAGTTATATATTTGAATGTTTTTTTTTTCTCTCGGGGTGGTCTTAGAAAGCCCTCATCAGAAAGGCAGCTCACGTAGCATACTTTTTTAACACTTAAATCAAACATCACACACATCGGGTCAGCCCGTAAGAGGTAAAGTGTTAGCTATAAATATTTTTCAATATCTGTGCCTAGGTAAGTACCCTAGAAGGCAGGGCTACTTGCGCCAATTTTGTGAAAAAGGCTTTTTTTTTTTTTAAGTGATGTTTACAGGCGCTTTAGTAAAGCGCTAGACTGGCTTTTTCAATACAAAATCAAGCATTTCGGTTTTGGATTTTTATCTCATTCTTTTTTTTTGTTATTGGTAGTTCGATCGTGGAATTTCTTTCTGTATTTCCGGAATATGAGTGTGACTTGTTATAATGGATCTTATTGATAGTACTGCTTGATTTTTTGTAATTATTATTATTATTATTATTATTATTATTATTATTATTATTATTTGGAGCAAGCACACCTGCTTGAAATAAAAGAAAAATCCAACATTAATTATATATATAAGTGTAAGCAATCGAATGGAAATGAAATCTTGTATCTGATAAGTTATGAGTATGTTTTTTTTAGGGTTAAAATGTTTTTTTTGGTGTCATATGTTTAACTAATTTTGCTTTTAGTGTCTTATGTTTGTTTTTATAAGTTTTTGGTGTCATATGTTTACATTTTGGTGAATTTTGGTGCATCCATTAGTCGACCGTTAAATACTTTCATTTTATTCAGTTTAATTAGTCCTCTAATTTATATTCCTAAGTTTTTTTTTACAATTTAGTCACTATTGTTTTTTCTAGTCACCGGACAAGTCTACCGGCCGCCACCCATGGCCGCCGACCACCACCCAAGGCCGCCAAACACCACAAATCGGGTCGTTCACCACGAATCAGGGTCGACCATAAAAAATCGGGGCTTGCTAGCCCCAATTGGGTTGGTGGCCACCACCTCAAACGGGGCCGACCACCACAGATTGGGTTCGGTCGGCCCCGATTTGGGCCACAGAGGGCTTCGATTGATCCATCTGGCTCAATCGGAGCCAAAGGGCTCCAAATCGGGGCCCCAGGGTTCGACGGAGCCATAGAGGGCTCCAGCCCAAATCAGGGTCGGCCGACCCCAATTGGTAGTGGTCAGCCCCAATTGGTGGCCTCCACCCCAATCGGGGTCGGCCACCACCAATTGGGGTCAGCCGTCCCCGATTCGTGGTGGCCGGCCTTGGGTGGTGGTCGGCGACCTTGGGTCGTGGCCGACGACTTTGGTCGTGTCCGGCGGACTTGGGCGGTGACCAGAAAAAATAATAGGGACTAAATTGTAAGAATCAAAACTTAGGAATATAAATTGGCGGACAAAAATGAACAAAATAAAAGTATTTAACGGTCATACTTAACGGTCAACTAAGAGATGTACAAACATATTGTACAAAAATCCAATATTAGTTAAATATATAGCACTAAAAACCCTTTAACTTTTTTTTTAATATAATAGGTTCCGAGTAGAAAAATTAATTACAAATCGGATGTCGTTTCGAGAATTTTTTTAGAGAGCCGGTATTTTTAAGCAATGATAATTTATAATAGCTTATATGACATTTATTTTATACAATGCGCTTTACTTAAGTTAATGAAAGAAAAATATTATCAGATCAAACGCAGCGGATTTAGAATCGTACCTCCGGTTATGATTGGATGAACATGATTAGAACATTGATGAGAACCTGAATGTCAGAATAGCGGCCTTCTGGCTTCTGCCTAACCATATGGGATGTCTGGATGAATGACACTGACCCTTTATTTATATGCGAAGTCAGTGACCGGTAAGTAAATAATAATAACTTTATAAGTCCTCCCATCCACAAGACTTAAACTTTTAGTCCCACAAAATTAGAATACTATACCAGATACCCTAATAAATATATGTGACATGTGGACCACTTAACGGAGAGAATAAAGTCTTTTACATATTAGCTTGTGTCGCGTAATATATTCTTACATTCTCCCACTTGGTCCCATGACACATATATTTCATATATCGGTGTTCTGAATTTGGACAAAATAAATATTCCCCGGATTGTGGAGACCTCCCACTCATCCCTGAAATATTACATACGAGCCATGGCGGTGATACTCATTACTATATTTCGAGTACTTCCCTTCCATGAGCCACGATACAGAAATAATCAAGAAATAAGCACTTTAGGGAAAAACTTTGAATGACTTGCAATAGTCACTCCGGTCCAACTTTATATCCCGATGAAATTCTTATACTTTATATACGCATAGCTTGATGGGATAATTCGTCATTATTCTCTATACAAGTTAGGCAAATGAGAGAAACATACCGTAGATAGGCCTATATCCAAAATTGACCATAAAAACTTAGTACTAATAACTTTTGGTCAATGGATCAACTGTAGTCACCACTGTATTGGTGTTTAAGCACCAAGTTCTCTCTAAATATGTCGATAAATATGCATTTTAATGCTAGATATTACCGTCATAACAGACATCTTTATACTTGTATTATTTCAGAGAATCCTTATTGGTCTAATCTTAATATCGACACATGAAGACCAACTTTATAATCATTTTAGAGTATGTGTCATTACATTCATAAAAAGAATTCAGCTTGCCCGGTAGATAAACCACGATGGGCACTTGACACTCCTAAAAGGTGTAACCCTCTGGATGTGGTATTCTTGATATCTATTTGTGTTAGAAAAATTCCACCTTAAGTATGTGACCACCCTCGAATAGTCAAACTGTAATCCTTGGTAATTTTGCATATCATAAACTCCCACTAACCTTCAGGAAACTCCCACTAACTTAAGAGTATCTATTTTACAAATGAGATTTTCAAAGATAAAAGAGGTGACAACTTTAATGAAAATCTCAGATACTATTCGTAGGAGATCTACTATATAACATGTGTAATTAATTTACCCCATTGACAAGTATACAATTCCTTAAGTTGCTCCATATACATCTCCCCAAAACATTTACATCTATGGGTAAGCTCTATCCTTAAAGGAGCACCAAATGAGCCACCATCATTGTGTTACTTCTCAAATATGATATTATCATGCAATCCCCTTTATCTGAGTATTTACTCAAGTCCGAGTTTACATCATCAATATTATCAGAAGTTTTATGCAATCAATGATGTCACCCCTTCTGGTAAGTTGATTAGTTTATTGGCTTGACTTTTAGTTATATACTCAAGTTTACCTTAACGACACACATGACCTAATTTTGAACATTACTTATGTTGTCGTACAAAACAACCTTAATGAGATGTACTATAATTGTCAAAATAATAAAATAATGTAGACTTCCATTATCAAACTAATTTATTAACGATAAGTTGTTAAGATTGTTTGTAACTGAACCTCTTTATGAATTTGTTCCTAAATTGGTTACTCTGTCTTAATGATCCATTTTATAATTGTAACAAAAATAATTTCGGGAACAACATTCAAGAATATATTTCTTGAAAATCACCTTCACTAGGTTCAATATATCTAAACTTTATTTTCATGGACTATTATAGGGTTATAAATACCTTTGAAATCCTTAGCTTTAAATTCATTAACTTCTATAGGATTAACTTTATGAGGATTAACTTTTATAGATAATAACTTTAACTCAAATGTGTCAAAGACAGTCAAAGAGAATCTTGAAACGAATTTTGTATTTAATAAGGACAACAATTGCTCTTTAAGAGAAATTTGATGTTTCTTCTCGTATATAAAATTAATGCTTTAATACAGTTCTAAATGATCGGAAGCAAATTACTAAATTTATTGTTCCTTATAGGTCTCTATCCAAATAAATTCTTCTAGCCATATTTAAATTAATTAAACTGGCTCCTTAAAACCATCATGTGGTTCAAATAAATAATCTCCTTAGTAGACCAACACGTGTATGTGATTGCTTGTGTATATAGTTAAGTTCCTACTTTATAAGATCCAACGATCTTAAATTCATTTAAATCGTATTTAATCATCGATGCAAATTGGTTTTAAAACACCATATACCACTTTTCTTTATGAAGATAAATAAACATATCTTGAAGGTCAAACGGATGAGATAAAATATGTGACCAAAATATATTAAGGAACCATACACAAATATGATCTCAAGAGTCTCGATTGTCTTTATAGAATCTTATTAAAGATGCACTAATACATATAAGATTTTACTTTATACCAGCAGATATATTAAACTATCTTTAAAACAGTTTTAAAAATGATTTATTCGTTTAGAAAATAATAAAACAGACGTGCCTTTAATAAAAAAAAAATATGTCGTGAAAAATACTTGATTAAAAGACATTGTTTTAATATATTTTCTTCTTTATGTGAGAGAAACTACTGGTAAAGCAGATAATGAATTGAGTTGACTTAATCAATCCATATAAATATTGAGTAATGTCTTTATGAGATTCTTTAGATGTGTATTCTATAATATATCTTTCTTTTGAGCCATTAATCTTATATGTGACAACTTTAGAAATAATCATTCCGTATAAGTCTCATGCCACCCATTTTAAGTGACTCTTTTATGAACTCAAAATTTTCTTTTGAGACACATTACTCAATTGCCACCCATTTTAGATGACAGACTTATTGGTCTCGGTATGATCATTTACTTAATGTCGAATCATATTTTATCCCTTCTTCAATATTACGCAATCGGGGTCTGGATTCCTAATTGACCACCTCCTTTACACATAATCATTATACCTGATTAACCTAATTCATATAGTATTTGTTGGGATAAAATTACTCTATATGACTCATAGATATATTTTCTTTACTTTGTAAACAATAGCTACCAAAACTAAATTGCCAAATTTACTTTAAACCCTTAAATAGTCACAAGAATATAAAAACATTAAATAGGAAGTCTTAATAAGCACATGAACATAATTAAGGGAATTAAATTGCTAAACCAAGGTAATTTTAAGTAATTACTTTATATAGAAAATTCACCCGGCCTGTGGGAGACTGGGCAAACAGCACGAATCTACTAGTGAAACAAATGAATTTAATATCACGGCCATGATCTGTCCGTTATTCTGTGGGCATAAGACCACTCTACCGCAGTACCAAATTCATCTTCCCAGACTGATTAAGTTATTCAATTAACAACCTTCTGTGGGCCGAGTCATTAACCTCACAACTCAACCACAATTCGATGCTCGTTACTACATTGCAATTTTACTATATGTATTTTCCCTTAGTAGGCTGCTGTGGCTACACCTACGTTTGAAATCACATTACATAAGCATCTTTATTTAATTTAATTAATCATGAGTAAACTGTATTTGGAGCAATTAAAATTTCTTAGGTACTCATGACTTTATCCGGGTAATTATTGAAGTTAGACGTAAAGATTTCATATTCTCTAAAGTATGTTATGTGGATGTGAATAGATACTTTAATTCACGCATCAATCTGAATAGAGCTGATGTGGCTACACTCTAGCAAAATTGATGTTCCATTACTTTAGATTATGACACTATTGTGCACAATATGCTGTGACAACTCTTGACACAATAATGTTGACTTTATTGAAATCTAACATTTAGAAAACCCGAACTATTATTTGTAGTTTATTCTTAGGTGATTCTTTAAAGGCTTGCTATGATTATACTTTATAATCACACTACGATATATATATTACTATATAGCTTTATGCTCATTCTAATTGAAAAAAATATCGCAACAATCTATATATAATATAATTCTAAATAATCTTCTAACATGTTGACAAGTAAGGTTTTTGAACAACTTTCTCTTTCATATTCGTTAAAATGAAGTCAATTGATTGGTTCATGTCAATTTTAATAAGTTACATCACCATATAACATCCACATGGAACTCTAGAAATCAAGCAAAGCTCCACATTCCATATTACGTACCGTTTCATTTTCAAGTTTGCAAAATTAAGTATTGAACCTCATACAACGAAAATTACAAGTTTGCACTCTATCAGTTTTTTTAGCTTACACCATAAATATTAATATGAAAAATGTGCATTAGAATTTTATTGGGAAAAATAAAATTTGCAAAAGGTAATAAATTAGAAAATAATTAAATAATTTCGCTAAAATTAATTTGAAAAATGTGAATTAAATTTGTTTGGGAAAAAACAAAATTGAAAAATAATTAAATTAAAAAATAATTAATAATTTTGCTAAAGTACCGTTTATTATAATTAAATAATGAAGTAAGAAAATTATATTACATAATTTATAGTAAACATAAATGGCTAATATATAACAAACAAATTAATTGAATTAATTAATTAATTTTTAAATATAAAATATATTAAAATAAAAATAAGAAAATATTTTCATTAAATATATGGAAGATGAAATTAGTTTAGTTATGAAAAAAAATGAATGAATTATATACACTCACCTATCAACACCATGACTTTTATCCAACTTTTGCTTGATCTAATGCCACCACTAATTTCCATCAATATTTTTTGTTTCATCAGCTTTTCTCTTTGATTTCATCGATTAGTCTACATCCACCTTCGAATGTAATCACAATGTATTTCACTCCAAATACAAACTTTAACGTTGATGGCAGATCGAGAGAAAATTTGTGTTCTTGGATCAGGAATGCAATTCGAAATTCATTGTGATACATAATAAACATATAAAATAGATGTAGAATAGATGATGAGATTTAAGAGGAAAAATACAAAAAGTGAAAGTTAGAAGGGGAAGAGAAACGACGTTTATAAAAATAAAATGTTGATATATTAATTCAATGTTATGATTTGTCTAATTTGGAAAGTATTTATTCATAATATTTTTTAACCTTATTTAGCTATGATTTTTACTATTTATTATATTTTAAATAAAATTTTGAGATTTATTCATTATTTCTAATAGTTATTATATTGTAATTAATTTTGTATTACTTAATATTGAAATTAATACATTCTATATTTGAAAATGAAATTAATATTTTTTTTCTTTGATTTTTTTACCATACATAATTGATGATTGAGATTAATCCATTAATATTTATTATAATTATACTACAAAATTTCTTATTAATTATTGAAATTAATGCTTTCTAAATTTGAAGTTCAAATTGATTATTAGTTCCATTTGTGGTTCACCTATTTTTAGCTTTAATTCGATATAATATGATTTGTCTAACTTAAGAAAAGAAATCTACCATTATAATTGTTACTATTATATTATTACAATTCATAAAATTAATTCAATAGTGCTGAATTATATTTAATTTTATTTATATTGGATTTAATCTATTATATTTAATAGTTAAACCTTTTTTTTTTGCCAAATGATAGTTAAACTATTTAGTATTCAATATTTATATATGTTGGCCAAATAAAATATTTATATATAAATAAATGATGAGTAATAAAATTACAATAAAAAAAACACTGATATACTTAATGAATAAATGTAAATTAGTTTCATAAATTCAAAACGCATAAAAAATTCATTTTATTCTATATATATTTTTTTCTTTTTTATAATTATATATATGTATTTTTTTTTTAAAAAAAAACTTATCTTTACGAATTTTCAAATAAGAAAATGTAAAGAAATACATGAATATCTTCCTATATACTTTTTGTTGGTTGAATAATAAGTTTTTTTTTTTTTTTTTTCAAACAAGTAATATGTTATTTTCGAAAATTTTATTTTTGCCCTTATTACTCATATTTATTATTGGTTACATAACTAATAATACACGTAGTTAATTATATTAGTACACCAAAAAAATTACATAAATCAGTTTAAGATGAAAAATAATAATATACACAATAATAATAATATAGTAGTGAGAAATCTTACAATTAAAATTGTAATTTAACGAAAAATATAATTAACATTAAAACTAATAATAATTGTGGCATTGTCTTATTAATGACATGATACCACTTTGTCCATATTAAGTTTATGTTATAAATTGGTGCAAAAAAAAAAAAGTAATGTTAAAGTATAATGGAATGAATGGTATTAAAAGTTATTAATGTCATTTGATAATATAAATCATCAATTACTAATATTATTTTATAATAATAATTATTAAAATCATAATGGAAAAACAATTTTAACCGATGAGGTAATGATTGGCAATAGAAATCGTCGGTGTAATAAATTCTTCATACCTAGATTTGTTTTCAGAGTTACAAAAAGAATTATTTTATCGATTTAGTACTGATCACAAATCATAATTAAAAAATTAAAGTAATTATGGCAAATTTAAAACCACTTTTCCATATTTATAATTTCATGTTAATGTGAATCAGAAAAAGTTAATGTTAAATTAATGATGAAAAATATGATACCAATTTTTCATATTAATCATTTCATGTTAACATGGATCAGGAAAAAAAAATGTTAAATGGAGATATTTTCATTTCTAATTTCAAACTATAACTTATAATTGTTTCATTGTTAACTTACATTTATCTTACATATATGGTATCTCATGTAACTTAGTTTATAATCTTTCGAAAAACTTTTATTCTTTCTCCAAATAAATTAGAAAATTTATCTTATTTGTAACGTACATTTATGATTTTTTTTTCTTAAAACTATTAATAAATTGTATACAATACTAAAAGTAATAGTATTATATTTTCTAAAAATTAATTATATGCATATTTGTTTTTAAAAAATGAAACATAAGATTAAATTAAAGAAAAATTATGTATATTACATATCAATTTCATGAAATAATAATTGCATGTTATCAACATGTAAATAATTATAATTATGCATATAACATAAAATCTAACGCACATGATCCATAAAGTAATAGTATTTTTTCTATTGTAATACTCTTTTAAAATAATTTTGTGTAACATCATATATACTTTTAGCCAAACATATTATTGAATAAAAATTGTATTTTTGTAATTGATAATAACAGATAGATATAACTATTAATATACTTATATTTTTTGGCCTTATATTTTTATTCACAATATTTGTTTAGTTTAAAATATATAATAATAGATTTCACAAAAATATAAAATAATCTTAGCGCCTAGAAACTCTGGGAAAACTGAGAAGAAGTAACATAAGTGACAACTATTATTACAAAACGAAAACTAACAATTTGACATTTTCTAATACATATAATTAATATTATATTATGTTCTATTATAATTTGTGAATTAATTTTAACTAATGAATGCTAATATTTAAAAAAAATTATATATGGTCAATAGGTAAGCCTTTTATAAATATATTTATGTATACTTTTGTATTATTTAGGGTTTATAGGTCTTTTGGTACCCTTTGTTTGTCCATTTTTGACTTTTGGTACTATATGTTTGATTTTGCCTATTTTTGGTACCATACGTTTGCCAATTGTATACTTTTGGTCCGACCGTTAGTTGACCGTTAGAGTTGACCGTTAAATAGTCACGTGACTTGCACATGCCTAGCCCCAAATTTTGATTTTGTTCAATTTAGTCCTCAATTTTTTTGTCCTAACTTTTTATTTTTACAATTTAGCCCTTAAACATTTTCAACCGCACCTTAGGACTAAATTGACCTAGCCATGGTCCGACCAATGGCTAGGTCGTACCATGGCTAGGGTAATCGGACTCGGGCGAACCTAACCATGGTCCGACTTAGCCATGGGTCGGACCATGGCTAAGTCAATTTACCCAATTGGACCCAATTGCTAAATTGACCTAGCTATGGTCCGACCCATGGCTAGGTCGGACCATGGTTAGGGTTGCCCGGGTCCGGCGACCCTAGCCATGGTCCAACCGAGCCATGGGTCGGACCATGACTAGGTCGATTTAGACCTAAGGTGCGGTTGAAAATGTATAAGGGCTAAATTGAAAAAATAAAAAGTTAGGACAAAAAATTTGAGGACTAAACTGAACAAAATCAAAATTTGGGGCTAGCCATGTGCAAGTCACGTGACTATTTAACGGTCAACTCTAACGGTCAACTAACGGTCGGACCAAAAGTATACAATTGACAAACGTATGGTACCAAAAATAGGCAAAACCAAACATGTGGTACCAAAAGCCAAAAGTGGGCAAACATAGGGTACCAAAAGACTTATAAACCCTATTATTTAACTAATAAAAAGCGTAAATTATTATACCGCGCAAAGTGCGGGTAAGTTAACTAGTATTATTAATATTATTAATCAAAGGGTAAAATTGAAAATAGAAAATGAAAGCAGATTCATTAATGCAACAATAGTTATCTTTAATTCTCACCTCACATGTCCTTAAGTTAAACACCATCAACACAAATTATCGATTAAAAATGCGATTAAAAATGCGGTCCTTTTAGCATTTCTCAAATAAAATAAATACATTTCAAGACATTAGAACAAATCATCATTATCAAAATGATGCATTTTCCCATCCCTTAGGAGATGTGAGACCACAGACTCTAAAAAAAAATAAAAAAAAAAAAATCTAGTCCTAGCTTTCTATCAAGTGGAAGGGACGACTAAAAAAACAATAACCACAAACGCAGTCGCAGTCGCAAAGAACTTCACTGGAATAGTTTGTGCAGGTTCACGAGGCAAGTCCAGGCCTATAACCATGCCAGCGAAGACTGGATCCATCTGAAGAAGAGCAGCCACTGAAAAGATAAAGATTGTCCTGACTGAATCGGTAACCTCCGGCACCTTTCAGTATGCAGACAAATAATAAGAAAATAATAACTAGAAAAGTGATCGAGAGACCATATATTAATTCAGAACTTATAAATCCCTTTCTGTGACCAAGGATTACCGCTGACCCCAAACTGGCCTGAGACGATGCAGATGTGACAAAACCTCCAGGAATACTTGCAATTAAATAGACATACCAGCCAGTAGTGCCATAAGGTTAAGGAAACCCTCCATCCTAACTTCCAAGGATGGCCGGGTGGGACCTGCTGTTGCTGTTGTTCCAGCTGCGGTGGAGGCAGTGGCAGCGGATCAGTGCCCCCGGAAGGTCCTCATTGGGGTTTGGGCTCGACTCAACAGCCGCCGGAAAGAGGGCGCTTTGATCCGGCTGATGTGGCGCTGAAGTGCCGCCAGCATACCCGCCCTCTGGAATGATATCCGCATCTCGAAGCGACCGAAAAAGGCTGCCGCCGGCGACAATCTGGTCACGAATATACATGCGCCACTCCGAGAGATTTTCTGGTGACCAGGTCTTGGCAATTTGGTGACCATATTAATTAATACTCATCTTTGTAGTAAATTAAATATTGAACTAGATATACTTTAGAACATAGTATTATTTAATACATAGGGTGACTAATAACCAAAATCTGTTTACATTTACAAATGAATAACTCTAGCAACATCCGGTCATACCTCCAGTCGTACCTACGGTCGTACATATATTTTACTTTAGGTTGCACCTTTAACAATGGATCCTGACTCCACCACTCGTTGCATCCCATGGCCCCGGGTCTTATGTCCGCAACTGCTTATATTTATTGTTTTTTTAATGTTAATTTAACTTAATGTTTACATATTGTTTTTTAAAGTTGAATTTTATCATAAAAGGCATATCCGAAGATTTCGAAGGTGTGATGGAATTGATCAATAGGCTGATGATGCACATAGCCTTCCTAATATGATTTTGAATTCTTATCTCAATTTTGTGACATGTAACTAAAAAACTGAAATATATGTAGTTGTTCAACTGAACTCAGTTAAGCCCATAAACACTGATATAAACTAAAAACAAATCAATTTCATAGAGTATATATATATATATATATATATATATATATATATATATATATATATATATATATATATATATAAAAATGTATCGTGGAGTTTTTATAGCTTTATGAACTATAATTAGCTCCTTCTAATTAGGAATGTTCCAATAGTTGTCTAGTCGTCTTTTATACAACCTAATATTTTGAAATGGACACCATCAGATATTTTCCATGTCTAAATGCTATGAGGTTTTATTGGGATGGAATTTTCTAAAGACAAGTCATGGAGTTATATTTTTTTAATGTTAATTTAACTTACTGTTTTACGTTTTTTTTACAATTGAAATCAGTTTAAAGGGCATATCCGAAGATTTCGAAGGTGTGATGAAATTGATCAATAGGCTGATTGATGCACATAGCCTACACAATTTGATTTTGAATTCTTACCACTATTCAGTGAACAATCACATGTAACTAAAATATGATATATATATATATATATATATATATATAAGGAAAAATATGAAAAAGATATAACATGTTTGTCTATGATTGTAAAATATATAATATGTTTCGTAATATTTCTATTTTGTTTGTTTTAGATAAATTATGTTAACGTCGTTAAATTTGTCCGTTAAGTCATCACATGCTGTGCAGATGAGTTACTAAAAATAATAAAGAAAAGAGAAATACTTGTTATGTCCCTATCCCTTTAACCATTATACACTCTAGTATATAATAATAAACATGCACATAACTTTTATATGTATAAATGGAGTCGTAATGCTCTTAAATAAGGGAAGCTGAAATGTAATAGCCACTACCCGAATTCCGAAAAATAAATTGGTCACTTTAAGACTCCATTAACCAATATATTAAATTATCCTCGCACAAAACAAAAATAATGAATAAATTGCTTAGTAACTTTAATATGTATATATAAATATACATATGCAACCCAATATGCATATATATATATATATGGCCCATTTAAAGGAACAGTGGCCCAACTTTTAATAACCACAGAGGAGGAGTAATTAATGGCCCACTAACCACTATCGGACAAATTACCGAGAACCGAATGACCCGAACATCATCTTCAGTTCACCACCAAAAAAGGGAAAACGGAAATAAAAAAAATACCTTAGTGACATGGACCTGGAGCATACACCCACAAGTTAGCCTAATGTGAACGGAATCCATCCACAAATGGCAACCAAGGAGGGTGAAGTCACAAGTGTCCCGATACGATGTATCCGTCTAGGTTCGTTGTATTAGATGATAGAATTAGAAGATGCTCCTTTCCATACATGTCTCCCCATTAACTGTAAAGCTTCATTTGAGAGCATTCCCCACTTGTATAAATAGGGGTCCTCTCCTTCATTTGTAATCATCCAAGAGTTGAGCAAATACAATACATACAAGAGTTCTCTCTTCATATTCATAGCTTTAGCTTTTGTGATCGAGAGTTAGGCTGACTTAGGAGCGGTTCCTAAGGCCGCACGGGTGAGGGAAAGTTAGGGAAACTCCAAGCCCGTGACAAGTGGTATCAGAGCAAAGTTTCGATCCAATCCAATCGATGGTATCCAGCAAGCAGCCGGAGATGGTAGTTGTCGAGAAGCCCAAGATGAATACCAAGGAGTATTTGGCGGATCTTGACCATCGTGTAGAGGAGCTGCGGCACGTGGTGGCGGAAGTCCAAGAAGATGCCGTGTATGCGTCCAAGAGTGTGGACAAAATCCGTTCCGGAATGGAGGGGCTCCAGAAAGACGTCAAGGACGCCACTGAGGAGCTTGGGAAGAAGGGTGACACGCTCGAAGCTACCATCACAGCCACTCGAGAGGAAGTGAAGGAGTTCGCGAGGATGCGGACGGAGCTTGCCGCGATACGAGGTGAGCTTGTTGAAGTTGCGGAGATGCGCGCAAAGCTAGCGGAACTCGATGGAATGCGGGTGAAGCTTGCAAAGCTTGAGGGAGTTCAAGCTGAAATGGAGGGGCTCAAGCAAGAGCTCAACCGTGTGAGGGGGATGCGAGGCGAGGGGGCAGCCGTGGTGCAGCATGGTCATCGCCTCGATGTTCCGAGACCGAAGCCATTCAAGGGGTCAAGAGTGGCAAACGAAGTGGACAACTTCTTGTTCGCTTTGGTGGACTACTTCCAAGCAACGGGAGTAGAGGAGGACTCGGCGCGCTTAGGTATGGTTTCCTCTTATCTGCAAGATAATGCCTTAGTATGGTGGCGTAGGAAGCGCGATAGCCGAGGAGGGGAGCAGATTTACACATGGGATCAGTTCACTGCTGCATTCCGTGTGCAATCTACCCGGAGTATGCGGAGAACGAAGCACGGGGGCTGCTTCGTCGATTGGAGCACAATGGGAGTCTTCGAGAATATGTCAACCAATTCTTGGAGTTGATGCTCCAAATCCCTTCCATGACCGAGGGCGAGGCGTTCTTTCAGTTCATAGATGGTCTCAAGCTGTGGGCGAAGATAGAGTTGGAGCGTCGGGATGTGAAGACGCTCGACAAGGCCATGACAACGGCCGAGTCGTTGAAGGAGCTTCAGACGGAGAAGCTGAAGCCAAAGGAACAGCCGAATGGTGGGGGAGATCGCAGCAAACCTTACCATTCCGGAGGTGACAAGTCTCCCAAATCCGTGGGAGGTAAGTCCAACGGAGGAAGATTCAACAAGTCGTTCTCAAATGACACTGGGGGATCGTATACGAAGGATCGCGGACCGGTGGAGTGATTCTATTGCAAGGGGCCTCACATGGCGAGATCTTGCCCAAACCGCAAAGTGGAGTGCTTTTTATGCAAGGGGCCTCACAATGCGAGAGAGTGCCCAAAACGCGAGAAGCTTGCAGCCCTTATTACTTCCGAGGAGGAGGAAGAAGAAGGAGCACGGTTGGGGTCATTGCGGATGCTCAGCGCTATCTAAGGCAAGAAGGCCAAGGGGAAGGGCCTTATGTTCGCGTCAATTGAAGTCGCGGGCAAGAAGGTGAGTGTACTTGTCGACACGGGTGCCTCAAACCTCTTTATGTCCGAGGAGGTTGCAAAGAGGCTAAATCTTCGCTTGGAGAAAACCAACACGCGGTTGAAGACGGTGAACTCGGAGGAAATCTCGGCATGCGGAATTGCTCGCGTGGTAAGTATTAAATTGGGTCATTGGAGTAGCAAAGAAACGGTGGGGGTGATCCCTCTCGATGACTATGACTTTGTTATCGGGATGGACTTCCTCTATCGGATCGATGCCATGATCGTTCCTTTTGCGGATTGCATTTGCATTTTGGATTTGAGGTGTCAATGCATCGTGCCGGTCAAGCGTTCAAAGGGAGATGGGACAAAGACGTTGTCGGCCATGCAGCTCAAGAAGGGAGTCCGCAAAGGAGAGCACACTTACCTCGCGACCTTGAAGATGGACGAGGGTGAAAACCAAGGGGACGAAATCCCGGAGGAAATAACCCAAGTCCTTGGCGATTTTGGAGACGTTATGCCGGCTGAACTCCCGAAGAAGTTGCCACCTAAGAGGGATGTGGACCACAAGATCGAGCTGGTCCCGGATGCCCGACCACCCGCCATGGCGCCATACCGAATGACACCACCGGAGTTGGAGGAGTTGCGAAAGCAGTTGAAGGAGCTGCTAGACGCGGAGTATATTCAGCCGTCCAAGTCACCGTATGGAGCGTCGGTGCTGTTCCAAAAGAAGCAAGATGGTTCCTTACGGATGTGCATCGACTACCGGGCGCTGAACAAATTGACGGTAAAGAACAAGTATCCGATCCCTCTCATTGCAGATTTGTTCGACCGATTGAGTGGAGCTATGTGGTTCTCGAAGCTGGACTTCGGGATATTGGCAAGTTCGGATCGCGGAGGGAGACGAACCCAAGACAGCTTGTGTGATGCGCTATGGATCATACGAGTTCCTCGTGATGCCCTTCGGATTAACCAACGCGCCGGCTACATTTTGCACGCTCATGAACAAGGTACTCCATCCGTTCCTAGATCGTTTCGTGGTGGTTTATCTCAATGATATTGTGGTGTATAGTCGGACGTTGGAGGAGCATATCGAGCACTTGCGCCAAGTGTTCGAAGCATTGCGGGAGCACACACTCTATGCAAAGAGGGAGAAGTGCGTGTTTGCACAACGAGAGATCCCATTTCTCGGCCACATCGTTGGGGAAGGACGCGTGAGAATGGATCTGGGGAAGGTGCGGTGCATCGAGAATTGGCAGCCGCCAACAAGGGTGGCCGAGGTGAGATCATTCTTGGGCCTTACGAATTATTATCGCAGATTCGTGAAGGACTATTCGAAGATCGCGGTGCCACTCACGGAACTTCTCAAGAAGAACAAAACTTGGGATTGGACCGTGGAGTGTCAGAAGTTGTTCGAGCAGTTGAAGCGAGCCATGACCGAAGAGCCCGTGCTCGCACTGCCCGACTACGAGAAGATGTTCGAGGTATAGACAGATGCCTCGGACTATGCCATTGGAGGGGTGCTCATGCAAGATGGACATCCAATGGCGTTTGAGAGCCGAAAACTCAACGACACCGAGCGGAGGTACACCGTCCAGGAGAAAGAGATGACCGCGGTGGTACATTGCATTTGTACGTGGAGACACTACCTCTTGGGAGCGCGGTTCGTTGTTAAGACGAACAATGTTTCCACGAGCTACTTCCAGACGCAGAAGAAGCTTTCCCAAAAGCAAGCTCGATGGCAAGATTTCTTGGCAGAGTTCGACTTCAAGCTTGAGTACAAGCCCGGGAAGACGAACTTTGTGGCCGATGCGCTGAGTAGGAAGGCGGAGTTGGCATCCATATCTCGAGTCAAACAGCAGATCGTGGAGTCAATCCTTGGAGAGCGCATCGTGGAAGAGAGAAATATGGAATCGAGGCGCGAGTACTATGTCAAGTGGAAGAGACAACCCGTCAGCACGGTAAGTTGGGAGTACGAGAAAGCCTTGTTGCCGTTTCGAGAGGAGATTGACAAGTATCACGCCGAGGACACGACGAGGGCGTCGTCTGAGTCTGGTGGGGGAGAATGTCATGGACCTGGAGCATACACCCACAAGTTAGCCCAATGTGAACATAATCCATCCACAAATGGCAACCAAGGAGGGTGATGTCACAAGTGTCCCGATACGATGTATTCGTCTAGGTTCGTTGTATTAGAGGATAGAATTAGAAGATGCCACTTTCCATACATGTCTCCCTATTAACTGTAAAGCTTCCTTTGAGAGCATTCCCCACTTGTATAAATAGGGGTCCTCTCCTTCATTTGTAATCATCCAAGAGTTGAGCAAATACAATACATACAAGAGTTCTCTCTTCATATTCATAGCTTTAGCTTTTGTGATCGAGGGTTAGGCTGACTTAGGAGCGGTTCCTAAGGCCGCACGGGTGAAGGAAAGTTAGGGAAAACTCCAAGCCCATGACACTAGCCTCCTTTAACCTGATTAAGCGGCGTAGTGACTGTAATGATGGCTGGTGGCCTCAATTTCTTCCCCTCTGCAAACACTATGGCATGTTAAAAGGTTAACCGCCATCTCCACCATGGCCTGACGACCGCAACAGGACCCCGGTTATGATGAAATCGATCAACAATCCCCACTCGATATGAGATCGATGACGCCATGAATCTGATTTCGAGGAACGAGCAGGGACATGGATTGCCAAGGAATACATTCATACCTCGTATTCTCAAAATTCAATCGTGAAGAAATCATTTAAGGTTGCTCCGGTGGGTTAATTAATACAAGTTTGGACCGAAAATTACTAGAACACTCAAGACAAGCAAGAATATGAATTACGAAACAATTCACAGTCAATCAGAAGAACAAACAAACAAATAACTTATTCCACAGATTTGATAGCAATTCCGATCGGCAACTAGAAAATAAAACAAAACCCACTCTAGCTCTCGATCAAAGAATAGCACGATCAAACATAATGAGAATCAGATAAGAATATATCCAAAAGTTCACCAACCACAAAATGAAGGGTAGCTCTTATACCACATGAAAGAAAAATATTATCAGATCAAACGCAACGGATTTAGGATCTTACCTCCGGTTAGATTGGATGAACATGATTGGAACATTGTTGAGAACCTGAATGTCAGAATAGCGCAGCGGTCTTTCGACTTCTGCCTAACCATATGAGACGTCTGGATGAATGACACTGACCCTTTATTTATAGGCGAAGTCAGGAACCGCTAAGTAAATAATAATAACTTGGGTTAACAGGTCTTTTGGTCCATGATGTTTGACCATTTTTGGGTTTTGGTCCATGATGTTTTTTTTTCCTAGTTTTGGTACCATATGTTTGCAGATTTTTTTTTTGTTGGTCCGACCATTACATTCCGTCCATTTTTTGACATGTACAAGTCACGTGATCCACCCTAAACTTTCAATTTTGTTCAATTTAGTCCCTCTAATACTTTCCTAACCTTTTTTTGTTCAATTTAGTCCCGAAGTTTCAAAAATTCAATTGGACCTATTGTCCAATTGGGGTCAATTTTGAAACTTCGGGACTAAATTGAACAAAAAAAAAAAAAGGTTAAGAAAGTATTAGAGGGGCTAAATTTAAAGTTTAGAGTGGATCACGTGACTTGAACATGTCAAAAAATGGACGGAATGTAATGGTTAGACCAAAACTAGAAAAAAAATCTGCAAACATATGATACCAAAACTATGTAAAAAAAAAAACATCATTGACCAAAACCCAAAAGTTGTCAAACATCATGGACCAAATGACATGTTAACCCTAATAACTTTATAAGTCCTCCTATGCACAAGACTTAAACTTTTAGTCCCACAAAATTAGTATACTAGACTAGATACCCTAATAAATATATGTGACATGTGAACTACTTAACGAAGAGAATAAAGTCTTTTACATATTAGCTTGTGTCGCGTAATATATTCTTACAGTTAATATATGGAAAAATTACCATAGCTAAATAATATTGTACTTTTAACAATGTCATGTCATGCTATGTGAGATTTGCATTGTCATGACATTTGCATTCTCATGTCGAAATTCTTTCATCAACTTTTTTAGGGAAGAAAATAAAAAGCGACAGTTTCTAGACAATTTCAGGAGTTTTTCATCAAAGTAACGTATATTGAACAACCAAATATAAAAATAGCACAATTTAAAAACAATGACATTCTCAACAAAACACAACTTATGTCGAGAATGACATTCTTTGCAAACATATAATTGTGTTGATACTAGGGTGGAGCAAAAAACCCGACAAACTCGAATTTCCGAAAAACCCGCTCTAACCCGTCCCGAAATTCTGTCTGAGCCCGTATGGGAGTGACTTTTACTCCCAACTAGGGCTAGGGATAGGGCTAGGAATTTTTTCAAAAAATCCCGAAAGTCCCGAATGTCCCTAGTTATTTACCCTAATTCAACAATTTACAACTCAAATAATCTAATTATACTTAAACTACGTGTGCCTTGATGTATGTGATCGTGAATTCGGTGCATGTGTTGATGAATTCAATGTATGTGTTCGTGAATTTGATGAATGCTTGAACTTGAATTTGTATTGATTTGAAAATTAAGGTTTATTTTCATTATTAGGTGTAAATTAGTGTTGTCCCTAGCCCGTCCCGAATTTGAAATGTCCGACCAAGTAGGGACTTTTTCAGATGCTTAACTTGGGGATAGGACTAGGGACAGTTGTGGAAACTCCCGAAAACTAGGGCTAGGGACATTTTCTTGAAAAATCCCGTCTGTTTGTCCCAAGCTCACTCCTAGTTGATGCCCACGTGAGGTACAACATGTTTTGTGTCCCACGTGGACACCAACATTTTTTTAATGGTTAAATATTTGTAGGTTTTTAATAAAAGTTAGGTTTATATTATAAAATTCTATTAGAATGAATTAATTGTTTAACACGATAGATTCTAGAGTGTTAAAATTAGACATATTTTGATCGGTTAAATCTACAAAGCTAAAGAAAATCACTAATTTTAGTGTTTATATAGTTTTGTTATTTTTTCCTAAAACTTTAATAAAATTGGTGGATAGTTTGGTCAGGTGAACTCTAAAGGATTTAAATGTATTTTTATGTAATTTAGGGTTAACGTAACTTTATGTTTTTTTTATTCTAAACCCTATTGGAATGAGTGATCTGTTTGGCTAAGTCTATGTAGTTATATATATGTTTTTTTTTTCTTTCTATAACCCTATTATAATGGGTGAACAGTTTGGCGAGTGAACTCTAGATGACTAAAATTGGACAAACAATTTTACCCTTTAGGGTTCACCTGACCAAACTATTCACTAATTCTATTAGGGTTTTAGGAAAAATCATAAAATTATATAAACCCTAAAATTACTGAAAATATATTTTTCGTTTTGTAGGATTTACCCGCCCAAACTATTTGTCCAATTTTACTCTAGGATTTACCGTGTTAAACTATTAATCTATTCTAATAGAATTTTATAATAAACCCAAAATTTTATTAAAAACCTACAATTGTTTAACCAAAAATAAAATAAAATAAAATAAAAGTGGGCACCTATTGAAGTGTCCAAGCTGCTGTTTATTCTTTAGGGACTTGTTTAGCTATTTTCAGGTCTTGTTTTTGGTTGTTTATTTTAGTTTGGGACTTAGTTGTTGTTCCTTCATAGTTGTGTGGTTATGTTGTAATTATTGAACTCTCCTACACTTTTTAAGTATGGGATTCAGGAGGAGATGGGCCAAGTGAAGGAACCCCATCGACGATTCCTGAAAATGTCTTCTCCTCTTCCCCATTTTCTACTCTGCTAGGGTTTCCTTCGCTACCTTCGATCAACTCGTTTCTTGCCTAATTCTTGTCCAGATTCTACCTTTTATCATGGTATCAGAGCCAATGAAGCCCTGGATGCTTCGTTCTGTCGATCCATTCTCCGATTCTGTTGCCTTGACCCTTTCGACTTCCGTCGACGGTTCCCCTTCCTCGTTCTCTTCAAGTTGATTCGTTCACCGGTGATCTTCTTCTTGATCTTTGGTTTTTTTTTTTATCAGCTTTCGACACCATGGCGGACGATACTCTTGAGGAAAAGAACAATGGAAAGGAGGTCATATCTGAGTCAAGCAACCAACAGATTATCGGTATCTGCGACTTTCGTACATACACATCATCCCCTGTATCTGCACCCCACTGATCACACTAGTCTTAGTTTTGTTGCGAACAAGTTGACTGGCTATGATGATTACGCTATATGGAGTAGATCTATGTTCATCGCCTTGAATGGAAAGAACAAATTAGGTTTTATCAATGGAACATATTCGAAGGACAAGTTTGATCCGTCTCTTTACGATCTCTGGGATAGATGCGATACTGTTGTCTTTGGCTGGATTCTCAACGCTGTTGTTCGTGATGTTGCGAACAACATCATGTATTTGCCTAGCTCTTTTGCTGTGTGGTCTGATCTGAAAGCTCGTTTTGACAAGAAGAGTGGTTCTAGGATTTACCAACTCCACAGAGAGATTGCACTCTGTGTTCAAGGACTTGATGATGTTAGCACATTCTTTACAAAACTGAGTTTCCTCTGGTCTGAATATGATTCAATTTGCTCTCTTCCTCATATCGAAGGGGACTTATTCAAGAAACATCTGGATCTCAAAGAAAATCAGAGGTTATTTCAGTTTTTGATGGGCTTAAACGATAGTTTTGGTGCAATTCGTAGTCAACTGCTTTTACAAGACCCACTCCCCTCTGTGAATCAAGTTTACAATACCTTGGTTCAAGTGGAAAGTCAGCGTACCATCACCTCTGATATTTCCAGTGGAGTTCACCCTATTTCTGCTAATGTCAATTTCAATGTTGACAAAAACAAGAAGAATCCCTTTGCTAATGTTGAATGTGGTTTCTGCCACAAGAAGGGACATAATACTGAAAGGTGCTATGCTAGAGTTTGTGACCATTGCAAGAGAAAGGGCCATTATAAGGATAATTGCTTCAAGCTTCGAGATTCTCTGAAGGAGAAATGTTCCATTCCAAAGATCAATGTTGCCTCCTCTGGGACTGGTAATATTGAGAAGGAGCCTCAAGTTTCTGAAGTGATATTAGATGGAAGTGGAAACCTCATCACCTTCACACATGATCAGTTCGAAAAGTTCATCCAATCTATGAGACATGGAGCAAGCCACACAGGAGGAGGTTCTGTAGCAGCTCCTGTTGTGACTAACTCCACTTCTTTGGGTAACTCTTCTTCAAATTCCTCTTTTAAGATTAATGACATTTGGATATTGGATCCAGGGTACACCAATC
This sequence comes from Clarkia xantiana subsp. parviflora, assembly GCA_036873135.1. Classification (NCBI taxonomy): domain Eukaryota; kingdom Viridiplantae; phylum Streptophyta; class Magnoliopsida; order Myrtales; family Onagraceae; genus Clarkia; species Clarkia xantiana. The sequence continues at coordinate 24,174,874 of JAPTYO010000009.1, read as the reverse complement.
ATATGACCAATAAAAGTGAGTGGCTACAAAATTTCAAAAATAAAGATGGTTCCAAGGTCCAATTACCAAATGGTCTATATTCTGAGGTCTGTGGTGTTGGTGATTTTGAAATTTTTCCAAACAAAAGGTTGCTTGATGTTCTTTACATTCCTGAATTTAAATATAATCTCTTGTCCATTTCCAAGTTAACAAGAGATTTCAATTGCTCATCAATTTTTTTTTTTTTCAAAATTTGTGCTTTTGCAGGACCTCTCAAATGGGAGGGTCTTGGGGAATGGAATTGAAGACTCAGGCCTTTACTTTCTTAAGAACAATTACTGTGATTCAAAATATTTAGCCTTGAGTTCCTCTATTCCAGACCCTGTTCTTTGGCATATGCGTTTTTTGGCATGCTCCCATTCAAACCCTGCAGAAATCAACTTCTTTAGATTTTTCAACTAAACATAGCACCAACATCAAAAGCTGTCCCATTTGTCCAAGAGCTAAAATTACTAGACCTAGTTTCCCCATTTTTTATTCTATGTCTAGTAATCCTTTTGATTTGATTCATGCTGACGTTTGGGCCCCCTATCATGTTGTTACCCATATGAATAAAAGATTTTTTCTTACTCTTGATGACTATTCACGTGTTACTTGGGTGTATTTGATGCAATTTAAGTATGATGTTCCAATCTTGATAAGGAATTTTCTCTCCATGATAAAAAATCAATATCAGAAAACTATCAAATTTTTTAGATCTGATAATGGAGGAGAATTTCTTAATGATCAACTGAAAACTCTTTTTGAAAAACTAGGCATTATACATCAGTCTAGTTGCTCCTATACACCCCAACAAATGGGAGGGTAGAAAGAAAACACAGACACCTTTTGGAGGTTGTAAGGGCACTCAAGTTGCAAGCATCCTTGCCTGATTTTTTTTTGGGAGATTGTATTTTGACCTCATGTTATCTTATTAATCTGATGCCTACTCCTTTACTGAATGGTCAATCTCCCTTAGAAAAGTTTACTGGCAGCAAGGTCAATGTTGGTCACCTACGTGTTTTTGGCAGTTTAGTTTATGCAAAAAAATGACTGGTTTTGAACAAATTTGCCTCTAGAGCTGTTCCTTGTATTCTGGTTGGGTATTCTGAAACAAAGAAGGGATACAAACTCTATGACTTGTTTAACAAGAAATATTTGGTCAACAGAGATGTGTCCTTTCGTGAAAATATTTTTCCTTACTCTAAAGGCAATTTGGATTCATTATCTAAATTTTTTGAGCTGCCACCAAACTATTTTGACACCAATGACGTTTCTCCTTTCACTGAAGTTCATCCTGACCCTGCTACCTTTAAACAATCTTTGGACCATAATGATGATTCTATTGATTCTGAGTATGAGGATTTCTTCCCTCGAGTTGTATCAGATGCCACTGTATCAAATGATGAAACAGTTAAAATTTCTGATGATTCTGCTGTTCAACCACATGATGAACCTGTTCTTCCAAGTTTTGATGGTAATCTACATGTTAGTAGACATGGCAGAGTACTTAGACCACCTGTCTGGACTAAAGACTTTGACATGACACATTGCTCTATTGCTCATCCCATTCAACACTGGTTATCTTATGCCAATATTTCTGCCCCTTACTCTTGTTTTCTAACATCTGTTTCCAAGCTTGTAGAACCTGTGCATTATCAGGATGCAATAAGGATCCAGGGTGGATAAAAGCTATGAAAGAGGAAGTTGATGCTTTGGAAGCAAATGGAACCTGGCAATTGGTTCTTCTCCCACCAGGTAAGGTTGCAATTGATTCTAAATGGGTTTATAAACTCAAATTCAAATCTGATGGGACTTTAGAGCGTTACAAAGCCAGATTGGTTGCTAAAGGTTTTAAAATAGGGATTAAGTACCTTTTCATACCACTTCTTTGCACAGAATCCACTTTTGGTACCACTTCTATTTTTTTGTATACTTTTGGTACCAATGTTTTCAACTTTGTATCATTTTGGTACCACCGTTAACTTTCCGTCCAAATTGGCCGTTAAGTGGCATGTGCCATGCACGTGACCGCCCTAAACTTTTGAATTTGTTTCAATTTAGTCCATCTAATGCATCCCTAACTTTTAATTTGTTCAATTTAGCCCTAAAATTTCCAAATCGAACCCTTGACCCAAATTGACCTAGCCGGACCTAGCCTAGGGCTAGGTCCGGCTGGGCCAATTGGGACCTAGCCCCAATTGGGTTCAATTGGGGCTAGGTCCCAATTGACCCAGCCGGACCTAGCCTAGGGCTAGGTCCGACCCTGGGCCGGGGTCGCCTGGGTCCGGCGAACCCAACCCGGGGTCGGACCTAGCCCTAGGCTAGGTCCGGCTGGGTCAATTGGGACCTAGCCCCAATTGAACCCAATTGGGACCTAGCCCCAATTGAACCCAATTGGGGCTAGGTCCCAATTGGCCCAGCCGGACCTAGCCTAGGGCTAGGTCCGACCCTGGGTCGGGTTCGCCGGACCCAGGCGACCCCGGCCCAGGGTCGGACCTAGCCCTAGGCTAGGTCCGGCTGGGTCAATTGGGACCTAGCCCCAATTGAACCCAATTAGGGCTAGGTCCCAATTGGCCTAGCCGGACCTAGCCTAGGGCTAGGTCCGACCCTGGGCCGGGGTCACCTGGGTCCGGCGAACCCGACCCAGGGTCGGACCTAGCCCTAGGCTAGGTCCGGCTGGGTCAATTGGGACCTAGCCCCAATTGAACCCAATTGGGGCTAGGTCCCAATTGGCCTAGCCGGACCTAGCCCTAGGCTAGGTCCGGCTAGGTCAATTTGGGTCAAGGGTTCGATTTGGAAATTTTAGGGCTAAATTGAACAAATTAAAAGTTAGGGATGCATTAGATGGACTAAATTGAAACAAATTCAAAAGTTTAGGGCGGTCACGTGCATGGCACATGACACTTAACGGCCAATTTGGACGGAAAGTTAACGGTGGTACCAAAAGGATACAAAGTTGAAAACATTAGTACCAAAAGTATACAAAAAAAATAGAAGTGGTACCAAAAGTGGATTCTGTGCAAAGAAGTGGTATGAAAAGGTACTTAATCCCTTTAAAATATGACATTGACTATCATGAAACTTTTTCACCTGTTGCCAGGATGAACACTGTTAGAACTGTTCTTTCTTTAGCTGCCATTTATAGCTGGCCTGTTTTTCACATGGATGTTTATAATGCCTTTTTACAAGTTGACCTCACTGAGGAAGTTTATATGCATATTCCCCAGGGATTTGGTAAACAGGGAGGAGATGGTTTAGTTTGTAGATTGCATAAGTCCTTATATGGTTTAAAGCACGCATCTAGATAGTGGAATTTGAAATTGACTGAGGCATTAATTTCAAGTGGCTATGTTCAATCTAGAAATGATTACTCTATGTTTACCAAATTCCTGAGAAATGAGTTGGTTGTTCTTTTAGTTTATGTGGACGATCTTCTGATTTGTGGAAACAGTGCAAGCTTAATCTCAGAATTAAAGTTGGTACTTCAAAGCAATTTTAAAATGAAGGATTTGGGGGATTTAAAATTCTTTCCGGGAATTGAGCTTGCAAGGTCTGACAAATGTATAGTTTTATGTCAAAGAAAATATGCTTTGGAAATGATTTCAGAGGCTGGTCTTAAAGGTTGTAAACCTGCTAGGACCTCTATGGAAACATGTCTAAACCTGACTTCTAAGGCATATGATGATTATTTGAAGCTGAATACTGATGATATTGCTTTGACTGATGTGAGTTCTTATAGAAGGTTGATAGGCAAGTTGTTGTATTTGACAACGACGAGGCCTGATATCTGTTACACGGTACAACATCTGAGTCATTTTTTGCAATGCCCCAAAGTATCTCATTACAATGCTGCTTTGAGGGTGTTGAAATATGTGAAGGTTGAACCTGGTAAATGCATATTACTCTCTTCTAGTTCCATGCCCAAGTTAGAAGTATTCTGTGATTCTGACTGGGCAAGCTGTATTGTCAGCAGACGTTCTGTTACTGGTTTCTGTGTAAGAATGGGTGAGTCACTTATTTCTTGGAAAGTCAAGAAGCAAGAGACTCACTCCAGGTCTTCTGCAGAAGCAGCGTATAAGAGCATGGGTAGTGCATTGTCTGAACTCATTTGGTTAAGTAGGTTGATGGAGGAATTGAGTTGCAAAAATTATGATCTCATTTTGATGAATTGTGATAACAAAGCAGCTATTCAGATAGCTTCCAACCTAGTCTTCCATGAACGTACTAAACACATTGAATTAGATTGTCATTTTATCCGTAATTTCTATGTCAAAGGTTTTGTGAAGTTTGGGTATGTTCCAATAGGTGAACAGCTTGCAGATATTTTCACTAAAGCTCTGCCCAATGAGCAACATCATTTCTTGTGTTTGAAGTTAGGTATGAAGGATATATTCAAGGTTGATGAACAGAGGGAGAATTATGAAGAATTGGATGGTGCAGATTGAGGGGGAGTATTGGAGTGTCCAAGCTGCTGTTTATTCTTTAGGGACTTGTTTAGCTATTTTCAGGTCTTGTTTTTGGTTGTTTATTTTAGTTTGGGACTTAGTTGTTGTTCCTTCATAGTTGTGTGGTTATGTTGTAATTATTGAACTCTCCTACACTTTTTAAGTTTGGGATTCAGGAGGAGATGGGCCAAGTGAAGGAACCCCATCGACGATTCCTGGAAATGTCTTCTCCTCTTCCCCCTTTTCTGCTCTGCTAGGGTTTCCTTCTCTACCTTCGATCAACTCGTTTCTTGCCTAATTCTTGTCCAGATTCCACCTTATATCAGCACAAACACAATTAGTTGTTTGCCGAGAATGTCATTTTCGGTTGTATCTATATTTGTAATTCGTTTTTAAAGTGTAATATTTTTGTATTTAATTATTCAAAATGTGCTATTTCGATTAAAAAAAAGCTCATGTTTCAGGTTTTTTATGTTCAATTATTTTCGCACAAGTTGCATTTAAAAAATCAGAAATTGATATAAATACTGTATATTTTGGATAAATTTAATCTATAAGGTATTCAAGATCGCTCACCTTGTAGAGTATCCGAAATCACTCAATGCATATGCATACTAAGAAAAATGAAGTTTATATAAATAGTTTCATGATCATTATGTTTTGCTATATGCTATATTAAGTTTTAGATTTTTTTTTTAAAATCTACTAACTGTTTTCCATTTCCTACGTTAAATGCCACGTGATACGCACTCTCGTAGAGCTGTTGTGTTGGAAGAAGTGAAAATAAATTTTAAAAAAAATATAAAATTAAAAAGAACAAACTCGTAAGAAATTAGAGCACTTCTAGTGGCAAAAGACTTTTGAGGAACATTTACTGCCACATCATCGCTATGTCATAGAAGAGAGAGAATAATGAAATTTGGTCAAAGTACTTACAATTGGCAAAAGCTATTTTGTGTTATGAATATATTATATGGATGTTCAATATTATGTGTATATATCATCTTCCTTATTTAGACCTTCCTTATATTGATTTTACTTCTTCTCCAAGTCTATGTATAAAATTAAAAAGAACAAACTCTAAGAAATTAGAGCACTTCTAGTGGAAAAAGACTTTTGAGGGACATTTACTGCCACATCATCGCTATGTCATAGAAGAGAGAGAATAATGAAATTTGGTCAAAGTACTTACAATTGGCAAAAGCTATTTTGTGTTATGAATATATTATATGGATGTTCAATATTATGTGTATATATCATCTTCCTTATTTAGACCTTCCTTATATTGATTTTACTTCTTCTCCAAGTCTATGTAATCCCTATATAAGGGCCCCTTATGTGTGATAATAAGACATCCTCAAGTTCTCTCTTCTATTACCTCTCTACTTTCGTAACACGTTATCAGCACGAATTTGCTCAGCAAAATAAACTTTACTTCGTAGAAATCCATACCAACACAAAAACAAATTCTTCTACATAAGCCAAAGCCTATCACACAGCCGCAGATATCCGACTATATCTCTCGAATCTGCAGTTTGCTATGTCCTGCTACTTTTTTTTATTATATTGTCCCACGACCCTAGAGGGAGATTACACTATTTTCAATTTCTACTAATAATTTCATATTTAATATTTTTTTTATAAACTAACTTTATTATTTGTATTGGTCTTTATTGTAGATATATATGCTATATGTAAATATATATCTCATCAAGATGTTGATAACGTTTTTGTTCAAAATATCATCCAGAAGCCTAACACAATCATCTCGAAGCTAATGTTTCTAATCAGATTATTGATGAGAAGGGGATCTCAATCAGTCATTTTATTAATTGTTTTAAATAGTCTTCTATTTATTATTGATTTTTAATCAAATTTTTTTCCATGTGTTAGGAATTTATATATATGTCAGATTAGCAAGACATGATTTTGCAGCATATGACAAGTTTTGCAAGACGCGGTTTTTATGGCATACAACATAAAATTATATGTATTGATATGACTTCACTCTATGAAGTGAGTGTGTAGTACATGAGTTATCACGAAAAAAATGGATAGTGTGGCATTAATGGTAGATGCTAAATATATAAACAAAAAATTATATGCTACGCTCCCTGAAGTGAGTGTTGCAATGTATGATATCAATATGATATACTCCACTCCTAGAAGCGAGTGTTGTAGTTTATAATATAATGGTGATAATATCTACTCCATGAAGCGAGTATTGCAATTTATGATTGCAATGATAGTATTCTCCACTCATTGAAGTGAGCGACTCAACTTATTTATTATCATGGTATCCCCACTCCCAGAAGTGAGTGTTGAGGTGTATGATTACAATGCATATATTCTACTCCCTGAAGTGAGTGTTGATTCGGAAATAGTGCAAATTTTCTATAATTGTCAGGTTTATGAGCATAGAAGTTGTTTAAAGAGATGAAATTTTTAGCATCATCATGATATCGATAAAGAACGATGATGTCTCTTACAAATAAAGAATGCACGAAAAGAATGCAAGTCCAATTGATTTGAAATAATGATAATTTTGAGAAGCGTGATGACGCTGTCATAAAATTGATGATATATGCACCACGGAATTTGATGACTTTATGAAGCGCAATGATACTAGGCAAGTTTGGCCTCATATATATAAAATATTTGCATATATTATTCGTTAATAGTAAGATCAATAAAATTGCATTCTTTATGAATATCGTATCATGAAGATCCGATATTACGTTCCTTAATATCAATATTACGAATATTCATATTTATTTTTAAATTCCGCATTTACAAATTCCGCATTTACAGTTATATTTATATTTATATTTCTTGCACTGCATTTACAGTTACTTTTTATTTCTTGCACTACATTTTATTTATTATATACATATATCATTATGCTCATTGAATTTTATTATAAAATGATCAAGAAGATCAAGAATTATTCAAAAGCTCAATAATTACTACATTTAGGATTCTAAAGATCCTAATAGATCATGAGTTATGAATAAATAATCAGGAAGATCTTATAAGATCTATAAATGAATAAATGATCCTGAAGTTCCTAAATATCTCGGACTATGAATTAACGAGATTGAAGATGCATGAAGATCTTGAATAATCAATAGAGATCCTGGAGATCCTAAATTATTTCGAAAGCATGATCTAGAATGATGAAAATGGGATCCTGAAGATCCTAAGAGATTTTGAGATATGAATAAAAGATCTGTAAATATCTTGAGCTACAAATAAAGATCATGAAGATCCTAAAATATTTTGAGCTATAAATGATCCTGAATTACGAGCATTTATATGAAGTTATTAAAATATTATTATTTTTACACTTTCGCATTATTTTGATTAATTTTATTTATATGTCTCATATTATTTATTTATTTATTTATTACTATAAAGAATTGATTACTCCGCATTTCATCATTATGATGACAATGAATAAACTAAAACATGTGGAATGTGTTGTAAGAGATACAAAATATATCTCTTGCAGATTATGAAAGAAATACATATCAGGTAAACCAGAAGTTTACTGCCAATATTGATATGATTGATTAAATATTTCGGTAAACCAGAAGTTTACTGTTAGATATAGATGTAAACCAGAAGTTTTACCCATATAATACACAATAATTGGCGTGACCGTTTACAGTCCATTCCGGATCACTTATGTTGCGCAAGAAATTACTTGGAAGAACCTGAAGATTCTCCAAAAATCATTACAATACTTGCTCTCAAAGGAAAATTCATTATGTGATCATCATCAACTAAGTTCGGGATGAATTCCCCTTGTTTGTGGAAATTATAAAATGTAAATATGGGCTTGTTCACCTGCCATGTGGACCGATATATTATTTTAAAAGATGCATCTACAATATGGTCGCATGTGCATTTAACTATCACGAATTTGCAATAGCAAAATTTCTAGATTATGCAATAAAGAATGATGATGATATTGAAAGTTGATATTTACAACAAGATTCAAACGATTATATGTCTAGATTTGCAGTTTAGCATGAAAGTTACAAAGATCCTCCAATTAAATAGCTAAACTGCCACCAATTAGAGCTAATTGAGTACAAATGCATGCTATTATGAAAGCAGCAATATAACTGCGCATCAAGCCAATGTTAAATCACAATTCTCCCCATTACAACCAAATTTTGGTGAATAGACAAATTTATCATATATTAATGATATGCGATATATGTTTGAATTTCTCCACCGCAACACACAAACATGGGTCTTGAATGTTGGGAAAATATGTTTGATATTAACAATTATTTGAGAACAATGACAGATATATATATATATATATATATATATATAAAGCAAGAGTGTTGATTGTCATTGTTGAACAACTTTTCCCAACATTAGGGGGGAGAAAAGAAGCAGTTGGCAGAAAAGAGGTTTGACTGAAAAAAATTGTTATTATCTCATTTAGATCCTCGCACAATGATAATATGAACTTGAAGTTCAAAGAGATAAACATTTTAAGATACTGTCTATTAATTAGTGACTTTACGAGACCCAGAAAGTCATAAGTCAAGTATGTACCAGCTGCAAATGCTCCAATTTGAAATGTCCCGCTAGGACAAATTATAATGAAAAATAACTCACGCCTGAAGCGTGTGATAATGGTTCCAAAGCAATTTTTATTGATAAAAGAATGGAGCATATAAAGAAAATAAGTAAATATGGTCTTATTATGGAGGTGATTTCCCAAAATAAGTAAAGACGTAACTAATTATGAAACCCCAGAAGTGGTTCAGGTACCTGAAAATAATTGTAATAAAGAGATCTCGATGAGTTATGTCGTTAATGGGAAAATGATGGAACCGAGAATATCAAGTTGTCAACAACAGTTTTGAATATTATTCATGAGTGAAATCATAAAACAAGACGAGGAGTCGAGGATTTTGAGCTCAATATGTTAAACAAGTATTATGATTGGCCAAAGTTTGAAAAGACGCAAGTATTAACATGAAAAATGCAGAAGGTGGAAGCCAGTGGATACAAATCATTTCCCGAATAAATAAAATGTGTCGTAAGATATATACGCACAACCTGTGGTACAAATGTTATATGCAAAATCCTGGCAATTATTATATGGATCATTTAGTGGAGCAATCACCTTCAAATATATTATTACGTTGGCAGTACATAAAAAGTTTTGCATGAGTCCCACATATGAATTATTTATAGCCTTTTTGGGTGGCTAATTTGATAGCAAAATTAAAGTGAAAATCCTATAAGGATTGAAAATGCTAGAATGAAATTTTTCCAAGAATGTTGGATAATAAAGATATTGTACCATTTAAAATAATACATGCAAATTATGTTATATTCTCCACAATGTATAGCTCATTTGAGCTAAGATATATCAGATGATATTATGCGAATCAAGAAAACTGATATTTTGATAAGTTGAATTGATCACGCTATAGCCGAAAGGGGCATCGCGTGAGGGGGAGAATTTAAAGATATTGAAACTCGTGAAGAGTTTATAAATACAATCAATGATGTTAAATTCAGAAAAAATATATTGAAAGGACAAAAGTTTGGCTCGGCCTGAAGATTGAGTACTTAAGAGATTGAAAATAATCTTGTCCTATATATAAAAAAAAATGTCTTGAAGCTATTTTGCATAGATAAACACATCTATTGAGTACCTTAATGATTGTAAGAATTTCATGAGTTTAATATCATGATGAATCAAGACCTAAATTAATTTGCTACACAAATGTAAGTTATAACATGGAAGTGCACAATTTTCAAATGTAGCATTATATTGTATATATATATGAAGATAATGCAGGTTATATAGCTCGAGTTGAAGATTGTTATATCAAATGAGACATACAAAACACATTTGCTTAAAGTTATTCTTCATCCAACGAATTTATTCATATGACTATCTAGCGGATCTTTTCAAGGAGGCTTTATCGACTGCGACATCTGGAATATTGGTGAACATGATTGGATTGCGTCGACTTAATGAAATTACGTGATGTCAACATCAGGGGTAGAATCTACACCGCTGGCCGCTGCACTCTTTTTCCCTTAACCAAGGTTTTATCCCATTGGGTTTTCCTGGTAAGGTTTTTAACGAGGCAGCTTACAAAAGGGATCCATAATTGTGTACTCTTTTTCCTTCACTAGATTTTTATCCCACTGGGTTTTTTCTAGTAATGTTTTAACGATGCACAATTCCCTTATGAACATCCAAGGGGGAGTGTTATGAATATATTATATGGATGTTCAATATTATGTGTATATATCATCTTTTTTATTTAGACCTTCCTTATATTGATTTTACTTATTCTCCAAGTCTATGTAATCCCTATATAAGGGCCCCTTATGTGTGATAATAAGACATCCTCAAGTTCTCTCTTCTATTACCTCTCTACTTTCGTAACATTTTGGACATATTAGACAATTCATTTTGGATCTATATGATTTTTATATGATATAAATAAATAAAATATATTTACTTATAACTTATTTTTTAATTAACTAATTATATTATCATACATACAAATTAATATTTTATTCAAGTAATTATCTATGAAATATAAAAAAAAAAAATACATAATTTAAATTATTAATAATATTACAAAAAAAGAAAATTTCATTGTATTAAATTTTATATTAATAATAAAGTTACATAATTAATCACTCACGGTAGACTTAAATGAAATTTGCACGAGTATTATGAAATTGCCAGATATGTTCGATCAAGTGCCTTTGTACTTGTCGATGTGTCTGTCTATCACGAAGTTGAATATTATTTTTATATACATTTTATTAGTATATTTTGTAAGTTTTTTTTATTGTTGTTAAAAATAAACAAATTAGTTAAATATTTTGGAAACACAAATGTCCTAAGGACAACTGAGCACTTGTAATGGGCAAATTTTGAAGACCATTTTGCCTATGTGGAAGAGAGAAGGTAAGCCACAAATTGTCATCCCCACCAAGCCTACACAAGAAATGCCCCTCTTCTAAGTTGGTCATGACCATTTACTAATTTCAAGATAACTTTTACAATTATTTAATTAACTTAATTTATTTTAGTTCATAATTCAACTATTTGTGTTGCTTGTAGCTTCATATTTTAGTGTTGTGTTTTCTTTATTTTCTATAATTTATAAATTTACGATTGATTATGTAACTTTATTTATTTTTATTTTTTATTTTTAATATAATATAATGTAATTTTATTTTATAATAATTTGAATTATGTATTTTTAAATATTTCATAAAAAACTACTTGATATATTTTCGATGTTTATGTATAAATATAATTATACAATTAGAAAATGAATTATAAGTAAATATATTTATATGTATATTAATTTATTTTGTATAAAATCATATGAGTCCAAAATAGCATTGCCTAATGTGTCCAAAATGGATTTGCCCCATTGTGAGAATTATGACCAAATTACTTTTCTCTCTCTCTTCAATGACAAATTGATGATGTGTCAATGATGTGACTAAAAATGGGTGTCAAAATGGGTTTGCCCATTACAAGTGCTCTTAGAGGAAAGAGAAAAAAAACTTGGAGGGACAATTAGTGGTGAAGACACATTTTGTCATTACATCTCACATCCAAATAAGCAAATGTTTTGAAAAATTTGCCCATTGAAAGTGCTCTTAGTATACATATATATATATATATTAGAAGGAAAAAATGCCGAAAGACATATCTAATAAGTTTTGTACATATGATATGGTGTATCGATTAATTACTTCATTTTTTTAATTAGATGTTTTAAGTTCGAATTCAGAAAATTAAATTTATAATTTGCAGTTTACTCATAAATATACTCAGCATATATAATAATTATTCTAAATGTCAAATATGTATACTACTAATTAAAAATTAAATGTAAGGTCTAGCACTGGGGTCATGTTATATTGTTATGGCCCTTACATAGTTTTTATTTTTATTTTCTATTTTCATTAGCTCAAATATATTTTTAAAAAAATTATATAGCACTATCGTTCTTCATCTAAGTTTTTTGGGTTAATTACCAAATTGCTAACTGAACTTTTTGTGAAAGTGCAATTTGCTAGCCGAACTTATTTTTGTAGCAAATTGCTAGTTGAACTTTTGCTAATGTGCAATTTGCTAGCTCCGTCAATTTTTCGGTTAATTATGGACGGAATATACTTTCTAAAATTACTAAAAATACCCTTAGAGTTCTACTATTATTTTAAAATAACCTTAAATTTTATATAACAACAAATATAAATCTCGAATACAATTTATAATTATATATATTATATAAAGAGTATATATAAGTTAAATATATAATCCCAAATTTCAAAAAATTAATATTAAATATTTTTAAAATTGTATGTTTTTATATAATTTTAAAAATATTTTAATAAATTTTTTTTTTTTTTTGGATTTTTAAGGTGTGTTTTTTCTTTAATTTAATTTTAAACATTTATTATTTATAATTTTGATTTTATATAAAACATCATGTCTTCATATTATCATACTAAAACTTTAGGGTGTTTTTAGCAATATTTGAAAGTATTTTCCATAAAAAAATAACGGAAAAATTGACGGAGCTAGCCTTTTGCACAATATAGAAAGTTCAGCTAGCAATTTGCTACGAAAAAAAGTCTAGCTAGCAAATTGCACATTCATGTAAAGTTTGGGTAGCAATTTGCTAATTAACCCAAGTTTTTTTTAGATTTAATTTTTCAGTCAACTAGTAGGTACTATTTTTGTATCTTACATTGAAGGCAAATTCTACTAAACTTTCATAACACTTCACACAATATAAATGACGATAATGCTCTGCACATTAACATAGTACGTATCAGAGAGTACACTATAAACATTACTGAAATTCAAAATTATTTAAGTTTTGAACATACATCGACGGGTGAAATTACGTTGACGGAGTCTATATTTGTGCTAGTTGTTCGTGAAATCTTGTAAAAAATACCTTAAACAATGAGAATAAGAGATCAAACATTATGTAGCCGATGAACATAGAATCGTCACTAGTACTAAATTTCTTTTAATGACAAATTAAGATACACGTTTTGCAAATTTAAAGGACTCCTGACATGAGAACTTTTTAACTTTTGCAAATTTTTATTTGGACAAAAAAATAACAGAAAATTTACATGTATTTCTTTTCAAGAGAACGACAAATGATGAAGCTCTTTTTCTTCAAAGACTTCGATATTTTGGTAGGCTTAAAATATCTAAAAACTATTTATCGAAATAGACAACAAACTCTCTCCTCTTCTCTTCTCTTGTCTCCCCATATTCGCAATCTTTCTCTAGTATTTTTTTTTGGTAGAAATTCTCTCTAGTAGGGAACAAAATTATTACATAATCAGCAACACTTTTTATAGATGTATATAGAATCTAAATCTAGTCAAAGGAAATATAAATTTTAGTGGATTAAATCACACAATTAATTATAACACACAGGTTGAAATTCACAATTCAAAATTTTAAAATCAAATCTAAATTTTTTAGACATAAATGTATCATTCAAATTAGCAAAGAGCTAAAATAACCATATAACAATGGTGTGGTGGTTCAGCGCCTCATCCCTTAACCAGTGGTCAGGGGTTCATTCCACGCTAGTGACTATGAGAATGAAAAATTGTTCATGGTCAGCACTTTACCCCTTACGGGCTGACCCGATGCGAAAGCTACGGGTGCTGCCTGTTGGGTCCTGGATGAACTGGGTCGTGGGGGACGCGTATGTTCGTATGGTTGAGCGGGTTTTCATTATAATTGTTCGTGGGGGATGGTGCTAGCGGAGCCCTCTCCGATGCTTAAGTCACTATAATGGCAAAAGAGTAATTTCTAGAGAGAGAATATTTCTAGAGAGAAGTCAGAGCTCAAAATACCAAAGTTGGGCAAAAATGAGAGAGTGTGAAAATGGGTGGCCAAGGCCTCCTATTTATAGGCTTCCTTGGGACCGGACCCGGTTTTAAAGCGGTTTGATGACGGTTCAAGAGCATGAGGTAACCGTCATCCATATTGGTAATGCGCGAACTTGACTTCTCTACACGTAACGGTAATCGCGGATACGGTAGTCGCACGATACCCGTAAAACAATCCGGACCTCGTCGAATTTGGGCAATTCGGCGAGGTCCGGATTGCCGCGCAACCCGGACCTCCGGATTGCCGCGCAACCCGGACCTCGGATTGCCGCGCAACCCGGACCTCGGATTGCCGCGCAACCCGGACCTCCGGATTGCGAGCAATCCAGACGTCCGGGTTGCTCCGCGCAATCCAGAGGTCCGGTCCGGACGCGCGTAAATGCGTTTCCGGACCGTTTCGACTCCTTGGGATACGTTTTCAAACCGAGATGTAATTTTGACGTGTTTACGAGGCCCGAAATATAAATACGAACTCGAATTGGGCACATATCCATCACTTGCCCCCGAGTCAAGTAATGGTTAAAAACCTTTCTTGACTCTATTTTAAGTTAGGATACGTGTCCAATTTGAGCTTGACGCTAACCTTCCGGTTTTGATCGTTGGTCGGACGTAGACATCTTGATTTCGTCCGTCCTTTGATTTTCCGACCGAATGACTTTGTTTCCTATCATCATGGTTAGTGCAATAGGGAATGCGCATACGTAGCGTGCAAGTATGGTTATCGTTAGGGATATAAGCAATTAGTAATACATCATGTGGACATGCTTTTATCAACATGCATGCACAAGTAACGGTCATGGCAAGAACGTAATTACGCAATGCAAGAAATATAAACCGTATGCTTCTAAAATGACTTAGTGATTATCAAATCATGAATCATGCGATGGCAACATACGTGTAGAGTGATGGGTTTGATACATGCAATGTCAAGATATGCATAGGAGTAGATATTTTTTGAAGAGAGGGTGGAGTATACCGTAGGTGTTTAGGCATGAATGTAGATAAGTTAATCCTTTAATCCTTATCAACAAAGCATCTCTTGGGATATGTAAATACACACATCCCCAATTATCCTTCCAGCACCTTGGGAATTCATCATTCCATCTTCTTTGCAGGTAATTCATTAATCATTTCCCGAAATTGCCTTTGTGTTCATAATTTCTTCGCCGTCGTAGAGCTTAGACACATCCCGACAGTTTCGAGTTTGATCCTTGACTTGTTTTCAGAAATTGACACCACCATTCGACTCAGTTTGTCACGAGGATTCCAGCGCCGCCTTCGGAACCACCAGGAGATGCCGGACGCGCCCTCACGCGCCGTCGCGTGAGAAACACCCTTGCCGGCGCGTGTAGCCCACGCGCCACCTTCCCGGCCTCTGTTCGTCGCGGTCCTTACCTTTCCGAAATCGTCTCGACGAGGGGAGTCCATTGGGATACTTTTCGTCACGTTTTGAGGTAATTTGGAAATTCGAATTTACAGGACAGCTTCGACTTGATTTCGAATGCCACCGTATTGTTGTTCGTTTGGGCTATTTTTCGTCGTTGACGTGTGGAACTGCTTGTTGATGCTTGTATGTCGAGTAATTGCTGATCGGTTGCTGTTATTATCGTCGTTTGTCCATAACTTAGGCGATTTTCACTTCCATGGATAGTTGAGGTAGAATTCCCCGTTTGGATATAGTGCCCCCGTATCTTTGTGTAGAAGCTTTTTGGTCGATATGCATAATTTCTCCTCTTGGCGAGTTTTTTGGTTGACGGGGATTGCCAAATAAATTTAGGCATAGTCACTTGTCGTCTTGACGCCTTAGAGAAATATTTCCCTTAAGCGTTGCCGCGTTCGATCCTTGTGGTTTGTCGCGTTAATTCCACCGTTTGCATGATAGCTCCTTAAGACGTTAGTCCCTTTTATGGTACGTACCAACTTTACTATGCGCGTGGATCTTGGCTACGTGCGTTGACCTTTTGATACGCGCGTTGACTTTTTGATACGCGCGTTGACTTTGATACGCGCATTGACTTTGATACGCGCATTGACTTTGATACGCGCGTTGACTTTTGCTATGCGCGTTGGCTTTTGATGCGCGCGTTGACTTTAATGGTTGAGCGTCAGGTATAGACTGTTGGTCATTGCCATAGATGTCGTCGTATGAGCTTTGTCGAAGAGCGTTGTAGGTGTGATTAGGAGGCATAGCTACTCGCTGTACGCAATCCATCTTTGTCGACATGTACGTACGTTCATGGAAATACTTAGAAAATATTTTTCTCCTTGTCGACATGTATCCTTGTCGACATGTATGTACGTACATGGAAACACTTAGAAAATATTTTTCTTCTTGTCGACCTGCATCCTTGTCGACATGTGTGTACGTACATGGAAATACTTAGAAAATATTTTCCTTCTTGTCGACATGCATCCTTGTCGACATGTATGTACGTACATGGAAATACTTAGAAAATACTTTCCTCCTTGTCGACATGCATCCATGTCGACATGTATGTACGTACATGGAAATACTTAGAAAATACTTTCCTCCTTGTCGACATGCATCCTTGTCGACATGTATGTACGTACATGGAAATACTTAGAAAATATTTTCCTTCTTGTCGACATGCATCCTTGTCGACATGTATGTACGTACATGGAAACACTTAGAAAATATTTTTCTTCTTGTCGACATGCATCCTTGTCGACATGTATGTACGTACATGGAAATACTTAGAAAATATTCCACCATTGTAATCTTGTATGCTGCGAGTATGAGCTCGGTGTTGTCATGCAAGGTTGATGTGTCGAAGAGGTTGCCCCCCTTGCGTGATGCTTGTTACTTGTTGCATGAAGACTAAGTAGTCTTGTACGTACACGGTTGTCTCACATGGAGCGTCTTTTGCATAAATGCTTGAATAAGCGTTGGTGCGTATTTGCGCACTGATTGGATTGTTGAAAGCATTTTCCAGGATATCAGATCTTGCTGTCCTCTTGTCAGAATTAGTATTCCCACGGTTGTTACCATGAGTAAGTCCACTATCTTCATCTTGATGGGAGAAAGCTTGTCTTTGCGAATAGCTGATGTGTATAGAAATCCATTTGTTGAGAGGAATGTTCATACAAGTGCCTCCGCTACTCTGGAGTCTTCGGGCACGGTCGCGGTAAAAGGCTTGTGAGTAAGACGTCCCATTGTATCTTCTTTGAACTTGTTAATTTTCCAAGTTATCGGTGGCTGCAGTTTCTGTTTTTAGCATAATTCTCGAAAGATCCGACGCAGGGGCGCGTTCCTCGAACGATTCTTAGTTCTTTATGCTGAACATGACCGTGCTAATTCCTTCTTGTGATAAAGGAAATACAGTTGAGGGTTGTGCTGTGGTGTCTTCTGCCCCCGGTCGAGGGACCGGCCCAAGGAGGAGCGTTACTCCTACTGAGGTAAGTGTTTGTTGATTGCTGATTGTCGCCCTTATGTTGAAGAGCTATGTTGTGCTGAATGTTGAAACAATCATTCTTGTCGTGTCTTCTATGTGGGTGACGACATTTCATTTGATGTTGACATTATGAACTCTTTGCCATAAGTCCTTAGAGATGATGTTGATTCTTGGTTGATGTTGGGCTGTCTGCTTCCAGCATGTTGAACCCTTTGTGAATGGGTTGACGTTGACAATTCTTTGTTCATGCTTTTGCTTGCATGATATTTCGTCACCTGGACCCGTTTTCAATAGTAATTATGTGATAACTTGTTAGTAATATTTCATACCTTGAGTTATCTATGTTGTCCATATGCTTTGGACTTGAAAGATAGGATACATATCCTTAGATGATGAATATGATGTCCGTAGTTGCGACTGTACGTCGCACATTGTTAAGTGTTGTGATCGCCCCTCTTGGTTAGACTCCAAGGCATGGCGAGATGGATAGAGCATAGGATGTTGCGACTTGCACACTATAGGTTTTGTTTGGAGAAGACGGTGGCAACTTCTGCTTGTTCCGCCGAGTCTGTGTTTATTGAATGTGGATGACTAGTAACGTAGACATAGTCCCTGCAGTCGTGACCGATGGCCACTTCCTGATTGATAAGTTGAGAAGCTCTCCTGATTGTTTGCATGATGCATTATGCATATTGCCCTTCTTTCCTGAATAGCTTGCCGCTATATGTGTTGCAACCTGCCAAGTATTTTTGCGTATAGCAATATTTCTCAACAAGTAGTGTATCTGAAAGGTGTTATCTTGGCTAAGCAAGACAGTAGTTTATACCGTCTCTTAGTTCCACTCTAAGGCGACGTTGTACAAGACTCGACTTGTAAGTTTATGAGTTTTAAACAGGGTGCGCACCTGCCAGCGTGTATCAACCCGCGTTGGGGAAGCATACGTAAAAGTATTATTTGAGAGGTGTTATCTTGGCTAAGCAAGATACTAGTTTATACCGTCTCTTAGCTCCACTCTAAGGCGACGTTGTACAAGACTCGACTTGTAAATTTTATGAGTTTTAAACAGGGTGCGCACCTGCCAGCGTGTATCAACCCGCGTTGGGAAGCATACGTAAAAACATTTTAGTTTTTGAGAAAGCATTTTTGTGAATCCTAAAAAGCTTGTTGGTAAAATATTTGAAAAAATATTTTGACATTGAATGTGATACACCCAAAAAACCGTGTTGATAAATTTTTTGGAAAGGTGTTTGATACATAAAATATTTGATAAAATATTTGACAAAATATTTGGTAAAATATTTGAAAAAATATTTGTGATACATGATTCCTGCGTCCAGGGGCCATGTAACACTTTTTTGAAAATATGAATTGTGATGCATGCTTTCTGCGTCCAGAAACCATGCAACACGGTTTGAAAATCTGTAGTACGGAATTGTCATCTAATCAGAGGACTTTTTCCGTAAAGAGTGAGTCCTTTAAACAGGAATTCGCACTTGTTATAGTGTGGGGTCGTTGTCTAACCAGAGAACTTCCGCCACTTAAGGGGTGATCAGTTCTGTATGCCCATCCTGTTCTGAATCCAGGGAATGGCTATGAACATGAGGATTTGCCTCTAACCAGAGATGTCACAGCATGTCATTAAAAGAAGTAAACATGGGGCTTATCTTTTTAAAAAAGGGAATACCACAACATGCTATTTTGATAGTAGGCCTTGGTGTTAATCCAATGTGTTTTGATAGTAGGTCTTGGTGTTAATCCAAGATATTGCTTGTAGCTGACGCCCTGAATAGTCGTCGTTTTGATAGTAATCCGCAGGTTGTCATTGCGGTATATAAGTTGGTTGTACACATAGCTTGATGGCTTTGTGTTGCGGTATAACAGGTATGTTGGTGTTGTATACCATAAATCCCTCCTTGAACACAATGCTTAACTTGTATTGTTGAATTAGATTTTTGTGCATAGGTTACTACTTGGCGTAATTCCTGAGTAGTAATCGTAGTGTAGCATGTACCTACGAGTAGAGTTATTTTTGTCAGATAATCGCAATTTTTATAAGTTTGCAAAAGTATGAAGTCATGAAATTTTCTTTTTAGTTATGCATATAATAATTAAAGTAAAGGAATCTGATACAAGGATTCCTTGTTTGTGTAGGAAACTTCCCTGAGTGCGGATACGATAGGTGTAGATCATGATAGGCATGTATATATGTTAGGTAGAATTGCCGAGCACTTGTCAGCTTGGTGCCCCCCAAGTCGCTTGGTAGTTATATCGCTGTTTCCTGATTCTTTATATTGTTTCAACTTCTAATAGTGCATGATCTGTCCTTGTGTAATGCCCCGCCTTGTTTATTATTGCGACGCGATTTTTAGTCTTGCGCGTATAAAATGCTTGGAACTTTGTGTTGTTGACGCGAGTAATATGTGCGTAGTTGTTACTTGGCGTTATTCCAAGGTAATATGCGTCATAATAATGTACCTACGAAAGTAGATTTAACCTTTATTAGATATTTAGAGTTCGCACGACGGATTACAAGAAAGCGTCTAATGATCACTTCTTTTGAAAATTACTGGGGCTAATAAGCATGAGTTGTACTTAATCTTTAAAAGATTTAACATAGATATGAAAAAGGAGATAAGGGACTGGTGATGTGTTTGATGTCCTCAAAGGTGATTTGTTGGCTAGTTGATTCTGCCACGTGCCACATAGTTTCTCAATGCATCTAACGTGTTGAGCTCTTCAATCTCCCCTTTTGGGGATGGACAAAAGTTGATGTCATGCCCCCAAGTTTTACTTTGGTTGTGTTGTTCTTCAACATCTTTGCCAAGGAAGGCAGTCGTTGACTCAAATGGGCGTTGAGGTTTGTTTTCTGGGAGTTTGAGATTTGCTTCTTCTGCAGTCATACTCCAAAGATTGTACAAATCGTCCCAATTGGTTCCGTAAGTGACGTTGTTTTTCTGGCGTTTGGCGATAGGTGGATTATCATCCGCCTTTTCTTTTCCCTTGCCTTTTTCTGAAGACTTGACACGAGGCTTCCTTTGATGCTTATTGGCATGGTCGATATACTTCTTCATTTTTCCTTCTAAGATCAAACTGTTTATGTGAAATCTTAGTTCAACACAGCTTTCGGTTTCGTGGCCGTATACTTCATGATTTTCACACCATTTGCTTTCATCTTCTCCCAATGGTCCCTTGTGGAATTTGGAGGGTTTTTTCCATAGCTTGGTTTCTTTTATTTCCTTCAGGATGACAGATAACGGTGTGTTCAATGGAACACATTTGGCGAGATTGGACTCTTTGATCCTTTGGGCATTTGACTGGAATAGCCTCTTTTGTTGCAGTTGTCTCTTTTTCCAGGAGACGTGTATCTCCTTTTTAATTATTGCCTTCAAGGTTCTTGTTGTCAATCCCGTGATTGGGACGTCATCGTCACTAACAGGTTTTTTCCGTCCCTCCTTGTGACAGATGTCAGCATTGTCTTGACTTGTCCTTGTGGAAGGACCTTCCTTGTATATTTTGGATGACTCTGCTTGAGTCTTCTTTGGAGGGTTGTCGCCTTGATCAATGAATTGCTTTAATTTTCCTTTGAGGACGAAGCTGTTAATGCGGTTACGTAAGCTGACACAGCGGTCCGTTTCGTGGCCGAAGACCTCGTGGTTTTCACACCACTTGTCTTTGTCTTTCCCCAGCGTACCTTTTCTGAAATTGTTCAGCTTTTTCCACATGTTCGCATCTTTCATCTCTCTCAATATCACGGATAGCGGGGCATTCAAAGGAATGTAGTCAGCGATGTTTATTTCTTTTGGCTTTTCGAAACCTCCTTGAAAAGGTCGTTTTGGCTGAGGCTGCCAATTTCTTCCTTGCTGACCGCTTGAGGGCGGTTTTGCTTGATTCTGCTTTGGGGGTTGTTTCCATGCCTCTTTTTGGTGTTGTGCTATCACGTACCGGTTGCATGAGCGTGCAGCTTCGTGCCTTGGCTGTTGGTACTGAAAGGTACCTTCCGTGCATTGCCCCTCTATTTTTTGGTGCAGTGTGTCTTGATGACTTGTGACTCGAGACTTTGTCCCTATCGTCTCAACTTGTTCGTTGATTGGAGGCAAAGGAGGTGACAGGTTGACACCTTTGTATTGGAAGGCTCCTTTGTTGGACGGATGTGGCTGAGCCGCATATCCTAGGTTCTTTAGAGACTCGCGGAATGCGAGTAACTCTTCCAGCGCCGCCATCATTGCTGGAGTAATGGTGGGCATCGGGTTTGCCCCCGTTCTTTGTTCGCCCTGCGGCATTTCTGCCTGGGATTCATCTTCATGTACCTCTGGTTCGAAACCAGGTGGAGGTGCGTGTTGTTTGTACTTTGGCTCTTTGTGATGTGCGTCGGGTACATTGTCAGTCGGTATGGATGAAGCTACGGAAGTAGCTCTTGGAATGTGGGAGGGTCCCGACTGGCTCCCAGCTGGCATTTGGCCTCCTGATCTTTTGTTTGCCGGGGACTTCTTGGGACGTCCAGGCCTTTTCCTTGTGTTTTTGACCTCTTCGGGAGGGTTGTGATCACTCATCATGATTTTGCGGAAATGTAGCTTTTTGTTCGAGTCACGTAGACGGCGCCAATGTTGGGTCCTGGATGAACTGGGTCGTGGGGGACGCGTATGTTCGTATGGTTGAGCGGGTTTTCGGGCTGTAACCCTTCTTCTGAAAGAGGTTTGTGCCACTGACGAGTGTTCGGTTGAGTCCCGGAAAGGTCTGTGACTCGAAAAGGCGGTTGTGTCTCAGGCGGTGTCTGAGTCTCAAAAAGGCGGTCTTCTGTGCACAAGTCTGAACGTCCGAGCGTCGATTCCTGCACAAAGGACCGGTGCTAGCACGGAGAGGGGGGGTGGTGCTAGCGGAGCCCTCTCCGATGCTTAAGTCACTATAATGGCAAAAGAGTAATTTCTAGAGAGAGAATATTTCTAGAGAGAAGTCAGAGCTCAAAATACCAAAGTTGGGCAAAAATGAGAGAGTGTGAAAATGGGTGGCCAAGACCTCCTATTTATAGGCTTCCTTGGGACCGGACCCGGTTTTAAAGCGGTTTGATGACGGTTCAAGAGCATGCGGTAACCGTCATCCATATTGGTAATGCGCGAACTTGACTTCTCTACACGTAACGATAATCGCGGATACGGTAGTCGCACGATACCCGTAAAACAATCCGGACCTCGTCGAATTTGGGCAATTCGGCGAGGTCCGGATTGTCGCGCAACCCGGATGTCCGTGTTGCAATGCAATCCGGAGGTCCGGTCCGGACGCGCATAAATGCGTTTCCGGACCGTTTCGACTCCTTGGGGTACGTTTTCAAACCGATATGTAATTTTGACGTGTTTACGAGGCCCGAAATATAAATACGAACTCGAATTGGGCACATATCCATCACTGCCCTCTCGATGAGGGCCCCCTAGGACCACCCCGGGGCAAAGATAACCAAATTTTTGTACTCCAAAACTGTGTCAGACTTCTGATCCGACCACACATTCCCCAAAAAGCGTGTTTTGAAAATTGAGTGTTGGAATTGGCGAGCGACAGTTTCGATTGAATGGAAATATCATCCGGATTGGAAAAACATACAAAAAGTCGCCGCTGATTAATTAAATGTTAATCGGAATCATATATTTATCTAGGGACATGGTACTAATATCCTAGGGTTTTGAATGGTCTACGTCCAGATAATCGAATTATGGGATTTAATTATGTTTTAAAAGCTCGCAAGTTAAAATTCTACCAATTTAGTACTTTGATTTTTTTTTTTGTCTTTATTTTTTTTAACGTGATGCTTTGTTTTTACCCGAGAAATGACTATGAGAATGAAAAATTGTTCATGGTCAGCACTTTACCCCTTACGGGCTGACCCGATGCAAATGCTACGGGTGCTGCCCTCTCGATGAGGGCCCCCTAGGACCACCCCGGGGCAAAAAAAAGAAAAAAGAGCAAGATAAGTAAATTTTTGTACTCCAAAACTGTTTCAGACTTCTGATTCGACCACACATTCCCCAAAAAGCGTGTTTTGAAAATTGAGTGTTGGAATTGACGAGCGACAGTTTCGATTGAATGGAAATATCAGCCGGATCAGAAAAACATACAAAAAGTCGCCGCTGATTAATTAAATGTTAATCGGAATCATATATTTATCTAGGGACATGATACTAATATCCTAGGGTTTTGAATGGTCTACGTCCAGATAATCGAATTATGGGATTTAATTATGTTTTAAAAGCTCGCAAGTTAAAATTCTACAAATTTAGTACTTTGATTTTTTTTTTTTGTCTTTATTTTTTTTTAACGTGATGCTTTGTTTTTACCCGAGAAATGGTTTACAACCTAATGAATATTAACATTCCAAATAAAACATCATTTTTACTATAGGGTGTTGATATAAATTCCGACCCTCACATCCCGAAAAGATGTCGAATGTATCTTAATGGCAGGACTTATAATTTTTACAAATGTTTAAGGTAAATATATTGCCACTCACATTCACGACATCTCGAAATGTCATAGTCGGATTCTTGATCATTTCCGTTCAATCTTTAATAATTAGTGGATGGAAGAAGACGTAATCAATTTCCGTTCAATCTTTAATTAGTGGAAGAAGACGTAATCACTTGCATCTCATATCATGCTTATTCACTAAAGCATTAACTAAATTAATAATTGAAAACAGTAATAATATATTACTTACATTACTCACATGCAACTCTACCTCATGCAGATTTGTTTAGAGGTATATATATACCTCTTCACTTTGTTTAGGGTTTTCATCACCCCAATATGTACAATTTAATTATTATTATTATTATTATTATATTATATTTAGTTTCCATAATTTTATAAAATTGATGATTTAGTTTTATTATATCTAAGACCCATTTATTTATCTTTACTATTACTAAAAAAAAACCATTTAATTAAATTTTATTATTTTTATTTTTTAAGGTCGCTTAATTGACAGCTCACCGTACTTATTATTAACTTCTCAATCCAATATACTTATCAATCAAAGTTCGCTTTAACATATGATATGCATTCAATAAGTACAAATGTCGGGTGCATTCATTTTTCCATTCACCATACACCATATCACAGATTTTGGGATGTTCCGTATGTTGACATTTTTATATCACATGAATCAGTCATTTGGAAACTCATATAACATATCAAAATATGGATCACACGTGGTTCTAGAAGTTTGACTTTACATATAACATGTTACTCAATGGTCAATACTTATTTACTCGAACTATTGATTTAGTTCTCGTGTTTGTAAATTCAATCATATTAGGTATCCTAATTAGTTGTGGAATAAATAGTTAAGATAAATTCAAGTATAAACTATAGCATAAGTGCTTTTAAAAAATTGATGATTTAGTCCCTACTATATTTGAGTATTACTAACATTTTCATTAGTAAATTGCATTAATTTTTTTGTTAAGGTCACTCAACTGACATTACATTAATTATCATCAAAGTATGATATGTATTTAACTCGTGCAAATTTCGAGTACATGTTGAGATTTTTTGTATCACATAGATCACTCACTTGTCAAATCATATAAAGTGTCAAAATATGGGTCAACCACAGTTCTTGAATTTTGACCTTATACAGATAACATGTTACACATCATCTAACATTTAGGGTCTTGAACTATTAATTTAGTTCTTCTGTCTGCAATTTAATCAAATTGTGTATAGCCTAGTTAGTAGTTAAATAAGTAATTGACGTAAAGTCAAGTATAAACTATAGATATTTGTTGGTATAATAGTATAAAATTGCGTGGAAAGTGTATAGTTACATTTGTATATGTCAAACTTCTCCGCCGATGACACTAAGTGGTTTAGTACTGGTTTACATTTTCCACTCCTCAAGTTGATGAGTTAGATACAACTTTGTCGTTAATAACCTACGTCATGCGTGATCCAACTCATTATTAGTTTTAACCGTAAATATATATATATGTAAGGCTAATTTAGTACTATAATTGAAAATAATACATTACATTGTGTCGTTCTTCTCTATCACACATATTCATTTCTCGCAACCCCTCAACTTGCCCATCTATTAATTAAATATTATCATATTAAAAAATTTAAAATAAATTATGTATTTTAAAATTTAGACGAATGGTACGCGACGCACGCGTTAATAACTAGTTAGTTATACATGCAAGACATTGTGCCGATCATATTTAGAACGTGGTTTATTGTTTGGTTAGATTGGATAAGTTCTAATGGGAAAATGCCTCAATTTGCTCAAATTGGCTTCCTCTTGAATTTGTTGGAAAAATTGTGTAAATGACATTTCATTTTTCTGATCAGGTGAATAAGAAATTTGTTTTATTAGCCGGTCAGAGTAGTTACAACTTTATCAAGATAAGTTGAATCTTACATATTAATAGTCTGTAACGACTTTATTAATACGTACATTTCAATTGTATTTATTTCGATTTAATTAATATATGCTATAATCCTCCTAATTCTCTATTAAAAAAGTAGTTTTCTATTATGATATTTATTTCTCTCTGTCGACGTCGTTAGTGTTTTATGTCATGTTCGACCACAAGTCGTGTTCTGGTGGAGTTCAGACAAGGTTCTATTCGAATGGTGGGGGCATTGTGCTAGCTCGCCACTGGAATGCTGTTTTTATCTTGAGAGACAATCGCCCATAGTTATCCTCTAGCAGAACCGATGAGTCGGTTAGGGGGCGAAATTGTCTTAAGGTGACCGTGATCAGTATGAGTCTCGGTTTAAATTCATTCGTTCGTTTGATTCAGAAAATTCTCCTTTATATTCTCATTTTACGTGCATTATTTTCCATCAAAATTTACCCACACAATTTAATGATTCGAAATAAAATTGAAATGCATTTGGTGAATTAGTGACTTTGCACAAATCAAACTTCATACACTAGCTTATTACATCTTGAACCATTTGGGATGATCAACTAAAATTAATTAAAACGATAACTAACAATATATTATATTGTCTACTCTTCTCCCTCCCTAAAGTTTGAAAGATGTGAACTATATTTATAGTCATCCATGATCGTTGAAGTGCATATTTTTCTCCATCTTCTTTTGACAAACGTGGCTCCTAGTCTAGTCATAGTCCAACTATCTTGACAATGCAAGATTTTCTTCAGTCCAAATCTTGCCAAGATATCTTCCGATTCATCAATGCATAGGTAGTCTACTCCATAGTTAGCTTGTGATGATTGACTTTTGTATGGAGATCACATAAGCACATGGCATATACATGTATGTATATGCACACATATATAACCTAAGGCCTGTAGGATTTTTCTCGGACAGTTACTTCATACCATACATATTTGGCTCCACTTAAATATCTTACATGTTGATTATTTTTGACTCGGTCTCAGTTGTAAACACCTGTTTTTGGACGGTTGTTGAAAATACCATGATACGTATAACCGAGCCGACAAGAATTGATAAAAGAAAAATATTTGAGCGGAGCCGGACCCGAATGATATGCAAGTAACGGAAAATCAAATTATTACAAACATTAGGTCTTATATGTGTGCAGATACGTGTACATGCCATTATGTGCTCTCCACACAAAAGTCAATCATTGCAAGCTAGCTATGGAGTAGCTAGATAACCTTATGCATTGATGAATGGAAGATACTTTTGGAAGATTTGGACATAAGAAATCTTACATTGTCAATATATGTGAGCTATGATTAGACTAGGAGCCACATATGTCAAAAATAGATGAAGAAAAATCTGCACTAAACTATCATAAATGGCTATAAATAGAGATATATCTTGAGTTTAGGAGGATGAGATGTTACGGGGAAAGAATGAGAGGATACATTGCTTCATTCTCATATAAACTACATCCATATATATGAAGAAAAAAGAGTGATACTCTGTTTGTAGTCTCGCCAATCCTCATCTCTGTCCGAGCCACAATGCTTCGGGAGTAGAGGCTCGAGAGACCCTCGAGAATGTATAGTTTGTTATAAAATCTCGCTTAGGCATCGTTTTAATTTTCGTTGATCATCCCATGTGAATTAAGATGTAAGCTTGTGCACGGTGAATATAATTTGTGCTAATTAACTTACTCATCCACGTAATGCACATGATCTTGAGCTTAGCTTCGAACCATAATTACGATGGCAAATTCAAGAGGAAACCAAAATTGAAGAAATAGAATAGAATGATATCTCCAATATAGGAACAAATCAATTTGAGCAGTTTGCATGAAATATCAACATGTTTTGAATGTAAGCTTTGTTATGACCATGATATATAAGGAAGATAGGAACGACACCTGTTTCAGTTCTAATTGTAAAATACCAGCTCCTTAATTTGCTCGAATAGAGCTTCCTCTTGAATTTACAAATACAGATTCATGGTTCAAAAAAACTGATTCGTATGCACTTAGTGGATTAGCGACTTTGCACAAAATCATACTTCATATACTAACTTACATCTTAAATCATTTGGAATGGACAACTAAAGCTAAAACAATGCCTAAGCGAGATATACAACAAATTATACCTTCTCAAGAGTTCCTCGAGGCTCAACTTCAGAACACCGTGGTTCGGACAGAGATGATGATTGGCGAGCCTAACATATCGTGGTTATCACTTTGTTTTCCTCCAATTTGGATATAGAATAGGGTTAAGAACCTATGAAAGGTCTGAACTATCACCCATGTTAACGGGAGAGGTCTGAAATTTAAAAAGTTAATAACAGAGATGAAATTTCAATTTTTGTTGATTTGAGGTTTTCCGTCCATTTTTAGGGTTAAATTTAACAGAATTGTGTGAAATGACATTTTTGCCCCTTTAATATTTTGTTTTATTTAATATCTTATTTAAGGAAATGTGAAATGACAATTTTACCCCTAAAGTCAAATTAAAACCACCCAACTCCGGTCACCACCACCCGACTCCGGTCACCACCACCCGACTCCGGCGACCACCACCTCGACTCCGACGACCACCACCTCGGCTCCGGCGACCCGACTCCGGCCACCACGGGGCCAAAAAAGCTCCGATCGGGGCCAAAAAGCTCCGATCGGGGCCAAAAAAGCTCCGATCGGGGCCAAAAAAACTCCGATCGGAGCCAAAAAAGCTCCGATCGGAGCTTTGTGGCTCTAGTCGGAGCCACAGAGCTCCGACCGGGGCCACAGAGCTCCGATCTGGAGCTCTGTGGCCCCGACCGGAGCCACAGAGCTCCCGATCTGGAGCTCTGTGGCTCCGGTCGGGGCCACAGAGCTCCAGATCGGAGCTCTGTGGCCCCGGCCGGAGCCACAAAGCTCCGATCGGAGCTTTTTGGCTTCGATCGGAGCTTTTTTGGCCCCGATCGGAGTTCAATCGGGGCCGGTGGCTCCGATCGGAGCTCAATCGGGGCCGGTGACTCCGATCGGAGCAATCGGAGCCTTGGTGGTGGTCGTCGGAGTACGGTGGTGGTCGCCGGAGTACGATTGGTGGTCGCCGGAGTACCGTGGTGGCTTCAAGGGCATTTTGGTCTTTCACTCCATGCATGTGAGGGGCACACTTGATAGAAGGGCATTTTCGGAATTTTATTTAATTTCCGGTCACATGCCAAGCATGTGACCAACTTCCGTTAGTTTTAATGGAAAAAACTAACGGAGACCGCTGTTATCAACAAAACAGAAATTTCAGACCTTTGTTATTAACTTTTTAAATTTCAGACCTCTCCCGTTAACATGGGTGATAGTTCAGACATTTCATAGGTTCTTAACCCTATAGAATAAGTAAGAAGATTATTATAAAAAAAAATAATGTATTTATTGTCTGCTCTCCTTCTCCCAAGAGCTACTCCTCCAAAAACTCAAAATGTACACTCTATTTATAGCCATACATGATCTTTGAAGTGTAAATTTTTCTTCACCTCTTTTTGACAAACGTGGCTCATAATCTAATAATAGCCCAAATATTTTGAAAAAGCAGGATTTTCTTTTATCCAAATCTTCTTAAAATGTGTTCCATTCATCAATGCATAGGTAGTCTACTCCATAGCTAGCTTGTGGTGATTGACTTTTGTGGGGAGATCACATAAGCGCATGGCATGACATTTTTGCCCCTTTAATATTTTGTTTTATTTAATATCTTATTTAAGGAAATGTGAAATGACAATTTTACCCCTAAAGTCAAATTAAAACCACCCAACTCCGGTCACCACCACCCGACTCCGGTCACCACCACCCGACTCCGGCGACCACCACCTCGACTCCGACGACCACCACCTCGGCTCCGGCGACCCGACTCCAGCCACCACGGGGCCAAAAAAGCTCCGATCGGGGCCAAAAAGCTCCGATCGGGGCCAAAAAAGCTCCGATCGGGGCCAAAAAAGCTCCGATCGGAGCCAAAAAAGCTCCGATCGGAGCCAAAAAAGCTCCGATCGGAGCTTTGTGGCTCTGGTCGGAGCCACAGAGCTCCGATCTGGAGCTCTGTGGCCCCGACCGGAGCCACAGAGCTCCCGATCTGGAGCTCTGTGGCCCCGGCCGGAGCCACAAAGCTCCGATCGGAGCTTTTTGGCTTCGATCGGAGCTTTTTTGGCCCCGATCGGAGTTCAATCGGGGCCGGTGGCTCCGATCGGAGCTCAATCGGGGCCGGTGGCTCCGATCGGAGCCCAATCGGGGCCGGTGGCTCCGATTTTGGCCCAATCGGAGCCTTGGTGGTGGTCGTCGGAGTACGGTGGTGGTCGCCGGAGTACGATTGGTGGTCGCCGGAGTACCGTGGTGGCTTCAAGGGCATTTTGGTCTTTTCACTCCATGCATGTGAGGGGCACACTTGATAGAAGGGCATTTTCGGAATTTTATGTAATTTCCGGTCACATGCCAAGCATGTGACCAACTTCCGTTAGTTTTAACGGAAAAAACTAACGGAGACCGCTGTTATCAACAAAACAGAAATTTCAGACCTTTGTTATTAACTTTTTAAATTTCAGACCTCTCCCGTTAACATGGGTGATAGTTCAGACATTTCATAGGTTCTTAACCCTATAGAATAAGTAAGAAGATTATTATAAAAAAAAAACAATGTATTTATTGTCTGCTCTCCTTCTCCCAAGAGCTACTCCTCCAAAAACTCAAAATCTACACTCTATTTATAGCCATACATGATCTTTGAAGTGTAAATTTTTCTTCACCTTTTTTGACAAACGTGGCTCATAATCTAATAATAGCCCAAATATTTTGTAAAAGCAGGATTTTCTTTTATCCAAATCTTCTTAAAATGTGTTCCATTCATCAATGCATAGGTAGTCTACTCCATAGCTAGCTTGTGGTGATTGACTTTTGTGGGGAGATCACGTAAGCGCATGGCATGACATGTATCCATATACATATGTATATATTATGCACACATATATAGCCTAAGACTTGCAGCTACTTCATGCATACCATTTGTAGGGATGGTAACGGGGTTGATCGGGGCGGGTTTCCACAGCCCCGAACCTGCCCCGCGGGTCGACATGGCGGACCCGGACTCAGACACATGTATCTCGCCGTTCTCGCGGGCATGTCAGTTGAGGTAAAAGATCCCGCGGGTCGATCCGTTGGGCCCCGACCCGACCCGACCCGCCCCGCCGCAGGAAAGCATGATCAAGAGCTTTCGTAGAGTTCGACATCTTTTAAAAGTCTTCCTATGTAGTTGCTTTTATCTGTCACAGACTCACAGGTGGTAGATCAAAAAAAAAAAAAAAACAATTGGATAAACATGTAATGTAAGTATCTAAGCAGACAATCACCTAATGTTGTTGTCCGTGGATTCTTCCGTTGGTGGACGACGGTGGACGCAGTTGTGGGCGGCGACGTGGGGGTCACCTGGCCGGCTGGTCGCGCGCGGCTGGTCTCGCTTGGTCGACTCGCGGCTGGGTGGAAGACTTAGGTGAGGGCGAGGCCGATCGTGAGGTGCCGACTGCCGAGGTTGAAGTCTGGAGCTGCTGGAGTGCTAAACACTGGACAGAAAGAACAGAGCGGAAGAGAATGTTGAAGCTGCGCCTCTGCTATGAGAAACTCCCAAACCTAAGGGCACGTTTGATTGCCGGTATTGCGATATCCTAATACCGGTATTAGCTAATACATGCTTAGCTAATACAATGTTTGATTGAGCCATGTATTAGGATATCCTAATACAATGTTCGAATGAACTTTGTATTAGGATATCCTAATACAATGACTAAAAGACCTAAATACCCTTACTTGCATTTTCAATGAAGATATATTTTACATATGATTAATTTAACAAAAAAAAGTTACTTCAATTATTTAAAATAATATTTTTCATAAAAAAAATCAAATTTATGTATAAATAGTAAAAACTATTTTTGCTAATGTATAAATATGTATATATAAAAAGAAAATAGTACAAAACAATTGAAAAAAGTGATTAGCCCGACCCGACCCGTTCTAGCCGGGCCTAGCCCGAACTAACCAAAGAAACATAAAGCAACCCGACCCGAACAGCCCGAATTGCTCAGCCCGGCCCGAACCGCACAGCTCGACCCGAATTGACCTGCCTGGCCTGAACCACCCAGCCCGGCCCGAACTGACCAGCCCAGCCCGAATCACCCAGCCCGGCCCGAACTGACCAGCCCAGCCCAGCCCGAATCACCCAGCCCGGCCCGGCCCGAACTGACAAGCCCAACCCGAACCACCCAACCCGGCCCGAATCGCCCAGCCCAACCCGAACAGCCCGAATTGCCCAGCCCGGCACGAACCGCCCAGCCCGGCCCGACCCGTGTCCGAAGTTTCGATGTAAACGGGGTTCGGCCCGAAGCTACGATGTAAACAGTGAGAGTTTGCCATATATTACAAGGGTAAATTGGTAATTAGGAGATTGGTATTAGCTAATGCTTTACTTTTAGATGGTATTAATTAATACCAAATTCCTTCTATAATTGAGTATTAGCTAATACCAATACCAAGTTGACACAAACACGGTATTAGCTAATACCGGTATTAGGATATCGCAATACCGACAATCAAACGTGCCCTAAATTCCTAATAATCTAACTTTACATCTACTTATAATTTGGTCCTTGTTATTTTATATATATATATATATATTATATTGACCGTATTGTTTATTAAATGTTACATCATATTAATATATATATTATATATAGATACTTTGGGGCGGATCTACAGTGCCCCGCGACCCTAGACCCGGACCCGCCCCGTTCCACCTCGAACCCGTCACGTGCCTCGCGGGTCTGCGGGTTGAAATAGGGTCGGGGCCCCGAGACCCGTTCATCCCTAACCATTCGGGTTCGACGCTGCTCAAATATTTTTCATGTCGATTAGTGTTGGTGGTCTTACGCATCATGGTATTTTTGACCAACGTTCAAAATCAGGTGTTTACACACGAATTCCTTAATTTGTCATTGAGTAGTGCCTCATGGCAGGAGTCCTTTAAAAACATCCTATTATAAAGTAATATTTACAGTATATTTGGTAAACTGAATATAAATGAGAAATATTAGCTCTAAAATAGAAACAGAGAATAAAAAAAATGAAGAATTTGACAAAAATGAAATAAATGATGTTCATTCTTAGGAGAATATTCAAGAATAGTCTTCATGGGCATGGTCTAGCTTACTAGTTGGACGAGATGTGTTCTAAAGACAATGGTTTTTGGAAGGTCGGTGATGGCTAAAGCATTAAAGTATTCAAAGATGCATGGATTCCGGAGATTTCAAATTTCAGAATCCCACCTCCGGACGAGCTCCCAATAGGCCACCTTGGAGCAATGGTGACGAGCTTAATCACGAACTCTCCACAACAATGACACCCCGACCACGTCAGTCAATTCCTGACTGAGACACAACAAACTTCTATTCAGCGCACTCCACTACGTGAGGAGCCTAGGACGGATGAATTTATATGGCCACATTCGAAGAACGGAGACCTTAATGTGGGTTCAGTTTACAGACAAATCACGAGCCCTAGCACACAAGGAGAGGAGCTGCTGCAAGGAAGCCAAAGCGGACAACATTCACTTAAATGGAAGGAAGTGTGGGCGATGAATGCATTGCCAAAGATTCGAGTTTTCGTCTGGAAATTGCTATCAAACGATGTAGCTGTCAAGAAGAGCCTCCAACGACGTGGAATGAACGTCGATCCCAAATGCCTGTTTTGTCATATGGAGGAAACCACGGCCCACATGCTGTTTAGATGTGAATGGACTGGACCAGTCTAGTTCGAAGTGCTGAATGTAAGACCCTACCATGTATCTGTTGACACTGTTCCGGAATGGTTGGCGGCACTAAAGGAGGGGCCTTCACAGACCAATGAAGAAAGGAGGAAAAGATGGACACTAGTTGGGGCAGTAGCGTGGGCAATCTGGAAGGAAAGATGCAAGGCCATGACCAAAGAAACCCTAATGTACACCATGTTATCTCAACAACTAGGGTAGACCTCAGTGAATCCTGGACAACGAGATCCCGAGCTCAAGCTCGAAATCAATCACAGAACGTGACAGAAATGGCGGAGGACCCCATTAACGAAGCAAGCAGCGACATTAGAACGTGGAGACCACCACCGGACAATTTCGTGAAAATCAACTGCGATGGATCTTGGGAGCTCAAAACTGGTACAGGTGAAATATGATGCATTGCAAGAGATAAGAGAGGGTTAGTCATGGGCGGGTTTAATGATTTCAAAGAATGGGGTGACAGCTTGAAGCTTGAGGTCGAAGCTATCCACAGTGTGGTCCAATTATCGATTGAACATGGTTGGACAAAGGTGATGATTGAATCCGACTCCAAAGAGGTGATTGAATTCCTCGATAATCGAACGAACGAGGTTAACTGGAGGATAAATGATCGGCTTCAGGTCATTTTATCGAAAGCTTCGTCATTGGAAGAAATCAGATGGTCTTTCATACAGCGTAATGCTAATGCATGTGCTAATTGGATTGCAATCCAATCTAGGAAGATGTCATGTTTTAATAATTGGGTTCTTGCACCCCGCCCTCTCTATTGTCTTTAATTGTAAAGGACCGGGAACATATCCCCCTTAATTCCGCTTATTGAATAATATTGAATTTCTTGGCAAAAAAAAAAATATATATATATAGAATTCAGACTTTTATTCTTAACTTTATTTTGAAGTCAAATAACTATATATTAAATAAGAATTATCTTTATATGATTTCCAATAAAATTCCAAAATAAGTATATTTGAAATCTAATTTCGTTGGAGAAAGAACACCAACATCCAATAAAAAAAAAAGGAGAATATGATACAACACTAGAAAAACCAATAAAGACATCCAACATCCAATAAAAAAGACCCCATAATTTTGTGCAGGACACTAAGATCTTTATTATTTTGTGCTAAGATTCCCATTATTTGAGTGTAAGACTCAAATCATTTTGTGCAAGACACTCACGTTTGATTGCCGATATTGCGATATCCTAATACCAGTATTAGCTAATACCGTGTTTGTGTCAACTTGGTATTGGTATTAGCTAATACTTGGTATTAGCTAATACTCAATTATAGAAGGAATTTGGTATTAATTAATACCATCTAAAAGTAAAGCATTAGCTAATACCAATCTCCTAATTACCAATTTACCCTTGTAATATATGGCAAACTCTCACTGTTTACATCGTAGCTTCGAGCCGGACTCCGTTTACATCGAAACTTCGGACACGGGTCGGGCAGAGTCATGTTCGGGCCGGGCTGGCCGGTTCGGGCCGGGCTGGCCTGTTCTAGCCGGGCTGGGCGGTTCAGGCCGTGCTGGGCAGTTCGGGCCGGGCTGGGCGGTTCGGGCCGGGCTGGTCAGTTCGGGCCGGGCTGGGTGATTAGGGCTGGGCTGGTCAGTTCGGGCCGGGCTGGTCAGTTCGGGCCGGGCTGGGTGGTTCGGGCCAAGCAGGTCAATTCGGGTCGGGCTGAGCAATTCGGGCTGTTCGGGTCGGGTTGCTTTGGTTTAGTTCGGGCTAGGCCCGGCTAGAACGGGCCGGGTCGGGTCGGGCTAATCACTTTTTTCAATTGTTTTGTACTATTTTCTTTAAATATATACATATTTATACATTAGCAAAAATAATTTTTACTATTTATACATAAATTTGATTTTTTTTTATGAAAAATATTATTTTAAATAATTGAAGTTACTTTTTTTTTTGTTAAATTTTATATTTGTTAAATCAATCATATGTAAAATATATCTTCATTGAAAATGCAAGTAAGGGTATTTAGGTCTTTTAGTCATTGTATTAGGATATCCTAATACAAAGTTCATTCCAACATTGTATAGGATATCCTAATACATGGCTCAATCAAACATTGTATTAGCTAAGCATGTATTAGCTAAGCATGTATTAGCTAATACCGGTATTAGGATATCGCAATACCGTCAATCAAACGTGCCCTAAGACTCCGCTATTAAGTTGTAAGACTCTATTATTATTTTGTAAATTCAATCAATCCAAGGGAAAATCTCATCAATTTTGAGGTTTGAGTTTTTTTACTTGAAGAGTACATAATTGTAAATTTAGTATTCGCTTCTTTTTTCCTCGACTATGAATTATAGTTACTCTAATCTAATATAATTCGAGAGGTCCAATAGGGAAAAAGTATCTAATCATACATGTCAGACCTAAAATCTAACCTAAGGCGATTACGTTTTGAAAACGTGGATTTTGGAAAGAGTCGCCACTAGTTAATTATAATGCTAACTAGAAACCTAAATTACCTAGGAAATAATGAATTAAAACCTAGGTGTCAATTTGGTCTACGAGCAGAAATTCAGGTTCAAGGTTCTGTTACGAAAATAAAACACATGTTAATAATCTCGCCCTTTCGGTACTCAATTCACTTACTTTGTCATAAACTCCCCTAAATAAAAGGACTAACCGAGTCAATATCTCTGCAGATTAATAAACTGAGACTATGCATGTAAGTTTTCTTAATAATAATAATGCAATTGCTCAACATAATAATATGAATGGTAATTAAAACAAGAATTATATATTAAGATGCTTCTGCAATATTCCTTTATTATAATACTGGATAATCGACCCGCACGTTGCGCGGTATACAAAATATTTATTAAATAGTTGAAGTTTAAAATAATTGAAATTATTTATACAACAAAGTTTAGAAATAACATGTAGATTAAATTATTATTTTTCACAAAATAGATGTAAGAAGATAAATAAAATATATAAGATGATTGATTAATATAGTAGTCTAAAACGAATATTTAATATATAAAACGTATGCTTCCATTAGCTTTAAATTTATTTAAAAATAATTAAAGAAATTAAATAACTAAATAAATAAATATATCAGTAAAAATATTATAATTAATTTAACAGTAATAAATAATTGACATAATTTGTTACTAATTCTAAAAAGTGAAAAAAAAAAATATAGTTAAATATATGTTTATATTATTTATATTTTTTTCTCCATGAAATATATATTAATAGAAAAATAGAAGTTAGTAAAAAATAATATAAGACATTATTATAAT
Source organism: Clarkia xantiana subsp. parviflora (assembly GCA_036873135.1). Lineage (NCBI taxonomy): Eukaryota > Viridiplantae > Streptophyta > Magnoliopsida > Myrtales > Onagraceae > Clarkia > Clarkia xantiana. Next base: position 24,137,543 of record JAPTYO010000009.1, on the reverse strand, counting down.
AGAAATTTTTATCATTTAAAAAATACTACATGTACATAAATAACACATCAATATATCACAATTTATTAGATATATAGAGATATACTGTGATATACTAAATATAACGTTTTTTAAATATATATCGACTTTTAATTTGAACATTGGTGCGTCATGAGAATTATTTATCTAATTTAATATTAAGAAATATTTATACATACTTATAATGATTATCATTTATATTATTTTTAAGTGCAAAAAATATAACTATACATAATTTGGTAAAAGAGCGCATTAAAGTATTTTGAATTGAAACAGAAGTTATTCATAATATTATTACTAATTGTAAAAATAGGAAATGATATGGTTAATTATTATATATATATATATATATATATATATATATATATCCATTAAATAGATGTCAATAAAAAAATAATATAAGTCATAATTGATTATTATAATAGTCTAAATACAAATTTCTTAGATATCCAGTTTTATGTTTTCATTAGTTTTATCGTTTTTAAAAATATTAATTACATAATCACAAATAATATATCAGTATTTCTTAATATATTATATTTATATAATATATATTGATATAGATAGATAGATATCTCACGATATACAAAATTTAATTATTTTTTCAGTTATATATTACACTAAATTTAAGAATTCTTAGTTCATGAGAATAATCTATATACTTTAATATTAATAAATTATTTATACATGCTTATAATTATTGGTTGTGTATTATTTGAAGTGAAAAAGATAAATAAATATAATTTGAAAAAAGAGTGCATTACACTTTTTCAAATAATAATATAAATAATTAAGTATTTGATATGTGAAATTAAGAAATTATACTCTAATATTAAGATAATATTTATATTTACTCATACTAATTTTTTTAAATAATTTTAAGTGAAAAAAAAAATATAAATATACATAACTTGGTAAAAGATTACTATACTTTTTATTAAAATAATATATAGAAAAAATTCATATTATTGTGAGATACACTACATATAAATAGTTACGAAAAATTAAGTGATTTAATTGAAAGTATTTATGTGAAAAAAAAAATTAATTAATATTATGAAAAAATGGTAAAGAAATCTAAAAATGCTTTTAAAAAGTGATAAATATTGAAACGGACATTGATGGTGAATGTGGTGCATTTCTCTAATTATAGAGCTCCATGTGAAGATAGAGGTTTATGAAATACATGTAACTCCTTATAAATTGACATGGACAAATAAAATGGAGATAGAAAAAAGGGTTAAAAACTTACTTGTCTAGAATTTGTAACTTCTATTAGAATTATTATATAGAATATAGGTAACAGCAAGGATTGGGGAAAAGACAAAAAGTCAGTTTCATGTATATATATGTATACATTCTGAGATAAATGCAGAGAGAGAGAGAGAGAGAGAGAGAGAGAGAGAGAGAGTGCGAACCTTCATCAAATCGGACTAAGGATAGATAGCTGGTCGTGGCTGATCACAGACTGGCTACCAGAGAACAAAGGTTGGCGGTCGTACAGAGGTGAGATTGGCAGTTTCTGAGCCGGGCTGCGCGGCTACTGCTGTGGAGGTCCGTACGGAGGAGGGTGATGACTGATGTGGTCTCCGGCGAGGTGGTGAATCAGCGTGGAAGATGCTATGCGGGATGAAGTCAAGTTCGGTGTCTAAGCCTTGGACAAAGAAGCTTATATATGGACTCAAACTCAACGTGAAGAAGAAAACACCATGATTAATATCCCGCAACAAACTATTTTTAATTCAGAGATATTGTTCAACATCCAACGTCTTCCCCCCTTTTACGTCGACTGATATTAGGCTATATATAATCATCGATGATTAGGTCCCACTTACTTGGAGTGGGAACCGGCAACTCAAGTGAATGACATGGTAAATGATAATGGAAACATTTTCATAGTAAATCCAGTGGGAGGACCAAACCCTACCACAATCACTGTTGCTGCAGAGACGAATCAAGTTGAACCTGATAATCATGTCGCCGAACCAATACCATAACCACTGATACTACCCATTGTTTCCAGTGGGAGTGTACCGACCAACTTGGTTCCAGGTCCTAGTGATCAAGGAATTAATCTCGGAGATAGGATCCCGATACCAAGAGGTCGTCTTAGGAAGGTTGTAGGTGAAGGTTCGAGCACTGCACTTGTTCCCAATGGGAGTGATGCTCCGATTAGAAGCATTGTTCCGAATGAGAGTAATGTTTAGAGTCAAGATGGGGGCAACGAGCCTAGACGTAGTCAAAGACATAGAACTTCTCCTAGGAAGTATCCTACCGAGAGAGGAGAAATATTCGCTCTAACATCTGTTGACGAACCAGTGATGGTTCAACAAGCGTTGGAAAGACCTCAGGCAAAGGAATGAATGAATGCAATGGAGGAAGAGATCCCATCAATGAAAGCCAATTCGGTATGGTCTTTAGTTGATTTACTTGCTAACCGCATGGCCATAGGAGCAAAGTGGGTTCTTGAATTGAAACTCACTGCTGACGGAAAGGTCGAGCACTACAAAGCCCGACTTGTTGCGAAAGGATATACCCAACTTCACGGAGTAGACTTTGACGAAACATACTCACTAACTATGCGTTACACCACAATACGGACCATTTTGGTCTTGGTTGCAAGTCTCGATCTCGAGCTGCACCAAATGGATGTTAAGACCGCATTCCTCCACGGAAACCTGGAGGAAGAGATCTACAAGGAGCAGCTGGAGGCAGTGTTTTGAAAACCGGATCGGACCTTGAACCGGAAATATAACCGGTTTACGGTTTGACCGGTTAAACCCGGTTCGAACCCGGTTCCATTAGATCCTGCATTTCTCGAGAAGTGAATGAACTTGGGAGCAAACCTAGAAAGCAACCACCTTTTTACTTTCTACAGCTGTATAAAGCAAACCTTTTAAGGAGTGAGTAAAATGGGAATCTTGATTAATGTGCATATTATCACCAATTTCGAAGTCAATACACAGCAGCAAAAAACACTAGTAACTTAATTCGAGGAAAATAGTGGTCTCCTATTGTTAGCTCTCCTATTAAAGAAGTAAGTACGAAGTAGAAAGCAACCTTCCCATTGCTAGCTCTCCTCTTCTCTCTCCTTGCATCTTCTCTCCCATCACTCTGAAACTCTTAATTCGAGGAAAATAGTGGTCTCCTATCCAATTCACTTCTTTTTGCTTCCGTTCAAATTTTGGTCTTCTATTCCGTCGATGTGTAGTGTAGAGGAGAAGAGGTGTGAAGCTTTCACGGTGAAGGAGGGCTTGGCCACCAAAGCTCGGCTAGCAAAGAGGCGGGGGAAACCATGGCTCTTGGTTCTTATGGCTAGAGATGAAGAACTTTACCATTTTTGTTTCTTAGTTCATAGCCTTGTAACTTTCTTCTCTGTTGTTTTTTTAGGTATGTCACGGTCGGACCGGTTCCGGTTCTTCCGGTCCAATCCGGTTCGACCGGATTTTCTCTAAGAGAACCGGGTTTGCTCTGCAGTCTGAAATTTCATGGGACCGGACCCTCTCTGTATCCGTTTCGCGACCCGACCCGGTCGGACTGCGCGGTCCGGTACGGTTTTCAAAACACTGGCTGGAGGGTTTCATTACTTTTGGTAACGAACGTAAAGTTTGTAAACTCCAAAGGTTCATCTACGGTCTTAAACAATCGTCACGGGAATGATACCGCAGATTCAACGAGGAAATCGTAGGAAACGGATTCGTGAATCTTCACGAGGATCTGTGCGTGTATTATAAGACCTTTGGTTCTAAGTATGTCATCTTAACCTTATACGTGGACGACATACTCATTGCTGCAAACGACGTAAGTTTCATGAATAAGTCAAAGTCCTGGTTAGCATCTGTATTTGAGATGAAAGAGACATGGGAGAAGCCACATATATCTTAGGCATTAAGATTGCTAGAGATTGGGCTACTCGAAAATTGTGTCTGTCTCAAGAAGCCTATATCAACAAGCCGTTGAAAAGGTTCCGATTACAAGATGCCAAACCCGTGGATACGCCGGTGCTGTTTGGGTGCGCACTGTCAAAACGTGACGGCCCCAAGAACCCGGTAGAGCGTGAATAGATAAAGGGTGCATATTATTTAAGCATGGTTGGTAGTTTGATGTATACCATGCAATGCACCCGTCCGAATATCTGTTACATCGTGGGCCTAGTAGCACGTTTCCAATCAGATCCTAGCTATCAACATTTAAAGGCTGTAAAACGAATATTCGTTATCTGAAAGGTACTGCCGACTATGCGCTGTGCTTTGAGGGCGGGAAGTTAGAATTGACCCGTTTACAGTGACGCCGACCATGGTGGCGATCCAGATGATCGTAAGTCCACCACAGGAGGAGCGTTTCTACTTGATAATGTCGTCATTTCATGGACGAGCAAGAAGCAAACTTGTGTCGCGCTGTTAACGATGGAATCGGAATTCGTAGCTCTCTCTAAGAACGCACAGGAAGCGGTCTGGCTGAAAAAGTTTCTTACTGCGCTGCTAGATGGTGACGTCGGGAGTAAACCCGTGAAGGTTTTCTCTGACAGTCAAGCAGCCATTGCGGCAGTAAAGAATCTGAAGTACCATAGTAGGACCAAACACATTGATGTGAAATAATTTTATGCTAAATCTATGGTAGAAGACAATATAATCACTATGGAATACTTGTACACTGATAATATGATTGCATACCAATTAACTAAACCACTACGCAGGGAGATATTCGAAAAGCATGTAAAACTACTTGGATTGCGTAGGGTTTAGATATGACATGTAACTGTGATAACATTTTGATAATTGGAAGTTACATTTTTGAAACGAAAGAATTGCAATTGATTTTATGATCTTTCGACGTCATAATGTTTTGATTATATCAAATTTTTTGTTTATAAACTAAGTCGTAGGAGGACGCAATCCTCTTCCAAAACTATGTCGAATGTGGGTCTTACCTCGTCACACAAGTACAGTCGTCTTGCGGTGGATGGAGGCCTCTGCCAAGCAAGGCTGGCTAAGAATCAGAGGGATAAACCTGATTACGAAAAACGATCATCTAGTGTCGAAGTAACTCGACATGATCTTCGTTTTGCAGATCGCCATGATGAACTTCGTTCGTCAATAATCCACATTCTGGGCCAGATGAGAATCTGCGATAGCATGATTTGACATATCTCATTCCTTTGAACTTAAACGTTCAGGTATGCTATCGACGTGTGATTCATACTACGCGTGCCACGTTCGACCACGAGGTCACAACTCGGTTGTGCTAGGAAAGGAATCCTCGTGATTCTGGCGGGCGGAAACTTCTTCACCTCGAGTGAGTGATTGATCCCGGGAGCCTTATGAAGAGGCACCCGAAGTATTCTCATGGACTCAGAACTCATACCTAAGGTCAGGCTCAATGCTCGCTTCCCGGCGTACGAGCGTAGTGCTGAACAAAAAGGCCCAGTGACCACGTCTTTGGAAATCAGTTGGGTTTGACTAAGGGTATGAGCGATGGGGATGGTCAAGTTCACCTGTAATTCACCGAATCTTGTATTCACTAAGGTGGTCACCAACCAGATATTAGTTGAAGGTTGTGAATACTTGTACGGATGCCTTGGAGAAGTGTTCCTAAGTGGAAACTAGGCAAATGGAGAATTATCAGTTGACCTAGGATACAGCGCGACACTATATAAATATTGTTTATAACATGTTGATTGGAGAAAAGGGAATCAACGTTCCGCGGGCGCTACAATACTCCTAACAGATGAGTAGCATGATGCCCGTCGTGTCCACCGGTCGCACGGCAAACCTCGTATGAAATGTTCAGAAGCAAATATCAGATCGAAGGAGTGAAATGTTGATGCAGATTTGGACGACAATACATTAACAGGCACCCTCCCATTCCGGCGAGTGGGAGCTGTAAGCATATGGTGATGGGTGCCGTAAATGGAAGCCCATTATATGTATATGTTACCTAAGTTAATTGGTAAATTTCACATTAGGAAATGGGCCAGACCCAAATCCCAATTGACATGAGGGGCCCAAAATATGGGCCTCCCTTATGCATAGACCGGCTGAATTATTAAGGTGGGCAAAGTGGATTTTTGTCCACTTTGCTCCTTCTATAAATACATAGTGTTAGGGGATTCTTAGGGTTAATCATTAATCCTTCATTGGATTGTTTTAGAGAGAAAAACACTCATCTCCACACTAAGTTTTGGCCGAACCACATCAACACCAAGGCTGTGCCAATTTGCCTTCGAGCAAACACTCCGGAGATCTGTCCCTTGCCAAGAATCGATCAGAGGCTTTACTGTGGAGAATATACCACGTAGGGCTTCCTTCACAAGAACCCATATAGGTGCCGACCGGAGGATTGTGAACTCCCTCATGCGAAGATCTTGGGTCTACGGATAACTGTAAAGGTATGTGTGAAACTTCCGCTGCGTAATTTCGATTACTAGCATGTACCATGATTTAGTTTTCGTAGTGATTACTCATCGTAATCTAACATCTTCTACAAGTCATATTCCGCGTACTTCTACGAACCGCGGTGTCAATCGTCCCTGCAACTACCTAGGTATTAATTCACTTATACCCTTTATAGAAGTTGTTCACCTTCCAAAATGGAGCTTCATATATTTGTTCTATTTCCATGCCAGTACAAGGGAACAATGATGTCAATCCCTTCTGCAACGCATATTTCAGACACTTCAACAGCACATGGCGTAGACTGTTTGCGAAACTCCCATGGTACTCGATGCAAACATTTTCTCACCAACTACACGATACATTATCTTTCTGCAGTTGTAAATTAGTTTTACAAAAACTCAAATATTTTGTCTATTTACATTTCTAAATTTAAATATTTTATGTACTTATAAGAATAAATTATTCTCTTCTATATAGATGAACCTTCAAGAGTTGTTTCTCTAGATCATTTTCCACCACAACCGCGACGCGTACGCGCTGTCAGAACCTAAAAATCCGACCTATGGCGAATTACGTTTTAAAAACGTGGATTTTTGAAAGAGTCGCCACTAGTTAATTAAAAGGCTAACTAGAATCCTAAATTACCTAAGCGAATAATGAATTAAACATCTAGGTATAAAATCGGTCTACGAGCAAATATTCGAGTTCGGGGGTTCTATTACGAATTAAAACACATGGTAATAATATCGTCCTTTTGGTACTCTTTTCACTTAATTTGCCATAAATTGCATAATTCGAGTTAAAATAGCCACACACACAAAAAAAAAAAAAAAAAAAAAATTAATTGTTAATAAAAACCTATGTAACAAGATTGTTAAAAGAAAAATCTACATTGAAAATAAAACAAACTAAATGTCAATATACCTTTATATTAATAATTAAATCTAATACGGTGACATATGATTAGATAGATAATAATATAATAACAATGATAATGTCTTAGGATTCTAGGAAAACCTCCGTTTTTGTGTTTCAGGCCAAGGTCCATGATGAGTTGACTATGGCAACTTCTTCCCTCTCCAAGAAAGTGACGAATCAAAGAAATGGTGCTTTGGGTGCTTGGTGGCTGTGCGGGGCGGACTCGGCAGAGCAGACCTTGGTTGGAATGATTCCTCGGGCTGGATACGGTGGCTAGGGAGAGCAGGCAGCGGCGGATCGATTTGTGGAGCGAGGAGCAACTTCGGGCTGAGACGAATCTGAGTTATGTAGACAACAGGTGGTCTGGGGTGGCTGAGAGGTGTCTTTGTCGTCGGTGGTGCTGGATCGAGGGTCGATCTTGGGAAGGCAATCGCGAAACCGAGATGGAAGATAAGGATTTGACGAATTCCCGGGACTGCAACGGAACAACCAGAGATGACCGGAGGAGACGAATGGTGTTCGAGCAGTAACGACGGCGAGGCTTATGGAATCAAGATGACCGGCTATGGATGGTGGCCGCATGGAAGAAGGTCCGGTGATGTCGGAGAGTGCAACAAATGGACTAGGGACGTCTCTTCTGTGTTCTAGCAAATCCCAAAGATTCATCTGTTTCATATGTAAGCCTTCACAATCTTGCATAACTGAAAGAAAAAGAATCCACGAATAGCTTGAGGAATATAAATATGAATGTACAATCAGTTAATATTGTATATATGAATGAAGAGGAAATAGTGCAAGAAGGAGAGCATGAATGGTTGGCTGATCTGTTGGATGCCTTAAAGCATAGGCTATGTCGGAGCGGGAAAAGTGGTCGGTCGACGGTGAGGAGTTCGGAGGACGATTGGCCCAGTCGATTGCAGGAGGGGGACGGATGCTTCTAAGTGCTGCCACGTCGGAGGAGAGGATGGTGATGAATGAGCGTGGGTATCTTCATGGCTCGGTTACGCAGCTGGGACGTGGTGAAGATGAAGATGGCGTCTTTGATAGTGGCTCCGATGAGGAAGAAGGTGGGCTCGGTGGTTTGGCTACGCTAGACTTGGGGCGAGGTCAGAGGCGCTACGGTTGTCCGGGATCGGTGGAGTGGGGCCGATGCGAGATGGCTTGCTAGGTGTAACTCCGGTGGGGAGAGGAGTCGATCTTGGACACGAACAGAGGAGGTGCGGTGTTGGTGGTGCGAGTCCTGGTGAATCTACGGAAGCATCGACGAAGCTGGAGTCGTCACGGCAGGGATTATCGGAACGTATGTGTGGATGTCACCTTCGTCATCGATGGCAATGGTTAATGAGCAAAAGAGGGATTCATGCTGGAGGGATACGGTGAAGAAAGCAAATACAACTATACAAAGTACAAACAATAATAATTAATTAATAACAATAAACGAACCAAATAAAATATCGATTAACCTAAACACAAAAATTAGAATGAATCTTCCTTGTAATTATCTTCTGTATTTTTCGTCCCCTTACAAGCTAAATATACTAGTATATATATAGTACCTAGGTCTAGTCTAATTTGAGCAACAAATATTGCTGATTTATTCTACTAATAAATACTAAATATTCAGAAATTTAATACTAAATATTCAGAAATTTAATACTAAATATTCAACAAATATTTTCTGTAATAAATACGTAAACTATCCTAATTTTTGCAGGAGTCATTCTTGGAAGCTTCTTGACTTGCCATACTTAGACATTTCCTCATTTAGCACGCCACATGTCATGCGTGTCGCGCGTGGTCCAAAATTAGGTGTTTACACGCGCAGTACGCATTCACTAGTTCTACATATATTTTCATTATAAATAATTCCAAAAATATTTATTCATATATACGTTCATTTTTTCTAACTGTTTTTTTTCATATTGTTAGGTTCAATTCGTCTAAATACTTTTCGTAGGCTTGCCCGCATGCCAGTACCAAAACAGGATAATTATGGTGCTGGCTCTTCAACAAGTCATATTCCGTGTACTTCTGCGAACCGCGGTGTCAATCATCCACTCGACTACCAAGGTATATAATTCACTTATACGATTTATAGAAGTTTTTCACCTTCCAAAATGGACTTTAATATAGTTTTTATATATCACTGCCAGTACAAGGGAACAATGTTGTCAATCCTTTTGCAACACATATTCCAGACACTTTAACAACACATGGTGTAGGCCGTTTGCGAAACTTCCATGGTACTCGATGCAAATATTTTCTCATACATCATCTTTATTTTTATTTTTTCATTATGTCTAATAGTTGACCATTTTCACCACAGTTCTACCTGCAACCCCAGGAAGAAGGGGATATCAAGGTATTGCTCGCAATTTCCGTGAAGGTGTGGATTCTTTGCACTACGTTCTTCGCAATCCTACATATTGTAATAGATGTGGTGCCAAACATTTCTTTCATGAGAATTTACGCATATGTTGCAAGAACGGCGAGATTCACTTTCCACTGCATGCGCCCCCGGATGGCATGTTAGATTTATATGAAGATCCAACTGTCGAAGGATCACACTTCAGAAAATATATTCGTGCTTATAATCATGTTTTCTCTTTTACCTCAATGGGTGTCCTTTTTGATGAAAGCTTGATCCCCGAAAGTCGAGGCATATATACATTTAGAGCTCATGGGGTAATATATCATCGGATTGGTTCTCTGTTACCATCTGAAGACCAACGACCTAGATATCTGCAGACATATATATATGATACAAATCAGGAACTAGAGAACTGATTGGTTGAAAATAACTCATTGAAGCCTACCATTTTGCAGCTAATAACTTCAATTCTCAATACTGTGAATCCATTCGTCCATCAGTTTCGACAGTTATCTACTAGGTCTGATATTTACCAATGTAGTTTACTGATAAAAGAACAACCACGGCATATGCATCAATATGTTGTCCCTACTGCGCACCAAGTAGTAGCAGTTATAGTTGGAGCAAATGATGTTAGTGAGAATTCCACTCGTGATTTTGACGTTCAAAGGCAGTCTGGTCCACTAATGAAAGTTAAAGACACAGTCGGCTATTATGATCCCCTTCAATATCCGATCCTACTTCCCCAAGGAACATATGGTTGGACGTATGATGAAGAAAGCACATTGTCATGTCGCGACTACTACGCTTTTGTATTGCATGTACAATTCCTTTTTTACTCTTATGTTTATTTTGTCATCACAATTTACCATATTATCAAGTATTGATATGTTTAATCTACCGTATTTGAATTGTAATTCTAGATTAGGGAGGATCGTACAAAATCTTTAATTCTTCGTGGTGGACGTCTTCTCCAACAATATGTTGTCGATCAGTATGTTAAAATAGAATCACAAAAGCTAGAATGGCTCCGTAGAAATCAGGTTACTATCAGAGCTGATGCTTGCGGAGGACTTGAGGACTCATTTACTGCAGGAAACCTTGATGCATGTTGCTATTTATTATTATTTTTCCTTAAATACTTATACTTTGCGTCAATCCGCAAATGATAAAAATGTTATACATTTTAACATATATACCCATGTTTTTGCACTATCATGTAATTAACCAATGATAAAACATTTATTTTTTATTTCATAAAGGATCCGTCGGTCGAAGGACAGTATTATCATCATCATTTGTTGGTTCTCGACGTGACATGTTCCAAATATACTCAGATGCAATGGCTTTGGTAAGTACTTTTGGAAAACCATCTATATTTATCACAATGATATGCAATCCTTCGTGGCAAGAAATCACATCATAGTTGCTACCATATCAGGTGACCACTTCTTATCAATATACATGTATACTTTTTACTATGTTGTAGTATTTTTTCAATTAATTAATTAAACATCATATGTTTTACTTTTATTAGGTTCCATCTGATCGTCCTGATTCACTAGCTCGCATTTTTCATGGTCGCTTTGAGGAATTCAAGTATGATATACTCAAGCGACTAATTTTTGGAAGAGTTGTTGCATATACTTACGTTATTGAGTTCCAAAAAAGAGGTCTTCCACATGCACATATGCTAATCATCCTTCATGATGATGATAAACCAACTTCTCCAGATGACTATGATGCTTTTGTACGTGCCGAAATACCAGATTCACGAACCGAACCCTCACTTCATGCTCTTGTGCTTAAACATATGATTCATGGACCATGTGACCACCAAACGTCCCCTTACAGAAAACATGGAGAATGCAAGAAAGGATTTTCAAAAGCTTTCTCTAATTTCACTAGGGAAGGTAACGACTCTTATCATGTATACCGACGACGCGATCAAGGCTCGGTATCACTTCCAAATCGACCTGAAGTAAAAGTTGATAACATATAGGTTGTTCAATACAACTCGTGCTTATTGTTGAAGTACGATTGTCACATTAATGTTGAGGTTTGTGCAAGCATTTAAAGTGTGAAGTATTTATATAAGTACATTCATAAAGGTATTGATCGAGTTGCGCTCGAAGTCAGACTGGTATCAGATCAAGATGAAATACAAAAACACATTGATGTGCGTTGGGTATGTGCACCAGAAGTAGTATGGAGAATCCTTAGCCTACCTATGACGCGAATGTATCACAGCGTTTATCGCTTGCAAATTCATTTGCATAATATGCAACCGGTACGTTTCCGAAACAATGAACAATCACATTGCTTTTACATGACGCTCGAAACTCCTTAAGTTTAATAGTATAGATGTACAATTGTTTTTACATGACATTATTATTCTATAACTATGTAACAAGTGCGATTCCGCAATAACCAACAAATTGATCAACTTTTAGCTGATCCCCAAAATTCCATGACTATGCTTACGGAATTTTTTACGCGGAACGCTAATGATCCAGAGGCAAGAAACTATTTATATCGGGAATTTCCTGAACATTATGTTTGGTCGAAAGCGAATCTTACTTGGAGCAGAATGGCTAATAGTCTTAGAGTCGTTGCGAGGATTTACACAGTGGCTCCTAATGATAAAGAAAAGTTCTATCTCCGTCTCCTCCTTAACCATGTTAGAGGACCGACATCCTTCGAAGATCTCCAAACTCATGGCGGTAGGACACATGATTCATTTCAAATGGCTGTTGAGAGTATGGTTTATTGGAGCAAGACAACAATATTCGATTGTGCTTGCTTGTGGCATCAACATTTCGCATGTTGAAGGTTCTTAGGAGACTTTTCGTGACTATTTTAGTTTATTATGAATCAACAAGTGTGCGCGAGTTATGGAATGAATTTTACGATGTTATGGTACAAGATTATCGTCAAACCGAGGTAACTGCATCACAGTTAGAGATCAGATTGTTACGATAGTTTAATGTTTTGCTGCAACAACATGGAAAGGCAATCCGTGATTATGATTTTCCGAATATCAACATTCATTTGGACAACGACCATTCAGAGCCTTGCATTATACATGACGAGCTGTCAATTCATCTACCTCAAGATGAGCTAGATTCAATTCAGTATCTCAATTCGGACCAGAAAATCGCATATGATACCATTATGTTAACAATTAACCATGGAGAAAGTGGTGTCTTCTTTTTTGATGGACCCGGTGGCACTGGGAAAACGTACATGTATCGTGCTATTTTAGCTTTGTTGCGTGACAGAAAGCAGATAGCTTTGGCTACAAACCAAAGCTACATTCTAGATTTAAACTTCCTATAAACCCGGACTCTTCTGCTACATGTTCGATTACTAAGCAGTCTACTCACGCTGAGTTACTTCGTCGAGCTATAGCAATCATATGAGATAAGGCGCTGATGGCTCATAGATTTCTTTTTGAATCATTAGACAGGACACTGAGGGCACGTTTGATTGCCGGTATTGCGATATCCTAATACCGGTATTAGCTAATACCGTATTTGTGTCAACTTGGTATTGGTATTAGCTAATACTTGGTATTAGCTAATACTCAATTATAGAAGGAATTTGGTATTAATTAATACCATCTAAAAGTAAAGCATTAGCTAATACCAATCTCCTAATTACTAATTTACCCTTGTAATATATGGCAAACTCTCACTGTTTACATCGTAGCTTCGGGCCGGACCCCGTTTACATCGAAACTTCGGACACGGGTCGGGCCGAGTCATGTTCGGGCCGGGCTGGGCGGTTTGGGCCGGGATGGGCGGTTAGGGCCGGGCTGGGCTTGTCAGTTCGGGCCGGGCTGGGTGGTTCGGACCAGGCAGGTCAGTTCGGGTCGGGCTGTGCGGTTCGGGCCGGACTGAGCAATTCGGGCTGTTCGGGTCGGGCTGCTTTATGTTGCTTTGGTTTAGTTCGGGCTAGGCCCGGCTAGAACGGGTCGGGTCGGGCTAATCACTTTTTTCAATTGTTTTGTACTATTTTCTTTATATATATACATATTTATACATTAGCAAAAATAGTTTTTACTATTTATACATAAATTTGATTTTTTTTTTATGAAAAATATTATTTTAAATAATTGAAGTTACTTTTTTTTGTTAAATTTTATCATTGTTAAATTAATCATATGTAAAATATATCTTCATTGAAAATGCAAGTAACGGTATTTAGGTCTTTTAGTCATTGTATTAGGATATCCTAATACAAAGTTCATTCAAACATTGTATAGGATATCCTAATACATGGCTCAATCAAACATTGTATTAGCTAAGAATGTATTAGCTAAGCATGTATTAGCTAATACCGGTATTAGGATATCGCAATACCGACAATCAAACGTGCCCTGAAGGACATTTGTGAAAACAATAGTCCATTTGGTGGTAAGGTGGTGATATTGGGTGGTGATTTTCGACAAGTTCTTCCAGTCGTACCAAGTGGAACGAAGGCCCAGCTCATAGATTCTTGTTTCATTAATTCCATACTTTGGAGGCATGTTAGAGTTCTCCGATTGAAACAAAATATGAGGTCTCGCTCTGATAACGAATTTTCAGATTTCCTATTGCATGTTGGTGATGGTAGAGAAAAATATGCATTTGATGATTTAAAAAAATTGCCAGAACAAATGGCAATACTTTGGAATGGAGAAGAATCTATTGATACCTTAATTGATACCATCTTCCCTGATTTTCAAAATGAGGCACAAGATACATCATCTTATGAGGATAGAGCTATATTGGTGCCGACCAATAATGATGTTGATCAGTTAAATGACAAGATAAACTTTTTACAGGTACTGAACATACATTTTTTTCTTTTGAGTGATTCTGTTTATGATGAATCAAGAGAATTATATCAGGGAGAGTACGTGAACTCCATCGCTCCAAAAGGAATGCCTCCACATTGTCTTACGCTTAAAAAATGTGCACCAATAATGCTTCTTCGGAATCTAGAGCCTAACGTTGGACTTTGTAACGGCACTCGGTTGATATGTTTGAATTTTATGCGTAATCTCATTTATGCGGAAATTCTTAGTGGACAATTTAAAGGAACTAAAGCATTTATTCATAGGATCTCAATGAAGCAAACATAAGATGGCTGCCTACCTTTTCAGATGACGCGTAAACAGTTTCCTATACGCTTGAGCTTCGCAATGACTATAAATAAGGCACAGGGCCAGACTCTGCCTAATGTCGGCATATATTTGTCTGATCATGTTTTTAGTCACGGCCAACTATATGTTGCTTTATCACGAGGTATAGCACAGTTTTCGACAAAGGTCTTGGTTAAGAAAGGAGATTTTGAAGGGTTTACCGGTATACATACTTGAAATGTCGTATTTCAAAATATTTTGTTATCTTAGATTTAAAGTTATATGAAATTATTGATGTCTTCGTAAGTTTTATTTTATTTTCTTTTATTATAAATGTTGAGATTGCATTTAGTTTTATTCTAACTATATCTAATATATCATATCATATAATTTTTTTTATTATTAAATTTTTCATCTCACGAATATTGATCGAAAAAATAAGAAATAAATAATGAATACTGACAAAATACCCTCTCAATACACCCACATATGTAAACAGTCATAAAAAATGAACTTTGGACTCTTTAAATCCACTTAGGGCCTAATTACATTACATGCATATAAATATCTGTTATGCATTTCACTTTATTTTTTTCTTTTTAACACATATAGCATCTATAATATATAATTCATTTTGGTTTTTGAATCCACTAAAGTGGATTTTCCTAATGCTTATACTAGATCCAGCTCGCGCTACGCGTGGGTGGATCTAGTTTAATAATAAAGCTAAGAGATTAATTAGAGCTTGAGGTTGTTTTGCGGGGTGACTGAATCACATGGTATTTGCCTTTTGGTAGACCGACATATATCGTTTGTCATTCTCTTTCTATTTCTTCAAATTTGGTTCCCCTCTTGAATTTGCTATCGTAATTTCATGGTTCGAAGCTAAGTTGAAGTTCACGAATTCATCCCTTTTTTGTTTGTTTATTTATTTTATTTTTAATTCTTTAAATGTTTGTACGGATGAATTTTATGAAGTTATTGGACCAAAATCCGTCAATATATATATTAATAACAATTTAAACCTGAAAATTTTAAAAAGTAACATGGTAGAGAGTTGTGACTGTGATTAGCTTCTAAACCTATAAATATATATGAAGAAGTTAAATGTTGAACTAAGGCAAAATGAAAAGAATAGTTGAGAGTAATAAATATGAGGATATAATTAGTGTTTGAGGTTGAATTGGTTGTTTTTGCGGGGTCATGTAGGATTTGGTAGACCGACATATATAGTTTGATATATGCTTTCTTATGCAGTACGTAAGTTTGTCGTTTATGGCGTCGGCCAACCAATTTAACTTGCAGTTGATTGGGAAGAAGATATGTATCAACACACCTAGCATTCCCACTCTATTTGCGGCTCTCCTCTCTTCACAAAACCTCTATATAAATACCAAATAATAATCCTTAAACTTGTGTCCAAACGCAGCATCTTCTTCGTCTTCTCCATTAATTATTATTCCTCACACTAGCTAAATCCATTTCAAGCAAAGCATGCTAGGACCTTCAGAAAACGTCACTGCTCCCAAACGCTCCTCTTCTTCTTCTTCTTCTTCTTCTACCACTGTCATGATCAAGTTCCTCTGCAGCTACGGTGGCAAGATCCTCCCCCGTTACCCAGACGGCAAGCTTCGTTACCACGGTGGACAAACCCGTCTTCTCGCCGTCAACAACTCCGTCTCTTTTGCTGGTCAGTTTCTTTTTCTCTTAAACTATGAATAACAACATCTCAAACCCATTTACAATTTGTTAAACTACAAAAATTAGTTTCTCCTGACACTAATATTAATTTATCGCGATACAAATGTATCATCATAATACTTACAACGCTTTTACCAATACAAGTAGACACGTCATTTTTTATCACCATTGAGAAACACATTGTGACGCTTATAGTAAGTGTTGCAAAACTTTTAAAATACGCAACGTTTTTTTGCGTCACCAATGCATGCAAGTGGTAATGCTACTACCCGTCATTATAATAATTTTTTTTAAAAGCGTCGGAATAAATATACCAAAAAAAAAACAAACTATGCTTCTAAGAAGTGTCACTAAATTTGAATACTGTAAAGTTGTTTACGACCCTTGAGCAAACGTCCGTAACGAAAATTCTTCTAATCTTCTTTTTTTAGTAGTGTTAAAACACGAGATTTAATCTTGATATGTTATCAAAGCATGCATGTACAAATCTTAGTTAAGTAGTTTATTTAAAATGTAAAAAGCCGTGTCAATTTAAGGAAATGTAAAGTATGAATAAGAACAATATATCAAAAGTATTCAGTAACAAGTTCGATCTTATGCGATAGTATACTGATTTAAAAATGGATTCTTTTAAAACAGAATTGATATCAAAGATGGGGGGATTATGTGCGGATTCCGTTTCTCTCCGGTGCCAGTTACCGACGGAAGACATGGACGCTCTTATATCCGTCAGCTCCGACAAGGACCTCGAGAACCTCATTGAAGAATATAGCCACACAATATCGGTTCCGTCGGGTTTACAGATCAGGGCTTTCCTTTCTCCGATTGCCACCAAGAAAATATCTCCTCCTCCAACTCCGCCGTCATCTCATCACGTTAACAAGATCGGGTTTTCGCCATTGATGCCGAAAATGGTAATGATGATGCCAAGGCCACAGCCAGTGTGGTCTCCTCTTAATTACATAACGAAATTTGCAGCTGTGAAGAAGATGGATCCTCATCATCATTATGGTTATGTAAATAGAGGAGGTCGTATCTATCTTGTTCATCACAATGAGAATCCCAAAGAATGCATGTAGTTATGTTATATATGCACGTTAAAAGAGTTAACTGCATGGGGTTAGCCCAAACTAGCCCGATCCTTCTTATTAGTAGTTATTGGAGCGCTGAGTTAATTATTAGGGCTTTGTATCATTTGTATTTTAGATGCATGCGTTCTTAAAAATAAATGTGGATCATGAGTTATCGTCACCACTCACTACTATCTCATTCATTTTACGTTTTTTTTTTTTAAAAAAAAAAAAAGGTTAAGAAAGAACCTAAAAACAGTCACAACAATGTGTCATGTTGATAATTGCTCTCTTAAATTTTACAATGTTGATTTTCGATGTTCCAATTATCAAATTTGTTGTTTTTCACTTTTTTCGACTGATTTTAGCGTTGAAATTGACATATTAAGCAACAAAAACATGTTTTCGCTTTTTCGAACTATCAGATTTGTTGCTTATAGCTTATGATTATTTGATGTTTAAAAAATATAATTTTGTTTCGTCAATTTAAGAGAAAATAGTGGAAACCACCCAATATGATAGCTGAGATCCATACGGAATATCAACATTTTAAATTTAGTACATCGATTATAGCTACAGACTATTTTAGGTTAATAACTTAAAAAATAATCTATGCAGGACGCTAATTAATCTAGGTTTTGGCTCTTCTGGGTTCTGACCAATCCTTAATTAATTAATAGTTATGAATTTTATTTTCAGTACAGATGCTGAGTCAATGGTGTTGAGTAGGGTTGTATCAAAATCGGCCTCAATTCAACCCGGACTATGATAAAGTTCAGCAAAATGTACCACCACAAATAGATTGAAACAATATATAAAATTAATGGATACTTTTATTATAATCGCCGATTGATTTTAGTAAAAGATCTCACAGAATTTATATATAGGTGTTTTGAACTCGTTCTTCCTATCCGACTCACAATCCTTATAATATAAAGTAGGGTTCAGCTTATGGACCATTTTAGGGTCCGATCTTGACAATAATGAAAAAAAAAAATAACACCAACATTTTACTCTTTAAGGATCAGATGTATTTAGGCTACTATTTTTTTTTTAAATAGAAACATTAAAGTTAAAACTATTCTTTTTAAATTTTCTAGAAAAAATCATTTTGTATTGATTTGTTATTTGGAGATGTCTGAAGTTTGGGCCATGTGAATTTGAGAGTCGGAAGTTTGAATTGGCGATAATAGAGGTCTGAAGTTTCGACTTGTAGATAATAGAGGTCTCCGTTAGTTTTTTCCGTTAAAATTAACGGAAATTAGTTATGTGCTTGACATGTGACCAGAAATAATATTAAATTCCAAAAATGCCCTTCTTTCACCTCACATGCTTGAATGAAAATACGAAAATGCCTTTAATGCCACCACCAACTCCGGCGACCACCACCCAACTCCGGCGATCACCACTCAGCTCCAGCGACCGCCACCCAACTCCAGCGACCACCACCTAACTTCGGCGACCACAACCGCGGCCCCAGGTCGGAGCCACAGAGCTCCGATCTGTAGCACTGAGCTCTGTGGCCCCAGGTCGGAGCCACAGAGCTCCG
The DNA here is from genome assembly GCA_036873135.1 of Clarkia xantiana subsp. parviflora. Lineage (NCBI taxonomy): Eukaryota > Viridiplantae > Streptophyta > Magnoliopsida > Myrtales > Onagraceae > Clarkia > Clarkia xantiana. Next base: position 24,118,393 of record JAPTYO010000009.1, on the reverse strand, counting down.
ATGTGGGCCCAATCGTGGTAGTCGTCGGAGTTGGGTAGGTTTGCCGAACTGTGAGTGGTGGTCGCCGGAGTTGGGTGGTGGTCGCCAGACTGTGAGTGGTGGTCGCCGGAGTTGGGTGGTGGCCGGCGGGAGCTGTGGTGGTGGCCGGCGGGAGCTGTGGTGGTGGCCGAAGTTGGGTTATGTTTTAACTAGTGAAAGGGGTATTTTTGTCATTTCATGTTCCATTGGAATTAAACTTTTAATTTATTTAAAATATTGTCAAGGGGTAAATCTGACATTTCACGTGGTTCTGTTAAATTTGACAGAAAATTTGGACGGAAAACCTCAAATTTACAAAGTCGAACTTTCAGACCTCTATTATCACCAATTCAAACTTCAAACCTCTCAAATTCACATGGCCTTAACTTCAAACCTCTCCCAGGCTATTGACCATTTGTTATTTATATTTTAATATACTACCTTAGACGTAAATATAGTGCCGTTGATAAAGAAATATGATACAGTTGATGTCTTATCCAATGATTAGCATATATTTGTATATTAATTTTAAGATATTAAGTTTTACGATTATAAATAATATTATGATGACAAATGTTACCTAGTATTAACGATTTTTTTAGTAAAAAAAAAGTTATTTCATTACTTAACATATTTATAAGCATAATAACATTTGTGATCCAAAATTAATTGTAGAAGCAATTTTGTATATATTGAAAAAATATGAGTATATGTTTTGTCCCTGAAAAATATTTCCTAAATATATTCTGTGACTCTGTCTGGCCGTGGGGATATATATTTATTATCTAAGGAAGAGAAGAGAGCGGCAAAGGGGGGACAAGAAGTAGTAGTGTTGTGGCAGTTGTCGAAACACCTCTGCTCTGCCTAAGTTCCACAGCCACGTGTGTGGCTGCAGTGCAGTGCAGTGCAGCTCCCATGGTGTCCCGGCTTTCCAGGAACGAACTCATTATCTTTAATTAATTATTATTATTATTTGCGAATTCATAAACCCAACGAATTAGATTTCTCCTATGCTATTTTGAAACATTAAAAACGAGTCATATCTCTATATATTTAGGGTTTAGAATTCGAATCGGGTACTAATTAATCTGTAAAGTTGATCAACAAAAAGATATAAAATTAGAGAGCTGTCAATTTGGAAGAATTTATAAAAGATTGAATAATATGATAATCTTATTAAAGAAATTGTATCCACGTACAATATGTATATACTACATAATATCATAGAATGGAAATCAAGTAATTACATACATAAAATGGAAACTATGTATAAATACAAGAGTATAAGGAGATTTGGATTAGTGGAGCAATATTTAGGGATGGCAACGGGTTGCGGTACCCGCTGACCCGTGGGACCCTTACCCGAATTTGACCCGCGGGGCACAAGGCGGGTTCGGGTTGTAATGGGTCCGGTGCGGGGCGGGTTCGGGTCTAGGGTCGCGGGGCCCGTAATACTTATATATATAATAAATTTATTTTTATTTATTTAATATGATTAATATAGTAGTTAAAGGACCGAATTAGAAATAAATAACTTACCTCTTATACCAAAGAAAATGCAAAATCAAAACCAAAAATCTCTTCTCAATCTAAAATATCACAAACCAAAAATTCCCAAACTTTTTAGTTAAAATTAAGCTCTGCAATTAGAACATGAACAAGGCAATGGCTAATATCGTTTCCAACCAAAGGCATCAAAAAATCATCATCTAAAAAATGAATTATTTTCTTAAGAAAAAGAATTAAATGTAGCAACATGAGCAGGGAAACGAGCGCCGACGGTGAAGAAAAAGATGTTGAAGTCACTGGATAAGGCTGCGGCTAAGACAGTGAGGGGATTGTATGATCCACCGCCGGTGTCATCACCCAGGAAAGCAAAGAAGAAGATATTAAGAACAGAGATTGAGTGCTTGGTGCCTCGCATCTGGGTTCATGGATGTCAACCCCTAGATTCTTGGTCACCAATAGCTTGATTAAAGAACCCGACCAAACCCACATGACAGACATGAAGAAATCATAAGCCAACAGCGAATCCGACCAATCTTGCAACCGGTTGTCTGCGATTGAGCCATTTCGGCGATGAAGAGGCGCCGTCGGTTGACTCTGGTCAATGTTTCTCCTAGAAAAAGGAAGAAGAAGACTGCGACACTGCGTATTTGTTGTTGGTGCTCGGGGCGGGTCGGGCCCCGATGGTCGACCCGCGGGGCTTTTTTACCCTAGCTGACCCGCCCCGCGAGGTACATGGGCGGGTTCGGGTCTGCTTGGCCGACCCGCGGGGCGGGTCCGGAGTCGGAGATACCCGCCCCGATCCGCCCCGTTGCCATCCCTAGTAATATTGCCTCATTTAGATCAGAATATTCCTAACACTCCCCCTCAAGTTGGAGCGTGTGCATAGCAAATGCCCAACTTAGGTAAGATTGACTGAAATTGCTGTGAACCGAGTGCCTTTGTGAAGATATCCGCCAGCTGGAGTTTGGTGGAGACATCGAGTTGCTAATTCACCACATAAATCTTTTCCCAAACAAAATGACAATCAATTTCTATATGTTTCGTGCGTTCGTGAAAGATGAGATTCGAGACAATGTGAATTGCCGCCTTGTTGTCGCAGTGGAGAATCGTAGACCCTGCCTGAGAAGTATCAAGAGATTCGAGTAGTCGTCGTAACCATGTTATCTCACTAGCGACATTGGCCATGGCTCGATATTCTGCTTCAGCTGGGGAACGAGAGACAGTTGGTTGTTTCTTTGTCCGCCAGGAGATCGGGGCACCTCCAAGAGAGACAAAATAACCAGTAGTGGACCTTTGAGTCATTGGACAGCTTGCCCAATCAGAGTCATAATAAGCAGTGCGTTTAAGTTCGTTCCGTGAAGGAAGTAGAATACCCAAACCCGGACTGCTCTTAACATATCGTAACACCCGTATTGCAGCATCCCAATGTCCTTGACGAGGCTCATTCATGAACTGACTCAAAATGTGAACCGCGTACGTGATATTGCTGCTCCATTGGAAAATTACTTGGTTTGGCACCTGTTAGTCCACTATCATCGAGTATATCAAGTGCATACTTTCTTTGGCATAGAAGTATACATTTATTCGATCGAGCAACTTCAAGCCCCAAAAATACTTCAAAGTGCCCCAAGTCTTTAATTTTGAAGCAGCGTCCAAGATATTGTTTAAACTCCAAACATGCACCATTGTCACTCCCTGTAAGTACTAAGTCATCTACATAAATCAAGATTTCCATGAATACACCTTCCTTACAAAATGTAAATAGTGTTGACTCAGCTGGAGATTGAATGAAACCATAAGCTTGGATAGCAGAATGTGAGCTTCGCAACCAATTTCAGGAAGCTTGTTTCAGCCCATAAAGTGATTTCTTCAATCGACATACTTGGTCACGCTTCGAAGGCCGAAACCCTGGAGGAAGACACATATAAACTTCTTCTGCTAAATCGCCGTGAAGGAATGCATTATGGACATCCATCTAGTGCAACTCCCAATTTGTTGCAACAGCTACGGATACGAGGCACCGAACACTAACGAGTTTGGCCACAGGAGCAAAAGTCTCATTGTAATCCTTCCCTTCTTTTTGGGTAAAGCCTTTTGCAATTAAGCGAGCCTTATATCGTTCGATAGTCCCATCTGCTTTGCGTTTTATCTTGTACACCCATTTACAACCAATAGCTTCCTTACCCGGGGAAGAGAAACAATTTCCTATGTATGATTATTTTCCAATGCTTTGATTTCGGATGCCATGGCCGTTCGCCAATTAGAATCGTGTACCGCTCTCTTATAAGAACGAGGCTCATTATCAGAAGAGACAGCCGCCATATAAGCACGATGAGCACTAAAAAACTTATTATATGGGATATACTGAGTTAAGGGGTAAGGAGTACTTGAGGACTTGATGTGGCCAGAGGACTTGGTTGTCTATGTTATGCTCACATGCACCATCGCTCATTATCAGAAGACATAGCTTCCAATTGTGCTGGTTCGTGATCTGCATCTGCATCTTCCTCTCTGTTATAACCAGTTTGGTCATTTGATGGCTATTCTTGACTTTCTTCAATGGTGTCATTAACATCTTCATGGTCTGTCATTACTTCAACTTGACTTAGCCTGTGAGTATGTGAAGGAACTCCACCATTATGTAAAAGTGGGTCTGGTGTCATCAAGAATGGGAAAATGTCTTCAGGAAATATTACGTCCCTTGAAACAAAGAAGTGTTTATATCTCAATGAGTAAACCTTCCAACCTTTTTGTGAAAAAGGGTACCCGACAAATATGCATTTTGTAGCCCTCTTATCAAACTTGTCATGGAAGCGATGGTGCATGTGAGCATAACATAGACAACCAAAGACCCTTAAATGTTTGTACGTTGGTGGTTTCCTAAAGAGAAGCTCATATGGGGTTTTCCTTCATTGGCTATCGTCGGAGTCCTATTAATCGTGTGAGGCTTGTGAGCTACCACTTGTATGTGCGTGATATGCAATCGTCTTGGTCTGATTTCTCGGAGTTGATTTCGGTGTGGTCCGAGCTGTCTGGTTCTTCTTGCTGAATCGACGACGGGTATTCCAATTGGCTGGATACCCACCCCTTCAACTGGTAGCATATAGATATATCATGACCGATGTTGTTCACATTTTGGCTTTCTTGTTGCTGCATGGAAAGCTGCTCCTTGGGGCTCACTTGCTTCAATGGATGCACTAATCAACGTCATGTTGAATTTTGGCCAACAGTGGGTCCATGTTGAGATCTGATATTACCAACAAGAATTGATATACCTGATCCTCCTCAACGTATTTTACTTAAGCAAATCTGTCTTCAAGGTCAAGCCATAATTCTCGTGCAGTAGGAATAAAGGCCACGCTCGATTGGAAACTTGAGTCAAGTGTGTTTGTGATCCACGCCTTGACTAACGCATTACACTTCACCCAGGCAGACAGCTCCTCTGAATCATCGGCTCCCATCAATGAAACCCTCTTTTGATCTGCATATGAGAGCATTATGAGGATGCAAGTCACAAGGGCAACACCGGGGGTATCGGCGTTGGTCAGAAGATAAACCGATTTAATTAGCAGTTGTAGTCATTATTTCTTCCGGGCAAAGGAATGAGAGAAGGATTATGAGCAATACTCGGAGGTGGTGCTCTCATACCATAAAAGATTTATGAATAATATGATAATCTTATTGAACAAATTGTATCCACGTACAATATGTATATACTACATAATACATACAATGGAAAGCAAGTAATTACATACATAAAATGGAAACTACAAGACTATAAGGAGATTTGGAATAATGGAGCAACATTTATTGCCTCATTTAGACCATAATATTCCTAACAATTTTTTAATTTGTGTGTGAAAGAAATACGCATGAAAAAAAAATAATTTCATTTTCTTTTTTACGGTCGACTTCTTGCTAATTAAAAATTAATTTTTGGGCTAATAAATATTTTTTCTGTTAAATATCACATTATATTCAATAATAAATTTTTTCTTATTTATCATTCCAAAAAGTTGAAAATAATAATTGATACAGACTTTTTTCAATTAAATATAACATTCTTTGGCCAATTTTTTTTTAATATCACATTCATTTATTTAAAAAAATGTAGCATTCTTTAATCTTTTAAAAAGTTAGAAAAATAAAAAATATAGCATTATTTGACATTCTATAATGTAACAAGTTGAAAAATAAATAAAAAAATGTATCATTTTTTAGCCTAATAAAAAGAAAAAAAAAATGTAATATTCATTGGGATTCTAAAAACTAAAAAAAATAAAATAAATAGTATTCTTTAATCTTCTAAAAAGTTAGAAAAAAAAAATTAACATTATTTGGCCTTAAAAAAAGCTGCAAAAGTATAGATAAATCTCATAAGGAATTGAATTTATTACCTTAGTTTCCAAGGCCTAGCGCATTACCAATTGATTTACTGGAACTTTAAATTAAATTAAATTGTGTCTTCCTAATATTTAATGGGGTTCCTAATATTTGTTTATTACAAATATGTGTATACTTATTTAGATTTTTTTTTAGTCAAACGGTGTCCGAAAACACGTTTTGTACACTCTAAATCATCAATTGCCTATATTAGATAGAAAGCGTGCGAGAAAATAATATTAAATAAATATATGTTTTGTAATGTTTTTTTATGATCTGATAAAATTAAACTCTTCAATAAAGTAAAATTACAAAGCATAAAAATATTATAAAATTAAATAGCAGTGATTATTATTATTATTATTATTATTATTATTATATATAACAAACTCTAAATTTATGAAAATCCAATTATTTAAAAGATTTTCTAGAGTAATATTTACTTTTAAATTATGCTCCTCAAATCGCAAGCCGGCCCTTAAAACCCTCTCCTACTTGATTTGATCTTTGACTCATCTCTGTACACTTTTAATAAACTCGATTGATTTCCCCGTCTCGTCACAATTGGATATATGAAAAGACATTTATTATACAGAGTTTTCTTGACATGACGTTTACAGAGTCATTTTTAGCTATTTGGATACTATTATGTTTTGAATAATTATACTTTAAAGTGGACTAGTATATTTGTATTTATTTATAACAAGAATATAAGTGATATAAATGTTATAAAATATAAATGAATATGTTTTAAAATATAAATAAGAGTTTTGCTAGGTCATGCGAATCACAGCCCACCGAATAAACAAGGGTGAAGGGATTTAAAATCAATAAATAAATTGCACTTGATTTAATTTTTCTCAATGGTCGTATGACAGTCACATGCTCTTAGAGCATCCACAATGGTTTTGCATAAATCGTATTCTTAAAGTTGTCACATATACATTTATATACACTTTAAGTAATACGTAAAGTTAAGACACACGTAAAAAATATTTGCTCTACAATCGTATTATTTAAAAATATTCCTTAAATATATTTTATTATTAAAATTTTCAACAACTACCAATAAGATATTAGCATTAATTATAAATGAATTAATTTATAATAAAAAATTATTTACGTAATACATAGTGCATTCCTTATATTTAAGGAATGCTTTATGTAAAAACATAAATTTACGTGTGGGTCTCATCTTTTAGAGCATCCACAATGGTATTACGTAAAGAATACGTAAACGTGGTTCCTACATGTTTATTTAAGTAAAGTAACAAAAACTATCTACAGTGGTTTTACATAGCATTCCTTAAAGATTGGACCCACACGTAAATTTATGTTTTTACATAAAGCATTCCTTAAATTTAAGTAATGCACTATGTATTACGTAACCAATTTTTTATTATAAATTAATTCATTTTATAATTAATGCTAATATCTTATTGGTGGTTGTTGGAAAATTTAATAATAAAATATATTTAAGGAATATGTTTAAGTAATACGATTGCAGAGAAAATATTTTTTACGTGTGTCTTAAATTTACGTATTACTTAAAGTGTACATAAATGTCTACGTGGCAACTTTAAAGAATACAATTTAGGTAAAACCATTGTGGATGCTCTTAGGAATGCTATGTAAAACTAGTTGCATAATCTAGCATTTTTGTATAAATAAATATTTATTTTATCATAATTATTTTTTTGGAATATGAATAATTTATTTACAAATGATTTACGTGACAATCTTAATAGATGATAGAATTAACATGTCAATTTAAGAATTACTCACTCAGAATTTTTCCCTCCGAACGACGCAACGGTAGGGATATTATCTAGTCTAGCAAGGAACTTCCAAAATAATAGACATTTCAGTTTTTGGGGGGGGGGGCAAGATTTGTGGTTTGGTTCATCTTCAGAGACTACTACGTCATACGCGTATTTTGAATGGAATAGGACACCACATATATTTTTTTTAAAATTATTCAAAACAACTAGCAACTTGTCCGACAATTAAAACATGATCTAATGATGGGTTAAAAATACTTGTATCTGTATCGATTGTAACTTTTGTTGCTACGTGTTTTTTTATATACTTTTGTATTATACATTTGAATTTTATAGATTTTTAGTTCATCCGTAGTTGACCGTAAGTTTTTATGTTAAGTAGCACGTGCAAGTAACTTGACATTCTCTATATTTTTGATTTATTTCAATTTAGTCGCTCTAATACATCCCTAACTTTTTTTTGTCAATTTAGTCCCAAAGAATCCAAATTGAACCACTAGGCTCAAGGGACCTAACCCTAGGCTGCATCCGGCATTGGTCGGGGTCGGACCCCAATTCACCATAATTGGACAAGATCCATCAAGTTTAGTGGTTCAACTTGGGTTAATTGTGACTAAATTGAACCAAAACAAAATTATGAATGTATTAGATGGACTAAATTGAACTAAATAAAAAAATATATGGCAAGTCATATGACTTGCACGTGACACTTAACGGCAAAAACTAAATGGTTAATAACTAAAAAACTGTCCAAGGTTTACCGTATGTTAAAATTAGGTGTCTGAAATTTGAAATGTTAAAATGGACTGTCCCAAGTTTCATTTTTGTTGAAATTTGGTGTCTCTGTGCGTCTTTTTATCTCCATTCAATCATTTTCATCAACCCACCAACCCATTCATAATCCATCACTCTTTACTTTTCACAAAATCGTCAAATTTCACCTAAAAATGGAATATTAAAAAAAAGTTTCTAGAAGAGTGGTGTGGAGCCATTTTCCAAGGACAATAGAGCGAGATTTACTTGCCCGGATGTGACCAACTTTTTAGATGACGGTCCCGGCAAGATGACGAGAAGGGAGTGTGTATGAGAGCTCGAATTTGACAGACGGTTTCGTCGGAATTGACTTCTCAAAAGTAATCACACCGAGACACCAAATTTCAACAAAAATGAAACTTGGGACGGTCCATTTTAACATTTCAAACTTCAGACACCTAATTTTAACATAGGGTAAACCTTGGACAGTTTTTTAGTTATTAACCCAAAACTAAATGTCAACTAACGGATGGACCAAAAGTTTACAAAGTTCAATGTATGGTACCAAAAGTATACAAAAAAAAAACATTTTGTACCAAAAACAACATTCGGTCAAACATGTACTAAAAGTACCTTTAACCCATTAATAATTTACCACATTTTGGTTAATCATACAATGGATATGTAGCTCATTCATTTAGAAATTTAAAAACTTTAGCAATTTATACACATAAAACCTACACTAATAAAAAAAAAACCTAGGACTAGAAATTTAAGCACCTTCATTAAAAAAAAAAAAAAAAAAAAAAACTTTATTACAAGCAAACAAGAGGATTTGAAATAGAGATAAAATCAGCCCTACACTGATTGGTTGATTCAGATATATAACGATATAGTCTAATACCTATATACAGTCAATTTGTATTAATAAACTACAATATACATATATCCTAAACTCAAACTCGTAGACAAGAATATCATCAACGGATATTCGTTCTTTTTTGTTTCCTCAAAGTTATTGCACAAAACTAATAGAGAAGGCAGTTTCATATAGCTGGTGAGATAGGATATCAACCAGAAGTAGAAGTATGATTGGTACCCTTTCCCTTAAAATAAGCACTTTCTGCAGCTTCCAACCGTTTCTGGAACATGCCCCACTCCTTTTTACACCTCTCCCTTACCTGAAAAACAAGCATATCATCAATTCAACTAACTGCAAGTGCTCAAAAACTAAGCAGAACCATATATAATAATGTAACAACAAACAAATATATACATATACCCCTTGCCACGGCTGCTTCCCTTTGCTTGCTTCACCCTGAAGAACATCGGTTCAGTGCGGCCGAATCAACTTCAAACCTCAATTAAACAATTTTTTCAATGACAGACGAATCAGTGTATATCTTATTCTTACCTGGTTCCCCAAAGAGGGGACGCCTTGGTGAACAATCCATTGAGAATCGACAACTCCAATCTTCTCATGTGCAGGCTGTATATTCAGAACCAACAGCAATAATAAGGAATGGAATGGAATGGAATGGATGGGTAATGGGTTAAACAGCAATTTACTTGGGGAAGGAAGGCAACTTACATGTACGCATTTTCTGGGAAAAATCACTAAACTACCTACATTTTAGAACTCAAACACAAAAACAAGGGAAACCGAGTTCCCGGAACGATAATCACTACCAGCGCACCTCCGAAATGCGCCAGAAACATGGCACATCTGCCAAATGCGCCACATTTAATGCATGGCGCATTTCCCAGATGCGCCACAATTAATTAGCATTAATTATCCGTTTTTCAGATTAAAATAAAATAGTGCTACAAACTAGAATCGAACCCAGATCACCTAGGTGATAGACATGAATACTAACCACTACACTACAATGTCTTTTGTTGAAAATTTACTAAACTTTTTATATTTAATGTTAGTTTAACGACCAAAATATCGTCACTAAGAATTTAACACTAGTCACCCGCATGATAGGCAAAAATTCTTACCACTACACTACAATGACTTTTGTTGATAATTAATTAAAATTAGTATATTTATTTGTCTATATAGTTTTATTTATTGTTTTGTGATAATACATTGTTTAGTTACCTACGTTTGCACCATGTGACCGAATGATTAATTTTTTTGAAGTGATTAATGGTTACATACATTCATAATATGAGAGAATCGTTCAAACTTATTTTATTTAATAATTTATATCTAATCAAATGTGATTGAATTTTACAAAATAACTAAACATAGGTAGGGGTTGAATTTTACTAAAATCGTTATTTAACTAAAATTCAATCACATTTGATTAAATATAAATTATTAAATAAAATAAGTTTAAACGATTCTGTCATATTCTGAAATGTATGTAACCATTAATCACTTCAAAAAAGTAATCATTCGGTCACATGGTGCAAACGTAGGTAACTAAACAATGTATTAACACAAAAAAATAAATAAAATTACATAGACAAATAAATATAAAATTTTTAATTAAATCTCAACAAAATTCAATGTAGTGTAGTGGTAAGAATTTTTGCCTATCATGCGTGTGACTTGTGTTAAATTCTCAGTGACGATATTTTGGTCGTTAAACTAACATTAAATATAAAAAGTTTAATAAATTCTCAACAAAAGACATTGTAGTGTAGTGGTTAGTATTCATGTCTATTACCTAGGTGACCTGGGTTCGATTCTAGTTTGTAGCAGTATTTTAGTGAATTAATCTGAAAAACGGATAAATAATGCTAATTAATTGTGGCGCATCTGGGAAATGCGCCATGCATTAAATGTGGCGCATTTGGCAGATGTGCCATGTTTCTGGCGCATTTCGGAGGTGCGCTAGTAGTGATTATCGTTCCGGGAACTCAGTTTCCCTTGTTTTTGTGTTTGAGTTCTAAAATGTAGGTAGTTTAGTGATTTTTCCCATTTTCTGAGCGCAAAGTCGAGACCCCAGCCATGGACCAAGTCATTCTACCAATGCCGCCCAATAATAACCAAGACTTAAAAATCGTAATAATAATAATAAGAGAAGAAAAATGGAGAAGTAAAGGAAATGCTTACCTGAAGCATATACCATACACAGCGCCATGCATCACGGGAGAAAACTGTTGCCATGATCTCAACAAACCTGTAGTACCGAATGCAAGACAAGACATTGTGAGCAAGAAATCTTCATCATTCTTTAGGTTACAAATAAGATGGAAGTCACAAGATTTGCATACGCAGCGCAAGGAGGCAATTGTGAATTCGGACACCACCCAGGTCTCTCCTGAGTTTCTCTGATTAAGCGAGTAGATGTAATGCGTCAACAGACAACCTTCAAGGATTAATTAAGACATAAATAAGTATCGATCAAGGACTGCCGTTTAACTTACTTGTGAACTTCTTGATTGTCTCTTTTTTTGGTCATCTGCCATGTTAGCCCTTTGCTGCGGGGATCCAGTCCTGGTTGGGAGATTTCCAGACCATGTTTTCTCACTATTTGAATGTATCTGGAACGTGGACCGCACACAAAGCTTAATCAAGTTCGTATCAGAAATGAAATGGTAAATAGGGACTTCTGTTGCATCCTATATACTTACTTTTCTGCATCAAAATGTTCAACTCCCAGATCTTCATCCCACATGAAAATGTAATCATAAGGTGCAACAATGTCGGGGTGCAGAAATCGCTTGGCATACCACCTGATCCATTATTAATGTGGTCAGGAATAGCAACATTTTTAAGATAAAGTGCTCCCTTCCCTTACCATTTTGTTTGCTTTTGGACACTCACATGGATGGCCCTTTTGGACCACTCAAACTCATCCCATTCACTCGTCTTTCCATCATAGTGAAACAAAAGAATAGTAAAATCTTCTGAGAACTGCAAAAAGAAATCCAACTATAACCATGAATACACAAAAAAGGTACTACAGGGGAACTTATGTATACGCACAAACATATAAGACAGGGACCTTTTTCACGGCTGCATCGATATTTTTCTTCTGACCAACACCAACTGTGAATGTCACAAGATACCGGGGTTTGATGGTTAAGTCCTGGAAAAGGAAAACAGCTTACTCAACCGTGTAGAAGTACAAATTGTTTGAAATATAAATAAACTGTCAGCGCCAAGTTCATTCTTCTAACAGATTTTCCTCTAAAAATACGAGACAAATTATGCAAAACCTGTATTTCTATATGTATCATCAGCTACTCATTAAACTTGAGTAAGATGTAACTGGAGAATGATTCCATCTTGATAATAGATCTACAGTTCTCGTTGCACTTCTGATCCTGAGCTAGACACATTCTCTATTTAACAAATACTAGTTTCTAAACGACATTTATCTATGAACTGCACATGAGCTGACACTTCAAACACAAAAAAACAGGGATAAAGTAGGTGTCTATGTATAAAGAGAAACGTCTACCTCACTTGGGTTACCCCACAATCTACGTGGATATAAGTCCGACTCAGCAGCAACAATTCCTGGTGGCAATCGTTCTGCGCCTCGTGGATTTGAGGGGACCCAAATCTGCCAGATAAGGAGGACTTATATAAATCAAAATGTAAATCGCAAATTTAACTATAAACGATATATATTCAAGGAATTTCTGAATATAGACTCCTTCAAATCCACAATCTGGCAATGCTCTAGTTTGGTTCCCCTTTTGCTTATTAAGCACGATTCTTGATATTCTGATATCATTATATTACCAGCAACAGAAAATATGATCTCATAGTAACCTGATCATAGAGAGAGCTGCTATTTTTGTCTTCCTCTGGTGCCAAAGAATTCAACGTAGTCTGAGTAAAGGTCCCCCGGTTTATATTTGTGGAGCATGACGGATCAGTAATAGGCAGAAAGCTAGATGCAATATTAAACTGCAAATTTGAAAACTCATGACTGATCAACACAAAGAAACTTTTTGCAGTTCCAAAATTCAGTAATCCAAACTGAGTACCTTTGCGATGGATAACATAGGAAAAGTCTTCGCAATGAAGAAGCCAAGCATCATTCCAATCAGTATTGTTATGACCGATCGTATATTCTCATTCATTTTCATACCAAGTGCACTGAAATCAAACAGAGTAGTAAAATCATAAAAGCCAAGAAATTTAAACATGACATACAATCAGAAAATTCACAAAAAAAAAGAGGGAACAGTATGCTGTTTATAATGACCACGGATAAGAAAATAACCTGCACGCATAAGCTCCAACTTTGCTAACAATCTTCTGCATGGGTATTACAATAAAGATAAGACTGAAAATCTAAAGCAGAAACTGCCCTGCGTTTGCTGCCAGGCTTCAATATGGCTTTCCACGCTTATCGAGACTTGAGAGATATGCTGATATAAGTGCAACAGACTGAAACAATCAAAATAGTACATAAGCAAACACATTGTGTTTAAGAACCTCCCAGACAACTCGATCAACAACACAGCATATAAATGCATCAGCCTTTAAATTTATTCGAAATCCAAACTGAAGCGGAATGCTGCCGGCGCCATCTATCTTCAGAAGTCAGAGCAAATCAAAAAAAGAATCTTATCATAAAAAAGTTGGAAAGAATTTTCATATTAGTTTAATCTTAGCAACTTTAGCATCAAATAACACAAGCCTCATTAGTTTAATAACCGAAACGTTTAACTACCATATTATTAGCACTAAGTTAAGTTTTCGCCTTGAGTCCATTTGCTGAAAACCGGTGAATCTATCCCTAAAAGTACTATTATAACTACTAATAGTCTCCAAGCAGGTCTGATCATGGAGAGGACTGCTGAGTGCACAAAGTTGCTGTAACAAGAAAATGATAACAAAATACGCCGATCAAAGTTGCAAATGATGAAGAGTCGGACCATATTATAGCAATCATCAAAATCTATCGGTCCCTCAAGCACGTTTGCATCAATCATATAATCAAGCAGCAAGCTGGACATCGCATATTTATGTACGAACAAGCTATAATGACAGTCTAAAGCAAAATATCTCAAGCGAGAATCAATTTTGTTTGGTTTCAGCCGTAAAAGAGGAAATCAAAAGCGAGAAAATCCAATTCAGCTGAAAATCCGTGGAGAAAATTGCGGGAAGTAGTTATCCGGCTACCAAACTGGGGAAATCGAGAGACTGACCTCGAACTGCAGTGAAAACCTTGACGAACTCACTCTGAACACCGCGCCAGCAGAGATCAAGATAATTCCAAGAAACACAGCGTCAGGACGGCTAGCCAGCGGAGAACGATGAGCAGAAAAAGTGACCGTACTTTGCGGCGGCTACCTTGTAGTGTCTTTCCGCTTGAAATCGTGAAGTTGCTTGGAGGTGAGATTCCTACTAGCTGTCCAAGTACACGAAGATCAAACAGAGGGCTGCTCTGTTGAGTGTTGCCAACTGCGACGCGCTCCTTGTTCTTGTTTTCTTCCTCTTCACATGAGATGAGAGGGAGTTTGTTTGAGAGTATCGACCGACTTGTTCGAGAATGAACCCGGCACATATTTTATATATAAAATTAAAATAATAATAGTTTATAATTAAAAATTCAAGTTGGTTAAAATTAAATCAACTTAGTCGATTTTTCAAACAATCATAAGAGAATGATTAAATTTTAAGAGAAATAAATAGAAAAAACTATTAATACTTTATATACAGAAGATTACAATGTACAAAATTTAATGGCGGAAAAACCAACTTAAATAGTAAGATAATTTAGCAACAATTAAGGCACGAAATATGTTTGACTTAGCTCATATTTCCATCAATCAATCATTAAGTGATAAATTAAAAAAAAAGTGAATTCGGAAAAATATCCAGATTACCAAACTTTTAATTACCGAAAAATATGATTAATCTATTTGGCAAAAAAAAAAGTCAAAACAATACTGTAAATGAGGAAAAAGAAAATGTAGGGTTTTGTTTCCACCGTAATAACCTTAAACCCTCTCCGCAAATGGTTTGTTTGATTGAGAATTGAGATGATTGGGTAATAATTCCGTTCTACGCGAATTTAAAGCGTTGGGGAGAAAAGGGGGTCCGGGAACATTCATTTATAACCAAAGGCAGGCAACACTTGGGTGAGTGGTTCACATTTGCTCCTCAATTTTTACTTTTACATTATTGATGATTGATCTTTTTTTTCTTATAATAATTATTATTCTTTTATTAAATACATTGTCGGGTGAGTGTGGAAAAAAAAACAACTATCTACAGACTTGTTAGTCTCTACATACTACATAGTGAACATTCATTAAATGGGGTAATCCTATAACAGTACGAGCCTCGTTCCGACATTTACATGATTTACTTGGGCGTCATGACCCTACACCTCTATGGGACTACACGCTCCTACATATCCATACAAGCTCATGCGTAACTACATGCATTTGATTAAGGTAATAAGTGTGAATATGATTAAAGCACTAACATATATACTGACATATATCATTTGATTAGTGCGGGATAACAAACATACGACGACATGTTCGGGACATGAACCGAAGAATTTTAAGTACTTATATTACGACATGTTATCATGCTATCATATGTGTACACGCAAGGTACGCGCGCGCGAAGTCCGCACGTACGAGGTCCGCACACGCGAATATTCAACGTCATGCAAGAAATCATATTAGCATCATCATGCAATTATTTGGATCAAAGAATCATTATTTAAACGATTCAACATGTTTGGAACAATAACTATCGTCATGAAGCATGCGTGTCTACACTATGTATGTCATGGAGTATCATGTCATAAACTACTATCGCCGTCAAGCATGTGCGTCCACACTATGTATTGATGGATATACGCCCAATTTGAACCTGTCTCCCTTCGGATTGTCTTATTTTAATCACCCCAATTACGATTATAAATCGAAACTTGGACCCGAGCACTTCACTCGCAACGCGAACGGCCCGGACGAGCCAAAATATTCGTCCGGACTAGTCCGTTGGTCTCACCTAGGTGAGATCGGGCTAGCCGGCCCGATCTCTCCTAGGAGAGATCGGGTCAGCTGACCCAGCCTCTCCCAAGAGAGGTTGGGCAAGCTGACCCGATCCTAGGCCTTAGGGGTCGAATTTTTCGTCCGACCCCGAGGGTCCCGACATCCATTTTACCCGACTCGTACTTAGACTTTTTCATCACCTCTCCATGCTTTTAAAGGGTTAATCCTGCTGTTATGTGTCAATTAAGTACGTTTAGTGATTAACGGTGTCATTAAGCCACATTAATTCCCGTAGCCTATATATACTTCTCAAGTTCTATTCATTCGAACAAGTTTACATCTTTGCACGTTTTAGCTCTGCCTTCTCTCTAGGATTTTCACTCTCTAAAGAGCCCGAACTTACTTAGGCATCGGAGAGGGTTCACCGAGCACCACCCCCCCCCCCCCCCTCTCCGTGCTCGGTACTGCCCATTGTGCATGTTTGCGAGGAGCAAAGTAACGGATCACATCGACAAGCTAAGCGTATCAAAAAGAATAGCAGATTACTCGTGAGAGGTGTTACTCGGATCAGACACCCATCAACCCGAGGCACACGTCTTAACATGTATGTCATGGAGTATCATGTCATCAACTACTATCGTCATGAAGCATGCGTGTCTACACTATGTATGTCATCAAACATACATATCTACAGTATATATGTCATGGAGTATCATATCGCCGACAACTACTAAACATGAGGAAGTAACTCTTCTTATGTCATGTTTATATATATCCAACACTTAGCCAAATTTTGACATATTTTGTTAAACTAACATGGTGTAGGCATTTCATCAAACACATTGGGGGCACTCTAACTCAAACATTTTTCAAGACTCATTTTGATTCAAATTGAATCTAATCAAGAAGGTTAAGGACTAAGAGTCTAAGACAAACCTGGAAACGGACTCACCGTCGCGAGCCTCACGCGCCAACGTGAAATTCGCCGTCCGCCGTTGTACTCCACGTGTCGCCGCTGTCGTGGCCGGAGCTGGTCGCCAGAGCTCCTGGTGGCGCGTCCTCCTCCGCGACCACTCCCGTCGGTGATGGATGATGTTTAGATGGTAGATCGAACTAACTTCGGGTCCAAGAAAAGATTTGGGTCCTAAGTATCTTACTCCTTGTGAAATAAAGGAGATCACTATTGTGACTAAGTGTGGATGCTAAGCAAGAGATGCTCTTCTCTAATACCCTAGTGGTATTTATACATATGGGTAAGGGTAACTATTACCTCCTCCCTATTTTTGATAAGTCCTTAATTGCATACTCTAAGTGTTTACCCATGTTTACCTATACATTGACTCATTTGCACGTACACGTGTCCGTCCACGAATTTGTACATGTCCATGATTTC
This sequence comes from Clarkia xantiana subsp. parviflora, assembly GCA_036873135.1. Taxonomy (NCBI): domain Eukaryota; kingdom Viridiplantae; phylum Streptophyta; class Magnoliopsida; order Myrtales; family Onagraceae; genus Clarkia; species Clarkia xantiana. The sequence continues at coordinate 24,100,621 of JAPTYO010000009.1, read as the reverse complement.
CATATGATCACATCATTGATTAAATTCATGTTTCATATTTATGTCATGACATGATTAATTTCATGGTTGTATTAACATATCATTACATGTGCATGATTAGTTACTTACACGTATGAGACATGTATACACACACGTCAGCATCCATGTCGGTGTCATACGTGTTCACCACTACTTATATTTATTTATTATATATGTACACATGATGCACTAACCATGTCAGCAGATAAATACTCGCTTAGAAATTCGAAGGTAAACGATTACAAGGCCCGCGTCCCCGACTGTCACTAAGACGACCACTGAGGTCATTGCCGGACCTAAATTGGGCATTCATCCTATCTTAAAATCGAGTCAAGCAAGGGTCAAGCCATTGCTTGACTCGGGGGCAAGTGATGGATATGTGCCCAATTCGGGTTCGTATTTATATTTCGGACCTTGCAAACACGTCAAACCCACATAAACAGATCGAACGTTATACCCGCGAGTCAAAACGGTCCGGACGGGTAATGCGTGCGTCCGGACCGGACTCGTCCGGATTGTCCAAATTCGACGTGGTCCGGATTGCCGCCCGCAACGCACGTACATTTACCGACGTATTTTTACACTAAGTCTGAGTTTTCCGATAGCCAACCTTACTCAATCCCGACTCCGGTTCACATTTTCATATTAATCCGGAGGTGAACCACAATAAACCGGGCTTCAGTTCAAGAGCTCCTATAAATAGGAATCTTGGCCACCCATTTAATTTTAACTCGTTTTGAGATTGGCTTAAGAGCTCTGACTTCTCTCTAGATTTATCTCTCTAGATTCTTATTGAGGCATCAGAGAGGGTTCAACCAGCACCCCCCCCCCCTTCGAGTGCTGGTTACTACCCCTCTTCGAGTGCTGGTTGAAGAAGATGCGCGAAGTCGATATCGTGGACTTGGAGAACTAGACACAACCCAGATCGCACATATTCGACAACCCGTACTCTCGCGCGGCGCAGGTCGAAAGAGGAGTTGTTCGCGACGGCGATTTGCAATCCGTAAAAGGTGCGGCCTCGGAGACATGAAACTCCTTCATGCACCGGCCGACAAGCTTTTCGAGCAAGATTCCGTCGGAGGCAACAAAAAAGACGAGGACGTGAATGAACGGGTAAAGAACGGAGTATTATTATTTGCTGGGTTTCTTTCTTTAGCATAGCCTGCTATGAGTAGAGGGAGGGGATTGGGGGGGATCAATGTGGGGAAGAAGAAGGGAGAAGGAAACGGGAGGAGAAGGGGAACTAAAGGGGATGAGAGGAAGACTTGTGGAAAAGACAAAATGGATAAGGATGGAGAGTGCTGCTGTATTTCTGCATTTATTATTTTATCCTTTGTTTCTCTCCAAACAGGTTGGACCGGGTCGAACCGGCCGAATCGGAAATCGGTGCCCTGGTCGGTTCGATACCCGGTCCGGTTCTGATAACGCTGGTTTAATTTGTCCAAAATAATTTTATCAATCGCAAGTGTTTAGACTAAATTACATATTTCTCCATCTTCCATGACAAATTAATAATGTGGCGATGAAGTTACTAAATATAAGAGCCAAAATGAGTTCACCCAAATAGCTCTAACTAGGTGCATTTCCCGCGCATCGCGTGGGGTGACTTACTAAATATGTATAATTAACGAATTAATATTCAATGAAATTTATACTTACTATTTGTAATATGTTGAACACTATTTTTAAATAAAATATCAGTCTAAAATTTGAAAAAGTAAACGAAAGTCTGAAAATTTTAAACTATAAAATATCATTGCGCAAGTTCACAAATAAATTTTAGATGCCCGTACCGCATGCTAACTTTGGTCGTCGGATCCGTGTCAAGCGTCTGTTCTTCAACAGATACGACTTCGATGACCACCAGCGATATCTCGCCGGAGATAGAGATGACTCTGCCACTGAGACTGTTAGCCGCCCGTGTCGCCTGGTATCTTCGTTCGCCGGCTCCGCATCAAGCGTCTGTTAAATATCAGCGAAATTTTAATTTCGATTAATTACATACATTGAATCTTGAACGGTCCGAAATTTTAATTACGATTAATTGCATACATTGAATGTTGAACGACTTGAAATTAGGGAAATTTTAATTGCGATTAATTGCATATATTGAATCTTGAACGGTCTGAAATTTTATTGCGATTAATTGTATACATTGAATCTTGAACGGTTCGAAATCAGCGAAATTTTAATTGCTATTAATTACAACTTAAAAACTCTCAGCTTCCTAGTGCAACCAATGCTATGAAGTTAATGACTACAAAACCATTAGCTCAATTGTTATAAATGCACCGATTAACGTAAAAAAAATCTCTAGCTCCACATTCACTTTGTTATTATCTTTCCTTCGGAATTTATATTATATATAGATACTACTTTATCAATGCCCCCTATAAAACAACAAAAAAAAAAGTGCTACATAGTAACAAGGGCAACATACACCTTTCTCTTTTTGCCATTAAAAAAAATAGACTAGTAGTGGCAACCTAGACCCAATTCGCTACAACGTTGGTTTCTCCTACTTATAGTTTGAAATCTTTTCCGACCAGACTTAGTGAACAACCAACACATGCACTAGTCACGTCAACGTAGATCCACAAGTAGCCTACTGTAGTTGAGAAATTGGCCTGTTAAACTCAGTTATATCTGACGCGGTATATGGATCAAACGGGACATACGATTTTCACATAGTAGCAAAGACATATAAAGTCTCCAGTCATATAATTTCAACCTAATCCCAACCCAAGGCCCATAAAATAGAATGAATATATTCCCTATCACAAACAATATTACACTACAGATTTTTCAGCTCAAAATTAGTAACACTAATAAGAAGTTGCACTAGTATCCAAATTCCCCACTAAAACCTTCCCATCCATACTTGATAATGGAAGTAAAGAACCAAAACTGCATCTGCTCCCAGACATCATCAAAACCTCCAGGAGAACTCGATTGCAACATTTACCACCTCGCCTGAGATCTGCATAGTACACAATTTCCATATCAAAACATCATTTCACTAAGCTCAACTCGAACCTTGAAAACATAGAGCTAAAACATGTTGACTCCAATCCTACCTTATAGCCACATTCTGCTTCATGCCTTGTCTGTGTAACTTTTATACAAAGTACAAGAAACCAACAGATTACCGATCCACTTTTATCACATAACGACATATTGGCAATATCAATATTGCCACGCGGATTGAGTTCTCTAGACGTGCTACAAATAGTATTGGGAAACATTTAACAGCAAGGCATTGTGCTCTCTCTAAGTGTTGCATTATTTCAGCTTCTCACAGGTTCCAACTTCTAAGAGACACATCTTTGCTAATAACATAATAGACCAATCAGACTAACAATAAATGGATCTCCCTTTTTAATTTATTATAAATAATTATACATAATATCAGGCAGCTATATTGAACTTGCAAACTTCATCACCAAGTCCCATTCAGATGACTCAGGTTATGAGAGAATGTTTGCCCCCAATTATACTTTACCAATAAATAACAAACCAAGTCTCTCCTCGAGTTCAGTAAGGAGTCAATCTACGTTATTTAGGTAACACTAATAAATAAGGAACCAACAGAAAGATGAGAAAATCTTTTAAATAAATAAGTGGGGCAGGAGCTGCATCTTAAATTTAGATAAGCACTCACCTGTCAAAGTCTCTATTGGTAAAATACCCTCTGTCCCTGCCACCTTGCGGCGGTGTTCTTCTATCATTACCAGGCCTTGACCATGCATTACTTGTTCCACGGGATGGAGGGCGCTCATTTTCGATACTACGAGAACCATCAATTGATCCAGATCGAGAAGGTGGTCTTTCAGAAACACTACTGACACTCCCTGACCTTGAAACAGGTCTATCCACGCTTTTCTGCACAAATCGAACTTTATCATCCAAATCACACACCAATGCTTCTAACTCCCTCTCTTTTTCAGATAATATATTCCTTATGCTGGGTTGATCTTCCTCATAACCTTCGAGAGGTTCACCATTCTTCGTCTTCTTCAATTCAACTTCCCTCTCCCATTCTTTCTTCAAGGTGTCTATCTCCTCTTTCAGTATCTTTTCCTGATCCGTCTCGGGCCTGAAAAATCATCTTATTTCAATAAATACGGAATGATTTCTATACATCTGATCCATCAGACAATGTAGTGATTTCCATCAATATAGTCATAACACGAAAGTGATAAAACATAACAGATCTCACCTAATAAACTGCAAAAGAGGATGGCGCACAACAAGGACAATTTAATTGCAAGACCATGATACACAGATATACTGGAGTAGAAAATATCAAAGGGAAAGTTAAAGAACTGACTTGACATCACTTCTTTACAATGGAAGATACCAACAAATATCCGAAGATTACCTTGTAAACTAATGTTATGTTCATGCAAATTCTAGAAGAGTTAAGGTAAGATTTTCTTTAGTAAAAAACCGAAAGGGTGCTCTCCTATCAAAAATGGGGAAAGGCTAAACCAAAAAAGTACAGAAAAAGATTTACAGACAATTTGAAACATCTTCCATGTCCATAAATACATGTAAGCCCCATCGGTACTTTCTGATATACCGAAAATGTATAAATCTAATGCAATTTTTTGAAAATGTCATCCCGGGTTTCTATACCCTCAAAATATTGGTGGGATACTGTCAAACCAATTTGTAACTTGTATCTAAAATCAACTTAAAGCTTCATAGATAGCAGTTAGCAGCAAAAGCACCACACAATAAATAAAGAGCAACATAACAGCTACATCAATTTGAAATAGGAAATATGAGAAGCACAGAGAGAAGAGAAGAGAGGTAAATCTGAGAACAAGAAAAACAGTTAAATACATGCTGATCAACTGTTTAACTATCTATGTGAACTTAAAAGGACAATGATATTTTATAAGTAACACTGGCAAAACTTTCGAAGGCGAAAAAAGGAGAATGTGAAAATCAAAGAATGCTCGACAGACTAACAAACTTTATGTGTTGTTGAAGGGAGTGTGCTGGATAAACAAAGATATAGATAATTAAGATATTCCTAGCTTGTATCAGTTGGATGGCCTAAAACGAAGTTATATGCTGGAATCATTTTATGTTAGATAACTTTTTTTTGCCACCAAATAAGAAGCCTTAAGCTAAAGAAAAAATGATGGAAATAAACCAACTTTATTTTCTCTGTATAACCTTTCTTCTGTGAGAAGAAATAATATATACTAATACAGAGACAAGATGTATATATACATATATAAATAAACATGCATGACAGTGGAAAATAAAGAAAGTTTTTTTGCCAAGAAAATAAAGAGACTAAAGTGAGCAATTAGCATCATTTTGTGATGTGTGAACCACTTCTCTTTTTTTGGATAAAGATATGTGAACCACTTATGACACCTTTTTATTCCACATTTTTTAAACAAAAGAAAAGGCCTTCCTTACAGGGATTAGTGACAGCATGAGAAAAAGATATTCCCAACATCGACATGAATCACATTAAGATACCTGAAACCGTCATAATCACCATTATGAAATAAGTGGATCCGACTGAATTCGTTTTTCCAATTGGTTTCGAAGAAAGATGAATCTCTCAACTTGCACCACTGTATAGATAAGGAAAATGCCTACCCTTGGACCCTCTGCTTTGAAGTTTGGAAGAGTAATAACTTAAGCTAGGCAGAGTGGCAGACTACCAACGGACTTTGTGTACACAACAGATACATTAGGTAGATCTATGAATCTAACAGGACAAGAGCCCCATATCTTCTTATCATTGACAATAACCATCTTGACATGCATTTCCCATATCCGAACACAATGGTCTTACTCTATGCACTTCCAAACTCTACTTAAAAGTTATAAATGCAGCGACATACCATAATGCTGGAAAATTTTCCTAATATATATAAGCATAGCTTCTGGAAATAAGCATTCACCTAATTAATATAGGCACAATCTTGGCGTTGAACAAGTATATTCACAGATTTTGAAGAAATAGTCAATATTGAACCAACCTATCAACCCGACGGTGATCCAAATCAAGGTCAATTTTGCGCCAATCAAGCCCTTTCTGCTCCAACAGTACTTCCCTGGGCTTGGCGTCTCCAAAAGGATTCACTCTAGACCTTGGCTTCCCTCCGGTGTCAATACTCTCAGACCGATTTGATTGTGCACTCGAGGGCCTGCTCGAATGTGCACTGGTGGGGCGGCTACCAGATGTTTTGGTTCCAATCTCCAAGTCCAGTTTCTTGTAATCAAGGCCCTTCTCAGCCAAGATCTCCTCCCTTGGCCTCGCAGCTCCGAACGGATTGGACCTATTTGTTTTTGGTGGTTCAATGGAAGACGAAAGCTCTTTTGGTGGAGCCAACACCAGCCTAGGTCGTTCAGATGGCACTTCCCCTCTAGCCCAGCGATCATTACTAGGTGCCCCAGAATCGCGAAAACCAGAACCAAAGCTAGAATATCTTGAAGATTCAGGTAGAGGCTTCTTCCCTGCACCCCAATTATCATTCTCGTCAGCCCGAGAGCCACCTCCTCCAAGGGAACTGTACCTATTCGAGCGATTGGAATCAAGTGAAGGGAGAGGCTTCTTAGCCGTCGCCCAATTATCCACCTCGTCAGCACGAGACACCTGATCGAAATCCGAAACCCTAGAAGGTGGACCGCGGCGCTCGTCATCAAATCCACCCCCATAGGATCTCCTAGCGCCACCGCCCCAAGTGCCCTCGCCATCTTCACGCGACCTGTTCGGCGGCTGACCGGACCGTCCATACGAGGAGAAGCCACCGCCGAGACGACCGTACTGCATCTCCTCCGCTGACCGCTCCCTTGGGGCGGTGGGTAGCCGGATCATCTCATCAGGGGTGAGGCCGGTGCTGGATGAGCTGGCTGTTTGAAACTCGTTTAGCGTCATCTTCTTCTTCTTTGGCTTCGCTTTGGCTGCCTCATTGAGGCTGGGGAAGTTGTGCGGCTCCGGCAAAGCAATGGTGGCCATGGTTGCAGCAGCTTCGCGCTCTTCAGCCTCGGCGCGCTCGGACTCAGCGGCCCAGGCTCCGATTTTGCCCCAGGCCTTGGACATCGTCACAGGATCAGGATCGGGATCGGGATCGGGATCTGATGATGAACAATCAAATGATTCAAGAAGAAGAAGAAGAAACTGATGGACTTGTGTTCTGCACGATGCTTGCTATTTCGATTTCTCTACTATGCAGAAGATAATTAAATATATAAATTAATATTTTATTATTATGTATTAAAATTTTAATACATAATATAAACTTTAATACATAATTATGTATTAAAGTTTATATTTTGATATATTATGTATTAAAATTTAAAACTATAAATTTAAATATAATTATTAAATTAAATCTTTAAAAAAATGCAAAAATATACATTTTATAGATTTTAAGAAAGTGTGACGCGCGGTATAAGATACTGTGACACACGAACCAGTAAGAAGGGTGGATGTGGCATGTTTGTTTTCCGGCGGGTGGGCGGTGACGTGGATTTTCCTTTTTTTCAATCTACTATATTATATTAATTTAGTATCGGAAATCATTTGGCTGACACGTGGACAGTTTGTTATGTCACTGTTTCCTAATTTAGTTGGAATTTAATAGAGGTTCTATAAATTTAGATACAAAATATTGATTGATTGAAAATTAATAAGTATTTTTATATCATATTTTGATCTATACATAATTTAAAGAAACTAATTAATTTAAAGTTTCCATTTAAATAGCAAATCTATAAAGTTTGGTTTTGGAAGATCATAGGCCGTCACGTAAGCTATAATTAATAATTGGGGTTAAGTCTTGAATTGGTCCTCAAACTCAAAGTAAATGCCCCAACTTATCCTTCAACTAAAACTGGAAGGTCCATACTATACTTCCGTGAAAATTCACCTTATGTGGCATTTACTTCCGTTAAATTCATTAATTTTATTTGGAAAAGTAGCTTTAAATGACAATTATACCCTAACCATATTATTATTATTATTATTATTATTTCCCCTAAAATCAAATTCATTGGTCAGGATTAATGTCGTCTTTGACAGCACATTCACCATAAGAACCAAGTTCTGCTCACCATCAATTTTATAACAAAAAACTTGAAGCACATCTCCTCTTTCGACCTTAAACTGAACTTCTTATCCTCAACATCTCTTTATGGGTGCCCCGCCTGCTACCAAGAGAAAACAAATTGATCACTCTATCATGTCTCTCATTCTTGAATAAGGTTGATGACAAACGATATCAAGTTAGATGATCATCAGACTCTCTAATTTATTTAAAACACAACCATTGGGACAGGCTAACAGCCAAATAAATTTGGAGTGACAGCATAATCTATCTGGTTTTACTATCCAAAATCTAAACAAAAATAATTTACGGGAACGCTTAGGTTTATAATTTATTTTTTTTCCAGACAAATCCATATCCTTAACTTATTCTCCAAGCTAAAATTTAAACTTATATTAGAGCACCGATACATAATTCAATCAATGTCATCTCTATTTATAAACATGTCTTTAATCATGGACTTCAATTCTTTTGGCCGAAATCATGAACTTCAATTGAAAGAACATAACAAAAATATCAATTATCCTTATATATTAAGAACAACTCGATATTTATATCAAACACGAATTGGGGATTCTACAAAAGATCGAGTTTACACAATCCACATTACATATTGAAGAATCGACAAAACAATTTATAACGCCCATTTTACAGAGAGAATAAAAATTAACATGTCAGTAAAAACTAAAAAGTTAATGTTTTTTTTTAACTTAAAAAAAATACCTTTCAGAATAATAGGTGCTCGATGATCCATTCCATAGGAATTCTCAAGTTACATCAAGAAAAAAGAAATGATAAATGTACATATACAATTTATACACAAGAACATCAAAATGATAGAGAGGTAGAAAAATAATAAAGCTAAGAATTTGGATGATTACTCAGCTTGTGAACAGATACTCATGCTGATGGCTTAAAAAAAACCGAGAACACATACTGCAGATCGAAGCTAGCGTTTCAGACAATCAAAGTGACAAAATTGTCGAACAAATAAAATTCAGTGGTAAAATTGCCAGAGAGCCAAAATTGATGATATTCATGACTTTCTATAGTTGTCTTGCCCTTTGATTTATTTTGAATTCAATTGCACAATACAAATTGATGGTGTCGTGCAATTAATTAAATTGAGATTGTGAGATTATGATAGGGAACTAGAGGAGATGTGAAATTGACGCAACCCATACTCCAAAATAAGGGTTTCGGTCGGACATACCTGAACAGCTCGAAGCAAAGGGCCGGTGATGAGGGTGGTCGGTGGCAGCAAAAACAACATTCCAAGAGAACGAAACAGTACTTGAACAAAGAAAATTCAGGTAGAGTCGCCGCCGCTAAGGCTAATTTTCCTTTGAAGCTTCTTTTCCAAATAAAATTAAGAAACTTAACGGAAGTAAAGGCTACATAAGCTTAATTTTAACGGAAGGATAGTATGGACCTTTCAGTTAAAGTTGAAGGATAAAATCAGGCATAAATAAAGTTAGAGGATAAGTTGGGACATTTAGTTTCAATTCGAGGACTAATTGAAGACTTAACCCTAATAATTGAATATAAATTAAACTTATTGTATTGTTAATTAACAAGGAGGCAATTAAAAGGAAGACTATATGAGACTTGCTATTATTATTTTAAAGCAGCCATACTTTTAGCAATTATTAAGAATTTGATATATAAATGCGGATCGGAGCATTTACAGGTCGGTAACCGAATAATCCCAAAAAAAAATTAACGACGTTAATTCTCACGCTCAGCATCCTAAATCTTCCTCAGCTTCCTCTCAAGGCAAATTCACTATATCTCTCTGCTCCGATGGTGGTGAAGTTATAGCTGAGCTCTCTGCGAGGTCGTTCTTGACAAAGCACTTTTCGTCGGTGGAGGGTGAAGATATGAAGACCACGGGACGACAACCGAATGAGAGAGAAGACGAGCCATAGCAGTGGGATATCCCCTCAAGAGCACGGTGGATGGAAGGAGGGAAATAAACACGGGTATTGCCAACACGGGCGAATGATCATACAACCAACCACACTAATTACTGCACTGCAAAACAAGGAGCTGACTGACCCTAAGATGTTGCAATTCACATCCCACTTACGCTTTTGACGTGTATTACCAGACTATAAACATAGTTTCCCCCTTCTTATTTATTAAGCATCTAAGTATTTGTTTGCCCTCCAAGAATTTAATTCATGGAATCATCCCTGGCCCTGCCTCTACATATATGTTCTAGGGAATACCTAAATTAGCTCCATCATTTGTGATTACTCGTTATACTGTTATATATATATATATAGGCTTGGGCATAAAAACCGGTCCGGCCGGACTGGTTCGGAACTGGTCTGGAACCGGACCGTTTGGAACCGGTTCGGAGTGAACCGGTCCAAATTGGACTGGTTTATAACCCCTAAATTGGAACCAGTCCAAGGGGTATACCAAACCAGTCCAATAAACCAGTCCGGACCGGACCGGTTTTGAACCGCTTTTTAGTAAAAAAAAAAAAAAAAACGTTTTGACCGAGATTTTTTTTTTTTTTTTTAAATCCGGTTTTTGACCGGTTTCTGACCGGTTTTGACCGGTTTCTGACTGGTTGTGACTGGTTTTGACTGGTTTTGGACCGATTTTTATTGATAAAACCGGTCCGACATACAAAACCGGTCCAGAACTTGTTTTTTTAAAAAACAGTCCAAAACCGGTTCTGGACCGGTTCTGGACCGGTTCAAACCAGTCCAGTTTTTTTTAGACCAACCTAAGCCAAAAAAAAACCCTAGTTATTATTGGACCGGACCGTTTAAAACAGTTCCGGTCCGGTCCGGAACCGGTTCGGCCTGAACCGGTTCAGTGCCCATCCCTATATATATATATATATATATATATATATATTGAAATCAATAAATCTGCAAATGACAGGGTTGGACAATAAAAGGATAAGATATGTATATTTGAACCATTCCCAACAGCAATACTGTGAAGTGTTGGAAAATTGGCCAATTTTTATTATTATTTTTTTTTTTGGACTAATCTTGTTTAGAGCCCAAATGTTTTTTATTATTGAGCCCAATGTTAAATCTAGCCCATTTTTTGTGAATGGAATTTGTGAAAAGAGTTTTGTACCACATCGAATAGATGAGCTCTCATGCTCCCTTCTCTTCTCCTATATAAAGGAGTCTTCCTCTTCACTTTTTTGGTAGAATGAAAAAATGAGATCTCTTCCTTTTTGGTTGAGTATCCAATATTTTCGGAATCCATATTTTTGGAATCCAAGTTATTTTTCTCCTCCTCTGTTCTTCGTGTTGACGAATTGCAGAGTTCTTCTTAAGTTGATTTCGACTTATGTCGTGTTCAACCTTTCTAGTTGTTTTTTAGCCGTTGTCGTCGGCTTTCCCGTTCTTTGTTTGAGTTCAGGTATTGGGTTCGGTTCGGTCGAGCGTGTTGCATGCATAACACGATTCGATGACACTGTTGAATCCTGGGAGGTGATCGCCCCTTGTATAAACCCCTTTGCATAACCCGAGGGTGGGGAGGGGCGAAATTGCCCTAAGGAGACTGTGATTAGCACGGGCCTCAGTATATAAAATACGTATTCGTTTTGTGTCGATTTTACGTATAATTTCGGTGTTGCCTATATTTTGCATGTTAACTGGTATAGTTACATGTAAGTAACCGAAATTTGACTAATTGCTTTTTAGTCATTGAATTTTAGAATATTGCATTTTGGTCCTCGGACTTTGTAAATTTGCATATTTACCCTCAATAATTCCAACAATCTTAAGGCAAGTTAATTTGTTGGTTTTATGAGAGGATGCTTAATTGAATTTTGAGATTCAATTTTTTGGAGAAAATTATTTATTCTCTAAAAGTTCACAAATATTGTCGAACAATGATGTTGAAAATGTGAACATGCTCGAGAGCACATGCGACTGATAAAATCGCTAAGGCCATTTAGGTCGTCGAGACTGGTAAAGTCGTCAAAAGCCGTTGAGACTATTAGGACCGTTGAGGTCGCTAAGTCGTTGAGACTACTATGAAAAATCGATATGGTCAAGGTTGTTAAACATATTAAGGCATCCGAAATTGATATGTTTGCTAAGGAGGCTTTGGTGACTTGACACACTTTAGCCGTTGAGGCTTATGGGGTCGTTGAATCCATTGTTGAAAATTGGATTAAGAAGTCGGTTAAAGCCGATTTAGAGTGTATGAAAATTGTTATGGAAATTTTATTTCCTTGTCTAAAACACTAACTATTACATGTGATATAAATGTACGTGTGAATCAACGAATCGATTGCACACACCTGAACCTTAGCACGTATGTACGCCGCGATATGTGTACATGAGTGTTTACTCAGAAGGTTAGCTCCGTGAAGGTTTGGTTTTGTCAAAACCGAAATTAACCGTGTCCAGGTTTATTTTTCTGTTCAACATAAGGAAAAAAAATTGATTTTTGTAATTGAAGTGATTAAACTTAATTACTGAAATCAGAAGTTCAAATCGTTATTTGAATTATAGTAATCTGAATTTGATGTCCCAGATTACTATTGTGGGGTCGGGTACGAACCACTCAGACTTAAAAAAAAAAATCTCAAGGAGTTGGTCATAAGTCCAATGTTTGAACGCTACTCAATGAGAATGTAGCTAACACTTGGCGGACAACTCTAAAATTGGGAAAGACCACCATCTTCACGATGTGGTCTATAAATGTTATTATTCTAGCGAGTGATGCTATCCCATATACCGACGCCTTGATTACCGAGGTTGGACACTCGTTTAGGCCGCCGTCTATAATGCAGGGAAAGTCGCCGAGACTTACTTCAAAAGTTGAAGTCAAAAGATGGAATTTTTTTTTGACAATTCTGGAAAAAAAAAAATGAGGAGGAAGCGTCCCTATTGGGAGCACTCGAAATCGTCAAAAGAACTGTACGTTAAATACAGATAGACGAAAAATTTGATTGGATGAAGTTGAATTACTTTAAGTGTAATGGCCGTAGTGCCTGAAGTAAACATGAATAAAAATGTTTTTGCATTGGGCGTAGTGCCTATAGTGAACATGAGATAAGAATGTTCCTTCTTGTGCTAAATTTGTGGCACAATAATTTAGAACATGTTAATTACGATACCTTGCAGAGGTTATCTAACATGGTTCATATTCCTAAAATCAAAATAGATCAATAACTTAAATGTGAAGTTTGCGTTGAAGCGAAACTTATTCGGCCGAAAGGATTACCGAACTTCTTGGTCTAAATACATAGCGAAGTTTTTGACTTAATATATGTCCAAACGCGAGGCGGGAAATAAGTACTTCATTACTTTCGTAGATGATAGTACGAAATATCGCTATGTGTACTTGATGAAGGAAAAAATGAAACAATTAACAAATTCATGGTTTACAAACAAAAACTTGAGTTTCAACTATTAATTGTTTTCACAATGAGAAATGCGGCAACGATTATTCTCTGTTTAGAGAATGTTGACTTAAACACGATTTAATCGGTGAAGTCATTGCACACCGCATAAAACCCCGATGGAGTTGGGTTGCGGGTTCGATCCAACCGGGCAACGTTTTAATGTTTATTTTGAACTAATTAGTATTAATAACGTTGTCGACGGTCAAGGTTTTGGCTTAGTGCGCATTAGATAAAAATATGAAAATGTTGTTTTGGCACTTGCGGTGCAACAGTCGAGGCCTTTTATTGGTCTGAGGATCATACCGTTTGAGAAACGCAACGGTCTGAAAAAAAAATGTGTGTTGATGTGTTAATGGTCTGAGGATCTACAACGATAAAAGGATGATCCGAGGATCAATGATGACGTGGTTGAGAATTAGTAATAACTTCATACCCAACTCGTGTGTTAACACATTACATTTTTCTGGTAGAAATTAAAATAGTATGGTTGAGACCATGTTTGTTTTAGGGTTATGACGGGGTAGCTATTTAACTAGCAATTACCTTTTGAATAAGGTACCCCATAAGAAGGAAGATAAAACTATGTTTGAGTTGTGCCTTCGAATGTGGGGGGTGTCTTGCTAAAAATTATGATACCTCTACGGAAAAGACGCATACATTCCCTAAACCGTTGATTGCATTTTCATAGGGTTTGCTCAGAATAGTAACGTGTATCGATTTGAATCGAAAGTGTCAAATAAACACAAAGATACGTTAATGTAATCAATAAATGCATATGTCTTTGGAAAATGTATTTTTGGCTAAGTCTAGAGGAGAGGCAAGCATATGAGACTATAGAGGAAAAATAGTCAAGACCGAGAACATGGAGGGCATGTTGAGGTCGAGCCCATGATGAGTAAAAGGGCGAGGATTGAAAAATCCTATGGTCCAGTTTTTTGACCTATATGCTTGAAGCCGAACCTTAGACTTACCACGAAGACGTAAACTCTTCTGAGAGACCTCTATGAAAAGAGGCAATCAATAGTGAAATTGAGTCCATCTTGCAGAACCACACTTGGGAGCTGGTGGATCTTCCGCCCGGAGACAAACCGTTAGGCTACAAGTGGATATTCAAACGTAAAATGAAAGAAGATGGATCAATTGATAATTACAAAGCCGACTTGTCATAAAAGATTATAGACAAAAGGAATGATGGAATTATTTTGATACATATTATCCAGTAACTAGAATCACATTCATAAGGATGGTTCTTGCGATTGCAGCCTTGCAAATTCTAGAAGTACATCAAATAGATGTGAAAAACAACTTTCATACATGGAGATTTAGAGGAAGAAATCTACATGGAACAACCTGAGGGTTTCTCTGCGCGAGAGCAGGAAAAGAAAGTTTGTAAACTTGTCAAATCTATGTATAGTCTTAGACAGATGCCTAGACAATGGCTTTATAAATTTGACAGCGTTTTATTGGAGAAATGTTTCAAAATAAATAAGTATGAAAAACGTTTTACGTTGATGACATACTAATCGTTGGAAATAACGATGAGGTGGTCCGGTCCATTGGATCTATGTTGAATTTGAGTATTGACCTGAAAGACATGGATCTTGCCGATGTGATCTTTGGATTAAAACTCATTAGATCATAAGAATGTCTCATTCTAAGTCAAACTCATATATTGACAAGTATTTGGATAAATTCAACAAAGATGACAAGAACGAGGTCAGTACTCCAATAGATACGAGTAAGTAATTTCAAAGAATAAGGGAGAATGGTTTTCCCAAATTGAGTACGCTCGAATTATTGGAAGTGTCATGTACTTAATGTCATGCACTAGACCAGATATCGCTCACGTTGTAAGTGTATTGAGTCGATATACGAGTAACCCTAGTTTTTCCACTAGAACGGGGTAATCAGGGTACTTAGGTATCTGAGACATATTCGTAATCATGGTCTACACAAAGAGATATCCTTATGTGATAGAATTTTATATTGATGCAAAATGGATATCCGATTAGACACTACCACCTTGAGTATAAGGGGTTACGTATTCACCTTACGAGGTGCAACAGTGTTGTAGAAAATCCTCAAAACAAACAGTCATAGCCAGATCGACGATTAAGTCTGAGTTATTGTACTGGAGAAATGTGCCGAATATGCAAAATGACTATGTCATTTTCTCGAGGATTTTACTAATTGGCCAAAACCTGTGTTAGTGCAAGATTGATGAGTTTGTTTTGGTTTAATCCAAATTAAATCCAATCTAATGAAATGTTGAAGATTTTCTTTAAGAGACAATGTTAAAGCAGAAATAAGTGGTGCACCCCCCATTTGGCATGAAAACCTTTGTTAAAGGTTGGGAAATGGGACACTTTGCGAAGCTGTTGTCCACAAAAGAATCAATCTAAATTTAGATGTTGGATTAACAAAATTATTCCTGCAGGAAATGATAGTCTGAGGACTTTGTTGGTTTGAAAACATTGATGCAACGTTGCGATGATCAATCTGTATAACACAGTATAACCTGGATAATGGAATGTTTAGACATATACGTCATAATTCCTTTAGAGAGTTGCTCTCAAATATATTTATTGAGCCCGATATCGTAAAGTCGGCAGATAAATAGCGGATCCACTACCCGAAAGGGTTAAACAGAGAGTTATTTGGCCAAGCGTCGAAAAGGAATGGGGCTAAAGCCCGTGGAGGAAACACTCTTGAGAAGGAAAACCCAACCATGATGACTGGAGATCCCAAGAACTTGGTTCAATGGGACAACCTAATCACAAGAGTGAGTGTGATCACTGTGGGGGTCAAACCCCAAAGCCCATTCCTATGATGCAAACAGTGATGGAGAAGAGGTTAAGCTTTTGCTGGTGTTGATCTTATAACAGTAATTGAAAATTACTTAATCAAGGTCATTTTCACACAAAGCTTTTAATGATTCGTAAGGAGAACTCAGAGTCGTGAAGATGCTCTTGAGACATAGAATCACCTATGCGAGTGAGAAGTGGGGCCGCTTCGAAAGGAATTGTTGAGGGCGCAATTTTTAGAAACGCTTGCAGAACCAGGCGAGTGATCTAGGGCCTAGGGATCACAGGGCGTGAACCGAACCATACTAGGAAGGTACCTGTGTGGGTTATGTCGTCATCTACACCAACGACAGTCGGTTCAAGGACATCGCGTCTACCGACCAGTCAGTAGAGAAGACATGATCTCACAAGGGATAGGTTCAAAGGGGTTACCCCTACCTATCCTTTGCAGGTATTGACCGTTGAACTCAAAATTCGTGTCTAAATTTTCAATTTCCATTCATGTGGGGGATTGTTGGAAAATGGGCCAATTTTTTTTTTTTTTTTTTTTTTGGACTAATCTTGTTTAGAGCCCAAATGTTTTTTATTATTGAGCCCAATGTTAAATCTAGCCCATTTTTTGTGAATGGAATTTGTGAAAAGAGTTTTGTACCACATCGAATAGATGAGCTCTCATCCTCCCTTCTCTTCTCCTATATAAAGGAGTCTTCCTCTTCACTTTTTTGGTAGAATGAAAAAATGAGATCTCTTCCTTTTTGGTTGAGTATCCAATATTTTCGGAATCCATATTTTTGGAATCCAAGTTATTTTTCTCCTCCTCTGTTCTTCGTGTTGACGAATTGCAGAGTTCTTCTTAGGTTGATTTCGACTTATGTCGTGTTCAACCTTTCTAGTTGTTTTTTAGCCGTTGTCGTCGGCTTTCCCGTTCTTTGTTTGAGTTCAGGTATTGGGTTCGGTTCGGTCGAGCGTGTTGCATGCATAACACGATTCGATGACACTGTTGAATCCTGGGAGGTGATCGCCCCTTGTATAAACCCCTTTGCATAACCCGAGGGTGGGGAGGGGCGAAATTGCCCTAAGGAGACTGTGATTAGCACGGGCCTCAGTATATAAAATACGTATTCGTTTTGTGTCGATTTTACGTATAATTTCGGTGTTGCCTATATTTTGCATGTTAACTGTTTTAGTTACATGTAAGTAACCGAAATTTGACTAATTGCTTTTTAGTCATTGAATTTTAGAATATTGCATTTTGGTCCTCGGACTTTGTAAATTTGCATATTTACCCTCAATAATTCCAACATGAAGTCACTCAAAACATTGAACCATTTTATATATATGAATAAGAATATATAATGGTGTCGACTAAGATATGTATACCAGCACCATTTTATATTTTTATTCATCCTAGTCATAATCTTTTACCCAGGGGTAGAACATTTCTGCAAGATCAAAATGACCACTTCAGCTGAGGCTTGTTTCTTTATGTAGCTTGGGTATGCAAAATTAGATGCAAAAGAAGTGTTGGGTAAGAATAAGGAATCTTCTGCTTCTTCAAACCGGTTGACATTAACAACTAAAGAACCACATCAGATGGCAAATGATTCGGGTAATGGATCAGTGTATACTTTGCCGAGAGAAGACATCTATTTCTTCAAACCTGTTGACATTAACAACTAAAGAACAACAACAAATGGCGAATGAGTCGGTGAATGGATCAATGTATACTTTGCCGAGAGAAGACATTGTAAACATGCAGTTGCCGTAGCAGACACTGAATGATCATATTGACAACTGATTAATTAATGATGGATGGATTAGCAGCTTAACATAGATTTTTCAACCATCTTAGTTATGTTTCTGTGAAGTCAACAATTATAGCAATGAGGTACTTAATTAGAGATACCCTAATTGGTTTCTTTCTTTCTATCAATCTAGAATAGAAAGATTATTAGTATGCTGTATGTTTTTTTGGTGAAAGCTAGCTAGCCTTGGTTATGCTTATTTTTGTTTATGGAATAATTTCTAACTTTGACTTAAGCGAACCATTTGGTTGCTTGGAAGGAAATTTATATTATTATTGCATGTTGTAGAAGTTGTATCTTCTTCGGTTTGTTTTCTTTAAATAGCTTATATTATCTTTATTTGATATTTTATTTGATCTTCTCACTCAAAATGAAAGATATTATATATATATATATATATATATATATATATATATATATATATATATAACTAACAAAGCCCAATAAACGGTTTCTTTAAACCAAATGGCAAAGTGGAACTAAACTCCATCCATGGGAAGGTGATAATTACATCATCAACGACAAGTATGTATAGTTAGTGTATAAGCCTGCAACATCCGCTGCTGCAAAAACTCACACCAGTCACCACCACCCTACCTAGCTTGCTATACAATACACAAAAACCCTCACCCCACCCACCCACTTATACACCGCTTTGTCCGATAAATGACTCTTGATCTGCTCCCACAAAAGTTTGTTTCTTAGGTCCATATACACCAATCAGTACATCCACATCAGACTCATCATCATCATCAGTTGGCATCTGTCAATTCCTCCATGTGGTAGAGATTCACATAAGTAACAATGAACCCATTGTTACAATAGCTGGATGCAGAAGGAGAATCGTATAATGCTTAAGAAGCCATGTTACACTTAGATGGAGAGAACAGGAATCGCTGGAATTGCCCCAAAGCATGCAAGAAATGGAGATCAGAAAATGGTTAGAATATCAATTCAACCAATTTAACTGTTTGAATACTTACAGACATGCCAAAGAATAATCATAAAATCATGAAATTATGAAGTTCAGATGACTTCTATATCTCATGGAGTTAGTTCTAGAACCACTAACTCTCTTAGGACTACCTTGGTATTTATCCACTCAAGATCTTAATGCATACTGATAAGAGCCGATATATCTATTTAATGTGTAACTCAAAGATAATTACAAAGGCTCTAAACTTAGGCATACCCGTCAAGTTGAACAAGCGAAACGTTGATAGCTCGAACTTGATCTTAGGAAGTGAAATAATAGCCCATGAGACAGCTCCCACCCAAGGCTCGGTGGGTATCAGACACAGATTCATAAAGAGCTAATCTTAACTTCATATATAGGGGTTAAATACCAAAAAAACTAGCTAGAATTTCTTCTTAAGTGCAAACAAATACGCCGTCTGTGGGAATCGAAACCACGTCCACATGGTTAAAAGCCATGCGCTTTACCAGCTGATTTAAGACGCTCAAATGAATTATTATATTACAAATGGACATAATTTCAAAACATTGTTTGACGTAAGACACCAAGACCCAATTTTATTTTTTAAGACCCCATAAAAAATTATTATTTTGTAACATCCACATTCAATCGATTCAGAAAGAGCTTATCAATTTTAAATTTTGAGCTTTTAACTTTAAAATGACGGTTGTAAATCTTATTACTTAGCTCTCTTTTATTCAATTAGAAATTGTAGTTACTCTAATCTAATGTACTACGAGATGCCCAATTAATTGGGAAAATGACTTAACACATACAATAAGTTCGAATAGATGATTTTTGGTATCAACGTGTTTTAAAATGTATAACATGTTTCAAAATAATGGTAATTGGTACTTTCGTCAATCATCCGTCTTTTCATCAAATACATTTTAAATTCAGAAAATTAATCGAACAATTTTCTAAAGATAAAAATCGATACCTAATAACTTATATTAGTGTTAAAATAGTGTCCAGACTCAATTGATCAATACTCGGTTCTTGTCACATTTTAAATTTAGAAATTTAACCGAACACTTTTCTAACCAGGATAATTATTTCAATTAAAATATATAGCAAAACACAATAACTTTTAAAAAAAAATCTAATATTTACAAAAGGAGTCAGTGGGTTGCCTGATATTTATAACGTGAACACAATTTATTTTAATATTCATTAATTTTTTTTTGTGAAATATGCAATTATATTGAAAACAACAACAAAAATTCAGTACAGCCTAGGGGTGAGCTCGGGACGGGGCGGGCGGGCTTTTTCATGAGCCCGAGCCCGAAAAATTCGGGACGCATAATTTTAGCCCGAGCTCGAATTTAAGGGAAATGTCCCGCCCGAGTCGGGACTTCGGAACTCGGGCTCGGGCTAGCCCGAATTTGAAACGAAAAAAAAAAAAAAATCAAACTTCAAATTCAATTGAATGACAGAGGAGAAAATTGAGTAGTTAGTAAATGTATCAATCTCTCTCTCTTATGGAAGAGGGAAGATAGACATAAATAGAAATTGATCTCTATCGAGAAGAAAGGAAGAATGAAATATTGATACCAAAGTGATAGAAACACCAACCTAGTAATGAGCGAGATCTTTCCCATTAATCTGTAGTATCAGAGTGTAGAACAGATGCAATCTGAGTTGACTACTACAAGTATATGCATATCTAGTGCAGTGGAGACCAAAGCATTGAATGAGGAGAAAAGGGCTAGCTCTAGATGTCTATCTTCTCTCTCTAAGATTGAATAGGGTTAGTGAGGTTTTTTCATCTTTCAATATTTATCTTCTCTCTAAAATTAAATGACTATGTTACTTTCGATAGTGGGTAGTTGGGTGGTGGGGCCGCTGCAGGACATAATTAAACAGAGATGGGAAAGTGAGAAAGACAGTATAAATCAGTGTTATCAGAACCGGACCGGACCGGCGGTCCGACCGCGGTCGGACCGGAACTGGACCCCTCAACGGTCCGGTTTGCTCATTTTCGGAGGATGTAAGCGAACCCGGTTCTGAAGTCCGATTTTCACCGAACCGGCCGGTTTTGGGCGAACCGGGCGGTTCGCCGGTTCGGAATTTTCTTTCATTAAAAAAAAAACAAAAAAACCAGGTCGAATCGGCGGTCTGGATTAGATAATATATTATATGGACCAGCAACCGAACCGGGTCGGACCGGCGGTCTGACCGGTGAACCGGGAACCGGCACCCTTGCCGGTTCGACGTCCGGTCCGGTTCTGATAACACTGGTATAAATAAAATAAAGTTATTAAAAAAATAGATTGTATCGGGACGGGCTCGGGAATTTCGGGCTTTTGTATAAAAGGCCCGAGCCCGATCTCAGAGAAAATGTCCCGCCCGAATTGAGCCCGGGTTCATCTCGGGACGAGATTTTCGGAACGGGTTCGGGACGAGTTTTTCGAGATTTCGGGCTTGTCGGGATTTTTGCTCAGCCCTAGTACAACCTAATCAAAAGCCAAAACTGTGGGATATTAGGAAAGATCCAGCATCTAAACTGGCCTAAGGCAAAACACTTCCGAGCTAAGACATGAGCGACATTACAAGTAGGTCTAGAAACTTTACAGGTAGTTAAAGCATTAAAAGGCTAAATAAGAGTACAAATATTCCAAAGAACCCCAAAAGGGAAACAGAAGCAGAAGCTGGATTTGAGATGGTTTTCTCCAACATCAACGAGTCAGTCTGAAGAACATATAAAGATGTTGTCCAACCTGTTTAGCCATCAAAAGTTCTGCTCTGTATGCAGTCCCTTCTGCCAAAAGTGGGTCCAGACCAACAACAAAAACAATAGACAAAGCAGAAAAAGCACCAAATTCATTAAACATAACAGCCGCACCAACTAATATTTGTGACTCCTTAAACACTGCCCCATCTGTGATGATTTTTCAGCAGAGGCCAGGGATTCCCCTACTTAAAGCTGTGGTGGTCGTTCGTGCTGGGATGAAGGGCCTTCCTGGAGAATGAGTCTGAGGCAAACATAATATAATCATCCAGATTAGTGAAGAGAATAGATAAACTCTTCATCAAAGTAGTAATATTGGGTTGCTGATTCTTCAAGACCAGTGCATTTCTTGTCAACCAATTAACCCGAAAACTAAGCATTTTTTTCTTGTAAATTTGAGATGATGCTCCTTAGAAGTCTGAGAAGGAGCATCCCATAGTAATCAATCCATCACTGATGTAATAGGGATGACCTAGAAACAATTCCTAAAGGTGAGGCAAACCATATCATTTCAGCAAAAGGACAAGTCCAGATCAGATGAAACCAGGTTTCTTCAGCTCCCAGGCAAAGAGGGCAAGATGAGTCAATTGTGGAAATACTTCTTTGGAGGTTATGGCCAAGAATCAAGCCTCCATTGCAACTATTTCAGACGAACATCTTAATTTTAGGATGAATTGGAAAATGCCAAAATTTACTCCAAAATGTTGGACTAATAGTCATTAGAGGCAGAGGTAGAACCAAATAGTTGAGACAAATAAAGTGAACGAAGCATGTGATGACCTGATTTCACTGTGTAACATCCAGATTTGTGATGAAGCCAAATAAACCTGTCACGTATAGGGAACATTGGTAGGGCAATCTCAGACTCCATATTCCAAGTACGAGTTGAAGAGTTTATTGAACAAGAGGTCTAGCTTCATCGATTCCCAATCTCCATTGAAGAAGGGAGGATAAGTTTGGGACCCAGGGGTCAGTCCAAAAATCAACAGATAAGTCATCACCAATTTGCCAACGACATCCCAAATGGATTAACCAAACAGTTGAGTGGTGATTAGAATCTTTAGCAAGACAGATAGAACCATGTGGAATATATTTTTGTCCCATAATAGAAGCCCACATTGAGTGGTCATCTGTAAGTAGCCTCCAAAATTGTTAAAACAGAAGGGCAGCATTCTGGATTCGTAAGTCTTAAAACCAAAGCCTCCCTCCCTTTTACTTTGGTAAGCTTAGACCAGGTAATTTAGGGGATTCATGTTCTATCAGTATAATTTTTCCACCAAAAATTGCAGATAAGTTTCTCAAGTTTATCTAGAACATGACAAGTTAACTGGATATAACTCATAGCAAATGATGGAATTGAAGAGGTTGTAGCTTTGATTAGAATTTCTTTACCAACAGGATACAAGAACTTTGGCATCCATCCCTGAATACGAGCACCAACCCTATTAATAAGCAATACACCAATGGCCTTTTTCTGTGAACATCAGTCTACTAGAAGACCTAAGTATTTGTCAGAATCAGTCCTCCCTAACCCCAAATGATGATTGGAAGTAGGGCTGAGCATGGGACGGATGTGCGGGCTTTTTCTATAAAATGGCCCAAGCCCTAAAACTAGGGCCACTTAATGGTTGTCCCGAGCCCTATCCCGAGCCCTAGCTAGTAGGAAAAGGCCCGCCCGTCACGGGCCTACAGGGACTAGGGACAAATGGGACAAACCCAAATTCCCATCCAAGTTCAAAAAAAAAAAAAATCATATTCAATTTACTTAAACCATAACCAAACACAGAACAACAACAAAGTTCAACACATACCACAAAGTTCACCATAAAATACCAAAATCACTCAAACATTTTGTCACTTGTAAGTACACCAAGTTCAACACATTACTTGGTTCTTCAAAATAGTTCACCAAAGACTCCAAAACTAAGTTTTACCAAGACTCTAACACAAAGTCACCAACAATTATGACATAACAAGTTATAAATGCAAATCCCAGATCAAATGGAACTTCAACCCGAGCCATCAATAAAGTTAACTTAACTAACTGTAGTTTATAGCTGATTAGTTGACAAAAAGGGACGGGACGGGTCTTTTGGTACTTCGTAAAAAAGCCCTAGCCCCGTCCCTAACCCTAGTTGATAAGAAAAGTCCCGCCCATTAGGGCTTGGGCACATTTTTGGGACGGGCTTTTTGGGACGGGCTAGGGCGGGACGGGCGGGATTTTGAGCCTCTCGGGATATTTGCTCACCCCTAATTGGAAGTGTTGGCAAAAAAAATTAGGCATATTTCTACTATATATTTAATGGATGATTTCCCAAAGTTAACAAGCTTGCCAGACTGATCATCATATTCTGTTAATAAGGATTCAGAATAGGTAATACATAAGGGGTAGCTTCAAAGAATAGGAAGCAGTCATCCGCAAACAATAAGTGATTTATAGTTTGGAAAGAAGTTGCTTGCTTGATACCCTTAAGGGAGCCTTGAGATTGTTTGCAAGTAAGTAGAGCAGAGAGGACTTCAGAGTAAAGAATAAACAAAAATGAGGATAAATGGTCACCCTGTCTGAGTCCAGGTTTCAGTGGTTGGGATGGACAACCATTAATGAAGAATTGTAATGAAGTAGAAGAAATACACTCCATCACCCATGAGACAAAACGTAGAAGAAATCCAAGTTTAACCAATGCTGATTTGAGGAATGACCATTCAACACGATCATACGCTTTACTCATGTATAATTTTAGAGTTAACAAACCAACATTCCCACAACTTCTTCCTTTGATAGTTTGAATTATTTCCTGGGCTAGCAGCATATTATTAGTAATAAGTCTCTTTGGTACAAATGCGCTTTGAAATTGAAAAATAATATCCGGTAAGACAGCTTTTAGTTTATTAGCCAATATTTTTGAAATTATCTTGTAAGTGGTGTTGCAAAGACTGATAGGCCTCCTCTCAGCTAGGGTTTGGGGTTGGGTAGTCTTAGGGATTAAGACTACAAATGTCTGATTAGATTTTCGAAGAAGATAGCCAGAAGTAAAGAAACTTTTAGCAGAGGCCCCCAATTGTGATGGAAGAAACCTGACTGAAATCTATCTGCGCCAAGTGATTTCTCTGGATGAAGGGATTTAATAGTATATACAATTTTCAAATTAAAAATTCAGAGCTCGACCATCAAGACAATCTACCACCAAGGATTAGGGAATAGAATTGGACAGAGACGTGAAAACTTCACCAAAATAATCAAAAACATACTGATGAATCATGGAAGGTTTAATGATATAGTTCCCTTTTGAATGAAGGATCCAATCCAAACCGTTGGAGTGTCTTCTTGCTAAAGTTTTAGCATAAAAGAACTTTGTGTTTCTATCTCCATCTGTTTTATGGACTTTTGCTACCAATGAATTTCCTCAAGGTGATAAAAATGTTCAATAATGTTTGAAAGTCTCTCTTCCTCCAACAAGTTAGAAGGAAATATCCTAACAAAGATGCAGCTGCTCGATGGTTTCTTTAATTTGTGAATATAAAGAATCAAATGTGATTTTATTCTAATGTTTAAGAGTATGACATAGCCTAGACACAAATATTATTGATCCAATTTATGCATGTAATGTTTTAGTTTAAGTAAAGTACCCACAAATATTATTGATCCAATTTATGCATGTAATGTGCTGATCACGGTCTCCTTAAGGCAATTTCGCCTCACTCCACCCTCGGGTTATGCAAAGGAGTTTAAACACGGGGCGATCACCTCCCAGGATTCAACAGTGTCGTCAAATCGTGTTATGCACGAAACACGCTTGACCGAACCGAACTCAATACCTGAACACAACAGGATTTTAATAGAGATGCCGACGACGACGGCAGAAATTCAATATAAGAACAGATTGTAGAACCTGAATTAATAAAATAAACAGATACTATAACCTGATAATGCAGTGGCAGATAAACTCGGAGAGGTAGGATAACTCAGAGAGAAAATGAGAGAATGAATTTGTGAGGTGTGTTCAAATGTGAAGGATTGATGCTGTATTTATAGGGCAGACAGGCTCCTTCTGCATTAAATTCGAGATTTAACAGAATATTCTCGACATCAATTCTGTCCAAAATTGGATGCATTAATTGCATCACATTAATCTTGAAATATATTCTGTCCATAATTAATTGTAACCAAAAATAAATTTTCGGATTCAATGTATCTGGAAAATTGTCATTCACCTCACATGGGCTAAGGCAAGCCCATTAAGGCCGAAAAAGGCCTTACAGCCAACAATAATGTTTTAGGTTAAATAAAGTACCCACATCAAAATCAAGTGATCACATTTAAATGGTATGTTGGTCTCTATAATATTAGAAGATTGTTGGAACATGGATTTGAAGGGAAGGTTTCTACGGTGTCTCCAAGCTCTCTTCTGTCTTCGAATTTCGGGCGTACACCTGCAAAAATGTATAAAGTCAGGGCGAACCCCGGCAATCCCTATCCGACGGTCAAGTTAGTAACCGTTCATATAAGAGAGAGAAATCACTATTGTATATAATTTTTATCATGTGTATACAATGTTAATAAGAGATTTATTTATACAAAATAACTATTATGGTATATGACAATTTATAGACAATTAGCGTTATGGCATCATAATACTTAGACAATCACTGTTATGACAACTGAATATTTATAGCTGATTGACCGTTATGGTATCAGACTATTTATAGTCAATACATGTTATTGTATCAAATCAACATGTTTAGATCAATATTCATCATTTATAAATGATGAATATTGATCTAAACATGTTAATTTAATACCATAACAGATATTGACTATAAATAACAGTGTTATCAGAACCGAACCGGACCGGAGGTCCGACCCGTTTGGACTGGGAACCGGTGCCTTAACCGGTTCGGTTCTCTCAAAAGACCGATAAGGAAGCGAACCCGGTCCAAATTCCGATTTTTTTAGAGAACCGGCCGATCTTGAGCAGACCGGACTGTCCGCTGGTCTGCCGATTCACCATCAACGAAAGAAAAAAAAACACACACACAACCCCTCGCCGCTTTTACCCCGAGTCCTTCACCTGCTCCTGGAATCGCGTCGCATGCTTCTCCTCTTTGCGGGTCACAACCTCACCGATCAGATCTGGCCCCCTTTCCTTTAGATCTGGGCTCCCTTTTCCATGTATTGGAGTTTAACAAGGTTAGATCATAATGAAATGAACTGTTATGAATCGATAATTGCTTGATGAGCAGATTCGTTAAATTCCGAGAAAATTAGTTATTCCTTAGTGTGGCTTTGTATTTGAGATTTAGGTGGGTGATGTGAGGTGGAGTGGGTCTGTGAGTGAGGTAGTGAAGTGAAGTTGATGGGTCATGTTGGTAGTGAAATGGAGTGGAGTGGTGGGTGATGTGAGGTGGAGTGGGTCTGTGAGTGAGGTTTCTCAGAAAGAGAAGGAGAGGGAAGTGTTTGGGGGTCTTAGAGAGAAACGGAGTTGCAGTCTTGCAGAGCGAAGAGTTTGGGCTTTTGGAGAGGAAAGTGGAAGAGATATTTCTGTCGTTTGTTAAGGCCGGTCAGATCGGGTTCGAACCGATTCAAACTGGACGAACTGATTCAAACGGATAAACCGGGAATCGGTGCCCTGTCCAATTCGGTGTCCGATCCGGTTCTAATAACACTGATAATAGTCAAATAACATAACTGTCAATCAATTAAAAATATTCAACTGTCATAATAGTATTTAATTATAATATTATAATATTATAACAGTAATTGTTTATAAATAGTTCTATACCATAATAATTATTTTGTATAAATAAATAAATCTCTTATTAAAATTGGATACACTTAATTGTTGGAAAACTTCCCAACAAATACATGTTCCAACAAAGTTGATGAGTTTGGACATTTTATTCCTTTTGTATAATCACATGATCATTCATTTTGAACTGTGTAGCAGAACTGAACTGTGTTTGATTTCCAAACTAAACCCAATTCAATTCCAGAAGTGAATTAGGATGAGTTCCACTTCATTTCTAGTTCAATTATGTAAACTGGGTTGATTTCTGCTAATTTCCAGTTCAGTTCTAAAAGTGATGAAATTTTGACAGTTTTTGAGTTCAATGGTTAATGACTATGTTGTGTACTTAATTAATATGTTTATGAAACTTGGTTTTACAGGGTTCGATTCCCAAAACACTTTATAAATAATAAAATGAAAATCAGTTTTACAAGGTTTAATTTTATTGTTAAAGTGAAGCGGTTCTCAGCTGGGTCTGAAATCAATTTGAACCACAAAATAAGTTCCGGATCAGCCAGTTGGCCAAAATAAAAAAGTTCCGGGTCAGCTAAGTCCAGAACCGGTTCATGCACACCTATAACAAGAGGTAGGTATTTTGTTACAAGGATTTTTCTTATTGGAAATAAATTTTTATTAGAAGCAGAACTTTCACAGTGAAAGAAACGGATTATTCAGTCGATGAACACAATAAAATCAGAGATTAAAGATTGGTTTCTAAATCGATGCAAAAAAGAAGTGTTGAATGTACCAGCAGACAGGTAACGCAGCGCAACGAAATATACACAACGCTGTTTAAAACTGGCTAAAATCATTTGTATATGCTTCGGAAACTAGAACATCCCTCACTTGCATAGAGAGCGTTCACCATATGAAGCAACATATACAACAATAGTTCCGATTCAATCCACAATTAACAATAAGAATGTCGCAACAACACAACCACCAGAAAAGCCTCGATCAATTGAATAGATCGATGCGTCGCCAAAGCAACATGAAGAAGAGGTTGTTGAAGATGCGGTTTGATTTACGCTTTCCTTGACACGTTCCGCAGCATCAAGAAGCCACAGAGGAACGCAACGCCTATAGAAAGCGATCTCTAATTTGCGGATCAACAAGGCATAAAATTCGAAGCGAAATCTCAAGTTAATTACTCAAATTTGGATGGATTAAGATGAAGAAATCTGGGGGAGGAGGAGCTGATGTTAGAAGGGATGGAAGAGCAATGAATTTATAGGGGATAGCGGCGTCGAAGGCGATGGATTTTCATCTAGGGTTTGGTTGGGTACGTATGGGGGTAGATTGCAAATTGCTGTACTCTATAATAATTACAGAGCTGCCATTTTACTGAAAATAAAGCAGAACGACCCTGTTTTTTTTAAAGGACTTATCAAATCAATTTGGGTTAAACCATGCAAAATTATGATTTGGGTTAAACTCATCAAATCAATTCTAGTTTAGGCCCACCGTTATTAGTTGTATTATGGGAAATGACATCCCATTGTGTGAATAAATTAGGATCATATCAAAGTACTATCACCCTAATATTCATAGCAATATCATATCAGATCAACTCTTTCATGTTTGCGCATTTTGTCTAATCAACACAATTAACAATATATGACTCTAGTTTATTTACAGCAATGACATGCCTACTCATTCAATGATGTTACCAGTTATCGGAATAACACAACTAATAGAAAAGTTTAGTTATCTCAATAGAAAAGATAGAAGTTTAAGGACTAAAATAGAAAAAGGTAAAGTTCGAGACCATTTATTATTATTAATTATTACCCTTAAAATCATCATCAAGTCTTAAGTAGTAGTCGCGAGTCTATTTCGAGCCAAGTATTATCAAGTTTGAACTCAACAAATATAACTCGAATAGGCTCGCGAGTAGTTCAAGACTTCGAGCCAAATATTATCAAGCTCGAACTTAACAGATATAAACCCGAATCGAAATTTTCAAGCTTGTAACGGACTTTGGTCGTATCAAGAACAAGTTTAACAGAAACAAATGCATGGATTGATCAATCTATTTACAATTTCAATTTGAAACAATTAGTCAGTTCCCTTCAAGGAATGGTGGGTATACACCAACCCACCATTCCTTGAACTTAACTACACTGCATTGCAGTTATGTCCTAAGCTAGCTAGTCTTTCGACACCCACTTGTATATACATAACAACACATCACCATACCTAATATACACTGCACCATAAACCAACTAACCAATTAATGGCATTGTACCAATATGTTAAGTTCAGCAAGGCTTCTTCTTCTTCTTCTTCTTCTTTGGGTTTGAGCATCAGGTTTCGTTGAGGTCGATATCGACTTGCTCAGGGATTCCCCTCTCGGTTTGGTTAGCTGCGAGAGTGATGCCTAGCTGGCCTTTGTCCCCGGCACCGAACGCATATAGCTTACCTGATTCGCTGAGAGCGAATGTGTGGGCATTCCAGTATATGGAGTTGGTGAGGCTGATTTGCACAAACCGCTCCTCCGTTTCCTTCAGCGATCTCACCACCGCCGGGCTCAGCACATGCGGGTGCCGATTCCCCTGTAACTTATAATCCAAACAAAAAAAAAGGTAAATTTACCAGCATATTGAAGCACAATGAACTAGGGGTGAAACGGCCTAAGACAGGGCAGGGTATGAAAAATACATATAATTAGGAACCCGTAAAACCGATTTCGGTTTCAGTATCAGAGTATTCGTATCGAAACCGAAACCGAATACATCAGATGCAAATAAATATCATAAGTCATAAACAATAGGATTAAGAACCTAATCACATACTCAAGTTTGCACCATGTTACTTTTAAGTATATCGGGTTTAAATTGTTAGTAATAGGTATCTCAGGTTTCGTTTTTGTTGCATTTTGTGTTCAGTTCGTTTTTTCTATTAATTTTGATGAAAAAAAATCGGAAAAACGGAAAAAAAAAAAAAGCAAGGAACACGAAACCTGTGACACTTATTAGCAACCAGATAGGATTACAAACGGTAATTCGAAAACGATTAATGAGAGAGAAACGACAGACCTGTCCTTCGACAGCTGCAGCGGCAGCGGCGGCATTATGCCCGAGACTAGCGGATTCTCCGCATCCAAATGAGTAGACATCCCCAACATCGGAAACTACAAAGGTAGTGTAGTCTCCGGTGGCAACATGGATGGCCTTCACATTACCCAGCGACTCAACCACCTTAGGAACCGACTCACATTCCTCGTTCCCGTGTCCCAAGCAGCCGTATCGGCCCCATCCCCATGTGCAAACTCGCCCGTCTTGGCCAACCACAGCAGCGTGCCATGCACCCGCCGCTACCACCATGGGTTGGAGGTTCAACTCTATAAACTGCTCAATTAGACGAGGGTGCTTCTCGTCGGTTCTCGCACCGTGACCTAGCTTGCCACCCAATCCACACCCAACCGAGTACACCGCCCTGAAAAGAAGACCACGCTTTATCGAGCTATCGCAATAAATTATGAAATTCTGAACCCACGTCTAAAATAAAGTAAGGTAGAGCATTCATTACATTCCGGTTGGTTGAAAGGCTAGTGCAAGAAGATAGCAGTATCCGGCCGCAATTTGAACCACGGGCACGTTCTCAAGAGCACCCATTAGAGGGCGTGGTTCCACATCATTCTGCTCCGTATGGTGGCCGAGCCTTCCATCGTTTCCCCATGAGAAGGTATAAACCGTGCCTTCTCTAGACAGCACGGCCGTGAAGAAGTTGCCTATAGCAGCTTGCACCACATATATGCCCTTCAGAGATTCTACAAGTTGTGGAGTTGAAACTAGCTTTGATCCCTGTGCTCCGTACTCGGCTTCACCGAATGAATCTTTCCCAAAGGCGTAAACCCGACCCGCTTCACTGATCAGCATTGTCCTTCCAGCTCCAGCAGCTGCTTGGATGATTCGAATCCCTTGAAGAGATCTACAAAACAAGATGGGCAGCTAGCTTCTTTTAACCGTTATGCAAATTGGACTTCAATTGTTTAGTAGGGTTTAATATTATCTTGGTTAAGAACCTAAAAACAGTTACAACTTTAGGACATTGTATATCAACATTTTAAATTTGTGACACCTATTAGCAACATGCACTAAAGTTGGAACTGTTTTAGGTTGCAGACCTGATAAGTCGAGGTCGCCATTCCTCTTCGGTATTACCGTGCCCCAACTGGCCTGAGCTATTAGACCCGAACGTATAAACAGCTCCTCTGGAGGTCACGGCTATGCTATGACCCGGCCCTGCTATTGCTTGAGATTTCTCCCTCCGACAGCACACCTCTCCAGCGAGTAAGAATCTGAGGAGAAGCTTCCACGACCCTCCACATCGTTGCTTTAAACTTTCACGTTCAACTTCATTCATCGGCTTAAAGATAGCCCTGTTCTCGCACATGTCCAGAGCTGCCAGCTCGGTTATGGATAGTTCAAAGTCAGGAGCAAAGTTCGCCGGCTGCCTGAAGAACGAGCATGTTGCCTGCAACCACAACATACATAATCACGGAGCAATTATAGCGCTTAGGCCTCATTTGGTGCAGTGGAAGAACAAAGGAGTGAGAAGTGAACGCTAGCAATTCCAATGTCAGATCATTCAGACACAACAAACAAGCAATTGTCCAAATAGCTTAATCACGCTATTGCATACTAAACTTCTTATGCCTGTTTAGTTTTGCATACTTACTTCGTTCATAGCATCATTGCATACTAAAACAGTTTCAGTTATAGACAATGTTGCTAATCGCTGTCTCAAATTTAAAATGTTGATATTCGATGTTAAAATTGGTGTTTTAAGCAACAAACACATATGTTGCTCATGGTTTAGGATTATTTGATGTTTTAGAAACATGTTTTTGTTCCGTCAATTTTAGAATAAAAAAGTGAAAATCAACCAATATGGTAGTTGAGATACCGAATATCAACATTTTAAATCTGACGGTGATTAACAACTTGTTAAACATTTTAGTATAAGTGAAGGTTTATAAAGAAGGCATACAAGTTGAGTATGCAATAGGGTAAGTAACTTTCTTTGTTTCCAAGATACCATTAGATGACATTAAGTGCAGGACAGACATGCCTCTAGTTTGGCGAGGTCCTGAGGGTCCAAGCTGCAAGTGGTTAGGACATGGAGAACAATGGAGGGATTAGCTGCAAGTGGGAAATCTCCGGGGCTAGAATCCCCGAAGCAATGTCGGGTTTGCCTTTGGAACGTGTGTGGCGGAGATGTTACAATGGGAGGCATTGGCTGGTCAACAATGTGTTGGTAAGGAGCCCCGCTTGCAGTGGCATCCATCAGGGGCACTGCAGTTCCGTGGCACTGTCCAAATTTTGCAGCCGAAGAAATATCTCAACTCAACTCCTAACAAATCCCAAAAATGTAATGATAATTAGAGTAATATGTAACCAAACTCAAACTCGATAATACAAAGTAATGTAGCTAATACTTGCAAGAGCAGATATCAAAAGCTAGAGTTCAGTATCAGCAACTTAGTTGAAAGTTGAAAAGGAGACGATTTCGGATGGGAGATTAACAGATGATCATGAATAAAATCTAGAACATAGCAGAAATCAAAGTCGGATTCTCGCACAATACGAACAATTGTATTGTAATGGGAATTTACTTAACAGATGATAACTTGGTTGAAAATAATACTAATCCCAGAAGAAGAAGACCCAAAAAGGAAACAACTTCTCTTGATCAAAAGATAAACTAGTCGTCGTCCACACGCAATCTCCTCAGAAATCCAACAAAGTTGATATAAATTCAATTCAATTGAGGGGTTATGACAGAAATCTACAGTATCAAACTCAAAAACTCTGATTGATACAAACCCAGATAGGGAAATCGTGCAACCCATCCGATGATTCAATTACAGAAAGTAAAATCCACCATCGGTACACCAGGATCGTCACGGATCAGCATAGAAAAAGTTTCGGGATCAGGAAATTACGATTCAGAAATGATTGTGCATGCATCTGACAACAGAATCATGGAATTTCAAGGTTTGATCAACCAAAAGCAGAGAGATGAAGAAAAGAAGCTATATCGTGTCCTATGTGAGATTGTTGTACGTGGAATGAGGATCGTTGAGGAGGTGATTCAGTTCTGGGTGATGCAAAGTTAAGATTTGGGTGTCAAAAGGAAGAGTTTTGGTTTGGTGTGGGGAACAATATTGATTGAGAGGTGAAGAAGATGAAGTTGTATACAATACATACGTTTTGTAAAAGCGATGAGGTGTCTGTTGGATGGTGCAGCCGCGATTTTTATATTCTTCACAAGGGTGTCTTACACGTCACCCTCCTGTCCCGCTTGACAGTAAATTTATCGGATCAATCAATCATCTCTAAAACTAATATACGAGTATAAGATGATAACGAAGTGCACAATTAACTGCGTATATATTTTTGATAACCCAATTCAATATATTCATTTAATCTTCAAACTTTATTATGTAGTAGGGCCGGCTGGCTATACATATAAAATAATAAATTGAATATAAATATTCATAATTGTCTCGAGCTTGGTACAATATTATTTGTAACATTCATTCATAAATGATATAACATAAAGTATTCGAATATTGATGATTTATCCTCAAACTTTGGCCCATTTTTTTCTACTAAATCTTCATACAATAAGTTGTTACGATTCTCTTCCCTCTAAGAAAATGTTGATATATCAACAATAACCCTTGATGTTAGGTTCACATGAAAGGAATAGATAAGGAATAAAGAATAAAAAATAAATTAATAATGAATAAAGAACGATGAATATTTGGGGTGAGCAAAATATCCAATTGGATTCAGAACGGGAGTAGAACCGTCATTTGGGCGGTTCTGGTTAGAGGTAACTTGAGACGGTTTTGGAATTAAATACTAAGAACCGGTAGTTTCGGTTCCAGTTTCGGGATAAAATTTGGATACCCAAATACCTAGAACAGGTACCGTTATAAAATTTCGGATACCCTAAACTTGTTAACCTAATTGAGTTCCTATCTTCAAAAGCGTGACCGAATTGAATTCCTTATTCACTTTGCCGCAACCACTCAAGTGACTCCATTCTCCAAGCTCCAGTTCGTCCAGCGCAGCCACTCTACTAGGAAGTCTCTGCCGGCCCAATCCGCCTCAAGTCACCAGTCATCCTCCTCATCCATTGTTCAGCCTTACCTGTCGTTGTCGCATTTTCTGCTTGTTTAAGAGTAAGTGTAATCCATTTTGAGATACTCAATAAAGGCTGCAAATTTTTTCAGCAAATAAATGTTGATGGGTTAGAACTAGGTTTATGGTTGATTGGATTCCCTGTAAAATGTATAGATAAACTAAATCTCTCGGAGCTTTAGGTTGATGGGTAACTGTCATTGTTGATGGGTAACTGTCGTTACTATGCACTTTTGAGGCGCTGCGTTTGGTTGAATTGAATCTGGGAAGACGCCACTACTAGCCCATTCATTTTTTTTGTAAAAAAACAAAAAAAAAATTTGGGAAGACGCAAGAACCTTTTCTTTTTCTCTCTCTTTGGTATGTTTGTTTAGTGTTTGAAGAAATGTGTACAAAGAAATAGTTGGAAAACAAAGGAAATGAATCCTACTATTGATAATTTGACGGGACTCTCATAATGTGAGCAGTGAGCACCATTTTGAAGGTTGTTTGGTAGTATATTTTCCATTTCCATTTTACTAATCACCACCTGTACCATCTTGTTTTTTTATTTCAGTTTGAAACTTATGGATAATTGTTGATTTTTTTTCTACACAAGTTTTACCTTTTATAATCCAATTTAGAACTGTATTGAAAACAAGATATTTATTTTGAAAAGTGAAATTTTGGTTCCTAAACGGGTACCCGGAACCAGTTGGTTACAAACGATTCTGGTACGGTTTCAGTTCCAAACGGTTCTGGGTAATGAGTGTCATGAACCGTTTAGTATTGGTCTGGTTCTGTGATATTCTAAAATGGTACTCGAAACCGCTCACCCATAGGGAATATGAAATCAGGAATATGTAAGGTTATGCTCTTGTTCAGTCGAAAACGTAACAAGGAATAAGAATACAGAGTATATTATTTTTTTATGTAATATGTAAAAGGAATAGAATGATTATAAAATGACTCAAATACCCCTAACCATTTTAAACCATTTGCACATGTTAAGACCACTCGAAAAGAGTTATAAGTGAAATGAAATTTTATAATATAATATAAGTAACTTAATAGAAATCCGAAAATAATTAAAAAAAAAAACTATATTGCATTATAATAATATAATTAAATTGATAAAAAAAATAAAGATTTAAATTGATATATATATATATATATATATATATATATATATATATATATATATATATATATATATATATATATATAGTATGAATAAAAAAATATGAAATAAACTAAAATTACTGTACTCGTCATTAAAATGCACAAACCTCATATTCATCTCCAGAAATTCGTTGAATTATTTAAGAAACCTCATATTCATCAACACAAACCTACTGAATCCTATAATGCACAAGCTTGTTGAACCCTAAAATGCACATATCTCATATCAATATACACAAACTATTGAATTACTTCACAAACTTCATATCTATCAACACAAAACTATTGAATTTCTTCACAACCCTTATATATATCCATCCATCCATTCACTTACTAAACAAACATGCTTAATTATGCACAAACACCACAGACCAAGTCAAACATCAACAATATGCAATCAGTGCTCATACAAACTCAGTTTCAACTATAAACGCAAATACTCTATGTCTCACATTCCTCTCCAACTATTAAACATATCATTGGCTAATTCATCTTTCCACCTACTCCAAATAGTAGATGTTCCAACTTCTTTTATATATTGCACATCCATTTTTTTTTATCGATTCATAATCTTCAGGTAATTGATCTTCAAGGGGATCAACTAACATCTACTTTCATATTTTTTTTTTTTTTTTTTTTTTTTTTTTGCAGAAGACAACAAGTATACACAATCCTAATATGGAATTTTCACAGGGTAAAACAAAGCGCTTCTTAATATAGCCCATCTTAATTTAAGAAGTCCAAAACAACGCTCAATAACATTATGAGCCTTTGCATGCTTCATATTAAAGTACTCTTTTAGATCATGCTCTAATGCGGTGCCCCTGGACTAAGCCGGTTTGGTTCGCTTGTATCGGCATGCGATGGAATGATGGTGATGAACCCAATTGGACTGATTGGGTAGAGGAGTTTGGAGACAGAGCAGCTCGAGGAGATCCCGTGCACATTATGGCTCAAATTACGTCGGAGTTGGTGGGCTGGGAGGTGTGGAAAGAACGTTGTAGGGCTTTATTTGGAGGTGATCGACCGAATCCAAGCCAAGTCGTGGAGAAGGTCCGGTCACTAGCATCAGAGACATGGAGGACATATAACAAAAGGCGGGACGCTCCGAGGACGACGAGGAATGAAACACCACCTAAGTGGCAACGACCTTCACCGGGAATCATCAAAGTTAATTGTGATGGGTCTTGGATTGAGAGCACGAAGAGAGGTGGCACCGGAGTAATAGCAAGAGATTCCAATGGTATCGTAGTGGCAGGTCGGAACGGGGTGAGTAGGGATAGCACAGCTTCTAGTGTTGAAGCTAGAGCAATACTTCAAGGAGTGGAGCTTGCAGTTCGTCACCAATGGAGTGAAGTTGTTATCGAGTCGGATGCGGAATGTGTAGTCAACCAGATTTGTGGAAAGACAAAGGAAAGTGATTGGCAGCTCGACAACATCGTTCATACCATTCGAAGCCTTGCTAGCCAAATCCCCCGAATCTCATGGAGGTTCACAAGAAGGAACGCTAATAGAAGCGCTAATTGGATTGCGATTCAATCCAGAAAGGAGATGTGCCCTGTCAATTGGGTGCTTGCACCCCCATCTCCTTTAGTTTCTTTATTAATTATGGATTGTAATCCGGATTGAGATTTTATTTACGGAATAAGATGACTTTCCTTTTGGCCAAAAAAAAAAAGTGATAACACACTCTTTTATAAGGTGCAAGAAATCCCACACAGTTTTCATATCCAACATCAACTAAAAAATAGCAACCTAATAAGGAAAAAAAAATAAAGAAATCAGTTGCGTTGTATATATTTTTCGCTTTTCTATCGACACAAAACGACAATTACCTCGCGGTGCTCTAGGTCCATGTTCTCTAGCAATAGCATCGCGTAAAATTCTACTATCAAATAAAGAACCTTCCCAACATGGTTGGACATATGTAATTTGCAAATCAGGTGTAAAAACGGCTAGAACATTTGTTGTTATATCGCCCTTACAGTTCCTATTTCTAGGTATTTCAATTAAATGTAATTTCAGAATGATATGGGTTCTGATGGATATTCGCCCGATATGGGTTCGTTTTACATTCGGGCCTCGTCGACACGTCGGACCCACTTACGGCTTACGAACGCTTACCCACGGGTTAGAACGGTCCGAACACGCAACACGCACGTTCGGACCGAGACTCATCCGGATTGCTCAGAAAATCCGGACCACACCGGATTGTCGCCCTGCGACGCGCGTACCCTTACGTGTTTTACACTATGTGCGAATCTTCCCACTGCCAATCTTGCTCAAATCCAATCCCGATTCACGTTTTGTTACTAAACCGGGGTCAAACCGCTCAAAACCGGGTTCGAGTGCAAAGTCCCCTATAAATAGGAGCATTGGTCACCCATTTCCAGGGTAGATGAATTCAAGTTGTCTTGGGAGCTCTCACTTCTCTCTAGCTTCATCTCTCTAAAATCGCTTCTCATTTAAGCATCGGAGATGGCTCATCGAGTACCACCCCATGTGGTCTAGGTATTAACCCTTTTGCAGGTGTTAAGAGGAGCGCGCACGGACAACTCTCGCGAACTCCGACAACCCGACAAGACCTTTACGCAATCTCTTAAGGACCCGACAATCCGCGCAATTCAGGTCCCAACATTGGCGCCGTCTGTGAAAAAACTCTACGAAAAGTTATAGCGTACCACTATTATTCTAAGATCACCAGCTTACAAGATTCTGGAGAGCCATCACATCCAAGCGCAGCGCGGACGCGTCGACACTCTAATAGGGGGAGTAACACCTCTCGTTAAAAAACTAAGTATGGAGACTCCAAGCGCAGCGCGCACGCGTCGACACACTAAGAGGGGGAGAAACACCTCTCGTTCAGAAACTAAGTATAGTAGCAACCGACATGGCGCAGCGTGCGCATGCTTCGACATATCAACATGATGTGTAACGACTAACTTCCAAATTCTAAGTATAGCTAATATAGGCGCAACGTCGCGCGCGTCGACATATCAATGTGAGATCTACCACCTCAAGTACGAAACACCTAACGGATACACTAAGTGGCTATCAAGTCCACGTGTCTTTAAGCGACTATCATATTCGCACACCTCTCTAAGCAGCTATTATGTCCGCACATCTCGGAGTGGCTGTCATGCCCACGCGACTCTATGCAGCTATCATGTATGCA
Source organism: Clarkia xantiana subsp. parviflora (assembly GCA_036873135.1). Classification (NCBI taxonomy): domain Eukaryota; kingdom Viridiplantae; phylum Streptophyta; class Magnoliopsida; order Myrtales; family Onagraceae; genus Clarkia; species Clarkia xantiana. The sequence goes on along the minus strand of JAPTYO010000009.1, from coordinate 24,061,532 downwards.
CCTCTCGGAGTGGCTATCATGTCCATGCGGCTCTAAGCGGCTATCATGTCCGCACTTCATGAAGTGGCTATCATGTCCACCCCTCTCTAGGCGGCTATCATGTTCGCGCGTTGTCTAACAATTATCGTGTTTACAAGTATTGAGTTATATACATGTTCAGGAGACGTATCAAGAAGGCAATATACCTTGGGAGAAGCCAAGTACGGGTCGCAAGATACACTCTACCTTGGGGAAAACCAAGTAGCGGTCGCAAAAAGCACTCTACCCTGAAAACACCAGGTAGCGGCAACAACATGGATAGGAAAGTCGCATCGTCGACCTCTGACCGATACCATGGAATGGCACGTCGCCTCGTCGACCTCTGACCTACACTCTAACAGGCAAGTCGCCTCGTCGACCTCTGACCTACACTCTAACAGGCAAGTCGCCTCGTCGACCTCTAACCTACACAACAAGGCAAGTCGCCTCGTCGACCTCTGACCTACGCCCTACCATGGAAACATCAAGTAGCAGTCGCCAAATGCACCCTACCTGGGAAAAGCCAAGTAGCAGTCGTGGAAGGCACCCTACTTTGGAAAACCCAAGTAGCAGTCGACACAAGGGCCAACGCCCCACAGCCGAGACAACATGGCGAACATCCCCACTGCGGGAAAACTCCATACATACAAGCTATAGACTCAACTGCTACATAGTGAACATCCTCATTACGGAGGAAACTCTATGTTAGTAAGGGCCTCGTCCAGCGACCTACGCAACCTATGCGACATACGCAGTCTATGTGGCCCATATTACGACCCAACGCATGTCTATCATAGGACGTTCGTCGACAACATGTTGGATTCCTAACACCTCGTGACTAAGGGGCCAGTGCACCTATGGTTCGAACAGCTATACATATATAATTTATATGGTCGCAGGTAACGTCAACGAACAACCTATGAAGAGAAAATCAAATTTCAACGACATAAGTAGATAAGCAATGCACAACGACTATCTACTCAACGTGAAGCGAATAAGACCTTCGACCAACGAGCTCCCGTGATCAATACGAGGAGTATCTCTCTACTACACACTCAAGGTTCTAAATACCTAGACCAACACTTACACTTGTGTTTTTTCAGGGCTTACATTCTCTTTCGTACGATTTCCATACACTTATGCGTGCATATCTATATTCATATAGTCTCGCACACTCAACTGCATACACATGCGTCCATGCTTACGATGCATCTGCATTCACCATGCTTATATCTGCATGTACACCATCACTTACACATATCCATGCTTACATTGACACTCATGCATATCATCGTATATCATTTGTCAATTTACATACACTCGTATACCATGTTTTACATATATGTCAGCAATTACGTCCATGTTACGTACGAACATCTATGTTATTACATCTGTATGTATTATATACATGCATTTGCTGTCCTAACCATGTCAGTAGTTATATTTTCCTTTACCGAGAAGATGAATAAAAAAACAGCATTGAGGTCTACGCGCCAACCGACAGTAAGTTCACCATGAGGTAATTCCTGAACCCGAATCGGACGCCTATCCTATAGTAAAATAGAGTCAAGCAAGGGTTAAGTCATTACATGACTCGGGGGCAAATGATGGATATTCGCCTGATATGGGTTTGTTTTACATTCGGGCCTTGTCGACACGTCGGACCCACTAACGGCTTACGAACGCTTACCCGCGGGTTAGAACGGTCCGAACGCGCAACACACACGTTCGGAACGAGACTCGTTCGGATTGTCATTACAATCCGGATTAGTCCGGATTGTCGCTCTGCGACGCGCGTACCCTTACGTGTTTTACACTATGTGCGAGTCTTCTCACTGCCAATCTTGTTCAAATCCAATCCCGAATCACGTTTTCTTACTAAATCGAGGTCGGACCGCTCAAAACCGGGTTCGAGTCCAAAGTTCCCTATAAATAGTAGCCTTTCTAGGGGAGATGAATTCAAGTTGGCTTGGGAGCTCTCACTTCTCTCTAGTTTTATCTCTCTAGAATCGCTTCTCATTTAAGCATCGGAGAGGGCTCATCGACTACCACCCCTGTGGTCTTGGTATTGCCCCTTTTGCAGGTGTTAAGAGGAGCGCACGGACAACACTCGCGAACTCCGACAACCCGACAAGACCTCTACACAATCTCCTAAGGATCCGACAACCTGCGCGAGTCAGGTCCCAAGGTTCCATCGAGAGCGCCTATATAATTCTACAAGCAAATACAGTATAGATGACAGTCGATCAATTTATTATTTATTAACATCGTAAGAAATAAAAAAAGAAATTTATTTACCTAAAACCACTTCCTACGCTCATCACTGCTTTCCCCAACTATTGGCTCTGGTACTTTTCTGAGATGATTATGAAGATGTAATACCTTCAACTATTAAATATTTACAGAAACTATTAACTATATATATATATATATAATCATATTAAGTTTGAGCGGCTTATGGATAGTTGGTTTTGTGGGTTTGGGTGTTGATGATAATTTGAATCCAGACATTCATTTACACTCTGTTGTTTGATCATTGGTTTGAGTTTTGGAGTTTTTATTTTGTAATCATACTGTTTACTCTCTGCAGGTAACAGAGCGGAAGTCTCAGCTAGCAAAACTTGAGGCCGAGGACTTACCGGTTTCTTAATTAGCAAAACTTGAGTAAGTTCAACATTTTTTTTTTGCCGAACTTGAAGAAACAATTTTTTAAATATTAATTAGTTTTTTGTGGAAATAATTTTTTGAGTTTAATTTCATTTATGAGTTTGGTTATTTTCTGTCATGGATAAACCAAATATAGGCTATGGCAGAAGAAGGAAGAAAAAAAAGTTGTAGTGACTGTAGTTGTAATTGCAATGTGTGCTCTTATTTCACCAGCTTAGAAGAAGTTGCCCAAGACTTGCACCAATAACTTATTTGACAGACTATTTCTCAAAGAAAACGTGCATTAGAAGACTTATTGATTCCAATGACACAACATATGCAGAGCAATATTTTTTTAAGATTCACATACTTTTCTTTATTGGAGCAGTATGACATTAGATTAGAGTAACTATAATTCATAGTCAAGCAAAAGAGATGCGAATAATAAAATTTACAACCGTACCCTTCAATTCAAAAACTCAAAATTTAATATTGATGAGTTTTTTTTCTGAATGGATTGAATGAGATTCTTACAAAATAGTAACAGGGTCTTCCAAAATATTTATGAGGGTCTTAGTGTCTTACACTAAAACAATGGGGGTTCATGTTATATTTTTCTTCAGCAATAAACATGTAGTCTCAATAAAAACAATTAATAACGGGGTGACGTTTGTCACCCCATTAATATGCATACATCACATCCACTGCCCGTGGATAGTCTCAGGGCTCCATTAGAATGACAATACTCGTAACATGTTTGAACCGCAACTGGACTAATTTTCATTTGTGATGGGTCAGCCCGTAAATGATAAAATTATGCCATTAATATTTTTTTATTCAAGAATCTCAGTAGTGTTTGAACTTTTGACCACTGGTTAATAAATGAAGTTCTTAACCGATACAACATAACATATTAGATAGTAAAGTTGATTGGATGAAAATAATATATTGAGTTAGTTCTGTACCACATCGTCCAATTATTCCATCGTGGTTGTGTATAATAACAGTAAGAGGAGAAGTAAAGAACGCCGGGCTCGATGACGCGGGCCTGTTACCCAAGTGGGGGCATTAAAGTTGAGGAAGGATTTATATTTACAGAGATGGGTGTCCAATAAATGTCTGTAGATAGATAGATAGAGGTTGGGTTGAGTAGTACGGGTCGGATCAACTGAGATTTGTCTCGGTTACTACCACCTGCAGGTAAAACTGTGTAGGGGGTAATGTACCATGGGGGGGATAAAGAGCTTCGTGCCGTAAGCAAGAGTGTGCGTAGGCATGTTGAAACCGCCATTAGGATCCGCAATGACCGGCTTTGCAAGAGCAGCATGTGGATTTGGCAAGCTGGCCGCTGTAAAAACGGCCAGAGGTAACCGCTCTCGTCCTTTGCCCACTACTCTATCAAAAGGCTGTTGTGATCCAACCTCCTCTTTTGCCCACCGAATCGAATATATCGTTGATCGGATGAAGTGAAAATCTGAACTGAACACTCTGATTTCAGCCCTAAAGCTAACCTTGAATTTTTTAAAACTCAAATTTTGTTCGCATCAAAGTTTTGTCTTGATTCGTAAATTCGTTATATTTAAGGGTTAAGAACCTATAAAAGGTCTGAACTATCACCCATGTTAACGGGAGAGGTCTGAAATTTAAAAAGTTAATAACGGAGGTCTGAAATTTCAGTTTTGTTGATAACAGCGGTCTCCGTTAGTTTTTTCCGTTAAAACCAACGGAAGTTGGTCACATGCTTGGCATGTGACCGGAAATAAAATAAAATTTCAAAAATGTCCTTCTATCAAGTGTGCCCCTCACATGCTTGAAGTGAAAAGACCAAAATACCCTTGAAGCCACCACGACTCCACCAACCCAGCTCCGGCGACCACCAACCATACTCCGGCGACCACCACCATACTCCGGCGACCACCACCGTACTCCGGCGACCACCAACCGTACTCCGGCGACCACCACCAAGGCTCCGATTGGGCCCAAATCGGAGCCACCGGCCCCGATTGGGCTCCGATCGGAGTTTTTTGGCTGAGGTGGTGGCCGGAGTCGGGTGGTGGCGGCCGGAGTTGGGTGGCGGTGGACGGAGTTGGGTGGTTTTAATTTGACTTTAGGGGTAAAATTGTCATTTCACATTTCCTTAAATAAGATATTAAATAAAACAAAATATTAAAGGGGCAAAAATGTCATTTCACACAATTATGTTAAATTACCCTAAAAATGGACGGAAAACCTCAAATCAACAAAATTGAAATTTCAGACCTCTGCTATTAACTTTTTAAATTTCATACCTCTCCCGTTAACATGGGTGATAGTTCAGACCTTTCATAGGTTCTTAACCCTATATATAATATAGATTAACTTTTTTTTTTTTATAATTACACAAATACTTAAACTCAAATTCAGTTCGTGTCGAAGCGTTTGCCTCAATTTGTAAATTCAGTATACATAATATAAATTAATATTTTACAAGATTATTAAAATCAAGTCTGAGGTTTTTTTTCCTAACCAATGCATCTTAAGAATTTTAAAAATTATAATTTTATGCTTGACGTACCCACTAAGTAATGTTCAGGTTCTCCTGCTCACACGGTTTATGATTTTTTTTTTTCGACCGAACCTAGTGAACAATCATTCCAGACTTAGGAATGAGTTAGTAGTGGTGATCCTAAACTTTTTTATTTTGTTCAATTTAGTCCCTCAAATATATTCATAACTTTATTTTGTTTAATTTAGTTATAAAACTTCAAAATCGAACACAATCGACCAAACCGACCTAGCCTAGGCCCGGGTCAGCTGGGTCCGGTAACCCCGACCCAGGGTCAGACCTAGGCCTAGGCTGTGTCCGATGTCAATTGGATTCGGTTGGTTCAATTGGGTTCAATTATGAAGTCTTAGGACTAAATCCAATAAAATAAAGTTAAGAATATATTTGATGGACTAAATTGAACAAAACCAAAAGTTTAATATCGGTCACGTGACTTGCACATGTCATTTAACGGCCAACTAATGGATGTACCAAAGCCACACTTTTTCAAAAGTTTTGTTGGGATATGATTCGAGATAACCTAAGATAGGTCGGGACTGTCTGAGTCGGGACCTCTAAAAGATAAGACGACAACTATTCATGACCCAAATGATAAGAAAAAGATAAATGATTGACACCGATACAAAGGGATGTCGACAATTAAGACAAAACACCCGAAGAATGGTGAAGACTCTCCCTCTTAAGGTATGAGTCGAGTTGACGACTTGGTGTTATCAAGAAAAACTATTTCCACTGAGAAAGAGGTACCACCTGGCAACCTGTTTGCCGCCTCAACGAAAACACTTCCTCCTAAGGAAGAGGCACCAGCTGGCAGCCTGCTTTCCGTGTCTTGATTTAAGGAAACCCCTCCCTCACGGTAAAGCTGAGGTGGTAACCTACTTATCACCTAGTTAGAAGAACATTCTACATTAAGGAATGATGAAGTGGCAACCTACTTGTCACCTACCGACACTCCACCGTCCCCCTCAACCAATCAGAGAAAGGCGGCCACCGCCACTGAACAGCCAATCAGAACTTAGATGTCGCAACTTAAAAGTCGGTACAATCTCTCCCTATAAATAGGGGAGACCTTTTATTACTTATCATATTCTATCACATACTTCCTAAAGTATTCTCTCATATGCATTTACTAACTTAAGCTTCAGAGTGGAATCAGGAACAAATCCCCACCCCATTTTCAGGTTCTCGCCCATCCTACTCAAAAGGAAACTAAGCACCCGGCGAGGTCGACGAAGATACCTATCAGAGTCAAACGAAGGCGAGACCTCGAAGTCCACTACCAGGAGCTCCAAGCCACGTCATTTTGATCCCACCATTTGGCGTCGTCTGTGGGAAGGCGACAAAAAATTTATGGAACCACCAAGGAGTAGCTCGAGACGAAACCAGACACGGAGACCGGATGGTGTTTTCCAAGGGTCGACAGAAACCTTGGAAAGCTAATTCAGGTGTTTTCAAGGAGCCTATAGTGGAGGCAAACTATCAGAGGGAGAAGTCATCCGCGCATTCTTCAGAGGGTAAGGACCGCAATCCCAATCCTTAGCCATCACTCAATAGACAGAACCTGTGGAAAGATGGGAGGATCTGATCTATAGAGCGACCCTCCATGTTCGGGCAGAACAAGCTCAGGCGAATCGCCCAACCCAACAAGAGCCCCCCCCCCCCCCCCCCCCCCCCCCCCCCCGAGGTCGAGGCGAGAGCTCATCCATGCGAGGAGCTTTCTCAAGAGAATTTCAGCAAACCCAACAGAGATTGGAAAGACTTCAAATGGTTGAGGGAAGTTGTCGTCCCCTCTCCTACTGTGAATGTCACCAAGTAGAGGGACACAATACAGAATATTGCCTCATCGCCAGGAGAGAACTAGAATTTATGCAAAGGGAGATCCAACGTCACCACCGCCATCGTTCCCATGAACAAAGAAGGTGGAGGACCCCTTCGAACAATGACATCGTCTTGTCAGGAAGATTTGTAGTAGGAGGAGAATCAAGCGCGACGCGAGACCTCTACGCGACACAGGGAATCTCCTCGCCAGGCGCGCATAAGAGGCCAAGGGATTTAGAACCAATGGCGATCACCTTTTTCGTGGATGACTTTACTAAGGCAGCACAACCCCATGATGACGCCCTGGTAATCACAACTCGGATAGATGATTTCGAGGTAAAGAGAATACTCGTCGACGGAGGAAGTTCAGCAGATGTAATCACTTTCGAAGTCATCGCCGCGATGGGATACCTGAAGAAGGATGTCTAGGAAGTGACCTCCCCGCTAATAGGATTTGCAGGAATATAGACTTACCCCTTGGGAGCGATCCTAGTCCCTGTAATCCTAGGCGACAGATGGAAAGCCTTGCATTTAAAAGTACGATTTACAGTCGTCGACCAGATCAATGCTTACAACGCTATATTGGGAAGAACGAATCTTAACTCCAATTATATCGTTCCCTCCACCGCTCATTAAGTTATGAGATTCCCCACTCATCACGGAATGGGGGAGGTATGGGGCGACCAAAGGTCATCTCGACAATGCTACGTCAACCTCCTCCAGAGGCGCAACCAAAAAGAGACTCTATCTATTGTCACCGATGAAGACCTACGGGAAGAGGGTGGACGCCCCGCCCCGATGAAAGAAATAATAGAGATCACCATCGATGGGGAAGACAAGAAGGTTAAAATCGGGTCTGCTCTACCGATGGAGCTAGCAGAAAGGATAATTTCCCTCCTTAGGGAATATAAAGAATTGTTCGCTTGGGAGCCCAGTGATATGCCAGGGATAAGTCCCGACATCATCTTCCACGAACTCAAAATAGACTCGGCCGTGAAACCTATAGCCCAAAGAAGGAGATCTATGGGAGCAGAAAAGAAGGTAGTGATAAGCCAGGAAGTGGGAAAGTTGGTCGACGCCGGCTTCTTCAAGGAAGTACGATTCCAAACTCGGGTTGCCAATCCTGTCTTACTGAGGAAATCCAATAAGAGATGGAGGATGTGTATTATTCGAGGATTAAGCCCAAAATATATACCATTTATCACATCAATCCAATGGTGGGTTCAACAACCATCCTTGGAGGAGTTCGAGAATCTTATAGCCTCGCAGGAGTCATTGGCTAAGCAGATGGCTGGGGTCAAGCTAGAGGATGATCAAAGCACGTTAGTAGCTCAAAGACGTCTGAACTTCAAGAGACATGCTAAGGAGAAGGATGCTACAAAGAGAGATGAAGGAATGGTGGAGTCAAGCAAGAGAAACTTCAACTGTTATCGATGTGGGAAACCTGGACACCTAAAAAGGAACTGCAGGGTAAAACTGAAGGAGCGCAATGTCGTAGAGTCTAAGGTCTCAACCGAAGACGAAGAATGGGCAAAATGCTTTCTCGCAGAGGCCACCTCCACAACCGCGCTCGCAGCCAGGAGTCTTGAAACAAAGTGGATTGTTGATTCTAGTTGTGATCATCATCTCACAGGGCACGAAAAGCAATTTTCGAATCTCCGACGCCACGAAGGAAAGGAGGCTATCATCATTGCAGACAATACGGTTCACCACGTCGAGAAGGAAGGCACTGTTGGTATCGATAGTAACGATGGCGGGCCAATCAAGCTAAATAACGCGTATCATGTTCCCGGGGTGAAGAAGAATCTCTTATCTGTGGCGAATGCAGTCGACCAAGGTAACTGTGTTTTATTTGGTCCAAAAGATGTGAAGTTTCTTCGGAATATTAAAATATTAAAGGCGGACGCCGTTCACACGGGCGCACGAGTAAATGATGTATACGTCCTATCAGCTTCAAGATCTTATGTGGAGAAGATGAGCAGCAACGACAGTGCATATCTTTGGCACATGAGACTTGGTCATGTAAATATGACTAAGCTAAAGGTGATGGTGCAGAAGGAGCTAGTTAAAGGCCTTCCAAATTTGACTATTGACGATGGAAGAGTTTGTGAAGGATGTCAATATGGGAAATCTCATAGGCTCCCATTTGACTTATCTACATTTCGGTGCAAGGCTCCCCTGGAACGAATCCACAGTGATGTGATGGGTCCAACACGTACTCCATCTTATTCAGGATCTCATTATATGCTTCTCTTCATTGATGATTTCTCACGGTATACTTGGGTTTATTTCATCAAACACAAGTCAGAAGCATTATCCAAGTTTCAGGAGTTCAAAGTTACCGTGGAGGGCGAACTTGGTGCAAAGATTAGAATTTTACGGACGGATAATGAAGGCGAATTCACGTCGAATGAGTTTTTCTCTTTCTGTCGACAACATGGCATTAAGAGAGAGTTTTCATGTCCGGAGACACCTCAGCAGAATGGAATTGCGGAGCGGAAGATTTGGCATCTTTCGGAGACTTGTAAGAGTTGGCTGCACGACAAAAGTTTACCTAGGGCACTATGGGCGGAAGGTATGAAGTGTGCAGCTAACGTGATAAATCGGATGCCGCTTAGCCCGAAAAATATGAAATCTCCGTACAAGCTTCTTCATGGAGAAAATCCCATCGTCAAACATTTTAGAATCTTCAGGTCTGTAAACACCTAATTTTGGTCCGCGCATAGCACGTTAAAAACGTCATATGTGACGCGTCAAAAAATGAAGTATTTAAATATAGAAGGTCGCGAAGTTTCTAAAGATAGGACAGTCTTAAAATAGGATAGTGTATATGCATTATTTATTGTAAAATATTTAGAAAATATATTATGTGTATTTATGGTGAAATACATAAATATATATGTATATTTTCGGAATATTAAATGCATATATTTTTCAGATTTTATTTTCCTAGTTTAGGGGTCCTAGTTTATCTATAAATAGGGTCATTTGTTACATGTAAAAAAGACACAAACAATAATAATACTACTTTTCTCGTGACATGTACATTTTTGTCCTGTAGTGCAATTTTTTTTTTTTTAATTTTTTTTTTCATTCTTGTTGTTTTCCCCCGCCGGACTGGACCTCTGCTGCCCTTGCCGGTGACCACGGTCCGCCCAGCTGCCACCGCGCTGACCAGGTTCCGCCGTTCCGACCTCTCCCTACCGAACTCGACTGTCGCCGGAGGTCCGCGCGCCAGCACCGACCGTCCCAGCTGCAAACGGCGCCATTCAATTGCGACCACCCCTCTCGGCTCAGTCCGCTTCAGATCGCCCTCCACGACCATGCCAGACCACGCTCTGCTGCCCTGCTGCACCGCCGTTACAGGATCGACGTCCGCTGTTGGTTCCGCCGCCTGCGCCGTCCCGTCCTTGCTGCGCCGCCGACTCCAGCTGCTGCCCTCCTCACTGTGGTGTTTGCCGGTCCAGGTGAGCCACTGTTTTTTTTTTTTATTTATTTTATTTACTTACTATATTATTATTTATTTAGTTATTCATTATATTTTTATGTTAGTATTACAATTAATTAGGTAATTTAAAATGTAATTTGTTAAATTTGATTGTGTAGAATATTTAATTGTTCAAATGATTATGTATATATGTTGAATATTTATTAGGTTGTGTATATGAGTTTTAACTAAGCATATTAAGTAATTTTGGGTTCTGAATTTCGTCTTAATTAGGAGTTGTAGATAATAATTTATTTTTAGACTTAGATAATATTTTGCACATGATAGAAATTTAATTAAATCTTGGCATCATTAGATTAATTTGTGACATGTGTTCAAATAGTGAAATTGGCAAATTTGTGAATTGAGTACCGAAAGGGCGTGATTAATTCCATGTGTTTTAATTCGTAATAGAACCCCCGAACTCGAATTTCTTATCGTAGACCGATTTTATACCTAGGTATTTAATTCGTTACTCGCTTAGGTAAATTTAGGATTCTAGTTAGCCTAATAATTAACTAGTGGCGACTCTTTTCAAATCCACGTTTTCAAAACGTAATTCGCCTTAGGTCAGATTTTAGGTCCGACAATTTGGCGACTCTGCTGGGGAAGATTTAGAGGGTTCGGGCTCAGTATGTTCACTTTTTGCCATGTTAGAATTTTGTAATTTTTATTTTTATTTCACAGATCTAACTTGTTTTTTTTTGTGATTTCAGGTATGGAGTTAAATTTTTATTATGGCTAACTATTTTTCTTTGTTGTGTATGTATTATTTAAATTTGCACACATCCACTTTAGTGTAATCTCCAAAACGCCTAAAACCCAGGGCGACTAGGAACCCCAGAGGTTTAGTACGGTACGACCGGAGCGGCTGGGCCGCCGGTACGGCTCGGAAAAACTCTACTCGCTTGTGAAGGTCTTATGATCCCTATGATGGGGGTGAGGAAACCACCTTGTCGGGAACTTATCAGTGGAACCTACATTGTAGAGCAAAACCACACATTTTTTATCCCCTAACATGTTGTGTTTTATCCGTGTTTTTTTTTGTTGCAAAAAAAGAGTTGTCAGGAAAACTGTAAGTTTTTTTTTAACTGTGTAACTTTTATTCTCATGCATTCATCTCATTGCATTTTTTTTTAAAACACAAAAAAACAAAAAAACTTTTTCTTTTTTTTTTTCCCAGCTAATTGTTAGTCATTTAGTTGTATACATTTTCTTTTCAAACTTGCACTTCGCATGCATTGTTTTTCTTTAAAAACCTCTTACCTGAATTTTTTATTTTAAACCTACGTTTCATACACATTGTTTTTTTTTAAAAAAAAAATTAGGTGAGTTTTAATTTTGGTTAGTGCTTCACGTATGCATTACTTTTTTGAAAAAAACATTTTAGGAAAAATTGTAATTCCTCTTTAGCTATTAGAGCTTCTAATTTCGAACGTGCATTTCATATGCATCATTTTAAAAAAACTCTTACCTGAATTTTTTATTTTATTTCAAACTTGCGTTTCATACGCATTATTTTTTTTTTTTAAAAACTCTTCAGGTAAGTTTTAATTTTGGTTAGCGCGTCGCGCATGCAAAAAAATATTTTAGAAAAAAAAATTTAATTCCCCTTTAGCTATTAGAGCTTCTAATTTCGAACGTGCATTCCATATGCATCATTTCAAAAAATTTACCTGAATTGTTTTATTTTAAATAATGCATCCAGTATGCATTAGTTTTAAAAAAACTTTTTAGATAAATTGTAAGCTCTCTTAGTTTTAGGGCTCTTTGTTTAAAAACCTTTTACCTGATTTTTTTTAAAGATGTGCATCTCATATGCATTATTTTCGAAAAAACCTTTCAGGTAAATTGTAATTTTTCTTAGTTTTAGAAATTTTATTTTTTAAGTCTGCATATTGTATTTATTTTTGTGCATCTCATATGCATTTAAAAAAAAAAACTTTTCACTTGTTTTTTTTTCAATTTCGAGCAACTAGGATGCATTGATTTTTTTTTTCTCATAAAAAAACAAAAAACAAAAATTCAAGTAGCTTGTAAGTTTTCTCAACTGTACAACTTTCACCACATGTACATCTCATAGGCATTGTTTTAGGAAAAACATTTTTTAGATAGACTGTAAATCTCTTCGTAGTTGTTGAGCTTTTAAATTCCAAATATGCATTGCATTTGCATTTCTTTTTATAAAAAAACTTTACCTGGATTTTTCATTTTGTACATATGTATCATTCAGGTAAACTGTTTGTAAGTTGTAACTTTCTTAACAGTTGAACTTTAACTTTCGAGCATGCATGAGCATTAAAAAAAAATCCTCAAATTGTCATTCCTTTTTTATCCGAGGTGTATTACACTTTTTCGACAAGATCTTCATTTCAACCTTCACATAAGCTAGCGTTTTAAAAAGAGATTTGATTCTATTTTTTTGAGAAAAATAATTTAACTGTGCAGTTGAGTGTGACTATTCGAGTTTAAACAAAGGACGAGAAAACCTTTTTTTAAAAAACTTTGTTTTGAGCATCTGTCCTGCGTTCAAGCCAGATAGTGCACTCAGCGAATTCAGTAAACTCCAAGCTAGTGCAAAACATCTTAGATCATAAATTTTGATTCTTTCTGAAATGTAATCAAAATTATGAAATGAATGACATTAGTAGTTTTCCGAAAAATCATGCATGACTCATTTGATTCTTTATACTAACTTTCGTGTTTGGTCTTTTCAGGTACCCCTTGGATAGGTATCTGGTACATACAAGTGGTGTCGGCCAAATGGGGCAACATAAAAAGAACGTGCGTCATCCAGTTGCACGAAGCACAAATTGCGCACTCGGGATATCCAACGCTCAGGTACGATGAATTGTACTTGATTTTTTGAGATTTGAGTATCCCTACTCTTTTTGCAGATCAGACGACTACTTCGACGAGGCAGCAACCACGTGAAACGTGACTGCTCCAAAGAACTTACATGTCAAAATTCCACCCACCATATGTGGAATTCATACGCGTCCCCAAACCAAGCCGTACATCCGTTTTACGGTGAGGTTTAAACCGGTCAGTGGTAACCAAGGGGCATCTCACGTTGAGATCAGACATGTCCGAAGATGGAAAATATCAAGAGATCATCAAGCGTCCCCAGAAGATTAATGTGCCGATCAATGAGCATTTGAGATGTCAAGCAAAGAAAACATTATTGTTGGTGCCTTCCATCAGAAGTCCATGAGGCATTTACTTTCCGGCAGATGTTCATGATGGAGCAGGAAAATCAGGACATGCAGCAGGTCCAGTCGCATAGCGAGCACATTTCCCCACTAGAAAAAATCCAACACCCAGATAAGAAAAGTTGTGATCATTTTTATCCCCGAAATTTGAGTTTTTCCTTAATTATTGTGCAGTTCGGATAATCATCCTAATCAAAGCCCCTGAAGGGCACATCTCGTGCGAGGCCCTTTGCTCGCCGCAAGCTGTCGAATTTATCCCAGATACCTCATGCGATATCTATGCCCAAATTTACCATTTGCGGACTACTGTGCCAAACTCAACACCGTCAATGTGTGTTCATTGACCAGACCATTCATACAGAATGTGACGAGCCTAACCCGATTGGTGCTAGCTATGGGGCATCCCCAGACGAGATTGAGCAATAGCCGGGGCACTTGAGAAGCCGAGATTAGAAATCACTGGCTATGTCATTCATTGGACGTAGGGTCCATCCAGGGCGTCGACACGACCGACGTTTAGACTCAATTAACTGAGTCGTTCTCTAGAAGGTTTTTTTTTCAATCTGCCACTAGGGGGCATGTACGTAATTGTTGTTGATTATTTTCGTTAAATTTTTTTTTTTTTCAAAAAAGAAGAAAAAAAAAGAGCAAGAAAAAAGCAAGCAAAAAAGGCCAAAAAAAAAAGCAAAAAAAAAAAAAAAAAAACAAAAGAAAAAAGCAAAAAAACATTAGGGTAACAGCCGCCCTTTAATTGGCTACCCATACAAATAAAGAGAGTGCTCATGCATATTTTGTGAGAGCAGTGAATAAAAGGGTCACAGTTGTCCCTAAATCAACTACAGATAAAAATGGTCACAGTTGTCCCTAAAACGACTACAAATGAAAGAGCCACAGCCACCCTTCAAATGGCTACAGATAAAGAGCGCTCCTGCAACATCAAAAGCGGGAAATAGGTGAAAGGGTCACAGCCCCCCTCCAAACGGCTACGAATAAAAAAGTGAACCCGCAAATCCCGTGAGGGCGGGAGAATAAAAAGGGCCATAGCGACCCTTAAAACGGCTACGAATAAAAGAGTGACCCCGCGAACCCTGTGAGGGCGGGAGAATAAAAAGGGCCACAGCCACCCTTAAAACGGCTACGAATAAAAGAGTGACCCCGCGAACCCTGTGAGGGCGGGAGAATAAAAAGGGCAACAGCCACCCTTAAAATGGCTACACAGAAAGAGTGATCTCGCGAACCCGGTGAGGGTGGGAAAATAAAAGAAAGGGTCACAGTCGTCCCTCAAACGGCTACAATCAAAAGAGCGCTCCCGGAGCATCAACGGCGGGTATTAAGTGAAAGGGTCACAACCACCCTCGAAATGGGTACGTACAAAAAGTGTTTCCCGGATCAGAGACGAGGAATGAAGGGCGACAGCCACCCTCCAAATGGCTACAATCAAAAGAGTTCCCGCAACATTAAAGACGGTGAGAAAAGGGTCACAACCACCCTCCAAATGGCTACAAATACTCCCGCATCGAGGCGGAAAATAAAGTACGGGTCACATCCACCGTTTAACCGGCTACCAAATAAAGAGTGCTTCCGCTAGGTTGAAAACCCGAAAGGGCGGCCTAGGCAAAATCAGGAAATGAGGGGCATGGTTGCAAATTCATAAATTGCAATCATGGCAAAAGGAGAGAAAATAAAAACCGAGGGGCGGTCGGAAATCTCTCAATCGACCGTGGCAAAAGGAGAGAAAAAAAGAGAGATTCTCACAAAAAAAAAAGGAAGAAGAAAAATGAAAAATGAAAAAGAAAAGATCCCGCTAGATTGTCGCACCGTGCGTAATTTAGGCAAAAATTAGGGACAAACATTCATGCGCAACACAGCGCCTTCCAAAGTCAACTTCACGGCAAGCGGGACGGTTACAGCCTGCTCTCGCGAGTCACAATTCAAGGATGAGTAGGAAAGTTACAGTCTGTTCCTACAAGTCAGTTTCACGGCAAACGGGACGGTTATAGTCTGCTCTCGCGAGTCACCATTCAAAGATGAGTAGGACTGTTACAGTCTGTTCCTACAAATCCACCGAAAATCAGGATCTGAAGTTTTTCAGCTTTCTGAGAGTCACCCCCGACGAACGAAGCCTTAGTATTCAGCCTTCGCAAGTCACGCCACTAGAGACATTTCTCCAACGGACGCCACTAGAGGCACTTCTCCAACGGACGCCACTAGAGGCTCTTCTCCGACATACGCCGCTAGAGGCATCGCCAAAGGGTCTCCGGTACGGTCTGACGTAGAGGTCTTCCGCCACCAGAGATATCACCAGAGGTTTTCCGGTACGGTCTGACGTAGAGGTCTTCCGTTACCACTCGCCACTAGAGGCATCACCAACGGTTCTCCGGTACAGTCTGACGTAGAGGTCTTTCGCCACCAGAGATATCACCAGAGGTTTTCCGGTACGGTCTGACGTAGAGGTTTTTCCGTTACCACTCGCCACTAGAGGCGTCACCAGAGGTTGTTGGTACTGTCTGACGTAGAGGTCTTCTGTTACCAATCATCACCAAAGGTTTTACTTTATTGCACGCCACTGGAGACTTTACTTTCTGCACCGCCGACCGAGGCTTTACTTTTTCCGCACGCCACTGGAGGCTTTACTTTCTGCACTACCAATGGAAGCACCGCCAACAGGGGCACCGCCGACGGAGGTTCTATTTTCTGCACGACCAATGGAGGCACCGCCAACAGGGGCAGCGCCGACGGAGGTTCTATTTCTACGCTACCAATGGAGGCACCGCCAACAGGGGCACCGCCGACGGAGGTTCTACTTTCTACATCGCCAATAGGGGCACGCTAATAGAGGCACCGCCAACAGGGGCACCGCCGACAGAGGCTCTACTTTTTTTGCACTTTCCGAAATAAGCCACGAGTTTCCTTGTAGATTCGAAGACTCGAAAGAAGATACTTCCCAACCAAAATTAGTGTTTACTCGTCTTTGGACAAATCCCCTCGAACTTGTTCTACGGGAATTCGCCCAAAGAGGGGCAAGCTGTAAACACCTAATTTTGGTCCGCGCATAACACGTTAAAAACGTCATATGTGACGCGTCAAAAAATGAAGTATTTAAATATAGAAAGTCGCGAAGTTTCTAAAGATAGGACTGTCTTAAAATATGATAGTGTATATGCATTATTTATTGTAAAATATTTAGAAAATATATTATGTGTATTTATGGTGAAATACATAAATATATATGTATATTTTCGGAATATTAAATGCATATATTTTTCAGATTTTATTTTCCTAGTTTAGGGGTCCTAGTTTAGCTATAAATAGGGTCCTTTGTTACATGTAAATAAGACACCAACAATAATAATACTACTTTTCACGTGACATGTACATTTTTGTCCTGTAGTGCAATTGTTTTTTTTTTTTTTTTGTTTTTTTTTTCATTCTTGTTGTTTTCCCCCGCCGGACTGGACCTCTGCTGCCCTTGCCGGTGACCACGGTCCGCCCAGCTGCCACCGCGCTGACCAGGTTCCGCCGTTCGCTGCCGCCGTTCCGACCACTCCCTACCGAACTCGACTGTCGTCGGAGGTCCGCGCGCCAGCACCGACCGTCCCAGCTGCGAACGACGCCATTCAATTGCGACCACCCCTCTCGGCTCAGTCCGCTTCAGATCGCCCTCCACGACCAGGCCAGACCACGCTCTGCTGCCCTGCTGCACCGCCGTTACAAGATCGACGTCCGCTGTTGGTTCCGCCGCCTGCGCCGTCCCGTCCTTGCTGCGCTGCCGACTCCAGCTGCTGCCCTCCTCACTGTGGTGTTTGCCGGTCCAGGTGAGCCACTGTATTTTTTTTATTTCTTTTATTTACTTACTATATTATTATTTATTTGTTTATTATTTATTTAGTTATTCATTATATTTTTCTGTTAGTATTACAATTAATTAGGTAATTTAAAATATAATTGGTTAAATTTGATTGTGTAGAATATTTAATTGTTCAAATGATTATGTATATATGTTGAATATTTATTAGGTTGTGTATATGAGTTTTAACTAAGCATATTAAGTAATTTTGGGTTCTGAAATTCGTCTTAATTAGGAGTTGTAGATAATAATTTATTTTTAGACTTAGATAATATTTTGCACATGATAGAAATTTAATTAAATCTTGGCATCATTAGATTAATTTGTGACATGTGTTCAAATAGTGAAATTGGCAAATTTGTGAATTGAGTACTTAAAGGGCGTGATTAATTCCATGTGTTTTAATTCGTAATAGAACCCCCGAACTCGAATTTCTTATCGTAGACCGATTTTATACCTAGGTATTTAATTCGTTACTCGCTTAGGTAAATTTAGGATTCTAGTTAGCCTAATAATTAACTAGTGGCGACTCTTTTCAAATCCACGTTTTCAAAACGTAATTCGCCTTAGGTCAGATTTTAGGTCCGACAGGGTCAGTGTGCTATGTTCATGTCCCGGAGTCCCAAAGGAGTAAGCTGGACCAGAAGGCGAAAAAGTGCATTTTCGTGGGATACGAGGAGGAAGTGATCGAGGTGCATGGATCCCCAGACGCACAAATATGTCGTGTCACGAGACGTCGTATTCGATGAAGTATCGTCATAATACGGGGAAAGAAGACGAGTCGAGCATGGAAGTGATAATTCTTCTTACGAGGAATCGATGTGTCTTCCATCATCATCAAGAGAGGAAACCGCTTCAAGAGAGGAGCATGGAGAAATGGGGAGCCCAAGTCCTCAAAAAGATGTCCATGGAGAAGCAGATGATAAACCAGTGACAAACCAACGACCGAGGAGATCAATCACTAAGCCGGCTCGGTATCAGGATGAAAGTTTTGTCACTACCTATTTGTGCTTCTTTGCAGGGCCAGTAGATGAAGCAGAACCATCATCATATGAAGATGCTAAAGGTATAAAAGAGTGGAAGACTACTATGGATGAAGAGATGGGTGCTCTCATGAAGAACGAGACTTGGGATTTGGTTCCGCAACCATATAGTGTTAAACCAGTCACGTGCAAATGGGTCTACCGGATTAAACGGAAAGCGGATGGGAGTATTGAAAGATTCAAAGCAAGGATGGTTGCTCGAGGATTCTCCCAGAAGTACGGGGAAGACTATGAAGAGACATTCAACCCGGTGGCGAAAATGACTACGGTACGTTCTCTTTTGGCCCTAGCAACTCGTTTTGGTTGGAAGCTTTGGCAGCTCGACGTCAAGAATGCATTCTTGTATGGAGAGTTGGATAAGAATATATACATGGAGCAACCACCAGGATTTGTTTCTCGAGAGCATCCAGATTATGTTTGTAAGCTCAAGAAGGCGTTATACGGGTTGAAGCAAGCCCCTAGAGCTTGGTACGGTAAGATTTCTCAATACTTGCAGTTTTACAGATATGCGGCTTCAGACTCAGACCCCGGATTATTCATCAAGAAAGGTGAATGAGTACACGTGATTGTTCTCTTATATGTAGATGATATGATTATTACCGGCAACAATGCGGAAGTCGTCCGGCTTCAAGAAGAACTTTCGATGCGGTTTGACATGAAGAAACTTGGAGAGCTGAGCCATTTTCTAGGTCTGGAGGTTAAGAATTCGCGTGAAGGAATCTTTCTATCGCAATAAAACTATGCGAGGATGATGGTTGAGAAGTTTGGAGTAAAGCACGGAAAGGTACGTTCCACTCCACTTGATATTCACGTGAATCTTAAACGTGATGAAGGGTCTCTTTTACCCGATCCTCGACCTTATCGTGCCCTTGTCGGGAGTCTTCTATACTTAACTATTACAAGACCAGATATATCATTCTCGGCCGGACTTGTTAGCCGGTTTATGCAAACTCAAGGAAGCCCCATCTAGAAGCAACAAAGAATATTATGAAATATGTTAACTCCACTTTGGATATGGGGATGCTATTCAAGGCTGGAGCTGATTTTTTGATAAGCGGATTCACGGATGCTGACTTCGGGGGAGATCCAGACGATAGAAGATCTACATCTGGGTATGTTTTCTTATCGGGAGATACGAGCATTTCATGGTGTAGTAAGAAGCAAGACACAATTTCTTTATCAACCACAGAGGCGGAGTACAAAGCATCTGCTCTTGCAGCATAAGAATGTGTTTGGCTTCAAAGACTATTTGAGGATCTGTATGTACGCATCAAAGAACCAGTTACACTTCATGGAGATAATCAAAGTGCCATCAAGCTTGCAAATAATCCAGTGTTTCACGCAATGACAAAGCACATTGAGCTTAAGCATCATTTCATCCGAGAGAAGGTGCTAGATGGAACGATCAAAGCGGTAGAGGTTCGGAGTAATGAGAATGTTGCAGATATCTTCACGAAGACACTCTCGAAGGGTCAATTTGAATTCTTACGGTCTAAGTTATGACTAGTTAGTAAAAATTACTTTAAGGGGGAGTCAGGGACGAAGCCAGCCTCTTTTGTCAAAGGGGGCAAGATTTTTTTGTGTGTGTCAATGAGAGCAAAAATTTAAATTGATTAAATAATTAAAAAAAATAAAGACCTAAATATAATTTTTTAAATTTACACCTTAAATTTACATATAAATTATAATAAAAATATAAATATAAATAAATACTCTTAAAAAAAATATGAAAAAAAACTCCTATAAATATTATAAAACTTTATTGGATCGTAATACATACATAATATAAAACTTCGTTGAATCTGTTATTATTTATCCCTTGTTTATTGTTAAGTTTTATTATATTGCACTTCTTATCTAAATTATGTATTACCCAATATTTATATACACAATAAATAAATACATTAAATACAATTGAGCAAGAAATAAATAGAGAAATTACTTAAAATAGGTGACTTGAATAATAATTGAGTTTTTTTTTAAAAAAAAATTGAACAAATTCTAATAACTTTAATTATCTTCTCGTAGCCTATTGTATTGGGCTCAGTGTTATCAGAACCGGACTGGAGATCGAACCGGCGAGGCCACCGGTTCCCGGTTCGTCCGGTCGGACCCGGTTCGAACCCGGTCCGACTGTTTCTAATTCAATTCATCCTGCCGTCCCTTAGACTCTTCTCTAACAATAAAACAAAGTTCTCCTCTGCACTAAGGAAGGTGAGCTCTCTCTCTCTTTCTATTTCTCTCTTTCTCTCTCTCTCTCCAATTCATCCCTGCTCTCTCCCGTGCTGTCAGCTCACAGAGCTGAAATGAGGTCCCTCTTTTTCTGTCTCTCTCTCTCTCACTCTCCAAGTCTCCTCTCCCCAACCATCATCTCCCCCAACCCTCCTCTCCCAACCATCATCTCCCCCAACCCTCCTCTCCCCCAACCATCATCTCCCCCAACCCTCCTCTCCCAACGGAGGCGTCGCAGCCATTGGTGATGCAATCGTGGAGAAGAGGCGGAGGTGGAAGCTCGGATGCCGGCGCGACTCGCAGCTGGATGTTGGAGCTCTTCCAGATCTGGTAAGCTACGGCGCGGTGGTGGAGCTCTTCCAGATCTGGTCAGCTACGGCTGATAAAAAAAAACCCTAATTTTTTTTTTTAAATAGAAATCCGAACCGGCGAACCGGTGAACCGTCCGGTCCGATCAGAACCGGCCGGTTCACTGAAAACCGGCCTTCCGAACCGGGTTCGCTTGCATCCTCCGGAAATGTTCGAACCGGACCGTGGAGGGGTCCGGTTCCGGTTCGAACCCGGTCGGACCGCCGGTCCGGTCCGGTTCTGATAACACTGATTGGGCTAGCTAGTCTAGTAGTAGGATAGTACAGACTATAGGTTATATAGCAGTTAGCAGAGTGTAACTTTCTTTTTTACAAAAGGACAACAACGAAAGTTATTTCATCTCTCTCTTCACTTCATCTTCTTCATCATTCTCTATTCTTTACAAGGAAGAAGACATTGTTAAGAGCACAGTAAGAAAATCAGAAAATCTTACTTTTATCACTTAACTTTTTTTCTTTTTTCTGTCAAATGACGCTTTAAATCTGGGGCAAGAACTTATACTTCTATTTTTTCAAAAAAATTCAGAGGGGGCAAACTTAAGTAAAACCGATTTTTTTTCATGAAGCTTATATGTATGTATTGGAACTTTTATGCAAGTCAGGAGGGGCAATTGGCCCCTCTGACCTCTACACAGCTTCGTCCCTGGGGGGAGTGTTAAGATTAAGGGTTAACATGTCTTTTGGTCCATGATGTATGACTATTTTTGGGTTTTGGTCCATGATGTTTTTTTTCCTAGTTTTGGTACCATATGTTTGCAGATGTTTTCTAGTTTTGGTCCGACCGTTACATTCCGTCCATTTTTTGACATGTACAAGTCACGTGATCCACCATAAACTTTCAATTTTGTTCAATTTAGTCCCTCTAATACTTTCCTAACATTTTTTTGTTCAATTTAGTTCCGAAGATTCAAAAATTCAATTGGACCTATTGTCCAATTGGGGTCAATTTTGAAACTTCGGGACTAAATTGAACAAAAAAATGTTAAGAAAGTATTAGAGGGACTAAATTCAAAGTTTAGAGTGGATCACGTGACTTGAACATGTCAAAAAATGGATGGAATGTAACGGTTAGACCAAAACTAGAAAAAAACTGCAAACATATGGTACCAAAGCTAGGTAAAAAAAACATCATTGACCAAAACCCAAAAGTTGTCAAACATCATGGACCAAAAGACCTGTTAACCCTAAGATTAAAGTAATTTTTTTGTTGGGCTATTGATTTGGGCTTAGTTAAAATTAGGCATAAGTTAAAGATGTTCCTAGAAGAAGATAGTTCTAGGTCCTTGGTGTTTTCTAGAGAGTCTCTAGAGAATTCATCATCTAGATTTCTCTTAACCCTAGCTAGAGACTTTCATAGCTCCCTATAAATAGGGGCTCACACCATTGTTGTAATCATCCACCAAGTAAGTGAGTGTAGGGAAATAGTGCACCCATACGGGGTGCTCTTGCGCGGCTCGGGAAGTTCGGGACTAAAGTTACACACTTTGTAAGTATGTAACCGCCCCGAGTCTATAAATACTGTCTCTAAGAGCAGATACCGACATGCTTCAGAAAATACCGATTTGTGAGTGTGTGAGACTAGTTCGAAATAGGCTTCGACCTCCTCCTCTCGTGTCGGAGCTCCGGTGCCCGACTACCTCGTCTTTGGGTCATCAACCGTGGAGACCGAGGTACGCTCCGCCATAGTGACGTACCTCTCCGACCGGCATCCCGCCGCCGTGATTCCGAGCCGACACCAACGATCTACGCTTCCGCAACCGCACGCCGTCACACCGAACGAAGTAAGTGTCGTATCCATGTTACAATCTCATGTCTTACTAACGTGTGTGTTTAGCGTGCATGTAGTTCGAATTCCAACATTGGAGTCAAGTAATACAAGTAAGTTCCTTAGTATATTTAGAGTATTTCTCTTCATACATTTGAGTTCTTCTCTTGTTGTCTATATACGGTCTTGGGCAAGTGCGATTGGCACTTCGTTATTTTTACAAACCGTTTTTCTTGTTGTTTAAGTATCTTGTACACTAAGCTATTAGATGAATGAATGGAGTTTTCAGTTTCAAGTTACTTAAGTTTGTTCTTCCTTTGATTGTTCTTCATCTAAACTGAATCTTAATTAGCAAATCCGGATTGGTTTCAACAGAAAGGGTGGGTATCATATCATGGCTTAATGTGCCGTGGGTAGATAGGGAGGGGGTGGTGATTGTGTAGTTATATGGCTAGTGGTTTTATGGGGAGTAACTTCATAATTTGGCTTGGGGGTGTCTTGCCATTTGGTTCCTTAGCCAACACTCATTCATCGTCACTCCCCACGCCAGTCTTAATGTCATCGGACTCTTATCACTTCTCTTCAATCTAGCCCAAACCGATTCTCGATTGATCTAAAATAGGGTTGGCCCGAAACCGATTTGTCCTTATCGGTTCCGGATCGAAACTGTACAGTTTCAGTCCAAAGTGTATCGATTTTTTTGTTTGGTATACTGGGTTGTCCTATAATAACTAGTTTGTTTGGAATCGTTTATGGATCGGTTAAGAACTGGTTTACAAAAATTGGTTCGAACAGGACCTTTTTTATGAAGATTTATACTAAATTAAATTAAAAAAAAAAAAACAGTTCCAAACCGGTTCCGAGCTAGTACATAACCGATTCGACAAAAATATACTTACAATTCTTGGTACTGGTTCACTCTTTGTAGACCTGGTTTGTCTAGAACAGGTCTGTACTGGACCGGTCTAGACTTGCTCCATCCCGGTCTGGCCGGATCGGTTTTAATGCCCAAAACTATTGTAAACGTTCTCAATATCAAGTCCAACGGTCAAGGATTGACGACCAAATGCAAAACAAATCGATCAAAACAGTGCTGCCGTTACCATCAAGAAACAATTGTTACCATTTCATGAACTATAATACCTACAAACTATGAACTATGGTAATTCACCTCTCCAGCGATTTGTACAGAACCACGGTAACATACTTGGTCAAAAACCGCTGCGTAGAACCGAGCGCCAACACCGTCGGGCTACTCTTCCCTTTCTGCATGTAGAGATGGTTGAGAACCACGTGTTGAGGTCGAGCCGTAATCTCCACACTGTGATTGAGTAGGGTCAGTTGCAGGTGAGGCGGCACCATTGGCGGCTCTTTTGCGTAATCTTCTGATCCAAGAAACGAATTGTTGTAGCTCGATTCTGGGGATTGAGGGCGTTCGAAGCTTGAGATGCTTTCAAGGTCTTCCGGAACGTAATCCTAAATACAAAGAGAAGAACTTCCCTTTAACTTGAAGCATGTTACTAATGTTGTTTGGAGAAGGAATGGTAACTTTACCTGCAAGTCAAGAATATTGTACGGTGCTGCGGAATCATATTGAGCCCATGGCAAGTCAGGAGCATTCTTACACTGTTTGTCGACGATAAATCTGTACTGATAAACACCCGATGGAAGCAGTTTCATGATCGTGAAGTCTTTTCCCGACCGATGAAGCGGCGTCCTAATTGAAGTGTCAAAGTTTTAGAAACAAGTTCATTTGTTTTTTATTTTTAGGGTAAATTACCAAATAGATAGCTGAACTTTACTAAAAAAAATCAACTTTCTTTAACCAAATACCTACTACTACCCGTTCAATTTGACGTTTAACGGAATTTGTCATGTGTTCCTCACATGGCAGATCATCTAAAATGATTAATTGAATATGAATGGGTCTACTTGTGAGTTACTTGTTTGAATTTCATAAAGAAAAAAAAAGGGCTTAGTTAATGTTACCAAAAAAAAAATGTTGCTTCTTCTGGTATGATCGGAGATGTATTCTTACTAATCCATTTGATAACGCTATGTGACAAATTCTGTCAAATTTTAACGTCAAATTGAACAGAGGTACCTAGTTACTCATCGTTACTCATTCACAGAAATCTGGCTAGCTATTTTTGGTTCATAAAAAGTTTATCTAGCTAATTGCATTTTCGAGTAAAGTTCAGATAGTTGTTTGGTTTTTTTACCATAGTTTTTATTTATCTCTGAGCATCAAAGAAACACATAAGGCAATTTTAAAATAAACCAAGTCATTTTGTCGTATGTCTTAGATAAAAAAAATTATATATAAAAAATCATTAAAAATAGAACTTTATTAGTACCTTGTTGTCCAATTATCCCAAGATCCCTCCACAGCAACTTCCTTACCACCATAAGACCAAGTAATCATTGTTGGAATCACTTCCTCACTAACCATATCATCACAGTCAGCAGAAGTTGGTGATTTCATGTTCATCTCCTCTGGCTTTTCCAATGGAGCTACTGGTGCCTATTAAATTTAGATAAAAACAAGAAGAGAGCTCAATACATGTATCAAATGCCCAAATTGAGTCCTGTGTTCCAAAAGTCATCTCGTCTGAGGTTTGTACTAGTCATTTAACACAGAGTGAAGGCCGGATTGTGAAGTGTCTCCATTGAAAGTTCAGAAGAATGCTACTATAAGATATCCACTTATGTGGATGCATTTTGCAATTAATCCATGATCAAATCAAAGTGAAATTATATCCATCAGCAATTATTCTTCGATCAAGCTTATATTTAAGAGACTCTTGGTAAATCATAATCAGTAATTCAGTGGAATTGTCCAACAAATAGGAAATACCAATTTTTTTAGCACCAAGCTTGCACAGTCAATGAAGTTCTTGATTATTGAATTCGCACAAGAAATACCAACACCAATGAGTAACTGCAGAAAGCAGGATTTTTTAAACCAAAGCCAGATCACCTGATTCCTTATAACAGATCATAATTAATCCGAGAAGGCAAGTATTTTTTTTTTGGGTTAATAACTAAAAACAGTCTCAACTATGTCATGTTGCTAATTGTTGTTCCAGCTTTAAAATGTTGATATTAGGTGTCCCTAACTATCAGATTAGTTGATTTCCACATTTTCTTTTAAAATTGACGGAAAAAAACATATTTTTTAAGTATCAAATAAGCTTAAATCATGAACAACAAATCTGACACTTTGGAAAAATGGAAAACGTATTTGTATTGCTTAAAAAGCCAATTTTAATCGTCGAAAACATTGGAAAATAACAAATCTGATAGTTGATACACTAATATCAACATTTTAAATATGAGACATCAATTAGCAACAGCCTATAGTTGAGATTGATTATACTTTATAGTTCTTAACTTTTTTTAAGCAGCATTGAATTTAGAACAAGTAAAACTAGAACTTTTACACTATGCCAGATTGCCCAATTCCTAATATCAGATAGTAATACAGGGAATTAATGCAGGAAAAAAATCGCACTAAATTCACAGAATCCTGACAGTTCTTGGTTCTTGATTTCGGAGCAGCAAAATCAAGGAATAAAGCAAAAAAGCTAAAATGTTGGACTAACCCAGTTAACCAAATACATCCCCATAAACGAAGTAAATCACGCCAAAAACATATAAGGAAGAAGAAAATGCAAAAGAAATTACCTGTGGCGTGAACATCAATGGTGAGTGGGTAGCTCTGGGACTATACGGAGGGGAATGAGCAATCACCTCTGGAGGAAGATGAAGAGGGGCCTCCTCAAGTGATTCATCGCCACCGCCATCTTCATCGATTTCAGCTGGACTACCTAACCCATCTTCTCTTCCATTCGCGTTACCCATCTTCAGAAATAAATAACGCAACTACTCACTGTGAGAAAAGAGGGGCAGAATTAATCCGAGGAAAATGCTGTCTTCAGATGAATGGCTGCCTATTTTTTCTGATATTTGGTGTTTCTGTTTCTAATTGGCTGCTTGCTACTAACCTCGTCTTCTGTCCACATCATTTCATTTTCTTCTACTTGAATTACAATTTTAGTCCCTCAGCTTTTATACTGAATGTTTTTATTTACCAGTTAGTTTTACTTTCTTTGTTATAAGTAGGGCCGGAATGGTGCGTTGAAAATTAAATAATCATAATTTTTCAAACAATTTACCGCAATGGTTAACCGCACCATTGTGGTGTGGTGAGTTTATGATGATGAGTTATGTACCCATAATGGTTATAGTTATGGTATTAAGTCTATAGCCGTGATTATAACCATAAGAACTATATATATATATATATATTATTATACCATAAGTATTAATCCAATTTTATAATTCTTATTCTCAGTTCCAACCATTCATTTGGTCTAACTTGTCCATTCAATCTTGACCATTGATTATTCATCATAAATATCTGGTCCATTCATTCTATTTCAATCTGAATAATCTGATATTGTAAAACTCATAGTCTCAGTTCACTTCATGTGCAATTAGCTGCGCTAGCTAGCTCTAGGTCAACAGACAACGTATCATGCGTTAGCTTCTGCTCCGACAAGCCTCGCCGCCCTGCTGAGGATCGCAAGCGATAGGCAACTAAAGAAGTGTTGTTTAATTAAGTGAAACAATGAAATTATTGGGTTTAATTTGGATGAAAACAATGAATGTATGTTTAATTTGGATGTCTTGTATGAAACAATGGTGTTTTATTAGTTTGAATGGTTATGGCTAAATGGTTTGATCGTGGTGAAAAATCATGGTTATGGTTATGTTACGAAGAAACACAACCGCAATGGTTATGGTTATGATTATGGTATGAGTGAAAAAAATATGGTAGGGTTATGGTAATAGTGGTACCCTCACCATATCATCACTATCGTCAACCCTAGTTAAGCCACCAATTTTTCATGCAACTGTTTGTTTGCAAGAATGGTAGAATACGAATAGAAATTATGATTCATTATTTTCATGTAAGTTTTTGTTTATTCCGGTCCGAAATGGAATTCGAATTCTAATTGAGTTGAAATAATAATTTTGGTCTTCATCCCTAAAAATGACTTTTAATTGATTTTACGGAATGTCAATTCTAGCTAATCTATCTATTCCTCTATTTAAAAGGAAAAGTACTTTTGAGCTGGTTCCAATATTGTGTATTTACATTTTTGCCCTTCACCCATCTAATTTACCTACACACAGTTAGGCACCCTTCCTCCAAATCCAAACGTCGGTTTGTCCAACCGCCATCCCCATCTTCATCATTATAACTGCTACACCGTCATTTCTTCTCTAAAAATGTTTCACCTTCTATTCATATCATTTTGGATCCCCCTTTCTTTTGATTCCAAGCAATCATTTTAGGTTGGAGCATCTCCATTTCCCGTATGACATTCCACTATGACGTCCATCTCAAACACCCTTCAATCTTTGAAGATGTTGGTTTGACAAGATAAGCAATCATATCAACCACCGTGGAGACTATCTTATATATCATAGGAAGATTAACAGTGCACTGTTAATTTTGGTATGAACAACCGAAGCTTAACAATGGATTCTCATTTCAACCTCCGACGATTATGAGTGCCAGACTTTTTCCCGGTGTTAGGGTTTGCATGCATGGTTGTCAGATTGACTCTACTATTTTATTATGACAGCAATTAAGGTAATCACAACAAGATTTAGTCTGTTAATTTTGAATTTCTTTTGTAAAGTGGTGTAGTTAAGATGCTTGAGTTGTTATAATTGACATATCAACTCGGTTTACTCCAGAATGTCAATCAAACACAAATAACTTATTTGGTGAAGAGAACCATAACTGTTTGAATGATTCTATGAGGAATAGCAAATGAGGGGAAGATGACAAGAGAAAAAGTGGTCGATGACTATGATTATACATATAATTACGTACAGAAAGTACTATATGTTGAAGGAATACTAAGTAGGTTTTTGTTCTTTCTGGCTATGATATGGATATCACTGTCGTTGTAGATTATATTACATCATGTTTAATTGTTCTTAGTACGGTTGACTAACATATTTCTTCTTTGTTTCCTATGGAGAATTGATTAGTCAAAGTCAAATATTAGTATATGTTACTAATTTTTGTATAGTTAAATTGTTCTATTATCTTAAATTAGCAGGATGGAAACACGTGATAGAGTATTAACGCTTTGAGAATGGAAACTGCGGAGAAAAAAAGTCAAAGATGCTTTCGACTTTCGAAACTACAAATGCAGCAATAGTGGTTTTCACATGTAAATTGTGGTTGTTTTTTTTTTCGTTTGTATGATTTATAAATTTTTTTTGCGGTTCAAAAGTTTGAGCAGAAAATGATAGTCGATTTTGTTTCACAATTAAAACTATCTACCATGTCATTTATTTAAGTAATTACATATTAGTTGTCCGTCTTTCTTTCTGATATTAATTAATGAATCTACCTAATTATTTCAACCATCAATGACCTTTTTTTCTATTGGTAATTGAAATATTGTGTTGCGTCAATTAGTTTGAGAGTTGAATTGTATTTGAGCATGAAACATGGTACCCTAAGGGGGCGTTTGGATGGACGTAATGTGAGATTATTTGAAATGTGAGATTACAAGTAATGTGAGCTGTAATGTGAGATTACTTGAAATGTTAGATTACAGTGTTTGGTTGTGTTGTAATGTGTAATATAATGTTAGATTACAGTGTTTGGTATGTGTTGTAATGTGCATTGTAATGTGACTTTATTATTATTATATTAATTTATAGAGAGTATAGTATATCTTTATATGATAAGATAAAAAGGAAATATATTTTGACAACAACTAACTTCTTAAAGTTTATGTTTTGTGGTTAATGCTATAGTCATTTATGAATTTTAAAAACAAAATATGTAAACTCAATATGCACAACTATTAAAATTCTAATAGTTAAAACATTATATGTAGTTTTATAAGATATTTTTCATAAAAAACGCATTGAAAAGACTTTACTCATTTTATATGAACATCATGTGCATTATTATTTATTATAATAATGAGTTATGAAGTAGATAAAAATAAAATAAAAACTACTAATAATAACTAAATTATTATCAAAATAACCTATAATGATAATACAAAGTATTTTGTCTATTTAATAAATATTAATAAAATAATAAGACTCCGTAATGTTGGATGTAATCTCACATTAAATCCATTTTTGGATGTAATCTCACATTACGTTGAATGGAGTTTGGACGTAATCTAAGATTACAATGGACATTACATTACAATGCACATTACGTCGTTTGGCAAACCAAACAACGTAATGTGGATGTAATGTGAGACGTAATATGAGATTACATCCCACATTACATCCATCCAAACACCCCCTAAGGGTTCTTATTGGATGATGATGTTCTTTTTAAATGTTACATATCTTATCGTTGTGGGTTTTCAGACGTGCCCATGGACCTCGTATTAGCAGGTCTAATATGGGCCTTAATTATAATAATAAGAAGATGATGGTTCGTTTCATTAAGTTGCTTGCAGTTTTAGTCGTTCAAATAAGTTTAGTGAATTATGGCCAAAAAAATAATAATAATAAGTTTAGTGAATTGAGTAATTTATTTTCATGGAAAATGATCTTATTAGAATATGACATTTACCTGAATAATGACCAATGACCTCAGATGATTAATCTCATGGGAATGTAATCTATTTTCATGGTAAGTGTAGTATGGATAAGCAACAATTTTAGCTTGTTAATTTTATTTCTGCTACATATATTGTAAATATTAGACAAGTATTACAATGTTTGTTCGGTTAATTAGTTTTACACGTACAACGCACGTGTATAATTTCTCTAGTATTACTGAAAAGACACATATACTCATCTGAGTTCAAACTAATGCCCACCACACATCTCCTCCAAACAACCATCTCATCTTCTTCCACAACCACCCCCTCCGGCTCCCACCAATCATGCCAAGAAGAGTATCTTCTATCTCAGACTCCTATCTCAATCTTCTGTTTCATGCCTAAGATTTTGACACATGTTTGTATATTTAATAAAGGCTTAAAGAAATAAGTCTAAAAATGAAATATAATAAATAAAGACTTTTGTATAATAAACACTTCAGTGTAGGATCAATGATTTCAATTATAATCTTAATAAGTTGTATGTCCTATGTTGCAATATAAGTTCTTTATTTATGTAAACTTGGTATATAAACCAAGTTAATACAAATTGGACTTTTTTATTTACAAAATTGACGTAATTTAAATAACCAAATAAAAAACTAGTAAATTGTTTATATATGTACATAAATTTAGCATTTGGCAATGACGACATTTGTGGCACAATTTTTTTCTTTGTTTGATTATGTTTAAGTAATTTTAGGGTTTATATTTTTAGAGTTTTTTATTTTATTTGGGTGAACAATTTGGCAAGGTGAACCCTAGAGGGATACAATTGGACAAATAGTTTGGCCGGGTGAAATCTAGATGGCTAAAATTAGGGTTTAAGTATGTTTTATGTCTTATGTAGTTTTATGTTATTTTAAAAATATATATATATATATATATATATAATTAGAAAGGGTGAACATTTTTTTATGTGAGCAGCCCTATAGCGAACATGAGTTGAAGTGGGACGAATAAACAAGATAAGATGATCAAAGACTCTCTCCAAGACTTATGTTATTTCTATCAATTGTCTTTAGTTTGTTAAAGTGTATTTCTAAGATAACTAAGCTGAACTTATGTGTTGGGCGTTTAGCCCATGGGTATAACTATTTAGGTTAGTTTAATTAGGTCATTAAGAGTCTAATGTGTTAGATTACAGGGAGTTATCACTACGGAAACCTAAACATGGTATGTGCTAGTAATATCAATTACGCAGCGGAAAGTTTGCATATGCCTCAAAAGTAACCGTAGTCCAAGTGTTGGATTACGGGGACGTAATACTACAGAATGCTAAACGTGTACTAGCAAGAAATCTAATCTACGCAGCGGAATTAGTACACATACATTTTAGCTTTACTGCCCAAGAACGATGTGGAGGGAGTTCTGATCCTCTGGTCGGAACCACGTGCAAGTTCTTCGTTAGAAGAAGTCTCACGCGATGTAGCTCCACAACAAGACATCTGATCGATTCTTCAATGGAGATGGAACCTCAGACCAGATGTGATGGTGTCGAAATTTAACTAAGGGAAACAAGTGTTCTCAATGGAGATCCTTATTATTATGAATGAGTGAATAAACCCTTAGCAGACACTCCTATATATAGTATTGGTGGAGCTGCCAAAAGGCAACTCCAACCAATGTGGTATAAAGAGGGCGGCCGATTAAGGGGGAGGCCCAAAATGGGCCTCCCTTGTCAATTACTAATTGGGTTTGGCCCAATTAGCCCAAATTGACAATTACCTAATTAACTTAGGTAATTCCCTTAATTAACGGGCTCCTATTACGGCGCCACGTCACCATATGCTAACAGCTCCCACTCGATGGAATGAGAGGGTGCTCGTTAATATATACGGTTACACAATAGTATCAACATCTCAGTCTTCAGTCTTCGTCTCCGTCTCCAAATAGTTCATACGAGGCTTGCCGTGCGACCGGCGGATACGACGGGCATCGTGCTACTCATCTGTTAGGAGTATTGTAGCGCACGCAGAACGTTGATTCCCTTTCATGAACCAAACATGTTTGAAATAAAACATGTACCGCATTGTATCCTTGGTCAACTGTTAATTCTCCAATTGCCCAGTTTTCCACAAATGAATACTTCTCCAGGGCATCCGTACAAGTGTTCACAACCTTCAACTAATATCCGGTTGGCGGCCACCTAGTGAACACGAGAGTCGGTGAATTAAAGGTGAACTTGACCATCCCCATCGCTTATACCCTTAGTCTGACTCAACCAGTTTCCAAGACGTGGTCACTTGGCCGTTTTCTTTGGCACTACGCTCGTATGCCGGGAAGCGAGCATTGAGCCAGACCTTAGGTATAAGTTCTGAGTCCATGAGGATACTTTGGATGCCTCTTCATAAGACATCCGGGATAAATCACACGCTCAAGGTGAAGAAGTATGCGCCCTTTGAATCACAAGGATTCTAGCTAGCACAACCGAGCATGACCCCGTGGTCGTATATGGTACGCGCAGTATGAAGCACGCGTCGATAGCACACCTGGTAAAGCCAGGGATGGGATATGGCAAATATGTATATATATATATATATTTTTGCTTTTTTTAATAAAAGTTGTAAAAATTAATGGTTTTGTAATTTTTTTTTCTTCTAAAAAAACCTATTGGACATGGTGAACCCTAGAGGGCAAATTGACAGACATTTGTCATTTACCAGTTTTCGTAAAAAAATTACAAAACTACAAATTTTATATTTTCTCGAACTCACTTGGCCGGATCCCCACAACCCGGCCAAGTAGGTTTTTTTTTGTCTCAAAATTAATTAATTGCGATGTCAACAGCAGCCATTGTTTTACACCGCAATTAATTAATTTTAAGACAAAAAAACGAAACACTATTTGGCTGGGTTGTGGGGACCCGGCCAAGTGAGTTCGAAAAAATATAAAATTAGTAGTTTTGTAATTTTTTTACGAAAACTGGTAAATAACAAATGTCTGTCAATTTGCCATCTAGGGTTCAATATGTCCAATAGGTTTTTTAGAAAAAAAAATTAAACCATTAATTTTTACAACTTCTATTAGAAAAAACAAAACAAAAAAAAATTAAAAAAACAGAAAAAAAACGAAAAAAAATACATATTTGGCCGGGTTGGGGCAACCCGGCCAAGTGAGTTCCACAATTTTTTTTTTTTTTCAGTTTTTCGGAAAAAAAAAAAAAAAAAAAATCAGTTGGCCGGGTTCCCCCAACCCGGCCAGCCCTATATATGTAAATCGTTTTTTTTTTTCTAGCCTATATTGGTATTTGGTTGTCTATATAACCCTATTTTGAACAAAAACTCTACTTCCCGTGTCCCTTGATGATTCCGACTGACCGCACCGTGGCTGCGTTCTAGTCTGTCTGCTCCAACATAGACATAAGTGTAACGTTCACCAGCAAGTCGGCTTCGATCGTGACGCTGCAGTTTCATCCACCGCCTTACAGCCTGATCTTGTTGTGCAATCGACCACTTACTTCTCCGGCGGCCCTCATCATCTTCGTCCGCGTTGAGCTGCTGTTGCTGTCGTCGTAACTGTTCGCTCACCACCAGCTCCATGTCCACCGATTCGTTGCTCCCTCCATCATCTCGTTTCCACTTGACCGATTTTATCATGTCGTTGTCTCAGATGTTATATATGTCTCAGCCATGATACAGAGAAGCAGTTCGTAACTTGGACCCAGTCTCCGATTGCAGCAACCATCCCCAAACAACATCTTTATCTTGTTGCCGGCCGACCGAGTCTTCCTTCCGGGTACGAGTTTCACTCCATTAGATGTCGCGACGCTCCTCCGTCCATTCAACCTGATCTCCATCGACATCGATATCATCAGCCACGCTCGAGCCGGTTCACCTCCTTCATCACCACCGTCCTCTCCGATATCACCGAAGCTCCAGAAAGCTGACTTTGCCTCTGCTCATCTCCGACCGTCGTTCCGCTCCGCCCGCCTCGATCTCCACTGCCCGGTCACTTCGTCATGACCAGGATCTCCTACCGTTGCCGGACCCAAACAAACCATCTTTCATGGTCACTGTCAACATTGACTGTTGCTGCTACATCACTTTGTCTGCCTCCATCCTTCGTTGTTTGCTTAACCTCCAGCTCCTAATTGCACCTTCCTAACTGCTCGCCGTCGCTAGCCATTGCTGTCCGCTCTGCTCTTTCCCGAAGATCTCCCAGTAATGCCAAAAGATGGCGCAGCATAGGAGATATAATCCAATTACAACCGACGGTGAGCTCCAACTTTGGATGTATATGCAGTTGTGGGTAGGGATGGCAATGGGGCGGGTTTTTACCCGCCCCGCGGGTAACCCGCACCATTTTTAAGTGCGGGTACCCGCACCACCAAACCGCGGGATGAATATGGGCTAAAAAGTTAACCCAAATGGATATGGATTATATATGGTTCTCAACCCACAAAATCCATGGATATCCATGGGTTAAACTTTAGCCCACGATCCAATCTAAAAGTTAAAACATACGGGCCTAATCCAAACTAAATTTTTACAGCCCAGGCCCCAGTACAAGCAGAACTTCCATACATCAAAATTCAATCCAAGTCCAACGCAGTCGGTGGCGATTCACGCGAGTCCAAGAACGCAGCGATTCACGCGATTCCGAGCCGTCCAAGCTTCAGTCGCGGCGCAGCGCAGCGATTCACGCGCGACGATTCTGATCGGTGCGACGTGGTGGTGGTGCAGCTCAGCGGGGACCAGGAGAGCTCCAGCGACCGATTTCGAAACTAAACTTCTGAATTTCGGTAAGGTTTCTACTTTACAGATCTGCTTCTATAGTGTTAGAAACTGACCTGGATGTTGATGCAAACGCTGGGAAACTGTTTTTGAACTCTTAACCCAAGATTTGAATAGCCAGTCTAGTCTATCAAGGGAATTTGGGTACATTCATAAGCTTGTACCCTTCAGTAAAAACATTCTCTTTGTAGTAGAAGGTATTGTTCATTCTTTCTTTTGAGGATTATCACGTCTCTACAGTGGCATCCGAATCAGCTTTCTCTACAAGTGGAAAGTGGATAAGCAAGCATCGATCCAAATTGTCGCCGGAGATCATCGAAGCACTTATGTGCACTCGAAATTGGATATGGATGGATACCAAAAAAGGTACAAATACTTTCTAATTGATGAATAAGCGTGCTACTTTATAGTTTCCCTTCTACATATTTGCTTTTTGTGTGCCTTAGTTTAGCTTTAGTCACATTTGGTATTATGGTATATCTGAATGTTTAGTTTAGATAAGGAGAAATTGGTTATGGTGGTCTCATATATTTATTGTTATTAGTTTATCATGTGGTTAGGTTAATGTTTAAGACCCTTATGAATGTTCTTTAACCCTTGATTTTTTTTCTTGTATGAAGCTACTTCAACTTTGGATCCGTTGATTTCATTTGAGGACGAGTGGGTTGATTATGAGAGCATGGATGAAGAAGAGGCTTCGTGTAGTTAGTTGTTTTTGAACTTTAGGTGAATGTGTTGTTTTCCTCATGTTTCTAAATTTATACTTTTGTTATTAGTATATTTATATTAAATTATGGAACAGTGATTTTTTAGGATTATTATTATTATTTTTTTACATTTTTAGGAGCTAAAATAAAATTTTATGTGGTGCGGTGCGGGTATCCACGGATTATCCATATTTGGATCGTGGTGTGGATATGGGTGACCCATATAGGTTTGCACGAATGTGGTGCGGATATGGGTTGCCCAAAATGTGTGCGGTGTGGATATGGATGTGGGTCAAAACCGCGGGTTTTGACCCATTGCCATCCCTAGTTGTGGGTCAACAAGGCTTCCTTGATTCCATTAAACATCAACACAGATGCATGCATCTAATGTTATGTTAATTTATTACTTATATGTGTTGTGTCTTAGGAATGCTTTTATAATATCAAGAAGATACATATTCTAATAGCATGTGAATTTGCTAATTTCACGTTGGTTGAGGTTATAAATGTGAGGTATTTAGAAGGGTTAAGAACACAATAGGGGCCTGAATGTTTGCTTTGCTAAAAGAGGCCTGAATTGAAAAAACGTATTATTAAATGTCTGAATTTTGAGTTTTGTTGATAATCGAGTTTCCGTCCAAATTTGCTGTTAAATGTAACGGAAATACGTAAAATGACAGAATTACCCTTTTGCAATTATTATACAATTTATCAGTTTAATTAATGAAATGTGAAATGTCTAAAATACCCCTGCACACTAATTATGCCCTAAGGCCACCACGGCCACCGACACCGACCACCACCCAGCTCCGGCGACCACCACTCCAGCTCCGGCGACCACCACCCCAGCTCCGGCGACCACCACCCCAGCTCCGGCGACCTAAAAAAGCTCTGATCGGAGCTCTGTGGCTCCGATTTGGGGCCACAGAGCTCCAGATCGGAGCTCCGTGGCCCCGATCTGGAGCTCTGTGGCCCCGAATCGGAGCCACAGAGCTCCGATCAGAGCTTTGAGGCTCCGAATCGGAGTTTTGGAGCTCCGAATCGGAGCTTTGGAGCTCCGATCGGAGTTTTTTTGGGTCGCCGGAGAGGGTGGTGGTCGTCGGAGATGAGGTGGTGGTCGCCGGAGATGGGTGGTGGTCGCCGGAGCCGGGTGGTGGTGGTCGCCGGAGCTGTGGTGGCTTAAAGGGTATTTTCGTCTTTTTAGGTCAAACATGTGAGGGAGACACATTGGTCAAAGGGTATTTTCGAGTTTTCAAATTATTTTCGGTCACATGCTCACTTTCCGTCACTTTTAACAGAAAAAATAGACGGAGACCTCACTTTTACACAAAACTCAAAATTCAAGCCCTTAATAATACGTTTTTTCAATTCAGACCCCTTTTGGCAACATGGGCAAACATTCAGACCCCTATTATATTCTTAACCCTTAAACATTAGATAAACAGGTAATTTGTAAATTTAGTAACGAAAAGGCGTAGTTAAAAATTATATTTTTAATTCGCAACAGAACCCCCGAGCTTGAATTTCTAGGTGTTTAAATTCGTTATTCGCTAGGTAATTTAGGATTCTAGTTAGCCTTAATTAACTAGTGGCGACTTTTTCCAAAATTCACGTTTTTAAAAACGTATTCGTCGTAAGTCAGATTTTAGGTCTGACAATGGGTGTCATTAGAGTTTATTTGCTGTATTTTAAAAGACGCTTAAGAGTTGGCCGAATTAATCAAGTTTGAATTCAGGTTTTATGAGGAAATTTTCTTATCTTGGTTCTTTGAGTACTCTCGAACTTATCAGATTGTTCTGTGGCGTTCGACTCCGACTTATCAATCAAGCATTCCATCCTTATTTGTGGCGTCATCACCGTACTAATGTTCTTGCTTCCACAAGCAACGATTCTAGGTCATCCACCCATACTTGAAGTTGAGACGGACCGGGGATGTCAGCTTGCTAGGGTTTTCGTCTCACGTCGACGAGAATCACGTCAAGTTTGATTAGGTGAACCCTACATTGCTAAAATTGGACGGACAATTTGACCAGGTGAACACTAGGGTTCACCCGGAAATGTTCGTCCAATTTTAGCTCTCTAGGATTCACCCGGCTAAACTGTTCACCCATTCTAATAGAGATTTAGAAATGTTAAAAAAAAAAAAACTATATAAACCTATATTTATTTAAACCTTCTACAGATAATAAAAAATTTTACTTCGCTAATATCATCCTCAGCAAATGCTAGATTTGTATATATATGTTTAGTTGTTTAAATTATACAAAATCAATAAAATAAAAATTTACAACCAACATGGTGTATATACCAGGTTTACATTAAAAAGAATTTTTTTGTCCAAATACATTAAAAAAAAAATCAGATTATAACATAATATATACAACTCATTTAGATGGATGGAAAAACAATGAAATCATACACCGAAGCACTAACAAACAATACATGGCATTGGCAAATAAAAAAAAATCTGTTAAGCTGTTGATTTTAATTTGAGACACGTGTCAACATCTCATGCATGAGAAAGAAGATTGGGATAGGAGCCTTAGAAAGAAGATGTGTGTGTCCATAGATATAGTGGGATTCGCCGCAATTCTTGCAACTCAAAGATATTCTATGAAGCTCAGATACGATGCTAAGGAAAAATCATGTTGTTGATATTTTTAAGTTAAAAAATTCCAATACATTCATTCTTACATGTAATGTTATTCCTGCTTTCTGGAATCCTTAAGCTGACCACGCTTCCGAATGTTGAGGCAAAACCTGAGCCGCCATGCATCAATAACTGACTCGGATAATGAGTTCGCGAGTGCCCAGAGGAGAGTGTGGGGCCAGTAAGGGGTGCACCGTGGTTCGTAGCCTATCCACCTCATCGCGGCATGTGCATAGCCCTCTGCGGATGGCACGAAGAAGGAAGACCTCTTGATCGATGCCATCTTCGTTGCCACGTACAAAGGAACCTGGGTAGGGCAAATCAAAAACACCAATCATCACATATTTCAATATTAGCTGTCAAATTTTAGACGAATCACTTAACTGTTTTAAATGCTCGAATAGATATATGAATCAAGCTCGAGATATTTAGTTAATAGATGAAGTGCTGAACAATTATGCTATATATTAGATAGAATGATGAGGTGGTTAGAGCAATTGGTCATAACAACAAACCTACCAACATAGATTTCCATTTTTGCGTGTTATAATTGAAGTAAACTTATTATAGGGGAATGAATCATCATTTGAAAACACCCTTCAATACATACTTGCAGAAAGAGAAACTTTTCTAATTATTATTATTATTGAGCTAACAAACAAAGAGGAAATTACCAAACATCAAGCATAAGAAGACAGCACCCCACACAAGAAACAGTGAAGTAGTAAGGCACATTTAAGTATGTAATATGGTGCAGTGTTCAGCTTTTAACCAGAGAAGTTTCAAGTTCAAATCTCATTGAAGCCATAGGAATAAAAAAATATTTATAACCAACCTTAAATAAGAAAAAGGAAGGCAGAGTACAATTTCCTCACCTCACCTCAACTAACTTATTGTTAAAATATAAATAAGAGTATACTGAAAGTCGTCACTCACAAGCTCGAGTTTATAGGCATTTGGCAAGTTGGTTAAGGTGTACTTTTAATTTTCACTCATCAACAAGATGTCGTCTTATTTACGCACCACACTATATACTAACTACAAAAAGGATAACCTTTCATGAACAGGAGCAGTAATCTTCAAAAACTTCCCCAGAAAATCTTGCATACAGGCAACTCCTAGTTCACTAAAAAAGCCTAACTCCACAGAATTATAACACAGATGGCAAGGCATTCTTTTTCTTATAAAGCACGCAGTTCATCAGTCACACAGATGCCAAAGAAGAAAAGACTTTGTACCTGGCATTGCACATCAATTCCTTTGCTCTTGTACTCAACATAGAGACTCCTCGAGAACTGATCGATGTACCTGATGTTATGAGCAAGTAGAACACAATTAGTCCAATCCCGCAATGCTAATCAAAATCTGATTTTTCGTAAAATGGAATCAGGTGCGAATTGAGCAGGGATTTAGTGACTGTTCGATTCAGATACTGCAACTCCATCGCATCAGACCGAATACGGATCAAATCGTATACTTACGCTTTTGTGGCTGCATAGACAGCGTGTAGGATATTGCACCCATACGGGGTGCTAGTGTAGGTCTCGGAGAGATCGGGGACCGATATGTCGAGTCCCCGAAGTCGACAACCGCTCCATAAAAAGAGCGGGGACCAATGTGTTAGGTCCCCAAAGTTGTAAACTGCCCATGGGCTTCTCCTTGGCTATATATAGACCCTCTTGGTGGTCTAGGAATATAGATATCTCACGCTACTCCATCCACTCCACATATAGAGCTCTCTAGGTGTCTATAGGGTCATCACTCGTGGAGACCGAGGTACGCTCCGCCTTAGTGACGTACCTCTCCGACCGGCATCCCCACCGCCGTGATTCCGAACCGACTACGACGATCCGCTTCCGCTTCCGCCGCCGCAAGCCGCCAAACACGAAGGTAACGTATCGTTCCTATAACTACCGTATTGTGTACGTACTAATTCGGTTGTTGGTTTGCTTGGCATGTACGTCCGTTTTCCTACATTGGTATCAGAGCCGAAGGTTCGGTCTCCGGCACCGGCATCGTCTTCGTGACGGTTATGCCGAACTCCCACCGATTTTCGGAGTTTTTGAGTCCCGCCCGTTTCGGATGTGTCCGGCCTATCATCTATGAGCATTGGACGCTCATTATCGCCCACGAAGGTTCGCAGCCGTGCTGGTAGCGAGTCCCGACGAACCCCGACGAAAAACGGTTGTTTTCGTGGCCAAACGTGGCTATGAAACTCCCACTCTATTTGTATCATTCGATGGCCATATTCATGTTTGTTCGTGTGGCCTAAGCGTGGGGTGAGGCAACGGCCACCTCCACGGCAAAAGTGGCGGCCATGGCCGCCACACGAAGCTCAACTCGTTTTTTTTTCGAAAATAAATTTTCGTTTTTACTGCCGGAATGAGTTTCCGATGAACGGTTACTATGAGAGTCGCCGGAAATTGGTTCTGGTGGTGGTTACAAAGGTGGAACGGTTACATGGGAGTGGGAGAGATGGGTGGAGACGTGCTTGCATGGAAGTTAAAGACATGCAGTTTTTTTACGTAAAATTCGGGTCAAGAAGATGACATAACGGGCGGGTCGGACCAGCATTTATTTATCGGGTCGGTCTGGTCTTATTTAAAGACTCACGTGTTTTTTTTAATACCCTATCTACTCACGTGAGCAATGATTAACTAAAGACTGGGGACCAATTCTTTTTAATACCTTGGGCCCATTTTTTCAAGCCGAGAGTTCTTTGTTGGGCCCATTTTTTTCAGCCAATTTTTTTTCAATACCTTGGCCCAATTTTTTTCAATACTAAGTTGACTTTGGTCAATTTATTTAAACTTCGGCCCAGACTTATTTACAAGGGCTAAAAACTTTTTTTGGGACAAATTTTTTTATTTACTATTTAGTCCCTAATCTTTTATTAGCAATGAATTGCATGCTTTATTTTATTAGTATCATGTTTAGGGGTGCTATTTTGTTTAGCATTATGTTTACTAAAATTGCATGTTGGCCCCCGTAGTTTGAATATGTTTCAACTACAAGCGAAATATGTTTTCGTAAAGTCTTAGGAGACTCGATTGTAATATTCTTGAGTTGAAATTGAGGAAATAATTCTGTCTAGAAAGACCGAGCTTGAAGTGGAAACTTGACGCCGCGCCCCCTCTTCCCTGGCCTGGGAACTACGGTTCTGTCTAAGAAAAGGGAGTGTTGGGGCCTGTCTTGCGAACCCTTCGGTCCACCTGGGAATGTTCCTCTAAACGTAACTTTTGAGAATTTACATGAGAGTCCTAAGTCTTTTTAAGGATTTTTATGCGAGATATGTCTTGTTAAATCTGAAATGGGGTGCTAGATTTTAGTTATTTATAAAGCATGATACTTGTTAATTTGTTTAACATCCATGTACACGTACATTTTGTGAGCATGCATGTTTTGCTTATTATGACATGATTTCGCTAAGCATGATACATGTTATATAGTATCCATGTATATGAATATTTGAGATGCATGCTAGCATGATTTATTATGTCATTATCCAAATCATCATTCATATAAGCATGTTTGAATATTTCATGTTTAGTCCATGCTAATTTGTTTAGTATATTTGTATATATCAATCTTGAGAGCATGTTTTCCTCCGTTGATACTTGTTTTATGCTAAGCATGATCCATGATGATTTGTGTAGAATCCATGTGTTAGTAAACATTGAGAGCATGTCAACTTGCTTAATTATTATTACATGTTTAGCATGTCACATGGTGTAGTTAGTCATTCATGTATAAGCTAAATCATGATTGCATGTTGACGTAATCAATGTGGTTGGAACTTGACTTGATTATTGGCTAAAATTAATTCTCGCTAAGCATGTACTTTGGACGATGATTGGGAACATAGTGAACTTTTGACTCCGGGACATGCTTGCTTTAATTAATTCGGTCAATAAGAAAGTTGAGTGTAACATGTGTAGT
Organism: Clarkia xantiana subsp. parviflora; assembly: GCA_036873135.1. Lineage (NCBI taxonomy): Eukaryota > Viridiplantae > Streptophyta > Magnoliopsida > Myrtales > Onagraceae > Clarkia > Clarkia xantiana. Next base: position 24,018,852 of record JAPTYO010000009.1, on the reverse strand, counting down.
ATGATGAACAATGATTCTTGCATGCCTTGTTGAATGATCCTGATATGGTGTTATCTTTTTTTGTGTAAAAGAATGACATCGGTCCTCCAAAAGATTGTCACCGAACTTAGTTGTGTGCTAATGTTGAATAGTGATAACTCTTAGGTCTGGCAGGAGAAAGTTTATACTTGCTCCAAATGCTAGAAATTCTGGAGACCATATTCAGTGACATGGAAAAGCCTAAAGCAGGGAATGTGACCCAGCAGAGGCGAGACCTGAGAGTCTATGAAGCCTGAAAGTGCAGAATTGCACCGCGTGTATCATTTTGTTGAGTGCTACGAATGATAGTATGTTCAAGGAATTTCAAGGTTATCAGAGTGCTACGGCGCTTTGAAACGACTTGAATAAGAAATTTAGTTTACATTCCGCATAAAGGAAAGTGTTCCTGACTGTGTGATCCGCTTCTTATAAGAGGCAACTTGAACACTCCCTGAGATTACATATTTGGCATATGGCTGAGATGATAACTGAACTCAGGCACGCTGGTAATATATTCACTGAAAGGCATAAACTCCAGGTTGTAATCAGCTCATTGCACGATTCGTGGAAGCATGTAAACATGCAGTTGTCTCACTCTATTTGGGCTACCACTCTAGAAGAAGTTGAGCGACTTCTAAAGCTAGATGAGGAAATGCATAAGAGTAAGAGTACTCTGGCTGAGTTGCATGTGGCGACTTCCTCCAAAGCCAAAAAGAGACCAAATAGACAATATCGTGGTAAGAATGATGAGCATGATGGGTCCTGTTAGAAATCAAAGATGGATGAAATTGACGAGCGGAAACGTCTGCACTATGTCCAAATGGCTAAGATAAAGTGTTATAGTTGTAGCTATGTGCTATTACTCAAACAAATGCACTGCTCGGAAGCGTCATGTATGTCTTGATGCTTAAACTAGTAGACTATTGAGTTTCTAGTTCGAGCAATTTGATCAATGTAATCCTTTATGAGTTGTGACTCTGGATTAAGCCATGGACAAGAAGATTTGTAGTTAATCTTCGGAAAATTCAACTAAAATATGGTAGGTATGGAAGCTCGAGTTGCAACCGAATGAGTCGGCATCTGCAATCTATGTCTATGAGACAACCGAGTCCACAATGCCTTACTATTTGGTTGAATTGTTGATTTCAGTCTTTGTTTCGGTTTGACCTAATTTTTCATCTAAGATTTCCATGACACTGAGTTTGTGTATATATGGTCAATTCCGGTGGATTTATTGTATATCGATTTTGCGTCTTGCAATGATTTCAATATATCCAAATATTTATTTGTCGCAAGTATGCTAGTGATATGACCGGAAGCCTTATGTTGAGGCAACCAGAATAAGTTCAAATTAGACATATACTAACCCATATTTGTTGTGGGAAGGCTTAAATATGTTTCGTATCTTGTATATTTATTTAATATTCTACAGATTTAAGCAAGTCTTGTAGATGAATTGAATAGATAAAGAACTTTTGGTTCTCATATACGTTAAGACGGTGATTAGTTCATCGACTTGACATGTAAAGATACGCCATATTAAGAGATAGTTCATTATGTTGACTATTTTTTTGGCACTTTGCAACATACGTTTGTTGCTAGAAGACGTAGGTGATACGCTTCTGAAGATGATTAAGTCAGTGACAACATTGGTCCAATAATACACTGCCTATGGTAATATCCGGGTCTCTCCACAAGGAGGACCCACCTTATATCGAGACGAATGTTTGTCAACTTGATCAAGTGCCCAACTATTAGTTGCATACCACTTCATATACGTTATGATCCGGAAAAGTCCGAAAGTGGGAGCAAGTTTGTGCCTAAACTAAAAGATGTCGAAATGAACATGTTTATCCTTATAAAGGGAATAAGTGGGTTGTGACTCATTTTTGAGTTATTGAGCTAAATGTACCAAGATAACTTCATTCGAGTGGGAGGATTTTTGCAGATGTTGAATGTGTTTCTCGTCATGCTCGCGTTTCTTCACCATCAGTTGCGAATGTAAATGATCTTGGTCATGATCTTAGTTCAAGTTGGAGTAAGAACTCTCATGTTGTTACTCGAAATGAGTAAAGGTTATCGTTCCAGTGGGAGCGTGTACAAAAGGTTCTTAATCCTAGTGGGAGCTTATGTGGCTTCTAATACCCTTTAAGGATGATGGAGGACAAGATGGATGACGCGAAGCGCAAATGGATCAATGAGGTCCTAAAAGTCATGAAAAATTTGAAATGTGTCTCGAATAATTGCGAGTGTTGTATTCGCATAAACCCAGTCACGTTGATCTTGGATGTAGATATTGCCTTTGAAATATCAAAGTAGAAATCGAAAGCACTTCTCCGTATTGTGGTACGAGAATGCAGCTTTTGGATTATGGTGGTCCGTTAGCATTCTACTTTATTCTCTCAAGGCTATAGATGAAGACGTGATTTGTCATGTCTGACGTTTTAGTCACTATGGACTAAGACTGTTATTAAAACATCAACAAGATCTTGTAAAGCAAATGTGCTTGATAAATAGTACGTGCTGGTAGTTACGGAGTTAATCAAATGAGTACGAGACTTAGTTGATATATGAAGGGTAAATCAATATAATCTTGGAATTTTGTTTCTAAGAGATCATTTGAGAGAATATGTTTCTTGGGTGATTGATCATATTATTACCTCGATAAGCTAACTCTGTATAAAGGTCATGACTTGATGCGCTAAATGTCTTAATTAAGATGAGCTCAGTCGGGTGTCTTGTGCATGTTGTGACGTGCACTAGACCCGCTATTAAATCGGGCATATGGCTCGACTTGGATTGATGCTCAAGGATCGAAGAACGATGGTTGTTGAGGCGTTGTACATATGTGTATGACAAAATATAGTGAAGTTGTTCCTAGTGGGAGTAACGACTTCCTTAGGAAGATGTTTCTTACTGACTGGCCATCAGATAATGAGAAATGAGTGCATACTTCACTATATGCGAATGAAGCTAGTGCTCTCGCAAAAGCAACCGATGATTAAGTTTGGTCCATAAGGTTCCCATATAATCCGGATCATGCATAGTACTGCTCCAGTATTAGTCTACTGGTAATTGTACTGTAATATTTTCCGAAGAGGATCCTAAGAATGTTTGGACATTCAAAAGACCAAATATAACTGTGCATATGGCATGGTTGCATGCAAGATAGTGAATGTGAAGTGATAGTCGATGAATGATGGATAAACGGTATGTCCGTAAAGCCCTTGCATATGTGCAATTCATCGACATTTGATCACAATGAAGACAAGTGGTCTTGAACATTGTGTAAAAAGCGAGGTAGCTTGCTTATTTTTCCCAATGATCACATCACAATGTTCATTTTTATCAATACGTTTGATTTGAATACACACATGTTTATTGTGATTGCGATGTGCATTCACTCGACTTTTAAATGTATGTCGGGTAAACTAGAGGTTAACTCTCTCACACGAGTAACCGCCTCCGCGTCTTAGGGGACGTTACGTCTGTGTGACGAATGGGAGATGAGACAAGATTTTGAGCTTAAAATCGTCAAGTGGATGGTTAGAGAGCTAATTGCTCGAATTCATAAGTCGCTCGTTGACATGCGGTCATCGATAACTTTAGTGGAATGAAGTTCCACGTAGTTTACCTTAGAGCGGGATGGGAGTTAGTGGACTCTGGTTTAGATGCATGCGGCATTTGAACAGACATCCGCACAGCACTGTCTTTGAGACAAATGACATACACTCCATGGGAAAAGGAGAAGAGTGCTGTGACACACGTTTCATACCGTGTGTGCTATTATTCGACCACGGGTTTACACAAGCATGATCTCAGCTTGTTGTAGTGTGAGACCCAGGATCCTTATGAGGTTCCAGATTGTGTACCCTCACGACTCCGATCAGAAACTTGAGACCTGACACGATGTTCGCTAGCTTAGTGTGTTTCCAAGAGGCTACTAATGATTCGGCCTGGCGGGGCATGTCTAGAAAAGCGAGTCGGGTTGGTGTTGAAGGAATCGTGAGAAGAGGAAGATCATCAACGGGACCTCTTTTTGAATTGTGTTCACCGGTGCACCAGTCATGAATTAGTTTCATGATTGTGAATACAAGGTATAATGAGATTTTTGAGAATACCTAAATGAGGTTCGATGATCTAGGGTACAAGCATACTTACCGTTCTCTAGTTGGTTATCCATTTCGAGATGTTGTATACTCCTAACAGATGTACAACAGTTCTCTTGTTGGTTGTTCACTACGAGAGGCTGTATACTCCTAACAGATGTACAGCACCTAGCTCTCGCAAAGTATGCCGGTCGCACGGGTGAGCCCTGTATGAAAGACAGACAGATGTTGGAAATACGTTTCCACACACACTGAGCACTCCCGTTATGTGTGAGTGGGAGATGTAGGATATTGCACCCATACGGGGTGCTAGTGTAGGTCTCGGAGAGATCGGGGACCGATATGTCGAGTCCCCGAAGTCGACAACCGCTCCATAAAAAGAGCGGGGACCAATGTGTTAGGTCCCCAAAGTTGTAAACTGCCCATGGGCTTCTCCTTGGCTATATATAGACCCTCTTGGTGGTCTAGGAATATAGATATCTCACGCTACTCCATCCACTCCACATATAGAGCTCTCTAGGTGTCTATAGGGTCATCACTCGTGGAGACCGAGGTACGCTCCGCCTTAGTGACGTACCTCTCCGACCGGCATCCCCACCGCCGTGATTCCGAACCGACTACGACGATCCGCTTCCGCTTCCGCCGCCGCAAGCCGCCAAACACGAAGGTAACGTATCGTTCCTATAACTACCGTATTGTGTACGTACTAATTCGGTTGTTGGTTTGCTTGGCATGTACGTCCGTTTTCCTACACAGCGTAAAGAGGATCAGAGGGGATAACAATAGCAGCTCCAGATCCAATGTTAACAATGGCGCCCTTCTTCCTCTGGATCATCCCGTGAAGCACAGCCTGGGTCACCTTCGTCGTCCCTTCCACATTGACTTTGATCAGGTTCTTCAGCAGCTCTTCATCCAGCTCGTGGAAGTACCTAGCGTACGGATAGGAAACTCCAACATTGTTAATCAGGATCCCGACGTCGATCCCTTCAATTGCTCCCCGGATCTTGTCGACGCCTTGGTTGAGATCGCCGGAGAAGTCGACGATCACTTTCTTGATCTGGATGTTGCCGTACTTGGCCGCGATGGCGGCGGACACGTCATTCAGCTTGTCGATGCTCCGAGCTACGAGAACCAGATTCAGCCCCTTCCGTGCCAATTGGAAGGCGAATCCCTTGCCGATGCCGTCGGTGGGGCCGGTGACGACGGCCCAGGAGCCGTATTTCTTGAGATTCTTGCCCGGACGGAGGAAATTGACGTAGAACCAGGTGAGGACGGAGATGGAGAGACGGAGAAGAGAAATGGAGCCCAATGTGAAGAGGGCGATGATCCATGTAGGTTGGGCAATGAGCTTGTGATACACGCAGGAGGACTCCATAGCTGAGCGAGCAGAGACCAAATCAATCAGTCTAAGAAGCGGGGTTCGTCGGAGGTGGCTTTATAGAGGTGGGAGTTGGGAGCCGGGTATCAGGGTGGTGGTGGGTGAAGTAGATGAGCTGCTAACTACTGCATTAATTGACTGCATCCGAGCGAGATTCGGCCAAAGAAATCAAACCTCATCTGATTGTTACGTGAGACGCAAACCAACAGAAAATAACATGTTCTCGAGTCTAGATTAATCCGATTCGTACCGACTCAATCAGTTATGATAATAAATATTTTTATTCTCTCAATCTCATTGGGTGGCTGCTGATCCTAATTTTTTTTTTTTTTTTTTTAATTCCTAGTGTCTCAACACTAATTAAGGAATAGAACACTAAATCATTATATCATATACTAGGTGCTAACCCCGCGCTACGCGCGGGGCGCCTGTTAAAATGTAAACGTTACCGTGAATGTAAAAAAAAAAATGTTAGTTTTAGACATGGGATGCAGCAAGCGTTTTACAATCTATTTCCGAAAATTTTGGTATTGAAAGTTCTCATTGATTCACAAATGGAAGAGGGTTTAGAATTATCACAATGCATTTGACTCTGATTCTTCATCATCTTCTAAGTTCTTGTTGTCCTACTCATCCTCATCTTCACCTTATTCATCATCAAATTTTCTCAAAGTATTTAGATGCCTCACCAGGCCACATAAAGCTACACAATAAGAGTGTATTTAAGTGCCTCATCATCATTAAAGTATTTAGGTGCCTCATCGTCGTCTTCACCTTCTTCATCATCAAATTTTCTCTAAGTGAAGGTCTGAATCCTAAACCATAACAGAGGAGCAATCCAAAATAGAGTATGACTATTAATTAGAGATACTCTGGATGCATAGATGATATCAAAAGCTACATATACAGTTGAAGCAACAATATGACTGATCAAAAGAACACATACTACCTCAACGACAATAACTACACAAATCTTTAGCACATATTGATATTGGGAGCAGAGCCATACCTTGAAAAGACTCAGTTCCACGGAGGTCGAGATAAAACTTGAGTATGTGCCAAATTATCAATGATAGTGACTTAAGAGTTAACACGTCACAACGGAAACGCCTCATATCCATTGAATATAACTCCCTACTACGTCGTTCTCCCTTCATAGCCTTGTCTGCCACCACGAACTAAATAACCGCAGCACAAATATCAATCTAGATATTCTACTAATCGATCATAGCTGCTGCCATTTGAGGTAGTGGCACATCAAAGAGAAACTACCTCAAATGGCAGCACCTATAATTGAGCTTGTTTATAAACTACCTCATATGGCAGCATTTAAATTTTTATTTTTTTTTTGCAAAAACCTTGAAAATTATAAAAGAAAACTCTACAAATCCTTGTTGATATCTCCTTTCATGACACAGCCCCATTCTATAATCACGGAAGAGGCACTGTCCGACTCCTTGAAGTTTTCCTTTTCTAATCTGAGAAACATAAGCTTGGATTCGTGAAATGTTAACGTATATCTATCATAGCTAGTTGTTCTATTATCGGAAGCTCAACAGTAACATGCAACCAACAAACACAAATACTTGCCTTTACTAATAAAAATTAACAATTAAATCATCAACAACCTGATAGATAAAGCAATCAGTGAGCTTTTCCAACAACTTTAATTATAACTCATATACACCAATGATACTTTTACTGTGTAGTTTATAAGACCCACTTTTCACCATTAACACAACCTAATCCTAAGTCTCATTTTTTTTGTTAATTAATTTTGAGGTTGTCCAATATTTCTTTTTAGGAAAATGTTGAAGGGGGTGGACTTCTAAAATTTGTGAAGCCCCTTTAACATTTTGCTAGAACTTATATTTGGGAGACTATTGCAAACATTTGCGATTTACGTATCGACAACCACCGAAATTTTGGGTATATAAAATAGCAGTATAAGTATAATATATATATATATATATATATATATATATATATATGGCTTAAAAGAGTTACCTTCCCATTCCAGAATAGCAGAATGCATTTCATGCCCTCTTTAAGGATCTTTGTCTGGTCTTCAACAGCTGCATTCAGCCGAAATTCTTCATATGTACTATGAAAGTATTATCTAAAATATATATAGTCCATCATTATCAGTAAATGTTTAATATATCCAAAAAAAAATTATGCAAATTGCTAAACAAATCCAGCTATGAGTCATATAAGGGAGACATGCTAAACCATATATATTTATATGTATGTAAAATATTGAAATTATATTTCAAGACTAATATCAGAAACAACGGAATAAACTAATAACCATTTACTTTTGATAAATGTTATTGGTGAAAATGCTTAGAAATCTCTGATCTGAAAATAGATTTACAAACACAAATATCAGCTACCCTAATTAGACATCTCTAGCAAGGAAGAAACAAATGTTTGACATGACTCCTTGTATAAGGGTTAATAAAGACTATGAAGAAGAACATATCACTCATTTTCTTCACATTTAATAAGTCTGATTTTAGCGAATACCAAGATATAACCGATGAGTATGGCTATTATTAATAAATAACTTGACTTCATTTCGAAACCACATCATAAAGAATAATCTAAAGTAGTTGAATTCTCACACTATGTGATATCACAATATATCAGGTGTAAAGCCAACACAAGATAGATGACCAACCTTATATCGAATCACGGCTTTTAATAGAAATGGATTCAGTGAATGAGAATATGAGAGAGGAAGATAAGAAAGAAATGCATCAGCTTAAAAAACTCAAATGAAACCTAATTAAAACTCTGGTAACTGTGATTCAGTGGGTGTACTGTAATTCCAGTTCATAAAGTTTTGTCAATAATACTTCATGTTATATAGTTCTTGAGTTTAGTCTTCAACAGTGATGCCCCTTTTCCAGGCTTTGACATGAAGGAATTATGCAAAAAATATGGATAGTTGAGATTCTACTCATTAGGATAAAGAATTACATGGTCTTATGAACAACAAAGGTATAAATACAATATTATGCACACAATTACACAAAAGAGTGTGTATCAATCTCTAGCAGGTAGTTATTTGAAATCAGTAAGAAAAAAACTTAAACCCTGATCCAAGCCCAAAAGGCCATGCTAAGAAGGACACGAACAAACCAAGGTGAGGCTATTGACAGATGATGAATATGAAATTCATATTCAAGTCAATAATGTATATGAAAAACCAAGTCAGATTCATCTACCACTTTACAGTACGAAAGGCTATGGTTTTTAGCCATTACTGCCAATAATTCTGCCATCTGCAGAAGGACACCCCATCAAAATATGCATAATAAACTTCTCCTTCTAATTGTTTTGATTCATCTGCCGTGGTTGCAAGACAAACATGAAGGGTGGATAAGACCCTAATCTAAAAGGCAAGCTTTGCTGCTATCGATTCACCAAATCCAAACTGTATAAAGTCTATAGACAATGAGGCGATTCAATATATTAAAGAGGAACTTCAGAAGAACCTTACACTATTCTTCAAAAATTCATCATTGTCATCTCTCTCATAGACATTTCCCCAAACACTTAGTATGCATTATTATGAATCAATACTATGGATAGATGATATAACTTAATTTAAACCAAATCAAAGGAATGATCATCGTCTCAATCACAGCAACATACAACCACAATAACATCAATAGAGAGAAACACCAGTAGAATCTATGCAGATTTAAGTAATAATTTGAACATGAATCAGTGAGATTTTTAGATGAAGCATACCAACCATGTTGAACTGAGAACGATTTGGGTAGGTAATTCACTGAATCTGGCCTTAGAGCATCTGAGATGTACCGAGCTGAGCCCTTCGGTTCCGGAGTCGATGGCTTCTAAGAATTGGAGAGACGAAAATTACCTTGATTGATGTAGAAATTGAGTGGTTGCTTAGTATACTTGATTTACTTGATGCACATAATCGTTGATATGGAATTGGAATCGCCTTTGTCAATTGGAGAGTTGAAAAACTGGGACTGAAAGCAAAGCGTCACTTTCAGCAGCGTGTTCCTACCTTCGTGGGATTTGATTGCGACGGCAGGGGGTGGTGGAAGGGAAGTTGAAGAATCAAGGCGGAAGAGGAGAAGAAGATTGTTAGGTTTTTATCGTGAAGATGCAGAGACAATTTTTTTTTGTTAAACAAAGAAGAAGCAAAACAGACTGAATTTATTGTAGAGGAGGGGCGCGTGAAACACAACTGAAAGTGGCTTAGATTGCTGACGTGTCGATAATACAAACTCTCACTTTGCTGACGTGTCGATACAATAAACCTTCAGTCTCTTTCCTGTTGATTTATTATATATATAGATTATATACTTCATTGAATACTTTTCTCTTGTAGAGTCACAACAACATAGTGCGCTCGATTGAAGTAAATTGCTATTCCTGAGGATTTTCAATATTCGAGTCATCAGATTTCTGATTAATGAACGAATCGTTGAACCAGTATACTATCTTATGATATAAAGTGGTGGATACATTAATTAGATATCTAGTACAGAAAAATGATACACATTCAGAAAAATTTATTCGAAATAGTTTTAATTAGGTGGTTGCTGCTAAATTCAATTGCCGCTATGAGGAGGATCAGAATGTTTGCATTTCTACTTTCAGAATGTTTATGAGATTTCATTGGGTAACTCCTATATTTGCCAACGTTAATGTTTTTTTTGAAACTTTTTTTTTGAAACGTTAATGAAACTCCTAGATTTCATTAAGTTATTTAAATCTATTTTCAAAAATGATGATATTTAGTTACATTAATCAGTGACAATTCCATAAAATATAACTTCATGGGGCAAGAATTAATTAGAGTAAGCGCAAAACAATTAAAATACAAAAAATTAAATATGAGGTTTCAATTATATTTCCTAAGCTCTCTTAACATTATCTAATCTAAATTCATTGAAAAATTGACATGACTGATGAAGATGACATAACACTATTTATATAATGAATACTTCCCTATAATGTATCAACTAATGAATACTTCCCTATATTATTTTCTTAGGCTTAATTGATCCAGATTAAGTTAGAACCAATAATTACCATACGTAGCGATTCAGCTCCCTATACATTAACTAGTAGTTTCATATTTAAATCTCAAACCCTTGAAATGAAAAATAATAATCATGACCATCGATTATCGTTATAAGTAGTTAATCCGGTGTGAGTTGGGAAAAGTTAGAATTAACCGGCAACAATGTAATAAAATAAATGAACTTAATAATTACATTGTGATTTGTTTTCTAGAGATCTATATATACAATAATTACATTACATTGTACTTTTTTTTTTATAAGTAGATGATCATGCATCCACAACCTAAAACGTAATTATATATAATTAAGTAGATCAACTCAGGACTCTCTCACAGCAAAAAAACATTGTTGCCAGAATGCAACAGCAACAAACATTGCCAAAATATCTATCCATTTGCTCTTCTCTTTCCTTACTAGAGACGAAAAACACGTCCTTGACCTTTCAAAGAATACCCAGGCTGTAGAAGTCAGTCTTGAGATTCAAATAAAGCAAAACCACTTTTTCTGCATCCAAAAATAATTCTTCATATCAACTCATCAGCTAAACACATCACACCTTAATTATATATATATATGTCCCAAACAAACTAACCTTAGCAGAAGAAGAAGAAGAAGAAGAAGAAGAAGAATTCTTCTTGGACTTGTCATTATCATCTAATGTTTGTTGGCGATTTGAATCGGCAGTAGTTGCAGCTCCTTTCTTCTCTTCTCTGGCCTTGCTGAATATTACAGTGAATCCATCAGCCGATGCCGGATTATTTACATCCCATTCTCCAAATTTTGGTAGTGGCTTACCACCGCCCTCCCGCTGCATTCAAGTTTTTATTATATACACAACAGATGGTAATTGCATCTTCAAAATCTGCAGCTGCCATTTTACTAAATCCTTATGTTTTACAGAATTCGTCATTTTGGGAGCACTATCTCTAGGGTGTCATCGGGTCACGGGTACTCAACAATCCGCAGGACTCGCCCCGCCGATCCGCGTCCTGTGAGATATGGAACTAGTACGGGTCTAATTTCCGACAGGTTCGGATCTGGGTCTCAATGCCTCGTGAACCCGCCCCGTCCATTATATATATGTTGTTTTTTTTTTAATAAAATGATAGGACTATAATGTAAAACCTACTCAAAAGATTTAAAACTAAAATATAAATCAAGTTTATGATGAATTTGATGTGTTTATATCTGAATTTGGAGTTTAATTTGGATTTAGTTTAGTAATGAGTATGAGATAGATTTGGGATTCGCGGGATAAAACGGGATACGCGGATCACCTGTATGATATTTTTTTTAATCTATGATACCGTTTATTAATGATATCGTTTATTGAGATGTATGGGTCTAACAAGTCGACCTGCAGACGAGTCCGGACTAATGAAACTCGATTTGTCTCATTGACACCACTACAGTATCAACAAAAAAATGGAGCAATTGGTATCACCCTACATACACATATCGGTATCATCCATTATGCATACATTTTCTCGATTTTCTGTAAAACCACCTGATTGATCTCAACCATGAAACTCGACAACATCATTTACAAACCAAATAAAAGAGCCCAACTCAATAAATTTATAGAGAACTCGAACTGATTTAAGAGGAAGCGAATCTTACCATTGACATGATTGCAGACCTCGAAGAAACAGATGGAAATTGAATGGAACAGTGAAATCAAATGCTGCAACGACGGATTGTTGATCCGCGGCGAGAATTTAAAAGAGAGGGAAAGCAGAATATCCTCTTTGGTTTCTCTTTTTCCACTAAAATAACTAAACTCGTCTATTACGCGGGAAAGATAAAGGTAGTTAAGTAATCCACAATGAATAAGGAAGGTAAAAGCGGTTGAGAAAACTAATCGTTTTCTTTCCTAATAATAATGAAGGGATGGAAATAACCTATTTTAGTCCTCAACCTTCACCCCCGAAATAAATTTTAGTCTTATTTAAGGCAGTTAAATTTGGAATCTCTAGTCTAAAGAAACAATCTATATATAATACTAGCTGCTAAACCGTATAAGAAAAATTTGAAGTATAAAATTATTAAAAAAAAAGTGACACTATAGAATAATTTTTTTTTAATTCATAAGTATATATTTGTTTAGATACTATAGAAATATTGAAAACAAATTATAGCGATCAATTTGCTATTTATATAGTAAGACATTATTATACTATAAAAATCAGTATACTTAAACTTATGTACTTTTTTTATAAAATAAATGAAAGATCTGAACGTAATATGTACGACACCGTCTCTGTGCATAGTAACATCTCGTGTTATGCGCGAGGTCGTTGATTAGTTTAATAAGATAGATTTGATAAATAAATAAATATAAATATATATAATTATGAATTGGTTGTTTATATAGTATTGAGAGCATAAAAAAAATGTTTTTCTCAAACTTGAACAAATATTTTTTTTAAGACCGACAATAATTATTTAATCTAACCCGTATATATGTTCTCGGTCTACACATGAGGTAACTATAAATGCATTTGTGCAAATAAATATAATAATATTTTGATCGAATTACAATGACCAATCTGATAAAAAATAATATACTTCATATAATTTCTATAACTAAATAAGATCAACCAACTATTGATAATAATAAAAAAAAACATTTAAGCAAAGCCCAGCAGTATAAACAAAATTGTGAGCCCAACTCATATCCATTAAAAATTGTGAGTCCAACTCATACCCATAAAAAATGGTAAGCCCAACTCATATCCATCAAGTGCTGACATGGCACACATATATTTCATCTCATTGTTGACGTGGCACATTCACATTTCACTCTTCTCTTTCCTCTTGCTTTATAATATATATAGATAGATAATTTCAATGAAACATCTATCATTTTGACAAATAAGTTTTTGAGTTGCTTTGTTGTACAAATGAAATGTTTTCATTGGATATTAAATTTTTATATGTTACATTTGATTAGTTACATTGCCATATAGATCTCAACAAGCTATAGATTTCTTCCAAAGCACCAAGTTCATTCTTACGAACCGTTACATTTGATTGAACCGTTATGTTTTATTTTCCAATCTCATTTTCAACATTATTTTTTTTTTGTCTTCACTCAATCTATTCAATTTTAAAACCTCTTTTTATAGTATATGTAACCTCTATATATATATATGGGTTCACTTAAAAAACCGATCATCATTCTACGGATCCATTTAATTACGTTTTATGTATTTAAAAGTTAATTATATTCAACCACTCATATTTAAACCAATTATTTTAAAGAAAAATTCATCATACGATTTAATGTACATGATGTCATAGTATATTGTTAAATGGAGTCATGTGACTGATGCCTCATGATGATTTGCTGACAAAGTCAATGTATTATATTTTATATAATGAAGCTAAAACATGATAATGTGTAGAATTTAGCAACATGATTTTTTTTTATTGAAGAATCCAAGTTGGTGGTCATTATATGGACACTTGAGGATATTTATAACCTAATCGGAAAATTGATTCATGTTGTTAAATTAATTTGAAAAAAAAATTTTGATACACATCTGGCTAACAAAGTATACAAAAAAATAACAAAAACTTATATGATGAAAGAAATAATATTTTTCTTTAAAGTATATGTTTAGTTTCATGCAGAATAATTAAGCATCATAGTTCATCATTCTTACATTTTCAATGAGTAAAATAATTTATCAGTTTATATGCACATTTTAAATCTCTTTAACTGTTTTATAAAAAAAACTCTTAACTTAATTAAATATATAATAGTAAATATTACAAATATATCTATTTACGTGCAAAAGAGAGTTAGTTACAAATATATTTAACTATTTACGTAAAAATATATCTATTTAGGTGACTATTGAAATTATTTATATATAGATAGAATTAGCATAACATAGATTGTTAGATATATATATTTTGTTTTATCATTTTATATTTTTTTAATCATTTTAGTCAACAGAATATATTAATACAAATTAATTATAATATTAAAATTGTATAATAAAAATTATGAATAGTTTTACAGTAATAAATTAATTAAACTAAATTATTACATATTGTAAAAATTGAGATCTATTATATGAATAAATCGAGATGTATAATATATATATATACTCGCCACGTAATGTGTTATAGAAAATAATATTGCATAACTGATTATTATGCTATCATCTAGAAGTACATTATATAGATATCAATTGTTATGTTTTCATTAATTTTATCGTTTAATAACCGTATAAAAACTAACAATACATTATTATGTAGGTTACACAATAGAAAATAAATATATTAATTTTACATTTATAAATCAATTAAATTAGTGTTAATTGTTAAATGAAACTTACAAAGAAAAAATGAAACTATTTTTAAGATTGAACGAGGGGTTTGATTCGTAAATTTATAAATAGGCTTTAGGAAACTTAGCTTTATATTATTTTTCATGGAAAAATAAATTAAATCCACTCTTACTTTTAAATTTTTTTTATATAAATTTTTTTAGAGACTTTATATTATAACTATTTGAATATATCTTTACATACCGCGCAAAGCGCGGACCAAATATCTAGTTAGTACTGATTTAACGATTTATTCCTTAATTAGATATTTAAGTTTAGATCTCGTCGAATTCTGAAAAATGAAAAGATATTTATTATAATCAGTGCTTTACAAATCACAGACTGATTAAGTGTAAATGGGATCCATGAGAAACAAATTAATACATAAAATTAAATAAATGAAGTAGTCTCTTAGCTATGAGGGTTATTAATGAATGAATATATTTACATCATTTGGGCAATTCAAAATCAAAATATGAAGACAAAATGGTCTAATTATGGTACTAGCTAATCAATGGAAGTACTTACCATATCAATATCAATCTTGGAATACTTTTTCTCCTAAAATTTAGGTGTCGAAAAACTCATCGTGTCATCTACGACATTTATGATTGGTCGATAGTTTTCTTTTTCATTTAATAAAATAATTATACGAAAAGTCAATTATTTTTTCAAGGACAATAAAAGTAAGTTGGATTCTAAACAGATGTGTCCATTGACATAGGAGAGATATTACCGACTTAATAAGCACTTCCTTCCCCGTATGATTCAATAGGAGAGATTCCACTCTTGGATTTTTGCAATAATTCGATCCTTAAGAAAATCGAGTGGCTCACGCTTGGATCTTGATCTTCTCCACACCGTCGGTATGTCAAGGTACTTCCCCGGGTTTCGAATACCCTTCATTCCAAAACCGTCTCCACCTCTAGCTTTGATTGTTCCCGCACATTCGATCTGAAATATGTATTTGATTTGTCCATATTAACTTGTTGCCCTGGAGCGTCCGAACAGGCATTCAAAATTCGGAGGGTCGCGGCATTTTGTGGGGTATCGTGGATAAAGAACACTGAGTCATCCGCAAAGAACAAATGATGTAATACCAGATAATATCACTTCATCTGCACACCCACCAAGGAACCCCGCTCAACCTCAAAGGTCACCATCCAGGAAAGATCATATGCTACCAGTATGAATAAGTAAGGCGACAATGGGTCACCCTGCCTAACTCCTCGTGTAGGGCGAAATGGGGGTGCTCGCTTCCTGTTCAACACAATTCGATACGTAACCGAGGAGACACACGTATATATCCAACCAGCCCATATATACAAAATCTCAACCTCTGTAGTACTGCACGTAACAAATCTCATTCAATTCTATCATAAGCTTTTTGCATGTCAATCTTTACTGCTCACTCTTCCTTCCTCGTGGCACCACAGTTTCGTAACTAGTGAAACACCTCATGTGCAACAATGATGTTGTCTTGGATTAGCCGACCCGACACGAAAGCGCTCTGAAAATGAGTTATCATACTCATAAGGAGCGGCTTCAGGCGATTTACCAGGACCTTCGAAATAATCTTGTAACCAAAATTGCATAAGCTAATTGGCCGGAACTGACTAGGGAGTGGGTCTCGGGACTTTAGGAATAAGGGCTATATCCGTCATACCAAGAGAAGATGGTAGACTCCCCGTCCGAAGAAACCGATCCACCATTGCGAAAACGTCGTGTTTGACGACATCCCAATGCCGGTGGAAAAAAAATCCCCGAAAGTCGTCCGGTCCCGGTGCTTTTGAGCCACGCAATTGGAACGTCGCCCTTTTCATTTCATCCATAGAGAGAGAGACGATGTAAGTTGAGCATTCATCCCTGCTTCATATAGTTTTTAGACCGCTCGCAGAACAACCTCCTCGACCGTCCCCCCCCCCCCCTTTTTCCGCCCAACTCTTTGGTCTTAAGAATGCTGGTTTTAAGAATGAGACTCCTCTGATACCAAAGGTGATAGCACATTCAAAACCTCATCCCAGTTTCTGTTTCCCGAAGTGGTGAAAAGATCTGAGAAGAACCCCGTGAGGAGATTCCCAAGGTGTCTCTCATTATCGACCACTCTGCTGGACTCATCATGGAGCTGTAAAATCTTGCTTCATCGCCTCCTATAGATTGTCATCATGTAGAAGAACTTCTAATTCTGATCACCGTAATTCAATCATCTGACCCGAGAACGTTGCTTCTAATACATTTCATACCTTTTCCCTAGCGCACCCAAATCTTTGACAAGAATGGCCTCCTCGAGCTCAGTCCCGACTACATTAGGGTTCGATTTCAGCAAGGTTAGCTTCTCGTAGGCCTCCTGAATCCACCTCTGATTATTCCCAAAACGTTGTTTGCTCCACAATCAGGTGGGATCGACATCTCGTCAGTTTCTGTACCACCCCAGTCCGATTCGCCCCAGCCGAGTCACCACCTATCTCCACCCAGATCGATCGTATAAGTGGATCACACTCATCGTGCTCGGTCCACATTTCCTCAAATCAAAACGGGTTTACCCCCGTCGAATCCCGATGCTCCAGTAATAAAGCAATAGGCCCATGATCAGATCCAACGGTAGGTTCATGGAATAGTTGAGCCATGGGAAACAAGCTTTACCCAAGACAGATTAGCTAGCCCACGGTCTATACGCTTCCGCACCATAATACCATTACGACGATTGTTAGACCACTTAAATATAGGGCCATGAAACTACAAGTCCATAAGCCTCATATCATCTATCAGATTATTGAAAACATCAATACGTCGCTACTCTTTTCTCGGACCCCCACTCTTCTCATGATGCGCCTTTATCTCATTGAAGTCACCAATACATAACCACGAACCCGAGCGGCCCCTCGCAGTACGCCGTAAACTTTCCCAAGTTGCCAATCGATCACGAAACACCGGATCAATATAGACATAAATTAAGTTCCATAATATAGCAGAATCTTTGTGGTAGACAAGGCAGTCAATAATATTCACCGATTGCGCCAGCACCGTAACTTCAACATCATTGGACCACCACTACGCCAATCCACCCGAGAGCCCAACTGGGTCTACGTAAACCGCCTCAAACATTCCTAGATCCCTTCGTATACGCTCACACACCTCCGACCTATTTTTCATTTCCATAAAGAAGATGATCGTCGATCTATATCTTCCCCGGAGGTCCTTAAGGTGGGGAACCATCAGGTCGGACCCAAGCCCCTGACAGCTCCAACTGATAATACTCATGGCCCCCGTGTGGCTGTTTCGGGACTGTTGGATATCTACCCAATTCGGGTTCGTATTTACATTCAGGACCCCGCAATCACGTTAAAAATCACATAACGGGCCCAAACATGATATCCGAGGTTCAAAAACGGTCCGGAGATGCGGCGTACGTGTCCGGACCGAGCCTCCGGATTGCTTAGGCAATCCGGATTCTAAGTTCGATCGGGTCCGGATTGCTGTCAAACGGGTACTGCGCACATCATTTATCGTCCGAACACAAAGAGTGAAGAGTTCTTTAAAGCCTAACTAGACGATGGTTCTTATTTTCTTTTAGACCGGCGTCGAACCGCACAAAAACCGGGTTCGATCCTAAGGTTGCCTATAAATAGGAGACCTTGGCCACCCATTTTGAGACATTATCTAGATTTTGGCCTTGGAGCTCTGACCTCTCTCTAGAATATTTTCTCTCTCTAAAACGCTCATTTAAGCATCGGAGAGGGTTCAACCGGCACCATCCCCCCTCAGTGCTAGTTATTGCCCTTCCTGCAGGTTAGCACCGCGTGAAGCCGATAAGCTTACCTTGCCGACAAGCTTGCACTACCGACAACCGTACTTTGCCAACAGCCTACACTGCCGAAAGCCGTACCTGTCCAACATTTGCACATTGCCGACAACCCCTTGCCAACATCAGAAAGCCCACTTCTGACACCCGACGTGTCCCTAACCCGAAGTGCCGAAGAGTCCAACTACCCGGTTGGATTTGGATGCAACACTTGGCGCCGTCCGCGAGATCCGAACAAAAAGCTGCATCATACCACGAGCTATGGCGAGCAGTCAACCTCATCCAGTTGATAGGTCAACAATCTCATGGTCATTTGTTTTTTTGTGCAAATTTTGATGTTTTTTTCACTAGGATTTTTTTCCGAATGTGATGGAATAAGGACGAAGCTGGCATTCATATTCATGGCTCAAACAGGTTTGGAAAATTTCTGCATTTGGTAGCATGTGTTTTAGTTTAGTGGTGCTTTACCATAGCAGTTGAGCGATATCATAATATTTTTAAACTAGAATGTTTTAACAAGTAGTACATACTAGAATTAGTCCTTTTTTTAATCATGTACTATGAGTTTTCTCTTCTTGGGTCTGTTAACATAAATCATTTATTATGAGTATATGACTAGATTAGTAACTGATGGATTCTGGCGTAGCCGTTAGGCCCTTAACGATGAATAGACGGTGGCCCAGCCCACTGGGCCCTGGATCAGGCCCAAAAGCCCAAGAGAGAAGGTCCCGACGGTACGCGCCCCGACAAGGAAAGGTCCCGACGGAGTCGGACCCGTGAAGTGAACAGTTAGCTGAACAGCTAGCCCCGACGAACACGCCTATGAATAGGCCACGATGCCTGTGAGCAGGCCCCGATGGAAGATCTCGGAGAAGAATGGGCCAAGTCATGATGGCGAGAGGCCCCGGGCGGTGATGACACAACTCTGGAGTCTCCGACAGTGGTCGAGGCTTGCGACCAGAGGATAAGGCCAAGATACGCATCCGCTAAGATAGGGGGATCGTGGGCCGATATATCCGGAGTAACAGATAAATGAGCGAGATACGCGGGATATGGGCCAGCGGCCCAGGCGATAAATCAGGTAACTGGGGTTAGACTTCCCCTATAAAAGGGTGGAAACTCCCCAGGTTTGAGAGGATCTTTGATACATACATACTTGCCTACTCTTGCCATATACTCATTTAAGCATCGGAGAGGGATTCCGAGCCACCGCCCGGTCTATCCCCTCTTTACAGGATTGCGTGGAGCTAAGGAGTTCGGACCACCGTCAAGCGCCGTGCCGGAGTTCCACCGCGATCCAACATTGGCGCCGTCTGTGGGAACCTTGAACGAAAAGCCAAGGTAACCTCTACTTCGTTCATATGGCACCTGCTAGGCAAACCAAGCAAGGACAGACTTCAAGGCTGCCGGAGCACAGCGAGGCTCGAGACGATCCTCCACCTGTTGCTAACGTCTCCCAGACAGGGGGCATGAGGAAGCACCGGTGGGATCTGTCTCCTAGCCCAGGGAAAACAGAGGAGAGGATGCTCCTCCAAATCCGGAGTTAGTCAAGGCTGGGGCGGACGCCACGCCGTCGTTTTTGGAGGCCATGGAAGCTCTCCTGGACCGGAGAGAGGCCTGGACCGGAGAGAGGCCGCCGAGAAGCAGGCTGTGGAGCTGCCGCCACCTCCGCGCCGAGGCCGGAGCAAGTCCCGCCTAGGGCTCAGGATAAAGGTAAGGAGCTCGCTCAGTCCGAGTGGTTGGTGGACAAAGGGCCGGCCCAGAAGAAAAAGCCTGAGGAGGAGCCTCTGGCTGGTTCGCCCTTAGGGCCCCGACAGGAGAAGAGAATGGTCATTAACGTGATCCATTGAGGGCTCCTCGTGGGTGGAAATACCGTGACATTCCGGGAGCTGTATGCTTCGCAGATTCTTGTCAAGCTTGTGGTGAATAATTCCAGGCGAGTAACTTTCACCTTTATTTGGTTATCTCTGTGTTTATGATTGGTCACTCCTGTGTTGTTATGAGTTCTGCTCTAGTAAAAGCTGTCAAGGGAAGCAGTCCTCCAAGCCTGTGGACGACCGAAGGTCGAAGGATGAATCTGAGGGCAATCGGAATCGAGGCCGCTCCGACCGACGAGAGGGACAGCCCTCGAGGAAGGAAAAGCGGAGGGATGATCACACCCCTCTCGACAGCTCCCTAGCAGAGGTGCTAGCAGTGATGGAGCGACAGGGCATCGCCAAGTTCCCCCCGAGAAAGGATGGAGAGTATTATGGCTCGCGACCCGATCGCTATTATCGGTTTCACCGCGCCAGCGGTCACGACACGGATTATTGTCGGGAGCTGTAGAAGGAGATAGAGAAGCTGATCGAGAGGGGAAGCTTAAAGAGTTCATTGCTGAAAAGTGAGGTCGTGATCGATCCCGCTCACGATCCCGTGATTGGTCCCCGAAGAAGAAGAAACCCGAGGCGGAGCCCGCGGCAGGTACATCTTCCGGGACCCGACAAGAAAAGAGAAGAGTCATCAACTGATCCATTAAGGGCTCTTTGCGGGAGGAGACGGTGCAGCATCTCGGAGTCGTTTGCTTCGGTCCAGGCGAGCCATCCTTTCTCTATTTGATCATTTTTTGCTTAGTTTTCATTCAAGAAATAGCACTAGGAGGGGGACAGGTTCCCCGTTTTTGATGTGATTGGATTGTTGCCTGGTAGAATTGCTTCTTTGCGCTAGTGATTATAGCTTAGATGCGTATGAATTTGCGGCTGTAAGGGGCAAGGCGTTGGCTGATTGTATAGCCTAGTCTACACTCCCGATCATGAAGGAGCGGGTCCTGTGGAAGGAGGCAATTGTGACGGGGGCAAGAAGCCCCGACAAAGCGTCAGGTCTGACGCACGATTTCGCCCGGAGCGGCGGGGGCAAGATGCCCTGATAAAGCATCAAGAACCACAGTGGGGGCAGAGGTCCCGATGGCAGGATGGCCAGAAATAGCAGAGCAATCAGAACAGCCTCATGAGGAGAATACTTGGGGATGGCCCTTCGAAGGATCAGGTGTGAGGTTCGTACTGATTCCGCCCGGTGGAGGCGAGCCCCTTCGACAGGCGTGGGCCTTGACATTCAGGGCCGCAGACAACAAAGCTGAGTATGAAGCTCTCATCACGGGCCTCAAGATCGCTGAAGGTACGGGAGTAGATCACTTGAAGGTGAGGTGCGACGCTAGCCCGATCGGGAGTCAAGCCTAAGGGCAGTGCGAAGCAAGGAGCCCGGTGATGAGGAAGTGCATTCATAAGGCACAAGTTTTGCAAGAGAATTTCAAATGTCTCGACGTTGAGGCAATCCCGAAGGAGGACAACGCGGAAGCAGATGCCTTGGGCAAGTTTACCTTGGGGGCACCCCTCGAGAAAGATCGGAAGGCACATTTCCTGGAGAGAGTGATCTCGTCATTAATCCATCGGAGGCGTGTGCCATAGAAGCAGGCTCTGAGGAGGGGCCCACTTGGATGACCCCGATAGTTGTGTACCTGACTACGGGGGCACTCCCCGATGATAGAATGTTGGCTGATTCAAATCGGGCCCAATCCACTGAGAGGAAAGCGCTGAACTTGGGCTATTACTGGCCTACGATGGGCGAGGATGCAGCAACGCTAGTCCAAACTTGTGAGGCGTGCCAGAGGTACGCCCCGAACATTGTGGCTCCCGCAGCCAACCTGACGTCCACTAAGAGTGCTTGGTCCTTCACGCGGTGGGGGCATCGTCTTGATGGGACCTCCCCCGCAAACAAAAGGTCAGTGTAAATATTTGCTAGTGGTAATTGATTATATCTTGAAAGGGATAGAAGCCAAGACGTTGGCGAAGACGACGGGGAGTCACGTTGTCAAGTTCCTTCAGACCCGTATCGTGTCCAGATGCGGGGTCCCGAAGGCGTTAATCAGCAACAATGGCCCTCCGTTCGATGGAGCCCAGATAAGGGAGTACCTTGAAGGGCTGAACATCGAGCATCGAACAGTCTCCGTTCGTCACGCTCCGACTAAATGGCCAGGCGGAGGCGGCCAACAGGATCGTGATGGAAGGGTTTGAAGAAAAGAGTCCACACCTTGAAGGGCAAATGGCTCGACAAGTTGGAGAACGTACTTTGGGCTGTCAGAACAACACCCAGACGATCAACAGGAGAGACTCCGTTCGGCCTCGTGTATGGCACGGAGGCGGTCGCCCCCGTGGAGATAGTCGTGGCGTCGCATCGGGCCAGGTACTACGAGCCTGTGACAAACGATGACATGAGAGGCTTGGAGTTAGATCTGCTCGAGGAAAAGAGGTTGGAAGCCGACAAAGTCCAAGCTCAAATGCGTCTGGCAACGGCCAGGTATTACAACCGACGAGTCAAGTCCTGCCAATTCTTTGTCAGGGAGCTGGTCTGGCGTCGAAACGAATTCTCCTCAGATCGGATGGACAAGATGTCTCCGAAAGGGGAGAGACCGTACAAAATTGTGAGGATGTCCGCCCCGAACGCATACAAATTGGAGGATCTCGAGGGCAGGAAGTTGAAACTCGCCTTTAGCGGGGAACACTTGAAAAAGTGTCATGTTCAGTGATTGAATTGCTTTCAGGGACGTAGTGATGTAATAAAGTCGCCCTAGGTGACGCAAAATGTTTTAGCCATCAATAGATAAACAGGTTGCCTCTAATCAAATTGTTCTAAGTGCAGACATCCTCGCCGACGTGTGAGATCACTCGAAGCAGCGGGGGCTGAGGACCCTTAAGTGGGTAGGCTCCGACAAATCGCCCAGAGGGCGTGGGCTGAGGACCCTTAAGTGGGTAGGCTCCGAAAAATCGCCTAGAGGGCGTGGGCTGAGGACCCTTAAGTGGGTAGGCTCCGACAAATCGCCCAGAGGGCGTGGGCTGAGGACCCTTAAGTGGGTAGGCTCCGAAAAATCGCCTAGAGGGCGTGGGCTGAGGACCCTTAAGTGGGTAGGCTCCGAAAAATCGCCTAGAGGGCGTGAGCTGAGGACCCTTAAGTGGGTAGGCTCCGAAAAATCGCCTAGAGGGCGTGAGCTGAGGACCCTTAAGTGGGTAGGCTCCGACGAAAAATCGCCCAGAGGGCGTGGGCTGAGGACCCTTAAGTGGGTAGGCTCCGACGAAAATCGCCCAGAGGGCGTGGGCTGAGGACCCTTAAGTGGGTAGGCTCCGAAAAATCGCCTAGAGGGCGTGAGCTGAGGACCCTTAAGTGGGTAGGCTCCGACGAAAATCGCCCAGAGGGCGTGAGCTGAGGATCCTTAAGTGGGTAGGCTCCGACAAAAATCGCCCAGAGGGCGTGAGCTGAGGATCCTTAAGTGGGTAGGCTCCGACGAAAATCGCCCAGAGGGCGTGAGCTGAGGATCCTTAAGTGGGTAGGCTCCGACGAAAATCGCCCAGAGGGCGTGAGCTAGAAACCAAGGAGCCTTCTCAGCAAAGTTAATAGTTACCCTCAAAGCAGCGGGGAGGCCAACGAAGGAGGTTCCACGTGGAGACAATTATCGAGAAGGCCAGGGTCCCCGATTCATCGGGAGGTCAGAAGTTAAAGACACGACGAACTTTAAAGTCCCTCATGTCTTGGGGGCAAATGATGGATTCTGGCGTAGCCGTTAGGCCCTTAACGATGAATAGACGGTGGCCCAGCCCACTGGGCCCTGGATCAGGCCCAAAAGCCCAAGAGAGAAGGTCCCGACGGTACGCGCCCCGACAAGGAAAGGTCCCGACGGAGTCGGACCCGTGAAGTGAACAGTTAGCTGAACAGCTAGCCCCGACGAACACGCCTATGAATAGGCCACGATGCCTGTGAGCAGGCCCCGATGGAAGATCTCGGAGAAGAATGGGCCAAGTCATGATGGCGAGAGGCCCCGGGCGGTGATGACACAACTCTGGAGTCTCCGACAGTGGTCGAGGCTTGCGACCAGAGGATAAGGCCAAGATACGCATCCGCTAAGATAGGGGGATCGTGGGCCGATATATCCGGAGTAACAGATAAATGAGCGAGATACGCGGGATATGGGCCAGCGGCCCAGGCGATAAATCAGGTAACTGGGGTTAGACTTCCCCTATAAAAGGGTGGAAACTCCCCAGGTTTGAGAGGATCTTTGATACATACATACTTGCCTACTCTTGCCATATACTCATTTAAGCATCGGAGAGGGATTCCGAGCCACCGCCCGGTCTATCCCCTCTTTACAGGATTGCGTGGAGCTAAGGAGTTCGGACCACCGTCAAGCGCCGTGCCGGAGTTCCACCGCGATCCAACAGTAACATGGAGGAATTGGAACGATGAAACTTCGAAGCTCATTTAAGGTTGAATATGTGAAAATTAGTCTGTTTTAGGATTACAAGATTAATTTAAAGGAACCACTTTTAATAAATTGTTTATTATTATCTCATAATTTATCGTAATTGTGGTTCACTTATGTTAGTCTATGCTTGAATCACAGGCTATTGAATTGCTGAGATGTGCATCTCAAACAAACATTTTTTTACGTAGTTCCGGTGTAAAGATTTCCATCTAATTCGTACTTATGGTGCTATTCATTTTAATCCAACATGAAATATATCGACCGAATGAAATTTTTTTTTTGTTATTTCTAATATATGGTACATAGGGTAAAATTGACTATGTTCTCCTTCATAAATAATAATGGTTGGCCTGCAGAATGAACTTTAAAAATTGTATTTTGCATGATACAGCACGTTAACTTTGATGGGGGAGGTTGAGGAAAGTTTTATTTTTGCAGCCACTATTGTTCAAGATGATACTATTTTATGGTCGTGATAACAACCTATTAATACACTTAAGTTAGTTGTGCAGTAGGAACCCCAAAGTACTCCCACGTCTCAGTAAGCAATAACTAGGATCTTACAGTAAGATTCGGTTGAGAAAGAATCAATGGGAACAATTCTGCTCTCATGAAGGCAGTCATTTACTTATTATTATAAATTTCATTCCATCATTGTCGTATGTGTTTAATAATCAACGTTGACTACTTATTGTGGACCAATTACTTACTATTGATCAACTAGGCACTGATCCCGCGCTACGCACGGGCGACTTGTTTAAAACTGTAAATATTAACATGTGTAGAAAAAAAATTGAAAGTGCGGACGACTTGTTAAACCGTAAATATTAACATGTGTAGAGAAAATTAAGTTTCTAAGCTCTTCTTAGATCAATGGGAAATGATGCAAATGATATGATCATGAACTTCTTGAACAAACTCTTTTATGAGCAAGATCATAAGTATTTTATGTACCCAAAAAAAGTCAATATTTGTTGTATTGACAATCAGACCCCGGATTGATAGATTCCATAGTTTGCATGTACTAATCACCAATGTGTGCTCATTATGTTTATGCCATGCCTTTGTTGATCATATATCGACGATGATCTAACTCTTTATTGGTTCAATATAAGTCTATTAATTTTTCAGCCACCACCAGAATATACGAAATGAGATGCATTTTCTTCCAATGGTTTGCTAAAATCCTGCATTTTTTTAATAAACCATTGCTAGATCGTTACTTAATTCCAGGCTCTTGTACAATTTCTTCCTATCAACATCTTCATCAAAATCGATATGCAAAATTTCACATAATAATCTCCATTAAACTGTAAAAAATAAAATATTCTTCAATCATAATCACATATTTTATAACTTTCATTTATCAAAGTTATATCTTTCGTTTATCAAATTAAGGTGGAGATGAGACCAAGCAAAAAGTTTTAATTATCAACACTGATTTCCCAATAAAACATAGTTAAGTTCTTACTTCTCATATACCATAGTTGAATTGCAACACAATTTTAACATAAAAGTTTCTCGTGCATCATATAAATAGCAATTAACTGCGACAGTCATTCTGTACTGTGAGTATAGAAAATAGAAACTGAATGAGTACATGCGTACTCAACACGGTTTCCATCTGGTGTAATTGCTTCTGGTTCGGGAGCCCAACTCACTTGCAATACAAACATGCCTCGTAGCAAAACAAATTATCCAAGAAATAATATCAAATCAAAAGTTTTAGCAGGATTTAATTTTTGATCCACCTGAGATTGAAATCATCTATGTAGAAGATTGCTAAGTGCATATTGCCAACTTTAAATTTACAAAAGGAATGCAGAATTCATAAATTTCATCACTCAATGTAGTATCCTAAGATTAAACAACCCGGGCCGAAAAAATTATCTAAGAACATTGTTTTTGTTAATATCGGCCCACATCTATGGATGTTGATGAGGTTATGGATGCTGATTGGGTTGAGGATTTGTGGTTGAGTTTAGAAATCAGAACGAATATTTCATATTTTTTTTTATATTTCAAATATCTTTTTGAATAACTAAAATTTGGATTATAAAAACGTTCGAAATAAAACAAAATATTATTTTAAGAAGAAAATATTAATATTATAGAAAACATTTCATTAACGCGATAAAACGAATAGACTACATTTTTCTTAATTTGATTGTTTTACCTTTAAATAAACTTATTTCAAACTATAATTTCCAGAGTCTAAATTAAACTTATTTCAAACTATATCAGAAAAATGGCTATATAAATCTCACGCCACTTTCTTTTTACTTAGATGGTGTTGATTGTTTTTTTAGCCTAGCCCGCTTGAAAACAAAAATAGGAAAATAAAATTACTAAGAAGACCATTATATATATATATATATAAGAGTATTGAGCTTCAGATGACTGGGCCCACTCATAAAAGAGCACATGAGCCCACTTTTATGAGAATGCTGTAGCAACCCCTCCAGTATCCCGGGACTATTATTTCTCACAAAAAAACACCATGTATTGATGGGAATGATCAATCAATAATACAGACCACTCACTCGGATAATCTCCAATTCATGTTACATTGTTTTGAAAATCAGACCAAAATTTAAACCGAAAAAGTGACTGATTCCCAACCTGACCAATTTAGGTCGGTTTAATTTGATTCAACTGGTTTTAGTTATAAAAAAAAACAATGGAAAAAAACATATTTGGTGTCTCAGGATTACCTAATGTGTCAGTTTGGTTTCAAAAAAAAAGTTATTAATATTTGGTGTTTCAGGATTCAATTACATTGCCATTTGGTGTTTCCATCAATTTTTTACGTTAAATATGACAAAATGACATCACGTTCCGGTCGCGTGAGTTTTAATAAAAAAATACCCAAAATAGCCCCCAAAGCACGTGCCTGTTATGTGAGGGAACATATTTCGTTTTTTTTTTTACTCGATAACATGAAATGACAAAAAGGTCGCTAAGTCTAAAAACTATCATCGCCTGTCCATCTTCTTCTTCCTTCCCTCTTCCATTATGTCACTTCTTTCTCACCAACCCACTCTCCCTCTTTCTCTTCCATTTTTCAAAATCCGGCGAACTGAGAATGAAAAAAGTAGGGTTCCGTTGTCCAGGGGTTTCCGAAGCACATTCCGGCCACAATTGAAGAGCAGTTGCGGTGGGTCGCGGCGGGAGAAGAGTCTGGGCCATCTTCGGTTAATATTCCGGTAAGGTGACAGACTAGAATCTTCACCTGGAGTCCTAAATCGACAGTGTGAGGCGTATTGGATTGGTTTACGAATGTATTAACATTGAACTTTCGTTAAATAAGGTTGATTATAGAGTGTGTTTGCTAAATTTGTCGAAATGGGTAACTTTGTTGCATAGGTTGATATTTTGCATGCTTTTCAGTTGAAATTTGCTTATGTTGTTGTTAGATGTTGATTTTGGTTGATTGTGGGCGGTTTAAATCCTTAAAAACTGAAACTTGAGCAATTTTAGGGTTTTTGTCAAATTTTGGCTGAATGTGCATGCTTTTCAGTTGAAATGTGGTTTGGTTGTTAGATGTTGGTTTTGGTTGTTTTTTGGTGTTTTAAATGCATAACTGTTGGAAAAAAAAAAAAGCATAACAACTGAAACTTAGACAATTTTACTGATTCGTTCAAATATTGGCTGATTTTGCAATGCTTTACAATTAAAATGTGCTTAGGTTTTTGTTTTTGTTTTTTTTTTATTTTGGCCAGAGAGATTCAATCAATAACTGCAAAAATATTCGATGACATCACGGCAGGATAAAATCCCGATCTTTATTCAATAAACATAAAAGAGAGGGCGGGGGTTGTAAGACCCAATTATCAATGCACGACCTCTTTCTGGATCGTATCACGATCCAGTTTGCACATTCATTTGCTTCTCTAGGGATAGCACGTCACGTAACATCGGGTATCTAGGAGGCTACATGGAGTATATTCTTTATGAAGGGGTTCAGCTGCCAATGGATTTGATGGGATACATCTGTTAGAGACAATATGACCTCCCTTGCATCCGAGTCGATAACTACTCTGGACCATCGCTCTTGGCAGCAAGTTTTAAAGCTTCAAGAACTGCAAGTGCTTCGAGCACTAGACTGCCATATTGCACCATATATCTATTCAGACCTCCCACTATAGAACCCGTTGAATCCCGGGCTATGACTCCAATTCCACCTATTTTTTAGCTTTCCATTTAAGATGCATCGCAATTGATTTTAATTACACCTTGTATCGGGCCCTTCCATCTTTGCTCTTGGACCGGCTGGGTTCTATCGATAGTTGACGTCGTGTTAGTGCCAGCAGCTTCTCAATACTTGTAGTCGTTGAGTGCTTGGTTAGATGCCTTCCTTGGATCTGGATTTTCATTTGCGAATACGACCCTACATCGCTCTTTCCAGATTGCCCAACATTTAGCCCCAATGAGAGACCATCTAGCATGTTTTTCTCGCTTTGTCAATCCATCCATTATCCTCAACACATCGAAACAGGTCACAATGTTCCGTTCATTTTCACTGTTAAAACGAACACCAACTGTTGTAAGCCAAACCAGATTTGTCCAGGAACATTCGACGATCATATGATCTTTAGTTTCCAGCTTATCACAGAAAGGACATTTCTCATCTATATCAACACCTCTACGGCAGAGGGCAGTGTTTACAGGCAATGCATTTGAATTTAATCTCCAAAAGAACGAGCGCACCTTGGGTATTGTCTTCATTGCCCATATTTCTTTCCATGTCGAATGCGTGAGGGGTTGATGGATCTGGCCTTCTAAGGAACCTTCCATAATGTCTCGATAGATCAGTTTTACCTCAGCTTTCCCAGTCGAAATTGGCCAGATGACTGTGTCTCTCTTCGGCTCAGCTTTTAGCGGGATAGCTCTTATTGCACTAGCTTCTCTGCTCTTTTTGCAATTGCTTAGGTTTTTGTTAGACCTGCATTTTGGTTGATTATTGGTTAATGAAATGCTTAAATATTGAAATGTTCATAGTTTGCTTTGTATTTTGATAGTTTTGTTCGTTATAGGTTTTTCAAAATGAACAAGGAACTTACAATGATTGAAGTTAATCATCACGGGGGATTCGCCTATGCGAACGATGGAACTATATTGAGTATATTGGAAAATTGAACTTCATTGAGGGTAATCAGAAGTTCGACTTTGACATGCTCATTAAAGAATTGACAGAGAAGTACGGGTATCCCGAATGGGACCTTGCACATTATCGGAAGTATGGCTCAGAAGGGATTATATCGTTGAAGTTGATAATGTGTAGGTCAGATTGGAAAGAGGTTTTAGAACAGCACCCTGAACGTGCTATGATTGTGTTGTACATGTTGAAGAGTGATGTCTTTGCTAATCGTCCTACGGTTGGATCAGGTATTGAGGCTGGGAGTAGTAGGAGACCTGAAATCGAAGAATACCGTTTAAATCCAAGACAAGAGGACTTATTCAACACTACGGACTTCATGAGTTGTATGGCTAGATTGAAGGAATGCTTGGCTAGGGCTAATGATGATCGCTATTTTTCAAATTCACAACTCGGTCAACCGGACGCATTCGAAACTAATGACGATAGGGAAACATTGTCATCTTCCGATGGTACGATCTCTGACACTAACTGGCAGCCTAGAGATTGCGCTGATGTCCACACAACGGACCACAGTTGGGATGTTAGGAGTGGGAGTCATGATACCGAGGCGTTGGATCATGAGGCCGCTGAAATGAAGAAGCAGAATGAAAGGAAAAGAGGAAAGAAATAACATCTGGAAATAAAAATGTGCAAGAAGATAGGAGACCAGATCGACAAGAAAGAAAGAAAAGACGTGTTCCATTTGAAGAAGACGACACCGGTAATTTTAACATTGTGAAATTTCAACACATTCACATTGTCTCTACCATACATTTCAGTTATGCCTTACCGTATGCCTTACCGTATGTTACTTTATAGGTGCAAATCAGCCGCGTAAAGAAGGAAATGATTATAACGGGATGTGGGATGATCTGCTTGGAGACCCGGGGGTTGAAGAAGACTCACAGTTGCTACATCAGAGTTTCAGTTTGGCTACACATGTGGCATCATATGATGATGGAGTTACTAGTCGTACACGATTCCAACAATTCAGGGCTAACATCGAGTGCTGTTAACACTCGATTTTGACCCGGACGTAACGTCGTTAGACATGACGTGTCATTTCTAGATGTGTCAAGTCACGAAGTGTTAAAAAATGCTCATGTGCATATTAGAGTAAATAAATAAATATATATTTTTAAAATATCTCAGATATATTCGAAATATTTAGAAATATATATCTATATAATGGTTATTTATCTGTAAGATAATTATCTACAGATATTATCGGTAAGGTATTTATCCGTAGAAATTTATCTGTAAGTTATTTAATTATTTTTAATATTTAGGAGATCTTATCTGTAACCTATATAGTTTTACTATAAATAGGGGTTCAGTTCTACATGTAAAACACACAAAAAAACCAAAAAACAGCAATAAAGAATTACTATTCATCAGAATCCGTGCCAAAAAATTCCCTTCTCTCTCTCCTCAGATAGATTCCCTACTTTTTATGGTCACCAGACCTCACCACGCCGGAGCTCCGCCTTGGCCGTCCAGCTGCCGCCCGCGCTCCGACCCGCTGCTCTGTACCTCTCTCTCTCTCTCTCTCTCTCTCTCTCTCTCTCTCTCTCTCTCTCTCTCTCTCTCTCTCTCTCCGGCGTCTCTCTGGAACCCGAGGGAGCTCCGCCACTAGCTGCCGAGAGAGCTTCACCGCGAGTCGGTCCAACCGCCCAGACCTCGCCCGGTTGACCACCTACGGCCCGCTATGCTTCTGTCCACCTCACCTTCGCCCGTGACCGATCTGAGGCTCCCTTATGCTGCTCCGGTCGACGTCATCCCCCGTCCCCCCGCCGAAGGTGAGTCCCGTTCTTTTTCTTTTTCCTGTTTTTATATTTTATTTTATTTTATTATTCTGTTATATTATTATTATCATTATTATCATTATTATTAGTATTATATTATATATTTAATTAAGTAGTTTAAATGTAATTGGTTAAATTATGTATGTAATAAATTTATATTGGGTTGTGTAAGGATTTTAGCATGTTTGATAATTAATTTTTTTTTTTTTAGATTTTATCGTAATTAGGAGTTATATATTATTATTAGTATTTTTTAGACATAGGTTTATAGTTGATAATATTTTTGCATATGATGAAATTTAATTAAAACTTGACATCGTTAGATTCATCGGATATAATTGAGTACCGAAAGGGCGAAAATTGATTCGTAATATAACCGCCGAACTCGAATTTCTGATCGTAGATCGATTTTATACCTAAGTGTCTAATTTATTATTTACTTAGGTAATTTAGGATTCTAGTTAGCCTTAATTAATTAGTGGCGACTCTATTTAAATCCACGTTTTCAAAACGTAATCCTCGTAGGTTAGATTTAGGTCTGACAACTGTAATGCTCCCATAGTAAAGCTCAAAGTTGGCCTACTATTTCCGGATGTAGCAGCTTTTAGACTTGCAGTGTCCGAGCATAACATTATCCACTGATATGCGTTTGTGTATCGAAACAATTCCGCAGACAAAGTTGAAGCCGTTTGCAAGAAGAGATGTGGATGGATGATCTACATGTCTAAGGTTGACGGTGAAGACTCCCTGCAGGTAACTCACATATATTAGGTGTATACATGAATTCAACTGTTGCTATTATGTGTATGCATGATTTCAACTGTTGTTATTTGGTGTATGAATGTTCATAGTTGTTGCTATTTAGTGTACATAAATGTCAGTTTAGTTTGACTGAGATGATGGATTTTGGTGTCTGAATTTTTTGTTGGGTTCATTTCAGGTAAAGACTTATATTGCCAAACATGGTAGGCAATGCCAAGTATTTAGAACAAGCAAAATAAATGTAAAGTGGATAGTTCGTCATTACCTCCAGAAGTAAAGAGAGCAAAGGCTCACCACTGGGTACATTGCAAAGGAAATTGCAACGGAGAGACATTTTGATGTCTCTAGATTCACCGTCCTAAAGGCCTGCAAGAAGATGAATGAGATAATCAATGGTGAGCGGATGAAACAGTTTGCTCGTCTACGGGAATACATGCATGCAGTTCATATCAATTACCCAGTGAGTTCAGTGAAGTTAAAGGTGGATGAGCAGGGGAGGTGTTGCGTCCAAATCCAACCGGGTAGTCGGACTCTTCGGCACTTCGGGTATGGGGACACGTCGGGTGTCGGAAGCGGATTGTTTGATGACGGCAAGGGGCCGTTGACCGGTGCGTGGTTGACGGTTTTCGGCTGTGCACTGTTGGCGGCTGCCGGTTGACGGTTGACGGCTGGGCAAGCTTGTCAGTGAGGTAAGCTTATCTCCTTCGCGCGATATCACCTGCACACGGGACAATAACCAGCACGGAGAGCGGGGGGTGGTGCTAGTTGAGCCCTCTCCGATGCTTAAATAAGAATCTAGAGAGAGAAAATCCTAGAGAGAGACCAGAGCTTCTAAGCCAAATCTCTTGAGAATATATGAGAGAATGTCCTAAAATGGGTGGCCAAGGTCTCCTATTTATAGGCAAACTTAGAACCGAACCCGGTTTTTGTGCGGTTCGACGCCGGTTTAAAGGAAAGTAAGAACCGTCGTCTGGTTTGTTTAAGTTTGGCCTAGGAGAACTCTTTTACTCAGTGTTCGGACGATAAAAAAGGATGCGCACAGTACCCGTTATTGGTCCGGACCACGTCGGATTCGACATCCGGCGTGGCCCGGACCGCCTAGGGCAATCCGGATTGGTCCGGAATGCCAAGGCAATCCGGAGGTCTGGTTTTGGCCACACTTACGCGCGTGCTCGTATGTCGACAGCTGTACGTGTGTGCTCGTATGTGCGCGCTAGTATGTGCGCACTTGCCCCCACACTTAGAATCTTTTCTCTATCCATTTCTATGTACGTTGTATCCATAGGCTTGATGTAAACATAGGGTGTATGTCGTCATGGTGATTGTCATGAGTAAAGTGTTTGTCATTTGTCGTTTGTAAACTAACGAACGTTGACTCAACTGTCTGTTGTATTTTCAGGCTGCAAGGTTGAAGTGATTTTGGTATGTATTGATTCCTTCGTCGAAGTTGCTATCATGGTGAAATACTTAGAAAATATATCTTGATTGTTGACACCTACTATCTGACATCTGTCATCAAGGGGAAATACTTAGAAAATATTTCTTTGACAATTGATACTTCGTCATATGTCGACTATGCATGCGTCCTCTTCGATATCATAATCATGATTGTTGTAGAAGTTGAGTTCAATCTTCTCCCGACTGATCACATGAGTAGGTATGAGCACATATCTTGGACATGATCATTATACGCGTTGTTTATTGCGAGCGTTGCTTTTTGTGTACATGATTATAGCATGTGTGATGTAGTATCTTGAATACTTAGAAAATGTTTCTTTGTGCGTCAGCATGCATGTTGTAATCCTGCATTAACTTAGAAAATACACACAAGTATAAATGTTAGTACCATAATCATATTCGCACTTGTTACCTTGAGTAAAGGCGTAACAACACGTAGATGTGCGTAAAAAACATAAAACATGTGAGTGTCAGGATGAGGCCCATGTTGACCTAGGATTGACGTTGGCATGGAGCCTGGTGTTGACATAGTGATTGATATGTGCGGAGGGTTGCCCCCCTCGTGGGATGTTTGCTATGTGATGTACAACGACTAACAAGTATGTGCGTACATGGTTATTCCCGAATGGAGTGTTCACTGTTTAGATGTCTGCGCGGGTGACTGTTGAGTATACATGCGTTGATCGAGTTGTTGTTTATCCTTGTAGACTGAGTTGTCAAAACGTCTTCCAGAGTACACATCCAGACTTAGTTGATTTTGCGAACATAATAGCCGCTTAGAGACGTGTAGACATGATAGCTACTTGCTCCTAAAGTAGTAAATTGCGCGCGGTTATGTCGACACGCGCGCATACGTTTTCACGATCATGGCAGTTATACTTAGAACTTTGAAAATGAATTGTTGCACCTCTTGTCGACGTGTCGAAGCATGAGCGTACTATATCCTGTTTGCTGCCACTATCTTTAGTTTTTGAACAAGAGGTGTCATCTCCGCTTCCCAACGCGTCGACACACGCGCGTTGCGCTTGACGTCTTCATACTTAGTTTGTGAACAACGTGACTTTCTGAGTCCAAGTCAGGATCGAGGTCGACTTACCGTCGTCGTCGCTAGTGATGCTTTCACTTGATCCAGAATAAAGCGATCTGACTCCGAGATTCGTCCTTCGAGCAACTCCGAGTGATCTTAGTTTACTGCCAGCGGACTCGCCCATCTGCCCCCGTGTCGAAGGACCGGATCTTGGTGGAGGAGTCGCTTGAAGCGAGCATACTGCTTATATTGATGATCTTCCATTTTGCATCTATCCCTCTTTCTTTCTTGTTTGATGGTAATATTTCTGAGTGTCATGCGCATGCTAAGGGGTTACGCGCGTTTTAAGGGATTGCGCGCATGCTGAAGGTGTGCTCGTATGCTAGTCCGTTTTTCCCCCGTGCGTCTTGTTGTTCACTCTAAGTATATGCTGCTTAGGTGCTTAGGTTGTTGTATTGGAGACTGTTGTCTTT
Source organism: Clarkia xantiana subsp. parviflora (assembly GCA_036873135.1). Taxonomy (NCBI): domain Eukaryota; kingdom Viridiplantae; phylum Streptophyta; class Magnoliopsida; order Myrtales; family Onagraceae; genus Clarkia; species Clarkia xantiana. The sequence goes on along the minus strand of JAPTYO010000009.1, from coordinate 23,983,179 downwards.
GTTTGATAGGCTCAAGTCGTTATTCTTGATTCCAAGGTGACTATCCTTTGTACGAAGATTGCTGATGATAGCGAGGTGCGCAATTACGCCGTGATGACATCTAGACAAGTGTTGGCGTCTTGATGTATGATTTATGGAGGGTGTGTACATTCTTGCCCCCGTGTCCTCGTTTTGTTAACTTGGTATTTTGCTAAGTCTGCCATTTATTGTATGGCACCCTTCGCGCACTTAAGGCGTGATTGTACATTGCATTATAAGGGTCGCATGGCTGCGCATGTAGATGTTGAGTGGAATATTTCACTTGCATCATGTATGAAGTTGATTGTGCTTTACCAAGCTTTGTACATAGTTGTTGTACATCACGTCGGGGTTGAGGTTACGCCGGGTGTTGTTCCCTGAACCTTTTTTTTATGTTTGATGTCGTCGAATAGACCTGTCATGATCATAGTAGAAATGCATGATAACTCGTTAGTAGTATTTCATACCTTGCGTTATCTTTGTTGCCCGTGTATATTGGACTTGAATGATAGGATAGGTATCCTTAGATGATGAACATGATGTCCGTAGTTGCGACTGTATGTCGAGCATTGTTGAGTGTTATGAGCGCCCATCTTGGTTAGATTCCAAGGCATGGCAATATGCGTACACTAGGTACTTGTAGCGTTGTAAGTAGTAATGTACTCGGCGCGGGCACTTGGCACTCGGCACTGACACTTGACATGTAGGAGAGTCGTCTTGACGAGGCAAGACATTAGTTTATACCGCCTCTTAGTTCCATTCTAAGGCGACGTTGTGACAAGACGCTAATTGTTGTATTTGGTGCGTTTTTCCATCCGTCGATTTGGGCACATCCCGCGTGACGTTGTTACAAGGTTTTCCGTGGCTAACCCAGTACTTACCATGTGATGCTACTACGCCTCAACTTAGTTAATCCAAGGGGCGGGACAAAAGTCGTATGATCACGCCTTGTAGTTTTTACCGTCTCTTGAACCATTTCAAGGCGACGTTGTGGCAAGACACTACTTGCTCTATGCTATGCGTTTTTCCATCCGTCAGTTTGGGCACACCCCGCGTGACGTTGTTGCAAGGTTTTCCGTGGCTATTCCAGTACTTGCCTTGCGATACTACTGCACCTCTCCATGGTTAGTCCAGAAGGGTTGCACAAGACCGCGTTGAAGCGACTTGCAGTTTTTACCGTCTCTTGGTCTGCTCCAAGGCGACGTTGTGGCAAGACACTACTTGCTGAATTTGATGTGTTTTATTCTATTATGTGCTCGCTGGCAAGATAACGTTGTACAAGACTCGACTTGTATGTTTGGCGAGTTTTCCCGACATGGGTGCGCTCCTGCTAGCGTATATACGTGATGTTATCCTAACAAGGAATACTTCTTCACGGAGTATGAACCCTTGAGTGAGTATAAATACTTTTAGAGTACAAGAAGCTACCCACTTAAGGAATAAGTCTTCATGAAGTATAATTCCGTGATTGGTTGTTCATACTTTTAGAGTACATGAAGCTGCCCACTTAAGGAATAAGTCTTCATGAAGTATGATTCCGTGATTGGTTGTTCATACTTTGTCGATTTGTGGAGTTGTCATCTATCAAGAGGACTTCCGCCACGATGGGGTGGTCAGTCCCACCTATGTGCCGCATCCTGTTTTGAGTTCAGGGAATAGCTATGAACATGAGGATTTGCCTCTAACAAGAGGATTTCGCAGCATGCCATTTTGAGAGTAAACTTGGTTTTTTCCAAGACATAGTGCATTGTCGACACTTGTTTGAAGTAGACGCCGATATGGATGGAGAACATATATAAGTTCCTCGTTGGTGTTGATAATAGAAGTGTCGGCGTTGTATGATATAAGTCGTTTGTTGTACATAGCGCGATAGCTTGTATTGTCGATGACGCTTTTGGAGTAGCCGCCGTTATGGGTAGAGAATGTTTATATGTTCTTTGTTGCTGACAATGCACATATATTGCTGAATATAAGTTGATTGTTTGCATGTAGCACGATGGCTTGTGTTGTTGATGTGAGCAATATGCGCGTAGTTCGCATAATTCCAATGTAGTGTGCATAATATAGTAATGTACCTACGAAACTAGATTAACTTCATTAGATACTTGGAGTATGTACAATGGGTTGCAGGAAGGCGTCAACTGATCGCTCATTCCGAAATGTGGTAAGGCTAATAAGCGTAAACTACACTTAGAGTGCTAGTTGTATTTAATCTAAGAAGACTTAAAGTAGATATGCAAAATGAAATAAATGGATGGATGATATGTTTGCCGTATTCATGGCTGACTTGACGGCAAATTGGTTCCGCCACGTGCCACATAGTTCCTCAAAGCGCATAGCGTAATGAGCTCTTCAATCTCCACCCTTAGGGACAAGCAGCTGTTGGTGCTATGCCCCCAAGTTTTATGGTGCTTGCACCATTCTTCAACGTTCTTGCCAAGGAAGGCAGTCATTGGCTCAAGTGGACTGGGAAGCTTGTTTTCCAGGAGTTTGACATATATTTCTTCCACCTCCGAGTTCAATTGAGTGAAGAAGTCGTCATAGTTGGCTTGTCCCTCCTGATTCTGTTGTACTTTGAGCTTCCCAATTTGGACTGAGAGGTGTAACCCATCCCAGGTCGTCTTCACATGAGATTGCCATCTCTAGCTTGTCCTTTAGGTCTGTCATTGTAATAGTTGTTCGCCACCCATGGATTCTTCCAAAAAGGAGGAAAGATGAGGCATTCATGTTTATAAAGAATGCGTTTATCACATCTCCCTTTGTTGCTCTAGCCGACGCAGCATTGTAGGCGAACCTTCTGAAATAACTCATTATGGGCTCATTTTGTCCTTGCTTGATATCCCAGACATCGTGTCCTGCTGGGAAGCGAGCTCTTTCCGGTAGACTTGCGAGCGTTGAAACTCGTTCATTCCTTTCTTCATCATCGGACTTAGCATTCATTTTCCCCTTCTTGCAAGTGTCAATGCTGACGTCTTTTACATTTGATATGTGTCTTCCAGCGACTGTGATTTCATGAACGACGCTGATTTTCCCACGCTTGGTGGGAGGTGGATTATCATTCACCTTTTCTTTTCCTTTGCCTTTTCCCGACGACTCCGCCTGAGTCTTCTTTTGACGCTTATTGCCTTGGTCAACATATTTCTTCATTTCTCCTTTCAATATTAAGTTGTTTATATGGAAACTTAATCTAACACAACTATCTATCTCATGGCCATACACTTCGTGGTTTTCACACCACTTGCTTTCATCTTTTCCCAGCGGACCTTTGCGAAAATTAGGAGGCTTTTCCACAGTTTGGTTTCCTTCATTTCTTTCAAGATTGCAGACAGTTGTGCGTTCAATGAAACGCATTTGGCGCGGTTGGTCTCTTTGATCTTTTGGATGTCTGATTGGAATGGCCTCTTTCGTTGTGGTTGTCGCTGCCTGTTTTGTTGACTATCCTGCAGTGGTCTTGCTGGCCTGCTGTTGCCCTTTTTCCGGGAAGCATTCGTCTTAGCCTTGTTTTGCTCCCTACACCTCTCCAGTTCTGTGAAGTCTCTTACTCTTGATGCCATCTCTTCAAGCTTCTCATATCCTTGGCTCCTTATAATTTCTCTGAATGCCAACAATTCTTCAAGTGCAGCCATCATGACGGGAGTGACTGTTGGTGGTGGATTTGCACCTTCTTCTTTTTGCTGAATTCCTTCCGCTGGCATCCCGTCAGGGAACTCTTTATTGATGTGCTCCCTAGGCTCGAATCCCGGCGGAGGTGTAATGTGCGCTGCATTGTGGACTCCTGGGCCATGTTGTGCGAAGGGCGCACTTCTTGTTGGCATGGAAGAAACAGTGGATGTGGCAACAGGAATGTGGGAGGGTCCAGGCTGACTTCTCGTCGGCTTCTGCGTGGTTATGACCAAGGCGTCGTTGTGTGGGTACACAATGTGCTCTTTGTCTTTTGACAAGAAGCCAATGACATCTTCTATGTCGGCATCTTCTATGACGACATCTTTCTTGACGACATCTTTCATGACGGCATCTTGGGTCTTGACGGCATCTTTCTTGACGGCATCTTGGGTCTTGCGCGTTGTCTGTGCAGCGTACACTTCTTGCTCGTATGACGTCTCGCCTCCGGCGCTAAAGCCTCCATGGATCACGTGTACGTTTGCCATCTAGCTATCGTTGGGAGCGATTGCTTCTTGTTCGAATCTCGCGGACGACGCCAAGTGTTGCGTCCAAATCCAACCGGGTAGTCGGACTCTTCGGCACTTCGGGTATGAGGATACGTCGGGTGTCGGAAGTGGATTGTATGATGACGGCAAGGGGTCGTTGACCGGTGCGCGGTTGACGGTTGTCGGTTGTGCACAGTTGACGGCTGCCGGTTGACGGTTGACGACTGGGCAAGCTTGTCCGTAAGGTAAGCTTATCTCCTTCGCGCGATATCACTTGCACACGGGACAATAACCAGCACGGAGAGCGGGGGTGGTGCTGGTTGAGCCATCTCCGATGCTTAAATAAGAATCTAGAGAGAGAAAATCTTAGAGAGAGGTCAGAGCTTCTAGGCCAAATCTCTTGAGAATATATGAGAGAATGTCCTAAAATGGGTGGTCAAGGTCTCTTATTTATAGGCAACCTTAGAACCGAACGCGGTTTTTGTGCGGTTCGACGCCGGTTTAAAGGAAAGTAAGAACCGTGTCTGGTTTGTTTAAGTTTGGCCTATGAGAACTCTTTTACTCAGTGTTCGAACGATAAAAAAGGATGCGCGCGGTACCCGTTAATGGTCCGGACCACGTCGGATTCGACATCCGGGGTGGTCCGGACCGTCTAGGGCAATCCGGACCGGTCCGGACTGCCTAAGGCAATCCGGAGGTCCGGTTTGCCATAAGGCAATCCAGACCTCCGGTTTGCCTTAGGGCAATCCAGAGGTTCCGGTCCGGACGCATACGTGCGTCCAGACCGTTTTGTTCCTCGGGTGTTTGTTTTTCGGATCCATTTGTTGTTTTCGACGTGTTTGCGAAGTCCTGAATGTAAATACGAATCCGAATTGGGCAGATATCCAACAGGAGGTTCGAACGACTGTACATGTGCTTGGAGGTGTGTAAACGTGGGTTCAATGTTGGATGCAGACCGTTATTTGGTCTTGATGGCTGTCACTTGAAGGGAGTGGAACAAGGTCAGCAGCTGCTGTCAGCTGTAGGTCAAGACGCAAACAACTGTTCAGATTTAACCATTTATGGATTGTCAAGCCCCACACTAATTTTTTTTTTTTTTTATTTGAACTGGCGACCCAAATCATTTTCACTCTCTTACCAAAAACTGTGGTGGCTGCTGGCTCATGGTTCGACTGCGGATCCAGTTTTCAAAACATTGCCAGTTACAATCCGGTCAGTTTCAAAAACATTGCCAATTACAATCCGGTGTTTCTTGGATGAAGGCAAAAACCTCCTATTTTAGGCAAAGTTACTGTTGCTTCAATCAATCCAACTGTTTGATTGTACAACAAATACTGCACATTTTGTTGTACAATAATTTGAACAGTTGCCATAACAATTATGATACGTCACTTCTGGTCCAATTGCTACCAGTGAAATTCGCGAGTACTGAGAAGAGATTTACATGAACTCGATGGGATAGTTCAGTTCTGAGAATTCGAGTCAATTTAACTACAAGAAGGAAACATAAGTGAGAACATAAGATACATCATCATCCTTCAGAATGTGAATAAAGGATTCACAACTTCAACTCCAACAACTCATACTCTTCTTCTTCACTCCTCATCCCAATCATCGTTCTTGTACGACACGAGAGTGTCGACCTTGTGTATCTGTAGCGACGACAATATTTGTATCAACCACACCATATATCCATATTACATAACAACATGATTTAAGGTTTGAAAACTCACCTTAGTATCAAATGAGTGTAATTTAACCATTTGTGGATTGTCAATCAGTTTCGGATCACTCTCTATCCACGTAAACGGGACTGCAACATCCGTGTCAGTATATGCTAACACATCAAACACACCTAAGAGCAACCACCACACAATTGAATCAGATAAAACAAGGAAATGAATCACAAGGTATGGTTTAGGAGGTTATCATTAGCTTCTTTCTTACAGGGTTCATCCGGGCAAGGAAGATACGAAATACTTGAAGCTATCTGCCTCATAATAGCTTGTATTTCTCTCATTATTTCTGTATCACTCTTCTCCCTTGAAACACTGCATCGCAGATATATCATCGAATCAAACAAGTTGTTTATTTACAATGTATATCATAGAACTAAAATTTAAGAAGAAGAATTACCCTTTCTCTACAACCTCGCCATCAGTCTCAATGCTGAAGTTCCACCTCTCTAGGACCTCACCTGAGGCCTTGCTCATTATCACTAGAACCACCCTTTGAAGCTTCCCTGATTCGAGCCACTCTTATCCAAGTTTGATGATTCACATACAAATTTAGTTACCAAAAAAATTTAGTCTTTTCACCACCAAAGGTACGAATGCAATGCAGCTAATAATATAAATATTAACATTGAACGATTCACATACAAAATTTAGTTAGAAAATAAAGTTAGTCTTTTCACCACGAATGGTATCTACGCAAGTAGTTAGATTTCTTTTTCCTTGTTGCTTGTCTTCTAAGCACTAGAAGCATACTATATGTAGGCTCTACATAGGAGGGTTTCCACGTACATATTTTGTCTCTTCTATCTATGCTTTTTTACTTCTCGTTTTAACATTGATTCTCCGACTAAATATTTTCTTGTTACCACACACAATTCCGCAACATAGACACAAAGATGAAGCTAATAACTCTTACCACCTTGTTTAATCAAGTTTTCTATGAAATGGACATTGAACGCCTTAACAATTTCACAGGTTATGAGTTGAATGTAATGTAACAACCAAATCTCAAAGGAGAAGCCATAAGAAACTACATTATCTTAAGAAAAATTCACAGAATATGTCCTCATGTTAGTCAAGCTATAGAAGGCACTAAGATGAAACTAATAACTCTAATTCCTTTATTACTCAACTTTTTCAATGAAACACAGATAGTTGAAGAACTTACCAGAGAGCTGAGCAGTCAAGTTTGCAATGAAGGATTTCACACCCTCATCTTGAGTCAGCAGCATTGGCAGTCCATACTTCTTCACCTTCACGAAACTCTCTGCTGGATACACCTCGCGGTTGTACAGTATACTGAACAGTATTTCAAAATCAACTTTGTGTCTCGGTTTCAGAAACCCGAATCAAGTACTAATATCTAGATTAACCTAATAACAATAGCTAAAGGGTTCAATTTTCTAACCTGTTAGCAGCATAACCTGAATTGAACACATCAAAGGGAAAACAAGAGCCAGAGAATACATAAGTAACGTTCAATTAAACCGCCAAAATCAACTAAATCTAAACAGTGAAGACTCGTTAAGAAAAGGAACAATCTATGGAAGTACATCAACCAATGATGAATTCCGATTGAGGATATCCCGCTGGAAAATTGTTTCAAAGGAGGCCTAATAGCTTAGATCGGAAGAGATGAATTCGTTGAGAGTTACCAAAGAACTCGCTGACGATGGCAGCAGAACCGCGCAGAGTGATGATATCCTTAGTGGCTGCTTTGGAAGTCATGTCTCGCCTCCCTGAAGTGGAATCGAACTTGTAGATCACTGAACTTGACGTTAATGGAGAGACTAGGAGTGTAGGGGATTGATCAGCGGGAAATAGCGAGATTTGAAACCTTGGAAATGGGGGTTTATGGACGCGACGGATTCTAGAGAGAATTGAATTAGGGGCTTGGTGGATGTATGGAATGGGGATAAGACAGGGAAATTGTAACGGCTAGTTCCTTTCTGATCCCCTAGTTAATTCATTTTAAACGGTAAGGAGGGAGATGGCCCATTTCACCATTTGCTTCTATTATTTATATTAAATATTTTTTTGGTAGAATAATTTTAATTAGGATAAGCTTGGCCCAAAAAAAGTAATGACGCATAATCCGACAAACTCCGGCCCCAGACACAATAGCATGGGTAAATTTAAATTCAGACAAATTTGGAGTATCTTTATATTCCACTTAGTGGAATACGAATACTCACTCACCACTAAACATAAATTTTCCTTATTCTCATTTTTGTTATGCGGAATTGATTATTGGCTGTTTTGGTTGGTAGAATATGAAATAATAAATAATAAACAGGAAATATAAATAGGAAATTAGAAATATGTAATATTAATACGATATTGTTTAGTTAACGTGAGAAATATGTAATAATAATTCTAAATTCGTTCGGAAGTTCGTTTTCCAAATGGTCATCTCACATATCTCAAATACTAAAATGTAAACTAATTAAAAATTAATTATCGAAATGTCCGCCAGGGCTCTTTGAGAGAGCGGTGGTGAAGGTCTACCGCTCTTTCAAAGAGCGGCGGATGAGCACTGTCGCGACAGACTGCACTAGTCATGGTAGTCCGTCACATCCAACACTGTTTTGTTTCAAAGAGGCGTTTGTAACTGCCGTTGAAAATAACGTTAATTACAGTCTTCGCTGTCTCAAAGAGCCCACTTTTTTAATTAGTTTACATTTTAGTATTTGGGATATGTGAGATGACCATTTGGGTAACGGACTCAATGTTTGGTTGATAATGGCAAAAAAAATGAATGGAATAAATCTGAATTGACATATATACTATTTTGATATCAAGCGAGTAGCGAACGACCGACGAGCAACGAAGGCGGGCGAGCAGCGACGACGGGTAAGAGGAGGCGGGCGAGCGGTAACGGCGGGTGGCAGGCAGCGACGGCGGGCGAGCAGCGACGACGAGTGACAAGCGGCGATGACGGGTAGGCGGAGATGATTGAGCGGAGGTAGGGGCGAGCAGTGGCTGGCGGGGCAGGCGAGTGGCGGGCGGCAGCGGGTGAGCGGCGGACGAGCGAGCGACGACAGACAAGCGGCAGGAGGGCGTCGGCAGGCGAGCAGCGGCGACGGCAGGCGAGCAACGGTGACGGTGACGGTAAAAAGCGAGCAAGCGGCAGCAAGGGAGCGGCTACGAGGAGTGACGGTGGCGGCGGGCGTGCGGCGACGAGCAACAACGGTGGCGGCGGGAGTGCGGCAACGAGCGAGCGAGCGGCAACAGCATGTGAGAGAGGATGTTAAAATTGTCTTTTTAATTCAATTTCCAATTTTTGCATATATTTGAATGGTCATTCTTGGGGGTTGGGTCAAGATGGGCTATTCCCTCAAAATTATGAATTGCGAACACTTAAGTAACCAAACATCATTATATTGATTCCTCATTTTTTATTCATATTCTTATTCCACGAACCAAACATTCCTTAAAAATGGTTACTATTTAACTTTAAAAAATATTGATTCTGATCGATAATAATAAAAAGTCAAGTACGTATTTACAACTCCGACCAGTCACCAACTCAATTTCAACGGTCCACAACCCAACTATGATCGACCACCTTACTCCGACTGGGCACCATTTAACTCTGATGACTCCGAAATTTCACCAAGAGGTCAACAGAGAGCTCCAATTGGAAGCTCTCCAGCATCTGTTACTATGATTCAAGCCATAACGCTCCCAATCAAGAATCTAACCTGATCGGAACCCTATTTGGCTCCAATCAAGACCACAAAGCTCCAATTGAGAGTTGTATGGTCTAGATCGGAGCTTGATTGCTCTAAAACGTTACTCTCCGACCCCAGAGGTGGTCGGCGACCTTTGGGTTGCCGATAGCTTTTCTGGCAACATAAATCGCTGGAAACTACCCTGCACCGACGGTGATTTAGAAAAAAAAAAAAATTAGGACAAATTGATCTATTCATTATTCATACTAGGTACTACTATGTGCTATGTGCATGGCGGCTAGTTAAATCGTAAACTTTAACATATATATATATATATATTGTGAAACGATATTGAGTATAAGAAATATGTAACTCCTTTAGAAAAGTTAAATTAATTAAATACGAAGTTTTTATAAGGATCAAATGACTTCATATAAAAATCCACAACCAATAACAGCCACCAATCATATTTTAACTAGGGTGCTTTCCCCGCGCAACGCGCAAGGTGTCTTCATAAATAATTATAAAGAATCTATATCTATCTATCTATCTATCTATCTATCTAATATATCATTTGGATACTTAGACTTTTGATTAAGCTACTAATTTTGTGCCATGTCAGCTATTTGTAATTTCATTGGTACGTGAGTTTCACGCATTAACATCCTCTCATCTCTCTCTGGTGCAGTGCTTCTCTTTGAAACCGCTCTTAATTACTCCCCTTCCTTTATTCTCTCAGGTGGCGTTATAACTTCCTCTTCAAGCCCTTCCCCTTCTCTTCCAATTCACTGTTCTTAGCTGTTTCAGATCCGATCGTCACCTCCGGATTCATCATGCGCCGTTTCGGATTCAAGTCGCCTTCAGTATTGATCAACATTGATTTCCCTCAACGTTCATGTTTCTGAGCTGCGCCGTTTCAAATTCACATAGTCGTTTCGAATTTGTTCATGGGGTGTTCCGTTACTGTAATTCCTCTTTCTAGCTTCACCTATTCATCTGATAGCCGAAATGGATATGTGTCGACTTCACCGGAAAGGGGTGGTGGAGACACTGAGAGAGCTCAGGTAACGGAGTTAGATACTCAATTAAAGATGAGGAACGTGTCTCCAGACCGTTTTGTTCCTCGGGTGTTTGTTTTTCAGATCCGTTTGTGGTTTTCGACGTGTTTGCGAAGTCCTGAATGTAAATACGAACCCGAATCGGGCAGGTATCCATCACTTGCCGCCGAGTCAAGTAACGGTTCAGACCATACTTGACTCTATTTTAAGCTAGGATATAAGCCCAATTTAGGTTCGGAGCTGACCTCAGGGTGGCTTGTTTGACAATTGGGCGCGAAAGCCTTGATTTTGCTTCACTTTAATTCTCGTCGGGAGACTTATTGACTGCATGATTGTCGTTATTTTATCTTTGTCGACTGTGGTTGACTGCCGTCATAGGAGAATACTTAGAATATATTCATTGATAGTTGACATCTTGTTGTATGTCAACAGCTGTTGACTGACGTCAACTTGTTGTATGTTGACGGTTGTTGATTGCCATCAACTTGTCGCTCGTTGACGGTTGTTGATTGTCATCAACTTGTCGCGCGTTGACGGTTGTTGATTGTCATCAACTTGTCACGCGTTGACGGTTGTTGATTGCCGTCAACTTGTCGCGCGTTGACGGCTGTTGATTGCTGACATGGTGGAACACTTAGAAAATATTCCTAACAGCTGGCATCTCGTCATGTGTCGACTGCTGACATGGAGGAACACTTAGAAAATATTTCTTGATGGTCGACATCCCGTCATGTGTCGACTGCTGGCATGGAGGAACACTTAGGAAATATTCCTTGATAGTCGACATCCTGTCATGTGTCGACTGCTGGCATGGAGAAACACTTAGTAAATATTTCTTGATAGTCGACATAATACATCCAAAATAATACATAACCTTTAAAAAACATCTACTTAATAATGCACAATTAATACATAAAATATCGAACCCCGCGCAATCCGTGGGGGCACATACCTAGTATATAATAAAGCAGGAAGAAAGATATGATAATAATAGAAGCTCTCCCGCATTGACACATCAGCAGTCCAAATCAGCATAATTTCCAAATAAGCAGTCCAAATCAGCACAATTAAACCATTAATAGGGTTTGAGAAAAAGCTAAGAGAAATGATATTTCTTTTTTTTGGTACGAAATGCCATTCAATAACAACAAACATCCGATTACAAACAAGCAACTGAATAAAAAGTACAGAAAATAACTCAAGAAAACTACCAACTAGAACTGCCCACCCGAGAGAGGGTTAGTGGATCGTCCCAGGTCCCCGTTGTGTTTGTTGAGGCTGCCGTGCGCGTAAATCTGTGAGCAAGACTGACAACACTACGGGAAACATGTCGAAAGGAAATATGCGGAAAAGAAAGCGATAAATGTCTAATATCATCTAGGATCCCAAAAAGAGGTACCACATTACAACAAGGGGACATCAACAAATTAAACAACACGAGTGAGTCAGTAAACACTGTAAAAGGACAAATGTTTTGTGACCACGTTGCTGCCAAAAGTAGTCCCGTTCTGCATGCGAGTGCCTCTGCCAAAAGTGGGTCCGATCCTGGGAGGGATTTAGCCGAAGCTGCCAAAAGGGTGGAGGGGTATGTACATAGTAAAGCTCCTCCAAAAACGTGTTCAGTTGATTCTCTGACGGCCCCATCCAAGAGCAAGAAACACTCCCCTTCTGATAGGATACCAGAGAGTGAAGTGATTACTGTTGTGGCGGGTGTGGAATGTGGGTGCCCTGTGTTCATAGTGACAGAAAGATCATTGTCAGAACAAATACGTAAATAATTAGAAAAAACGACGTCCGGGGATGGAACTGTTGCGTTGAAAACAGTACTATTCCGTTCTAGCCAGATGCTCCACATGAGAAAACATTTCTGAATGAGATTCGGAATTGCATCCGAGTTCTGTGGAAGAGGACCTGCATTGTTGATTCCAAGCCAATCATTTACCGTTCTGAACGTTGTTCTTTCCGGTCTGATACCAAAGTGTGAGGCAAACCAAATCCGGGAGGCAAAAGGGCATGACCACATAAGGTGGTCCCATGTTTCTGGGTGGGTTAAGCAAAGGGGGCATGAAGGGTCGACGGGAATATTACGACGTACCAGTGAAGTAGCAAGTGGGAGTCCAGAATTACAACCTTTCCAGAGGAACATCTTGACTTTTGGTAAGAAATTTAGTTTCCAAAATTTCGACCAAAAGGTGGGACTAGCGCTCGTCAAGGCTGTGGAGTTGGCACCATTTTTTCGTTGTTGATCCGCTGTGTGAATCAGATTGTAACCAGATTTCACCGTATATTGGCCATTGATTTGATGATTCCAAAGAAAGCGGTCAGCTATTGGGAAAAGAGGAAGTTGGATATCAAGTATAGAGTCAAGTATAGCTTGTGGAATGTGTTGGCTTAGCTCCTGCTGATTCCAATGGGGCGGGCTATGTGAGATGAAAGTTGAAACCGGGATTGCAGGAGGATTGTCCGGGAGAAAGTACCAAGAAGACAGGGGCCCTATGTTGGGTATCCATGGGTCGTTCCAAAAGTCAATGAGATGGCCATTACCTACCCTCCAGTGTCCTCCTTGTACCAAAAAATGACTGAGATGTAATATATTCCTCCAGACAGAAGAATGGGATTGCGAAAGGCGAGCAACGAAAAATTTGTCGTTTCGGAGATATTTCTGCCTGAGGCAGGATGCCCATATTGATGTAGAGTGGATCATCTTCTAAGCTTGTTTTAATAGTAGCGCTACATTGAACATGTGCATATCTTTGAAACCTAATCCCCCGTTCCTTTTTGACCTGGTGAGCTTATCCCAAGCGATCCAACAAATGCCTCTTCGATCAGGTGAGTTCTTCCACCAGAAGTTGCGAAAAATGCTGTCAAGTTGAGATGTGACTTTTTTGGAAAGTTGGATGGATGACATTGTGTAAGTGGGTATTGCTGCTGCAGTTGTCTTGATAAGGATCTCTTTCCCAGCTGGGGAGAGAAGATTACTCATCCAACCTTGTACCCTCGAGGAGACTCGATTGATCAAATTTGAAGCAAGGAGAGCACCTTGTTTGGACCAGTCCATAGGTAAACCGAGATAGAGATCATGTGGATTCATCTCCGGGACGTTCAAGATAAAGCAAAGATGTAGTCGGTGTTCTGTGGAAACATTTGGGCTGAAGAAGATGCTGGATTTGTTGTAGTTAACTAATTGGCCTGATTCCCTCTCATATGCTTGTAGTAGTGTGCGGACATTGATGATGTTTTGTGTGGTCGCTTCTAGAAAAAGCAGGCTATCATCAGCAAACAAAAGATGCGATATACGCTGGCAATTCCTTCCAGGCCTGATTCCTTGAATTTCTCCTGACAGTTGGCCCTGAGATAGATGATGGGAGAGGATTTGTGCACACAAAATGAAGAGGTATGGAGAGAGGGGATCACCTTGACGAAGACCCCGGGAAGTATGAATCGGCGTTGTACGACGTCCATTAATAAGGATAGAGAGCTCTGGGGTGGTGATGCATTGCATAATCCAGTTGACATATGTCGGGGGGAAGTTTAGACGCTGTAAGACTCGTTCCACGAAATTCCACTCCACCCTATCATAAGCCTTGCTCATATCAAGTTTAAGCGCAAGCAGCCCAGTATTACCCGTTCTTCTTCGCTTGATGACATGCATCATTTCCTGGGCTAAGAGGGTGTTATCGGAGATAGCCCTCCCGGGTATGAATGCACTTTGAAATGGTGAGATCAGGGGTCCAATAACTGCCCTAAGCCTATTTGCTAGAATTTTTGCAATAATCTTGTAAGATGTATTACAAAGACTAATCGGTCGCCAATCAGAGATAGTTTGAGGATGGGGAATCTTTGGAATAAGCACAATTGATGTTTGGTTTAGGCGACGTAATAAATGACCGGTTCTGAAAAAAGTAAAGACAGCTGCTTGTGAGTCAGGTCCAACCGTGTCCCATTGAGTTTGGAAGAACCTAGGTGAGAAACCATCCGGGCCGGGGGCTTTATCGGGAGACATTGACCAAAGAGCTTTTTGAATTTCAGTTGTGGAAACATTGGAGATAAGACCAGGGATATGTGAAAGAGAGAGGCTGTTCAACGGGGAGTTGAGGAGCGGGTTGTCAATCTGCTCCTGGGAAGTTGTAAATAAGGAGGTAAAGTATGCCCGAACGTGCTCGTAAACATCTCTTGGATCAGTAATCCATGTCCCATCGTTTTGGCAGATCCAATCAATCCTCAATCGTTGACGTCTCGCGACTGTTTTTGCGTGAAAGAACTTGGTATTTCTGTCTCCTTGGGTTAGCCACAGTTGTCTAGACTTCTGTCTCCACATGGTTTCTTCTTGAAAATGAATGTCGTGCACCAACTTCCGGGCCGTAGGCTCCTCCGTGCTTGTCGGGTCAAATCTCTGTATATTGCTAAGTGCTAGCACAGCTGCCTGAAGTCGACTTTGGACATTTCCAAACGTATTTTTGTTCCAAGACACAAGTTTATTAGATAGACGTTTAAGCTTTTTGGCCAACTTGTGCTGGGCAGATCCAGCTACTGGAATGGACCAAGATGATTTGAGCGTATTGATGAAGGTATCATGCTGGAGCCACATCGCTTCAAACCGAAAAGGTATTTCCCCTAGGGGCTGAGATTCTGGTTGTATAAGGAGGAGAATTGGACAGTGGTCAGAAGCTACCGTTTCTAAGTGAAAAAGGGTGGCTTCCGGAAAAGATAATCGCCAATCAATGTTTGCAAAGCACCTATCAAGCCGTTGAAGAATAAGATCAGGAGGTGTCCTACGGTTACTCCACGTGAATGGTTGCCCTTGGAATCCAATGTCCACCAGATCACTCGAATCAGACCAATTAGTAGCTTGTAGAAGACGTTGTGTACGTGTATATAATACATGTCATTAATTACTTCTATATAATACATCTCATTAATTAACCTTATTAAATCTATTAAAGCAAATCTTTAGAAACGAACACACGTGAAGCTATAGAGATGGAGCTCCTTAGCTTCCTTCCTACGCTGGTGAGTTGGGGGATCCCGATATATATACATTCTGAATGAAAAAAAAGAAAAAATCTTTGGAGTTAATGTATTCTACAGAGTTTAGCACCAATTCTGCAGCTTCCATGAACATGTGAAAAGAAGTAAAGATCATTATGGACCGGTTATCAGCCGTTGAGCTTCGATGTTCATCGTCTATATCTAACGTCGTCCGCCTAACTAAAGAGAGGGAATTGAGAGACCATGACAAAGAAGGAACGTGAGGTATGAAGAAGAAGATGGGAAGGTTTTCTTGGCCAAGGGAGGGTTTCACAATCGAGATTTGTGCACAAATGGACTCACTATTCTGTATGAAAATGATGTTAATCAGTCGTTCTTTGGGTTGGCTGGGCTCAACATATATTTGAGATTTTATTATTGGCAAAAAAAAAAATTAAGGTACTATTATAAGTTTATGTATTGTTTTTAATGAATTGGAAATCATTCCTCTGTTCGGTTCGATATATATTCCGCATATTTTTTTCAAACACTATATATATATATATATATATATATATATATATATATATATATATATATAGATGAAACGTACATAATACGAAATATTATATATAGTCAAATAAATTTATATTAAACAACTATAACTATATAAAAAAAACTATAACTATTATTTTATCAAACAATACCCTAGTTTCATATATATTTGATGAAATCATACTAATCAATCAATTTATTATGAAATATCATGATAATAGATTAATTAATGTGTATATCTGTGTATATTGAAAATTTCACAAGTGAAAGTTCTTATATATCAATATGATAAACTAGTTATTTGTCCTCGCAAAGTGCGCGGGGTTGAATATTTTTTTTGGTTAGTAATATTTTGAAATTATGTATATAATTTTGTATATTTTTAATGAACGGAAATAACGATAAATAAGTTTAAATATATATTTAAGTAATTCTAATGTACCACGTCATCTTAGTTACTTAATTTTTTATTGGTCTATGGTTTTTTATTATTATTTTAAAGTTAAATGTTTTCCATTTTTGTTGCTCCAGCTTCATTTTGTCTTTTTATATATGTTATCAGTTATTGTTTCGGTTTTCATACGTCTCTTCATTTTCTATCATACCTATGATATTTTTTTCTTGTTATGTGATAATATAGTAGGTCGGTCTCTTTTCCTCAATTTTTTCTTCAAGGCGATGATTATTTCACGATCTCCTAACATTTCTCTGAAGAATCTTCATTAAGACAACTTAGACAAAACTCATCAAGGTAGGTTTTAAGAAAGACTTACAAATAACAATCATATAAATGGTAGAATGCAACCAATTTGAATAGATTAAAATGTGTGTATCCTCGTATTCTTATACAAAATCAATTGGAGGATGAATAGATTGTAGGTTTTGTAAGAATATATATTTAATGTTACAATATATATTCTAATTATGTGGCCAGATAATATTAATGAATATAGATATATTGAATAATGTATTATATTATATTATATCAATATATGTCTTTATGGAATGTATTTAATCTAGACCGTTCAATTGGTCACTTGATGGACGTACCAGATTAAAGGGTTAATATTATAAACGGTCCTCTCTCCCTGCCATTTATTGACGCAGAGAGAAATAGCAGTTCTCCATCAACTGGTCTCTGACAGAAGGATGGACAAGGGAGAGAAGTAGAACCGTTCTACGTACAGAGAAGCACATCGACAATCTAAGAAGATTAGAGGAATCGAAATCAATTACCGGGTAAGTCATTCCTCTCTATATCTTTTCCCTCATAAAACATGATCAAGATCCTGGCAATTAGGGTTTGTAAAACTTACATGTGGTATCAGAGCCTGAGTTCTGATTATGTCTTATGATGGGATTATTGATCATCGTAGTTTAGGGGTTGATTTCGAATCGTATAAACTGAATCATTTAATTCATAGAATTGACTGGTTTAAGAGTCTGAATTGATTCCGACAGAAATCGAAGTTTGTATCAGTCAATTTTCTTCTCGGCAGTTATATTAGTGGACATCTGATGTTTGTCGTATGAATTCATCTCGCCTAAATGAATTGCTGTACTGGGATTGTTTCCTTTTATTTGTTTAATTAGGAACCCAAGTCTCTCACGCATGTACTAGTGGATTTAGGCCTTAGGGTTTTTTCCTTCTCGAGCATGCCTTGTTCATCTTTCTAGTGGAATTATGTTTTATATTTGTATAAAACCTGCTGTGAATAAGAAATTGAATCATTCGCTATATATATATATATATATATATAATGAATGATATGATGATGGCAAATGAATTGTTATTCATGGAATTTGGTTAGCAATTGAAGGAATCTGATTCATCACCTAATGAAATTGGTTTATTGATTAAAATTTTTTAATCAAATTTCTGATCGTGAAATTATTGTCTTCATCTCATTATGTTTCGGTGGAATCAAATCGGCAACGTGAGGCATATGGGAAGAAACATATGATTTACTGGGCCATGTTTGATCTGGAAATCCATTCTCCAGTCACTGGTCATCATGCATTATCTCTTTGTTCCTAAACTTGGGAATTCTGTCTGCTGCTTTGTGGCGCTGCTTTGTGGCGGGTATGGTGTCGATTGTTGATGAAGCAATATAAAATTGCCCAGCACAGTAAAGTTGGGAAGAATCAGAATGGGTCAATACTCAATGGGCAAGTACACCACTATGTACTTCCCATTTTCGTACTCTGCAAGACCTTGATGCCATTAAACTTAAGTACTAAGGTAAGTACGACTGAACATGACTCTTAACTGAGGTAACTATTTTCCCTCTTTTATATAATTAATGATAGCATGCTAGATCAGTTTAATTAAGTTATTTAGATCTGTAATTACGTTGCTTACAGATGGATGAACAACATGTACTAGTATGTATAGTATCTTGATTGCCGTTGTTAAAGTGACCAACTTAGAGTTTAGTTATTTAGTTCATCTCATGTTTTTATGAATTAGAATCTCATGTTTATAATGGTCTGAATAAACACATGAATGATGAATTTAGGGTATGTTATTGGTAGTCAATTGAAACTCCCATGCATGTGTTTATGAATTCTAAAGTATGATGATGTCGTTATTTATGCATGAGTGGTGAATGAATGGCATATTAGATTATGTGGTTCTAATATTTAAGTTAAATGTTGATTATGTTTCAACAATGAAAGATTTTGTATGTTTGACTTAAGCATGAAAATGCATATTGCATGAAAGATTACTTGTTTTAATTTTCTTGCTAATTGCTTCCGCTGATAACTAAGGAAAATTATAGTTTTTATAGTGTAAAACCATTATTTTATGGGTTAAATTTTATTTTAGCCAAACCTAGTGTTCTCTAGTGATGTTTCAATATCATGATGATAACCATTACGTCGGGTTATAACTAGTTATTGACATATTACTTTAAAGCCTATATGCATAACTCTATAGTTAGTTTCTAATCACCAAAGTGATTGAACTAAAATGATAAGGTTATGGTTTAATGAGACATTACTATCACCATGACTTTATAGTTAGTTTCTAGTCACCAAAGTGACAGAACTAGAATGTATTGTCATGCCTAAAGAAAATCAATTATTATACGCATGAACATATATTTTAAGTAGATTATTGTCACCAAAGTGGCTAATCTAGAATGTTTATTTGTTCATGCGTATAATACAATAGTAATGTCTAAAGAAATATCAATAATTATGTGCATGAACTTGTATTTTAAGTAGATTATTGTCACCAAAGTGGCTAATCTAGAATGTTTATTTGTTTCATGCATATAATACAACTGTCATTTATCCATGATAATAATGAAATGCCTATTATTGTATACATGATTGGATAAATTGACATTTACAGGTAACTAGAATTTTAGGATTTACCCAAAGGTGAATCGATTTCTATAACTTGTAAACATGATGGGATAATTAAGATCTTTTGGTTCTGTATATTTGTATATCCAAAGATAACTTGTATATTTAACCGGAGATTTTCTTTAATTGTCCAATAATGCTATGGAATTTAATTAAGATTTGTGTGCTATAGTCGTTGCCCAAAGGTCGGTTATAGTATACTTTGATGATTTCCAAATAATGTTATGGCATTTAATTAAGATTAGTGTATTGTAGTCGTTGCCCAAAGGTCGACTATGATATACTCTTATTGATTATCTGAATCTATAATAGTTTATTTACTAATTGGCATTTACTTAATGATAGTATATTATAGTTGTTGCCCAAATGTCGATTATGATATACTTTAAATGATTAGTTGATTCTTATTAGCTTATTTTATGAATGAGCAAGTATGTAATTTGCAGCTATTATAGTTAATTCGCATGTATGTTCTGTTATTGTGTTTAATAGGTTTGACTTTCTAAACCGTGTAAGTCAGGTTCCACTAAAGTTACTAGATCCTGACTTAACACAATTAAACAGTATCCTTATGGGTACACAACTTAAGTAGAAAGTCAAATCATAAAGTATAAACACGATACAATATAGTAAATCTTAAGTTTATGCGAATAATTTTGGTTTATTCCACAAACAATAAAGAAAGAAATTTACGAAGTTTGTGGATGAAAGTACAAGTTATGTAATAAGTCACTCGTATGTACAAACCTACAATCTCTAAGATTTGAGTTGTAAAGTTTGTAGAAGTTTGAGTTGGCTAACTTATGGAGCAAGATTAAAGACCTTAAGGATGACTAGAGACAACTCAATATTTATGAGAGCACTACAAGGTGTTCATTATGTGATATTGGGTTAGCTCGTATGTTTATGAAGAATAAGGAAGTCACATGTCAACCATGCATAAAAGAGTGCTGCTAAAAGGTTAGTGCAATTGTTTTTCATACATGAATAAAATGTAATATTTCGTATATCTCGCTTATTGCATGATTATTTATACGGAAAATTAATAAGTGTCAAGAATAGGGGGATAATTGTATATATTCTTGCACTTATGAATTTAAGCTTAGTAGTGTTATTCATGTCATGACTATATCTGTTTGCTGAGTGATTTTCTTGATGAAAAGTAAGCTATTAGATAGAAACGTGAAAACTTATAATGTCTTTATGTGTGGTGACTTTCATGAGAAATGTATAAAAGTATGATATGACATTTAGTTCATTAGTAAGACTCATCAAAAGAACATGTCATATATTTGTATATACTATGTTATACATTTATGAAAATAGTATTGTGGATATAATCGGACTTTGAAAGTTACAGTTAAGAGTTAGACAAGTAAATCTTCTTTACCCATTAATGACATTAAGTTGTGGATGTATGAGTTAAGTCTGAGATCCCATAAAGGCAATTCCAACATTTTATTGATCTGTGCGTTGGAAGGGAGCTTGGTTAAGACACCGTTATGTTTGAGGTTGTCTAATAAAATTAAAGTAAATATCTATGATCCACATTAAAGAATGGATTCTTGAATGAAATTTTTACTCTAGAGTAACATTAAAAGATCCAAAGGGTATAAAGACTTATTTTCTTAACTGAAGTCCGAAAATTGTAGAAACCAGTTATGTTAATCTTAAGAATAATGAAATTAGTGGGAGTGTCTGAATAATAAGATGTGGATATTATGGTAAATGATAAACATTGTCTATCTGTATGAATACATTATTCACATGGATTAGAATATAGTTCCATCAGTTGAATGAAAATTTCAACATAAGGGATAATGTTCGAAAGACATGATACTCCATAAAAAAATAAAAGTATAATCACCTGATAAAGTTAAATCATTTAGAATAACATTTAGAAAACTTGTTATTCTGGAAGTTGGTTTACTTGTAGGATTCAGATATTAGTAAATATTTTTTGGTTTCATTCCCACAATATATTAGAAATCAATTTATAGGATAACATAAATGTTTCCCACGAATGGTTTAGTAAGTTACTTTAGAGTCGTATGAACCGTAAGATTAGTGGGAGTATGTAAATATTTTACCTGTATAATTGATTATTTCTTGCTCACATTTAAATGATTATGCATTATATTTCTCTCTGGAGTTAAGATGAAAGTTAATGTGAGAGACAATTTATGTGACAAAGATTAAATTAAAATTTTAATCTAGTCACAGTTACAGTTGGATTGTCTCAGAAAGCTCACATTGAAATGATCTTAAAGAGGGAGTATAATTCGCAAATGCTGCAAATAAAGTCCTAATGCACCTACAAGAACATGTAAATGCGTTTATGTTCGTGTAGATTCAGATTTAAGGATATCGTGACAGTTGAAAGTCCACTTTCAATTATTTGTTCATTTTATGTGTTGGAGCAATATTATAGAAAAGTGGTAATTATCTGTTGTTATCAATAATGTAAAGTAAGGTTTTAGCATGTTTTATCATGCATTAAGGACTGTGGGGCTTATTTCAAGGCTTGAGGTTGTCGACACCGTTACCAAGTCGCTGGAAAATTTATCGTAATAACGCCACAGTTATTTCTTCGTCAAAACGACAAGCATTAAAAGGTGCAAACTTATGGAATGAAAGTTTATTGTCGTTAAGAAGAAAGTTCAGAAACAAGAGTGTATGTCAGTATAATGGCCAAGCTGACAATGATGTATTTAAATGAATGTTTACAACTAATGACATTAAAGAAGCATGCAAATAATGGGTCTTAGTTGTAAAGTTGATGATGATGTTTGACACTCTGAGCTCAATGATATGTTTCTGACTCCAATGTTTTCCTGTTAATTATGATTGTGTACACAAAATGTTTATGATAACGGGAAAACCTTATGCAAAGCCTTACTTGGACCCTAATGTGTTTATAAATATTAGTTACAGGCTTACATTTGATAAGATGTAACTGTCGTGGTATATGGAAGGGAGTATGCTGCTTAAATATGTGTATGACCGCCATAACCCGCATTTATAGATTATTGAATGTAAGTGATTATGATGAACGGAAAGATTAAATTTTACGCGCGCCTTATGTTATTCCATAAAGATGTAAGACTTATGTGATTATCTGGCCAAGTGGGAGAATGTAAGCATATATATTTAATGTTACAATATATATTCTAATTATGTGGCCATATAATATTAATGAATATAGATATATTGAATAATGTATCATATTATATTATATCAATATATGTCTTTATGGAATGTATTTAATCTAGACCGTTCAATTGGTCACTTGATGGACGTACCAGATTAAAGGGTTAATATTATAAACGGTCCTCTCTCCCTGCCATTTATTGACGCAGAGAGAAATAGCAGTTCTCCATCAACTGGTCTCTGACAGAAGGATGGACAAGGGAGAGAAGTAGAACCGTTCTACGTACAGAGAAGCACATCGACAATCTAAGAAGATTAGAGGAATCGAAATCAATTACCGGGTAAGTCATTCCTCTCTATATCTTTTCCCTCATAAAACATGATCAAGATCCTGGCAATTAGGGTTTGTAAAGGTTTCACTACCTATATATATATATATATTGCACATTTTGGATGATGGTAGGTGTCACCTGGGGGTGAGGACCCAACTAGGACTGACGATGATGAGGGTATGGTGCGAATAACACTAATACCATAACCATACCATATTTTTTTCACTCATACCATAACCATAACCACCGCGGTTATGAGTCTTCATACCATAACCATAACCATGGTTTTTAACTACGGTTAAACCATTTAACCACAATCATTCAAACTAATACAACATCTTTGTTTCATACAAGAAAAGTAAACATACATACATTCATTGTTTCATACACGAAATCCAAATTAAACATAACTTCATTGTTTCACTTAATAAAAAAACACATATTCAATTGCCTATCACTTGCGATCATCGATTCTCATTCGTCATCACTGACAATCGTGGTTACCTAATGGCGGGAGGGAAAGGGAACGGAATAAGAAATATAATATTTGAATAATAATTAATGTATAATAATAATGTATATATATAAAAAAAATAGGTATTAGTAATATATATATTAATATTATATATATAGAGGTGATGGTTATAACCCGGTTATATACTGAATACCATAACCACAACCATAACCATTGCGGTTGCAAAATTCATCACCATAACCGTCCATCACCATAATGGTGCGATTAACCATTGCGGTAAATGGTGCGAATAACCATGGTTATTTGATTTTCACCGCACCATTGCCGGCCCTAGACCCAACACATATTATATTTATTATATTATATATATATATATATATAATATAATATAATATAAATAATAATAATAATAATATATAAATTGCAAAAAAACATTGTAATGTGTTTCTGTTCACATTCTTATTCAAATTGTCACCCCAAGTTAATAATTCAGCACCAGAAAAAAAAAAAAATCCAAGCACCAAATGGTAAGTCAAATGCACAAAAGAAAATTGAAGATCCAATTTTTATCAAAAACAAAAAGTAGCTTTTTTTTTGCCAACACAAAAAGTAGCATTGAAGATCCAATTTTTATCACTTCAATTCATTAAATTAGTTGATGATTCGAGATTTAATGTTTAGTTCTTACCTTCTTCTGCAATACCTTATTGTTTTATTTGTGAACTTCAGTGACCGATCAAATACATTAAAATCATCTCGAGTTCTTCTTAAATAAATAATCTAAGTATAAAATGGAATGCAGTTTAAGTTATTAGTAGTATCTCTAGCACTGTCCAATTGAGGTATCAATACATTTCCAATACGTGAGGACCTCCCAAATTGTACAGCAAAATCTCATGCTAGAAGAAGATGATATTAGCAAGAAAATTACAGATGTGCTAGCACTCAATTAATCAGATCCCAGTTCTATCTTAATCTAATAAAACAACAAATGAAGATTGTCATTGATGGGTTGTTAAACAAATTGTCCAGATCTGCTCATAGTAGGTAATAGGTAAATAATAATCCAATAAAAGAGGATATGATGACGAAAGCTACAAATTTTATGGGACAGATTTATGAAATCCACATGGAGTAAAATGCACATGTGCAAGTTTTATGATTTCATTGTGGTACTCAGTTGGAACAGATCGAATGAGCTTTTTCTTCCTTGTGAATATAACCTCAAAACCATTGCATAGTACCTGAAAGTCAAATCCGATCAACCTGACAATTTGTACGCAGTGAGTAAACTGCTTGTATATTCATTACATGCAGAATACCCTTATTCATACCTTAATCTTACTGATTGCGCACAAGCAATCATTCTCAGATACAGCTTCACAGGAGGTCCTCTGTTTTTGGAGGAGAAGACTGCAGAGCTCTTGCAGGTTGATCATTCATCCATTATAAGGTCTTTTTGCCAAGAAAATCTTGACAATTTGGACCCCTCCCTAATCAAATGTCACTATACAACATTTATAAAAATGAATTCAGAGGAAAGCTCTTACAAATCAATTATCAAATGCCAATACAACGATGGCAAGAGGTATGAGGTATCATAACTATGAAACACTCTCAATTGGTCTTAAGATACTCCTATGCAAACACTTGAAAGCCTACAAATCTGGTTTCTTGTTTTGTGTAATGGCAGATGAAGACTGAGTTACCTGTGATTTCTACGGATTCTTCGAAGTGCATTTGTGTTATAATGGAGAAAACTGAAACTGTATCGACCTTAAGAAAATGTTAGCTTCTCCGCATTTGCAACTAACTTCAAGGGGGAGGGGGCTGAAACTTCGTGATGGATCGTAGTAATGTGACAAGTTATTCCCTCAATCCACAACTTCATACACCACTCCATCATTAAGACTGAATCTACCCAGAATCTCATTCTCAAGCAGTAAAAAAGCATAACAAACAAATCTATTTTCCATAGGGTTAAGAACACAATAGGGGACTGAATGTTTGCCAATGTTGCAGGGATCTGAATTGAAAAATAGTATTATTAAGGGCCTGAATTTTCATGTTTGTGTTTTTTCGGGTTTCCGTCCAAATTTTCTGTTAAATGTAACGGAACCACGTGAAATGATAGAATTACCCTTTTGCAATTATTATATAATTTGTCAGTTTAATTAATGAAATGTGAAATGTCTAAAATACCCCTACACACTAATTATGCCCTTAAGGCCACCACCACTCCGGCGACCACCACCACCACCCCGACTCCGGCAACCACCACCCGGCTCCGGCGACCACCACCCGACTCCGATGACTGCCAAAAAAGCTCTGATTGGAGCTTTTTGGCTCCGATCGGAGCTTTTTTAGCGGTCGCCGGAGTCAGGGTGGTGGTCGCCGGAGCTGGGTGGTGGTCGCCAGAGCCGGGTGGTGGTTGCCGGAGTCGGGGCGGTGGTGGTGGTCGTCGTGGTGGCTTAAAGGGTATTTTCGTCTTTTTAGGTCAAGCATGTGAGGGGCACACTTTGGTCGGATGACATTTTCGGGTTTTTGTGAGAATATCAGCGAGTTGATCACCAGAACTAACAAACTTGGATGCAATTGCCTTTGAGACGATCTTCTCTCGAACAAAGTGACAGTCGACTTCTATATTTTTTGTTCGCTCATGAAAAACTGGATTTGAGGCTATATGGAGAGCTGCTTCATTATCACATAGCTTCATTGGTTTATCATCTCAGATCCTTAGCTCTTGAAGAAGTTGTTTGACCCACAAGAGCTCACACGTACCAAGTGTCATGGCTCTATACTCAGCTTCAGCACTCGACCGAGCAACCACATCATGTTTCTTACTTTTCCATGAGATTAGATTTCCCCCGACAAAGACACAATAACCTGACGTGGATCATCTGTCTACAACCTGCCCAATCAGCATCAGTGTAAGCCATCACTTCAGTGTTTCCTCTATCTATGTATATCAATCCCTGACCTGGTGACTTTTTGATGTACCGGAGTATCCGTGTTCCAGCCTGCCAGTGTTGAATACACGGAGATTGCATGAACTGACTAACCACTCCTACAGCAAATGAGATGTCTGGTCTAGTGATGGTGAGATAGACCAACTTACCCACCAACCTATATCTCTCTGGGTCTTCATATAACTCCCCCTGATTTGGAAGAAGTTTACTCTTTGGATCCATAGGACTATCAACGGGCCGACTATTCAACATGCCAGTTTCTTCCAGAATATCTAGTGCATACTTCATTTGTGAGATGCAAACATCAGTAGTTGATTGAGCTACTTCAATCCCAAGGAAATATTTAAGATTCCCCAAGTCCTTTGTCTGAAAGCGACTAAATAAGTGCATCTTCAATTGATTAATCTTCTCATGATCGCTCCCTGTAATAATTATGCCATCAACATAAACTATCAAATAAACGCAGAGACCACACGAAGAATGTGAGTAGAAAACATAATGATCAGCTTCGCTTCGGGACATCCCAAACTCCTCAACAACAGAGCTGAATTTCTCAAACCAAGCGTGTGGTGACTGCTTGAGTCCATACAAGGAGCGACGCAGCCTACAAACCAGGCCTGACTCCCCCTGAGCAACAAACCCTGGTGGTTGCTCCATATAAATCTCTTCTTCAAGCTCTCCATGAAGAAACGCATTCTTAATATCCAACTGATACAACGGCCAATGTTTGATAGCTGCCATAGCAAGAAATAGTCGTACAGAAGGAATCTTTGCTACTGGAGAGAATGTATCCCCATAATCCAGACCATAAATTTGAGTGTAGCCCTTGGCAACAAGATAGGCTTTAAGGCGATCAACCTAGCCATCAGCTCCTACCTTGATAGCAAACACCCATCTACAACCAACAGTACTTTTCTCCGTTGGGAGAGGAACCAAATCTCACGTACCACTCTGTTCCAAGGCTTGCATCTCATCAATCATGGCTTGCTTCCATCCAGGGTGAGCAAATGCTTCTCGAACAGTTTTGGGAATGGTAATGGTAGATAATGCCGAAACAAATGCAAAGTGTGATGGGGAAAGCCGGTGAAAGCTCAAGAAATTATAGATAGGATGAGGGTTACGAGATGATCTAGAGCTCTTCCGAAAGGCAATAGGTAAATCATTTGGCAGCTCAGATTGGTCTGTAGTAGGTGTAGACGACTGGAGTGGGAAAGAATCAGGAGACTCTGTGAAAGACTCATCTGGAGGAGGCTCTGTTGAGGGCTCAACTGGAGCAGGCGCTGTGGAGGGTTCGACCAACGTAGTTTGTTTCGTCGGCGTTGATACTGAAGAAGAGGTGGTGGAGTTGGAATCGAAGGGGGAACCTCTATTTCAGCAGGAGTAGATGAATTTGGTATTTCAAATGATGACGAAAGAAGGACGGAAAGGGGCAACGTCTCCAATTCAGTAGCGGACTCGACCGAGGAAGGCGAAAAATAAGGTCTATCCTCGAAAAACGTGACGTCAGCGGACATATAGTATCGGTTATTAATCGGAGAGTAACAACGATATCTTTTCTGCAATCTAGAGTATCCGAGAAAGATGCACTTGATAGATCGAGCAGAAAGTTTATCTAGTCCGGGAGTAAGATCTTGAATAAAACAGGTACAACCAAAGACACGAGGAGGCACGGAAAACAATGGTTCTTTAGGGAACGGAATAGAATACGAAACCTGATCATTAAGAGAGGAAGAAGGCATCTGTTGATCAAATAACATGCTGTTAAGACAGCATCCCCCCAATGGCGAACAGGTACATTTGCATGAAGTAATAATGTACGAGTAGTATCAATAATATGCCTATTTTTCCACTCGGCAATGCCATTTTGATGAGGTGTATGAGGACATGTGGACTGATGTAGGATACCATGTCGAGTCAAAAAAGACGAAAACGTACTCGAGAAATACTCACGTGCATTATCACTACGAAGAATTTTGATGTTTTGACCAAATTGGGTCTGAATTTCAGCATGAAAAGACTGAAAAATAGGAAATAACTCAGAACGTTCTTTCATTAAATAGACCCAAGTGCAACGAGAAAATTCATCAATAAAAGTAACAAAATATCGGTATCCAACAGAAGTAGATTCTCGACTAGGACCCCAAGTATCTGAATGTATTATTGAAAAAGGAGAATCAACTCTAGTTTCACGACTATGAAAAGTAGACCTAACATGTTTCCCTAACTGACATGACTCACAATGCAGCATTTTCAACTTGACTAAGGAAGGAACCATCTGCTGAAGTTTGGACAAACTTGGATGACCAAGATGTTGATGAAGTAGGTTGGAAGAATTTGCAGCACAAATAACCGATTGTGGTTGTAAATAGTATAGTCCTCCTGATTCATATCCCATAGCGATCGTCTGCCCCATACCACGTTCCTGTATGACAAAGGAATCCTTACTAAAGGTTACATAACAGTTAAATGAACGAACCAATTTGCTGACGGATATCAGATTAAAAGGACAACCAGGGATGCATAAGACAGAATCTAAGGATAAGGATGAGCTTGGGGTGGCTTTACCGATTCCTTTGGCTGCGACTTTCGAACCACTTGCAAGAGTAATTTGATGTGTGGAATTTAAGGGAGAAATTGAGGTAAAAGTTGAAGGATTACCTGCAATATGATCTGAAGCACCTGAATCAATAATCCATCGATTTTGATTAGGGTTAATAGGTCTTTTGGTCCATGATGTTTGACAATTTTTGGGTTTTGGTCAATGATGTTTTTTTTTTTATCTAGTTTTGGTACCATATGTTTACAGATTTTGTCTAGTTTTGGTCTAATCGTTACATTTCATCCATTTTTTGACATGTTCAAGTCACGTGATCCACTCTAAACTTTAAATTTAGTCCCTCTAGTACTTTCTTAACCTTTTTTTTTGTTCAATTTAGTCCCGAAGTTTCAAAATTGACCCCAATTGGACAATAGGTCCAATTGAATTTTTGAAACTTCGGGACTAAATTGAACCAAAAAAAGGTTAGGAAAGTATTAGAGGGACTAAATTGAACAAAATTGAAAGTTTAGGGTGGATCACGTGACTTGTACATGTCAAAAAATTGACGGAATGTAACGGTTAGACCAAAACTAGAAAAAATCTGCAAACATATGGTACCAAAACTAGGTAAAAAAAATATTATTGACCAAAACCCAAAAGTTGTCAAACATCATAGACCAAAAGACCTGTTAACCCTTTTGATTATTACTAGACTGAGAGATGCAAGCAGTGGAGCTGGTAGCTGCTGCTGATTGGACTTGTCGAGCCTCTTTCATCTTCAGGAACTCATGGTACTCCTGTGCAGAAATTCTAACATCCGCCGACTCCATAGGATTAGTTACTTCTGTTTGCTCAGCGAGACTAACATTAGCAGTATGATCTTCTGGATACCCCATGAGTTGATAACACGTATTAACAGTGTGACCCATCTTTCTGCAATAAGAGCATTAGGGTCGAGTACCGCGACGCCCACCAGTACGTCCACCATTGCGTCCACCACGTCCACTGTTGATTCCTCCACGACCACCTCCACGTCCTCCTCGATTATTATAATTAGCAGCCATTGCAGAAGATTCGACTGGTTGAGGTGGTGTCTTCGGGGAAGGAACCCTAAGAAGTCGAGTGGCTAAATCATTCATTGTTGGTACATCTGGACTTGTCAGAATCTGATCTCGGACATGTTCATAATCCTGATGTAACCCACGAAGTGTAATCACCATATACAAATTGTCAAGCTTCTTAGAGAATCCGACAACTGTATCGGCTTGGAGGAACATATTCAACTCTTCAACTGCAGCATGTACTTCAGACAGATAAGTACCCATATCATGACTGGTTTGCTTCAGGGAGGCAAGTTTTTGTCCG
Organism: Clarkia xantiana subsp. parviflora; assembly: GCA_036873135.1. Classification (NCBI taxonomy): domain Eukaryota; kingdom Viridiplantae; phylum Streptophyta; class Magnoliopsida; order Myrtales; family Onagraceae; genus Clarkia; species Clarkia xantiana. The sequence continues at coordinate 23,952,817 of JAPTYO010000009.1, read as the reverse complement.
CATCATACAATTTCTGGATATCATTAGAATACACACTCTTAATCTTATTCCAAAGGGAATGACATGTCTTGAACGCTCTAAAGTTATTAAGCATTGACGGCTCAATTGATTGCCAAAGTAATGCACAAAGCTGATAATCAATTTTCTCCCACTGATTACGTTGAGGTTCATCAATATCGGTAGCAATTTTCTCAAGGTGATCAGAAAAACCGTGACCAAAAAATCAAAGCTCTACAGAGGCTGACCATCCTAAATAATTCTTTCCATTAAACTTTTCTGAGACGATTGCGGGTGTTCCTGAAAAGGCTAATTGAAAGGGTAAAGCAGACTTTGTATCACTATTAGACATGGTTGAGAGATAACTGACAGAGAACGACCTCAAAGATCGACAAAACCTACAGTAATGAAGTCAGAAGACGCTGGCGACCTAGTTGGCATAAGTGCGGCAGCAGATGCAGTCCGGTACGGAGGCGCGTGGGTTACACGCGCCGGCGAGACTGGCTGGCGACGGCGGCGATTGGCTACACCGCCGACTGGAACAGAGTCGCAGGACGCCGGCGAGACGAACGGCGGAAGCGCGGCGACGATTAGCGGCCGGGACGGTGGCGCATGGGCAACACGCGCCGAGTTGAAGTTTAGTTAGCGGCGGCGCGTGCGGCGGAGAATGGCGGCTCTAGAAAGCTGGATGTGATCGCCGGCTCTGATACCAACTTACGATTTGTTCTTCTTGAATCTCCTTCATAGTCATGTAGATATATATATATGTGTGTGGCTTCTCTATATTAGGATCTCAATAGATAGAGATAGATATCAGAATATTATCTCTAACAGATCTGATAAGGATAAGGCTAAAGACTGCAGTAGCAAGCTACTCTACAGTAAACATTTCAAGTTAGAAAATATTGGTCCAGACATATTAGTAGTTGTTCCTGTTACTCAGTTAGATGGATTCTCGGTAGTGCTCGTTTTTTGACATTCTGATACCAGGATTTGGTAAACATCAACCCAATCTAGAAGGATGTATACTAACAAGAGGGAAGGTCCTACATTGCTGCCGTTCCTTGATTTATTCAGTTTTTATAATTTTGATGACATGTTTTTAGCATACACAACTCAAATTAGGTCCCATGTTTTTTTTCTTTGAATTCACTGTATCTGCCTATCTGGTCCCCTCTGCTACGGAGTATAACCATCTTATTTTAGTTTGTTGTGCCATTGGAATTTGCTCTGTGATCAGTGGTAGATGTCTAGCTAAAGTAGGAATTATTCATAGAATAGGAGCAGCTCAATAAGACAGATATGATGCTTTAATTTGCTATTGAGAATTCAAGTTGAGAGTCCATTATTATAGTTTCTTATGATGTTTTTATGCGGCTGTGAGTGTTGAGGAGGTTACCTTCAACTATCAGAAATGTAATACTTCCATTAGTTCCCCTTTCAGGTTCGTTAGAGGTACCATATATACTTGGTTTCTTATTTGTTTATTTTTTTCAAACACCTAATTTTCTTTTTAGGGTCTTGTGTTTTCAAATCATAAACACAAGAGAGCCAACACACATTACACGTCTACATATTCACATAATTTGCTTAGCTAAGTATTTAACTTAGCATAGTAGTTGATATCTTTGCTTGGAATGTATGGATGTGTTTAAAGTCTGAAATGTATAATTTTTACAGATTATATAATAAGTTTTACCTTTATTATTATATATATAATCTAGTCTCGTCTATTTTATGTTATTTGTTTTGAACTAGATTAATAAATTTTATTATTTTATATATTTTACCGTATTGATTATTTATTTCTTTGATTGATCATTAACAATTGTAATTTTTAGTATGTTATTTATAATTGTATTGGATATTATTAATATTTTTAAAAAAATATAATTGAACTTTAACAATTTTTAGGGGAAATTTTGTTAGTTCGACCCGAAATTATATTATATATCCGATCTTTTAGCTATAGAAAAATTTTGTGCACCCACTGAACCCTGGGTCCTGGATTCGTCACTGCTTACAGTTGTCTAGAAACATGTAAAAGTTTAGATTTGTAGTGTTTTGGCATGCATCATCATACTATAATAGTGGAATAAACATATAAGATAGGGTTAAGAACCTATAAACTGTCTGAAGTTTGCCCTATGTAATATTTTGGTGTCTGAAGTTTAAATTGTTGATATTGGAGAAATTTACCAATCTAAGCATATATTAATACTAGTTATTAACGCGTGCGTTGCACGCGTATCGGTCGTCTAAATTTCAAGATATATAATTTATCTTAATATTTCTAATATGATAATATTTAATTAATACATTGGCAACTTGAGGGGCTGGGAGAAAAAAAGAACGAAACAATGTAATTCACAACGAAAAAAATAGAAAGACGATAATTAGGTACAAAATTAACTATTGTTTTCCATTACGGTATTAAATTAGCTTTACATATATATATATATATATATATATATATTTACGGTTAGAACTAATAATGAGTTACATAGCGTATGGCCTGAGTTATTAACGACAAAGTTGTATCTAACTCATCAACTTGAGGAGTGAAGAATGTAAACCCTTACTTAACCATATACAGTTTGACCTATACAAACGTAACTATACACTTTCCATGCAATTTTATACCATAATACCAACAAAAATTGATTTAACGCTAAAGAAAAATTCAATTCATTAAAATCAAAAGTTTATACTTGACTTTACGTCAATTACTTATTTAAATACTAATTAGGTTGTACACAATTTGATTAAATTGACAGATGGAAGAACTAAATTAATAGTTAACCCAAAATGATGGACGATGAGTAATATGTTATCCGTAAAAGGTCAAAATTCAAGAACCTTTGTTGACACATATACAAAAAATCTCAACATGTACTCTAAGTGTACACGAGTTGAATACATATCATACTTTGGGGGTGACTCGAATTTATAGGTATATTGCATTAAGAAGTTAATGATAATTAATGTAACATGTAAGTTAAGTGACTTAGCAAAAAAATTAATGCAATTTAACTAATGAAAATTTTAGTAACACTCAAATATAGTAGGGACTAAATCATCAATTTTTTAAATCACTAATGTCTGATGTTTATTGAATTCACCTTAAATATTTATTCAACTACTAATTAGGATATACCTAATATGATTGAATTTACAGACACAAGAACTAAATCAATAGTTCGAGTCAATAAGTATTGGACATTGAGTAACATGGTATATGTAAAGTCAAATTTCAGGAACTACGGTTGATCCATATTTTGATAGGTTATATGAGTTGGCAAGTGACTGATTTATGTGATACAAAAATGTCAACGGCCGGAACATCCCCAAATCTGTGATATGGTAAATGAAACAATGCATGCACCCGACATTTGCACATATTGAATGCATATCATATGTTAAGGCTGACTCTAATTGATGGATTAAGATCTCCTGCCCATTCTTCATGCCCTAGATTGTGCCTCACCATTTAGATTTTAACATGTGTCCTTAAGTTTAATTTTCCTTCTAGGTTTCACCAATCCCGGTAGGGTTTTAGAGAGAAAAAAAACCACAAAATTAATTACACACAGAACACGTGTCAAAATCTTAACAGTGAGATCACGATCTGGAACAAGAGGAGTGGGGCAGGAGATATGCATCCCTAATTGATAAGTTTATTGGATTGATAATTTAATAATAACTACGGGCGACCTGTCAATTAAGCGAACTTAAAAAATAAAAATATAAAAATTTAACGAAATGATTTTTAAGTAATATAGTAAAGATAAATAGATGGGTCTCAAAGATAATAAAGACTAAATCATCAATTTTATAAAGTTATTGGAACTAAATATTATAATAATAATAATAATAATAATAATAATAATAATAATAATAAATGTTGAAAAGGTACCTATTGGGGGTGAGGACAACCTTCACTTTTTATATTGGTATAAAGATTAAAATACAAAACTAAGCGGCCAAAGTTGAAAATTCCAAAAGTAAGCATATCCTCAAGTGACAGTCGAGGATTTGACCAAAATGTTGGTCAAACCCTCAACTGAGATTCAAGGTTTCAAAAAAAAAAAAAAACAACTTAAAGAGACAGAAAGGCACGCTTGAGAGAAGCCCCCCCCCCCCCCCCCCCCCCCCCCCCCCGCCGCTCAGGTCTCTGCATGTCTTTCCGCCGGCCATCGTCTCCTCTGCCGCTCCGCTTGCCATCTGAGACTTTGACTCCATCGCGCCTCCGCTCGCCATTCCGCCCGCCCGCCCGCTAGCTCTCTCTCTCTTTCTCTGCAGTCCGCCTGCCTCCAGTCATTCCGCTGCCCTCCAGTCACGCCGCCGTCGTTCCAGTCACGCCGCCGCCGCTCCAGTCACGCCGCCGTTCCAGTCACGCCGCCGCTCCGGTCTACTGCCCCTCTCAGTCCAGGTACCAGCATAGGAGTAATTACGAAACCCTAATTTCAGAATTTGGGGTAATTATCTAAATTGAGGTAAATTGATGCTATTTTATTTAATTTTGAATACTTTTAGTGTTTAATTGTTGATTGGTTTCCATAATTGCAATCAAATGTGCATTATTAGTTTATAGGTTGACATTATTGATATGAAATGTAGATTATAGGTTTACATTGTGCTGAAAGGTAGATTTTAGAAGTCCAATGCTGTTTAATCTTTTAGAAAGCTTCACTTTCTGAATTGATCTGGTGCTTCACAACAACAATCATAGCATATTCACGGTAGAAAATAAGAGTGAGGAGTACTTAATTTCTTGTTTGACATTTTTTAACTTTCATATTTTGTAACTTAAGAACATATGGGGCAAATGATTATTTTTACCAAAATGTCATTCACGATGAGTATTAAGAACATGAAGATGGAAGCTAAGATGAAATAGTGTAACCACTGATGGGACTCATTGTATAAGCTCATGTATTTTCTGGACTCGTTAGCTAGTTTAGATAAAAGCATAGTCGGCATCAAATAGTAATAACCACTGAAAATAGTAGTTAGATGCAGTATAACTCAATATTGGTGATAATTATTTGATCTATAGTACTGTTTCATCTAGTAATATGCATTTAAAGTTTAGGGTAGAATGCTTGGTGTCGATATCATTCTAGATGATAATAAGATTGCTGTCATGGGATATTATCTTCTAATGGGAGAACCATATTTGCGGACACGCATCTTCTGTCCCGGGACTCTGTCCCAATCTTCTGTCCCATGCATAATGTTTTAACATCTGTCTTAAATTCAAATCAATGGCTAGAAATAATTAACCTGATAAAGAAATATTAAATTAAATATAATAAAGACAGGTCATGTTTTTTTTTTCTTTTCAATAGCCATGCATTTTAGTGCTTCGGGTGTAGGATGGTCATTATTTTCCTTTAATGTTAATAAGTTGTATGTATTATGTTGCAATCTGATTTTTTTTTTTTTTTTTGTATTTGGCCAATTTTTTTCATTGTGAACTTGGTTTATATACCAAGTTATTTACAAATTAGATTTTTTTTTACTATTATTTAAACAACTAAACGCAAAACAAGCAATTTTTTATATGTATATACAAATCTAGTATGTCGAGAGACATTAGCAGAGCAATTTTTTTTTTTTTTCGTTTTTGGTTTAAATATTTTTAGGATTTATATAGCTTCGATTATTTTTTTTTCTAAAACCCTATTAGAATAAGTGAACAATTTGGTCAGGTGAACCCTAGAGGGCTAAAATTGGATGAAATTTTCGTCCAAGTTTAGCACTCTAGGGTTCACCGTGTCAAACTGTTCGTCTAATTTTAGTCATGTTGGGTTCACCCCATCAAACTGTTTACCCATTCTAATAGTGTTTTAGAAATAAAAAAAACATAAAGCTATATAAGCCCTAAACGTACTTAAACTTGAAATTTTAGCCATCTGTTTTTCACCCGACAAAACTGTTTGTCCAAGTTTAGCCCTCTAGGGTTCACACGACCAAACTGTTCACACATTCTAATAGGTTTTAGAAAGAAAAAATTTCAAAAGTTACATAAACCCTAAAAATATTTAAACCAAAAACAAAAAAAATTGCTATGCTAATGTCTCCTCGACAAAGACATATATGATAAAAATTTGCTTGTTTTGTGTTTAGTTGTATAAATAATACCGATTCGCAAAAAAAATCACGACTTTTCTTTATTATTATATTTATATATTAGTGTTGATGATTATTATTTGGTTGTAATTGTTTCTAGCCATTGATTTGAATTTAAGACAAATGTCAAGACATTATACATGGGACAGAAGATTGGGACAGAGTCCCGGACAGAAGCTGCGCGTCCATTTGCTCCATTTTTTTTAAAGATAAATTTCACAGTGATTGAGCTTTTTAGATTTTGCTAAGTGGTAGAGTTCTTAGGACTAATTACGTGGAGAATGCTCAATTTCTTAGTGTTACATGTTTTTTGCTGCGCGTTAGTGGATAAAATTGCCAAATTAAGCAAATTTTAAAACTAAATTATAAAATTGACTTGTGGGTGTTGGGTTTTTGTGCAGAACAGAAGATTAGTACTCAGAATATAAACACCAGCACCATAACGTAAGAAAGCTGTACAACTGAGGAATGTTGATGAATAAGGAGGGTGCTGACCTCTTTCTATAGTTTGATGATGTGTAATACCTAGAAGAAGACCTACCTTTGCAGTGAAGTGAAATGGAGTAGATATTATTATTAGAGTGCTATAAAATGTATATGTTAGATCCAAAAGAAAAGTGTGAGTGGTGTGTGTATTAAGGATGGCTGAGAGCTAAAGCTCATCTTTGTGTGAGTGTGAGTATTGTATACAACATGTAAGTATCAAGAATTTGCTCAGTTTTTTGTATTATTAAAATTGAGTGCTTATTTTTGTATTTAAATTTTGTTTCTTTTTAATGTTGTAATTGGTTTTTGTTAAAATTAGATTTTTTTTTTTCACATTTGGCCAAATCCTAGACCGGGAGTCGAGGATTGACCAAAAACTTTGGTCAAACCCTTGAATGGGAGTCTAGGATTTGACCAAAACTTTTGGTCAACCCCTTGAATGGGAGTCTAGGATTTGCTTAGATTTATCATTTTGAACACTGCATGCATATTTTTGTATTTAGCATTAAAAATGTGCTTATATAGCAAAACAACTCGTTGATATTGACTGTCTGTTAACTTGGTTGAAATTTGATGTCTTCGTCCAAATTTGCTATGAAAATTAACAGAACTTGGTCATGTGCTTGTCACGTGACCCATTAAAAAAATATAAATCCCAAAATTGCCCTTAGTTGGGTGGTGGCCGGCCGGAGTAGATTATGGTTTGTAATTGACGGAACAAGATTCTATGATTTGTATTTCAAATATTATGGTAAATTTATATGTTGGATGTTTTTTTAAAATGGATTTTATTAATACGAAAATTTAATTTTTTTTTTAATTTCAAATTTAAGTGATATTTTAGACTTCCGGTCTAGGGTTTGACCGGAGTCTTCGGTCAAACCCTTGAATGAGAGTCTAGGGTTTGACTGAAAACTCCAGTCAAACCCTCTAATGGGATTCAAGGGTTTGACCAATATTTTGGTCAAACCCTCGAATGGGATTTAAGGGTATGCCTATTTGTGTTATTTTTAATTTTTGATGCTTAATTGTGTATTTTTGTATTATAATATGATTATTTTGGTAATTTTCTCAAAGTATTAGGGGTAATTTCGACTTTTTCACAAAATTCTGTCAAATTTGACGGAAATAATGGACGGAAAATCAAATTTCAACAAAGTTGAAACTTCAGACATCCAATATTAACAATTTAAACTTCAGACACCAAAATTTTACATAGGGTAAAGCTCAGATAGTTTATAGGTTCTTGACCCTATAAGATATGGTCGTTTATTTACCTAACTTGATAATAGTCTACCGAGTACACTAGAATTGGTGACATGTTCAGACTACTACCAAATGGTTCTTAACATTCATTAGTTAGAATCTTACTAGAACCGTTTGGATTTAGAGCTATTCTGAAACTGTTAGGAACCAATTGGTTTCGTGTACTAGTTAAGGATCCGATTACTATCTATTTTTCAAAATAAATTATCTGGTTTAGGGAACCTAGTTGGAATCCAAAACCTGAGTATTCAGTTCGAAATTGAAATTTTTACCTATTTAATCCATAGCATTCTAACGGTTTCCACGAATCTCAAATCTTATAAAATTACACAAATTATAAAACATTAAAAAAAAAAAAAAAAAAACATGCTAGTGTTATTAATTTATATATATGAATTCAGAATAAAAAATATTTGTTCCTAGAATTTGTATCTAGATGCTTATTCCGAAATCGGAAAAAAAATATTCGTTCTTAGAACTGTCATAGAACCGTTTACACTAGTACATAGAATCGTTCAAAAGCTAGGTGTCGGTTCGGTTCTGGAGTCCAACCAACCGGATATTTTTGCTCACTCGACACCCAACCTTAACTCTTGTAAAATAAAAACCACTAGAAATCTATTCGTATTGGTTCGAACCGTTTTATTTAAAAAAAAAATTGAATCTGTTCAGCCGACTGGATATACCGTTTGGCACTGCACTGCTTCGATTTTACTCTTAAAGAATTGGTCTAACTGAGAACAGGTCTTGATAGAAAGAATCCATTCCACCCTCTGATTCCAACTGGTTTGTAGAAAGAAACCAATCAATCACCATGGGATCAGTGATTGTGGCAAGCAAATACAAACTTCGACCCATTGTATAACAGGAAATTGTATAAAAAAAATTAGGACTCAGAATTGTAGGATTTTACCCCGAAAGGAATCCTTCCAGAAATTCTCGACAGTTCAAGACAAGCTCAAACCGAGGAGGGGGTTTGGAAATAGTTTTCAACCAGCAATAGACGCGCCTCGGTTATTACCTCATTAGCTGCGTCATTGCCCCAAGCGCAAAGATACTTTTACTGTCCAATTCCTTCGTGTTTTATATGGTGTTCTCATCGCCTTTACCCTCTCCATGGACGATGTGGGAAAAATATAGATGGATTCCTCTCTCACTCTGTTTGTTGTTTAATGGGTTGCGTTTGGAGGCCAAAAGTCTTCTTCTATTGCTGCAGGGCCTCCCTCCATAAACAGATTATGCATTATCCAAATTATCATATTGGTGATTGATTGATGTTGAAGTATTATTATTGGGGTTTAGACTTGTTTTTTATTGGACATTAACTACCCTAAACTCTAAATCGTATTCAAATACAATCTAATTTACAATCTCAAATCTAGCTAGAAATGTATATAAGGATAGGGAGGAATAGTGTAATTAAAAACTGAGGCACATACCTCGAGTCTTGAGATCCAACAGTTGCATAATCAACTATATTTACACTCCACTACACTTTAACCAACCTAAAATGTTCATTGTAATGGAAAACCATAAACTAAGGCGGACAGTGGTGCGATAAAAATCAAATAACAATGTTTTTTCGCATTATTTACTATTATGGTTAACCGCAACATTATAATGTGGTGCAATTATAATAATGAGTTATGTACCTATAATATTTATTTATGGTGGTGAAACCAAAATCCGGTTGGTCCAAAAAACCCGGACCCCAACGAAAAAATAAAATCTAACATATTCGGTCTGCTTTTTGGGTGGATTTTTCTATTCTAGTTCATTTTTCGATACGGCTTGGACTTTGAGCTTTAAGAACCGCAGGGATCGATCCGAACATTATATTAATTAAGTATATATAATATATATTATATTAGTTTATATTAATTTATATAATTAATTAATTAGTTTAATAAAAATTATAAAAAGGCACTTAAGAATATTGTTTTTTTCTACTTTTATTTAATAATATTAATGGGCATTATTTATTATTTCGGTGTTTTATATACTTTTAATATATATATATATATATATTCCCTATTTCGGTGTTATATAATTAATGAAAATTATGAGAATTTTAATTGGTAATTACTAATTTTTTTTATTTTCAATTTAAACCGATAAACCGTACTACAAATTGACGATTTATCTTTGCTCACAAGGTTTTTTTTTTGTCGGATATATTTTTAAAAGTAACAAATCAGACTGAAACAAGTAAAACTGATCTGACCGGTCCGGTTTCGCCTTAATTATTGTTATGGCATCGAGTTCACACACATGGTTATAACCATCATTATATATATATACCGTGTATAATTCAATCTTGGCCCCAAAAAATAACTGAGAGTTATTTCCTATTACCTTGACCATATTCATCTATCATAACCATATATACTAACCGAAAATTCATATTCACTATTCACCCACACATTCATTTTGACTATCTGAAACACCTAATCTTCTTAGTTCACTATCAGAAGTTATAACTATTGAAGAAGTGTTGTTTAATTAAGTAAAATAATAAAATTATGTTTAATTTAAATTTTTGTATGAAACGAAAAAATTGTGTTTAATTTGATTTTTTTGTATGAAAAAAAGTGTTGTATTAATTTGAATATTATGATAAAATGGTTTGATTGTGTTGAAAAATTATAGTAATAGTTATGGTACTAAGAAATATAACCTCAAATTCTCGATAGTTATAGTTATGGTATAAGTGAAAAATAAAATAAAGGGAAAAAAACCTATTTACTGTAGGGGTGGCAACGGGTCATGGGTAATCCGTGACCCGCGGGGTCCCGCCCCGATTTTGACCCGTTGATCCGCGATCCGTGACCCGTGGGGCGGGTACGGTTTTGGGGTCGCCCCGCCCCGTTGACCCGCCCCGCCCCGTATGTGGATAATTTATATATATATTACATGTATTTATATAAAACTATATAGGTAATATAATACATAGTTAAAATAATTAGGATTTGTGACTTGTATTTGGATTTGAAGTTAAAATTTTCATTTGTGATTTAAATTTTAAATTGAATTTGTATATGGTAAATATAGAATTTAGGGTTTAAATTGCTAATAATATATTATGTACAACTAATAGGTGATCCGCGGGTCGACCCGCCCCGCGAACTGTGTGGGGCGGGTACGGATCGGCCATCTCGACCCGCGGGGCGGGTACGGGGCAAGCGATACCCGCCCCGACCCGCCCCGTTGACAACCCTAATTTACTGTCTCAAGTTTGCCTCATGTTTCAGTTTGGTGTCTGACGTTTAATTTGAGTGTCCCGAGTTTCATTTTGGTTGAAATTTGGTGTCTCAGTGTGATTACTTTAGAGAAGCCAATCCCGACGACACCGACTGTCATATCCGAGCTCCCAAGCATGCTCCCTTCTCGTCACTTTGTCGGGACCATCACCTAAGAAGATGGCCACATTTGCCCAAGTAAATGCTTTGTTGTCGCTCGAAATCGCTCTACTGGAAAAAAAATTTAAAAAAAAATTCAACTTTTTGGTGATATTTGACGATTTTGTGAAAAGTAAAAAGTGATGGATTATAAGTGGGTGAGTCTATTGATGAAAATGGTTGAAAGAAGAGGAAAAGACGGACAGAGACACCAAATTTTAACAAAAATGAAACCTGGGACAGTCTATTTTAACATTTTAAACTTCAGACACCAAACTGAAACATGAGACAAACTTGAGACAGTAAATAGGTTTTTTTCCCTAAAATAAAATATAGTTATGTTATTAGTGGTAACTCATCATAGCCTCACAATTGTAGCCCTACCATAAACTCAAGAGTTGAAGACTAGAAATGATGATTGGATTGCTCCTTAGTTCTTTTCTCCACTCCATTAATACTACTACCATCTCTTCTCTGCAACTTAACACTGCTTGCAGATTCTCTTGTTCAGACTAAGAAAAATAGATGACCAGAGGGGAAAGAAGCAACTCCTCACTTCCGCCTCGCAGCCCGAAGAAGCTAATTCATCCATTCATTAAGAAACCGTCTATAGCTAGAACAAACAAACCGAGGCTACTATCTTGTAAATCTTTAATTCAAAAGTATGAATCACATAACAGAAAGTGAGTTACATTTTAGAAGATTTCTTCTTGGAATTAGAGGAGGAGATTGGCTGCACCTGAGGCTTGGGATGCTTCTCTGCCTCGCTCGGGTCCAGCCACTTGAGGTGGTGCTTATTGTAGAACGGCCAGTTCGGGACGGTGATCAATGTGGTCAGCACCACCCCTCCAGCATACACCAACATCATGGTCTCAAATGATCCTATACAATATCCGATTATGAATGCCACCACTGCAAACCCAACCAGCATTGTCTGCATTAGATACTCCGCGAGCTTCTGCCCTTGCCAATCCATCCTCTTCTTCAACTGGTAGGTAAAAGCAGAGATTTATTTAATCTCAAATGCAACCAAGAAATAACCCACAATAAACAGAATTCAGCAATTTTAATAGGTTAAAGCCGATTATTCCCCTCATCAGCAAACTCAATTTTTGAACCAGTATGATCATACGAACACAGAAATACCCAAAGAAAGATTCTAGTATACAATTAAAATTAACAGTAAGATGCAAATACATTAACCAGATAATATCGGTTCTTAAAAAACGGACTAAGAAGAGATACCATCTAATTCACTGGGGCAAGATCTAGATACAGTCAAAACTCAAAACTCAAACTACTTTCATCAACCAAGAACTTTAATCACATTATGATTGTCAAATGATCGAACAATTTCTACCAAGACAACCGATCTGTACCAAATGAGACAGACTTCATCACAACATGGAACTTTGAGAGAAAAAAATATTTTGCTTCTATTAAGCTAATTTAGGTATTGCAATCAGAGGGTGTATTCCAATAGTAACAATATCAAAGGTAACACTCAGAGAAATAGCAAAATCAAGATTGATAACTTTGATCTCATTTTCTAGAGGTGCAACCCAGAGAATTCGAAAATATAGAGGAAAGATTAGTCAAGCAGTAGAAGAAAAAACAAAGAACAGCTGAAGAAAGGCAACTGAGGAGAAGATCGGCGATAAGTGAAAGGAAACGGTTTGGCGTCGGCCTCCAAATGTCTCAATCGGCAGATGTCTTTCTATCGATTCACCATCAAGTAACAGAAAATTCATCGATTTGATGAAATCAGATTTGATCCGCTCCATCAATCGTTCGAGGAACGGAACAGATGATTAAAAATCGAAACACAGAGAGGAGTTCGTCTGCCGGATCAGTTCAGCAAGCGACGACCGAACCGAGGGTAATACTAGAGAAGCATGAATTGAAACGAGCAAATGAAAGATCAAGAGAAGCATGATAAATAAGCCCTATCTGCGACAGGCGCCATGAAAGTAAACATCCATACCTGTTGCGAGCTGACTGCAGCGTACGTTGTGTCTGAAAATTGAGAAACTTGAATTATTTACGAAGGAAACGAAAATTTATTCAGATGGTAAAAAAAGAACGAGGTGATTTTGAAACCTAACTTTTTTTTTTTTCTCAAATTGGAAATTTTTTCCAAATCACACTATTACATAAACTAATAACAAACTTACCCTCTAGACAAAAAAAAATTACAAATTCACTATTGGCTGTGGTCACCGACCGCAACCATAGATAAATCCCCTTTAATTAACAAGTTAATCTTTATTAATTTTTTTTTTTTAAATTAGGCTAGGACCATTAACATGGCTGAGGTGGTGGACCACAGCCATCATGGTGGCTGCAATCCACCACCGCAGCCACCAAGATGGCTGCGATCCACCACCGCAGCCATCGTTATGGCTGGGTGGGGCACCGCAGCCATTATGAATGTTGCGGGCCACCACCGCAGCCTTCATAATGGCTGCAGTGGCCGACTGTAGCCATAATTAGGATACAGTCAATAAGACCGTGTCCATAATTAACCTGTTAATCCTTGTCATGTCATTTATGGCTGCGGTCAGAGACCGCAGTGAATTTGTAAAAAATATTGCATGTAGAGTAACTTTGTTATTAGTTTATGTAATAGTGATGATTTGGAAATTTTTCCTCGAATTGCAACCTAACTTGATAGTCTAAAATGGTCCACGCCAGGGCGGATCTATTAATGAGAATTAGGGACGCTATGTCCCTCATTAATGATGTTAAAGCTTGGTGAATTTTCAGTATATATATATATAGTGGTGCTAGTGCAGAGCTCATATATACGTCCACTAATGCAGAAAAATACATCGAGTCCGTGGAGTCCACTACACGAGTCATTGCTGTCAATTCCGTTGTCGTGTACTACGTGTATATATATATATATAGTGGTGCTTGGGTGTGATTGTAAATGAGACGAGCTACTCGGATCGATTCGGTCTAAACTCGAATTCAATTTGAAAAAATTCGAGCCGAGTCGAGCTCGAGTCGAGCTTTTGGGTATGTCGAGCTCGAGCTTAATAATACTCGGCTTGAATGACTCGCGAGCCTAAACAAGTTTTGAGTTTATAAGTCGAGTCGAACTTGATTCTTATTATTATTCTTAATTAATACTAATCAATTATTACATAGGTCAAACGAGTTCGGGTATAGTCGAGTCGAGCTCGATTTTTTTAATTATGAGAAATGTTAGTTTATTGTAATGTGTAATTGACTAACGAGTCGAGTCGAGCTGAGCTCGATTATGTCGAGCTTGGACTCGAGTCAAGTTCGATTTCAAAATTAGAGCTCAGTCGAGCTCGAGATCGAGTTCGGGCTTGACAAATAATAATTGAGTCGAGTCGACAATTAGTGAACCCTCATTTTGAAATTCCTGGCTCCGCCACTGGTCCACGCCTTCAAAAATTAGGGCTGAGCATGAACCGTTCCGTCCCATCTGGTTTGAAACTGGCTGGAACTAACAGTTGAAGTGCACGTACTTGACTCATTTGGTTAGAACTAGTTCAAATTAGTTTTTAATTACAAAAAACCCTTAATCTTGTAAAATCTATTGGGAACAAGATCAAACTACTTTTTAATAATAAAAAAAATGGATTTTCTATCATACTTGTGGAACACCATACTTTTTTTTTTACTATTATGGTGGAACTGGTTAGTTCGTATTGATTTTCATCAAATTGATTAGATATATACTTTTTTTTCTTTTTACTCAAGTAATATTTAATTAATATAAAACAAAATTACAAAGCAACCAATAAAGAAACAATAAACATTAACACATACTAACATACAGAGTAAAACTAAATAAAACAAACACACAATTTAAATAAACAGGCAAATCGATACAAACATGATTTTGACCAAAATTATCATCAACTATCTCAGGAATTTGAGGTTGATGAGGGTAATCCCACCAAATACTCAATTGAGGTTGGGAAGGTAAAATCTTCCCCGGTTGTTCGAGCTTTCATGAGGAAGTAATTAGACAATACATACATCCATGAACTCGGGATACGGAAGCAGGCTATTCCCTTTTAGAATGTGAGAATAGTTGGAAGATAACAACAAACATAACCATTGTAAGTACTAGGGCTGGGCATAAAAACCAGTTCAGGCGAACCGAACCGGAACTGAACTAATATGAACCGGTTCTGACCGAACCGGTTCTTTAATGATTCTGTTCTAATAAGGAATATATGGAGCGGTTTTCGACCGGTTCAAAACATGTTTTGAACCGGTTTTGCATAACCACTTTTGTTCCATAAACCCTAAACTGTTAGTTAGTAATATGTCATTGCATCTTTTTCGAGAGTGGCTTTTTTGATGAGTATGGTGACGAGACAGGCGATTACGAGGACGGTGTTTTTGATTTTTTTTTTTTTTTGTAGAATAAAGGGCTATAAACGAGCCGACTATCTGGCAAGCTCGACTCGATTCAGTTTACTCGAGCTCGAACTCGACCGAGCCTTATTTTTTCAAGATCGAGCTCGACTCGGTGCCATACTCAATGTGTTCGAGTTCGGCTCGATAAGGAAAAAAATGTTGAATTATAAATGGTGCACCTTACCTCGAGCTCGAACTCGACTCAATTAGACTTTTGGAACGAACTCAAGCTCGAACTCGACTTAAACTCAATATATACATATATAACTAATATTATTACGTAAAACTCGGACTCGACTCGATTAGGCAAAACAAAAAAACTCGATCAGGCTCGCGAGCCGCTCGAGTCGAGTACCAGTGATGGTAGTGAACTCGAACCCGACCCGGTATCAGAAAAATCTCAACTTGACTCAGAATTCAGTGAGTCGAAATCGAATATCGACCGAGCCGATCTCGAGCAGCTCACGAGTAGCTTGACTCCCTAGGGTAGATCCTTCGCTATTTGAGTTTGGTTCATATTTGATATATATATTGTGTTAGCCCTGATCAGTTCTATAATAAATTGAGTTCAGTTTTGAACTCGAAACTTAACTCAGAAGTAGTTCTATATTTTAACTGAGATGATATATTAACTCACTTAATATACAAACAATTTGTATTTTTTTTCAACCAGAAATTTGTTGCACTTTTGAAGTTTGAGCTACGCCTATCGATGTTTAAAGTATCGAGATTTATGTTTTAAATATTTCAATTTTTTATATTATTAGATTGTTAGGAATTTAAGGGTCTTTGATACTTTCTAGTCTGAAGCGATCAGTTGTCTTTATAGTTTGTATTTTACAAATTTGTGAACTGGTCATGAATTATCAACTTGGGTGTGTATTTTGAATTTTAGTAAAAAAAAGTTCAAAACTGGTTCTGGTATGGTTCGGTTCTAGGACCTAAAATCCGAATCGGTTCTTACATGGTACTGGGAACCAACTGGACCTAAAATCCGGTTTCGGTTCGGTTCTAAACCGGTTCGGTTCTAAACTGTTTCGGTTCTAAACCGGTTCGGCCCAGAACCGAACCATGCCCAGGCCTAGTAAGTACCAAATTAAAACTCTTGGCAGCCATTGCATGTTTCGTCTTCGTCTTCTCTGCTACCGAATCCGTCTTCACCATACTAGGTTTATGTATCAACTACAACTGGTTTTCAAAATTGGCCCGAGATGCACCATATTCGCCACCGACGCACAGATCTGACCTAGATCTTACTAATAAACTTCCAGATCTACCAGATCTAAGTTATCTGGTAAACCTAGGCGAGATTCGCAAAAATTAGAGTATGACAGAGGTAGCCGCCACCGACAAGCTTCCGGCTAGAGGCTTTTCAAAGATAAACCGAGGAGAGCACAAAAATAAAGCTAAAAGAGGATGAGAAAGGGAAAGAAAAAAAAAAGGGAAGACCATTGGCCGGGATCGGAGCAGTGGACAAAGCCACTTGACAAATCTAGTCCGGCCACAATATAAGCAACCTAAAGAGAGGAGGGAGGCCAGACACGATCGGCAAGGCCGGCCACGCCGACGAAGAGGAGCTCCCCTAAGGGAGAGGGTGATGAAGCTAGCGGTTAGAGTTTTGAAAGAGATGAGGGGAGAGAGATGAAAACATACTTATATA
Source organism: Clarkia xantiana subsp. parviflora (assembly GCA_036873135.1). Lineage (NCBI taxonomy): Eukaryota > Viridiplantae > Streptophyta > Magnoliopsida > Myrtales > Onagraceae > Clarkia > Clarkia xantiana. The sequence continues at coordinate 23,935,471 of JAPTYO010000009.1, read as the reverse complement.
CGTATATACACCACTTAGTGCTAGTTCGATTTAACCCCTATAGAATTGCTTTAATTGTGAACATGTTTTGGTCGAACCAATTCAAACCGTCTAGTTTCATAATAGTCCAGTCAAATCGATTTTTCCCCTACCCTAACAAAATTCCAGTCGATAATAAAAGATCATTTAGATTTAGTCAAGCGACGAAAGGATGCAAATATTTTACTAACCTCAAGCACCAATTATGTTCATACTCTAACAATGTGTCAGACGTGGGAGAGTCCAACAAAGTTAAGAATGTGAAGTAAACTGATATATTTAACTAAAACCCACATAAGTTGAGGAGATTTTATTAACTCGCGCATCGTTTTGAATATGGGTGGTAATTCGTGCTATCGTGCATGTTAGAAGTCGTGTCGTATTAAACTTATGGAACACGAACACACGCAGTGAACTTATCATGCCACGTTTTACAAACATAACCACGACACGAATATTTTCGTGTGTGTTCGTGTCTTGCTATCGTGTTATGTTAAGCTATTCAATTGTGCATGTCTATACGAGATATTTAAGCAAAAAATCAAAATAATTAACTTTATATAGTAAAAAATTATGAACTAATATGTCAGTATCCCTAAGTTTGTAATATATGTGATAAACTCTAAAAGTTAAACCACTTATTGGAGTTTTAAAAACTATTAAATAATATTTTTCAAAAAAATTACTCAAGAGTTGAACTTAGTAGCACAACTTTATCGTGCTATCGTGTGTGTCATGTTGTGATACGTAAATACGAACACAACACGAAAATTATATCGTGCTAATTGTATTTGTGCTATCGTTACGTCATATCCTTGCACGAATACGGTTTTTTTTTTCGTCTTACAAATTGCCAGCCAACCCTAGTTTGATGTGATGAATATAACAGCCCCAAACAAACAGAGCTCCTAAATATGTTTCAAAGAAAACTAATGTTGCAGAGCTCTAAACAAATAGAGCTCTGAACTTTCATTGCTGGTAGGAGTCTGTGTAGATGTTATATTATCTATATTATATAGCTTAGCTGTTAGTTACAGTTAGTTAGCTCAGCTACTTGTATAAGCTGCTCTACTACTGCTACTACTATATATAGTAGCATACACTGTTTGTATCAGTTTGACTTGAGTGTGAATAATGAATGATTTCAGTTCAACCATATTCAAATAATATGGTATCAGAGCACTCTTGATCCACAGAGATTTCAGTTCGTTTTCTGTGATTGAGTCGTTGAACCTAGTTGATTCTCGACTTCTGGTTGTTTTTCTGGTTGATTCTGATTGAATTGATTCTCGATTCAATCTTCTCTTGTTCGTCTTCTCATTCAAGATTCTGGATTCGAGTTTTCATTCTTCAAGATTCTTGATTACGTCTATTGATTCTTGAAATGGCGAATGCTGATCAATTGAACGCTACGATTGATGATCCTATTTACCTCCATCCGGCTGATACCACTGGGCATATGCCCATCTCTTTTCAGCTTCAAGGATTCGAGAATTACCACATCTGGAGCACGTCAATCAGAGAAGCGTTGCTGGTCAAAAACAAACTCTGCTTTATCGATGGTTCTTGTATGCGCGAATCAGTGGCTGTGAATTAGTGAATCAAATGGGATTGTGCTAATGCCATAGTGAAAGCTTGGTTGCGGAATTCTGTGAACAAAGATCTGGTTGCTGGACTTGTTTATAATCCAACTGCGCAGTCGATTTGGGAAGACCTTCGAGAAATGTTCGATAAAGTCGATGGAACTCAAATTTTCCAGCTAACTCGTGAAGTCTACCATAGGCGCAAGGTACTTTATCGATTACAGAATTTTTCGCGAAAATGAAACAATTATGGGATGCCTCGACTGCAATCGATGATATGTCTATGAATTGTCCTGCTGATGCTGCATTGGTGAACACGAACAAAGAAAAACAGAAGTTGATGGCATTTTTATAAGGGCTTAATGATACTTATGGAAATGTTCGTAGCAATTTGTTGATGTGCCAGCCTTTACCTAGCCTCGGTGTTGCTTATTCGATTTTGATGCAAGAAGAGAGTCAACAGTTGATTTCAGGATCAATTGCAGATGGATTGGTTGAAAATGGGACTGTTCTGTATTCATCTAGAACTACTGCATGTCAAAATCGTTCTGGAGGAAGCTACAGGTCTGACAATCGTTCTGGAGGTAGCTACAGATCTGATAATCGATTTAGAGAGAGCTATAATAGAACTGATAATCGTTCTGAGAATACCTATGTAGTTAAAAACTCGTTTCTAGCTCGTAAAAACGCACGTTTTTACGTCTTTACCTTAAAAAACGAGTTAAAACGTAACAAAATCGCTTTCTGAGTAGAAACTGGTAGAAACGCGTGTAGAGTCGTAAAAACGTGTAGAAACGGGTAGAAACGTAAGTTTCTACCGTTTCTAGAATTTTTACCATAATTTACTCAAAATTTTCCAAATCTAATAAATTATACCAAACCCAAAAAACTTATCAACCAAACACACGAAAATTTTGTCATGGATTGTAATTTATGGGCATATCAACTTTTTATTGACTCAAAACCTATTCATATTGCATTTAAGTTTAACATTCATCAATCATTTAATAATAATACTAAAAATCTTAAACTCCATCGACATTCATTTATATTTTATACTAGAGTGCTATCCCCGCGCGCCGCGCGGGTGACTTGTCAACTTGGGGATTGTGATATTTATAAGATAAACTCAGTAGAGAAAATGCAAATAACCAACTTTTTGTTGTGGGTTTTGTTCCATATAATATGTCTATAACATTGATGTAAATAAAATTCACCAAGTTTGAATCAAAATAAACTTCTAATATTATGCAATTTTATGACTTCTTCTAGGTGTCGTCCCGCGCAATGAGCGGGGCGATTTGATATTATCTGACATTGTACAAATAATATTTGACAAATTGTTTTACCTCGACAAAAATACTTCTTTTTTCTTCCTAAAAAACATTCATGTATATTAATAAATGGTCAGGGACCAAGGAAAAAAATTTAAATAGAAGTGTTGAACTTATATACTGTTCGTAGTCTCACTTCTTTATAAGCTTTATTATTACAATTAGGATTGACATATAATAAGGCTGAAAAAACTGAAATTATATTATGAAATTTTGATGATTAATTACGTGTATATATATCATTTTTATATATTATTATATTGTTGATAATATAAGGATAACATAAACTTATGTCCTAAATTTTAAATACCTATATTGGATAGCTTCATTGAACACAATTTGATGTTGAACGAAAAACAAATTACATGAGCAAATTAAATTCAGCAAATAATTATTGTTAATGTTAACAAATTACGGTAACCAGCACATTCCCACACGTAGTAATTATATATGTAGGATTTATATTTTTTAGAGGTGCCAAATGGCAAATCCCATGTTAGTTGCTTCTAATTCTACTTGGGACTAAACATCTCGAATAATATGAGGGAATGTAGAGCATCTAATCATTAACATGAAGTATATGCAATATAAGCTAGCAAGCACGAGTTCATGCACACGATGTGTATAATGAATTAAAGAGTATATATTAAGAATCTAGTCATACACAAATAGAGACTGCATTTTTTTTATAGCCAACTCTTTGCCTTTGCAGCAAGTGATTGTTGGGAGAAGACAAATCTACTATACGTAGTTAAATCCTCATATATTTGATGATGATTACAAATCATTTTTATTATTATGTGTTGACAAAGCAATGAGTAAAGAGCAAATATCTCACCTGCATTTTATGAAAACATACTTGAATCTTGTGTGCATATATATCACTGCTCAATGCTCCTACTACCTGTTGCCTAAACTTGCCTGCATATATCAATGTAAACTTATTCAAGCTACGTGAATCTGAATTCCAATCTTAAGAATAACATGCTTAGGATTGAAATTTTCATATCTCCTAAAAGCCAATGACTTCAAAAGAATAACACTTCATCTAGTGTACACATTCTCTGATGTGTTCTATCGCAGATTGTCAGTCAAATATAACCTCCATTCCCTTTCAACATATGGGGAATAATCGATATATAACACCTGATATTTGTAGGTCGCAGATCGAATCGCCGTTGAAACAACATGAACTCTAACAACTGGCGCAGTAACAACAGGAACTCTAACACCTGGCACACCGCACTTAGAGTGCGTTAAGGATGGGTCAAATGCATACACCCTCTTTCCAAGGTCAGAGATGTTAGCCTAATTCATTTCCTTCGTCCAAAGCGTAGAACTACTTTCCTACGCCCTTTCGAGGGCACAGTTGCGACCCTCAGCCCCCCAAGGACATCGTACGAAAGGTCGGATCCGGGAACAAACTCACCATACTGACCATCAACCTAAACTTTTAGTTTGGCAAACCAAATATTTCATTGTTGAAATTAGCAAGTTCGCAGTATACGGTAAATCAACAGTAGCATGATCAAGAGAGGATAAATTGAACAGTGAGTCACATAAGATTTGTAAATCGCTGAGAAGGAGTAATTCAATCTGATCATATTGGTTGTGCCTCTGCTGAAATCTATGATGTTCCCATAGTTTTCTAGCTGCTTAGTTATTCTTTATTGGAGATGGCAGCTCGTGAGATGTTTGCTCTTGCTTGGCTTCAGCAACTGCAATACCTTCTGGTTCAGGACCTCCTTTAGCATCTTCTGAAACATCATGCAGCTTGATAATAGTGGAAAGCAGAAACCCAGATGCCAAAGTTCGAAGAAAAGTCTATTGATTTAAAGGCGAGTCTATATTTGTATGTAAGCCATTCCTTATAGCCAAATCTCGACTTGTAACGGATGGTGATGTATGTCGTTTTGATTGAATTCGTCAAATTCAATTCGATTGTAACGACCGAGGCATTTGAGGAAGTGAAACTGATACCAATTAAAAAAATGAAGAAACTGATCCCGATCGTAACTGCAGTCGATTGAAGAGAAGAAGATAGAGCGGCAAACCCTAGAAGCTGAAGAAGAGATGCGATGTCGTTTTGCTCAGATGACGTGTGAAGCTGAGAGAGATTTTCACTCGAGACCATCACGATTAGAAGTAGCGATGCGTAAGCGATGTCGTTTAAACGTAGTAAGGTGAGATTGGCTGCGGCGCTGCAGTGTCTTCTCTCTTTTTTTTTTTTTTTTTTTTTTTTTTATCAAGGGCGCTGCTGTGTATTCATGTATGCGGCACAACATATACCTATTTAGATGGTATGGGCCTGATAATAAAGGGTTTAATGATATGGGCCTTGACTGCATAATTATATTTTTGAACACGTGGCAGCAAATTAAGTGGTTAAAACCAGGTTAGTATAATATATATAGAAGATAGATATAGATTTCTCAAACCCTAGAATCTTGAATTCTTAATTCATTTGACCCATAAATTCTTCATGACAATCTATAAAAGTTGATCACCGTGACGACTGAGGTGACTACTAATGGGTCCATATTTTTTATTAAAAATATGTTATTAACTATTAATGAGTATATTTACTATTTTTGTAGTTCTTGTGCATAATTACATTTATAAATTCCATTTCTAATGTTCCATTTCTAATGTTATTTTAGCAAATATGTAGAAACTTACTGTAAACACCTGATTTTGGACAGAGGGTCAGAAAATACCGTGACGCGTGGAATCGAGCCCGGAATAATCAAGCAATTAGAAAAAACCTAAAAAAGTAGTAAACTCCTATGAGTAGTAATGTAGTATCATATATATATATATATATGTGACTAAAAAAAAAAAAAAACTTGGCCAATTGGTGGCCACGTCCCACTCACTCATCCCAATGCTGCCCATACATAACCATACTTATCCATACTCTGCAAGTTCCATAACCTGCAAGTGGCTATCTTCATATAAAATAATAATAATAAGCTCTAATTTCTCCTATATAAAGGAGTACCGTGTAGAGTTTGAAAGAGGGGGCTCAGTACAAAGTCACACAGAGCGAGAGTGAGGTTAAGCAACAGAGTGTTAGGCTTGGTTTGGAGTGAGTGTTTGAGAGATATTATAAAAATTAGTAGTGCGTTTGAGAGTGATAGTTTGCTCGATAATTCGTGGTTCGGTTCCACGCGTCACGGCATTTTACCCGGAAACAACCCAATGTGAGTATTGCTTAATCAAAAGTTGTATTTACATTCCAAGCATAAATAAAGTGCAAGTTGGTTAAAGATCCATCGCTTTCAATGTAGCGTTTATTTATTTACCGTTATTTTATTTCGCACTATATATATATATATATATATATATACATATTACGTATTTCTATTATCTACAAATTTTATATATATCTGTTTTACTTATTTGTCATTTATATTATATATAAGTTTTATATATATTATATTACTTATTGTCATTTACTTATATGTTTATACATTATTAAGTCTTATATTTGTTTATTTCACTTATTTGTCATTTATATTACCTTTAAGTTTTATATATGTACATATTGCATATTTCTCATTTTCTATAAGTTTTATATGTGTTTATATTACTTATATATCTCAGAACTCTGTTAAGTGTTAAAAAATTAGTACAGAGAAGTTCATGGTCATTTTATGTTTCCAAAATTATTTTCAGTTCAGCTATGAACTTTTCGATAATTGCAAATTGGCCATGAATTTCTTGATAATTGCAACTCGGCCATGAACTTTTTGATACATGCAATTCAGCCCTCAAAGTGGATATTTTAGTAAAAATTTAAACAAGACAAGACAAGCCAAAGTACCGAAAGGGCGGATTTTTAGCTTGCGAGCTTTTAATACGTAATCAAACCCCCGAACCCGAACCTCTGAACGCAGACCATTTCAAGCCCTAGGATGTTAGTATCATGTACCCTAGGCAACTTTAGGATTCCGATTAGCCTTTAATTAATCGGTGGCGACTCTTTCTATTTTCCACGGTTCGGTTAATACTTCCATATTTGACCGACCCCGCCGTTCGCCGATCCAACAAATAATATTTTCAAAACCCGCTCTATTTCCGAGAGCGGTTGGCCGGATCCGACGTGCGACATTTTGGCGACTCTGCTGGGGATTTTTAATGTTCAGAGGGTTTAAGCTTGTTGTGTTTTCTTGCTTTGTTTATTTTTTATTTTACCCTATCTGTTTTGACCGTTTGTTCGTGTGTGCAGCTTTTGTTGACCCGATTTAAATAAATTGAAATGTTTTTTCCCACACCACGCCCGGTTACCATTCTACGCCCAAAACCAGGGGTATTTAGAAACCTAGGGGGTTGAGTAAGAGAATACGGCCAGTAGCGGTTACAACCGCCGGCACGTCTCTGAAAGCCCAACTCGATGATCGAAAAGGGCCTGTGATCCCCTTAATGGGGTAGGGTACCTTTCGATTCGGGAGCTTTTAGTATTCCCACCTTGATAAAACAAAACCCTACACTGTGTAAAAAATCATTCGTGGTTGGTTTTATATTTGGCTCCTTGTTTTGGCCCTTAGTTTCCGCCATGTATAGAGAAGGGCATTTTTATGTATTTCTTTATTCACGTACCAAACCATGTAAATGTAAGAAAAAAACAAAAAAAAAGTGTAGATGAATGTTAGGCTTTACATATTTGCATTGCATTTTTAAAAAAAAAAAGTGGTCTGTCCATTCCATTTATTAATCCTTAATATGTTTCACTCCCCATCTTTGGTAAGGATGGAGCGGTCAGCCAGTCGACCTCGCGTCATCATCATATCACCGCCCAAAAATGAGATTAACCGAATTTGGAAAAACCTGCCTGAAACGGAGCAAGACTATGTGTACAGACACATTGGTGACGTCCCACGACTAGCCGATTATCATGTCCATTGGCCTCTACTTAATGCACTTGCTGATTTTTGGGACACGGAAAAGGCGGTATTTGTGATCAACAACATCGAGCTTACTCCCACGCTTGAAGAGTATGCTCAACTCGTCCAAGGTCCAGGTTTGGACAAAGACATTGTCCGTCCAAACCTCAACAAAACTGATGCACGTATCCTTTCTGATTTGCTCCACATCGATAGGGGTAACGCAACCGAAGCACTCATGTTAAAAGGAAGGTCTGGTCTGTCAATTAAACTCCTAGTAAAATGGATTGACATTACGCAAGTCGCAAACAAAAATGTTAGGGGAGTGACTCATGCCTTTATTTTGCTAGTATTTGGGACCCTATTATTCCCCCGCTCCCAAGATTTGATAGATTCAGCTTTGGCAAATGTCGTTTTCCAAGTAATTGGAGGGAAAAGTATCGCCGTAGCATTGCTATGTGAAACTTTTACATCTCTAAACCTTTTAAAAATAAATGGGAAAAGGGGTTTAAGAGCAAGCCCAGCACTACTCGAAATATGGTTTTTAACTCACTTAAAAGAATTGGCGCGAGTTTCCCCAAAATATACTTTTTGAAGGATAAAAAAATCATTACTAGGATGACAGAACGTTCCATCTTTGAAGCTGAGAAGTGGAATGCCCAAAAATGGAAAGAAAGTCTTTTAAAACTTACACACAAGGATGTGGTATGGAAAGCACACTGGTTTGCTATCCGTTCCCCTATCCTTGGGTGTTATGAATTTGGAGGTGTTCCACTTCTTAGTCACATGGGTTCTACTGTTGCATACCCCGCTCGCGTAATCCGACAGTTTGGAGGATTCCAAGAAATCCCAGTGCTCGCCGGTTCAAATCCTTTCAAGCACGATTGGCACGACAAGACTATCAACACGAAGTGCATTTTGGATTCCATCAAGCATATACTGAAAGTCTGGGAAACGCGAATTATTTATGATTTGCGCATACCAGAAGAACCGAGCCATGAAGAGCGAGAATACCGTGCGACTTCTGCATACATCTATAGGTTTCACTCAACGCCGGTGAGCCCACCCTTCAATCCAGAGGAAGTAATCGGGGAAAAACCTGAAAACCCATCAGGATCTCACGTGGACATCTACGAAGACATCAAAGCCAGGGTAGAAGTTCAGAGCAGCTCTTGGGCCAAAGAACAGTCTAGGCTGGAGCAAGAGGTGCAAAGACTCCAAGACGAGCTGCGATGTGTCCAACGTAAAGTCAGGAATCGAGACCGGGCTTGGGAAAAGTACAAAGGCAAAGTGACTGAGTTGAGTAGCACGCTTGATAAGTTCAAACGAAGGACGAGGAGAGTGAAAAGATTTTCAAAATGTATATCCTCGGCCTTCATTCGAACCAATGAACAAGCAATGGATGCACTCAGCGAGCTGCAATGCCGCGTGAAACATCTCTAGGATCACACTTCGATTAATTAAATCTTTTGAGGAATACCCTTTTTGTACACTTGTTATTTAATCGAAGTCTATAAATGGAATGAACAGACATGCAAAATTTTCAAACCAAAACATGCATAATGTACAATTTCTTCGTTCATCTTATTCTGGTGTTTGTTTAATGTAGATACATCTGGCAAGGACAAGTCCTATACGCACTCGTAATTTCGTTCGAAAGGAACGGATGGAGCAACAGAACCAAGGTCATCCACCAGGATTCCCAGAGCCCGTGCATCATCCTTTAGCCCCGCCACCTCAAGGGAATGAAGAAAGGATCGTCCAACTAGAGCAAACCATGCAAGCCATGAACACACGCACGGAAGAGTCCATCGCTAGCATGGCCACCCAAGTCGAGCGTCTCCTGGCCCTCTTTAGCCCTCACAACCCTGCCACGATCTCCCCGGCATCGACCTCTCGAGTTGTGCCACTATCTGCGGCCCCTCAGATAAGGAACAATCTTGTCCCTGATCAGGTCCCACCCCCGGTTCACGTAGTCCCCGATCAAACTGAGCCTCTTATCCATGACCAGCTGGGCCAGATTCCACTCCATAGCAATCCTAACCAAGCTCCACCACCCATATATGGCCATCCCGACCAAGCTCCACCACCCACATATGTTCATATCAACCAAGCTCCACCAGCCCCATATGGCCTCCCAGATAATGCATCTGGGAATGCAAACTCCATTGCCATCATCCCTGTCGAATCTGAGCAGGACAAGCGCCTAAAGCAAATCGAGGAAAAAATGAGGTCCATCCAGGGAACGAACCGATTAGGGGACCTTAACTTTTTGGATCTGGCCCTATTCCAAGAAGTCCCAATGCCTGATAAGTTCAAAGTGCCAGATTTTGAAAAGTACGATGGGACTGGACACCCAGTGGTCCACCTCAAGATTTACATGGCAAAGATGTCTCCATACCAGCAGTATACCAAGTTAATGGTTCAGACTTTCCAAGAGAGTCTAAGAGGGGAAGCCCTTGTCTGGTTTGCCGGGTTAAAGACGGAACAAGTCCCTAACATGGAGCAGCTAGCCAAGCTATTCCATCGCCAGTACAAGCATAACTTGGATAATGCTCCAACCCGACTAGATCTTCAAGCAATGGAAATGAAAGAGGGCCAGTCATTCAAGGATTATGCGACAGAATGGCGAGGAAAGGCCAATTGCATGAACCCACCTCTCGAGCAGAACGAGGCGGTCCCGATATTCATCAGCACTCTAAAGGGTATATACTACACGCAAATGATGAGCCAGACTGCGGCAGAATTTTCAAACCTCATCATGACTGGCGAATTGATCGAACGGGGACTTCGATCAGGGAAGATTGAGGACCCACACAAAAGTGCGAGTGATCTCAAGAAAACTAACACCAAGAAACCTGGACCAACAATAGGCGCGGTTTATCCGAATCCTTACCAGGCCCCATATGTTGCTCCATATCAGCAGTACCAACCACCACCAGTGGCCCCGGCTCCTCAGGCTCCTCGAGCACCGCAAGGGGCAGGCTCTCAGCCTAACCCCCAGGATCCCCCTAACCGAGGTGGATACCAAAAGAGATTCCGAGAACTACGACAGTTCACTCCACTACCGATACCTCTAATTGAGGTGTATAAGAGGGCATTGGTTGAGGGGCTCATAGGTCCTGAAGTTCTAAGCTCCGAGACAAGGATCCCCAACAATGAGCCAAATGCAAAGTGCGAGTATCACATGGGAGCACCAGGGCATGACACAAACAATTGCCCTCGCCTTAAGCACCGAATTCAGGACCTCATCGACCATAAGTACCTGATCTTGAATGCCGTCCCACCACCGAATGTCAACACCAATCCACTTCCTAACCATGCTTCCGGCTCGGTCAATATGATCAATTTGGAGGAAGAGTTGTTCCCAGATATTTCTAGAGATATTGAGGTACCAAAGGATTACGTTTCGATGATTACTCCCCTAGTCATTGATTACGTGCCACGAGGACCAGCTCCGTTCAGGTACGAGAGTGATAAGAGGGTGCCATGGAATTATGGGGGTCACACAACTAGACTAACGAAGGAGGAAGGAGTCTTCACTATGACTCGATCAGGACGTTGTTATGTCCAGCCAGAGAACCCAATCAAAGAAAAGGAGCCGGAAGGACCCCAAAAAAGGAGTGTGACCGAAGAGGAAGCCGCTGCCTTCATAAGGATCGTGAAAGAGGCCGAGTACAAGGTGGTTGACCAGCTACGTAAAACTCCGGCACAAATTTCTTTACTTGCTCTCCTTTTGAGTTCCGAGCCACATCGGGAAGCATTACTGAACGTCTTGAAGGAGGCTCTTGTACCGAAAGAAATTTCGGCACGCCAGGTGGAAAACCTCGTTGGTTCAGTCTTTTCGGGGCAAATCGCTTTCGGGGACGAGGAGTTAGGATCTGATGGGCAGGATCACGTCAAAGCCCTCCACGTCGTGTGCAAAAGTAGAGGATACGTGCTTTCGAGGGTAATGATTGACAACGGTTCGGCCCTGAACGTTTGTCCATTATCTACCCTTCAACAAATGAAAGTCGATTCATCGCTCATCCGCCCAACCAAGAGTATTGTCCGAGCCTTTGACGGTAGCGTCAGGGAAGTTCCAGGAGAGATCGACTTGCAGTTGGAAGTGGGTCCGTGTGTGTTCAATGTGCCCTTCAAAGTCATGGACATCCCGGGAGTGTTCAGCCTACTTTTGGGAAGACCTTGGATACATGCCGCAGGAGCAGTGCCTTCTACTTTGCATCAGAAGATGAAATTCATCTCAGAGGGTCGTCTGGTTATAGTCGATGGGGATGAGGATTACAACATTTATAAAGAGACTGCTGTTCCCTTCATCAGTGTCGAGGGAAATAACCCACTCTCATTCCATGCCTTCGAGCTTGTCTCTGTGATCAGGGATTGGGGAGAGCCAGCACCAGTCAAAGCCGAGCTGATGGTAGGGAAGATCATGTTGAACAATAATTTCATCTTGGGGCGCGGCTTGGGAATCCGTAATCAGGGTATCGTCTCCCCCATAGCTCCAAAGAAAAACAAAGGCACTTTTGGTTTAGGCTTCCACCCCAGCTCCAAGGACTACGAAGTTGCCCGGAAGAAGCATTTGACCGGAATTTCAAAACCATTGGAGTTCCCTCCCCTCACGGTGACATTTCCTGGTCCACCGCGAGTTATCCAGACCGAAGATCTCGACGATAACACTGGCTTGTCAAGCCTGTTTTCAACTGCTGTTACTATTGGAGCCCTGATCGATGAAGTCCCTCCAGGCACTTCCGTTCGTCCACTCGCCAGTGGGGAGAGTATCACAAACTGGATGACAATGCCTGTTTATGCACTTTCTCTTAGTAATGAGTAAGACTTTTAAATGGATGTATTCCGCGTGGGGCATGTGTTATAAGCCCCGCGTTTTAGGAAAAGGGAAAGTTGTCATGAAAATATTAAATGAATCCCTCCTTTTGTTATTTGTCATGATTGCAATGTTGTATATTCTCATTTTAAATGCTTCTGCCCCTAATGCCAACCTCCTCTCTGCTTCTTCTATAGGAACAATGCATCTCGAGAACAAAAATGGCGAAATGATTCAATATTGTGCAATGAAACCTACACCGAATCCAGATCTATACCTCGCGGGGAAGGATCTGGTGAGGATAGCATCTCTGAAGAAATCAAAGAAAGATGGGATAAGTACGAGGGAGAGAGAATCCTGACGACAGAAGTCACTGAAACCATAAGCATTGGGACGCTCGAAGAACCACGCGAGTTAAAAATCGGGACGAGTCTAACCCCGGATCAAAGGACTCAGATGATCGACTTACTGAAGGAGTACCAGGAGATTTTTGCCTGGTCATACGCTGATATGCCAGGCCTCGACCCGTCAATTGTGGAGCATATCTTACCGCTTGACACAGTGAACTTCCGACCCAAGAGACAGCACCTACGGCGACAAAGTCCTGATCTGATCCTCAAGATCAAGGAGGAAGTCATCAAGCAAATCGATGCCGGGTTTCTAGAGGTATGCAATTATTCTGAGTGGGTAGCAAACATTGTTCCCGTGCCGAAGAAGGATGGCCGAGTCCGAGTCTGCGTCGATTATCGGGACCTCAACAAAGCCAGTCCGAAGGACAACTTTCCCTTGCCCCACATTGACATGTTGGTTGACAGTACGGCACGCCACACGATGTTCTCATTCATGGACGGGTTCTCAGGGTACAACCAGATCAGAATGTCCGAGGAAGATAAGTCAAAAACGGCATTCATCACCATGTGGGGGACGTTCTGTTACAAGGTAATGCCTTTCGGATTGAAGAATGCAGGGGCAACCTATCAGAGGGCCATGGTAACGTTATTCCATGACATGATGCACAAGCAGATCGAGGTGTACGTGGATGATATGATCGCGAAGTCTCGAGAAGGTGAAGATCACCTAGTCAATTTGCGCATGTTATTTGAAAGGCTCAAGAAGTACAAGTTGCGTTTAAATCCAGCTAAGTGCACATTTGGAGCCACATCAGGAAAATTATTGGGCTTTATTGTCAGCGAGAAGGGAATCGAGGTAGACCCCGATAAAGTTAAGGCGATACAAGAACTACGCCCTCCATCGACTGTCAAGGAAGTCCGAAGCCTGTTAGGCCGCTTGAATTATATCGCACGTTTCATTGCAAATATGACAGTCAAATGCCAACCTTTATTTCGTCTCTTACGCAAGAATGCTCGAATAATTTGGGATGAAGAATGTCAGAATGCCCTGGAATCCATCAAGACTTACCTAGTAAACCCACCCGTCCTTGTGCCACCAATACCAGGGCGACCACTTATTATGTACTTAACTGTGCGTCAAGGCTCATTGGGGTGCATGTTGGGGCAACTCGATGTATCTGGGAAGGTAGAACACGCCATCTACTACTTGAGTAAGAAGTTCACCGAAGGCGAAGCAAAGTATCCGGAAGTGGAGAGGATATGTTGTGCACTTGTGTGGGTAATGCAACGACTTCGCCAATACACGTTGTACTATACCATACACTTGTACTCGAAGATGGATCCAGTAAGATACCTCCTAGAAAAGCCATCGTGGACAAAAAATGTCGCCAAGTGGCAGGTACAGCTATCTGAGTATGACATACAGTTCGTACCTCGAATTTCAGTGAAGGGACAAGCGATAGCTGATCATTTAGCGGAGTTCCCTATAGAGGATGATCACCTGATCAACTCTGAATTTCCAGATGGGGAGATTATGCAGGTAGATGAGGATGTTGATGCGAACCCAAATTGGAAGATGTATTTTGACGGAGCTGTGAACTCAGCCGGGGGAGGTATTGGGGCAGTGTTGATCTCACCGAAAGGTCAGCACTTTCCGGTGGCGGCCAAAGTTACCTTCCACTGCACAAACAACATGGCAGAATACGAAGCTTGCATTCTCGGCTTGCGCGCGGCGGCGGACCTCGAAGTTAGGAAGTTAGAAGTTTTTGGAGACTCCATGCTAATTATCCTCCAGACGACCGGAGAATGGCAAACAAGAGATTCCAAACTCCAACCATACCACAAGTACCTTGAGGATCTTGCAGAGGAATTTGAAGATATCACTTTTACTCATACACCGAGAAACAAGAACCAGTTCGCAGACGCATTGGCAACACTCGCCTCAATGGTTACAGTCTCTCCGGGGAACCAAATATTACCTCTAGAAGTCAGGATCAATGAGCTTCCAGCTTATTGCTGCGTCGTGGGAGAGTCAGACGGCCAGCCCTGGTTTGCTGACATAAAAAGATATTTGGAAACTGGAGAGTTCCCAGAAAGTGCCACGAGGAACGATCGAAAGGTGGTACAACGGATGGCTTGCAATTATTTCCTCAGTGGTCCAACCCTGTATAGAAGGTCATTTGATGACACTCTTTTGAGATGCGTGGATGCAAAGGAAGCTCAACACCTGATGGAAGAGATTCACGAAGGTAATTGTGGATCACACATGAACGGGCGGATGTTATCAAAAAAGATAATGAGACTCGGTTATTTCTGGTCTACCATGATAACTGATTGCATTGAGCATGTCAGACATTGTCACCTTTGCCAAGTATACGCGGACCAAATTCACGCACCACCTCATGAGCTTTACCCCATGACATCTCCATGGCCTTTTTCAATATGGGGCATCGACGTGATTGGCATGATCTCTCCAAAGGCATCCAACGGTCACCGATTCATATTGGTGGCCATCGACTACTTCACCAAGTGGGTCGAAGCCATTAGCCTAGCATCGGTTACGGCAAAAGCCGTTGAACGTTTCATCAAGCGGGACATTATCGCGCGTTATGGAGTACCAGAGTCAATCATCTCTGACAATGCCAAGAACCTGAATAATAAACTGATCGATGACTTGTGTGACCAATTCAAGATCAAGCATAGGAACTCGTCTCCGTATCGTCCACAGATGAATGGTGCGGTAGAGGCAGCAAACAAAAACATCAAGAAGATCATTGAGAAAATGACAGTCAATTACAAGGACTGGCATGATAAGTTACCTTGGGCGCTCATGGCTTACAGAACCTCTATTCGAACGTCAACCGGGGCAACTCCATTTTCCCTTGTTTACGGGACAGAAGCTGTGCTACCGATTGAAGTGGAGATCCCGTCAGCTAGGATCCTCGCCGAGTCAGGAATGGACGAGTCTGTATGGGCGGAGCACCGATATGAGCAATTAAACCTCATTGATGAGAAGCGGCTCACCGCACTATGCCATGGGCAGCTGTACCAGAAGCGCATGGTTCGAGCATTCAACAAAGGAAGCACGCTCCAGAGAATCACACCAAGCGACCTAGTCCTTCAGAAATTCCCCCGAGCCAATCCAGATTCTCGGGGCAAGTTCATCCGCAACTATGAAGGACCATTAGTCGATATTAAAAAGCTTAGTGGAGGAGCCACGATCATCACTGACATGGACGCACAAAGACTCCCTAGTCCAGTAATCATGGACGATGTCAAGAAGTATTATCCTTGAAAGAGCTTGCAACCAGAATGCGAGTTTTCGGATTTTGAGAGAAAATTCCCGCTAAACTGAAAACCCGAAGGGCGGTTTAGGCAAAATTTAGGGAAGAGGGGCGTGATCGAAAATCCCTCAAAAGGGCGATCATGGCAAAAGGAGAGGAAATAAAATCCCCGCTAGGTTGAAAACCCGAAAGGGCGGCCTAGGCAAAAATTAGGGGAACCGAGAGGTGCGATCGAAAAAATTATCGTAGCAAAAGGAGAGAAATCCGAGAGAAAATCAAAAAGGAAAAAGATAAAAAAAAAAAAAAAAAAAAAAAAAAATTGTGGACAAATGTAATTGTCACCAGGTAGCGATGAAGAATCACAATGATCAACATTGTCTGAGCTGCCCCTACTAGCTCACAGAGATGCACCTAGGCGGGCGGACAACTAAATGCTCTAAAATTAACTCAATCAAGAGATGATTTTCAGTCAACCCCGCTAGGAATACAAGCATAAAAGGCTCGACAAAAGCAGCATCAACATCAACTGGATATCTCAGCAATGAAGCGAAAAACAATATGCAGCACATCGCTGAAGGAAGTTCATTCACCAAAGAATGGGGCATTCTCATGTTCATCCAGCCAAAGCTATGCAAGGTCGGCAAGCAGAACCGTCACAATCTATTCTCGTAAGTCGCATTTCGAGGAAGTACCATTTTTTGAAAAAAAAAAAAAAAAAAAACTTCCAAGTTTGAGATAAAATTCCCGCTAAACTGAAAACCCGAAAGGGCGGTTTAGGCAAAATTTAGGGAAGAGGGGCGTGATTGAAAATCTCTCAAAAGGGCGATCATGGCAAAAGGAGAGGAAATAAAATCCCCGCTAGGTTGAAAACCCAAAAGGGCGGCCTAGGCAAAAATTAGGGGAACCGAGAGGTGCGATCAAAAAAATGATCGTAGCAAAAGGAGAGAAATCCGAGAAAAAAATAAAAAAATAAAAAAGAAAAAAAAAGAAAAAAGAAAGAAATAGAAAAACACATCACATCGCTGGAAAAAAAAAAAAAAGTTTATTTGTCAAGAATGGGGCGTTCAAATGCCTAAATTTATGCGGAATCGGCAAGTGGGACTGTTACAGTCTGCTCTCACAAGCCACTTTCCAAGGACGAGTAGGATTGTTACAGTATGTTCCTACAAGTCAATCTCACGGCAAGCGGGACTGTTACCGTCTGCTCTCGCAAGTCGCCCATCAAGGACGAGTAGGACTGTTACAATCTGTTCCTACCAGTCAAACCTCATTGCCGCACCAATGCAGGCACCGCTATCCAAGACGTGCATTCACATAGCCGCCCCAATGTTGGCATCACCGACAATCGGAACCTGTGGTCATCCAGCATTCCGAGAGTCACAACCAGATGAACGGAGCTTTTAGGTGTTCAGCTCCGCAAGTCATCACCGGCAATCGGAACCTGTGGTCATCCAGCATTCCGAGAGTCACAACCCGACGAACGGAGCTTTTAGGTGTTCAGCTCCGCAAGTCATCACCGGCAATCGGAACCTGTGGTCATCCAGCATTCCGAGAGTCACAACCCGACGAACGGAGCCTTTAGGTGTTCAGCTCCGCAAGTCACCACCGACAATCGGGACCTGTGGTCATCCAGCATTCCGAGAGTCACAACCCGACGAACGGAGCCTTTAGGTGTTCAGCTCCGCAAGTCACCACCGACAATCGGGACCTATTGGTGTCTAATTTCCGAAAGTTGTATGTTTTATCTTGTATGCACTGTAATTGGTTAGCCGGGAAGACCCAAAATCAGTTGTTTGTCTTTGAACATACATTCATTGGATCACATCCATGAATGCATGTTCAAAGAGGGGCAACTGTAAACACCTGATTTTGGACAGAGGGTCAGAAAATACCGTGACGCGTGGAATCGAGCCCGGAATAATCAAGCAATTAGAAAAAACCTAAAAAAGTAGTAAACTCCTATGAGTAGTAATGTAGTATCATATATATATATATATATGTGACTAAAAAAAAAAAAAAACTTGGCCAATTGGTGGCCACGTCCCACTCACTCATCCCAATGCTGCCCATACATAACCATACTTATCCATACTCTGCAAGTTCCATAACCTGCAAGTGGCTATCTTCATATAAAATAATAATAATAAGCTCTAATTTCTCCTATATAAAGGAGTACCGTGTAGAGTTTGAAAGAGGGGGCTCAGTACAAAGTCACACAGAGCGAGAGTGAGGTTAAGCAACAGAGTGTTAGGCTTGGTTTGGAGTGAGTGTTTGAGAGATATTATAAAAATTAGTAGTGCGTTTGAGAGTGATAGTTTGCTCGATAATTCGTGGTTCGGTTCCACGCGTCACGGCATTTTACCCGGAAACAACCCAATGTGAGTATTGCTTAATCAAAAGTTGTATTTACATTCCAAGCATAAATAAAGTGCAAGTTGGTTAAAGATCCATCGCTTTCAATGTAGCGTTTATTTATTTACCGTTATTTTATTTCGCACTATATATATATATATATATATATATATATATACATATTACGTATTTCTATTATCTACAAATTTTATATATATCTGTTTTACTTATTTGTCATTTATATTATATATAAGTTTTATATATATTATATTACTTATTGTCATTTACTTATATGTTTATACATTATTAAGTCTTATATTTGTTTATTTCACTTATTTGTCATTTATATTACCTTTAAGTTTTATATATGTACATATTGCATATTTCTCATTTTCTATAAGTTTTATATGTGTTTATATTACTTATATATCTCAGAACTCTGTTAAGTGTTAAAAAATTAGTACAGAGAAGTTCATGGTCATTTTATGTTTCCAAAATTATTTTCAGTTCAGCTATGAACTTTTCGATAATTGCAAATTGGCCATGAATTTCTTGATAATTGCAACTCGGCCATGAACTTTTTGATACATGCAATTCAGCCCTCAAAGTGGATATTTTAGTAAAAATTTAAACAAGACAAGACAAGCCAAAGTACCGAAAGGGCGGATTTTTAGCTTGCGAGCTTTTAATACGTAATCAAACCCCCGAACCCGAACCTCTGAACGCAGACCATTTCAAGCCCTAGGATGTTAGTATCATGTACCCTAGGCAACTTTAGGATTCCGATTAGCCTTTAATTAATCGGTGGCGACTCTTTCTATTTTCCACGGTTCGGTTAATACTTCCATATTTGACCGACCCCGCCGTTCGCCGATCCAACAAATAATATTTTCAAAACCCGCTCTATTTCCGAGAGCGGTTGGCCGGATCCGACGTGCGACACTTACGTTTCTACGTTCCGTTTTTACGATCCGTTTTTACGATCCGTTTTTACCTACCCATTTCCGTCTCTACGTAGAAACTCGTTTTTGACTGCATAGGAGAATACTCAATTTGCTGGTAGAATTGATAAGACAAATTAGTTATGTTCATATTGTGGAAAGAGGGATCACAAGATAGATACATGTTGATCAAAGTTTGGAGTTCCAGAGAGCATGAAGAGGAAATGGACTTTGCAAATGAAGCTTTTGATGATGATCAGAGTTCGATGGTTGAGCATGTTGCTGCAAAGGATAAAAGAATTGTCCATGGAACAACAAATAAGAGGATTCTTCACTCAGCTGCTGACAGAAGAGTTCTTCATGTTGCAGCAGATTCTGTTGATGAGTCTGATCCTTTGCATTTCAACGATGAATCACAGGATGTGCAGGTAAATATGGAAGGTATAATTCTTCCTTCTTCATCAATGACTTGGATAATTGATTCTGGGGCTACGAATCATATCACTCATCATAGAGATTGCCTATCAAATATGAGAATCATTGACACTAGTTCTCAGTATTTTCATCTGCCTAATGGGCAGAAATGCAAAGTAACTCACATTGGAACGTGTTGCTTATCAAATGACTACCATCTAACCGATGTTTTGTTAGTACCTGATTTCAAATTAAATTTGATATCGATTTCAAAGTTATCACTTCAGATGAATTCCAGAATTATCTTCACTGCTGAGTTTGTTTCACTTCATGGCCTCTCAGATGGGAGGATTATGAAGATTGGAATTAGACACATAGGGGTCTCTATGTGTTGCATACAGATACTTTGAAACAACAAGTTCATGTTGCTGAAGCTGTGAGATCTTCATCTGAAAGGAAGAAGGAAGATACTTTGATTTGGCATCAACGTCTTGGTCACGTTTCTGCAAGTTTTATGCAGTATTTCAAGAATTTAGTACATTTTAGTGATTCTCCTGATTGTGTTAAAGGATGCATTACTTGTTCTTTAGCAAAGCAAACTAGGATTCCCTTTGAAATAAGTACTTCACATGCTGTGAATGCTTTTGATCTGGTGCATTTAGACTTGTGGGGTCCATATAAAGTGTCTACAATAAAAGGATGTCAACATTTCTTGACCATTGTATATGATTGTACAAGATCTACATGGATTTTTCTTCTTCGATCCAAGAGTGATACAGTTCTCTACATAAAGAATTTTCTGAAAATGGTCAAGACTCAATTCAATGCTTCAGTCAAGATTATAAGAAGTGATAATGGCAGTGAATTTGTCAATTCTTCTTGTAAGCTCTTATCTGATCAGCTTGGTATCATACATCAGACTAGCTGTGTTTACACTCCTCAGCAAAACGGGAGGGTAGAACGTAAGCATCGTCAACTTCTGAATCTGGCTAGAGCTATTAGATTTCAAGCATCTACGCCTATAAAACACTGGGGATACTGCATTCTTGCAGCTTGTTATATACTGAATTTGCTGCCTTCTTCAGTTCTGAACAACAAGACTCCATATGAACTTCTTCATGGACATGCTCCCAATGTTTCTCATCTCAGAGTTATAGGGTGTTTATGCTTTGCTGCTCGTCTTTCAAACTCTGATAAGTTTGCTCCTCGATCTGATGCAGCTGTGTTCATGGGGTACTCTTTAAAACAGAAGGGTTATCTTGTCATGAATCTACCTGACTATGTGTTTCATGTAAGCAGAGATGTTTTCTTTCATGAAGACAAGTACCCTTTTTCTATGAAGAAGGAGGAGTTGGAATTGCTTATTCCTTCAATCAGCATTAATCTTGATACTGGTCATTCCATGAACCCAGTTCTGTTTGAACAAATTCCTCATATTCTGAATGATCCCATACAAGAAAACTTTCAAACTGAGGAGATTGCTGCACCTTTGCTTCAGCCTATTATCATATCTCTTCCACAAGCAGCTCAGCCTAGAAGAAGTTCAAGGCAAACTCAGCCTTCAGTGAAGTTGAAAGACTATGTTGTTAGGATCCCTCAATCAAATGAAGAATATGGAATTGACAAATATGTGTCATATGACAATTGCTCTACTGCATACAAGTGTTATCTTTCTGCAACTTCACGAATTAAAGAGCCCACCTCTTATGCTGAAGCTGTAAAAGATCCCCAATGGATTGCTGCCATGAAGGAAGAAATACATGCTCTACAAGAGAACAACACCTGAGTTCTTGTGGACTTACCAGCAGATAAATCCTCAATAGGCTTCAAGAGGGTTTTTAGAGTAAAGTATAACTCTGATGGATCTATTGAACGTTTCAAAGCAAGACTTGTTGCAAAGGGGTTTACTCAGATTGAGGGTACAGATTTTAATGAAACTTATTCTCCTGTGGTGAAGATGACAACCGTTAGAATCATACTTGCAATTGCTGCTTCAAGATCTTGGTCTCTCTATCATATGGATGTCAACAATGCATTTCTGCAAGGGGACTTAGAGGAGGAGGTTTACATGGACATTCCTAAGGGTTTTGACAAGACCATGGCAGGTGTAACTTCAGGGAAAAATAAGGTTTGCAGACTAATCAAGTCTTTATATGGGCTTAAGCAACCTTTACGTCAGTGGAATGTGAAATTGACTCAAACCCTGAAGGACAATGGCTATACACAGAGCAATGTTGACCATTCTTTGTTTAGCAAAGTTCAAGGTTTTGCAGAGTGTTATTATTGATTTATGTAGATGATTTACTCATCACAAGTTCAAATGCTGCTATGATCTCTTAGCTCAAGGACTTTCTGCAACAACACTTCAAACTCAAAGACCTTGGACATCTCAGATACTTTCTGGGTTTGGAAATCACCAGATCTAAGCATGGTCTTGTTATCAATCAGAAGAAATATGCAACTGAGCTCATCATGGAAGCAGGACTTGTTGCTGCTCGTCCTACAGACACGCCAATGGAGGTTATTTTGAAGCTCACACCTCATGACTATGATGTTGTATTCAAAGAAGATTCTCAGGATGCTTTACTGGAGGATGTGAGTTCTTATTTTAGGTTGGTTGGCAAGCTTCTATACATTACGATGACTCGTCAAGACATCATTTTCCCAATTCAGAGACTTAGTCAATTTATTGACAAACCGATGAAGTCACATTATGCTGCTGCACTGAGGGTTATTCGTTATATTAAGGGCAGTCCTGGCCAAGGCTTGCTCTATCCTATCAATAATCCCTTGAAGGTGTCTCTATATTGTGATTCAGACTGGGCTTCGTGTCCATACAGCAGGAAGTCACTAAATGCTTACTGTGTAAAGCTTGGGAATTCAATGGTCGCATGGAAAACTAAGAAACAGGACACCATTTCTTTATCTAGTGCAGAAGCAGAATATAGAAGTCTTCGAATTGCTATACATGAGGCTCTTTGGATAAAGACTTCTTCAGGAGCTTGGATTAAACATTGAGCATCCAATTCCTATTTTCACTGATAGTGAGTCTGCGATTAAGATTGCTAAAAACCCGAAGTTCCATGAAAGAACGAAGCACATCGAATTAGATTGCCATTTTACAAGGTATCATACTCAGAATGGCAACATTGTAGCTTTGTATGTTGACACAAGGAACCAACTTGCTGACTTGCTGACGAAGGCATTGGCAAAGCCTCAAAATATGTCACTCTTAAGGCGTTATGGTGTCATCGATGTGTTTCGAGAAAATAAAGAAGAAGAAGAAGAAGAAGAAGAAGAAGAAGAAGAAGAAGAAGAAGAAGAAGAAGAAGAAGAAGAAGAAGAAGAAGAAGAAGAAGAAGAAGAAGAAGAAGAAGAAGAAGAAGAGAAGAATAACAGGGGACTGTAGATGTTATATTCTCTATGATACGAATCCGATAATAATCAGAAGATGAATTAGATCAAGAACGGAGAAAGAGGTTCAATGAGGAGATCAGATACAGAGATAGGGAGAGCTCAAGCTCAAGCATTGCATATTCAATCCATAATCTCTTGTCGTTTTTATGTAAACTAAACATATAACCTACTATTCATAATATCATCCCACCCCAAACTATTACATAATACTACTTAACCCCTAAACTATTTTAATGCCCCCATAAGTCTCTCATACTATATTATACCATAACATAGCCTTCCCCTTAAAGACACCTTGTCCTCAAGGTGTGTCCGAGACTATTTAACCTGTCGTAGTACCGAATAAGAGCTAAAACAAAAGATCCCGGGTCGTTGAAGTCATCATAGTCTCGAACTATGATTCTCCCTAATAAAACATGTCCCCCATTGGATATAATCTTCAAATGTCGTTGAATCATCGAACGAGAAAACTTGTTGATGCAGGTGGAAACCAAATTCATGAGCAAAATGCGTTCTCGAGCATCGATATTGAAGTCAAGGGCAGCTATCCAAAAAGGATCGAACTCCTCTAACCGAAGAGAACCAAGATCTAACAGTGGAAGTTTGTAGCTCGACTCAAGGTTGACTTTAGCTCCAGGTTTCTTTGTGGTAATAATAACATCATGAACTTCAAGATTTGCATTATAGATAATTCCCACATCAAGCAATTGCATACCTCCATCTTTTAAAGCCATATTACGTGAGGTTGTTGTAGATCCACAATGAAGAACAAGGTTGTTTCTTCTAGTGGCACATATACAGGTATGAGAAATGCCTAAAACCACCATACATGTAATTGTGATCAAATAATATGCTTCCCAGTTTGCATTCTTTCATTCCCATCGCTGCCTTCTTCGTAGCTTGAACATGAGCTTCAACATCAAAATGAAGAGGACTCCCACTTTCAACATTAATAGCTTCATAAAACTCAAGCTCTTGTGCTCCAGATAAGTAAGTGAAGAAACTTTCCTGCATCCCTTGGCCAAAAACTTCAATCACCTGACAAGATATCCAATTCCAAATGGAGAATATGCCCGGATAAAAAATTGGAAAATATTTCCATCTCCTCACTTCTTGAAGGTTTTCACTTAATTCATGTGATTCGGTCTCCATAACGGAACATACACCTGATTTAGATACGTTAGTGACATAAACTTCAGCTGCAACATCAGCATCATCTCGGGTCTCAACTAGGTTTGGCGCTACAATTTGATCATCGACACGAAATGATAACTCTACACCTGAGTTAATTGTATCTTCAACCTCATCCATGGAATCACCATCTATTGTAGAAGAAACTCCTAGATAAAAAACATGAAAACCCCAACTCTTTACTTCTTGAAGCTCTTCATCCCGATCATATGTTTCAGTCCCCAAAACTGAAGATAAACCATGTTTGAGTGTTGTCGTAGCATAACTCTTATTTGAAACCTCAACATCAATAATATATCCACTCTCAACCATGTATGGTGTTGCAGCTTCTTTATTCAGTTGAATCAAACTCTCATCCTCAATGAACAATTGATGTTGCTTGCACGACAATTGTAAACTGGGTTCATCACATGAGCTCGTATCAAAATCAGAATTAACACCACACAACTAATCTTCTATATTGTTATCCAAAGTAGTAACTGCTTCATCCTCATGTTCAAGTAAGTCAGAGAATGATTCATCCATAAAATCGCCATCCATGAGAATAGTATTTTCAGCCCTAGCCATATAATCATTGTTCAGAGATTGTTATTGTTCAATATCACAAGAGGGACTGACGAAACCGACTTCAACATCACACTGGACTTCTTCCACTTTATCTAGTTCTTCATGATAACAAAATCTATTTTCTGGGCTGGTGATTCTTTTTGAAGCAACCATGAAATCATCCATAAATCATTGTACCTTTATAAGGTCATTCCGAATCAAAATCATGATGTGAAGGAATTCTTCTCTCTCCATTACAGATTACAGTCAGTTAGAAAAATCGCAGCAGCTCCAAGATATTTGTAGCAACACAAACAGAGTTGGTCGTTCAAATTGACATTTCAACGAGCACCTTGTGGGCGTAGATGTAATACTCCAAAAATTAATAGCAAAATACACAAATTGCAGCAGAAAAAAATAATGTTTGCAGCAGTAGGAAGGCAGGGATGCAGAGGATATAATAGCAGCAGCAGAAATTATCAGCAGCAGAATTTGACAGCAGCAGCAGAAATTAACAGCAACAGAATTTGACAACAGCAGCATAAATTAACAGCAGCAAGACAATCAGTAGCAGGACCAATCAATAGGCAGCATCAATGATCAAACACAAGACAACAAGAATTAACAAATTGCAGTAGGAGATTGCAGTAAACCTGATAGCTGAAGCAGAAAGCGGGAGGGGTGTGATTGTCCACTTGCAGCAGGACAGAGCGCAGGTGGTGGCTGAGCGGATCGAAAATAGGGTCTGGTGGCACAGATCGGCGCGTAGTGATAAATGGGCGGCGGAGCGGCGGTCGCGGTGGTCGGAGACGGCGAGATAAGTGGTTGAGGGCGGATGGTGGTCGCGGTGGAATCGAATCAAAATTACCACAGCCGAGAAGAACTGCTCTGATACCAATGATACGAATCCGATAATAATCAGAAGATGAATTAGATCAAGAACGGAGGAAGAACGGAGGAAGAGGTTCAAGGAGGAGATCTACCGGTTGTTTGTAAATAACAACTATGTGGTGTATATGAGCTACCATTTGGTTTGTAACAATCTATAGTATATAGATTAGCTGTTAGTTATAGTTAGCTCAGCTACTTGTATAAGCTGCTCTACTACTGCTACTTCAACCCCGTACGTATTCAAATAATAGTCTGGAGAGTTTACAAAGAAATCCCGTTTTATAACTTTTGGTGGCAATCACCGTAATTAAAACATTAGACCAGAATCCATTCAATTCAGGTTTCAACCCTCTGATTCCAACTGGTTGATAGGAAGAAACCAATCAATCAGAACGGGATTAGTGATTGTGGTTCTTAAATACAAACTTCGACCCATTGTATAACAGGAAATTGTATAAAAAAATTATGACTGAGAATTGTAGGACTTTACCCCGAAGGGAATCCTTCCAGAAATTCTCGACGGTTCGAGACAAGCTCAAACCGAGGAGGGGGTTTGGAAATAGTTTTCAACCAGCAATAGACGCGCCTCGGTTATTACCTCATTAGCTGCGTCATTGCCCCAAGCGCATAGATACTTTTACTGTCCAATTCCTTCGTGTTTTATTAGCTGTTCTCATTAACTTCGTCTTTTAAATGGGCGATGTGGGACAGAGAAAGATACATCATTCCACAATAAGTCTCTCTATTTGTTTAATGGGCTGCGTTTGGGCTTGAGTATTATTTGAGAAGTCTTCTATTGCTGCAAAGGCCCAATCACTAGCAGGCCTCCATAATGTGATATTAATAAAATCCCTTTATACGCTTTTTCTCCGACCGTCTTAACGGCAAATCTCTCTAGTCATTTACAGTTGTAAATTCATTCTCCATTGTCAGTCTAAGAGCCATGACCCGTCCTCTACATCCACCTGTACGGAAAGGACTGTAAACAGTAGAAGCTCACACAACCTCCTACAACTCAACCACCGTGGCTTCCGCTCCCGCACAATGGCAGGCAAAGGCGTAGCCATCTGGCTTTCTCTTGCCTTTGCCTTTCTGCTTCTCATCTCCTACGCAGCTTTCTTCGGCACAGTGGATCTCCGATCCTACTTCTTCCCTCTCTCTCAGCAGCTACCCACTCTTCCGACGGCCGCCTGTGATTCCTCGCCTCTCAGAGTCTACATGTATGACCTTCCGCGCCGTTTCAACGTTGGGATGCTTAATCGTGGGAGCAAGGATGTCTCTCCAGTGACCGCCGAGAATCTGCCTCCGTGGCCCCAACATTCCGGCCTGAAGAAGCAGCATAGCGTCGAGTACTGGCTCTTTGCTTCACTCCTTCACCAAGGCGGTACTGACATGGAAGCTGTTAGGGTTACGCATCCTGAATTGGCTGACGTGTTCTTCGTGCCATTTTTCTCTTCATTGAGCTTTAACACGCACGGACGTATTATGACGGATCCGGAAACTAAAGTTGATCACCAGTTGCAGGTATTTTAAATTGTTATCCATTATAGCTGTTATTTATATTTCCTGCTGTTTTGCTTATGATTGAATTTGCTGCGATTGATTTAGAAAGTAAGGGAGGTGGGAATTCAAGATGTTTTCGGTGTTCATTTGTCAAAAATTCAATATAGCTCACTAGACTAGGATCTTCTCTACACAGTGGCACCATTTGGAATGTCAATTCTGATTTGAATGTTACTTAATGCCAAAAGCTAAAGTAAGCATCGACAGACTACATCTTCTCTAAAGTGTGGTTAACTTCCACTAGAAGTTTCAATGCTGGTTTTATGTATAAGTGATAGATAAGTTGGAGTTGAAGATAATAGAATCCTTTCATAGGGAATCATGCAATAACTGTGTTATCATCGGTGGATTGTTTTATTTGCACCCACCTCATTTGTTTATTTGTAATTAGATCGATTCTATTATCTCTTTGCTGCATTTTTTTCATTCAGATTCGTCACAGAAGAAAACTCAGAGATATGTCAAGATTTGGATGTAGATATGCACTGTAGGCCTAGGCTCTCACCTTGCTTTAAGTATACGAGCAAAGTTCTCTTTTAATGGAATCATCCCAGTTTTAGTTTGTTTCCTTTCTTGCCTTGTGAGAGGATGTGAGAGTTTATGAAATTGGTTCTGCACTTCCTCTTTGTTTTCTCTTTTGTGTGCAGGGAACTATTTTCTTGGTGGATTGCCTTAAGTGGGTGTACAATACTGTAGGTTCACAGTTTTGTTAGAGGTCTTTCCCCTCTTAGCTTGTCCACTTTGTGAGCTGATTGACTTAGGATATTGTCATTTGTCAACTGATGCTTTTTGGAAATGGATGTTCCTTACATGATGAAGCTTCTTTCTTTTAGCATCTTTCTTTTGGACCATCTACAATTCTTTCTTCTATAAATGCAGCCATCCTCCTTGATTGGAGAATTTGGTTTCTTTCCTTTTAGCAGCCTACAGAAACATAGGGGTTGGCTTAGGAATTGATATTTTACTCTTTAGATCCCGATGTGTGGTGTATGATTCTTATGCCTTGTGCTAATCCTGTGAGACTACTCAAAATTCATTTAATTCTGATTCTTTCTGGAGTTGTGCTTGAGTTGTTACGTTTCATTTGATTTTAGATTGATCTACTGAAATTCTTGTGGGAGTCACAATATTGGCAGAGGTCTGGTGGCAGAGACCATGTAATTCCTATGACACATCCAAATGCTTTCAGATTTCTTCGGGAACAGGTGAATGCATCTATTCTTATTATTGCCGATTTTGGACGCTACTCTAAAAACATGTCAACTCTAAGCAAGGATGTAGTGGCTCCATATGTCCATGTTGTCGATTCCTTTTTAGATGATGATATTCCAGACCCATTCGAATCTCGCAAAACACTCCTATTCTTCCGCGGGAGGACATTTCGTAAAGACGTACGTTTTTTTCTTGCTCTTTTTTTTGGGGAATTCTTATCTTCCTTGCCAATTCTTGTGGGAGCCATAACTGAGTCTTTGCATTCTATCTATCATTCTGTAGAAGGGCCTTGTCCGTGCTACACTGGCAAAAATACTAACTGGTTATGAAGATGTTCATTATGAGCGCAGTGTCGCAACAACAGAAAATATCAAAGTGGTAAGTTGCATGAAGCAATATCTCAGTCTTTTTTCCCGGTTAAAGTGCAGTATACTTTTATTCAACCTTAGTAGATCAAGATGCCATCTTTGGAAGCTTCCTACCTTGTCAATTGTTAATACTGACAGTTGAGAATGATTGCTATTAGAATTTAGAACAGCTTAGGGTTTCTAATTGTTTCACATCAGACAGAGTTCTGACATGTCTGTAATTTCTACACAGTCAACACAGGGAATGCGTTTATCAAAGTTCTGTTTGCATCCAGCAGGGGACACCCCATCATCGTGTCGTCTCTTCGATGCCATCGTGAGCCACTGTGTCCCAGTCATAGCGAGTGACCAAATAGAACTCCCTTATGAGGATGAACTCGACTACACCAAATTTGCACTCTTCTTCTCAGTCGAGGAAGCTCTGAGACCCGGATACATGGTGGATAAACTCCGGCAGTTTCCAAAGGAAAAATGGGTCGAAATGTGGAGGCAGCTAAAACAAGTGTCTCACCACTATGAATTCCAGTACCCTCCGAAGAAGGGAGATGCTGTTAACATGCTGTGGAGACAGGTCAAACACAAGGTCCCTTCAGAGACCCTCGCCACGCACCGAAGCAGGAGGTTGAAAATCCCTGATTGGTGGAGATGATTCTCAAAACTGACTTAAATGTACATTTTGTTCAACCTCATTGAAGGGTGGTTGCATAACAACACAAAAGATATATAGATGAGGAGAAGCACATACAAGAGTCCATTTGAAGTCACACAGACAGACCGATATGTGGTAGGGTACCATTTACCTCTTTAATGTTCGATACAGTCGCTCGCTTTAGTTGCCAATCTGGACGGGGATCTAGGGCTCAACTGGTATATGTGGTTGGTTGTTGTATCATTTTGTTAGTGATGTTTTGGTATGTTGTGAATGAGCTCGGATGAATGCACTATATGGATACTTGGATTTGTAAAGATACTAATATGAATCAATGATTGATCTGGGTTTGTAGGTGGAACTATAGATTACTTTTTACA
Organism: Clarkia xantiana subsp. parviflora; assembly: GCA_036873135.1. Taxonomy (NCBI): domain Eukaryota; kingdom Viridiplantae; phylum Streptophyta; class Magnoliopsida; order Myrtales; family Onagraceae; genus Clarkia; species Clarkia xantiana. Next base: position 23,905,270 of record JAPTYO010000009.1, on the reverse strand, counting down.
AAGGGAAGAAATGTACAGTGACATGTCGGATCGTTATAGAACCCCCATCACTAAGAAACTTCCGGTGGTGATTAGGGCCGGCAGGGAAAGGAGAAACATCAGTAGCAACTCTTCACAAAGCAAGGTAACTAACTTATAGACGAAGTGATTTAGTACGAGTTTGTGAATTGTGATTGGCTCTTACCAATGTACAAAATTTGAAATTAATTTTAAGCATAATCAGCTCAAATATCTCATTTTTCACAAGGTCAATACTAAAAGTAAGAGTTGAGAATTTAAAAACAGTCCTAATTTGACAAGTCCAAAAATTTTCTTCTTAATGATCTTCAGTAGTTTACTAGCTAAAGGCTGATAATTGTCTCTTTACTAAAACCTCTTGCCCGGATAATGTGGCCGGTTATTGATAGAAAGATCGAGTCTTTTGGATCCTTCCTTTCTTCAAACGGAACGAACAGAGATAGAATCATATCAATTTTCTAAATGTCTTTCTGGATCTTCCTCAAAGTCCCGGGTATTCACGAAAGGTGAGAAGGAGATGAATAATCATCTCTCTCCGGAAGAAATTGAAGAATTTATTAAGAATCCTATAAAATCTATTCTTTATTTTTTCTCTTACGGATGGTCAGAACTTCATCTGGGTTCGAATCCTACTGAGTTAGATCTGGGTTCGAATCCTACTGAGTTAGAAGGTTCAGATAGGCTTTTTGATGAAGTATACAACATATTGCCTTAGATGTCTCAGCATTTTTTTCTTTTTTCTGCGGTTGATTATCTGGAAAATCAGATTCATTGATTTTCCTTTCTGTCAAAAATTCAGTGTTATAACTATTGGAACGAAATCACGTAACAGAATTTTTGTTTCGATTCGTTGTCCGGCATATTATATTAGTTGTAATTGGTTGTCAGACATATCAGATTTATTGTAAAAAACCTTTCACATGAAGGTCTAAACGATTTTGGATAAAAATAAATAAATAAATAAAACACGACTAATTTGATACATTGGACAGCTGATTAAAATTGCAACATAACGTAAAAGAGTCAACACTTGACTGTAACAGGACGTATAATTGAGACATTTTCACACTAAACGCCGATCTTCTTCTATTGTGAGTGTCTAACCATCTATCTACTTCATTTTCTATGAAATGGTTAAATGAAACTATGCAAAAGACAGCAGCAAATTACGAATACCATCAGGTATCATCATAATATAGACCTTACTTTCCAGAGCAACAAGAAGAAGCAAAAGCTACAGCACATAACTAATTGACAGCCTCAGCCTCACTCACAGGGTTTTTGTTGAAGAAATCGTCAATTCTCCTCGTACCCGCTAGAACTGCTTTTCCAGTTGCTGCGGCGCGAGCTGGGGCCTTTCCCGTCGGTGTTCGCTCCTCAGATTGAGTGGGTGGCTGCGTGATGGGTGCCTCTTGAGTGCATGTGCTCAACCTTCACGCTTCTTCTCCGTGGAGATTTCTGCAGATCTCTCGGCGAGGCACACGAGGAATTGCTGCGTCGCACAGGTGACCAGAAATAGGGATTCCGCGTTCACCTAGTTGATGTCCTTGCCTAGCTTCATGATCCTCTTCACCCTACCCGTTGGGAACTCGGGCCGGATCGACTCCGCTTCGGCCTCGTGGTCTTCTTCCGCCATTGTTGAGGTCTCCTAAGACTGAAGAAATTGGGGGTCCTTTACTAAAATTTGGCGGCCTCCTCCTCCTATGTAGTTGTAGGTTAATTACCGATTTGGTAAAGTTACACCGGCTGGGTTCGTTAGCCCAAGTGTTTTTTTTTTTTTTTTTTTTCCGGTTTCTAGTCTTTTTTTTTTTTGACGAAGGGTTTCTCTCTAGTCTAAGTTTAATGATCAGACGATATTTTAACAGTAATGTAGATATATTTAAAAACATGTGGCAAGTTATTCAAAAAATGATGGAAATATTCTGAACTCTTCAATATTTAATATTCCTTTGTTTTGTAACATAAGATTTTTATTTTCACTATCTTGGAAGGTGTATCAAATTAAGACTGGGTCAGGCTATCTGAAGTAGTGTCACACATGATCATGCACTTGATGTTACAACACTGCCTCACACTATCTTATTTTGATCAAATTTAAATTTATAAAATAATCGATCTGTTTCGACCAAGTTATTGCGGGCTGCCCGCTGAATAACTCGTCAAAGTCTTCGGGTTGGGTGCGAGCCAAGTCCGTTCTCTAAAGTCGCGTGCTGGCCTTAGCTTCGTCTTCTGAACGGCAGTAAGTCCTTTGGGCTCTCTGGAAGATCGTCTGTCTGCACCTGCGAAAGGAGCATTACCAAGCAGTCCCCGTGGAGAGGGGGGGTGCTTGGTGCGCTCGCTCCGACGATCAACATTAGTCGGCTTCTAGAGAGAGAAAGAGAGGTTTTCTAGAGAGAGGTCAGAGCTTTTCCCACTCTCACCCAAAGTGACTTAAAAATGACTTGGAAATGTTTACCCCCAAGGTGGCTATTTATAGGCAACCTTGGACCGTAAACCGGTTTTGACCCGGTTCGATGTGGAAATGTGAACCGGGATGCAGGGGAGAGCTTTGGGAAAAGGACTCTGACGCACGTCTCAGGCGGCTGTCACGAGCGGGACGTGCGCGCCTTTGAAACATAGGTCTCGGACACATAGGAGTTAGTTAAAAATCGAGTCTCCTATACGTTCGGGACGAAATGGGGGGTGTACGCGACACCCCCCGGGTGTTGAACTTACCCGGAATTCCGGGTAAGCCTAGGCTTACCCGGAATTCCGGGTAAGTCTAGGCTTACCCGGAAATTCCGGGTAAGCTTAGCTTACCCGGAAATTCCGGGTAAGCTTAGCTTACCCGGATTTTTCTGGGTAAGCTAGGCTTACCCGGAATTTTCCGGGTAAGCCCCCCGGGGATGTCGGGCAAGTTCGCGACTTTCCCGGTTTCCCCCGGTTAGCTCGAAATTGGGGAATCGTAAAGGGTCTTGCGCGTGTATGAGGTCCGAATACTTAAGACCGAGCCCGAATCATGCGTATATCCATCACTTGCCCCCGAGTTAAATAACGGCTTGACCTTTGTTTAACTCTATTCTAAGATAGGGTATACGCGTGATTCGGGTCGTCTGCTCACCTTGAGTTTTGACCTACCAAGGGTGGATATGCGCGGCTCAGGCGAATTCCGTGTCTTAGTTTTTCGAGGTGGTCATGCTTGACAACTGCACAAAGGGTTAGTAGCGCAACGGACTACAAGTAATATGGAAAATGTGATTGTTTGGAGAATTAAGGCGCGAGCGCACATGAAATCTTTCGGGTTTGCAAGGTGATCAAATAAACATGGAATGCTCTTGTTACGACTAATTGTACCAAAATGATAATAAATCATGAAATTTTTGGCAAAAAGTTTTCCATGCAGTGTGATGGTTTCCGGGAGCCCGTCGTCCGAGACGGCCGTCTTGACGGCGAGGCGACGGTTTTAGTGAATGATGTAATGCCGGGTTTGGAAAATCACATGTGACAGGCGTAATACGACAAATCATAAACATAGCGTTTTCAAAAAGTTGAAACCATTTGAAATGACTTAGGTAAATTTAGCTAAGTCATTTGATGGTGAAAACTCAAGCTATCAACAATTTTACAAAATGAAGGGTGGATGAGAGTATACCTCTTGGATGTATGGTACTTACTGTGTTGTGTAGTCCACCTCCTTCATGATAGTTTATAAAACTATCAACATTTGAATTGGTTGTGGTGAGAGTTTTGGAGGGGCTAAGGTAGTGATTTTAGGAATTCACTTTAGGGTGCTAGTGAGACCCCATTTCGGCCGGCCACCACCAGGAGTACCACCGGCGAGGTCAGGGCGGCCCAGCGGCGGCGAGGCGGCGGTGACAGCGGCGGGAGCGGCGGCGGTAGCGGACGGCGGCTGCATCACTCGCGGGTCGATTTCGAGCTCGATTCGACCCGTTTTCGAGTCCTTCTTGTCGCGTATCGATTGGTAACGTCCTCCCCTCCCTTTTCTTGATGTTAATTAGACCTTTAGGGCTGCACATTTGAATTTCAATAAGGTGCATGGAAGGTGTTCGATGAAATGCCTAAGTGAAATTTTGGCTTGATTTTCAAAACTTGTTTTTGGCTAAGCTCTAAATGTAGATAGATAGAGTTAAGGATAGTGAACTCCCTTTGTGAAGAGGTCCCTAAGTTCCGACCACCCGGGGGGGGGGGGAATCGTGGAGGTTCAAAGTTGGACTTATTCGAGCGAAAAGTTCGAACCTTTGTATCTTGATACGGGTGGCTTGATATGATGTCCCCTATGGTGATAATGCCCCCTTGATTGTTTGTGAGTGGATAACCATGCCCCCGGAGTTTAGATGATTGCGTGGTAGTTCGCGCTCATTAGTGTCTTAGTTGACCCGAGTGTTCCTCGGATTGCTCGGGGAAGAGTAAGTCTCCCCGTGACATGTAATAGGCTTGCTTAAGTGCATTTGATCTGTTTGTATGTGCCCCCGGAGCCTTGAGCCGTTTTGGGGATAAAATTTGATCGAAATGTGGGATGGCATTTTGGTAATTATAACCAACTTTGCATGTCTTTGATTTCTTTAGTTCTTGAACTTGTCGCTTTGTAGAGCGCTTGAATACCTGTGTCACATTGCACAAATGTATGAAAATTTGATTAGTAGGTGGCCTAGGCCTTTGATGAGCGTAAGGATTTTTGACTCCCGAGCGGGAGGGTCCCTAGCTGTTTGCTCGCGGACAGTTGGTCCGTTGGGTTGGATGTCCTTGCAGAGGACTCTGATGAATGTGGTTGATGTGTTGCCTTGGTTTTTGACTGAGTTGTGTATGGTTTTTGCAGGGCTTGGTTGACGGGCTTGCAGGCGCGCGACTTTGATACTTTAGAAGTTTTCTCAGAAACTGTCACTCCCGAACTGCTGAAATGAGTGAGTCTCCCGATCCCCTTCTTTGCACATATTATTTTTCTTATGATGGTTTGGAGATAAGCGAGGACACCCCCCTTTTACTTCGACTCGATTTTCCCGGGACAGGTGCTAGCCATGAAGCCATTGCGATGACTCAGACCTATCCTCCCAATCGTATCACGACTGAGGAGTTTGTGGAGAGCGTAGATAAGTCGGGGGTCTGTCCTCTTTCTGAAGCGTTCTTCCCGTTTGACGTATGTAAAGATGTCGAGGTTGGCTCAGTTACCGTCCCTCCTGTGGACCTAGATGTAGTTTACACGGGACAGATAGAGGAGGGTTTGCGTTTTCCTTACTGCAGGGATCTTGTCCGCTTATGTCGTTACTTCCGCATCTCGCCCCTTAATCTCTCCCCTGCTGCTTTTCACGCGTGGACCTGTTTTCGCATTCAGTGTCACAAGCACTCATGGGCTTATTCCTTGATTCTCTTCCGGACCTTCTACCGCCTGGAGCGACGAGACAAATCGGGGTTGTCCACCTTCTGCAGTCGGTGGCCTTGCCTTTCCTCATTTGACCTTGGGGGCGCCAAGTGGAAGCCGAGCGGGCGGTTCGCCACCCCTTACCCTCGTTCCCAGGAATGGCAAAATCATTATTTCTTTGTGAGCGACGTCGGGACTAAGTGGGAGACGTGTCATGTCCTGGAGCGTGACCCTGTTCCTTCCTTATCCGAGTATACCCCTCAGGATGAGAAGGCCTTTCGCGAGATCTTTCGCGACAATCAGGCGGGGGTTATAGTCCCTTTGACTCAGGGTTCTGAAGAGGAGTTGTTTGCCGCAGGCATCATCGTATCTTCTTCCCCGGGTGTCTTGGTATGCTTTCGAATTTTTATAACCTTGTCTTATGTTATTCTGTAGGTTGGTTTCTTAACAAGCAGCCGGCCTTGCAGACTGATGCTGCGCGAGGGCTCCCTGTTGCTGCTCCGGCCCCTGCTGACGGGTCTCGTCATGGGCGAGGAAAAGGACCTATGGGTAGAGTACTTCTTCCTTTTTATCGTTTTCGGCTGTATTCTGTCTGTAGTTCCAATGTTTTCTTTTCCCTGTTTGTAGGTCGTGTGTCTGCTGAGAGGGAGCGGGCGGAACCCGTTACTGACTCTTCTCGGCGCCCCTCCACTAAGAGGACCGATGTTGCGGCGCGTGCCTCGGGTGATCCCAAGCGCTCGAGAGTTGAGGGGACGTCTGTCTTGCCTTCTCGTGATAAGAGGAAGCAAGTTGCCGAGCGCGTCCCTCCTGCCCCCGGGCCGAGGCATGGGACGGCGGATGAGGTCCCTCCCGGTTCACGTATGTCTTCACGTGACAAGAGGAAGCATGTTGGTGAGCGCGTCCCTCCTGTCCCCGAGCCGATGCATATGACAGCAGAGGAGGTTCTCCCTGTATCAGGTGTGCGAAATCTCTTTTTATGTACTTAGCCTATTTTGCTTGTATGGTTGCTTATGTTTGTGCTTTGCAGATATCCCTCCACTTCCTTCGCTTCGCAGAAGTGTTCTTGTTCGTCGCTTTGAACGTGACGTCACAGATGGTGTGTGGGTGCCCTATTCGGGTACGCGCCTTCGTTTTCCTAAGGATGCGTCTTTGAGCATTCCTGAAGTTGGCGTTCGGGTGGTGCAGAGGTCTGTTCCTCCTGCAGACCGGAAGGAGTGCCCCCGAATTCTGCTAGTGCGCGCGCCTTTGTGGAGGAGAACATCGGGGTCTTCGCTCCGGTGAATGTTTATTCTTCTTAGAATTGATTCATTCAATGTTGCACTTGTTTTGATAGTTATACTCTTTTTGATGTAGGTCAATGCTGATATTGCCAACTTATCATCTTTTGTCATCGAGCTATCTGATGAGAAAGATCAGCTTCTGGAGAGCCATGAGGAGCTAGTTAAAGAGCAAGTCTCTTTGACTGAGGATGCGAAAGGCCATGCTGGTGAGCTTCTCATACTATCTGATGCGCTTGCCTCGAGCCAGGCTCGCGTTGCCGAGATCCGAGATCAGCTGTCTGCTGTGAAAGGTCGGATGGCCCTTCGAGAGGGGGTGCGGGCTGCCGAGTTGCAAAAGGCGAGGGAGGACGGCATTTCGGAGGGCAAGGCCGGCGCTTTTAAGCGGTATCCTCAGAGTGAGCCTTTCCTTTCCGCCGTTCAGGCGATTTATGAGTCTTTGAAGAAGGAGTTTCTTGATGACTTCGTTCCCCTAATGCATCGTCTTGCCCCCCATTTTCCCTTTGAGAAATTGGATGCTCCTGGTGTGATTGGTTTGAGTGATTTGGGGGGGGGCTTCTACTCTTCAGGTGGAGGACACCATTAGTGCAGATGGTGAGCCGATGTTTAGCTTTGAACGGGATGCTGATATCTTTGGTGATACCCCTGCATGTGATCCCTTTGCGACTGAGGACTGCGATGTTGATGTGCGCCATCTCCTTGACTAGGTCAATATGGACCCTTTGTGTGTTTGTTTGTTCCTTTGCATGCGTAGTATTTTGGCGAAGGACTTGTTTAGGGCTTGTCTGTCGTTTGATGTTTGGATTTGCTATCGTAGACCTGTTTGATCTTATATATATATGCTTGACATGAATGCATTAGATAGATGTGATAACTGAATTTCTCCTTGTTATATTAGTTATAACATAGGATAGTAAAGTGCGGATAGATTAGTACGTCCGACCTTTGCATTTGTTTGCGAGGGAGGATTCCTAGTGATCTGCTTGTCCCCCGACTTTTTGCAAGGATGTGAATAGATTAGTACGTTCACATCCTTGTATTGTGGCGAAGTGTGGATAGATTAGTACGTCCGACACTTGCATTTGTTTGCGAGGGAGAATTCCTAATGATCCGCTTATCCCCCGACTTTTTGCAAGGATGTGAATAGATTAGTACGTTCACATCCTTGTATTGCGGCGAAGTGTGGATAGATTAGTACGTCCGACACTTGCATTTGTTTGCGAGGGAGGATTCCCAATGATCCGCTTATCCCCCGACTTTTTGCAAGGATGTGAATAGATTAGTACGTTCACATCCTTGTATTGCGGCGAAGTGTGGATAGATTAGTACGTCTGACACTTGCATTTGTTTGCGAGGGAGGATTCCCAATGATCCGCTTATCCCCCGACTTTTGCAAGGATGTGAATAGATTAGGACGTTCACATCCTTGATGAAGATATTTCAACTCCTTGTATGCGTCGAACGTCCTTTGCTTTGGTTTGTTGTGATGAGCCTTGTGTGGGTTGGCTTGTTGTCACTGTTGTTGTTTTGATGCCTTGGTTGTAAGCTTAGGCGTTGTATCGCGGGTTAATAGTGTGCCTACAAGAGACATTAATTTTGTTAGACATAACTTCATTTGATACGCAAGTATGGAGTTACACATCTCCTTCTTTTGAAGTAATGAGTACTAAAGAGCTTGATACGACAGCTTTTAGTTTTATGGTTTCCTTTCTTGTTTATGCATGGAACTTCTTCAAATGTCCCCCACTGAAAGTGTTAGGCAATTCGTTCCCGTCAACATCTTGGATGCGGTATGCATTAATGTATGGAACCTCTACTATCTTGTAGGGGCCTTCCCACTTGGGGGACATCTTGTTGATTTGGTCCAAGTGTGAGAATTCGTTTCTTCTCCAGACCATTTCTCCCACATGGAATTGTCGCGCCTTGACCTTTCTGTTGTAGTATCTGGATGTGGCTAGGCGCATCTTTGCTTGAACTTGTTCTGATTTCCATCTTTGTTCGTCTGTCAACTGAAGGTCGAGGCGTCTTTCTTCCTCATTGGCTTGGGGGTCAAAATGCGTCGTTCTGTATGAAGAGACGGCGATTTCGACAGGTGCCACTGCCTCGGTTCCATAGACTAGGCTGAAGGGTGTTTCACCTGTTGATTCTTTGGGTGTTGTGCGCACAGCCCATAAAACACTGCTTAGCTGGTCCACCCAACCTCCTTTCAGAGCATGGACTCTCTTTTTTAGTCCATCCAGGACTATCTTGTTTGCTGACTCGACCTGGCCGTTTGTCTGTGCGTGGTGCACTGATGCAAAACGGTGGTCTATCCTGAGACGTTCGCAGAAATTTTGCATATTTCCACTTCTGAATTGGGCACCATTGTCGCTAATGAGTATCTTTGGGACACCATAGCGAGCCACTATGTAGTTTCGGATGAAGTCCATGATTTGTGTGTCTGTGATGCGCGCTAGTGGCTTAGCCTCAATCCACTTTGAGAAGTAGTCGATTGCGACGACTATGAATTTTGCTTGGCCCTTTGACTTTGGGAGTGGACCGATCAAGTCAATGCCCCATTGTGCGAATGGCCATGCGCTTGCAATTGGGCTTAATTCTGCTGCTGGAGCTGTGATGTTCCTTGAATATAGCTGGCATGCTTCGCATTCTGCCACCATGTTTGTTGCTTGAGCTCTCATTGTTGGCCAATAGTAGCCCAAGTTCAATGCTTTGCGGATCAACGCGCGAGCTCCTTCGTGAGAGGCAGCCATTCCTCCATGGAGTTCTTCTAGTACCGTTGTTCCTTCTGTGCTTGTGATACACTTTAGATAAGGTGTAGAATAACCCTTTCTGTAGAGCTGTCCCTCGATCAAGGCGTAGTTTACGGCTACCCTTTCGATCTTGCTTGCTTGAGTTTTGTCTCGCGGTAGGATCCCTCCTGCGAGGTATGCTTGGATTGGTATCTTCCAGGTTTCCTCTTCGTCAATGGCCATTACTTCGAATTGGTCTATGACGGACATTATCCTGTTTTCCACAAAGTGTGTTTCTTTGCCTTGTTCATTGTTTTGGGCATACTTACTTAGAGCATCGGCCTCCTGGTTTTCTTCTCGTGGGACGGAAGTTATGTCGAAAGTTTTGAAACTTTCTACCAACTCCTTTGCTTGTGTCAAGTATTTCTGCATGTTTTCGGACTTTGCAGTGTACTCTCCTTTGACCTGGTTAACAACCAGTTGTGAATCACACTTTACTCGTAAGTGTTCAACCCCAACTCCTTTGGCTATCCTGAGGCCTGTTATCAGTGCCTCATATTCTGCCTCATTGTTCGTTGCTCTGAATGTCAAGTTCAAAGCGTACTTCAAGGGGTCTGAGCCATCGGGTGGGATTAGTAGTAATCCTGCCCCCGCGCCTCCGGTGTTGGATGATCCGTCCGTGTACATTTCCCAAACTTCTGTGGGTGGGACATTTGTTTGGACTTCAACTTGTGGCTCGGGCTCGATTCCTGTGAACTCTGCTATGAAGTCTGCCAAGGCCTGCCCTTTGATGGCTGTCCGTGGAGCGAAATGAATGCGGAATTCACTTAATTCTACAGACCACTTCGTCAATCTCCCTGACATGTTTGGTTTTGCAAGGATGTGCTTCAAAGGCTGGTCTGTGAGGACCGTTATTTCATGCGCGTGGAATTAAGGTCTTAGCTTGCGTGCGGCTATCACAAGCGCGTACAAGTGCTTTTCAATTGGTACGTAATTGACTTCATACTTGGCCAGTGTTTTGCTCACGTAATAGACCGGGAGTTGCGCTCCTCCTTTTTCCTTTATTAGCACAGAGCTAACTGCCGTGTTGCTAGTTGATATGTATTGAAAAAGAGGCTCCCATTGAAGTGGCTTTGCTAGTCTTGGGAGCGTCTTCAAGTGTTGTTTGAGTTGTTGGAATGCTTCTTCACAGGCATTTGTCCATTCAAACTTCTTGTTTGCGCGTAACACTTCGAAGAAAGGGAGGGCTCTGTCGCCGATTTTGGCCAGGAATCTGTTCAGGGCTGCGAGGCGCCCGTTGAGTTGTTGTACTTCTTTGTGCTTTGTTGGAGAGGCCATTTCTTCAATTGCCTTTACTTTCTCAGGGTTTGCTTCAATGCCCCTTTCGCTCACCATAAATCCAAGTATTTTGCCTGATCGTACCCTGAAAGCGCATTTTGCGGGGTTTAGTCTTATTTGGTACTTTCGCATTCTCTCGAAGATTATGCGTAGGTCCTCTGCGTGGTTCTTTCTTTTCTTGGATTTTACGACCATATCATCCACGTACGCCTCCATTTTGTCGCCAATCAGATCTCAGAAAATGAGATTGACCATCCTTTGGTAGGTTGCCCCCGCATTGATTAACCCGAAAGGCATAACTTTGTAGTTATAAATCTCGCTGTCAGCGTAGAATGCCGTATGTGGGGCGTCCTGCCAAAACATTGGGATTTGGTTGTATCCTGTGTATGCATCCATAACTGTCATTAGTTCATGGCCCGCAGTTGCATCTACCAATTGATCAATTCGTGGGAGCGGATATGAATCTTTTGGGCATGCGTTGTTGAGGTCTCTGTAGTCGATGCACATTCTTGACTTGCCCTTTGGTTTAGGAACAACTACAGGGTTGGCTACCCAAGTTTGATATTTGGATTCTTCAATGAAACCTGCATCAAGTAGTCTATTAACTTCCTCGCGAATGGCCAACTTCTTGTCTCCTCCTATCGACCTTAGTTTTTGTTTCACTACTCGAGCATCTTTGTTGATGTTGAGTTTATGGCAAATGACATCTGGGCTTATTCCTGGCATGTCCTTTGGGGACCATGCGAATAAGTCTTTGTATTCTGTTAGGAGCGCTGTGATTTCAATCACTTCGTCTTCTGATAATGATGCTCCTACGCGCACCATTCTTTCTGGCTCATCGATTTTGAATTCACGGAGTTCGTCCATCGCTGTAGGCCTCCCGTAGTCATCTCTTGGGTCTTCGTCGATGGTGGGTACTACTGACATGTTTCCCCTTAGGTTTTGTTGTAGCGCGACATTGTGGCATTCTCTTGCTACTTGTTGGTTTCCTCTAACTTCTCCCACACCTGCAATGGTTGGGAACTTGATCTTCAGGTGGGCCGTTGAAGGCACCATTCTCCATTCGTTCATGGTCGCGTATCCGAGAATGCCATTGTAGGCGTTTAGCTTTTCGACTACTATGAATAGTACATCGATATTCAGACGTCTTTCTCCTTCGCCCAAAGTTACCGGAAGGGTAATGGTGCCCAACGGGTAGCTAGCATCTCCCATGAATCCCACTAGAGGTGAGTTCATTGTTTGTATGGCCTTCTTTCTTCCGAGTGCTAAGATAATGCCTTTTGTTAGCAGGTTTGGGGCGGAGCCTCCGTCTACCAGAATTCGCTTCACTTCCATGTCATCAATAGTCATTTGAATGACTAAGGCGTCGTTGTGGGGGAACGTTATGTGTTCTCTGTCTTTGGCTGAGAAGCCAATGACGTCCTCCATGATTGTGTCTTCCCCGTCTGGCTCCTGTGTTTTTTCGCTCTTTCCGGCGGCGTATCTCTCCCTCGCGTAAGAGGTTTCGCCCCCTGCACTGAAGCCTCCGTGTATGGTGTATGTGTTTTCCATCTTGCTTGTTCGTTTGAGTAACGCAGGCTTTCTGTTCGAAGCCCGCAGACGGCGCCAAGTGTTTCGACCAAGTTATTGCGGGCTGCCCGCTGAATAACTCGTCAAAGTCTTCGGGTTGGGTGCGAGCCAAGTCCGTTCTCTAAAGTCGCGTGCTGGCCTTAGCTTCGTCTTCTGAACGGCAGTAAGTCCTTTGGGCTCTCTGGAAGATCGTCTGTCTGCACCTGCGAAAGGAGCATTACCAAGCAGTCCCCGTGGAGAGGGGGGGGGGGTGCTTGGTGCGCTCGCTCCGACGATCAACATTAGTCGGCTTCTAGAGAGAGAAAGAGAGGTTTTCTAGAGAGAGGTCAGAGCTTTTCCCACTCTCACCCAAAGTGACTTAAAAATGACTTGGAAATGTTTACCCCCAAGGTGGCTATTTATAGGCAACCTTGGACCGTAAACCGGTTTTGACCCGGTTCGATGTGGAAATGTGAACCGGGATGCAGGGGAGAGCTTTGGGAAAAGGACTCTGACGCGCGTCTCAGGCGGCTGTCACGAGCGGGACGCGCGCGCCTTTGAAACATAGGTCTCGGACACATAGGAGTTAGTTAAAAATCGAGTCTCCTATACGTTCGGGACGAAATGGGGGGTGTACGCGACACCCCCCGGGTGTTGAACTTACCCGGAATTCCGGGTAAGCCTAGGCTTACCCGGAATTCCGGGTAAGTCTAGGCTTACCCGGAAATTCCGGGTAAGCTGGGGCTTACCCGGATTTTTCCGGGTAAGCCCCCCGGGGATGTCGGGCAAGTTCGCGACTTGCCCGGTTTCCCCCGGTTAGCTCGAAATTGGGGAATCGTAAAGGGTCTTGCGCGTGTATGAGGTCCGAATACTTAAGACCGAGCCCGAATCATGCGTATATCCATCACGATCAATGAAATATAATGATGGAATGTATAAAGAAGAAAAAGGAAACTAGTATGCACTTATTGTGTTAATGTAGATAGTTTGAGAGTTGTCTAAACAATCAAAGATACCGACTTCACTGTCTCTGTTTCAGAGGAGATCAAACACATTTAATGACATTTCTCTAAGGGTTTGCCATGTTTTCTAAGCACGTGTCGAAAACATGTACATTTCGTTATAACGAAAATGTAACTTAGCTAGCACATTGTCAAACTGGGGCTAGTGAACCAACCAAAACAAACTTGGGTTAGCAAACCGACAAAAAAAAAACTTATGCTAACAAACTGTCTAACCCGTAAAACATGGGCTAGCAAAAGTATAATTAACACGCACCTTGTATATATAAAGTAATTTATATGATGTTGGTTCTTCACTTCTTGAACTTAGTTAGGATCTCGCAAACAAGCAGCTGCCATGAAACTCATATTTGGATTTTTCTATTATCCTTATCAATACCATATTTGTGCTATTTTTATTTGATAATATCTAGGTTGGTTACTTACGTTTTTCAATGTGGCCGTTTGTTTTAAACGTATACTTTTTAGTTACGCACTTTTGCAACCATGTGATTAAATTGTTATAATGATATGAAATTTCCAAAATATCATTCTCTATTTTTTTTTCTTCACGTTCTTCGCATTCATCATGTTCTTCATCAAATTCATTTAAAAAACTTCAAAAAAAAAAATCTTAAAAAACCCAAAAAAAAAAAAAATCAACAAAATAAAAAATGGTTAAAGGTACTTTTGGTGCCACATGTTTGACCAGTGTAGATTTTGGTGCCACATGTTTAGTTTTGTAGGCTTTTGGTGCCATATGTTTGAGATGTTGTATGTATTTTGTTCTTCCGTTAGTCAACAATTAGTTTGACCGTTAAATACTTTTATTTTGTTCAATTTAACCCTCGAAATTATATTTCTAAAATTTAATATTTATATTTTAGTCCCTAATGTTTGCTCAAGTCACCGTCGAAGGCCGCCGACCACCCACCACCTCCAAAGCCGTCGCCGACCACCACGAAAATTGTCGGCCACCATCATTTGGGGCTGGAAACCACCCCAATTGGTGGTGGCCGGCCCCAATTGGTGGTGGCCAGCCCAATCGGGGCCGGCCACCACCAATTGGTGGTGGTTACAGCCCTAATCGGGCCGGCCACCACCAATTGGGGTGGTGGGCGGCCCCAAATGGTGGTGGCCGGCCCGATTAGGGCTGCAGTCACCACCAATTGGTGGTGGCCGGCCCGATTAGGGCTGCAGCCACCACAAATTGGTGGTGGCCGGCCCCGATTGGGGTGGCTGCAGCCCTAATCGGAGCCAGCGGCCCCAACTGGTGGTGGCCGGCCCCGATTGGGCTGGCCACCACCAATTGGGCTGGCCACCACCAATTGGGGCCGGCCACCACCAATTGGGGTGGTTTCCAGCCCCAAGTGGTGGTGGCCGGCTATTTTCTTGGTGGTCGGCGGCAGCTTTAGAGGTGGTGGGTGGTGGACGGTGACTTGAGCAAACAATAGGGACTAAAATGTAAATATTAAATTTTAGAAATATAAATTTGAGGACTAAATTGAAAAAATAAAAGTATTTAACGGTCAAACTAACTGTTGACTAACGGAAGAACAAAAAACATACAACCTCTCAAACATATGACACCAAAAACCTACAAAACTAAACATATGGCACCAAAAACCTACATTGGTCAAACATGTGGCACCAAAAGTACCTTTAACCCAATAAAAAAATCAAATATGGGTTTAAATTCGAATACACATTTGCAACTGAACCCAGATTTGCAGTTTTGGGTTCGATTCAATCGCATATTTGCATTTCTGGGTTCAATTCAAACCTGAGACTCCAGATATGGGTTTGAATCAAACCCATATATGCAATTATAAGTTCAATTTTGATTTTTTATTTTTTACAAATTAATTTTTATGGAGATTTTAATGAATTTAACAAGGAATATGATGAAGAACACTTGACCTTATTGAAGGTATGAGAAAAACTGTCATTTTATAACCATTTAATCACATTGAGTCAAACATAAGTGACTAAACAAAACAAGTTTGAAAATTTGATCATATTTTGAATCGTAAGTAACCAAAAATAATCACATAAAAAAATTACATATATTAAATATAAATAATAACAAAAGTAACAATTGAGTCTCATTTGACAAACATAATGATGCGGGCGGAACCGAATAATTCCGCAAATTCGAGATTTCTACGATTTCTATTTCCGAACTTTCAACTGTCGGATTTTGGCGCGTGAATAGTATTTTTCGGGCGGGTAGGGAGTTCTAATAAAAAAAAGCCTACGCCGTGAAATGCGCTCAATTTCGACCAAATTCCATCGTTTCAAGGCTCAATATTATTCCGGAGGTTTTTTTTTTAAAATTTCCGGTTTATTTGGACTTTGTCGTTATTTTCGGTTATTCCCTAGTGTTTAGGGTTTCCATTTTAGTTATTTCAGACAACAGTAGCCGTCGTTGAGTCCAGTTTATGATATATGAAGAAAATCGAGCTTTTTCCTAAATCATGCATTTGATTTCGGTATTCATAGAATCAACGAATTTTTGCGTCGTTATCCCCCATCACGCTGCATCACATAAGTAACTAAATGATATATTAACCATATTTTTACTAATAATGTAGATTTAATTGTAATATAAAAATTTGTTTAAAAGTACTAAATTAGCTACATCCAAAATTTGCATTACACATTTATAATGTTAATTAATTAATTACTTTATGAGTTCACATTTAGGGCAAGGGTTAATAATGAAATTCTTATCTGAACTTTAATGTAATTACAAATTGCTATTCAAAATTTAATTTTTAAGATTATCTACCTGAATTTCCAATGTCCGGGCATATTTCTACATCTGTTACAATTTACGTCAAATTCGACGAAAAATGAGTATGTTACGACCATGTGAGATCTTTTCATGTGTACACAAGATAAATTCTGACATAAATTCAAAGGAATACAATGATATACCTTCAATTTAACGCTCAATTGAAAGACACTGTAAGACACTATAAGTGACCAATTGAAGCTATTTCGCACAGATCATTTATGTTTATGTTTGAATCTATCTTGTTTCGCATTAAATACGATATGTGATTATAAAATGTTCATTTTTTTTTTGTTTGTCTAATTTGATGAAAATTATAATGGAAAGTAACAATTTGCTCGAAATAATTTAGGTAGTTAATTTTTAAAACTTCAATTTCAAGTATCAATTAGTAATTAGAAAAATATTAGGTAGTAATTGATTATTTATGAAAAAAATATAAAAAAATTAAATATCACAAACACGATGTTTATGAATGAAGCATAGAAAAAACAACCGGCACTAGATGTGGCAACGAGGCGGAGCGGGCATCGCCTGACCCGTGCCCGCTCGCACATATCGCGGGGCGGGTCTTATGGGTTAAATATTCCCACGGGTCAACTCGCGGGCCCCTCCCCGCGATTCAAGCCCAGCAGTGCTTCTGGATTTCGTTATCATTGGCTCAGAGGCGTATAAGTAACTGCTCCTCGATGGCTTCATTCTTCATCTTCTCTTTAATTTCAAATCTCATCTGCGTCTGTAGGTGGGGCAAGCAGTGGCGGATGCTTCACCAATAATGTGGTTACAAACGTAACCACATTATTTGGTATTTTTATTGAGAAACTATGTTTATTCCTGTAAAAAAAGTATACCCGATCCTTATTATTTTGGTGTAAGATCCTCATTATTTTGGGTAAGACACAAAATTCGCATTATTATTTTGCGTTAAGATTTTATTATAATTTTGTAACACTCTAATTCTATCTATTAAGAAAAAAAAGTTAATCAATTTTAAATTTGGGGCTTTTGACTTAAAGAATATGATTGTAATTTTTATTATTCATCTCTCTTTTGCTAAAAAAATCTCTTTTGCTATACTATAAATTGTAATTACTCTAATTTAATAAGTACAAGTATATAACCATACAATATGTTTGAAAAATATAGTTTTTAGCAATACCAATATGTTTTAAAATGTAAAATATGTTTAACCGTCGTAATTGATACTTATTTCACACACCCGTCTAAATTTGTCGTCAAATACATTTTAAATACAAAAATAAGTAAATATTTTTTTAAATATCAGAATCAAGACCTAATAACTTATACGAGTGTTATAATAGTGTCATACCTCGATTGAGACGCAACTGACCACAATCGGTTCTAGTCCGATTTGACCTAATTGTAACATTTACCTAAGCAAATAATTTTTAGTTGTGATAGTACATATTATTTATTTAAAATGTATTTAACGACAAATTTGAATAAATAACTGAAAAAAATACCAATTATCATTGTTTTATAACATTTTTTTACAAAAAAATTCTTAAGGAATATGTTAAATTTCCGGTTTTTTTTTATTGCAAAACGTAACCACATTATGAACCTTCTGGATCTGCCACTGGGGGCAAGTGAAGAAATACGAAGTGGAGAATAGTGAAGTTAATAAGATACATGTTGAGGAAGGACATCTAATAAGTGGTGGTGGTGGTGGAAGAAAGAGAAAGACGACGGTCTATCTGCTTCTTCTTCTGGTGGCAGTGCTAGATGCGGTGGGCGACACTGGATGCGGTGGTCGGCGTCGTGGTCTCGTGGACTGAGTCATGAGTCTCTTCTCTGAATGAGGTGAGGAATGAAGGAAGGAAGAGAGGGAGGAGAGCAGCGCAGAGTAGAGGCAGTAACCCTAGGACCAATATAAGTTATAACAAAATATTTACATTTTAGTCATTTCCTTATAAAATAACATGATTTATATATTAGTATGTATAGTGGCTAGGGGGCAGGGCGACCACCCAGACCCGGCCCCGCCCGACCCCGTGGATTACTAAACCCGAACCCTCTACGTGATCCATGGATCATGGGTCAAATTCGGGGCGGGAACCCACGGGTCGGCGGCTACCCGTAACCCGTTGCCACCCTAATCGGCACTACCCTAGATGTAGACTAACCAAGCGTCCCGTGTTGAACCATACACTTTTACAAAAATTATTTATTAAAAATTTTTGTCATATCAAAACCATGGGGGAAAAATGTAACTCTATGCTTCTTTTTTTTGTGCCACATGTAACTCTAAGCTTAAGAATCAACAATTTGACTAACCTAATTGTGTACTGGCTGAAGGTCGTTCACATGTAGCTCGAGCAATTGGTGAAAAACTTCTTTAAGCATTGATATACTTTATAAAAAATGATAAAATGTACGACAGTAGCGTGATCATGATTTGAATGTGTTTAAGTTGGTTTGTAATATTTTAACAAGTCCAGTTCTCGCTTAGTCTACATACCGCGTCAGACATATGCGGATATAACTAGACTTGACATGTCGGTTTTTTAACGGAGCTAGGTTGATGGGGCTAGTATATGCGTTGGATGTTCATTAAATCTGGTCAGAAAACCACAAACGAAAATATGAGAACTCAACTATTTAAGATAATTATTTACTGGCAACTATAAACTCATTCTTTTAAGCGGCAAAAAACACATATAGAACAATAAACTATCTAGTAGATTCTAGAATCTATTCATCGGACCGTATATCATTTCTTTAGGGTAAAACTAAAAAGTTCAATATGAACCGCAAAACATAATTAAGTTACACGTTTGTAAATTCTCAATATACGTGTAGAACGATTCCTAAGTAGAATACGCCCTCATGGACGCTACCACTTAGAGCCACCGAACGGGCCAATTCACGACGTACGGTTGGGCCGCTTCACGGAGATCTGAACCGGGATTGGCCGGCCGGTGCCGGTACCTCCACAGCTGCTACACCCCATCCGCTTCGATCCAGCGCAAGTCCGGCAACCACCGTCGCCGTCCGACCACCGCGAGCATAAGCAGGCGACCCGGCCGGATCCGTTGCAGGACGGGCACCTCGGGGATGGACCGGCCATGGGAACCTGGTCCATGAGCGATCTGACGAGTACGGCCCCGGCCACCATGCTCAGCCCGAGCTGCGTAAGAACGATTGGACCCATAGGAGAATGGTCGATAGGGAGAGAGAAGGAGATGCAATATTTTGAATGGAGGTAGAATTGGAGAGTGGTGGTTGATTTTATTGGGTGAGGGTGAAGAAAGTGGTGGAGGGTGCGTACACGTAGAAGAATGAGTGTTAGGTGGCTTTAAGGAACCGCGACGGCGCGTCGTTTGGAGCGTAGCGGTGGATAGATTTTCTTTGCCTACTTGTATTGAGTGGATGGAGGAGGTGGGTGCTTTCTCTTTCCCTTCCTTCCAAATATATCTGCGCGGTTGTGTCGACAAGTGAGAGAGTGGTGAATGGAGATGGAGTAAGGTGTCAGCGGGTATCACCAGCCGGACCCGCTCCGATATAGTCGAACCGTATCCGTCATATATATCTCGCGGGGCGGGGCGCTTTGACCCGCATGTCGCTCCATATGTGACATAATTTATTATTGTAAATTCTAAACTTTATATTCATTGTATCCAAATTTAAGTCTAAATTCGAATCACAAAATACAAATTTAACTCAAAACCAAAATATAAATCATCAAACTCATTAGAAAATTTTATATTTTGACTATGTATAATGTCACCCATATAGTTTTTATATAACATATATATGTTTAATATATGTGCGAGACATGGCGGGTCGGCGGTGCTCCGCGAACTCAATCCCGGACTCGTCGCACGGGTCGTGGAGCGCGAGTCGACAGGACAAAATTGGAGCAGATACCCGCGGGTCAACGGGTACCCGTGAGTCGTTGCCACCCCTAAGACGGAGGCTATTGGCGGATAAAATTGCTTGTTCAGGTTTTACTTTTTAGTGATGGGTCCAACATATTTCACTTTTCTGGGTAACGATCGTATCATTAAGGTAACACTACTTTTTCAGGTCAGCGAACTTGCTCAAAAAATCTAGAATAACTACGATAAAGAGTATTCGATGTTAGTATCAATGGACATTAGGTGACGTGCTTACTACCGTCATTAGAGAAATTCATCATAGTAAGGAACATAATGTAGAGATGCTTATTACCATTATTAGATAAACCACTCTTAGTAAGGAACATGAGGTGGATATCTACTTGTTACTAGCTGATAGACTATAACCGACTACATCAACCAATAAGGAACCGGCCGACAACTACTTGAAACACCCTCCATGCAATGCATGAACCACCATAGAGGTTGTTAACACCCCCTATCAATAATAAGTTCTACATATTCGTTTATTATGATTCCTATTACTTACAATACCCCATACTAATTTGAGCATAGTGAAATCGTGAGGCATAACCTTACATTTTCCCTCTTGTGGCGGAGTCAATAAATACAGACTTTGAGATTCAAACATATAAAGTGCTAACGTTGTTAATATCTTCGTCTTATTTGGACGAAATTATCTATATGCTGAGCACATAACGAAGAAAATAATTAGCATTTTATTGGACAGTCTGAAAATTAGTTAGTAAGCGTTTATTTGCGTAAATATCAGCTAGTAATTTGTTCAGTTTACTAAACATCAAATAACAATTTTTTTTTTTAAATTATTTAACACGTGACAAAATTATGATTTAATTAGGAAAAATAAAATATAAACTACAATTAATTCGAGTATTAAAGCATTACCTAATAATTTGATAATTAGCCCGATAAAAGTACGCCTAATGCTCATGTGATGTGGTCGAATTGAAATAGGATTGACACCGAACGTAAGCCTAAATATGTCTAGCTGGCACCCAATGAGTCGATATTTGCAATTAAAAATAGGGCTGGGCATGGTTCGGTTCTTGGCCGAACCGGTTTAGAACCGAACCGGAACCAGATTTTAGGTTCAGTTGGTTCTCTGTACCAGGTAAGAACCGAACCAGATTTTAGGTCCTAGAACCGAATTATAGGAGAACCGGTTTTGAACCGGTTCGAACCGGTTTTGAACTTTTTTTTTTTTTAATTTTTTTACTAAAATTCAAAATATACACTTTTTTTATTACTAAAATTCAAAATATACAGCCAATATAGAACTATTCCTGAGTTAAGTTTCGAGTTCAAAACTAAACTCAATTGATTGTAGAATTGATATGAGCTAAGATAATATATAATAACTATATATAAGTAAACAAACCTGCTACGACCACCTATATATCCAATATGAACCAAACCCAAATATTGAAGGATCTACCCTATGGATGTAAACGATTCAAACTACTCGTGAGCTTCTCGAGATCGGTTTAGTCGATATTCAATTTCGACTCGCTAAATTTCGAGTCGAGTTCAACTTTTTTTGATACCGAGTCGAGTTCGAGTTCACTTATACTCGACTCGAGAGGCTCGCGAGCCTAATCGAGCTTTTTTGTTTTGCCTATTCGAGTCGAGTTCGAGTTTGAGTTTTTCGAGTTTTACGTAATAATATTATATATGTATATATTGAGTCAAGGAAGAGTTCGACCTCGAGCTAAGGTGCACCATTTATAATTTAATTGAATTTTTAACCTTATCGAGCCGAACTCGAACATGTCAAGTATGACACCGAGTCGAGCTCGAGCTTGAAAAATTAAGGCTCAGTCCGTCGAGTTCGAGCTCGAGTAAACTGAGTCGAGTCAATCTTGCCGGATACTCGGCTTGTTTATAGCCCTTTAAGCTACAAAAAAAAAAGATGCAAGAGTGTTTTACTATTTAACATTTTAGGCTTTATGTAATTAAAGTGGTTCTGGAAAAACTGGTTCAAAACCGGTTCTGAACCTGTTTTGAACCAGTTGAAAACCGCTACATATATTCCTTATCAAAACCGAACCATTTAAGAACCGGTTCAGTCAGAACCGGTTTGTATTGGTTCAGTTCCGGTTTGGTTCCGGTTCGGTTCGCCCGAACCGGTTTTTATGCCCAGCCCTAATTAAAAATAAAGAATACATTAGTAGTACCTAGGGTTGTAAACGAGTCGAGTCGAGCCGAGTATCTAATAAGCTCGACTCGACTCATTTTACTCGAGCTCGAGCTCGAACTCGGCCGAGCCATAATTTTTTGAACTCGAACTCGACGAGTTCGAGCTCGGCTCGATAAGGTTATATTTTTTCAATTAAATCGAAAACGACACACCTTAGCTCGAGCTCGAACTCAACTCGATTAGGCTTTTGCCTCGAGCTCGAACTCAACTTGAACTCAATATTTACATATATAATATTATTATTTAAAGCTCGAAAAACTCGAGTTCGGACTCGAACTCGACTCGAATAGGCAAAAGAAAAAAGCTCGATTAGGCTCGCGAGCCTCTCGAGTCGAGTAACAATGAACTCGAACTCGACTCGGCTTCAGAAAAAGTTCGAATCGACTCGATATTTAGCGAGTCGAATTCGAATATCGACCGAGCTGATCTCGAGTAGCTCACAAGTAGCTTGACTCGTTTACACCCCTAGTAGTATCTTTAAGTCCTTAGCTATCGGCAGTGACTTTTGACATCTCAATTTTTTTTTTTAACAGATCATGGATGGAGAATGTAAAATGCAACCACCTTAAACTACTAATTCGATTATACTTTCTGTTTAATTTGGACGAAAGTTCAGGTTTACATGTGATAAACACATACCGCAGATTGTTAGTTAATTTTTAGACAGTTAACAAATTGCTAATTGATATTTGGATCGTTGAATAAATTACTATTTATTTCGTGACCAACACGTGGATGATTTCGTAAAAAATATAAAAATCTTAACGAAATTAGCAATTTCTACACATGTGAAAATTAAGGAGTGATTGATGCATGAATTTAACAATAGGGATATTTTCTGAAAAGAAAAAAAAATTGCATCGGAAAAACAATTAACGTCAAAAAAATAATGATTTTTTTTTAATAAAGTCAAATACTATATATTCACTTTAGAGCATCCATAATGGTTTTACATAAATTGTATTCTTTAAAGTTGCCACGTAGACATTTATGTACACTTTAAGTAATACGTAAATTTAAGACACACGTAAAAAATATTTTCTCTGCAATCGTATTACTTAAACATATTCCTTAAATATATTTTATTATTAAATTTTCCAACAACCACCAATAAGATATTAGCATTAATCATAAAAAGAATTAATTTATATTTAAAAATTAGTTACGTAATACATAGTGCATTACTTATATTTAAGGAATGCTTTATGTAAAAACATAAATTTACGTGTGGGTCCCATCTTTAAGGAATGCTATGTAAAACCACTGTAGATAGTTTTTGTTGTTTTACTTAAATAAACATGTAGGACCCACGTTTACGTAATCTCTACGTAATACCATTGTGGATTCTCTTATAATGCATTACACCGTTCAACACTAATTTTTTTTATTAATTATCAAATTTCTTTCTCATATTTCATCACTAGGACAAATTGAGCTAAATTATTTTTTTGGACAATTTTTTAAGGTTTCACTCATGACTCAGTTAATTTTTTTTAAAAGAATTTTATAACTAAATTGTCCATAAAGTGAAATATTGATACGAAAATATTCCTTAAAAGTGAAACATGAGGTAGCTAATTATCTTAAAAAAAAAATCAAGATAGTAAATTATCCAAAAAAACGAAACATGAGCTAATAATTGTAAAAATAACAAAAATACTTCAGCTAACAACTTACTTATGAGCTAGAAATTTGGAAAATCACTTTGTAGAAATAATTTAGTCTACTTCTTAAGTTACTTATGAAATTAATACTATTTTACTATTTAACTATATACATATATATGTATGTATAATTTAAATGTCCCCTTTTATAACGCTGCATTGAAATTAAGATAACAAAATGTTAAAAATAATAATTCAACTTTATTCGATTCTTCAAATATCATTTAGCAATTTTAATAATTTGCAATAACTTAATAATAAACAAATCGTGGCAAAATAAAAGGGGGATAATAATAATAAACAAACCTCTCGGCCAAAATAGAAAAATTCAAATTTGTGGATGCAATTGTAAAGAATCAAAATATATTTAATTTTTGTTTCTTTTAATTTTAGATAACATGTTGAGATGGCCGAGTTGGTCTAAGGCGACAGATTAAGGTTCTGGTCCGAAATGGCGTAGATTTAAATCTCACTCTCAACATTCATATTATTTTTTCCGTTTTTAACATTTTACATAACTCATCCCCCAACGTTTTACATGATCACATAATTCCTTCCCAACTTGGCTACTCTCTTCGCAAATGTCCAAGGGTAAAATCGTCCCGACACCTCGATCTAATCTCTGCTCTCCGTTCAAGCAAGAGCTTCAGAATCAAGGGCCCTCGTCGGCCACCCTCTTACTCACCTTCATCCCCATCGACACACAGAAATCTCTATCACGGACGAACTCCAATGGCGTCGATTGTGTTACACTCCGTGCTCTTGATGGAGCCATCGCGACCTTTGCATGTTGGTCGTAACTTCTCATCCGTATTATACGCGAAAGCCGGGCCTGGTTCGACCTGGAAGCTCTCACACGGGTTCGGCGGCGCTAGGGCTCGCTGTATCCGATTATCGAGGGGGAATTCCATCAGTTGCTCGACTGGTGGAAGCTTGCCTTCCTATTCCGAGGACGATGAGGAGCAGGGTCCGCCGCAGGAGGCAGTTCTCAAGGCCATTTCAGGTCTGCTTCGACTTTAATTCTCTTTTCCTCTTCTCTAGCTGCCATACCAACGACTAGAAATCGTTATTTAACAGGTTTTCTGTATGGATATACATGGTTGGTATATAATTTTGAATAATAAAAGGCTGCACCTCAACCATCTATCTGGTTAGGTTAGGTTAGGTTAGGTTAGAACTAGCCCAATTTCTGGTTATGTATCAAGCTAGATTGAAGTTTCATCGATTTCGTGGAGCTACTCAATTTAGGTAGAACGCAGAAGTTGAACAAAGTTTTAAGATTAGAAGGGTGAATATAGTTATGCTGATATAATAACTAGTAATGTTTTTAATCTCATGACCCTCTGATTGCCACTATTGGCTTCGGCGATCTTACCTACCAAATAAAAGGCCTGTGATAGGAAGTACTCTAGCCTTTCCTGCGTTATCAATTCATTGGTCACAAAGGATTTGGAGTTGAGAATTTTTTCTTGGATTTTTGGCAGAGGTGTCCAGGACTGAAGGAAGAGTTGGGCAAACTACAAATGTTGTTATTGGTGGTACAGTAACTGATGATTCTACAAATGAATGGCTTGCCTTGGATAAGAAGGTACGCTCATGCACTCATGTCAAGTTAAATGGGCCACGCTCGTTCTAGTATTGAGGATATTAAGTCGTGTTGCTGTATTGAGATTGAGTATTTAGTTCGCTGTTACTTCGCTACCAATTCTGGCCTGTAGTCCTGGCCCTGGGTCATCATGAGACAAAGATATTCAACTTCATGAGGATATCTTGGTGGTGGTTACCTTAATAATTTAGATCAACACTTCTGGATGCATAGACAAAGCTAATCTAGATTCAGTACTTGACAGGTGAACTCCTACCCTACAGTTAGAGGATTTACTGCTATTGGTACTGGAGGTGATGATTTTGTTCAAGCTATGGTTGTTGCGGTTGAATCTGTTATCCAACAGCCTATACCTAAGGTATGCTCACTCATAGTTGTAAAGTACTGGTTTATTGTGGCAACCAACTAACCATCTGGTGCTTCGTTTGGTTAGTTGGCAAAAACGAGCAACGTTTACTGAGACAAAGTTTTAGTGTAGCATTTGATGATTCACAGTTCGTATTTAAGTCGGGTTAACTAGGAGTTGAACTAACTAGTTTTTAAGATGCAACATGAACTGGTCAAGGAGTTCATCTTCCAAATCCAGTACAGTAAATGATTAGCTTGGTGTTGATCAGCTCCTTAGGTGATTAGCAGTATTAGCCTAGATGTACCATTCACCTCCTGGTGGTCTCATCTCAATAAATAACATAATGCGTGCTTCCCGTGATGCTCCACATGCCAATGAAAATCAATGAACAACGTGACGTGGAAAATGATTTGCTACTCTGAGATGATTTTTGGTCTTCTCAACTGTAACACCTACTGACTTATTCAACATTGATGGTACTACTCTTGTTAATGATATGATCATACAAAGGCTGTTTAAGATAGATGTTCTATGTAATTACTCAACTGTTGGAAAATGTAACTCATATTTGATCGTTGATCTTTAATCTTATCTGTCACAAACAGATTCCATTAAGGCCATTGTTCATATGATAGACGTGAAATGATACTGAGGTCAAACATTCAAGCTGATCCAACATGATATATTTGATATGTCCATTATCATTTGTATCTCCCTGAAATTTGAATTTTTAGTTAATTGAAATTAAGTTTCTATATAGTGAGTTGGATCCACCAGAGAAAATTTGTCATCTGTATTCGGATATGACAATGTTTCATTGGCCTAGTTTTCCTTTGTTGCTAAAAGTTTAATGAGAAGCAACAGCTTTTGCAGCATAAGTAACCCGGCTCAAATGGGGACTTTGATGCCAGGGCGTTTTGTAGGATATAATACTAGTAACAATTGTTTTGCCCTTGTCCTAGTGGGTACATATATCTTCCATTGCCACTGGAATATATATACATTCGACGGTCAAATAGTAAAGATGCTTTCTAAGGGAACAACGTCAGTTGCCAACTTTTGACTACTTGAGAATGTAGTCTAAGCTTAGCATGGTGTCGTTAATTTTACCATTAAATTGAAGTAGTAGCTAATTCAAAACTGAACCCCACCCTATGTGTTATTTTATTACAGGGCCGTGTAAAGCAGAAACTATCAGCAAGAGGCAAATATGTCTCTGTAAACATTGGACCCATTCAAGTCATTTCAAGTGAACAGGTATATATATCTCTCTTTTATTAGATACAGTGAGTTTGAATGTCCAGATTTACGTTTGAAAAGAAACATAATGTGTTGACGTTGACAAGAAACCTACTTTGGACACACCAAAAATGACCTTTCTTGTAATAGGAATCTTTTGAACAATTCCGTGTGTGGGTGCATCTAGAACTTATAATACCGACCATATTGCTGGTTTTAGTCCAAACTTGTTGAACACGGCTTGGTAGACCTGCTCTGGGTGTGTATTCTGCCATAGATATCTTGAAAATGCATCTGTTGGGGAAAGGCCTGCTGCTTTAGTACCTTCCACCCTAAATGCTCAAGCCCCTCCATCTATACCCAATTCGGGACTCTTAAATACTTACTATAGTTGTCCACCTGGGAATTCTCTTTGAAGAATGCTGTGTGTGGTATTCATTTATAAATATTTAGAGCGTAGGACCTAATACGCAACATAGCATACCATTATCATACCTTTTATGTGAAGGATTGAAAGTTGTTGACATGATCTCTGTCTGTGTGAATGTCCATCCAGGTTCAAGCGGTATATAACGCTATGAGAAGAGATGATCGAATGAAATACTTTCTGTAAGTTGGTTTTTCACCTCTGTGTGTAGATAGTGGCTGGCTGCTGTACTGTACTAGTAACCCCAATTTTCAAAACTAATACGAGTTCTGGTCCATATTATCTCTTCCCTTGTTATTATATCAACTCGAGAATCTCCATCCGTTCAGTATCAAAGCAGGTATTATTAACAAAATTCTACTCATGAAATCCTAAACAAAACTTGTTAAATTAGATATCATAGAGAATGAAGTGAGTTGAAGCAATCTAAATTGTGCTGTCAAGGTGACTCTTGGAGTAGTCGAGCCTTTGAATTAAGGGTTAATTATCAAATTGCTGCTAAAGTTTATTTTCTCTAATAAATTGCTAGCTGATTTTATTTTGGATAATTTGCTAGTTTATGTTTCGTTTGTAGCCTAATTGTTAGCTTTGTTAAATATTCCGTCTAGTCTGAACCAAATTGGTCACAAGACTTGCACGTGATTAAAATAAATTCAGGAAACTGACCTAATATTATGAAATTACACTTATCCATTAGTCATATAACCTTAATTGCAAAGTTACATTTTTACTCTACACCTAGAGTAATTGTTATCAGAGTAATTCTTATCGAGACCGTTTATAAATGATATAAATTGCTGAATTTAGTACTTTCAACATCAGGTTGTTTCTTAGTTTAAGAAAACTTTTATTCAAATGACTAAGAAAAAAACTTTATTCAAATGTATATTATTTTTTTCAAAATCTTAAAAGGAAACCATAAAACGGAATATCCTGTGGGAAAATAAATGAGATACTCATGGAATAATATAAACCGTATGATGTACTACCATTGATGAATAGGGTTGTATTCATTTTCTTCCACTGTGTGAGGTATATACAAGCATTTTGTGTGAGGTAAACCCTATTGGAAAATTGAAAATTGGTATTAATATTTTGAAGGATATTAATACGGAAGTATAGTAATTTTGTAGGCGTTTTATTATTAAAATATTTTTATTATTAATAAAAATATTTCTCTAACACTAATAATAACTAAAATGTGTTAACAATTACCAGCATCTTAGAATATCTATCCACAATCGTTTTACATAAATTAAATTCTTTAAAGTTGTCATGTAGATATTTATGTACACTTTAAATAATATGTAAAGTTAAGACACATGTAAACAATATTTGTTTTTCAAGTATTACTTAACTACATTTTTTAAATATATTTTATTATTAAATTTTTTAACAACTACCAATAAGATATTAGCATTAATTATAAAATATAATACATTGTACATTTCTTAAGTTTAAGAAATATGTTATATAAAAATAGGTGGATCCTATTTTTATGGAATGCAAAGTAAAATCATTGTAATATGTTTTTATACACTTTAAATAAAAAATATATTAAATCCACATTAGTAATATACCGTGGAAGCTCTTACCTATTATATTATAGATCGATACCATCGCAAATAGAGGTTGTTTTAAGTGCCCAACAAATATGTTGGGCTCTATTTAACTAGGATTTGTAATACGCCACGACGTTATGATCTGACGACACCGTATAAACGGGGTCATAGCCATCGGTTAAGGAAATCTATATATTATATAAGGTAGCTGGAAAGAGAATGGTTGAGCATGGAGCTGACACATCAGCAATTCAGTGAAAAATGAACGCGCCACATCAGCAGACTGTAGAGTATTCACACGCCTTGCTTTCCCAAGTCTTCCCCGCTCAATCAGACAACAGAAACCGAAGCACCTCCCTCCAGCAACCGAAGCGCCCCCCTCCCTGCATTAATTACGTCTCTTCATCTGTACCAATTAGTCCCCTCTCAGTTTCAATCAGTTCACTTCATATTTGGTAAGGAGCTGCATGCAAGGACAAAAGTGAAGCTAGGAAGGCTGATCTGATCCATTCTATTGAAGCCAGCGCCATCGTCATTCGAGCAGCGTGTTCCGATTTTCTAATTACCGACGCCATTCTCTCACGCAGTGAACTCTTCTTCTTTTTCTTCGCAAGCATACTCTCACTGGGTCCAGGTAATCTCTTCAATTTTGGAGAGATTGAGTTAACGCGTCGGGAAAGCAGCCTTCTCTCCAATTTTCAGAACAAAGTGTCGTTTCACTTCCTTGCTCAGGAGACGAAGCACCAGCTTCTGCAGACGAAGCCCTAAACTCAGATTCAATGGATTCTATTTAATACGGCTCAATTGATGATACTTCTTTGATTCCTATACAAACATCGACAATTTGGTGTATGGTTCAGCCTCTCACGCTTTGCTTACCAGGTATAGTTCACTGGTGTGGCTTGACTCTCGCTTCCTGCCGAAGTCCAGTAGACTCGAGTACCGTTGTTGCTGGACCTCCAAGTATGTTTCTTTCAAACTGTTCGATAAAATGTTGTTGCAGAGGGTTTGCTCAAATATCTGTTTTTAATTGATCTTTCAATTTTTTGCAGAGGGTTCGTTCAAATTTCTGCTTTTGACTGCTCTTCCAAACCTCTACAGAGGGTTCGCTCAAATATGCGCGTGAAGCCCAAGTCCATTTTGAAAAAAAAAAATTGAGAACTGGGTGAGCTCATCACAAACAGGTCTTCTTCATTTTATATTATATAATAAATACAACTGAGTGCATTATCTTTCTTCGTTTGCATTCTTCTTGATAGTAATTAGGTTTATAATTTGCACATTCTTAGGTATGATTTTAAATTAGTTCTTCATTTTTTTAGGTTTTGGATCTCTTGATGAGTAAATGGTATTTCAGGATCCATGTGGATATCATACTGTTACGGTCAAAGGTTTGGTTCATTGGTTTTTTTTGTTGGGATAAATACATGTATATGTGTCTATCCGTGGTTAATAAATATGGAGAAAATTGAATTTCTTTCGCAGTCTATTTAGTGGATTTTATCCTTAGATCTGTAGTGTTTTCTCCACTATTTTAACATGTTAATTTAAGATTTCTGTTATTGAGATTGAACATGATATCTGTTAGGGAATTTACTGCTATCGGGACCGGATGTGAAGAGTTTGTTCAAGCTATGGTTGTTGTTGTAGAATCTGTCGTCCAACATCCAATATCTAAGGTAATAACATTTTAAGATTGTGATGGAAAATTAATTGTGTTTTATTACTTCAAATAATAATAATTCACGACTCTAGAACCAAGATTGCAGTTTTGCATTATTTCACAAATGTTAAAAATTGTTGGCAACTGAGGAAAGTAAATGACTTTGGTTTATTGAAGAAATTACAAACATGTTTTAATTGGATGTACTAAATTTAAATTGGTTTGAAATCAAGTTTTCAGTTTATGAACGAATTATAATGAAATTTGAAGTGCTTATTCAGTTCTGCAGTCAATTCCACATGCAATTGTTTTATTTGTTATCAGTGACTCATTTAATTATTCAATATAGAATGGTGTGGATTGGTGCAGATTGTATATACAATACTTATCAGTTCTTCTGAGGTCCAAGTGACATCTGCAAAATCATGCCCTGGACTTTCCGGGTATTTCAATTTAATCATTTCCACTTCTTCGATTTAGAGAAAATTTAATTGTTAGATAGCTAGCTAGCTATCCGCGGGCTTATTATATTCCTTTTTTTTTTTTTTTTTTTTTCTGATTACATCAAGAACATTTGAATCTTTGATTCTTTAATTGATTTGTACTCGACTTTATTCCATGATAAAATTGAGATTCTACTTGAATTGTTCTTCAACAAAACGAGTGCTATCTTCCAATCTCTAAAATACTATTTGACAATAAACATATCCAATATCACTTCAACAATAATCTTCTCATAACGGGGAAAATGGTTAAGTGGAATTACTTTAGAGAAATTTTGGATTGGATATTATCCGTCTTTAGCAACATGAGATTTAGTTCATGTCAAATGGGTTATGTATAATCTCATATACTGCAATGTTCATGTATATGTTAACTATTGATGAATTGATCTATTATTTTTCTGTGATGTATTATCATGTATATAGCTTTCATAAAGTTAAAACCAAACATGAAAGAAGAAAAGAGGTACTCATTAGTATGTTTGAATCTGCATGTAAGTTAAATGTCTGCTAACATTCTATTTTCTTATATTTACTGTGACTCAGGAGAATGAGATGTATGAACTGAAGTTCTATGGAGGAAGGAATGTCTCGACTTGGGCGACTAATGGTGATCTTGATGCTGCAAACGTTTTTAAAAATACTTTCAAGTAAGTAGTATATCCATGACATTAACAGTTCTACAAACTTGGTGATTTTGATTCATATCTTTGATTTTGTAAAATTACTACTTGGAATTGCAGAGCATACAAAAAGGAAGATGGTTTTATTGTTTATTCGAAACCAATGTCATCATATGCTTATCATCCCACACAAAAGAAATCAAACGTGAAGTCAGACTGTATGTGGATAGTCTCTCTATTAAGTCAACAATTATATCTTTGCATTACGATGATGAATCATTGTATTATACTTTTATTACAACTTTATTTAATATTTAGGGCAGCAATAAGGTTGGAGTTCTTCCAGCGTTGCAGTACTATTGTCGTAATGCCTTTGAAACTTGATGGCCATTGCTGTATATGTTTAGTTTTATTATGTTAATTGGAGCTTCCAATAATTTCTACTTATTGTATTTTAAAGAGAAGTTGAAGTATGATTTATTATTTCTGATCTTATATTATGAATAATATGTGTAATTAAAAGATAGTGTGCTTTTGAAGAAAGGGTGGAAGAAGTAATAACACAACCAACAGTTTCAAACAAGTTGTAATAGTGTGATTACTGCTGCTATAGTAGTGTTGTCGTATTTCCCACTTTAGCTCTATCTGATTACATACAAATTCATAAGTTTGTAATAAAGCACATTATCTTTTGATCAAATATTATTTCATATATTATACACGCGTAAGTCAACCCGCGCGTTGCGCGGGTACAGCACCCTAGTTTATTATATGCCGCCGCGGAATGGTACCGCTCTTTCCTAAAATAGTAAGTTTCAATTTAAAAAGGAAAGTTAGTTAAAAACATTAAAAAATTATAAATCTATGACCTGCTTAGCAGGTTAAAGAGAGAAAAAAATGTAATTTTAATTTTTTCAATTTTATTTTAAAATAAAAATCAGAATTTTATCCAAAAAAAAAAAAATATTTGTCCATTTGTGAAAGGGATAAACAGCCAACTGCCGAGACAATTTTTTTTTTTTTTCAAAACCGTTTTTTACTTTTTTTTTTTATTGTATTTGAACAAGTGGTCAGACTGTATTCGAGCCGATTAGACTAGACGAAGTAGAAATTGGTTCTCTCACCGGTTTAGTTTTCGGTTTGATTCTAATAACATGAGATTATATACAAAGATATTATTACTTTTCATAAAAAAAGTAGTTCATACTTTTTTAGCAATATATATATATATATATATATATATATATATATATATATATATATATGTATATATATATAAAGAGAATGCATTTACGGAAACAAAAAAAATGCATTTACTTAATAACATTGTACTTAAAATGAAAAATAGTAGCTGAAGCAACATACTGCTTTTATTTAATTGAAATTAACTGATAAACTTAATTAAAAATCTAACATTGGCTACCCAATTAATATTAAATAAATGTCCTACAAATTTGAAAAATACTTAAGAACGATATTGCTCGTAATGCTCAATCTTCCACGGGTCACCCCTCCGAATCCTGAAAGAGTCCCAACTAGGGAAATGAAATCCACAATCCTTATGTAAACCTCGTGAGATATCAGGATCAAAACCTTTTGGAAGACCCTCAAAAACTTGTGGGAAATCTTCGTTTTGTCCTTCATATTTAAACTGCAATGAATCGATTGGACTCGTTTTACTACTGATGTTCACTTTTTCATCTTTCCCTGAAACTTCTACTGGAATGTCTTCTTCATCTGAACCATGAATCTTCGTTCTATGTGTATTTGTTTTGGCGCATATTTGTTATATGAATTACCTATAATTAATCTTTTTTTATTAGTTTTTGTTGGTCTCCTAAAGAGACAACAAATTAATCTTAATTGATTTATTTGTTACTCGCAATATAAAACGAAACTTAAAATTTTATAATTAAAATTGCACGAGCGGAGGACATGTTATTTTTCTTAAATATATAAAAATGTAATTAAAGTAGTACTATAATTTTTTTTTGAAATTATTTACGATATACAATGATAACAGATACAAAAATAAATTAAATTCATCAACAACAAAATATTTTAAGTATTATCGGAAAAAATGTGTATTTAATGCTATATTTAGTTTGGCAAAAAAAACACTATATTTATTTGTGTTGAAGTTTATGTATATATATTGGCCAAAAATAAGTTTATATATATATATAATAAGAGTACTAAAATTATTTAGCATAAAAAATTGTAATACTATAAAAAAAATTGGGTAATTTATTTTCATTGTTAAGAATTAAATAATATTATTTATATAAAAGTAAATAATAAAATATCAATATATATAGTTTAGTAACCTGCAACTTATTGGATAGGTAATTTGTTTTTTTTTTTTAATATTTAATAGTTTAAGACATTTATAACCGTTTTAAAAAATTACTATTTTTAGAAGGCGGGAGAATTTCGCTGGGCACCGAAGTGGCTCCATCGGTTAAAGGCAATGATCACAATCAGAGCCTTAAGATATCGTCGCCGCCATATAGTCCGCATAGTTTGTTGTTCATAAAGAACCGTTGAACAACTGCACACAAAAGATCTAAAATTGGTGTTATCAGATATCAAACTACTTGTCATTATCATCAAATGGGATCTAATTGTCATCATCACCAGGTAGTCTACTTGTCATTAATACCAGGTGATTGCGGAATTTTCAACCAATAGCAAACCAATAACCGTTGCCCATGAATCAATCATGAGTAAGGAGTCACAGACGGTGGAAAATTTCCAATAAATATTAAGCTCATTGTATTTATTAAAGAGATAAATACTTTTAGAAATAGTATACTAATCAGATCGTTGAAGAGGGATCATGGGTCAAACATGTATTTCCTTCTTGCATATGTTTGTCGCGGTTAAAATAAGGAGTTCAAACCTTTTCAATCCAAACATGTTATGGGTATTAGTTTTCTAATTTGTGTTTCTCAGAAAAAAAAAAAAGTTGTATACGTAATGAAAACAACGTATCGTCATGAGAAGCTAAAACTTGAATATAATAATTGTTGATACAAAGACATTAGCGTCCTTGGGCGTTGGGAAATTTCAATATTTAAAGGGAGAGAGCTACCACCCTTTCAGCAAGGGGAGTTGCGAAAAACATCTTGAAAGGGCTGTTCTCGTATCCAGCCGTTGCGGGTGGGATGTCCCGCCACTCGATGCATTGGATCTCCGAGACTCACCAGAATTCGTGGCATGTTCTTCTTGATGCCACCGGAATGGTGTTCGGACGGGCAGGACCAACTGGCGTCGGCGCTGCATCGACCTGATTTTGTGGTGTGTACGATCGAGACAAGCAATGTCCAGCCGTCGGAGATCACTTGTTTGCTTGTGAGAAGAAACTAATTAAAGATGTCCATTGATTATATACCGGCATGTACCGATAACCATCTTAAGATCACCTTACGGTTCAACAATTTAGTACATTATCTCAATCCTCGATGAGCATGGCCGGACTTACTATATTAGAAACTGAAATCGAGCCTGAGTTCGAGTTCAAAATATAATACCCGCTCGAGGCGGACTTGTGTCATTTAAGGTAGTTCCGCGCTAGCTCGAGTTCTCTCTATGTTATTAAGCCGGCTATTCTATTGGATCTAGGTGATTTCCATTGCGCCCCGCTCCATGTGTCCGCACTAGCACAAAGGGATAAAACGGATGAATGCTTCGTAATTTAATCCGAAACTTAAGTTAATGTATTGATGTCACGCCTCGAAAATTGACCAAACTACTAAACCCTTATAGAAAATAATGAAGTCTTAAAAATTCAAAAATGATAACATCCGAAAAACAACTATGAGGGTTTACATTTTATAGTTTTCTAAATGCCCAAATAGTTGAATATCCAAACAAACTAACCAATTCCAAAATAAAAATAACTTAAGTCCCCGTCTCAAATCTCCCTACGCCTTTAGGAACAGTTCGCCTAATCTTCGGAGATGTTCCTGCCGTTATCTCCCTCCAGATCTGGAAATGTGGAGAACAATTGAGGGTAAGTTGCTAGGAGCAACTCAGTAGTACTGGTCACTTATCCCTACTGAATCAAACTCTCGGAAAATATATACATATATACAGATATTTATATCTAGGTCATAACGATTATAAACATAAAGTTTTTAAAGAGCGACAAAACAATGCAGAGTTCAAAAGTTTCCACAAAATATATTTGATCAAATTCAGAGGTTGAACAGTAGATGCATAACTTATTAAAATTCATAAACGGATTCAGAGTCAGAGGACTATAAAAAACAGAGGCTTCGAACTTAATCGAACATCAGAACGGAACGGAACATAACGGATCAGAGATTGCTCTAGTCTTTTCACCACGCCTACGACGCCTGTAGGAAGGCTCCAATGTTTATCCCCCATCGGAAGGATACAGAGCCCAGATATTCCGTTGGGTCGGCCAAAAGCGATTGATCTTCGTATGCATACGCCGGAGGGGCACTCGTAAGGGTTCAGATCATAGCCAGATTTACGAGCACAGAATCAGAGAATGATGACGAACTTCTTAAAATAGGTTTCTAGTAACTAATTTCCTATCAAAATATTACATCGAAACGTATAACGAAAACATTATTGCAAAATCGATCATATCAAAATATACGTAATTCATAACAGAATTTCAAGCACTTGATCAGAATTTCAAAATACGAAAATTATATTCATACTCGAAAATGGCTTATCTTTGAAACTTCATGAAATGAGAAAAATATTTATTTTTGTAAATATAGGAATAAGCTAAAACTACTTACCTCAACTGAAACCCCCAAAACTAATGTCAACAGCTCCCTCGATTTGATTTCAAAAATAATACAATAACGAGTTTAAGACTCTCTGTCTAAACCACACAGTCTACTAAATTTCGAGCCACTCATTCAGAATTCAAATATCCGAAAGTCCAATTCATACTTTCAGATTCACTGTTCCCATCAAGACACGTAAAACTATGTGGAAGCTTGATATCTCATCATTCACTGCATTTTTTACCATCTCATAAAAATTCCCAAAAAAAACAGTAAGTAGAGGTTTCAAATACGAGTCCAACGACACAAACAGCGTCGCGTTTTGACATCTGGGTGGCCCATACGGGTCGGTCAAAGTTGGCCGGACATGGTCAACTTCATCTTCAACCTAAGAACATATTTTACAGGTTGTAGAGCCAACTTCGGGAGCTCGGTTCTCCCTCTTCCGGGCTCGGTTTTTGATGTCAATGGAAATTCCTTACAATGAAATACAATTTTGTTTATTTCTTGTTGCGAAACAGTCAGTAAATATATGACTTTTATCGCCTTGAAGTTCACGGTTCAGTTAAATTTCTGAAACTTCAAATCTCGATATCTAACAAACGACACGATGAAATTCGGTTTCGTCACTTGTGTTATGTTAGTTAGGCCCCATAGATTCTAACCACGACCGTAAAAGAGATTTTACATCATCAAAACGAAATCCACCATTAACGACCTTCGATACTTTCTCTCTCTAGGCATAAACATGTAACACTAAGAGTATATGGAGAAAACTATGGAGTTTACCTTACTCGTGATCTGAAACTTGCTAGGAGACTCGTGGATACTCAGTTTCGTCCATTCTCGTAGTGGCTTGGTCGGACTCCAAAAATTTGTTAGTTTCTCGTTTTGAGACTCTCTCTTACTTCCCAAGCTCTTTAAAGTTTGTTAGGCAGCGAAAAAAAATGAGAGGACCGTTAGATGGAGTTATCAGTACAGAAAACCTCTCCAATCCAAATTTGTAAAGATTTAGGGGGTCTTGCCGATACTTACGTGATATTCTACAACCTTGTAGATAGAAAATTACTTTGGACCTTAAACTTTGCCCTTAGATTTTATTAGACCCTGAAAATTTAAACTTGCAAACTTGGTCCAAAATTTTAGGTTTTACAATCTACCCCCTTAAAAAATTCAATTCTCGAAATTTACGTAATACATGCATCATCAAACAAGTGGGGGTACCTTCGCTTCATGTCCTCCTCCAACTCCCATGTTGCTTCTCTTTCGTTGTGATGTTCCATTGAACTTTCACATATGGGATAATTTGGCGCCTTAATACTTGGTCCTTCTTATCCATTATCTGAATAGGTTTTTCATCAAACAATAAGTCTTGTTTTATTTCCAATGTGCGATAGTTGATCACATGGCTCTCGTCGTACACGTACTTAGCATTGAGACATGGAACACATCATGCACTACAGATATTACGGGTGGCAATGCGAGTCGATACGCCGCTTCCCCAAATTTTTGCACTATCTCAAATGGTCCAACATACCTCGGGTAGAGTTTCCCACGTAGCCCAAACCTCATTACTCCTTTCATCGGAGAAACTTTCAAGAATACCTTATCGCCGACTTGGAACTCCAGGTCTCGATGCCTTTCACCCGCGTAACTCTTTTGTCTGCTCTGTGCAGTACGAAGTCTTTCTCGAATTACCTTGACCTTTTCTTCTATCTGTTGTACTAATTCGGGTCCCAAATTTTTTCGTTCTCCTACATCGTCCCAGTGAATAGGGGTTCGGCACCTCCTACCGTAAAATGTCTCATACGGTGCCATCTTAATGCTAGCTTGATAATTATTGTTGTAGGCAAATTCGACTAACGTTAGGTGGTTATCCCATTAGCCACCAAAATCGATCACGCAAGATCTCAACATATTTTCTAAAGTTTGAATTGTTCGCTCCGTCTGTCCATCAGTTTGGGGATGGAAGGCGGTGCTAAAGGCCAGCTTCGTCCTAAGTGCCTGATGTAGGCTCTCCCAGAAATTGGACACAAATCTTGTATCACAGTCTGATATAATATTCTTTGGGACCCCATGCAGTCGTACAATTTCCTTTATGTAGAGCTTTGCAAGCACGTCTCGGGAGGTATCCTTTCGAATAGGCAAGAAGTGTGCAGACTTCATAAACCGGTCCACAATTACCCATATGACATTCTTCTTATGTGGAGTCAAAGGCAATCCAGTGATAAAATCCATTGAAATTCCGTCCACTTCCACTCTGGTATGTGTAGAGGCTTTAACAGTCTTGGGGGTCGTTGATGTTCCACTTTGATTTGTTGGCAAATCAAGCACTGTGCCACATAGTCGGCAACATCCTTCTTCAAACCATTCCACCAGAAGTTCTACTTAAGGTCCTGATACATCTTTGTCCCTCCTGGGTGAATCGCGTAACACGAACTATAAACTTCTCGTAAGATCTCCTTTTTGAGTTCCTTATCGTCAGGCACGCATAGTCTATCCCGAAACCTCAAAGATTTGTCACCGTGAATTGCAAAATCTTTACCAACCCCAGAATCAACCATCACTTTT
This sequence comes from Clarkia xantiana subsp. parviflora, assembly GCA_036873135.1. Taxonomy (NCBI): domain Eukaryota; kingdom Viridiplantae; phylum Streptophyta; class Magnoliopsida; order Myrtales; family Onagraceae; genus Clarkia; species Clarkia xantiana. The sequence continues at coordinate 23,866,131 of JAPTYO010000009.1, read as the reverse complement.
ATCTTTTGCAACTCTAGACCAACCAACTGCTTTGACTTGATGCGGTTGACAAGAGTTGACTGAAGACTCAGCCAAAAGTGCAGTAGTCTTGTGGACTTGAACTTCCAAGTTCAACTTCCTCATGTTCTCCAAAATGTGTTTCTGAGGTGTGAGCATCATTGCTAGGGAACCTGTTGGATACCTACTAAGTGCATCAGCTACAACATTTGCTCTTTCAGGGTGGTACATCAGAAGTTGTTGCAATGACAGCTTCTTTACTTGGAAGCCAAGACAAGGCTTCTGGAGGATAGGTTTGCTGGAACATGACATCTGGAGACTGAAAGTATACTATTAGCGGTGAAAACATCACGTGATTACATGAAAGCTACAAAAGGAATAACCTCACCAGAAATGTTAGTCATTACATTTTCCATTATTACTCTACTATGTTTTGGGTTTACCAGTGAGGTGAGAGTAATGCTAGAATCTTTTGAGTGCAGGATAATTCCAGTATCTGCACATTCAGCATATGACAAAGTTGCACAGTATTTTAACATCAAGCTGTGGCGTGTGCCTGTGAATAAAGATTTTAAAGCCGACGCGGGAGCCATTAAACGGCATATACCATCATGGTAAAATGATGCATCATCTTCAGCAATACATTGTGTAACTTGATTGATATGAAACTGTTACTTATACTGAAGAATTCCAGTTGTATGTTTGTTGCTTTAAGATACTCCTTTTTCGTGTCTCTTCAGATTGTAGGATCCGCCCCTCGATTTCCTCATGGCATTATTGATCCCATATAGGTATCAAGCCCATACTTTTCTAGTTTTAACTGGTTTCGATTTCGTTTGTTTCTTGAATTAACATTTGAATTGGCAACAACATGCAGGAGCTAGGTGTATTAGCTTCAAAATTCAAAATATGTCTCCATGTAGATCTGTGTCTTGGTGGTTTCGTACTGCCATTTGCTCGTAAACTTGGGTTTTGATCTGACTGAAATATTTAGTGATTGGCGTATTGTGGAGTGTGCATTATCTGTTATTCTTCCTGCTCAACTTTTTCTCTTATAAAATTGACAAGATTATGATTCAATCTCTAGGTACCTGATTCCACCATTTGATTTTTCTGTGAAGGGAGTAACCTCGATATCAGCAGATGTGCATAACTATGGGTTGGATCCTAAAGGGACCAGTATAGTTCGGTATAGGAACCATGACATTAGGAAGGTATTAAATTCTAGTCCTTTAACTTTGATGACTCTCCAACATCGCTTTGCTTTCCCCCACCGTCACTGACTCAGTTTCGTTTCAACTTTTATTCTACGGGATTCCTCCAACAATCATGCTGAACATTGATCTCTGTTCATTCTCCAACAGCATCAATTTGTAGCTGCTCTTTCTGAACATAGTGGTATTTATATTTATGTGTAGTTTCATTTCCTTAATTACGATCAAATCATGCTTGCAGTTACCAAGTGGTCTGGAGGACTGTATGTGTCCCCAACCGTAGCTGGGAGCAGACCAGGGGGGCCTGATTGCTGGTGCTTGGGCAGCAATGATGTCCTTGGGCTTAGAAGGTGAGTAGATTAAGTTTTCAAGTTCCCATCATTTGACATGTAAAACGAATATTCCATGGTTTCATCAATTTGATAGGATACTTGCAGCACACGAAGCAGATCATGGAAATATCAAACAAAATCTATGAAGGGTATGCTTTGATTTTACAGTGATTCTTCATTGAGCAGTGTGATTGTGAAAATTGTTCCAGTTTGTACCTAAGAAACCATTGTGTATTTTCATGTTACTGACATCTTATATCTGTATATCGAAGATATTGCACAATGGTTGTCAAAATTTATAATCTTGATTTGGGATTTGTTTTATCCAGAGTCATGAGCCATACATAGGAAAAATGGTGTCTTTCTTATATGTATAGGTAATTGGAGCTGAAAAGAACCACAAACCAATCCAGCATTTTATTCAAGCAACGGCAACATAGTGTCTCGTTTCATACATCTGGATATACTGGAGATATAAGAGTCGGGTGGGTCTTCAAGAAGGTACCCTCTTTTATTTGACTTCAACACCTTATACTATGAACTACTTGCAAACTTTTCTTTAATACAATAGTTGTAGTAGCGCCTGTTTATGGTAACACTACTGAGGATGACATAACCCTTGATGCCTGTGGTGCGTTTGGACTCCCATAAAGACTCAGAGCTCCAAGACTAAATCTGCAATGCACACGAGGAGATGAAGCGTCAGGTCAGATAATTGTATCATTTCCTTAATAATTGGATCTTTATATAGGTTTAGCAGTTTCTTTAATTTCCTTTTTCATATCAAGTTGCACATATATACCATATCCCAGTTTGACCTAGCATAGCTTAAACACAACTTACAGTCCGCATCAGTCTTGATCCAGCACTCACGATTCCCATTCAGTTCTTTGACCTGAAAGTTGAACTGCCTTTTCTTTTGCTGCATCACAATATCCTCACCGTTGATCACCACATCTACACCCTTGCACCCTTTATTGTTCTTGTGTTTCTTTTTTCTTTGTTGCTTATCAAGCTTTTTCCCAGTAACCGAAGTGTCAGGGTGAATCTTCCTGTTGAACACATGAAGGATCTACACCAAAAGTTAACTTTTTGCTGAAAACAAATTTCTTACACCAAAACATTTACCGCATATTTCTTTTACTACCAACGGAGTTTGTATTTTTACAAAGGCATATTTCTTTCTAATAGTGGTTATACGTACCTTGTTCATTGTCTTATCCGGTGAGACGCTGTCAGTTTTAGCTCCGGAAGTAGAGTTCCTAGACAATGATGATGAGCGGAGGAGAATCTTTTTCAGCTTTTCCTTCACGAGAATCACGGCAGATGGATCTACTTCTTTCTGCATTATGATCTCCTCGGAATCACATTTAGGTAAGCAACCGTCCTCCTCCGATATCTTATTCCTCTGAAACAGTTCACCAAGTGATGTCCTACCTTCCTTCTTAACCAAGGTTGTTGTTTCTATTGCAGAGCCGAAAAGAAAATCTTGGAGTGGACACACAGTGCTCTCCCTGGCACCAAGAGTTATGGTGCTGCCATGGCTGCTTCTTCCAGCGCTGACATGGCTCGTCCTGCCTGATGAAACATTACACCAACTATCTTCCTTTGCTTCAGCAGCAAGCACCTTTTCCAGCTCATCATTTATGAGCTCGTATTCAGTTTCGGTCACTACTTGAGCGTCTTTCTCAGTTATACTCTCAACCGGGTTGAGAAATGTGGGGGTGGATGGAGCTGAATGTCCGTTCTCTGAGCCCAACGTGCCAATGGCAAGGAAGCCATGGAAGAGATCAGATACTTGAGCTGCTTCTTCTTCTTCTTCTATTATTATGTCTGACCCTAAACCCGCAAAAGATTTTCTTAGACTGTGGTCCGGGTTAGGTTGCTTACTCTGTTTCATGCCATAGCTCAGAGTCTGCCCAGAAAAACAATTACAGGTATTCCCTGACAACAACAACAACAATAATAAGGAACTGCAACTGTGGATTGGCAAAAGGTACTTACTTACTTACCTATGATGAAATCCTTAAGGGGCGGGTCGTTGCTATTTTGCCGGAATTTCCGGTGCATCCATCCCAGTAGCTGCTTCAAAGATTAACAAGTTAAAAACATTGCAGGCAATAATCATATACTACAGGGAAAAAGATGTATCACCTTCATCGTTCTTCAGGAGCTAGGATTCTGCTTACTTACCGGGTGGAAGGCATTCCCCTTTTTAACTGTGTGTGGCTATGTTCAGATGACTTATGTGGATTGGACACAAAACAAAACAACCATATACTCACAAGTAAGTCTGCTGCTTTTTCTTCATCAATCTATCAACGTAGTAGTAGTAGTAGTAGTTGTGCAAAGCGATATTGACTGCAAGAGTTATTTGATGTCATATTCGTAGGTGCTGAGATTTCAGAGTCGATTTATGTCCCATCTAGCCAATAAGATAAACAAATAATGGTTTGGATCTGAAAATAGAATAAAATCCTTCTCTTATTATTAGAGTGACATGTTTATTCAAGTTGGACAGTATGGGTGGAGCCTAATGATCATCAGATCCCGTGTTCCTGTCTATTTGTTTCTGGCATTTCTGAAACATGAGAGTCGAACATAACTCTGACGATATTTTCCTGAAATAGTTGGTCATTTGGTGTCGGTTTTCTTAATGGACCCTCCTTAGACAACAACTTAAATGGTTTAATTAGTAAAGATGAATAGTTGATTAGATTGTGTTTGGTGCTTACTGATGTAAATTAGCTCTACATAGACTAATAAAACATTTTGCATAAGTAATTGGCATGTTCCCTTTGTTTGATACCCCAATGGAGTGCTGCTTAATAATACATATGTGATTCTGTGATTAGAATAGGATGAGGCTAGAAAAAGGTGGTTGGAGGGACCATTATAACCCAATCATTTTGGTTAATATATTGATGTGTTTTGGTTATTCACCTACAAGTGTAAAACGTTGGAGTTGACAAATTTATGAAGAACAATTAAAATAAGGGTTAACAAGTCTTTTGGTCCATGAAGTTTTGAACACTTTTAGGTTTTGGTCTATAATGTTTTTTTTTTCTAATTTTGTTACCATATGTTTGCAGATTTTTTTAGTTTTGGTCCGACCGTTATATTCCGTCTATTTGTTCTGTTAAGTGACATGTGCAAGTCACGTAATCCGCCCTAAACTTTTAATTTTTTGCACATTGGAGCCTTCCAATGGGGGAAAACATTGGACGTGACCCTAAACTTTTAATTTTTTGCACATTGGAGCCTTCTTTCTTGCTTATTAAGGCTTCAAATCTTCTTATTCTAACCGATGTGGTACAAACTTATGGGGTACCATTTTGTCACGACCATAAGCCCAAGCGACTGTCCCCACTAGCCCAACCCAGCCTAACTAAGCCCGTTGTCCTCACTTGAGCCTAGAAAATGAGGAATTCCTGTTGGACTTGAGTAGTACAACTCTTGTTTATTAAGGCTTCAAATCTTCTTATTCTAAACGATGTGGTACAAACTTATGGGGTATTACAATAGTACTTCAGATCGGATCATCAATATCGGGTGACCTTCTATGCGATATTCCGAGACGTTGAATTTTAGATGATATCAGAGTGCGCAACAGAAGTATGAATCATGAAGTTGTCAACTACTCGAGTTCAGGATAAACAGATAGAGCGTTGGATGTTCTGTATCTAATTTCGTGGATACGCTGGATTTTGGATTATTTTAGAGAATGCATTAGAGGTATGTAGTTGACGTTGTTCCCTTGAATTGAATATTTCTGTATAGAGAGATGTTGGATTATTTAAGTATCATGGTTCCTTGTATTAGAATACCTATGAAATTGGAGTTGTTTTCAATTAAAGGATCTTTTGAAGTTTCGTTATTTACAGGTTTATTACTAGTAAATAACGGCCATCACCCCTAACTTCCAAAGTGAATTTCGGGGCTTGACAAATATGGTATAGTGGTTCAACACCTCATCTCGTAAACAAATGTAGGTGTTCATCTTAGGGAAAAAATATATATATGAAAAAAAAAGAAAAAAGAAGGTACAACTAAGGGGATACTGCAGTTTGCACTGCAGCATTTCATTTGATTTCATGCAAGTAAAACTTGGCATCTGACAATTGACACTTTTTGCTTCGCTTGGGGTCCGTCCGTTCCGTGTCTCTCTAAAAGTATTAAAAAAACTGTTCCTTCTTCTTCTTCTTCGTTGAGGTGAGGGTAGCCTTTCGGAGATCTCAAAGGTCTTACCCCTCGGTATCTCCGAACCTCTTCTTCCTCCTCCTCCTCCTCCTTAGAGAGCCGAGCCCAGCCCAGCTGCAATAAGGAAAGGGAAGCAAGAGTCAACGATTAAGCCGAGTACAGCCCAAGCAACACCTTCGATGGCGGCTATCTCTTCCACAAACTTCCGCAACCACACAGCTCCAACATTACCGCCGCATTCTCACTCGCCGTTATGTGGAGGATACAATCAGCGGGTCACCCTCTCTTCCAACATCAAGAGGTTTCCGTTTCTATCAGCTAAGGCCTCCCCTCCATCCAATGGCGATAACTCCAGTCGACATGCAGCTGTTCGGATGCAAGACGGTACTAAATCTTCCGAGATTCCCTTCTTCTTGTTATCATCTTTGTTTTATCTTCCACCTTAATTTTACGATTCCAATCGTATTCCAACTTTACCAGCTTTTTTTATTGGAAATCTCTTAATTTCAGCTGGCAATTTTGTTTGATCAGCCGTTTTGATATTGCGGCTGATGATTCTGCTGTTTTCTTTTGTCAGTGGCTTTTCGATTTTGTTGCAGTCTGTCTTGTCTGTTCGTATCTGGACTTTGGAAGCTTTTCCAGTTTCGTGGTAAATTTATTAGTCTGCTCATCTAGTTAATCTCAAATGCTTTCCGCAGTTTGATATGGATTGTCTGGGTTTCCTTGCGTCTTAGTGATGAATCAATTGCTTGAACCGTTGAATTTCTTATCCAGTGGGTGGAAAGTTTTTGGTATTTTGACTGGAATTTATAAATATCACTTTTCTCATTTCCGTGTCATGGCTGATTCTTTTGGTAGTTATTCAATGTAGATTGATAGAAGAAATATAGGGTGTTTCTTGTGATTGCATTTACGGATGACATTCATCAGCGAAATTTCTCTTTTGTTTTGAGGTTAGATATAAATATTCCTTATGCTCTTGGGTACCTTCAGGTGCATTAGCAGCTCCAGCAACAATCCCGGTGGATAATGAAGCTCCATCGAAGAAACTGAAAGATAGTATATTATCAGTTACACTGCCTGAAGAAAGTAATGACACCGCTAGGTTTGACATGAATAGAAGTGAGTCCACTGTCAGCATCACTGTGGTAGGGGCTTCTGGGGATCTTGCCAAGAAAAAGATATTTCCAGCTCTTTTTGCTCTCTACTATGAAGACTGTCTCCCCGAGGTTTGGATGATAGCAGTTTGTCTGTTTCAATTATGTTTAGAGAACCTATTTCCTTTTGACGTTTAAATAAGATTCTCATAGTGGAGGGTTTGTTTTATGGCTGCAGCACTTCACAATATTTGGGTATGCCCGTACTAAAATGACGGATGCGGAACTACGAACCATGATAAGCAGGACCTTGACCTGCCGTATAGATAAGAGGTAATTAGTCCTTACCTTCTATATCTGATTGAGAAACAAGCATACAGCTTTGTTTTTTCTTTTTTGAGGATTTCTTTCTTTCTTGAGCAGAAATGATCAATAAGGTTGCCTGTAAAATTTGTTCTTGGTGAAAATGCATTTTCCCGCACAGTGTACTAAAATTTCTCATTTGCTACCAGGGAGAATTGTAGTGAAAAGATGGAGCAGTTCCTGGAAAGGTGCTTCTATCATGCCGGTCAATATGATTCCCAGGAGAACTTTACAGAGCTAGATAAAAAGATGAAGGAACATGAGGTAAGCAGATTAACTGTATTTTTCTCATAACTTCATAGTGCTGAGAGATTAACCACAACTCTGGCTGTCCATGGACAATGTCATAACTTACCATTTATGATGATTTGGTTGAACTACTTAATGTATCTTATTTCTTGAGTATTTAACTGATCTTGCTAGTGTTGATTGTTCCTCTGCTAATACTACTTAGAACTCTTCCCTGGTACTCTTTATACAAATAGTAATAAAAAATAGAATAGATAATAGGTAACTGCAATCAGAGAGTTTCATATTGACATAAGTTCCCCTAAGGTCAAGGGAGTATTGTAGGATTTGATTCACTACAATGCTATCATGTACCAACTATCTGAAATTACCTGCTTGATATTGATCTTTTGGTTATGCCACGCACGACTTATTGAAGACGGGGTTCCTTAGCGTCTTCTTTTTTCACCTTTTGAAGTCACAAAGTGTTGCATTTAAACAAACTTCGTATTTAGTTTTGAAAATGTAAGGGATTCTGTGTAGGGTGGAAAAGTCTCAAATCGCCTGTTCTACCTATCAATTCCACCGAATATTTTCACCGAAGCTGTGCGATGCGCAAGCGTGTCGGCATCATCTAGTAATGGTTGGACGAGGGTTATTGTTGAGAAACCCTTTGGTCGTGATTCAGAGTCCTCAGCTGCATTGACAAAAGCTCTCAAGCAGTACCTGGATGAAGACCAGATTTTTAGGTGCAGTTTTCCTCAGTTTTTCTTTTTATTTTCAAAATTTTCTGCTACAACCTAATGAGATATCCATCTATTTACAGGATAGATCACTATCTAGGAAAAGAGCTCGTGGAAAATTTATCTGTGCTCCGCTTCTCGAATCTCATCTTTGAACCATTATGGTCGAGGCAGTACATAAGGAATGTCCAGTTGATATTTTCAGAAGATTTTGGTACTGAAGGACGTGGAGGGTAACCACTCATCAACCTTCCCTTGTACTTATAGATGAATACTCATATCAAGGCTTAAAACTGATTCCCGTTGTGCTTTTTATAGGTACTTTGACAACTATGGTATAATACGAGATATAATGCAGAACCATCTTCTTCAAATACTTGCACTTTTTGCAATGGAAACTCCGGTCAGTTTGGATGCCGAGGATATTAGGAACGAGAAGGTTTCTTACTCAACCTCTATAAAGTGGTTCATCTATTTTACCATTTTCTGGTATGTAGTTTATAATTGTATCGTTCGATTATGAATTCTAGGTTAAAGTCTTAAGGTCCATGCGCAATATACGTCTTGAAGATGTAGTTGTAGGACAATACAAGAGCCACACCAAGGGAGGCGTAACTTACCCTGCATATACCGATGACAAGACAGTTCCAAAAGACAGCCGCACCCCAACTTTTGCCGCAGCTGCCCTTTTCATTGATAATGCTAGATGGGACGGCGTGCCCTTCCTTATGAAAGCTGGGAAAGCATTGCACAATAAAGTGTATGTGATTTTTTTTGTTTGTGGGATTTCTAATGTTCATTGTGAATCTTTTTCAAAATTAAATAAAATTCTGCCCATTTTCACAGAGCGGAGATAAGGGTGCAGTTCAGACACGTGCCGGGAAATCTGTACAGCCGAAATTTCGGGGCGGATCTTGACCAGGCAACAAATGAGCTGGTAATAAGAGTGCAGCCTGATGAGGCCATTTATCTGAAGATCAACAACAAAGTTCCTGGTCTCGGAATGAGACTGGACAGAAGTAACTTGAATCTACATTATGCTGCAAGGTAATTATTTCATGACCCCCCATCTTTCTTGACAATAATTTGCCATTTGTATGATGCTGTACTACTATTGACCACTGTAGAGACCGTAAAAACAGTCTCAACTATAGGTCGTCATGTTGCTAATTATTGTTCCAGATTTAAAATGTTGATATTCGGTGTCCCACTATAAGATTTGTTGCTTTCCATTTTTTTCAACTGATAAAATTGGCGTTTTAAACAACAAAAACATGTTTTCCACTTTTCCTAAATATTAGATTTGTTGCTCAAGGTTTAAGCTTATTTGATGCTTAAAAACAATGTTTTTAGTTTGGTATAAATTGATGGAACAACTGCAATCAAAGATTGATAAATTAATTGTTTGTTCGGGTGTGGTATATGTAGATACTCGAAGGAAATCCCAGATGCATATGAGCGGTTGTTACTGGACGCGATTGAAGGAGAAAGGAGGCTGTTCATTCGAAGTGATGAGTTAGATGCTGCTTGGTCACGGTTCACGCCGGTGCTAAAAGAGTTGGAGGAGAAGAAGATAGTTCCAGAGTACTACCCGTATGGGAGCCGAGGTCCCGTGGGAGCCCACTATCTCGCAGCGAGATATAATGTCCGGTGGGGGGATGTAGTGGCTGAGCAATAACTACTGCTCACACACACAGACAAGAAAATGCTGCATTTGTGGAGTTAATATTAGTTAGGTACAGATGGGTAAAAGATGCATGCAGAATTGCAGATTGAGGAGGCTCATGCAGCATCTACTTACTACTACTGTTTCAGATACTTTTATGTGCGTTTGGGTTATTTGATTGTGGTGTTTTCTGAAATGAATTTTGACACGAACATGATCAGGGAAATTAAAGATATAAAATTTTCAATTAAATGTAAGTTGGATGGATGGATGAAAGGATCTCTATTCGCTACACAAAACTAGAAAGGCTTTTAGTTAGTTTGAAACTTTACATAATTGGCAAAGCAAATTAATTGTGATTATATACACTCGATTTTGACCCGGACGTAAATTATTATATGTGACGTGTTATTTTCAGATGTGTCACGTTATGAAGTGGTAAAAAATGTTCATGTGCATATTAGCGTAAATAAATAAATAAATATTTTTAAAATATCTTGGTATATTCAAAATATTTCGGATATATTCGAAATATATTAAATATATATATATATATATATATATATATATGTAATAGTTATTATCCGTAAGATAATTAAGTATAGGTATTTATCTCCTATTATTTAGGAATAATTATTTGTAGATATTTATCAGTAGAAATTTATATGTCAGTTATTTTTAGGCTTGGGCATAAAAACCGGTCCGGCCGGACTGGTTCGGAACTGGTCTGGAACCGGACCGTTTGGAATCGGTCCGGAGTGAACCGGTCCAAATTGGACTGGTTTATAACCCCTAAATTGGAACCAGTCCAAGGGGTATACCAAACCAGTCCAATAAACCAGTCCGGACCGGACCGGTTTTGAACCGCTTTTTAGTAAAAAAAAAAAAAAAAAACGTTTTGACCGAGATTTTTTTATTATTTTTTTTAAAAAACCCGATTTTTTACCGGTTTTGACCGGTTTTGACCGGTTTCTGACCGGTTTTGACCGGTTTTGACCGGTTTCTGACTGGTTTTGACTGGTTTTGGACCGATTTTTATTGATAAAACCGGTCCGACATACAAAACCGGTCCAGAACTTGTTTTTTTAAAAAACAGTCCAAAACCGGTTCTGGACCGGTTCTGGACCGGTTCAAACCAGTCCAGTTTTTTTTAGACCAACCTAAGCAAAAAAAAAACCCTAGTTATTATTGGACCGGACCGTTTAAAACAGTTCCGGTCCGGTCCGGAACCGGTTCGGCCTGAACCGGTTCAGTGCCCATCCCTAGTTATTTTATTATTTTAAGATTTAGGAGATCTTATCTGTAATTTAGGTCTAGTTTTACTATAAATAGGGTCTGTTATATTGTAAAGGAGAGGAAAAACGCATAATACAATTTGTAATAAAGCACTGTTTAATAGAGCATTTTTTTCATCAGTTTCTGTTCAAACATTCGTATCCATCCACCACCAATTGTTTCACGTCTCGCACGCCTGGACCATCCCGAAGACAGAGCTCCACGAAGTGATCTTCCACATCGACCCCCGCAGCCACTTACGTTTGTTATTTATTCCTTAGGTAAACAAATTCCTTATTGTTATTATATCATATTAACGTAGCAACTCTTTCTCATTATTATATTAACATAGAGGTTTGATTACATGACAACTTAGGTTTAATTAGCATTTTATATTAACCTAATTTAATTAGATAAGTTATATGATAACTTAGGTTTAAATTTTAATTAGGCGTTTTATTTGATTTAAACATACTTGATAATTTTAGTGTTTTAGGTTTCACTTTGGGGTTTAGTCAGTAATTAGTCAGAATTCGGTTTACTAATATCAATTTGCAATTGATAAACACCTAGTAAAGGAATTTAATTTTTTTTAACCACTTCTTACAACATGAAGAAATCATATACATAAAATCGTAAAATTAAATGAATTGAGTACCGAATGGGCGTATTTAAAAATTATATTTTTAATTTCATAATAGAACCCCCGAACTCGAATTTCTGATCGTAGACCGATTTTATACCTAGGTGTTTAATCTGCTATTCATTTAGCTAATTCAGGCTTCTAGTTAGCCTAATAATTAACTAGTGGAGACTTTATTCAAAATCCGTATTTTCACAACCTAATTCACCATAGGAACTACAGTTGGAAGTGCTCTTAGGACGAAATAATTGATTTATTTCGAGCTACATCAGAATTAATTTTATTTAAATGTTGCTTGTCCTGTTAGGTTGACAGTTGGTTTAGCAAATTAAGTCAAGGGGATATGACAATGTCGTATTATTTGTCAGTAGGCTTCTATATTTCTGCCTCCCATGATTTTCTTCCGTTTCAAGAAATGGAATTTTTTTTAGCATTAATGGAATTTGAATCTGATCTGCGGAAGGAACCAAAATGGAAATGATAACTATTGATCGGAGGGTCTCCTTTTCCGGTTTATATACTTTTGGTACATGTAATATGTTTATTTTTTAACATGTTATTGGTTTAACACTTTATTATTTAATTAATAATTGGGTTAAGAACCTATGAAAGGTCTGAACTATTACCCATGTTAACGGGAGATGTCTGAAATTTAAAAAGTTAATAACAGAGGTCTGAAATTTAAATTTTGTTGATTTGAGGTTTTCCGTCCATTTTTAGGGTTAAATTTAACAGAATTGTGTGAAATGACATTTTTGCCCCTTTAATATTTTGTTTTATTTAATATCTTATTTAAGGAAATGTGAAATGACAATTTTACCCCTAAAGTCAAATTAAAACCACTCAACTCCGGCCACCACCACCCGACTCCGGCGACCACCACCTCGACTCCGACGACCACCACCTCGACTCCGACGACCACCACCTCGGCTCCGGCGACCCGACTCCGGCCACCACATCGGCAAAAAAGCTCCGATCGGGGCCAAAAAGCTCCGATCGGAGAGGCTCCGATCGGGGCCAAAAAACTCCGATCGGGGCCAAAAAGCTCCGATCGGGGCCAAAAAGCTCCGATCGGAGCCAAAAAAGCTCCGATCGGAGCTCTGTGGCCCCGGCCGGAGCCACAGAGCTCCGACCGGAGCCACAAAGCTCCGATCGGAGCTTTTTTGGCCCCGATCGGAGCTCAATCGGGGCCGGTGGCTCCGATCGGAGCTCAATCGGGGCCGGTGGCTCCGATCGGAGCCCAATCGGGGCCGGTGGCTCCGATTTTGGCCCAATCGGAGCCTTGGTGCTGGTCGCCGGAATACGGTGGTGGTCGCCGGAGTACGATTGGTGGTCGCCGGAGTACCGTGGTGGCTTCAAGGGCATTTTGGTCTTTTCACTCCATGCATGTGAGGGGCACACTTGATAGAAGGGAATTTTCAGAATTTTATTTAATTTCCGGTCACATGCCAAGCATGTGACCAACTTCCGTTAGTTTTAACGGAAAAAACTAACGGAGACCGCTGTTATCAACAAAACAGAAATTTCAGACCTCTGTTATTAACTTTTTAAATTTCAGACCTCTCCCGTTAACATGGGTGATAGTTCAGACCTTTCATAGGTTCTTAACCCTTAATAATTAGATGATTTAGATTTAATTCCGTCGAGGTCTAGAAATGAAAAAATATGTATGTTCCGCGCTATATTTTTTATGTACTGATCACCATGTGTTAATGGAAATTATTCTAAGTGCGAAGCAAACATATTAAGACTGTTGTATTTTAAAACAATCCGCTGGAAAAAAAAATTCTTTCTAAAATGACCATATAATATGGTGTATTGGTTCACCACTTCGTCTTATAACTGATTTCATGTTCTAACTCTATCAAATACTGAAAATGAAAAATATTCATAGTCAGCACTAAATCCCTTACAGGGTGACCCGATGCGAGCGATGATTATTCAAAGTGTGGAGCCAACATCAGATCCACGTGTTCCGATGATTCTGGAGACACTATGTGGCTTAAATTTTTTTTTTAAATAATAATTTTTAGGAATCCTATCAAAAGTTAGTACCGACACTATGTGGCTTAAAAAACATGGCACTGGCGGCTCAATTGGTAACGTGCTAAGCAATGTATGTTGAGATCTTGGAATCATTTGTTAGAAGGCCAACTTTTATCCTAGTTTTTCAAACTTTTTATATAAAGAAAAAGATATTTTCCAACTTTTAGATAAACTAGATGACGGTGCATTCTGAAAGATATGATAGACGACATTTAAAATAGGACAATGTTGGAATGTGATAAACATATTAGATCCAACCACAAAGTGAAATTATGACAAAATAGAAATTTTCTATGTGTCAAACATTTGAACTTTATAACACTTAGGAAAAAAAAAATTGAACATAACATTGTCTTAATATATAAAAGAAAGTTAAACACAATTTTATTTCTACCGAACATTTTAGAACCGTCTTGATAGCACTAGTAATCTGAAAGATGTACAACTTGAATATGATGTGCATATAAATAAATTACATTATAATAAGACAATAGATTTTTGATTTTGTTGTGGAAATTTGTGCATGCAAATAAATTCAATCATCAGTGTGGAAATTTGTAATGTAATGTATGCGAATTTAGTGGTTACAAAGTGACTAATTTCACATTTCTTACATTAATTATGTAGGAGTACCAGGTAAAATATCATATGTTATGAGACTACCACGCTTTCAATTGTGGTCGGTTGTCTTATCTAATTTTATGACGAAAGTAAACATTTACCCCTTTATTTTCTTCAGAAGGACTTGTGAGTTACGTGCAATCTACAAAGTAGTGTTAAAAAAAATTAAGATATCATAAAAACATAGATAATAGATAAAGTTTGACAAATATGTATATTCTAACTATGTACATATCAACTTAATACATAAGAAAAAATAATTAATTTACAATATAATTAAATCCCGCATTTATTGTAGACAAGACAATAAATAATCATTCCATTGATAAAAATTTTCAAAAAAGAAGCATCAAAATCTAAAACAATACAGATATAACCAATAATTACTTCCCCTGTGCTGATTTACTTTTGATTGCCTAAAACCAGTGTTATCAGAACCGGACCGGACGTCGAACCGTCGAGGGTGCCGGTTCCCGGTTCACTGGTCAGACCGCCGGTCCGACCCGGTTCGGTTGCTGGTCCATATAATATAATATCTAATCCAGACCGCCGGTTCGACCTGGTTTTTTTTTGTTTTTTTTAATGAAAGGAAAGTCTGAAACGGTGAACCGGCGAACAGCCCGGTTCGCCCAAAACCGGCGAACCGCCCGGTTCACCCAAAACCGGCCGGTTCGGTGAAAACCGGACTTCAAAACCGGGTTCGCTTACATCCTCCGGAAATGAGCAAACCGGACCGTGGAGGGGTCCGGTTCCGGTCCGACCGCGGTCGGACCGCCGGTCCGGTCCGGTTCTGATAACACTGCCTAAAACACATGTAAAGTAAAAGTTACTGATTAGGAAAAAAAAAAACCTCGACGTACCATATTCAAAGATAAAAGAAGATAAGCTACTCCGTGTTTGTGGGAATCAGAAATTATGTTTGAGGTATTTTTACAAACACGTTGTAGAGATGTTTAATATTTTAGTTTGCAAATGGAGTAGTGCAATTGGGCACCTTTTAATGAGATAGTTACATAGTCGGGGAAGGATCAGATAATGAAAGGTTAGTTGATCAATGGAAAAGAATATAACGTACCCAACAGAACAACTGGATCATTGGTGCAGCTTTAATCTTGGCGATAAAACATCTTATGGATCTTCCCCATTACTCCCTTATGTCGTTTCCTCAGGGGCGATTGTTTTTTGTAGATACCATCAGTTTTGGCGATTGCATCATGATGTAGGCATTTGCAGATGCGGCTAGATATTCTTCAATGTCTTCCAGTTGTCGTATGTTTTCTTCTTTGTAATGCGCGACCATATCTTCTATATGTGCATGTTCCATATCAATTAGCTTTCCAAAGTCATTTCGTGATCTTGTTGTTGAGAGTTTCCTTCTCTGGTTCTCATATTTTTCGAAATTATTATAGCTTGGTGATATTGGAAGAGTGATCATATTGATCCTATAGCTACATATTTATAGGAATTTGAAAGGAATAAGACATTAGCTGATCACCGTTGCGTCTATTGAGAGAACATGTTGCATAAGTTGATTGAATTTGAAAAGATTTGAGGTTGGTGCTGCTGTAGTATTACAAACAGTTACTTGACGAGAGTGCGCGAGAGGGAGACAGTAACAGTTGCATTTACAACATCTTGATTTTAGGGTTTAAACTACAAGTATTTTGGTTTTTATATATGGGTGGATTTTTTTTTTATTGTGCTAGTTTTACTAATATGGTGTACTTAATTGTAACATTTGAAAAACTTTAAAAGTTTGAGTTTTTTTAACCACAATTAGTATTTGTATCATAACTTATATAATATCAATTTTCCTCTAGGGTTCACATATAGGGCAATATAAAAATACAAAAAAAAAGTATCACAAACATGGTGCTTGTGAAACATAGTAGAAATGTTCGAGTTATGTATTATTCTACATAGGTCTATTAATAAATCTATTAATAACTAATTTTTCCAAAAAAAAAAAATGCATATCGTTGCAACAATAAATTACATTTAGTTGCGTAATTTTGTTCACAGTCCATACAGCTGCTTTCTAGATTTTAATCTAATATATGTAAAATAATAGTATAAAGTTGTGTAACCATAAATAATAACTATATATGCATGTTTATAAATAATAATAATAATAATAATAATAATAATTACAAGTAAATGCATATTCTTTAATTATGTAAAACTATAATTAGAAGTTGTCGGTGTTATCATTTACAACAATAATATATGTATTTTTGTGTGTACAAATAATAAAGTGGGTCTAGTGAACAAAGTCGCCTTAGAGAATATATCAATTTCGGTTACCTTAACAGGCTCAACAACCTTAACCATCTCGATCGGTCATAATAGTCTCAACGACTTAGCGACCTCAACAGTCCTAATAGCTTCATCGGCTTTTGACGACTTTATCAGTCTCGACGGCCTTAATGGACTTAGCAATTTTATTGGTCGCATGTGCTCTCGAGCATGTTCACATTCTCAACGTCGTTGTTCGACACTTAGAGAATAAATAATTATATTCTCCAAATATTGAATCTCGAATTCAATTTAGCACCCTCTTGTAAAAACCAACAAATAAAATTGCCTTAAGACTGTTGAAAATATTGAGGGTAAATATGCAAATTTATAAAGTCCAAGGAACAAAATGCAATTAGTCAAATCTCGGTTACTTACAAGTAATTCCTCCAATTAACATGCAAGATATAGGCAACACCGAAATTATACGTAAAATCGATATGAAAACGAATACGTATTTTTTATACTGAGACCTGTGCGCGTGCAGATCACGGTCTCCTTAAGGCTATTTCGCCCCTCCCCACCCTCAGGTTATGCAAAGTGATTTATATAAGGGGTGATCACCTCCCAGGATTCAACAGTGTCATCGAATCGTGTTATGCATGCAACACGTTCGACCGAACCGAACCCACAATACATGAACTCAAACAAAGAACAGAAAAACCGACGACACTATAAAATAACTAGAGAGGTCAAACACGACATGAGTCGATAACAACCTAGGAAGAACTCTGCAATTCGTTAACACGAAAAATAAAGAAGAAGAAAATATAACTTGGATTCCAAAAATATTGGATACTTAATCAAAAGGAAGATATCTCATTTTCTTCTTATGCATTTGAGAAGAAGAAAAGCTTGTATTTATAGGAGGTGAATGGGGGAGGAGTTACGTGAGCTAACCAATGTGGTACAAAATAATTTTTCACAATTTTTCGTTCACTAAAATTGGGCTTGATCAAATATTGGGCTTGGAAAAAATTGCTAAAAACTAGTCCAAATTAACTTAATAAAAAATTAAAAACCAGCCCAATTTTCTAACAATATATATATATATATTGATCCGATTTTGCTAAAATCTCCTAAAGCACCGTATTCACCCCAATCCATGAATACCAATATCATATGATCCAATTTATGTATTCACCCTATACTAATTTTTTATGGATGAAGTATCTCGGCTGGTCATGTTCTTTTATATTGCAGTATGGGTTGGGTCGATTCTTAAAGATTTAGCTACTAACGTCAAGCAAGTTTTTCACTTCTTTATACCAAGGTAAACTCTAAATTTAAGATGGTTGTATTTTTGGAATTAAATTTAGAGGACTCACTCACCGTTTTAAACAAAGTTCTAATATTAGGACTATTAACAAACACCTTATATGTATTCTATTGAAAATGTTTAACCAAAGTTGTTTTTAAAACCTACGACTGGTTATAATGCTCATAAATAAGGCATTGTAGTGGAATTTGAAGGGAGAAGAGTACCTGTGTTCGGTTTCTGACGGGTTGATATGAAATATCAAACCCCCTCTAGTTAGTTAAGAATAAATGGTAGTTCACAACTGGAGAGTGCCGAAGCCGGAAATTTGGGTTGCTCGCAAGCAGAGAAGGTTGCACGAAGCAGTAAAACCAATGCACCAAGCAGTAGAACCGATTGTCGCAAATGCTGAGTGCCTGATCCGGAAATTCGGATTGCTCGCAAGTAGATGAGGTTGCCCTAAGCAGTAAAGCTGAATGCACCAAGCAGTAAAACCGGTTGAAATAGAGAGAGGTAAAGGTGAGTGAGGAGATGGTACTGGAACAGAGGAAGAAATAGATATATTATTGAGTTTTTAACCGATATAGTATGAACAACCAAATACAAATATAGGCTGCATCAACAATTAATTACGAAAATAGGCCAAACCGAGATGTGAAATATCGGTTAAGATTTAAAAACCTTAACCGAGATTTCATATCTCGGTTAGGGGGGATAATTAAAAAAATATAGGCTGCATGAACAATTAATTACGAAAATAGGCCAAACCGAGATGTGAAATATCGGTTAAGATTTAAAAACCTTAACTGAGATTTCATATCTCGGTTAGGGGGGGATAATTAAAAAAATGGTATTTTCCCTTACCCAAGATCTGGCCAAGGGGCTGTCAGCATGCACATGGCATGCTGACAGCGACCAGATGCTTTGAAAAAGCATCCGGTCAGGACCAGACCAGATGTTTTTTCAAAGCATCTGGTATGGTCGTTGTTGGGAGACCCGACGAAGCGAAAATCACAAAAAAAGAAAATTTGTTTACGATGATATTTTTTAAAACTATACATGCTGTTGAGAAACAAATATTTTGAAGTTATACATGAATATTCAATTTTTTATTATATCGACTTAACTATTTTGTGGATGCACATTTTATCAAGAGAAAAGAATCATTATGGTTTTATCTAAACGATAAAATTAAATAAGCCTTCCAATTGCAAGAGAAAAAACCACCATGGTTTGTCAAAATGAAAGGATTTAAAAACTTTCAAATTGCATTTTTAACACAGACGTCCAATCACTATTAACTAGAGTCTAAATAACAATAATATTTTAGGTCAGCTGCCATCAAATTAATTTTCGTTTTTGTAGACGCGAGCAATTCTTAATTAATGACACATGTGTACAAAATGTAAAACTAATTTAATAGTATATGCATAAAATATTATTGCAATTTATATTTGATAAACAATGATTTATGCTGTCGAAAATGCAAATGGATTCTATCACCTTGACACCTCGAGGTGATTTCATTTATTCTTCTTCAACATTTGTATGAATTGATTAGTATAGTAGATATTTATTCTGAAAATTTCATTAAGCATATTATTATTATTTTTAAAGAAAAACCGACCCGAATCAATATTGATCCGACTCGTTTCTTATGTTATAGAAGACTATAATAGAAAGTCACTTAGCCGGATTCTTAAATTCGCAACTATATGGAGCTGGAATAAACATATTACGAGTGTTGATGTTTTTATAGTCAAGACACTCTGTATAAAAAAAAAAAAAAAAATTAGTCACATGAATTCCTGCGACATTTTGGTTGATACGTCAAAATGATAATAAGTGGATGGAAGGAAGGAGGGACCATATAGATATAGTTGTCTCCCCCATTTTGGACGACTATCATCTACCATGCATCATCAATCCCCTTCTTTCCTTGTTCATATAAAAGTTGTTCATTTTCTTTTAGGCATCATCACATTTTGTTCACATCGCAAAGTGTAAATCAATGCATGTTATTCCTTCCGCTAAAAGTGGGTTGGATGCATGATTTCAAATGTCGTAACATATTATTACGGTCGTTGATAAAACTGATGCAAAAACTGTCTCGGTTAAAGTATTTACAGCTCGTTAATAATTACTATCTAACCGTACGAAGTTGAGCCCTCCAATTGAGAAAATATGAAAAAAAAAAAAAAAAACATATTTAATGTTTCAGGTTTACCTTATGAATAAGTTTGGTGTCTCATAATTAAATTGTTAATATTTGGTGCCTTAAATTTTGTTGCCATTTGGTTTTCCGTCCGATTTCGGGGTTATATTTGATGGAGTGAGATGAAAAGACAACTTTGCCATTTTTTCTATTTGCTGAACCACACACGTGCACTTTCATTTAAATATGAAAAGACGAAATTACCCCTTAATTTAAAACATAAAACATTGCACGTGAAAACCCATCTCAGTTGAAAAAAAAGAAAGAAACAGAGAAAGAAAGAATAGCAGGGAAGGACGCAGAGAAGATGAACATAAGGGAAAATTAGGGTTCTTGAGCAAAAGGTTGTCTGGGCGACAATGGTGGCCTCGTCGTAGTCAACATCGAGCAACTGAAGGTTTGAGGCTTGCGAAGGCTCAGATTACTGTAGGCACTGCTTCGAAGCGGTGGTCAGAACTACATGAAAATCTTCGAATTTCGGCCGGAGGTTCTATGTATGAAGTTATTTTTGGTGTTGAAACATGCCGAAAACCATAGTAAACACCTTATTGAAAACATAACAGAGTTTTAACATTCAAAATGGAACATCGATGTTTAAAAGTTTGTTGTGGTACTCCGTGACACGACAAGTATTTTCCCAGCATGAAGAGTACCTACTAAGGAGTAGAGTACACACAATACAGAGTACCACACAAACTAGACAATCTACGAAAACCACAACCATACAACCCATGGAGTTCATCTCCGAAAACACATCAAACCTAAAGTGGAGCTCATCTCCCAAAATACAACAAAACAACCCAACACTCCTAGTTCATCCATCTACCTTGTTCTTCTATCTTGTACTTCTTCTCCTCACCGGTCTAACGATAGGCAATTTCGATCGACGTTGCCTGAGGAGGACCTTCAACCTCGAGGATCCCTGGAAGTATAGTACACAATGGAGTGGCATCTTATATTCAATTTCTTCAACGAAATCACCGTCTTCTTCATGGTGGGGCGGATCCACTTCTTCAACGGAATCACCGTCTTCTTCATAGTGGGGCGAATCCAATTCTTCAACGGAATCATCGTCTTTTTCATGGTGGGGAGGATCCACTTCTACTACGTGTTGTGCCGGATCCACTTCTTCATGTAAATGATCCACTTCGACCACGGGTTCAACCTCAAGGGTCTTATTCTTCTTGGTACTCTTTACTATCGACTGAAAAAAACGGAGAGTCAATTTTCAACCTCTTATGTAAACACTAACATATACATGTACATACCGATAAAAATTATGCCAAGGTGTCGTCTTAATTGTGGTGGGGCGGTGTAGGATTTATGGGATACAATTACGGATCAAAACCTAAGAACATGCTTGTAAACATATTATGCAGCGGATATGGCGTTGGTGCAAGACACTACTTGTAACTTTTTTGATGCGCTTTTTCATTGTATGACCATTACTTGGCTTTTCCGAAGCAAGGTCGCGACATGATCGACTCTTCCGCTGTGCAATAACAGTTGCTTGATGATTCAAGATTACTTTGTGGCAAGAAGCGACTTGCAAGATTTGGTGCGTTTTGGGCGTGTAGGCCAAAGTTCGCTATTGCGACTTGCCTCTTCATCGGCCTAGTCAGGGGTCGGTGCGACATGGCTATCTATGGTAGGTCATTGCTACTTGGTATAATAGACTAGACATTGTGATATTCAAATATCTCCTCAGAGTTAGCTCCTGAGGCATATAGTGATCGCGTCACATAAGTATAAGGGTCGCCTTATAGATTGTCATCATACCTTGGTGTTAATTCCAAGGTATATGTGTTACTCCATCAGTACCGGCCCAGTATAGAAATACCAAGGGTGATGGATATACGCCCA
Source organism: Clarkia xantiana subsp. parviflora (assembly GCA_036873135.1). NCBI lineage: Eukaryota > Viridiplantae > Streptophyta > Magnoliopsida > Myrtales > Onagraceae > Clarkia > Clarkia xantiana. Next base: position 23,844,075 of record JAPTYO010000009.1, on the reverse strand, counting down.
AGTTATCACTAATCGGGCCCGAGAAGTGGGCCGAAACCGAATATAATTCTAGACTTGGAACACGGACACCCGAGGCTCATCACATAGGCCCGGTAAATATCCCGAGTGGCAAAATCCACTCGGGAAGACCCCGGGTAGAAAGACCACCCGGAGCACCCGAGCAAGGTGATCCTTGCTCGGATACCCGAGCGAGGCCTTGGGGGTACCTCCTCGGGTACCCCCATCCGTCCGGACGAGCCTCCCTCGTCCGGACCCCCACTCCCGGATGGTATCTCGCCCAGGGTTTGCCCTAAGAGGACCACACGCCAACACTTAGCTATAATAAACTTACCTACGGTCGAACCGGGGTCAAAGATAACTTATTTAGGGTCAAGGCCAACTCATAATTACGAACCCGCCACGACCGGACCAGAGAACCACTGGAACCGGAGCGATCCAATAGAAACTCTATAAATAGAGAGTCCATCCCCTCATTTGAAGGTAATCTCTCTCTCTCTCTCTAAACTCACCCTCTCTCTAGAAGCTCTCGACTGACTTAAGCTTCGGAGTGGGCTTACCGGGACCCCCCGGTGCCCTTTTGCAGGTAAGCAAGGAAGGAAGAAGAGAATCCGAGCACGAAAGAGCCCAAGAAGGAGAAGATCGGGAAGAAGAAGCCCATTAAGGAAAAGATCGGGAAGGAGAAGACCACAACAAACACTCGTGTGTAAACACTGGCGCCGCCTACCGGATTCGAACAAGAAGCACGTTGCTACTACTTGCGATCAATAACTAGAAGGAAAGTTGGGGGGCCGAGCAGACCACCACCCACGAGAGAAAACAACCAACCACCAGGGGGAATAGGCAAGTTCCGGTGGTCAGCCAACAAGCAACCATTGAAAGGGAACGAGAGGGAGCAAGAAACGAGGAACATCCACCTCCTGAGGAGCAACACACTTCAACCAATGCTCGCCCAGAAGCAACGGTGAACCAACCGCAACCCCAGCCACCCCAACAAGCAAGAACATACAACATCACTCCAGAATTAATGGCAGCATTAGAAGAAATGCTAGAAAGAAGGGAACGTCTAAGGGCGCACGTAAGGCAAGAACAACCAAGGTACCAAGCGTCACCTCCAAGGTCGATAGGAGGACACAAGCAGGTATATTATAACACCATGAACCAACAACCCCAGGGAAGGGGATATTACCATCAAAGGAACCCTAATTACCAGGCAGACAACGGTCAGGGATATGCGGCACCCCTGAATGGCCAAGGATACGCTGGACCTCAAAACGACCAAGGATATGCCGAGCCTCAGTACAACCAACAGAATATGGGTCCCCAAATGGCAGGGCAACAAAACATAGCAGCAATGGCATTCACTAAGGAGGAAATTGAAGAGCTGATTGCCAAAAAGATCAAGGACTCAAAGGGAAGAGCCATGCATGAGCTGAGGGACAGGGCCTCACACCCTTTCACTCAGGAGCTGATCGATGTAATGGTTCCGCCAAACGTCACGGCTCGTCAGATTCCGTACTATGCCGGAAAAGGGGACCCAATACAACATATCCAGAAGCACGAGTCATCACTTTTGGGAAGAACGACGGTGGAAGACCATTATGCAATGTTATTCCCCCTCAACTCTGGCAGGAAATTCCTCATACAGGTTCTTCAGTCTGCCTCAGGGGTCGATCACCTCATGGGCAGACTTAAAGGACAAATTTATCCAGCAGTACTTAGGGGAAAGGCACCTCCTAAAGGGATACTCCGCACTGAATGATGTAAAGCAAGGTTACGACCAAAGCTTGGCAAGCTACTACACGAGGTTCAACCAGAACATCTCCGACATAGAAACAGTGTTATCTGAAGGAGAGATAGTTTGAGCCTTCGTAAGAAATCTGGGGCGTCGGGGGGCACCTATGACGGACAACGTGGAAGTGATGCCAATCAACTCACTGGAGGAAATGGCTGAGAGAGTAAAAGCTTATATCGATTTGGAGCGCGCACGCTCAAACCGAAAGAAAGGTTACGAAGCACAGGAAAATGAGAATAAACCAGCAAAAGGAAAACCCCAACAGCCTCAGAACCAACAACAGGCCCCGAGAAGACAAGCACGGACTCCTCAGGGAGGGACAAGAACAAATGAGCAGCAAATGCCTCCTCAAGGCATCCATAACATAGTCTTCACCCCTCTCACAAGTGAAGCCTCAGTCATCTTACAAGAGATGAAGAGGCTCAACTTGTGGACACCACTGGCAGAGAAAAGGAAGACAAGAATGGGAAACAACATTGAGCAGTGGTGTGAATACCACAATGCCGACGGACACCATACAGACAATTGCTTCCACCTGCAGCGGGACATTGAAAACCTCATCCAAGAAGGCATTCTAAAGAACTTTGTCAAAGATGAAAGGAAAAGAGATATGAGTCATCAGCCGAGGTACAACGGCAAAGGAAAGGGAAAAGAGAAAATGGAAGACCTCCCCCCACCACAAAACAGAAAACTAATCATCAACGTAATTCATGGCGGCCCGGCAGCAGGAGGAGAGGTCTCCAACTCAAGAGAATTTTATGTCGCCCAAGTCACAGAGATGCCTCGATTCGAAAAACGCCAAAGGCCGGTCGAGAACATGAAGATAACATTCTCGGATGAGGATTTGAAGTATGTGGTATACCCACATGACGATGCCTTGGTAATCACGATGGATATCGCGGGTTACAATGTGAGAAGAATGCTATTCGATGGGGGTAGCTCCAGTGACATCCTTCATATCGATGTGATAAGAGCAACAGGAAAGACAGAGCGAGACCTCAGGCCTGTTAACTTCCCTTTGGTCAGCTTCGCGGGGGCAACAACATTCCCCCTTGGAATAATCACCCTCCCTGTGACCATAGGTGAAGGATAGACACAACTCCTATTGAAAATAACATTTGTGGTGTTCGAAGAATTAGAAGCTTACAATGGGATAATGGGTCGTACAACGACTAACCCAAATCGTATAGTCCCATAAAAAATCTATCAAAAGATGAAGTTCCCGACACCAAATGGCATAGGAGAGGTACTGGGAGACCAAGCAGCGTCAAGGAAATGCTACTTGAATGCCATGAGAAGGAGGGCACAATGTGGACTACCCATTGCCTTCGTGGAGACACCAAGAGGAAATCCGAAAGGACGGGCCAGTCAGGGCTAGAGCACCATGATGGGGGCAATGAGGGGAGTCATAACTTACCTTCTGAACATGACAAGGCAAGTTTTTACGAAGAGGAAGAGATATGAACACCAAGAGCAAGATATGGAAGACGTGGAAAGGAAGGGAAGGGAGGACATCCAGCAGAAAGAAGATGAGCTGATAAAGAGTTATTTTGTAAGGCTAGCAACGGTGGCGGCGAAGCTCAAAACAACCAAGAAAGAATTTGTAAGAGCTTTCTTCAGGAACCTATGGAAGAACGCCAAAGAATACTTTAGAGGAGAAGGGTGCATCGCCTCCATAACCTCAGTCGAAGAGTCCAACCATAAGATGTGGAAAGCCATATAAATTGAAGAGGAAGATGAAAGGAGCTACTACAAGCTCAGCGATGGCAGGACAGTACATTTTACACCTCTAAGGAGTGAAATTGTAGAGTTGTACAATGCAGTCTTCTATGACCGGATTCCACCACCCTAGAAGACATCAAGGGCCTTCATAGGAACAGAGCTGGAGGGATGGTGTGAGCATCACAAATCTTGGGGGCATAGCACCAAAAAATGCTTAGCCCTCAGACTCGAGGTCGAAAAGGAAATACACGCTGGCCGCTTGGAGGAAGAAGTCGGGTCGGAGGAGCTGGAGTTCAACCCCACTTGATATTTGAGAATATCAAAACCTTTTTTTTTTAATGTCTAAATATTAGAGTACTTGAAGGAGATCCACGGACTCCAGTTGGAATTTACTTTATGTATGAAGCGACAATGGCACTAAATGAATGAGAGGTTTTTCCAGGACGTAACAGGAACCGAAAAGGAACATAAGACCCATAGGACTACCCTTACAAAACCGAAAATGGGAAGATCCAAAAAGACAAACTTGACACGTGATAAAGCGATCAACAACCTTTACATATGAACAAGAGAAGATCTATACGGACAACCATTACAACCGAAAAGGGATATAAGATCCACAGGGCCACCCTTGCAACCGAAAATGGGAAGATCCAAAAAGACAACCTTGACATATGATAAAGCGATCAAAAACCTTTACATGTGAACAAGGGAAGATCTATACGGACAACCATTACAACCGAAAAGGGACATAAGACCCATAGGGCCACCCTTACAAAACCGAAAATGGGAAGATAAAAAAAAAACAACCTTGACATATGATAAAGCGATCAACAACCTTTACATATGAACAAGGGAAGATCTATACGGACAACCATTACAACCGAAAAGAGATATAAGACCCACAGGGCCACCTTGCAACCGAAAATGGGAAGATCCAAAAAGACAACATTGACATGTGATAAAGCGATCAACAACCTTTACATATGAACAAGGGAAGATCTATATGGACAACCATTACAACTGAAAAGGGACATAAGACCCATATGGCCACCCTTACAAAGCCGGAAATGGGAAGATAAAAAAAGACAACATTGACATGTGATAAAGCGATCAACAACCTTTACATATGAACAAGGGAAGATCAATACTTGTGGATATACGCCCAAGCCTTCACCAATTGGGCCCAAGAGGTGGGCCCAAAAAGTATCCCGAGTGGTAAAACCCACTCGGGAAGCGGGTGGAAAAACCACCCGGGACCCGAGCAAGGCCCTAGGCGAACCCTCTCTGATGCTAAATGAGAGTTCGTTTTTAGAGAGATAAAGCTCTAGAGAGAAGTCTGAGCTAGGGATGGCAACGGGTCGCGGGTACCCGACCCGATTCTGACCCGCCGACCCGCTGATTCGCGGGGCATGGGACGGGTTCGGGGCTGGATAAGCACGGGGCGGGCCGGGTCCGGGTCTGGAGTCGCGGGGCGCTGTTGACCCGCCCCGTATTTCTATATATATATATATATATATATATATATATATATATATATATATATATATATATATAATATTATGTTAATTTATTAAACAATATAGCAAATACAATAGTTATATAAATTTACAAGGACTAAATTATAAATATTATGCAAACTTAACTTATGCAGGTATACTAGGGTTGTCTGTAGTTCTCATATTCTTCAGCCGCCGCATCCCGCAAACAGCAATGAAGACTCCGCTTGATAAGAGACGGAGAAATCTTAGTCTACTTCGAGAAGTTCGGCATCTTCCGGGAGTAGATCGAGCAGATCGTGACTCAGAAGTGTGAGATGTGAACAGAGAATCGAGTAGATCGAGCAGATCGGGAGTGTGAGATGTGAACAGAGAACTAGCTAACAGCGAGTTTGGAATTTGGAAGGAAGATGGGCTAGCATCGAGAGAGTTGTAGAAAGATGGAGGAGTGAGCCATGGAGATGGAGGTAACTTATGAGCAGTAGCCTTCCCTTTTCTTTTTGTCCTCCTATTTCCTGTCTCTTCTCTTTCTCTATTTGGGAGTTGCAGAGTTGCTTGGCTTCTCACTAAAAAAAGAGTTGCTACGCTTCAATCAAATTATTCGACTGGTGAGTTGCTTCGCCGGGTCGGGTCAGGGCCCCGCGGGATTTTTTGCCCCCAAAGACCCGCCCCGCGAGGTGCATGGGGCGGGTCCGGGTCCACCAGGCCGACCCGCGGGGCGGGTTCGGCGATATCCGCCCGATCCGCCCCGTTGCCATCCCTAGTCTGAGCACTCAAGTGAAATCAAGTTGTAAATGAAGGACATAATGCCCTATTTAAAGGGATTGCGATCTTGACATCAGAGGGGCCCACATTTACGGGTGGGACCCGCATAATATTCATACAGAATGTGTCGTGTGCGTAACCCGGGTGTCGGGGGCCGGACGCGGGACGCGCCGGCCCCGTTACGATCGAACTAGTCCTGTCGGGGGGGGGGGGGGGGGGGGGGGGGGGGGGGGGGGGTCGCTCCGTCCGGACTAGTCCGGACGGAGGTTTAGTGAAGAACTAGCGCGTGGTTTTATCGGGTCTCGGCCACTTACCATGTTCGGGGTCGACGGGGCGACCAAGTCGAGCCTTAGTGAGGTCCAATCAAGTGTATATTCATCAGCGTGACTGCCTATTTTTGATCGGCGGACTTGGTGAGCAGTGAGTCAGAAGGTGACAAGCAGGTCGTCACCTCACCTTTACTTAAGTGAGTGGGTTTCCTTCTATGATGATGTCAAGAGGTCGTCACCTCACTATTCCTTAAGAGGACAAGTTTCTCTAAGTCGGGACTAAGCTGATCGTTGCCTTACCATTCCTTAATAGGATGAGTTTATTGATGGCGTCGCCTGGATCAACTTCCTTCAGAGTACGTCTACCATGATCTCCTGTTTAGTCTTTGATTTTGGCTCAGTATTTTACCATGGTTCCAACAATCGATACTGTTGATTTAGTAGTTAAGAGAGTCTTTACTCTCATATGATTTGAATTTGAATTTGAACTTCTAATTTCGAAATTCATGAGGAGTCATCTTGTGGCAATCTGATTAAAATATTAGATCTCAATCGGTCTACCGCGTCATGTATAGAAGAAGACAAATAAAACTGGTCTTAACGGCCCGACATCTCTATTATATTATTATATCGCTAGTGGAGTTAAGTTGATTTGACTAGTAGATGTAAACCTCTAGCCTATTTACTAGACTAGAATGCTGGTATTGCAACATTAACTAGGACAGTAAATATAATGTTATTCACTAAATAGGGTTAAAAAAGCGGATTTTGAGCAGAAAATAAATGAGTTTAGTGACGCCACTACTTAATTACAAAAATGTTGAAGGTTACGATTGATCGATTTTAACAGGGAGCTGCTAAGCTTAGAGTTCGTCCTAGCTCGTCTCGTCTAATATCATATTCAAAGGACGGACACTAAAAAAGGTCGTAAAAGTGTAGGGCTTTTCTTCTCTTCTTCTGTCATCGTCATCTTCAATCACTGAACAAAGCACCCTCCTTTTTTTCTCTCTCTTCCCTTCCACCCTCCCAATCAACGCAGCGCCGTTTCATTCAACTTTCTCGATTTTCTGATGGAACCAAATGGCTCCAGCAGTCATCTGGCGGCGCCGGAGACCGCAAAGCCGAGGAAGCAGCCGTCCGAAATCAGGGACTTCCAGATAGTGTTATCCGGCAAGGACACCGGCGGCGATGATGATCAGGGGAACAAGAAGCAGATGCTGGCTCCGAAGCGGAGCTCCAACAAGGACAGGCACAAGAAGGTGGACGGCAGAGGTAGGCGGATAAGGATGCCTGCTCTTTGCGCGGCCAGGATTTTCCAGTTGACTAGAGAATTGGGACACAAAACGGACGGCGAGACGATCCAGTGGCTGCTGCAGCAGGCGGAACCATCGATTATCGCCGCCACCGGGACAGGAACCGTACCGGCGTCGGCGCTGGCGCTCACGGGGCCGTCTATGTCCGAGCAGGGGAATTCCAAGATGGAAGGAATGGGGCTAGGGCAGGGCGTGATTGGCTACGGCGGCAGGACAGGTCTCCCAAGTATGGGGAGTGGATTCGGGATCGGGAAGCCACCGCCCTCCGGCGGGGGCGGAGTGTTGTGGCCCTCCGGCGGCGGAATTGGGCAAGGGTTTGTCCCTTACTCAGACCAACCACCTTCGAATTTCGGAACGGAAAATTCAGGTTACGTTCCGAAATTCCCTTTCCATGGAGTGGAGTTCCCTAACGTGAACATGGGACTGGTGAATTTCCAGGCCTTCTTTTCAACTCCTCCGGCAGCTCATCAAGTGCCGGGATTGGAGCTTGGGCTCTCACAACAGCAGGACAACCATGGCGGAAGCAGCAATTCTCACACGCTGATGAACCAGATTTACCAACTTCAACAAATGGGACAGCAGGATCGAGTAAGTGCTGTTGCAGTTACAGTAGCAGCTCAGAAGCCGCGCACAGGTGATGATGATGAAGATGATGAGGATGATGAAGACGATGATTCTCGAGGATCTGGAGAGTAGTGATTGAATTAACGAGTTGCTTTGCTTCGTTCGAGTGATTGAAGAATCCCTATCAGACGATGATTCAAGAACAACATAGTCTTCACCTCCCAAGAAGAGAAAGGATGAACATTGAAAAGAGAGCAAAAGCTACGATTGAATTGCTTCGGGTATTTTGGAGCTCATCTTCTTCAGTTGAGAATGATGATGCATTCGGATTGGATTGAAGCTAACTGCTGTTTTTCGTAGATCTGTGTGTTGAGAATTGAAGCAAGCTTATTATTATGTGTGTCCATATATATGTATGCTAAAAGTGTATTTATATAGCAGTTTGTAGTATATATATATATATATAAATGTACGGTTTGATATGTAGTTAAGGATAAATTTAGACAGACCAAGATTACTGAAGTTGCTGCAATTTTGGGTTTTGCAGGATAGAAATAGAATAGCTGTTTGTGTGTCTATCCCGAGGTGTTGTAACTTGTAGGTATCAATCAATCTATCTCTAAAATAATCTCTGTTAGACTGTTACTGTCGATAAGAGGGGTCTGTCTTGTCTGTAATTGCAATTTTGCAGTGTAGAAATGGAATAGCTGTCTGTCTATTTTGAATGTGTCAATCTTTAGAATAATAATCTCCATTCTTATTAAATGGAAAAAAGTGTTATTTATGAATATATATATATATTTTCTTTCATTCACGGATTATTATGAGAGCTCTTTTACTATGGATAAAAGGGCAACAACATCTCTTCCACTCTTTGCTTGCTTCGGCGGGAGGGATAATCTATATCTATACAATAAATATTCATTGCCTTTCCGAACTAAGGCTAGCCTAACATTGTCTGGTTGTTCACCTCAGTGGTGAGCTTTTGGAAATAGACCGAGTGTTGCATACCAGGGTTAATAACATATGTCTCAAGTTTGGCATATATTAACCGAAGAGGTCTGAAGTTTCAAATATTGATTTGAGAGATCTGAAGTTTCAACTTTGTTGATATAAGAGGTATCATTTAATTTTTTCCGTTAAAACTTACGGAAGTTTGTCACGTGCTTGGCATGTGACTGGAAATAAAATTAAATTCCAAAAATGTCATTCTATCAAAGTGTGCTCCTCACATGCTTGAAATGAAAAGACGAAAATGTCCTTAAAGCCACCACGGCTCCGGCCACCGCTACCCAGCTCCGGCGACCACCACCCAACTCCGGCAACCGCCACCACGACTCCGATTAGGCTCAAATAAGATATTAAATAATAAAAATATTAAAAGGGACAAGAATGTCATTTTACACAATTCTGTTAAATTTAACCTTAAAAATGAATGGAAAACTTAAAATCAACAAAGTTGAAACTTCAGACCTTCCATATTAACTTTTGAAACTTCAGATCTCAACGGTTAACATAGACTATTATTCAAACATTTCATAAGTTATTGACCCTAATTTATTTAGTGGATGGATAATGTTGGGCTCGGATTGACACTTCAAAATCAAACCCAATTGACCTAGTCGGACCTAGCCTAGGCCTAGGTCCGACCCTGGGTTTGGATCCGCTGGGTCCGGCGACCCCGACCCAGGGTCGGACCTAGGCCTAGGCTAGGTCCGGCTAGGTCAATTGGGTTCTATTGGTTCAGTTGGGTTTGATTTTGAAGTTTTATGACTAAATTAAACAAAACAAAAGTTAGGAATATATTTGGACTACATTGAACAAAATCAAAAGTTTACGATCAGTCACGTGACTTGCACATGTCATTTAACGGCCAAAATTAACAGCCAACTAACGGAGGTACCAAAAGCCACATTTTTTTCAAACGTTTGGTACCAAAAGTATACATAACAAAACATTCAGTACTAAAAGTCACTTTCGGTCAAACATGTGGTATGAAAAGTACCTTTAACCCAATAATTTTTCCTTTTAGGGTTTAGATACTTAATTTTTTTAAAGAAAAAAATTCATAATTTAATTACTTTTTTTCATATAAGTTACTAAGATTTAAAAAAAAAAATGGACTTTTTATTATATAATAATAATCTTTAATTTACTAAAATTAAATATTACACTATACAAAATGTTCGCATTGAACTTATATGAGATTGACGTGACATCCGGCCAGTTTATCAAGTGCTAATTATATGACTACTTAATAAAATAAAGGGATTTAAATCAAATTGGTACCTGAGTAAATATATCAAAACAAATTGGGTCATACTATATTGTAATCAAAACAATTTGGTACCTGTTTGAAAACCCAACTCAGATATTATCAGAGAAAACAGTTTCATACCATATTGTAATCAAAAGTTACATACATTAATGTGCCACATTTTGTTACCTGTTTGAAAAGGGTCAAAATAATTTGGTACCTGTTTGAAAACCCAACTCAGACATTATCAGAGAAAACAGTTTCATACCATGTTGTAATCAAAAGTTACATACATTAATGTGTCACATTTTGCTTTCACATGTAAGTTAGACCCACGACACAACAACAAAAAAGGGTTCCAAATTCCAACATTTTAGCGTAATAGCAAGTGTTCCTTAACAAAAAATTACTACCTAGGTTACTACTCTCAGAGTATCTTTCTTGCTGCGGCACTTAAACTGGTATGCCTCAGGTATCGTCCTCCCGCTGATCCCCCTTTAACAGGGTACGCTTGTACCTCATATTCTTTGGTCTTGGTGCTTGTGAATCTTCAACTTAGGCAGCACTTGAATAAAGCACAATGGCACCCTAAAAGAAAACAACAAAACATCCAACAACATAGAAAAAAAAAAAAAAAAGAAGAGCAATAAAAAGGCAACACCAACAAGTACCAACAAGGCAACACCAACAAGTTTTCTTGTTATGACCCATTTCCCTGCAAATGGTACATCTCATGTCCTTGGTCAACAGCAGCCTCTTCAGCTTAGTTGCTCCGGGTTCATGTTCAGCCCTTATCCTCTTGGACCTCTTCTTCCCGGGTTGATCCCTTTGCAAAGGAGCTGTCAACTTGTACCCTTCAGCTTGAACCCAGTCCTATTTGCCTGGGACCGAGTAGATCATCCCAGCATAGCACCTCCTAAATGCATCATTTGTATAACAGTCGTGACTATAGTCAACAATGTCACGTCGTTCATTCCGTATAGCAACTTGAGCAAGTGCACACGGTAACCCGGACAACTGAAACATTCCACAACTGCATTCTCGACTATCTAACTTCACAATGTATACCTTACCCAGACTCCTAATCTCAAAGGCACCATCCCCATCATAGAACACATGACAGAATGGTATGGTCATCTCCGCCTTCGCCAGCTTCTTCCTAATCCTAGAACAAATGCTCTTACCTCTCTATGGCCTCCCTCTTCAACTGCATCTCTCTCATGAGCTTCCTCTGAATCTCTTCCATCGTTGTAACAATCGGTTTTGACCGACATGCAAGAATCCTAGCATTGAAGCTCTCACTAAGGTTGTTGACAATCAAGTCGACCTTCGAGTCCACTGGAAAGTAGCTTCTAGCCCATGCATGTTTGTCAATCTCATTCAGGTAATCATATGCCTCTTCCTTAATCTTCTTCAGTTCCCCATTGTGCTCGAGATGCTTTGACCTAGTATAAGCAGTTGCAGCTGCCCACATACGATCACGCACTGCCTTGCTTCTCCAGCATTTGACCAACATGTTAGCATGGATGTGTCTCACACACGCTCGATGTTCAGCACCAGGGCATGTCTCGTGAACAGTAGCAATAAGTCCCTGCAAGTGCATTTGATCTATTCATATACCAAATTGCAACACTTTTTTTCATTTGGTGTATTAAAAAGTAACATTTATTTTTAAACAGCTACCTGCATGTTCATGTTTTGTCGATCAGACATTATTTTCCATCCCCTATTATTGCATGCAGGACCAGTCCCTATGTCATTGGTCAGTAACTCAAAAATCCATTTCTACGAGGCTTTTGTCTCAGCTTCAACCCACGCAATTACTATGGGGAACATCCCGTTGTTAGTCTCTCTCCCGATTGCACTTAGGATATGCCCCCTCTCAAATCCTTTCAAGTGACAACTGTCAAGACCAAATAATGGTCGGAAACCACTGAAGAACCCTCTCTTCGATGCTTCAAAAGACAAATATAGTCGTTCAAATATGGGCCTGAGAGTGTTGATGGTTGAATCAAACCGAAGAACCATTGTAGTGCCTGGATTATGTAGCAAAACCGTTGCAACATAATGTCGCAGATTCTCTACTGCTCTCGATGGTCTCCCCAAATAATCTTCTTGATCTTGGCATTAGCTCTGATTATGGTAAATCGGCTAACCTCAAAACCAAACGTATTTTTGATTTCCACCTGGATGTAGTTAGGCTGCAGCAACTGCTCCTTCATCTTCTCAGTGTAATGTTTCACGATCCACTTCTGTTGATCCTCCTACTTGAATGAACAACACCACACTTGTGTGTTGGAACATACATCTTGATTTGAAGCATCTCTTTATGGGCCATCAGAGACGCGTACAACTTCCACCCACAATTCTCCTTACAATGGACAATGACCTTCTTGGGTGTATTCGTCACGTACTTGAAAGCATACTTGTTATGTATAATGTGCTCGGTTATAGCGTCCTTCAACTCGTCAACTGTCCTGAATGTCATCCCAAGGCTCAACTCGGGTTCTTTGTTGTTAGCCTTTTCACTGAAACTTGCAAATATGGCTGCATTGGTTTGCTCTTCATCATCTGATCTATGAGGTGTCACTAGAGCATCACTCCCGCAGATTAGCTCGTCGTCACTTAGAAAGTGTCCTCCTGTCTAGGCACACCACTTCCACTTCCTTCCTTGACTTCTCTAAGATCACTTCCTTCTCCGGGATGACCAGCTTGCCTAGGACCAGATTGATTGCCTAAGACCAGCTTGTCTAGGACCAGCTTGCCTAGGACCCCTATCATTGTTTTCATCCTCCACCGCATCAGCCGTTTGAGTAGCATGCTCCCACCATGAGGAGTCACTCAAGCTCTCAGTGGCACTCAAACTGGCTTCATCATTGAGGGTAGGCTCCCACTCCTCATCATTCAAATCATTGTCGGAATTCAAAAGTGGTACTTCAAACTGCTCATCAGGTACTACTCCATGTTCATCCGAAGACCCATTCTTCTTCACAAAGTACAAAGCCATTATTTCATTCCTTTGCCGCTTATCTAATACATCACGAACATCTTCAGTGGTGTTTAACCTTATCAGTCTTTCTACAAAAAAAAAAAAAGTTTCGATGTTAACAAAGGATATTGCATATGTTAATTATACAGTTTCAATGGAAATTTCAGAAACATTTACCTTCTAATAGTCCTCTAGATGCAATCTTCCCATAAATCTTGTCACCTTCTTCGTAGTCACACACTACCTTGCACATATCAAGCATATCATCTAGGGTAATTGTCACCGGGAATTCAATAATCCACCAGTCCATTGTAGCTCACTTTCTGCCCATCTTCTATACCAAAGTACCCACTATGGTGGATCTCACACAACACATTAGATGCAGCATCGTCAGGGTCCTCCAAGATGGAACTGCATATAAGAACAACATTTTAATGACCAAATTGGTACCTTAGAATTCAATTTTATGGCCAAAATGTTACCTCATACAATTTGTTCCTACACCCATGCCTAAAATTCCAGACCCCAAAATGAAACTCAAAGATCAATTTGCAGTCGATTACACCAGTTTCTACCCACCCATGCAGTCAAATACACCATAAAAAGGATTTTTAACATCAAACTAAATTTTCGGACAAGCTCATTAAACACTTACCCATATACCAAGCAATTGAACTAAATTACCACAACGATTCACCAAAATGAATAGAGATAAGTAAGAAATACTATATACTAACCTGCTCTGACTCATTGTGTGGAACAAATATTATGAATTTTCTGATGGAGGCTTCAACAGGACGATCGACACAGTACAGATGAATTCAACGGACTTGAGACGCGATTCCGGCCGCCCGTGTGGAGAAATCGTCGGAAAAATAATACCTTGCTGAAACCCTAACTCTCGCCGGAGGATGAGAGAAGAGGGGAGGTTTCCATTTGCTGGTTTGAGGACTATTCAGTTTTTTTAGGTGAAGGTGACGAAGAAAGCAAATAACAAAAACTCACTGTTTTTTTTATTTAAGCATATGAGGGCATTATCGTCATTCAACACTGCCTGCGATTTTGAATTTGGGGAAAAAAAAGTCACGTGCGCCATACGTGAGCAATTCCGTCTGTTTTAACCCCAATTTCTGACGGTGCAACACCAAAGTTTACTTGGGTATCAATTTGGCACAAAATTTAATGGGGATGCCAATTTGTTTTGGCTTGTTTACTCAGGTACCAGTTTGATTTAAATCTCTAGAATGAATTGATAAAAGATTAATAAAAAACGGCTGGACCACATTCTGAAACATAAAAGTGCATCTAATCACTTAAAATTCTTATTGTATCAACCGATCGCAAGAATCAAATATAAATGTGAAGTGGACCTATTAACTATTGTATAGTATAGGTTAAGCAAGCTTGTTATAATGCCATGTTAGATTTTTATTCTCATATCAGCCCCTTTACGCCTACTAACAAATAAGTAATTTCAACCCTTTGTAAAACGTTAGTAAACACTATGCAATATCTAAAAATTGAGAAAAATAAAATAAAAGTACCATGCAGATTGCAAACGAATCTGCCACATGAACAGAGAACTTCAAACATAAATATCGGGAAAAGGTTAATAATCTAAAATAGTATCAACTATAGATTATATTAATAATCGTTGTCTCAAATTTAAAATGTTAATATTTGGTGTCCAAACTATCATATTTATTCATGCAAAAAAATTATTAAATTAGTTGATTTTCACTTCTTTCAAGTAATATTGGCGTTAAAATTATTGTGTTAAGTAACAAAAAAAAAAAAATATATTATAATAATAGTAGTATTCAAATTTGTCTTTTCATATTATAAACCGCCGCCGCTCTCGTAATTAGTTTTAGAAACAACATTTCAATCGAATACAACAAAATATTTTTTTTTCGAAGTATCAAATTTATTATTGCTCATAGTTTATGCTTATTTGATATTTATAAAATATATTTTTTATAAAAAAATATATATAGAAATTAACTATTCTAATAGTTAAAACGTTGAATTTCGACATTTTAAATTTATAACAATAATTATCGATATGATATATAGTTAAGACTATTGTTAGTTCCTATGTAACGATTTTGGGTGGGTGGACCCGCAAACTCTCATCACCATCTTGCACATGTTTCGGCTGACAGACCACCAGTCAATTTGCACTTGAATGCAAATTGACTGGTGGTCTGTCAAAGAAAACTTATGAAAAATCTGAACTGCACTCTAAAGAATTCTAGGTCAACTGCAATAGCTTTCACTTCATTACATATCGAGTTCTATGCGGATTGATTTACGGTCAAGTGTAACAGTTTCACGGATCGTTTTACAGTCAATGTACTATCTTTTCATCGTGCTTGCTATCTCGGGATTAAACCCCTCAACTTGGAAAATGAGATTACGGCTCTGCCTAACAATGTCAACAGGTCAGCTTCATTACAGATCGACTTAATGTCTCACATGTTTCATACCTATTATATTTTTCATATGATACTATTCTTACAAATCCATGTGGCCAAAGCACCTTTGTACTGTGATTGATAAAGATGAGACAAATAATAACAATGAATTAAAGTATTCTTGAGATTTCATATTCAACAT
This sequence comes from Clarkia xantiana subsp. parviflora, assembly GCA_036873135.1. Taxonomy (NCBI): domain Eukaryota; kingdom Viridiplantae; phylum Streptophyta; class Magnoliopsida; order Myrtales; family Onagraceae; genus Clarkia; species Clarkia xantiana. The sequence goes on along the minus strand of JAPTYO010000009.1, from coordinate 23,828,286 downwards.
GGACAATGCGTATAGCAATGAACCTCATTCTAATCGATGTCCATGGAGCAATGAAGGTTGGTCCTTGACATGTGATTTATCAAGCACAATATAGGGAAAAAAAAAAAAACATATTTAGTGTTTCAGATTTATCTCATGTATTAGTTTGATGTCCCATAATTAAATTGTTAATATTTGGTGTCCCAAGTTTCAATTTTGTTGCGGTTTGGTTTTCCGTCCAATTTTGGGTTAACTTTGACGAATTGAGATGAAAATACAATTTTGCCTTTTTTTTTTTCTTTTTTTTTGCAAAGCCACCTGTTTGATTCCGGTCACCCACCTCCGATTCCGAGTCACCCACCTCCAATTCTGAGACACCCACTTGTGATTCCGACCACCCACCTCCGAATCGAGGTCGGAGGCAGTCAGAAGTGCTTGTTGCTTCGCATGTCGCCCGAAAGATCTGAGTCGAACTGGGCTCAATGTACTAACCTGACGCAGGGATTCACACTCTATGGACTAACACATCCTCACGCTCCCCACCACAGCAGCATAGTGCAGCGGCGTGTTCCCTCTGTCATTCTTCATCTCCAAAACATCAGAACATAGCTTTTTCACGGTGTCCTAGTTGTCGGAGATAGCAAGTCGGGCACCGTAGTCGAACTGCGCAGTCAAAGACCCGATTGGAGATGGCAGTGATGACCTGATTCAGGCCACATGGACTAATTTGGACATTTTAAATTTTATTCGGTCAAGTGGTGGTCACGTGATCGAGTTTTGTCAAATTTAACCTCAAAATTTGATGAAACACCAAATAGAACATAAAATTTTCTTTTAATTGTTAATTGCAACATAATTGAAATCTATATAACATTTTAATCTCAGACACCAAATTAACACAAGAAATAAGCCCGAGAAACAAATTAGGTTTTTTTTAAACAAGTCAATCAGTCATAAATTTCCGTTGCACACTGAGCCAACACATAAATTTAGATAGTTATGAAACAGAGAGAGAGCGAAGGAATTGAGCTCAATTTATGTAGAACCCGAGATCGAGGAATTATGCGTCCACAACCGGAATACGGCACATTATTATTCACCAATGGCCGATTATTATATGCAAAATGAGCCGCCGCTATATACGCGTATCTATCTATCTCCCTAAGAGCATCCACAATGGTTTTACGTAAATTGTATTCTTTAAAGTTGCCACGTAGACATTTATGTACACTTTAAGTAATACGTAAATTTAAGACACACGTAAAAAATATTTTCTCTGCAATCGTATTACTTAAACATATTCCTTAAATATATTTTATTATTAAATTTTCCAACAACCACCAATAAGATATTAACATTAATTATAAAATAAATTAATTTATAATAAAAAATTGGTTACGTAATACATAGTGCATTACTTAAATTTAAGGAATGCTTTATGTAAAAACATAAATTTACGTGTGGGTCTCATCTTTAAGGAATGCTATGTAAAACCACGGTAGATAGTTTTTGTTGCTTTACTTAAATAAACATGTAGGACCCACGTTTACGTATTCTTTACGTAATACCACTGTGGATGCTCTAAAGGAACCAAAAACAAAAACCTGGTGCTATACTATTAGAATAATAACAGCTTCCTCCGCTTTCTTCTTATGTAAATATGATAAGATGTACATCAAGAGATCCTAAGAAGGCTGGCTGGCTAATAAGGTAGGTGGATTACAATCGTCGGAGAGCAGAGTCCCGCTTTGTCGTCCTGCCATTACATCTGCTGCTGCTTCCTTTCAACTCTTAAGCATATATATGAACGATGTTTCCGACACATCTACATCACTGTAGGATGCTGCGCGCCTGAACCTCATATCTTTGATTCTGGGGAGAGTTTGTCGGGTTTCCACCGCGGTCTGCTCTCTCTCTCAATTCCTTCATCATACAACATGCAATAACATTACTCACCTGCTGCAGACAATACGGGCCTGAATGTTTGCCTATGTTGCCAAAAAGGGTCTGAATTGAAAAAACGTATTATTAAGGGCCTGAATTTTGAGTTTTGTGTTTTTTCAAGTCTCCGTCCAAATTTTCTGTTAAATCTAACAGATTCGCATGAAAAGACAAAAATACCCTTTTGTAATTATTATACAATTTATCAATTTAATTAATAAAATGTGAAATGTCTAAAATACCCCTAAACACTAATTATGCCCTTAAGGCCACTACGCTCCGGCCACCGCCCGGCGACCACCACCCGGCTCCGGCGACCACCACCCGGCTCCGGCGACCACCACCGGCCTCCGGCGACCGCCACCGGCCTCCGGCGACCGCCAAAAAACTCCGATCGGAGCTTTGGAGCTCCGATCCTCCAATCTGGAGCTTTGTGGCTCCGACCGGAGCTCCAAAGCTCCGATCGGAGCTTTTTTGGCTCCGATCGGAGCTTTTTTGGCTCCGATCGGAGCTTTTCGGTCGTCGCCGGAGGTCGGAGGTGGTCGCCGGAGGCCGGTGGTGGTCGCCGGAGGTCGGTGGTGGTCGCCGGAGGCCGGTGGTGGTCGTCGGTGTCGGGGTGGTCGCCGGAGCTGTGGTAGCTTAAAGGTATTTTCATCATTTTAGGTCAAACATATAAGAGACACACTTTGGTCAAAGGGCATTTTCGGGTTTTCAAATTATTTTTGGTCACATGCCAAGCATGTGACCACTTTCCGTCACTTTTAACAGAAAAAATAGACGGAGACCTCACTTATACACAAAACTCAAAATTCAGGTCCTAAAAAATACGTTTTTTCAATTCAGACCCCTTTTGACAACATGGGCAAACATTCAGGCCCCTATTGTGTTCTTAACCCATATTAATATCATCCATTTAATAATTATATACATTACTCCTGTCTGTGCTTGACAATTTGTAACGCAACGCAGACTCATTAATATATAGTTTATCTCAATCAAATACATGCTAGGGTTAAAAACCTATAAACTGTTTGAGGTTTGCCCTATGTGAGATTTTGATGTCTGAAGTTTAAATTGTTAATATTGGCTTTCTGAAGTTTCAATTTCGTTGAAATTCAATTTTTCCGTTCATTTTTTCTATCAAATTTGTCAGAATGGTGTAAAAAGTCGTAATTGCCCCTAATAATTTTATGTTTACTCCGGCCACCAACCAACTAGGGGCAATTTTAGAATTTATTTTTTTATTGGGTCATGATGACCAAGTTCTGTCAATTTTAAAAGTAAATTTGGATAGAGACAGCAAATTTCAACAAAGTTGAAACTTCAGACAATATCAACAATTTAAACTTCAGACCCAAAAATCTCACATAGGACAAACTTCAGACAATTTATAGGTTCTTAACCCTATATATGCTAGTTGATTTACAATTTTCCCCAGAATTAATCAAATAAGGAAGATGCATGAAGGGTAATTAACTCCATCTGAACTGTCAAAGCAATTAGTACCCAAATAAACCATCCTCCTTAGCCTCAGACTTCCAAAACTTCAAACTAAAGGCAAGTATAATAAACATCTAAACTTTAAGCTGAATAGAAAGAAGAAAATGAAAAAATAATCTACAGTCGTAGTATACCTTCAGTGACGCCATGAAATGAATCTTTCCACCTCATAGTAGGATCTTCAGAATGTCCTCCGTGATAAGATGTGGTATCTTGTTGAACAGATGAAACTCTATGCATCATGCTGTCTTGCCCTTCTGATAAAATCATAGGGACTCTACCATATGGGAGAAAATTTTCAGAGTCAGGTGGCATTTTGTAATGAAAGCATGGTCCTATCGTGATCTTTATCATGCTATGTTTTAACAAACCAGTACATATATGCCCCCAATGGATTCTCTTTAACTGTTTAGAATCAATAACAGCTCATAATACCCTCCGGCCGATATATAAATCAATAGCTCTGGTTTATGATTACTTACCGCTCCTTAACAAACTGTTTCGTATAGGTGCTACGTGATACATCATCATAAAACCCTGCGTCATCACCCGCATAAAAAACCCAGTGTTCCTAAGAATCAATCTGGCAAAGTGGCAAAAAAACTAAACTTTAATCATGAAACCTACCAGAAATACCAACTGAAAGGAATCCTACTGAACGCACTAACAGGAACTTCATTATGCCCCCCGAGCAACCAAACCTGCAGGGAGTTTAGCGGAGCCTTTAAGAATCTCTAAGGGTGGTCCCTTTAATTCACTTTCTAATGCACCTCCCCAACTTTCCATACCCATGAAATATCTGCTCAGAGGCATCTTACTGCTCACATCAGGATTATAAGCCCCTGAAACAGATTCATCATTGCCTGATGAGAATTGCTCTCCCCTGAGAAATCCCCGTACTTTGCTCCAAATGGCATTCTATCCCTGTTTCCCAGACCAGTTTTCTGTTCATCTCCTAAAAAAGGTTTGAAGGATCCGACAAATTCAATCCATAGGAGCCAACCATAAATGAAGTGTTTAAGGTAGCTTCACAGTCTTGAATATGGTTTCCAAAGCGATAGCAGCAGGATATCCAGTTGGAGTCCTCTCAGCTTCATCACTTGCATCAATTTGATCTATTGATTTCTGATGGAGCAATTCCATCAATAACTGCTTTGATTTGTTATCATTCTGAGAATCTGACATCCAATTAGTGTGGTTCTCAGTCATTTATCCTCTGCATCCCTTTTATGCAACCCGGCATTGATATTCAGTTGCTGCATTCTTGATTCAAGCCAGTCATTTGGCGGCTTTCCTTTGTTGTCAGACCAATACTTTTCAACCGTGTCAGGCTGAGGAACATGAAATTGATTAGGCAGCAAAGGGTGTTGAGGGGTGTGAGGATGCAATTCTGAAGAAAAAATTCCTACTTGAGCACCAGGTTTGCCTACTGTGCTTGGTTCCTGCATATCAAAACCATGAATACGCGTCATAGCATTATTAGCCATGTCCAGATTTATGCTTGGGTCACCAGTACGCATTGAGTGTGACCGTCCAAAAGGTAGTCCTCCTGACTCATAAAATCCATGTCTGACGTGCTCCTGTAATGAGGGGTTCCGGTCGAAGAAACTCATTGGATCCTCTCGAGATGAGCCTGAGTGTTGCTGATAGAAATCTGGATTATTCAGCCCTGATGCATGAGCACGATTGTTACTGTAATTCCTCAAAAACTGACCAGATTCTTCTCCTCGCCAGACTGATCCAATGCGCCTTTGATCCTCCATGCCATTCTGCACCCCCAAACCCATTGAAAATTGTCTAGTCTGAAGTTGTTCTTGAAGTATCTGGTGTTCCATGGATTGCATCTGTCCTTGCTGGACTTGAGATAAGAGTAGTTCTCTCTGCAGCTCATGTTGAGGCACTCGACCAAACTTAGCCTGGATTAATTGCTCAATGGATGGATCAACATTCCTTGTAGGGACATGATTACGCAGCTGCATGTCATGGAGAAGTTGCTGCTCTAACAGGACCTGGTTCAGTGCAGGATCATGCATCCGGCTTTGCAACATCCGCTCCATCATCACCTGATGAACTTGAGACTGCTGCTGCTCTTGCAGAAGTTTCTGCTGTTGATGCAAAAGTAGCTGCTGTTGCTGTTGTTGCTGCAACTGACGTTGAAGCTGATGCTGGCGTTGCTGCTGAAGTTGATGTGCCACTAGACGTTCAAGATCAGTCACGGGATGGTTAGGTAGCTGATGCTGCTGCAGTGCATGATTCTCAATAGGAACATGCTCTAAATTAGACCGGCCCAATTGTTCACGTAAACGCAGCATATTTTGCTGCAGTTGATGTTGCCTAGACAAATTATGTTGTTCTGGTAAATCAAAATGAATTGGTTCTTGGCCTACGTGTGAAAATTGTTTTTGGGACATCGAATCATCATAAAGTTTTACTTGATCCGATTGACCATTCCTTCTCATGTTGTCAGTCCATGATTCAACTGATGGATTAGCAAGGGCACTAAACTGGTTAGACCCACCATGCAGAGGCAATTTGGAGGGTTGGGTATGATTCGTACGGGTGTTTTCAAGTTCAGACCATAACAAACCAAATGGATGCAACTTGTCATTCCGTGTGTGCATGCCTGGCTGTGGTTCATTTTGGAAGCTGGGGTTCATAGAATGCAAAAGAGCATCATTGCCAGATCTTTCGTAGGGATGACCACTACTTCCAGGCCGTCCTAGAAATACAATTTCTGAAAACAAAGAAAAAGAAGGTAAGGATCATTTTGAGATTGTAAGAATTTGCTTTTTACATTTTTAAGAATTATGCTTGTAAACTACCATCAAGCAAATACAATTTTAACACATAAGAGGACTGACCTTCATCTTGTGCAGAAAAATCATGAAAAATCCCGTCCTGATGCAATAGCTGTTGAGGGATTGAGGGATTGTTTACATCTGACTGTGGGCGGCTCAATCCATTAACATTTGATATGTCATCAATTATTATACTTGGTGCAGATGCAGACAGATCCAAAAATCCTCCCACAATCCCAGATTCTTGAAGAGTAGAATCTGCGGACCTGCCAAACTCATTTGTAACTGTTAAATGGGGGAACACTTTACCCAACTCTCTAAAAAGCGTCCCGTCTGGGGCATCAGCGATGCGAACAGGTAAGTCTGTTCCAAAGAAACCTTGTTCAAACCATGAGATGATGTCGACGCCTAGAAAAGGTCCCTGAATCTCTCCCTGAGGATCAAGATACAATAAACTCGTGTCCTGAGCTAGGATGCTCCTCCCAGTGTCTCCTGCAATCACATTAGAATGGAGTTACAGACCAGATGATTATTAACTGCTGAGGGTAAAGGCACCAAGAATTTGAATTATTAGGAAGTTTCGTATTATCACCAAATGAGGTAGGTTCATCGCCACCAAAAAGTATATGGTTCGCAAAAGCAGATTCTGACGTATTTATGTTATCACCAACAGTCAGCTTTCTAGTAATATCTTCAAAGCCTTGAGCATCATCGACATGTAAATTCCTGAACCTGAAGTCTGAGGTAGCAGCACCCCTCACTTCTTCACCTCCAGGAATAATTTCCTTACCTAAAAAGAAGAAGAGATTTGATTGCAGTGACAACAAGGGAATTATATATCCAGATAAATAAAACCAAAGCTGATTTGCACTAACCATCAAGGGAAATGATCTGATTATGACTATTCAAGATTGGACCAACACCATGAGGTCGACTTGCATCAGTACTTGAACTTTCTGGGAAGGAATCAATGAACTCTTCAGTCAGAACCACAGGCAGGCTAGTCTGTTTAGCATCGGCAAATTCAACATCAACATAACCTACAAACAAAAGACCCGAGAATACTGAGACACATATTTGTCGCATAACATAAGGTAGAAGTTTGCTTAGTGAAATACCTTCAAGACTCTCTGTCTCACTTGACCTTCTAGAAGAATTATATACAGCTTCACTGCTGATAACCTTTCCTCTCCAAATATCCCCAAGGACTACCTATTTTGGGAGAGAAACACAAAGCAGTAACTCAAGCTGTTTCAAAGACATACAAATACAATAGTTTATACCATTTTCATTTCCTACCTGCTCCTCCGTATCTGGAGACACAAAAGCCAGTGGGTCAACAGCACATACTTGAGTTATTGAAGGCAACTCATCCATGTCATCACACATAGAAGCAAAGGATTGACTAATTTTTTTCCTCCGATAAATGTCAAGAAGCTTTGCCCTCGGGTAGCAAAAAGATTCAGCCCCTACAGCTGGTTTCCCAGGAATTCCACACTTGTCAGAAAGAATAGCACCAATTGGAGCTGAAGATCGGCCAACTGAATCTCCACGGCCCCTTCCAACAGTAAATCCCATAGGTGAACCCTCTAGACGTCCTTTCTCAATTCCAAATCCTGGAGCAGCACGAAAAGGACTCGAACTGCTGGGGTGAACTTCCATCCTGTGCCTCGGTCTCCACTTGTCACGAGATTCAGAGTCCCGCTCAGGAGCTGCTTTGCTACCACCTAAAACTGATTGATTTTCGTTTTGAGTATCCTCCTTCTCCATTTCTGTCCTTTTTTCACTGCGAGAATCCTTTTCTTTGTCCTCAGGACCCCACCTAGAAGACCACTTGCTATCTCTCCGGGCTTCAAACACAGTGCTGCGGTTATTTCCATCACTCCATCTATCAGAAGCAGCCGTTGTTCTAGTTTCATTAGTTTCCTTGTTTGGTGCATTCTCGACACGGCGTTCAACTTTCCTGCGGTCCCTTCTAAGTCCAAGTAATCCAGTTTCTCTTTCCTCCTCACGCCAACGACGACTGGTTTCATTATCTGCACCTATCTTCCTCCAATCTTTTTTGTCATCAGACACTTCTAATCGCCAATTCTCCTTGTGATTTGAATCAGCTGGATTTCCAAGAGAAACCACTGATGGTGTACGAATTTCCTGTCACAGAATAGAACAATATTAAATAATAATAATAATAGTAATAGTAATAAACCAACTGGAAAATCTAGTCAATCATGCACTCTTTCTATGCAGTAGAAAAAACACCGGACGCACCATTTTTGCGTCACTCGGTTTTGAGTAGAGCCACTGGGGAGATAATGGTATGCTGTTCTCTGATGCCCCTTGATCTGCATAAGTAGGCAAGAAATGAGTAAATCATCACAAAGAAGGCTTCAATGGATTAATAGTACTTTGGAAATTCCGAGTAAAGCTACCTTTTGGATCATCATGATATGATGCTATAAGCACCTTCTCCTCATAATGTCCACCCACTACTTCCACTAAATAACATGAACATAATTCGCAAGAATAGAAAGTTAGAAACATATTACTTCCATTACAGCAAATATGTTTTTTTTGCCAAATAAAAAAGCTAACCTTCAAGTACAAACTTAATTATGGCTGCAAGTAAGCAATAGAAACACCAATATATTTTACACTATCAGAATATCCATACTAGAAAATCAAACATATAAGTCACCATAACAAAAGTCTTGCAACCTCAGCTAGTTGTCAGTAGACTTCAGGTTAAAAGCTCCATGAGCTACCAGAATAACAGGTTTACAGATTGAGATATCAGCTAAATAACAACTTACCAGATTGAAGAATATAGGATTTGAGTAACAATAGACCATAATTCCAAATTACCAGATTAAAGAATACAGGATTTGATAAAGGAATCAGGCTGAACTAAACATGAAATTATCGGACTATAACATCAACAGGAATAGTGTCTTGGAAGAAAAACATAAGGTTAGAAATTAGCAGAAAAACTTATTGGACCAGTTAGCAACATTTTTCCATTCATCAGATCAAAATCCTAAACCATTCACATTAATTCCGACTCAAACGAAATCGATCCATTAAACTCTCCGATTAACGAAGCAAGGAAAGAGCCAAAACTGAATGAGATTGAGCAACGATATTGATGGAGCAACAAAAGGAAAGAGGGAAGTACGTTTGCCAGAGAAGGAGCGATCTGAGAGTTGAGTGGAGAGGAGATCGTCGGGTAGATTGATGTTGCCTTCAGCCATCGAAATGTTCAGGGAGATACACAGAGAGAGATTGATAAGAGGACGAGTAGTAGATGAACGGCAAGCGAGCGCCGCGACAGCTGAGACGGTGGTGATCGATCGGAGATTCTAGGGTTTCAGTGGGAGGGGGAGAGAGGAGCTTTCACTTGCAGAGGCAGAGGCAGAGGCAGACGCGCAGATGGAAGGAAGGAAGAAAGGGAGAGCGTCCAGGATGAATCAGAAGGGTAAGGGTTGGATCAAAGCAGCCAAATCATGTTCGCAAATATTTCCATTTTCAGAGTTGCTGGTAAGCCATTATTTATATTTATATTTATATTTATATTTATATTTATATTTATATTTATATTTATATTTATATTTATATTTATATTTATATTTATATTTATATTTATATTTATATTTATATTTATATTTATATTTACTAGTTATTAACGCGTGCAACACGCGTGCGTTGCACGCGTGTCAATCGTCTAAATTTCAGTATACATAATTTATCTTCAGTTTTCTGTATTTAATACATGGCAAAGTTTAGGGGTTGCGAGAAATGAATCTGTGATCGAAAAGAACGACACAAAATAATTCAAAACAGGAAAAATAGAAGAGGATAATTATGTCAAAAAATTAACTATTGTTTTAAATTACGATACTAAATTTATTGTTATAACTAATAATGAGTTGGATTGAGCATGACGTGAGTTATTAACGACAAAGTTGTATCTAATTTATCAACTTGAGGAGTGAAGAATGTAAGCCCGTAATTAGCCACTTAGAGTCATCGGTGGAGCAGTTTGATCGTCAATTTTATAAAAATAGGGGAACTAAATATAACACGTATATATATATAATAAAATAAAAAAATATGGAAACTAAATATAATATATATATATATATATATAATAAAATAAAAATAAATGTTCAAGAGGTACTTTTGGGGGTGAGAACAACTCTCACATTTTATATTGGTATAAAGATATTTATATTTATATTATTAAATTAACTTAATCCATATTTGACCCTAGCTCAACCAGTTGTGGTTAGTACCGGGAATGGGAATAGGAATGTGAAAATTAAATAACTATGATTTTTCGCACTATATTCAACAATGGTTAACTGAATTATTATAGTGTGGTACGGTGGTTATGGTGATGAATTTTATATCTACAATGATTATAATTTTGGTATTAAATCTATAACCGCGGTTATAATCATCACCGCTATATATATATATATTATACTATAAGTATTAATTCAATTTATAATTTTTATTCACAGTTCCTACAATTCATTCGGTCTAAATCGTCCATTCAGTCTTGACCATTGATTTTTCATCCTATATATTTGGTCTATTCATTATATTCCAATGTGAAAACCTATTTTTGTAAAACTCACAATCTCAGTTCATTTCATTTGTAGTTAGTTGCGCTACGCTAGCCCTAAGTCAACAGACAACATATCATGCATTACCTTCTGCTCTGACAAGTCTCGCTGCCTCGGCGCCCTGCTGAGGATCGCAAGTGATGGCGTCGGAAGAAGTGTTGTTTAATTAAGTGAAACAATGAAATTATATTTAATTTAGATTTTGTGTATGAAACAATGAACGTATGTTTAATTTGAATTTCTTGTATGAAACAATGGTCTCTTATTAGGTTAAATGGTTATGGTTAAATGGTTTGATCGTGGTGAAAACCCATGGTTATGATTGTGGTTATGGTACGAAGAACCATAAGCGCAATAGTTAGGGATATGGTATGAGTGAAAAAAAAATGTGGTATGTTAGTGGTATTAGGTGGTACCCTCACCATACATTCACCATCGCCAACTCTAGTTGCGGTTTAAAATTTTATCTTTTAATTAGATATTATAAATTTAAATATTGTTGAGACTTGAGATCTTATAAATAAATAAATAATAGACAACAGTTTAATCATTTCTAGTTGACTCGGTGTAAATTTGAACTAATTTGGATATGGAGTAAACAATTATGGGTGAACGGTTCTGGGTAACCTTATAATTTTTAGATATCTCAAAATCAGACCAGTATATAGTTCCAAATATCTATTACCCTGATGTTAGAATTGTATCAGAACCGTTTGGAACCGTTAGGAAACCAATCAGTTATATTTATCTGTTAAGGAACCGAATGCTATTTTTTTTTCAAAATAAGTTATATGGTTTTGGGTACCTGTTGAAACCAAAACATGAGTTTTGAGTACCCAATTTAAAAACCGAAACATGTACCTAGTTAGTCCATAAATTATTTTTAACATTTTCCACAAATAAGAATTTTAAATCTTTGAATCATACACCAATACTAAAACACAACTCAATAGGATATGTCTACTATTTTTTCATACATACTAGGTATTTGCCGCACAATGCGCGGGGTTTATACATTTATATTTTTATAGTAGTTGTTTCATATCTTCTTCGGTAGATAATGAGTCCGGCATTGTGTATGGTGTGTTTAGATTTAGAATGTTGAGTAAAATAAAATTCTTTTATAATAAATAATAGGGTTAAGAACACAATAGGGGCCTGAATGTTTGCCCATGTTGCCAAAAGGGGTCTGAATTGAAAAAACGTATTATTAAGGGCCTGAATTTTGAGTTTTGTTGATAATCGAGTTTCCGTCCAAATTTGTTGTTAAATGTAACAGAAATACGTGAAATGACAAAATTACCCTTTTGCAATTTGTTAGGTTCCGAGATTAGGGTCAACGGGCGGTCGACTCAAATCTCGTTCCTCACTGGAGATGTGGAGGATCCGGTACTCTCGGGTTGTGCTGTCTTAGCTTGCGTCCTTCCTTCCTTAGCTTCTCTTCTCCTTTCGCCCTGCAGAAGGGGCAGTACCAGGCACAGAGGGGGGGTGGTGCCTGATGAACCCTCTCCGATGCCTAAGTCAGTACGGTTTTTAGAGAGATAAAGCTAGAGAGATGTCAGAGCAAAATTATCCAAATTGCCAAGATGATCAAATGAATAGTGGAGGTGGGGTATTTATAGGCAACGGTGTCATTAAGGTGGCTTAATGACATCGTTAACCTTTAAACACAGTTAATTAACCTTTAAACACGTAATTAAGGTCTTAGGATACGGAGAAGGTAGGCGGAATAAACCGAGTATGGGAGTCCAAGGATGGTGCCGGGGCCCTTGGGGGGAAGGGAAATCCGACCCCCAAGGGTAGGGGTTGGGTGAGGGCACCCAACCCCTCCTAGGGAGGATGGGGTTGGCCAACCCCATCCCCCCTAGGGGAGATCGGGTTGGCCGACCCGATCTCTCCTAGGAGAGATCGGGTGTGGCCACCCAACCTCACCTAGGTGAGTTTGACTCGGCCGGACGAGCGCTTCGGCCTCGTCCGAGCCGTTGGTGCTCTCGCGAAGTGTTCGGGTTGAAGTTTCGATTTACAATCATTAATGGGATGATAAAAATATAACGATTCGGAAGTCAACGGGTTCAAATTGGGCGTATATCCATCACATGCCCCCGAGTCAACCAATGGCCTAACCCTTGATTGACTCTATTTCAGGATGGTATGACACGCGCAATTTGAAACCGGGGTTTTACCTTCTTGTCTGAATGCTTGCTTACCCATGGATGCGTGCCTTTGACTCTGCCCCCTGCCTTATGAGATAGAGGAATTGTAAACGTCAGAGTGGCACGTACGTGTGCCTAAGCACGCGTCCGTCTGAGGTGGGAGTAATAAATCTATCTTTGCTACAGGCGTATACTCAAAAAATACACGCTGGCATAAGAATGCAATACGAATACACCTAAGTGACTCATGCTTCAATTTCGTGCCGGGATTTTGCCTAAGTGAGGAAAAATTTAATTTTGGCCAAATTTTTTTCCTAAGTATGGGATGCTCAAGAATAAGCCCAACTTGATAGTTTTTCTAAGTATGGAGATATACTTAGCCATAGTTAAAAGGGATAAAAGTGATGGTTTTTCTTTAGCCCTTAGATCTCACTTAAAAATAAATGGAGGGTGGTGATTAAAACTCTTTAAAAAACCCTACCATCTTTCAAATATAGAGGAGAGTTAAGAAAATACCTTAGTTAGTCACCATAGCCACCCTTTTCCCTCTTTTCTCACCCTTGGAGAGCAAGAAAAAATTAGGAGCACACCCAAGGTAAGGGCCGGCCAAAATTCCGGTGGAAACCCGAAATTCCGGCCAGCAGCTCCGGCGGGAGGCGACAGGGGACCGTTATCCACGACGGCGAGGGACTCCACGGCTTCGACGGGCGGCTACGGCGGCGTGGAGGCGGGACGGGCCAGCAGACCAGGACGACGGCAAGGCTGCCGTTGACGAAGGCCACGTCTGGTCCGGCGAGGGCGATCGACGGCGAGGTGGGACGACTCCAATGCAGCGTGCGGTGCTTTCCGGCGACGATGGGGCGGCCGAAATCAACTCCGGCGACGACGGGACCTGACCTCCGGCGAGGGACTGATTTCCGGCGGTCTCCAAATTCGAAATTCGGACCCGTTTATCACATCGGGTCGGGTTTTCCGAAGGTTCACTCTTTTCCTTTCCGTTACCGCGTAAAACGTTGATTTTTGAATCGTCGATACTTGATTGCCAATACTTGATTGCCGGTACTTGATTGCCGATATTTGATTGCCGAAATTTGGTTGAATGTGGGATTGCCATGGATAGCCGTAGATAGTTGTGGATTTGAGAAAAAAATTTGCCGGTCGTCCGGAGATGGTTTCTTGTCCGATTAAACTATCCCCGTTTTGAATTTGATGTTGTGTCGCCGTTTGTGTGTTGATTTCCGTTGGAGGGCGTAACGGTAATTTTGCCCGAAAACCGACTTTAGGTTCGGATAAAATTATTCGATTTGGTTGTCGTGGTGTTCTTGGCTCATGTTTGTTATCTTTGTTGGGTGTCTTCGAATCTTTGGTTGTTGTCGTTGGTCGAGTGTCGGAGTACTCCCGGTTTTTTGGCAATTTTCTTGTCTTGATACTTGTCATGTCGTGGCAGGTACTGTATTCCTGGTGGTGTCCGCGCACACAGACTCTACAGAGGCGTTACATCCTCCGAAGGATGAGTGAGTTCCTTTTCTCTTCTTTTTGTCGCATTACTTCCTTTCCTATCATTAGCTTAGTGTCGCGATCTAAGCTGGGGTGTTAGTCGAAACTTGATTCGAACTTTGGGATTTCCTGCTACCTTTGCCTTAGGTCTCGCTGCCCTGTCGGAGAACCACCTAACTAGATCCGATTACAATGAGCACGTTACCTTAGGAGATATCTGTCCCTTAGATGAGCCTCTATATCCTTTTCTCCCCTCATTGGGGAATACCCGCGAGACGGTGACGGAGCCTCCTAGGGGGAAGGTCGTCGTTTACCCCTCCCAGATTCGATTTGGGTTGAGGTTGCCTTACTGCGATGACCTCGTAGAGTTGAGCAGGTTCTTCAGGATTTCTCCTGTGAACCTTGCCCCCAGTGCCCTCCGTGTCTGGGTGGGCTTCCGGGTGTTGTGCCATTGGTACTCCTGGAAGTACTCCCTAGTTCTGTTCCGCTGCTTCTACCGGTTCCAATACCAGACGAAGGTGGGCTTTGCGAGTTTCGTAACTCGCCATCCGACCTTCAAGGATCCCCGATTTGCTGATTTCGGGTTGAGTGGAGTCGAGTGGGATACCTCTCTTCGCTTCGTGGCCCGGAGTGACAACTCGGCCAGTCACTGGGCCAAGCATTACTTCTTCATCACGGATTGATACGTCACTTGGTCGGTCTTGAATGAGGATCGGTCGGATGGTTGGCCTGCTTTCGGGGAGTTCTCTTCCGCTGATTTAGAGACTATGAAGATCATTCATGAGAGCAACAGGACTCGATCATATTGCCCCGTGTCCTTAGTGACTGAGACGGATCTTTACGAGGCCGGGATCAGTTTGACTCCTGACTCCGGGGGTTCGGTATGTTACTTAGTCTTCTCATCTTTATTTACTTTCTGCTCTTCCTTTGTAGGTTGGTTTCACGGAAAAACCTATAACGTGCAGGGAGCACCTGTTGACCTGAGCAAGAGGAAGGCTCCTTCTAGCTCCACTCTGAAGAAATCCCCCATGCTTGGGAAGAGGGCTGGGGCCTCTGGTATGCTTCCTCCCGTTTGCTTCTTTGTGATATACTTTGTGTTTTCCTTATCTTGTTTTTCTTACATTGCTAGGGCGCTCCCCCTTGGTGACCGAGAGGGTTGTCTCCGTAGGCAGAGACTCTGGACCTTCCAAGTCCAAGCCGCGGAGATCTGATTCTGAGGCCGGGGCCTCGGCTGCTAAGAGGAAGAAAGCTGCGGATCCTCCTTCGCCTGTTGCTCGTCCCCCGACCCTATCTCGCGATAAGGAGATGGTGGTCGAAGAGGTGCCTTCCCTGGCTGACAAAGGGAAGCGACCTGTTGGTGGTGGTTCCCCTGCCCCCAGCCGAGGGCGCGGTCCTCAGGTTTGATCTCTACCTTGTTACTGATTCTTCTATGTTTATATTTTCCTTTGACTTGTTTCGGTTTTATAGGTGGGCCTCCGGCTTTGAGTCGGAAGGACTTCGCACGTCTTACTGACGAGGATGTCGTTGGGTCTGAGTGGACTCCCTTCGCTGGTTTGAAGGAGTTCCACCTTGATAGCGGCTCCTCTTTGCGGACTCCTGAGGTTGGCATCCGCGTACTTCGCGGTGCCATCCCCCCTGGCGATCGTGTTGCTCAGCCTAAGTCTCCTGGGGAGACTCGGCGCTTTGTTCAGGGTGTACTCTCTCGTTATGCACCTGTGAGTTGTTCCTTGCTTTCTTCTTTATACTTTTATGTTGTTGGTCCTTCGGTTACTTATTCCTTGTTTAAATTATCAGGGTATGTCTGACATGGTGAACATGTCATCACTCGTGCTCGAGCTATCTGACGAGAAGAAGACCCTTGAGGACAGCCAGGTCTCTCTGAAGGCGGAGCTCGCCACTGCTGCTGAGAAGGCGCGCTTATCTGATCTAAAGATGCAGGAGCTCAGGGACCAAGTGTCCTTACTTGAGACTACCGTAGGTAGCTTACGCCGGGAGGCTGAAGTTGCATCTTCACTCCATTCTGAGGAGTTGCGGAAGTTGGAGGCTAGGTGCCGGGCAGAGGAGAGGACTGTCGCAGTATCTGAGTACAAGGCTTCCTCTGCCTTCACTGCTGATTATAGCGCGCGGCTCACTCAGGAGATGAACCAGTTTGGTGAGTATCTGGTTGATCATATTTTCCGCATTGATCCTCAGTTTCCAGTTGGTGATCTTGGTGATTTCGGGCCATACGCTACTGGCTACATGGCTGTCCTTAGGGGACAGGCTGCTGTTGCAGACGAGCCTGCCCCTACACAGGTGGATGCTACACCTGTGGAGATCGATACTTCAGACTCCTCCTCTTCATCCATCTCTGCCGGTGGTTCAGCCTCAGGGGGTGAGGGTGACTCTCCCCAAGGCTCTGATTGATGTTTCCACATCTTGCTATCTTTGTATATATGACCGTACTCCTTCTCCCCTTTAATGGGTTGAGTATCTTTTGGGATTGTTATGGGGTTTGATGTTGCTTTCCTTTGTCGTACTGTGCTGTTGACTACGTGGTTCACTTGGCTTTACATTGGTACTTCTCATGCTTTTGTATATATCCCTTTGATTATGGACTCTTCTCTTGGTGTGTTTCCTTTACTTATCCTTCTTTCGTGTTTTCCTTCATGCCATACCTGCTAATTCATTAAGAAAAAACATTATGTGTTCTTCATAACACTTTACTTTGAAATTACTTTCTCGTGGGATCCTTCTTAGTATGGTGCGATGATCTCTTCTGATACCCTTTAAATGGTATACGTGGTACTGTTAGACCAAAGATATGCTCTTGGTGGGCGTCGAATCTGATCACGAGACAGGCTCTCGGAGGGCACTTAACGTTTCACAGGATAGGCTCCCGGAGGGCACAGGTTAGACCAGAGATATACTCCTGGTTGGCGTCGAAAACTGTTCACGAGACAGGCTCTCGGAGGGCACTTAACGTTTCGCAGGATAGGCTCCCGGAGGGCACATGTTAGACCAAAGATACGCTCCTGGTGGGCGTCGAAGCTGGTAGTTTGAAATCTACCTCAAGATACGCTCTTTGGGGCATCGAATCTGGTAGTGTTTTTTCTACCTCAAGATACGCTCTTGGTGGCGTCGAATCTGGTAGGTTGCAAATCTACCTCAAGATACGCTCCTGGGGCCGTCGAAATTCGTAGTTTTTGGAAACCACTCTCAAGATACGCTCTTGGTGCGTTGAAGGTCGTAGTGTAATAACTACTCTCAAGATACGCTCTTGGGGGCGTCGAAGGTCGTAGTATGAACACTACTCTCAAGATACGCTCCTAGGGGCGTCGAAGTTCGTAGTTTTTGGAAACCACTCTCAAGATACGCTCTTGGGGGCGTCGAAGGTCGTAGTATGAACACTACTCTCAAGATACGCTCTTGGGGGCGTCGAAGGTCGTAGTATGAACACTACTCTCAAGATACGCTCTTGGGGGCGTCGAAGGTCGTAGTATGAAAACTACTCTCAAGATACGCTCTTGGGGGCGTCGAATGTCGTAGTATAAGAACTACTCTCAAGATACGCTCTTGGGGGCGTCGAATGTCGTAGTATAAGAACTACTCTCAAGATACGCTCTTGGGGCGTCGAACCTGTCGTTGACTTGAAGTCATATCTGTGTAAGGATAACTTCATGATTATATCACCACATTCATTGGAAAATGCCTTTGAAGGAAATCCTACTCTCTTAAGAGCATTCATGTTTTTTGTACACATGGGGTGCCTTGGGTGGGTCAAGACACCCTTTGGAGGAAATCAAAGATAGTTGTAGAGTTGGAGTAACTTCTTGAGTTCTCCTTCTCAAAAGTTGTTTTTGAAAAACTTGGAAAGCTTGAACACGTAAAGTGCTAAATATGAAACTAAGGATATGGGGTGGTCAATTTGTCTGTTGCCACGTACTCCTTCAGGCCTCCATTGTGAATCATTTCCTCCACTTCTATCTTCAGCACCATGCAGTTGTTGGTTTGATGCCCCCAGGTCCCATGGTACTCACACCATCCTTGTGCATCTCTTCCTAGGAAGGCCTTGCCCTCCTCCCTGCATGTGGGTAGCTCCTCTTTGAGGTACTTCTGAAAAATTTCTTCTGTGCTTACTGTAAGGGGTGTGAATGTGAAGTTTACACCTCCTCCCAGTGTGTCAGTCTCTCTTTCTTTCTCCGGGACTTCATCCATTTGCTCCATCTCCTTTGCAAACGCCTTGTCTAGCTTTTCCTTGAGCTCTCTCATCGTGCTCGTCATGACCATCTCATAAAGCCCTCCATAGGCCTCAAATGAGTTTGGGTGCATGTTCCGAATGAATGCTTTGACGGCTTCTCCTCTTGTGATGTCCATATTGGCACCATAATTGGAGAATCTCTGGAAATAGCTTGATATTGGCTCCCGCGGCATTTGCTTGATATCATCAATGTACCGAAAGCCTCTTATGATGGAGTCCCTTGTTCTTTTCCCCTCTATGGTTTCTGGCTGCCAAGGTATGGCTGTCACCTTCACAGCCTTGCTCATGTGTCTCCTTTTAGGCACTGTTTGAAAAAACTGCCCTGCTCAGACAGAGTGCTACTCCCTTCTTCATCTTTCCTTGCCTTTGTCTCCTTCCCTTCTTCTTTCTATCTTGTTTGGCTCCTACCATGACCACTGCCACTGTGTCTGTCCCGTGTGATCCACGTCTCATGGAGTTGACGTAGCACTGCCTTGCAGTGCGTTGATCACCCAGGACTTCTCCGACTCCATTCTCAGTGATGTACTTCAACTTCTGGTGTACGGTGGATGGCACGATTTCATATGGGTTTATGGTTGTCCTTCCTAGGATCCCATTGTAGGCTCCCAGGCTTTCAACCACCAAGAAGTTAACATTCACCTTCAGCTGCGTCCATCCTTGGCCCATGGTCACCGGCAGGGTTATCATTCCCAGGGGGTAGCTTGTTGCCCCTGAGAAGCCAACTAGAGGGAAGTTGACTGGTTTGATGTCTGCCTTGGTTTTCCCTATTTCTTCTAGGACTCTCAAGCTTAGGAGGTCAGCCGAGCTGCCCCCATCCACTAATATTCGCTTTACATCAAAATTATCAATGTCTATTGTGATGACTAACGCATCGTCATGTGGGAAGACAATGTGGCTCTTGTCCTTCTCCGAGAATTCAATCTTCATCTCTTCTCCTTCTCGTGGCCTTTTCCTCCACCTTGGCACTGAACTCAGTTTTGATGCGTAAACCTCCCTTGCATTAGCGGTTGGGCCACCTGACGCTACTCCTCCGTGTATCATGTTTATGGTTCCTCTCTTGTTGGGTGGAGGGTTGTAGTCTACTTTGCTTTTGCCCTTGTCTCTGTGTGATGGCCCTAGCTGCATGCTGTTGCCCCCATGATCCACGAACTGCTTTAGTTCTCCCCTTTGGATGGCATTGTTGATGCTTAGCTTTAGGCTGAAGCATTCGTTCGTGTCATGCCCGTAAGCTTCATGGTTGTCACACCATCTGTCCTTATGATTCCCCACCATTGGGGCTCTCCATCTTGCAGGGGGTGACCAGAGTTTCTGATTCCGCATCTCTTTGAGGACAGTAGCTGGAGTGGCGTTCAATGGAACGAACTTGATGACATTTATTTCTCTGGCCTTTAGTGGTTCGCCCATTTGGTTTCTTTGCTGGGGCGGACGCCATTCCTGCTGTCTTGTGTGCTGAGGTGCCTGGGGTGGCTTTCCTTTGTTCGGCTTTGCATTGTCTTCCTTGGCTGCTTGAATCTTGGCGTTCTTACTTGCCCTGTGCCTCTCCAGGTCTATATGAGTTTTTACTCTTCCTGCAAGCTCCTCTAAGGTGCTTGCTGGCTTCTTGGCCATCTTTTCTGCCAGTGTGGACCCGAAGCGGCCTAGGTTTCTGATGAAGGCTCGTATTATCTCACCCTCAGTGATGTCGGCCTGGATGTCTGCGATATTTTGATTGAACCTAGTGTAGTAACTGGCCAGAGATTCGTCATATTCTTGTTTCACATCATCGATGGAGCCTGTTCCTTTGAGGAGTTTCCTCTCCCCTAGATATCTCTGCAGAAACTTCGCCTTTAGCTGCTCCCATGAGTGGATGCTTTCAGAGGGTAGGCTGAAGAACCAGTGTGAGGCCACCCCTGATAGGGTGTTTGGGAACAAGAGTGCCTTGTACCTTTCATCAGTGGTCCTCCCAAATAGAGAGGTCTCATGCTGTTGAATATGCTCTAGGGGGTCTCCCTTGCCATTGTACTTTGCAATTTGCACTGTGTGCAGGGAGTCTGGCACCCTGTTCATCTCCAATTCCCTTGTGAAAGGGTGGTTCGTTTTGTCACTTAGACAATGCAAGCTGGTTTTCTTTGACTCATTCATTTTCCGGGTTATCATGGCCTCTATTTCTTCTGGAGTGATCAATATTGGTGTCGGAGTGTAATTCCTCTGATAGCCTCCGTAGTTATAGATAGGGCTTGCCGGGATTCCTTGTCCGTATTGATACGGACTGTAGGTGTATCCTTGGTGTCCCTGCTGGGGTGCTTCATAGAATTCTTGCCTCCTTGGAGGTCTTGCTTGTCTTTCCTCCCCCAGTGGGGTGTAAGCCCTTGCGCTCTGCTGTTGCCTAGCAGGCACGAATTGTTGCCTTCCCTCTGGGGGTGGCTCCTGGTAATTTCTTCTTTGCTCCTCTCGCTGCCCTGCTCGAGGGTGCGAGTGATGCCCTTCCGTTGGGATATGTTCCTCTTCATGAGCTTCAGTGTGTGTCCCCTGGGTGTATGCCGGCCTTGCGTATGTTGTGTGGGCGCGGTTGCCATTCTTTTGGGCCGGCATCCCATACGGGTACCCTTGGGGTTGCGCCTCATAATAATATCCCTCAGGGGGTGCCGTGTGCTGGGATGGCACTCCCTGTTGTTCTCTTTCTCTCTGTGGCCTTCTTGCCAGGGGGGTTGAGGCTGTGGAGGACTCAGCCCCAGCTGGGCGTGAGGGTCCTCCCTCCTGGTTGTTCTGTTGAGGAGGCTGTGGGGTTCCTTGTGGTTCTGGTTGCATTGGCTGTTTCCCAGGGTTAGGCTGCCTTCCTGGGGGTATAGGCTCTCTCCTTCGCCCATTGCCCCCTGGTGGGCGGTGGTGCCTAGACACCCTGCTGTTCGTCATTGCCCTTGTTATGGCCAGGCTTTCTGTCCGAAGCCCACTGACGGCGCCAAGTGTTAGGTTCCGAGATTAGGGTCAACGGGCGGTCGACTCAAATCTCGTTCCTCACTGGAGATGTGGAGGATCCGGTACTCTCGGGTTGTGCTGTCTTAGCTTGCGTCCTTCCTTCCTTAGCTTCTCTTCTCCTTTCGCCCTGCAGATAGGGCAGTACCAGGCACAGAGGGGGGGGGGGGGGGGGTGGTGCCTGATGAACCCTCTCCGATGCCTAAGTCAGTACGGGCTAGAGAGATGTCAGAGCAAAATTATCCAAATTGCCAAGATGATAAAATGAATAGTGGAGGTGGGGTATTTATAGGCAACGGTGTCATTAAGGTGGCTTAATGACATCGTTAACCTTTAAACACAGTTAATTAACCTTTAAACACGTAATTAAGATCTTAGGATACGGAGAAGGTAGGCGGAATAAACCGAGTATGGGAGTCCAAGGATGGTGCCGGGGCCCTTGGGGGGAAGGGAAATCCGATCCCCAAGGGTAGGGGTTGGGTGAGGGCACCCAACCCCTCCTAGGGAGGATGGGGTTGGCCAACCCCATCCCCCCTAGGGGAGATCGGGTTGGCTGACCCGATCTCCCCTAGGGGAGGTCGGGTGTGGCCACCCAACCTCACCTAGGTGAGTTTGACTCGGCCGGACGAGCGCTTCGGCCTCGTCCGAGCCGTTGGTGCTCTCGCGAAGTGTTCGGGTTGAAGTTTCGATTTACAATCATTAATGGGATGATAAAAATATAACGATTCGGAAGTCAACGGGTTCAAATTGGGCGTATATCCATCACAATTATTATACAATTTATCAGTTTAATTAATGAAATGTGAAATGTCTAAAATACCCTTGCACACTAATTATGCCCTAAGGCCACCACAGCCACCACCACCGACCACCACCCCAGCTCCGGCGACCACCACCCCAGCTCCGGCGACCACCACCCCAGCTCCGGCGACCACCACCCCAGCTCCGGCGACCAAAACCCCCTCCGGCGACCCAAAAAAGCTTCGATCGGAGTTCCAGAGCTCCGACCGGAGCTCCAGAGCTCCCAATCGGAGCTCTGGAACTCCGATTGGAGCTTTTTTGGGTCGCTGGAGGGAGGTTAGGGTCGCCGGAGATGGGTGGTGGTCGCCGGAGATGGGTGGTGGTCGCCGGAGCCGTGTGGTGGTCGCCGGAGCTGTGGCTTAAAGGGTATTTTCGTCTTTTTAGGTCAAATATGTGAGGACACACTCTGGTCAAATGGCATTTTCGGGTTTTCAAATTATTTTCGGTCACATGCTTGGCATGTGACCACTTTCCGTCACTTTTAACAGAAAAAATAGACGGAGACCTCACTTATACACAAAACTCAAAATTCAGACCCTTAATAATACGTTTTTTCAATTCAGACCCCTTTTGGCAACATGGGCAAACATTCAGGCCCCTATTGTGTTCTTAACCCTAAATAATAACATTTTAAAAGTATAAATATATTATTGAAATATGAGTCCAACTATTATTTATGCAACTGAAAAATATTACAACTATCATGAGAAATATATGGCCAAGTAAGAGTAATACACTGTCTTGTTTCAAGATTGTTTTGATTAGCATCAAAGTTTATCATACAGACATTGGAATGAGAAACTATACAGACTCCTTCAGATCAACTTTCTTACCTGCATTCAATATATACATGTGCAATAATCTCACAAATATTCTGATCAATATTCAACATCGTTGTAATTTGAGTTCAAATCACCATCCTTCCGAACCTTCCATGTGCCATATTCAACATCCATAAATATGAGATCCAGTTATAATGACTCAAGCATGCGGGATTCGTTTTACTCTTAAATTCATAAAATCAAGGTCCATCTAATCTATAAATTAAAGAAACAAAAATTGGGTTACATTTAAAACATAATATTGCCAAAACATGAAAAAATGTATTGTTGATTATGTCGCCAAATTATTACTTCATTTTCTAATATCGTATAGTTTTCACTGTATTGATAACTTTATAGAATGTTACAATTGTGAGATGGATGATGTTAGTAAGAGTACTGAAGCATTACCATCCGAACCCACATCATTCCTAACTTGCGCGAATAGGTTTCTTATGAGAATCCCAACTCATCTTTGCTTCACATTTCATTATAATGAGCTGCTATTAAATATCTGCCAAATTCATGGATCATACGTTGATATTGTCTATAAAATAAAATTAATAATGCAGTAGCTTGTTTAACCACCAAAATTCAAGACACACTAAGGAGAAATTGGTTTGTGCTAAATAATAATTAGATAATTTTTTATTGCCAAAACAAAAAATTGTTACATACAGATAACAATTTTTTGATAATTGTAGAAGTGGCTCTTAAAACTTCAAGATAATTGTATAATAGTAAGAAGATGGATATACTTGAGCTACGTTGAAGAGTTCATCCAGTCCATCAAGATTAAGATGTGCATTATATCATGATTACTGTACAAAAGAAGTTTTAATTTACATAAATTAGTTGGAGTAATAAAAATTCATAATTTGTTGCATCTACTTAAGAAATGAGTTTGAATCCCTCAGTTGGATGAGTCACAGAAATCTGGAATCTTGTTATGTCGGACCACCTGCAATTATTTCATAAGTCTAACAACATATTATATGATTGTAAATGCATGTCTAAAAGAACAGCCAAAACATAAAGAACTGGAGCTTATCATAAAAAACTGGAGCTTATCATATTACAAAAACGCTCAAAGTAATATAAAGGGTTAAGCACCTATGAAATGTCTGAACTATCACCCATGTTAATGAGAGAGGTCTGAAATTTAAAAAGTTAATAACAGAGGTATGAAATTTCTGTTTTGTTGATAACAGCGGTCTCCGTTAGTTTTTTCCGTTAAAACTAACGGAAGTTGGTCACATGCTTGGCATGTGACCGGAAATAAAATAAATTTCCAAAAATGTCCTTCTATCAAGTGTGCCCCTCACATGCTTGGAGTGAAAAGACCAAAATGCCCTTGAAGCCACCACGGTACTCCGGCGACCACCAATCGTACTCCGGCGACCACCACCGTACTCCGGCGAACCACCACCAAGGCTCCGATTGGGCTCCGATCGGAGCCACCGGCCCCGATTGGGCTCCGATCGGAGCCACCGGCCCTGATTGGGTTCCGATCAGAGCCACCGGCCCCAATTGGGCTCCGATCGGAGCCACCGGCCCCGATTGGACTCCGATCGGAGCCAAAAAAGCTCCGATCGGAGCCAAAGGCTCTGGTCGGAGCCACAGAGCTCCGATCGGAGCTTTTTGGCCCCGATCGGAGCTTTTTGGCCCCGATCGGAGCTTTTTTGCTGAGGTGGTGGTCGGAGTCGGGTCGCCGGAGCCGAGGTGGTGGTCGTCGGAGTCGAGGTGGTGGTCGCCGGAGTCGGGTGGTGGTGGCCGGAGTCGGGTGGTGGTGGCCGGAGTTGGGTGGCTTTAGTTTGACTTTAGGGGTAAAATTGTCGTTTCACATTTCCTTAAATAAGATATTAAATAAAACAAAATATTAAAGGGGCAAAAATGTCATTTCACACAATTCTGTTAAATTTAACCCTAAAAATGGACGGAAAACCTCAAATCAACAAAATTGAAATTTCAGACCTCTGTTATTAACTTTTTAAATTTCAGACCTCTCCCGTTAACATGTGTGATAGTTCAGACCTTTCATAGGTTCTTAATCATAATATAAAAGGGATAAAAAAAATCATAAATAAAGGATTTGATGAGAGATACTTACTCATTCCATCAATCCATGATGCATCTCCCTTTTCAATTGCAGCCTTCGTGCAAACATAAGCGGAAACCCCTCATCTCCACAAGGTAACCCAGCTGCGATGCGCTCAACATCGTTGTTAATCTTACCAAGGGCTTTTGGTTGATCATAAGGAGGAATTACATCATATAAACTTGTCTCTGTGAGGTCATCTTCATTCACAGCAATAATTTTTACTTGCTCGGTTATCTTTTTAGTCAATTCAACATGTTTAAGAAAAAAAAATGAAATTTTCAAACATGATATGGAGTTATCTAGAGGATCGTAGCTATAAGTGAGTAGACTTCAGAATACATGCGCTCAGTTTATGAAAGTGGAGAGAAAAATTGGAATTCCATCTAGTTTCTTTTTGGTTTCAAGGAGTAAGCTTTGCCTGTTGTTTATCCATTCTCATGGCAGTTTAGATTTACATGGCTCATATTTCAATAATACATTTTATACATAGTTGGAATTACCAGTTTATGTAGAAGTTCCAATTGTGTTCCCCGTGGGCGACTCGAGGTCGAAACCCGCCGGAGACGCCGCCTTGGGGAGGACTTTAACTTTAACGCTCCCCGTCTGAACTTGCGAAAGCAATGTAAATATATCAACAACAAAAAAATGTAGAAGTTCCAAAGTATTGTGTGTTAGTCCAGCTCCATCAGCCATCCAGAAATCGGTAAATTCTTTGTATAGCATGGCTTCTGAGTCGTAGTTATTATTTCTTTCACCTAACCTGTAAGTAAATGATGGTTAGAACAATCTTCAAAAGTAACCAAGAATTATGAAATGTATGGTTAATTGTTCTCATTAAATTTATGATCTTAAGAATTGGTCTAGAAATAAACGGCTTCAGTAAATTCAACCACATTTACATGTTCATCCTAGAAATCACCAACCAAAAATAAAATAGAATATTTTTTTCCAGATATGGGAACACTGGATGTGTTTCATTCTGGTCATACTTTGCAGGAAGCAATAAGAAAATTTACCTAAATGCACATCTAATTGGATCCATAATGTTTAACCCCATAAATAACTAAACAAAACACCAAGAATGAAAGTAGTTCATCACCTGTATATCGTCCATTCCTTTCACCTAACCGATATTTTCAATATCATCAAATCTGTAAACTGTTGGATCACGCTACCAATTGGTTCGGGTCGTGCGTAAACCAATCGGTCGGTATCCGACAGAAATGTATGAACTGGTAAAAATATCCGTCTTTGGAGTGCGATTCCTTTCGTAGGAATGATTTCCGCTATGGCGGTCCACCTAAAGACGTTGGGATATTGTCTTCATTCCGAGATTCCATCTAAAGACGTCGAAGGTGATCCTTGTTCCGATGTTCCACCTAAAGACGTCGAAGGTAATCCTTGCTCCGATATTCCACCTAAAGACGTCGAGGGTAGTCCGTGCTCTGATATTCCACCTAAAGACGACGAAGGTAGTCCTTGCTGCGATATTCCACCTAAAGACGTCGAGTGAGAGGGTTGTCCTCGTTCTCCTATCTCCGATCTCCGTTATGCTCCGAGTACCTGCAAATGGACTACCGAGCACCAAGGGGGGGGGGGGGTGCTCGGTGAGCCCACTCCGATGCCTAAATAAGTATATACTCTAGAGAGAGAAAGTCTAGAGAGAAGGGAGAGCAAAATGCATGAGAGCTCAACTTGTTCAAATGAAATGGCAAGAGTCCTATTTAAAGGGCTCTTGGGCCATTAGTCGACTAATCGCAAAATTAGTCCGTTAATCATGCGTTTAACTAAGATAAGTTGGGATTAGGCCAAGCTAAACATCGGAGGTGTGGGGAACGATTTTGGTAGTTCGGGGTATGCACGGCCCGGGGGGGAGACCCCCGGCCGAAAATGTTCGGTTAGGGCCCTCCTAACCGAACATTGTTCGGTTAAAGGGTGTCCCTAGCTGAACTTTGTCTCGTGGGTCTTTGGCGGTGATTTTCTCTGAGTTCGGGTTTTGTCGTGTGTCGGTCTAAGACCTTTTTGGGTCCGAGTGGTGAGTAAGTCGGGTCGAAACGGGTCTAAGTGGGTGTATATCCATCATTTTCCCCCGAGTCAAGTAATGGCGTAACCCTTTTCTTGACTCTATTTTTAGACGGCACAGACACTCAACTTGAAGCCGTTCGATACGGGTTACCTCATTCGGTGCTTTCCATGTTGATATTTTTGTCGATCCTTGTCTTCGTCTTTCCTGTCTTACGAGATTGTCATATTTGAAAACGTTAGTACGGATATAGAACTGTATGTGATATTTTCATGTATATACCCCCTTTAATTTGTCTTGCGGAAAATTTTCCGAATCGTGAGATTTTTCCTTTGGTCCGATTTTTATGACATCTATAAGATGACATGATGATATTTTGAATAGATATGTTACCTCCATGCCTTAGCATTTGAATTTTACCATGTGTTGGAAATGTGTGGTTGTGAATTAATCACCATAAAAAACTATCAATCCTCCTTTTTATACCCCCGCCCACCATTTTTGTCCTCATTCTCCTCATTTTACTATCCACCTTCTCTCTTCTTCTTCTCCAACCTACCATTCATCTCCACATCTCATCTTCTTCCATCATCATTTCTCTTCCATTTTTCCATTCCTCCTTGTAAGACACTTCATGGAGCTAACATTAGAGGTTGGTGTGCTTTGATTTAGAGCTTGGTCTTGTTTTAGCTTGGGTGGAGCAACACAAATGGTGGAGAGTTCCGGCGGCTTGGAGGTGCTCTACGGTGGTGGCGGGTCGACCACCGGTGGCACGGCGGAGGGTGGGTGGTGGGTCGGTGGGGGAGGGCACTTCGTGGCAGGGCCGGTGGAGCGCTAGCGGGTCGGGTTCAGTGGGGCTTGTCGGGAGGAGCGCGCGAGTCGGGTTCGCGCGGGGTGGGTTGATTATTGGCTTCTTGCCCTCCATTTCCGAAGTTCGATTTCGTGAATTCTTCCGATATTTCCTTTTATGAGTTTCGATTTGATGATTGTTGGTGATGTCTTGCTTTGATACGTGCTTGTTGAATATCCTATCGTGTATTGTGTTGGTCTTGGAAAAATTATTTCGAAGCAACGAAGTGACTAGGACCCCCTTTTTTGACTTAGAACATTCTTGCGGAAAATTTGATGGTACCCCCCTTTTTAGACTTCGAAAAAAAATTTCGACGCAAAATTTGATGGTACCCCCTTTTTAGACTTCAAAAAAAATTTCGACGGAAAATTTGATGGTATCCCCCTTTTTAGACTTCGAATTTTTTTTTTTCCGATGGAAAATGTAACTATACCTCGTTTTTTGGCCCTTGAAGAATTTTTCGATAGTAAACGTGATGGGACCATCCTATTTAGGCTTAGAAAGGTTTTTGGTGGAAAATGTGATGGTATCCCAACTATTTGGGCTTAGAAAATTTTTTGCGGAAAATTGGCCGATACTCCTCTTTTTGGTCCTCGAAAAAAAAATTCGATGGAAAATTTGATGATACCACCCTATTTGGGCTTAGAAAAATTTTTGCGGAAAATTGGCCGATACTCCCCTTTTTGGTCCTCGAAAAAAAAAAATTTCGATGGAAAATGTGATGATACCACCCTATTTGGGCTTAGAAAATTTTTTGCGGAAAATTGGCCGATACTCCCCTTTTTGGTCCTCGAAAAAAAAATCGATGGAAAATGTGATGATACCACCCTATTTGGGCTTAGAAATTTTTTTGCGGAAAATTGGCCGATACTCCCCTTTGGTCCTCGAAAAAATTTATTCGATGGAAAATGTAATGATACCACCCTATTTGAACTTAGGAAGGCTTTTGATGGAAAATGTGATGGTATCCCATCTACTTGGTCTTAGAAAAATTTTTGCGGAAAATTGGCCGATAACCCCCTTTTTAACCTTCGAAAAGAAAAAATCGATGGAAAATGTGATGATACCACCCTATTTGAACTTATGAAAGTGTTTGGTGGAAAATGTGATGGTACCCCAGCTATTTGGTGTTAGAAAAAAATTTGCGGAAAATTGACCGATACCCCTCTTTTTAACCTTCGGAAAAAAAAAATCAATGGAAAATATGATGATACCACCCTATTTGAACTTAGGAAGGTTTTTGGTGGAAAATGTGATGGTACCCCATCTATTTTCTCTTAGAAATTTTTTTGCGGAAAATTGGCCGATACCCCCCTTTTTAACCTTCGAAAAAAAAAATTCGGTGGATAATGTGATGATACCACCCAATTTGAACTTAGGAAGGTTTTTGGGTACCCCATCTATTTGGACTTAGAAAAAAAAATTGCGGAAAATTGGCCGATACCTCCCTTTTAATGCTTAGAGAAATTTTTTGGCGAGATAGTGATTATACCCCCCCCTTTTTAACGTCGGAAATTTTTTCGAGGCGAGATAGCGGTGCTACCCCCCTTTTTGGTGTTTTGTTGCGTCCTCGTGTGACGTCTTGTTGGAAGTTCTCAACTTCGAGAATATTTGGCTCCTCTCCTTTTATAATGCGTTGCACACTTGTGTAACGTCTTATTTGGAAAAGTTCTAGGCGGAGAATTTGGAATTCTCCCCTCTTTTTCGTTGTACCATATCATTGGGTTATATCGTTGACTTGTTGGTGTTATGTAGTTGTTGATGGTATTTTGTTTCTAGTTGCAGGTTACTTCGAGCTATTCTTCGTTCGTCGCTTGTGATTAAGGATCGCGTTCATCATGCCAAAGCTTCGTAAGTCTACTCGTTGCCTCCTCATACCTGCCTCTTCGGATGAAGAGGATGTTACCTTGAAGTCTAGTCGTTTGCCCGTTTCCGGTTTAGCCGATATGCCTGATGATGATTTGCATGTTGGTGGGGGTTCTAATGTGTCATCTAACTTGAATTCTGATGTCCCCGTAGCCGAATTTTTAAGGAACTATCTTAAGCTTTCCACATATAAGAGTCTTATTAGGATAGTAAATCCAGTGAGAGGAGTCAATCCAACCACAGAGATCACAATTTCTCCTGGTGCGAATCAAGTAGGACCTGATAATCCAGTTGCTGAACTGTTGGATGAGAATCCTATAATTCCTCAACTACCTGTTGGCAACAGTGGGAGTGTGACAACCAACATGGTTCCTTGTCCAAGTGGGCACAAAATTCATCTCAGGGGTAGAAACCCGAGTCCAAGGGGTCGTCCAAGAAAGGTTGCAGGAGAAGGTTCCTAGTGGGAGTGTAGTTTAAGATTGGAATAACGAGCCTAGAAGTAGTCAAAGACAGAGAACTTCTCCGAAGAAGTTTCCCATCGAGAAGGGTGAGTTATTCACCCTGACTTCAGTTGATGAACCGTTCACGGTTAAAGAAGCTATGGAAGGTCCTAAGGCGAAGGAATAGAGGAAAGCAATGGAGGAAGAGTTTGCCTCAATGGAAGCCAAATCGGTTTGGACATTAGTTGATTTGCATGCTAACCGCAGGGCAATCGGAGCAAAGTGGGTTCTGAAAATGAAACTCACTGCTGATGGAAACATTGAGCGGTACAAAGCTCGACTTGTCTCGAAAGGATATACCCAGCTGCACGGAGTAGACTTACTCACCGACTGTGCGTTATACTACGGTCCGGGCCATTTTGGCCATTGTAACTAGCCTCGATCTCTAGCTGTAGTGGATGGATGTTAAGACTTCCGTCCTTCATGGAAACTTGGAGGAAGAGATCTATATGGTGAAACCAAAGAGTTTCTCATCCCCTAGAAACGAACGTAAATGGTACCGCGGGTTCCACGAGAAAATCATGGGCAACAGATTCGTCAATCTTCACGAGGATCCCTGCGTGTACACTAAGACCTCATGGTCAAAGTATGTAATCTTACATTGTACGTCGATGACATTCTTCTTTCCGCGAACGATGTGAGTTATTTGAAGAAGTCAAAGGTTAGCATCTGTATTTGAGATGAAGGACATGGGAGAGACCACTTACATCTTGGGCATTAAGATTGCTAAAGATCGTGGTGCTCGTAGATTCTGTCTTTCTTAGGAACCCTATAACAACAAATTGTTGAGAAGGTTCAGTCTCTATGATGCCAAACCCGTGGAACAGCAGTTGTATATGGGAGTGCGCTATCGAAGCGTGACGACCCATAGAACCTGGTAGAGCGTGAACAGATGAAAAGCGTAGAGTACCTCAATATAGTAGGTGATGTACGCGATGCAATGCACTCGTGAAACGAATAATGAGGTATCCGAAATGAACGAAAGACTACGGACTGTGCTATGAGGGAAGTAAGCTTGAATTGATAGGCTATAGTGACGTCGACCAAGGTGGTGATCTAGATGATCGTAAGTCCACCTCAGGAGGAGTGTTTCTCCTTGCTAATGCCACCATCTCTTGGATGAGAAAGAAGTAATCCCGTGTCGCGCTGTCTACTATGGAAACTAAATTCGTACATCTCTCAAAGAACGAACAGGAGGCTGTCTGGCTAAAAAGGCTCTTGACCACTCTGCTTGACGTCAAAGACGGGAGTAAGCCTTTGCGCATTTACTCTGACAGTCAAGCTGCGATATGGGCAGTCAAGAATCTGAAGTACCATAGTAGAACAAAACACATTGATATAAAATACAACTATGCGAAGAGTGTGGTAGAAGACAATCTGATCACATTCGAATTCATGCCTTCAGAAACATGGTTGCGGATCCATTGACTAAACCCTTACGCAAGGATATTTTCGAAAAGCACGTAAAACTGCTTGGATTGCGTAGGATTTAGAAGGCTTGTGATGTGACAGTAACATTTTAGATTTGAAGTAACATTTGAATAAAATAATTTCTATTTGATTTTATGATAATTACGATGTCACAATGGAAAAATTACATCGGATGTACGGTCTATAAACTAGTCGTTCGAGCGTAAAACCTCCTAATAATTAAAATATGTCGAATGTGGACCCTTCCATGTCACACGGTCAAGATCGTCTTGATGGAAGGGAAACCTCAGCCATATAAAGACCGGCTAAGAGCCATGGTATTTCGAAAGAGAAACCTGGTTATACAAAATGATCAATTGGTTTCGGGGTAAACAATAGGATCAAAGGTTTGCAGATCGTCGGGACGAACTCTGTTCGCCTACCACCATACTCTGAGCTAGATGAGAATATACAATAGCATATGACATTCCCACTCCTGATAAAAAAATATATTCAGGTTATGCCATCGACGCGCACTTCATACTGCGCCTGCCATATTCGACCACAGGGCCAGGCTCGTTTGTGTTAGACAGAATCTTCCAAGATTATGAAGGACACAAACTTCTTCACCTTGAGCGTGTGACTGATCCCGGGTGCTGAATGAAGCAGCACCCGAAGTACCCTTACCACTCAGAGCTCATGTCCAAGGTTGGACTCAATGTTTGCTCCCAGGCGTATGAGCGCAGTGCCCGAAAAAAAAGGCCAAGTGACCTCGTTTTGGGAACTGATTGAGTTTGACTAAGGATATGATCAACAGGGATGGTCATGCACATCTGTAATTCTCTGACTCTTGTATGCACTAGGCGGCCACCGGCCGGATATTAGTTGAAGGTTGTGAGTACTTGTGCGGATGCCTTGGAGAAGTATTCATTTAGGGAAACTAGGAAATTGGAACAGTTGACCAGGGGTACAACGCGGCACAGAGAAGTAACAGGTTGGGAAACAACGTTCCGCGGATGCTACAACACTCTTAACCGATGAGTAGCACGAAGTCCGTTGTGTCTGCCGGTTCCACGGAAAACCTCGTATAAACAATACATAAACTTGATTGGATCATATAATAAATATTGATGTGTTGGGCAACAACATATTAATAGGAACCCTCACATTCCGGCGAGTGGGAGCTGTTGGCATTTAGTGTAAATTGGCCGCCGTAACAGGAGCCCACTAATATAATCCCAACATGCTATGTCCAATTTGGGGTATGGCAAATAGGGGATTTCGGGTCAGGCCGAAATCCCCATGGGTCATGCACAGCTCATGTGGGCCCGCCCAATTAGACATATAGGTCCGGCCGACACAAGCAAAAACCCTCCAAGGGTTTTAATCACCTCCTCTTATAAATAGGAGGTGTTGCGTCTGGGATGAACTGGGTCGTGGGGACGCGTCTGTTCGTATGGTTGTGCGGGTTTTCGGGCTGTAACCCTTCGTCTGAAAGAGGTTTGTACAACTGACGAGTGTTCGGTTGATTCCCGGAAAGGTCTGTGTCTCAAAGCGCGGTTGTGCCTCAAGGGGACTTCTGAGTCTCAGAAGGCGGTGGTCTGTGCACAAATCCGGATGTCTGGGCGACGATTCCTGCACAAAGGACCGGTGCTAGCACGGAGAGGGGGGGGGGGTGCTAGCGGAGCCCTCTCCGAAGCTTAAGTCAATATAGGGCTAAAAGAGTAATTCTAGAGAGAGAAAATATTTCTGGAGAGAAGTCAGAGCTCAAAATACCAAAGTTGGGCAAATTAGAGGATGTATTAAAATGGGTGGCCAAGGTCTCCTATTTATAGGCTTCCTTGAGACCGGACCCGGTTGTAAAGCGGTTTGATGACGGTCCAAAAGCAAGCGGTAACCGTCATCATCATTGGCAATATGCGAACTTGACTTCCCTTCATGTAACAGTAATCGCGTAAATGGTAATCGCGCAATACCCGTAGTGCAATCCGGACCTCCAAGCAATCCGGAGGTCCGGTCCGGATGTGCGTAAATGCACTTCCGGACCGTTTTTACCCCTTGGGAGACGTTTTTCAAGTTGTGGTGTGATTTTCGGCGTGTTTGCGAGGCCCGAAACGTAAATACGAACTCGAATTTGACACATATCCATCACTTGCCCCCGAGTCAAGTAACGGTCTAAAACCTTTCTTGACTCTATTTTTAAGTTAGGATACGCGTCCAATTTGAGCTTGACGCTAACCTTCCGGTTTCGGTTATTGGTTGGTCGTAGCAATCTTGATTTCGTCCGTCCCTTGATTTTCCGACCGAATGACTTTGTTTCCTGTCATCATGGTTAGTGCAAATAGGGAATGCGCATATGTAGCGCGTAAGTATGGTTACCGTTAGGGATATAGGTAATTAGCAATACGTCATGCAGATATGCTTTCATCAACATACATGCACAAGTAACGGTTATGGCAAGATCGTAATTACGCGATGCAAGAA
Source organism: Clarkia xantiana subsp. parviflora (assembly GCA_036873135.1). Lineage (NCBI taxonomy): Eukaryota > Viridiplantae > Streptophyta > Magnoliopsida > Myrtales > Onagraceae > Clarkia > Clarkia xantiana. Next base: position 23,793,745 of record JAPTYO010000009.1, on the reverse strand, counting down.
ATATAATCCGTACATTTCTAAAACGACTTTGTAACTATCAAATCATGCATCATGTGATATGAAAACATACGCGTAGAATGACGGGTTTGATACATGCAATATCAAAGTAATCATGTATGTAGGAATAGATATTTAGAAGAGAGGGTGGAGTACACCGTAAGTATTTAGGCGTGAGTGTAGATGAGTTACTCCTTTAATCCTTATCACCAAGGCATCTTTTGGGATATGTAATTACACAAATCCCCAATCATTCCTCCAACACTTTGGGAATTCATTATTCCTTCTTCTTTGCAGGTAATCCTTTCATCATTTCCAGAAATTGTTTGTGTGTTCATAGTTTCTTCACCGTCGTAAAGCTTAGACGTATCCTGAAAGTTTCGTGCTTGATCCTTGACTTGTTTTCAGAAATTGAAACCACCAATCGACTCAGATTGTCACGAGGATTCCAGCGCCGCCTTCGGAATCACCAGGAGACGCCGGACGCGCCCTCACGCGCCGCCACGTGAGATTTGCCTTACCGGCGCGTGTAGCCCACGCGCCGCCTTCCCGTGCTCCGTTCGTCGCGGTCCTTACCTTTCTGAAATCGTATCGACGAGGGGAATCCATTGTGATACTTTTCGTCACGTTTTGAGGTAATCTGGAAATTCGATTTTACAGGACAGCTTCGACTTGATTTCGAATGTCGCCGTATTGTTGTTCGTTTGAGCTATTTGTCGTTGTTGTCGTATGGGACTGCTTATTGGTGTTTGAATATTGAATAATTGCTGATTGGTTGTCGTTAATATTGCCGTTAGTTCATGCCTTAGGCGATTTTTCGCTTCCGTGGATAGTTGAAGTAGAATTCCCCGATTGGACATATTGCCCCCGTGTCTTTGTGTAGAGACTTTTTGGCCGGTATGCATAATTTTCTCCCTTGATGTGTTCGTTGGTTGATGGGAATTGCCAAACATCCTTAGGAGTAGCCTTTTGTTGCCTTTGAAGCCTTAGGAAAATATTTTCCTTAAGTGTCGTCGTATTTGATCCTTGCGGTTTGTCCCGTTAGATTCACCGTTTGCATGATAGCCTCTTAAGACGTTAGTCCCTTTTATTGTACGTACCAACTTTGCTATGCGCGTTGACTTTTGCTACGCGTGTTGACTTTCGCTACGTGCGTTGACTTTCGCTACGCGCGTTGACTTTTACTATGCGTGTTAACTTCTGCTTGGTTTTTGCAGATTCTGGAGTCGTAGTAACCTCTTGCGGAGCTCCTTTCCTTTTGATCAAGTTGTTGCAATGAGTAAGTCTATCCCTTCTCTATCGCAGACTCCTTTTAATTCTGATATAGAGGATGACTTGGAGGTAGACCTGGTTTTACCAGTAGATAGTGTTTTTAGACACCGATGAGGGTGTAGCTGCTGGTCCTTTTGTTGGGGCGTCTCCTGCTGGAGAGACCGAGGTGTTGGTTAGGTACTACACTAACCGCTTGGATAGATCCCTGTTCACCTTGTATGCGAGTGCTTCCGGACTCGACCCTTGTACCGAGGCTGTTTACCCCTTTGACGTACTCCATGATAGTAGTTTAGGAGATGCTACTCCTCCGCCCGTAGATTTATCGGTTGTGTACACATCTCACGTTAGGGAGGGTTTGCGGTTTCCCTACTGCTCTGACTTGATTGAGCTCTGTAACGGTTACTGGATTTCCCCTTTAGATCTTGCGCCCAACGGGATTCGAGTATGGACTTGTTTTAGAGTGTTGTTTCACAAGCAATCTTGGCGTTACTCTCGCACCCTCTTTCGCTGCTTCTACCAGCTTAAGAGTCCAGACTCTGCAGGATTTTGCAGTGTAAAAGTTCGTTGGCCGAATTTTCAAAGCGATGGTTTTGAGGAGCTTGGTCTTGGAGAAGCCAAGTGGGATTCTAGTTACCGATTAGTCGCCGCTGCGGATCGGTCTGCCGATCATTGGAGACATCATTACTTTTTTGTTCATGATGCGGGAACGACTTGGGATGTCGAGTATGTTCGGAAGTCTGATCCCGCGCCAGCCTTTCGGGAACTTTCCTTGTCGGATAGGGAGGTGATAAAGCAGATATACCACTGTCAATTATCGCGCGAGTTTACTTGCTCGCTGCGTGCATCCGATCAGGAATTGGTTGATGCTGGGATTCATGTGCTCCCTTCTGCAGCTTCGGTATGTTAATCATTTTTATAACTTTTACCGTGCTGCGTTGTAGGTTGGTTTGACGGAAAAAGCTCGTCTTTGCAGACGGCAGCCGCTCGAAAGATTGCCTCTAGCATAAGGATTGTTCCACCTCTTGCTTCTGGAGCATCGGCGACTTCTGGACGTGGAAAAGGTAGATGGTTTTTAAAAAACAATCTTCCTTATGTATTTTCTTGGTTGGGTTGTAACTTCGCGTGTTACTTGCAGGTCGCACGACGCTTGTTACTGATCGCGTTGTTGCCGTTCCTGACTCTTCCAAATGGTCCACCACTGGGGCGCGTTCTTCGAGCAGTTTGAAGCGTCTGAAGACTACTGTGACTGTTCCTACTCCTTCCTGCCATAAAGGGAAGGGAGTTGACGGTTGCGAGGATGCGTTGTCTGCCCCCCGCTCGAAGGAGCGGTCCGAGGTGGAACGTTCTCTTCCTTCTGGTATAAGTTGAACACTTGACTGTGTGCTTTTGTGCGCTTTGTTTTTAGCTTTTGCATAACCCTGCTTGGTTTTCAGGTAGTGATCCCGCCACTTGGACGTGTGGATTTGCTTCGTCCTTTGGAAGGTGATATCTCAGATGGTAAGTGGATGCCATATGTAGCAGGAGATCTTACTTTTCCCAAGGACTCTCAGCTGAGCATGCCGGAAGTTGGCGTGCGCGTTCTTCATCGATCTATTCCTCCTGGTGATCGAGTTGTCCGGCCCTCGAGTGACGAGGAGGCACGAACTTTCGTTGAGAGGTCGCTATCTGGATTCACCCCAGTGAGTATCTCCTTTTTTTTTTACTTTGCTATGTTCGTTAATCCCGAACATGTATGCTTATTGTTTCTTTGTTTTCAGGTTGTTTCTGATATGGTGCACATGGCCTCCTTCATGTTGGAGCTTGTCCAGGAGAGGCGTGCCATTGCTGATAAAGCTGCCACTTTGTCCAAGGAGCTTGAGGAAGCTAAGGACGAAGTGCGCCGTCTTTCGCTGAAGAAGACGGATTTTGATGCTCGTTATGATGCTGATCATGCCAGCCTTGTTCAGCTTGAATCTGAGAACGCTGCCATTGAGAAAGCCATTTCTGACAACGCGGGCAAGCACAAAGCTGCCTGTCGGAAAGTGCGCGAAGAAGAAATGAAGGCTGGCATTGAAGAGGGACTTAGCAAGTTCCCTTCTACTCCTGGATTTGACAGCGCGGTTACTGCTGCTGCTACGGCGAAGGCCGCTCCTATGCTCAGCGAGTTTGCTGAGGACTTTGTTCGTAGGGTGAGCATTCTTGCTCCTGGCTTTCCTTTTGACAAGTTAAGGCCGTATGCAGAGTTTTCTGTTGGGCAAGTTGCCAAGCTTCGTCGTTTGGATACTGCAACATCTCAGTTTGCATTTTTGTTTGGAGAAGATGGTGGCGGCACTAATGTGCAACTTCTGCCGGTTCCGCCCAGTCCTGTTAGGGATGATGGCATTCTTTGATCTGTGCCATCTTTTCGATATGTTGAACTTGTTTATGAGTCCGCTTGCCCCCCGGCTTCTATGTTTAGAAACTTGTTGGAGTTGTTCTTTGATTGTTGTTTGGACTTGTTCGCTTTGAACTACGTCGTTTGAACCTGCTTTATACATAACAGTTTGCATGATAACTTGTTAGTAATATTTCATACCGTTATCGCTTACTGTGTTTATTGAACGTGGATGACTAGTGACGTAGACGTAGTCCCCGCAATCGTGACCGATAGCCACTTTTGATTCAAGATTTTTTGCATGATGTGTTATGCATGTTGCTTGTCTTCCCTGCATAGCTTGTCGCTATATATGTTGAAAACTGTCAAGTGATTCGCGTATAGCGACTTAACAAGTAGTATGTTTGAAATATGTTATCTTGGCTTGGGCAAGATACTAGTTTATACCGTCTCTTAGTTCCACTCTAAGGCGACGTTGTACAAGACTCGACTTGTAAATTTTATGAGTTTTAAACAGGGTGCGCACCTGCCAGCGTGTATCAACCCGCGTTGGGGAAGCATACGTAAAAATATTTTGATTCTTAAAAGAGTATTTTGAGAACCCTAAAAAGCTTGTTGATAAAATATTTGGAAAGGTGTTTGATGCATAAAAATATTTGACAAAATATTTGATAAAATATTTGGTAAAATATTTGTGATACATGATTCCTGCGTCCAGGGACCATGTAACATTTTTGTAAATATGAATTGTGATGCATGTTTTCTGCGTCCAGGAACCATGCAACACGGTTTGAAAATCTGTAGTACAGAATTGTCATCTAACAAGAGGACTTCTGCCGTATAGAGTGAACCCTAAATAGGAATTCGTAATATGGGATTGTCGTCTAAAAAGAGGACATTCGCCATGAAGAGTGAACTCTAACCAGGAATTCGGAATATGGGATTGTCGTCTAAAAAGAGGACATTTGCCATGAAGAGTGAACCCTAACCAGGAATTCGGAATATGGGATTGTCGTCTAAAAAGAGGACATTCGCCATGAAGAGTGAACCCTAACCAGGAATTCAGAATATGAGATTGTCGTCTAAATAGAGGACATTTGCCATGAAGAGTGAACCCTAACCAGGAATTCGGAATATGAGATTGTCGTCTAAAAAGAGGACATTTGCCATGAAGAGTGAACCCTAACCAGGAATTCAGAATATGGGATTGTCGTCTAAAAAGAAAGCATTCGCCATGAAGAGTGAACCCTAACCAGGAATTCACACTTGTTGTAGTGTGGGGTCATTGCCTAACAAGGGAACTTCCGCCATTTATGGGGTGATCAATCCCGTATTGTATTTGCCCATCCTGGTCTGAATCCAGGGAATGGCTATGAACATGAGGATTTGCCTCTAACCAGAGATGTCACAGCATGTCATTTTCTAGAAGTGAACATGGAGTTTGTCTTTATAAAGAGGGTACCTCAACATGCCACTTTTAATAGTAGGTCTTGGTGTTAATCCAAGATATTGCTTGTAATTGACGCCTTTAGCATATTCGTCTTTTTGATAGTAGACCTTGATGTTATTCCAAGGAATTGTTTGTAGATGATGCTACTTGAATGGTCGTCATTTTGAGTAGAGAATTTCTATCAGTTCCCTTTTTTTTTTTTTTTTTTTATAGATAATCCGCAAGTTGTCATTGCGTCATGTAAGTTGACTGTGTTCATAGCGTGATGGCTTTGCGTTGTTGGCACCTTCTTGAGATAGATGCCCATTTATGAATGGAGAAATAAACTCCTTGTTGTTGTAGAGATGCAAGTATCATCCGCTATATGTAGTTGCAGCATGCTGTCTTTGAAAATATCTTGGGTTTAACTCCAAGTTTTTGATTCTATGATGACGCCTTTTGATGTAGTCATCAATATGAGTAGATTGTTGTTGATGATAAGCGTCGTCATAACGCGTAATAGATTTTTTGCTTGTTGATAGCATAATATCTTGGATTGTTGATGTAGATAATAAGCGCGTAGTTTTGTTACTTCGCGTTTAATCCAAAAATAGCGTGCAAGACATAGATATGTACCTACAAACGTAGATTGACTTTATTAGATACTTGCGCGTATTTACATTGTTTTTTCGAGAAGGTGTCAACCGATCATTCCTTCTTAAAACATGTAAATGCGATTATACTAGAAACACTTGGAATGGAAATGCGCAAAGTAATCTAAAAGATAGTTATTTCTCCCGTTTCATTATGGCTGGTTTGATGACAATGTCGCGGAGTCGGTTGCAACAAATCGCCTTAATGTTCCTAGCGCGATGCATTCTTCAATCTCCCACCTTAGTGGTAGACACATGTTTGTGTTGTGCCCCCAAGTTTTGTGGTACTTGCACCATTCCTTGATGTTGTTGCCCAATAAAGTTGTCCTAGGAACAAGTGGACTTGGGAGCTTGTTTTCAAGTAGGTTGACGTAAATGTCTTCCGCAACCATGTTTAGTGGTGTGAAGATGTTGTCGATATCGATGTTTGCGCCTTCCTGTTTGTTCGTTTTTGCTCGAACTCCTTTGTCCCAACTGAGGGGTGTACCCCACCTCAGTTCTTGTTCGCACAAGACTGCTGTCTCAAGCTTATCTTTTAGATCTGCCATGGTTTTTGTTGTTCCCCATCCATGAGTTCGTCCGAAGAGAAGGAAAGATCTGGCGTTCATGTTTGCATAGAACACGCTTATCACTTCTTCTCTTGTTGCTTTCGCCGAGGAGGCGTTAGAAGCGAATCTGATAAAGTAGTCCATGATTAGCTCGCCTTCTCCCTGCTTGACGAGCCATATCTGGTGCCATGGCGAATACTGGATGTATTCTTGTGGCTTCCAAACTGTAACAGCTTGTTCCGCCACTTGCTCCTTTCTTTCATCAACAACTTTCTGCCTTTTGAAAGAATTTATCATTGCCACATGGAATTGGTGCTTTGCTCTCAAGGCATTGACGTAACAACGTCTTGCAGTTATCTGGTCGCCTAGCACTTCCCCAATCCCATGGTCCGTAGGCAACTTCATCTTTTGGTGTACAGTGGAGGGTACGATCACGTATGGGTTGATCGTTGTTCGTCCCAAAATTCCGTTATAGGCCCCAAGGGATTCTACAACGACGAAGGTGACGTTGACATGTAATGCTCTCCACCCTTGGCCAAGGATGATAGGAAGCGTGATTGTACCCAGGGGGTGTGTAGCTGCTCCGGCGAAGCTGACTAGCGAGAAGGTTCCCAGAGTCAAGTCTTTGACAGATCTTCCCAGTTGCTCTAGGACTTTGACATGTAGGATGTCAGCGGAGCTTCCACCATCGACGAGGATTCTTTTCACATCGTATCCGTCAATGTCCATGGTTATGACTAAAGCGTCATCGTGAGGGTAAACGATATGCTTTAAGTCTTCCCTGGAAAATTGGATGACCGCGTCTTCTTGCTCCGGTTGCTTGCGCTTTCCGTATTTCGGCAATGTTGCTGCTTGGGATGCATAAATGTCCCGAGCATTAGACACTTGTCCTCCGGCGGCAGGTCCTCCGTGTATGACGTTGATTACGCCTCGCTTAGCTGGCGGAGGGTTGTCATTGACCTTCTCTTTTCCCTTGTTTCCTCTTTTCGATGACTCTGCTTGAGCCTTTTTCGAGGGGTTGTCGCCTTGATCGACAAATTGCTTCAATTCGCCTTTGAGGACGAAGTTGTTTATGCGGAAGCGTAGACTGACACAGCTGTCTGTCTCGTGGCCGAAAACCTCGTGGTTTTCACACCGCATATTCGCGTCCTTGTCTCTCTCAATATCACGGACAGCGGGGCATTCAAAGGAATGCAGTCGGAAAGGTTTACTTCTTTTGGCTTCTGAAAGTCTCCTTGAAAAGGTCTTTTCGGCTGAGGTTGCCAATTTCTTCCTTGTTGACCACTTGAGTGTGGTTTTTGTTGGTTCTGTTTTGGATTTTCTTTTGCCTTTGCCGCAGAGATTTTGCCTTGTTCTGGCTTCTAAACCTTTCGAGGTCCACGTGTTCTTTAACTCTTGCGGCTAACTCCTCCATGGTTTCGGCTGGGCGCTTTGCCATCTTTTCTGCTAGGGCATAGCCTCTTCGTCCGAGGTTTCGGATGAACGCTCGAACAATCTCTCCTTCCGTCAGGTTCCCCTGAATATCAGAAATATTCTGATTGAAACGGACGTAGTAGTCGGCAAGGGATTCTTCGTTTTGTTGTTGGACGTCGTCCAGAGCACCTGACCCCTTTAGCAATGTGCGCTCGCCCATGTATCGTTGAATGAATTTAGCCTTCAGGTCCGCCCATGAAGTGATGTTTCCGCATGGCAGCGAGAAGAACCAGTGTGCTGCAGTCCCGGCAAGAGTTTGTGAAAACGTCATTGCGAAGTGATGTGGGTTCTTTGTTCTGCCTAGTAGAGAGGCCTCGTGCTTTTGCACGTGTTCCACTGGATCTCCTTTTCCGCGATAGAGGTCTCCTCCAATCCGGTACAGTGCGTCTGGGACGCGACTGTTTACAAGGTGGTCTGCGAATGGATGTGACGCCCTTTCTTCAAGTGCGTGCATACCCTTCATCTTTGCTTCCTTCATCTTCTTCTCCACCATTTCTTCTAACATCTCGGCAGTAAACCCTTTCGCCGGCTCAGCGTAACCTGTTGAAGGATTTTTCCGGCCATTGTTGTGGTAGATGTCGGATTGATCTCTGCTTGTGGCTTGGAAGGGATCATCCCTCGTTGGGTGCTATGGGTGGTAGAATGGGGGCTGCCTTTCATTCCTCCAATGACGGGCTCCTTGGGAAGGAGTGTATGACCGTGCAGCTTCATATCTTGCGTGTTGGTTTCTGCCTTGGAAAGGATTGCCGTGGCGAGTAGTGTCTTGCGACACCTCTCTTGTTGGCGCAGCGTGCTCTTGGTTAGTTGGAGGTGGTTGAGCAGCATATCCTTGGTTTTTTAGAGACTCGCGGAATGCGAGTAACTCTTCCAACGCAGCCATCATTGCTGGAGTAACGGTGGGCATTGGGTTTGCTCCCGTTCTTTGTTCGCCTTGCGGAATTTCCGTCTGAGATTCCTCTTCATTCACCTCTGGCTCGAAACCAGGTGGAGGTGAGTGATGCTCGTTCCTTGGCTCTCTGTGTTGTGCGTCGGGCATATTGTCAGTTGGCAAGGATGAAGCTACGGAAGTAGCTCTTGGAATGTGGGAGGGTCCCGACTGGCTTCCAGCTGGCATTTGGCCTCCTGTTCTTTTGTTTGCTGGGGACTTCTTGGGACGTCTGGGCCTTTTCCTTATGTTTCTTGTGTTAACCTCTTCGGGAGGTTTGCGATCACTCGTCATGATTTTGCGGTATGGTAGCTTCTTGTTCGAATCACGTAGACGGCGCCAATGTTGCGTCTGGGATGAACTGGGTCGTGGGGACGCGTCTGTTCGTATGGTTGTGCGGGTTTTCGGGCTGTAACCCTTCGTCTGAAAGAGGTTTGTGCCACTGACGAGTGTTCGGTTGATTCCCGGAAAGGTCTGTGTCTCAAAGCGCGGTTGTGCCTCAAGTGACGTCTGAGTCTCAGAAGGCGGTGGTCTGTGCACAAATCCGGATGTCTGGGCGACGATTCCTGCACAAAGGACCGGTGCTAGCACGGAGAGGGGGGGTGGTGCTAGCGGAGCCCTCTCCGAAGCTTAAGTCACTATAGGGCTAAAAGAGTAATTCTAGAGAGAGAAAATATTTCTAGAGAGAAGTCAGAGCTCAAAATACAAAAGTTGGGCAAATGAGAGGATGTGTGAAAATGGGTGGCCAAGGTCTCCTATTTATAGGCTTCCTTGAGACAGGACCCGGTTTTAAAGCGGTTTGATGACGGTCCAACGGTAACCGTCATCATCATTGGCAATATGCGAACTTGACTTCCCTTCATGTAACGGTAATCGCGTAAATGGTAATCGAGCAATACCCATAGTGCAATCCGGAGGTCCGGTCCGGATGTGCGTAAATGCACTTCCGGACCGTTTTTACCCCTTGGGAGACGTTTTTCAAGTTGTGATGTGATTTTCGGTGTGTTTGCGAGGCCCGAAACGTAAATACGAACTCGAATTGGACACATATCCATCAGGAGGTGTTAGGGATTTCTTGGGGTTGATCACTCTCTCCCTTTTAGTTGTCAGAACAGAAATCCCCCTCCCTAATACTATAGGGTTCGGCCGAACCACATCCACCATAAAGTATGTGACGAATTGTGTTAATCAATTCACCTGAGAGATACATCCAGCGACCGGATTGAAGAGGCTTTGTTGTGGAGACCATTACCTGCAGACTGCTCCTTAATCAGAGTTCCCGTAGGACACCGTCCGACAGACCGTGAACTCCTTCGTTGGCGTCATTGGGCTACGATCGCGTAATATGTATGTGCACCCATTCCGCTGCGTAATTAGTTACCTAGCATGTACCTATGGTTTAATCCGTATTATTTATCCTCTAGAATCCATCAAAGGCGTCTTCTTGGGGATGGATTATCGTCATTACGTTGTCAGTAGAGAATGTGATGGCGATTTCCTCTATTTCTCTTGTTCTCTTCCTGGTGTCGGAAGTCGCAATTTTCATGGCAGTATAAGTTTCTCTAGCGGCACTGGATTCACCGACAGAAGCAAATCCTCCTGATAAAACGTTGGTATCATCATCCCTAGGTGTCGCCCATCTCCTAGATCGGTGGGAAATATGGCGATGATGCCTCTGAATTTCTTCTTGCAGAAATTCCAATTCCCTCCTTAGGTAGAGGAAGTCGTCGGTACTGTGCCCCTCGAGTTGATGGTGTTGGCAGAATTCCTTAGGGGGTTGACCAACTCCTTTTAAATTGAACTCCTCTATCATTTGTTGGATTTGACGGAGGCTCTTTTTCTGGGTACCTAGGGCTTCTGATGTGGGGGTGGCTCTTAAAAGACTCTTGCGAGATCTTTCCCTTTGTCTTCTGATATTATGTCGTGTATCCTCCATTTGACAGTAGAGTCTCACCTTTTGAGCCAAATTTTCTCATATTTCCACATGCTCTTTTTGCTCAGTGATTGCTAGAGACTGGGAGCGGGGTCTCAATCCTCCAAAGAAGGCAATGATTATCTCCCTCTCCGAGAATTCCTTAGTGGTTTGTTAGAGAGCTCGTCTAAAGTGTCCATAGTAATCGACTAAGGTTTATTTTGGGCCTTGAATGACCTCTTTTATTAACATGGAATAGGGGGTATGTTTCACGTCGTCTCGAGCATTTCTTGGTGGTGACATGACTTCTTGATCGGTTCCCACAGACGGCGCCAAATGTTGGATCGAGATCGCCTGGCTAAACTTGGTGTTGAATTCTCTTGGTCTTCATCTTCACGCCTTTGGGTCTTTTGAAATTTGGAAGCCACTATCTCCTTTTAGTCGTGATTGTTTGGCGAAGACTTGAGAAATTGTGCCCCTGATTTCACACTAAAGCTTAAGTCGGTATATGGATATCAGCTGTAGAGAAAAAATGTATGTCAGGAATGAAGAAATCTTATTATTTATAGGGTTAAAGGTCCTTTTGGTACTACATGTTTGCAAAAATTACACTGTTCATACCACTAGTATTTTTTCGTACCGAATTGGTACCATATGTTTCCAAACCTTACTGTTTTGGTACCTCCGTTAGGGTTCTGTCAAAAACAGCCGTTAAATGGCATGTGCCATGCACGTGACCAGCCCAAAACTTTCAATTTTGTTACAATTTAGTCCATCTAATACATCCCTAACTTTTATTTTGTTCAATTTAGTCCTAAAACTTCAAAACCAAACCATTTTCCCAAATTGACCTAGCCGGACTTAGCCTAGGGCTAGGTCCGACCCTGGGTCATGGTCGCCGGACCCAGGCGACCCCGACCCAGGGTCGGACCTAGCCCTAGGCTATGTCCGGCTAGGTCAATTGGACCTAGCCCCAATTTAACTCAATTGGGGCTAGGTCCCAATTGACCTAGCCGGACCTAGCCTAGGGCTAGGTCCGACCCTGGGTCGGGGTCGCCTGGGTCCGGCGACCATGACCCAGGGTCGGACCTAGCCCTAGGCTAAGTCCGGCTAGGTCAATTTGGGAAAATGGTTTGGTTTTGAAGTTTTAGGACTAAATTGAACAAAATAAAAGTTAGGGATGTATTAGATGGACTAAATTGTAACAAAATTGAAAGTTTTGGGCTGGTCACGTGCATGGCACATGCCATTTAACGGCCGTTTTTGACGGAACCCTAACGGAGGTACCAAAACAGTAAGGTTTGGAAACATATGGTACCAATTCGGTACGAAAAAATACTAGTGGTATGAACAGTGTAATTTTTGCAAACATGTGGTACCAAAAGGACCTTTAACCCTTATTTATATAAAGATTTGGTGAACTGACTTATGTGGTGGTTGTCCTTTTCTCAGATCGGTTTCCTTAGGGCGGTGGCCGCTTTTTGTGATTGGAGGAGGAGGCCGGTGGCGAGTCAGTTGGTGACAAGCAGGTCGCCACCTCACTTTACCTTAGGAGGAAGGGTTTTCTCCTAGCAGGTGATAAGCAGGTCGCCACCTCATTTTACCATAGGAGGAAAGGTTTCCTCTTAGTAGGTGACAAACAGGTCGCCAACTCACCATTCCTTAAGAATGAAGGTTTTTCTGTAGCTGGTGATGAGTAGTTCGCCACCTTATCATTCCTTAAGAGGAGAGGTTTGCTTTGTAGTAGGGGTCGTCGACTTTTAGAGCTCCGCCTCTTGTTACGTTGTCGTCGACCTTATGTCCTTATCTTCTTACAGAGATTCTTTTATGTCGTCGACTTCTTAATTATCGGATTTAAGGTTCCCGACTCAATACCTGTCAACTCTTAATCTTATTTTATGTAGGGCCTAACAACCTATGTCTTGTAGAATCCGACTCCTCATCAGACTCCGATGGTGTCACAAGTTCATCATCAAAGCATTCTTGTATGATTTATGGACATAACTTTCAACTAGTTCATTTTCATTTCTTATGGCTGCAATAGCATATTCACAAGGTATGCCAGTAAATTGAAACCACAACTGCACTCACCCCTTGTTAAATCTATGGTAAACACTCTTCCCTCAAATTCACAATCATATTGTCCATCTTCAACATATATTAAATTGCAATACCTTGTAATTGATTTCGTCTTATATTCAATCTTCTTTTATATGTCTGGCCATAACATTTCTATCCATTTCTTCTTTTTCGCTTGGAAATTAATAATCAACTTCCTCCTTATACCCTCAAACGCGGTAACAATTGGCTTGTGACGAAATTGAAGTAATTTGGCGTTAAAGCTCCCACAAAGGTTATTGACAGTAAGATCTACGTTTGACCATGTTGGAAAGTAGCATCTTGCCCATGTTTTCTTCTCAATGGAATTCAAGTATTCTTAAGCTTCAACCTTTATGATCTTTAATCGCTCCATTTGAACTTGGTGGTCATACTCATTGTAAGCACATGAAACACCCCAAAGACAATCTCTAATGTTGTTCCCAATCCACTTCATATCCTTCATATTTGCATGGATGTGTCTCACACATGATCTATGCTCGACTCAAGGACACGACTTTTCAATAGCTTGTAGTAATCCGTGAAAAATAATATTACATTTAGTACAGTATATTTAGGATATGAAATATTGATGATTACAAACAAAAATAAGCAAAATACCTTATGTCTGTCTGACATTATAACCCACCATTAAGTACTTGTGGTTGGTCCTGTCCCAATATCATTACATAGTAGTTCAAGGAACCACTTCCAGGATCCCTTATTTTCAATCTCAACCCAAACTATTGCTATTATAAACAAATTATTCTCATCATCTCTACCAAGAATCATCGTAGTAGATCCAAGATTAGATTTCAACACCGTCTCACAATAACTTCTCAACTTTTCGTATTGCATGGAATTTCACCCATATATCTTTTATCTTCGTAATTTTAATGGCTCTTGCAACTGTAAAGTATGTAACATCAATGTTATACTTTCTATTAACGTCATTTTGAATGGTGGTTAATTGCAATGGATGATCTTTCATGGTTGGAATGAATATCTTGGCTATACATTTAGCTCCACATAGTCGACTTTTGTGTACTTTACCACATTTATGGATATGTTGATATCATTAGATTTGCATTGTCTTTTCACCTTCCAAGACAGATGCATACAACTTCAACCCACACTTAGCTTTGCACTCAGCTGAAATTTTGTTCCAATTGATGGTCACAACGGTTTTGTATACTAAGATCAGCTAAAACATCCATTGGAACTTCAGCATTCTAAAATTGCAATCCTAACTTCAATTCAGATCCCTTCAAGTACTTTCTTGGTTTGTATTGTGGCCACTTATTTCTTGTAAAATTCGGATCCTCATCAGACATCGGTCTTGTTACAAGTTCATCATCACTGCATAGATCTTAACGTAAATTAACTTGCTCAGTTAGAGTTGCACTTTGTCTTTTACAATTACTTCATTCTCCACTAACACCATATAAAATAATATTAGTTATATCTACTCCTTTTATGCTTCATTCAACCTCTATGTTTGCATAAACCATATCAAATTCAATGTTAGCAGTAGCTTTCAGGACTTCTTCATCATCGTAATCATCTCTCACTCGCTCGTATAACTCATATGATTTATGTTCAGACATTGGATCGAAGTCATTATACTTGGGCTGATAATTGTCATCAAACTCAACCAAACAATTTTCTACTCTAAGCCAATCAACTATATCATCTTGGTTCTGACATATTGGTTCATGTATCCTCCAAATTAACCTGAAAATTAAGAAAATATGGAACAACATGAGGTTTAAATAATAAAGTAGCAGTCTTCATCCAAACTGCAAGTTAGAGTTAGCAATAGCACTGAACGAATTGAAACCAAACTTAACTTACTTGATACAACTACTTGAACTAGCAAGAAATCGACTAAGTCAAACTCAAATGTAATCAAACTCAGCTACCATAGTTTAGCCTTATCATTGTCAAACGTCCACTTTCCGTTTATATACAGCGTAAGTTACTTACGGTTTGGATTCCATATAATACCAAGTTCAGCTACAATAAGAAACTACCTAGGGTCAAATATAAAGTCGATGTAAGAAATATTAGACAAACAAGCATGAATAAGCATACAGACCTCAAACAAAATTAAATAATTTTATAACTGAAGGAAACCAAAGGAAAATTTGGGTGAGTTACGTTTACTGCAACAATTTCATTTTTCTGCACATAGCACCACTATCATAAAAAACTTCATCATTGCCATTTGAATCCTCTTTGTTGACCTTATCCCGAACTTCTTCATCTCCTCTGTATCCAATTCTACACATGTACACGCTACAAGATTAGTTTTTCAACTCTCTCTTATTATTCAATTTTGTCATTCATTCAAAATAATAAGTGAATTACCGCAAAACAAAGAAAACTAAAGTTTTGAGGACGAGAGAAACTGGCCACTTACCGAGATCACTTTAGCAACTAATGATCATGTTGGCGACACAAACCTTAAACATTAATCTTATGTTGAGGTTCGTGTTCAGTTCCGGACACCAATGGAATAACGATCGGAATACGTACACATTAAAGAAAATGGAATATATGAAAACGTAATTCAATCTCTAAATTGGGGTTTAGAGGCAAAGGGAAAATAGAAGGCGTAGGGTTTTAATCGAGCGGAGGTTTCTAATTGAGCGAGGGGCAAATTAGATAGTTGAATTTTTATCACCGTTGTTAAAATTGTGGACTCCCGGCTCATATTATTAATTAATAGAAAAGAGAGGAAGGTTTGTATTTTGCTAATTTTTAGAAGATTGTTTTGTTATTTTTTAAAGAAAAAAAAGTTAAGTTTGTTATATATATATTTTTCAAACGATATAAAGTTAGGTTTTTTTTTTACTAATTACCCTTATTATTATATATCGATTTATCTTAAAATTAAATTGAAGTTAGATCCGTAGAATATTCCCAATCCAGGAGCCTTCCGGAGGCCAGATTGCACTATTGGTCATGGACCTTGGTGCACAGGTAGCTAAATCTCGATGACGTTGTTGTCTTTATTTCCACCCATATCAAGACATTTGGCTTGTTTATTGGCTGTTGTTGCATTTCTATTATTTCCATCAATAATATTAATATATATATACACTAGTCAAGTAAAATGTAAATGAAAACTCACATTTTAGTGGTTATTAGTGTGCAATTTTACTATCGAAATTTATTTTAAAATTAATATATGTATTAAAATAAAAATAATTTCTTTTAGAAAACTCTTTATATCTACATTCCAATTTATATATTCTTTCAAATTTATCCCCAAAGAGTGAGAAAATCACTTAGTCTGACTGTGCCTCGTCGAGAATTCACCTTTGTAAATTTTGGAGTGCTCGTGTCAAATTGTTCCGACTTCCGCAGAGCAACATGTGCGGAGTTGCATGCTTTTGCAATTGATCCATTGACAAGGACTGGCCACTCCACCCTAAAGAACTTTATTTAACAAAATCGTCTTGAAAACAGTAGACACTGGGTGTTTGAACTAGTACCGGTTTTTTTCATTAGGGACATCATTTGTGGTACCAAGAACATCCCCACAAAGTTTCACGCAATCTGATTAGACTCACATTGATAGGGAGTGAAAATTTGGGCGGGAATAATAAAACAAGTCAGCAGCAATAGGTGGAACTGAAGGAGACTCATTATATTCCATCATTCAATGATCAAACAAACCATGTAAATAGTGATTCTTATTATTAGTGACTGAAATATGAACAGCTGCACATTGTTAGTTTACAAAATCAATCTACTACTGACTGACAATATATGTATAGTATGTAAAAGCCGCACTATACCCAAATCATCATCTCTCTCTCTATCAACAAGACTCTTCTACCAACTACTACTACTACTCTACAGTACAAACATCTCCCAGTCAATCAAATAATCTGACTTTCTTCTTTCTGTACAAAAACAGATCCTAGAGCTGCTAAGGTTGGTTCTAGATATAAATGCCAAAGGGTAAACCAGAATTTAGTCATCGATACCTTGAATTTCGCCCATCATGATGCGATTACTGGTGACCTTGAAGCCAAGGAGAGCAGGGTCGATCTGCCTCCCCTTCTTCCCTTTCTTCTTTCCTCCTCCTCTCATTGCACCGTCCATCGGCTCGTGACCTCCTCCTCCCATTGCCTCTGCTGCTGCTGGGGCCTTCTTTGTACTCTTGAGCATATCTATGAACGATGTCTCTGAACCCCCCTCAGCATCGCTGTATGATGCTGTCCGTCTGAACCGCACATCTTTGTTCCTTGTTGCTGCATCCTGACCCCCCACAGGGTTTGTCAGGACGTGGTTTCCACCTTCAAACACCCCCCCCCACATTATTAGTCTTCAACACACACAATACTATATAAGTACCCAATTCACAACTTCACCATCTTTGCTCTTCCAAGTGTGTAACATAAATAAATTCAACAATAAACCACCAGACAACAACAAGTATATATACACACAATTACCTTCAGGAACCCCACTGAATGAACTTTTCCGCCTCATACCAGGATCTCGTGCCACTTCAGATAATCCTTCACCAGAAGAGCACGTGGTGGTATGTTGTTGAACAGATGAACTTCCTCTATGCATCATCATGCTGCTCTCTTGCCCTTTCGATAACATTACTGCCACTCTACCAAATGCGGGAAAATTAATTTATCAGCTAGTATAAGTAGTAGGGTCATATCAGCCTTCTCGGTTTAGTCACTTTTATCATGCATGCATATCGACACTTTCTATAAGCAACTATAGGTTTCTTTTCCTATTTTTTTCTTCCTTTACTTTTTTGGGTCAACAACGGATGGATATATCATCAGTAGTGATAAATTGGAAAGTTCATCATCTATCCAATATATAAGACAACAAGTAGGAGGAGCCATCATGCTTTTTATTTTACTTACCGCTCCTTGGCTAACTGTTCAGTATAGGAGCTATGTGATACATCATCATAAAACCCTGCATCATCCCCTGCAAAAATACTAATATTCTTAAGAATCAATCAGAGAGAAAGGGGAGGGAGGGAGGTAAACGATGCAAGAGAATATTAAAAATGATCCAGAAATCTACCGGAGCCACCAAGTGATGAATGCCTGCTGAACGCATTACTTGGAACTTCACTATGACCCCGAGCAGCCAAAACTACAGGGGGCTTAGCAGTAGAACCTTTTAGAATATCTATGCCTGGTCCCTTTACTTCACTTTCTAACGCACCTCCCCAACTTTCCACACCCATGAAATCTTTGCTCAACGGAATCTTACTGGTCAAATCAGGATTTCCATAAACCGCAGAAGCAGATTCACTAGCAGCTAATGAGAACTGCTCTCTACCAAGATAGGTGGCATCTGCTCCAAACGGTTGTCTATCCCGGTTTCCATGACCATTTTTCTGTTCATCACCTAGATAATTGTGTGGAGGATCAGAAGAGCTCGATCCATACGAACCAACCGTAAACGCATTATTTGGGTTAGCTTCAGCGTCATGAATATGGTTGGTCTGGTGATCCACAGACATTGCAGCAGGGTAGAGCCCAGTCGGAGGCCCTCTCTCAACTTCATCTGTCACATCAAATTGATCTCTTGATTTCTGATGAAGCAATTCCATCAATAGCTGCTTCGACTTGTCATCATTTTGAGCATCCGACATCCATGAAATGTGGTTCTCAGTCATTTTAGCCTGTGCCTCCCTTTTCTGCCGCTCACCATTGATATTCAATTGCTGTGTTCTTGAATCGAGCCAGTCATTTGGTAGATGCTGCTTGTTGTCAGACCAATAATTATCCACAGTGTCGGGCTGAGAAACATGAAACTGATTAGGCAGCAAAGAATGCTGTTGGTTGTGAGGATGCAATTCTGAAGGAAACATTCCAACATGAGTACCGAGTTTGGCTCTCGTGCTTGGTTCCTGCATATCAAAACCATGAATACGCGCCATAGCATTAGCCATGTCAAGATTCATGCTCGGATCACTTGTAGGCAACGAAAGTGACCGTTCAAATGGTAGCCCTCCAGGCTCATACAGTCCATGTCTGAGCCGCTCCTGCAACGAGTGGTTTCGATCAAAGAAGCTCATTGGTTCTTCACGAGAAGGGCCTGATTGCTGCTGATAGAAATCTGGATGATTCAGCCCAGATGCATGAGCACGATTGTTACTGTAATTTCTCAGAAACTGACCAGATTCTTCTCCTCGCCAGACTGATCCAATGCGCCTTTCATCTTCCACACCAGTTTTTTGCACCCCCAAACCCATTGAATATTGCCTTGCCTGAAGTTGTTCTTGAAGCATCTGATGTTCCAGTGATGGTATTTGTCCCTGCTGGGCTTGGGACAAGAGCAGCTCTCTCTGCAGCTCATGTTGAGGCCCTCGCCCAAACTTAGCCTGAATTAACTGCTCAATAGATGGATCGACATTTCTAGGAAGGAGTTGATTACGTTGCTGCCGGTCATGGAGAAGTTGCTGGTCCAACAAAACCTGGTCAAGGACATTATTTCCCCTAATAGAATTACCATTTGACTGGATCAGTGCAGGATCATGCATTCGGCTTTGCAGCATCCGCTCCATCAGCATCCGATGAACTTGAGATTGTTGTTGCTCTTGCAAAAGTTTCTGCTGTTGATGCAAAAGCAGCTGCTGCTGCTGCTGCTGCTGCTGCTGCAACTGACGTTGAAGCTGATCTTGGCGTTGCTGCTGGAGCTGATGTGCCATAAGACGTTCAATATCAGGCACGAGATGGTTGGACAGCTGCTGCAGTGCCTGATTCTCATTGAGATGATGATCTAGATTAGAGCGGCCAAACTGTGCACGTAAAGACAGCATATTTTGCTGTTGGAGCTGATTCTGTTGAAATTGCCTTGACAGATTATGTTGCTCTGGTAAATCAAAATGATTAGGTTCTTGATCTACATGCAGAAATTGGTGAGAATCGTGAAAAGGTTTTGCTTGATCAGATTGCATATTCCTTCTAATATTGTCAGGCCATGATTCCTCGGCAAGGGCACCAAAATGATTGGACCCCCCACGCAGAGGCAATTTGGATGCTTGGGTATGATTTGTACGGGTGTTTTCTAGCTCAGACCATAACAAACCAAATGGATGCAACTTTTCATTCAGAGTCCGCGTCGCTGGCTCTGGATCATGGAAGCTGGGGATGTCTGCAGATCTTTCATAAGGATGGCCACTACTTCCAGGGCGTCCTGGAAATGTAATTTCTGAAAAAGAGTACCATATTAGTTTGATTGAATGACATCTCTTTTTCCTTAATAAGGTTGTATAATAATTATTATTTAAAAAAAAAAAACAAAGGTAAAACCCATAACAGGACTGACCATCTTGTGCAGCAAAATCATGAAACATTCCATCTTGATGCAATAGCTGTTGAGCCATGGCAGGTTCACTTGCTCTTGAGAAAACATGCTGATCTGAAAGACTATCTAGCTCTGACTGTGGGCAGCTCAGACCATTAACATCATCAATTACCATGCTTGATGCAGAAGCAGGTAGATCCAATAATTCTTCTACAGTCCCAGATTCATTTGTAACTGTTAAATGGGGGAACACTTTACCCAACTCTCTAAAAGGCGTACCGTCGGGTGCTTCAGTGAGGCGAACAGGTAAATCTGTTCCAAAGAAACCCTGTTCAAACCACGAGATGATGTCGACGCCTAAAAAAGGTCCCTGAATCTCTCCCTGAGGATCAAGATACAGTAAACTTGTGTCCTGAGCTAGGATGCTCCTCCCAGTGTCTCCTGCAATCACATAACAATGGAGTTATTGGCCAGCTGATAATGAACTGCTGAGGGTAAAGGCACCAAGAATTTGAATTATTAGGAAGTTTTGTATTATCACCAAAAGAGGTAGGTTCATCGCCACCAAAAAGTGTATGGTTTGCTAAAGCAGATTCTGACGTATTTATGTTATCACCAACAGTCAGCTTTCTAGTAATATCTTCAAAGCCGTGAGAACCATCTACATGTAAATTCCTGAACCTGAAATCTGAGGTAGCAGCACCCCTCACTTCTTCACCTCCAGGAATAATTTCCTTACCTAAAAAGCAGAAGAGATTTGATTGCAGTGACAACAAGGGAATTATACATCCGGATATATAACCTAAGCTGATTTGCACGTACCATCGAGGGAAATTATCTGATTATGACTATTCCAGATTGGACCAACACCATGAGGTCGACTTGCATCAGTACTTGAACTTTCTGGGAAGGAATCAATGAACTCTTCAGTCTGAACCACAGGCAGGCTAGTCTGTTTACCATCGGCAAGTTCAACATCACCATAACCTACAAACAAAAGACCCAAGAATACTGAGACACGCATACTTATCGCATAAGGTAGAAGTTTGATATCAAAAAAAGGTAGAAGTTTGCTTAGTGAAATACCTTCAAGACCCTCGGTCTCACTTGACCTTCTAGAAGAATTATATACAGCTTCACTGCTGATAACCTTTCCTCTCCAAATATCCCCAAGGACTACCTATTTTGAGAGAGAAGCACATAGCAGTCACTCAAACTGTTTCAAAGACATACAAATACAATAGTTTATACCATTTTCATTTCCTACCTTCTCCTCCGTATCTGGAGACACAAATGCCAGTGGGTCAACGGCACATACTTGAGTTATTGGGGGCAACTCATCCATTTCATCACACATAGAAACAAAGGATTGACTAATTTTTTTCCTCCGATAAATGTCAAGAAGCTTTGCCCTCGGGTAGCAAAAAGATTCAGCCCCTACAGCTGGTTTCCCAGGAATTCCACACTTGTCAGAAAGAATAGCACCAATTGGAGCTGAAGATCGGCCAATTGAACCTCCACGGCCCCGTCCAACAGTAAATCCCATAGGTGAGCCCTCTAGACGTCCTTTCTCAATTCCAAATCCAGGAGCAGCACGAAAAGGACTTGAACTGCTGGGGTGAACTTCCATCCTGTGCCTCGGTCTCCACTTGTCACGAGATTCAGAGTCCCGCTCAGGAGCTGCTTTGCTACCACCTAAAACTGATTGATTTTCGTTTTGAGTATCCTCCTTCTCCATTTCTGTCCTTTTTTCACTGCGAGAATCCTTTTCTTTGTCCTCAGGACCCCACCTAGAAGACCACTTGCTATCTCTACGGGATTCAAACACAGTGCTGCGGGCATTTCCATCACTCCATCTATCGGAAGCAGCCGTTGTTCTTGTGTCATTAGTTTCCTTGTTTGGTGCATTCTCGACACGGCGTTCAACTTTCCTGCGGTCCCTTCTAAGTCCAAGTAATCCAGTTTCTCTTTCCTCCTCACGCCAACGACGACTGGGTTCATTATCAGCAGCTATTTTCCTCCAATCTTTTTTGTCATCAGACACGTCTAAGCGAGAATTCTCCTTTTGATTTGAATCAGCTGGATTTCCAAGAGAAAGCACTGATGGTGTACGAATTTCCTGTCACAGAATAAAACAATATTAAATGATAATAATAACAGTACTAAACCAATTGGGAAATCTAGTCAATCATGCACTTTCTTTCTATGCAGTAGAAAAAACACCGGACGCACCATTTTTGCGTCACTCGGTTTTGAATAGAGCCACTGGGGAGATAATGGTATGCTGTTCTCTGATGCCCCTTGATCTGCATAAGTAGGCAAGAAATCAGTAAATAATCACAAGGAATGCTTCAATGGATGAATAGTACTTTGGAAATTCCGAGTAAAGCTACCTTTTGGATCATCATGATATGATCCCATAAGCACCTTCTCCTCATAATGTCCACCCACTACCTCCACTAAATAACATGAACATAATTCGCAAGAATAGCAAGTTAGAAACATATACTTCTCTCGTAAATATGTTTTTTGCCAAATAAAAAAGCTAACGTTCAAGTACAAATTTAATTATCGCTGGAAATAAGAAATAGAAACACCAATAGATTTTACACTATCAGGATATCCATACTAGAAAATCAAACATCTAAGTCACCATAACAAAAGTCTTGCAACCCCAGCTAGTTGTCAGTAAACTTCAGGTTAAAAGCTTCATGAGCTACAAGTGTAACAGGTTTACAGACTAAGATATCAGCTAAATAACAACTTACCAGATTGAAGAATACAGGATTTGAGTAAGAATAGACCATAATTCTAAATTACCAGATTAAAGAATACAGGATTTAATAAAGGAATCAGGCTGAACTAAACATGAAGTTAATCAGACAATAACATCAACTGGAATATTGTCTTGGGAAGAATCAACTATGCAAGCTGATCTTTTTGTACTGCTTCTATATTAATAACTGAGCAAAAATAATTACATAAATCAACAAATTAAAGTAGGACCAACTTAATGCAAAATCCAATCAATAAACCTTCAAATGACATTCAACAACTAAGGCACAAGAATGCCAAACCTAAGTTAGATCTACATGTATTTATTGAATGAAAGTAATCACCGTGCACCATGTAACAGTCAAATGACAGTGAAGAGACTTAGACAACTATAGCTGACCTGAAACTAAGACAGGGTAGAGACGAAGAATAAATCTGAAAACATACGTGCCAAATAGGTCTCAATTCAAGAATTCCAATTGTAACGCACCATAAGTTAATCATCAATAATTTCAAAAGGTGTTGCAAATCTACAGTAAAGCCAAGAATGGGTAACTAAGCAAGAAAAGTGTTTGATCTAAGCAAAAACAGAATGTTAAAATTAGCAGAAAAACTTGTTGGACCAGTTAGTTAGCAACAGTTTTCCATTCATCAGATCAAAATCCTAAACCATTCACATTAATTGCGACTCAAACGAAATCGATCCATTAAACTTGTCCAATTAACGAAGGAAGGAAAAATTCGGCCAAAACTGAATGAGATTAAGCAACGATGCTGATAGAGCAACAAGAGGAAATAGGGAAGTACGTTTGCCAGAGAAGGAGCGATCTGAGACTTGAGAGGAGAGGAGATCGTCGGGTAGATTGAACTTGCCTTCAGCCATCGAACTGTTGAGGGAGACACAGAGAGAGATTGATAAGAGGACGAGAAGGAGAAGAACTGCAAGAGTAGAGAGGGAATAAGCGAGCGCCGGGAGAGCTGAGACGGGGGTGATCGATCGGAGATTCTAGGGTTTCAGGAGGAGGGGAAAGAGGAGCTTTCACTTGCAGAGGCAGATTGAAGGAAGGAAGAGAGGGAGAGGGTCTGTGCCTGGATGAATCAGATGATGGGTAAGGGTTTGGATCAAAACAGCCACATCATGTTCGCAAATAGTTCCATTTTCAGGGTTGCTTGTAAAACATTATTTATATTTATATTTATTAAATTATTATTATTATATTATATTATAAATTATAAGTTGGATCCATATTTGTTTGTCAAAAAAAAACCATATTTGACCCTGACACGGCCTGGGTGGCAGTGTTATCAGGACTGGACCGGCGGTCAGACCGGGTTCGAATCGAAACTGGTGCCTTCAACGGTCTGGTTCGAAGAAATTCGGAGGATGTAAGCGAATCCGGATCAATGTCCGGGTTTTTAGCGAACCGCCCGGTTTTAAGTGGACCGGGCGGTTTTCCGGTTCACCGGTTCAGACGTTAAAAAAAAAAATCGAAAAAAAAACTGAAACCCTACATTCTGCAAGGAAAACGCCGCCGCAACACTACTTCATCTCCTTGTTCTGTTTCCTCCTTGAAGCTATGGTGTCTTCCCGAAGTCCCTCTCGCCGCCCTACTCCTGATTAGCATTTCAGTCCAATAACGTCCTTGAAGCCAGGTCCAATGGCGTCTACACGATGACGCTGCCCCCAAATCATCTTCTTGTCACAACAAGTTCCAATTGGTATTTCTCCACTCTACTCTTCTTACCTTCTACTAATTAATTGGCGCCGTTTGGAATCTAATTGATGATCAGTTTGTGAAATTCCATAATGTTGTTGTCTCACATTCCTCAGAAACCCTCAACTCTGTGGCTTCCCGCTCCAGAAATCCTGCAAGGATTCTGATTCTTCACAGCTGAAGTGATGTGGCACACATTCCCCACCCTTGAATCGATGCGGTACGCTCCCCGCGACTCTGCTCCGACCCTGGACTCACCGTCCTGTCACCGCGACTTTGCTCCGACCGCGCTTGCTCGATTCACCATCTATTCCACCTGATTAATTGGAGAGCAATTCCCCACCACAGTCCGTTGAGGGGTACAGTGGGTTAGGCTCGTCAGGTGGAAATTAGGAAGGAAAAGAGAAGAGGTGAGGGGGTTAGGCTTCATCAGGGGGAAGTAGGGAAGGGAAAGAGAATAGGTGAATGGGTTAGGTCGTCAGGTGGAAGTAGGGAAGGAAAATAGATGAGGTTGAGGGGTAAACGAGCGGACCGGGCTCGAACCGGGTCCAACCGCTCGAACCGGAAACCGGACACATGGCCGGTTCGATGCCCGGTCCGGTTCTGATAACACTGCTGGGTGGTTCGAGCAGTTTGAGAGGGTGTGGTGATTTAACATTTTAACATTAATGAGACTTGTGATCTTATAATAAATAAATAAAAAATTCTAAGTTTGATCGGTTTAAGTATAAATTAATCTAAATGTGAAGTAGACAATTAAGGGTGATCGGTTTTGGGTATTTATATTTTTTAGGTATCCAAAAATCAGATTAATAAACAGATCTCAACATTAATTACCCAGAATCTAATTAGAAAAGTTTGGAACTAGAACAGTTCCAGAATCGTTAGAAAACCAATCGTTTCCGGATATTCGTTAAAGTACCGAATACTTAAAAAACATTTATATGATTATGGGTACCCTGTTAGAACCGAAACATGACTTTTGGGTATCTATTTCGAAACTGAAACATTTACCTAGGTAGTCCATAAAAACATTATAACATTTTCCACAAACAAGAATCTCAAATTTTACAATCATACAACAATAATAAAACAAAACAAATAATATTGTTCCATATGTTTGAGTTTTTTTTTTTTTTTAATGAAACGAGCAGTTTGAGTGGGTGTGATGATTTAACATTTTATCAATTAAATAGATATTAGAAGTTTAAACATTAATGAGACTTATGATCTTATAAATAAAAAAGGTTAGAGGGTGTTTTAGTGCCATATGTTTGGCCAATGTTGGCTTTTGGTGCCACATGTTTTATTTTGTAGGTTTTTGGTGTCATATGTTTGCATTTTGTAGATTTTTGGTGCATCTGTCAATCAACGGTTAAGTTTGAACGTTAAATAGTTTTATTTTGTTCAATTTAGTACTTAATCTTTTTCCGGTCACCGCCCAATATATTCTGGCCACCACACAAGGCCACCGACCACCTCTCAAGGCCGCCGGAACCCACACAAGGTCGTTGCATGGGTTCCGGCGGTCATGTGTGGATTCCGGCGACCTTAAGAGGTGGCCCGCGGCCTTGTGTGGTGGCCGGAATATTTTGGGTGGTGGCCGGAAAAAGAATAGGGACTAAATTGAACAAAATAAAACTATTTAACAGTCAAACTTAACCGTTGACTAACGGATGCACCAAAAGTCTACAAAATTCAAATCTATGGAACCAAAAGCCTACAAAATAAAACATGTGGCACCAAAACCAACAGTGGACAAACATATGGCACCAAAAGACCCTTTAACCCTAAAAAAATATTCATAGACGGTAGATTAGTTATTTCTAAGTTGACTCGGTGTAAAATAGATTAATCTAAACGTGAAGTAAACAGTTAAGGGTGAACGATTTTGGGTATCTATATTTTTTAAGTATCCAAAAATCAGCGGTTCTCGAAATCAATTACCCAGAATCTTATTAGAAAAGTTTGGAACTAGAACTGTTCAGAACCATTAGGAAACCAATCGGTTCCGGATATTCGTTAAAGTACCGAATACTTTTTTAAGAAAACTAAATTATCTGATTCGGGGTACCCTGTTGGAACCGAAACATGACTTTTGGATACCTACTTCGAAACTGAAACATGTACCTAGGTAGCCCATAAAAACAGTCTAACATTTTCCACAAATAAGAATCTCAAATCTTACAATCATACAACAATAATAAAGCACAACCAATAATCTTTAGAAAAAAAAAAATTAGGGCTGACTACTAATTTTTTTAGACATATATACTAAATTGTTTCTGATTCCTAGTATTTTGGTAGTCAAATGATTATCTCGGAAACATAACTGAAAAAACCGATTCTTAAATTTTACTTTAAAACCTTCTAGAACCGTTTATTCTTCTCGAAACCGCCCCAAAAGCACGGTTCCGGGTGCAATCGAGTATTTTGTTCACTCATCTCACAACTTACGTATGATTCCCTTCTAATGAAACGAAAGACTCACTGAAAGAAAATATTGGGTTGGACATCGATCATGTTGCGAAATCGAGGAAGATAAATCTCGATTAAGTTGATGTATTGTTTGTAAATATTTGATCTTGATTTGCTAATCAAGAATCAATTAAAATTGAACACAAACACTCAAAGAATTGAATTGAAGAAAATTGAACGGAAAAAGGAACTTAATTCATAAAACCAGATAGCTTACAATCCAAGTTATGCAGGACTCAAATACAAAGAGGACAAAGTAACCGGGAAATTCTCAGATTCCGCTTCGGAATGGTCCAGCTTTCCAAAAAAAGTAACTTTCTATTAAAAAGGAAAGTTGGTTATTAAATATTCAAATAATATAAACCTATTACCGGCTTAGCAGGTAAGTAGAGAGAGATGACAAGGAAACTGGTTTGGCAGGCAAAATGTAAAAAAATAAAAATAAAAAAAAAATAAAATCAACTAGCATAAACATCATCCGTTAGGCAAGCATGTGGTATTTAACCCTATTATGGAGATTAAATCATGTGGGTTGAATAAATGATGCCACAAGGCATCAAAGTGTACTCTACGACAATAATTAGATATTATTAGTACTTGATTTTTTTACTTGATAGAATTAAATGAATCAGATATTATTAGAATTAAATGAATCAGATATTAAAATTCTAACGTTGGCTACCTACCTGAAATTACTTAAGAACGATCTTGCTCATAATGTTCAATGTTCCACGGGTTACCCCTCCGAAACCTGAAAGAGTCCCAACTAGGGTAATAAAATCCACAATCATTATGCAAACTTCCTGAGATAGCATGATCTAAACCTTCTGAGAGATCCTCAAAAACTTGTGGGAAATCATCATTTTGTCCTTCATATTTATACAACAATGAATCGTCTGGACTCGTTTTACCATTGAAGTTCACTTTTTTATCTTTCACCGACGCTTCCACTGGAATGTCTTCTTCGTCTGAACTATGATTTTTTGCCTTTCTAGCAGTATTTCGTTTTCCAAATTTTCTCTGCTTCAATCCTCTTATCATGTGTGTCTGTTTTGCACGCATCTTAGTCGACGGCTTGGGATCCCTTACTGAGCACCCTCCTTTTGGTAGACTCCCACCTTTATCTTTTTTAACATCCAAAGCAGAGATCATTTCATAAATTTTTTCCAATGTACTGGCATATCCTTCATCAGTTTGCGCTGCCTTGTAATTAAGAATTGTCTCAGCTGATTCTAATTTTGCACATCGTGCCTCGATGCCTTGCGGAAGACTCTTTCCTATAGGCACACTGATAATTCCTTTCCTTGCTCCTTTTGTCCATCTTTTTACAACCAAACAAGCAGGAATCTTTTTAAGTTGTTCACACTTAATTACATGAAATATATGTGAACAAGGTAACCCAACTGTCTTGAAGTAGCGGCATTCGCATTCGATAGCCACGCCCTTGGGTGAGTATTCCACGCTCCATGTCTTCCCCGAGGTATAATGTCGTACCTGATAATGTCGTCGACCATTTTCAAACTCTATCTTTTCGCTCGTGTCGAGCCCAGTAGTTGCATGAATATTTTCCACAATCTTTGCCATGGACTCTATTGTAAAAATAGAATAGCCATGTCGCTCAACTTTAGCTAGTCCAGTGACACAAACTGGCTTACCATAGTTGTTGTGGAATGCAGCTATTTCTTCTTTTTGCCTCCAGTCATCTACCAAGACATCGAGATAACCAATTAATTCTCTCAAACGCATTTCTCCACGTGTACCACTTTTAACCTTCGCGTTCATTCCTTCAACCCTTTGTGTACTTCGAAGCACTCCCCAGAAGTGACCTAACAAGTATGCTGCTGCCCATTTCCTACGCCTTTTATACATTCTCTTGGCCCATTTATTCTGAAGTTTGAACCGGATCACCAATTCACGCCATGCTTGTTTGAAAGCATCAATCTCCATGTTCTCATACGTGCAATTACTAAAAGCAGTAAGGAATCCACGAGTGTGACATTTTGATGCAGCATTATTTTGTATGTGCCAAGCACAAAGGCGATGGCGTGCATCAGGCATACCATCATGTATAGCTTTTTCCATTGCTTTGTCGCCATCTGTGACAACTGAAATAGGAGCCTTGCCCATCATCGCTTCGAGGAAAACTTCTAGGAGCCACTTATGCGTTTTAAAATTCTCATCATGTAATACTGCAAAGCCAAATATTGTTGTCATGTGATAATTATTCACTCCAGCAAGAATCACTCCAGCAAGAATCACTTATTTCTTTAGTAACTATCAATTAATGATTTCATTGATTTCACCTGAAACACTTAATAAATGTGCAGTATGTGCATAAAAACATTCCTAGAAGTGTGTTAGCGGAACCTGGACCAACGCTTTATGTGGAGGAGCTGATAGCTGTTAATTATATTGTGGCTGATAACCCTACAACAATAAATACTAAGAATTTCAAAGAGTGGGTTATTTACTTAAATAAATGTGCATATTCATACCTCTTATATTTCTTTTATAGAATATATTAATGTTTCTAACATTTTGTGTCAATGTTGATTTGTAGTGAGATTTTATTTAGAACCAATTTAATATTCATCACAAGAGAAGACATGCTGACGTTAATGCCAGATAAGTGGATTGATGGTCAGGTAAGAGTAAAAAATTAGACAATATGATAATTTGAATGCACAACTTTTAATAAATAATAATTTATGAACAGGTAATTGATGCGGTATCTGTAATGGCTAACCATTGGGAAAAAGTCACTTTAATTACATGGAGTAATTGGTTTTTCCCCACATGGTTTCATGTAAGGACGATATATTTTAGTGTGCAACATGCTAATTACTCTTTTTGGTTTGTGATATATATTTAAATGATTTTTAATACATGTGTAGCAAATGATTAATGCGGGAAAGGATATCAACAAATTACGGAGCGGTCTAACTGATAAATATATGGATAATTTTTTTGATAATTGTAATAGGGTGAGTAACTACTATTGTACTCTATTATACTTTGCATTAATTTGGTTGCTACAAACTAATTTATCATTTTTTTTATTTATCCAACAGATATACATACCATTGAACGCAAATAACTCGCATTGGTATTTAATTGTTCTGTCAGCAAATGATAGCACTATATACTATATAGACAGTCTTCCTTCTTCTAATATAAAAATAAGAAAAGATGTGTGCTATAAAATGGTAATAAAATTATTTACAACTTCTTTTTACTAAATTCATATACAAATAGTTTTTTCAATTTTTTGAGATTAATATTTTGTCATTTTAAAACAGGTAAATGCAATACAAGCGATGGTGGACATAGACAAGAGACAATATACAACAACCGGAGAATTAAGCAAATGGAAAATCACCCGACTTCAAGATTGGAATTTTGTTATCCCTCATAATGTTCCAAATCAAGCTGCACTTAAAGATTGGTATGTATAAATATTTTATTATTGATGTTTGAAAAATGTATTATTTTCACATTTCTATAACAAAAAAAATTAATTATGCATGGATAGGGTTAATTGCGGACTCTATGTTATACACTTCATGCAACACCATGAACAGATTCCAAATATAACACCATCCACGGTAAGTACTAAATAAGGTAACTGCAAATTAAGTAATTGATTACAAATTTATTAAAAATATTATTTTGTACTCTGTAGGTCCTAACATCCAAGCACCGTTTGCTTCTGATGGCATCCCTGATTCTCTGGAGTCAAAATGAAGAACGCGATAAAGTAATGAGATCAGCATGTGAAATGTTGATTTAGAATATTGTAGTAAAAAACATGACATTTATATATCTTTCCGTACATGTAGGATAAAAATATTATTTCACTTTAAGAAGATTTATTTCGGCTCATATTTGTTACATGAATATTTTTTTTTCTGGCCCGAGTCGGCTCGTTTATAGCCCTACACGTTATATTGATTAGTAGTATTAACACTCGATTTTCAATTGCATTGCAAAAATCGAATGCGTGTATAATTTTAGTATGTATATTTTTTAGAAAATAACGGAACTTGACACTTGTGACTTGTGAGACATTTGTGAACCGAATATATTATAAAGACATATATTAATATGGGTCTTAAATCGAAGCTCGTAAAATAACGAATACAACAGAACTGACCGTGAATCATTTGGTCATATAAAACAAAAGTTATGGTCAATATAAGCAGAAAGTGAAAAAAATAAATTATCAAAAAACTTGTTACCTGTTAAGCAGGTAATTATTTATTTTAACAGTTTAAGACATCTATAACCGATTTTTTTTACATTTCTATTTTGGGAAGGCGGGACAATTCCGCTGCGTGACCGAAGCGAGTCCCCAAAGTAACCGCCTAATCCAAATCGAAATTAACTACCTAGTACCTAATGACAACAGAACTGCTCCTACAAACTAGGAGATAGGTACAAACATAACTACCATTGTTTTTATCAAGAAAACACACTTAAACTAATACTACTTGCTCAGCAAGTAAACTTGCTTGAACTGCAAGTTAATCGATGTTCATCTTCATCTGCTGCTCCCTGCTCTTGTTGCTGCACTTCTTCTTCATTTCTTCATCATTTTCTTCATCCAATAGCTTCATTTTTACATATTCTCCCTTAAACTGAGGATCATGCATGATGATCAGTTTAGATTAACATGAATAACTCCTAATTTCGATCTAATAAACTCAAATGCATAAATCTTTAAAGCCTTAGTGAAGATATCAACATAGTTCAAATCAATCTTGCAATAGTCAATAAAAAGATCTGAACATTTACAAAGGTCACGCAAGTAATAAAACTTCACAGTAATGTGTTTAGATCTCCCATAAAGAAGAAGGTTCTTAGCTATCTTACAGTTGAGCTAATATCACATAAAAGCACGGTAGGAGCATTTTAACACACTTTAGAAATGCTAGAACTCTTCTAACTCAGCCTCAGTGCTGGATAGAGTTACTATCTTCTGCTTTTGAGAAAGCT
Organism: Clarkia xantiana subsp. parviflora; assembly: GCA_036873135.1. Taxonomy (NCBI): domain Eukaryota; kingdom Viridiplantae; phylum Streptophyta; class Magnoliopsida; order Myrtales; family Onagraceae; genus Clarkia; species Clarkia xantiana. The sequence continues at coordinate 23,761,818 of JAPTYO010000009.1, read as the reverse complement.
AAGAGACTGCTGCTCCTGCCATCAACAAAGCGAAACCCCTAGTACTCTTCATATCATCTCTATTCCCTATCATAATCACTATCAATGTAGGCTAAAAATTAGAGGAACAACCCTTGAAAAAAAAATAACTAACTCATAATTCTTCGTTCCTTGAATATATCTTAATATCCTTTTAACTAGACAAAGATGATTCGTCTTAGGTTTTTCCATGAATCTAGCCACAAACCTCGCTGCAAATTGCAGATCAGGTCTTGAAGTAGTGAGGTACATCAAACTCTTTATAAGTTACCTGTATAAGGTCTTATTAATAATGACACTTTCATCATGTTTGACTAATCTGCAATTAGCCTCAAGAGGAGTTTTCACTGCATTACAATCAAACATATCAAACTTGATCAAAATATATTCTTAATGTACTTCCTCTAACTAATGGTGATACGATTTGATGTTTGGGCTATTTCAAGACCAAGATAATAGTGTAAAATACTCATGTCTGTCGTCTCAAACTCAAGTTTCATTTGACTTTTGAAATCTTGAAACATGGAACTGTTGTTCCCAGTATAGACAAGATCGTCTACACACACGCAATAAGATAGTGACCTCTAAAACCCGACTGAATTAAAAATGTGTGTTCATAGGGACACTTAGTGAAACCTTGAGTGAAGAAATAACAATATAATATGTGGTACTAGGCTCGAGGGGCCTGTTTAAGTCCATACAGATACTTTTTAACTTTAACACTTTTTGTTCTTGACCATTAACAACAAAATTAGGTGGATGATCAAGATAGAATTCTTCTTCTAAAGTGTCATACAAAAATGACGGACTTGACATAAAGTTGATAAAGAGACCATCTATTAGAAGTTGCTAAGGCTATCACCAATCTAATAGTGTCTAACATAGCCACAGTGGCAAACACCTGTGTTATCTACCCCATACTCCTGTTTGTACCATTTAGCTATAAGTCTGGCCTTATACTTGTCTATGGTCCCATTCTCTTTCAATTTGGTTTTAAAGACCCATTAAACTGTAGGAAATAATGGATAATCATAAAGAAAACTAACCGTTATTAGCGAGATTATCACACAGGTCCTAGCTTGATGAACTGGTATTTCTTATTCTCCAACCTCATTCGCTCCCAGGCGTCTTCAACAAGGTTGTTTCGCGACTTTCCGATCTGGGTCCTTTAATCTCACAGTTTGCAGAAAGAAATGCTCCATTCTCCATGAACTAAACCTCAAGGTATGGGAGAAGTAGACTAGGGATCTAGTGAATCAGGTTTTCTCTCTAAACACTCTATTGGTGGTCTGACTGATTTTGCAAAATCACACTAATGGTGTATTACATGGTCGACAAAGATAACTCTCTACTTGTCTATTTATAGGGAGATGGTGTGATTTTTTCCCCAAATTATAGATAGACAAAGATTGGCAACAATATATATTTAATTTTATAGATATAGATACCAAATATTCTAATAAGAATATATATATATATATATATATATATATATATATATATATCTAAAATACAATCCAATAAATATCTATAATATATATATATGTATTATACTAGATAATTATATATATTTATGTAATTGTCAAATCTATATTTTTAGCAAATATATCTACTCCCATTTAATTAAGGGGTTAAGAAAACTTAACCCCCAAGAATAACCAATTCGTCCGAACCTCAATATTGGCGCACTATTAGTGGACATTAATCCTTATGGTTAATGAGCAAGCCCAATGGAGGCCTAACTTAAATATAATTCGGTCAAGCCATAAGCCATATCCAATTATGGTTAGCTGCTCTAATTACCTTACACCTTAATTGGTTTATGTTAATGGTCTATCGTGAAGGGCGACCCAAATTTCTCAATTGCCAACATTAACTCCTATTATTTTATGCCCCTTTGGTAACTCAACAAAATCTCAAGTTTGATTCATTTCAATAGAATCAATTTTAGTTTGCATTGCTCTAATCCATTTTGTATCCTTACCAGCCTCCTTAATTAGTATGATCACAATCTGTAAACAAACATAAATGAACATATAAAAGAAAGTGTTTCTTCGAATAAGAATTGATCTGACCTCATACTTCTCAAAGTATTTGACATATGTGGTCGAATATGGCACACGCAGTATGACTTGCGCGTCGACAGTTCGACATTTGCATGGCTAAGTATGTACGTACCGTCATATATCGAAATCTTTGCCAGAGAGAATGTGATCTTTAACGGCGACTTTGAGCCACCAGGGCGATACAAAAAAGAAATTAGGCACCTCAGAGCCCCAATCTCGAATTGTTTAACATTGATAACAATGTTCTTAGCGATCATCTATGCCGAGCTAGTTAGGCTCTTAATGATCGACCCGCCTATACGAAGATGCGAGTTTTCACATTCAACATATTTTGATTATGGAGTCTATTACGACTCAAAACGAATATTATAGACCGCGTGGAATCAAAATGCAAAACTCTTTCTTTAATGGGGTCGTCACTTTCATTAAACTTAAAGAGGTAGTTTATGAAATATAACGGATAGTCATTAACTTATGTCATTCTAATATTATCCAACGAGTCTAAGTACAAGCTTAAACGGGTCATTGCAATCCCATCGAATCTACATGCTTCAAAAATTTCTTAACCAGCAATGCCTTAGTCATGGGATCTGCAATCATATCGTATGTACGTATGTACTCCAAATCCATTAAATTGTCCTTGAATATTATATTCCAAAAAATTTCTCACATCTATGTGGCGAACCCATCTATGGTACTTGTTCTATTTCGTCGTTATTTAAAGTTTGACTCATCGTCAGTGATAACTAAGACAGGGTTAAACCAGGTCCACAGTCTTTCAACAACGTTTCAAAGAGTCACTTCAGCCTTATGACTTCCTTTACTGTTTCGGAAAGAGCATCAAATTTATTCTACATAGTGGATGATGCCGAACATGTTTTCTTTTCACTATGCCAGGATGTTACACCACATGCACGTGTGAAACTAAAACTTGAAGTAGGCTAATTGATATAATCGTACCTCAGCAAAATCGGCAAAATTATAGCCTTCTATTCAAGCTCAAATTTCCATGATAGTAAAGTGTGTAATAAGAAGTACCTTTCAGATATCGCATAATTTTCTTAATGGCTAAACAATGTTCACAGCCTGGGCTCGACAGGTATTACACAACTAATTAACCATTTAACAAAATTTTGATCTCATGCACGCCACGGTCTACCTAAGACTTCTGAACACTCTTCTGTAAAGAACGTACTGCATTTTTTTATGTTCATGGTTGATTATAGGACATTTTTGTTTACTCAACTCAAACATTTTTTTCATAAAGGTGTGTCAACCGATTTATTATCTTTCATTTTTAACTTCTTTTGACTCCATATCTATGTAACTTATTCAAGAGAGTCATAGGTACCGCGTCGCGCACGGTCCTTTAACATTCTCAATTATTAGGATATGCACAGCTTGGATAGTGTCCGTCTTCTCAAAGTTGAAGCTAACCAAGACCTAAACCTTATATAGTTCATCTACGTCATTCACGGCTAGTTTATGTCCTAGACATATTTATCAATAATATAAATCCCGATTTCGATCTTTTATTGTACATAAGGGTCTTCGAAGAATTCTTCGAATCCATTAGCCATGTTTACACATGCCGCTTGGTGGGCCGGGAATGCACGACTTATCAATTTATCCGGTAAACTTTTGGGGGCTCATGTAGCCCATGCGGGATTAGTCGTATTCTGGGCCGGAGCAATGAACCTATTTAAGTTTCAAAGTCAAACTAGTAATTGAAGGTAAACAAAGAACCTTCAATACAATTTCTTCGAGGATTGTTTATGACTACAAGTAGATCTTTAGAAGTTCACAAAATTTTCGTTTGTTAATCGGTTAGACGCGTAATGAAGGAAGGTTGTCTTTAACATCCATTTGATGCAATTAAAGATCCAGACTAGATGTGATCACAAGCATGACGTGTACTGTAGAATTACAACACCTTTAACGAGTACGTTTAAATAATATCAATCCTATGTTGTTCATAGTAACTTATCACTATCAACCCAGCCTTAAAAACTTTCTATACTCCCTTCTGATGTAAGTTCCTCATTTAAGACCCACATAGTCTCAATTGCCTTACAACTTATAAGGAGGAAATACCTTGTGTCTGTCTGACAATATAACCCACAATTTAGTACTTGTGCTTGGTCTGTCCCAGTATTATTATAGAGTAGTTCAAGGAACCACTTCCAGGAGCTCTTACTTTCAATCTTAACCAATATTGGAAACAACTTATTCTCAACATCTCTATCAATAACTGACAAAAATTGTCCACACTCTCCACTTTTAATATGACATTCATCTAACCCATCTTTTTAGAAAGCACGCTTCAAATCATGAATAAAGTTCTAAAACCTGGGTCTTAAATGGTTCAAGGTGGAGTTAACAACAATCTTCATAGTAGATCCAGGATAATACTTCAACACCGTCTCATAGTAACTCCTCAACTTTTCATATTGAATGGCATTTTCCCCATATATCTTTTCTCTATTATTTTAATGGCTCTTGCAACTGTAAAGTATATAACATCAATGTTATACTTTCTATTAACGTATTTTGAATGGTGGTTACTTGCAATGGTTGATCTTTCATGGTCGGAAGGTATATCTTGGCTATACATTTAGCTCCACATAGTCGACTTTTGTGTACTTTACCACATCTATAGATAGGTTGATATCCTTTGATTTGCTTTTTCCTTTCACCTTCCAAGACAGATGCATACAACTTCCACCCAAAATTAGCTTTATACTCTGCTAAAATTTTGTTCCAACTGTTTAATATCCAAGTAATGGCCATAACGGTTTTGTATACTATGATCAGCTAAAACATCCCTCGGATATTCAACATTCGGAAATTGCAACCCTAACTTTAATTCAGGTCCCTTCAAGAACTTTCTTGGTTTGTATTGTGGCCACCTATGTCTTGTAGAATCCGGCTCCTCATCAGACCCCGGTCTTATCATAAGTTCATCATCACTGCACAGATCTTAACGTAAATTAACTTGCTCAGTTGGAGCTTCACTTTATCTTATACCATTACCTTCTTCTTTATTAACACAGGCTAAAATAGTATTAGTTATGTCTACTCCTTTTATGCTTCATTCAACCTCTATGTTCGCATAAACCATATCCAATCCAATGTTAGCAGTAGCTTTCAGGACATATTCATATTCGTAATCACCTCCACTCACTTATATAACTCATATGATTCATGCTCAGACATTGGATCGAAGCCATTATATTTGGGCTGATAATTGTCATCAAACTCAACCAAACAATCTTCTACTCTAAACCAATCAACTATATTATCTTGGTTCTGACATATTGGTTCATGTATCCTCCAAGTTAACCTGAAAATTAAGAAAATATTGAACAACATAAGGTTTAAATAATAAAGTAACAGGCTCCATCCAAACTTCAAGATTTAGTTACAATAGCAATTAACGAATTGAAACCACAATTAACTTAGCTGATACAACTACTTAAACAAGCAAAAAAATCAACAAACTCAAACTCAAATGTAATCAAACTCATATACCATATTTTGACCTTATCATTTTCAAACATCCACATTACGTTTATATACAGCATAAGTTACTCACGGTTAGAATTGCAAATAACACCAATTCAGCTACAATAAGAAACTACCTAGGGAAAATATAAAGTCGACGTAAATAATTTTAGACAAACAAGCATGAATAAACATAAAGACCTCAATCAAAATTAAACAATTTCAGAACTAAAGGAAACTTGGGGTGAGTTACGTTTATTGCAACAATTTCGTTTCTGCACTAGCACCGCTGTCATCACAAACTTCAATCCTTCCCATTTGAATCCTCTTTGTTGACCTTATCCCGAACTTCCCCATCTCCCATGTATCCAATTCTACACATGTACAACGCCACATGATCAGTTTTTCAGAACTCTTTTATTCAATTTTGTGCTTCATTCAAAATAATAAGTGAATTGCCACAAAACAAAGAAAACCAAAGTTTTTAGGGCGAGGGATTCTGTCACTTACCGAGATCACTTCAGCAACCGATGATCAGGTTAGCGACCACAAACCTTAAACATTAATACTCTTTTGAGGTTCGTGTTCAATTCCGGACTCCAATGGAATCACGATCGGAGTACGTACACATTGAAGAAAATTGAATATATCAAAACGTAATTCACTCTCTAAATTGAGGTTTAGAGGCAGTGGGAAAATAGAAGACGTAGGGATTTAATTGATCGCATGTTTCAAATTGAGCGATGGGAAAATTAGATTGTTGAATTTTTATCTCCGTTAAAATTGTGGACTCCGTATCATATTAACAGAAAAAAGAGGGAGGTTTGTATTTTTGCTAATTTTTAGAAGATTGGTTTGTTATTTTTTAAAGAAAAAAATTGATTTTTTTTTTCCAAAAGACACAAAGTTAGGTTTGTTTATTACTAATTAACTCTTATTATTATTATTTAAGGATTTAAACTAAAATTAAATTGAAGTGAAAAATCACTGATTCTAACCGAGCCTCATCGAGAATTCACCGCCGTATGGCTAACCGAATTGAGGACGAATTTTTGGAGTTAGCTCACCCTCGTGTCGAATTGTTCTGACTTCTGTTTACACTCACAATGGCAGGGAGTGAAAATTTGGGCGAGCGTAATAATTTTTCTCGCTCAGAACAAGTCGCCAATAGGAGGAGATGAAGGATACTCATTATATCCCATCATACAATGATCAACTCGTGTAAAATACATACATCATATGCCTGACTTATATGAAATTGGTACTGAATAGTGATTCTTATTAGTACTGACTAAAATATGAACAGTTGCACATTGTTAGTTTACAAAATTAATCTTTTGCATACTTCAAAGCATGAATAAAGCCTCTCAAACTTGGGTCATAAATGGTTCAAGGTGGAGTTAACAACAATCTTCATAGTAGATTCAGGATTATACTTCAACACCATCTCATAGTAACTCCTCAACATTCATATTGCATGGCATTTTCCCCATCTATCTTTTGATTTTTTTTTCCTTCATTATTTTAAGGTTTAAGAACCTATAAACTATCTGAAGTTTGCCCCATGTGAGATTTTAGTGTTTGAAGTTTAAAATGTTGGTATGGAATGTCTGAAGTTTCAATTTTATTGAAATTTGCTGTCTCCGTCCAAATTTGCAGTTAAATGTAACATAATTCTGTCACGTGCTTGCCACGTGTGACACTACAAATTTAAAAACCAAAACTAACCCTCCGTCTCCGTGTGCCTGTCATGTACCGAGATGAAACGACGAAACTAGCCCTAGGTGCTAAAAAATGAACCAGCGCGCCTTTTCTTCTTCTTCTTCTTCTTCTTCTCTTCAGTAGTCTTGTCGATCACAACCTCCCACTCCCTCACTATATTTTCCGGTCCCCCCCCCCAAAAATCTCTAGAGGAAGAAACTAGGGTTCCGTCCTTGGGCTATTTCCGGCGATTAGCGGCAAGTTTGGGCGATTTTTCCGAGAGATTTCTTGCCAGAAGAAGGCGATCTGTTGATTTTTCACTTATGGGAAGGTGACGACACTGTAGATTGCAGGGGAGGTACAAGTACGGGTTCTGTTTGCTCGGTTTGTCTTTGGTAAGTCTGCTAGTTCCCGAAATTTAATTCTTTTTGTTGAAATCGATGGTGGGTTAGTTCATTATGTGGAAATTCAAGTTGTAATTGTGTAAATGTGATATTTTCCATGGACGATCTGTTCATCATTATGTTTAGTATTGTAGTACAAATTTTATTTTGTAAATTCGGAGACATTAGAAGGAAAAAAATAGAAACTTGAACAAGTTACTGTTGGTTTCAAGTGTTGAGGGAAGTAAGGAGAAAAAAGTGTAACTTTAATAAGAAATTCTTTGATTTCACTTAATGAAGTTGATTTTGTGGTTTTTTTTACGTATTAAAGGTTAAAAAATGGACAGTTGATGCAATAATTCTCTGTTTTCCACAGAATTTGGGTAGTTTATAGTTTTAAAAATTGAAAATTGAAGTAGTCATTGATGGGTTGTAATGTGTTAGGAATTTTGGGTACTAATTAAAGTACACATTTGATAGTTTGTTGGTTGATACATCAAAAACTTGAGTATGATTTCATAGGGTTATTGCCAGACACCTAAAATCAACAAGAACATACTTTCAGACTTTTTTTTTTTTCACAATTTAGATATGTAAGACAGCAAAAACCAACATGATTGAATCTTTCAGACCTTTTTTTTAACAACTTGTAAATGTAAGACACCTAAAACTATGAAGACTGTTGACATGTAGGTTTGTGAACAATGGGTGAACCTGATGATGATTATCCCATCATGGTGGAGATAAATCACCATGGTGCCTACATAGTTGAAGACGATGGGAGCTTAAGCAAGTACGTAGGCGAACTTGACTACTTCGAGATTCGCAGGTCCTACCATTACTGGGAGGTACTCAAGAAGTTGAGGGCTAAGTATGGATACCCCTAGTGGGAGAACATACATTATCGGAAGTATGTGCAAGAAAATATTGCTCTAAAGTTGATCATGTTTAACTCCAACTGAGAGGAAGTGTTAAACATCCATCCTAGAGGGTCCATGATGCAGCTGTACATGGTGAGGAGCAACGTAGTTGGCTTTGTAAGTTTTGGGAAGGGTAACGTTGAGGGGAATATACTAAGACCTGTTGTAGAGGGTGGATAAATTATTAGTACATCTGAGTTGATAGTGTGTATGGAGGAGTTGAATCGAGATTTGGAAAAACACAGAGGAATGGGATGCATAAATGAATGCAGATAGGTAAGCAGTAAGTTATGTAGAAAGGTATACAACTCTGATCCATGTAGAGTCATCCCCACCCATAGATGAAGTGTCATCCAACTATGATGCACTCGCACCGATGAAGAAGAAGAAGAAAAGGAAGAAGAAGATGACTCTGCGGAAGATAGTTAGCCCGTACGGGGTGATACCGAGTTGTTAGAGCAAGTTTCCAATGAGACGGTTGAGATTGAGAAGGCTAAGGAAAAACAGAAGAGGAAGGACATTGCTTCGGGGAAGAGAAAAGTGACTGATGATAGAATAAGAGACCAGGAAGGACATAAGGAAACAGGCGCAGTTGCAGGATCCCCATCTCAGGGTTGATTTCATACATGCATTTTGATTATTGTATTTGTTTTATGTAAGTTTAACACGAGGTTGTTAACATGTTTGTTTTTTTTAGAACGAACCGGATGACCAAAACCTTAGGATTGAGGGGTAGATGAAATGGGGTCGTGGGACGACATTAATCTAGGCAATAATAGAGATTCGGAGTTGCTACACGAGAGCAACAGTCTCGCTTCTTTTGAAGGGTCCGATGAAGACGACCTTGTTAGTCCGTGTCGGTTCCCGGAGTATACGGAGAATACTGACGTCAATGCCCCCCACTTGACTTGAGGGTCAGGTTGCTGTCCCTAATGCTGATGCATTACGCCTTGCATTGTCGAAGCACATCGTAGCCCATATATACGCATACAAGTTAAGGAAAAATTGTTAGGAAAATGTGGAAGCTGTTTGTATGAAAATTGTGGGTGGAGGCTTTATGCTTCTAAGGTTCAGCACGAACAAATTCTGTAGGTACATTATTCTGTCTCAACTTCTTTGTTTTCTAGTTTATGGGGTTTTTTTTCTTCAGTAGATTAAGGTTTACTCATTCATTTCAGGATGCCAAGTGTTTAAGACAAACCAAATCAACTCAAAGTGGATAATTCGATACTATTTACACAAACATATGGGTTTAAAGGCTTAGTACAGCTTACATCGTGAAGGAGCTTGCAACAGATAAAAATTTCAATGTCAACAGGTTCACTGTGTTGAATGCTTGCAAAAAGATGGGTGTCATCATCATGGGTGAGAGAGATAAGTAGTTTGTTGGGCTATTGGACTACGCCCACACCGTTATAATCGCTAAACCAGGGAGTTCGGTGAGGATTCTATTGAATGAATGAAAATTTCTTCGGTTTTACATGTCCTTAGAGGCATGTAAGACGGGTTTTAGCCAATGGTGCAGACCTTTCTTTGGTCTAGATGGGTATTGTTAGACCCCTCTTCTTGGAGGACTTGGCTCGAACGATGCTGCCCTTTTTGGAAGAAGTAGGGCGATTAGCAGTTGTCTTCACTCGTCCGTTCTTCTTCGAGACTTCTCTAGATACCTCCTCAGCAGTGGAGGTAACATCAGGGTTGGTCGGCACATCCTCTAGGGTAATCGACAACTCGGAAGATGCCTCAGCAACACTTCCTTCAGGAAAAGTTGCAGTCGGGGGCAGTCTATTCGCTACATGTTTACGAGCACGAAATAGCTTCTTAAAGAGGCCTACAGAAAAAAGAAGAGCTGCAAAAAGAGATGGGAAAAGAAAACTTACCCAATCAATTGAAATATTATCTAGTCGAAGGCGAATCCCGGAGCGAATAAGAGCTCGGTCAGTGGTGTCGGCGATTGAATGCCAATAATCTAATCCTTTATGAAGATCGACGTAAATCTTCTCCAACACTTGAAAATCCTCGTTGGATAGACCCTCCAAAGAAGGCGGTCCGTCCCGCAAGAGGGAGTGATAGGCCAAGAGACGCCGACTAGGCAGAAAAAGTAACGGTCTTTGCAATTGGCGTTTTACGTCCCTAAGCCACTCACGAAGACTTTGTTAAATTTCCAAACAAAATGACCATTTATTTTGGGCCATCGAGATTTCAAAGAAAAGGTCCTTTTACATTTCTCTCCATGCGATAAAAGCATATGAAGATGGGAAGGCTATATTGTCAACCATGGACGTCACATAAGCAACAAAAACCCACCCAAAGGCGAATGAAGTTGTTAGAAGGTTGGCATGGATGGATACTATAGAATTCACAGAACTCTAAGAGGTCGGGGCAGAAGGGGAACCGAAGTTCCACTTCAATCTGTTTCTGGAAAATAGCAACCTCCCCTTCTAAGGGGAAGTGTTGCTGTCCAGGGGCGTCGCCGTATTTATGCCGCTCCGCATCAGAAAGATCGACCAAATTCACCGCCTCTATGAAGGCAGTGTAAGCATATGGTGATGGGCGCCGTAAATGGAAGCTTGTTATATGTATATGTTACCTAAGTTAATTGGGTACATGTCACATTAGGACATTGGGTCAGACCCAAATCCCAATTGACATGAGAGGCCCAAAAAATTGGGCCTCCCTATACAAGCATGGCCGGCCGAATTACTAGGAGGGTGAAGTGGACTTTTGTCCACTTTACTCCTCCTATATATATATATGTGGTGTTAGGGGTTTTATTAGGGTAATCTTTAATCCTTTATTAGAGTATTTTAGAGAGAAAAACCGTCCTCCCCAGAGACACCACACTTCGGCCAAACCACATCACCACCACCAAGGGTGTGCCAATTTGCCTTTGAGCAAACACTCCGGAGATCCGTCCCTTTGCCAAGAATCGATCTGAGGCTTTGCAGTGAAGAATATACCACGTAGAGCTTCCTTCACAAGAACCGTTACGTGTGCCGATCGGAGGATCGTGAACTCCCTCCTGCAAAGATCTTGGGACTACGGACTACTGTTAAGGTATGTGCGAATCTTCCGCTGCGTAATTTTGATTACTAGCATGTACCATGGTTTTAGTATCCGTAGTGATTACTCCCCGTAATCTAACAGTGGTATCAGAGCCTGTGTTAGGAGTTCATGATTTTGATAAATTGGTGTTCTTGAAAATTTAATATTTGGACCGAAATTTTAAATAAAAAAGTTTTAAAATTTCAAAATTTAGGGTTTATGGAAGGTCCGAAATTTTCATAATGTTCTTAGGAAATTTGATGTTCATGATCTTCATGAAAAATGTGATATTTATCAAAATCAAATATTGGATTGTAGATCTTATTAAAATTTGATCTTGAAATTTGACCACTTGTTCCCAATTATTTTTGGCCGAAACCCTAAGAAAATTACAAGGTAAAATTTTTAATTTCTTAGGCACCAAGGAATAAAATTTCGGCCGAAATTTTTAAAATTATATTGTTTACCATATTTTAATTTTTATTCTAGGCAACAATATATCTATAATCGGGAACATTAGGATAGATTCACATTAATATAGAAATATATATAACTATCAATATATCTAAATATTTAATAGGGTTAAAAATATTATTGATAGATTTTAGTTACCTAAAAGATTGAGAAAATATATTGCATATGTTTTCCTATATATATATATTGTTGATTGATTTAATTTTAAAGATAGATTCTTGGAAATATATATATATATATATATATATATATATATTTATAATACGTCCGAAATATATATTATTAATATTGGAAATTATTTTGTATACTTAATGTTACTTGGTGGCTAAGTTAAATATTTTTGGACTTTAAAACCCTACTTGGGCCACAAGTAAACATTTCGGCCAAACCTTTATGATTTAAATTATTGGGCCTGTCCAATATGTCAAACCGGGACGAATTAAAACCAAACCGGATTTTCTCAATCGGTTCGACCTAATCGGGTCGGGTCGGACCGGGGTAACTAAGTCGATCTAACCAAATCGGTTTTGAGTGTTGAACTGAACCAAACCCTATTTTTATTGGATCGGTTAAGACTGAACCAAATTTTAAAATTAAAACCGGACCGAACCAGATTTTTATTTTCGGACAAAACCGAACCGACACGAACCAGATTTTTTGGACCAAACAGAACCTGACCGTAATTGACTGAACCGATTTGAATTTTCAAAACCGAATTCAAGTCAATTAAAATAGGGAGGTCAAGTTTTAAAATCCAAAATTTTTTAACATTAAATGTCCTACGCAGTGCTCAAGGGTTGATAACCTTTATGCCTTGTTTTGATTACGGGGATGGATCTCGGATGTATATGTTTTTGGGAATGGATTAATTAGTGGGTTGAATTGCAATTGTTTATTATTCAATGTATATTTATGCATGATTATAAATGTTTTCTTGACTGAGTCAAGCTAGCTGGATATTGCATATTGGGGGCAGAGCCCTGGTTAAATATATGGAATGCACACTAGGATAGACATGCTGTGATGGTTGGAAATGCCTAGGATTCATGTCTAGAATGTTGCGTGGTTGAATATAAGCATGAATTGCAAATCAACCCCTAATGTTTAAAATTATTTTAAAATCGAAAACCGGTCGCCAAATGTGTATGATGGATGTGAATGTTTCATGTTTGACATGTATGCTAGAATGTTGAGGATGTAACCGCATTTGATAATTTACTCGAAAGTAGAATTATATATGCAAGCATGAGTTCCTAAGAACATTAGATGCATGACGCATGAGCATGAGTGTGGTTTGTATGATGACTGTTACTAGCGTATGATAATTTACATGGATGGTAGAATTATATATGCATGAGTGAATTCATCAGAATATTTTTCCAAAATAAAAAGGGCATTGGGAAAGCCAAGATCGGGTATGACTGTTTTAAAATTCTCGTTCCGGTAATTTGCGATTAAAATCGTTTTTAAAAGACTGATCTATTGGATGGAAGACGACTATAATGTGAACTTTTTCACAGCCATCTTCCATTGGTTTACTGGTGGTCGGTTGGTTTAGATGACTGAGGAATCATTATTTGTCGGATTCCATCTTAATAGATATTTGATGTATGCAATTCTTTCTCAAAATTTTATTGTCTCCCTGATTATGCGTGATTATCAATGTGTTAGTATTAATGGTTGCGATCAGCAATGTAATCTCCCAAATGAGGGAGTGAGATTGAACAGCAACAATTATAAGATCTGGAATAAGCGCACGAGTATGGTAATTACTGAAATGAGAGGTTTGGAGCATTTGACTTCGAAGCAAGTCAGGCCAGAGGGAGATCTCACGGCCGAACTGAAGAAATTCCATGATGAATAGGATGCAAAGGACCCGAAAATTCGTTCCGCCTTGTTCTCACTGCTTGAGGATGACATATTCTATGGATATGATCACTATGAGTCTGCCATGGACCTGTGGGACGGTCTTAAGGCAGGGTATGGTGTTTACACAACAGCCCAGAAGTGGTCGTTAAACATCGCTTTAGACTCGTACAAAATTAATCCCAAGCACACAATGAAGGAGCATATTAGACGCATGTCTAACATGCTTGCTGAACTCAAGGAGGCAGGAGAAATCCTGACCGATGAACATAAGGTCCAATGCGTAATCTGATCCTTGCCTGACTCTTGGAATAACATGAAAATGCACCTTACCCATGCCACTCAACTCGATGACCTCGAGAAAGTACGAGTCTATCTCGAGCTGGAAGAGGATCATCTCAAGGCTGAAAAGCCAAGAGCGGATATGCATCTTGCATCATCGCATCCAGCTGAGCAAAATGGTAAGTGCAAGAGAAAAGGAAAGGGCCTTCAGTTTAAAGCTGATAAGCCTTTAGCTCCAAAACCTCATAAGAAGTTCAAACGAAAGCAATTCGGTGGCAAGAAGAGGCAAGCAAAACAGACACGTAAGAGGAAACTCGAACGTGTTTTAGGTGTGGCGTGAAAGGACACCTTGCTATTGCCTGTACCAATCCTCCCAAGGTACGTGCTGAAGAATAATGATAACCTCATAAGTTCTTCTTGGACTCTTCTCACTAGTAAGTAATTCAATTCACCCCTTTTGGATTACAGAAACGAGAAGGAGAACAAACACAAACCCGAGGAGCTTGCCCCGGAAACATAAAGATTGAATGAAAGACTTTATCTTTATCTGCTACATGAACCTCTTCTTTTTTAGTTTAACTTACTAAATGATAATAATGTTCCTTGAAATGTAGGAAACTTTTCATTTTGAGCATGTAGCAAATGCTCGGACAAAGTATTGATTACTATTTCTCAGCCTATTCGATCCTTTTATTGCTGTTTGATGTGTTGCTTAAATATTGTTTATATATTTCTTTATTATTAGTACTCCATTGAATGAAATAATCTATAATGATGAACATGTGCGAAACCGATTGGATTAAATTAAATTAAATTAAAAAATGAAACGATTTAACCAAAGGTTAAAACTTCGGTAAAATGCGCCTCGCGCAAGTGGACCTCGAAAGAAGGAACACATCATTTCAATATATGAGTTTAATAATGAAGTGTTTGAATGATTAGGTGCTGATTTTCGTTTGCATTCCTTCGGAAACAACTTATTGATAACATTTACATTGGTAAGAAGTAGGCTTCGGAAGCTACCACGACCTTGTAAAAGTATCAACTGACGCATAAGGTGAAAACCCAAATGCTCAATTCGGAGATGGGATAAAATCTCTGAGATAAGTGTGTAAATGAAGAAGGATGAAGTCGGTTAAACGATTTTCCTTCCGCGAGCCTTGAACGATAAGTCAGGTTAAGCATTCAAATCAAATGACACACTTCAAAAAGCACAGTTGTAAACGTAATGTTAGAGTCACTCTATCAAACGTTCCCTATGGGATGATGAAATATGATTCACATATATGTAAAACCTGTGTTCCATTGAATCGGTGAGACACGTCGCCATAATAGCTAAAGTATGATAATGAGTTATATCATATCATCAAGCGACATTAAATTGCGCACTAAATATGTATTTAGGACAAGAGTACTTTACCTACTCTTAGAAAATACTTGTTTAAAACTTTTGAAAATGGTGCCGTGGTCGAACATGAAGACATTACATCACTTGAGGACGTATTTTCCAATGCATGGACAGTTTCAACCTATAAGGTCTTGATCAAACAGGAGCAGGAAATCACTGACAATCAGGTCCCACTTAATCCGAGTGGGAGAGATTTGAACCGGCAACGCAAGTGAATGACATGGTAAATGATAATGGTAACATTTTCATAGTAAATCCAGTGGGAGGAATAAACCCTTACCACATGAGATCACTTTTGTCGCAAAGACGAATCAAGTAGAACCTGATATTCGAATTGCTGAACCAGGAATGACGCAGCCTAAACTACCCATTGTTTCCAGTGGGAGTGATCCGACCAAACTTGGTTCCAGATCCTAGTGATCAAGGAATTCTTCTCGGAAGTGAAACCCCGAGACCGAGAGGTTGTCAAATGAAAGTTTATGGTCAAGGTTCAAGCACTGCTCTTGTTCCCAAAGGAAACGATGCTACGATAAGAAGCATTATTCCGAGTGGGGGAAATGATCAGAATCTAGATGGGATTAATCAAGCCTAGACGAAAGTCAAAGGCATCGAACCCATCAAGTAGGGTGACACTCTAACGACAGTAAGTGAGCATTGGAAAGACCTCAAGTGAACAAATGGAGGAAAATAATAAAAGAGAGAGACCTCCTTAAATGAAAGCCATGATAGTCTATAGTTGATTTACCTGCTAACCAAGGGGCACAAGGATAAGGTGAGTCCTGAAAGAAGGCTCACCACTGATGGAAAAGGTCGGGAGGTGAGAAACCCGACTTGTTGCGAAAGGATATACCCAATTTCACGGAGTGGACTTTGAAAAAACAAACTCACTGACTGTGCGTAAAACCATGGTTAGGGCCAGTCCTGGTCGCAAGTTTCGATCTCGAGCTGCACCAAATGGATGTTAAGACCGCATTCTTCCACGAAAACCTGGAGGAAGAGATCTATATGGAGCAACCGGAGGGTTTCATTACTCCTGGTAACGAACGTAAAGTTTGTAAACTCCAAAGGTCTATCTACGGTCTTAAACAGTCGTCTCGGCAATGGTACCGCAGATTCAACGAGGAAATCATAGGAAACATATTCGTGAATCCTCACGAGGATCCGTGCGTATATTATAAGACCTCCGGGTCTAAGTATGTCATCTTAACCTTATATGTGGACGACATACTCATTGCCCCGAACGATGTGAGCTTTATGAACAAATCAAAGTCCCGGTTACCATCTGTATTCGAGATGAAAGACATGGGAGAAGCCACGTACATCTTAGGCATTAAAATTGCTAGAGATCAGGCTACCCGGAAATTATGTCTGTCTCAAGAAGCCTATATCAACAAAATGTTGAAAAGGTTCAGATTACAGGATGCCAAACCCGTGGATACGCCAGTGGTGTTTGTGTGCGCACTTTTAAAACGTGACAACCCCAAGAACCTAGCAGAGCGTGAACTGATGAAGGGTGCAGATTATTTAAGCATGGTCGGTAGTTTGATGTACGCCATGCAATGCACTCGTTCGGATATCTGTTACGCCATGGGCCTAGTAGCACGTTTTCAATCAGATCCTGGCTATCAACATTTAAAGGTTGTAAAACGAATTATTTGTTATCTGAAAGGTACTGCCGACTACGCACTGTGCTATGAGGGCGGGAAGTTAGAATTGACCGGTTACAGTGACGCCGACCATGGTGGCGATCCGGACGATCGTAAGTCCACCACATGAGGAGTGTTTCTCCTTGCTAATGCCGTCATTTCATGGACGAGCAAGAAGCAAACCTGTGTCGCGTTGTCCACGATGGAATCATAATTTGTAGCCCTCTCCAAGAACGCACAGGAAGCGGTCTGGCTGAAAAGGCTTATTACCGCGCTGCTTGATGGCGATGCCAGGAGTAAACCTTTGATGGTGTTCTCTGATAGTTAGGCAGCCATTGCGGCAGTAAAGAATCCGAAGTACCATAGTAGGACCAAACACATTGATGTGAAATATTTTTATGCTAAATCTATGGTAGAAGATAATATAATCACTATGGAATACTTGTCCACTGATAACATGGTTGCGGAGCCATTAACTAAAACACTACGCAGGGACATATACGAAAAGCATGTAAAACTGCTTGGATTGCATAGGGTTTAAAAGTGGCATGTATCTGTGATAGCAATTTGATAATTGAAAGTTACATTTTTTTAAACGAAAGAATTGCAATTGAGTTTATGATCTATCGACGTCATAATGTTTGAATACATCAAATTTTCGGTCAATAAACTAAGTCGTAGGAGGACGCAATCCTCTGCCAAAACTATGTCGAATGTGGGCCTTACCTCGTCACACATGTACGGTCATCTTGCGGTGGAGGGAGGCCTCTACCAAGCAATATTGGCTAAGAGTCAGGGGGATAAACCTGATTACGCAAGACGATCATCTAGTCTCGAAGTAACTCGACATGAACTTCGTTTTGCACATCGTCGTGATGAACTTCGTTCATCATCAATCCACATTCTGGGTCAGATGAGAATCTGCGATAGCATGATTTTACATATCCCATTCCTTTGAACTTAAACGTTAAGGTATGCTATCGACGCGTGCTTCATACTGCGCGTGCCATGTTCGACCACGGGGTCACATCTCGGTTGTGCTAGATAAGAATCCTCGTGATTCTAGCGGGCGCAAACTTCTTCACCTTGAGCGTGTGATTGATCCCGGGAGCCTTATGAAGAGGCACCCAAAGTATCCTCACGGACTCAGAACTCATATCTAAAGTCATTCTCAATGCTCGCTTCCCGGCGTACGAGCGTAGCGCTGAACAAAAAGGCCCGGTGACCACGTCTTTGGAAATCGGTTGGGTTTGACTAGGGTATGAGCGATGGGGATGGTCAAGTTCACCTGTAATTCACTAACTCTTGTATTAAGGTGGCCACCAACTGGATATTATTTGAACGTTGTGAATATTTGTACGGATGCCTTGGAGAAGTGTTCCTATGTGGAAACTAGGCAAATAGAGAATTATCAGTTGACCTAGGATACATCGCGACACTATATAAATGTTGTTTAAAACATGTTGATTGGAGAAAAAGGAATCAACGTTCCGTGGGCGCTACAACACTCCTAACAGATGAGTAGCACGATGCCCGTCGTGTCCGCCAATCGCAAGAAAAACCTCGTATGAACTATTCGAAAGCAAAGGACGAGATCAAATGAGTGAAATGTTGATGCAGATTTGGACGACAATACATTAACAGGTACCCTCCCGTTCCGGCGAGTGGGAGCTGTAAGCATATGGTGATGGGCGCCGTAAATGGAAGCCTATTATATGTATATGTTACCTAAGTTAATTGGGTACATGTCACATTAGGACATTGGGCCAGACCCAAATCCCAATTGACATGAGAGGTCCAAAAAATTGGGCCTCCGTATATAAGCATGGCCGGCCGAATTACTAGGTGGGTGAAGTGGACTTTTGTCCACTTTACTCATCTTATATATATGTGGTATTAGGAGTTTTATTAGGGTAATCCTTAATCCTTCCTTGGAGTGTTTTAGAGAGAAAAACCCTCATCCCCAGAGACACCACACTTCGGCCGAACCACATCACCACCACCAAGGGTGTGCCAATTTGCCTTCGAGCAAACACTCCGGAGATTCGTCACTTTGCCAAGAATCGATCTGAGGCTTTGCTGTGACGAATATACCACGTAGGGCTTCCTTCACAAGAACCCCTACGGGTGCCGACCGGAGGATCTTGAACTCCCTCCTGCAAAGATCTTGGGAATACGGACTACTGTTAAGGTATGCGCGAATCTTCTGCTACGTAATTTCGATTACTAGCATGTACCATGGTTTTAGTATCCGTAGTGATTACGCCCCGTAATCTAACAAGCAGGACCAGAAAGATTGTTTTTCCTAGGGCTTTGAGAATAAGGATGGAAGAAAAACCTTCTTCTTAAGAAAATGCAAGCTGGCAGTCTGCTTATACCGCCTACAAAATAGAAGAAGGACCTGGCAACCTACTTGTCACCTGCTCTAACCGCCCCTAAGGAAGCCCTTCTTAAAGGGTCACACCTCCATCCTAAGCCGGTAAACTAAGCCTATAAATACTAAGATGTTTTCACATTATTAAATACATTATCTCTAATATATTCCATATACTGACTTAAGCTTCAGATTGGAATCATGGGCAAATCTCCATCCTATTTTCAGGTTCCCGCCAAGTGCAAAGATCTCGTGAAGGAAGCTAAGTGCCCATTGAAGGTTACGAAAGACACCTAGAGCTACCAAATACGAGATCCTAAAAGTTCACTCCCGAAGACAGGCCAAACAAACTGACAGTCAAGCTATGGTAGGGGCAGTAAAAAATCTGACGTACCATTGTAGGAAAAAACACATTGATATAAAATACAACTATACGAAGAGTGTGGTAGAAGACAAGCTGATCATAGTTGAATTCATGCCTTCGAAAAATATGTTTGCGGATCCATTGACCAAACTCTTACGCAATGATATTTTCAAAAAGCACGTAAAACTTTTGGCCTGCGTAGGATGTAGAAGGCTTGTAATGTGTGACAGTAACACTTTTGGATTTTCAATAACTTTTGTATAAAAGAAATTGCTATTTGAGTTTATGATTTTTACGACGTCATAATGACAATATAACATCGGATGGACGGTCTATAAACTAGTCCCTGGAGCGTAAAACCTCCTAACAAAATATGTCGAATGTGGACATTATCATGTCACATAGGCACAGTCCTCTTAATGGAAGGGAAACCTCAGCCATATTAAGACCGGCTAACAGCCATGGTATTTTGAAAGAGAAACCTGGTTATGCAAAACGATCATTTGGTTTCGGGGTGCACGATATGATCAAAGTTTTGCAGATCGACATGACGAACTCCGTTCGTCTACAACCACATTCTGGGCTAGATGAGAATCTACGATAACATATGACATTCCCACTCCTGATATAAAATAAATTCAGGTTATGCTATCGACGCGCACTTCATACTGCGTGTGTCATGTTCGACTGCGGGGTCAGGCTCGGTTAGACGGAATCTTCCAGGATTCTGAATGACACAAACTTCTTCACCTTGAGCGTGTGACTGATCCCGGGTGCTGAATGTAGCAGCACCCAAAGTACCCTTACCACTAGGAACTCATGTCCAAGGTTGGGCTCAATGTCCGCTCTCAGGCGTACGAGCGCAGTGCCCGAACAAAAAGGCAAAGTGACCACGTTTTGGGCATAGGTTGATTGGGTCGTCTCGAGCATTTCTTGGTGGTGACATGACTTCTTGATCAGTTCCCACAGACGGCGCCAATGTTGGATCAAGATTGTCTGGCTAAACTTGGTGTGGACTTCACTTGGTCTTCGTCTTCACGCCTTTGGGCCTTTTGGAATTTGGAAGCCACTATCTCCTCCTAGTCGTGAGTCTTTGGCGAAGACTTGAGAAATTGCGCCCCTGATTCCACACCGAAACTTAAGTCAGTATATGGATATCAGCTGTAGAGAAAAAATATATGTAAGGAATGAAGAAATCTTATTATTTATATAGAGATTTGGTGAACCGACCTATATGGTGGTTGTCCTTTTCTCAGATCGGTTTCCTTAGGGCGGTGGCCGCTTTTTGTGATTGGAGGAGGAGGCCGGTGGCGAGTCAGCTAGTGACAAGCAGGTCGCCACCTCACTTTATCTTAGGAGGAAGGGTTTTCTCCTAGCAGGTGATAAGCAGGTCGCTACCTCACTTATACCATAGGAGGAAAGGTTTCCTCTTAGTAGGTGACAAGCAGGTCGCCACCTCACCATTCCTTAAGAATGAAGGTTTCTCTGTAGCTAGTAATGAGTAGTTCTCCACCTTATCGTTCCTTAAGAGGAGAGGTATGCTTTGTAGTAGGGGTCGTCAACTTTTAGAGCTCCGTCTCTTGTTATGTAGTCGCCGACCTTATTATCTTCTTACATAGATTCTTTTATGTCGTCGACTTCTTAATTATCGATTTTAAGGTTCTAGACTCAATACCTATCAACTCTTAATCTTATTTTATGTAGGGCCTAACAACCTATGTCTTGTAGAATCCGAATCCTCATCAGACCCCGATGGTGTCACAAGCTCATCATCACAACATTTTTATATGATTTATGGACATAACTTTCAACTAGTTCATTTTCATTTCTTATGGCTGCAATGACATATTCACAAGGTATGTAGTAAATTGAAACCACAACTGCACTCACCCTTTGTTAAATCTATGGTAAACACTCTTCCCTCAAATTCACAATCATGTTGTCCATCTCCAGCATATATTAAATTGCAATACCTTGTAATTGATTGCGTCTTATATTCAATCTTCTTTTATATGTCTGGCCATAACATTTCTGTCCATTTCTTTTTTTTCGCTTGGAAATCAATAATCAACTACCTCCTTAGACCCTCAAACGCTGGCTTGTCACGAAATTGAAGTAATTTGGCGTTAAAGCTCCCACTAAGGTTATGGACAGTAAGATTTACGTTTGACCATGTTGGAAAGTAGCATCTTGTCCATGTTTTCTTCTCAATGGAATTCAAGTATTCTTAAGCTTCAACCTTTATGATCTTTAATCGCTCCATTTGAACTTGGTGGTCATACTCATTGTAAGCAAATGAAACACCCAAAGACAATCTCTCATGTTGTTCCCAATCCACTTCATATCCTTCATATTTGCATGGATGTGTCTCACACATGATCTATGCTCGACTCAAGGACACGACTTTTCAATAGCCTGTAGTAATTCTTGAAAAATAACATTACAGTTAGTACAGTATATGTTGAGGTCGATTCCACCTGGGGCACCTCGGACTGCTCTTTGTGAATCTCGATCCACGAACCCCGAATCTAACTTTGGCTCAGATCCCTGTCTTCTACACACCAGGTCCTGCAAGACGGGTAATAACCAGCTTGGAGAGGGGGGGTGGCGCTGGTTGAGCCCTCTCCGATGCTTAAGTTAGGATCTAGAGAGAGAAAGTGTGTAGAGAGAGGTCAGAGCACAAATAGCCAATTTGGGAGAGTTTCGAGTTAACTTGTCAAATGGGAGGTCTAGGTCTCTATTTATAGGAAACCCGAGAACCGTACCCGGTTTTATGCGGTTCAATGCCGGTTTACAGGAAAACGCTTACCGACATTGAGGTTGACTATGTGCGCACTGACTTCTCATACTTAGTAAAAATAAGGGTAAGCGCGCAGTACTAGTCGGCAGTCCGGACCATGTCGACATCCGACATGGTCCGGATTGCCTTATGGCAATCCGGAAGTCCCGATCCGGGTGCTGCGCGCATCCGGACTGTTTCGACCCGGGGTGACTGCGGTAAAATTCGTTTGTGGTTTTGATGTGTTTGCGAGGTCCGAAACGTAAATACGAACCCGAATTAGACAGATATCCAACACTTGCCCCCGAGTCAAGTAGCGGTTGAAAACCCATGCTTGACTCTATTTAATATAGGATATTCGTCCAATTTAGGTTCGACACTGACCTTAGGGGTGGCCTGTTTGTCAATCGAATGCGCGGAGCATAAATTCGTCCATTTTTATTTTTTTGATGAACGTGCGTAATCTGTTCACGGGGTTAGCGTAACAGACGGTATACATATAACAACGTGCAGTTGACGATATATTCGTAATAACATGCAATAAGCGAAATACTTGTGATAATAAATAAACATGCAACGCGGTATCATCATGGTACGTGACGTAAATGTGTAACATGATGTTAACATGGAGATGACAACATAGCACATGGATGACGTAATCGCGCAATAAGCAAAATACTTAGAGCAATATAAAATAGGAGAGCATGCTTGTAAACATGAAGCATGATGTAAACATAGAGTACGATGTTAACATGTAATATGATGTAAACATGCAATATGATGTAAACATGCAATTCATACTTAGATTATAAAAATAATCATGTAGCAATCATAAGTTAGAATCATGCATAATAGCCTATGTGTACGCAACATGCAATAATAATTGTACGTAGCGCGTTATGCAACATTAGGGAGCATGTATGTAATGTAAGCATAGGAGAGATGTAAACATGCTCATACATGATGCTAGGGACTTGTGTGAAAATAGATATGAGTTTATTCCTTAGCACATGGTGTAGACACTATTAGTGAAAATTAGGAGAGAGAGTAGTCATTAGCTTACATCCTGCCTTGATAGTTTTCCAAGAAGCTCTCATTGCTTGTTGAAGAAGGAGCTTATGGAGGTGTAAATTTGGAGTAGTCACATCATACTTGACATCAATTAAATTCCGGCCAAGCTAGAGGTGGAAGTCAACGGCGCGTGGTGTGTAGAACGGCGGCGCGTGCAACCAGCGGAGGCGCGTGGCGGCGGCGCGTGCGGCATTCCTGGGCGGCGCGGAGCTCCGGTCGATGACGTGTGATAATTCAGACTCGCTTCGTGTTGGTGAGTCCAATTCCGTACATGGCTGTACATTTTGTGACTTCGTTTGGCCTTGATTCTATCTTGAAATCACTATGTCCTTAGTCACCTTAACATGCATACAAGGTGTTTGATGAAATGCATTAGAATACTTAGCCCCATATTGGCCAAAATTTTTCTAAGTGCTGAAAATTTTAGAAAAGTGCAAATGAATCGTTACACTTCCCTTATGCATAGTATTCATTGCCGACATGTTGCTTCATGCCTTAGCCATTGTTTTAGTATGCTCGATGTTGACGATCGGTAGTTGTTCGTACATGGTCATCAATGGTTGTATGTTGGTAGTGATGCCTTAGGCAATGTGCGTTGAGCATCACGTATTGATCGTTGGTTACTGTCTGCAAACATGTTAAAAAACTTAGAAAATATTTCAGTAATATCTAGTGCTTGTTACCCTTGATGTAGTCATATGATTCTTGTCGACCGCAGGCATAGAAACACTTAGAAAATATTTCGTAGTAGTTGATGTTTGCCACTTGATGTATGTTATCCGTCATCATGCTAGTATACTTGGAGAATGCTCCTAGATAGTTGATTCCATGCCGCTTGTTGATTGTTGACATCAAGGAAATACTTAGACAATATTTTTTGACGGTTGGTTTCTTGTCGTGTATAGTCCTATGTCGTAAGCGAAATACTTAGAAAATACTTCAGCCATATTTTGCTGCATGCCGACACCTTGTCGTACGTTGATATTTGATAATATACTGACAGCTTGTTGTATGTCGACATGTAATAGCATGTTGATACTTAGTAGGATGTCGACACATAGTAGCATGCTGACAGCTTCCAATATGCTGACTGTCATCTTGAGCAAAATACTTAGAAAATATTTCGCCCTTGTAATCATGTATGTTGCGAGCATGAGCTTGATGTCGACATGTAAGCCAATGTGTTGAGAGGTTCGCCCCCCTTGTATGATGGTTGTTACCTGTTGCGCGAAGACTATTAAGTCATTGCGTACATAGTTATCTCACATGGAGCGTTCATTGCATAGATGTTTGCATAAGTGTTTGATGCGTGCTTGTGCACTGATTGGATTGTCGGTCGTACTTTTCAGGATACCACGTCTCGCTGTCATCTTCGTGTACTTAGCCTTTTCACAACTGTTAATATGAGTATGTCTTCTATCCCCATTCCGAGAGTGACACTATGTTCGGATACCGATGATGAGTTGGGTGTCGACATAGTTGAGCCGGATGTCGACGTTGTCGAGCCGTTGGGCTTTATACTGGGTGTGGAGGTCGAAGTCTTCGTAAAACCTCCTGTTTTCCCCCAAAGTCATTGTTGGATCACGGGCGAAGCTCCGTTACGTCCTTGACGGAAAGCTTGGACTCCTGGGCTCCGCGTAATCCTGCAAAAGGGGATGACCTGGGTGGTGACCCAGAATCCCTCTCCGATGCTTAAATGAGTATATGATCAATGGGGTGGCAGCAGTAATCTAAGTGCGTATTAGATAGATGTCTTTTCTGAGGTAACTTCCTCCTTTATATAGGAGGGGAAGTTACTCAGTTACATGTGACCGTGATTGGCCTTTTTGCCCATGATTCCGCATATCTCGCTACGATTCCGTATATCTCGTTCAGGATTCCATATATCTCGCCCCACGCTCCGCGTATCTTGCCCACTCTCCGAGTATCTCGGGCACGCCCTGCGTATCTCGGGGGAGTTTATCTATATCTTTAACCGTCTTCCCACTACTCTATCTAGTAGGCGGGTTTCTCGGTCTTATCCTCTGATCACAAGTCCCAACTTCTGTCGGGGACTCCAGAGTTGTCTTCATTCTAGGTCACCACCCAGGACCCTTTGTCTCACGAGACAGGTCCAGCCTCCGCGGGGCTTTATTATCGGGGCCTTTACTAAGGCATATCGGGGCCTACTCAGAGGCTTCTCGTCGGGAGCATTCAGCTCATGTATCGGGACCGCCGAAGTCGGGACCCTTCGTACTGGGCCTCTGAGCCTTCCAGGCTTTTACGAGGCCAACTGGACCTACCCGCCGTCCATTGGCTGTTAACGGGGCTAACGATTATATCGGAACCCATCATTTGCCCCCAAGACATGGGAGACTTTTAATCCGTCGTGTCTTCTAGTTCCCGATCTTCTGACCTAGCTGTCGGAGGCTTTTCGTTCATACCCCCCGATATTGCCATCGGAAGCTCTTGCCTTCAGGCCTCTTGATACCTCAATCGGAGGCTTTTGCCTTGCGCGTGGTTGTCGTATGGCAGAGTTTCTTACTCATGATTACCTTGGGCCCACTAGACTCTATGGGCAGTTGCCAAATCCGAGGAGACCCCTCGGTTATTGTAGCATTAAATGCTAGGGATTATGAAACGACGCTTAAATCGGCGTGACTGTTGCTTTATGAAAAAGCACTTATTACGTCACCACGTCTCTTCCGTACTGTCCTCTTAATCTTGACGATCAGGATCGAATCGTTTCATCTTCTACGGTACAGATTAAATCCTTCCACTTGTCTTCTTGCTTATAAAAGCTAAAACCCTGGCATTATTCACTTCTTCTTCACCCTCTCAGTTTTTGGAAATTCCGCCATTCTTGAGTTCGAAGTTTTCTTCTCCAGAGTTCTTCTGCGCTTCGAGTGATCCAAGGCCTTCAATCTCCCCATCCTTCTTCATTTTCACCAAGCATCTATCGACAATGTCTGGTAAGGCTTCCCTTTTTTGTTCTCGTGATTTGCTGATATTATCTTCTCTTCCCTTCTTGAATTTTTCTGTCTGTAACCGTTTTTAGACGATGCTAGTTCTGAGGCTAGGACCCCTTTCACCTTTGAACTTGCCGTTAACGAGATCTCTGAGACCTCGTTTGAGGTTGCTCTCTGAGAAGGCTGCATTACCTCGGATTGGGAGCCTCGTTTTCCCTATGAGTCTCAGCCTACTGTTAAGAGGAAGCATATCGTCACGCGTCCTCGAGAGGGAGAAGTGTTCGTCTCCGCCGGACAGATAAGCGCGGGGATTCGATTCCCCTTCTGCGGCAACTTGGTGGAGATGTGAAACTTCTACAAGACTCACCCTTGTACCTTCTCTCCACACGCCATCCGCGTGTGGAATGCCTTCCAGCTTTTATGCCTCCGCCAGCAGTGGACGTACAGTCTACTGCTCTTCCGCACCTTCTACGGGATGAAGTGCAACAAGGCTGGTGTTTGCTCCTTCTCCCCCCGACTCCCCAAGTGGACAAAGGAACAACTTTCACGTTTCGGCTGGGACAGCGAGACCTGGAAGTTCCACAAGGATCGGGTGCTGATTCGCGACTCGGGGTCGGATAATAGCGGATGGAAGAAGTATTACTTCTTTGTCCAAAACAGCTTTGTCCCATGGCCCCGATGGGAGGTCGTGGTGGACCCTGCCCCCAAGCTCGAGGTCTACAACGAGGATGACCTCAACACACTCCAGCTGGTTCAGCTTTACCGTTGGGGGGACTCCTTCATACCCCTCGACGCCAACAAGCTCATGGAGAAGGACTTGATTCATATCGGAGTCCGGCTCCTCGATTCTGTTTCCAAAGATTTAGTCATCTGGGTAATTCTTCTAACCACTTTGTCTTTTTATTTTTGCAGCCAAGAAGGCTTCTCTGCTGACGCATCTCATGTTGAAGCAGGGCGAGACTGATGCCGTCCCAGGTGGCTCCAAGAGGAAGCGAAAGTCGCTGAAGAAGGGAGCCTCTTCTTCCGCCACTCCTTCTGCTGTCCCTCCGACCGAGGAGCAGGTCGTGGCCAAGCGAGCCAGGAGGGAGGAAATTGACCAAGCCTTCGGGGTCACTACCGCGGAGGAAGGTAAGCGTGTCCGTCGTGCTATTAAAAGATATATGAAACTGGTTCCCAAGGAGTTTATCCCCGATGATCGGGAATCGCGGGTTCGAGAAATCAAGTACATCCTTCGAGGAGAAACCCCCCGCGTTCTCAAGGTGGGATATTACAACATCTTCGGAAAGAACCAACACCTCGATCGTCAAATCATCTGGTGTCCCAACGATACTCTTCCTGACTTTATTCGTCCCGCCCCCGCAGGTCCATCGGAGGCTGTCACTCCGAGGCGAGCTGCTACTCCAGCCCGGGCCACGACTCCACAGGCGCCGATGACGGAGGAAACCCCGACGGAAGCTCAGTTCCGTCAGGTGACTGATTTGGAGGCTTCTCCTTCCTCCGAGGAGCCCGTTGAAGGTGGCCTGCTCCGCCGCAAGCCAGGTCGGAGCACCTTGAGGCCTCCTCCCGAGCTCCGTACTCCTACTCCCGAGCCTCCAGCTGAAGTGGCTCCACCAACTGATGATTCCAGGGTCATCCCTCCTCTCCCGGTGGATGAAAATCTTTACAAGATTTTCACCCTCGACCAGGAGACGATTCCCTGGCATCCGATTGAGTCTCTCCAAGGGGTCCCACTCCAACGGGGAGATCTTCAGCCTGACTTGGCCCTGCATCTGCTGGCAGGGTCAATTCCTCCCGCCTTGAAGCGGCCAATATCCTTGGCGCGGGAGGACATCGAGGAGGAGCTCCGCGCTATGGCCATCCGTCGGATGGAGGTAAAACTTTACCTTTGCTTTATTTTCTTCACTCTTCTTTGCCTTCGACCATCGAATTCTAATCCTTTTTCCCTTCCATCTTAGGAAACCGCGGACCAGCAGCGCTGCTTCGGCTTCATCCTGGCTCTCAAGAGTGCTTTGGAGGAAGCTCAAGCTAAGTCGGACCCCGACGCGTTGGCCAAGCTCCAGGTGGACCTCGATGAGGCTGTGGCGGCCAGGAATAAGATGGCCAAGGAGAAAGCTCTCCTTGACGAGATGGCTTCGGGCCTGCTCAAGCAGGTTCGGGATCACGAGGCTGTCATGCGTCGGGAGCGGAAGATGGTCCAGGCGGATCAGCAGCGGAACGAGTTGGAGAAGAGGCAGCTCATCCACGAGAATGGTGTTCTCGCGGAAGCTCTCGCGGAGGCCAAGGCGGCCAAGCTGGCTGAGGCCAAGGCCCAGGGCCACGAGGAAGGTCGCCTGCAGGGTCGCGAGGAGGGTCGTCTGCAAGGCCGCGAGGAGTATCGGAATTCTGAAGATTTCAAGACGGATGCTGTAGGGTTCTGCAAGTCCGAGGTGGAGAACGTCCTGTTCAATGCCGTCGAAGAACTCTACACCGCCTATAAGGATTCCATCGACTTCAAGAAGTCCGAGACTCTCGCTCCTTTCGCGGAGAAGTACTTCAACCTCCCAGCGGAGAGTGAAGAGACTTATGCCGTGGACCCGACTTCGCGGACTGCGGAGCCTTCTGCCCAGGCCCCTCCGAAC
This sequence comes from Clarkia xantiana subsp. parviflora, assembly GCA_036873135.1. NCBI lineage: Eukaryota > Viridiplantae > Streptophyta > Magnoliopsida > Myrtales > Onagraceae > Clarkia > Clarkia xantiana. The sequence continues at coordinate 23,732,354 of JAPTYO010000009.1, read as the reverse complement.
CTTGCTCCCTCCAACGCTGCTGAGGACCCGACTTCCAACAAGGACCAAGCCTAATGCCCTATCTTTTTAGTCCTTGTAGTTTTTCTCTTTTATCTCTTTTGTATTGGAACCTTCAGGCCTTTGAGCCTTTATATAAGAAATTTCTTCCATCTATTTTGGTCCCGATAATCGCTTTGTGCTATTTGAAGCGACTTTAGACTTGTTACTCAGAACGTTCCGATGCATCATTTGAGATGACTTCATACGTCCTTCCGACGCTTTACTCGAGACTTTACCACTTAAGGTTTCTCGTCCTATCGGGATTTAACCACTTAAGGTTTCTCATCCAATTCGGGACTTCACCACTTAAGGCTTTTCATCCAATTCGGGACTTCACCACTTAAGGTTTCTCATCCAATCAGGACTTCATCACTTAAGGTTTCTCATCCAATCGGGACTTCACCACTTAAGGTTTCTCATCCAATTCGGGACTTCACCACTTAATGTTTTTTACTGCGTCAAATCAGACAACTTTAATCGCACCCCTTAAGGGCTTTTATCGCGTCCTACCAGACGGCTTAATCGTACCCTTTAAGGCTTTTTGCCGCATCATATAGACGACTTACGCGGACCTGTTAAGGCTTTTTCGCACCTGTTAAGGCTTTTGGCCGCATCATATAGATGACTTACGCGGACCCATTAGGGTCTTTTCGTACCTAGGCTTTTGGTTGCATCATAAAGACGACTTATTCATACCCAGTAAGGCTTTTGTCCGTACCTCGAAAGGCTTTTTGTCGCACCATAAAGATGACTTACTCGTGCCTCATAAGGCTTTTTCTCGTACCTCAGAAGGCTTTTTATCGTACCTCGGAAGGCTTTTGTCGCGTCCTTCAGGACGTCTTACTAACAGTTAGAATAAATCTAAAAGCAATTTAATTGGAAGCAACTTCTTTTATTCATAAATAACTCAAAGCTTCGCTTACATCGGATTGATAGATAACTTGCGCCATTCGCGACGACTTAATATCAAACATGATACTTCTTCAAGTGTGCGCCACTGAAGGAATGCTTCAACGTCTTGCCATCAAGGTCCTCTACCTTGTATGCATTGGGTGGTGGCATCCCTACGATCTTGTAAGTTCCTTCCCATTTCGGCGATAGCTTGTTGATCCGATCTTGATGAACAAACTCGTTCCTCCGCCAGACAAGTTCTCCAACGAAGAATTGTCGGGACTTGACACGTCGATTGTAATATCGGGCTGTTGCCAGACGCATCCGAGCCTGAACTTCGTAAGCCTTCCACCTCTTCTCCTCGAGCAAGTCCAAATCTAGACGTCTCATTTCCTCGTTTGTCAGAGGCTCGTAATATCTCCTGCGATGGGACGCCACCGCTATCTCTACGGGAGCAACTGCCTCTGTGCCGTAAACAAGGCCAAACGGAGTTTCTCCTGTTGACTGCTTGGGTGTTGTTCTAACAGCCCACAACACGTTTTCAAGCTCGTCCAGCCAATGACCTTGCAAGGCGTAGACTCTCTTCTTCAAGCCATCCATCACGATCTTGTTGGCTGATTCGACTTGGCCATTAGTCTGAGCGTGACGGACGGAAGCTGTCCGATGCTCAATGTTCAATTCCTCCAGGTACTCCTTCAACTGAGCCCCATTAAACGGAGGGCCATTGTCGCTGATCAACACTCGAGGAACCCCATACCGGGATATGATATGAGTTTGAAGGAACTTGAGGATTTGCTGCCCCGTCGTCTTGGCCAACGTCTTAGCCTCTATCAACTTTGAGAAGTAATCGATGGCCACGAGTAAATACTTGCACTGACCTTTCGCTTGGGGAAGAGGTCCCACCAAATCAATGCCCCATTGCGCGAAGGGCCAGGCACTTCTGATGGACGTCAAGTCCGCGGCGGGAGCTACGATATTCGGAGCATACCTCTGGCATGCATCACAGGATTGGACCATCGTTGTCGCTTCCTTTTTCATCGAAGGCCAATAGTAGCCTAGATTCAACGCCTTCCTCACGATAGATCGGGCCCCTTCATGACAGGCCGCGACTCCCTCGTGTAGCTCTCTCAGGATTCGATTCGTATCAGGCTCCGCCACACATTTCAAGAAAGGCTTTACATGCCCCCTCTTGTATAACTGGTTGTCCACCATCACGTAATCGTTCGCAATTCGACGCAGCCTGACAGCTGCCACTTCATCATCGGGGAGTGCCCCCGTAGTCAGGTATGTGACCATCGGGGTCATCCAGGTGGGTTTCTCTTCTTCCTCCGATCCTGCTTCAATAGCGCAAACCTCCGACGGATCGATGGTTGAGAGAATTACTCTTTCCAGGAAATGCACCCCTCCGATTCTCCTCAGGGGCCACTCCTAGAGCAAACTTGCTTAAGGCATCTGCCTCCGCGTTTTCTTCCCTCGGGATTGCCTCGATATCAAAGCTTTTGAAGCTTCCCTTCAAAGTCTGCACCTCGTGCAAATACTTCCTCATTGTCGGGCTCTTGGCTTCATAGTTCCCCTGGACCTGATTCACGATCAAGCTGGCATCGCACTTTACCTTCAAATGGTCGACTCCTGTACCCTTGGCGATCTTAAGGCCCGTGATGAGAGCCTCATACTCCGCTTCATTGTTGGTGGCCTTAAATGTCAAGGCCAAAGCATATCGTAGGGGTTCGCCTCCGCCGGGCGGTATCAATATGAATCCTACCCCCGATCCTTCTACACTTGATGAACCATCGGTGTACATCTCCCAAGTGTTCTCCTCATTTGGCTGTTCTAGCTGTTCTGTTATCGGGACCTGTTCTGCTATCGGGACCTCCATGGTTGCCCCCTCTGCGGGACCCGTTACTTCCAGATCGGGTGCCGTAGACTCAGCTATAAAATCAGCCAATGCCTGGCCCTTAATAGCAGTTCGCGGAGCAAAATGTATACGGAACTCCGTAAGCTCGATGGCCCATTTCACCAATCTCCCCGACGCCTCCGGTCGGTTCAAAAAGTGCTTCAAGGGCTGATTTGTCAACACTGTAACCTCGTGAGCATGGAAGTAAGGTCGGAGCTTTCGAGCGGCAACAATTAACGCAAAGAGATACTTCTCAATGGCGGGATAGTTCAAGTCGCGGAAATTGACACACATCCGCCACTTCCCATTACTCTTTCGCACTAGGACTGGGTTAGCGACCCAAGTCTGGAATCGGAGCTCCTTGATGAATCCAGCGTCGAGCAGTCTGCCCACCTCTTGCTGGATCGCGATCCTTTTGTCTGCGCCCATCGGACGCCTCCTCTGCGCGATAGGCTTGATCGCGGGATCAATTTTCAGCTCGTGTACGATCACGTCGGGGCTGATTCCTGGCATATCACTCGGGGACCAGGCAAACAGCTCCTTGAACTCCTTCAGGAGCTCGATCAACTCTCGGGCTCTTTCCTCCGACAAAGCAGACCCGATATTCACCTTCCTTCGAGGTCCATCAATCTCAACCTCCTTCAAGTTCCTCCATGGGGGCGGGCCGCCCAAACTCCTCTCGAGGATCGGCATCGGTTTGCAGGACAGCCATGGCTTCCCTTCTTCTCCTTCGAGTGGCATTAACATAGCACTTTCGTGACGCCACCTGGTCGCCCTTAACCTCTCCAACACCATGGTCAGTCGGGAACTTCATTTTCTGGTGGACGGTTGAAGCAACTGCCATGAGAGGGTTGATGGTGGTCCTCCCGATGATAGCGTTGTATGTTCCCGCGGATTCTACCACGACGAAGTCCACGTTCCGCCGTTCCATCTTCCAACCACTACCGAACTCCACTGGCAAGGTAATCATCCCCAACGGATAGGAAGTCGATCCGGAGAACCCCACCATCGGGAAGTTCACCTGCGTTAGGTCCTTCTTCGTCTTTCCCATGGCCTCCAAGGCATCCATGAAAAGAATGTCGGAGGAACTCCCCCCGTCTATCAGGATCCGCTTCATCTCGAATCCATCCACGTCCAGGGTCACGACCAAGGCGTCATCGTGGGGGCTTTCCACGCCTATCAAATCCTCCGCTGAGAAAGAAATCACCATTTCCTCCTTTAGAGTCTACGACCGGGACCTCTTGCCTAGCACCACAGCAGCGGAGATGCGAGAAGCATAATTCTCCCGAGAAGCAGTGGTGTCACCTCCCGCTGCCATTCCTCCATGAATGACGTTAATGGTCCCCCGTCTCTCCTTACGGGCACCGGAACCAGAAGGCTCCGACTCAATCTTCTTCTTCTTCGGGGATCGATCATGGGACTTGGAACGGGACCGCGACAGACTTTTGGAACGGGATCGGCACCTTCCCCTTCTGACGAACTCCTTTAGCTTCCCCTTCTGGATCAGCTTCTCTATCTCCTTCTTCAACTCCCGACAGTTATCTGTGTCGTGACCATTGGCTCGATGGTACCGACAATAACGATCAGAGCGGCCTCCCAAGAATTCTCCTTCCTTCCTCGGGGGGTATCGGGCGAGACCTTGCCGATCCATCACAGCTAGCACGGAGGTCATCGAGCTGTTGATGGGAACAGTACGACCCTCGCGGTTATCCTTCTTCGGAGGACGCCTATCCTCCCTTCTCTCGGGGCGACCACGGTTCCTACTTCCCTCCGATTTGTCGCTCCCTTTACGATCATCCGACAGCTTGGACGATGTCTTTCCTCTTCCCGACTTTGGAGGATCAAGCTCTCCGGCGGCAATCTTCGACTCCTGGACGTCGATTTGCTGATTCACCCTTGCCTGAAGGGCCTCCATACTCCATACAGCCTTCGCGGCTACGCTGTGCATCAGATCAGAGCCATAAGGAGCAGTCAAGTTCCGAAGGAAAGGTCGGATGGTCTCTCCCTCCGATATCTCCTCATCAATCTCCGCGGCACTGGCAGTGAACCGTTGGTAGTAATATGCCAACGATTCGTCGGATCTCTGCACCACCTGAGTCAAGGACCTTACACCTTTTCAGGAGGCGCCTACGGCCTTGATATTGCTTGATGAATCGATCGTGCATATCAGCCCAGCACGTAATACTGCCTGGCGGTAGGCTGAAAAACCAAGTCATGGCCCTTTCTCCCAGAGTGATCGGGAACAGCGAACACACGAGGTCATCGTTCGAGGTCCTACCCATACAAGCCTGGACATGCCTCTGAACATGGCGGACCGGGTCTCCTTCACCATCGTACTCCTTGATGGTCGGGATGCCCAGCCCTGGCGAGGCGACAGTATCTAGCAGCCGTGGAACGAAAGGATGACTGGATCGATCCCTCAGCTCCGATGTCATTTTCTTCTGGTCACCCATGCAGATGCTGACGATCTTCACCACCTGATCAGGGGTGATGGGGCCATTCAGGGGAATGGTCCTGTTTTGCACTGGTCCCGGGCCGTCGACCACGAACTTCTCCGAGTGCGCGGGCTCCTTACCCTTATTCCTGTGCTGAATCTCCTGAACCTCTTGTTCTTCTGGAACCACCCTCGGAGGGGGTGGGGGCAGCTCTTCTCGCGGAGGCAGCTCCTCCGCCCTTCTGGCAGCCTCTCTCTTATCCAACAGAGCCTCCATGGCCGCCAAGAACATAGGCATGGCATCTGCTACTGCCTTGGCCAACTCCGAATTTGAGGAAGAGCCTACTTCCCTTCGCGGGACTTCCTCTCCGTGCACCACCGGGTTTGGGGGAGCATCCACTTCCCTTCGCGGGATATCTTGCCTGTTCAGCGTCGCGTCTCGGACTGAGACCTCCTCATCACCGTGCCCCCCTGTCTGAGAAACAGCAGGGTAATCACCTTGCTCAGCAACATGTTCCGGCAACGGGGAATTCACAGTTCCAGCGGGGCGAGAACTGCCGGCCTGAACTTGCTTCTTCTTGCCACCACCGGCCATTGATCTGGTAGAAACTATTTTGGCTTTTTGTTAGTTCCCACAGACGGCGCCAATGTTGGATCACGGGCGAAGCTCCGTTACGTCCTTGACGGAAAGCTTGGACTCCTGGGCTCCGCGTAATCCTGTAAAAGGGGATGACCTGGGTGGTGACCCAGAATCCCTCTCCGATACTTAAATGAGTATATGATCAATGGGGTGGCAGCAGTAATCTAAGTGCGTATTAGATAGATGTCTTTTCTGAGGTAACTTCCTCCTTTATATAGGAGGGGAAGTTACTCAGTTACCTGTGACCGTGATTGGCCGTTTTGCCCATGATTCCGCATATCTCGCTACGATTCCGTATATCTCGTTCAGGATTCCATATATCTCGCCCCACGCTCCGCGTATCTTGCCCACTCTCCGAGTATCTCGGGCACGCCCTGCGTATCTCGGGGGAGTTTATCTATATCTTTAACCGTCTTCCCACTACTCTATCTAGTAGGCGGGTTTCTCGGTCTTATCCTCTGATCACAAGTCCCAACTTCTGTCGGGGACTCCAGAGTTGTCTACATTCTAGGTCACCACCCAGGACCCTTTGTCTCACGAGAAAGGTCCAACCTCCGCGGGGCTTTATTATCGGGGCCTTTACTAAGGCATATCGGGGCCTACTCATAGGCTTCTCGTCGGGAGCATTCAGATCATGTATCGGGACCGCCGAAGTCGGGACCCTTCGTACTGGGCCTCTGAGCCTTCCAGGCTTTTACGAGGCCCACTGGACCTACCCGCCGTCCATTGGCTGTTAACGGGGCTAACGATTATATCGGAACCCATCAGTCATAAAGGTTAAGGAAACAGGTGTGAGTTACTTCACCAACCAGATTGATGAAGCTATGTTCGACCTATATGCATCTTGTTGCGGACTTGATCCAGTGCTGGAAGGTATACTGCCTTACGACGTGTTATCCGGCGTCAAACATGGGCAAGTCACCATACCTCCCGATGACTTGACCGCAGTTTACACTTCACAGATTAGGGAAGGCTTGCGCTTTCCTTTGTCCCGATTTGATAGACCTTTTTCGTTACTATCGAATCTTGCCCTTGTATCTTTCTCCCGCCGGCTTTCGAGTATGGAGTTGCTTCCGAGTGCTATTTCATAGGCAGTCTTGGCACTACTCCACTACCCTTTTCCGTTGTTTCTATCAGATGTTGTGTCCTGACATGACGGGACTATGCGGTATGAAGATGCGTTGACCCAACTTGCAGGACAAGGGTTTCAAGCAACTTGGGCTTGGGGACGCCGAGTGGGATTACAGACAGCGACTAGCTGCTCCGGCTGATCGCTCAGGTCTCCATTGGCGACATCATTATTTCTTCGTGTGCGATGTCGGCACAAATTGGGAAGTTGAGAGAGCTAATCCCGCTCCTATCTTTTCCGAGCTTTCTTCGGATGACAAGGAGACTGTGAAGGTTATTTATCGATGTCAGCAAGAGGGCAGCTTCCGTTGTCTGCTACGCGCTTCAGAGCGAGAGTTGATTGATTTCGGGATTTTCATACTTTCTTCTGACGATTTGGTATGTTGATAATTTTATAACATGTATCATGTTGCAATGTAGGTCGAACTGATGGAAAAAGCTCGTCCTTGCAGACAGCTGATGTTCGCAGTAACCCGCCTGTCGTACGGCATGCTCGTACTACTGCCCCCGCTATTCATGGAGCTTCCGGACATGGTCGCGGTAAGGAAATTACAAGTAAGGAACCTTCTTGCATCCTCTTTGGACTTGTTAATTTTCCAAGTTTTGTTGTCTTCATGTTGCTTTCATTTTCAGGTCACCATGTACTCGTGACTGAACGCGTTGTTGCCGCTCCCGTCGCTAGCGCTCTTCCCAAGAGGTCCGCCACAGGGGCGCGTCCCTCGAGTGATCCCAAGCGCTCTAAACCGAGTGTGACTGTTCCAACTCCTTCTTTTGATAAAGGGAAGAGAGTCGAGAGTCGCACGGTGGCGCCTTCTGCCCCCCGGTCAAGGGACCGGCCCGAGGAGGAGCGTTCCTCCCGTCGAGGTATGTGTTGCTTACTTTGACATGCTTCTTTTACTTAGCATTTTTCGCTAACATCTTCTTTGTTTTATGTTGACTTTATTGCAGCGCTTCCAGGCATCAAGCGTGATGAATTGATCCTATCTGACGGGATAGATGTATCTGGAGAAGATTGGTCACCTTTCTCCACTGGAAGTCTTCACTTTCCGAAGGATTCCAAACTCAGCACACCGGCAGTTGGGGTGCGAGTGCTTCAAAGGTGCGTTCCTCCTGGCGATCATGACGTTAAGCCAACCACTTACGAGGAAGCACAAGCATATGTTGAGAGTAGCTTGGCTGAATTTGCACCGGTAAGCATTGCTTTAACTTCTATGTTCGCATGCTGTAAGCATATGCCTTGCAATGATCGTCTTGTTGTTTGGTTTGTTGTACTTAGGCTATTTCAAGAATGACGAACATGTCATCCTTTGTGCTGGAGCTTGTGCGCGAGAAGAGAGCTGCTGTCAAGAAGAGCAATGCAGTTATTCGCGAGCTTGCACAGTCCGAGGAGGAGGTGCAAAACCTGAACTCCAAGGTTGTTGATTTTGATACGCGTATTGCTACTCGTTGCGCCCATGTTGAGCAACTTGAGGCTGAGATTGCTGCTATCAAGCAGCAAATTGCAGAGAGTAGTAGCGCCCACGATGTCGCGCTTGCTTCTATACGTGAGGAAGCGCATAAGGCGGGGGTTGAGAAGGGACTTGCCGAGTATCCCAGCACTGTTGCGCATACTGCTTCCGTCCTTGCTGCCGCTGAAGCGAAGTTTTCATCTATGATTGATGATATTGCCAAAGATTATATTGGCAGAGTACGCACGCTTGCCCTCGGCTTTCCGTTCGACAAGTTAGGTCCTTATTCTTCCTTTGTTGTTAGCCATGTTGCGGATTTACAACGTAAGGAAGCTGAAGCGGCTTCTCTCTCTGTGATCTTTGGATACGGTAATGATGATATTGCACTTGATGTCGACTTCATGAACATGTTGTCTTAGTTTTTGGAGATGATGTCATCTCTTGGATGGAATCGCGTTATTTGCTTCCAGCATGTTGAACCCTTTGTGAACGGGTTGATGTTATGTTGAAGCTTTTGTCCCAACCTTTGTTTATGCGTTTGCTTGCATGGTATTTCGTCACTTGGACTTGTTTTCAATAATAATAAACACATTATAACTTGCTAGTAATATTTCATACCTTGAGTTATCTTCATTGTCCGTATGTATTGGACTTGCATGATAAGATTGATCTCCTTGTTATAATGGATAAACATACAATGTTGCGACTTGCGCATTGCATGGTGTTACTAGCGCCCCTCTTGAAAAAAATTACAAGGCATGGCATGGTATGTACACTTGGTACTTGTAGCATTATAGATAGGAATGTACTTGGCACGGGTACTTGGCACTGGCACTTGACATGTAGCAGCGTCGTCTTGACGAAGCAAGACTTAAGTTTATATCGTCTCTTAGTTCCACTCGAAGGCGACGTTGTACAAGACTCGACTTGTAAGTTTAATGAGTTTTTCAAACAGGGTGCGCTCCTGCTAGCGTTTTTGAGTGAAGCCTGCCCACTTAAGGTATAGGTCTTCATTATGTTTGCATCCGTTTGAGTGTACATGAAGCTACCAATCAAGAAATGTATCTTCATGGCGTATGGACCCTTAAGAGGGATGTACATACTTTATAGATGTGTGGGGTTGTTGTCTAATAAGAGGACTTCTGCCACGATGGGGTGATCAGTCCCACCTAAGTGCCGCATCCTGGTTTGTATGCAGGGAATGGCTATGAACATGAGGACTTGCCTTTAAGAGGATTTCACAGCATGCCATTTTTTAGAAGTAAGCATGGGGTTTGCCCTTACAAAGAGGATGTCGCAGCATGCTACTTTGATAGATGTGAACATGAGGTTTGCCCTTACAAAGAGGATGTCGCAGCATGTCAATTTTGATAGTAAATCTTGGTGTTTATCCAAGATATTTCTTGTTGTTGACGCCTTTGGAATAGTCGTCATTTTGAGTAGAGAATTTTTATAAGTCCTTTTTTGTAGATAATCCGGAAGTTGTCATTGCGACATATAAATTGACTGTGCACATAGCGCGATGACTTTCTGTTGCCGACATCTTTTTGAGATAGACGCCGTTATAAATGGAGAAATAAACTCCTTTTTGGTGTAGATAATAGATATGTTGGCGTTGTATGCCATAAGTTCCTCGTTACACATAGTGTTTAGCTTGTATTGTTGATAATAATCTTCTTGATGTCGCATAATATAAGTTGCATAGGATAATGACTTGAGTTGTTGATATGAGTAATATGCTCGTTGTTTGTTACTTGGTGTTAATCCGAAGTAAAATGCGTATTTTAGAGATGTACCTACGAAAGTAGATTAATCTTCATTAGAATTTGGTTATGCGTACAATCACTTGCAGGAAGGCGTCTACTGATCGCTCTTTCCAAAATATTTCTAAGTACAGAAGCGTAAACAACACTTAAGTTCTCAGCTAGAATAGACATGTTGACAAAGATGTAAAGATAGATAAAGAGTGGATAATCTATCTCCCTTTGAGATGTCCTGGTGGCGGACGAGCATCGTCACTTGCAACATAGCTTCCCAAGACTCCATGTGCAATGAACTCTTCGATCTCCATTCTCAAAGTTAAGCAGATGTTAGTATGGTGCCCGCATGTTTGGTGGTATCGGCACCAATCTTCGACGTTTCTACCTAGGAAGGCAGTCATCGGCTCGAGTGGACCCGGAAGCTTGTTTTCCAGGAGATTAATGTATATCTCTTCCACCTCCGTGTTTAAGGGAGTGAAGATGTCAGGATATTCGACGCTTGAGCTTCCTGGTTCTCTTGAAGTCTGAGCTTCCTAATTCGAGCTGAGAGGTGTACCCCATCCCAGCTCGCGTTCACAAGAGATTGCGGTTTCCAGCTTATCTTTCAGGTATGCCATCGTCTTGGTTGTACGCCATCCATATATTCTCCCGAACAGCAGAAACGTTGGCGCATTCATGTTCAAGTAAAACGCAGTGATGGCTTCTTTTTTGGTTGCCCTTAATGCGGTTGCATTTTGGGCGAACCTCCTGAAGTAAGCTGTGATGGACTCTTCTTGTCCTTGTCTGACATCTAGGACACTTTGTCTTGTTGGGAAGAGCATCCTATCGAGTCCAGCTCTTGGTGTTAACTCTTTTTTTTTCTTCATCATCATCACTTGAAGCGAACAACTTTCTTTTTATGCCAACTTCTATCATAGAAATGGACACTTGCTTCATCTTCCTTAGAGCGTTGACGTAGCACTTCCGTGCAGCTGTTTGGTCGCCTACCACCTCGCCGATCCCATGAGGAGTTAGGAACTTCATCTTTTGGTGAGCGGTGGACGGCACGATGTCATGCGGGTTGATTGTCGTTCTTCCTAGGATGCCGTTGTATGCTCCTAGGGTGCTCACCACTACAAATGTGACATTGATATAAAACGCTTTCCAACCTTCTCCCAGGATGACTGGCAGTGTGATCATACCCAACGGGTAAGTTGCAGCTCCTGCGAAGCTGACTAGCGGGAATGTGCTTGGCGAAAGATCGACTTCCGTTTTTCCCAATTTCTTGAGAACTTCTACATGCAGTAAATCTGCGGCATTTCCACCATCTACCAATATCCTTCGCACGTCGTATCCGTTAACATCCGTCGTAATGACAAGAGCATCATCGTGGGGGTAGACTATGTGCTTCTTGTCAGCGTTTGAGAATGAGATGACCACGTCTTCCTTCTCTGGTTGGCGTCTTTTTCCATACTTGGGAAAAACTTGTAGTTGTGCAGCATAGACATCACGAGCATTAGAAATGCTTCCTCCTGCAGCTGACCCTCCATGAATCACATTGATGACGCCACGCTTCGCAGGTGGCGGATTGTCGCTCATTTTCTCCTTTTCCTTGTTCATCTTTCTGGATGAGCATGGTTCTTCTTTTGGCGCTTGTCGCCTTGATCTACGTATTGCTTGAGTTCTCCTTTGAGGATGAAGTTGTTTACACGGAATCTTAGGCTGACACAGTTGTCCGTCTCGTGGCCAGAGACTTCATGATTTTCGCACCATTTGTCTTTTTGCTTTCCGAGTGGACCTTTGCGGAAGTTTGCCGGCTCTCTCCACATGTTGTCTTCCTTCATCTTTTTCAGGATCACGGAGAGTGGTGTATTCAAGGGAACGCAGTCTGCCAAGTTGACTTCTTCGGTCTTTGGAATTCCGGCTGGAACGGCCTTTTTTGGGGCAGGAATTGCCTTGCTTGTTGCGAACCTTGTTGAGGTCTCACCTGCTTCTCTTTAGTGCGGGCTGCGCTGACTTTTGCTTTATGTTGGTCCTGAATCTTTCTAGATCTACGAACTCTTTGACTCTTGCTGCCAATTCTTCAAGTGTCTCCGCGGGGCGCTTCAACATCTTCTCTGCTAGGGAATACCCTTTTCGGCCTAAGTTCGCAATGAAAGCACGCACGATCTCTCCTTCAGTGAGGTTGCCCTGAATGTCTGCGACATTTTGGTTGAAACGGATGTAGTAATCCGCTAAAGACTCATCATTTTGTTGTACCACCACGTTCAATGCGTTTGGTCCCTTTAGGAGTGTGCGCTCTCCCATGTATCTTTGAATAAACTTCGCCTTCAGGTATGCCCAGGATGTAACACTTCCGCATGGTAGTGAAAAGAACTAGTGTGCGGCAGTTCCTACAAGGGTGTTGGGGAATGTCATGGCGACATGACGCGGACTGTCAGTTCGTCCTAGTAAGGAGGCTTCATGTTGTTGAACATGTTCGATCGGATCTTCTTTTCCTCTGTACTTCTCTCCTCCGATTCGGTAGAGAGCGTCTGGGATGCGGCTGTAGACTATTTCGTCGGAGAACGGATGCGATGCGTTCTCTTCAAGGACTTGCATTCCCTTCATCTTTGACTGCTTCATCTTCTTCTCGATCATTTATTCCAAAGCCTTAGTCGTAAGTCCCGTGACTGGGATGTCATTGTTGCATGCGGGCTTCCTCCACCCTTCATTGTATGTATGAGCACGACTTGCTTCCTTGAAATTGCCTTCCTTGTGCATGTCGGCATGGCTTGCTGAATTGAAGTTGCCTTCCTTTTGTGGCCGCTGTGAGTTGTTCACAGGGGGTTGCTTCCATCTTACTCCTTGTTGCTGCTGCTTCACACCAACACTTGGAGTGTATGAATGTGTTGCTTCCCGCCTTACCTGCCGGTACTGGTAGGTACCTTCAGAGTATCCTTCGCCTTCTAGATGCTGCGGCTCTTGATGGTTGATATCATGCGACATCTCCCACGTAGGTGTAGCATGCTCGCTAGCTGGCGGAGGTGGTGGCGGGGGTGCCATGTATCCCTGGTTCTTTAGAGTCTCTTTGAATACGAGGAGCTCTTCCAGTGAGGCCATCATGGCAGGTGTGATTGGTGGCAGGTTGCTTGCGCCTCTTGCTTGCTGCTGCACTCCATCAGCTGGCATCCCGTGTAGGAACTCTTCGTTCCTTTCCATCCTTTGCTCGAACTCGTGCACTGGTACCTCGTTCTGGACGTCGGGACCATGCTGCGCAGAAGGCGCATTTGCGGTTGGCATGGAGGAGGCGGTAGATTCTGCATCTGGAATGTGAGAAGGTCTTGGTTGGCTTCTAGTCGGCTTCGGCTTGCTCGCACCCGCCTTCTTCGTACGTCTGCCTGTCATAGCTTGCGGTATGGAACGACTTCTTGCTCGAATCACGCAGACGGCGCAGTGTTGATGTCGATTCCACATGGGACATCTCAGACTGCTCTTTGTGAATTTGGATCCACGAACCCCGTATCTTACTTTGGCTCCTATCCCTGTCTTCTACACACCAGGTCCAGTAAAATGGGCAATAACCAGCTTGGAGAGGGGGGGTGGCACTGGTTGAGCCCTCTCCGATGCTTAAGTTAGGATCTAGAGAGAGAAAGTCTGTAGAGAGAGGTCAGAGCACAAATAGCCAATTTGGGAGAGTTTCGAGTTAACTTGTCAAATGGGAGGTCTAGGTCCCTATTTATAGGAAACCCGAGAACAGTACCCGGTTTTATGCGGTTCAATGCCGGTTTATAGGAAAACGCTTACCGACACCGAGGTTGGCTATGTGCGCACTGACTTCTCATACTTAGTAAAATAAGGGTAAGCGCGCAGTACTGGTCGGCAGTCCGGACCATGTCGACATCCGACATGGTTCGGATTGCTGAGGCAATCCGGACTGGTCCAGGTTGCTGAGGCAATCCGGAAGTCCCGGTCCGGGTGCTGCGCACATCCGAACCGATTCGACCCGGGGTGACTGCGGTAAAATTCGTTTGTGGTTTTGACGTGTTTGCGAGGTCCGAAACGTAAATACGAACCTGAATTGGAAAGATATCCAACAATATATTTAGGATATGAAATATTGATGATTAAGTACTTGTGGTTGGTCCTGTCCCAATATCATTACAGAGTAGTTCAAGGAACCACTTCTAGGATCCCTTATTTTCAATCTCAACCCAAACTATTGCTATTATAAACAAATTATTCTCAGCATCTCTACCAAGAATAGACAAAAATTGCCCATCCTCTCCACTTTTAATAGGAGATTCATCTAACCCAAAAAACATTTATATATATATATTTTCAACATCTCAAAAAGCATGCTTCAAAGCATGAATAAAACCTCTCAAACCTAGGTCTTAAATGGTTCAAGGTGGAGTTAACAAAAATCATCGTAGTAGATCCAAGATTAGACTTCAACATCGTCTCACAGTAACTCCTCAACTTTTCATATTGCATGGTATTTCACCCATTTATCTTTTATCTTCATTATTTTAATGGCTCTTGCAACGGTAAAGTATGTAACATCAAGGTTATACTTTCTATTAACGTCATTTTGAATGGTGGTTAATTGCAATGGATGATCTTTCATGGTTGGAATGAATATCTTGGGCCTTGGCTATACATTTAGCTCCACATAGTCGACTTTTGTGTACTTTACCACATTTATGGATATGTTGATATCCTTTGATTTGCATTGTCTTATCACCTTCCAAGACAGATGCATACAACTTCCACCAACACTTAGCTTTGCACTCAGCTGAAATTTTGTTCTAATTGATGGTCACAACGGTTTTGTATACTATGATCAGGTAAAACATCCATTGGAACTTCAGCATTCTGAAATTGCAACCCTAACTTCAATTCAGATCCCTTCAAGTACTTTCTTGGTTTGTATTGTGGCCACCTATTTCTTGTAAAATTCGGATCCTCATCAGACATCGGTCTTGTCACGAGTTCATCATCAATGCATAGATCTTAACGTAAATTAAATTGCTCAGTTAGAGTTGCACTTTGTCTTATACCATTACCTCATTCTCCACTAACACCATCTAAAATAATATTAGTTATATCTACTCCTTTTATGCTTCATTCAACCTCTATGTTTGCATAAAACATATCCAATTCAATGTTAGCGGTAGCTTTCAGGACTTCTTCATCATCGTAATCATCTCTCACTCGCTCATATAACTCATATGATTCATGTTCAGAAATTGGATCGAAGTCATTATACTTGGGCTGATAATTGTCATCAAACTCAACCAAACAATTTTCTACTCTAAGCCAATTAACTATATCATCTTGGTTCTGACATATTGGTTCCTGTATCCTCCAAGTTAACCTGAAAATTAAGAAAATATGGAACAACGTGAGGTTTAAATAATAGAGTAGCAGTCTTCATTCAAACTGCAAGTTAGAGTTAGCAATAGCACTGAACGAATTGAAACCAAACTTAACTTAGCTGATACAACTACTTGAACTAGCAAGAAATCAACTAAATCAAACTCAAATGTCATCAAACTCAGCTACCAAATTTTAACCTATCATTGTCAAACATACACTTTACGTTTATATAATGTGTAAGTTACTTACAGTTTGTATTCCAAATAATACCCAATTCAGCTACAATAAGAAACTACCTAGGGTCAAATATAAAGTCCACGTAAGAAATATTAGACAAACAAGCATGAATACTGCAAAGGAAACCAAAGGAAAATTTGGGTGAGTTACGTTTACTTCAACAATTTCGTTTTGTCGGACCTAAAATCTGACGTAAGGCGATTACGTTTTGATAACGTGGAATTTGAAAAGAGTCGCCACTAGTTAATTATTAGGATAACTAGAATCCGAAATTACCTAAGCGAATAACGAATTAAACACCTAGGTACAAATTCGGTCTACGATTAGAAATTCGGGTTCGGGGGTTCTATTACGAATTGAAAATAAACAATTTTTAATTACGCCCTTTCGGTACTCAATTCACTTAATTTGCCAATTTTATTCTTCATGTTATATCAGATTAATCTAACAATGACGAGATTTAATCAAATTTTTATCCTATACAAAATATTATCAATTATAAACCTAAGTGAAAACTAATTATAATCTACAACTTCTAATTAAGACGAAAATGTCAAATTATAAAACATGCCTAAATCCATATTCAACCAAATATGTATTCAACATATGTACGTAACTATTTGAACAAATAAATATTCTACACAATCAAGTTTAACTAGTTACATTTAAATTACCAAACTAAATATACTATAATAATAATAATAATAATAATAATATATCAGAATAATAATAAAATAAAAAAAAATCTATTAAAAAAAAGGAAAAGGAGATGACTTACCCCTGCCAGCAGACCAGCGACGGAGGAAAACCAGTCCGGCGAGGGGAGTGGACGGCCACCGGAGGACAGCAGAGGCGAATGGCAAAGTGGGTGTAACGCGGAGCTTCGGATGTGGTCGAGGACGGGTAGAGCAGCCGGTGCGGAGCTCTGGTGTAGGCGGAAGACGATGGTGACGGACGGCGGATGCTGTGTGACGACGGTAGCGGGCCGGGCAACCTCTGGCGGGCAGGACGGAACGAGGGGCGGTCACCGGCGGGCGAGGCAGACACCAGCAAGGGCGGATCGCCGGCGGTCGGGGCTGGCTGCTGGGCAGTCTGCTGGGCAGTGAAAGAGAAGAGAGAGAGAGAGAGAGAGAGAGAGAGAGAGAGAGAGAGAGAGAGAGAGAGAGAGAGAGAGAGAGAGAGAGAGAGAGAGAGAGAGAGAGAGAGAGAGAGAGAGAGGGGATGCTGGGTGTGTCGTCGTCAGAGGTGGACGGGCGGGATGGCGCGGAGGTCGTCGGTGGTGCTGGACTGGAGCAGGGGCAGCGGACGGCGGGATGGCTGCTGCCGGCGGAGGCTGGTGGCAGGCGGCGCCGGTGACCTCCGGTCACAGATGGAAGACGAGAGGTCTGGAAAAAAAAATTCACTAGAAGACAAATCTGCACGGGTTCCGAAATCTAATGTAATATTATTGTTGTGTGTTTTTACATGTAACAAAGAACCCTATTTATAGCTAAACTAGGCCCAAAAAAATAGGAAAGCAATATTTGCCTCAATATACACCTAAAGTTCCGAAAATTATATATATATATATATATATATATATATATATATGAATATTACCATAAATATATAATATATATTTTCTGAATATTACATAGTATTTAATGCATATTTACTGTCCTAATTTAAGCTAAATCTATTTTTGCAACCCCATGACCTTCCATATTTAAATATTTTCTTTTTTAAACGCGTTACACATAACATTTTTAACATGTTACATACGTGTCGCGCGTACCAAAATTAGGTGTTTACAGCTTGCCCCTCTTTGGGCGAATTCCCGTAGAACAAGTTCGAGGGGGTTTGTCCAAAGAGGAGTAAACACTAATTTTGGCTAGGAAGTATATCTTCTTCCGGGTCTTCAAGTCTCCAAGGTGGCCTTTGGATTTATTGATGGTGCAAAAAAGTAGAGCCTCTGTTGGCGGTGCCCCTGTTGGCGGTGCCTCCATTAGTGTGCCCTTGTTGGCGGTGTAGAAAGTAGAACCTCCGTCGGCGGTGCCCCTGTTGGCGATGTCTCTCTTGGTAGTGCGGAAAAGTAAAGCCTCCAGTGGCGTGCAGAAAAGTAAAGCCTCGGTCGGCCGTGACCTTGTTGGCAGTGCCTCCGTTGGTAGTGCATAAAGTAAAGCCTTCAGTGGCGTGCGGAAAAGTAAAGCCTCGATCGTTGGTGCCCCTGTTGGCAGCGCCTTCGTTGGTGGTGCATAAAGTAAAGCCTCCAGTGGCGTGCGGAAAAGTAAAGCCTCGGTCGGCGGTGCCCCTGTTGGCGGTGCCTCCATTGGCGGTGCAAAAAGTAAAGCCTCCAGTGGCGTGCGGAAAAGTAAAGCCTCCAGTGGCGTGCGGAAAAGTAAAGCCTCCAGTGGCATGCGGAAAAGTAAAGCCTCCAGTGGCGTGCAGTAAAGTAAAATCTTGATCGATGATGCCTCCAGTGGCGAGCGACAAGAAAAAGCATCTAGTGGCGTGTATCGGAGAAGAGGCTCTAGTGGCGTCCGTTGGAGAAGTGCCTCTAGTGGCGTGACTTGCGAAGGCTGAATACTAAGGCTTCCTTCGTCGGGTGTGACTCTCAGAAAGCTGGATAACTTCAGATCCTGATTGTCGGTGATGACTAGCATACCTGGGGCAGCGCAACACCGTTGAAAAGAGTAGACGCGATGACTAGCATATCTGGGACAGCGCAACACCGGTTGGGGTGACTCTCGGAAAGCTGGACAACTTCAGATCCCGATTGCCGGTTGATTTGTAGGAACATACTGTAACAGTCATACTCATCTTTGAATGGTGACTCGCGAGAGCAGACTGTAACAGTCCTACTTATCCTTGAATGGTGACTCGCGAGAGCGGACTGTAATCGTCCTGCTTGCCGTGATGTTGACTTGGAAAACGTTGTACCGTAGATAATACACAGGTGCAACGAATTTTTGTCCCTAATTTTTGCCTAAATTGCGCATGGTGCGACAACTTAGCGGGATCTTACTCTTTTTTTTTTTCTTTTTTTTTTGAGAATTTCTTTTTTTTTTCTCTCCTTTTGCCACGGTCGATTAAGAGATTTTCGACCGTGCCCCTCGGTTTTTTATTTTCTCTCCTTTTACCATGATTGCAATTTCTGAACTTGCAACCATGCCTCTCATTTCCTGATTTTGCCTAGGCCGCCCTTTCGGGTTTTCAACCTAGCGGAAGCACTCTTTATTTGAAAGCCGATTAAACGGTGGCTGTGACACGTACTTTATTTTCTGCCTCGATTCGGGAGTATTTGTAGCCGTCTGGAGGGTGGCTGTGACCATTTTCTCACCGTATTCAATGTTGCGGGAGCTCTTTTGATTGTAGCCACTTGGTGGGTGGCTGTCGCCCTTCATTCCTCGTCTCTGATCCGGGAAACACTTTTTGTACGTACCCATTTCGAGGGTGGTTGTGACCCTTTCACTTAATACCCGTCGTTGATGCTCCGGAGCGCTCTTTTGATTGTAGCCGTTTAGAAGGACGACTGTGACCCTTTCTTTTATTTTTCCGCCATCACCGGGTTCGCGAGTTGACTCTTTTTTGTGTAGCCATTTTAAGGGTGGCTGTGGCCCTTTTTATTCTCCCGCCCTCATAGGGTTCGCGGGGTAAGTCTTTTTTTTTTTTTTTTGGTAGCCGTTTGGAGGGTGGCTGTGGCCCTTTCACTTATTTCCCGTTTTTGATGTTGCGAGAGCGCTCTTTATCAGTAGCCATTTGAAGGGTGACTGTGGCCCTTTCTTCGTAGTCGTTTTAGGGACGACTGTGACCCTTTTTATCTGTAGTTGATTTAGGGAAAACTGTGACCCTTTTATTTCTTCATGCGCTCACAAGATTTGCATGGACACTCTCTTTATTTTTCTGTAGCCGATTAAAGGGTGGCTGTGACCCTAAAATGATTTTTTTTTTGCTTTTTTTTTCGAAAAAGAATATGAAAATAATCAACAATAATTATATACATGCCCCTAGTGGCAAATTTAAAAATTATAATTCAGAATATCTTCTTGAGAAGGACTCAGGTGATTGAGTCAAAATATATTGGTCGTGTCGACGACCTAGATTAACCCTACGACAATGGATGACATAGGCAATGATTTCTTCTCTCGGCTTCTCAAGTGCCCCGGCTATTGCTCAATCTCATCTGGGGATGCCCCACGGTTAGCACTAACGAGTTTAGACTTCGACGCATGACGAATGTATGACTCGGTTGAGGATCACACATGGATGACGTGGAGTAGTCCGCATTGGGGCACAAATATTGCGCGAGATAAATTCGGAAGCTGACACAAGAATGGTTGGCGAGCAAAGGGCCGTGCACGAGATTTGCTCTTCAGAGGCTTTTATTTGGATGATTATCCGAGTAGCACAATGAGTAAGGAAAAACTCAAATTTCGGGGAGAAAATTGATCACGACTTCTCTTACCTTGGTGCCCGACATCTTTAATGGAAATTTGCTCCATATGTGAATGGATCTGTTGCATGTTCCGTCTTTTTCTTCATATGGCGGTTGTGCTCGATCTGAACGGGATATGCCATTTGGTTGCCACTGACCAGTTTAGACGTCACCGTAAAATGGATGTACGGATTGCTTCGGGGACGCGTATGAATTCCACACATGGTAGGTGGAATGGAAGTTCTTTGAAGCAGTCACATTTCACGTGGTTGCGACCTCGTCGAAGTGGTCATCTGACCTGTAAAAAGAGTAGGGACACTCAAATCTTAAGGAAAAATCAAGTACAATTCATCGTACCTGAGCGTTGGATATCCCGCGTGCGCAATTTGTGCTTTGTGCAACTGGATGGCTGCACGTTCTTTTTGGTTGCCCCATTAGCCGGCATAGCTTATATGTACATGATACCTTAACCAATGGTACCTGAAAAGAGTGAATGAAAAATCCGTCTAGAGAATATGAGAAATCATGCATGATTTTTTGAAAGCTCTAATGTCATTCATTTCATAATTTTGATTACTTTTTTGAAAATGAGTAATTAATGATCTAAGGTGTTTTGCACCCTCATGGAGTTTACTGAGTTTGCTGAGTGCACTATCTGGCTCGAACGCAGGACAGATGTTCAAAATAAGATTTTTCAAAAAGGTTTTCTCGTCCTTTGCTTAAATTCGAATAATCGCACATAACTGCACAGTTAAACTATATTCTAAAAAAACAGAATCATTTTTTTTAAAACGTTAGCTCATGCGAATGTTGAAATGACAATCTTGCCGCAAAAGTGTAATACACCTCGGATAAAAAATGAATGACACTTTGAGTTTTTTTTTTAATGCTCATGCATGCTCGAAAGTTAAAGTTCAACTGTTAAGAAAGTTACAACTTACAACCAGTTTGCCTGAATGATACATATATAAAAAATAAAAATCCAGGTAAAGTTTTTTTATAAAAAGAAATGCAAATGCAATGCATATTTGGAATTAAAAGCTCAACAACTAAGAAGAGAATTACAATCTATCTAAAAAATGTTTTCCCTAAAACAATGTCTATGAGATGTACATGAGGTGAAAGTTGTACAATTGAGAAAACTTACAGACTACTTGAATTTTTTGTTTTTGTTTTTTATGAGGGAAAAAAAATCAATGCATCCTAGTTGCTCAAAATTGAAAAAAAAAAAAAACAAAACAAAAAACAAAACAAAACAAAACAAGTGAAAAGTTTTTTTAAAAATGTATATGAGATGCACAAAGATAAATACAATATGTAAACTTAAAAAATAAAAGTTCTACAACTAAGAAAAATTACAATTTACCTGAAAGGTTTTTTCGAAAAAAATGCATATGAGATGCACATCTTTAAAAAAAATCAGGTAAAAGGTTTTTTAAACAAAGAGCCCTAAAACTAAGAGAGCTTATGATTTATCTAAAAAGTTTTTTTTAAATTAATGCATATTGGATGCATTATTTAAAATAAAACAATTCAGGTAAAAAGTTTTTGAAATGATGCATATGGAATGCAGGTTCGAAATTAGAAGCTCTAATAGCTAAAAAGGGAATTAAATTTTCCAAAAATGTTTTTTTAACAACGCATGTATGATGCAGTAAAAAATTACAACTTACCTGAAGAGGTTTTTTAAAATAATGCGTATGAAACGCAATGTTGAAATTATAAACTCATGTAAGAGTTTTTTTATAAAAAAAAAAAAAACAATGCATACGAAATGCATGTTTGAAAATAAAAATTCTACAACTAAATGACTAACTACTTAGCTGAAAAAGTTTTTTTTTTTTTTAAATGCAATGAGTTGAATGCATGAGCAATAAAAGTTATACAAACAGTACTAGGATAACATTTACAACAAAAAAACAGATATAACACGACATGTTAGGGGGGTAAAAAAAAATGTGTGGCTTTTCTCTACAAGGTAGGTTCCACTGATAGGTTCCCGACAAGGTGGTTTCCTCACCCCATCATAGGGATCATAAGACCTTCGCAAGCGATTAGAGTTTTTCCGAGTCGTACCGGCGGCCCAGCCGCTCCGGTCGTACCGTACTAAACCTCCGGGGTTCCTAGTCGCCCTGGGTTTTAGGCATTTTGGTGATTATTCTAAAGTGGGTGTGCGAATTCAAATAATGCTACAAAAAGAAAATGTCAATTAATTACTCTAAAAATATGTACATGTCACACAAAAAAACAAAGTTAGAATGGTGAAGATAATAAAATATGAAAACTAAAAAAAAAAACATGGCAATAAGCGAATACAATGAGCCCGAACCCTCTAAAACGTCCCAGCAGAGTCGCCAAATTGTCGGACCTAAAATCTGGCCTAAGGCGATTACATTTTGAAAACGTGGATTTTGAAAAGAGTCGCCACTATTTAATTATTAGGCTAACTAGAATCCTAAATTACCCAAGCGAATAACGAATTAAACACATAGGTACAAATTCGGTCTACGATTAGAAATTCGGGTTCGGGGGTTCTATTACGAATTGAAAATAAAAAAAATTTAATTACGCCCTTTCGGTACTCAGTTCACTTTATTTGCCAATTTTATTCTTCATGTTATATCAGATTAATCTAACAATGACGAGATTTAATCAAATTTTTATCCTATACAAAATATTATCAATTATAAACCTAAGTGAAAACTAATTATAATCTACAATTTCTAATTAAGACGAAAATGTCAAATTATAAAACATGCCTAAATCCATATTCAACATAATATGTATTCAACATATGTACGTAACTATTTGAACAAATAAATATACACAATCAAGTTTAACTAGTTACATTTAAATTACCAAACTAAATAATAATAATAATAATAATAATAATAATAATAATAATAATAATAATAATAATAAAATATCAGAATAATAATAATAAAAAGTTTTAAAAAAAAAATCTATTAAAAAAAAGGAAAATGAGATGACTTACCCCTGCAAGCAGACCAGCGACGGAGGAAAACCAGTCCGGCGAGGGGAGCGGACGGCCACCGGAGGACAGCAGAGGCGAATGGCAAAGTGGGTGCGACGCGGAGCTTCGGATGTGGTCGAGGACGGGTAGAGCACCCGGTGCGGAGCTCTGGTGAAGGCGGACGACGATGGTGACAGACGGCGGATGCTGTGCGACGACGGTAGCGAGCCGGGCAACCTCTGGCGGGCAGGACGGAACGAGGGGCGGTCACCGGCGGGCGAGGCAGACACCAGCAAGGGCGGATCGCCGGCGGTCGGGGCTGGCTGCTGGGCAGTGAAACAGAAGAGAGAGAGAGAGAGAGAGAGAGAGAGAGAGAGAGAGAGAGAGAGAGAGAGAGAGAGAGAGGGGGGGGGGATGCTGGGTGTGTCGTCGCCGGAGGTGGACGGGCGGGATGGCGCGGAGGTCGTCGGTGGTGCTGGACTGGAGCATGGGCAGCGGACGGCGGGATGGCTGCTGCCAGCGGAGGGTGGTGGCAGGCGGCGCCGGTGACCTCCGGCCACAGATGGAAGACACGAGGTCTGAAAAAAAAAAAAAAAAAAAAATAAAAAAAAAAAAAATTAACTTTTTCACTAGAAGACAAATCTGCACGGGTTCCTAAATCTGATGTAATATTATTGTTGTTGTGTGTTTTTACATGTAACAAATGACCCTATTTATAGATAAACTAGGCCCTAAAAATTAGGAAAGCAATATTTGCCTCAGTATACACCTAAAATTCCGAAAATTATATATATATATATATATATATATATATATATATATATATATATATTTATGAATATTACCATATATATATAATATATATTTTCTGAATATTACATAGTATTTAATGCATATCTACTGTCCTAATTTAAGTTAAGCCTATTTTAGCAACCCCGTGATCTTCCATATTAAATATTTCCTTTTTTAAACGCGTTACACGTAACATTTTTAACATGTTACATACGTGTCGCGCGTACCAAAATTAGGCGTTTACACATTTTTCTACACTAGCACCACTATCATAAAAAACTTCATCATTGCCATTTGAATCCTCTTTGTTGACCTTATCCCGAACTTCTTCATCTCCCCTGTATCCAATTCTACACATGTACACGCTACAATATTAGTTTTTCAACTCTCTCTCTTATTATTCAATTTTGTCATTCATTCAAAATAATAAGTGAATTACCGCAAAACAAAGAAAACTAAAGTTTTGAGGACGAGAGAAACTGGCCACTTACTGAGATCACTTTAGCAACTAATGATCATGTTGGCGACACAAACCTTAAACATTAATCTTATGTTGAGGTTCGTGTTCAGTTCCGGACACCAATGGAATAACGATCGGAATACGTACACATTAAAGAAAATGGAATATATGAAAACGTAATTCAATCTCTAAATTGGGGTTTAGAGGCAAAGGGAAAATAGAAGGCGTAGGGTTTTAATCGAGCGGAGGTTTCTAATTGAGCGAGGGGCAAATTAGATAGTTGAATTTTTATCACCGTTGTTAAAATTGTGGACTCCCGGCTCATATTATTAATTAATAGAAAAGAGAGGAAGGTTTGTAAGCACATGAAACACCCCAAAGACAATCTCTAATGTTGTTCCCAATCCACTTCATATCCTTCATATTTGCATGGATGTGTCTCACACATGATCTATGCTCGACTCAAGGACACGACTTTTCAATAGCTTGTAGTAATCCGTGAAAAATAATATTACATTTAGTACAGTATATTTAGGATATGAAATATTGATGATTACAAACAAAAATAAGCAAAATACCTTATGTCTGTCTGGCATTATAACCCACCAATAAGTACTTGTGGTTGGTCCTGTCCCAATATCATTACATAGTAGTTCAAGGAACCACTTCCAGGATCCCTTATTTTCAATCTCAACCCAAACTATTGCTATTATAAACAAATTATTCTAATCATCTCTACCAAGAATCATCGTAGTAGATCCAAGATTAGATTTCAACACCGTCTCACAGTAACTTCTCAACTTTTCGTATTGCATGGAATTTCACCCATATATCTTTTATCTTCGTAATTTTAATGGCTCTTGCAACTGTAAAGTATGTAACATCAATGTTATACTTTCTATTAACGTCATTTTGAATGGTGGTTAATTGCAATGGATGATCTTTCATGGTTGGAATGAATATCTTGGCTATACATTTAGCTCCACATAGTCGACTTTTGTGTACTTTACCACATTTATGGATATGTTGATATCATTAGATTTGCATTGTCTTTTCACCTTCCAAGACAGATGCATACAACTTCAACCCACACTTAGCTTTGCACTCAGCTGAAATTTTGTTCCAATTGATGGTCACAACGGTTTTGTATACTAAGATCAGCTAAAACATCCATTGGAACTTCAGCATTCTAAAATTGCAACCCTAACTTCAATTCAGATCCCTTCAAGTACTTTCTTGGTTTGTATTGTGGCCACTTATTTCTTGTAAAATTCGGATCCTCATCAGACCTCGGTCTTGTTACAAGTTCATCATCACTGCATAGATCTTAACGTAAATTAACTTGCTCAGTTAGAGTTGCACTTTGTCTTATACAATTACTTCATTCTCCACTAACACCATCTAAAATAATATTAGTTATATCTACTCCTTTTATGCTTCATTCAACCTCTATGTTTGCATAAACCATATCAAATTCAATGTTAGCAGTAGCTTTCAGGACTTCTTCATCATCGTAATCATCTCTCACTCGCTCGTATAACTCATATGATTTATGTTCAGACATTGGATCGAAGTCATTATACTTGGGCTGATAATTGTCATCAAACTCAACCAAACAATTTTCTACTCTAAGCCAATCAACTATATCATCTTGGTTCTGACATATTGGTTCATGTATCCTCCAAATTAACCTGAAAATTAAGAAAATATGGAACAACATGAGGTTTAAATAATAAAGTAGCAGTCTTCATCCAAACTGCAAGTTAGAGTTAGCAATAGCACTGAACGAATTGAAACCAAACTTAACTTACTTGATACAACTACTTGAACTAGCAAGAAATCGACTAAGTCAAACTCAAATGTAATCAAACTCAGCTACCATAGTTTAGCCTTATCATTGTCAAACATCCACTTTACGTTTATATACAGCGTAAGTTACTTACAGTTTGGATTCCATATAATACCAAGTTCAGCTACAATAAGAAACTACCTAGGGTCAAATATAAAGTCGATGTAAGAAATATTAGACAAACAAGCATGAATAAGCATACATACCTCAAACAAAATTAAATAATTTTATAACTGAAGGAAACCAAAGGAAAATTTGGGTGAGTTGCGTTTACTGCAACAATTTCATTTTTCTGCACATAGCACCACTATCATAAAAAACTTCATCATTGCCATTTGAATCCTCTTTGTTGACCTTATCCCGAACTTCTTCATCTCCCCTGTATCCAATTCTACACATGTACACGCTACAAGATTAGTTTTTCAACTCTCTCTTATTATTCAATTTTGTCATTCATTCAAAATAATAAGTGAATTACCGCAAAACAAAGAAAACTAAAGTTTTGAGGACGAGAGAAACTGGCCACTTACCGAGATCACTTTAGCAACTAATGATCATGTTGGCGACACAAACCTTAAACATTAATCTTATGTTGAGGTTCGTGTTCAGTTCCGGACACCAATGGAATAACGATCGGAATACGTACACATTAAAGAAAATGGAATATATGAAAACGTAATTCAATCTCTAAATTGGGGTTTAGAGGCAAAGGGAAAATAGAAGGCGTAGGGTTTTAATCGAGCGGAGGTTTCTAATTGAGCGAGGGGCAAATTAGATAGTTGAATTTTTATCACCGTTGTTAAAATTGTGGACTCCCGGCTCATATTATTAATTAATAGAAAAGAGAGGAAGGTTTGTATTTTGCTAATTTTTAGAAGATTGTTTTGTTATTTTTTAAAGAAAAAAAAGTTAAGTTTGTTATATATATATTTTTCAAACGATATAAAGTTAGGTTTTTTTTTTACTAATTACCCTTATTATTATATATCGATTTATCTTAAAATTAAATTGAAGTTAGATCCGTAGAATATTCCCAATCCAGGAGCCTTCCGGAGGCCAGATTGCACTATTGGTCATGGACCTTGGTGCACAGGTAGCTAAATCTCGATGACGTTGTTGTCTTTATTTCCACCCATATCAAGACATTTGGCTTGTTTATTGGCTGTTGTTGCATTTCTATTATTTCCATCAATAATATTAATATATATATACACTAGTCAAGTAAAATGTAAATGAAAACTCACATTTTAGTGGTTATTAGTGTGCAATTTTACTATCGAAATTTATTTTAAAATTAATATATGTATTAAAATAAAAATAATTTCTTTTAGAAAACTCTTTATATCTACATTCCAATTTATATATTCTTTCAAATTTATCCCCAAAGAGTGAGAAAATCACTTAGTCTGACTGTGCCTCGTCGAGAATTCACCTTTGTAAATTTTGGAGTGCTCGTGTCAAATTGTTCCGACTTCCGCAGAGCAACATGTGCGGAGTTGCATGCTTTTGCAATTGATCCATTGACAAGGACTGGCCACTCCACCCTAAAGAACTTTATTTAACAAAATCGTCTTGAAAACAGTAGACACTGGGTGTTTGAACTAGTACCGGTTTTTTTCATTAGGGACATCATTTGTGGTACCAAGAACATCCCCACAAAGTTTCACGCAATCTGATTAGACTCACATTGATAGGGAGTGAAAATTTGGGCGGGAATAATAAAACAAGTCAGCAGCAATAGGTGGAACTGAAGGAGACTCATTATATTCCATCATTCAATGATCAAACAAACCATGTAAATAGTGATTCTTATTATTAGTGACTGAAATATGAACAGCTGCACATTGTTAGTTTACAAAATCAATCTACTACTGACTGACAATATATGTATAGTATGTAAAAGCCGCACTATACCCAAATCATCATCTCTCTCTCTATCAACAAGACTCTTCTACCAACTACTACTACTACTCTACAGTACAAACATCTCCCAGTCAATCAAATAATCTGACTTTCTTCTTTCTGTACAAAAACAGATCCTAGAGCTGCTAAGGTTGGTTCTAGATATAAATGCCAAAGGGTAAACCAGAATTTAGTCATCGATACCTTGAATTTCGCCCATCATGATGCGATTACTGGTGACCTTGAAGCCAAGGAGAGCAGGGTCGATCTGCCTCCCCTTCTTCCCTTTCTTCTTTCCTCCTCCTCTCATTGCACCGTCCATCGGCTCGTGACCTCCTCCTCCCATTGCCTCTGCTGCTGCTGGGGCCTTCTTTGTACTCTTGAGCATATCTATGAACGATGTCTCTGAACCCCCCTCAGCATCGCTGTATGATGCTGTCCGTCTGAACCGCACATCTTTGTTCCTTGTTGCTGCATCCTGACCCCCCACAGGGTTTGTCAGGACGTGGTTTCCACCTTCAAACACCCCCCCCCACATTATTAGTCTTCAACACACACAATACTATATAAGTACCCAATTCACAACTTCACCATCTTTGCTCTTCCAAGTGTGTAACATAAATAAATTCAACAATAAACCACCAGACAACAACAAGTATATATACACACAATTACCTTCAGGAACCCCACTGAATGAACTTTTCCGCCTCATACCAGGATCTCGTGCCACTTCAGATAATCCTTCACCAGAAGAGCACGTGGTGGTATGTTGTTGAACAGATGAACTTCCTCTATGCATCATCATGCTGCTCTCTTGCCCTTTCGATAACATTACTGCCACTCTACCAAATGCGGGAAAATTAATTTATCAGCTAGTATAAGTAGTAGGGTCATATCAGCCTTCTCGGTTTAGTCACTTTTATCATGCATGCATATCGACACTTTCTATAAGCAACTATAGGTTTCTTTTCCTATTTTTTTCTTCCTTTACTTTTTTGGGTCAACAACGGATGGATATATCATCAGTAGTGATAAATTGGAAAGTTCATCATCTATCCAATATATAAGACAACAAGTAGGAGGAGCCATCATGCTTTTTATTTTACTTACCGCTCCTTGGCTAACTGTTCAGTATAGGAGCTATGTGATACATCATCATAAAACCCTGCATCATCCCCTGCAAAAATACTAATATTCTTAAGAATCAATCAGAGAGAAAGGGG
Organism: Clarkia xantiana subsp. parviflora; assembly: GCA_036873135.1. Classification (NCBI taxonomy): domain Eukaryota; kingdom Viridiplantae; phylum Streptophyta; class Magnoliopsida; order Myrtales; family Onagraceae; genus Clarkia; species Clarkia xantiana. The sequence continues at coordinate 23,702,929 of JAPTYO010000009.1, read as the reverse complement.
AGGGAGGGAGGTAAACGATGCAAGAGAATATTAAAAATGATCCAGAAATCTACCGGAGCCACCAAGTGATGAATGCCTGCTGAACGCATTACTTGGAACTTCACTATGACCCCGAGCAGCCAAAACTACAGGGGGCTTAGCAGTAGAACCTTTTAGAATATCTATGCCTGGTCCCTTTACTTCACTTTCTAACGCACCTCCCCAACTTTCCACACCCATGAAATCTTTGCTCAACGGAATCTTACTGGTCAAATCAGGATTTCCATAAACCGCAGAAGCAGATTCACTAGCAGCTATTGAGAACTGCTCTCTACCAAGATAGGTGGCATCTGCTCCAAACGGTTGTCTATCCCGGTTTCCATGACCATTTTTCTGTTCATCACCTAGATAATTGTGTGGAGGATCAGAAGAGCTCGATCCATACGAACCAACCGTAAACGCATTATTTGGGTTAGCTTCAGCGTCATGAATATGGTTGGTCTGGTGATCCACAGACATTGCAGCAGGGTAGAGCCCAGTCGGAGGCCCTCTCTCAACTTCATCTGTCACATCAAATTGATCTCTTGATTTCTGATGAAGCAATTCCATCAATAGCTGCTTCGACTTGTCATCATTTTGAGCATCCGACATCCATGAAATGTGGTTCTCAGTCATTTTAGCCTGTGCCTCCCTTTTCTGCCGCTCACCATTGATATTCAATTGCTGTGTTCTTGAATCGAGCCAGTCATTTGGTAGATGCTGCTTGTTGTCAGACCAATAATTATCCACAGTGTCGGGCTGAGAAACATGAAACTGATTAGGCAGCAAAGAATGCTGTTGGTTGTGAGGATGCAATTCTGAAGGAAACATTCCAACATGAGTACCGAGTTTGGCTCTCGTGCTTGGTTCCTGCATATCAAAACCATGAATACGCGCCATAGCATTAGCCATGTCAAGATTCATGCTCGGATCACTTGTAGGCAACGAAAGTGACCGTTCAAATGGTAGCCCTCCAGGCTCATACAGTCCATGTCTGAGCCGCTCCTGCAACGAGTTGTTTCGATCAAAGAAGCTCATTGGTTCTTCACGAGAAGGGCCTGATTGCTGCTGATAGAAATCTGGATGATTCAGCCCAGATGCATGAGCACGATTGTTACTGTAATTTCTCAGAAACTGACCAGATTCTTCTCCTCGCCAGACTGATCCAATGCGCCTTTCATCTTCCACACCAGTTTTTTGCACCCCCAAACCCATTGAATATTGCCTTGCCTGAAGTTGTTCTTGAAGCATCTGATGTTCCAGTGATGGTATTTGTCCCTGCTGGGCTTGGGACAAGAGCAGCTCTCTCTGCAGCTCATGTTGAGGCCCTCGCCCAAACTTAGCCTGAATTAACTGCTCAATAGATGGATCGACATTTCTAGGAAGGAGTTGATTACGTTGCTGCCGGTCATGGAGAAGTTGCTGGTCCAACAAAACCTGGTCAAGGACGTTATTTCCCCTAATAGAATTACCATTTGACTGGATCAGTGCAGGATCATGCATTCGGCTTTGCAGCATCCGCTCCATCAGCATCCGATGAACTTGAGATTGTTGTTGCTCTTGCAAAAGTTTCTGCTGTTGATGCAAAAGCAGCTGCTGCTGCTGCTGCTGCTGCTGCTGCAACTGACGTTGAAGCTGATCTTGGCGTTGCTGCTGGAGCTGATGTGCCATAAGACGTTCAATATCAGGCACGAGATGGTTGGACAGCTGCTGCAGTGCCTGATTCTCATTGAGATGATGATCTAGATTAGAGCGGCCAAACTGTGCACGTAAAGACAGCATATTTTGCTGTTGGAGCTGATTCTGTTGAAATTGCCTTGACAGATTATGTTGCTCTGGTAAATCAAAATGATTAGGTTCTTGATCTACATGCAGAAATTGGTGAGGGGCCATAGAATCGTGAAAAGGTTTTGCTTGATCAAATTGCATATTCCTTCTAATATTGTCAGGCCATGATTCCTCGGCAAGGGCACCAAAATGATTGGACCCCCCACGCAGAGGCAATTTGGATGCTTGGGTATGATTTGTACGGGTGTTTTCTAGCTCAGACCACAACAAACCAAATGGATGCAACTTTTCATTCAGAGTCCGCGTCGCTGGCTCTGGATCATGGAAACTGGGGATGTCTGCAGATCTTTCATAAGGATGCCCACTACTTCCAGGGCGTCCTGGAAATGTAATTTCTGAAAAAGAGTACCATGTTAGTTTGATTGAATGACATATCTTTTTCCTTAATAAGGTTGTATAATAATAATTATTTTAAATAAAACAAAGGTAAAACCCATAACAGGACTGACCATCTTGTGCAGCAAAATCATGAAACATTCCATCTTGATGCAATAGCTGTTGAGCCATGGCAGGTTCACTTGCCCTTGAGAAAACATGCTGATCTGAAAGACTATCTAGCTCTGACTGTGGGCAGCTCAGACCATTAACATCATCAATTACCATGCTTGATGCAGAAGCAGGTAGATCCAATAATTCTTCTACAGTCCCAGATTCATTTGTAACTGTTAAATGGGGGAACACTTTACCCAACTCTCTAAAAGGCGTACCGTCGGGTGCTTCAGTGAGGCGAACAGGTAAATCTGTTCCAAAGAAACCCTGTTCAAACCACGAGATGATGTCGACGCCTAAAAAAGGTCCCTGAATCTCTCCCTGAGGATCAAGATACAGTAAACTTGTGTCCTGAGCTAGGATGCTCCTCCCAGTGTCTCCTGCAATCACATAACAATGGAGTTATTGGCCAGCTGATAATGAACTGCTGAGGGTAAAGGCACCAAGAATTTGAATTATTAGGAAGTTTTGTATTATCACCAAAAGAGGTAGGTTCATCGCCACCAAAAAGTGTATGGTTCGCTAAAGCAGATTCTGACGTATTTATGTTATCACCAACAGTCAGCTTTCTAGTAATATCTTCAAAGCCGTGAGAACCATCTACATGTAAATTCCTGAACCCGAAATCTGAGGTGGCAGCACCCCTCACTTCTTCACCTCCAGGAATAATTTGCTTACCTAAAAAGCAGAAGAGATTTGATTGCAGTGACAACAAGGGAATTATACATCCGGATATATAACCTAAGCTGATTTGCACGTACCATCGAGGGAAATTATCTGATTATGACTATTCCAGATTGGACCAACACCATGAGGTCGACTTGCATCAGTACTTGAACTTTCTGGGAAGGAATCAATGAACTCTTCAGTCTGAACCACAGGCAGGCTAGTCTGTTTACCATCGGCAAGTTCAACATCACCATAACCTACAAACAAAAGACCCAAGAATACTGAGACACGCATACTTATCGCATAAGGTAGAAGTTTGATAAGATCAAAAAAAGGTAGAAGTTTGCTTAGTGAAATACCTTCAAGACTCTCGGTCTCACTTGACCTTCTAGAAGAATTATATACAGCTTCACTGCTGATAACCTTTCCTCTCCAGATATCACCAAGGACTACCTATTTTGAGAGAGAAGCACATAGCAGTCACTCAAACTGTTACAAAGACATACAAATACAATAGTTTATACCATTTTCATTTCCTACCTTCTCCTCCGTATCTGGAGACACAAATGCCAGTGGGTCAACAGCACATACTTGAGTTATTGGGGGCAACTCATCCATTTCATCACACATAGAAACAAAGGATTGACTAATTTTTTTCCTCCGATAAATGTCAAGAAGCTTTGCCCTCGGGTAGCAAAAAGATTCAGCCCCTACAGCTGGTTTCCCAGGAATTCCACACTTGTCAGAAAGAATAGCACCAATTGGAGCTGAAGATCGGCCAATTGAACCTCCACGGCCCCGTCCAACAGTAAATCCCATAGGTGAGCCCTCTAGACGTCCCTTCTCAATTCCAAATCCAGGAGCAGCACGAAAAGGACTCGAACTGCTGGGGTGAACTTCTATCCTGTGCCTCGGTCTCCATTTGTCACGAGATTCAGAGTCCCGCTCAGGAGCTGCTTTGCTACCACCTAAAACTGATGGATTTTCGTTTTGAGTATCCTCCTTCTCCATTTCTGTCCTTTTTTCACTGCGAGAATCCTTTTCTTTGTCCTCAGGACCCCACCTAGAAGACCACTTGCTATCTCTCCGGGCTTCAAACACAGTGCTGCGGGTATTTCCATCACTCCATCTATCGGAAGCAGCCGTTGTTCTTGTGTCATTAGTTTCCTTGTTTGGTGCATTCTCGGCACGGCGTTCAACTTTCCTGCGGTCCCTTCTAAGTCCAAGTAATCCAGTTTCTCTTTCCTCCTCACGCCAACGACGACTGGTTTCATTATCAGCAGCTATCTTCCTCCAATCTTTTTTGTCGTCAGACACGTCTAAGCGAGAATTCTCCTTGTGATTTGAATCAGCTGGATTTCCAAGAGAAACCACTGATGGTGAACGAAATTCCTGTCACAGAATAGGACAATTTTAAATAATAATAATAACAGTACTAAACTAACTGGGAAATCTTGTCAGTCATGCACTTTCTTTCTATGCAGTAGAAAAAACACCGGACGCACCATTTTTGCGTCACTCGGTTTTGAATAGAGCCACTGGGGAGATAATGGTATGCTGTTCTCTGATGCCCCTTGATCTGCATAAGTAGGCAAGAAATCAGTAAATAATCACAGGGAATGCTTCAATGGATGAATAGTACTTTGGAAATTCCGAGTAAAGCTACCTTTTGGATCATCGTGATATGATCCCATAAGCACCTTCTCCTCATAATGTCCACCCACTACTTCCACTAAATAACATGAACATAATTCGCAAGAATAGCAAGTTAGAAACATAGTACTTCCTCACAGTAAATATGTTTTTTGCCAAATAAAAGCTAACCTTGAAGTCAGTGCTTCTCTTGTGTATTTGCAGCCAAAATTATGGCTGCAAATATGCAAGAGAAACACCAATAGATTTTACACTATCAGAATATCCATACTAGAAAATCAAATATCTAAGTCACCATAACAAAAGTCTTGCAACCTCAGCTAGTTGTCAATAAACTTCAGGTTAAAAGCTCCATGAGCTACAAGAGAAACAGGTTTACAGATTGAGATCTCAGCTAAATAACAACTTACCAGATTGAAGAATACAGGATTTGATAAAGGAATCAGGCTGAACTAAACATGGAGTTATCAGACTATAACATCAATAGGAATATTGTCTTGGGAAGAATGAACTATGCAAGCTGATCTTTTGTACTGCTTCTATAGTAATAACCGAGCAAAAAGAATTACATAAATCACACAAATTAAAGTGGGACCAACTTAATGCAAAATCCAATCAATAAACCTCCGAATGACATTCAACAAATATGGCACAAGAATGCCAAACCTAAGTTAGATTTACACGAATTTCTTGAATGAAGTAATCACCGTGCACTATGTAACAGTCAAATGACGGTGAAGAGACTTAGACAAATATAGATGACCTGAAACTAAGACAGGGTAGAGACGAAGAATAAATCTGAAAATATACGTGCAATAGTTCTCAATTCAAGAATTCCAATTGTAACACACCATAAGTTAATCATTAATAATTTCAAAACGTGTTCTAAATCAACAGTAAAGCCAGAATGGCAACTAAAGCAAGAAGTGCTTGATCTAAGAAAAAATGGGTTAGCAGAAGAGAATACATGAAATCGAAAACAGAGGGTTAAAAATTCACAGAAAAACTTATTGGACCAGTTAGCAACAGTTTCCATTCATCAAATCAAAATCCTAAACCATTCACATTGATTCCGACTCAAACGAAATCGATCCATCAAACTTCTCCAATTAACGAAGCAAGGAAAGAACCAAAACTGAATGAGATTGAGCAATGATATTGATAGAGCAACAAAAGAAAAGAGGGAAGTACGTTTGCCAGAGAAGGAGCGATCTGAGAGTTGAGAGGGGAGGAGATCGTCCGGTAGATTGAACTTGCCTTCAGCCATCGAACTGTTCAGGGAGATACCCAGAGAGAGATTGATAAGAGGACGAGAAGGAGACGACCGGCACGAGTAGAGAGGGAGCAAGCGAGCGCCGCGACAGCTGAGATGGTGATGATCGATCGGAGATTCTAGGGTTTCAGGGGGAGGGAGGGAGAGAGAGGAGCTTTCACTTGCAGAGGCAAATATGGAAGGAAGAGATGGAGAGGGTCTGTGCCTAGATGAATCAGATCAGATGGGTAAGGGTTTGGGACAAAACAACCGCAAATAGTTCCATTTTCAGGGTTGCTTGTAATCATTATTTATATTTAATTATCAAAAAATTAAGTTAGATCCATATTTGACCCTAACGCAGCCTGGGTGGCTCGACCAGGAATGCGTGATTGTGGCAATTTAACCTTTTAAGTTTTACCTCTTATTATTAACGAGGATGGCTAAAATTAAGTCGACCGATATTCCAATCGAAATTTAAATTTTTAGATTAATTCCTCGAGATTCGTGCGTATCACAAAAATCCCTTTCTCTCACTTCTGAGTTCTGTACATTACTTCCCGTCTTTTGTATTTTCTACTGCTGTTTTTTTTGTTGCTATTAATTTAGACTACTATAGTATATTATATAATTATATATATGTGTATATATGAGAAAAGTAATTATAGGGCTGATGATCATATATATATATATATACAAAATTATATTGTATCATTGAGAAAATCAGTTGATAAATTATTTAAAAAAATGATTTATATGAAATTATATATCTTATCTAGAAAATAAATCTTGCAGAATTCTATATAGTTGTAAAACAAATTATGTATTTAAATCATATTATTGGGGACAAAAATTCAAGAAGATATACATAGTTAAGTAGGAAAATATTTATATTTTAAAGTAGAAACTTTTCATTCCTAACTTTTGTTGTTTAGTGTCTTTATTTATATACATGTTCTTAATTTTTGTACTCATTAACATGATTTAAATACCTAAATTTTTTGTACAACTATATAGTATTCTATAAAATTATTTTTTTCTACAATAAAATATATAATTTAATTATTGTTATAATCCTTAACATTAGTTAGTTAATAGATTAATTTTTTTATCAAATTTTTTTAATAGGTAGTGATAGTGATATGGCACTTAGTGCATTCCAAAATGAATAAAACTGCCAATAATTCAATATTAAAAGTTGTTTACATACTCGTTAGCATAGTTATATGAAAAGTTGTTAAAGATATTTCAAACTATTACTAGAGTGCATTTCCTGGGCATTGCGCGAGATGACTTATTATGTACGTATAAGTAACAAAATAATTAGTATTACGGTTTGAATAGTCCTGTGTGATGCCCGGACGTATGTATGAATATATAATTTTGTAATTTTTTATAGAATTATAGTGGTTAATTTATTTTGAATAGGATATAATATATTAATTCTTTTTTATGGAACAAATATAAGTAATAATAATAGTAAAAAAAATTATTAAGCACTGCTAGCCATTATCATTTTGTTTCTAAGACTTATTATAATCATATGGATTCAGGAATCATTGCAATAATCTATTTTTTTATAATATATATATATAATATATTATTTAATCTAATCTCAGATGTAGAATTTTCCTGTATAAATAATTTATCATGTCCCTGAAGTGGATTTTACACGAGTTCCTACCTGGATAGAGCTACGTGACATCCCACATGCTCTAATGGAGAAAGAGTATGTTGAATATCTAGCTTCATCTGTTGGAGAAGTTGTCCGCTTAGAAATGCATGCAACACACCCATGGCTCACCACTCATCCAAGGGTGCTTATTCTCATCAACTATCTCAATCTAGTTCTGCCTTCAATAGGAGTCGCTACGGGGTCCACGTCAACTGAAGTTCTAATTTCCTACAAACCAGGCCTCCCTTGTAGACGTTGTGGTCGTTTTGGCCATTCACTAGGGCACTGCCGTGTAACGGAGGAGATTGTTATCAGGGACCTCAATGCGATGTTCCATCGCCTTACAGAAAGAGCAGGTGTTGCCCCTATTTCTGATGATACTCATGATTTATATACTTTTGCAAATAGGGGGTCGGGGCTCCTTACGAACTGGATTCCCTATACCACAAACTTAGCTCGTAATACCCCCACCCAAGGAGGCTCTCGTACCTTTTCCTCTCAACAACAGTCACAGTCGATGGCCCAGAATACAACTAATGCTCATGCTCACTCAAATGGTCATGCACATCCCACTGAATTAGCAACGAGAGTTACTCTCTCTGTGGCTAGGCACAGGAACTCCTCCCCTGAAGCACCTTCCGAGAGCTTACAGCATCAACCATCTGTCCAACAACTGACACCTGTTACAGCTCCTGTTCTCTACTCCACACCATTTACTACCCCCATCAACTCCTTATCTTCTGACTCTGAAACTCCCACGCCCACAGAAACCCCAGTTTCAGTCCTACACTACCCACCAAGCATTTACCATGCTCATGTTCACGCCCGTCACTTTCCACCACCACCATCATACCCCTACATGCCATATTTCCCTCATATGCCCTATCATTTCCCCTACCATATTCAGCATCCAAGCAATGAACATCAGCATCTCTACAATAGCTCAATTCACCCTCAGCTAATGTACCCACATCTGCCTTTACCCCCAGCTTTTGGTCCTTGGCCCTTATCGTGGTTTCCTCCTCTATCCTCAGGCTTCCCAGCAAACATTCATCAGCTTCCACTTCACAATCTCCACCACATGGCTTCCCTACCCCTTCATTTCCGCGGTACACTCACCCCAATTTGACGGTGCCTTACCCACCAAGTTACAACCTTTCAGCACCTCTTTCAACACCACCAGGCCATTCAATGGAACAGCCAGCTGCCTCTAGGAGACAGCACCCCTCCCAGGATGCTCATTCTGAAGACTCAAGCTCAGGGACCATGGAAAAGTATACGGATGACTCGACACTAGCTGAGCAATTGGTTCTTATGGACCAATTTCACCTACAGGAGGAGGAAGCATTAGCAACTGTTGCCCTATCTAATCAGATTCATTCCATTATACTTCCACTTGTGCAAGCAGTGCAACAAGCAGCAATTCCAGCACAAACTCAACAGACCACTGACGTGGTTACTCATAGACCCGGGAAGGAGCCAATGCTCCCGGAAACCTCCAATCAAGCTTCAAGAAGAACATGGAGAAGGCGACCCTTCCCTTCCCATCAACAGAAGCACTAACGGTTCGGGGAACACCACCATCTGACCCTTCTTCCTTAGGGACTCAACAGCGGGAGGATGAAGATGAGGACAACTTCAGATACTTGAGGAGGCTCAGGCCAAGGCACAACAATGACGAATCAGCTTCACATTTCTCATCCTTGTTCCTTCATGATGATCACTCTCAGGATATGCCCCAGCACCCAGGAGCAAACTTTGATGAGGTATCCATTTTATTTAACAGTTGGCATCTTACATTTTACACTCAGTATTATGTTGATATGGCTACTGCTAAATCACCTGCGGAAATACCCTTGAGGTATTCTCCGCAAGCATTATGATCATCATGGCCTGGAATTGTCAAGGCACGGGAAGGTCCTTGACAATTCAACATTTGAGGCGCCTGATCTCTCACTGGAGGCCTCAACTAGTTTTTCTCTCTGAAATCAAGAGTAACATTAACAGGATGCAAGTTATCTTAGGGAACTTAGGTTTTGATCAATCTGTAGTTCAAAACCCTGACAATACTAGGAGAGGCCTTATCCTAGCTTGGAGACATATCTACCATATTCAGCCTCTAGTTAGTAATAGCCACTTCATCCATGTTCAAGTAAATTCTGCTCCTTCCTCTGTTCCTTGGTTGGCAAGTTTCATCTATGCTCCTAGCAAATTTCATAATAGATTTGCCTTTTGGAACACTCTGCGTTCCCTTCAGTCAACTCCTGCTTCCCCTTAGGTTCTGTTAGGAGACTTCAATGATGTTTGGACCCAGTCTGAAAAGCAGGGTGGCAATCTCCTGTCTAATGAACACCTCTAAAAGTCCACTCCTGGACAGACTCCCTAAACCTCCTAGACTTGGGAGCTCAAGGTCCCCTCTTTACTTGGTCCAATAGGAGAACTCCCCCTGATCTAATTCTCGAGAGACTTGATAGAGCTCTTATTAATACTGAATGGTTGAACCTTTTCCCGACTGTTACTCTTTTCAATCTTGCTCGACTAGGTTCTGATCAATGCCCAATAATGCTAAACCTGTCACCTCAGCATGCTTCTCAGCACTCACCTAGACCCTTTAGATTTGAGAACATGTGGATGGACCATCCTTCCTTTAAGGAAGTGGTTTCCTCCTCTTGGAGAAAATCAAATTCAGGCCTGCCTCAGTCCATTCTTCACCAAACACTTACAACCTTGAGCAAAGATCTGAAAATATGGAATGCAACTGTCTTTGGAAACATTCAATCCAACATTCAAAGAGCCCTAGCCTCTCTCAAACTTCTTTAGGAGTCCTCCTCTTTGCCTCCCATCTCTGAATCTCATCTGGAAGATCAACTTCACACTCTCTACAATCAGGAGAAACACTTTGGAGACAAAAATCAAGGGAGCAATGGATCACCCATGGGGATAGGAACACTAAATTTTTCCATGCCAAAACGCTAGCTAGGAGGCAGGTTAACAAATTGCATTGGCTTCTCAATGAAAATGGGGAATGGAATACAGATCCCCATGATATCTCTTCTCACGTTGTGAACTACTTCTCCTCAGTCTTCACTGCAATGTCTGTCATCCCTGAATTCACACTTCTACAATCCTTAACAAGTTCTCACTCAGGTCTCAATTCATTAGGACTCCCTGTTGACACTCCTGAAATCTACAGAGCACTAATGAACATGCACCCTGACAAGTCACCTGGACCAGATGGTTTTCCAGCGGGCTTTTTCCAACAGAACTGGGACACTATCTCCCCTCAAACTCTCGACGCCATTCACTCTTTTTTCAGTACTGGAATCATGCTTAAAGATCTCAATAAAACATTCCTAGTGCTTATCCCTAAAATCCCACAACCTCAAACATTGAAGCATTGGAGACCCATTAGCCTCTGCACGTCTGCATACAAAATCATCTCCAAGGTTCTTTCTAATCGACTCAAAAAGGTCCTTCCAAACTTAATATCCCCTTATCAGAATGCCTTCGTCCAAGGAAGATTAATTTCTGACAACACCTTACTTGCTCATGAAATCTTACATGTAATCAGAAAAAGAAGAAGAGGAAAGGTGGGTCGTTTAGCTCTTAAGTTGGATATGACCAAAGCCTTTGATAGAATAGAATGGCCTTTTCTCCATGCCACACTCATAAAACTTCAATTTCCCTCACAATTCATATCTTGGATTATGGAATGTGTTACATCTTCAACTCTCTCTGTTCTCATCAATGGCAGTCCCTCACCAACCATCATTCCATCAAGAGGCCTCAGACAAGGAGATCCTCTCTCCCCTTTCTTGTTTATCCTCTGTGTTGATGTCCTCTCAAGAGGGCTTTCTAATGCTCAGACTACTGGTCTTATTCGTGGTATCAAACCTGGCCCAACCTGCCCCCCCCCCCCCAATTACACATCTACTGTTTGCTGATGACAGTTTCATCTTCTTGGAGGCCAAGCTTGAGAATGTACAATCCTTGCAACACCTGTTGCAGCTCTATGAATCTCAATCAGGCCAGCAGGTTAATTTCCAGAAATCTAGTATTACCTTTAGCCTAAACACTCCCCAATCTATCAAAGAATCTTTAATGCAGTCTATGGGGGGGTCCAATAAATTAAAGACAGTGACTTGTACCTGGGCTTACCCGTTAATTGAATCAACCAGAAACGAATGATAGATAATGCCCTCTTAGACAGAATATCCAACAGAATACAGGGTTGGATGGGAAGGCTACTCAATGCTGCTGGAAAAGAAGTCCTGATCAAAGCTATTGCATCTTCCATTCCTATCTACACTATGTCATGCATTAGATTACCACAGCATATTCATAACAAAATTGAATCTATCCTTAGAAATTTTTGGTGGAAGTCTAGCCCGGATAGGAAAGGTATGCCCTGGGTTGGCTGGCATAAGATGATCCTTAGTAAAGCTGCTGGAGGTTTAGGCTTCAAGTGCACCAAACATCAAAATAATGCACTCTTGTTGAAGCAAATTTGGCGCCTCTTAACATCTACAGACTCCATATGGGCTCATTGTCTAAGGTTGAAATATCTATCTCGCAATACTTTCTTCACTTGTCATTCCAGACAACATCACAGTTCAGTCTGGAGAACACTCCTGCAACTTCGCCCCCTCCTCCTGCTAGGTGTTAGATGGCTAGTTAGAAATGGTCATTCCATTAACTTTTGGACTGATCCTTGGGTCCCAAACATCTCCTCACTTTCACCTTGGGCAGGTCAAGTTCTCAATCCTACAATCAAGGTTAACCATTTCCTGCACCAAAACCAATCAGAGTGGAACATGCCCCTCATTTAGCAGACACTACATCCTGCCCTTTGGGGTATCATTCATTCAATACCTATTCCTTTATTCCCAACTCATGACACTCTTAATTGGTCTCTTAATTCCTCAGGGGTTTACACAGTTAAATCAGGTTATAGAATTCTATCCACAACGGAACACTCCTCTAAATATGGATCCACATCGGCATCCCCTATGATTGCTAGTTCTAACTTCTGGATTAATCTTTGGTCAGCTAAACTTCTTTCCAAAGTTAGAATGTTCATCTGGAAGGGATGTTCTGGAGGTTTGGCTCTGGGAGCTAACCTCCATAGACGTATTTCCACCCTAGACCCCACATGCTCCTTATGTGGAAAGTTTCCTGAAACCTGGTCACATCTAATGTGGACTTGTGATTTTGCAAGACGCATCTGGTTTGCTTCTATGTTTGCAGTGAATGAGGATTGATTTAATTCTATCACGTCAGTTGAGGAATGGCTCTCTAAGGATATCTCAAAAAGGCCAGAAGACCTTCTACCAAAGTGTTTGATCATCTGGAATATTTGGCTCACCAAAAACCAAAAGATCTTTCATTCAAGGCTGCCGGCAATTGATAGCTTTATGTTCAATCTTAACATATTATTATGCTTTTGATTGTTCACCAGGGCACAACCCAGGAAGATCACCCACCAGACAACCAATAAGGAGGCAAGCTCTGCAGCAGCAGAACACATGGATTATCATTATTGATGGTGCTTGTGATTCTGCAGCTGAACTGCTTGTTGGAGCAGCTTTATTATACAACCCTGAAGGTATTTTAGTTTCTGTCTCTACTCAACTCATGCATGGATCGTCCCCTCTTTTGTCTGAACGACTTGCCTGTCGTGCCGCCCTACTCCTAGCTTTTGACCTCAGAAAAGAGACGCTTCTTCTCAAGACGGACTCTTCTCTTCTTCTGCAAGCTATCAATGGTGCAACCCAGAACAAGGCGGAACTTTTTGCTTATTGAATGATATTCATATCTTTTGTTCATGGTTTAGTTCTTTGTCTGTTGTTAAAGTTGCAAGATATGGGGGTTCTTTGTTTATGTTTCCGTAGTATAGCCCCGTAATCCAACAATGAGTCGCCGTAATGGGGAGCCCATTAATTAATGTCATGTACCTAAGAAATTAGGTAATGTCACATTAGGTATTTTGGGCTAGGCCTAAAATCCGAATTAACATGGGAGGCCCAAATTAGGTCTCCCTAATACACATGGCCAGCCGAATATTATAATAGGGGTAAAGTAGACTTTCGTCCACTTTACTCCACTTATAAATAGGGAGTCCTAGGAGGGTTTTATAATGCTAATTCTCTCTTCCTAAGTGGTGAGATTAAAAGAAAACCCTCCTCCCTAAACACCTAATATTCGGCTGAACCACACCTTAGAAAGAAGGTGCAAAATTGTGTCAAGTAATTTACTCCAGGATATCCATCCCGCGAAGAATTGACTGAGGCTTTACTGTGAAGCATAATCTGTTGGATTACGGGTTTGATTACTACGGAAATAACAAAAGAAGGTAAATGCTTGTAATTAGAATTACGCGGCGAAAGATGTGCACATACCTTAAACCTTTTCCGTAGTCCCAAGGATCTTGCTGAGGGAGTTCACGATCCACCGGATGGAACCCGTAGAGGTTCTTGTTAAAGAAACCCTACGTGGTATTAGCTCCACAGCAAAACCTCTGATTAATTCTTGGCAGGGACGGATCTCCGGAATGTTTTTCTCTAAGCAAATTGGCACACCATTGGCGGTGGTGAAGAGTTCGGCCGAAGTATGTGTTAAAAGGGGGGGGGGGGGGGGGGAGGGTTTTACTCTCAAATCACCACTTAGGAAGAATTGTGAATTACACCAAATAAAACCCTAACACCCCTCTGGCCAAAAAAAAAAAAAAAAAAAACCCTAACACCCCTTATTTATAGGACGAGCAAAGTGGACAAAAGTCCACTTTGCCCCACACACATATTCGGCCGGCCACTTATGTTAGGGAGGCCCAATTTTGGGTCTCTCATGTCAATTGGGATTTTGGTCAAGCCCAAATTCCCTAATGTGACATTAACCCAATTTCTTAGGTTACCTATACATATTAATGGGCTATCAATTACGGCGCCAGTCACCATATGCTAACAGCTCCCACTCGCCGGAATGGGAGGGTGTCTTTTAATGTATTGTTGTCCAAATCGCATCAACATTCCACTCTTCTGATCCTGCCCCTGCTTCCAATTAGTTAATACGAGGTTTTCCGTGCGACCGGCGGATACGACGGGCATTTGTGCTTCTTCTTCTTCAGCTAAGGCTGTCCTGACTGTCACTTTTCTTTCGGGTTCCTCTATCAGTATCTCCTTAAGTTCCTCCATAGGTGCAGGTCTTCCGTGATCCTCCCTTGGATCCTCATCTATCGATAGGACATCCTTTTTTGTTTTCATTTTCTTGTTGTGTGCAATCCTTTCACATTTTCTTGCCACCTTCTGATTTCCTTTTACCTCCCTGATTCCTTCACTTGTGGGGAACTTCATTTTCTGATGTGGTGTTGATGGCACTATGCCCCATTTTTTAATTGTGGTGGTACCTACAACTCCATTGTACTCATCCATTCCTTCAATAATAAGGAAAGGAATATCAATCTTCAACAGCCTCTGACCTGTGCCTAATGTCACGGGTAGTGCGATTGCCCCCAGTGGGTAGGTTGGCTCTCTTGAAAATCCTATGAGGTGGGAGTGCACTTGTTTTATGCTACTTGGTCTCACGCCTAATATGTCAATCACTTTCTTGCTGAGGATGCTTGGCGAGCTTCCACCATCTACTAGGATTCTACCTATGTCCATGTCAGTGATTTTCATTGTTATGACTAAGGCGTCGTTGTTCTTTGGTAACACGTGCTCCATGTCCTTCTTTGAGAATTGTATTGTATCTTCTTTTTTCTCCTTTACTTCTTTTCTTTGATTGTGCTATCTTCTACTTGTGTTATATATGCCTCTCTTGCATTCGCTGATTCACCACCTGCTCCAAAGCCTCCGTGAATAACGTATATGCTTGCCATCTGACTCGTGATAGGTAGGCTTTTTGTTCAAAACCCACGGACGGCGCCAAGTGTTATGACGTGTGCCTCAGGTTGATGGGTATCTGATCCGAGTGACACTTCTCACGGGTATTTCGCTCTTCTTTCTGATCCGCTTAGCTTGTTAGTGTGATCTGTTCCTCGCAAACCTGCACAATGGGAAGTATCGAGCACGGAGAGGGGGGTGGTGCTCGATGAACCCTCTCTGATGCCTAAGTAAGTTCGGGCTCTTTAGAGAGAGAAAATTCTAGAGGGAAGGCAGAGCTAAAACGTACAAATATGTAAACTTCTTCAAATGAATAGAACTTGAGAAGTATATATAGGCTACGGGGGAATAAATGTTGCTTAATGACACCGTTAATCTCTAAACGTACTTAATTGACACATAACAGCAGGATTAACCCTTTAACAACATGGAGAGGTGGGCAAAAAATTCTAGGTACGAGTCGGGTAAAATGGATGTCAGGACCCTCGGGGTCGGACAGAATATTCGACCCCTAAAGCCTAGGATCGGGTCAGCTTGCCCGACCTCTCTTGGGAGAGGCTGGGTCAGCTGACCCGATCCCTCATAGGAGAGATCAGGTTGACCCACCCGATCTCCCCTAAGAGAGATCAGGTGAGGCCACCAGATCTCTCCTAGGAGAGATCGGGCCGGCTAGCCCGATCTCACCTAGGTGAGACCAACGGACCGGTCTGGGCGAATATTTTGGCTCGTCCGAGCCGTTCGCATTGCGAGTGAAGTGCTCTGGTCCAAGTTTCGATTTACAATCGTAAGTGGGGTGTTAAAATAAGACAATCTGAAGGGAGACGGGTTCAAATTGGGCGTATATCCATCGGTAGTGCTGCACGCGATGAGGGCTATAATGCTGGCAAGGCGGAAGGACTTGCTGAGTACCCGACTACTCCTGCCTTTGCTAGTGCGGTCGGTGCAGCCGCGGAGGTGAAGTCGGATAAGCTGATGAGAGAATTTACTGAGGATTACATCCGCAGGGTGAGTATTCTTGCCCCCGACTTTCGTTTTGACAAGTTGGGTCCTTACGTGGATTATACTGTTGGACATGTTGACGCTTTGCGCCGCTTGGCACTTGGGGAAGCGAATTATGAGACGCTGTTCAATGATGACGGTGGTATCAACCTTTTTATCACCGCTGCTGAGACTACGGAGGTTGCCCCCGAGCAACCTGGAGATGACGACACCTCACGAGTGGCGCAGGTTGATTTTCAGGGGTATATCAAACTCTTGTACATAGTTTTTGCTCCCCGTGTTTTGGGTTGAGGTTGCTCTGGGAGTTGACCCTTGAACCTTTGTTTATATTCTGCTTGCTTGGGATATTTTCGTCTAGACCTGTCATGATCGTAGTAGAAATGCATGATAACTTGTTAGTAGTATTTCATACCTTGTGTTATCGAAGTTGTCCGTATACATTGGACTTGCATGATAGGATTGATCTCCTTGTTGTAGTGGATATAACATCCATAGTTGTGACCATAGGACGTGCGTCGCTAAGTGTCATGAGTGCCCATCTTGTTTTAAACCCAAGGAATAGCGTAATGAGTGTATCGAGTACTTGCCGTGTTTATAGATAGTAACATGCAAGGTCATATGATAACATTGCACTTGGCACTGGCACTTGGCATGTAGTAGAGTCGTCTTGGCGAGGCAAGACATTAGTTTATACCATCTCTAAGTTCCACTCTAAGGCGACGTTGTGACAAGACGCTACTTGTTCTATACTATGTGTTTTTCCATCCGTCAATTGGGCACACCCCGCGTGACGTTGTTGCAAAGCTTTCCATGGCTAGACCCGTACTTACTTTGTGATACTACTACGCCTCAACTTGGTTAACCCAATGGGCGGAACAGAGGTCGTATCAATACGCCTTGTAGTTTTTACCGTCTCTTGAACCATTTCAAGGCGACGTTGTGGCAAGACGCTACTTGCTCTATGCTATGCATTTTTCCATCCGTCAGTTGGGCACACCCTGTGTGACGTTGTTGCAAGGCTTTCCGTGGCTATTCCAGTACTTACCCTACGATGCTACTGCACCTCTCCATGGTTAGTCCAGAAGGGCTGTACAAGACCGCGTTAGAGCGACTTGCAGTTTTTTCCTTCTCTTAGTCCACTCCAAGGCGACGTTGTGGTAAGACACTACTTGCTGCATTTGGTGTGTTTTATTCTGTTATATGCTCACGGGCAAAATAGCGTTGTACAAGACTCGACTTGTAAGTTTGGTGAGTTTTTCAAACAGGGTGCGCTCCTGCTAGCGTGTATCAACCCGCGATGGGGAAGCATACTTTGTAATAGCATGGGGTTGCCCTCTATCGAGAGAATGTCGCGCCATGATGTATCAACCCGTGTTGGGGAAGCATACTTTATAGTAGCATGGGGTTTTCGTCTAACAAGAGGACGTCTGCCATGACGGGGTGATCAGTCCCTTTGAATGTTGTCGCATATCTAAGCATATGGTAATGGGCGCCGTAATTGGTAGCATATAATGTATAGTTTACCTAATGAACTTGGGTAAATGTCACATTAGGGTAATTGGGCTAGACCCAAATCCCAATTGACATAAAATGCCCAAAATTGGGCCTCCCCAAATACATAGGCCGGCCGAAACTATAGTGTGGGATAAAGTGGACTTTTGTCCACTTAGAACTCCTATAAATAAGAGGTGCGACGGAATTTTTAGGGTTAATCATAATTCCCTCACAAGAGTGTTTTAGAGAGAAAACCCATCCTCCCACACCTAGTTTTTCGGCCGAACCATATCCCTCACCAAGGGTGTGCCAAATTGCTTTCGAGCAAACTCCCCAGAGATCTGTCCCCATGCCAAGAATTGATCAGAGGCTTTGTTGTGGAGATTATACCACGTAGGGTTTCTTTCATAAGAACTTCTACGGGTTCCGACCGGAGGATCACGAACTCCCTCGAGCAAGGATCTTGGACTACGGTTACTGTTGAGGTATGTGTAAATCATCCGTTGCGTAATTACTATTACTAGCACGTACCATGATTTAGTTTCCCTAGTGATTACTCCCCGTAATCTAACAGTGGTATCAGAGCCTATGTTAGGAGTTCATGATTTTGATAAATTGATGTTCTTGAAATTTAAAGATTGAAAACCGAAAATTTTAGGAAGAAAAATTTAAAATTTTCGATTTTTTAAGGTTATTGGTGAAACCGAAATTTTTCATGATGTTCTTGGTTAAGTTGATGTTCATGATCTTCAAGAAAAGTGTAATACTTATCAAAATCAAACATTGGATTGTAGATCTTATTAAAATTTGATCTTGAAATTTGACCACTTATTCCTAATTTGGTGTTTGTGCCGAAAATTTTAATTTTTTTTAAGGTAAAATTATTAATTTCTTGGTCGACAAGTAACCAAATTTCGGACACACATATTGTTTACCATATTTTAAATTTTTAATTAAGGTAATAATATATCTATAATTAGGAACATTAAGATGGATTCACATTAATATATAGAAATATATATTTCTATCAATATATCTAATTATTTAAATATGGTTATAGATATTATTGATAGATTTAGTTACCTAAAAGATTGAGAAAATATATTGTCAGTATATTTGTTACCCTATTTAAGATATTGACAATAAATAAATATATATATTATATATAAGAACCGATTTTTACACACACACACATATATATATATATATTATATTGGAAATTATTTTACTTAATTGATGTTACTTGGTGGTCAAGTTAAATAATTTTGGACTTTAAAAAAAAAACCCTACTTGGGCCACAAGTAAAAATTTCGGCAAAACCTTTGAAATTTTAATTATTGGGCCGGTCCAATATGTCAATCCGGGAAGAATTTAAATCGAACCGGATTTTCTCAATTGGTTCGACCTAATCGGGTCGGGTCGGACCGGGTAACTAAGTGGATCTAATTGAACCGGTTTTGAGTGTTGAACCGAACCTTATTTTATTGGACCGGTTCGGACCGAACCAAATTTAAAATTTAAAAACAGACCGAACCAAACCAGATTTTCCCAGAACGAACCGAACCGAATTTTCTGGACCGAACCGAACCAAAACGGACTAAAATTGACTGAACCGGGTCGAGTTTTCAAAACCAAATTCAACTCAATTAAAATAGGGAGGTCAAATTTTAAAATCCAAATGTTTTAGAACCTTAAAATGGACTACACAGTGCTCATAGGGTTGCTAACATTAATGCCTTGTTTCGATTATGGGGATGGATCTCGGAGATACGTGTTTTTGGGACTGGTTAAATTAGTGGGCTGAATTGCAATTGTTTATTATTCAATATATATTTATGCATGATTAGAACTGTTGTCATGACTGAGTCAATCTAGCTGGATATTGCATGTTGTGGGCAGACCCCTAGTTAAATATATGGTACGCGCACTAGGATGGACATGTTGTGATATTTGAAAATACTTAGGATTCGTGCCTAGAAGTTTTTGTAATTGAATATAAGCATGAATTGCAAATCAGCCCCTAATGTTAAAATTATTTTATAACCGAAAACCAGTCGCCAAATATGTATGATATATGTGAATGTTACATGTTTGACACGTATGCTAGAATGTTGAGGATGTAGTTGCATTTGATAATTTACTTGGAAGTAGAATTATGTATGCAAGCATGAGTTCCTCGGAAAAATAGACGCATGACGCGTAAGCATGTGTGTGGTATAATTTACTGGATAATTTACTACGATGAATGTTACTGGCATATGATAATTTACGTGGATAATAGAATTATGTATGCATGAGTGAATTCATCGGAATGATTTTCCAAAACAAAAGGGCCTTGGGAAAGCCAAGATCGGGTATGCTTATTTTAAAATTCCTGTTCCGGTAATTTGCGATTAAAACCGTTTTAAGAGACTGGTCTATTGGATAGAAGACGTCGATAGTGTGAACTCTTTCACAGTCATCTTTCATTGGTTTACTAGTGGTCGGTGGGTTTAGATGACTGAGGAATCATTATTTGTCGGATTCTATCTTAATAGATATTTGATTATGCAATTTTTTCTCAAAATGTTATTGTCTCCCTAATTTTGCTTGATTATCAATGTGTTAGTTTTCATGGCTAAACCGATACAGTTCTACGAACCTCGCAACCTGGACAGCATGGATTATGATGCTTGGAGGGACAATGTTATGGATCTCCTGATCGCTGTGGATCTTGACGATCAAGTCAAATCGACAGCGAAAAGGATAAGCCTTGACGAAAATGGAAACCTTCATGAGAGCAACAACAAGAAAAGGTTAAGGAAGGATCGTAATGCACGAGAGTTGATCCTCTCGCAGCTGACAACATAAGTAGAAGAAGAGTTTACACAAGCGCATTGCATCTTTAATGTGCCATATACCTTCGCTTCTGTAAGGGTAAGGCCGCTAAAGCAAGAGCCTTAATGGCAGAATACTACAATATTCTATGCAGTGATGACGGTGTACTTGCCTATCATGATCCCGCTGATGAGTTAGATGTATGGACAAGGGCTCAGAAAGTTATGAGGATGTTCCCTCTTTCATGGTTCGTTGACGAAAAAGGGCTTACTTGTCTGATCAAATCGATTAAGACGACGATAGACCTATTCGAAGCAGATGATAAAGAAGGGAACTTTCCGAAAGAACCCGAGGCATTCGATGAAAGATTCATTGGTATGCTAAAATGCTTGGTGTAAACACTCGATTTTGACCCGGACGTAACGACGTTACACATGATACGTCAAATTTCGGACGCGTCAAGCCACAAGGTCTCCAAAAATGCTTAAGGGCACATTAGAGAAATTAATATAAAATATATTTTAAATTATTTCGAATATATTTAATATTTTCGGCATATTTAGAAAAATATATATAATAATTAGTTTTTTATTTTTAGAAAATTATCTATAAGATATTTATCTCCAGATATTATTTTTTATTCAAAAAAATAATTATCTGTAAAGATATATATCCTTAGGAATATTCTCTAGAATAATTATCTGTTAGCAATTTTTTATTTAAATTTTATCTGTAACTAGACTAGGTTTTTAGTATAAATAGGGGTCTAGGTTTACATTGTAAAGCAGGAAAACACAAGAACAAACAATAATACATTCTCGGGGTCTGCGCGATTTTCGTCCTCTAGTGCTCATAATTTTTTTTATTCTTTTCCCGCCTAAGAGCTTTGCCCTCCGGCCACCTTCGACTGGCCTTAGTCCGCCGCGCCATCAGCTCGTCGAGCCACCGTCCTCGCCTGCCGGAGCTAGCCATCCTGGACCGCACCCCATCGGACCTGCGCGCCACCGGATCTCCGAAGAAGCTGCCCACCGGTCGCCAATTGGATCAGTCACCTCCTCAGCTCCAACCTGACCGCGCTCCGCCCCTCGTCGGTGACCTCCCGTCCGCTCGCCCCAGACCGTGCCGCCGTGACTCGTGCGCCCTCCCGCACCTCGGAAAGCCGCCTGCCGTCGTTTGAAACCGCCCCAGTCGCAGCTCCTCTGCACAGCCTGGCCCTGACCAGCCCCGATCTCAGCCCTCGCCGCCCAGCCAAGTCGGAGGGAAACCGTCCGTCGACCCAATCCGCCTGCCGTGCTGCCTGGCCGTCCTCGAGCGAAGCCGCCATGTTGCCCAGAAATCCACCGTCGGTGACCACTCCTTCAGCCGTAGGTAATCCGTAATTCACATTTTTTATTTTTTATTTATTTAAATATTATACTATATTATTATCTTATTCATTTAGTTATTTAGTTATTTATTATTTTATTTCTGTTAATTTATTATTATATTACAATTGATTAGATATTTTAAATGTAATTGGTTAAATTTTGATTGGTAAATCATGTATATACGTTAAATTTATGTTGTATTTTTTATAAATTAGAGCATGTTTAATAATTTCGATTTTTTTAAATTTCGTTTTAAATTAAGAGTTATGAACTACAATTAATTTTAGACTAGGTCGATATTTGATAATAATTTTGTATATGGTAAAGATTTAATCCTGACATAGTTAAATTAATCTGATATAACATATATTCAGATAATAAATAAATTTGGAAAATTAAGTGAATTGAGTACCGAAAGGGCGTAATTAAAAGTTGTTTTTAATTCGTAATAGAACCCCCGAACTCTAATTTCTGATCGTAGACCGATTTAATACCTAGGTGGTTAATTCGTTATTCGTTTAGGTAATTTAGGATTATAGTTAGCCTTTTAATTAACTAGTGGCGACTCAATTAAAAATCCACGTTTTCCAAACGTAATTCGCCGTAGGTTAGATTTAGGTCTGAAACTTGGCAACCCCCGGCAGCAAAAGGTCTAAACGATGAACTGTACCTTCACGGTACAACTCGGTTAAGACGATCTGTCCATCATTGTTCTTCGTGACTGCTTCAAGTTTGAGATCTGAGACCCAAGTATTGTTTATGTTGTCTATGTTTCCAATTGTTCATTATGTTTGAATTTTGGTTATTGTTTCGGAATTTTTGAATAAAGTAGTTACCATTCGATTCGAAATGTGTTCTGCTTATCAAGATTAATCGACTCAGCTAGAAACGAGATTGATCCGAAAAGTGATAAACCGAAACAATAAAGGCTATTGAAAATAGCCAAAATCAAACAACTCCATACATTTTCTCATACATCTAATCATATGAGTAAATTCAAAACGCCATTAAAATTCATTGATTGCGTAGTTCCAAGAACGAACTGGTTATAAATCTTATTTTATTATATATTACTCCATTGAATGAAAAACTGTAATGATGATCATTTGCGAAACTGACTGGATTAAATTAAAATTAAATTCAGAAACGATTTAACCAAGGGTTAATACTAGAGATAGTTGCGCCTCGCGCAAGTGGACCTCGAAAGACGGAACACGTCGTTTCAATATATGAATTTAATAATGAAGTGTTTAAATAATGATGTGCTGAATAATCGTTTGCATTCCTTCGATAATAAGACTTATTGATGACATTTACATCGGTATGAGGTAGGCTACGTGATCTACCGTGACCTTGTAAAAGCATCAACTGACACATAAGGTGAAAACCTAAGATGCTCAGTTCGGAGATGGAATAAAATCTCTGAAATAAGTCGGCAAACGAATAATGATGAAGTCGGTTAAATGATTTTCCTTACAGAAGCCTTGAACGATATGTCAGGCTAGGCATTCAAATCAAATAACACACTTCTAGAAGCACGGTTCATAAACATAATGTTAGAGTCATTCTATCAGACGTTCCCTATGGGATGATGAAAGATGATTCACATACATGTAAAACTGTGTTCAGATAATTCGATAAGACACGCCGCCATTAGAAGCTAAAAGATGATGATGAGTTAAATCATATCACCATGCGACATTAATTTACGCAATAAACACGT
The DNA here is from genome assembly GCA_036873135.1 of Clarkia xantiana subsp. parviflora. Classification (NCBI taxonomy): domain Eukaryota; kingdom Viridiplantae; phylum Streptophyta; class Magnoliopsida; order Myrtales; family Onagraceae; genus Clarkia; species Clarkia xantiana. Next base: position 23,679,048 of record JAPTYO010000009.1, on the reverse strand, counting down.
ATTTAGGGCAAGAGTACGTTAATTACTCTTAGAAAATACTTGTTTGCAGCTTGGTTAAATGGTGCCATGGTCGAACATGAGACGTTACATCATTAAGAGGAGGGATTTTCTAAATGCATGAACAGTTTTAAACAATATAGTCAAGATCAAAACAAAGCAGGATATCACTGACAATCAGGTCCCACTTAATTCGAGTGGGAGAGATTTGAACTAGCAACTCAAGTGAATGACATGGTAAACGAGAATGGGAACATTCTCATAGTAAATCCGGTGGGAGGAATGAACCCCTACGACACGTAATCACTGTTGCTGTAGAGACGAATCAAGTTGAACCTGATGGTCATATTGCTAAACCAGGAATGACACAACTACCGAAACTTCCCATTGTTTCCAGTGGGAGTGATCCAACCATACTTGGTTCCAGATCCTAGTGATCAAGGAATACATCTCGGAGGTAAAACCCCGAGACCAAGAGGTTGTCATAGGAAAATTGTAGGTCAAGGTTCTAGCACTGCTCTTGTTCCAATAGAGACAATGCTCCGATAAGAAGCATTGTTCCGAGTGGGAGGATTGTTCCCAATAGAAATGATGCTACGATTAGAAGCATTATTCCGAGTGGGAGAAAAGATCAGACTCATAATGCCTAGACGAGAGTTAAAGGCAAGTATACCGTTGAGTAAGGTGAAAACCTCGCTCAAACTGTTGACAGGCATTGGAAAGACCTCAGGTGAAGAAATGGAGGAAAATAATAAATGAAAGAGATCGCCTAAATGAAAGCCAATATAGTTTATAGTTGATTTACCTACTAACCATAGGGGCACAAGGATAAGGTGAGCCCTAAGAAGGCTCACCACTAATGGAAAAGGTCGGACAACCCGACTTATTGCGAAAATACTTACCCAACTCACGGAGTGGACTTTGAGAAGAGAAACTCACTGACTGTGCGTAAAACCACGGTTAGGGCCATTTATGACCCTGGTCGGAAGTCTCGAGCTACACCAAATGGATGTTAAGACCGCATTCCTCCACGGAAACCTGGAGGAAGAGATCTACATGGAGTAACCTGAGGATTTCATTACTCCTGGTAACGAACGTAAACTTTGTAAACTCCATAGGTCCATCTACGGTCTTAAACAGTCGTCATGGCAATGGTACCGCAGGTTCCACGAGGAAATTGTAGGAAACAGATTTGTGAATCTTCACGAGGATCCGTGCGTGTATTATAAGACCTCCGGGTCTAAGTATGTCATCTTAACCTTATACGTGGACGACATACTCATTGCTGCAAACGACGTGAGTTTCATGAATAAGTCAAAGTCCTAGTTAGCATCTGTATTTGAGATGAAAGACATGGGAGATGCCACATATATCTTGGGCATTAAGATTGCTAGAGATCGGGCTACCAGGAAATAATGTCTGTCTCAGGAAGCCTATATCAACAAGTTGTTGAAAAGGTTCACAATACAGGATGCCAAACCCGTGGATACGCCGACGGTGTTTGGGTGCGCACTGTCAAAACGTGACGGCCCCAAGAATCTGGCGGAGCATGAACAGATGAAGGGTGCAGAATGTTTAAGCATGGTTGGGAGTTTGATGTACGCCATGCAATGCACCCGTCCGAAAATCTGTTACGCTGTGACCCTAGTAGCACGTTTCCAGTCAGATCCTGGCTATCAACATTTAAAGGCTGTAAAGCGAATAATTCGTTATCTGAAAGGTACTGCCGACTATGCTCTGTGCTACGAGGGCGGGAAGTTAGAATTGACCGGTTACAGTGACGCCGACCATGGTGGCGATCCGGATGATCGTAAGTCCACCACAGGAGGAGTGTTCCTCCTTGCTAATTCCGCCATTTCATGGACGAACAAGAAGCAAACCTGTGTCGCGCTGTCAACGATGGAATCAGAATTCGTAGCTCTCTCTAAGAATGCACAGGAAGCAGTCTAGCTGAAAAATGCTTCTTACTGCGCTGCTTGGTGGTAACGTCAAGAGTAAACCTGTGAAGGTGTTCTCCGATAGTCAGGCAGCTATTGCGGCAATTAAGAATCTGAAGTACCATAGTAGGACCAAACACATTGATGTGATATATTTCTATGCTAAATCTATGGTAGAGGACAATATAATCACTACGCAGGGAGATATTCGAAAAGCATGTGAGACTGCTTGGATTGCATAGGGTTTAGAAATGGCATGTATCTGTGATAACATTTTGATAATCGGAAGTTACGTTTTTTAAACGAAAGAATTGCGATTGTGTTTATGATCCATCGACGTCATAATGTTTTTAATTACATCAAATTTTTCGGTCTATAAACTGAGTTGTAGGAGGACTCAATCCTCTGCCCAAACTATGTCGAATGTGGGTCTTACCTAGTCACATAGGTACGCTCGTCTTGCGGTGGATGGAAGCCTCTACTATGCAAGGCTGGCTAAGAATTAGGGGGATAAACCTGATTAAGCAGAACGATCATCTAAAGTCGAAGTAACTTGACATGATCTTCGTCCGGCAGATCGCCGTGATGAACTTCGTTCGTCATAAATCCACATTCTGGGCCAGATGAGAATATGTGATAGCATGATTGACATATCCCATTCTTGTTGACCCAAAAGGTTCAGGTATGCTATCAACGCGTGCTTCATACTGCGCGTCCCACGTTCGACCACGGGGTCACAGCTTGGTTGTGCTAGGAAGGAATCCTCGTGATTCTGGCGGGCGCAAACTTCTTCACTCGAGCGTTTTATTGATCCCGGTAGCCTTATGAAGAGGCACCCGAAGTATCCTCATGGACTCAGAACTCATACCTAAGTTCAAGCTCAATGCTCGCTTCCTGGCGTACGAGCGTAGTGCTGAACAGAAAGGCCCAGTGACCACGTCTTTGGAAACCGGTTGGGTTTGACTAAGGGTATGAGCGATGAGGATGGTCAAGTTCACTTGTAATTCACCGACTCTTGTATTCACTAGGTGGCCACCAACCGGATATTAGTTGAAGGTTGTGAATACTTGTACGGATGCCTTGGAGAAGTGTTCCTATGTGGAAACTAGGCAAATGGAGAATTATCAGTTGACCCAGGATACAGCGCGGTACAATATATAAATGTTGTTTATAACAGGTTGATTGGAGAAAAGGGAATCAACGTTCCATGGGCGCTACAATACTCCTAGCAGATAAGTAGCACGATGCCCGTCATATCCGCCGGCCGCACGGCAAACCTCGTATGAACTATTCGGAATTAAGGAGAAGATCAAAGGAGAGAAATGTTGATGCATATTTGGACGACAATACATTATCAGGCACCCTTCCATTCCGGCGAGTGGGAGCTGTAAGCATATGGTAATGGGCGCCGTAATTGGTAGTCCATAATATGTATAGTTTACCTAATGAACTTCGGTAAATGTCACATTAGGGTAATTGGGCTAGACCCAAATCCCAATTGACATAGGAGGCCCAAAATTGGGCCTCCCCAAATACATTGGCTGGCCGAAACTATAGTGTGGGGGTAAAGTGGACTTTTGTCCACTTTACTCCTCCTATAAATAAGAGGTGCTAGAGAATTTTTAGGGTTAATCATAATTCCCTCACAAGAGTGTTTTAGAGAGAAAAACCCTCATCCCACACCTAGTGTTTCGGCCGAACCATATCCCTCACCAAGGGTGTGGCAAATTGCTTTCGAGCAAACTCTCCAGAGATCTGTCCTCGTGCCAAGAATTGATCAGAGGCTTTGCTGTGGAGCTTATACCGCGTAGGGCTTCTTTCACAAAAACTTCTACGGGTTCCGACCGGAGGATCGCGAACTCCCTCGAGCAAGGTTCTTGGACTACGGTTACTGTTGAGGTATGTGTAAATCATCCGCTGCGTAATTACTATTACTAGCACGTAGCATGATTTAGTTTCCGTAGTGATTACTCCCCGTAATCTAACAGCATCCTGTTTTAAACTAAGGGAATGGCTATGAACATGAGGATTTGCCTCTAACGAGAGGATTTCGCAGCATGCCATTTTTTAGTTGTGAGCATGGGGGTTGCCCTCGCAAGGAGGATGTCGCAGCATGCACTTGTAGATAAATCTTGGTTTTAACTCAAGATGTAGTGTGTTGTCGAAGCTATTTGGAGTAGTCGTCGTTATAGATAGAAATCGTTTATATGCTCATTGTTGATGTTGATAATAGATATATTGACGTTGTATAATATAAGTCGATTGTTTGCACATAGCGTGATAACCTGTATTATCGATGAGAGTAATATGTGTGTAGCTTACTACTTATAATTCCAAAGTAGTATGTATAACGTAGTAATGTACCTACGAAAGTAGATTGACTTCATTAGATAGTTGTTGCATTTATAAAGTTGCAAATATATATGGAGTTATAAATCTCCTTTAAGTAATGCATATGACGAGTAAAGTAAAAGAGCTTGATACGATAGCTCTTTTGTGAAATAGGAAGTCTTCCTTTAGCCATGGAACTTCTTCAAGTGTCCGCCACTGAATGTGTTCGTAGAGATGTTGCCATCTGCATCTTGGAGGCGATATGCGTTGACATAAGGGACAGAAACGATCTTGTATGGGCCTTTCCACTTTGGAGATAGCTTGTTGATTTGATCAACATGTGAGAATTCGTTCCTTCTCCACACCATCTCGCCCACGTGGAATTGTGTCTATTTAACCTTCCTGTTGTAGTATCTTGAAGTTATCAAACGCATGCGCGCCTGAACTTGTTCCGAATTCCGTCTCCTCTCGTCTTCTAGATCCAAGTCTAGGCGCATTTCCGCCTCATTTACTTGAGGATCAAAGTGAGTTGTGTGATATGACGAGACAGCAATCTCAATGGGGGTTGTCGCCTCCTTTGGTGTTGTTCGTACTGACCACAGCACACTGTTGAGTTATTCTGCCCATCCACTCTTTAACGCATGAACTCTCTTCTTAAGTCCATCCAAAACAATCTTATTGGCGGACTCTACTTGTCAGTTAGTTTGTGTGTGACGCATTGACACGAAGCGCTGGTCTATGTTAAGCCTTTCGCAAAATGTCTTCAATCTGGCACTCTTGAACTGTGGTCCATTGTCACTGATAAGCACCTTTGGGACACCATAACGTGAAATGATGTGATTTCGGATGAAATCCATTATTTGTACGGTTGTTCGCGCCAACGCCTTAGCCTCAATCCACTTGGAGAAGTAGTCGATAGCTACCACGATGTATTTGGTTTGTCCTTTGGATCTTGGGAGCGATCCTACCAAGTCAATGCCCCATTGCACGAAAGGCCATGAACTTGCGATCAGACATAGCTCTGCTATGGGTGCAGCTATGCTCCTTGAGTATTGTTCGCAAGAGTCGCACTACGTGACTAGGTGTGTTGCTTGGTTTTTCATCGTTCGCTAGTACTAACCAAGACTTAGAGCCTTGCGTACTAAGGACCTTGCTCCCTCGTGGCAGGCTGCTTGGCCTTCGTGTAGTTCTTTTAGTACCTTTTGGCCTTCCAGGAAGGTGATACACTTTAGGTATGGGGTTGAAAATCCTTTCTTGTACAGTTGACCTTCTATCAACGCGTAGTTGACGACGAGCCTTCGAATCTTCTGCGCTTGGATTTTATCCTCAGGAAGCGTGTGGTCCGTGAGGTACGTCAGGATTGGTGTCATCCATGTTGGCTCCGAATCGATGTTTAATACTTCGAGTTGGTCAATCACTGATAGGATTCTGTTTTCCACAAAGTGTGTTTCCTTGCCTTGTTCATTGCCTTGTGCGAACTTTCTCAGAGCGTCCGCTTCTTGATTTTCTTCTCTTGGGACCGACGTTATGTCAAAGGTCTCAAAGCTTGCAATGAGGTCCTTTGCTTGTCCTAAGTACTTTTGCATGTTTTCTGATTTGGCCAAGTAGTCGCCCTTGACCTGGTTGACGACAAGTTGCGAGTCGCACTTGACTCTTAGGTGCTTGACACCAACACCTTTTGCAATCCTTAGGCCTCTTATCAAGGCCTCATATTCTGCTTCGTTGTTCGTTGCTCTAAATGTTAAGTTTAAAGCATACTTCAATGGGTCTGACCCGTCAAGTGGTATTAGGTGGAATCCTGCACCTGACCCCCCTACATTTGAGGACCCGTTAGTGTACATTTGCTACACCTCAATGGGCTCTTCGTTTCGTTGCGCTCCTTCCTGCATGTCAGTCTCAGTAGTTATCCCTGTGAACTCTGCGATGAATTCGGCTAACGCTTGAACCTTGATTGTTGTTCGTGGGGCAAAGTGAATACGGAATTCACTTAATTCAACTGACCATTTTGACAATTTTCCCGACATATTTGGCTTTGACAGGATGTGCTTCAAAGGTTGGTCCGTCAGGACTGTTATCTCGTGTGCATGGAAGTATGGCCTCAGCTTACTTGCTGCCACTATGAGAGCATACAGTTACTTCTCTATTGGCATGTAGTTCACTTCATACTTTGCCAGGATCTTGCTCACGTAGTATACTGGGAGCTGGGTAGTCCCTTTTTGCTTGACAAGCATTGAGCTGACTGCAATGTTTCTTACTGATATGTACAAGTAGAGGGGCTCGCCTTGTATTGGTTTTGCTAGCGTTCGCAAGTGTTGCTTCAATTGCTGGAAGGCTTCTTCGTATATTGGCGTCCACTCGAACTTCTTGTTTGCACGTAGAATTACAAAGAAAGGGAGAGCCTTGTCTCCTATCCTGGCAAGGAACCTGTTCAAGGCAGCTAGACGGTCGTTCGGTTGCTGTAATTCCTTGTGTTTCTTAGGAGACTCCATTTCTTCTATTGCCTTCACTTTCTTGGGATTCACCTCTATTCCTCTTTGACTAACCATGAAACCCAGTATTTTCCTGGATTGTACACCAAAGGCGCACTTTGTTGGGTTTAGGCGAACTTGGAACTCGCGCATCCTTTGGAACGTTGTGCGCAAGTCGTCAGCGTGATTACGCCTTTTCGTCGAATTTACCACCATGTCATCGACGTATGCCTCCATCGTCTTCCCGATCATATCGCCGAATATTATGTTAACCGTACGCTGGTATGTTGCACCTGCGTTGATTAAACCGAAGGGCATCACCGTGTAGTTGTATATCTCGTTGTCTGCATAGAATGCAGTGTGCGGTGCGTCATCTTTGGACATTGAGATCTGGTTGTATCCGGAGTATGCGTCCATCTCAGTCATCAACTCGTGACCCGCGGTGGCGTCGACTAGCTGATCAATCCTTGGGAGAGGGTAGGAATCTTTAGGGCATGCGTTGTTGAGGTCCCTAAAATCGATGCACATTCTCATCTTGCCATTGGACATAGGCACCAATACTGGGTTCGCCACCAAATTCTATTACCGTGATTCTTCAATAAATCCTACGCCAAGCAGCTTTCCTACTTCTTCTCGGATTGCTAACTTCTTGTCACTTCCCAGTGGTCGCAGTTTCTGTGCCACGGCTCGGGTTCTAGGTTTTATGTTGAGCTTGTGGGAGATCACGTCTGTGCTTATTCCAGGCATGTCACTTGGAGACCATGCGAACAGCTCTTGTATTCCACTAAGAGTGTTGTGATCTCTATTATTTCGTCTTCTGACAGTGACGCGCCCACTCGAACCATTCTGTCTGGTTCTTCAATCTTGACTTCGCGTAATTCTTCCACTGGTGCTGGACGAGCACGATCCTTCCTTGGGTCCTCGTCAATGGTGGGTACTCAATTGTTGTTCATCTTGACATTACGTTGAAGTGCTACGTTGTAGCAATCTTTTGACAACTGCTGGCTTCCCCTCACTTCTCCAATCCCGGCTACCGTTGGGAACTTAATCTTCAGGTGTGCTGTCGACGCTATCATGCCCCCACGCATTCATAGTTGTGTACCCTAGAATAACGTTGTATGCGTCGAGTTTGTCCACTACCATGAATGGTACGTCTATCAGGAGTTGCTGCTTGCCCGACCCCAAAATGACTAGTAGCGTTATTGTTCCTAGTGGATGGCTTGCATCTCCCATGAATCCCACTAGTGGTGAGCTCATTTCTTTAACACACTTGTTTCTTCCCAGAGCCAGGACTATAGCCTTCGTGAGGATGTTTGGCGAGCTTCCGAAATCTACCAATATGCGCTCGATATCCATGTCGTCGATTGTCATATATGACTAGGGCGTCATTATGTGGGTACACAATGTGCTCATTGTCCTTTGCTGAAAAACCAATGACATCTTCCATGATGACATCTTCTTGCCGGTTCTCTTCAGGCTTTTGCACCATGTGTGAGGCGTACACTTCTCGTGCGTATGATAACTCGCCTCCCGCGCCAAAGCCTTCCAAGAATCACATGTATGTTTGCCATCTTTGCTATCGCTGGGTAGCGACTACTTATTTGTTCGAATCTCACGGACGGCGCCAAATATTTCGTCCAAACCCTCTTGAAGTAATGGACTTGACGAATCTTTAAGTTGATTGTTGTGTCAGGTCTTTTTACTTGCGCTCCTCGCTTCACGCTCGTTGTCCAAACCTGCACACATGGGCAGTAACCAGCACGGAGAGGGGGGGTGGTGCTGGTTGAGCCCTCTCTGATGCCTAAATGAGAATTCTAGACAGAGAAATCTAGAGAGAAGTCAGAGCTCCTAAGCCAATCTCAAGTGAAGATAAAGAATGAAATGGGTGACCTAGGTCCCTTTTATAGGCAACCTTAGAACCGACCCCGGTTTTTGTGCGGTTCGATGCCGGTTTAAATGAAAGTGTGAACCGTCGTCTGGTTCGATGAAGGTTGGCTATTGGAAAACTCTAACTTAGTGTAAGAACACAAATGGAACACGACGACTCATATCACGTCGGATTTGGGCAATCCTGGCGTGATCCGGGTCGCCTAGGGAAATCTGGAGGTCCGGTCCGGACGCGTGTTTCGCGCGTCCGGACCGTTTTGACCCTCGGGAATGTGTTTTGATCTGTTTATGTGATTTTGACGTGTTTACGAAGTCCAGAACATAAATACGAACCTGAATTGGGAATATATCCATCAGGCGTCATTATGTGGGTACACAATGTGCTCCTTGTCCTTTGCTGAAAAACCAATGACATCTTCCATGAAGACATCTTCTTGCCGGTTATCTTCAGGCTTTTGCACCATCTGTGAGGCGTACACTTCTCGTGCGTATGATAACTCGCATCCCGCGCCAAAGCCTCCATGAATCACATGTACGTTTGCCATTTTTGCTATCGCTGGGTAGCGACTGCTTGTTTGTTCGAATCTCGCGGACGACGCCAAATGTTACGTCCAAACCCGATGGAAGTAACGGACTTGACGAATATTTAAGTTGATCGCTGTGTCAGGTCCTTCTACTTGCGCTCCTCGCTTCACGCTCGTTGTCCGAACCTGCATACAGGGGCAGTAACCAGCACGGAGAGGGGGGGTGGTGCTGCCCTCTCCGATGCCTAAATGAGAATTATAGAGAGAGAAAGCTAGAGAGAAGTCAGAGCTCCTAAGACAATCTCAAGTGAAGATAAAGAATGAATGGGTGGCCTAGGTCCCTTTTATAGGCAACCTTAGAACCGACCCCGGTTTTTGTGCGGTTCGACGTCGGTTTAAAAGAAAGTGTGAACCGTCATCTGGTTTGATCAAGGTTGGCTATTGGAAAACTCTAACTTAGTGTAAGAACTCAAATGGAACACGCATGATGCAGACGACGACTCAGATCACGTCGGATTTGGGTAATCCTGGCGTGATCCGGGTCGCCTAGGGCAATCCGGACCGTTTTGACCCTCGGGAATGTATTTTGATCTGTTTATGTGATTTTTGACGTGTTTACGAAGTCCGGAACGTATATACGAACCCAAATTGGGCAGATATCCATCACACATGTATGTGAGCATGATTATGAGCACAAATATGTTATAACCATAAGTGTAAGTAAGAGTATAGGCCCCTTTGATTCTAGCATTTTGATCTCCCCCCTTCTTATCCAAAGGCTAAGATTGAGTGATTTGGGTAAAACCCTAACTCTCCCCCTTATAAAAAGGAGAGACTTATCTCATCTTTAGTAGCATCCATTTTGAAAGTCCTCACCTATGTCTCAAAAACTCATTTCTTGGTAGAGAAGAAAGGCATTTCTCCATACTTTATTTCTTTCTTGGAGTGCAAGCAATAACAATGGTTTAGTAGAGAAACTCGTTTGGTGGTTCGATCTGGTCGGATTCCGGCTTGGGTTTTGGCGTGGTGGGGCAAGGTGCAACTCGCGGCGGTGCATGACGGTGCGGAGTTGCTGGGACACATCGAGGAGCGGCGGCAATATCCGAGCAGGAGGGCGACCGACGACGTGTGGCTAGGGTCGGCTGGGAGCGGCGGTGACTCCAGCAACTGGAGGGCTCCGGCGGTGGCAGCGAGTTTAATCCGAGGGCGACTGGCGGCAGACTCGGGTCTTTGAACCGAGTTGGGTTTTAGACCGAGTTGAACTGGTTGCTCGGGTGGTGACTCGATTTCGGTACCAACCTCGAATTCTTCCAAGGTACGATTTTTCCTCTTGTGTTCGCATTTGTTTCCTGTCTTTCCTTGTCATAGAATTGAAACTTGTCATGCATGGTTACTTCGAATTGTTTGGATCCTTAAATGCGAGATAAATGATTACCTTATATGTTGATTGCGCGAATTTCCTGGGTGAAGGCTTTATTTTCTGGGGTTGGCGGTATGGTTGCTTCCTTAGGGATTAACCCTTGCGTTGACCCTTACAACCCTTATGTGCCCTTTTTCTTCGAACTCATGTGATAGTGTGGTAAGTTGGGAAGACTAGCTCCTGGTATCAAGTCGATATGTTGTTGAATATCCCACATGAGTGGTAATCTGCTTGGTAATTCCTCGGGTATTACATCTTGAAATTCAGCTAGCAAGGGTTGTATTACTCTGACCGGTTTGATTTTCTTCGTATTTGGTAATAAATTGTCTGACAACCATGGAAAATACATGTTTTGACTCATTTGTAGCTGCATCTATCTCTAGAATTGAATCATTCAAGGTGAACATGGTTTTACTTCCTTGTGAGACCTCACGCCTTTTCTTTAATGGAAACAAAGTGAAGTGAACTCCTTCATTCTCCAGTCGGTATACGTTGTCATGCCCAGAGTGTTTTGCATATACATCATACTGCCATGGATGTCCGGACAACAATTGAAAAGCATCAATATACACAACATCAAAGTACACCTCGTCCTTGTAGCCTCCCATGGCAAAATTCATCTTGCACCGCTGATTCACTGTTATTTTGCCCACATCTTTGATCCATCATATAGTGTAAGGTTGATGATATTTTTCCACTAGTAAGTTTAGTTGCTAGACGGTCTTCCTAATGATTATGTTTTCACACCTACCTCCATCGATGATGACATCAAAACGAAAATTGTTTATTATGCATCTTGTTTTGAAAATTTGATGACGTTGTATATCATCTTCTTCCTTTGGTGTCACATTAGTTTCTGAACTACATACGTCTTATGCTTTTCGTCCTTGGTGAAGTCTTCCACATATGAGTCTATGTAGACATCTTCGTCTCCTTCCTATGTGTGGGCATCTCTTTCTATTATATGTACCGCCCTCCTGAGCAGACAGTCACTACAACGGTGCCCAGGTTGGTTGCACTTGTAGCACTTCCTATCATCGGTCTTGCATAAGGATTTGCACTCATTTGCAGTTCTTTTCCAGCAAATTCTTTTTGTTTTTCTGCTGCCTTCTCTTTCTATAATTTTGGGCTTGGGTGGATTCAGTCTGAGGGTATTCATACTCTTTTCCCGCATTGGCATGTCTTTTCTCAATTGGTCTGAAGCTGCTTGGGTCACTATTGTTAATAACCGAAATTCGGTGTCCTGAGTATAGCATGCTTCTCTCTCGCGACAACATATGTGCTCTCAATACCAAGTTCCTCACATCAGATAGTGTCGATAAAAGTTGTATGTCGATCCTTTCTCAAATTGTCTGTCTCAAGCCTTCTAGGTATCTCTCAACTTGTTGTCCTTCTTTCCCAGACAAGTTATTTATCTCTGCCAACCTTAAGAATTTTGCAGTGTACTTCTTAACTGATCTTTAGCCTTGTTTGCATCGTTGGTACTGCTGAAACAGAAATTGCTCATAATCAGGGGCAAAAATCTGTCATGCGGCGATTTCTTCATCCTTGACCAACCTTGGACATGTCTTCTTCCTTTTCTTCACAAGGTTGTATGGAACCGCTCCCACCAAGTTGATGCTCCTCATTTCAACATATATGCAACCAGATTGACCCTTTATTTTCTGAAATTTCTGTTTAGTCAAAGAACCTATCAACCTCTACTATCCAATCCATGAATTCTTCAATGCCTAGGTTTCCAGCAAAACTAGGAATATTCACCTTCAACGAAATTCATTCGAATTTCTATGGCCTTGTATACGATCTTGATTTTGCTCCATACCAAGATAATCTTCATAGTCGTATTCTATTTATTCATAATCATTCACATGGTCGTTCTGCAGCCGCAGATTCATATTTGTATGAGCATGTCCGACAATAGGTTGACATAGGGAACGATCCCATACACTTCCCCTATTGACTGGTCTATTCATGTTGGCTTGAAGACCTAGGGCGTCGAAATAATTGTTGATCTCTTCGAACTTCTGCTTGATTGTCCTCTCAACGTCTTTCAGTCGTTCCCCAAGTTCTCCTACAGCCGCCCTAAGTTCGATTATAGCATATGCGTGCTCACGAGCTAGGACTTCCACCTTTTGATCACGATCAACAGGATGATTGGCATCTCTACCTCGGTTCTCCATCACAACAGTCTTTTCCTCCTAGGATATCAAGCCTGCTCTGATACCAATTGACGCAGTGCATGTCGATAAAGACAAATAAGTACTTAACCAAGTACTCAAGAACAAGAACAATGTATCAAATATAGGGATAAATGTACTTTTCATACCACTTGTTTGACCAGAATTTACTTTCCATACCACTTGTTTTTTTGTACACTTTTGGTACCAAACGTTTGACCTTTGTACCATTTTAGTACCTCCATTAAATTTCTGTCAGATTTCGCCTTAAGAGTGGGCTAGGTCCGGCTAGGTCAATTTCGGTCAAGGGTTCGATTTTGAAATAAATTGAACAAAATAAAATTTAGGTGTGTATTAGAGGGACTAAATTGAACAAAATCAATAGTTTTGGGCGACTTACGTGCAGGGTATGTGACTCTTAATGGCGAAATCAGATGGAAAATTAACGGAGGTACTAAAAAAGTACAAAGTGCAAACAGTTGATACCAAAGGTGTACAAAAAAAAGTGGTATGAAAGTGGATTCTGGTAAAAAAAAATTGTATGAAAAGTACATTTATCTCCTCAAATATATTTAATTGTCTGAAAGTTGAATGAATAACAAGGAAAAGACAGACTTATATACATAAGAGGTTAACTATGGTATATTATTACTAAGATATATATAATATCTATATATATCTTTTCATAAATGCTTCATCATGCGACTCTTCCTATGCGACTATCTCTTAAAGCAAAAGTACCCTACATTTTGTTATTAAGTACAACTTTGCCATATGTGTGTGTCGCATGTTGCTTTCGCATGCTCCATTCGCATGTTGTAGCAACTTCCATATCTTTTATAAACTATAATTCTATATATATAACTTATGGTACCAACTGTTTGCACTTTGTACCAAAAGTGTATAAAAAAAAAAAAAGTGATTTGAAAGTGGATTCTGGTAAAAAAAAAAAAAGCGGTATGAAAAGTACATGTATCCCCTCAAATATATTTAATTGTTTGAAAGTTGAATGAATAACGAGGAAAAGACAGACATATATACATATGAGGTTAACTATGCTATATTCCTACTAAGATATATATAATATCTGATGGGTTTCGATGTAATCATTAGCCCCGTTAAGCAGCCAATGGACGGCGAGTAGGTCCAGTGGGCCTCGTGAAAAGCCTGGAAGGCCCAGAAGCCCAGTACGAAGGGTCCCGACTTTAGCGGTCCCCATGTATGAGCTGAACGCTCCCGACAAGAAGCCTCTGAGTAGGCCCCGACATGCCTTAGTAAAGGCCCCGATGATAAAAGCCCCGCAGAGGCTGGACCCGTCTCGTGAGACAAGGGGTCCTGGGTGGTGATCTAGAATGAGATAACTCTGGAGTCCCCGACAGGAGTCGAGACTTGTGATCAGAGGATAAAGACCGAGAAACCCGCCTACTAGATAGAGTAGTGGGAGACGGTTAAAGATATAGATAAGTCCCCCGAGATACGCAGGGCATGCCCAAGATACGCGGAGTATGGGTAAGATACGCGGAGCGTGGGGCGAAATCTACGGAATCCCTAACGAGATATACGGAATCGTGGCGAGATACACGGAATCATGGGCAAAACGGCCAATCACGGCCACAGGTAACTGAGTAACTTCCCCTCCTATATAAAGGAAGAAGTTACCTCAGAAAACCCGAATCATCTAATACGCATTTAGATTACTGCTGCCACCCCATTGATCATATACTCATTTAAGTATCGGAGAGGGATTCTGGGTCACCACCCAGGTCATCCCCTTTTGCAGGATTACGCGGAGCCCAGGAGTCCAGAGCAATCCGTCAAGGACGTAACGGAGCTTCGACCGTGATCCAACATTGGCGCCGTCTGTGGGAACCTACAAAAAGTCAAGATATTTTCTACCAGATCAATGGCCGGTGGTGGCAAGAAGAAGCAGGTTCAGGCTGGCAGTTCTCATCCCGCAGGAACTGTGAATTCCCCATTGCCGGAACGTGTTGCTGAACAAGGTGAGAACCCCGCTCTTTCCCAGACATGGGGGCATGGTGATGGTTATGAGGTCTCAGTCCGAGACACGGAGATAAACAGGCAAGATATCCCGCGAAGGGAGGAGGACGAGGCTCCCCCGAACCCGGTGGGGCGTAGAGGAGAAGGAGTCCCGCGAAGGGAAGAAGGGTTGTCTTCGAACTCTGAGTTAGCCAAGGCAGTAGCAGATGCTATGCCCATGTTCTTGGCTGCCATGGAGGCCTTGCTGGACAAGAGAGAGGCTGCCAGGAGGGCGGAGGAGTTGCCTCCGCGAGAAGAGTTACCTCCACCCCCTCCGAGGGTGGTCCCAGAAGAACAGGAGGTTCAGGAGGTTCCGCCCAGGAACAGGGGTAAGGAACCCGCGCACTTGGAGAAATTCGTGGTCGACGGACCGGGACCAGTGCAAAACAGGACCATTCCCCTGAATGGCCCCATCACCCCCGATCAGGTGGTGAAGATCGTTAGCATTTGCATGGGCGATCAGAAGCAGATGACATCGGAGCTGAGGGATCGATCCAGTCATCCTTTTGTTCCGCGGCTGATAGATACCGTTGCCCCGCCCGGGCTAGGTATTCCGACCATCAAGGAGTATGATGGTGAGGGGGACCCAGTTCGCCATGTTCAGAGACATGTCCAAGCCTGTATGGGTAGGACTTCGAACGATGACCTCATATGCTCATTGTTCCCGATAACCTTGGGAGAAAGGGCCATGACTTGGTTCTTCAGCCTACCGCCGGGAAGCATTACATGCTGGGCCGACATGCATGACCACTTCATCAAGCAATATCAGGGCCGCAGGCGTCTCCTGAAGAGTGTAAGGTCCCTGACCCAGGTGGTGCAGAGACCCGATGAGTCGTTGGCATACTACTACCAACGGTTCACTGCGAGTGCCGCGGAGATCGATGAAGAAATATCGGAGGGTGAGACCATCCGAACTTTCCTTCGGAACCTTACTGCTCCGTATGGGTCCGACCTGATGCACAGTGTAGCCGCGAAGGCTGTATGGAGTATGGAGGCCCTGCAAGCGAGGGTGAAACAGCAAATCGACGTCCAGGAGTCGAAGATTGCTGCCGGAGAGCTCGATCCTCCGAAGTCGGGAAGAGGAAAGCCATCGTCCAAGCTGTCGGATGATCGCAAAGGGAACGACAGGTCGGAAGGGAGTAGGAACCGTGGTCGCCCCGAGAGAAGGGAAGATAGACGTCCTCCGAAGAAGGACAACCGTGAAGGTCGTAGTGTTCCCATCAACAGCTCGATGACCTCCGTGCTAGCTGTGATGGATCGGCAAGGTCTCGCCCGATACCCCCCGAGGAAGGAAGGAGAGTTCTTGGGAGGCCGCCCGGATCGTTATTGTCGGTACCATCGAGCCAATGGTCACGACACGGATAACTGCCGGGAGCTGAAGAAGGAGATAGAGAAGCTGATCCAGAAGGGGAAGCTTAAGGAGTTCGTCGGAAGGGGAAGGTGCCGATCCCGTTCCAAAAGTCGGTCGCGGTCCCGTTCCAAGTCCCGTGATCGATCCCCGAAGAAGAAGAAGGTCGAGCCAGAAGCCTCCGGTTCTGGTGCCCGTAAGGAGAGGCGGGGGACCATTAACGTCATTCACGGAGGAATGGCGGCGGGAGGTGATACCTCCGCTTCTCGGGAGAATTATGCTTCCCGCATCTATGCTGCTGTGGTGCTAGGCAAGAGGTCCCGGTCGTGGACTCTGAAGGAAGAGATGGTGATTTCTTTCTCGGCGGAAGATTTGATAGGCGTGGAGAGCCCCCACGATGACGCCTTGGTCGTGACCCTGGACGTGGACGGGTTCGAGATGAAGCGGATCCTGATAGACGGAGGGAGATCCTCCGACATTCTTTTCATGGATGCCCTGGAAGCCATGGGTAAGACGAAGAAGGACCTGACGCAGGTGAACTTCTCGATGGTGGGCTTCTCCGGATCGACCTCCTATCCGATGGGGATGATTACCTTACCAGTAGAGTTTGGTAGTGGCTGGAAGATGGAATGGCGGAACGTGGATTTCGTCGTGGTAGAATCGGCGGGAACGTATAACGCCATTATCGGGAGGACCACCATCAACCCTATCATGGCAGTTGCTTCAACTGTCCACCAGAAGATGTAGTTCCCGACTGACCACGGTGTCGGAGAGGTTAAGGGTGACCAGGTGGCGTCACGAAAGTGCTATGTTAATGCCACTCGACGGAGAAGAAGGGAAGCCATGGCCATCCTACAGACCGACGCCGATCCTCGAGAGGAGTTTGGGCGTCCCGCCCCCATGGAGGATCTGAAGGAGGTTGAAATTGACGGACCTCGAAGGAAGGTGAAGATCGGGTCTGCTTTGTCGGAAGAAAGAGCCCGAGAGCTGATCGAGCTCCTGAAGGAGTTCAAGGAGCTGTTTGCCTGGTCCCCGAGTGATATGCCAGGAATCAGCCCCGACGTGATAGTGCACGAGCTGAAGATTGATCCCGCGATCAAGCCTATCGCGCAGAGGAGGCGTCCGATGGGCGCGGATAAGAGGATCGCGATCCAGCAGGAGGTGGGCAGACTGCTCGACGCTGGATTCATCAAGGAGCTCCGATTCCAGACATGGATCGCTAACCCAGTCCTGGTGCGAAAGAGTAATGGAAAGTGGCGGATGTGTGTCGATTTTCGCGACTTGAACAAGGCCTGCCCAAAGGATTGCTACCCGCTCCAGAGGATTGACCAGTTGGTGGATGCCACATCGGGACATGAGCTGTTGAGCTTCATGGATGCCTATTCCGGATACAACCAGATCAAGATGGTGAAGGAGGATGCCCCGCACACAGCTTTTTACGCTGACAGTGACGTCTACCACTACGACGTGATGCCCTTCGGATTGATCAATGCCGGAGCAACTTACCAGCGAGTGGTGAACAAGTTGTTTGGGGACATGCTGGGAAAGACGATGGAGGCGTATGTGGATGACATTCTCGTGAAGTCCCGGCAGGCAGGAGACCATGTCCAAAACTTGGCGGCGGCGTTTGAGCGGATGAGGTTTCATCAGGTTCGGTTGAACCCAGACAAGTGTGCTTTCGGGGTGAACTCGGGGAAGTTCATAGGGTTCATGGTGAGCCAGAGAGGAATCGAGGCGAATCCTGAGAAGTTGCGTGCAATCGAAGAGATGCAGTCCCCGAAGACTCATCGGGAGGTTCAAGTGCTGAACGGCCGGTTGGCCGCGATGAATCGGTTCCTATCCAAGGCGAGTGACAGAGCCATGCCATTTTTTGATGTGCTAAGGGCTCACAAGAAGTTTGAATGGTCCGACAAGTGCGAGGAGGCATTCCAAGCACTCAAGCAGCATCTCCGTACCCTCCCGCCGTTGGCGAAACCGGCTCCAGGC
Source organism: Clarkia xantiana subsp. parviflora (assembly GCA_036873135.1). Lineage (NCBI taxonomy): Eukaryota > Viridiplantae > Streptophyta > Magnoliopsida > Myrtales > Onagraceae > Clarkia > Clarkia xantiana. The sequence continues at coordinate 23,660,936 of JAPTYO010000009.1, read as the reverse complement.
GAGCCGCTTCTCTATTTGGCTGTTTCTGATGTTGCTGTTAGTTCTGTTTTGATTAAGATTGTCAAGGGCAACCAAGTGCCTGTCTATTATGTAAGCAAGGCATTTGCCAAATCAGAAATGAATTATCCCGCCATTGAGAAGTATCTCTTTGCGTTAATTGTGGCCGCTCGAAAGCTCCGACCTTACTTCCATGCACACGAGGTTACAGTGTTGACCAATCAGCCCTTGAAGCACTTTTTGAACCGACCGGAGGCGTCGGGGAGATTGGTGAAATGGGCCATCGAACTTACGGAGTTCCGAATACATTTTGCTCCGCGGACTGCTATTAAGGGCCAGGCATTGGCTGATTTTATAGCTGAGTCTACGGCACCCGATCTGGAAGTAACGAGTCCCGCAGAGGGGGCAACCATGGAGGTCCCGATAATAAAACAGCCAGAACAGCCAAATGAGGAGAACACTTGGGAGATGTACACTGATGGTTCATCAAGTGTAGAAGGATCGGGGGCAGGATTCATATTGATACCGCCCGGCGGAGGCGAGCCCCTGCGATATGCTCTGGCCTTGACATTCAAAGCCACCAACAATGAAGCGGAGTATGAGGCCCTCATCACGGGTCTCAAGATTGCCAAGGGTACGGGGGTCGACCATTTGAAAGTAAAGTGCGATGCTAGCTTGATCGTGAATCAGGTCCAGGGGAACTACGAAGCCAAGAGCTCGACAATGAGGAAGTATTTTCACGAGGTGCAGACTTTGAAGGGAAGCTTCAAAAGCTTTGATATCGAGGCAATCCCGAGGGAAGAAAACGCGGAGGCAGACGCCTTAAGCAAGTTTGCTCTAGGAGTGGCCCCTGAGGAGAATCGGAAGGTGCACTTCCTGGAGAGAGTGATTATCTCAACCATCGATCCATCGGAGGTATGCGCTGTAGAAGCAGGATCGGAGGAAGAAGATAAACCCACCTGGATGACCCCGATGGTCACATATCTGACTACGGGGGCACTCCCCGATGATGATGTGGCAGCTGTCAGGCTGCGTCGAATCGCGAACGACTACGCGATGGTGGACAACCAATTATACAAGAAGAGGCATGTAAAGCCTTTCCTGAAATGCGCGGCGGAGCCGGATACAAATCGGATCCTAAGAGAGCTACACGAGGGAGTCGCAGCCTGCCATGAAGGAGCCCGATCCATCTTGAGGAAAGCACTGAACCTAGGCTACTATTGGCCTTCGATGAACAAGGAGGCGACATCAATGGTCTGATCCTGTGATGCATGCCAGAGGTACGCTCCAAATATCGTGGCTCCCGCCGCGGACTTAATGCCCATCAGGAGTGCATGGCCCTTCGCGCAATGGGGCATTGACTTGGTGGGACCTCTTCCCCAAGCGAAAGATTCTCAAGTTCCTCCAAACTCAGATCGTATCCCGGTATGGGGTTCCTCGAGTGTTGGTCAGCGACAATGGCCCTCCATTCAATGGGGCTCAGTTGAAGGAGTACCTGGAAGAATTGAACATCGAGCATCGGACCGCTTCAGTCCGCCATGCTCAGACCAATGGCCAAGTAGAATCAGCCAACAAGATCGTGATGGATGGCTTGAAGAAGAGAGTCTACGCCTTGCAGGGCCATTGGCTAGATGAGCTTGAAAATGTGCTGTGGGCTGTTAGAACAACACCCAAGCAATCAACAGGAGAAACTCTGTTTGGCCTAGTCTATGGCACGGAGGCAGTCGCTCCCGTGGAGATAGCGGTGGCGTCCCATCGCGCGAAATATTACGAGCCTCTGACGAACGAGGAAATGAGACGTCTAGACTTAGACTTGCTCGAGGAGAAAAGATGGAAGGCTGATGAAGTCCAGGCTCGGATGCGTCTAGCAACAGCCCGATATTACAATCGGCGTGTCAAGTCCCGACAGTTCTTCGTTGGAGAACTTGTCTGGCGGAGGAACGAGTTCACTCATCAAGATCGGATCAACAAGCTTTCGCCGAAATGGGAAGGACCTTACAAGATCGTAGGGATGCCAGCACCCAATGCATACAAGCTAGAGGACCTTGATGGCAAGACGTTGAAGCATTCCTTCAGTGGCGAACACTTGAAGAAGTATCATGTTTGATATTAAGTCACCGCGAATGGCGCAAGTTATCTATCAATCTGATGTAAGCGAAGCTTTGAGTTATCAATAAAAGAAGTTGCTTCCGATCAAATTGCTTTTAGATTTATTCTAACTGTTAGTAAGACGTCCTGAAGGACGCGACAAAAGCCTTCCGAGGTACGATAAAAGCCTTCCGAGGTACGATAAAAGCCTTCCGAGGTACGAGTAAGTCGCCTTTATGGCGCGACAAAAAGCCTTACGAGGTATGGATAAAAGCCCTGCGGGGTATGCGTAAGTCGTCTATATGATGCGGCCAAAAGCCTTAACAGGTACGGACAAAAGCCCTACGGGGTACGTATAAGTCGTCTATATGATGCAACCAAAAGCCTAGGTACAAAAAAGCCCTAACGGGTCCGCGTAAGACGTCTATATGATGCGGCCAAAAGCCTTAACGGGTACGAAAAAGCCCTAACGGGTCCGCGTAAGACGTCTATATGATGCGGCCAAAAGCCTTAACGGGTACGAAAAAGCCCTAACGGGTCCGCGTAAGACGTCTATATGATGCGGCCAAAAGCCTTAACGGGTACGAAAAAGCCCTAACGGGTCCGCGTAAGTCGTCTATATGATGCGGCCAAAAGCCTTAAAGGGTACGAAAAAGCCCCAACGGGTCCGCGTAAGTCGTCTTTATGATGCGGCAAAAGCCTTAACGGGTACGAAAAAAGCCTTAACAGGTCCGCGTAAGTCGTCTACATGATGCGGCAAAAAAGCCTTAACGGGTATGATTAAGTCGTCGGGAAGGACGCGATAAAAGCCCTTAAGGGGTACGATTAAAGTCGTCTGAATTGGCGCGGTAAAAGCCCTTAAGGGGTACGATTAAGTCGTCTGAATCGGCGCGGTAAAAGCCTTAAGTGGTATGAAAAACCATCTTAAGTGATGTGTAAAATAGCCTTGAAAGGCAGGGACGAGAAACCTTAAGTGGTGAAGTCCCGATTGGACGAGAAACCTTAAGTGGTGAAGTCCCGATTGGACGAGAAACCTTAAGTGGTGAAGTCCCGATTGGACGAGAAACCTTCAGTGGTGAAATCCCGATTGGACGAGAAACCTTAAGTGGTGAAGTCCCGATTGGACGAGAAATCTTAAGTGGTGAAGTCCCGATTGGACGAGAAACCTTCAGTGGTGAAGTCCCGATTGGACGAGAAACCTTAAGTGGTGAAGTCCCGATTGGACGAGAAACCTTAAGTGGTGAAGTCCCGATTGGACGAGAAACCTTCAGTGGTGAAGTCCCGATTGAGATATCAAGAGGTCTGAAGACAAAAGCCTCTGATGGCAATATCAGAGGTATGGACATAAAAGCCTTCGACAGCAAGGTCGGAAGGTCTGGAACTGAAAGACACGACGAACTAAAAGTCCCCCGTGTCTTGGGGGCAAATGATGGGTTCCGATGTAATCGTTAGCCCCGTTAAGCAGCCAATGGACGGCGAGTAGGTCCAGTGGGCCTCGTGAAAAGCCTGGAAGGCCCAGAAGCCCAGTACGAAGGGTCCCGACTTTAGCGGTCCCGATGTATGAGCTGAACGCTCCCGACAAGAAGCCTCTGAGTAGGCCCCGACATGCCTTAGTAAAGGCCCCGATGATAAAAGCCCCGCAGAGGCTGGACCCGTCTCGTGAGACAAGGGGTCCTGGGTGGTGATCTAGAATGAGATAACTCTGGAGTCCCCGACAGGAGTCGAGACTTGTGATCAGAGGATAAAGACCGAGAAACCCGCCTACTAGATAGAGTAGTGGGAGACGGTTAAAGATATAGATAAGTCCCCCGAGATACGCAGGGCGTGCCCAAGATACGCGGAGTATGGGTAAGATACGCGGAGCGTGGGGCGAAATCTACGGAATCCCTAACGAGATATACGGAATCGTGGCGAGATACACGGAATCATGGGCAAAACGGCCAATCACGGCCACAGGTAACTGAGTAACTTCCCCTCCTATATAAAGGAAGAAGTTACCTCAAAAAACCCGAATTATCTAATACGCATTTAGATTACTGCTGTCACCCCATTGATCATATACTCATTTAAGCATCGGAGAGGGATTCTGGGTCACCACCCAGGTCATCCCCTTTTGCAGGATTACGCGGAGCCCAGGAGTCCAGAGCATTCCGTCAAGGACGTAACGGAGCTTCGACCGTGATCCAACAATATCTATATATATCTTTTATAAACTATAATTTTATATATATAACTATAACCCTATATATATAATCTAAACTAAGATATAAAATATGAACTAATTATAAATATGTAAATGTTCGAAAATATATATTGAATTTTTTTTTTTTTTTAGAATATCTTCTCTTATAGATGCCTAAAGATATTTTATTCTTTAAACTCCGCGTCATATATATTGTGTCACTTTTACAAAAGGTTGTATCTAGTATTATATAACTATTTACCAAATAAAATTATTATATTATTACGGAGTATAGAAGACCGGGTACTCTCATTATCGATAAAATCGATTTATCGTGTTCATCACTTAACGCGGCAAAGCAGTGACGTCGATGGCGCTGGAAATTCCAATAGCGGTAATAGTCGGCTCCACTGAGCCTTTCAACTTCTCCCTTATTTGGAGGTCGTTATACGACATAGTTGGCTCGGAAATACTATATTATTCATATCACATTTTTTTGTTTTAAATATTTTGTTACCCTATTAAGTTTTTTCATTTGACCCAAGAATATTCTGCATTTTTTTAATACTTTTTTTATAAATAATAATTCTTTTTTTCCATTTTAACCAATGGTGGGCGCATTATTATCCTAATTCAAACTATAAATAGATAATACATTTTTTTTTCTCGAAACATATTTGTTTTTCCCACTTACATACTAAATTATTAATATTTCCAACATAATAATTTTCACATCATCCGCCGAACGTGCAACATAATACTTACTAAGAAATAATAATAATAATAATAATTAATTACTAAATTTACTTGTATATATTAATAAAATATATATTTTTTTGCATGTCATAACCTTCTAAATTTGTAAACGTTGTGTATTCTTACTATATATGTCGTATATTTTTATGTTGGGGAGTGAATATTAAGTTTTTTTTTTTTTTTCTACATGGTATTATAAGTGTAATATATTTTTTTATTGCTTTACATGTTGAATAATCATCATCTTTACCAGGCAAGATTATAAGTGATAAAATGTTGTTAATTATAAATGCTTTTCATTTCTTAAAGATTTCGGAGTTTAAAGAAGCGCTAAACAGTTAGTGGGCTTTGCTAGAAAGTGTGAAAAAACTATAGAAAGTTAACAACGGCCACATGGCAATGTATTACATGATTCTCTTTCAAATTTATGTCAAATTGTTAACTGGCATGTGGCAGTTGCTAACTTTCTATGGTTTTTTCACTCTTTTTTTCACACTTTAAGGAATTGCTCACAGTTAAATTATATTACATGGTTGACTATTAAGTTATTAATCGTTACGTATTATTACTTAACAATTTCTAGATAGATAGATAGCCGCTAGCTACCTCAGAAGAAGAAGAGAAAAAAGTAAAGACACGTCGATATCATCAGCATTCATTCAGCTCATCAGTGTTATTGTGTTAAGGACTGAGAAGGCGGTAAGCACCGGCGTAACCTTTAACAAGCCCACAACCCTGCTTCTTCCCACCATCGCCGCCGTCAGAGTCCATCTCCACCACCACCCTGCGAAACAAATCCACCGTGCATGGAAGCTCGATAGGCCCCCCACTGTTATACCCAAACTCCGCCTCGGCTTCCTCCAATAGAGCCCTGAAGAGCGGGTGGTTGGCTTGCTCGGCCTTCACCATAAACTTCTGCTTCTCCGGTCCGACATAGACCGAGAAGTATCCGTGTGGCGCCACGTGGCGTGCTCCAGCATGCCAAGACATGCTCTTGGGACCGAGGGTTCGGGTTTTCGGCGGCCTGGTTCCGATGGACTTGCATCTCTCCCATGTCTTGATGATGAGGCCTAGTTTGATCTTGGTGCTGTTTTGCTCCATGTAGTTTTGGTGGGTTAGGGTTTTTATGATGATGGAAATTGAAAAGGAAGTGAAGTAAAGTTAAGTAAAGTAAAGAGACAACAAACAATCAACCACTCTCAATAAAACTCATCAACTACACCCAAAGAAACTTAAAATAGAGTGCACACACTGATGACTCCATTTATTACTGCATGCAACATACGCAGCAGATGGATGGATCAATGTTTTCAAAACCGGACCGGGTTCAGCTCTGTGTAAAAGATTACAAGTAGAAATTTAGAATGCAATGAACCTAGTTCAGCGAGTGAAAATCGGGTTGTTTTAAATCATCTTTCTTAAGAAGGTAATTTGTTGTTTTTTTTTTTTTTGTTAACAGGTGTTTTGGTCTAACATCTTTGACAACTTTTGAGTTTTGGTTCAACATTTTTTTTTGCCTAGTTTTGGTACCATATATTTGACAACTTTTGGCTTTTAGTTCATCCGTTAGTTGACTGTCAGTTTGAACGTTAAATAGTCACGTGACTTGCACATGGCTAGCCCCAAAATTTTATTTTGTTCAGTTTAGTCCTCAAATTTTGATCGGACCATGGCTAAGTCAATTTAAACCCTAAAATTTCAAATACATGCAAGTTCAACACATCAATACAAAATTCAATAAGTTCAAACATCATCCATAGTCTAATTCTAGGATTTTTTATTTTAACTATAGTAAAGTTACTTAAACTATAGTTAGTAGACTTAGGTTAAACTTAAATATATATATATATATATATAATATATACATATACTCGGGCGGGCTCGGGACTTTCGGGCTTTTTAAGAAAAAGCCCGAGCCCGACTTGGGAAGAAAAATCCCGCCCGACCAGGCTCGGGCTACATCTCGGGACGGGATTTTCGGGACGGGATATTCGGGCCTTCGGGCTTTTCGGGCTTCTTGCTCAACCCTAGTTTAAGGTACAGTTTTTAAAACGTTGGAAAGAATCATCTAGAAGTACTATATATATACATATTACATATGAGAAATGATAGAGATATTCCAACGCCCATGTTCCGACAGATAAAATAATGACGTGGTTTACTTTTAGCCCGATTGTAGATAGGGATGGCAACTGATCGCGCGTAACCACCGCAGGTCCCAATCCAACGTTGACCCGCCGACCCGCGGGGCAAAAGACGAATTCGGGTCATAATGTGCGCGGGGCAGGTCGGGTCCGGATCTATGATCGCGGGGCCCCGTAGACCCGCCCCGTATTAACTATACTTAATATTTATTATGTTCATTTAATAAATAATAGGATAAATATAATGTTTTTATAAATAATAAGGACTAAAGTAGAAATATATGAAAACTTAATTGCTAGGGTTTGACTCAAACACCCAGAAGATAAGGAGAGCCGTTTCTTCTCTCTTCACTCTTCATCAGAACAGAGAAAAAGAAAACCTCGCTTCCAGACTCCAGCAGTAGCTCTACGCTCTAGACCTCGCTTCCAGACTACAGCAGTAGCTCTACGCTCTAGACCTCGCTTCTATCCTTCGACCTTGCCCTCGCCGTCGCGACCTTGCCCCCGCCGTCGTGATCTCGCCCTCGCCGTCGCTCGCCCTCCGCGACCTCGCCCTCCATGACCTCACTGCAACATCTGTCCAGAGACCTCGGGAGTGGCAACCTCGCCCTCGTCACAGCTTCTGTCCAGAGACTCCAGACCTTGCCCATCCACTGGCCACAACTGCATCACAACCGCTCTAAATAATCCAGTAATCCACTATTCAGATTTTTACGCGGGTCGGGTCGGGGCTCCGGGGTCGACCCGCGAGATTTTTTTTACCCCAAATGACCCGCCCCACGAGGTCTATGGGGCGGGTCCAGGTCCGCCAGGTTGACCCGCGAGGCGGGTCCGGGGCTGGCGATACCCGCCCCGAACCGCCCCGTTGCCATCCCTAATTGTAGACACAATAATATGGTTTCGTAATTTTCGTCAACTTTTATGGCATTTTTATAACCCAACGTTACAGTGGGATTGTTTGCGTCGAAATTTCTATCATTTTTCATATATATATATATATATATATATATATATATAAAAGGGTTAATAACTAAAAAACTGTCCAAGGTTTACCATTTGTTAAAATTAGGTGTCTGAAGTTTCAAATGTTAAACTGTAGTGTCCAAGGTTTCAATTTTGTTAAAATGCAGTGTCTCGGTGTGATTACTTTATAAAAGTTAATTCCGACGAAACCGACTATCAAATTCGAGCTCCCATACACACTATATTCTCGTCATCTTGCCGGAACCGTCACTTAAGAAGTTGGCCACATCCGCGCAAGTAAATCTCGCTCCGTTGTCGTTGGAAAATTGCTCCACACCACTCTACTAGAAACCTTTTTTTTTATGTTCAACTTTGGTGAAATTTGACGATTTTGTGAAAAGTAAAGAGTGATGGATTATAAGTGAGTAAGTGAGCTGATGAAAATGATTGAATTGAGATGAAAAGACGCGTAGAAACACCAAATTTCAACAAAAATGAAACTTGAGACAATCTATTTTAACATTTCAAACTTCAGACACTTAATGGTAAACATTGACAGTTTTTTAGTTATTACCCTATATAGTATAGAATAATATATATGTATATGGATCTTAAGATGGATATTGCTAAAACTTGGCTCTCTGTGGTAAGCACAAAGATGGACCATAAACCTTAATCCTCGGTCTTATCGTATTGGTCATTGAAATGGCCGAGCTGCACCGATAATGTACTACTCATGCAGATCAGTAATTGAAGAGAGAAGCTAGGCGGCATCATATCGGAGAGACGTATACCACTCCCTCACTCACTCATATATATATATATCAGTACTAGCTAATCGGCATGGAACCATCATCATAGAATATATAGGGGAATATATTTATTCTATTAAAAAATTGTTTTCGCAATTTTAAACTGAAAAAATTAAAGTTAAAAAATATTAAGATAATATCTTTAATGGAATTGGAACTTAATTTACTATTAAAATTTTAACTCATTTTATAATCAGTTTGGTCGAACCAAAAGAGATTTAATTGTGCGATGGGATAATTAATTTAATCGACGTGGAAGAATGTGAAATTGATGATATATAGCAAGGCGGAGTCCAAAAATCATTAACAATGTTATACTTGTATAATATAGACCACTATATGTTGCTACAAACTGTGAAATTTCAAGTGAAATTTCTAGAGAAAGTGATATAAGGACCCACCAAGCACCAATACATTTGCTTCTTTACTTTCTCTTTCCTACTTTCTATAGAAATTTCACAAGAAATTTCACATTTTAAAGATTTACTCTATTATTATTATTATTATTATTAATTATTGTTATTGTCAACCCACTACAACATAATAAATCTAGCCCTTATTGTATAAATTTAGAGTTTGGTTGAGTTAATAACATTGTTTGCTTACCCATGTTTAAATTTGTACTATATTGTCATTCAACTGTAACTTCTTTTACGTAATTAAATGGTTGCACGCGTTTGAGAATGTGACCAAATGCATGGTTTAAATTTATTTTATTTAATCATTTATATTACACCAAATGTGAATTAAATAGTATAAAACAACGATTTTATCTTTAAATCCAAATAATTTAAGCGTTGTGTATCGTGTTCTTTAATTATTAAAATTATTAAGTTTTTCAAAAAAATTCAGTTCGAACATTGCTTGACCTTGAACCAAGTGAAACTGCTTACTGGGTTGGATTGAATTAACCCAGCTTTGCAAAGTTGTTCCAGGGATGGAGCCCAGTTGCAGCAACAGCTGGATTCAGTCAAATACTACCGATGTTGTAGGGCTTGGATTCGAACCCTGTGTTCAATTTTGAAAAAAAAAATGAAGTTTTTTTAATGAAAAACTCAATGAAGATCACGAAAAGCACGAAAAAGAGCAGAGAGAATCCTGCAAACATAATGAATAATGAATATATAAAAAGTATTTTGGATACTTTAATTTAGCCAAACAAATCACATTAGCAAACTTAGATAACTAAATACACACGTTGCAAACATACAGTCACATAAGTAAATGTATATGGTTCGTCTCAAATAAGGTCTCCTAAACCAAATGTACATATTTGTTATTGGCTCGAGCCAATGCGAGCTCCAGAACTATGTGAATCGAGTCCTGGTTAACTAAAATATGTTAGTTTTTAGATAGTTGAAACTCTATATATATATATATATAAACTAAGATCCTTAAAATCTCATATCAAAAGTTGAGTATTTTAAAATGTGATTTTACATATAAATTTTACACGATGGATTAGTTAGGTGAAAAGTGATTTCACAAAATTCTAAGTTTTTTGGTAATCATTAGCCAAATCAAATCTCTAAATTTTGAATTTAATATGCTTAATCCGTGACAATACAAAAGAGTGATATATAAATAGTTTGATCATCAACACTAAACATATATACCATCCACTAAACAAATTAGAACTTGGTTTTTGGGAACTTTGTCAAAGCCACAGACCCTCCGTAATCACCGCATAGCTGCTGATTAGAAAAATCACTTTCTCATTAATAACTAAAAAACTGTCCAAAGTTTACCCTATGTTAAAATTAGGTGTCTGAAGTTTCAAATGTTAAACTATAGTGTCCAAGGTTTCAAATTTGTTAAAATGTGGTGTCTTGGTGTGATTACTTTGGATTTTTCTACTATGCTTGGGAGCACCATGCTTTTGGTTTTTTTAATACTATGGTGGACTTAATTGTAACATAACTAAAACTTTAAAAGTATGAAAAAGTATGAATTTTTTTAACTACACCTAAGATGTGTATCATACTATTAATAATATCAATTTCCCTATGGGGTTCACCTTTAGGGCAATAGAAAAATAAAAAAATTAGTGGCAAAAGCATAGTGCTCCAAGAGCATTGTAGAAAGGTCCGATTACTTTAGAGAAATCAATCCGACGAAACCATTTGTCAAATTCAAGCTCCCATACACACTCCATTTTCGTCATCTTGCCGGGACCGTCACCTAAGAAGTTGGCCACATCCGCACAAGTAAATCTCGCTCTGTTGTCCTTGGAAAATGGCTCCACAGGACTCTTCTAGAAACTTTTTTTTTAATGTTCAATTTTTGGGTGAAATTTGACGATTGAAAAATAAAGAGTGAAATAAAGAGTGATGGATAATGAGTGGGTGGGTGGGTTGATGAAAATGATTGAATGGAGATAAAAAGACATGCAAAGACACCAAATTTCAACAAAAATGAAACTTGGGACAGTCCATTTTAACATTTCAAACTTCAGACACCTAATTTTAACATAGGGTAAACCTTGGACAGTTTTTTAGTTATTAATTTCATCCATTGTAAGCTTAATTAGGCAGCCGATGTGGGACAAAAGCAACTAATCAGATCGGATGTGTACTTGGATTTCCTATAAAATTATGTCATTTTTAACAAGGAAACATGTACAATTAGTTTTTTTTTTTGGAGTGACTCTAAGAGCATCAAGAGGGCATCACTTCACTCGTAACAAGTTTGTTTCACATCTGGATTAATTCCTATTTGCATAGGTCAATCTGTAATCCGTAAAAAAAGGTATTGATCATGAATATTTTCTCATTCTGAAAGTCTTAGCTGAAATAAACATCTGATATTTGGTTAAAATATGAAGTGTGAATCATTACACCATATTACGTGCTTCAACTAGGCCTTAAAGACATATCTTGTTACATGGTCTGACACAATCTAGGGAACATGCCAACCTATGGCCTAAGAGCATCCACAATGGTATTAAATAGTATTACTTAATGTGGGTTTAAGAGCATCCACAATGGTATTACGTAAGGATTACGTAAACGTGAGTCCTACATGTTTATTTATGTAAAGTGAAAAATCTCCGTGGTTTTACATAGTAGTCCTTAAAAATGGGACCCCACGTAAATTTATGTTTTTACATAAAGCATTCCTTAAATTTAATGAATGATTTATGTTGACACGTCATCACATAAAATTAACTATCTTTTTTTTTTCCAAACCCACTTTCTCTTCCATTCCTTCCGCCCAACTTTTTATTTCAGACGTTCCGTAGATATCTTAGTTATATATATATATATAAACGAATGCTATAATTATTATATATATACTATATAGTTCGATAGCACAAATTTTGAATATATATATATATATATACACTTAGTTCAATATCTATAATTTTTTTGAACATATATATACTTAGTTCAATGATTCTATTGTATATATATACAAACAACGTTTTAATCGGCGAGGAGTGGAGCAACGGAGGGATCAATGACGTTTGTGAACAAATTCATATAATCAAGTATATTTATTATAGCCAACATATTAAGCAACGTTGTATATATATAACTTAAACGACACAATTATTAAGCTTGAAATTATTAACGAGTGAATGCCCGAACTAGGTCATTCCATCAAACTATTTTCCGAACTAGGCTTCTTTATAAACTAATTCCCAAAATAGATATTTTTATATTTTTAATAATATATGTTATTTATATTACATCCTAAAGTTTACATTATGTTACAAATAAACCCTAAAATGAAATATAATACAAAGAAGATAAAGAAAAAATCTAAAATTAAAAAGATCAAATGTATGAAGAAGAAAAAAAATTAATATGGAAATAAAAAATTAATTAAATGATTAAAATTTGAAAATGCACACTAAAAAATAATCACACAAACAATTTTTGTAGATTTCAATTCTTAAAAATATGTGAAATCAAAAGATAAAGTTTAAAAATATATAAGTTTTGAAACAAATATATAATAATATAACAATTATTCATTAAGAGTATGAAAATAATATACTGACTAAAATTTATTTTTAAATTTATTATATTGATTTTTTAAATTTTAATTAGTTTATCTATTATGTTTTCAGTCACTAATTTTATAAATTTAACATGTTTTATTTAGGGCTTATGTACATTTTTTTTTTTTAAATATATTTTCATACTTAAGAAAATCACGAGTATTTAGTTCCTTTACATTTTATATCACTGTTTTTTTTATATAAATTATATATTTAGCATAATTTATTTTTAGAATTTTGTTCGCAATTACTTTTTTTTAGTTTATAACTTTTACATATAAGTAACTTAATTTTTCAAATTTTTTTCATATATTTCTCGTACTATATTTCGATTTAGGATCAAATGTAACAAAATATAAACATGGGGATGTAAAGTAGAAAATAAAAATGATTAAAAAAGTAAGAAAACCTATTTTGGGAATTAGTTTCTAAAGTAGCCTAGTTTGAGAATAAGTTTCGGAAAGAAACCTACTGTGAGAATTCACTCATTGTTAACTACTTTTTAAATTGGTAGTTAAAATGTAATAATAAAAATGTTTAAGTAAAATGGTTAAGTAAAACCATTGTGGACCTACTATTATTTAGACATTACATAAATTTATGTATTTCTTAATACCACACATAAAATCCTACGTGGCACTTTTAAGGAAAATAATTTAAGTAATAGCATTGTGGATGCTCTAACGTATTTTTTTATGTAAAATGTATAAAAACGCGCTACAATGATTTTACATAGCTTTCCTTAAAAGTGGGACCCACTTGTTTTTACGTAACATATTCGTTAAACTTAATGAATGCACTATCTATTACGTACTGGTTTTTAATTATAAATTAATTCATGGGTTAAAGGTACTTTTGGTGCCACATGTTTGACATGTGTAGGTTTTTGGTGCCATATGTTTCATTTTGTAGGCTTTTGGTGCCATATGTTTGAGAGGTTGTATGTTTTTGGTATTTCCGTTAGTCAACAGTTAGTTTGACCGTTAAATACTTTTATTTTGTTCAATTTAGTCCTCAAATTTATATTTCTAAAATTTAATATTTACAATTTAGTCCCTATTGTTTGCTCAAGTCACCGTCCAAGGCCGCCGACCACCACCCACCACCTCCAAGGACGCCGACCGCCACAAAACGGGTCGGCCACCACAAAACGGGTCGGCCACCACAAAACGGGCCGGCCACCGCCCCACGGCACTGGCCACCACCGCTTGGGGTCGAAAACCACCCCAATTGGTTGTGGCCGGCCCCAATTGGTGGTGGCCACCTCAATTGGGGCTGGCCACCACCAATTGGTGGTGGCTACAGCCCCAATCGGGGCCGGCCACCACCAGTGGAGGTGTGTACAGCCCCAATCGAGGCCGGCCACCACCAATTGGGGCCACCGGCCCCGATTGGAGCCCTCTGTGGCCCCAATCGGGGCCGGCGACCCCAATTGGTGGTGGCCGGCCCCGATTGGTGGTGGCCGGCCCCGATTGGGCCTGTACCCACCACCAATTGGTGGTGCCGGCCCTGATTGAGCCTGTACCCACCACCACTGGTGGTGGCCGGCCCCGATTGGGGCTGTAGCCACCACCACTAGTGGTGGCCGGCCCCGATTGTGGCCGTAGCCACTACCACTGGTGGTGGCCGGCCCCAATTGAGGTGGCCACCACCAATCGGGGTCGGCCACCACCAATTGGGGCCGACCACCACCAATTGGGGTGGTTTTCGGCCCCAAGCGGTGGTGGCCGGTGCCGTGGGGTGGTGGCCGGCCCGTTTCGTGGCGGTCGGCGGCCTTGGAGGTGGTGGGTGGTGGCCGGCGGCCTTGGACGGTGACTTGAGCAAACAATATGGACTAAATTGTAAATATTAAATTTTAGAAATATAAATTTGAGGACTAAATTGATCAAAATAAAAGTATTTAACGGTCAAACTAACTGTTGACTAACGGAAATACCAAACACATACAACCTCTCAAACATATGGCACCAAAAGCCTACAAAATGAAACATATGACACCAAAAACCTACACATGTCAAACATGTGGCACCAAAAGTACTTTTAACCCTTAATTCATTTTATAATTAATGTTAATATTTTATTGGCGGTTGTTAAAAAATTTAATAATAAATATATTTATGGAATATATTTAAGTAATACGATTTTAGATCAAATACTTTTTACGTGTGTCTTAACTTTACGTATTACTTAAAGTATACATAAATATCTACGTGACAACTTTAAAGAATACAATTTAAGTAAAATCATTGTGGATGCTTTAATCGTGACGCTGCCACCTAGCTAGTTCGGTTGGAAGTTGAAACTCATCTTCGTACAATTAACTGATTTGTATGGAACTCGTTACCAGGCCCATGGGTCATGCACGACCCAAAATTAGTTGCACAACCATGGGTCCACTAGGACGCAGTTCATAAGTTGTGATGCAAGACTAGGGGTGAAACCGGACCGGTCGGACCGGTTTTTTGCTTAGTTCGGTCGGATACCAATATTGTTGGTTCGGTTTTTTTTTTAAAAAAAAAATCCGACCAAAAAACCGCGTGAGGAAAAATAAACCGCCCATTGGTAATACGGTTTTTTCGGTTCGGTTTTTAAACCAAAAATCCAAAATTAACAATTCCCATTGAAAATTCTCGTTATTTTTATGGAATTTATCTAACCGAAATGAAAAATAACGTCCATTAATATAATTAAATAAATTATAATCAAAATTAGAAAAATAATCTTCATAAGTGCCTATTTCATAATTTATATTAACCTAATTAATTAATTATATTGATTAATATCAACTAATATAATATATATTGTATATATTTAGTTAGCATAACGGTCGGTTCGGTCCCCGCGGTCTTGAAAACTAAAAATCCGAACCGGACCGAAAAACCGAACTAGAGTAAAAAAATCCGATAAAAAAACCTAACATAATATTTCGGTTTTTTCGGTCCGGACCGGATCGTTTTCCATCGGTTTTTCGGACCAACCGGATTTTGGTTTGCATAGTTGAGTTAGGAGCGAGGGAGTTGGAGTTCCATTTACTAGCTATATCCCCTAGTATCTTCTTCTTCTCTTTGTCTTGGATGTCCTCTTAAGGGTAGATGTAGGCTCTTTAGGTTTGTGGTCGTATTAACATCTTCGTAATGTATGTACTTGATAGCCGTTTCGTGATGTGTGGACATGAAATCCACTCCTCGGTGTGTGGACATGATAGCCACTTCGCAATGTGTGGACATGATAGCCACTTCGCGATGTGTGGACCTGATAGCCACTACACGATGTATGGAGTTGTGCTTTTGCCTTCCGTACTTATTGGCAAACCTGTCATGGATGTTTTAACATTATGTTTTATATCATGAGTAGTGTTTCATACCTTCGTTGCTATAGTTGTCTTTTATTTAGGCTATGCTTGTCAGGTTTTTTTCCCGTGTCTCGTCTTGTCGGATGTTGTATCCTTTATGTTTTTTGGGTGTTCCCTTCATGAGTTGTGCTATTCAATGTGCAAGGGCGATGCTGTGTCGAAAATTGTGCCTATTGTCGTGTTTCTTCTCTTTTGTCGGAGTGTCCTTTCATTAATCCACTTAATTTTTGTCATGCCTGCATTGTCATCATAACCATACTTGCATTTCTCATGTAACCTTACTTGTATATTAAAAAAAGGTCTTTTCAAGATACGTTCTCGGGAACGCTGTGAATTTTTCTTAGGATACGCTCCTATGGGCGTCGAGTGTGTGCGCAGGATATGCTCCTGAGTGTGCTTAAAATTGCTTATGAGGTAAGCTTTTGAAAATGATCGCGTGATCACAAGATACGCTCTTGGGGGCGTCAAAAGCTGTTCACAGGATTGGCTCCGGGATGGCACATAATGTGATCACAAGATACGCTCTTGGGGGCGTCAAAAATTGTTCGCAGGATTGGCTCCTGGATGGCACAGTTCACAGGATTGGCTCTCGTATGGCACATAATGTGATCGCAGTGTATGAATTGCTTTCAAGATACGCTCTTGTGGGCGTCGACAACTGTTCGCAGGATAGGCTTCTGGATGGCACAGAATGTGGTCGTAGTATAGAACTACTCTCAAGTTACGCTTTGGGGGTGTCGAAAGCTATTCGCAGGATTGGAACCTGGAGGGCACAGAATGTGGTCGCAGTGTAAAACTGCTCTCAAGATACGCTCTTGGGGGCGTCGAAAACAGATCGCAGGATTGGCTCCTAGAGAGCACGAAATTTGGTCGCAGTGTAATACTGCTCTCAAGATACGCTCTTGGGGGCGTCGAAAACTGTTCGCAAGATTGGCTCCTGGAGAGTACAGAATGTGGTCGCAGTGTAAAACTGCTCTCAAGATACGCTCTTGAGGGCGTCGAAAATTGTTCGTAGGATTGGATCCTGGAGGGCATAGAATGTGGTCGCAGTGTAAAACTGCTCTAAAGATACGCACATGGGGGCGTCGAAAACTGTTCGCAGGATTGGCTCCTGGAGAGAACAGAATGTGGTCACAGTGTAAAACTGCTCTCAAGATACGCTATTGGGGGTGTCGAAAACTGTTCGCGGGATTGGCTCCTGGAGGGCACATAATGTAACTTTTACCTGATGTTATTTTCTAGGTAAGGTGCGTCTTTGATACACCTTCTAAATCCTTACTTGGGTTTTCTTTCCTCAATATTGCCTGTTTCCTGAGCCTATCCTGAGTGTGAGAGATCGCCTTTCGAGGGCAATGGTTGTTGTTGCCAATTTAGGGCGAGTCCGTACAAGGAGTTGAGGCTGTTTCCCTCGTATGTGACTTCTTCTAGGAGGACTGGTACTGCGTGTTCTTGTTATCTTTTGCTTTTAGTCTCCACTTCTATATTTAGGTGGATTACCAAGCACTTATTCGTTTGGTGCCCCCCAAGTAGCTTGGTGGTTACACCGTCTTTCATATCTGGCCGTTGAAGGCCTCTTGTTCATTTCCTTGGTTAGTTACCTCTTATGATTGGGGCTGCCTACCCTTGTGTTTTGTTGAATATGTATGCTTGCTTGGGTGCGATGGGTATCCCTTGCAGGAGTTACTCTTTTTCATGCTTGTTTGCTTCAATCATAGTCATGGTCTGAACCATACACTTGTCGGGTGTATCTCTTGGAGTTGGGAGGGAAGCTTGCTCATAAGATAGTATCTTGATTTATTTATCTTGAAGCTGTGTTTCAGACTGGTGAGTCTGATCAGTGCACCTTGCGTCAGATTTGGATGTCTGATCAGGCTGTAATAATCTTCTTGAGGTGTTGTGGAACTTGGTGTGCTCCTCTTTTAATTTTGCCTTAGAGAATTTTCGAACGCTTTTATGGAGTGTCACCTTAGTCATGTTCCTCCCTTCTTCAATCTTGATTATAAGCCCTTCTTGAATTAGGACATGAACCTAAAAATGATGTTTTCCTCTAGGTTTGTCGGTGTTGTCTCATAATTTTTCATGGGTTTGCTACCCATGTTGGCTATGCCTTATAGGCTAACTTCATTAGAAGTTGTGCTTGTATTGCGGACGTACATGTGGGTAGGAGATGTTGAATTGACGGATCCCCCCTTTTCTCTTGTTGTAATCTTCATTCACTAAGTGTTTGGCGTATAACCTTAAGGGCAGGATTTTCCACCGGTGGCCTCTTTATTGAGATCTTCCTCTTGATGAGACCTCGGATACAAGTTCATACCACCCAACGACAGGGTGCTTGGTGAAGGTGTGCGGTTAGTGCAAGGGCAATCTCGAAGCCTTAATCCCATGTTGTTGAGCTGTGGATTGGTTTGTCTTGAATTTCGAGCTTGGAGAACTCTTATCCTGACTTAAGGTCCTTGAAGGGAGGTATGTCTCATTTTTTTCACATTCTGGCTGTGGCACTATCTTTTGTAATTTGTGTCTTTAGAGTTTGTCGTTGACGATGAGGAATGTTTCTTATCTAATTGGAGTATGCTTCTGGTTGGGTTAAGCGTGCTGACATCACTCGTGATTGAAGTTTCTTTAGTGTAGTCACCTTTTTTGACGGTTATGTAAGATCACATAGGTCGAGTGGTGTTCCTCTACGGATTTCTTAGTAGGTGAGCCGTTTGACACTGATGTGTTTTTTTTGCCTTATTTTGCTTCTTCATCGTTTCGGTAGGTGGAGTTTAAGTCTCTCCTTTCTTTGTTACTAGTTATCATGTATGCTTCGCTGTGTCGTTGGGATGCCATTGGAATAGTGCCCCCACTTGTTCATTACTTCGTAGAATTTCTTCAATGGGATGTTAAACGCATTTTCCTTCTTACTCAGGAGTGAAGCTCTAAACTTGAGCATCTTTTTTGAGGTTATGTATCTGAATATACCTCTTGGAAGTGTGAGTTTATCTCTTGAGATGTTTCCTGAAGGACGGTAGATCGAATTGGTGATCTTGTTTAAAAACGTCGGACAGTGTTTTGAGTCTTGTCAGCAGATCCAAATAGTGATGTCGTGTATCAGATGTGCGCGTCCGATCAGGACGACTGCTAGGAGTCAGACTCGGAGGTCTACATGGTCGATTACCGCTTCTTGGGATGTTTATTTCCATACATTTCGGGGTTCCAGACATCTCCTATTGTTTATACCGCTTTCCATGAGTGACCTTGTTTTCCTCTTGGCCTTAAGTGTGAGGGGTTGTTATAACGCCTTCTTGATAATGTGCAGTTTTTGTTTTTACTCTTTTCTAGTTCGGATCGCCGTTTGTTGTGTAATTTGGGAGGACGACAGTGCTGACAGTATGTTTAGCTTTATCTGTTGTGCGGGTGTCTCCCGCTTGTAAGAAGTTTCTCTTGCAAAACAAGTATTCTTCCATTGTCGAAACTTTTGATGACCCTAGCGATGTCTAGTAGATCACTCTTTGTTTTTCGATGTTGTGTTCTCCATATCTTGGTCTGGGAGTTAGAATTTTTCTCCCCCCTCTTGTGTTGGGTATACACTTGGTTTGGGTGCGCTATGTTAGCGCGATTGCTTTGAGTGTGTACTCGCTTTTGAAAGTATGCACACTTGGTAGGTGGTAGTTGGGTGACGCAATGGGTTCTTCGACACGGGCCACTTGACGGGGCAAGGCAATGGTAACTGATGCGGCGATCAGTGAGAGCTCGGCGACATGGGATGGTTTGGCGGAGCGAGGCGACACGCTCGGGTGATCCATTCATAACGATTGAAAATCAATTCGGTTCTCTAAGTCGAGACTGGTTTTCCCAAATGTTCGATCCTTCCCCTTTTGTGCTTTCTCTCATTCTATTTTTCCCTGTCATAAGATAGGGGATTTTCCATGCATAGTAATATCAAAGTAATTAGATAATTAATGTGTAGTAAAAGATTACTCCCTGTATCTTTCGCGTGAGTGTTCCAGTCGGGAGCTTCACTTTCCTTGAATTGAACAGACTGTTGCTTCTTTTTGAAAATGATCCTTGTATCGACTGTCCTATTGTATGACAGGTGCGATGTCTAAATGCCTTCTCTTTGGCTATTTCTTGAACTGGACGATTTCGGTTGACGGCGATTTCAGTTGACGGCGATTTCGGTCGTCGGCGATCCTTTCACCGGGTCTAGATGATAGCGACAAAAAAAAACTGGCAGTCGAATATCGATTGTCAGCGGCGACGGTTGTCACGATGACATGGGTTGCAACAGTGGCTGTAAACGCAGTCACAATGATAGGGGTTGCAATGACAGGGGTCGCAATGACGGAGTAGCACTCCATCGTTGGTTTTTCCTATGGTTTCCTTGCTTGAGAGGTATGTATGTCTCTTGGGTTGGAAAATGCACCTCCTCTTAAAAACCATTATGAATGACTTTTGTATAGGATAGATGACCACCAATTCGCAGGGAGTGGAGAAGTATTGTTGTTAGTGCTCAAGGTTTGCTTGTCATGGCTATTTATTCGAAGCCTACAGATGGCGCCAAGTGTTAAGACATATGTATCGGGTTGACGGGGTGTCGATTCGAATAACAATCTTACGGGTGATATTCATTCCTTTGCGATCTGATTCCTTCGAAATGCTCGTTAGGTTCTATCAGTGATGTTGGATCCTTCGTGATATTACGTAGTCTGTACTTCGGATTGCCGTATCTCAAAGTGTCGGACTTCCGGAGCGTCGGACTGTCGGATTGTCGGACTCTTGGACTGTCTGAGTTTCGGAATTTCGGACGTCGGAGTTTCAGACCGTCGGAGGTTTGCAAGCCCCTAAAATGGCTAAGTGTTTGGATGTCCGTACATGTAGTTGTTCATACATCCCGTCGTTCGTATGTCAAGTCGTTGACTCGAGAGTCGTTGAGACTTCCAAGCGTCAGGACATCACTCATATGCAGTCTGCGCACCCTCCTCCTAACACCTAAAAAGGGGGAAAAATCGAGACCACCGGGGGGTGGTACTCGATGAACCCTCTCTAATGCCTAAATCAGTATATCGTTCTAGAGAGATAAAGTGGAGAGAAGGCAGAGCATAAATATTTCAAGTCACATCAACTTATAGTAAATGAAAAGGGGTGAGGTTCTATATATAGGCTCAAAGGAGATTAAGGTGGTTAATGACACCGTTAACTCCTAAACGAGCTCAATTAACAAATGATGAAGGGATTAAACCCTTAGTAAGCATGGAGGGGCTCGTGGGAAAAGTATGTAAAACATGCAATATGTTTGAAAAAGATGGTTTTATGGACCAACATGTTTTAAAATGTACAACATGTTTGAAAATGATGGTTTTATGGACAAATATGTATTAAAATGTACAACAAGCTTACAAAAGATGTTAAAGTGACATACCGTCCATTTGTTATCCATAGTTTCATTAAGTTGACACGTGCGGAACACATTTTTAGAAAAATAATAATAATAATTAAAGTAAGAAACTAATTTATAAATAGCAATGATTATTAATGGTTGGATGTAGATACTAATAATAATAATTATTATTTTTTAAAAAACGTGATCCACACTGTCCAATTAATGAAACTAGTGACAACAAGTGGACGATACACCATTTTACCATCTTTTGTAAGCTTGTTGTACATTTTAAAACATTTTTGTCCATAAAACCATCTTTTTTAAACATGTTGTATGTTTTAAAACATATTGGTCCATAAAACCATCTTTTTCAAACATGTTGCATGTTTTACATACTTTTCCCATTTTCTAAGTGTCGGACGTGCAAAGTGAGGTCGAGTCGTCGCGAGGGACGGTTTGGATGACAGTGCTCCGGACGTCGCGTACACCCCTTGGGCGGGAATACTACGCGTCGGAAGGGTGTCGGGACCTTCGGGGTCGAACGGGAGGTCCTACCTCGAAGATTTGGGGTCGGACTAGCAGGTCCGATTTCTCCTAGGGAGAGATCGGACCTGGCTGGTCCGATCTCACCCTTGGTGAGATCGGACAAGCAACGGGATCGGGCGAGCGTTTTTTCTCGTCCGGACCGTTTTTCTGTGGGTGACGTGTTCGGGTCAAATTTTCGATTTGTAATCGTATGTGGGGTAATTAAAACAATAAAATCTGAATGAAACGGGTCTTAATTGAGCGTATATCCACCAGCATTGACTTTTCGAGCTACCAATAATGAAGCTGAATATGAGGCTCTGTTAACAGGCCTTCGTATAGCCAAAGGCATGGGAATCACCAACTTAAAGGTACGATGCGACTCTGAATTAACTGTCAATCAGACAAATGGAACAAATGGGACGCACATTGTGGTCACCATCGACTATTTTTCCAAGTGGATAGAAGCAAAAGTATTGGCATCGACAACTACTTTCCAGATGATCAAGTTCATACGAGAAAAAAATCATATGTCGATATGGGGTCCAAAAAATCCTCATCAGTGATAATGGTCCCCAGTTCGCCAGTGATGAGCTCGCCGAGTTCTGCGAGGAAATTCTTATAAATCATCGTTTCGGTTCTGCCCATCATGCACAGACAAATGGACAAGTCGAGGCGGCCAACAAAACGTTCCTTAACGAACTAAAGAATAGGGTGGCCCCTCTAAAGGGAAGTTGGGTAGAAGAGTTGGACCAAGTACTTTGGGCACTCAGAACCACACCCAAAAGAGCCACCGGCGAAACTCCTTTCAGCATGGTCTATGAGTCGGAAGTTGTCTCACCTATTAAGGTAGCTAATATCTTCCAGAGAGTCGCCACATATCAGATCGACCAGAATGATGAAAAAAGGAAGATCGACTTGGATCTCGTCGACGAAATAAGGTGAGCCTCCGAGGAAACTCAGGGAAGAATGAAGCTCGTCACTGCTAGGTATTTTAATCGGAAAGTAGGGCGGCGCCAATTCTTCCTGGGGTAGAAGGCTTTACGAAGTAATGAGTTTTTGACAGCTGACCAAAGAGGAAAGGTGGTGCCAAAATTGGAAGGTCCTTATATCATCATCGACATACCATGTCCCAACGCCTACAAATTAGAAGATCCACAGGGGCAACGCCTCAACAGGACTTTTAATGTGGAACACCTGAAGAAATTCAATGTCTAGAAAATCATTTTATGTATTTCTATTACAATAAAGTGATAAATAAAATATATGACTTCTTTCTTCTTGATGTGTCAAACAAGCCTCCTCGACTTCATATAGTCGGCGACGATCCAGAAGATCAGTCATAATACTGACTCCACGACTTCCGAAAGTCGCCTCTACAAAGGATAACAGTCATATTACCAACTCCTCAATTCTGTAAAATCCAAAGACGAACGAGAGTTCAGGCTGAAAGAAAAAAGAAGTTCTCTCCTCGTCATTAAAGGTACTCGACATAACCTGTCTTCCCTTTATTTTAAAAGGTAAACGACTTATGTCTCGGGGGCAAGTGTTGGATATGATTCGAGGTAACCTTACAAGGGTCGACAACCTTAAAGCAGGGATTTTCAAAAGTCGAAGAAATCCAAGTCGAGATCCTAGAAAGATAATTCGACGAAAATTCCTGTTCGGAATATGAAGACAATGATAAATGGTCGACGACAGTATAAAAGAAGGTCGACTCTCAAGACGACTATTAAATAATGGCGACAAGACCACTCAAAATTCTTCCTCTTAAGGGATAAGTCGAGTCGGAAACCAAGTACTATTAAGAAAAAAATTCCTCTTAAGGAAGGGGACAGGTGATGACTTACTTGTCACCTGCTCGCCGTCTTTAAGTTTGAAGAAACCCTTCATAAGGTTAAACTTAGGTGGCAACCTGCTTGTCACCTAGTTGAAGAAACCTTTGACAGTAAGGAATGCTGAGGTGGTGACCTGCTTGTCACCTACTGACCATTCACCATCTCCCTCAACCAATCAGAGAAAGGCGGCTACCACCACTAAGCAGCCAATCAAAACACAGTTGCCGCCACTTAAATTCGTTAAAAACCTCCCCTATAAATAGGGAAACACTTTCATTATTTTGACAATTACATTCAGATACTTTTATAGTATTCTCTTAAATTCCATTACTGACTTAAGATTCGGAGTGGAATCAGGGGTCCTCCCCACCCCTTTTCAAGTCCTCGCTTACCAAAAGCACCCTAAAGGAAACTAAGCACCCCCGAGGTCGACATAGACACCTAAATGAGCTAGCTACTAGCGAGATCTCGAAATCCATTATCAAAAGCTTTAGGCCACGTCATTTTGATCCCAACACATGGCATCTCAGTATTTATTAAAAAAAAATTATCTATTTACATTATATTAAGGTTAAAGGTACTTTTGGTGTATGTTTTACCAATGTCATATGTTTAATTTTGTAGGCTTTTGGTGCCATATGTTTGTGAGGTTGTATGTTTTTTGTGCTTCCGTTAGTCAACAGTTAGTTTGACCGTTATACTTTTATTTTGTTCAATTTAATCCTCAAATTTATATTTCTAAAATTTAATATTTACAATTTAGTCCCTATTGTTTGCTCAAGTCACCACACAAGGCCGTCGGCCACCACCCACCACCTCCAAAGTCGCTGACCACCACGAAAAGGGCCGACCACCACCACTTGGGGCCGGAAACTACCCCAATTGGTGGTGGCTGGCCCCAATTGGTGGTGGTTACAGCCCTAATTGGGGCAGGCCACCTCCAATTAGTGGTGGCTATAGCCCTAATCAGGGCCGGCCACAACCAATTGAGGCTGCCGGCCCCGATTGGGGCCACAGAAGGCTCCGACTGAGACCTATGTGGCTCAATCGGAGCCATAGGGCTCCAGTTCGGGGCCCCTGGCTCCGATTGAGCCACAAAAGGCTTAGTCGGATCTGGCTCCGATTGAGCAACATAGGGCTCAGTCAGAGCCTTCTATGGCCCCAATCGGGGTCGGCGACCCCAATTGTTGGTGGCCGGCCCCGATTAGGGCTGTAGCCACCACCAATTGGTGATGGCCGCCCCCGATTGAGCTGGCCACCACCAATTGGGGTGGTTTCCGGCCCCAAGTGGTGGTGGCAGGCCCTTTTCGTGGTGGTCGGAATCTTTGGAGGTGGTGGGTGGTGGCCGACGGCCTTTGGCGATGACTTGGGCAAATAACTAAATTTTAAATATTAAATTTTAGAAATATAAAATTGAGGACTAAATTGAACAAAATAAAAGTATTTAATGGTCAAACTAACTGTTGACTAATGGAAGCACAAAAAACTTACAACCTCTCAAACATATGACACCAAAAGCCTACAAAATTAAATATATGACACCAAAAGCCTACACTGGTCAAACATGTGACACCAAAAGTACATTTAACCCTTACATTAACCATATTTTCCAAGAATAAAATCAAAATTAGTCATGCCTATATATTACAAAATTTATACTCATATAAGTAGATCAATTGAATAGTTTAAACTTAAATTATAGAGTCAAATATATACATTGTGATTAAAAAAAATGCATAATTTTAGTTATTTATTTTCATGCAGAATACTCTACTCATTGATCTATCAATGCAGATTTACATTAAAATGATACAGTTGTATAGTTTCAGTTAGGAAAAAAAAAAATACTAAGTAATTGCGCGAAAAATTAATCAAATAAAAGAACCGTAATGATTTTGATTTTTTGTTTAACAAGTATGACTCAAATTGTTAATATACATGCAATAAAAGGGTTAAAGGTCCTTTTGGTACCACATGTTTGCAAAAATTACACTGTTCATACCACTAGTATTTTTTCGTACCGAATTGGTACCATATGTTTCCAAACCTTACTGTTTTGGTACCTCCGTTAGGGTTCTGTCAAAAACAGCCGTTAAATGGCATGTGTCATGCACGTGACCAGCCCAAAACTTTCAATTTTGTTACAATTTAGTCCATCTAATACATCCCTAACTTTTATTTTGTTCAATTTAGTCCTAAAACTTCAAAATCAAACCATTTTCCCAAATTGACCTAGCCGGACTTAGCCTAGGGCTAGGTCCGACCCTGGGTCATGGTCGCCGGACCCAGGCGACCCCGACCCAGGGTCGGACCTAGCCCTAGGCTAGGTCCGGCTAGGTCAATTGGGACCTAGCCCCAATTGAGTTAAATTGGGGTTAGGTCCAATTGACCTAGCCGGATCTAGCTTAGGGCTAGGTCCGACCCTGGGTCAGGGTCCCTGGGTCCGGTGACCCCGACCCAGGATCGGGCCTAGCCCATGGCTAGGTCCGGCTAGGTCAATTTGGGGAAATGGTTTGATTTTGAAGTTTTAGGACTAAATTGAACAAAATAAAAGTTAGGGATGTATTAGATGGACTAAATTGTAACAAAATTGAAAGTTTTGGGCTGGTCACGTGCATGGCACATGCCATTTAACGGCCGTTTTTTACGGAACCCTAACGGAGGTACCAAAACAGTAAGGTTTGGAAACATATGGTACCATTTCGGTACGAAAAAATACTAGCGGTATGAACAGTGTAATTTTTGCAAACATGTGATACCAATAGGACTTTTAACCCCAAAATATATTGATACATCGTTTCATCCTCGTTCATTTGATTACTTAAGAATGCCTATTAATAAAAACAGAAAGAAATAGATTTGCTTAATGAAATATATTCTTTTTCTATGATATAGCACATCTGGTAACAGAATAATTAGTTTATGATATGTTTTAATATAAGTTTGTATTCAATATATAAACTGAGTTTGAAAAACAATGTGTCAAACAATGAATCTTTTTGACTTGTCACAATATGGGTTATGAACCTAAAAACATTCTCATTTTGCTAATAGATGTCCCGAATTAAAATGTTAATATTTTGTGCCTCAATTATTAGATCAGTTGATTTTCACTTTTTATTTATACTTAAAATTGACTTAACAATTTTTTTTTTAAGTATCAAATAAGTATAAACCGTGCATGAGTAACAAATCTGATAATTCGGAAAATTATTAAATTTGTTGCTCATGGTTTAAACTTATTTGATGCTTTAAAACATGTTTTTGTTGTTTAAAACGTTAAATTTTACGTTAAAATCAGCCGAAAGAAAATGGTGGAGAGCAACAACAAATCTGATAGTTGAGACACTGGATATCAATATTTTAATGTTCTATAGTTGGGACTATTTTTAGGTTCTTAAACCTATATATATAGGTATCCGCTAGGGGTGTATATGAGTCGAGTATCCGTCGAGTTCGACTAAACTAAAAATAATTTAACTCTCAAACTCAACCGAGCTTACACTTTTGAAAGTCGAACTCGACTCTTAACCGAAATTGACATATTTAGCTTGATTCAACTCTTAACTCTATCATATATCACAATAAGTTATCATTTATCATAGTTAAAATATGTACCTCGACTCAACTTGCATTCTTAGCTTTAAAGCTTGTTTATGCTCATTAGTAGTTTTAGCTGAGTTTATCTTTAAAGTATGAATAAAAGTCTATCGAAAACTTTCATTAACAAATTCGAACTTATGAGTTAGTTGATTAAGTAAGATGTATGTCTTATTTTCTATATCGGGTATAAGGAGAGATGGTTTGAATCCCCTATTGGCGAAGTTTTAAGAAAAGTTTATTGAAAAAAAATCTCTCATGAAAAAGGCAAGTATAGTTGGGAGATTTAGCTACCGCAATAATTGGAGATAGGACAGCACACCTTTACAGATTACACTACCCGAAGTGCAGACTGTGTAGTATATATATATCATCCTCTCTTGGTCCATCTTTTACATATGCGATTTACATAAGTTGGAAATAGTTTCGCAAATAAATATCAATGGCCGAAGCTCCGATGATCAAATTTGTTGACCACTGCCGAGTGTCACCGAAGAACTCACGACCATCTTCTTCTTCTCCGATATCGCTTAACCTAACTCCCTTTGACATCCCTTTTTCTTTCATAATGGGTGATGCTGCAAATCAGATGAAACAAATCTTATTCTACGAATTTCCAAACTCTCATAATGATTTCATTCATCAACAAATTCTGCCATCACTCAAAACCTCCCTCTCTTTAGCATTGCAAGAGTTTTATCCTTATGCATCCAAACTCCTGCTTCCTCCATTCCCGGAAATGCCTCGAATTCTCTACACAGACGGTGATTCTGTGCCGTTCACTATCGCGGAGTCGATGATGGATTTCGGTGAGCTTGTTGGTGACCACATCAAGGATGCCAAACTCTTCCACCCTTTGATCCCGAAGTTGTCTCCACGAATCGGATCAGAAGTTGATGAGACATGGATCATTCCTGATCTCCTTGCCATACAGGTGATATATTATGCTTAGATTTCCTGTCTGAATAACTCTTATACGATTAGTTACTATATATGTCCAAACAATTATAACCTGCGCCAGCCAGAACCTTTGTTCTAAGGGCATAAATTGAGTTAGAGGCAAATCATAAGTATAAAACAAATTTTTGGGGTAAATGTATGTATTTAAATGGCTAAATTGACGAGAAGTACAATTTTTTTGGTAAATATTACAAATCACAAAAAGTTGGGGGAGCCAATTGCTTTCCTCATCTCGATTTAGCTATATCCCTGCCTGAAAGTATTCAAGTACACCAATAAACACGACTGCTTGAAGTGTTGCATGTATTAATGCAGTCAAAAACGAGTTTCTATGTAGAAAAAAAAAAAAATCGAGTCATAATATAGAAATGTAAGTTTCTACCTATGTTACATAGTAATGAAGTCTATAAATGTACATATATATGTAATTATGCAAAAGATATACAGAAATAGTAAATATACTCATTAATAACCACTAACATTTTTTCAATAAAATACATGAGACCACCAGTAGTCACCTCAGTCGTCACGATGAGCAAGTGTTGTGGAATCGTGAGAAAAATTGACGAGTCAAATGAAATGTATGTTGGACTTGTGGTCGTGGTTTGGCTGCAGTGGGCCAAGACCAAAGCCCAAGTCATGTGTATGAATGACATATCAAGATGCCGTGAGATTCACATGTCCAAATACATCAAATATTGATAATTTAGTAAGTGTATAATCAATATTGATACCGAATATTTTATACACGGTGTATATTCAGTGTATAATTTAAATATAGTCAATATATATGTGCAGAAATATATTTTCTATATTCGGTTTGAGCAATCCTCACACTATAAATAGATGGTATTCCTATTTAGAAAATCACTCTCTACAAATTTTCGAAATTTTCTCTAAAATTACTGTTGAATTTCTGCTCTTACTGCATCTGAAAATCCCGTCTGCTGTTTCGAAATTTCTGCTCTCGGATTTACTACAGTCAACTGCTCTCAGGTTTTTATTCCAGTCCTATGATTAAGTTCAGCTTTTTATTTTCTTATCCAGATCTCACATTCTCTTTTGAGTTCAGGTATTGTTCCGTTCGGTTGACCGAATTGTGTGCACGATTCGAGTCAATGACACTGTTGTATCCTGGGAGGTGATCGCCTCTTGTGTTAAACCTCGTTGCATAGCCTGAGGGTGAGGTGGGGCGAAATTGCCTTAAGGAGAGCGTGGTCAGCACGTGCCTCAGTAAAAATTAGTTTTTCTCATTCGATCTACGGATCGCTAATTTCGGTTTTCGTAACATACATATTACTAGTTAATTGTATGTAGATTTCCGAATAAAAAAAAATGGACGTTTGCCCTACATATTTCAGAATTACTTTTTTACCCATGTATCGACCAACGTCTTTCCAACAATGTTGACCCATATATCTCAAATGGAATTTTAGGGTTTGAGAAACGTAAACGACAAAGAGATGTTGATGGGGTCTAAGACTATTGGCTATTATTAAATGATTAATGTATATTAAACTTAAATGGAATAAGATTAGGTTTTTGATCAATAGAATATAATTTGGTCAAACAAATTACAATCAATGAAAAAACTTTCGTGGTTTGATAAAATTTTGATTTTTTTAGTAAATAAGGGTAAAAAAATTAGAAATGTTAAAACTTGTTTCTACCCGTTTCTACTCAGAAAACGACTATAGTTACGTTTTAACTCATTTTTATGGACCTAAAAATGAGTTTTTAACTACATAGGCACTTACTATTGATATTTGCTCCACACCTAGACTAATTTTCACTCGCACGGTCAATCCATAAGAGGTAAAGTGCTGGCCATGAATACGGAGTAAAGTGTTTGCTATGAATATCATTTCATTCTCATGGTCACTAGTGTGGTTTGAACCCCTAATATTTAATTATTAAGGGATGAAGCACTAAACCGCTACACTATACTTTGGTCAATATTTATCTTCAATACTCGTTCTTTATATTCTACCTTTACTCATTCCTCAAAAAAAAAATTGGCTATATCTTTGTGCTTTTCTTTGAGAAATTATACTACATTTTTAAACAAATCACACGATACAACTTGTCTAGCTAGATACAGTTACAATACATTTTGAAAAAACAATTAAAACATTAACATGTTTAAGTTGCGATATATGTATACATAAGACGTGACAAGATGACAAAATTAAGTGATAATCTTTTATTTATTTAATATAATATAATTATTGTCTTAATTGCAGGTTACGATATTTCCGAACTCAGGGATGTGTATTGGAATCCACTGCAACCATACAGTCGGTGACGGAATGAGCATCAGTTATTTTTTGAAGTCATGGGCATCGATTTGTCGAACCGGATCTGTCAAACTTGAAACTTCACTGATTCCTTTTCTTCAAAGAGATGTGGTTGAAGATGGTCTCCAAATTAGAATGCAATTGTTGAAGGAATGGTCGGAAACATTCCCAAGAAGAGCCGGCCATAACTCGCCGCCACCTCTTCTACCGCCCAATGTAGAAGTAAGGGCAGCAACATTCAATTTGTCCAAAACAAAGATCAAACAACTGAAAGATTGGATCTTGAGTCATCAACAACCAACGTTGTCAAACATATCATCTTTCGCGGCAGCTTGTGCTTTCACATGGGTTTGCTTTGTAAAATCAAAGCAATTACATGGTGAAGAATTAGGTGATATTAATCAACTATGGGAATTTGGTTTTGCGGCGGATGTTCGATCCCGATTAAAAACTCCGACTCCTAAAACATTCTTCGGGAACTGCACTGTCCCGCGTTCGGTCTACATTGAGAAGAATGTGTTATTAGGACAACATGGTATCGTTTATGCTGCAAATGCAATATCAGACAATGTGAAAGAATTAAACGATGACGGTGGGGCAGAGAAAGCGGTTGGAACATGGTTATCATGTATCAAAGCTGCTCAGTTCGGGCGACTCCTGGTCGTGTCAGGATCCCCAAAAATGGCAGTTTATGACATTGATTTTGGATGGAGGAGACCCAAAAAGAGTGAGGTGGTCAATATTGATGTTACAGCTGGGTTTATTGTTTTAGCAGAAAGTAGAGATGAAGAAGGTGGATTGGAGATTGGAATGACTCTAGAAAGAGAGGCTATGGACAAGTTTGCTACTTTATTTCACTCCTTCATATAGTTAGTTGTTGAACTATATGGAATTTCATATTTGATGTTCTAATTATGTCAATTTCAATAAGAAAAATGTTATAGTATGCGACTGTGCCATGCGACTATTAAATTTTTTTTTTAAATTAAGTATTTAATTCTTTATTTGATTTTTGTTCTGAAAGTAAACAATAATAGAGAAGAAGATGATTTAGTCTTGTACGTGCCCTTTATACAGGGTATATACAGACTTGGAGAATAATTAAAACCAATACAAAGAAAGTATATATAAGGAATATAATATATACACATCATAATGAACATTCATAAATGTATATTCATAATACTCCATTGGATGTTATAAGGGAATTTGTGTCTCGTTAAAACCCAGTGGAATAAAAATCCAGTAAAGGAAAAAGAGTACATAATTGTTGATCCCCTTTGTAAGCTGCCTTGTTAAAAACCTTACCAGGAAAACTCGGTGGGATAAAACCTTGATTAAGTGAAAAAGAGTGCAGCACTATAGATTTTCCTCGTGATGTAGACATCACATAATATTTAAGTCGGCGCAATCCAATCTTGTTCACCAATATTCCAAATGTCGCAATCGGTAAAGTCTCCGTGAAAATATCTACTAAATAAACTCTGGAACCAATTTTTTGGATGGTAATGTCACATTTTTTCTTAAGATCATGGGTAAAAAATAACTTGAGAGAAATGTGTTTCGCCATGTCTCATTTGATGTAACATTTTTCAATTGCAGCTATATAAACTTCATTATCCTCATATATACAATATAATGATACATTTCATGATATAACTTGCATTTTGCATAGCCAACTAATTTAGGGTTTAATTCATTCCGATAATAAACTCATGTTATTCGTCCCTCAAAGATACATAAATATTTTCTTAATTTCATTCCATTTTTCATGTGTTTGAGAAGAACTAAATCTTGCTTATAACTAATAACATATCATGTCCAATGTAATTAGCAAGATATAATAGAGCTCATGTAGCATTATATAAGGTACTTCTGGACCACTGGGTTCTTCATAATTCTCACGAGGACGGAAACTATATTTATCCACATCTGACAATCTTATAACCATTAGTATACTCAATAGATGCGGTTTATCCTTGTAAAATATCTTTAAGACATTTTTTATAGGACAAGAATATTACAATCAGTATATTAAGTACTCGATCTTCAGGCCGAGTCAAACATTTGTACTTTCAATTTATTTTTCTGAATTTACATCATCAATAAATTGATTGTATTTAAAAAATCTTCAGGAGTTTCAATATCTTCAAATTCTCCCCCTTACACAATGCCCATTTCGGCTATAGCGTGATCAGTTTAATTTATTCGCATAATATCATCTAAAACAACTTAGCACAAATGAGCTATACAATGTGGAGAATATACCATAAGCAACCTGTATTATTTTTAGATGGTAAAATATCTTTACTATCCAATATTATTGGAAGAAAAAAATCCATGCTAGCATTTTCAATCCTTTTAGGATTTTCAATTGAATTTTGCTATCAAATTAGCCACCCAAATAGCCTATAAGTAATTCATATCATGAGACACAAATTAAAACTTATTTATGTATTGACAACGTAGTAATATACCTGAAGGTGATTGCTCCACCAAATGATTCTTACAATAAATGCCTGGATTCTGCATATAACATTTGTACCACTTGATATGCGTGTATATCTTACAACACAATTTATTTATGTGAAAATATTTATATCCACTGGTTTTCACCTTATGCATTTTTCATGTTTTTACTTGCGTCTTTTCAAACTTTGGCCAATCATAATGATTCTTTAACATATTGAGCTCAAGATCATCGTCTTGTTTTATGTTTTCACTCAAGAATAATATTCAAAACTGTTGTTGACAACTTTATATTTTAAGGTTCTATCACTTTCCATTAATGAAATAACTCATTGAGATCTCTTCTTTATATTAACTTTCAGGTACATGAACCACTTATGGGTTTCCAAATTTAGTTATGTATTTACTTCGTTTATGGGAAATAAAATCCATAATAAAACCATATTTATCTATTTTCTTTACATGCTTCATTCTTCTTTCAAAAAATTAGTTAGAACCGGTATAACACGTTTCAGACATAAATTATTTTTCAGTATAATTTTCATGCCGGGACGTTTTAAATTAGAGAATTTGCAACCGGTAATTGACTTATGACTTTTTGGGTCTCATAAAATCACTAAATACTTCATTGACAGTATTTGTAAATATTTATCTCTATGATCTTCAGTGGTATCAGTTATCTTCTTAGCTGCAAAACTAAAAGCAGGAGTACTCAAATATTGGGAAAAACCCGCTTCAATTCCAAGCGCATAATGTTCCTCACGTGCGGCAATCAAGGCAGCCTCTCGAGACGTGATGTCATCAGAAATCTGTTTCTCAAGCGCAATCATCTCAGCTTCAAGATCAAAAATTCGAGTCTCCTGCACCTGATACTTGTTCTCGGAATCAACTATCTTCAAGACAAGTGCACACACCTTCTCCTTAGAACGAGCAAGTTCAAGACTAACAGTGTTACATTTGTTGACAGCAGCTCTTCTAGCACTAACAAGCTCCACAACATACGACGACATATTAACCATCTGAGACACAGCCTGAAAATCATACAAGAGCACAAGGCCATAAATATTACACAACAAAGGCGTACGACACGAAAGTTATCAAGGAATAGAACTTGTTAACTTACAGGAGCAAAGTTGGCCAAAACATGTTCAACACACTCTTCGGCTTCTTCATCAGTCCTCGGACAAGCACGTCGATCACCTGGGGGCACACTCCTATGTAGCACACGAACGCCAACCTCCGGCATATTAAGTTTCACCTTCTTAGGAAAGCGAAGACTACCCCTACCAAGAGGTTTCCAAGCATCACCAGATATATCACCTTCTAAGGGACGAAGAAGATGATCACGCTTCAAAGCTGGGATCACTGCAAGGAAAAGATAAAGAATAAAAACTAAGTGTTTAAAATCAGAGTATAATGAGAAATGCGAGGTACATCTCATACCAACAGACGAGGAGCGATCCTCTGTGAGTCGATCTCTCGACTGGGGGGCAGAAGATACCATCGTGCATTTAGTGACTTCCTTTCCCTTATCAAGAGTGGAAGGAGGAAGGGCAGCATCGTCCTTACACGCTTAGGATCACTCGAGACATGCGACACCACCTCGGATCGCTTGACAGAAAGTTGATAATCATCCACGGAAACATCAAGAGCAGGGGAACGAACTGGATAATCAAAAAAGACAAAGTAAATGGTGAGTTAAAGAAATAAAAAGGAAAAGCTACAGGGAAAAACATCTTACCCATGAGCCCCTTTCCGCGACCATATCCAGAAGTCACGGGGGCAGCAAGAACAAGTGGTGAAGCGGACGTCTCGGATGGAGGAGTGTGGCGAATAGACTCCGCGTGCAAGGAAGAGTTCTTACCAATAAACCAGTCTACAAGGATGATATAAACAAAGGATACGAGGACCATCAATATGTAACTCGTCACCAACATCTGAACATAATGTTACTCGCGGAACGGGGATAGAAGACTTACTCATAGTAACTGCGATAAGAAGACTAACTCTGAAAAGAAGACTGCGCGACTCGGAATCCTTAAAATTACAAGTAACAAATCAATCAGTGTGCGAGCTCTATGTATGTACACGCATATCGACATGGATACATGATTACAAAGGCGAAATATTTTCTAAGTGTTTTGCTCAAGATGACAATCAGCATATTGCAAGTGGACATCACGCTACTATGTGTCAAGCATATTACCAAGTGTTAGCATACAACAAGGTGTTGGCGTACAACATGCGTTTACATCAAGTATATAGATACAACGTACATAGCCAGGGATAGAGAAAAAATTCTAAGTATGGGGGCAAGTGCGCACATACATGTACGTACATACATGTCGACAAGGGTGCATGTCGACAAGTGAAGAATATTTTCTAAGTATTTCCATGTACGTACATACATGTCGACAAGGGTGCATGTCGACAAGTGAAGAATATTTTCTAAGTATTTCCATGTACGTACATACATGTCGACAAGGGTGCATGTCGACAAGTGAAGAATATTTTCTAAGTATTTCCATGTACGTACATACATGTCGACAAGGGTGCATGTCGACAAGTAATTAAGAATATTTTCTAAGTGTTTTCATGTACGTACATACATGTCAACAAGGATGGATGTCAACAAGGGGAGAAAATTTTTTCTAAGTGTTTCCATGTACGTACATACATGTCAACAAGGATGCATGTCGACAAGTGAAGAATATTTTCTAAGTGTTTCCATGTACATACGTACATGTCGACAAGGATGGATTGCATGCATAAAGTAGCTATTATCAATTTCTACACGATGCCTCCTAAGCATTCCTACGATGCTTATCGACAAAGCTCATACGACGACATCTATGCTATCATTACCAACATACAACCATTGACGGCCATGTACGTACAACTACCGATCATCGACATCGAGCATACTAAAGCAACGACTAAGGCATGGAACAACATGTCGGCAATGAACACTATGCACAAGGGAAGTATAACGATTCATTTACACTTTTCTAAAATTTTCAGCACTTAGAAATTTTTTGACCAATTTGAGGCTAAGAATTCTAATGCATTTTATCAAACACCTTGTATGCATATTAAGGTAAGCTAGGTAGATGGTGATTTCAAGACTAAATCAATGCCAAACGAAGTTACGAAAGGTCCAACCATGTACGAAATTGGACTCACCGACACGAAGTAAGTTCAAATTACCACTCGCCCTCACCCGAAGACCCACGCGCCGCCGCCGCCGTCTTCACGCGCCGCCTCGGTCCCCTCCTTGCCCGGATTCAATCTTGATCGATGGCAAATGTGATGAGACTACTCCAAACTCACACCTCCATGAATTCCCTCTTCATCAAGAATGGAGAGCTTCTTGATGATTTATCTATTAAGGATGTAAGATAATGGGTATTCTTTCTCCTAATTCTCATTAATAGTGCCTACACCATGTGCTAAGGACTAAACTAATATCTATTTTCACACAAGTCCTTAGTATCATGTATAAGCATACTTACACCTCTCCTATGCTTGTTTTACATACACGCTCCCTAAGTGTTGCATAACGCGCTTCGTAGATCATTATGCATGTTATCACTTTTATACGTACATGATGCAAACTCATGGTGGTCGCACGATTATTTTTATAATCTAAGTATGAATTGAATGTTTGCATCATTTTCCATGATTACATCATACTACGTGCTTGCATCATTTTCTATGTTTACATCGTGCTTCGTGATTACATACATGTTCTCCAATTCCGTATTAATCTAAGTGTTTTGCTTATTGCATGATTGCGTTATCCGTTTACTGTACCGTCATCTACATAGTGACAACGTGTTATATGCTTACTTTATGTGCCATGATGTTATCACAAATCTTCATTTCGCTCATTACATGATATTACGAATATAGTTGCATGTCGTTGTACGCATATTGTCCATTACGCTAACCTTGTAAACAGATTACGTACGTATGGCGGAAAGTTAAAGTTGGTCAAATTTATGATCTCAACACTCGAATTGACAAACAGGCCATCCCTGAGGTCAGTACCGAACCTAAATTGGACAAATATCTTATCTTTGAAAAGAGTCAAGCACGAGTTTTGAACCACTACTTGACTCGGGGGCAAGTGTTAGATATCTGTCCAATTCGGGTTCGTATTTACATTTCGGGCCTCGTAAAATACCCCAAAACCCGTAAAAACTCTTCCGCGGACACCCAGGTCTAAAATGGTCCGGGATACGCACAGTACCCTGACCGAAGGACTTCCGGATAGCCCTAAGGCGATCCGGAGGCCCGGATTGCCGATTTTCTTTGTATGCTCACCCCGATTATTTTGCCAAGTGCGAGAAGTCGATGCATGCATAGTCCACCTTGATGACGGTATACGTCTTCCTTCATACCGACATCAAGTAGTTCAAAACTGGGCATGATCCTTAGGTTCCCTATAAATAGGGGCCTAGGTCTCCCATTCTAGACAACTCCCTCATTTTTGGACTTTGGATGCTCTGACTTCTTTCTAAGGCTTTCTCTCTCTAGAAATTCTAACTCGAGCGTCGGAGTGGGCCCAACCAGCATTCCCCCTTCCCACGCCGGTTACTGTCCCTCGTGCAGGATCCGAAGGTCAAGAGTTCGAGGTCGAGGACTGGAAGATTAGTTCGGTGATTGTGTTTTAAGGATCGCGGTGTTCCCGTCCTTATACACACATCTCGAGCCCGTTCGTGAAAAAGGAAGCCTGAAGCTACCCAGGTGGAAGCGAACATAACAATAACCACTCAATAAATTCTTACAGCATGCCTCGATGACCTGAATTTGGTAGCATTCGTGTCGGAGGTGAACATGATTGACTCCAACTAGAAAGAATGGTGGTTGGACACCGGCGCCACTAAGCATGTTTGCTCTAATAAGGATCTTTTCTTTAACTTTGAGAAAGTAGAGTCCAAAGAGACATTGTTCATGGGGAATTCGAGCTCATCATCCATCAGGGAAAGGAATTGTGAAGCCGAATATGACTTTTGGAAAAAAAAAAAAAAAGGTTACTCTGACCAACGTGCTGTATGTTCCGGACATCCGAAAAAAATTAGTGTCAGGGGCCTTACTTGATAAGCATGGCTTCCGATTTTTTTTTGTCTAGTCATTTTGTACCCTCTAAAAAGGGTTAAGGGTATTTTTGGTACCACATGTTTACACAAAATCCACTGTTCATACCATATGTTTTTTTTTGTACCAACGGTTTCCATTTTCTACCGTTTTCATATCACCGTGCCGTTAAACGGCATGTGCCATGCACGTGAGCAACCCAAAACTTTCAATTTTGTTCAATTTAGTCCCTCTAATACATTCATAACTTTTATTTTGTTCATTTTAATCCTAAAATTTCAAAACCAAATATTTCACCCAAATTGAACTAGCCGGACCTAGCCATGGGCTAGGTCCGACCCTGGGTCGGGGTCAACGGACCCGGGCGACCCTGAACCAGGTCGGACCTAGCGTAGAGCTAGGTCCGGATGGATCAATTGGGACCTCAAAATTATGCTTTTCACATTCAAATTTTATCACAAAAATCTACTAATTATTCTACTAATTATATTATAATTATAATAAATAAATAATAAAACTACCATTTCTTTGGTGGGTACAGTAGGCGCTGCCGCTCTGGTAGGTTCCTTCACCTCCATATCCCCAGTTCTCGCGGCTTCAATTCCATCCCACCTTTTCGCAGACTGAAACGCCCGTAGCCATTTCGATCTCTCAAAATCCAAGGTTTGTTTCCTTTCGGCAATATGAAGTATCAATCAACGTTATGTTTGCTTTTCATTTCATTTCAATAGAACTACATGATTAGGTTTTGTTCTTAGCGTTAAGTTTCTTGCAGAATGTACGTGCGTTTTTTACTTACCGTTGCGCATTGATAGATATATTTCTGATTGGATTTCACTAGTTTGAATCTTTGATATATTGAATTGTAAATCGCTCGTACGATGCAAAGTAGTTGAGAAGTTAAGGTTCGTTTTGGATCAGAGTGAATCCAAGAAGATGTTGGCAGTCATAAGGCGAAAGGTCTGCAATGGAGGCTCTTCTGTTCCGGTACATTCTCTTGAGTATCTCGATTACACCCATAATTCCCATATGCTTCTCTTCTAAATAGTTTCACTGCAGCTCATTTTTTTGCCTTATGTATGTTCAGGTTTTAGGACACACACTGCAGTGGATTCGCCCAACCACAGCAGCTAGTCGAAGCTACTCATCTGCAGCCAAAGATGTAAGTTTCACTATCAACAGCTCTCAAGTTTTCAACCATATTAACTTTAAAATGGATAAAGCTGAGATTTTTTATGTTCAGCTCGAAGTTTAACTTATATTAAATTGCTTGTCTGTCACTATTTATGATCTACTGTGCTTGTTCCCAAAGATTCTACTAACTTATCTTAATATCCAAGGTGTTAAGGATGTTTCTTGATATTATATGAACTCCATGATGATGTTAAATTTCTAAAACTAGCTACTTCATCAAAATATTAGAAATATTAATTGTTTTGAGATGCCCTTGGTGCATTTTAATGTATATTTACCTTTGAAAAAGAAAAGGCAGACAGGATTTTATTTTTGTTTACTTACTCTTTGACAACTAAAATATTTACAACATGTCAAACTTCTGGAGTCTTCAAAAACCTACGCATTATGATTTTAAATTCTGAGATGAAGTGCAACAAGATATTTGTTTCCATATCTTCTTTTGTTAGATTGCGTTATGCTTGGGAATGATACATCACTAAGAGCGGAACTGTTCATTTGATGCAGATGACAGTGAGAGAAGCTCTTAATTCTGCACTAGACGAGGAAATGTCTGCTGATCCAAAGGTGTTCTTGATGGGTGAAGAGGTACAAAATTAGAAAATTCTGATCTCCCAAAGTTTGCTTTTTCTGTCCCACTTCTTACTTCTAGCGATTTCAAATGTAGGTTGGGGAATATCAAGGTGCCTACAAGGTTGGTCTGCCCATTTCTAGCGTTTAACCTTCCTTTGGAAAATGTTTGCTGTCACTTTTACTTGCATAGAACCTCCATATCTGATTATCCTCTCATGTTCCTATAGATAACCAAAGGTCTTTTGGAGAAGTATGGCCCTGAGAGGGTTCTTGATACACCAATTACTGAGGTTTGTTCCTTATATATGCTACCGTAGAATCGTAGATGAAACACATTTTACATTTGATGTGAATTATTTATAGTACAAAGTAACCAGATCTATGTCCAGTATTCTCCTTAATTCAAAAGAAGATTATGTTAGAATGAACTTTTATATTGTCGAACCCTACTGGTATTTATTGAAATGCGTATGTTCTTTTGTTTTACGGTTCAAGTTACAGTTCAATTAAAGGTTCAAATCCTGATAACGCATAGAGTTTCCTAGGGTACCTTAGTGAATTATATAGATTTAACCTCATTGTTCAGAACACCTGCTACACGTAAGGACGTACTATTATAGGCAAAGATTTTTTTTAAAGAAGAGACGATGCAGTTTGCTGTAGCCACTACTTACATATAAGTTAAATTTTATTTCATATTAAGAAAGGTGTTTGAAATGAAAGTTCTCCAATCTGAAATCTCAGATTTACCCTTAACCTGTAGTTGAAAGTTAATAGTGTAGAACAAAGATTCATTAATATGGATGGATTAGATTCTCTTGATGTAGATTATCTTTGTAGTCGATTATGAAGTTAGAATCAGTTTGCAGAACATGATGTAAAGTAACACTAAAATGTCACAGGTTTTTCCATTAGAAAATTCAATAGTGTGTATTACCTCCAACTATTAGATGCTCAAAGTTCTTTCCTTGTATGATACGTTTCAAGATTAATCCTTTGTAAATCTATGCTTAACAATTAACCAGTACAAAATTTAGGAGAGAATAGTTAGTTGGCTACTTGAGTAGAGAGTGATTACAACACATTCCAAAGCTTCTTTAATGAAATCCTATTAATTGGCAGTTTCTTATACGATCAAAGGTAAACCTGTAAATTGAAGAAATACTCCTATAAGTATCAGCACTTTGACTATTTTGAGACTAGTCGGATTTCACCAATGATTAAATAACAGTACGCACATTCACCTCTATCTTATTATTCAAGATAATTAAAGGTTGGAACGGTTCTTACTCTTGCCTGTGCTTTGAACAGGCTGGCTTTACTGGAATTGGAGTTGGTGCTGCTTACTATGGTCTGAGGCCCGTAGTGGAGTTTATGACATTTAACTTCTCTATGCAGGTTGGCCATTTTATTTTAATTATCCATATACCTGTTCTAACCCTGTATGTTTACAGTTTATATCAACTCAATAGTGCACAGTTAAACAATGTTAGTGCTTTTGTAGGAATGAAATCATGGTTACTCATTAATATCTCCTTTCTAGTATATCTTTCTTTTATTAATTCTTCATTTGCTTATTCATTTTCTCTAGAAAACCTTTCTGCTAGTATTTTGATTGTGCAATTAATAATCGGGCAGACTTGAATATACTACACAGACCGGCATTTTAAAGCATAGAATTTGACCTTAGTTTTTTCCTAAAATTTTGCAGGCTATTGATCATATTATTAATTCTGCCGCAAAGTCAAACTACATGTCAGCTGGCCAGATATCAGTCCCTATAGTCTTCAGGGGCCCGAATGGAGCTGCAGCAGGAGTAGGGGCTCAGCACTCTCAGGTGTATTTTTGATCAGACTCCCTCAAAATTAGTGCTACTTTAGATGTAGGACAAGAGTGACACCGGCTTGCTAATTCCACTCAACTACGTTTTTCCTTTCCAGTGCTATGCAGCATGGTATGGCGCCATTCCAGGCTTGAAAGTTCTTGCCCCATACTCATCAGAAGACGCTCGCGGTTTGCTTAAAGCTGCTATAAGAGATCCTGATCCAGTGGTTTTCCTTGAGAATGAGTTGTTGTAAGTACTAGCAGATTCAATTTTGACTTCTCGTTCATATAAAAGTTAAATTGCTGACTGGAACTTCCATGGCAGATACGGTGAATCATTCCCAGTATCAGCTGAAGTCCTTGACTCCAGTTTC
This sequence comes from Clarkia xantiana subsp. parviflora, assembly GCA_036873135.1. Lineage (NCBI taxonomy): Eukaryota > Viridiplantae > Streptophyta > Magnoliopsida > Myrtales > Onagraceae > Clarkia > Clarkia xantiana. The sequence continues at coordinate 23,618,520 of JAPTYO010000009.1, read as the reverse complement.
GCCCTTCCTATAGGGAAAGCAAAGGTAATATCGAGCCCTCAGGAGGGATCACAGATATTAATTGTAGTAAATACTTTTTTTTGGTTGGTTCTTTGTCCTCATCATCTTAGTCTTTGTTGAGTGTTATCTGCTTTTGATGATAGATTGAGAGAGAAGGAAAAGATGTGACCATTACAGCTTTCTCAAAAATAGTGGGCCTCGCGCTTCAGGTCAGATGCAAAGATTTTTCTCATCAGAAAGCTTATGGCTGTTAAACTTTGGTTTAATTGCTGCCCTCTCTTTTTGTTGGTTTATTGTGTTCAGGCGGCGGAAATACTTGCAAAGGAAGGAATTAGTGCTGAGGTGAATAAATGAATCAGTAGTAATGCCTGTCAGGATTACTCGGCCATTTTGCTCTCAAGTAATCAATAACTTGATCTCCCTACCTAATACAGGTTATAAATTTGAGGTCGATTCGACCTCTAGATAGAGCCACAATCAATGCTTCAGTGAGGAAGACGAGCAGACTTGTAACAGTTGAGGAAGGGTTTCCCCAACACGGTGTCGGTGCAGAAATTTGGTTAGCTTCCTTCCTTTTTATTCCATTACTGACTAACTGTCAAGTCAAGTGCTGTAAATAAAAAGAGTTGGAAGTTTTGATGTGATATGGTGGGGTGGGTGCAGCGCATCAGTGATCGAGGAGAGTTTTGGATATCTGGATGCACCAGTTGAGAGAATTGCTGGAGCTGATGTTCCCATGCCTTATGCAGCTAACCTAGAAAGACTGGCTGTCCCTCAGGTTTTTAAACTAGTCCCATCTTTTCAAAAGCATTAATTTTTTTTTCATAATGTATGTATTGATAATAATTAATTAAAATCCGACGGGAACTGCAGGTTGAAGATATTGTTCGTGCAGTAAAGAGAGCATGCTACAGGTCGGTATCTATGGCTGCAACAGCTTAAATTTACTGAAGGGAGTGAGTGGTCTTGTAGGTACTGCTGCTGGTTGTCTGCCTCCTTTAGCTTTTGATTTCTTCTACAGGTAATAAATACCAAAAAAAAAAAGGCCAAAAAGAGGCACAGGTGAAAATAAATTGTCTTTTGTTTTGGTGATTAATGAGGAGAGGAACTTATGCATTGTTTTGTGAATCTTTACTGTGAATGGTAACATTTTTTGTTTTTTTATTATTATTATCTAAATTTTCCATCAATGAAAAGGAAGGTCAATTTTTACCTTATATATTTGGTAACATCGACGCAGCTGAGTCTTTATTTAGACGGATGCCTATCAAGATTACAGTTTGTTGGACTGCCATGCTCGCAGCTTATGCACACAACGACCAGATCCAAAAAGTTCAGAAACTGTTGGATGAAGTGCCTTACAGAATCGTACAACGCGTTGAAAACGACTGTAATACGATCTTGGGTATGATGTTAAATAAATAATAGGGTCAATAACCTGGGAGAGGTCTGAAGATTGACCCTTGTGAATTTGAGAGGTCTGAAGATTCAATTGGTGATAACTGAGGTCTGAGGTTTGGACTTTGTGATTTTTTGGTTTTCCGTCCAAATTTTCTGTCAAACTTAACAGAACCGAATGAAATGTCCGAAATACCCTTTTGCAATATTTGAATTCATTAAAAGTTTAATTAATATAAACCTGAAAAGACAAAAATACCCCTATCACTAATTTAAACACTTCAACATGTGCAGATCACGTGGAAACAAATTGAGAAAGAAATATTGAGGAGAAATAAGAAGGAAAGAAGAGAAAAGAATGAAGGAAAGAAAAGAACGGAGGTTTTATGAAATTAGGGTTCCTGCTGAAGCAATTTAGGGCCGCAATCAGGAGGTCGCCTGCCCAGTCTGCCGGAGTCGCTGTTGCTGCCTTCTTCCACCACAGTCGTCGTTCACTGGTTTACTGAGATGAGGGAGACTGGGTCGTCGTCTGAATCGAAGCACAACCGGTCGATTTCGCGCCGGAATGCATGTTGTAACCCGGGTGAGGTGGTTATGTGTCGATGCGACGTTACAGCAGTGGTGAGAACGTCGGGAACAGGTGGAAATTTTGGCCGGAGATTCTATGGGTGCCCGTTTTACACGGTAAGATTTCAATTGGGGGTGGGTGAGTGGGATATTGTCAATTATGACCAATTACGATAAATTGAACCTCAAATTGATCTTGAAATTGTTAAATTTCTGTAAAATTGGGATGATTTCGATTTTGTGGACATTACATTCTGTCAGTTTAATGCAAACTATTAATTTGGCTGTTGATTGTTGTTGTATATTGTGGGTGTTGATTGTTAAAAGTAATTCCTGTTGATGGTTGTATAATTTGGTTGTTTTTTGGTTTGTTCTTGCTGTAGGGGAGAAAAGGGGACGATTGTGGCTTTTTCGAATGGGTTGAAGAAGGGATGTGTTCTCAGTCAAGTAGGATGGCTGCTATGGCGAAGAGAAAACTTGTTGAAGCCGAAGCAAAACTAAAACGACTTGAGAGGATATATCTCATTGTAATTTGTTGTTTATGTATGTCAGTGATAGGTGCTCTATTTGTAGGAAAATTCTATCTTTAAGTGAAACATTATGTGGCATGTTTCCGTTGCTTGATTTAGGTGTTTATCAGTTGTAACTCTATCAAGTATGTGATAGTGTAAAATTTTAATGTCTAGTGTATTACTGTTATGGATAAAATTGTGACTTTCTGTATTACTGTTATGTTTAAGCTCAAATGTCAACATTGTATTGTTTAAGATCAGTAAAATTGTATTGTCTGAAAGATAAAATTGTGGACATTAGAAGTCTGGAGTTTGACATGTGTTCATAATCAAGTTTGTGAAAATTGGACTGAAAATAGTATAAAGTAGAAGTCTGGAGTTTGACATGTGTTGATAATCAAGGTCTGAAAATTGTACTGTTGTGACATTTAGATGTCCGAAAGTTTAAAATAGTGGAAAGTAGGAGTCTGGAGTTTTTACAGCTGCTAATAAAGGTCTGAAATTTAGTACTGTTTTTACATTTAGGGGTCCGAAAGTTTAAAATAGTGGAAAGTAAGAGTCTGGAGTTTTGACAGCTGTTGCTAATAAAGGTCTGAAATTTAGTACTGTTTTTACATTTAGGGGTCTGAAAGTTTAAAATTGAGGACATTAGAAGTCTAGAGTTTTGACAGCTGTTGAATAAAATTATGATAATTGTACTGTTTCGAACCACAAAACAAGGTATTACATCTGGACATTAAAACCCTGTTGTTCATAAACCACATGTTAGTACTGAAAGTTGAACTGAACACAAATATTGAACAAACCCATTCTCAAAATAGTTTGTCATGATACTCTTTGTCAACATGGGACAATATGGAGTATCACACAAAACTACATAGTTATGTTATCCTAGTCTAAACATACCCAACATCAAAAGCAAGCATAAAAAAGGAGTCCACACATCTCCCACAAACACATAACAAACTTCCTAATGAGTTTAGACATCTCCCAAAAGACATACCACCATTTACCTATTTACCAATTACTTCCCTCATTCGTTATCATCGTCAATAGATATGACAAACTTCTTAGCCGACCTTGGAGGATCAAACTGCGGCTTTTGAAGTCTTCTGCTTCGCCTCAGTGGTTTCTGAGGAGTCATTCCGCCTCTTCTTACCGGTATCTTTGTCCGATAACCAGGGGAGATATGTTCTGGGCCCTCAATACGACGCGATGTTGGAATTATCATATTAAGGGGACTTGCATCCTCAATAACTAGTCCAGCAAAATCAGTTTCTGGAAGGTCCTCATCAAGCACTTGTTCCGCGGGATGGTCCTCATCATGGGGACGCTCCTCCTCATGGACTGGTTCGGATGGAAGCTCCTCATCAAGCACTTGTTCCGCGGGATGGTCCTCATCATGGGGACGCTCCTCCTCATGGACTGGTTCGGATGGAAGCTCCTCCTCATGGACTGGTTCGGATGGAAGCTCCTCGTCATGGACTGGTTCGGATGGAAGCTCCTCGTCATGGACTGGTTCGGAGGGATGCTCCTCCTCATGGACTGGTTCGGAGGGAAGCTCCTCCTCATGGTGTAGTGAACTGGGACGCTCCTCATCGCTTCTGTTCTGTCTTATCTTTTTTCCTATGGATTGCATAATCAAATCAAACACAGATGACCATGACTAAACAGACATTAGTATGCACACAACCATTAACGATTATAGCAGGAAACGTACCGACAGATATCCGGCTAATGTTTCTTCATCGGAATCCATGTATACATCATGGTTATCAGCTTCATGGAGTGCTTCCCCTTCTCCATCATCAATCTCCTCTTCTGCATGGACTGCAGCATTCTCATGAATCTCCTCTTCATGTCCCTCTGGGCCTGCTGATGGTGCAGGAATCTCCTCCTCTTCATGAACTACAGCATTCTCATCCTCATGATTTGCCCCCTCATTATTCTGCTCTTCTCCTTGCTCATCAATGACTGCAGCTTCTTTCCTTTTCAGCCTCCTTCCTACGGACTGCGTAACACATAAACACAACATGAGTTTGGGATGAACAATACTAAATAACTAAAAAAGATGGAATGGTAATGCCATATACCAAAATGTATTCAGACAGGGTTTCTTCATCATTTGCCTCATATTCAACTTAATCATCCACAAATATATCACGTCGTTTTCTCTTCATCCTTCTGTTGGACTGAGAAAAAAAAACAAAGACCTCAAATATCATCAAGTATCAAACCCAGACCTCAAATATCAACAAATAACAAACCCAGACCTCAAACATCAACAAATATCAAACCCAGACCTCAAATATGAACAAATATCAAACCCAGACCTCAAACATCAACAAATATCAAACCCAGACCTCAAATATCAACAAATATCAAACCCAGACCTCAAATATGAACAAATATCAAACCCAGACCTGAAACATCAACAAATATCAAACCCAGACCTCAAATATCAACAAATATCAAACCCAGACCTCAAATATGAACAAATATCAAACCCAGACCTCAAACATCAACAAATATCAAACCCAGACCTCAAATATCAACAAATATCAAACCCAGACCAATCTTCTCAACAGAACTGATACCCAGATCTCAAACATCAACAAGTGTAACACACAGACCTCAAATATCAACTACTAAACCCAGACCCTAAATACGAACAACTATTATACCCAGACCCCAAATATCAACAAGTATTATACCTAGGGAATAAATAGGATGTTTAACTAATTTCTACTCACATATACCTGATTTTGGTCAGGATGGTCCCTTCTGCTAGATTCAGTCACACCTTCATTGTCCACTTCATCCCATGGTGATGCTAGCCAGTCAGATGAAACCTACAATGTGTTTAGTTAAGTGTCAGGTAACCCCATTCGCAAGTAACAACTTAATAACCAATGAACATGTTATTACCTGATCAGAAGCAGCATTACCCTCGGCAGCAGTACCGTCAGCAGCACCAGCAGCAGCAGTAGTTCCCTCAGCAGCAGCATCGACCTCCTATGTTCCAATTACATCCGTTTAAACGTAGTTGCACATTAGGTATGTGAAAAGATACATTAACATCAAAACACTACTGACCTGACTAGTGACCTGTCTCCTTGTGTTCAGAGGACATCTTCTTCTGTTGTGCTCTCCACTATTGCAAATTGAGCAGTTGATCTGACATGTCCTCCTCAGTCTTGAAGGACCAGCCTCGTGGCTAGGTCTTGTCCTAATCTTTCTTGGTCGACCAGATTGTCTAGTAAACCTCGGAGGCATTATAGGGGTGTTGTTCTGTGGCTCCCAGAACTCCTGACTCGGGACAGGATACACTGGTCGGGCATAACACCTCAACATGGCATCCTTCCTAAAAGTTGGATGCACATAGTGTGAAAGTGTGTGGGCCTCTTGACGAATACACCTCAAAGCGTGCCCACACGGAAGACCGGTTAGTTGGTACTCCCGGCATGTGCATTGGTTCCTCTCCAGGTCAACAGCGTAATTGCTTCCAGCATACTGCACTTCATACATGCTGCCTCCTGAGTATGTGACGTTGCATCCAATAGAAGTCACATATCCTCGACCTATCTTCTTCAATATATCTCCACCCAACCTACCTTTCCAGAGTGCAACTTCCTCCCTCTTTTGTTGGAACCGCTTCATAAAATACGTCCTAATGAACTCAAAAGCAGTTATAATAGGTTTAGACCTGCAGCCAAGCAATACCTTGTTCCAGCTCTCACAAATGTTGTTCATTATTGCATCCACCTTTGACCACTCAGGGAAGTAGCACCTTGCCCATTGCTGCTGGGGGATTCTGTCTAGATAGTTGAAGGTATTGACATTCAGTCTCCTCAAAGCGTCCATATGTTCCCGATGAATATGCAACAGGCAAGCAGACGCAGCACCCCACACATGGTTCTTGATAGCAACTACCCTCCATTGTTCCTTCTTCATATTTTCATGTATGTGCCGGACACACCTTCTGTGTTCAGCTTCTGGGAAGATAGTCTCTACAGCATTAACAAGGCCCTATATCAACATTGAACAAAACAACAGATTTAGAATATTAGACCTCAAATATCAACAAACCAGATCTGAAAGACATTAGTTAATTCACTTTGTTTTAATCCAGACCTCTTATATCAACACAGATATTACAACAACATATGAAGGGTGTCAAAATGTCTTACCTTCTGCCTATCTGACATAATAACCCAGTTCCTTCTTGCCGGGGGACCTGTGCCAATGTCCGTTTTCAGACGATCTAGAAACCAGGCCCAGCTGTCGTAGGTTTCCGCTTCTACCCAAGCAACCGCAATCGGGAACAGCCCCTGGTTAGCATCTTGTGATATGGCTGAGAGAAGCTGGCCATGCTCTGCACCTTTGAGATGACACCCATCTAGACCAATGAAAGGTCGGCAACCCTCGACAAACCATGTCTTCCATGCGTCTAAGCACATGTACATCCTCTGGAACCGACCACCGCTCAATAGAATACCAACTGTACTCCTACTGTTGGCTGTCAAGACAGCACGGGCGTAGTCCCAGAGCAGACCGTATTGTTTCTCCCTCTCTCCAAGGATGATTTCGTCCATCTCCTTACAGGCATTGTAGACAGTCCACCGGCTGACATCCAGATGTCTGTCTCGGGCAAGCTCGGAGACAATATATGCAGGTTGCAGCCTCTGCTCTCTATACTTGTCCAGGTACTTGTTGACGATCCACTTCTTATTAACCTGTTTAGTCCTGAGCACAATGCAAACTTTTTTGTGCTTGTTCACGAATGTCTTAACCTGAAAGAAAACCCACAAATTTGGGTCAGACAAACATAACAAACAGTTTAAATTATAAAAAGCACTAAATAGAGTGATGTAACAGTATTGTACTTGCATAGTTTCCTCATTCCTAACCTTGGAGGCATAAATCCTCCAGCCACATTTCTTCTTGCAAACAGCATCCACCTTTTTCTTGTTGTTGGTCTGAAACCGGTAGGTATATCGGTGGAAAATGCTATGCTCCGCCAATGCCTGGCGGAATGCTTCAGAATTAGGGAACAGAAGCCCGATCGTCAGCTCTGCCGGAGGGGCATTTGGTCCCGTACTCTCCTTATACTCCGGGAACCGACGGTGACTGTCCACTTCTTCATCGGAGTCCGACCTTGGAAGAGATGCCAGGCTCAAACTGTTGTGCAGCAGATCTTGTAGAGCAGGTCCATTAACATCATCCAAAAAATCCAATTCATCGAACTCTTCTGCAGGAGGTCCATCTGCGACAAAAACAAATATATCATTCATGTATATAATTGCATAATAAATCAGTAATTAAGCAGTTGCATAACACTAACCTGCAACATTCCCAACATCGGCCCTGTCACTGGTGACCTTCCTCTTCCCGGCAGCGACTTCCTTCCTCCTTTCTGCCTCCCTCGCCTCCTCCACCCGTGCTGTTTCCCTGGCAACTCTATGCCATGGGTCAGAACCATCGGAATCTGTGATGTGCACGTCGTCTCCGTCTCTAGGCACCCAGTCTTCATCGGAGAGTATTTCAGCTGGAAGACAGTGTTCTTCAACTTCACTATCTTCTTCTTCACCGGATTCAATGGATACTATTTCATAGGAGGAAGATGCCTCATCTCGGCTCCCCTCTAGATCGACATGATCGACATGTATGGGAGATGTAAGTGCTTGTCCATCTCTTTCAGCTACTTCCCGTGCCAACCCCGACCTCAACTCTTCCATCGCATGCCTTAACTCACCCAGGTCGTCGCTTGTTCGACTTGTCCCTTCAACACCTTGCATAGTTCTGGCCCCTTCAACATCATCCTTTACCATGTACAACTGCATTAGGGCTCCTCTAGGATGCCTCTCTACTACATCACCCCAATCAGACATACCCAAGATTAGTTTTAAGGCGATTACTCCACCAGGCATAAACTTTCTATAGTTTATTAATCGCCACTCGGGATAGCCATACTTTTCCCTCGCCAACCTCAGTAGCTGCCTGAATGGGTAGAAGCTTGAAATCTCAAAGCAGTCGATCTGGCCAACGTACTTACTTAGAGACCCATCCGCTTCAACTATAAACCGGCCATGATGGTTCATTTCCACAGTTATTGGATACTCTTCCATGCTGCTTTGTGCCTGTACATCTGCCAGCAAACAAATTGACAAATTAGACAGTTTCTAACAAATCAAACATTTGAAGGGTAACAAAGTTTTGTTGTTAAGGTATGATGAAGGTCTTAACTTTTGTTCTTGTTTAGAATAAAGGTCTGAGGAAGGTTAGAAGTCAGTAAAATGTTTTCCAATAGAAGTTGTAGTAAGTCAGTAAAATGACTGAGACCTCTATTTTAACAAACTATACTAACTTGGACCTCTATTGTAAACAAGAAGAACTGTTCAGACCTTATTTATCAAATTTTTACAACTGTTCAGACCTTTGTTTTACACAAATGTATGAATGATTTCAAATATACAAGAACTTGTCAAATATCATAAAAAAAACTCAATACCACAGATATATTGTAAGAAATAACAAAATTTGTTTATGACAAATCAAACATTTGAAGGGTAACAAAGTTCTGTACATTTGTTAAGGTATGACGAAGGTCTAAACTTTTTGTTCTTGTTTAAAATAAAGGTCTCAAGAATACCTCAGTGAGTAAAATGTTTTTCAATAGAAATTGTAGTAAGTCAGTAAAATGACTGAAACCTCTATTTTAAAACATTATACACAAACTGGGACCTCACTTGTAAACAAGAAGAACTGTTCAGACCTTATTTGTCAAACCTTCACAAATATTCAGACCTTTGTTTTAAACAAATGTATGACAGATTTCAAATATACAAGAACTTGTCAAATGTCAACAAAAACTCAATACCACAGATATATTGTAGAAAATAACAAAATTTGTGTAACAAAGAGGAGTGCCAATTTCCTCTTGTGTGAAAATCCGGTCTAAAAAGTTCTTATTCTTTCAAATTATAGCTCTCTAATCAGTTTGACATTATAGGTTTCCAATCAGTTTACATTTACACGAAAATGAAACGGTAAAAATACTTGTTCAAGTTTTGTTGTTTTGAACAAATCCCTATACAAATTTCAGTCCCTAATCCAAACAAGAGCTTTAATGTATAAACTATCCATTTTTCAACATCTAATCAGCCAATGTAACATTTAAGATCTGAACAATGAAATCACTCACTTTCAAGTAACATTTTCGACTTTCCTTAACAATGAAATGTTCAACTTCTTCAAATTTCAATTTCTTCATAAACCAGATTCAGTTAGCCGTTACACATCCATAAAATTTCGATTTTCCCAACAATAATCAGCCAATATACCCATCTGAACTAACTAAAAACTATCAATTTCAAATGTAATTAACAATTTCGTTTTCAGTGCAGTCAGAATTTCAATATTCAATATTCAATTTCAACTTTCAATCTTCCTACATTCTGTCGAGAATCTACTAAATGCTTCATTAAAATCAAATAATCAACATGTCTTAACACATCCACCAAGAAAAATCTAAACTTTGTACAATATTATTCTCAATTTCAACAATTTGGACAAACCCACAACAAAGACAAACTTCAAATCTCACATTCTGTGTCAAGTTAACTTACCAGACACACTAGCCATCTTCCTCAGCCCTAAAATTCGTCCACCGCTCGCGTCCTCTACAGTGTCGTCACCTTCGAAGCCCTGCTGCAACTCCCCTCTTTTCCGCTGGAACTCCCGTCAACCTCAACCTCGCCGCAGGCCAGACGAAATTCCCGCTCCACTTCGCCGGAATCTTCCTCACAGTCCAAGTCGGAGCAAACCCTAGTTTCGTTCTTCAGTTTTTTGAGAGAGTTTAAGAATAGAGAATGGGGAAGATGGAGAAGTTTGATCGGATGTGACAGTGGGTATGGAGATGAAGAGACGTCTGCTTTCATTTTCCCGCCCAAGGGTATTTATGTCATTTCCGCTCGGCACGTGACAGGCACAAGGATGCAGGAGGGGCAATTTTGGGATTCAATTTTTATGTGAGGCACGTTTTTGGCACGTGACAACTTTCTGTCAATTTTGACAGAAAAATCTAACAGAGACCTCCGTTATCAACAAGTCCAAACCTCAGACCTTAGTTATCACCAATTGAATCTTCAGACCTCTCAAATTCACAAGGGCCAATCTTCAGACCTCTCCCAGGTTATTGACCCTAAATAATATTATACTAATTTTAGATTCAACATTAATAAAATGTGTTATTATCTAATTTATTTAAATTAAATATAATTATATTTCCTTAGATTAAACGTGGATGTTAACTGCCTGCCTTCAACCCAATTGAGAAACAGTTACACAACATAGTGTGTTTCCTACACCTAACTTTAAATCAGAATGATTGATATAGGAAAGAAACGAGCAACCTCAACCTTGTGGCTACCTCATGCCGGACCATAATCTTCTTCATTTCCGTGCTCCTTAGATTAAGCCAATAAATCTGTTTCTTCAACTATGCTATACTTGACAGATGCAGGTAATGTTATCTAACAATCTCTTTCTCCTTGGAGGGAGTATCATGTAACTAGTAAACAAAACCTTGTCTTTTCCAATGGTGTATAATTCATTTAGGAAAAACAAAATGCTATGCAACTAAATGCATGAAGAGTGAGTGTATTCCTTCAATTCCAATTCATTCAATGCAGCGTGCATCCATCCATTCACAAATAAGATAACTCAATGGTCAGACAAATTTATTTCTATATACTCGGTACTTATAACATCCAATATTGTCAGCATAATACAGCACTTTATGAAAACAGATTATCGAGACAGCATATGGTTGAGCTATAGGATATCAAACAGTTAGGAATTCATATTATGCAGGTAATGCAAAGCTTTCTTGACTCCATTGTGGAGGATCGACCACAGCACATGGGTCCGATTTCTCAAATTCAGCAACCTGAAAGAATCAATCATAGAAGCAGCGAATTAGCAAGTTTTGGAAAAAGTTTCAAAAATGCAAGTAGAACAGGCACATGCGATCCAAAAACACCTTACCTTTTCTTTGCAACTTGGGCAGTAGTGATATTTATGCCAGAGACAGTCCATTGAAGGGCAGAGGAAGCAAATCCCAAGCATCATTGGCATCATGCAACCCACAACAGCAGCCAGACTAGGTTTTGATCTGCAGTTCACACTGGATATTATGAGTTGTGCATTCAACAACCTGTTGCAACATCTCTGATGGCCGAGGCATTACTGACAGCCACCGAAGACGAATCAAATCATCAGAAACACAAACAGGTGAAGACATATCATACTTCAAATTTTCATTTGTAAAAAAAGTTACGCACTTCCTGATCAAACTACAAAGAGGCTAGCCTACACTAGGTTGGAATTGGAAGAGTCAAGAACAGTATCTTGTTGATCAACAATGACTTGAGAATTGTCTTGCTACCTTTGTTTGATCCAGTTCAAAACCTATTCTATATCATGATCAAGAATTAGGAAGGCATAGAGATGGAATGTCAATATACTTTCATATCTTTCAAATCCACTGAAAGGGGCAAAAGCCACAGCTTAATGATGAAATAATCGAAACAGCATTTCTCTATAATGCATAAGATTACTCTTCTTTGCAGTAAAGTCAATAAAAAGGCAACTTCCAGTTCCAGGAGATGTTTCACTTCTGAGACAGCGATCAAGTCCTAGATCAGAAGAATAATCCCAAAATCAAATAACCGAATCAAAGAAACAATAGCAGAAAATTACTTGACAGTGGTGATGCCGGAGTTGCCGCAGAAAACGCAGCTGAAGGGAGCGGGAGTGTCTCTGTAAATAGTCTGCTGGATCGGAGCACCCATGGGATTGCTGAGTATTGCGTGGGGAGGGATCATTCCGGCCTGGTAAGGATTGACGCCGACGAAGTAAGGGACACCGATCGCCGGTTCCTGCTTCTTGTTCTTTTCCTCCATTTCCAGACAACAGCGAGGAGGCTTGCGATGGATGAAGACAGTTTCGAAGAGATGGACGATGAAATATCAGGCAGCAACAAAAATTTGGCTGATCCTCATATAGTATCAAATTTGTTTATACAAGTAGTATGAAAAAAACCCTTACCCATAAAAGAAATTATTGAAATTAATTACCCAAATTAAAGAAACATTAAATTTAAATAGGAGAGATTTTTTAAGAGATATATATTATTACTGTTAGGCCAATCAAATTGTCCATAGGTGACATGGCATACATCTAAACAATGGCCAAATTATGAGATATGATATCTAAATTATAAGGGAAAAGAACTTATTTAATGTCTCAAGTTTACCTCATGTGGGACCTGGGAATCGTCGCCAAATCTCCATTCGATCAAGACTTCGTCTATATTCTAAGCGTTGGAATTTCGTCCTCAAGCTTTGTAATGTTTCATGTTCGACCACGGCACCATAATTTGAAGCTAATTTAAACATGTATTGCCCAAGAGTGTTTGATACTCTTTATCCAAATACTTTTTTTAATGCACAAATTAATGTCGCACTATGATAAGGTGTAACCCATATCATTTCATTTAACTAACTATGGCAACGTGTCCCGACCGATTTCTTTGGAGCATATAATTACATTTATGTAAGTCAGCAGTACTTCACCCCGTAGGGAACGTGATTTGTTGAACTCTAGCATTATGTAATTTTAAATTATGCTTCTTGAAGTGCTTTATTGAATGTCTCGCCAGACTTATCGTTCAAGGCGTATAGTGGGATAGTCAATTTACTGACTACTTCCTTTCGTTTGTTAACTCATTCAGAGACTTATCCACCTCTTGAACTGTGCATTGGGTTTCGCCTATGCGATAGTTGATATTATACTAGCTCGTGGTAGCCTTTTAATGCGTACCTCTTGCTTTTGTATAAGTGATCAATGAGTTATTCCATAGTGGTAACAAACGAAAATTTAGCATTCATTCATTAAAACATTTCATTATTAAATTCGTATTTTGAAACGATGTGTTCCGTCTTTCGAGGTACACGCGCGTGGCGCCTAAAGCCAGTTTAATTCGTGGTTTAAATCGTTTCGTTTCCAAAATCAATTCAATTTAATCGGTGTCGAACATGTTAAAATGCCACAAAATTTATCATTTAAACGGAGTGCTAGCAAATAAGAAAGATTTAGCAATGCATTGAATGGAAATAACGGCAAAATCAAAATAACGCGAAGAAGATGAACACGCAATACTCAATCCCAGCATTTTTACATGCATTATTGGAAATGAAAAATAAGGTCCCTTTTACGGAAATTATTCAAGAGTATCATAAACTGAAATTTCAAAAGTTCTGGCAAGTAAAGATAAAGTCTTTCATTCAATCTTTATTAATCCGGGGCATCCTCCTTCAGGTCTACGCTACTTCCGCTTCTCGGTTCTGTAATTCAAATATAGAAAGATGAATTACTTCTCGAGGAATCCATAGAGAATGTATGATTTCCATCATTATTCCTCAGTACGTACCTTGGGAGGATTGGTACAGGCAGCAGCCAGGTGTCCTTTTACGCCACACCTAAAATACGTTCGAGTTTCCTCTTTACGTGTTTGTTTTGCTTGCCTTTTCTTGCCACCAGATTTCTTGCGTTTGAACTTCCTTTGGGGTTGGGGAACACAAACTTCTCACCCTTATTCTGAAGGCCTTTGCCTTTTCTCTTGCGCTTACCTTTTTGCTCAGCTGGTGTGGAGGATGCAATATGCATTTCAACTCTGGGCTTTTCAGCCTTGAGTCGATCCTCCTCCAGCTCAAGGTGAACTTGCACTTTCTCGAGGCTATCGAGATGTGTAGCATGGGTAAGATTCATTTTCATGATGTTCCAAGAGTTAGGCAAAGATCAGATCATGTAGTTGATTTTTTGTTCCTCAGACAGGATATCTCCCGCCTCCTTGATTTCGGCAAGCATGTTACACATGTGCATAACGTGCTCCCTCATCGAATGCTTAGGGTTCATCTTGTAGGAGTCTAAAGCGACGTTTAACGACCGCTTCTGGGCTGTGGTGTATACACCAAACCCTACCTTGAGACTGTCCCATAGGCCATTTGTAGACTCCAAATGATCATACCTATAGAGGATGTTATCCTCTAGCATCGATAGCAAGGTGGAATGAACATCTTGATCCTTAGAATCCCATTCATCATGGAATTCCTTCAGATTGGCCGTGAGTTCTCCTTCAAGCCTGGTGATGGATATGTGCCCAATTTGAGTTCGTATTTATATTTCGGGCCTCGTAAACACGTCAAAATTACATCTCGACTTGAAAAACGTCTCCCAAAGGGTAAAAACGGTCCGGAAGCGCGTTACGCGCGTCCGGACCGGACCTCCGGATTGCACTACGGGTATTGCGCGATTACCGATTACGCGATTACCGTTACGTGTAGAGAAGTCAAGTTCGCGCATTGCCAATATTGATGACGGTTACCGCTTGCTTTTGAACCGTCATCAAACCACTTTAAAACCGGGTCCGGTCCCAAGGAATCCTATAAATAGGAGGCCTTGACCACCCATTTGGACACATCCTCTCATTTGCCCAACTTTGGTATTTTGAGCTCTGACTTTTCTCTAGAAATACTTTCTCTCTCTAGAATTACCTTTTTAGCCCTATTGTGACTTAGGCATCGGAGAGGGCTCCACTAGCACCACCCCCCATCTCCGTGCTAGTACTGGCCCTTCGTGCAGGAACCAGGGCCCCAGACGTTCAGACGTGTGCACAGGCTGCCATCCGCTTTCTTGAGACACATCCGCTCTCCCCAGACACATCCGCTCTCCCGAGTCACAACCGCCTTTCGAGACACAGACGCCTCTTGAGACGCAACCGCCTTTCGAGACACAGACCTTTCCGAGACTCAGCGATAAAACCGAACACTCGTCAGTGGCACAAGGTGAAAACCTCTTTTAGAAGAAGGGTTACAGCCCGAAAGCCCGCTCAACCACTCTGACAGACGCGTCCCTACGACCCAGTTCATCCAGGACGCAACATTGGCGCCGTCTCCGTGATTTGAACAAAAAGCTACCATACCGCAAAGACATGACGAGTGATCGCAACCCTCCCGAAGAGGTTAACGCGAGGAAAAGGCCTGGACATCCTAAGACGTCTCCGGCAAGCAAAAAAGCAGAAGGTCAAAAACCAACCGGAAGCCAACATTCGGACATTGGTCAGAAACCAACCGGAGGCCATCTATCCCAAGGCAAGGACCAACAGGCAGAAAATGCCTTCCAGTATGCAAGATATGAAGAGGCACATCCATACACTCCTTCCTAAGGAGCCCGTCATTGGAGGAATACAAGAGACTTTGACGCTGAAAGCAAGAATTCATACGACCAAGAAGTGTACGTTGCAAAGACAATGCACGAGACCGATGACACCAACTTGGAGTATGTTGACATAAAGGATGCCGCCTTTGAAAATGTCATTGATTTCTCATCAAAGGACAAAGAGCACGTTGCATACCACAACGCCTTGCCCATAACCTCGCAGAAGCCGATAAGAAGACAACTTGGATCCTTCCACATCCCTGTTGCCACATCCAATGCTTTCTTCACTCCAACAAGAAATGCATCCTTCGCACAATGCGACCAAGGAGTCTTCCAATATAAAGGTGTCAACCCGTCACCTCCTCTGCCTCCAATCAACGGACAAGTTGAGACGACAGGGACAAAGTCTCGAGTCACAAGTCATCAAGACGCACGGCACCAAATAATAGAGGGGCCATGCACGGAAGGTACCTTCCAGTACCAACAGACAAGGCACGTAGCAAAGTCAACGCGCATAGCAAAGTCAACGCGCGTAGCAAAGTCAACGCGCATAGCAAAGTTGATACGTGCAACGAACTTGGCCAACGTCCCAGGAAGCCATCATGCAAACGGTGCGACTAACGTGACGAACCGCGAAGAGCAAACACGACAACACTTAGGAAAAATATTTTTCTAAGGCATCAAGACAACAAACGACTATCCCCAAAGACGTTTGGCAACTTCCGACAACCAACAAACCCATTAAGGAAAAAACTACACGTACCGACTAAAAGGCTTTTACGCGAAGGCATGGGGGCAATATGTCCGATGGGAAATGTTACTACGACTATGCACGGAAGTAAAAAATCGTCTAAGGCATGGGCTAACGACGATAGCAACGACGACCAACCAGCAATTATTCGATATACGAACACCAATGAGCAGCTCTATGCAACAACAACGACAAATAGTTCAAAGGAACAACAATACGGCAACATCCAAAAATCAAGACGAAGCTGTCCTGTAAAATCGAGTTTTCAGACTACCTCAAAATGTGACAAAAAGTATCACAATGGACTCCACTCGTCGAGACGATTTCAGAAGGGTAAGGACCGCCGCGAACGGAGCACGGGAAGGCGGCGCGTGGGTTACAAGCGTCGGCAGGGTAGCACACACGCGACGGCGCGTGCGGCGTCGTACGGCGATTCTGAAGGCGGCGCCGGAATCCTTGCAATGTCCTGAGTCGATTGGTGGTGTCAATTTCTGAAAACAAGTCAAGGATCAAACACGAAACTGCCGAGATGCACCTAAGGTTTACGACGGTGAAGAAACTATGAACACACAAATGATTTCTAGAAGTGGTGAAGCAATTACCTGCAAAGAAGAAGGAAGAATGAATTCCCAAAGAGCTGGAAGAATGATTGGGGATTTGGGTAATTACATATCCCAAAAGATTCCTTGGTGATAAGGATTAAAGGAGTAATTCATCTACACCCACGCCTAAGTGCTTACGGTATACTCCACCCTCTTCTAAGTATTTACTTCTACCTACATGATTGTTTTGGTATTACGCATATCAAACTCGTCATTCTACACGCATGTTTTCATATCGCGTGATTCATGATTTGATAATCACTAAGTCGTTTTAGAAGTATACGGATTATATTTCTTACGTCACGTAATTACGTTCTTGCCGTGACCGTTACTTGTGCATACACATTGATAGAAGCATGTCCGCATGACGTATTCCTAATTGCTTATATCCCTAGCGATAATCATGTTTGCACGTTATATATATACGCATTCTCTATTGCACTAACTGTGATGACAGGAAATAAAGTCATTCGGTCGGAAAATCAAAGGACGGACGAAATCAAGATTTCTACGCCCAACCAACAATCAAAACCGGAAGGTTAGCGTCAAACTCAAATTGGACACGTATCCTAACTTAAAATAGAGTCAAGAAAGGTTTTAAACCGTTACTTGACTCGGGGGCAAGTGATGGATATGTGCCCAATTCGAGTTCGTATTTATATTTCGGGCCTCGTAAACACGTCAAAATTACATCTCGACTTGAAAAACGTCTCCCAAAGGGTCAAAACGGTCCGGAAGCGCGTTACGCGTGTCCGGACCAGACCTCCGGATTGCGCAAAGCAATCCGGAGGTCTGGGTTGCAGCAACCCGGACGTCCGGGTTGCTTGCAATCCGGACCTCGCCGAATTGCCCAAATTCGACGAGGTCCGGATTGCACTACGGGTATTGCGCGATTACCGATTAAGCGATTACCGTTACGTGTAGATAAGTCAAGTTCGCGCATTGCCAATATTGATGACGGTTACCGCTTGCTTTTGAACCATCATCAAACCACTATAAAACCGGGTCCGGTCCCAAGGAAGCCTATAAATAGGAGGCCTTGGCCACCCATTTGGACACATCCTCTCATTTTTCCAACTTTGGTATTTTGAGCTCTGACTTCTCTCTAGAAATACTTTCTCTCTCTAGAATTACCTTTTTAGCGCTATTGTGACTTAGGCAGCGGAGAGGGCTCCACTAGCACCACCCCCCCTCTCCGTTCTAGTACTGGCCCTTCGTGCAGGAACCAGGGCCCCAGACGTTCAGACGTGTGCACAGACTGCCATCCGCTTTCTTGAGACACATCCGCTCTCCCCAGACACATCCGCTCTCCCGAGTCACAACCGCCTTTCGAGACACAGACGCCTCTTGAGACGCAACCGCCTTTCGAGACACAGACGCCTCTTGAGACGCAACCGCCTTTCGAGACACAGACCTTTCCGAGACTCAGTGATAAAACCGAACACTCGTCAGTGGCACAAGGTGAAAACCTCTTTCAGACGAAGGGTTACAGCCCGAAAGCCCGCTCAACCACTCTGACAGACGCGTCCCTACGACCTAGTTCATCCAGGACGCAACACCTGGTGTGTTTCGTAGTCAAGTGCTCCAAACCCCTCATTTCAGCAATCACCATCTTTACCGCTTATTCCAAATTTTATAACTATTCTCACTCAATCTTATCCACTTATTCATTTGGGAGATAACACTGCTTGTCGCAGCCATTGATACTAATACATTGATAATCATGCATAATCAGGAAGACAATAACATTTTGAAAAAGAATTACAAATATCGGATTATCTATTAAGATGGAATACGACAAATAATGATCCTTCAGTCATCTAGAGCAAACCAACCCCCAGTAAACCAAGGGAAAGGGGTCCGTGAAAGAGTTCACACTATCGTCGTCTTCAATCTAATAGACCAGTCTTTTGAAAACGGTTATTATATCGCAAATTACCGGAACGAGAATATTTTGAAAAATATGCATACCCGATCTTGACTTTCCCAAGGCCCTTTTTATTTTGAAAATATCTAACAATTTACGCATGCATATATAATTCTACTACACTTAGCAAATTATCACATCATGCCATAAAAATCGGCCAAACCAAACATCATGCATACGCGTCATGCGTTTAATGTTTCGAGGAACTCATGCTAACATATATAATTCTACTATTAAGTAAACTATCACATGCTATTACATCCTCAACATCCTAGCATACGAGTCGTACATGAAACTTCCATAAACATGCATAATTGGCGACTGAATTTACGTTTTAAACACTTTTAAAATATTAGGGGCTGATTTGCAATTCATACTTACAATCAATCATGCGAATTTCTAGACATGAATCCTAGGCTATTCCTACCAACACAACATGTCTATCCTATTGCGCAAACCATATATTTAAATCCTAGAGCATAGCTCACAATATAATTTCCAGCTAGCTTGACATAGTCAAGACGAGAGTTCTAATTATATCAAAATATATAGCAGAAAGTAAAAATTGCAATTCAGCCTACTAATTTAATCCAGTCCCTAAAACATGCATTTCCGAGATCCATCCCCATAATCGTAACCGGGCAATAAGGTTTAATTTAAAATGTGGAACCTTTTGAGCACAGTTTAGGCTAATTTTAAAGTTCAAACATTTGGATTTAAAAATTTGACATCCTATTTTATTAAATTGACATAAAATTTTGGAATAGCCAATTTAAAATCCGGTTAGGTTCGGTCCAATAAATCCGGTTCGGGTTCGGTCCGGTTTAATCAAAATCTGGTTCGGTCCGAATCGGTTTAATAAAATAGGTTTTTGGTTCGGTTCATCACTCAAAACCGGTTCGGTTTAGATTCACTTAGTTACCTTGGTCCAACCTAACCCACCTAGGTCGGCCCGATTAAGAAAACCCGGATTGGTTTAACCCGCTCCGTTAATCTAAATTGGATTGGCCCATAAACCCTTGTGGGTTCGGCCAAAATACTTCCCTTGGGCTAAATAGAGTTTTTAAAATCAACCAAAAACTTAACTTAACTCACAAGAAATATCAATTATGTAAAATAATTTCCAACATTGCTAATATATATATAAAATTCGGCACTTATATTATTAATATATATAAATATTGTCAAGATTCTATCCATAGGATGTAAATCAATTAACAATATATATATATATATATATATATATATATATATATATATATAATTATTCTCAAATATATGTTTAGGGATAAAATATATTGACAATATATTTTCTTAATCTTTTTAAGTAACTAAATCTTATCAATATATCTTTATCCCTATCTTTTAGCTAAATATATTGATAGGTTATATATATTATTATATAATGTGAATCTTATCCAAATCTTTCCAATTTTATAGATATATTGTCATCTTTAATAAAATTAAAATATGGTAAACAATATATCTAGTATAGTGGCCGGCCGAAATTAGCTTTCTTGCACCCTAAGAAATTAATCAATTTACCAAATAATTCACTAGGGTTTCGGCACAAAAATTGAAAAGTTGTCAAATTTTAAGATCAAAATTTACTAAGATCAAGAATCCAAATATCTATTTTGATAAAAATCATGATTCTCTTGAAGATCATGAACATCAATTTTAACCAAGAACATCATGAAAATTTCGGTGCCATCAATAACACAAAAAAATCGAAAATTTCAAAAACACCAATAATCAAAATTTTCTAAAATTTCAAGTTCTTAAATTTTAAAATTTCGGAACTTACAAAAATTTCAAGAACACCAATTTTATCAAAATCATGAACTCCTAAACCTCGCTATGATACCATTGTTGGATTACGTGGACGTAATAATAGGAAACACTAAATCATGTACGTACTAGTAATCACAATTACGCAGCGGAAGAATTCACACATACCTTTTAGATGAATCATTTGCCCAAGATCTTCGTGGAGGGAGTTCACGATCCACCAATCGGAACCTCGTGAAAGAAGACCCACGAAGTATGTCTCCACAGCAAATCCTCTGATCAGTTCTTCAACAAGGACTGATCTTCAGACTGATTGCTTATAAAGCAATTTGGCACATCATTGGTGACTATATGGTTCGGCCGAACTATAGGAGAGGGGAGGAGGGATTTTTACTCTCAAATTACTCTAAGGAAGGAGTTGTTGATCACTTCTTAGAACCCTTAACACTCCCCTTTATATAGGAGGAGTAAAGTGGACAAAAGTCCACTTCACCCCTCCTCCAATATTCGGCCGGCCTATTGATGTGGGAGACCCAATATTTGGGCCTCTCATGTCTATTAGGAATTAGGACAAACCCAATTACCCTAATATGACATTTACCCAATTGTCTCAGGTAACACATACAATATAACGGGTTACCATTTACGGCGCGCGTACACCTTATGCTAACAGGTAGGACACAGTTACTTAGGTGTTTATATGTTGACTGTTGAACCCTTATTTTGTGATGCACTTTTGGGTCTTTATCATAGGTGTGTAAGCAAACTGTGTTATGGTGATTATTATAGTATGAAGAAGGACATGATTACGTCTGTTGTATACCAGAATTGGGTATGTTGTGTACCAGAATTTTGTTGTGTACCAGAATGGGGTGTACCGGATTAGAACGGTTGAAAACATGTCAGGTACCAAATTGCAACACTTAAAACATACCATATATTGAATTTGAAAGTCAAAGTCAAAGTTTTTTCAGAAACCACATTGAAACAGTTACAACAACTCATCTACGGTTTTACAACAACAACAACAAAGATACAATTTTCCAACATTCTACGCAAACACTCCTAGACACCAAATACATAAATAAAAAACAACCCAACTAATATGACAACAACAAATTTATAAGTCTCCACTTTTTGTTGATATATATGCACATTTTGCTGATAAAGTTTCTACTTTTAATGAAAAAACATCTCATTTTCCTTATGAATATTCTCATTTTCGTGAAAAATCTTCTCATTTTGTTGAAACTTCTCAAGTTTTTCATTTGCATCAGTCATCATCTTCTTTACCTTGGCAGAAAATTTCTTAGCATGAGGACAAAAATTTACATCGTACCATTCGAAATACAAACAACTTGCTTCTTTTGTAATCGGCTAATGCGAAACCCGAAATCAGCAATTGAGGGTACAAGAAACAAAAGCTTTTCTACAATTGAACGCACAAACACTTAAATTCCATATAGGGCATGTGTATAACCTCTTTTGAAAATTTTCTCAAATGCCCGACGTTTTAACCACATGAATTAGTCCACAACCGCATTTTCTTTGATTGTGTGTGGCCATCGAAGAACTAGAAACCGTAAAATACATCAATTTGAACCGGGGGAAGGGAAATCACAACTTTAGGTGATTTCAATTTCGCAATTGAAAGTTCCAAGCCCTAATTGGAATGAGGAAGGAAAAAATGGCTGCTTCTATTTGTTTATACAATAAGGGTATTTTCGTCTTTTTAGGTAAAAAGAATTTCTTTCATTCGATGCACGTGACCCATTCCGAGAAGAATTAAAAAAATTCTAACGATATAACACCTGAGTTAGCTCAAGTACTAATTTGTCACAAAATTTAGCTCATGTACCTATTTGCCTTAGGCCGTTAGCTCAGGTACCAATTTGGTTATAATCCCTATTATGTATATGATAGTTCACGTTTTGAGTTTAAATGATATTAAATATTGTAAATGAAAAAAAAAAATTATGTTTAAAACCGATCAGTGTAAATCTAGATTATTCATGATATTTGAACAAACCATAACACCCACGGAAACCATTGACTTCGTTGTCCCGACAAGATGGTATATCACGACATGAGAACAGAATCTTAGTTGAACCAACTGCTTCTTTATCTTGCAAAATTTAAAAACAGAGACAATATATACATATATATTTATGTCATTTTCTATATACATATATAATTGGAAGCTGCTCCATCCATTATCCATCTAACCCTATATTGATCACCAAATTCTCTAACGAACTTGCCTCTTCAGTTAACCACTCCATTATTCTATATATCCCCTTCCTTCTCTTGGTATAAATACCATGCCATCTTCATTTTCTAGTCCTCACAAACACTTTTCTCTTCATCTTTATAATTTTCATTCAGCCATGGCAGCTAATTTCTTAGTTGCTCTAATTAATGTTGCTCTCATAATGTACTGCACAAGCTACTCCACGGTGAGTGCATTAACCACAAACTATCACGACCGTTCGTGCCCGCAGCTCGACTCTTTAGTCACGGCTGCCGTCAAGAAAGCCATGCAGAATGACAACACTGTTCCGGCCGCTCTTCTTCGGATGCATTTCCATGATTGCTTCATTAGAGTAATTTATTTTTCTTGTTATATTTTGAACTTTTAGCTCACTTATTCAAGTGGATATATGCGTACTATGCATTGTCCGAACGACTCTATTTATTAGCCCAACTTAGACTCGTTATTCTCACTTAGAACTAGAAAATAATGATTTCATATCTTGTTTAATTATACGATTTCATATCTATGTGAATGTGATATATACAAATAATGGGTACTATAAATTTGTAACATTTTATTTGTTATTATTATATAGGGATGTGATGGTTCGGTTCTACTAAATTCTAAAGGATCCAACCAAGCGGAGAAAGACGGAGCTCCAAATATATCGTTGCATGCTTTTTACGTAATCGACAATGCAAAGAAGGCCATTGAAGCTGCATGCCCTGGCGTCGTCTCCTGTGCTGACATCCTAGCCCTTGCTGCTCGCGATGCAGTCTACTTGGTAAATAAATTACCACAAAACAATTTAACCATGAAATCACACTTCTATACTCGACACTGCTTAGCGAAATCGACAATTTTATGTTTAAATTAATTTTAGAACTTCTGAATTCAAATTCCTATTATTTCTTTTTTTACTTTTTTTTTAAAATTTATAGCATCGAAAATAAAAGGTTGTCAGTTTTTATACAGTATTCTAATTTCTTAAAAAAAATATGTAAAAATAGAGGCGAAGAGCTTTTATTCATGTATAATCGGATTTTTCTACCATGCACTGGGAGCACCATGTTTTTGGTTTTTTTAATACTATGATGGACTTAATTGTAACATAATTAAAACTTTAAAAGTATGAATTTTTTAACTACACCTAAGATGTGTATCATATTATTAATAATATCAGTGGCAAAAGCATGGTGCTCCAAGAGCATTGTAGAAAGGTCCTGTATAATCTAATATACATAGATTACTATAAATGTTAATAATAAGAAGTATATATTTTTAGTATATTAATCTAAATATTTTCATAAACTGCAATTCAAATAATGTAATAATAATAATTAAAAAAGAATCAACATTGATTGTTGGAAAATTAAACTTTATATATGAAATAAATTTAGATTTTTGAAATAGTAATAGTTCACCCTATTGATTTTTTTACTTATTTAAATATGAGGCTATATATATACACTCATATAATAATGTGATTCTATTTGCGTGGGTAATTATTATATATAAAACAACAGTCTGGAGGACCAAATTGGAAGGTCCCAAAAGGAAGATTAGATGGAAGAATATCAAAAGCAGTTGATACAAGACAATTACCAGCTCCAGTCTTCAACATCTCTCAACTTCAACAAAACTTTGCACAAAGAGGCCTTTCCACAGAGGACCTAGTCTCCCTATCCGGAGGCCACACCCTAGGCTTTGCTCACTGCTCCTCCTTCCAGAACCGCATCCACAACTTCGACTCCACCCACGATGTGGACCCCACCCTCAGCCCGTCTTTCGCAGCCACCCTCCGCAGCGCGTGCCAAGCGCACAATGCCGTCAAGAACGCGGGATCCACGCTGGACCCCACCACCACCTTGTTTGACAATGCGTATTTCAAAATGCTTCTTAAAGGGAAGAGCATCTTCACCTCCGACCAAGCCCTCCTCGACGCGCCCAGCACAAAGGCGCTTGTGTTCAAGTATGCCGCTTCGAAAGACGCGTTTGAGGCTGCGTTTGTCGAGTCCATGATCAAGATGAGTAGTATCGTCGGTGGGACCGAGATCCGAAAGGACTGCAGGGTCGTTCGTTGATAATGCATACATCACTAGTTGAGGATCACGAACTCAATTCAGAAAGAGACATTTCAAGAAAAATGTAGTATATCTATTTATTCTATTAGTAACCGAGCCGAATTTAGTGTTTTTCTTCTTTGAAGTTCTTTTTGCATGCGGTTGAACTCTCGGAGGGTTAATTAGAAATTTGATTATTTCTGTGTACGTAAGAGAAAAACAAAAAAGCTGAGTTGCTGTGTGTTATTTTTTTTGTTGCCAAATGTTATGATGTGTTTGATATGGCTTAAATACCGTTGAAGAAGGGGTGATAAGTACATAGCAAAACATAAAGTGTAATAGATTTGATTTAATGTGTGTATTCAGTGTTGTTTGAGCAATATGTCAACATATAATATTATATATTTTTATCTTACTTATAAAATATTGATCATAAATTACAGATGTTTTTTTAATATTACTTATTATTCCGCACTTGGGTGAGATTCTACTAATATATGAAAACTTATATTATAATATCATTGACTCACACAACTTTTTTTTTTTAATATTAATATTTTAAAAAATACATATTCATCTTATTGTTGAAATATATAATGTCATATGTATTCATACGTCATCATCTCTACTTTCACATGAAAAAACTCATCCGTAAATTAGTTGTGTCTTAAGTCGTGTGTATCGGGTCGGCGGGTTTCTTATCCGAATGACACTTCTCGCCGGTGAGCTGTCCTCTTCAGTGATCCGTCAGCTCGAAGATATGGTCAGTTGCCCGACTCCTTGCAAACCTGCACAAGGGGCGGTACCGAGCACGGAGAGGGGGGTGGTACTCGGTGAGCCCTCTCTGATGCCTAAGTAAGTTCGGTATTCTAGAGAGAAGAAATCTAGAGAGAAGGCAGAGCTAAAACGAGTATAGATGCAATGTAACCTGAAATGAATGGAACTTGATCGCTATATATAGACTTCGGGGGGATTAAGGTGGCTTAATGACACCGTTAATCCCTAAGCGCACTTAATTAACACATAACGACAGGATTAAAACCTCAATGGCACGGAGAGGTGGATGAAAAAGTCTAAGTGTGAGTCGGGTAAAAAGGGTGTCGGGACTCCATGGGAAGAGGTCTGGGTGACAAGGTTCGGGACGTCGCACACGCTCGTGGGGGGGGGGGGGGGGGGGGGGGGGGGGGGGTACGACGTCCGGGCAGGATCTCTGGACCTTCGGGGTTGGATAAAAAATCCGACCCCTAGGCCCAGGGATCGATCCAAGCTAGACCAACCTCTCCTAGGAGAGATTGGTCCAGCCGGAACGATCTCTCCTAGGAGAGATCGGGCCAGCGGACGGACAAGTCCGGGCGAGTATTTTTACTTGTCCGGGTCGTTCGCGCTGTGGGTAAAATGTTTGGGTCAGAGTTTCGAAATATAACCATGAGTGGGGTGTCCAAAATAAGACAATCCGAATGGAAACGGGTTCAAATTGGGCGTATGTCCATCAAATGCCCCCGAGTCAACCAATGGCTTAACCCTTGATTGACTCTATTTTATGATGGGATGACACGCACAATTTGAAACCGCATTTTTACCTCTTGACGAATCCCTTGCTTTTCCGTAGGCGCATTTTCCGTGCCTTGTCCTTAGTTTCTCAAAATAGAGGAAATATAAACGTTAGAGTAAACGTGCACGTGCTTAGACACGTGTCCGTGCAATGTGAATATAAAAATCAAATCTTCTCATACATGCATTTTAAAAATACGTATGTGCATGGGATGCAATGCAATCATGAATATGAACTAATGTGACCTAATTCCATGTTATCGCAATTAATATGTGCACGCGCGGGGTGAGCTCTGTCTGTGAAAAAATACTTAGACCGGGTACAAAAAATTTCAAAGTATGAGAATGAGATATATGCATATATAGTGCTAACATGAGTAGAGATGTGCTTAACTATAGTAAAGGGGGGGGGGGGGGATAAAGATGATAGTTTTCTATCTAACCCTTATATCTCCTTTAATTCAAATTGATGGTGGTGATTATGTCTCCTTCAAAAACCCTACACACATTTACTTATAAAATAAGAGAAGAAAATTACCACAATTAGAGCCTCCATCATCTTTTCTCTCCAATTTCTCATTCTTGGAGGTCAAGAAAGTTTCAAGCCCTAGAATTAGGGGGTGGCCGGTCAAAATCCACACGGCGGGGGGCGAGATTCTGGCGCGGCGGAGGCGGCTTGGTACAGGAGGGCTGGTAGCGGACGCAGCTGGTGGCGCTGCGGGCGGTGGTTCCTGTCCACGGCGAGGCGCGACTGAGCTGAGGAGGACGACAGTGGGCTTTGCCGTTGCTTCGATCAGCGGAGGCGGGGTGGACCAGGGTGATCCCGGCGCGGGGCAGGGGGATTTTTGGCGACGGCGGGCCCTTCTTTCCGGCGAAGGCGGGATTTGCATTTCAAACCCTCCCTTCGAATTGGTTCGAGATTTCCTAAGGTTCGATCTTTTCCCCTTTTTGTGAACATATCAAATGCTCGTATTTGGATTGCCTTGACTTGATCGGACAATTGTCGTTTACTCGGAAAATGGTTTTTTCCCGAGCAAAATTGCTTGATTTCGTTGTCGTAAAATTAGTCGTACATAGCCGTTGTTGTTGTTGGATGTCCT
Source organism: Clarkia xantiana subsp. parviflora (assembly GCA_036873135.1). Classification (NCBI taxonomy): domain Eukaryota; kingdom Viridiplantae; phylum Streptophyta; class Magnoliopsida; order Myrtales; family Onagraceae; genus Clarkia; species Clarkia xantiana. The sequence goes on along the minus strand of JAPTYO010000009.1, from coordinate 23,590,723 downwards.
CAAGCCTCAATTGTTACTCGTTGATCAATATGTGGTATAATTGCTGATATGTCGATGCCGAGTTATTTCTGAGCTTACCCAGGAAATCACTCCGTTCAGATACTCAGCTTGATATTGCAGGTTTTATACTTGTGGTGGTGCCCCAAGACTCGGACTTTGCAACGGCGCTGCATCTTGCGCAGAATGAGTAAGTTTTTCATTCCCTCGGTTCGTCGTGTTACTTTCTTTCCTTATGTTAGCTCAGAGTCGGATTTTGAGTCAGACACTGAGTTTGAATATTGGTCTGAGTCAGAGTCTGTCTCAAGCTTGGAAACTCTTACTGCTTTCGAGTTAGGTTTGGAACCATTGTCGGGGAACAAGTTGGGTCAACGCGAGTATAACGAGTATGTTGAGTTAGGCGACGTTAGTCCCTTAGAAGAACCCTTGTACCCCTTTCTTCCATCTTTGAAAAACATTCGCGAGACTGTGACGGTGCCCCCCGGAGGGAAATGTCGTAGTATACACTTCTCAGATTTGATATGGGTTGTGCTTTCCCTATTGCGACGACCTTATCGAACTCTGCCGGTTCTTCAGGATTTCCTCTGTGAACCTTACCCACAGTGCTATCCGCGTTTGGTTTGGATTCCGAGTGTTGTGTCAGTGGTATTCCTGGAAGTACTCCTTGGTTCTATTTCGGTGTTTCTACCGATTCCAATACCAAAACATGGTCTGTTTCGCGAGCATGGTGACTCGCTACCCTCTTAGAGATACCCGATTTGAGGACTTGGGGTTGGGTGAAGTCAAATGGGATAATGACCTCCCCTTTGTGGCCCCTTTTGATAATTCGTTGAGTCACTGGTCCACGCATTATTTCTTCGTCACTGATCGCTATGTTACTTGGTCAATTCTTCACGACAATCGCTCGGATGATTGGCCCTCCTTTGGGGAGTTTTCTCCTTCAAACATAGAGACCATGAAGATCATTCATCAAAGCAATCAGACCAAATCTTATTGTCCTGTGTCTATGGTGACTGTGATGGATTTGTATGAGGCGGGGATTCGCTTGACCCCTCCCCCCGCGAGTTTGGTATGTCATTTAGTCCTTCTTGTTTCCATTCATCTTTTGTTTTCCCTTTGTAGGTTGGTTTCATGGAAAAACGTATAATGTGCAGGCGGAGCGTTCCGAACGCACCGTTGAGTTGAGCAAGAAGAAGGCACCCTCCGGTTCTGCTCCTAAGGCCAAGAAATCTTCTAAGTTAGGAAAAGCTGCAGAGACTTCCAATATGTTCTTCTTTCCCTTCTTTTTCCTTTATGATATGCTTATAACCGTTCTCATGTTGTTTTCTTACGTTGTCAGGGCACTCGCCACTGGTTACCGAACGTCTCCTCCCAGTGAGCAAGAGTTCGAGCCAATCCAAGTCCAAGGCGCAGAAGCCTGACTCTGAGGTCGGGCCCTCGGCCGCCAATAAGAAGAAATCCGTGAGAGACTCTCCTTCAAATGCCCGCTTGCCGACACCATCTCGTGACAAAGAGATAGTGGTCGAAGAGGCGCCCTCTTTGCTTGACAAAGGGAAGCGACATGCCGATGGTGATGGGATGTCCAAAGATCTTGATGTCTCTCCTCCATCCCTTGCCCCCCAGGTGAGGGGCCGAGTCTCAGGTTTCTTACTATTTCCTGACTTGTAAATGTATTGTTACTCGTTGTTTGTGGTCCTTTTCTAACTTATTAAGACATTCCGACTCCCTGCATTGAGTCGCAAAGACTTGGTTCGCCTGACTGACGAAAACATTGTTGGGGCTGAGTGGACTCTTTTTGGTAGATTTCACTTCGAGAGCCATTCTTCATTGCATACTCCTGAGGTTGGGGTTCGTGTTTTGCGTAGTGTTTTTCCTCCTGGAGATCGTATCTCCCATCCCAAGTCTCCAAAAGAAACCAGGTGTTTCATTCAAGGAGTCTTATCTCGTTATGCCCCAGTAAGCGATCTCTTTCTTTTCTATTTGGTTCTATGTAGTTGTTTTGTTATGTGACTTTATGTTTTTCATTGTATCAGGGCATGTCTGATATCGTTAATCTCTCGTCTGTTGCACTTGAGTTATCTGAGGAAAACAAGGTTCTTGAGGATAGTCAAGTATCCTTGAAGGCTGAGCTTAGCAGTGCTGTGGAGAAAGCTCGCCTTTCTGACTTGAAGATGCAAGAGCTTCGAGATCAGGTAGCCTCACTTGAGACTACTATTGCTGATTTGCGCCGAAAGGCTGATGTTGATTCTTAACTCCATGCTGCGGAGTTGAAGAATATTGAGGATAAGTGTCGCACGTAGGAGAGAGTTACTGCAGTGACTGAGTATAAGTCTTCCCCTGCCTATGATGCTGATTTGCGCCGAAAGGCTGATGTTGATTCTTAACTCCATGCTGCGGAGTTGAAGAATATTGAGGATAAGTGTCGCACGTAGGAGAGAGTTACTGCAGTGACTGAGTATAAGTCTTCCCCTGCCTATGATGCTGATTTCCAGGCTCGATGCACCAAGGAGATGAACCAGTTTGGAGAGTATCTTACAGACCAGATATTCAGGATTGATCCCCAGTTTTCGTTTGATGACCTGGGTGATTTCGGTCCTTATGCCAGTGGTTATGTTGTTGTTCTTAAGGGACATGCTGCATTTGCTGAGAACGTAGCTGATGCCCCTGTGCAGGAGGATACTACACTGATTGATGTCATTGATTCAGGTTCCTCTTCATCTTCTTCGAGTTCCATTAGTGGTTCTTCTTCTGAGCATCAAGACCGCGAGGACTCCCTGGTTGCATCCGGTTGATTATCTGACATCCCTATCCTTGTACATTTTTCTTTTCTTTTCCTCCCCTTGTTGGGTTGAGTGGTTTCTCCCCGTGTTGGGTTGAGTGGTTTCTACCCGTGTTGGGTTGAGTTTATTTTGAAAGCCTCATACTCAGGAGTTTTATGGCTTTGCTACTTGACTTGGTTGTGTTGGTTCTCTTTAAGATGTTTACCTTAGCTTGGATGGTCGGATGACTTGTTACTTGGTTATGATAGCCTCTTGTGGTTGTTTGTGTGGTTCCTTCTTTGCGGACTCCTTTCTTGTGCCTGCATTTACTTACTTGATGTCTTTTTAGCATTCTCATGTATCATGATACCTGTAATGTTATCATGAACAAACTTGCATGTTTCTTATATCATATATCCTTACTTTGTAAAAAAGAAGGGTTCTTCAAGATACGTTCTTGGATTCATTATAAAAAATTTCACGAGACAGGCTCTCGGATGGCGCAGAATATGTTCGCGAGATAGGCTCTCGGAGGGCGCGGAATATGTTCGCGAGATAGGCTCTCAGAGGGCGCGGAATACGTTCGCGAGATAGGCTCTCGGAGGTCACGGAATATATTCGGGAGATAGGCTCTCGGAGGGCGCGGAATACATTCGCGAGATAGGCTCTCGGAGGGTGCCAAATTTTTTCACGAGATAGGCTCTCGGAGGTCACAGAGTTTTTTCACGAGACCGGCTCTCGGAGGGCACAGAGTTTTTTCACGAGACAGGCTCTCGGAGGGCACAGAAAGTTATTACGAGATTGGCTCTCGGAGGGCACGGAAAGTTATCACGAGATTGGCTCTCGGAGGGCACAGAAAGTTATCACCAGATTGGCTCTCGGAGGGCACAGAAAGTTATCACCAGATTGGTTCTCGGAGGGCACAGAAAGTGACATGCACTTGGTTGTTGTATCTAAGTAAGGAGTTTGTGGCGATAGCGCTACCTCATACTTAGAGAACATTTTGATGAACATCTACTTCATTGAAAACATTCATGCCTTATATACAGGGTAGATGTTGTAAGTAGTCCAGGACATCCTTTAGGGAAAACAGTAAGTAGCAAAAAAGTTGGAGAGACTTCATGAGCTTTCAACCTCGAGAGTTGTTATGAAAACTAGAAACATAGACATGCATTAAACGAAAGATAAAACCAAGGATATGGTTGTTTCATTGATGACGTTCCTTTAGTGTGTGGTTTGTGTCTCCGGTGCTATGTATTCTTTCAGTTCTCCCTTGTAGATCATCTCTTCAATCTCAACTTTCAATACCATGCAATCATTTATCTTGTGCCCCCACGTACCATGGTAGTCACACCATCCCCTTGTGTCTTTTCCAAGGAAGGCCTTGTCTTCCTCCTTGCATTCTGGCAGCCTTGCTCAGGTATTTCTTAAATAGCTCTTCAACTTGCACCCTGAGGGGTGTGAAGTTGAAATTTACACCCCCTTCTTGCATGTAAGCTTCCTCGTCATCTTTGAATGCTTCACCATGCTGCTTCCTTTCTTTCTCGAATGCCTTGTCCAACTTTTCTTTAAGTTCGCGCATCGTTCTTGTCATCACTACCTCATAATGACCTCCGAAGGTCTCGAAAGAGGTTGGATGCATGTTTCTAAGGAAAACTCTTACAGCCTCCCCTCTTGTTACCTCAATGTTGGCCCCGTATTCCACGAACCTTTCGAAGTAACTTGCAATGGATTCTCCTGGTATTTGTTTTACATCCTCCACGTGTCTGAAGCCTCTTTTAATTTCTCTTTTCACTCTCCTTCCACTTTCGTTATCCAGCTGCCAGGGTATGCTTGTTATTGGCCATCCTTCCAAACATTCATTTTCTTAGGCGGAGTGTGACTCCTACCCTTTATTTTTTGTGACCTCGTTTTTTCTCTCTTTTTTTATAGTTCATACTCCGCATGCCCCTGTCATTACCATTGCCACTAAGTCTGATTGATGTGACCTCCGTCTCATGGAATTGACGTAACAATGCCTTGCGGTGCGTTGATCACCCATGACTTCTCCTACTCCGTTCTCAGTGATGTACTTCATTTTCTGGTGCACTGTTGAGGGCACAATCTCGTATGGGTTTATTGTGGTTCTACCTAGGATCCCGTTGTAGGCTCCTAAATTTTACACTGCCAAAAAATTCACATATATCCTCTGCTGCGTCCATCATTGCCCCAGTGTCACTGGTAGAGTTATCATACCCAGAGGGTAGCTTGTTGCTCTTGAGAATCGACTAGAGGAAAGCTCACCGACTTGATATCTGACTTGGATTTTCCTATCTCCTCTAGCACGAACATGTTTAGTATATCTGCCGAGCTCCCTCCATCAACAAGTATTCTTTTCACATCAAAGTTATCAATGTCCATTATTATTACTAGAGCATCGTCATGCGGGAAGACGATGTGGCTCTTATCCTTCTCAGAAAATTCAATCACCATTACCTTTTCCTCCCTTGGTCTCTTTCTCCATTTTGTTGTCACATCTATCCTAGAGGCATACACCTCTCTTGCATTTGTCGTTGGTCCACCTTCCGCGGCTCCACCATGTATCATGTTAATCGTTCCTCTTTTGTTAGGCGAAGGATTGTAATCAACCTTCTCCTTGCCTTTGTCCTTTTGCGTGGGCCTTGTGGGTGCACTGCTGCCCCCGTGATCTACAAATTGTTTCAGCTCTCCTATTTGTACCGCATTGTTTATGCTTAATTTTAAACTGAAGCATTCGTTGGTGTCATGGCCATGTGCTTCATGGTTGTCGCACCATTTTTCTTTTTCATTTCCTACCATCGGGGCTCTCCATCTTGTTGGGGGTACCCATATCTTAAAGTTCCTCATTTCTATCAATACGACTGCCGGGGTCGCATTCAAAGGTACGAATTTGATGACATTAATATCCTTAGCTCTCAGCTGTTCACCTGTCTGGTTCCTTGGCTGGGGCGGACGCCAGTATTGTTGTCTGATTGGTTGGGGAACCTGGGGTGGTTTTCCTCTACTTGGATTTGTGTTCTCATCCTTTGTAGCCTGAATCTTTGCTCTCTTGTTTATTCTATGTCTTTCCAGATCTATGTGGGCTTTTACACTCACCGCCAGCTCCTCCAGTGTGCTTGCGGGTTTCTTAGCCATTTTTTCTGCCAAGGTTGAGCCAAAACGTCCAAGGTTTCTTTTGAAAGCCCTTATGATCTCGCCCTCAGTTATGTCCCCCTGTATATCAGCTAGGTTCTGATTGAACCTTGTGTAATAGTTTACTAGCGTCTCCTCATGCTCTTGTTTCACATCGTCAAGCGAGCTTGTTCCCTTAAGCAGTTTCCTTTTTCCTAAGAACCTTTGGAGGAACTTTGCTTTCAGTTGTGCCCATGAATGGATGCTCTCATTTGGTAGGCTGAAGAACCAGTGCGATGCTACCCCTGACAATGTATTTGGGAACAATAGTGCCTTATAGCGATCATCTGTTGTCCTACCCAGGAGGGAAGCTTGGTGTTGTTGGATGTGCTCCAAGGGGTCACTCTTGCCATTATACTTTTCTATCATTATCATGTGCAACGCATCTGGCACTTGATTGTTCTCCAACTCCCTTGTAAAGGGGTGACTTGTGCTATCACACAACCAGTGCAACCATTCGTCTTAGATTCATTCATCTTTTTTGCGATCATTGCCTCTATATCTTCTTGAGTTAGCATCACAGGTGATGGACTATAATTTCTTTGTAGTCCGTCATAGTAATCATCGGGCTTGCGGGGATTCCGTGTACGTGATGATATGGAATGTATGTGTAACGTGGATATCCCTGCGGAGGTGGATGCTGAAACTCTTGTCTCCCTGGTTGCTGAGGCTGTGTGTTATCCCTCAATGGAGTGTATGTCCATGCACCTTGCGGTGCTTGGGGTTGCACTAGAGGCACAGAATGCTGTCCCTTGGGGGTGGTACCTGCTCATTCCTGCCTTGATTTTCATGCTGCTCTGTTGGAGGGCGTGTGTGTTGTTCTTCCTTCGGAAAATACTCTGCCTGTTGGTACTGCTCTGCCTTTGGATGTCGCTCCTCTTGTGGGTATTGATTCGCCTGCGGGTGTTGCTCCGCTTGCGTATACTGCCTCTCTTGCATGTTTCTCAAAGCCTCCCTATAAGCCAACAATTCATCTAATGCATTCATGAACCCCGGAGTCACTGTTTGTGCTCCTTGTGAATAAATAGGTCTTGTATTGGTGGTATGAGCCCGGTTGTTGTTTCCTTGTGTTGGCATTCCATATGGATACTCCTGAGGATGTGTTCCATAGTGGTACCCCTGTGGAGGTGTCATGTATTGGTATCCTTGAGACTGTACTCCTTGTTGCACACCCTGCCCCTGTGGTCGTCTAGTCATAGGGGTCGAAGCAGTGGAAGACTCAGCCCCAGCTGGGCGTGACGGTCCTCCTTGGTTGTTTACCTGGGGAGCCTGTGGGGTTGTTTGACGTGCAGGGGGTGCAGGCTACCCCTGCAGAGTAGGTTATCTTGCCGGGGGTACGGGATGTCGCGGTGAATGTACAGGTTGTCCTCCTTGATTGTTTGGCGGCATGTTGTCCCCCGGTGGACGGTTATCCCTAGATGGCAGACTGTTTGTCATAGATCTTGTGATAACCAGGCTTTTTGTTCAAAACCCATGGACGACGCCAAGTGTTAAGTCGTGTGTATCGGGTCGGCGGGTTTTTGATCCGAATGACACTTCTCGCGGGTGAGTTGTCCTCTTCAGTGATCCGTCAGCTCGAAGATATGATCTGTTACCCGACTCCTTGCAAACCTGCACAAGGGGCGGTACCGAGCACGGAGAGGGGGGTGGTGCTCGGTGAGCCCTCTCTGATGCCTAAGTAAGTTCGGTATTCTAGAGAGATGAAATCTAGAGAGAAGGCAGAGCTAAAACGAGTAAAGATGCAATGTAACCCGAAATGAATGGAATTTGATCGCTATATATAGACTTCGGGGGGATTAATGTGGCTTAATGACACGGTTAATCTCTAAGCTCACTTAATTAACACATAACGACAGGATTAAACCCTCAATGACACAGAGAGGTGGATGAAAAAGTCTAAGTGTGAGTCGGGTAAATCCGACCCGTAGGCCCTGGGAACGGTCCAAGCTGGACCAACCTCTCCTAGGGGAGATCGGTCCAGGTGGTCCAATCTCACCTAGGTGAGATCGGGCGAGTATTTTTGCTTGTCCAGGCCGTTCGCGCTGTGGGTAAAGTGTTTGGGGTCAAAGTTTCGAATTATAATCATGAGTGGGGTGGCCAAAATAAGACAATCCGAATGGAAACGGGTTCAAATTGGGCGTATATCCATCATTGTGTTTACTTGATTAGGATATTTCATTTAAAAGTAAATAATGTTATAATAAATTAAAGAAAACAAAATATTTTTTATAGAATGTAAAATTGGAAAATATTATTAAATGATGTGAGAGTTAACGTGATACCAGAGTTGATTCTACTGCATTTTATATCTTAAATTTACTGATTAGCTATTTATCATTAGTTAACTTAATCCAACGTAATTAAAAAAATAAATATTAATTTAAAAATGAAATTTCGCATAAAACGTGAGTTAATAATATTATAATAGAGTTAATAATATTATAATATAAATATTTTTTTTATTTAAGTAAACTTTTGACTGTTGCACAAGTTGTTTTCCATGACATCAGTTCGATGGCCAGTTCGGATATGATACAATAATATTTATGATGGGTTCCGATGTAATCGTTAGCCCCGTTAACAGTCAATAATGGCGGGTAGGCTTAGTGGGCCTCGCGAAAGGCCTGGAAGGCCCAGAAGCCCAGTATGAAGGGTCCCGACGAGATCGGTCCCGATATATGAATTGAATGCTCCCGACGAGAAGCCTCTGAGTAGGCTCCGATACGCCTTTGAGAAGGCCCCGATAATAAAGCCCTAAGAATGCTGACCCTGTCCTGTGGGACGAGGGGTCCTGGGTGGTGACCTAGAATGAGACAACTCTGGAGTCCCCGATACGGATCGGGACTTGTGATCAGAGGATAAGGCCAAGAAACCCGCCTACTAGATAGAGTAGTGGGGAAACGGTTAAGATATGGATAAACTCCCCCGAGATACGCAGGACGTGCCCGAGATACGCGGAGCGTGGGGCAAGATATACGGAATCTTGAACGAGATATACGGAACGTGGGTTAACCGCCAGGCACAGTTACAGGTAACTGAGGTAACTTCTCCTCCTATATAAAGGAGGAAGTTACCTCAGAACACACATTCTCTAAGACGAACTTAGACTTTTGCTATCCACCCCATCGTTCAAACTCTCATTTAAGCATCGGAGAGGGATTCTTGGTCACCACCCGGATCATCCCTTTTTGCAGGATTACGCGGAGCTAAGGAGTTCGGGTTTGCCGTCAAGAACTTACCGGAGCTTCGACCGTGATCCAACAATTTACTGTTTTATTATCGGTATATGTATGGAGTCTGGAAATGGCGAGAAGTCTGTACTCAGAGTACTATCTTCTCCAATTTATATTCCTATTGTGTGGTACGTTGTTGTACAGTACAATCACAATGTTAGAAAAGATTGTGGAGTTCGATTTCTTCCGGTCGGAGAAGGAGAATTTCGTTGTATCTTCATGCGCCGCCAAGAAGACTCGACTAACCTTCACTAATGTCTCCATCGCTGCCATTAATTAACTATCCTCGCTCACTTTTGGTTCTCTCGATTGATGTATATGTAGAATTATGTAACTTTAGGGACTGTGTTAGATGCTATAAATAGTTTAGGGGTCTTGTTGTAAATAAGATATAATATGGTTGTTATTTATGTTGATGAACTACCTACTATAAATGGTAGCTCTCTCTCATTTTTGACTTTAATGAATTCTTTGAGGTTTCAATCCCAAGTTATCATTGTATCAGAGCTACCAAAATCCTAAATGTTCTTTTTTCGGCGAGCACATCGGCGCTTTTGATCGGATTTTGTTGATCGAGTTCATCGATTGAACTGCGATTGAGTTGGCATTGTGATTATTTTCTATTGGTGATCTGAGATTCAGGTTTGATGGGGAAGTCGTACTTACGTGGCGATACCGTCACTGAATTCTCTCATCGTTTCTCAGATTTTCTTGTGTTTCTGAGATTTTTCGTTCACTTTTATCGCGATGTCTGGATCTCCGGAAAATGACAATGTAAGGCCGCGCCTAGGATCCAATGCAGCTGGAAGAGGAGCTGGACTTGGAAGAGGATTGACTACTGGACCTTCGACTACTCCAATCGGAGCTAATAGAGCTAATCCAACTGCTACTGAAGATCGCACACATCAGGATTCACCTCTCGAACTTGGAATTGAATATCGATTGTATCTCCATTTAATTGATGGTCCGGGATCATTATAGATTGATGTGTAACTCACTAGCTGCAATAATTATCATATATGGGTACGTTCTATGTCTGATGCACTACTTGCTAGGAATAAGTTCTGTTTCATCGATGGAACGTGTCTAAGAGAGTAAGTTCCTGAAAATCTTCGTTTCCACTGTGATAGATGCAATGTAATTGTAAAAGGCTGGCTGACTAGATCTGTTGCAAAGTTAATTTGGTAATGCGCGGGTTGTCTCTATAAAATCGATTTGTGGCATAGATTGGAATTTTTGCTCTATACATATCATTTTACAAAACACTCTTCTTCTGCACACCTCAGTAGGGTTGGGCATGATTCGGTTCTGGGCCGAACCGGTTCAGAACCGAACCTGAATTTAAGTTCAGCTGGTTCCCTGTACCATGTAAGAACCGAACCAGATTTTAGGTCCTAGAAACGAACCATAACAGAACCGGTTCGAACCGATTTTGAACCTTTTTTTAAACTAAAATTCAAAATACACACACGAGTTGATAATCCATAAGCAATTCACAAATTTGCAAAATATAAACTATAAATACAATTGATCGCTTCAGAGTAGAAATATAAAAGTCTAAATTTCAAACAATCGAATAATATAAAAAAGTCAAAATATTTAAAACATAAATCTCGAGAATTTTTACGACGTCAAGAGGCGTAGCTCAAACTTCAAAATTGCAGCAAATCTCTGGTTGAAAAAAATAGAAACTGTTTGTATATTAAGCGAGTTAATCAATCATCTCAGTTAAAATATATAACTATTTCTGAGTTAAGTTTCTAGCTCAAAACTGAACTCAATTTATTGTAGAACTGGTCTGGGCTAACATAATATGTAATAACTATATATAAGTAAACAAACGTGCTCCTACCACCTATATATCCAATATGAACCAAACCCATATAGTGAAGGATCTACCATATGCGTGTAAACGAGTCAAGCTACTCGTGAGCTGCTCGAGATCGGCTCGGTCGATATTCAAATTTGACTCGCTAAATTTCGAGTCGAGTCGATATTTTTCTGATATCGAGTCGAGTTCGAGCTCACTAGTACTCGACTCAAGAGGCTCGCAAATCGAGCTTTTTTGTTTTGCCTATTCGAGTTGAGTTCGAGTTTGAGATTGAGATTTTCGAGTTTTACGATATAATATTGTATATGTATATATTGATTCCAAGAAGAGTTCGAGCTCGAGTTCGAGGCAAAATCCTAATCGAGTTGAGTTCGAACTCGAGTTAAGGTGCGCCATTTATAATTTAATTAAATTTTTTAACCTTATCGAGCCGAGTCGACCTGAACTCGAACACGTCAAGTATGGTACCGAGTCGAGCTCAAGCATGAAAAATTAAGGCTCGGTCGAGTTCGAGTAAACTGAGTCGAGTCGAGATTCCCAGATACTCAGCTCGTTTATAGCCCTTTATTCCCCCCCCCCCCCCCCCAACCAAAAGGATACCAGGGTGTATTACTACCTAACAATTTAGACTTTATGTAACAAAAGTGGTTCTGAAAAACTGGTTCAGAACCTTTTTTGAACCAGTCGAAAACCGGTCCATATATTCCTTATCAGAACCGAACCATTTAAGAACCGGTTCAGTTAGAACCAGTTCGTATTGGTTCGGTCGGTTTGGTTCCAATTCGGTTCGCCCGAACCGGTTTTTATGCCCAGCCCTACACCCCAGTCAGCAGAACCATCACACACAACCATACTAATTTAACGTGTATCAATTTCTACATCATATTTATAATATATGTGTACACAAGTTTACAATGCTAGTAGTATGGTGCATAAATAGTAGTATGTCGCATAAATATTTTATTATGCAAATACTTATTTAAATGTTTACATATAATGTTATAATATTATATATTTTTATCTTACTTATAAAAAATTAATAATAAAATATAGATGTTCTTTTAATATTAGTTGTTATTATTCCGCACTTTACGTGAGATTCTACTTATATGAAAACTTATGTTATAGTATTTTTGACTCGCAAAAAATTGTTTTTTTGTATTAATATATTAAAAAAATACATATTTATCTTATTGTTAAAATATATAATGTCATATGTCATTCATACGTCATCACTCATCATCTCGAGGGGTGAAACCAGTTCGGTCGGACCGGATTTTTAGTTAATTCAGCCGGGTCCGATTTATTCGGACCAGATTTTTTCAACAAAAAAATCCGACCAAAAATCCGTATATAAAAAAATAAACCATCCATCTTTAGTACGTTTTTTTCGGTTCGGTTTTCGGTTTAAACCAAAAATCCGAAGTAATAATGAATATTTAAAATATCTCCAATTTTTACAGGTTTACCACGTTAAAGTACCCATTAATCAAATTATGTTGAATACTAATTAAAATTTCATACAACTCATACTAATAGAATATACTCAAAGCTCCAAAGTTAATAAAAAGAGAAACTTGACACTACCATAAATTGAAACGTAAAAAATATAGAGGAATTGAGAAGAAGATAATTTTATTACCACTAAAAAAGATGAAAGTAGTAGTAATAATAATAATAATAATTATTATAATAATAGTAATAGTAATAGAAAAAATTTGATTTCCTTAAGAAAAAACTTTAAATTATCTTATTATAATACATAATATATATCATATTATATTATAATATTAGATAACTTCGCTCTAGTTCGATCTCCACGGTTTTTAAAACATGAGGACCGAACTGAACCGGAAAACCGAATAATACATAAAAAAATACGACCACACATCAAACGGTCTATGTACGGTTCGATTTTTTCGGACTGGTCTGGTTTGGTTTTTGGCGGTTTTTCGGTCTTACCGGATTTTACTTTCAGCCCTAATCATCTCTACTTTCACATGAAAAAATATGTTTGTAAATCAGAGTAACATAGAAAAAGTTATGTTTATTTGATTACGATATTTAAAAGTAATATTACAATAGATTAAAGAAAACAAATATATTTTTGTAGAATATAAAATTGGAAAATAATATTGAATGACGTGAAAGTTAATGTGACACTATAGTTGATTCTACTACATTTTAAATCTTAAATTTACCGATTTAGCAATTTATCATTAGTTAACTTAATCCAACAAAAAATTATATATTAATTTTAAAATGAAATTTTGTATAATAACGATATAACATAAATATATTTTAATCTAAGTAAAATTTGAATGTTGCACGAGTCGGCTTCCATGACGTCGGTTCTGTTGGATCTTGAAAGTCTGGCTTAGTCTGGGCGAGGCTCTTCTGGTTCTTTGCCTTGGCGTCTCTCTGAAGTTGGGAAGCTTTGTGGGATAACTTGTTCTTCTGGCGAGACTTGGAAAAGGTGACGTTGTTCCCCTGATTCCACTCTGAAACTTAAATTAGTATAAGTGTATTGAAAGTATAAATCTTGTAAATGTGTAAGTTATTACTCTATTTATATAGGATTGAAACCGACTTTATGGCGGAGTTAGCTTCATCAGAGGGTTTTTTTTTTTGGTGGTGCCAAGCAGGTGATAAATAGGTGGCACCTCACTTTTACTTAAGAGAGTGGGTTTTCTCATGACGACCTCACTTTTACTTAGAAGAGTAGATTTCCTTCTGTAGCGGTGTCAAGAAGGTTGCCACCTCATTATTCCTTAAAATGATGAGTTTCCTCCAAGTCGGTACTAAGTTGGTCGTCACATCATCATTCCTTGATATGATGAGTTTATTGGCGGCGGCGCTTTTCTGTACTGTTCTTGTGGTTTTGGCGTCGCCTAGAGAACCTTCTCCTGTTGGCAAATATCAGGGTCAAAACTGCAAAACAAAAAAGTTGAGGGATCAATTTGCAATTTTTAAAACTTCAGGGACTAAAATGTAAATAGTCAAATTTCGAGTTATTACATATAATTATATCGAATTATCATGCAAGATATTAACAACTCTGAATTACACGTAAAATCGAGAAAAACGAAAGACGTGATTTTAATACTTAGGCTCGTGCTGATCACGGTCTCCTTAAGGCAATTTCGCCCCACTCCACCCTCGGGTTATGCAAATGAGTTTAAATAAGGGCGATCACCTCCCAGGATTCAACAGTGTCGTCAAATCATGTTATGCACGAAACACGCTTGACCGAACCAAACTCAATACCTGAACACAACAGGGTTTGAATAGAGATGCCGACGACGACGTCAGAATAAACGAATATGAATAATCAAACAGATTAAAAATATGGTGCGAGAAATAAACAGCATGCACGACAACAGAGAAGGACGACGAACAGTACTGCAGTAGCAACCACCTGATAGAAAACTCGCAGACAGCGGAACGTAAAGAAGAAGACAGAGCAGTAGTAAACTGAGAGTGAAATTTTCGGATTGTTGTGTAAAATGTGAGGGGAATGGTCTCAATTTATAGTGCAGATGGCTCATAGCTGCATTAATTTTGAGATTCAATCAGAATATTCTCGACATCAATTCTGTCCAAAATTGGACGCGTTAATTCAATCAGATTAATCTCGAAATATATTCTGTCCATAATTAACTGTTACCAAAATAATTTTTGGATTCAATGTATCTGGAAAGACCACAGTTTAGCAAAATCGGACTCGCACAAGGCTAGCTTTTCGGACCGACATTCGTGTACGCACGTCGCGGGCGCGCACACGAGCCAAGTTTACCGGGGTGGGTATCTGATCCACTCGACTGCACCCCCCCCCCCCCCCCCCCCCCCCGCGCGCGCGCTCGTGGAGAGAGCCTTCCATCTAGTAAGTTGTTACTACCTTATGAAGGATGCCAAAATATATACTAGCTAAAACTAGTACATCTGGCCGGTTTGGGACTAAATATCCAAACCACACACAACACAACACTTACATTGCAATTCCATTCACAATATATAGCATATGGGCCAAGGCCCACTCACTTGGCTTAAAGCCATGTCCAACAATCCCCCACATGAATGGAAATTGGAAACCTAACGGTATCTCTAGACTCGAAAGTTGTGTTCATCGGTCAATACCTGCAAAGGATAGGTAGGGTTAACCACTTTGAACCTCTCCCTTGTGAGATCATGCATTCTCTACTGACTGGTCGGTAGACGCGATGTCCTTGAACCGACTGTCGTTAGTGTAAACGACGACATAAACCACACAGGTACCTTCCTATTATAGTTCGGTTCACGCCCAGTGATCCCTAGGCCCTGAATCACTCGCCTGGTTCTGCAAGCGTTTCTAAGAATTGCGCCCTCAACAATCCCTTTCGAAGCGGCTCCACTTCTCACTCGCATAGGTGATTCTATGTCTCAAGAGCATCATCACGACTCTGAGTTCTCCTTACAAATAATTAAAAACGTTTCTTGTGAGAATCAACATAGACAAAAGTTTAACTTCATCTTCATCACTGTTTGCATCATAGGAATGGGCTCGGGGTTTGACCCCCACAGTGACCACACTCACTCTTGTGATTAGGTTGTCCCATTGAACCAAGTTCCTGGGATCTCCAGTCAGCATGGTTGGTTTTCTTTCTCAAGAGCGTATCCTACTCGGGCTTTATCCCCATTCCTTTTAATGCTTGGGCAAATAACTCTATGTTTAACCCTTTGGTTAGCGGATCCGCATATTATCAACCAATCTCGTAAAGTCGATCGTGATAATTCCGGTAGAGAGTAATTGTCTAATGGAACTATGTCTTCGACGGATATGTCTTCGACGGATATGTCTTCGACGGATATGTCTTGACTTTCCATTATACATAAAATTGTGTGCTCTGCCGATCGCGGCTTTACAATCGCAGTGAATGCAGATTGCGGGCACAGGTTTTGGCCATCTCGGAACATCCTCGAGGAAATGGCGTAGCCATTCTGCCTCTTCGGCACATTTGTCTAGTGCAATAAACTCAGACTCCACCGTGAATCTGACTATGACTGTTTGCTTTGAGGATTTCCACGACACTGCTGCACCTCCTAATGTGAAAACGTAACCACTCGTACTTAAAGAGTCTGTGTCTCTAGAATCGGATATCCAGTTTGCATCACTATAACCTTTTATCACTGAAGGATTTCTAGTATAGTGTAGACCAGGATTACGAGTATATCTCAAATACCTAAGTAACCTGATTACCCTGTTCCAGTGATCAACACTAGGGTTACTCGTATATCGACTCAATACGTTTACAGCGTGAGCGATATCTGGTCTAGTGCATGACATTAAGTACATGACACTGCCAATAATCCGAGCGTACTCAATTTGGGAAATGGATCCCCCCCTTATTCTTTGAAAAGTACTTACTCGTATCAATAGGGGTACTGACCTCGTTCTTGTCATCTCTGTTAAATTTGTCCAAAATCTTATCAATATAATGAGTTTAACTTAGAACGAGACTTCCGATGATCATATGATTTTAATTCCAAGGATCACATCGACAAGGCCCATATCTTTCATATTGAACCTCGAACTCAACATATGTTTGGTAGACCAGACCATCTTATCGTTACTTCCAACGATAAGCATATCATCTACGTAAAGAAACAAAATAACATAACATCTATCTGTATCTTCACGTAAATACATTTGTCACACTCATTTATTTTGAAACCTTTCTCCATCATAACGCTGTCAAATTTATGATGCCATTGTTTAGGCGCCTATTTTAGACCATACAGAGATTTGACAAGCTTACAGTCATTCTTTTCCTGTCCTCGCGCAGAGAAACCCTCAGGTTGTTCCATGTAGATTTCTTCGTCTAAACCTTCATTTAAGAAAGATTTTCACATCCATTTATGTACTTCTAAATTTCGCAACGCGGCAATCGCAAGTTCAATCCTTATGGATGTGATTCTAGTTACTGCGGAATATGTATCAAAATAATCCAGTCCTTCCTTTTGTCTGTATCCTTTGATGACAAGTCGGGCTTTATATTTATCAATCGAACCATCTGCCTTCATTTTACATTTAAAGATCCACTTGTAGCCTAGCGGTTTGCTTCCGGGCGGAAGATCCACTAGCTCCCAAGTATGATTATGCAGGATCGATTCGATTTCACTATTGATTGCCTTTTTCCATAGAGGACTCTCAGAGGAGTTCACGACTTCTTGGTAATTCTGAGGTTCAGCTTCAAGCATATAGGTCCCCCAACTATCTCCACCGTCGTCATACCCAAATAAAATTGGGCTAATTTTTACTTACATCATACATATTATTTACCATTTTTATTAGATTTTGTTAATAACAGCGTCAATAAACTTAAATATCAAAATGCGAAACATTTTTTTAAATAACAGCGTAAATTTTTTTCTTTCTAAAACGATATTGGGTAGGATGGATAGTTTAGTCAAGTTAATTCTAGATGATGAAACTATTTTACTATTCGTCAAACACAATATAGTTTTTTAAAAAATCATAAAACTACATAAACCATAAATTCTAATATGATTTTAGATTAAAAATCATAAAACTATATAAACCATAATAAATTCTAAAACTCTTTATGTTCGGTGAATGGTTTGGCCGAATTAACCATAGATGATAAAACTGTTTAAACAGCTTTGTACTCTAGGGTTCACCCGATCAAAATGTTCACCCAACCTTATAGGGTTTTAGAAAGAATAAAAAAAACAACAAAAGTACATAATCACTTTAAATAAAAACTAAAAATAAAAAAGTCGGAAAAAAACTACATTACTATTACTATCACGGTACCGCTCGTTTTTTTCAATTTTTTTTTTAGCTTTTATTTAAAGTGATTATGTACTTTTACTAGTTGTTTTTTTTCTTCTAAAACACTAGAAAATAAAATTGTTTAAACAATTTTATCATCTCGGAATAATCTGGCAAAACCATTCACCTAGCAGTGTAGGATTTTAGAATTTAGAGTTTATGCAGTTAAAATCATATAGTGTTTGACGAACAGTAAAACAGTTTTATCATCTAGAGTTAAAACGATCTAACTATTCGCCTAACTCAATAGTGTTTCTAAAAAACAAAATTTAAGTTGTTATTTAAAAAAATGTTTGCATTTTAATATTTAAATTTGTTTACGTTGTTATTAAAAAAAATTTATAATAAATAATATGTAAGTAAATATGAGGAAAAATCACTCAAATAATACCTATATTTGGTAACTCAAACACAAAAATAAGGTATAGTGAGTTCTAGGTATGAATATACCTAGTTTCGCACTTGACAAGTGTGCAACTTGCATAGCGCACTTGCCCAGAGCGCAACTATATTGTAATTAATGCTAATTGCAACAATTAGCATGAATTAATTTTTTTAAATTAATAGTTGCGCACTTGCCAAGTGCACAACTTGTTATCCGTCAATATTTTTTTTTACCGTTAACACCCCGTGTCTGACAACCCTCGTGTCAGCAGACATGGGTGTGATGACATCATCATGCGCAGTTGACAAGTGCACAATATGATGTCATCACACACACAAGTGTTGTCAGACACGGGGTGTAACAGTAAAAAAAATTGAAAAAATCACTCAAATACATATGTGGTGGTTCAGCGTCAAACCCTTAATTAGAGATCAGAGATTCAGTCCCCGCTAGTGATTATGATAATGAAAAATAATTCTAGAAAACGTATACTGAGTTTCAGGTACGAAAAAATGAGCTCATAATTCAAGTATGGAAAAATTATGTTAGTTTTGTGTTTGAATTATCAAATATGTATTTGGTTGATTTTTTCCATTTTTAAAGAGACGTGTTAACTTCAAATTGATGAGAAAGAAATGGAGACGGGGAGTTAGGGCTAGAAGATATTCGTCCGTGAAAAATGAGTTCAGAAATCAAAATATGTATCATAAAAAACTTAAAACTTTTTAATTAAATTAATTATGTTGAAAATATGATAATAAATCTGACTAGTAACTTAACATTTTCTTTCGAGCAAAAAAAACTTTAAATTTTCTTATAAATTTAATAGCTTAAAATAATTGATTGCATAACGTTGGATGAAAAATTATAAGGTTAAGCTGAAATTATTAAAATAGCACAATTTTTTTTTTGTTTCCCGCGGGGTGGTCCTAGGGCCCTCATCAGGAGGGCAGCACCCGTAGCATGCTTGCTCCACACCTAGACTAATTCTCACTCGCACCAGGTGCGCCCGTAAGGAGTAAAGTGCTGGCCATGAACAATTTTCCATTCCCATGGTCACTAGCGGGGGTTGAACCCCTGACCCCTGGTTAAGGGATGAGGTGCTGAACCACCACACCATTGTTACATGGTTGAAAATATCAAAATATCACAATATTGTTATGCGTGAAACTCATGTTTTATTCCTAACAAATTAGACTTTATTAATTATATTAATGGGGCGATTAAAAAAACTCAGTTTTGCATATCAATCCAGCGAAAAAAAAAAAAAATGGGAATACATAATATAGGAGGGGAGAGAGCGAGCATCAGTTTTAAAAAGCTCGATTTTTGAATCATCACTGGATTCAGACTTCAATATATAAAACTCTCATCATCTGCTTGTAAGAATATATATTTAATGTTACAATATATATTCTAATTATGTGGCCATATAATATTAATGAATATAGATATATTGAATAATGTATTATATTATATTATATCAATGTATAACTTTATGGAATGTATTTAATCTAGACCGTTCAATTGGTTACTTGATGGACGTACTTGATTAAAGGGTTAATATTATAAACGGTCCTCTCTCCCTGCCAGTTATTGACACAGAGATTAAGAGCAGTTCTCCATCAACTTCTCTGACAGAAGGATGGACAAGGGAGAGAAGTAGAACCGTTCTACAGAGAAGCACATCGACAGTCTAAGAAGATCAGAGGAATCGAAATCAATTACCGGGTAAGTCATTCATCTCTATATATCTTTTCCCTCATAAAGCATGATCAAGATCCTGGCAATTAGGGTTTGTAAAACTTACATGTGGTATCAGAGCCTGAGTTGTTGATTATGCTTTACGTTGGAATTATCGATTATCATGATTTAGGATTTAGTTCGAATCAGTTCGTATGTCAAAGCATAAATAGGTTTTCAATTACGAATCTGATTAAAGCAGTTATTGTCTAATTCCATCGGAATTGTTATTGGTGATGGAATTGTTTAATAATTGTGGAATACAATGAATTGTGTTAATCGGTGGAAACTTGTTTATAACTGCTTCTTGTTCAATTGGTCGAATTTGAGAAAATCGGTGCTTTGTAATCGCTAATCGGTGGAATGGTTTGATCTGCATCTGTAATTTGTTTTATTCAACCCTACTTCAATCAGTTCATTATTGCTCGACCTAATTCCTTTTATCGGATCGGTTAATTAATTGTTTAATTGTTCAATTGGTTGGTTGTTTAACATGATTTGTTCTAATGGGTACCGGTGGTCTTGATTCAATCGTTGGCCTTGGGAGAGGGGTATAAATTACACATTTATTGAGGAAGTTGAAAAGGACTTTATGTCTAGAACGGATTTGTCTTCCAAGAACAATCTAAACCCTTAATCTTGCAATTCCACCTTCCTGCAAATCCATTACGTACACAAGATGTAGGAACAGTACATCGATTGAAACTTGGGTATGTATTATTATTCAATCAATAGGAATCGGCCTAGCTACTCACGAATCGCTATACGTGTTCTATAATGATCTCTAGCAATTTGGAGGTTTATGTTAAGTGGATTAGGGTTGCTAAATGATCAAATTAAAGTTTACCTAGCGTTTGTTGGTGATTAGAATCTCATGTTTATAATAGTTTTTAAATATACATATGAATGATGATATTGGGTATGTTATTGGTAGTCAATTGAAACTCCCATATGCATGTGTGTATGAATTTTAAAGCATGATGATGTTATGAAGAATAACATATTAGATTATGTGATTCTAATTTGAAGTTAAGAGTTGATTATGTTTCAACAATGAAGAATACGCTATTAGTTTAGCTAAGAATCGAAATTAAGTTTTCAATTGTTAATTGAAATTAAAGTTTTGGTTCGTGAAAGTAATGATCTACATTAGTTTCTGATTACTTGTTTTAGATTCCTTGCTAAATGCTTCCGCTGCTCACTAAGGAAAAATACAGTTTTATGGTGTAAAACCATTATTTTATGGGTTAAATTTTATTTTAGCCAAACCTAATGTTCTCTAGTGATGTTTCAATATCATGATGATAACCATTATGTCGGGTTATAATTAGTTATTGACATATTACTTTAAAGCCTATATGCATAATTTTATAGTTAGTTTCTAATCACCAAAGTGATTGAACTAGAATGATAAGGTTATGGTTTAATGAGACACTACTATCACCATGACTTTATAGTTAGTTTCTAGTCACCAAAGTGACAGAACTAGAATGTGTTGTCATGCCTAAAGAAAATCAATTATTATATGGATGAACATATATTTTAAGTAGATTATTGTCACCAAAGTGGCTAATCTAGAATGTTTATTTGTTCATGCGTATAATATAATAGTAATGTCTAAAGAAAGATCAATAATTATGTGTATGAACTTGTATTTTAAGTAGATTATTGTCACCAAAGTGGCTAATCTAGAATGTTTATTTGTTTCATGCATATAGTACAACTGTCATTTATCCATGATAATAATGAAATGCCTAGTACTGTATACATGATTGGATAAATTGACATTTACAGGTTACTAGAATTTTAGGATTTGCCCAAAGGTGAATCGCTTTCTATAACCGGTAAACATGATGGGATAATTAAGATCTTTTGGTTTTATATATTTGTATATCCAAAGATAACTTATATATTTAACTGGAGATTTTCTTTAATTTTCCAATAATGTTATGGAATTGAATTAAGATTCATGTGTTATAGCCGTTGCCCAAATGTCGGTTATAATGTACATTGATAATTTTCAAATAATGTTATGGCATTTAATTAAGATTAGTGTATTATAGTCGTTGCCCAAAGGTCGATAATAATATACTCTTATTGATTATCTGAATCTATTATAGCTTATTTCCTAATTGGCATTTACTTAATGATAGTATATTATAGTTGTTGCCCAAAGGTCGATTATGATATACTCTGAATGATTAGCTGATTTTATATTAGCTTATTTTATGAATGAGCAAGTATGTAATTTGCAGCTATTTGAGTTAATTCGCATGTATGTTCTGTTATTGTGTTTAATAGGTTTGACTTTCTAAACCATGTAAGTCAGGTTCCACTAAAGTTACTAGGTCCTGACGTAACACATTAAACAGTATCCTTACGGGTACACAACTTAAGTAGAAAGTCAAATCATAAAGTATAAACACAATATAATAGAGTACATATTAAGTTTATGCGAATAATACTGTCTTATTCCACAAACAGTAAAGAAAGAAAATTATGAAGTTTTTGTGGATGAAAGTACAAGTTATGTAATAAGTCACTCATATGTACAAACCTACAATCTTTAAGTTTGAGTTGTAGAGTTTGTAGAAGTTTGAGTTGGCTGACTAATGGAGCAAGATTAAAGACCTTAAGGATGACTAGAGATAACTCAATATTTACGAGAGCACTTTAAAGTTTTCATTAAGTGATATTGAGTTAGCTCGTATGTTTTGAAGAACAAGAAAGTCACATGTCAACCATGCATAAAGGAGTGCTACTAAAAGGTTAGTGCGATAATTTTTCATACATGAATAAAATGCAATATTTCGTATATCTCGTTTATTGCATAATTCTTATACGGAAAATTATTACATGATTCTTATACGGAAAATTATTAAGTGTCAAGAATAGGGGGATAATGTGTATATATTCTTGCACTTATGAATTTATATGTTTCCGTATTAAAAGTTAATGAAGAAATTAGTTAGAAAATCTTATTAATGTTATTCATGTTATGACTATATCTATTTGCTTAAGAAATTATATAGAAAATTGAAAACTTATAATGTCTGATATGTGTGGTGACTTTTATGAGAAATGTATAGAAGTATGATATGACATTTAGTTCATTAGTTAGCCTTCTTAAGAAAACATGTCATACATTTATGAAAATAGTATTTGTGAGAAAATATAATCGGACTTTAAAAGTTACAGTTAAGAGTAAGTTAAGTAAATTATCCTTACCAAGTA
This sequence comes from Clarkia xantiana subsp. parviflora, assembly GCA_036873135.1. Taxonomy (NCBI): domain Eukaryota; kingdom Viridiplantae; phylum Streptophyta; class Magnoliopsida; order Myrtales; family Onagraceae; genus Clarkia; species Clarkia xantiana. The sequence continues at coordinate 23,567,520 of JAPTYO010000009.1, read as the reverse complement.
AAGACACATCAAGTTGTGGATGTATGAATTAAGTATGCAACTGAGATCCCATAAAGGCCATTCCAACCTCTTAATGATTTGTGAGTTGGATGGGAGCTTGGTTAAGACACCTGTATGTTTGAGGTTGTCTACCAAAACTAAATGTTTATGATCCACATGAAATGATGGATTCTTGAATGAAATGTTTACTCTAGAGTAACATTAAAAGATCCAAATGGTATAAAGACTTACTTTCTTAACTGAAGTCCGAAAATTATAGAAACCGGTTATGTTAATTTTCAATATGATGAAATTAGTGGGAGTGTCTGAAAGATAATATGTGGATATTAATGTAACTGATAGACATTGTCTATCTGTATGAACACATTATTCACATGGATTAGAATATAGTTCCATCAGTTGAATGAAAATTTCAACATAAGGGATAATATTTGAAAGACACGACACTCCATAAAGAAAGAAAGTACAATCATCTGATAAAGTAAACCATTTAGAGTAACATTACGAAAACTTGTTATTCTGGAAGTGGGTTTACTTGTAAGATTCATATATTAGTAAATATTTCCGGTTTCATTCTCACAATATATTATGTTATGAAGTATATATTTATCAATTAATGAATAGTCATTTTAGAAATCAATTTATGAGATAAAATAAATGTTCCCACGAATGGTTTAGTAAGTTACTTTACAGTTGTATGAACCATAAGATTAGTGGGAGTACGCAGATATTTTACCTATATAATTGATTATATCTTGCTCACATTTAAATGATTATGTATTATGATTCTCTTTGAAGTTAAGATGAAAGTTAATGTGAGAGACAATTTACGTGACTAAGATTAAATTAAAATTGTAATCTAGTCACAGTTACAGTTGGATTGTCTCAAAAAGCTCACATTGAATTGATCTTATAGAGGAAGTATAGTTCTCGAATGCTGCAAATAAAGTCCTAATGCACCTACAAGAACATGTGAATGCATTTATGTTCATGAAGATTCAGATTTAAGGGATATCGTGACAGTTGAAAGTCCACTTTCAATTATTTGTTCCTTTTATGTGTTGGAACAATATTATAGAAAAGTGGTAATTATCTGTCGTTATCAATAATGTAAAGTAAGGTTTTAGCATGTTTTATCATGCATTAAGGACTGTGGGACTTATTTCAGGGCTTGAGGTTGTCGACACCGTTACCAAGTCGCTGGAAAATTTATCGTAATAACGCCACAGTTATTTCTTCGTCAAAACGACAAGCATTAAAAGGTGCAAACTTATGGAATGAAAGTTTATTGTCGTTAAGAAGAAAGTTCAGAAACAAGAGTGTCTGTCAGCATAATGGCCAAGCTGACAATGATGTATTTAAATGAATGTTTACAACTAATGACATTAAATAAGCATGCAAATAATGGGTCTTAGTTGTAAAGTTGATGATGATGATGTTTGACACTCTGAGCTCAATGATATGTTTCTGACTCCAATGTTTTCCTGTTAATTATGATTGTGTACACATAAAGTTTATGATAACGGGAAAACCTTATGCAAAGCCTTACTCGGACCCTAATGTGTTTATATATATTACTTACAGGCTTATGTTTGATAAGATGTAACTGTCGTGGTATATGGAAGGGAGTATGCTGCTTAAATAAGTGTATGACCGCCATAACCCGCATTTACAGATTATTGAATGTAAGTGATTATGATGAACGGAAAGATTAGATTTTACGCGCGCCTTATGTTATTCCATAAAGATGTAAGACTTATGTGATTATCTGGCCAAGTGGGAGAATGTAAGAATATATATTTAATGTTACAATATATATTCTAATTATGTGGCCATATAATATTAATGAATATAGATATATTGAATAATGTATTATATTATATTATATCAATGTATAACTTTATGGAATGTATTTAATCTAGACCGTTCAATTGGTTACTTGATGGACGTACCAGATTAAAGGGTTAATATTATAAACGGTCCTCTCTCTCCCTGCCAGTTATTGACACAGAGATTAAGAGCAGTTCTCCATCAACTTCTCTGACAGAAGGATGGACAAGGGAGAGAAGTAGAACCGTTCTACAGAGAAGCACATCGACAGTCTAAGAAGATCAGAGGAATCGAAATCAATTACCGGGTAAGTCATTCATCTCTATATATCTTTTCCCTCATAAAGCATGATCAAGATCCTGGCAATTAGGGTTTGTAAAACTTACACTGCTCGATTCACCACTCAGTTTTGCAATTCCAGAAAACCGATCTAACAAACGCAACATGCAGCAGAAGAAATCATTAAATCAATCGAATAGAAGAAAAGAGACGACCAATTGAACAAAAGTTCCGGTAACTTATCACGAGGTTGATCAGCCAAAGCTCCGCGGCTGTTTTGTTTATTTACGAGTGGCTCTGTGGACTTGTGGAGGAGAAAGCATTCAATCGAGACCTTTTATGGAGAGAGAGTAGAGATAGGTGACGAAAACAAACCCTAACTATCCTGCGCCGTCGTTTTAGAGGTGCCCTTCTCCTTATTGGGCTCCACCACTCCGGATGCACATATTTTCAGTTTTTATTATTATTATTACTTGTAAATTTGTAATTAGTTTTACCGTTTCTAGTATATATATATATATCACCCATACCGCTGCAAACTTGCGACACTCCACACCATGCAAATATTATTGTTGTTCGCTGCAGCATTAATTAATTTTTTTTTATAAAAAAAAATCCATTTATAATATTTTGTATTCATTTAAAATTCATTTTTTAATTTCAATTTTTATTCTATTAAACTTGGTTAATTGTTTAGAAGAATTTAACATTAATGGTTCAATACCTTCCTCTTGACATAAATAAGGTTTTACAACACTAAAATCTAAAATAATATTGTATTGGGTGAACACTTTGCCCAAGTTAACTATAGAGATAAAACTAGAGTTTCGACATAAATGTTAAACAGTTTGAGCACCGAGGGGCAACACCTCGGTGCCACGTGTAAGCACCGAGGTAAATAAGAATTTCTCAACATTGATTGGGTCCCACCAACACCATATCATATGCCTGGTCGATCTGATTTAGGCTATACCTAACACAAGGCTAGATCATAATCATAACCACCAAATCTACGTTGGTTCGATTCTTGACTTAGCTTGCTCCTTTTTTTTCTCCAATTTCTTCCATTTTCTATAAATTATATATTTTGAACTAATATTTATATAAGTTGTTCTACAGGGTTTTCTATAGCGTTTTTTCAGTCTCGTTATTCAGAGCAAATGTATACTTATGTGGTCTATTTGGTTAGAACACAACCTTTTTATTTTTAATAATAGGATAGTATCCTTAATAGAGTCTGTAATTTATCATTTTAATCAAATGTCTATTTATAAGTATATGGTGATGGGCGCCGTAATTGGTAGCCCATAATATGTATAGTTTACCTAATGAACTTGGGTAAATGTCACATTAGGGTAATTGGGCTAGACCCAAATCCCAATTGACATGGGAGACCCAAAATTGGGCATCCCCAACTACATAGGCCGGCCGAAATATTTAGGTGGGGAAAAGTGGACATTTGTCCACTGATGGGTTCCGATGGAATCGTTAGCCCCGTTAACAGTCAATAAACGGCGGGTAGGCTTAGTGGGCCTCGCGAAAGGCCTGGAAGGCCTAGAAGCCCAGTATGAAGGGTCCCAACGAGATCGGTCCCGTCATATGAATTGAATGCTCCCGACGAGAAGCCTCTGAGTAGGCTCCGATACGCCTTTGAGAAGGCCCCGATAATGAAGCCCCGAGAATGCTGACCCTGTCCCGTGGGACGAGGGGTCCTGGGTGGTGACCTAGAATGAGACAACTCTGGAGTCCCCGATACGGATCGGGACTTGTGATCAGAGGATAAGACCAAGAAACCCGCCTACTAGATAGAGTAGTGGGGAAACGGTTAAGATATGGATAAGCTCCCCCGAGATACGCAGGGCGTGCCCGAGATACGCGGAGCGTGGGCGAGATACGCGGAGCGTGGGGCGAGATACACGGAATCTTGAACGAGATATACGGAACGTGGGTTAACCACCAGGCGCAGTTACAGGTAACTGAGGTAACTTCTCCTCCTATATAAAGGAGGAAGTTACCTCAGAACGGACATTCTCTAATACGAACTTAGATTATTGCTATCCACCCCATCGTTCATACTCTCATTTAAGCATCGGTGAGGGATTCTGGGTCACCACCCAGGTCATCCCCTTTTGCAGGATTACGCGGAGCCCAGGAGTTCAAGTTTTCCGTCAAGAACGTAACGGAGCTTCGACCGTGATCCAACATTGGCGTCGTCTGTGGGAACCTTACAAAAAGTCACAATAGTTTCTACTAGATCGATGGCTGGTGGTGGCAAGCAGAAGAAGCAAGTCCCGGCGAGCAGTTCTCGCCCTGCTGGAACTGTGAATTCCGCGCTGCCGGAGCATGTTGCTGAACAAGGTGATCACCCTGCTGTTTCTCACACAGGGGGGCATGGTGAAGATCACGAGGTCTCAGTCCGAGACACGGCGGTGAAAGGGAGGATATCCCGAGAAGGGAGGTGGATGCTCCTCCAAATCCAGCGGTGCACAGGGAGGAAATCCCGCGGAGGGAGGTAGGTGCCACCTCGAACCCGGAGTTGGCTAAGGCAGTAGCAAATGCTATGCCCATGTTCCTGGAGGCCATGGAGGCTCTTCTGGACAGGAGAGAGGCTGCCAAGAGAAGGGAAGAGTTGCCTCCACCTCCTCCAAGGGAGGTCCAAGAGGAACAGGAGGTTCAGTCCAGGAATAGGGGCAAGGAACCCGCGCACTCGGAGAGGTTCGTTGTCGATGGTCCCGGGCCAGTGCAGCACAGGACCATTCCCCTGAATGGCCCCATCACCCCCGATCAGGTGGTGAAGATTGTCAACATCTGCATGGGTGATCAGAAACATATGACATCGGAGCTAAGGGATCGATCTACTCATCATTTTGTTCCACGGTTGATAGATACTGTCGCCCCGCCAGGGCTAGGCATTCCGACCATCAAGGAGTACGATGGTGAAGGGGACCCAGTCCGCCATGTTCAGAGGCATGTCCAGGCCTGTATGGGTAGAGCCTCGAATGATGACATCGTGTGTGCGCTGTTCCCGATCACATTGGGAGAAAGGGTCTTGACGTGGTTTTTCAGCCTACCGCCAGGATGCATTACTTGCTGGGCCGATATGCATGAACGTTTCATCAAGCAGTATCAAGGTCTTAGGTGCCTCTTGAAGAGCGTGAGGTCTCTGACCCAGGTGGTGCAGAGGTCTAACGAATTGTTGGCGTATTACTACCAGCGGTTCACTGCTAGTGCCGCGGAGATCGACGAGGAGATATCGGAGGGAGAGACCATCCGCACCTTCCTTCGGAACCTAACTACCCCATATGGTTCCGATCTGATGCATAGTGTGGCCGCGAAGGCTGTGTGGAGTATGGAAGCTTTGCAAGCAAGGGTGAAGCAGCAAATCGACGTGCAGGAGTCGAAGATTGCTGCCGGAGAACTTGATCCTCCGAAGTCAGGAAGAGGAAAGCAATCGTCCAAGATGTTGGACGATCGCAAGGGGAACGAAAAATCGGAGGGAAGTAGGAGCCGTGGTCGCCCCGATAGAAGGGAGGACAAGCGTCCTCCGAGGAAGGATAACCGAGAGGGTCGTAATGTTCCCCTCAACAGTTCGATGACCTCCGTGCTAGCGGTGATGGATCGGTAGGGTCTCGCCCGATACCCCCCCCCCCCCCCCCCCCGAGGAAAGAAGGTGAATTCTTGGGAGGTCGCTCCGATCGTTACTGTCGGTACCACCGAGCTAATGGTCACGACACAGATAACTGTCGGGAGCTGAAGAAGGAGATAGAGAAGCTGATCCAGAAGGGGAAGCTTAAGGAGTTTGTTGGTAGGGGACGGTGCCGATCCCGTTCCAAAACTCGGTCGCGGTCCCGTTCCAATTCCCGCAATCGATCTCCGAAGAAGAAGAAGGTTGAGCCGGAATCCTCCGGTGCCCGCAAGGAGAGGCGCGGAACCATTAATGTCATTCATGGAAGAATGGCGGCGGGAGGTGATACCTCTGCTTCTCGGGAGAATTACGCCTCCCGTATTTCTGCTGCCGTGGTGTTAGGAAAGAGGTCCCGATCGTGGACTTTGAAGGAAGAAATGGTGATCTCTTTTTCAGCAGAGGATCTGATAGGCGTGGAGATCCCCCATAATGATGCCTTGGTCGTGACCCTGGATGTGGATGGATTCGATATGAAGCGGATCCTGATAGACGGAGGGAGCTCCTCCGACATTTTGTTCATGGACGCCCTGGAAGCCATGGGAAAGACGAAGAAGGACCTGACGCAGGTGAACTTCCCGATGGTGGGATTCTCTGGTTCTACTTCCTATCCGCTGGGAATGATCACCTTACCGGTGGAATTCAGTAGTGGGTGGAAAATGGAAAGGCGGAACGTGGATTTCGTCGTGGTAGAGTCTGCTGGTACGTACAATGCTATCATCGGGAGGACCACCATCAATCCTCTCATGGCAGTCGCCTCGACCGTCCACCAGAAGATGAAGTTTCCGACGAATAATGGAGTTGGGGAGGTCAAGGGTGACCAGGTGGCATCCAGAAGGTGTTATGTTAACGCCACTCGAAGGAGAAGGAGGGAAGCCATGGCTGTCCTTCAGACTGATGCCGATCCTCGAGAGGAGTTTGGGCGTCCCGCCCCCATGGAGGATCTGAAAGAGGTCGAGATTGACGGACCTCAAAGGAAAGTGAAGATCGGGTCTGCTTTGTCGGAGGAAAGAGCCCGAGAATTGATCGAGCTCCTGAAGGAGTTCAAGGAGCTGTTTGCCTGGTCCCCGAGCGATATGCCAGGAATCAGCCCCGACGTGATAGTGCACGAGCTGAAGATTGATCCCGCGATCAAGCCTATCGCGCAGAAGAGGCGTCCGATGGGCGCAGACAAGAGGATCGCGATCCAGCAGGAGGTGGGCAGGTTGCTCGACGCTGGATTCATCAAGGAGCTCCGATTCCAGACTTGGGTCGCTAACCCGGTCCAGGTGAGGAAGAGTAACGGGAAGTGGCGGATGTGTGTCGACTTCCGCGACTTGAACAAAGCTTGCCCAAAAGACTGCTATCCGCTCCCGAGAATCGACCAGTTGGTGGATGCCACGTCGGGACATGAGCTGCTGAGCTTCATGGATGCTTATTCTGGTTATAACCAGATCAAAATGGCGAAAGAGGATGCCCCCCACACAGCCTTCTACGCTGATAGTGATGTCTATCACTATGAGTTATGCCCTTTGGGCTGGTCAATGCTGGAACGACTTACCAGAGGATGGTGAACAAATTGTCCGGGGACATGCTAAGAAAGACCATGGAGGCTTATGTGGATGACATGTTGGTGAAGTCCCGACAGGCGGGAGATCATGTCCGCAACTTGGCGGTGGCGTTTGAGCGGATGAGGTTTCATCAGGTTCGTTTGAATCCGGACAAGTGCGCTTTCGGAGTAAACTCGGGGAAGTTCCTGGGCTTTATGGTGAGCCAAAGAGGAATCGAGGTAAATCCTGAGAAGCTGAGAGCGATCGAGGAGATGCAGTCTCTGAAATCCCATCGGGAGGTCCAGGTGCTGAATGGCCGATTAGCCGCGATGAATCGTTTCTTATCCAAGGCGAGTGACCGAGCCATGCCATTTTTTGATGTGCTAAGGGCCCACAAGAAGTTTGAATGGTCCGACAAGTGCGAGGAGGCATTTCAGGCACTCAAGCAACACCTCCGTACCCTCCCGCCGTTGGCGAAACCGGTTCCAGGCGAGCCGTTTTATCTCTATTTGGCTGTTTCTGAAGTGGCTGTTAGTTCTGTATTAATAAAGATTGTCAAGGGCACCAAGTTCCTGTTTATTTTGTAAGCAAGGCGTTTGCCAAATCTGAAATGAATTATCCCGCTATTGAGAAGTATCTCTTTGCGTTGATTATTGCTGCTCGAAAGCTGAGGCCTTAATTCCATGCCCACGAGATTACGGTGTTAACTAATTAGCCCTTGAAGCACTTTTTGAACCGACCGGAGGCGTCGGGGAGATTGGTGAAATGGGCAGTTGAGCTTACGGAGTTCTGAATCCACTTTGCCCCAAGAACAGCTATTAAGGGCCAGGCATTGGCGGACTTCATAGCAGAGTCTACAGCGCCCGATCTGGAAGAAGCGGGTCCTGTAGAGGGGGCAACCATGAAGGTCCCGATAGCAGAACAGTCAGAACAGCCAAATGAGGAGAACACCTGGGAGATGTACACCGATGGTTCTTCAAGTGTAGAGGGATCGGGGGCAGGATTCGTATTGATACCGCCCGGTGGAGGCGAGCCCCTGCGATATGCCTTGGCCTTGACGTTTAGGGCCACCAACAATGAAGTTGAGTATGAGGCTCTCATCACGGGCCTTAAAATCGCCAAAGGTACGGGAGTTGATAATTTAAAGGTGAAGTGTGATGCTAGCCTGATCGTGAATCAAGTCCAAGGGAATTATGAGGCGAAGAACCCGACAATGAGGAAATATTTGCACGAGGTGCAGACTCTGAAGAGAAGCTTCAAAAGCTTCGACAATGAGGCGATCCCGAGGGAAGAAAACGCGGAGGCAGATGCCTTAAGAAAGTTTGCTCTGGGAGTAGCCCCCAAGGAGAATCGGAAGGTGCATTTTCTGGAGAGGGTAATCATCTCAACCATAGATCCATCGGAGGTGTGTGCTATTGAAGCAAGATCGGAGGAAGAAGAGAAGCCCACCTGGATGACCCCGATAGTCACATACCTGACTACGGGGGCACTCCCCGACGATGAAGTGGCAGCTGTTAGGTTGCGTCGAATCGTAAGCAACTACATGATGGTGGACAACCAGTTATATAAGAGGGGGCATGTAAAGCCTTTTCTGAGGTGTGTGGCGGAGCCTGACACGAATCGGGTTCTGAGAGAGTTGCACGAAGGAGTTGCGGCCTGTCATGAAGGGGCCCGATCCATTGTGAGGAAAGCGCTGAATTTGGGCTATTACTGGCCTTCGATGAACAAGGAAGCGACAGCGTTGGTCCAATCGTGTGATGCGTGCCAGAGGTACGCTCCGAATATCGTGGCTCCTGCCGCGAACTTGACGTCCATCAGGAGTGCTTGGCCCTTCGCGCAGTGGGGCATTGACTTGGTGGGACCCCTTCCACAAGCAAAAGGTCAGTGCAAGTACTTACTTGTAGCCATTGATTACTTTTCGAAGTGGATAGAGGCTAAGGCGTTGGCCAAGACGACGGGGCAGCAGATCCTCAAGTTTCTCCAGACTCAAATCGTATCCCGGTACGGGGTTCCTCAAGTGTTGATCAGCGATAATGGCCCTCCGTTCAATGGGGCTCAGTTGAAGGAATATCTGGAGGAATTGAACATTGAGCATCGGACAGCTTCGGTCCACCACGCTCAAACAAATGGGCAAGTGGAGTCAGCCAACAAGATCGTAATGGATGGCTTGAAGAAGAGGGTCTATGCCTTGCAGGGTCATTGGCTAGATGAGCTTGAATATGTGCTGTGGGCTGTTAGAACAACACCCAAGCAATCGACGGGGGAGACTCCGTTTGGCCTTGTTTATGGCACGGAGGCAGTTGCTCCCGTGGAGATAGCAGTGGCGTCCTATCGCAGGAGGTATTATGAGCCTCTGACGAACGAGGAAATGAGACGTCTGGACTTGGACTTGCTCGAGGAGAAAAGGTGGAAGGCTGATGAAGTTCAGGCTCGGATGCGTCTGGCAATAGCCAGGTACTATAATCGGCGGGTCAAGTCCCGACAATTCTTCGTTGGAGAACTTGTCTGGCGGAGGAATGAATTTGTCCATCAAGATCGGATCAACAAGCTGTCAACGAAATGGGAGGGACCTTACAAGATCGTAGGGATGCCAGCCCCGAATGCGTACAAGTTAGAAGACCTTGATGGCAAGACATTGAAACATTCTTTTAGTGGCACACACTTGAAAAAATGTCATGTTTGATCCTAAGTCGCCTGAAGTGGTGCGTGATGTTAAGTCGCCGTGAATGGCGCAAGTTATCTATCGATTGATCCGATGTAAGCAAAGCTTTGAGTTATTAATGAATAAAAGAAGTTGCTCCCGATTAAATTGCTTTTAGATTTATTCTAACTGTTGGTAAGACGTCCTGAAGGACGCGATAAAAGCCTTCCGAGGTACGAGTAAGTCGTCCTAAAGGACGCGATAAAAGCCTTCCGAGGTACGATTAAAAAGCCTTCCGAGGTACGAGTAAGTCGTCCTAAAGGGCGCGATAAAAAGCCTTTCGAGGTACGAACAAAAGCCTTACGAGGTATGAGTAGGTATGAATAAAATCCCTAAGGGGTCCGCGTAAGTCGTCTTTATGATGTAGCAAAAAGCCTTAAGGGGTACGATTAAGTCGTCTGGAATGACTCGATAAAAGCCTTAAGGGGTACGATTAAGTCGTCTGGAATGACGCGATAAAAAGCCTTAAATGGTGCGATAAAATCATCTTAAGTGATGTGTGAAATTGCCTTGAATGGCAGGGACGAGAAACCTTAAGTGGTGAGGTCCCGAGGAAAACGTCGCGAAGGATGTATGAAATCACCTTAAATGGTATGGACGAAAAACCTTAAGTGGTAAGTCCTTGTGAAGCATCGGAAGGATGTATGAAGTCATCTTAAGTGATGCATAGGAGCGTTTTAAGTAACGAGTCAAGTCGCTTTAAGTAGTGCAGTAATAATCGAGGCCAAAGTAGATAAAAAGGATTTTTTTATAAAGGCTCAAAGGCCTAAAGGTTCCGATACAAGGAGGTCCGATACAAGGAGGAAACAAAGAGGAAATTACAAGGACTTAAAGAATGAAGCATTAAGCCTGGTCCTTGTTGGAAGTTGGGTCCTCAGCAGCTTTAGAGGGGGCAGGATTCGCGGGGTCTAGGGCAGAAGGCTCCGCAGTTTGTGGAGTCGGGTCCGCGGCACCTTCGAGGGCATCGGCCTCATCACTTTCCGCGGGGAGGCTGAAGTATTTCTCCGCGAAGGGGGCGAGGGTCTCGGACTTCTTGAAGTCAATGACATCCTCGTATACCGTGTACAGCTCTTCGACGGCATTGAACAGAACGTTCTCCACCTCGGTCTTGCAGAACCCCACGACATCCGCCTTGAAATCATCGGAGTTCCGATACTCCTCGCGACCCTCCTCGCGACCCTGAGCCTTTGCCTCCGCCAGCCTGGCAGGAAATTCAGCATTCTCAGCCTCAAGTCCCGCTTTAGCTTCCTCGAGAATGCTCTTCTCGAGGGCGAATTGCCTCTTCTCCGCCTCGTGCCGCTGCTGTTCCTCTTTGAGCATCCTCCGCTCCCGACGCAGCACGGCTTCATGGTCGTGGACCTGCTTTTGCAAGTCCATAGCCTTCTGGCCAAGGAGGGTCTGCTCCTTGGCTATCTTCTCCCTGGCCACCACAGCGTCGGCAAGGTCCTCCTGAAGCTTGGCCAAAGCTTTGGGGTCCGACCTGGCCCGCTCCTCCTTCAGAGCGTCCTTCAGCGCGAGGATGTAGCCAAAGCAGCGCTGTTGGCTCGCAGTTTCCTGAGACAAAAGGAATAAAAGGTTAAGGCCCGATAATCGAAGATAAGAGCAAAAACGAAGGTAAAGTTTTACTTCCATCCGACGGATGGCCATGTCGCGGAGATCCTCGTCAATATCCTTGTCAGCTAAGGAGATCGGACGTCTCAAGGCTGGTGGAATTGACCCTGCCAGCAGGTGCAGGGCCAATTCTGGCTGAAGGTCTCCCCGATGGAGTGGGACCTCTTGAAGAGACTCGATCGGGTTCCAGGGAACCGTCTCTTGATCGGGGGTGTAAACCTCGTAGAGGCTCCCATCCAGGGGAAGAGGAGGAATGACCTTGGGAGCTTCAGTCGGAGGCTCCGGAGTTGGAGAGCGCAAATCCAAGGGAGGACTCCGAGACACGTCCTCCACAGTTGGCCTCAGGATGCTCCGCCCTGGCCTTTGGCGGGGAATCAGGCCTTCAGTTGGCTCCTCGGAGGAGGGGGAAGCCTCCAAGTTAGTCACCTGACAGAACTGAGCTTCCGTCGGGGCATCCTCAGTCATCGGCTCCTGTGGAGTCGCAGCCCTCGCTAGAGTTGCAACCTTTGTCGGAGTGAGAGCCTCCGATGGACCTGCGGTGGCGGGACGAATAAAGTCAGGAAGCGTATTATTGGGGCACCAGATGACCCCGCGCGGGACGTACTGGTCCTTTCCACAGAAGTTGTAATAGCCCGCCTTGAGGACGCGGGGGGTTTCCCCTTGGAGTATGTATTTGATTTCTCTGACCCGCGACTCCCGGTCAGCGGGGATAAACTCCTCGGGGACCAACCTCCTGTATTTTTTAATAGCTCGGTGAACACGCTTACCTTCTTCAGCGGTGGTGAAACCGAAGGCCTTGTCCACCTCCTTCCTTCTGGCCCGCTTGGCCATCCCGACCTGTTCCTCAGTCGGAGGAGCTGCAGAAGAGGAGGCTCCCCTCTTCAAGGACTTCCGCTTCCGCCTGGAGCTTGGAACGGCGTCAGTCTCCCCCTGCTTCAACACGAGATGGGTCAGCAGAGATGCCTTCTTGTCTGCGAAAATGAAAGTAAAAGGCAGTTAGAAGTGTTACCCAAAGAACGAAATTTTCGGAAATGGAATCGAGGAGTTGGACTCCGATCTGGATCAAGTCCCCCTCCACGAGCTTGTTGGCATCGAGGGGAGCGAAGGATTCCCCCCAACGATAAAGCTGAACTAGTTGAAGGGTGTTGAAGTCGTCCTCGGTGTAGACTTCAAACTTGGGGGCAGGGTCCGCCACAACTTCCCATCGGGGCCACGGGACGGAGCTGTTCTGGATGAAGAAGTAGTACTTCTTCCATCCACTGTTGTCGGACCCTGAGTCGCGAATGAAACCCCGATCCTTGTTAAACTTCCAAGTCTCGCCATCCCAGCCGAAGCGAGCGAGTTGCTCCCTGGTCCATTTGGGGAGTCGGGGGGTAAAAGAGCAGACTCCAGCCTTGTTACACTTCATTCCGTAGAAGGTACGGAAGAGCATCAGGCTGTACGTCCATTGTTGGCGGAGGCACAGGACCTGGAAGGCGTTCCACACGTGGATAGCGTGTGGGGAGAAGGTAGTTGGATGCGTTTGATAGAAGTTACACATCTCGACCAGATTCCCACAGAAAGGGAATCGGATCCCGGCGTTTATCTGTCCCGTGGAGACAAACACCTCTCCTTCTCGAGGACGCGTAACTATGTGTCTCCTCCTGGTGGTTTGGTGGGAATCATAGGGAAAGCGAGGTTCCCAGGCCGAAGTGATGCAGCCTTCCCGGAGAGCAGCTTCATAAAGGTTCTCTGAGATTTCGTTAGTAGCAAGCTCAAACGTAAAGAGGTTCCTTCCTCCAGAACTGGCCTCGTCTAAAAACGGCCATAACGGGAAAGCTTAGGAAAGGAAAAGGAGATAATATCAGTAAATCACGGAGGCAAAAAAGGAAAACCTTACCAGACATAGTGGATGATGGATTGGAGAAGACGAAAGATCTTGACGGCTGAAGGCCTTGAATCGCCGGAGAGTCAAACAAGACTTGGAGAGAAAAGCTTCGAGGTTTAACAATGGCAGAATTTTCGGAAATCAGAACGGTAGGGAAGGAGTGAATAGTGCCAGGATTTTGGCTTTTATAGATAAAAGGACAGCTGGACAGATTTGAATCCGAACCGTTGAAGATGAAACGGCTCAATCTGGATCGCCGAGATTATAGGGGACAGTACGGAAGAGACGTTAGTGACGTAATACTGCTTTTTCAGAAAGCAACAGTCACGCCTGCTTAGGCGTCGTTTCATTATCCCTAGCATTTAATGGTGGAGTAACCGAGGGGTCTCCTCGGATTTGGCAACTGTCCTTAGAGTCTCGAGGAATCGTGAGCGAGAAGCTTTCTGATTAAAGAATTGCACCCAAGGTGAAGGCCTCCGACGGTAGTATCGGGAGGTCTGAAAATAAAAGCCTCCGATGGTAATATCGGGAGGTCTGAAGATGAAAGCCTTCGATGATGAGGTCGGAAGGTTCGGAATTGGAAGACACGACAGACTATAAGTCCCTCATGTCTTGGGGGTAAATGATGGGTTCCGATGGAATCGTTAGCCCCGTTAACAGTCAATAAACGGCGGGTAGGCTTAGTGGGCCTCGCGAAAGGCCTAGAAGCCCAGTATGAAGGGTCCCGACGAGATCGGTCCCGTCATATGAATTGAATGCTCCCGACGAGAAGCCTCTGAGTAGGCTCCGATACGCCTTTGAGAAGGCCCCGATAATGAAGCCCCGAGAATGCTGACCCTGTCCCGTGGGACGAGGGGTCCTGGGTGGTGACCTAGAATGAGACAACTCTGGAGTCCCCGATACGGATCGGGACTTGTGATCAGAGGATAAGACCAAGAAACCCGCCTACTAGATAGAGTAGTGGGGAAACGGTTAAGATATGGATAAGCTCCCCCGAGATACGCAGGGCGTGCCCGAGATACGCGGAGCGTGGGCGAGATACGCGGAGCGTGGGGCGAGATACACGGAATCTTGAACGAGATATACGGAACTTGGGTTAACCACCAGGCGCAGTTACAGGTAACTGAGGTAACTTCTCCTCCTATATAAAGGAGGAAGTTGCCTCAGAACGGACATTCTCTAATACGAACTTAGATTATTGCTATCCACCCCATCGTTCATACTCTCATTTAAGCATCGGAGAGGGATTCTGGGTCACCACCCAGGTCATCCCCTTTTGCAGGATTACACGGAGCCCAGGAGTTCAAGTTTTCCGTCAAGAACGTAACAGAGCTTCAACCGTGATCCAACATCCACTTTACTCCTCCGATAAATAAGAGGTGTTACAGAAATTTTAGGGTTAATCATAATTCCCCCACAAGAGAGTTTTAGAGAGAAAAACCCTCTTCCCACACCTAGGGTTCGGCCGAACCACACAAGTCACCAAGGGTGTGCCAAATTGCCTTCGAGCAAACTCTTCAGAGATTTGTCCCCGTACCAAGAATCGATCAGATGCTTTGCTGTGGAGCTGCACCACGTAGGACTTCTCTAACAAGAATCTCTACGGGTCCCGTCCGGAGGATCGCGAACTCCCTCGAGCAAGGATCTTGGACTACGGTTACTTTTGAGGTATGTGTAAATTTTCCGCTGCGTAATTGATATTACTAGCACATACCATGTTTATGTTTCCATAGTGATTACTACCCCGTAATCTAACAGTGGTATCAGAGCCTGTGTTTAGGAGTTCATGATTTTGATAAATTGGTGTTCTTGGAGTTTTAAAATTTTCGGACTGAATTTTAAAAGGGAATTTAAATTTTCGAATTTTTAAGTTCAAGGGTGGTCCGAAATTTTCATGTTCTTGGTTAAATTGATGTTCATGATCTTCAAGAAAAAGATGATATTTATCAAAAGGGTTAAAGGTCCTTTTGGTACCACATGTTTGCAAAAATTACACTGTTCATACCACTAGTATTTTTTCGTACCGAAATGGTACCATATGTTTCCAAACCTTACTGTTTTGGTACCTCCGTTATGGTTCCGTAAAAAACGGCTGTTAAATGGCATGTGCCATGCACGTGACCAGACCAAAACTTTCAATTTTGTTACAATTTAGTCCATCTAATACATCCCTAACTTTTATTTTGTTCAATTTAGTCCTAAAACTTCAAAATCAAACCATTTCACCAAATTGACCTAGTCGGACCTAGCCATGGGCTAGGTCCGACCCTGGGTCGGGATCACCGGACCCAGGGGACCCTGACCCAGGGTCGGACCTAACCCTAAGCTAGGTCCGGCTAGGTCAATTGGACCTAGCCCCAATTTAACTCAATTGGGGTTAGGTCCCAATTGACCTAGCCGGACCTAGCCTAGGGCTAGGTCCGACCCTGGGTCGGGGTCGCCTGGGTCCGGCGACCATGACTCAGGGTCGGACCTAGCCCTAGGCTAAGTCCGGCTAGGTCAATTTGGGAAAATGGTTTGGTTTTGAAGTTTTAGGACTAAATTGAACAAAATAAAATTTAGGGATGTATTAGATGGACTAAATTGTAACAAAATTGAAAGTTTTGGGCTGGTCACGTGCATGGCACATGCCATTTAACGGCTGTTTTTGACAGAACCCTAACGGAGGTACCAAAACAGTAAGGTTTGGAAACATATGGTACCAATTCGGTACGAAAAAATACTAATGGTATGAACAGTGTAATTTTTGCAAACATGTGGTACCAAAAGGACCTTTAACCCTTATCAAAATCAAACTTTGGATTGTAGATCTTATTAAAATTTGATCTTAAAATTTGACCACTTGTTCCTAATTTGTGTTTGTGCCGAAATTTTGAGTAAAATTACAAGGTAAATCTTTTTTAATTTTCTTGAACAAAAAGGGTAAATTTCGGCACACACATATTGTTTACCATATTTTAATTTTTAATCAAGGTAACAATATATCTATAATTATGAACATTATGATAGATTCACATTAAAATATATAGAAATATATAACTATCAATATATCTAAATATTTTAACAAGGTTAAAGATATTATTGATAGATTTAGTTACCCAAAATATTGAGAAAATATATTGTTAGTTATTTGTTTCCCTATTAAAGATATTGATAAAAAATAAAAATATATATAATATATATTATACCGATTTTTACATATATATATATATATATTTGTTGATTGATTTAATCTTAGAGATAGAATCTTAGCAATAAATATATATATGTTTTATATATAGGGTCGATATATATATATATATATTTTTTTTTTTTTTTAATATTGGAAATTATTTTATTTAATTAATGTTACTTGGTGGTCAAGTTAAATAAATTTGGACTTTAAAACCCTACTTGGGCCACAAGTAGACATTTCGGCCCAACCTTTAAAATTTTAAATTATTGGGCCGATCCAATATATTAAACCGGGACGAAATAAAACCGAACCAGATTTTCTCAATCGGTTCGACCTATTCGGGTCGGGTCATACCGGGGTAATTAAGTGGATCTAACTGAACCGGTTTTGAGTGTTGAACCGAACCAAACCCTATTTTCTTGGACCGGTTCGGACCGAACCAGATTTTAAAATTAAAACCGGACCGAACCGAATTTTGCCAGACCGAAACGAACCAAATTTTTCGGACCGGACGGAACCGGATTTTCTGAACCGAACCGAACCGAACCGGACCAAAATGGACTTAAATTGACTTAACCAAACAATGTTTTCTAAATCGAATTGAAGTCAATTAAAATAGGGAGGTCAAGTTTTAAAATCCAAATGTTTTTTAACCTCGAAATGGACTACACAGTGCTCATAAGGTTACCAACCTTAATGCCTTGTTTCGATTATGTGGATGGATCTCGGAGATACATGTTTTTTAGACTGGATTAATCAGATGGCTGAATTGAAATTGTTTATTATTCAATATATATTTATGCATGATTAGAACTGTTGTCTTGACTAAGTCAAGCTAGCTGGAAATTGCATGTTGTGGGCGGAGCCCTGGTTAAATATAAGGAATGCGCACTAGGATAGACATGCTGTGATGGTTGGAAATGCCTAGGATTCATGTCTAGAAGTTTGCGTAATTGAATATAAAGCATGAATTGCAAATCAGCCCCTAATGTTTAAAATTATTTTAAAACCGAAAATCAGTCGCCAAATATGTATGATTGATGTGAATGTTACATGTTTGACACGTATGCTAGAATGTTGAGGATGAGGTTACTTTTGATAATTTACTTGTAAGTAGAATTATGAATGCAAGCATGAGTTCCTCGGAACATTAGACGCATGACGCGTAAGCATGTGTGTGTGGTATGATGAATCTTACTGGCATATGATAATTTACATTATTATGTATGCATGAGTGAATTCATCGGAATGATTTTCCAAAACAAAAAGGGCCTTGGGAAAGCCAACATCGGGTATGCTTATTTTAAAATTCTCGTTCCGGTAATTTGCGATTAAAACCGTTTTAACAGACTGGTCTATTGAATAGAAGACGACGATAGTGTGAACTCTTTCACAACCATCTTCCATTGGTTTACTGGTGATCGTTTGGTTTAGAAGACTGATGAATCATTATTTGTCGGATTCTATTTTAATAGATATTTGATGTATGCAATTCTTTCTCAAAATGTTATTGTCTCCCTTATTTTTGCATAATCATCAATGTGTTAGTATGAATTGGTTGAATTAGTGCGATTCGATATTCCTCACAATCTTGATGGTATGAATTATGATGAATAAAAGGAGTACGTGTTGATTTCTCTACTACGATTCCGAAAAGTGGAGAAGACAACTACAGATGAATATAGTGATCTATATGATTTTGACAATGAGAGACAAATATAATAATTTGTTTCAAAGCATGGGAGTAGGTTCTTTGATGATCTCAACATGTATGTGGTGATACATTCAACATTGGTCAGGAAGGGTTGAGGAAGACTTCAATAGTGGCCAAACAATGTTACAGCTTGATATTCCTTAGCATCCACCACGGTGGAAGCAAGGATGCAAAAGCAAGAAACGTTTCGGTTGAACGTGATAGTCTTCTCTCTTTTCATGGATGTTGGAGTAAAACCCGCATCGGATCTTCAGAATGAAACGTCAACATGGAAAAGATGTATATGGTTGTCTAATATTGACAGGACTCAATGACCTTGAGCCTAATCAACTACAGTAACCACAGCAGTAAAAGGGAAACCTTATCTGCTCGCCATACTGGGTTCGAAAGAAGTCAACCATAATCCGCATATCATAGAGAGAACTGGACCATAAAGGTCTTATACGACAATCTGGTGGGTTAAACCATGATTGATAAAGTGCGTCTCTAGTACGCCACATAGATCATGTATATGAAGCTGTAAAACGCTTTATATAGACACATATCATTTGATGTAATTAACTCGTGAATTACTCAGATGTGATGTTCAACATGACTTAAAGTTCTCGACTATCTATGCGACAATCATCAATCGAATACGCGATCTTCAGATCAAGAACCCTACCATTGTCATTTATCGTTCGTTTGAGTTACTAAAATTTTGGTTATTTCGATATTCGTATTTATTGAATAAAGTAGTTTCTGTTCAATTCGAACTGTGATCTACTTGTCAAAATTAATCGACCCAGTTAAGAGGGATCGATCCGAAATGAAATTTCGGCCAGTTGAAAGGGGTCGAATAAAATGAAACGATTCACGTACTCCGTCATTTCACTCGGGAAACTGAACTGAACATACACATCAATTGCGTAGCTAGATCGAAATATTTAGTATTTCTTATTTATTATTACTCCATTGAATGAAATAAACTGTAATGATGATCATGTTTGAAATCGATTGGATTAAATTGAATTAAATTCAGACATGAAACGATTTAACCAAGGGTTAGAACCCCAGAGTAAATTGCGCCTTGCGCAAGTGGACCTCGATAGACGGAACACATCGTTTCATAAAATGATTTTAACAATGAAGTGTTTGAATAATGATGTGCTAAATTTTCATTTGCATTCCTTCAGAAACCACTTATTGATAACATTTACATCAGTATGAAGTAGGCTTCGGAAGCTACCACGACCTTGTAAAAGTATCAGCTGACGCATAAGGTGAAAACCTAAAACGCTCAGTTCAGAGATGGGATAAAATCTCCGAGACAAGTTAGCAAACGAAGAAGGATGAAGTCGGTTAAACGATTTTCCTTCAATAAGCCTTGAACGAAAAGTCAGGCTAGGCATTCAAGTTAAATGACGCACTTCAAGAAGCACAGTTTGTATAATGTTGAAGTCATCCTATCAAATTTTCCCTATGGGATGATGAAGATGATTCACATAAACGTAAAACTGTGTTCCATTAATATCGGTAAGGTACGTCGCCATTATAGCTGAAAGGTGATAATGAGTTAAATCGTATCACAATGCGACATTAATTTGCGCATAAAACACGTATTTAGGACAAGAGTACGTCAATTACTCTTAGAAAATACCTGTTTACAGCTTGAATTGTAAAATGGTGCTGTAATCGAACATGAGACGTTACATCACTAAGATGGCGAATTTTCCAAATGCATGATCAGTTTCAATCGACGTAGTCATGAACAAAACGGAGCAGAAAAGCGATGACAATCAGGTACCACTTAATTTGAGTGGGAGAGATTTGAACCAGCAACTCAAGTGAATGACATGGTAAATGAGAATGGGAACATTTCATAGTAAATCCAGTGGGAGGAATAAACCCTACCACAAGTAATCACTGTTGCTGTTAGAATGAATCAAGTCGAACCTGATGGTCAAAATTGCTGAACCAAGAATGACGCAACTACCTATATTACCCATTGTTTCCAGTGAGAGTGATCGAACCATACTTGGTTCCAGATCCTAGTGATCAAGGGATGCATCTCGGAAGTAATACCCCGAGACCAAGAGGTTGTAATAGGAAAGTTATAGGTCAAGGTTCTAGCTCTGCTATTGTTTCCAACAGAGACGATGCTCTGATAAGAAGCATTGTTCCGAGTGGGAGGATTATTCCCAATAGAAATGATGCTACGATAAGAAGCGTTATTCCGAGTGGGAGAAAATATCAGACTAATAAGTGGGACTCATAATGCCTATACGAGAGTCAAAGGCATGTATCCCATTGAGCAATGTGAAAACCCTACTCAAACTGTTGGCAAGCATTGGAAAGACCTCAAGTGAAGAAATGGAAATAAATAATAAATGAGAGAGATCGCCTAAATGACAGCCATTTTAGTCTATAGTTGATTTACCTGCTAAACACAGGGGCATAAGGATAAGGTGAGCCCTGAAAGAAGGCTCGCCACTAATGGAAAAAGATCGAACAACTCGACTTACTGCGAAAGTACTTACCCAATTCACGGAGTGGACTTTGATAAGAGAAACTCACAGTCTGTGCGTAAAACCACGGTTAGGGCCATTAATGGTCCTGGTCGCAAGTCTCGATCTCGAGCTGCACCAAAGGGATGTTAGGACCGCATTCCTCCACAAGAACCTGGAGGAAGAGATCTACATGGAGCAACCGGAGGGTTTCATTACTCCTGGTAACGAACGTAAAGTTTGTAAACACCAAAGGTCTATCTACGGTCTTAAACAGTCGTCTCAGCAATGGTACCGCAGATTCCACGAGGAAATCGTAGGAAACAGATTTGTGAATCTTCACAAGGATCCGTGCGTGTATTATAAGACCTTCGGGCCCAAATATGTCATCTTAACCTTATACGTTAACAACATACTCATTGCTGCAAACGACATGAGTTTCATGAACAAGTCAAAGTCCTGGTTAGCATCTGTATTTGAGATGAAAGACATGGGAGAGGCCACGTATATCTTAGGCATTAAAATTGCTAGAGATCGGGCTACCCGGAAATTGTGTCTGTCTCAAGAAGCCTATATCAACAAGCTGTTGAAAATGTTCAAATTACAGAATGCCAAACTCGTGGATACGCCGGTGGTATTTGGGTGCGCACTGTCAAAACGTGACGGCCCCAAGAACCTGGCGGAGCGCGAACAGATGAAGGGTGCATAATATTTAAGCATGGTTGGTAGTTTGATGTACGCCATGCAATGCACCCGTCCGGATATCTGTTACGTCGTGGGCCTAGTAGCACGTTTCCAATCAGATCCTGGCTATCAACATTTAAAGGCTGTAAAACGAATAATTCGTTATCTGAAAGGTACTGCCGACTATGCTCTGTGCTATAAGGGCGGGAAGTTAGAATTGACCGGTTACAGTGACGCCGACCATGGTGGCGATCCGGATGATCGTAAGTCCACCACAGGAGGAGTGTTCCTCCTTGCTAAAGCCGCCATTTCATGGACGAGCAAGAAGCAAACCTGTATCGCGCTGTCAATGATGGAATCGGAATTCGTAGCTCTCTCTAAGAATGCACAGGAAGCAGTCTGGCTGAAAACGCTTCTTACTGCGCTGCTTAATGGTGACATCGAGAGTAAACCTGTGAAGGTGTTCTCTGACAGTTAGGCAGCCATTGCGGCAGTTAAGAATCCGAAGTACCATAGTAGGACCAAACACATTGATGTGAAATATTTTTTATGCTAAATCGATGGTAGAAGACAATATAATCACTATGGAATACTTGTCCACTGATAATATGATTGCAGACCCATTTACTAAGCCACTACACATGGAGATATTCGAAAAGCATGAAAAACTGCTTGGATTGCGTAGGGTAGAAATGGCATGTATCTGTGATAGCATTTTGATATTAGAAAGTTACATTTTGTAAGCGAAAGAATTGCAACCGAGTTTATGATCAATCAACGTCATAATGTTTTGATTACATCAGATTTACGGTCTATAAACTAAGTCGTAGGAGGACGCAATCATCTGCCAAACTATGTCGAATGTGGGCCTTACCTAGTCACACAGGTACGGTTGTCTTGTGGTGGAGGGAGACCTCCACTAAACAAGACTGGCTAAGATTCAGGGGGATAAACCTGATTAAGCGAGACGATTATCTAGTTTCGAAGTAACTCGACGTGATCTTCGTTTCGCATAGGCCTTGATGAACTTTGTTCGTCATTTAACCACATTCTGGGCCAGATGAGAATCTGTGATAGCATGATTGACATATCCCTTTCATGTCAACCCAAAAGGTTCAGGTATCCTATCAACGAGTGTTTCATACTACGTGTGCCACGTCCGACCACGGGGTCATAGCTCGATTGTGCTAGGAAGGAATCCTCGTGATTCTGGAGGGCGCAAACTACTTCACCTCGAGCGTGTGATTGATCCTGGGATCCTTATGAAGAGGCTCCCGAAGTATCCTTATGGACTCAGAACTGATACCTAAGGTCAGGCTCAATGTTCGCTTCCTGGCGTTCGAGCGTAGTGCTGAACAAAAAGGCCCAGTGACCACGACCATGGAAACCGGTTGGGTTTGACTAAGGGTATGAGCGATGGGGATGGTCAAGTTCACATGTAATTCACCGATTCTTGTATTCAGTAGGTGGCCACCAGCCGGATATCAGTTGAAGGTTGTGAATTCTTGTACGGATGCCTTGGAAAAGTGTCCTAAGTGGAAACTAGGCAAATGGAGAATTATCAGTTGACCTAGGATACAACGCTGTACAATATATAAATGTTGTTTATAACAGGTTGATTAAAGAAAAGGGAATCAATGTTCCGCGGGCACTACAATACTCCTAACAGATGAGTAGCACGATGCCCGTCGTATCCGCCGGTCGCACGGCAAACCTCGTATGAACTATTCAGAAGCATGGAGCAGATAAAATGGGAGAAATGTTGATGCGGATTTGGACAACAATACATTAACAGGCACCCTCCCATTCCGGCGAGTGGGAGCTGTAAGCATATGGTGATTTGCGCCGTAATTGGTAGCCCATAATATGTATAGTTTACCTAATGAACTTGGGTAAATGTCACATTAGGGTAATTGGGCTAGACCCAAATTCCAATTGACATGGGAGGCCCAAAATTGGGCCTCTCCAATTACATAGGCCGGCTGAAATATTTAGGTGGGGTAAAGTGGACTTTTGTCCACTTTACTCCTATAAATAAGAGGTATTAGGGAAATTTTAGGGTTAATCAAAATTCCCTCACAAGAGAGTTTTAGAGAGAAAAACCCTCCTCCCACAGCTAGGGTTCGCCAAGGGTGTGCCAAATTGCCTTCGAGCAAACTCTTCAGAGATCTGTCCCCGTGCCAAGAATCGATCAGAGACTTTGCTGTGGAGCTGCACCACGTAGGGCTTCTCTACTAGTCCCGTCCGGAGGATCGCGAACTCCCTCGAGCAAGGATCTTGGACTACGGTTACTTTTGAGGTATGTGTAAACTTTCCGCTGCATAATTGATATTACTAGCACATACAATGTTTATGTTTCCGTGTGATTACTCCCCGTAATCTAACACTATTAACTCTATGTTTGATGTAATACCTAATTCAGGCACCTCCTGGACCTCCACTCCAGGGTCCCCCCCCCTCCTCCGGGAGCACCTTGAGGGATGGTGATCACCCCGTACATGATGGTGTGGTGGATATGGCATTAGGCACAATTTTGGAGCAGCAGTAAGCAGAGACCACAATGAACGGTTCCGCGGAGCAGTGGTGCACTTAATCATCGAGAATGACCCTTTGGTGGTGGAAGTTGTAGCTGTTTGTACATGTTTGGTCCTCCAAATGCATTTTTCTGATACACACATTCTCCTCACAGATTCCCAAGATTTGCTATCTTATATTGTGTCACCAGACCCTCACCCGTGTTCCTTGTTTGGTTTTTTGTCGGATATATTACTAAACTTATGTCGGATTCATATGTAATAGTTAGGTTTGTTGGACGAAATGGTGTTTTTTTAGCCCATCATTTAGGGGAAAAAGCGGGTAGTTTGGTTTTGAAGGGGTTATGGTTACACCGTAACATCCCAACTGCTTTGTTTGAATCCCGTTACCAAAAAAGTTGTTCTACAGTTATTTTAATTATTTTTTGAATTAAAAACCTATAAACTGCCCAAGGTTTGTCCAATGTTAAAATTTGATGTCTGAAGTTTAAAATGTTAAAATTGAGAGTCTCAGGTTTCATTTTTGTTAAAATTTGGTGTCTCGGTGTGATTACTTTAGAGAAGCCAATCCCAACGGAACCGACAGTCAAATTCGAGCTCTAATGCATGTTCTCTTCTCGTCACCTTGCCGGGACTGTCACCTAAGAAGCTGACCACATCCACGCAAGTAAATTCGCTCTGTTGTCGCTGGAAAGTGCGCTACACCACTTTGATGGAAATCTTTTCTTTTGGATGTTCAAGTTTTTGGAGAAATTTGGCGATATTGTGGAAAGTAAAGAGTGATGGATTATGAGTAGGTGAGTGAGTTGATGAAAATGATTGAAAGAGAGGGAAAAACGCGCAGAGACACTAATTTCAACAAAAAATGAAACTTGAAACTGTCCATTTTAACATTTCAAACATCAGACACCAAATTTCAATATTAGACAAACTTTGGACAATTTATTGGTTCTTAACCCTTATTTTTTTAATGTTTTGTTTCTTCAGTTTTTTAATTTCCATATAAAGAATATATAATAATTTGTTTAATATTTGCAATAGTTTTAGTTTTTTGGTTAATTATCAAATTGCCAACTGAGGTTTGGATACTCAAATAAAGTTAGTTGATTTTTTATTTTTCAGTTTGGTAGCTCAAGTTTCGTTTATGGATAAGTTAATAGGTATGGAAACTAGTATATTTAATTTGTTGATAACTAAAGAAAAGTTAGGAAACATACTTATAATGAAAAAATCTCCCTTATAGAATAGACGATTCTCCGAATACTTCTCATATTATGATGAAACTTTGTAATTTCGGTTATGTGTATGCTGAATGAGGTTAATTCCTTAATTTTTCAATTTTTCTTTAATTACGTCTAACTCACGTTACCAATTATGTTCGGACTATGAGAAATATTTGACAAAACCAGTAATTTTTCAAAAAAAAAAAAGTTAATAATTTGTTATGAGTGTTTATAGAGTTAGTTATTTAGTAATTATCCCTTCAATTGTTTTTGGTAGAAACAATAGTTTTACTGTTTTAGTTAAGTTAATATGTTTAATGGGTTGACTCTGCTACATTGACAGGATGCACTTAGGCCTTCACCCGATTTTGACCTATCGACCTGCGGTGCACAGGACGGGTTCAGGTCGTGGTAAGCAAATGGCGGGGAGGGTCCAAGTCTGGGGTCGTGTGGCCCTGTAGACTCGCCTCGTAGTTTCTATATATGTATATTCTGTTCATTTATTAAACAATATGGCTAATATAACACTTATATAAAATAATAATGAATAGATTATAAATAAAATGTAAACTTACCTTATTTTGTTAAGGGTTGCTGATACACGCCCCGTTGACACCCCTGAATGTACTCATGCGCATCGAGATCAACTCTGATCGGCACTACCGACTTACCTATATTGCATCTACAGTGGGTTTCGATTCTGGGCCACCACTGTAAACGCAACTCATTTTACCAGTTGGTCCAACCAATTTTGACAACCAATTTTGAGTACTATCGACCTATATTTTGTTAATAAAATCCGATCCAATTGTTTATTTCCTCCTGGCCACCGTGGCTTCAGGCAGACCCAACACGAGTCTTTGTTTCCCTCTTTATTCGGAGAGCGAACGCTCTCATCTCCTCTCCTCTAATAGTACCATTCCCCTCCCTTCCTTCATTTTCATTGCATATAACAAATAAAATAACCAGAGGATCAATCAACGAACACAAACGCAATTTCGTCTCTCTCGTTCGGCCTCTACCTCTCTCTCTCCGGCGAGACTCCAAATCTCGCCGGAGACTCCATTGATTCCGGCCAGTCAGGCCGACCTTGATGAGAGACGGAGTCGAGGGAGTGAGTGAATGAATGAATGAGACGGAGAGAAGATCCATCTTCTTTTCATTTGAATTAAATTTGAATTTCTCCATCAAGCAACCAAAACAATGGATTTTAACGTGCAATGCAGGGAAATAAGGATTCCGAGGTTGGCTTTGGAGGATCGTACACGCTACTAATCCATGCCTAAGCGATCCGGTTTCTGTTTCTCCTTGCCTTGCGCCGTAATTCATTCCACTTCTTCGTCTCACGCTTAAATTCCTCTCCTCTTCTCTCCCCTTTTCCTTCCAATTGGTGCTCCTCCTTCCAGAAAAGGTTTGGACTCTTTTCCATTTTCCTTAGATTGCTGTGTCTGCATGTTCGACAGCGCTGTCCGTGGCCCAAGTAATTTGTATCATTTTTCCTTGTCGCCATCAGTTTCCTGCTCGTGTACTGTGCCACCGGTGCGGTAATTCAAAGTTATCATGTTTCCAGCTACCTTTCATTACAAAATTGAGCTGATTTTAAGATATGTATATGGTTTTAGTGCCTTATTTCTTGTAGTTTGGTCTGTGATCTTGTTGATGTATGCTCTGATTATGATATCTAGAAGCTCTAATTTTGCGGTGCTTGCTAAAGGAGTTGAATTCCATGACATATATATTTGTAAGATTTAAAATAATTACCATCAACCGTTTCTCAAATGATATATTAAATTGTGCTATAACTTGGGATATATTTACAACAATCAAGTTTAATTGTTCCAATTATGTCCGGTTTATTCATTGCTATCATTATACTTGCTATACGCTTTTGCAGCTTCGTGTTTTTGCATTGATCTTGCTGGTTTGGAGGTGGACCATATTATTGAATTCTTATGGAATCCATGGATCGACTGCTTTACCATACCAACCCAATTATGGACTCGAAGCTGTCGTCTCCCTTTTCCTATTTGTCAGAGACTTCATTTTTTCCCAGCGAGGTACCTGGAAATCATCCTTTTTAGCTGAAATACATTTTAACAGCCAATCCATTTTGCTGGAAAATGTAGTTTGATAGTGTTTATTGGACTAGGACACAGTTAATTTTAAGACCCGACCTTTTTGGCATTGTTTCTTCGAGGTCTTTAATTCCCATATCCTTACTTGGTGACTCAGGTTAAATCTTGCAAGTCTGAGGTTTTGCCTGATCGATATGGTGAGTGCCTTGATATCTTTATCTAATTTCTTTTTACTAGATGCTTTCACGTAAGCATGGCAAGACAATTCATATCAGCTTCCTTGTGTTTTTTTCTTTCTGGGCAATAATATTATTTTAATTAAGAGAGCTGCAACTGGGAGTTTGGGACCATGTACTAGAAAACTATTTTATATATAATATATATATTACATAGGAGGAAGATCCTGATTCCTGACAGATATAGTAGCATGGAAGGACCCATTTAGCTGAACTGTGATGTAAAGAGACTTTAATTTTATGTAGTTTATTTTCAAATGATCCAAATAATACTTCTCTTGAGATATATTTATTGTGCCCATTATTTTTCTGTTGAATTAACTGATACTAATACTGCGGAATTGTACTTTGCTTCCAGCTAACTATGTCTTTATAGAGGAGCATCTCGATAATTAAAAGGCAGATTAACCTTTTGATTTTTTCATACTTTAAATCCAAAACTATTGCTCCAAGATAGTAGCTTTGCAGCTTGCTCTTGGATTTGGTCACTGAAGTGGGTTTATGTTCATAATTGCAGGAACGTCATACAGAAAACAAGCTGCTTCATCACCCTTTGAGATATTTATGCCAATTGAATTTCCGACAACCAAGTCCCCTGATTATCTTGAGCCTCGACATGATCAGGCAGCAACAAATGTTAGCTTAGATCTCACTGCTGCTCGAACTTCAAATGGCACCACAAAGAGCCATGCGTTGTCCTTATTAAGGACTCTAGATGGGAATACAAGGGCAAAAACTGGAATGAGTACCCTACATGCATTATGTTTTGCGAAAGAGAATGGAGTCAGTACCAAAATCCCTCCGTTTGAGAATAGTCTCTTCTCAAGCTCATTGCCCGAGCTGTATAGAAGGAAATGTAAGCCTCTTTTTGACATTCTGTCTTCTTATTGGAAGTACGTATCTCTGCTCCTTCATTAATTATTACCATGTAGGACATACCCTAAATTCGACTCTGAAATGCTCTTTGGGAAATTTTGTCCACACTGACTTTCTTTGGGAAAATGGGCTATGTTTTACATTGTGCAGCGGAAATATCATCAAGACACACTCATATTGATCAGTCTCTTGATACTGCTCCTCGTGACAACTTTGAGGAGGAACAGTTTACATCTCTTGAAGAAATTGAAGCGCAGACTATTGGAAACCTCCTCCCCGATGACGATGACTTGTTTGGTGGAGTGAATGATTGCATTGTGCAGCCTAATGGTGATGATATGGAGGAGGTGGACTTATTCTACAATGTTGGTGGAATGGATTTAGAAGACTGTGATTTCTCCAGAGGTCAAAAGTACATTAAATCTGGAACAGATGGTTCAACTGGAGGAAAGCAACCCACCTCAAAGAAAGAGATAAATCAGGGGATACTCATTGTGTCTAATGTTGACTCTTCTATTTCCGATGATAACCTTCGGAGCATTTTTTGCTTTTATGGAGATATCAAAGAGGTCATCCATGTTCTTAATCTCTGCATTATTTAGTCAGGAAGATGTGTCTGGAAATAATCAACTTGCTAATGTTAGAGCATTGTTCCTGAATTGCAGATTCAAAGTGTTCCACGAAGTAATCATCAAAAGCTGATCGAGTATTTTGACACTAGAGCTGCAGAAGCTGCTCTGAATGCCTTGAACGGGAGTAAAATTGCTGGGAAGCAAATTAAGCTTGAACCAGTCACTTATGGAGGAATCAAAGAGTAATATCTCAAGATCCAATCCTTTTTTACACTTTACACGCACATAAAGTTTCGCAAAGACATGTCTTGATATAAAATTATAGTTCTTGCGTGAACCTTAACACTCAAACCAGAAGTTTTGGAGGGTCCTAACCGTTTCCCTTCATGTTATTGTATATGCAGTTTGTTAAAGCGTGCTATTGAACTGCAGCAATCTGCATCCCAAATCCCATATCTGGGAAGTCAACTCCAGAATGGGATCTCTTCTACCGTCCCCGACAGCTTGCCCTCACTTGACAACAAAACCGACCATTCGACAGGCCAGTTGAAATTTGACACCTGGGGATCACCAAACTTCCATCCTCATTCACTAGGAGATTATCATGGCGGTTTCATGAATGGATTTCAAACTTCTTCCAATATTAGACAACAGATGAATAAATTCAGCTCAAATGGACATTCGCTGGAGCAAGGTGGTAAGTGCAAACTAAAATCGACATCAATAACCACTTCTATTCTGCTAATTAATCTGATATCGGGTTCCTTCCATTGATGTCTCAGTTTTTGGGTCTGCCGTTAATGGGAGCTCGCCTCATAATGGACACGACTCCATCTGGAGCAACTCATGCCATACTCAACATCCTGGTATGATGTGGTCAAACTCACCATCTTACATGAATGGAGTTCATGGTTCCCCATCAGCAATGCTACTAGCCTCAAATAACCACCATGTTGGGTCGGCTCCTGCTGTCAATTCCTCCATTTGGGAGAGACACCATTCTTATGCGGCTGCTGGATCTCCCGACACACTTTTCCATCCTGGTTCTTGGGGGAGTACGAGAATGTCAAAAACTCCAATGCATTCGGTTGACTTTGTTCCTCACAACCTGTATCCTCATGTCGGTGGAAACTGCTGCATGGACCTGCCAGTGCCCTCAACAGCTGTAGTAGGGTTCAATTCTTCCCCTCATCAGAGGTGTGTGATGTTTCCTGGAAGGGGCCAAAGGCTGCCTGGTCTTTGTTCGTATGATCCTCCAAGTGAACGTGTGAGGAGCCGAAGGACTGACTCGGCTTCAAATCAAGCTTCAGCTGATAAGAAGCAGTTTGAGCTAGATGTCGAGCGCATAATTCGAGGAGAAGATAGCAGGACCACTCTCATGATCAAGAATATCCCAAACAAGTATGCTGTCTCTATTTTGTTACAGTGATCAACAGCATTATATGAAATGTCTTGTGAATTAGTAATTACTATTGGTGGTTGGTATGGCAGGTATACTTCAAAGATGCTTTTAGCAGCGATTGATGAGAATCACCGTGGAACGTATGATTTCATCTATTTACCTATTGACTTCAAGGTAAGGTTGTGGAAACAGATTGGTTGTGTTGTCAGAAAAGTATTGATTAATTTTCTTATGCAGAATAAATGTAATGTTGGGTATGCTTTCATCAACATGACGGATCCGAGCCATATCATTCCGTTATATAAGGTACGAGTTTCTCAAAAGCATGACTGATAATAAAAATTATATAAGCTTAGAAAAGAAGTGTTGAAATGGGAGAGATGATGTATGACAGGCATTTAATGGGAAGAAGTGGGAGAAGTTCAACAGTGAGAAGGTTGCATCGCTTGCTTATGCTCGCATACAGGGAAAATGTGCTCTGATTTCACACTTCCAAAACTCGAGCTTGATGAATGAGGACAAGCGATGCCGCCCGATTCTGTTCAACACTGAAGGGCCAAATGCTGGTGATCAGGTATTATAGCCGTTGCACAAAGTATGATAGTTACACACTATTCTTTTAAAGAAATTAAAGAGACCTTTGTATGTTGCAGGTGCCGTTTCCGATGGGGTTAAATGGAAGATCAAGAAGTGGAAAAACACGGAGCGTTTCTATGGAGGAGAAGACCCATCAAGAAGCTATGGAAGGAGACCATTTTTCTAAGAGAAGTGGAGAAGAATCAACAAGTTCGGAGTAAGCAGGTAAGCAACAAACTGGGCACCGGTAGCTTACTCTCTCTGCGAGACGAAAATGGCGTTTTGGAGAAGCCATCCTATCCTTTTACAAACCCTTTTGTACAAAGAAACTGTGCTGAGAGATTACCCACTTTCTTCTTCGGATAAGAAGAGGTTGAGAAAAAAAACCATGAAGAAGGGGGTGTCTCGTAGAGCTTCCCAAATTTTGGATGGTCCTTGGGAAACTATATATATATATACCTCTTGTTATACAAGTGTACAAAACATACAAACAATTGCACCAACCGTTATGACATTTTATAGACTCTTCTGTTTCCTTGGTTGTTTTGGTAACTGAACTTTGAGCTTTTTATAAAAGGTTAAAAGGTTTTTGGTGCCACATGTTTGATCAATGTTGATTTTTAATACCATATGCTCGATTTGTAGACTTTTGGTGTTATATGTTTGCAGTTTGTAGGTTTTTGGTGTATTCGTTAACTTTATGTTGAATAAGTCTGTTAAGTAGTATGGATCGAATGTTAGCTCGGTCAATTTTGAATTAGGTCCGATTTAGAATCTTTGGGGACTAAATTGTAAAAAATAAAAGTTAATGATATAAATTGGAGAACTAGATTGAACAAAATAAAAATATTTAACGATCAAAAGTCTACAAAATACAAACATATGCTACCAAAAGTCTAAAAAAAACATATGGCACCAACTCCAACTTTGGTCAACATATGGCACAAAAACACCATTTAACTCTTTTATAATTTGTTATGCAGACTTTGGTTTTTAATTTGGGTTAAATGTACTTTTGGTATCCTATATTTGCCCGAAATCTGTTTTTGTTACCAAACGTTTCAAAAAAGTATACTTTTTATATCCGTTAGTTTAGGCTGTTAAATGGCATGTGGAAGTCGCGTGACCCACCCTAAACTTTTGATTTTGTTCAATTTAGCCTCTAATACATCCCTAACTTTTATTTTGTTCAATTTAGTCTTAAATTTCAAAATCGAACCCAATTGACCTAGCTAGGCCTATATTTTAAAAATAAATATGTCTACCCAGGAGTGTAGCCATTAAGGAGAATGAAGACATTTTGTCCCCATTTTTTGTTTGTTTTTTTTCTCCCAAATATAAATGTATATGATAAAATGTATCAATTATATATATATATATAAAAGTTTAGAAAGGGATTAAATTATTTCTATCAAAGTGAATTTGTAAATTGTAGCTCACATTTGAATATTCTGATAAATTGTTAATTAAAGTTTTTTTTTTGTTTTTTTTTTTTGTAGAAATTGCTAGCCTTTATTTCGCTGTGAACGATTTACTAGCTGAATATTTTTTTTGGACAATTTGGTAGATCATGTTTTACTTTGTGTAGAATTTGCTAATTCTTGTTTCACTTTGTGTACAATATGGTAGGTAGCAAATTGTTCACAAAGCGAAATCCGAATTAGCAAATTGTTTATAAAAGGAAATTTAAGCTCGTAAATTGTACACAAAACGAAATATGAGCTAGCAAATTGAAAAAAAAAAATCAATTAACAATATGTCCATAAATAAATGAAATATAATCAAAATAACTAAGTCTGAAGTTAATACTTTAACATTATATCCAATGTTATAAAAATACATATATTAATCTCTACTCAAAATTAAACTTAATATCAAATTTAATAATATTAGTGTTAAAATAATAGTACAAAAAATAAAGTAAATGGAATAATCTATCTAGTATTTATAAATATCACTAATAATAGGTTCTATTATATGAAAAATGACAAAAACTTTAAATAGACTCCAACATGCAGGAAGAGTGTTTGGAGAATATCTAACTACTTTCATTTATCTATATGACACATCATCTAAGATAAATGAAAATTAATCTGGACTAATATAATTACTTAATTTTGCCATTTAACTTACATATTAGTAGTCAAATTATTATAACACATTTTAAGATTATATTATATATAAATTATGATTTAGTGAAAAATTACCCTCCAAAACAAGGTTAACAAGAAGAAGAAGAAAAACATGAATATTTTTCTATTCAAGTGTTATTAGTTATCACGTGCTAGACATGTGATTACTTTCAATCCAAAATGGACAGATAAAGTTAGGGGTGAGCTCGGGACAAACATGCGGGATTTTTCAAGAAAATGTCCCTAGCCCTAGTTTTCGGGACTTTGCACAACCGTCCCTAGCCCTAACCCTATGTTAAACATTTGAAAAAGTCCCTACTTGGTCGGGACTTTTCAAATTCGGGACGAGTTAGGGACAACCCTAGTTTACACCTAAGAATGAAAATAAACCTTAATTTTCAACTCAAATACAAATCCAAGTTCATGCATTCATCAAATTCACGAACACATACATTGAATTCACCAACACATACATCGAATTCACGATCACATATATCAAGTTCATAAACAACTCATTAAGTTCGCACACGTAGATTAAGTTCTACAATAAAAACACTAGCATTCAAGCTCAATGCAGCTTCAAATCAACTCAAACACCAAGTCAACTCCAAATCAACTCAAAACCAGCTCCATCACTTGAAAAGAGTTGAATATTTAAATTGTAAAATCTAAAACTATAAATAAATGATCTAGTGCAAAGAATATTTAAATGAAAAGCTAAAACTGAATGTCCAGACATTTAACGATATATTGACGAAGAAAGAAATGAAGATACGTTAGTTACTTACTAATTATGCTTTATTTTATTTTATATTCATCTAGTTTAAGTATAATTAGATTATTTAAATTGTAAATTGTTGAATTAGGGTAAATAACTAGGGACATTCGGGACTTTCATAATTTTTTGAAAAAAGCCCTACCCCTAGCCCATGCCCTAGTTGGAAGTAAAAGTCACTCCCATACGAACTCGGGCCAAATTTCGGGACGGGCTAGAGCGGATTTTTTGGAAATTCGCGGTTTGTCGGGTTTTTTGCTCCGCCCTAGATAAAATGACGATGCAACACTTTGAAAATATGAATTACCTAAAGTACCAATTTGTCAATTATCTATTCTCACACACCTAAATGATTATAATCCCTTCAGTTAATTGACACGAAAAAATCATCTGAGCGCCAAAATGATGTTTTCCGTCAAAAATTTTAAGGGAAGTATCTTTTTTTATCTAAAATAAAAAAATTAAAAAAAAAAAATCAAAGTTTTTATTTAATAAAAAATGATAAAAAAAATTACAAAGCTGAAGGTAACGATTTGGTTATTAACCCTTTGCAAGTTTGCAACACTGTCAGTCGATTTTTGACAATAGTATAACGGGTCATAAACAGAAACCGAACCATCTCATATCGAAAGAGTATTACGCAAGAACATGAGAAATCCAGGCAATTAAGCAAGTGAAACTTCATTTTTGAGCGGAATTAAGTTGAGATGATCTAATCCAGGAGACACTGAATGTACCAGTTTTTCAAAAGCAGGAATTACAAGCAGCGACAAGTCAAGTTCAAGCAACAACATGCAGCAGCAGCAGCAGCACTACTACGAGACAGATTTTTTCGGATACAGAATGTCGTAATGACCGGGACGATAAAGCAAGACAATGAAGGGCGCCTCCTCTGCAGTGGTGGTCGCATCAGAACTACCACTTGCGTTACTCGGGATGAAGTCATGGTGATTTACACTTACAACACCATTGTCACAGGAGCTGCGGTCCAGATATATGACACGTATTGGTACCCCGAGTGCATCTGATAAAGCTGTGATGTGTACATGGTCACTTTCTTCCCCATTGGCTCTACTGAAGACTTGCAGAACTGTGCCATTTTCCAACACAACAAGGTAAGTAGGGTTTGCTCGTGCTACTCCCGTGTTTGGTGTAGCTTTTCAAAAACAAATTATGTTATTATGAAAACCATG
The DNA here is from genome assembly GCA_036873135.1 of Clarkia xantiana subsp. parviflora. Classification (NCBI taxonomy): domain Eukaryota; kingdom Viridiplantae; phylum Streptophyta; class Magnoliopsida; order Myrtales; family Onagraceae; genus Clarkia; species Clarkia xantiana. The sequence continues at coordinate 23,532,368 of JAPTYO010000009.1, read as the reverse complement.
CTTAATTGTATCATCCATATGTGTTCTGCCAAAAAAAATATATAATTATGTGGGTAAATAATTAGTCTTGTTTGTCTATCTATCATGTTGCACCGTTCCTGGCGGTGGATATTTTTCTCCCAGAAGAAAGAAAGAACATCCAAAATATGTTTGTGTTCATGTTTCCTGCCTAGCATATGTGTTATTGAGTTAACAATAAAATGTAGAGATGTGATCTGAAACCAACCTGTTCCACACTTGTGTTTGCTAATCCGAATATGAAGGGTTCGAAAAAGTCCCGACGCTTTCGTATCTCCCCAGTTGTAACAAATCTGAAGAACATTACAACTGACCAGAAAAAATCCATTAAAACATAATCTAAACTCGAAGATAACCATGAATACCTTCAGCTTAATACTCACTGTAGTCAGATACTCCAGGGTCCCGACTCCTTTCTAGCAGCTCGTCAAGGCTGAAATGGAAAGTAACACTTTAATAGAGTAACGAACAATAGTTTATTCCACTTGAGCATTAGTCCTAATTTTAAAATGCTCCAAGTATACCAACTCCACCTTATGGAAGTTTCGTTTCCTTGAAGGACACTTTCTAGTTGCTCCAGGAATAACTGAAGAAATTTCAAAAAATTGAGATGGATCAGCATGTGATTGCTTTTGGTTTTGTATGACAGACAGACAAAATGCAATAAGATGCATCATGCAGTATAACTAAATACCATTTAGAAGGAGAAAACTATAGTTCTAATGTGTACAAAACAACTTCCAAAGAAAGTGAATTTAGAATAACTACAAGGCAGATACGATTTCCTGGTTAAAACCTGCTTATCAACAGTCACAACTCAAGGCACTATTGAAGTATGTACTAAACCAAAATAAGAAACTACTTCAGAGTCTAGAAGTTCGGAAACTGTTTCACCCAATGAGAGACTTGGAAGCATCCATATAGGATTAATAATGCAGGACAGCACCCAGGTAGAAAAGAGTTGTTTGGAGTGGCTATAATTTTCTGTAAAAGTATGTAGAGTAATAACGGAGATGTTGTTTGAATAGATAAAGAGAATCCTCCTGGAATTTTACTTCTTCAAGAGAGAAGATAGATACAAATAGCACACAGTCATGACCAAGGTTGTTTCTCGCAAGCTCTTCTAATAACATAAGAAGGGGATACGATCATTGATCAAAACAAAATCAATGTTGACAAGATAAAATCAGTTAAAAAACGCATCCAATGTTCACTAAAAAAATCCATGAAAAAAAAAGATAAAATAATCATCCTCAGTCAATAATTCATAGCTTCAAATGGAAGTACAGAGAGAGAAGGGGAGAAGAGAATGGAATTACCGTGAAGAAGTCTTCAAAAGTAAAATCGATATATCCCAAGTTCTGAAGTGTTCTTCTACACTCTTCAACATTAGCCTTGATGCGAGCAACCTCCTCCTTGTCTTGTGTTTCTAAAACATGCTCCTAATTCAGATACACACAATTGATCAATAACTAAATTTATTAAGTTTATTAAGTCCCTTACTCCGCGGATGAACTAATAAAAAAGGTTATTCTATTGAAATTCATAAAAATGTTTGTACATACAAGGTATGAAAACATGAAGCTCCGAAAGAAGCAATTCCCATCTCCTCGCGTTCGCCTAATGGCCCCAAATTTTTCACCAAGCACCTGCATGACCAACAATAATACGCCTTCACCTAATATACACTTTAAAGAAAATAACTTGTTAAGAAAGTTACACTAACCTTTATCTTCTCTAACAAGATTGGACTACCTGCTTGATATTCAGCGGCTAAAGCAGAAAGAGGTTCCTGCACCAAAGGATAATGCAGTCTGTCTTAAACTTGTGTGTACATGGAGAGAAAATATAGGAAGTCATGCAAATGTGTCACATGTTAGCTTTTCTGGAGAACCTGAAGTATGAAAGTGAGAACTTGAAAAACTCCCCTTTCAGTCTTGAAAGATACAAAGCAATGCGAAGTATAGAATATGAATAAACCACACAGAAACATTTCACTATGAAACCGATAAGTTGAACCAAAAATTCCTTTCAGTCTTGAATAATACAAAGCCATGCAACTATAGAGTATGGATTAAGACGAGCGCATAGATACATTTCAGCTGAAACAAAACGGGATACAGAAATCCAAATTTCAAGGAAACGCACTTGCCTTGTCTCCCACAAAAGCAATCTTCTCTGATTCCGCCGTACTGATCTCACCTTTTTGCAGCAGGATATCTTCATCTCCGTAGTTGGACCAATCTTGGAAATCAGCTTCTGCAGCTTTCGTCGCAGGTCCCGCTTCTCCATCCACAACGCTTTCGTCCTTGCTCTGCATTATCGCTAAATGATACAAAAAGAATCCATCAAGTCGGTCACATTCCAAATCACTCAAACAAGTTCGGTTTTCAAGGATAAGCAATTGCACTTATAAACCGAAAACATTGTGATACAGTTACACTTCCAGTGACAGAATAACAGAAATCGCGATCGTCTGCGTTGCTTGCTCGAAATTCAGGTTCAGGAACACCCATTTCAATCAGTAAAGCAGATAATTGAACTGCGAATCTACACTGTGATTTGCAGATTGAGAATTATACACAAATATATAGAAAACTCGAAGACGTACCTCAAACTGCAGATTGATTATAAGAAGTGGAAACAATTGCGAATTGAGGAGAGTTGGGATTTATGCAGAGGAGTAATTGTAAACGGTAGCTTCAGATACGGAGGTTGAGAGCGGCCTCCCTTTTGCTGTTTCAGAGTGTTTGCGAGTAACGTGAGAAAAAGAAGGAACACTTTCGTCTTATTATTTGCTTTTTGCCTGCACTTTCTCTTTAACCCAACTTCCAACTTATAAAGCAGCCTCAATCTTACTTCATTTTTTTTACTTCTGTCCTCCAATACCCAAAACCTTTGTTGTAGGAGGTTTGTGGTTTTAACATGTTTCGAAATGAAATAGAATAGGAAACTAGAAATAACTATAGAAATTCTGAATTGAAAAAAAATATATATAATTTATTTTGTTAAATATGAAATATGAATAAGATGTAAAAAATCAAATTATTCTTTTTTTTAAAACCACCACTGCGTAAGTTGGTTTCCGTCGAACCCGAGTGATAGATATACACTCAATTTAGACCCGTTTTCATTCGGATTGTATTATTTTAATTACCCCGTGAATGATTGTAAATCGATACTTTGACCCGAGCACATCAACCGCCGAAAAATGGTCCGAACGAGGAAAAAGCGCCCGCCCGGATGCTTCGTCGGGTCCGATTTCTCCCAAGGAAGAGATCGGACCCAGCTAGTCCGATCTCTCCCTTAGGAGAAATCGGACCTAGCTGGTCCATCTCCAAATCTCCGGGGTTGGACCTCCCGTCCAATCTCAGAGGTCTCGGCATTCCCTCGACACGCGATACCCCCGCCTAAGGGGTGTGCACAATGTCCGGAACACTGTTATCCAAACCGTCCCTCGTGACGAACCGACCATCACTTTGCACGTCCGACACTTAGAAAATATCAAGAACTTTCTCCATGCTTGCTAAGGGCTGAATCCTTTTATTACGTGTTAACTGTGCTCGTTTAGGAGTTAACGGTGTCATTAACCGCCTTAATCTCCTCTGAGCCTATATATAGAACTCCACCCCTATTCATTTATTAAGTTGATGTGACTTGAAATATTTATGCTCTGACTTCTCTCTACTTTATCTCTCTAGAACGATGTACTAATTTAGGTATCGGAGAGGGTTCATCGAGTACTACCCCCCCCCCCTCCTCGGTGGTCACGATATTGCCCCTTTTGCAGGAGTTAGGCGGAGCGCGCGCAGACTGCATAGGACTGATGTCCCGACGCTTGGAAGTCTCAACAATCTGATCTGACATACGAACGACGGGATGTGTGAACAACTACATAGACGGACATCCAGACACTTAGCCATTTTAAGGGCTTGCAAACCTCCGACACTTTGATGGTCTGACAGTCCAACAGTCCAACGATTCGACACTCCGACAGTCCAAAAATCTGACAGTCCGACGTTCCGACAATCCGACACTTTGAAATACGACAATCAGAGGTACATGCTACCCAATATCACGATGGATCCGACGTCAGTGGTCGAACCCGACAAGCATTTCGAAGGAATCAGATCGCGAAGGAAGGAATTTCACCCGTAAGATTGTTATTCGGATCGACATCCCGTCAACCCGATACACACGTCTTAACACCGAGACTGTCAGAAAGTTTGTCGGCGGCCACCTATGGAGTCGCAAAATGCTTCGATAAACTATCTAAGGCCTGGTTTCGCAAGAGTAACTTCCTACAAGCAGGATACACACGCATAACAGATAACGCTAAACATACCGTCAGCACCATCGCCTTTCCGGATTACACAACAAAGGGCGATTCGAACTAGAAAATAGTAAAAACAAAAACTATGCATTACAAAGAAGGCGTTATGACAACTCCTCACACCTAATTGCCAAGAGAAAAACAAAGACGCTCACGTTGGGCGGAATAAACAACAGAGATATCTGGAATCCCAAGAATGTATGGAAAGAAACATCCCGAGAAGCAGTATGTGGACCTCTGAGTCTGACTCATAACAGTCGTCTTGATCGGACGTACACATCTGATACACGACATCACTGTTTGGATCCGCCAACCCTACTTAACAACTTGGTCCGTCATTTTTGAACAAGACCACCAATTTGATCTACCCTCCTTCAGGAAACATCTCAAGAGACAAACACACACTTCCAAGAGGTATATTTAGGGACATAACCTCGAAAAAGATGTTCAATTTTAGAGTTTCGCTCCTGAGAAAGAAGAAAAATGTGCTTAACATCCCATTGAAGAAATTCTACAAAGTAATAACAAGTGGGGGCACCATTCAAATGGCGTCCCAACGCCACAGCGAAGCATACATGATAACTAGCAACAAAGGAAGGAGAAACTTAAACCCCACCTACCGAAACAATGAAGAAGCAAACCAAGGCAAAAAACACATCAGTGTCAAATGGCCTAAGCAATCCATAGAGGAACACCACCCGACCTATGAGATCTTACATAACTGCCAGAAAAGAATGTTACAACAAAAGAAAGGGGGGGGGGGGAACCCGTCAATTCAATATCTCTCAACTACAGGTACGTCCGCAATACAAGCACAACTTCTAATGAAGTTAGCCTATAATACACAGTCAACATGGGGGGCAAACCCCCGAAAAATCACGAGACAACACCGGCAAACTTAAAGGGAAACATCATTTCTATATTCAAGTCCTAATTTAAGGAGGGATTACAATCAAGATTGGAGAAGGGAGGAACATGAACAAGGTTACACTCCATAAAAGCATTCGAAAATTCTCTAAGGAAAAAGTAAAAGAGAAGCACACCAAGTTCCACAACACATCAAGAAAATTGTTACAGCCCGATCAGACACAAGGTGCACTGATCATACTCATCAGTCTGAAACACATATTCAAGATAAACAAGTCAAGAAACTATCGTATGAGCGAGCTTCCCGACTCGAAAGCACAAAGAAGAGGGAGAAATAATCTACAAGTCTTCTCGAATACGGGCACTACCATGTGACAGTCACCAAGGGAAACACTCGAAACTTTGATAGCACATATATCAGAAATACGAGTACAATGTGCCAACTCTCATATCAATAGGGGAAGCATAGAAACGTAAGAACCAACATCCTACCTAAATGTTGAAAGAAGCTAAAGCAAGAGTAATCACCCGTCAAGAAGGCATAACCAATGAAGAAAAATTGAGGACACATGAAATATAGGGAACGGAAATAGCACCAACCCAAAAGCAAAAGCTCCCCTCCCAACTCCAAGAGATACACCCAACAAGTGTATGACTCAAACCATGATTATGATTGAAGCAGAAAAGAATGAGAAAGAGTAAGCCCTGCAAGGGACACCCATCGCACCCAAGCAAACAGACATATTTAATAAAACACAAGAATAGGGAGCCCCAATCATAAGAGGTACCTAACCAAGGAAATGAACAAGGGGCCTTCAACGGCCAGATATGAAAGACGGTGTGACCACCAAGCAACTCGGGGGCACCAAATGAACAAGTTCTTGGTACTCCACCTAAATATATAAGTGGAGATTAGAAGCAACAGATAACAAGAACACACAATACCACTCCTCTTAGAATAAGTCACATAAGAGGGGAACAACCCCAACTCCCTGTACGGACTCGTTCTAAGTTGGAACATACAAGCATCGCCCTCGAAAGGTGATCTCCCACATTCAGGAAAAGCCTAAGTAACATGCAATATCAAAGAAAGAAAACTCAAGAAAAGATTCAGACGACGTATCAAAGACGCACCATACCTAGAAAATAACATCAGGTAAAGGTTACATTCAGTGCCCTCCAGGAGCCAATCCTGCGAACAGTTTCGACGCCCCCAGGAGCGTATCTTGAGAGTAGTTCTATTCTATGACCACATTTTGTGCCTTCCAGGAGCCAATCCTGAGAACAGTTTTCGACACCCCCAAGAGCGTATCTTGAGAGCAGTTTATACACTGCGCATACATTCTGTGCCTTCCAGGAGCCAATCCTGCGATATGTGCCATCCATGAGCCAATCCTGCGAACATTTTTTGACGCCCCCAAGAGCGTATCTTGAGAGTAGTTCTATACTACGACCACATTCTGTGCCATCCAGGAGCCTATCCTGCGAAAAACTGTCGACGACCACAAGAGCGTATCTTGAAAGCAGTTCATATACTACGATCACATTATGTGCCATCCGGGAGCCAATCATGTGAACTGTGCCATCCAGGAGCCAATCCTGCGAACAGTTTTCGACACCCCCTGTTAAGTCGCGTCACTTGGGTCAACGGGTTGTCGGTCCAAGTGTCACTCCTCACGGGTAGATAAGTTGATCTGATGCTCTATTCGCTTGATGGTTTGATCTGTATCATTCTCTTCTTCTGACTTCTTCCTTCTGACCGACCTGCAATAGGGGCAGTACCAAGCACGGGGGGGGGGTGGTGCTTGGTGAACCCTCTCCAATGCCTAAGTCAGTCTAAAGTTTCTAGAGAGACAAACTAGAGAGAAAGCAGAGCAAGAGCTAGTAAATAATCAACGTGTTGGAAATAAATAGGACACGAGCAGTATTTATAGGCTTCGGGGGGATTAAGGTGGCTTAATGACATCGTTAATCCCTTAAGCTTATTTAATTAACTCATAACCGTGCGATTAGACCCTTAAAGCATGGAGAGGTAGGCGAAATTATCTAAGTGTGGGACGAGTGGAAAAAAGGTCAGGACCCTTGGGTCTGACAGAAAATCAGACCCCCGAGGCCTGACACCGGGTGGATTTGCCCAACCCCTTCCTAAGAGGGGTTGGGTGAGCCAACCCGGTCTCCCCTAGGGGAGATCGGGTCAGCCCACCTGATCTCCCCTAGGAGAGATCGGGGGAGGTCACCCGATCTCACCTAGCTGAGGTCGATGGTCGGGTCCGGGCGAGTAATTTTACCTCGTTCGGACCGTTAGCGTTTTAGGCGAAGTGTTCGGGTCGAAGTTTTGATTTACAATCGTAAATGGGGTAATCAAAGTAAGACAGTCCGAATTAAAACAGGTTCCAATTGGGCGTATATCCATCACCCCCAAGAGCGTATCTTGCGATCACATTCTGCACCATCCAGGAGCCTATCCTGTGAACTGTGCCATCCAGGAGCCAATCCTGTGAACAGATTTCGACGCCCCCAAGAGCGTATCTTGTGATCACACGATCATTTTTAAAAGATTACCTCATAAGAAATTTTAAGCACACTCAGGAGCATATCCTGCGCACACACTCGACGCCTATAGGAGCGTATCCTAAGGAAAAATTTACAACGTTCCCAAGAACGTATTTTGAAAAGACCTTCTTTTATACAAGTAAGGTTACATAAGAAATGCAAGTATGGTTATGATGACAATGCAGGCATGAAAAAAAATCAAGTGGAGTAATGAAAGGACAGTCCGACAAAAGAGAAGAAACACGGCGATAGGCACGACTTTCGACAAGAATCACCCTTGAACATTGTAAGCACAACTCATGAAGGGGACATCCCAAAAGCATAAAGGATACAACATCCGACAAGATGAGACACGGGGAAAAAACCCGACAAGCATAGCCTAAACAAAATGCAACTATAGCAACGAAGGTATGAAACACTACTCATGATATAAGAACATAATGTTAAAACATTCATGACAGGTTTGCCAATAAGTACATAAGGCAAAAACACAACTCCATACATCGCATAGTGGCTATCATGTCCACACATTGCGAAGTGGCTATCATGTCCACACACTGCGAAGTGGCTATCTTATCCACACATTGCGAAGTGGCTATCATGTCCAAACACAGCGAAATGGCTAACATGTCCAAACACTACGAAATGACTATCATGTCCACACATCGCGAAGTGACTATAATGTCCACACACCGAGAAGTGGCTATCATGTCCACACATCATGAAATGGCTATCAAGTACATACATTACGAAGATGCTAAAGAGCCTACATCTAACCTACATCCAAGACAAAGGGAGAATCAATACCCTTCATACACTCATCAAAGGTCTGCACTTATATTTCAACTTTCCTGAATGATGCAAGGTAAGAGGCGTCCTCTTTATGAAGACAACCTCTCTATTCCGCGAAACCAACCATAAAATGAAGAATTATGGCAAGCCCTTTCGGGGGCACATAAAGAAATGATCCCCACAACGATCACAACTCTGATACTAGTAGAGGCTAACTCGAGAGCAATCTCCACCAAACTTTCAAGCAGAAATTTGCTACCTTAATGAGGACCATGGCAAAAGAAAAGAACCTCAATGAAAGGCGATGAATACACCCATCACCAAAAGCAAGAACTACAATGCAAGGGTTAATCACATGACCTCATAGATATGCCAAAGACGCCTTCAAAGTCGTCAAACCTACACGAAGATGAAACAGACAAAATATATAAGGAGGTCAGCAAACAATGATAGACTGTCAGAGTCGCAACAAATCATAACAACCCACAAGCCAACTCGGGGACACCTGCTCCGGAAACAAAGAGACAAGTTCAAAATACCGACATAAGAATATGGTCGAACGCAATAAACCATAATGCTACGACACAAAATCAATCAAGTGTCTCATAAGAATGAAGATAAAATCTGGAAAGAGATTGATCCCTAGAGGGGGGAGAGAACCCCTGAGGAGGATCAACACAACAAAGAAAGCAAGGAATCAATCTCATTCCCCATGACTTAGAAAGGAACGACGAACGACTCAAGATCACAAACGAATAACAAGGCACCTCAACCCACTCAAAATCAGAAGACTTGAAGTCATGCAAAGAAAACTCTTCCACGACCCCCCGCTAAAAAGGAGGAGACGGCCTGAATAAAAAACGTGATCACATGCCCTTTGGCATGGATAGACTTTCAACTGCAGTGTACACCCGACCAAAGGGTGATATCAATCAACCTCGGGGCTCGCAACAGGTTGAACAAACGCTTTCCAAACTGAGCCACCGCAAGGGGTACTTTCTTTCTGATCGGAAGAAATCATACTCCTCTCTCCAACCAAGAAGTGAATATGCACTCATATCCATCCCCTTATGTAAGTCAATCGAGAGACATACGCAAGGCATGCCAACTACAAGAGCAGCGCAATGTACACACGCATTGACACATCAACATGGGGTTTAGTACCTCACTTTCAGAAGATAAGTATAAACGCTACGGGGGCAGTGCAGTGCACTCGCGTGGACATGTCAGCACAACGAGTACAACTCACTTTCAGAAGTTAAGTATAACAGGCACAGCACAACACACGTGCGCATCAACGTACTGACATGAGGCACAACACCTCACGTCTAGAGTTCAAGTATGCCCGTCACAAAGACAACCCTGCGTGAATAAGCTATAAGTGTAGCCAACACTAAGAACAATGCACTGCATTCAAGATAACGAGCAGACCCGCCACGATGGGCGACATGATACATGCAAGTCAAAAAACGATATTTGGAAAAAGGACTAACACCCCACACCCGAAATGTAAACACGCCCGCTACGGGGGCAACTCCATGCACAGGAAACTATACATATGTAGGTCACAAAATACGACCGACACCAAGGTCGACTCCTTCTCATAGAAGTACATGACATGTCTACTCCGGGGGCAACCTCAACGCTGAATCATGAAAGAGAAACTATCGTCCAAAAGATCCCACGATCGAAGTACGAGGAGCAATGCTCCGACACATCCGAATGGAGGGACAACCCTCAACACGTGTCAATAGACCCCTTTCGCATAAAGGGCAAGAAGAAAGTTTGTAAGTATCTTCACTCCCATGTCTATATAAAATGAATCGCAGGGAAAGGTTCAAGAACCATGCACACGCTCCAACAAATGAAAGAAAACGTCACACCTGTCAAAAGCCAAGGTTAAAAAGGGCAGGCAGAATACTGCGCCCCGTCGAGCCATGGAATCCACACTCTTGGATAAAAAGGGAGTCCATACTTTCACCCTTTCACTTACATTCATATCTATGATTTACATCTACGAAGGAATCAATGCATCTATCCACACTTATGGTTACAACATGTTTATGCTTGCATTCCAGCACTCGCGTCTATATCCATGCTTGTGTCCATATGCATGTTAGCACACACCTTCTCACGTTCGCATATGTTCAACACTTAGACATTTATAATTGCCATGTATTCATGCTCACATCCATGTACACACTCAATACACTCATACACATGTATATGACTGCATTACGTTGGTAACCCCGACGCTCGCACACGCGCGCACTTGACGCTCGCACATTCATACCTACGGTAGCAACACGTTTACATCTGATCCCGCACTTGTGTTTTTACTGGCATATATGCTAATACACACGTTCATGTCCATGATATATCATTTTTACACCCATTTTTCCATGATTATTTATCACCCATCCCATACTTAGAAATTTTCCATACATGATTAATGTGTTTCTTGCATATAGAATCACTTCGTACGTACACGCCGACATGAGTTATATTTTCCTTTATCTACAATCATGATTTCTTTATTCGCTTTTCCTAACTCGTGTTTTTAGACATAGAGATAGAAAAACATGATTTTCGACATGCCCGCATCTCCTGCATACATGTCAAAATGTATACATGTCTCTGCTAATGTTTAAATTTTTCTCGAGAAATGAGGATAAGACACGGCAGTCCAATTATGGACACACGACGGACTCATCAAGAGGTAAAATCGGGGGCTTGAATTGAACGCGTTATCCTATCGTAAAATAGAGTCAATCAAAGGTTAAGCCATTGGTTGATTCGGGGGCATGTGATAGATATACGCTCAATTTAGACCCGATTTCATTCGGATTGTATTATTTTAATTACCCCGTGAAAGATTGTAAATCGAAACTTTGACCCGAGCACGTCACCCGCCGAAAAGTGGTCCGAACGAGGGAAAAACGCCCGCCCGGATGCTTCGCCGGGTCCGACTCCAAATCTCCGGGGTTGGACCTCCCGTACAACCTCGGAGGTCCCGAAATTCCCCCGACACGCGATACCCCCGCCTAAGGGGTGTGCGCAATGTCTGGAACACTGTTATCCAAACTGTCCTCGTGACGACCCGACCATCACTTTGCACATCCGACACTTAGAAAATATCACGAACATTCTCCATGCTTGCTAAGGGCTTAATCCCTTTATTACTTGTTAACTGTGCTCGTTTAGGAGTTAACAGTTGTTGGGATCAAGATGACGTGGCCTTGAACTTCTAGTAGTGGACTTCGAGGTCTCGCTGGGAGCTAACTCTTTTAGGTATCTTTCTCGACCTCTCTGGTACTTAGTTTCCTTTAGGAGCTTTGTGCTAGGCAAGGACCTGAAAAGGGGTGGGGGTGGCCCCTGATTCCACTCTGAAGCTTAAGTCAGTAATGGATTTAGAAAGAGTATTATCAAGTATGAGAATCAAGATTGTAAAATACAAATAATATTCCCCTATTTATAGGGAGAGATTACCGACTTCAAATGGCGGCTACCCTCTTGGGAGGGTTTCTGTCCATAGTCGGTTTAAGCAGGTGACAAGTAGGTCGCCACCTCATCTTTCCTTAGCTGGGAAGGTTTCCCTTTGGCGGCTGAAAGCAGGTCGCCACCTGTCCCTTTCCTTAAGAGGAAGGTTTCTTCATGGCGGCTAGAGCAGGTCGCCACCTGTCCCTTTCCTTAAGAGGAAGGTTTCTTCATGGCGGTTAGAGCAGGTAGCCACCTGTCCCTTTCCTTAAGAGGAATGTTTCTTCATTGGTGTTTTGGCTATCGACTCGACTCGTACCTTAATAGGAGAGCCTTGAGTGATTTAGTCGCCTTATTTTGCTAGTCGTTCTTCAAAAGTCGACTTCTTCATATATAGTCGTCGACCATTTGTCTTTGCCTTGTCGTTCTGAACAGAAATGGTCGTCGACTTATTTTTTTTTTAGTCTCGCCTTTAAGCGTACTCGACTTCGTACTATTCTATCCTTTTAATTGTAACCCAACACTTGCCCCCGAGACTTAAGTCGTCAACTTCATTCATGAAGAGGAGGTCTTGAGTCGAGTATAACCTCCAGGATCTACTGGCGAGATTCGGCATCTAATTTGGCCATCAGTTTACGAACTTCTTATTTTTGAGGTTGAGACAGGGGTCTTTAGTCGAGACGTGACCATTGACTAATGAACTTTTGACCGTTGGGTGATTTTGGAGAAGCTCAAGATTCGTCTCACTAAATTCGCAACGGCCTTCTAGACAACGGTCACGTTGTCAGTGAATACACCAATGAATGATGACCTAGGGAAGGCTTCTTTGGGAAGTTATCCCAGCGGCGGAGACTCTAGTATAAATACTACTGCTTCACTTTTTCTCTTGTTCTTAATTCACTCGAGAACCAATATAGTGCTTTTTTCATCAACCCAAACTCGCCTAATTCCTGCGCTCCTGAAGAGAGGATTTTAATAGGAGTCGCTACTGCTGGTCCTTCCGATCCCAATCGAGAAGCCTCCTTTCTCCAATCTCTCTCCAAGACTCCAATGGTCGCTCAACTTCCCGAAGGTAGGTTCCAAGGTTTCATTCCCTATTTTTCTAAACCTCTTAAGGAGAATAAATTATCGAGCGCCGCTTTCCTAAAAGCCGTGACGTTGGCCAATCTGAGCGATGCTGAGAGGCCTCGATATGGTGGTCCCATCGGGGAATGTCACCAAGCTCGAGCTGGGGAAGTCCCAGTTTACGCGGGCCAAATCGAGGCGGGGCTTCGATTCCCTTTTTGCTTAGAGCTGGAAGAGCTTTGTGAGCACTATGGCGTGCATCCCTGCCAGCTCACGGTTAATGCCATCCGTTTTGGGTGGGCTTCCGTTGTTTGTGCGATACCTAACACTTTTCTAAAGATAAAAATCGATACCTGACAACTTACAGTAATGTCCTAGCACAAATTGACAGCTCCACTTCATATATTGCAAGGAACAATGTCTGTGGGACACGTGCTCTACAAGCTAAGCTTAGACGGCTCAAATGAATTATTATATTACAAATAGACATAAATTATTATTTCAAAACAATGGTAATTGGTACATTTGAAAAAATTGCCATCGAGTACATTTTAAATTTAAAAAATTAACTGAACACTTTTCTAAAGATCAAAATTAATACCTAATAGTGTTAAAATAATGTAACGACTCAATCTATCCAGAGTCGGTTCAGGTTCGATTTGAATCAATTTTAACACTTATATAAGTAATTAATGCTTAGTTGTGATACTTTGAAAAGTATTTAGTTAATTTTGTGCATTTGAATGTTAAAAAAAATACATTCAATTGATCCATAAAGAGCAAATAAATTTTAACATTATATATAACACACATTGATATAGCACCGCTAAATATATATATTGCGTTGGGAATCGAACCCACAACCACATGGTTAAAAGCCATGCGCTCTACCAGCTGAGCTAAGACGGCTCAATAAAATATTATATCTAAACACTAGTAATTTGTACTTTCGTACACTTTTCTAAAGATAAAAATCGATACCTGACAACTTACAGTAATGTCGTAACACACATTGACAGCTCCATTCATATATTGCAAGGTATGCTGTCTGTGGGACACGTGCTCTACAAGCTAAGCTTAGACGGCTCAAATGAATTATTATATTGTAAATAGACATAAACTATTATTTCAAAACAATGGTAATTGGTACTTTCATCAACCATCCATCTTAAATTGTCATCAAGTACATCTTAAATTTAAAAAATTAACCGAACAGTTTTCTAAAGATCAAAATTGATGCCTAATAACTTACAGTAGTGTTAAAATAGTGTAACAACTCAATCTATCCAGAGTCGGTTCTAGTTCGATTCCATTAAATTATAACACTTATATAAGTAATTAGTGCTTAGTTGTGATACTTTGAAAATAATTTAGTTAATTCTGTACATTTGAACGTAAAAATAAATACATTCAATCGATTTATGAGCTAATCAATTTAAACATTATACTAATGTCATAGCAATGTATGCCGTCTATGGGAATCGAACCCACGACCACATGGTTAAAAGCCATGCGCTCTACCAGCTGAGTTAAGACGGCTCAATGTGTTATTTTATCTAAACAATGGTAATTGCTACTTTCGTAATCATCCATCTTAAATTGTCACCAAACACTTTTCTAAAGATAAAAATCGATACCTGACAACTTATAGTAATGTCGTAGCACACATTGATAACTCCACTTTATATATTGCAAGGTACGTTGTTTGTAGGAATCGAACTCTCGACCACACTGTTAAAAGTCACGCGCACTACAAGCTAAGCTTAGACAGCTGAAATGACAGACATAAATTATTATTTCAAAACAATGATAACTGGTACTTCCGTCAATCATCCATCTTAAATTGTCATCAAGTATATTTTAAATTTAAAAAATTAACCGAGCACTTTTCTAAAGATCAAAATTGATACCTAATAACTTATACTAGTGTTAAAATAGTGTAACGACTCAAACTATCCAGAGTCGGTTCTGGTCCGATTTGATTCATTTGTAACACTTATATAAGTAATTAGTGCTTAGTTGTGATACTTTAAAAATATTTAGTTAATTTTGTACATTTAAATGTATTTAATGACATGTTATCCAAACACTTTGCAAAGTCCAATGTCTATGGAATTGAACCCATGACCACATAGTTAAAATCTTGTGCTCTACTTGCTAAACTATTGTATTATAAGAAAGCTCAAATAAATTATTCTATTATAAATGGACGTAAATTATTGTTTTAAAACAATGATAATTGTCACTTTTGTCAATATTCCGTCTAAAATTGTCATCAAATACATTTTCAATTTAATTAACTTAAGACTTTTTAAAGTTCAAAATCAATACCTAATAACTTTTACTAGTTTTACAATAGTACTCCGACTCAATCGATCCACGGTTGGTTCTTGTCTGATTTGATTCAATTGTAATACTTATATAAATAATTAGTGCTTGATTGTGATAGTTTGAAAAGTACTTCGATAATTTTTTAAATTTAAATGTATTTAACGACATGTTAACTGAACACTTTTCCAAAGATCAAAATCTATATCTAATAATTTATACTAGTGTCGTAGCACACTTTGATAACTCCGCTTCATATACAAAGTAAGTCTGCTATAGAAAATCCATAACAATATGATTAAAAGTTATGGGCTCTATTAGTTGAGCTAAGACGGATCAGATGAATTATTAAATCTACTATATTATATTAATTCGGCTGCGGAGGCCTTCTGAATGACACGTGTGCAGTCCGTCTAGTTAGCATTTCCTAATTTAATCGGCATTTACTTGGAGATATATAAATTTAGACATAAAATATTGATTGGAAGTAAATTAATAAGTAATTTTATCTTCAATTTTAGTTTCTAGGCAAAATAAAGAAACAAATTAATAAAAAGTTTCCATTTAAACTCATTATCTATACAGATTACTGCGGAAGACCATATGCCATCATGTAAACTATAATTAATAACTAAATATAAATTAAACATATTATATTATAATGATAAAGTATATATTGTTAATTAACAGGAACATATGTGTATATGCGTTCCTTAAAGAAATAGAAATTGCATGTTTGCATTACCAAGTCAAAACCTAATTAAAACTCCTACGTAGTCCTAATTTCCAAGCCAAAGACTCACACATTGGGATGAGCTCTTAATCTCCGCTACCTATATTTGCCCGTCGGTCTTTGCCTGACACCCACGAACTTTCAATTTGTTATTCGGTGTACGGGGTTGCTTATGTGCCAATCTTCAAAGTGCTGCTGATAACTACACTCGAGTTGTATCTTGCGATTGATTGATCGGGTCGATATTGTGGGCGATAACACGAGAAATCGCCTTAATAAAGTGAGTTTAATTAATTATTCGTGTTTTTCTGATCGAAATTGTGTCTGTTATCGCCTACTTCCATATTTGACGTTCATTCTCTATGCAATTAAAAAGTTTTATAACACGTATTCTGTATGTATTTATAATTAACTCTATCCATTCTCCGTTTCTCAGGCATTTAATTTATCGGTTTCTTACACAGTGGAAACAAGGTTTTTTTGCCTAGATTCAAAGTAAGGGGAATCTTTTATCGTACCATCAACACATACTACTTATGTAGTAGTCGATCTTTAAAAGTGGCTGTAACACTATCTCTATAGGCGTGATATTATTACTCTAACGAAGGTAAAGCGAGTTGTGTTCCCAAAGTTGGTTGGACCAACTGGTAAAGCGAGTTGTGTTTTCCGTGGGCGATTCGAGGTCGAAACCCGCCAGAGACGCCACCTTGGGGAGTGTTGGATCACGGGTGAAGCTCCGTTACGTCCTTGACGAAATGCTCTGGACTCCTGGGCTCCGCGTAATCCTGCAAAAAGGGGATGACCTGGGTGAGTTGCCCAGCTACCTGTGACCATGCTTGGCCGTTGTACCCATGATTCCGTATATCTCGGTTGGGATTCCATATATCTCGCCCCACGCTCCGCGTATCTTACCCGTACTCCGCGTATCTCGGGGGATTTATCTTTATCTCTAACCGTCTCCCACTACTCTATCTAGTAGGCGTCTGATCACAAGTCCCGACTCCTGTCGGAGACTCCAGAGTTGTCTCATTCTAGATCACCACCTAGGACCTTCAGTCTCTACGGGACAGGTCCAGCCTCTGCGGGGCTTTATTATCGGGGCCTACTCAGAGGCTTCTTGTCGGGAACATTCAGCTCATACATCGGGACTGCTAAAGTCGGGACCCTTCATACTGGGCCTTCCAGGCTTTTCACGAGGCCCACTGGACCTACTCGCCGTCCATTGGCTGTTAACGGGGCTAACGATTACATCGGAACCCATCATTTGCCCCCCAAGACATGGGGTACTTTTAGTTCGCCGTGTCTTTCAGTTCCGATCCTCTGATCTTGCTGTCGGAGGCTTTTGTCTTCAAACCTCCCGATACCGCCGTCGGGGGCTTTTATCTTTACATTTCTTGATACCTCCGTCGGAGGCTTTTGCCTTGCACACAGTTGCTATATGACAGAGTTTCTCACTCATGATTACCTTGGGCCCACCAGACCCCATGGGTAGTTGCCAAATCCGAGGAGACTCCTCGGTTACTGTAGCATTAAATGCCTGGGGATAAGGAAATGACGTTTAAACCGGCGTGACTGTTACTTTCTAAAAAAGCAGTTGTGACGTCACTCCCGTCTCTTCCGTACTTATAATCTCGGCGATTAAGATCGTGTCGTTTCCTCTTCAACGGTGCAGATCAGGCCCATCCAGCTGTCTCTTCCGTACCGTCCCCATGATTTCAACGATTATGATTAAATCGTTTCGTCTTCAACGGTCAAGATTAAGTCCCTCCGATTGTCCTTTTGCTTATAAAAGCCAAAACCCTGGCATTATTTACTTCTTCTGCACTCTCTCGATTTCAGCCATTCTTGCATTCGAAGCTTCTTCTCCAAGCTCTTCCTGCTGTTCAAGTGATCCAAGGCCTTCAACCCTTCCGATCTTCCTTCATTTTCCCTCTCCGATCACCAATCATGTCTGGTAAGGACTTTCTTCTATGTTTTCGTGATTTACTTGCTGTTTGTTCTCCTTTTCTCAAATCTTCTTGTTTGCAACCGTTTTAGACGAAGCTAGTTCTGAGGCTAGGGCTCCTTTCACTTTCGAATTTGCTGTCAATGAGATTTCTGAGGCTTCATATGAGGTTGCCCTTAGAGAGGGGTGTATTACCTCGGATTGGGAACCTCGTTTCCCATACGAGTCTCAGCATGCTGTCAGAAGGAAGCACATCGTTACGCATCCTCGGGCAGGGGAAGTGTTCGTCTCCGCCGGACAAATAAGCGCGGGGATTCGGTTCCCCTTCTGCGGAAATTTGGTGGAGATGTGCAACTTCTACCAAACGCACCCTTGTACCTTCTCTCCACACGCCATCCGCGTGTGGAATGCCTTTCAACTCCTATGCCACCGCCAGCAGTGGACGTACAGTCTACTGCTTTTCCGCACCTTCTACGGCATGAAGTGCAACAAAGCTGGTGTCTGCTCCTTTTCCCCCCGACTCCCCAAGTGGACAAAGGAGCAACTTTCACGTTTCGGCTGGGATAGCGAAACTTGGAAGTTCCACAAAGATCGGGTGCTGATTCGCGACTCGGGGTTTGACAACAGCGGATGGAAGAAGTACTACTTCTTCGTCCAACACAGCTCTGTCCCATGGCCTCAGCGGGAGGTCGTGGCAGACCCTGCCCCCAAGCTCCTAAACTACGCTGAGGATGACCTCAACACTCTCCAAATGGTTCAGCTCTACCGTTGGGGAGACAACTTCATACCCCTTGACGCCAACAAGCTCCAGGAGAAGGACTTGATTACTATCGGAGTCCGACTCCTTGACTCTGTTTCCAAAGATTTGGTCATCTGGGTAATACTTCTAACCATCTTGTCTTTTACTTTTGCAGCCAAGAAGGCTTCTCTGCTGACTCATCTCATTATGAAGCAGGGCGAGACTGATGCCGTCCAGAGTGGCTCCAAGCGGAAGCGGAAGTTGGTGAAGAAAGGCGCTTCCTCTTCCACTCCTCTGTCTGCCGCTCCTCCAACCGAAGAGCAGGTCGGGGCCAAGAAGGCCAGGAGGGAGGAGATAGATCGGGCCTTCGGGGCCACTACCGTCGAGGAAGGTAAGCGCGTTCGTCGTGCAATTAAAAGATATAAGAAATTAGTTCCCAGGGAGTTTATCCCCGCTGATCGGGAGTCGCGGGTTCGGGAAATTAAATACATCCTTCAAGGAGAAGTCCCCCGCGTTCTCAAAGCGGGATATTACAACTTCTTAGGGAAAGACCAGCATGTCGAACGTCAAATTCTCTGGTGTCCTGGCGGAATTCTTCCTGACTATGTTCGTCCTGCCACCGCAGGTCCATCGGAGACTCCTGCTCCGACGGAAGCTGTCACTCCAGCGGAGACTGCGACTCCGCAAGAACTGATGCTGGAGAATGCCCCGACGGATGCCCAGTTCCGTCGGGTGACTGACTTGGAGGCCTCTCCCTCCGTCGAAGAGCCTGACGAGGGGGGCCTGCTTCCCCGCGGAAGGTCGGGGCCAAGGAACATGAGGCCCGCCGTGAGGGACGTGTCCCGAAGTCCTCCTCCTGCTTTTCGCACTCCTACTCCTGAGCCTCCTCCGACCGAGGTAGCTCCTCCCACCGATGATGCCGAGGTTATCCCTCGTCTTCCGATGGATGATGTTTACAAGATCTACACCCCCGACCAGGCGACGGTTCCCTGGCGTCCGATCGAATCTCTCCACGGGTTTTCGATCCGACGAGATAATCTTCAGCCTGACTTGGCCCTGCATCTGCTGGCAGGGTCAATTCCTCCCGCTTTGAGACTTCCGCTTTGCTTGTCGCGGGAGGACATCGAAGAGGAGTTCCGCGCTATGGCCGTCCGTCGGATGGAGGTAATACTTTACCTTTGTTTGTTTTCTTCCTTATCTCTGCTTTCGACCATCGAATTCTAATCTTTTTTCCCTTCGCCTTAGGAAACTGCGGACCAGCAGCGTTGTTTCGCCATCGCCTTAGCTCTGAAGAGTGCTTTGGAGGAGGCTGAAGCTAAGTCGGACCCTGATGCGTTAGCCAAACTTCAGGTGGAGCTCGACGAGGCGGTGGCGGCTAAGAACAAGATGGCCAAGGAGAAGGGTCTCCTCGACAACATGGCTTCGGACCTGCTTAAGAAGGTTCAAGATCATGAGGCTGTCATGCGTCGGGAGCGGAAGATGGTCCAGGTGGAGCAGCAACGGAATGAGGCGGAGAAGAAGCAGCTCATTCGTGAGAATGACGTCTTCGCGGATCTTCTCGCGGAGGCCAAGGCGAGGTTTGAGGCGGAGAGGGCTGAGTTCTCTGCCAAGCTGGCTGAGGCAAAGGCTCAAGGCCTCGAGGAGGGCCGCCTGCAGGGCCGCGAGGAAGGCCTCCAGCAAGGTCGTGAGGAGGGCCGCCTACAGGGCCGCGGGGAGTATCGGAACTCTGAAGAATTCAAGGTGGCTGCTGTAGAGTTCTGCAAGTCCGAGGTGGAGGATGTTTTGTACAACGCTGTCGAAGAACTCTACACAGCTTACGCGGATTCCATTGACTTCACGAAGTTCGAGACTCTTGCCCCCGTCGCGGAGAAGTACTTCAACCTCCCCGCGGAGAGTGAAGATGCCGCTACCGTGGACCCGACTCCGCCAGCCGCGGAGCCTTCTTCCCAGGCCCCTCCGAACCTTGCTCCCTCCGATGCTGCTGAGGATCCATCTTCCAACAAGGACCAAGTCTAATGTTACATCTTTTTAGTCCTTGTAGTCTTTCTCCTTCGTTTTTTGTATCCGAACTTCTAGGCCTTTGAGCCTTTATATAAGGAATTTCTTTTATCTGTTTTGGTCTCGATAATCGTTTGCGCTTATCTAAAGCGGCTTTAAATTCGTTACTCAGAACGTTCTGATGCATCATTTGAGATGACTCCATACGTCTTTCCGACGCTTTACTCGGGACTTCACCATTTAAGGTTTCCCGTCTAATCGGGACTTCACCACTTAAGGTTTCTCGTCCAATCGGGACTTCACCACTTAAGGTTTCTCGTCCAATCGGGACTTCACCACTTAAGGTTTCTCGTCCAATCGGGACTTTACCACTTAAGGTTTCTCGTCCAATCGTACATCATTAAGATGATTTTATCGTACCCTTTGAGGCTTTTATCGCGTCCTTTCAGACGACTTTACGCGGACCTGTTAAGGCTTTTTCATACCCGTTAAGGCTTTTGGCCGCATCATATAGACGACTTACGCGGACCTGTTAAGGCTTTTTCGTACCCGTTAAGGCTTTTGGCCGCATCATATAGACGACTTACGCGGACCCATCAGGGCCTTTTCGTACCTAGGCTTTTGGTTGAATCAAATAGACGACTTACATGTACCCCGTAGGGCTTTTGTCCATACCTGTTAAGGCTTTTGGCCGCATCATATAGACGACTTACGCATACCTCGGAAGGCTTTTATCGCACCTCTGAAGGCTTTTGTCGCGTCCTTCAGGACGTCTTACTAACAGTTAGAATAAATCTAAAAACAATTTGATCGGAAGCAACTTCTTTTATTAATAACTCAAAGCTTTGCTTACATCGGATTGATAGACAACTTGCGCCATTCGCGGCGACTTAATACCAAACATGATACTTCTTCAAGTGTTCGCCACTGAAGGAATGCTTCAACGTCTTGCCATCAAGGTCCTCTAGCTTGTATGCATTGGGTGCTGGCATCCCTACGATCTTGTAAGGTCCTTCCCATTTTGGTGATAGCTTGTTGATCCGATCTTGATGAACGAACTCGTTCCTCCGCCAGACAAGTTCTCCCACGAAGAATTTTCGGGACCTGACACGCCGATTGTAATATCGGGCTGTTGCCAGACGCATTCGGGCCTGGACTTCATCAGCCTTCCATCTTTTCTCCTCGAGCAAGTCTAAGTCTAGACGTCCCATTTCCTCGTTTGTCAGAGGCTCGTAATATTTCGCGCGATGGGACGCCACCGCTATTTCCACGGGAGCAACTGCCTCTGTGCCGTAGACCAGGCCAAACGGAGTTTCCCCCGTCGATTGCTTGGGTGTTGTTCTTACAGCCCACAGCACGTTTTCGAGCTCGTCCAACCAATAGCCCTGCAAGGCGTAGACTCTCTTCTTCAAGCCATCCATCACGATCTTGTTGGCTGATTCTACCTGGCCATTGGTTTGAGCGTGGCGGACTGAAGCGGTCCGATGTTCGATGTTCAACTCCTCCAGGTACTCCTTCAATTGAGCCCCATTGAACGGAGGGCCGTTGTCGCTAATCAATACTCGAGGGACCCCATATCGGGATATGATATGAGTTTGAAGGAACTTGAGGATCTGCTGCCCCGTCGTCCTGGCCAATGCCTTAGCTTCTATCCACTTTGAGAAGTAATCGATGCCCACGAGCAAATACTTGCACTGACCTTTCGCTTGGGGAAGGGGTCCCACCAAGTCAATCCTCCATTGCGCGAAGAATGCACTCCTGATGGGCATTAAGTCCGCGGCGGGAGCCACGATATTTGGAGCGTACCTCTGGCATGCATCACAGGATCGGACCATTGTTGTCGCTTCCTTGTTCATCGAAGGCCAATAGTAGCCCAAGTTCAGCGCCTTCCTCACAAGAGATCGGGCCCCTTCATGACAGGCCGCGACTCCCTCATGTAGTTCCCTCAGGATCCGATTCGTGCCGGGTTCCGCCACACATTTTAGGAAAGGCTTTACATACCCTTTTTTGTATAACTGGTTGTCCACCATCGTGTAGTTGTCCGCAATCCGACGCAACCTGACAGCTGCCACCTTGTCATCGGGAAGTGCCCTCGTAGTCAGGTACGTGACCATCGGGGTCATCCAAGAGGGCTTCTCTTCTTCCTCCGATCCTGTCTCAATAGCGCAGATCTCCGCTGGATCAATGTTTGAGATAATCACCTTTTCTAGGAAATGCACCTTCCGATTCTCCTCGGGGGCCACTCCCAGAGCAAACTTGCTTAAGGCATCTGCTTCCGCGTTTTCTTCCCTCGGGATCGCCTCGATATCAAAGCTTTTGAAGCTTCCCTTCAAAGTCTGCACCTCGTGCAAATACTTCTTCATTGTCGGGCTCCTGGCTTCATAGTTCCCCTGGACTTGATTTACGACCAAGCTGGCATCACACTTCACCTTTAGATGGTCGACCCCCGTACCTTTGGCAATCTTGAGGCCCGTGATGAGAGCCTCGTATTCTGCTTCATTGTTGGTGGCTTTGAACGTCAACGCCAAGGCATATCGTAGGGGCTCGCCTCCACCGGGCGGTATCAATACGAATCTTGCCCCCCGAGCCTTCTACACTCGATGAACCATCAGTGTACATCTCCCAGGTGTTCTCCTCATTTGGCTGTTCTGTTATCGGGGCCTGTTCTGCTATCGAGCCTTCTACACTCGATGAACCATCAGTGTACATCTCCCAGGTGTTCTCCTCATTTGGCTGTTCTGTTATCGGGGCCTGTTCTGCTATCGGGGCCTCTTCCATGGTTGCCCCCTCTGCGGGACCCGTTACTTCCAGATGGTCGTGGGTTCGATTCCCACAGATGGCGCCAATGTTGGATCACGGGTGAAGCTCCGTTACGTCATTGACGGAATGCTCTGGACTCCTGGGCTCCGCGTAATCCTGCAAAAAGGGGATGACCTGAGTGGTGACCCAGAATCCATCTCCGATGCTTAAATGAGTATGTAATCAATGGGGTGGCAGCAGTATTCTAAGTGCGTATTAGAGAGTATGAGTTTTCTGGGGTAACTTCCTCCTTTATATAGGAGGAGGAGTTGCCCAGCTACCTGTGACCATGCTTGGCCGTTGTACCCATGATTCCGTGTATCTCGCCACGATTCCGTATATCTCGGTTGGGATTCCATATATGTCGCCCCACGCTCCGCGTATCTTACCCGTACTCCGCGTATCTCGGGCACGCCCTGCGTATCTCGGGGGATTTATCTTTATCTCTAACCGTCTCCCACTACTCTATCTAGTAGGCGGGTTTCTCGGTCTTTATTCTCTGATCACAAGTCCCGACTCCTGTCGGAGACTCCAGAGTTGTCTCATTCTAGATCACCACCCAGGACCTTCAGTCTCTACGGGACAGGTCCAGCCTCTGCGGGGCTTTATTATCGGGGCCTTTACTAAGGCATATCGGGGCCTACTCAGAGGCTTCTTGTCGGGAACATTCAGCTCATACATCGGGACTGCTAAAGTCGGGACCCTTCATACTGGGCCTCTGGGCCTTCCAGGCTTTTCACGAGGCCCACTGGACCTACTCGCCGTCCATTGGCTGTTAACGGGGCTAACGATTACATCGGAACCCATCAGGGAGGACTTTAACCTTATCGCTCCCGGTCCGAACTTGCGAAAGGAATGTAAATATATATATAAAAAAAAAAAACGAGTTCAATGGTATGAACTATATATCATATACTCAACATCATTATTAAAGCTAATTAATAGTTTGTTACATTTTGTAGCATAGGTGTGTTATAAAGATTTGGTCAACACGGCTACTCTAATTAAAAGATTTGAGTTATTGAGATATATAAAAGAAATTTATTATTGACCAACGATTATTTTTGTTTTTATAGAAGTTATAATTGTCAAACTATTATCATAATATATATATATATTGTATCTGAATACACATAATATTTTATTATATAAGTATTTTATTCGTACAATTTTTTTTTCATATATTTCTATATATAATATTTATGCTTTATTTGTTTATTTATTTATATTATGATGAAAATTATTAGTAAATCTCCTCAAATTATGTCTCGATAAAAAGTTATGTGTTGCAACTCACTTGCACCGACAAACTCAAAAATGTTATTTGGACATTCTACACATATGTATGCTTTAGTTTGTTTGATAGATCTGAAATGATGTTTTCTTATTTATTATTTTAATGAAACATGTTACGGAAGTAGAGAGGTAATAGAAGAGGAAACTTGAGGATAATCTTATTATCACACGTAGGAGCCCTTATATAGGGATTACATAGACTTGGGGAGGAAGTAAATTCAATACTAGGAAAGTCTAAATAAGGAAGATGGTATATACACATAATATTGAACATCCACTAAATATATTCATAACACTCCCCCTTGGATGTTCATAAGGGAATTGTGCCTCGTTAAAACCTTACTAGAAAAAACCCATTGGGATAAAAATCTAGTGAAGGAAAAAGAGTACACAATTATGGATCCCTTTTTGTAAGCTGCCTCGTTAAAAACCTTACCAGGAAAACCCGATGGGATAAAACCTTGGTTAAGGGAAAAAGAGTGCAGCGGTGTAGATTCTCCCCCTGATGTTGACATCGCGTAATTTCATTAAGTCGACGCAATCCAATCATGTTCGCCAATATTCCAGATGTCGCAGTCGATAAAGCCTCCTTGAAAAGATCCGCTAGATAGTCATATGAATAAATTCGTTCGATGAAGAATAACTTGAGGCGAATGTGTTTTGTATGTCTCCTTTGATATAACGATCTTCAACTCGAGCTATATAACCTGCATTATCTTCATATATACAAAATAATGGTACAATATATTTATTATCCAACATTCTTGGAAAAAATTTCATGCTAGCATTTTCAATCCTTCTAGAATTTTCACTTTAATTTTGCTATCGGCTATAAATAATTCATATGTGGGACGCATTCAAAACTTTTTATGTACTGCCAACGTAATAATATATTTGAAGGTGATTTTTCCACTAAATGATCCATATAATAAATGTCAAGATTTCGCATATAACATTTGTACCACAGGTTGTGCGTATATATCTTACGACACAATTTATTTATGCGGGAAATAATTTGTATCCACTGGCTTCCACCTTATGCATTTTTCATGTTAATACTTGCGTCTTTTCAAACTTTGGCCAATCATAATAATTGTTTAACATATTGAGCTCAAGATCCTCGACTCCTCGTCTTGTTTAATGATTTCACTCATGAATAATATTCAAAATTGTTGTCGACAACTTTATATTTTACGGTTCCATCACTTCCCCTTAATGACATAACTCATTGAGATTTATTTATTGTAATCACTTTCAGGTACCTGAATTACTTATGGGGTTTCATATTTAGTTATGTCTTTACTTCTTTTGGGAAATCACCTCCATAATAAGACCATATTTACTTATTTACTTTATATGCTCCATTCTTTTATCAATAAAATTGCTTTGGAACCATTATCACCCGCCTTAGGCGTGAGTTATTTTTCATTATAATTTGTCCTAGCGGGACATTTCAAATTGGAGCATTTGCAGCTGGTACTTACTTGACTTATGACTTTCTGGGTCTCATAAAGTCACTAATTAATAGGCAGTATCTTAAAATGTTTATCTCTTTGAACTTCAAGTTCATATTATCATTGTGCGAGGATCTAAATGAGATAATAACAATTATTGTTCAGTCAATCTATTTTCTGCCAGCTGCTTCTTTTCTCCCCCTAATGTTGGGAAAAGTTGTTCACCAATGACAATCAACAATTATTGCTTTAAATATATATCAGTCATTGTTCTCAATAAATTGTTTATAACCAACATATTTTTCCCAACATTCCAGACCCATCTTAGTGTGTTGCGGTGGAGTAATTCAAACATATATCGCACATCATAATATTAATATATGGAAAATTTGTCTCTTCACTAAAAGTTGGTTGTAATGGGGAGAACTGTGATTTAACATTGGCTTGATGCGCAATTATATTGCTGCTTTCATAATAGCATGCATTTGTACTCAATTTGCTCTAATTGGTAGCAGTTTAGCTATGTAATTGGAGGATCTTTGTAACTTTCATGCTAAACTGCAAATCTAGACATGTAGTTGTCTGAATCTTGTAGTAAATATCAACTTTCAATATCATCATCATTCTTTATTACATAATCTGGAAATTTTTCTATTGCAAATTCGTGATAATTAATGCACATGCGACCATATTGTAGATGCATCTTTTAAAATAATATCGTGGTCCACATGGCAGGTGAACGAGCCCAAATTCACCTTTATTATTTCCATAAACAATGGAATTTTATCCCGAACTTAGTTGATGATGATCACATAATGAATTTTCCTTTGAGAGCAATTATCATAATGATTTATGGAGAATCTTCAAGTTCTTCCAAATAATGTACTGCGCATCTTAAGTGATCCGGAATGGTCTGTAACCGGTCACGCCAAATATCATATTATATGGGTAAAACTTCGGGTTTACCTCTATATGAATCAGTAAACTTCTGGTTTACCGAATATATAATCAATCATGCCAATATTGGCGGTAAACTTCTGGTTTACTTGATATCTATTTCTTTCATAATCTGCAAAGATATATTTTGCATCTCTTGTAACACATTCCGCATGTTTTTATTTTATTCATTGTCATCATAATGATGAATGCGGAGTAATCAATTCTTTATAGTAATAAATAAATAAATATAGAATATGAACGTATAAATAACATTAATCAAAATAATGTGAAAGTGTAAAAATAATAATATTTTAATAACTTCATATAAATGCTCGTAATTCATGATCTTCAGGATCATTTATAACTCAAAATATTTTAGGATCTTCATGATCTTTATTTGTAGCTCAAGATATTTACAGATCTTTTATTCATATCTCAAAATCTCTTAGGATCTTCAGGATCCTATTTTCATCATTCTAGATCATGCTTTCGAAATAATTTAGGATCCTCAGGATCTCTATTGATTATTCAATATCTTCATGGATCTTCAATCTCGTTAATTCATAGTCTGAGATATTTAGGAACTTCGAGATCCTTTATTCTTTTATAGATCTTATAGGATCTTCCTGGTTATTTATTCATAACTCATGATTTGTTAGGATCTTCAGGATCCTAAATGTAGTAATTATTGAGCTTTTGAATAACTCTTGATCTTCTTGATCATTTTATAATAAAATTCAATGAGCATAATGATATATGTATATAATAAATAAAATGCAGTGCAATAAATAAAAAGTAACTGTAAATGCAGTGCAAGAAATATAAAATAAAATTTAAATGCAGATTTTCAAAATAAATATTCTCGATCTTTAGGATCGTGATATCGAATCTTCAGGATACGATATTCATAAAGAATGCATTTTTCTTAATCGTAAGATCCAAGAATTAACAATAATATACGCAAGGAATTTTTTTTTTTTTCACTAATGCCAATTTTTGCATAGTGTCATCGCGCTTCATATGATCGAATTCCGCGTTGAATCATATAATTATATTTTGTTAGCGTAACCACGATGTTCAACGTCATCACTCCTCTTTGCATTCTTTTCGTGCATTCTTTATTTGTAAGAGGCATCATCGTTCTTTATCGATATCATGATGATGCTAATTATTTTATCATTTTCAAAGTCAACCATGACATGATAACAATAGTAAAATCGTATTCCTTCAAAGTCAATCATAAACTGCCGTACTCACTTCAGGGAGTGACAAATATTTTTATTGTAATCACAATATGCAATACTCACTTCAGGGAGTGCAAGATATTATCATTGCAATCATAAACTGTAATACTCACTTCAGGGAGTATAACGTTATGTTGGAAATCGAACCACATGCACGCTAAAACACACACGTTAGTAAGACATGAGATCGTAACAAGGATATGACACTTACTTGGTTCGGTGTGGCGGCGTGCGGTTGCGGAAGCGTAGATCGTTGGTGTCGGCTCGGAATCACGGCGGTGGGGATGCCGGTCGGAGAGGTACGTCACTAAGGCGGAGCGTACCTCGGTCTCCACGGTTGATGACCCAAAGACGAGGTGTCGGGCACCGGAGCTCCGACACGAGAGGAGAACGCCGAAGACAAACTTCGGACTCGTATTACACACTATCACTCTCGTTTCTGTATGTTGTAGGTCTTACACACTATAACCATCCATATAGATGGATATATATAGGCACGAGGCAGTTACACACTTCCGAAGTGTGTAACTTTAGTCCCGGACTTACCGAGTCGTGCAAGAGCACCCCATATGGGTGCACTATTTCCTACATCTCCCACTCACACATAATGGGAGTGCTCAGTTGCGTGAATAGTGATATACCTCTCTACATTTCCTCCGTCTTTCATACAGGGCTCAACCGTGCGACCGGCATACTTTGCGAGAGCTAGTTGTTGTATATCTGTTAGGAGTATACAACAGCTCATTGAGGACAACCTGCAATAAGGAAGTATGCTTGTACCCTAGATCGTCGAACCTCATTCAGGTATCTACAAAGATCTCATTAATTATACCTTGTATCCACAACCACGAAACTAATTCATGATTGGTGCGCACCGTGAATACAATTCTAAAAGAGATTCCGTTGACAATCTTCCTCTTCTCACGATCCTTTCAACACCAACCCGACTCGCTTTTCTAGACATGTCCCGCCAGGCCGAATCTGTATGTGGCCTTATGGAAACACACTAAGCTAGCGAACATCGTGCCAGGTCTCAAGTCTCTGATCGGAGTCGTGAGGGTACCCAATTAGGAACCTCCTAAGGATCCTGGGTCTCACACTACAACAAGCTGAGATCATGCTTGTGTAAACCCGTGGTCGCATAGCACACACGGTATGAAACATGTGTCACAACACTCTTCTCCTTTTCCCTGGAGCGTATGTCATTTGTCTTACTCAAAGACAGTGCTGTGCGGATGTCATTTCAAATGCCACATGCACTCGAACAAGAGTCCACTAACTCCCATCCGGCTCTAAGGTAAACTATGCGGAAACAAATTCCACTTTAATCATCGATGACCGCATGTCAACGAGCGACTTATGAATTCGAGCAGTTAGCTCTCTAATCGTCCACTTGACGATTTTAAGCTCAAATCCTGTCTCATCTCCCGTTCGTCACAAAGACGTAACGTCCCCTAAGACGCGGAGGCGGTTACTCGTGTGAGAGAGCTAACCTTTTGTTTACCCGACATACATTTAAATTCGAGTGAATGCACATCGCAATCACAATAAACATGTGTGTATTCAAATCAAACGTATTGATTAAAAAAAATGAACATTGTGATGTGATCATTGGGAAAAATAAGCAAGCTACCTCGCTTTTTACACAATGTTCTAGACCATTTGTCTTCATTGTGATCAAATGTCGATGAATTGCACATATGCAAGGGCTTTACGGACATACCGTTTATCCATCATTCATCGACTATCACTTCACATTCATTATCTTGCATTCAACCATGCCATATGCACAGTTATATTGGTCTTATGAATGTCCAAACATTCTTAGGATCCTCTTCGGAAAATATTACAGCACAATTACCAGTAGACTAACACTGAAGCAATAATGTGCATCATCCGGAATATATATAGGAACCTTACAGACCAAATTAATCATCGGTTGTTGTTTGCGAGAGCACTAGCTTCATTCGCATATAGTGAAGTGTGCACTCGTTTCTCATTATCTGATGGCCAGTCAGTAAGAAACATCTTCCTAAGGAATTCGTTACTCCCACTAGGAACAAATTCACTATATTTTGTCATACACATATGTACAACGCCTCAACAACCATCGTTATCTGATCCTTGAGCATCAATCCAAGTCCAGCCATATGCCCGATTTAATAGTGGGTCTAGTACATGACACAACACGCACAAGACGCCAGACTTAGCTCATCTCTATTAAGACACTTAGCGCATCAAGTCATGACCTTTATACAGAGTTAGCTTATCGAGGTAATAATATGATCAATCACCCAAGAAACATATTTTCTCAAATGATCTCTTAGAATCTCAATTCCAAGATTATATTGATTTACCCTTCAGATATCAACTAAGTCTCATACTCATTTGATTAACTCTGTAAGTTCCAGCACGTACTATGTGTCAAGCACATTTATTTGACATGATCTTGTCGATGTTTTAATAACAATCTTAGTCCGTAGATACTAAAACGTCAGACATGACAAATCACGTCTTCATCTATAATATTGCCTTGAGAGAATAAAGTAGAATGCTAACGGACCACCATAGTCCAAAAGCTGCATTCTCGCACCACAATACGGAGAAGTGCTTTCGATTTCTACTTTGATATTTCAAGGGCAATATCTACATCCAAGATCAACGTGACTGGGTCCATGCGAATACAACACTCGCAATTATTCGAGCCACATCTCAAATTTTCATGACTTTTAAGACCTCATTGATCCATTTGCACTTCGCGTCATCCATCTTGTCCTCCGTTTTCCTTAAAGGGTATTAGAAGCCACATAAGCTCCCACTAGGATTAAGAACCTTTTGTACACGCTCCCACTGGAACGATAACATCTACTCATTTCGAGTAACAACATGAAAGTTCTTGCTCCCACTTGAACTAAGATCATGACCAAGATCATTTACATTCGCAACTGATGGTGAAGAAACGCGAGCATGACGAGAAACATATTCAACATCTGCAAAAATCCTCCCACTCGAATGAAGTTATCTTGGTACATTTAGCTCAATAGCTCAAAAAATGGGTCACAACCCACTTTTCCCTTTATAAGGATAAACATGCTCATTTCGACATCTCTTAGTTTAGGCACAAAATTGCTTCCACTTTCGGACATTTCCGGATCATAACGTATATGAAGTGGTATGCAACTAATATTTAGGCACTTGATCAAGTTGACAAACATTCGTCTCGATATAAAGTGGGTCCTCCTTGTGGAGAGACCCGGATATTACCGTAGTTATTGGACCAATGTTGTCACTGACTCAACCATCTTCAGAAGCGTATCACCTACGTCTTCTAGCAACAAAATTGTGTTGCATAGTGCCAATAGTCAACATAATGAACTATCTCTTTATATGACGTATCTTTACAAGTCAAGTCGATGAACTAACCACCGTCTTAACATGTATGGGAACCATAAGTTCTTTATCTATTCAATTCATCTACAAGACTCGCTTAGCCATCTATAGAATATCAAATAAATATATAAGATACGAAACATATTTAAGCCTTCCCACAACAAATATGGGCTAGTAGATGTCTAATTTGAACTTATTCTGGTTGCCTACACAAGGCTTCCGGTCACGTCGCTAGCAAACTTGCGACAAATATTTGGATATATTTCCTTGCTAGATACAACTGTGATATACAATAAATCCACCGGAACTGACCATATATACACAAACTCAGTGTCATGGAAACATTAATTGAACAACTAGGTCTAACATAATCAATGACTGAAATCAGCAATTCAACCAAATAGTAAGGCATTGTGAACTCGGTTGTCTCATAGACATAGATTGCGGATGCCGACTCATTCGGCTGCAACTCGAGCTTCCATACCTATCATATTTTAGTTGAATTTTCTGAAGATTAACTACAAATCTTCTTGTCCATGGCTTAATCCAGAGTCACAACTCATAAAGGATTATACTGATCAAATTGCTCGAACTAGAAACTCAATAGTCTACTAGTTTAAGCATCAAGACATACAAAACGCTTCTGAGCAGTGCATTTGTTTGAGTAATAGCACATAGCTACAACTACAGCACTTTATCTTAGCCATTTGGACATAGTGCAGACGTTTCTGCTCGGCAATTTCATCCATCTTTGATATCTAACTGGACCCATCATGCTCATCATTCTTACCACGATATTGTCTCTTTGGTCTCTTTTTGGCTTTGGAGGAAGTCACCACATGCAACTCAGCCAGAGTACTCTTACTCTTATGCATTTCCTCTTCTAGCTTTAGAAGTCGCTCAACTTCTTTTAGAGTGGTAGCCCAATAAGAGTGAGACAACTGCGTTTTACATGCTTCTACGAATTGTGTAAGGAGCTAGTTACAACCTAGAGTTTCTGCCTTTCAGTGAATATATTACCAGCGTGCCTGAATTCAATTATCATATCGGCCACATGCCAAATATGTAACTTCAGGGAGTGTTCAAGGTGCCTCTTATAAGAGGTAAATCACACAATTAGGAACACTTTCCTTTATGTGGAACAAAAACTAAATTTCTTATTCAAGTCGTTTCAAAGCGCCTTAGCACTCTGATAACCTTGAAATTCCTTGAACATACTATCATTCGTAGCACTCAGCGAAATGATACACACAGTGAAATTCTACACTCATCAGGCTTCATAGACTCTCAGGTCTCGCCTCTGCTGGGTCACATTCCCTGCTTTAGGCTTTTCCATGTCATTGAATATGGTATCCAGAATTTCTAGCATTTGGAGCAAGTACATAACTTTCTCCTGCCAGAACTAAGAGTTATCACTATTCAACATTAGCACACAACTAAGTTCGGTGACAATCTTTTGGAGGACCGATGTCATTCTTTTACACAAAAAGAGATGACACCATATCAGGATCATTCAACAAGGCATGCAAGAATCATTGTTCATCATACTACACATGTTACACTCAACTTTCTTATTGGCCGAATTAATTAAAGCAAGCATGCCCCGGAGTCAAAAGTTCACTATGTTCCCAATCATCGTCCAAAGTACATGCTTAGCGAGAATTAATTTTAGCCAATAATCAAGTCAAGTTCCAGTCTCATTGATCAAGTCAACATGCAATCATGATTACAAATACATGAATGTCAATAAAACATGTAACATGCTTGATAGTAAACATTAAGCAACTCAACATGCTTTCAAAGTTGACTTAATACATGGATTCTAAACAAATCATCATCATGCATCATGTTTGGTACACAACAAACATAAAATGTACGAGCATGCTTACGTAAATGATTTGCAATGATATGACATCAATCCAATATATCATGCTAGCATGGATATCAAATATTCATATACATGGATAACACATAAATCATCATGTATCATGCTTAGCTAATTAAATATTATGTCATAATAAGCAAAACATACATGCTCAAGATATGAACTATCACATAGATGTTAAACAAATTAACAAGTATCATGCTTTACAGTTAACACATAACTAAAAACTAGCACCCCATACCGGATTTAGCAAGACATATCCCGCATAAAAAATCCGGTTTAAAGACTTAGAGACCTTCATGTAAATTCTCAAAAGTTACGTTTAGAGGAAAATTCCCATGTGGACCGAAGGGTTTGCGAGACAGGCCCCAACAATCCCGTTTCTAGACAGAACCGTAGTTCCCAGGCCGGGGAGGAGGGGGCGCGGCGTCAAGTTTCCACTTCAAGCTCGGTCTTTCTAGACAGGATTTATTTCCTCAATTTCAACTCAAGAATATTACAATCGCGTCTCACAAGACTTTGCGAAACATATTCGCTTGTAGTTGAAACATATTCAAACTACGGGGGCCAACATGCAATTTTAGTTAACATAATGCTAAACAAAATAGCACCCTAAGCATGATACTAACAAATTTAAATACAACCTACGCATGCTTTTATATTAAAATTATAAAGCATACTTACTTGACATCTATTGCGTGTGTACGTGGCATGCTATTGAATTATGGGAAACTAATTCCTTTGATTAATGTGAACAAATTCACAATAATCTAACACTCGTTAGTGTTTAGGGGTTAAACCGACACTTAGTAAAACTATATTTACTAAATTCGTCGAGCTAACCATAATAAGGGAGCCATTTGCTCTCGCTTAATATTTATGATGGCTAACATGAATTTAGAAAAACTTATTCTCTTAAATTCACCTCATAAATGTATTTGGGACTTTATGCATCCAATTTAAAACTTATATAGGGGCCACTTGCACCATCTATAAAAGTTTCATGGACCTCTTTGCAAACAAATTTGCTTATAAAAAATTTGAGGACCATTTTTATACTTTTTTTATTGGGCGGTATTTTTTTTAGTTAGTTTTGGTTGACTAAAGTCAACCAAAAGAAAGCCCACTACAAAAAAAGGGATTTGGGCTGAATTTTATTAGTAAAAGTCTGTTGACCAAGGTCAACTCATTTAGACTCGGACCAAAACAAAGTAAACTGGGCCAGTTTAATATGAAAAAAAAATTCGGCCCATCATTTAAAATAATATGACTTTGGCCCACGTTTTATTAAAAAAAACACCAGCCCACTTGATTAAAAGGAAAGCCCAACATATTAAATGGACAACTTGGTCTAATAAAAGACGAACCGGTCAGATTAAAAAAATCCGGTCGAACCGAAATCCAGACCGGCGGCTAAGTCTTCATCTTCTTCCTTACGTGGGAAAGACTGCAAGTTTAACCTCCATAGCCATGCACTCTATGTCCACGTTCATGTCCCACCCACGATTATTTCGCCACTACACCCACTCATTTACTAACCGTTCGTTTTGCAACCGTCACCGGCGACTCTTCACCGGCGACATCGTGGCAACCGTTCGTCGGGAACTCATCTCCGAAAAAAACGGAAAGTTATCTTTTCCACGTTCGTGCTCGGTGAGCGGCCATGGCCGCCACATTTCGCATGGAGATGGCCACATCCCATATCCACGCTCGTTTAAAAGCACAAGAACGTCGTGATATTGAGTGGGACTTTCATAGCCACGTTTGACCACGAAATCGGTCGGATTTCGTCGGAGGTCGTTCGGGTCCATTTCCCTTGCGACCGCGACCCTTCGGAGTTTTAATGAGCGCCAAAATCTCATGGATACAAGGACGAACTCACGGAAAACGAATCGAACGACGAACACTCAAAATCGTGGAGTTTACGATCGACACAACAATCATTGCAGTGACGTCGTGGGGATGGCCGAAAACCGAGCATTTGGCTCTGATACCAATGTTGGAAATCGAACCACATGCACGCTAAAACACACACGTTAGTAAGACATGAGATCGTAACAAGGATACGACACTTACTTGGTTCGGTGTGGCGGCGTGCGGTTGCGGAAGCGTAGATCGTTGGTGTCGGCTCGGAATCACGGCGGTGGGGATGCCGGTCGGAGAGGTACGTCACTAAGGCGGAGCGTACCTCGGTCTCCACGGTTGATGACCCAAAGACGAGGTGTCGGGCGCCGGAGCTCCGACACGAGAGGAGAACGCCGAAGACAAACTTCGGACTCGTATTACACACTATCACTCTCGTTTCTGTATGTTGTAGGTCTTACACACTATAACCATCCATATAGATGGATATATATAGGCACGAGGCAGTTACACACTTCCGAAGTGTGTAACTTTAGTCCCGGACTTACCGAGTCGTGCAAGAGCACCCCATATGGGTGCACTATTTCCTACACGTTATAATCATATAAACTACAACACTCACTTCAGGGAGTGGTGTATATCCTCATTATAATAAATATTGCAACACTCACTTCATGGAGCGAGCATATCTAGTGGGCAATGCAACACTTCTTTGTATCTTGATATATTTCAGCATCGAGCACTCATGTGCTTAGCCATACTATTTGTTTTTCTTGTGATAAATCATATACCATACACTCGCTTTAGGAGGTGGAGTCATATCAATACAAATATAATTTTATATATGAACAAATATTTAACACATAGAGTTGATCTCCACATATAAAAATAACTAACTGATATTTATCGTGATGTTGTCATGTACCCTAAAATCGTTTCACGCATGATCCGACATAGATTGATTCCAATAATTCTAGCATCTATCAAATAACAACAATATTAGGAACAGAATATTAAATAGTAATAATAAAAACTTAAGATTTGAGGCAATTAATATAAATTAATGTAAGAAAAAAATCTCCCTTTTCAATTTTTTTTTCCTGATATTGTTCTCTTTCGGTGTTCTTCTCGCCTTTAATCTCGAAGACCCCCTTCCATCTTCTTAGAATTTATTTCCGTTCAACCTAGCTCGAACTCGAAGTGATCGTTAGGGGATTTTTGTTTTCGCCATCGTCTTCTCTCACTTTCATGAACTGGATTGTCTGCTTCGAATGTCTGACGATTTAAGATCGAGCAATTTCGTGTTGATAACGTGTTACGGAAGTAGAGAGGTAATAGAAGAGGGAACTTGAGGATAATCTTATTATCACACGTAGGAGCCCTTATATAGGGATTACATAGACTTGGGGAGGAAGTAAATTCAATACTAGGAAAGTCTAAATAAGGAAGATGGTATATACACATAATATTGAACATCCACTAAATATATTCATAACAAAACAATAATATTAGAGACGAAAAAAAATTAAAGTGAAAGATTGTATATTTGTATATCTTTTTTTATTCGCTTGCTGCTATTAATTATATCGGAAGATAGATAACGTAATATGCTTCGATATTATATATGCTGTAAATTAAAAAAAAAAATTTATTGTGTAATATTAATATATATGCGTATTGTCAATATAAATTATTATTTTAATTAACATCAATAAAAATTATATATAGAATTTAATGCATAACTCATAACTAAATGTTACTCGGTTTATTTTTTACTAGGTAAATTTCCCGCGCATCGCGCGGGGTGACTTACCAAATATGAATAATTTACGAACTAATATTCGATGAAATTTATACTGACTATTTGTAATATTTTGAAACACTATTTTTAAATAAAATATCAGTCTAAATTTGAAAAAGTAAACGAAAGACAGAAAATTTTGAACCATAAATACCATTGCGCAAATTCACAAATAAATTTTAGATGCCAGTACCACATGCTACCTTTAGTCGTCGGATCCGTGCCACGCATCTGTTCTTCAAAAAATATGGCTTCGATGACCACCGGCGATATCTCGCCGGAGATGGAGATGACTCTGTCACTGAGACTGTCAGCCGCCCGTACCGCTTGATATCTTGTTCGCCAGCTCCGCGTCAAGCATCTGTTAAAAATCAGTGAAATTTTAATTTCGATTAATTACATACATTGAATCTTGAACGGTTCGAAATTTTAATTGCGATTAACTGCATACATTGAATCTTGAACGGTCCAAAATTTTAATTGCGATTAATTGTATACATTGAATCTTGAACGGTTCGAAATCAACAAAATTTTAATTGCGACTAATTGCAACTTAAAAACCCTCTGCTCCCTAGTGTAATCAATGCTATGAAGTTAATGACTACAAAACCCTTAGCTCAATTGTCATAAATGCATCGATTAACGTAAAAAATAAAATCCCAAGCTCTACATTCAATCTGTTATTATATTTTTTTTTTTTTCAGAATTTATAATATATATAGATTTTCTCCGCGCGGGCAGTATTTAGATATCTTTACGGAAAAATTGTTGAAATGCCCTCTAGGGAGACCGGATTTCTAAAAATGCCCTCCTAAAGAGGGCATTTATGAATTTGCCCCGTCCAGCTGATATTATCAGCTGGACGGGACCACATGTCAGCGAGCTGGCAGGATTCATCCAGCTGGCGCCAGCTCGCTGACGTCCAGCTGCTTACAGCAGCTGGACCGAGCGGGTCCCGGTCAAAGGGACAGCTCTGTCCCTTTGACTGACTCGGTCCAGCTGCTTTAGCAGCTGGACCGAGCGGGTCCCGGTCGAAGGGACAGCTCTGTCCCTTTGACCGGGTGAATGACTCGGTCCAGCTGCTATTAGCAGCTGGACCGAGCGGGTCCCGGTCAAAGGGACAGCTCTGTCCCTTTGACTGACTCGGTCCAGCTGCTTTAGCAGCTGGACCGAGCGGGTCCCGGTCGAAGGGACAGCTCTGTCCCTTTGACCGGGTGAATGACTCGGTCCAGCTGCTAATAGCAGCTGGACCATGGGTGTCCGCTGGAAATAGGGGAACGATTTCCCGTTAATTTTTTTTTTTTTTTTTTTTACATTTTCTCTTTTTACATCTATAAAACCATTTTTACACCATTCAAAAATTTACAATCCTCTCATCTTCTTACATCTATTAATTTTCACCATCCTTCTTCTCTTTTCCTCTATAAAACCCTTTCTACACATTGTCAAAATTACATTTTGTAAGTTTATTGTCTCAAACTAAAGTAACGTATTGCATGTATATAAAATTTAGCTTGTTTATAATTATTATATCTTGTTGTGATGATTCAATATATGTATTTTGGTAAAATTGCAGGAATTCTAAGTTCGAGTACGTGGAGATATATCTGAATTTGTTCTTCGAATGTACGGTAACATACTGTTATGTTTGTACAAAGTTTTCGTATTATATAATAGTAGAAAGTATGATGCATGTATATAATACAACTATTATGCGAGTAATCAAAATAACAATATGTATTTTAGTTCAAATAAAGTACCATATATTATGTAATTAACATACTTCAAGTTGTTATAATACTATCTAAAATATTATTTCGAAAGTAAGGTACCATACTTTTAGTTTATTATTAAATAATGTAAAAATATTCATATTAACATACTGTTGTTTATTTACAACTCCAAATTCAATGAAAACAATGTGTGATTTTTTTAAATTTATTCTAGTAATTTCGAAATTTAATGTTTATATCACCGAATGGTGTTCTACCCCCCCTAAAACGCAATTTTGGAGCAAATCTCATATTTTTAGAAAATGTTCAAAAAAATCTAATTTTTTTTTTCGGATTGTCACGTATTATTAAAATCCAATACCTAAAACGGGGTCTAATTTGAAGTCCGGTTAAAATATATATAAATTTGTTAAAGTGATAGAAAAACGTCGATTATCATATGAACTTTGAGTTACGATTGTCATTTATTTACAACTCCAAATTCAATGAAAATCGAAAGTGGGCGTGTTTATAATGTAATAAACAATGTGTGATTTTTTTAAATTTATTCTAGTAATTTCGAAATTTAATGTTTATATCACCGAATGGTGTTCTACCCCCCCTAAAACGCAATTTTGGAGCAAATCTCATATTTTTAGAAAATGTTCAAAAAAATCTAATTTTTTTTTTTTCGGATTGTCACGTATTATTAAAATCCAATACCTAAAACAGGGTCTAATTTGAAGTCCGGTTAAAATATATATAAATTTGTTGAAGTGATAGAAAAACGTCGATTATCGTATGAACTTTGAGTTACGATTGTCATTTATTTACAACTCCAAATTCAATGAAAATCGAAAGTGGGCGTGTTTATAATGTAATAAACAATGTGTGATTTTTTTAAATTTATTCTAGTAATTTCGAAATTTAATGTTTATATCACCGAATGGTGTTCTACCCCCCCCCCCCCCCCTAAAACGCAATTTTGGAGCAAATCTCATATTTTTAGAAAATGTTCAAAAAAATCTAATTTTTTTTTTCGGATTGTCACGTATTATTAAAATCCAATACCTAAAACGGGGTCTAATTTGAAGTCCGGTTAAAATATATATAAATTTGTTGAAGTGATAGAAAAACGTTGATTATCGTATGAACTTTGAGTTACGATTGTCATTTATTTACAACTCCAAATTCAATGAAAATCGAAAGTGGGCGTGTTTATAATGTAATAAACAATGTGTGATTTTTTTAAATTTATTCTAGTAATTTCGAAATTTAATGTTTATATCACCGAATGGTGTTCTACCCCCCCCCCCCCCTAAAACGCAATTTTGGAGCAAATCTCATATTTTTAGAAAATGTTCAAAAAAATCTAATTTTTTTTTTCGGATTGTCACGTATTATTAAAATCCAATACCTAAAACGGGGTCTAATTTGAAGTCCGGTTAAAATATATATAAATTTGTTGAAGTGATAGAAAAACGTCGATTATCATATGAACTTTGAGTTACGATTGTCATTTATTTACAACTCCAAATTCAATGAAAATAGAAAGTGGGCGTGTTTATAATGTAATAAACAATGTGTGATTTTTTTAAATTTATTCTAGTAATTTCGAAATTTAATGTTTATATCACCGTATGGTGTTCTACCCCCCCTAAAACGCAAATTCTAATGCGATTTATATTTTGTAAATAGGACTATGATTCACATTTCGTTTCGATATGAGGTCGAGGTAGTTTTTAACGTCCACATTCATATACACGGCGGTAAATACGCCGAACTAGCATGTTATCGCGACATTGAATTTCGCGATGCAAAAATTCAAGCAATGAGACTATGCGGAATCAAAAGGCCTCTTCTTGGGATTGTTTTACGGCCAGGTGGGTGGAATCCAATCACATCATTCGAACAGTGGGCTGGTATTATGGCCACCTGTCAATCACCGGTGGAGATCATTGTCACGCCTCGGTATGGATCAGATGATGATGTAGAAGAGGATGGTGGATATGTCCCGGTGGATGAGATGTTACAACTAGAATTATTGGGAGGAGATCCCACATACGGAGAATGCAGCAATACTGGACATGAAGTAGATTACAGCAACGAAGTGCTGAGTGGACATTGCATCAACGACGTCCAGGAAGGAGAATGTAGCAATGTGGGAGGTCAAGAAGATGGTGATGACGATGTCCCAGCCCCACCTATCAATCAAGAAGAAGACGTTGTGCGAGGAGAGGAGGATGAGCTGGTCCCGCCCCTTTACGTTGAAGATGAGCATCCTCTGCTTGTGGAGAACCGTGAAAGGTGGAAGGAGTATGACTATCCTGAGGACTGGACATCCGGTTCCTGGCAATCAGGATTGGACTGCCCGGATTGGAATGGCCATGAGGGATCATCATCGTCCGATGCGGACGATTTTCAAGTTGATAAACTGTATGAAGATAAAGATGAATTTCAAGAGGCGGTGAAAAGGTGGCACATCAAGCATGGGCGAGAAGTGAAAACTTCAAAATCTGACACTAAGCGGTGCGTCTACGTATGCATCCAAGAAGAGTGTTTGTACAGACTGAGCTGTTCGAAGCTCAAGTTTGGTCCGTGGAAAATCGTGAGTGTGGGCCCTCCACATTCATGTGTGCACCCTAAAACCATCACCCGTAACAGGCAACTTGATACACGCCTAATTGAACGAGAGATTTATGCTAATGTTCGAAATAACAACGGCATAACGATTCTTGATTTGCGCCAAGTTGTGAAAAAGGCATTCAATGAGTGGCCAAGCTACATGAAGGTGTGGTACGCCAAATGCAAGGCAATTGAAAGAATTTACGGAACTCACGAGGTAGCATTCCAAAGGTTTCCACCTTTAATGGTTGCAATTGCGCATTACAATCCCGGGACAGTGTACCGGTATGAACTGAAAATGTCGCCAAATCAAACTGACGGGTCTGCGACATTCGACAAGTGGTTCTGGGCTTTCGGACCTTCGATACAAGGATTTGCACACTGTCGACCATTAATTAGCATCGACGGAACACATTTATACGGCAAGTACACTGGAACACTTCTTGTGGCCGTGGCATACGATGCTAACAATCAAATCGTACCGTTGGCGTTCTGCTTATGCGAAAAAGAGCGCGACGAGACGTGGACATGGTTTCTGCAGCAACTACGTGACTATGTGACGAAGGATGAACGGAAGGTATGCATCATATCTGATCGTCACATTAGTATATTGAAGGCTGTCAGACAGGTGTACTTGCAAGACGACCAAGCTGTCCACCGTTATTGTGCTCGTCATTT
This sequence comes from Clarkia xantiana subsp. parviflora, assembly GCA_036873135.1. Taxonomy (NCBI): domain Eukaryota; kingdom Viridiplantae; phylum Streptophyta; class Magnoliopsida; order Myrtales; family Onagraceae; genus Clarkia; species Clarkia xantiana. The sequence goes on along the minus strand of JAPTYO010000009.1, from coordinate 23,489,834 downwards.
GCTGAGCAACTTCAACGCCAGGTTCAAGGACGCTAGTTTGAAGCGGCTATTCGGCAATATGATTTGGACACCTTCCAAGGAGAAGTTTCTGGATGATTATGCCAAATGGTACAAAGCCGATAACGGCAAGTACAAATCGTTCCTGGACAGCTGTGGTGATGACTTCAGCGTGTGGTCTCTCTCGCATGATGAGGGTTGGAGATACGGGAACATGACGACGAATCAGTCTGAGTGTTTCAACAACGTGTTGAAGGATGCACGGTCCAGACCTATTACAGCAATCCTACTTATGTCATTCCGAAGAATGAATACATATTGGGTGGACCGGACGAAGAAAGTTGAAGGGCAAATTGCGCAAGGACATTATTTTCTTGAGAATGTGAGAAAATTTCTAGATAAATCTGAGGAGGATTCCAAGAAGTTCAGTGCGCAAACATACCAGAACGGCATAAAGTATTGGGTTCTGTTTCCGTATGTTTCAACTAAAACTGTAAATCTAATCAGGCATGAATGTAACTGCGGAGAGTGGACGTTGTATCGCCGACCTTGCAGACACGCCATGTGTGCTTATAGTGCGGCCAATACAACGTATGTCGAAGGAGTGGATCATCATTTCAGGATAGAAAATTACAGGCTTACGTATTCTTATCCATTTAATCCAATTCCCGACGCTGATGAATCTCCATACTGGACGGGCCCTACCGTTGTATGTGATCCGGCAATGTTGATCTCCAAAAAGGGTAGTAAAAATAAGAGGTTGACTAATGAGATGGACGAGCCCGAACCCGGAAGGAAGAAAAAATGCGGTCTTTGTAGACAAGAAGGACATAATAGGAGAAATTGTCCACAACGCCAAGTCGAACCACCTGCTGAATGATCATGCATCAAAATGCGTAATGTAATGTAGTTTGTTTTTTTTTTTTTATGTGTAATGTAGTTTTTCTTATGTGTAATGTAGTTTTTCTTATGTGTAATGTTGTTTCTCTTATTTGTAATGTAGTTTTTCTTTATGTGTAATGTTCTTTGTATGTGTAATGTAGTTTGTCTTATGTGTAATGTTGTTGTTTGTATGTGTAATGTAGTTTTTTATGCGGATATGGAAAAACAATAAATATAGTAAACATAACAAATAGATGCGGATAATATTGTAAAAAGAAATAATATTATAGAAAACCAAACAATTCAAGTTGATACCAACATAACAAATAAAATTCTAACAAAAATAACAAATACTACTCAATAGTACCCCCCACCCGGAGGTTGATGATAAGGGGTGAAATATCCCGTAGAAGGTGGGAACTGCCCAAGAGTTGGTTGAGATGACCCAGCTTGTCCGGTTCCTAGCTGTGACAGCTGAGTATCCAGTGGAGGATGAGTATCAGGTATATCCATTACATGTGCATCATGCTCATCATCCTCAATGCTACATTCAGACATCTCTCCATCTTCAATTAGATGGATGATGTCATGTTGCCCAGAAACCTTCAAGCCGTCGGTCGCGATGTCCATCAATTTTTTGTATCGCTTCCTAGGAGGGCCGTTGTCATGTAACAATTTTCTTGCCTGCTTATAGACTTGAGCGTATCCACGGGCCTATTCAAAACATAATAGTGGTCATTCCGATGAATTAACTGTATACTTATAAACTATATGTCAGTTGTCTTACCATGTATCGTATTATGTCACTGTGTTCAACATAATATCCCTGCGAAGGGCGAACTTGTAACGGCCGTTGTGCTTCAACTTCTTCTCCCTCTTCTTGTACTTCCGGATTTTCGAAAACTAAATCAACGGTTATACTACGGAACCACGTTAAATAAGCTCTCCGACTCACTGCAACAGGTTGGGGAATAGGATAAATCTCACGAATATTGCGGGAGTTCCACATCACTATGTACCGCTGATGGACAACATGCCACGGCGGTATTGATATCTTCGTCCATTGGTCGCAACGGTGTAGAGTATCCCATTCCACACGCTCAGGCATACCCTCGGGGATACAATAACCAAAGCCTAACTGCCTGTACACTCGATTTGGCAGTTGAAATTCCACACAGTTAAAGTGGATAAGAGGTAGTTGTATGTTGGCCAAGTCCCAACCTTCCAGGGCAATTGGTGGCATCATTGATAAAACTTCTTCCGTCCATGGGTTCCAAGTAACCTGTATTTTAGAATGAATAAATTAACCATAAAATATGTGGCATTATAACGATCAAATATATCACTTTCGTACCGCATCCCTTTTGAGTGTTTTCAGGTGATTCCTGTAAAACTATCTAGTACGAGTTATAGCGCCCTTCTTCGAAGTCTTATGCCCACTCCACCAACAACCGACTGTTTGACCCAACACAGTTGGGTCTAAACACGTGGGTCTACCAAGCGAGAGGTGCATCCAACACCACACCTATATTGGAGAAAAATGAAATTACATAATGTAATTTAGAAATAATATTAACAATGCATTTTCAATACCTGTAAAAGCACGCCGCATCCGCTGATGATGACAGCTTTTTTATTTCTTGTCCACCTGCACAGACCCCTGTATAAGTGGCTCAATACAGCAGAACCCCAACTGTATTGACTGCACTCATCCAAATCATATATGAAGTTTAAATATTGCAGCGGCACTAAAGAATTGTTGGAGTCTGCGAATAGAACTGAACCTAAGAGGCACAATATTTATGCCTTTGCTCTTTTCTCGGCTACTACATCACTGTTTGTTGTCCATGCAATATCATTAGGTTTCTTCAAGATATGCTTCTTCAACCATGAAATATATATATCAGTTGTCCCTTTGCATAAGTTATCACTGTTGGCTCGTACTCCAAACATATTGAAGAAAATTTCCAGAGTATGAGTCTTCCAATATGTGGTAGGGTCAACATCTAAGCCAACTACTTCTCCTCCCATGTACTGGTCTGATATCGGCGGACCATCGATCTTCAACCCTAAGATCATCGCCACATCTCTCAAGGTAACTGTCATCTCACCTGTGGGAAGATGAAAACTGTGGGTTTCAGGTCGCCACCTCTCCGCTAATGCATGCATCAGACCAGTATCTACCTCAAGACGACTCGTCCTTGCTGCATGCAGGAAGCCTGCCTGGTCGACGAAGCCCTCAGTTCGGGGGTCTAACGGCCATAGTTTTCCACATCTAAAGTAGTTGTCTGGCACCTCGTTGCCTACCTTTCGACATGAATTTATTCATTATTAGTTCAATATATAATTTGTCCAATTTTTAAAAACTCTTATAAATTTATAAATATTCAATTTCTTCAAAAACGGTCTTATTTATTATAAATATTCAGTTTCTTCAGAACGGTTTTATAAATATTCAATTTATAAATAAGTTGTTTCTTTTTATTTGAAAGGTATTTCTTGTTTAACTAAATTCTAAAATAATTTCGACATTTGAAAACATAAAAAATTTCGTAGTTAATTTCGACAATAAAAAAAATTAATTAATTTTTTAAATTCGAAATTTATAAACAAAAATATGATATTTTCTAATTAAAAAGAAAACTTAATTTCTATTTTTATAATTTCGAATTTTAGAATAGTTGTTTTTAATTTCTAAAACCAATAATTGTTTTAAAATAGTTGTTTTAGAATAAATTTTCAATTTCTAAAACCAATAATTTGTATTTTAAATTTCTATTTACAAAATTCAAATTTTTTAAAAACACTCTCAACTTTCGAACAGAATTTCATTTTCAAACACTCCAATTTTTCTTACAATATATTTTTAAATAGGACGTTTTTAAATAAATTATACATTTTCATTATTTAAAAACAAAACATAATTTCTATTTTAAAAATTTCGATTTTTAGAATATTTTTTAAAATTTCGAATTTAAAAATGACACTAATTTCGTTTTTAATTTAATTTCGATACAAAATAATAATCTACTTCCGAATCAACTAACATATTTATTAAGCAGTGTACTCTATTTACGTAATCTATTGTAATTTAAAATTTCGATTATTAGAATAGTTTTTTAAATTGCACATTTAGAAAATCCACTAATTTGGTTTTTCATTTAATTTTAATATAAAATAATACTCTACTTTCTAATCAATAACATAATTAATAGGCAATGTACTCTATTTACGCAATCTATTGTAATCTACTACCAATATAATTATCTATATGAATAGAAAATTTACCTTATCCTCAGAGATGAAATTAGCCCTATGAGTCTCCTTCAAATAGAGAACAATATCGTTGTCATTTCCTTCGTTCCTAACATTCATTCTTCTTCTTGTGGATGAACTTGATTCACCTTGATAAGCCATTAATACTAGAAATTGTAGATTGTAAATAAAAGATGTAAGAAGATGAGAGGATTGTAAATTTTAAGAATGGTGTTGTATGAGTTTTATAGGTGAAATAGTAGAATAAAATATATATATATATATATATATATATATATATATATATATATATATATATATATATATATATATATTTATAATAGCAGCCAGCCGGTCAAAGGGACAGAGCTGTCCCTTTGACCGGGACCCGCTCGGTCCAGCTGCTAATAGCAGCTGGACCGAGTCATTCACCCGGTCAAAGGGACAGAGCTGTCCCTTCGACCGGGACCCGCTCGGTCCAGCTGCTTTAGCAGCTGGACCGAGTCAGTCAAAGGGACAGAGCTGTCCCTTTGACCGGGACCCGCTCGGTCCAGCTGCTGTAAGCAGCTGGACGTCAGCGAGCTGGCGCCAGCTGGATGAATCCTGCCAGCTCGCTGACATGTGGTCCCGTCCAGCTGATAATATCAGCTGGACGGGGCAGATTCATAAATGCCCTCTTTAGGAGGGCATTTTTAGAAATCCGGTTTCTCTAGAGGGCATTTCAACAATTTTTCCTATCTTTACTCTATATAAAAGTTAAAGTCACTTCGAGGTGGTTCCACAAATGTAATCCCCAAATTTTCCGAAAAATATAGAAAGAGGACCTCTAGCAGGCGTAACTCTATATGTCGGATCAATCCTTCACTCCATAAACATTCACTTGCTTATTTGCTCCCAGTCTGTCTCGCTCCTAACTTCACCATCTGTCATCGCTTCTACCTTATTCTTCGATTCGAATCGAATCGTATGAGGATGAATCACAAGCAGTGCTGCAAGCCTGCACTTTCCCGTGGAATTAACGATGTCGTCCTACAGTTCCACCACCAACACAAAACGCCACCTGCCAAAAGACACCAACACCTATTCATTTCAACTACAGAAAAATCCAGCACTCTCCCTAACAAGATCTTCCTCCGACCTACCGTTTACTGGTCTCCGCACGATCATTTTCTCTCCACTCCTTACAGCGTTACTGGGCATCTGCCACCAGAATGCCAATATTACATGAGGTAACTTTTGGTTCCTTTATCTATCTTCTTTCACCAATTTTTTTTTCCCGCGACAATGTTAATTGAAAGCAATTTTTGCTTTTGGTATTCGTTAGTTCATTGTTGGTCTTCTTGTAAATCTTTACTTTTAAATTGATGAAATTCATAGAGAAAGCAATATTCTTAACGATTTAGACTCAACCAATTGATTGCATTGCCCATAAGATGTTCGTTGCTATGCCTAAAATGGGCTTGAGTTTCCATTTATGACTTCATCCAACCCTTCCTACTACAGGTTACTCTTTTATATTCTTTTTGAGCGAAATGTGAAGATAATTTTCCTTAAAAATAGCCACATTTTAATAATCATCTATACGGTTAGATGGCAAAGAAAGTGTAATCTTCCGCTTGATGCTGGTATGGATGTATGGTGAAGTTCTCAATCTTATAGTTTACTTATTTTCTACTGATGTTTTATCATGATCTGTATTTTTTGGAATTGAGCCTTAATTGAACTTGTTATTTAGAAATGAAGCACATGGCAGGGAAGGTAGCTCCATGTAGCAATGATTGGTACCTAAGGAGACATAATGCACATGGAGCAATATAATCTATAATTGATTAGAGAGTGATTATTTGGAGAAGTTAACAGAAGATGAGGCTGGAGTTGTAGATCTATATACTGGAGAGTGGAAACCACCACTGGGGTGGTAGCTAGGTGACACCGCAATAGCCCCTTTCATGATCCTATCTATACTAAGAATATCAAGTTCATCAGATTTAGCAGCTTTAAAGGTCTGAATTTTTTCTCGCCTCTCAGTTCCTCCATATTGATAAGGGTTATTTTTTCTCGCCTCTCAGTCGTCTCTCGCTTATAAGATATGATCAAGTATAGATAGTTAGTATTTGGATTCTAAAAAAATGTGACTATTTCCATCTCCATTGTTGCGTTATGGTACCTCATAGTTGAACAATCATTCTTTTTGTTAAGATGTACCCATCTATTCATCATACTATATCTCATTGCACCACTACAAACTGAAAAGGGCTTCAATTGTTCTTACATTTTATTTTTGGTTGATTCTAATAATCATGTTTATGTTCCTTTCTGGTGGCATGTGGCCTGCTTCAGGTAAGGGTAACTCATTTAAATGGAAATCCTTCAACTCGGTGAAATACTCAAACACCGGGGGTTGGTAAATTACGCTGCTGCGGCTAGATTACCTGATTCTTTCTGAATTCCTATTAAAGGAACAGTTGCAATTCATATTCTTTTTTTTGCCACTAATAAGTTCATTTATTCCAATGAAACTCAAATAAGGTTTAATGAGGGATAAATTCCCGATCCTTTACAATCAATAATGCAAGAGAGGGCGGGGGTGTAAACACCCAATTATTGAAAGACGACATCTTTCTAGATTGGATAGCAATCCAATTCGCACATGCGTTCGCTTGCCTCAGAACCATCGACCATTGGACATGTTGAAGTGATGATGCACTAGATAATATGTTGTCTATTACTCTCCAGTTCACCTCACCGTCATCCCCACGTAGACCTCGAATGGCTTCCCTTGAATCTGAATCAAATGGCATACAGAGCATATAGGGTATGGGGTGAGTTTCAAATTGTGATTACACAATCAATCACAATATCCACAACTATCTATGCACTTCCTATCTTGACTAACATGTATAACATCAAGTGTGTGGTCGCTGGCAAGGAAAAATCCTTCGTTGTTTAGAAAGAATAATTAGACAGTAGATGCTGACTCGAAGTATTTCAACTAAAAAGAAAGTAGCTTGGTTAAGGTCCACCGCCTCTGCACAGTGACTGAAGGTCGTCTCAAGCGAGGCTTACCATGATCCTAATGTAAGTAAAATCCTATTATATGTATAGTGAAGTCAATTTGATGTTTGGTTAAAGATTGGAAACATATGTTCTCACTGGTTAAGTCTTGGCTTAAACCTCCTTAGCCTAAGCACGTCTTTACTCCGCCACTCCCCAACTCCAATCTTTTTCTCTCTGGACTTTCAAGTTCTAAAAGTCCCTTAACCCAGCCACCTCTCGCCCCTGTTGTTCCCTTTGCACGATGTTGGTTCGCCCGCCCACTCGTCGCTGCTTTTTCTGTTTGGTCTACTGCTACTTCTGTTCAGTCTGAACCGCTGCTTCAGCCCTCGACTGTCGCAGATTTCGTCTCATACCTCTAGTCGGTTGGAACAAATCACGTATACTTGTTAACTGTTGCTTCTGTAAGTTTTGGTAGTTTAGGGCACGTTTGATTGCCGGTACTGCGATATCCCAGTACACGTATTAGCTAATACATGCTTAGCTGATACATGCTTAGCTAATACAATTTTGATTGTGTCATGTATTAGTATATTCTAATACAATGTTTGAATAAACTTTGTATTAGGATATTATAATACAATGTCTAAAAGATATAAATACCCCTAAATAGATATATTCATTTTTTAATTATTATTATAATTGAAGGCCGGCCGGAGGTCGCCGGGGTGGCCGGAGACCGGCCGGAGGTCGCCGATGGCCGATGTTATGAGCCGAAGTTGGTGTAGTTGTTGTATATTAAATAAGGTTATGGGTAAATAAGTAATTTCAGGTTTGGTATTAATTATTACATAACTTTTAGTTGGTATAAGCTAATACCAAATTCCTCATATAATTGAGTATTAGCTAATACTCAATTATAGAAGAAATTTGGTATTAGATTATACCAACTAAAAGTGATGTACTAATTAATACCAAACTCAAAATTACTTATTTACCCCTAACCTTATTTAATATACAACAACTACCCCAACTTCGGCTCATAACATCGGCCACCGGGGACCCCCGGCCAGACTCCAGCGACCTCCGGTCGAACTCCGGCGACCTCCGGCGACCCCCGGACGGCCTTCAATTATAATAATAATTAAAAAAAATGAATATATCTATTTAGGGGTATTTAGGTCTTTTAGTCATTGTATTAGGATATTCTAATACAAAGTTCATTCAAACATTGTATTAGGATATCCTAATACATGACACAATCAAACATTGTATTAGCTAAGCATATATTAGTTAAGCATGTATTAGCTAATATCGGTATTAGGATATCGCAATATCGGCAAACAAACGTGTCATTAAGGTTTCATGCACAATATTGCCGTGCTTTCGAGAAATCAATCCTCGTAATTATATCGACCCATAAAAGCTGTTCAACAATTTTTCATTTTTTTTATCACTTTTTAATCCAACTTAATGTAGCAAAAAGAGTAAGGAGCTTTAGAAAGGATGGTGCATGGTCAGTAGGGGTGGCAACGGGTCACGAGTAATCCGTGATCCGCGGGGCCCCGCCTCGATTTTGACCAGTTGACCCGATATCCATGACCCGTGGGCGGGTACGGTTTTGGGGTCGCCCCGCCCCGTTGACCCGCCCCGTATTTGGATAATTTATATATATATTACACGTATTTATATAAAACTATATAGGTAATATAATACATAGTTAAAATAATTAGGATTTGTTACTTGTATTTGGATTTGAAGTTAAATTTATTATTTGTGATTTAAATTTTAAATTGAATTTATATATGGTAAATATAGAATTTATAATGTTCAGTCATTAAGTGGATACTAATTGTAACGTACAATCTGCATGCATGGATGTTCTTTATCAAATAAAGAAAGGCATGAAGCGGTGCATAATCAATAGGACAAACGAACTTCACGTGAAACCACGTATATATCTACAATCTACCCTCAAGATTATATCCAACTTAATCTCAGCTTTTCTTTATTTATTTGTAGCTTTTCTTTATTTATATTTGTTGTAAGGTTAAAGGTACTTTTCAGTTTTCACACCACATGTTTGACCGAATGCAAATTTTCGTACTAGATGTTTGGTTTTGTATACTTTTGGTATCAATCGTTTGAAAAAATGTGGCTTTGGTACATTCCGTTAGTTGACAGTTAGTTTTTTCGTTAAATGACATGTGCAAGTCACGTGACCGACCCTAAACTTTCGATTTTGATCAATTTAGTCCCTCAAATATATTCATAACTTTTAATTTGTTTAATTTAGTCCAAAACTTCAAAATCAATTCCAATTAAACAATCAAACCCAATTGACAAAGCCGGACCTAGCCTAGGGCTAGGTCCGACTCTGAGTCGGGGTCGCCGGACGCAGCCGAGTCTGACATAGCCTAGGGAGTTCGATGTTAATTGGAATTGATTTTGAAGTTTTGGGACTAAATTAAACAAATTAAAAGTTAGGAATATATTTGAAGGACTAAATTGAATAAAACCAAAAGTTTAGAGTCGGTGACGTGACTTGTACATGTCATTTAACGGAAAAAAACTAACGGCCAACTAACGGATGTACCAAAAGCAACATTTTTTTCAAACGTTTGGTACCAAAAGTATACAAAACCAAACATCCGGTACTGAAAGCCGCATTTGGCCAAACATGTTATTGTGTTAAATTAAGAGTAAATGTGGGCCGAATTGTTCTTTCGAATTTGGCATCTGCCTGATATGTTTACAAAACTTTGGTATTGAAGATGCCCCGCGGCGTCGTATAATTACTTCTATTTTTTTGTTGAACTGTTCCATATAATACAATCAAACATTACTTAGTATCAACTAATTAACACAATTTGAACGATTATTGGAGAGATATTTGTCATATTATTTGCCAATTTTGTATTATGTTATACAATCGGTATTTTACCTTATTCTATAATAAAAATTATGAAAGAGAATTAATTGTATGTACAACGCACGTGCTCAGTTTCTATAGCATTATAAATGGACATAAGTTATTTTTATTTCATTAAACTAATTAATAATCGCCACTTGCCCCGATAGCATTGTTGGTCTGTTACTTTTTTTTTTACGCTGGAAGGGAAGCAGAATCGACTTCTCCGAACCCTAAACGCAACAGGAAGAAGAAGAACAGCTGTGAGCCTGTTACGCTGTGAGAATGCTGAGAATCGCAGCGAGAAGACTTTCTTCTCTTTCTTCCACTTCGTCGCGGCCTGTCTCGGCTGCCGTTTCCTCTCGTATCAACGAATCCTGCTACGATTCCTCTTCTAGATCGGCTTTGTCATCCAATCAAGCTTTCTCTTGGAATCCTGAATTACGATCTCCCTTTAGGGGTACGTAGTATTCTATTCTACTCTTTAAGCTCTTCCCTTTGGCGGTCCTACTGTGCGGTAATTAGTTGTGTTCGATTAGCTGGTTGGCGATTCTTCGCGCCTCGCGCCCGATGTGTTTCCCATTTGGAATCAACGTTTTGGTAAAAAAAAAAAATGTAAATTAACGTTGTGTATATCTTTTTCCTGATGTTTGGTTATCGGAGACGGTGACCAATAGCCAGATCGCCTACGGTTCAAAATGATAAGATTTCTTGGTAGAGTTAAAATTGTATATCTTTTCTGAGAGTTTCTCGATTTGAATTGGGGACTCAATTACTCTTTGCTGTGTTTGATCTGTACCTCAACGTTTTGAATTCCTGGATCGTCAGCTGTCATTGATCATATCAGGGTGTCATTGATTTTGGTTATCTGAGGCTCTCAGTAGCCTTGGAGCTGGCTACGATTACATAGCTAGCTAATAAAAATGATAATTATTTTGTGAGCAAACAGAGTTTCAAAATTCTTGCAGGTTAGCTTAATTAGATTTGATATATAATATATCTAAGACAGTTATTTATTTGTTCTGAAGTTACTGCTTAAAAGCTAGTTTACAGCATATGAAACATGAAGAGGGAAAGTCTCCTATATCGTTTCAGCTGGTATAAACGTCATAGTTAGATGATTTGAATGAGCAAGGAAAAGGGACTATCTTGGGCAAAAAGCGGTGTCTCAACTCTCAAGCAACGAGTTTCATACCTTTTTCTGATGGCTTCAATTTATATGGCTTTCTCCCTTTCTCTTTGAATAGCTTCCCTTGTTTGGAGTCTGAACACGTATTTGGTAGATGCCTTGCTAGCAATGACTAGATTGAGGCAGGAATGATCCTGTCAACTTCTATCTCTGGGTTTTGCAGCACAGTTTGTTACTTCCACATGCTTTTGTTTTGGCCAACTTCGACATGATTTTGTGGAGCTACATTACAAGACTCTACTATCTTGTATGAGATGGTCTCCAGTATAGCCTTTGCTAAAGCCTGTTAGGCAATTGATGACGTGAAGTGCTAGATTGATAGTTTAATTATTTGTTGTGTGTGGTTGATGATTTTTATTTTTTTTCCTTAAAAAATCCAGGTTTCTCAACAGAGATCTTGCCATCAGCAAATGATTTGGGTGTGATCTCAGACCTACCAGCTACTGTTGCAGCTGTGAAAAATCCAACATCAAAGATTGTGTATGATGAGCATAATCACGAGCGATATCCACCCGGTGACCCCAGCAAGAGGGCATTTGCCTACTTTGTCCTCTCTGGTGGCAGGTTCGTGTATGCCTCGTTGATCCGTCTTCTGGTTCTTAAGTTTGTGCTAAGCATGTCAGCAAGTAAGGACGTCCTTGCCCTTGCTTCCCTCGAGGTTGACCTGTCCAGCATTGAGGCTGGTACCACTGTCACTGTGAAGTGGCGTGGGAAACCCGTATTTATCAGACGCCGAACTGAAGATGACATTAATTTAGCCAACAGTGTGGATTTGGGATCTCTTCGGGACCCACAGGAAGATGCTGCTAGGGTTAAGAACCCTGAATGGCTGGTAGTTGTCGGGGTCTGCACTCACTTGGGTTGCATCCCCTTGCCCAATGCCGGGGATTTTGGTGGGTGGTTTTGCCCGTGCCATGGCTCGCACTATGACATCTCTGGCAGGATTCGCAAGGGACCGGCACCATACAATTTGGAGGTACCCACTTACAGCTTCTTGGAGGAGAACAAGCTGTTGATCGGGTAAAACAATTGACGTAAGTGCTTCTGACGCTGCTGGCTGGCTGGATTTATTGATTGGTTTGGTTTCAACCCACTTGTTATATGTTGATGAGGTTGTGACGGATGTTTAATTTTGTTGCTGTTTGGAGATATTGACGTTGTTTTGATGGAGTTTGAAGTTGGGGATAATAATACCGTGTAAACACGCACATTTTGTTTCTGAATGAAAAATAAGGGATGGATACAGAGATTTATGTTGAGTTTTATTTTTATTTTATTTACTACTTCAAGTTCTGCAGCTTGATGTGGAGAACAGATGCACACGAATAATTATTCTTCCAACATTTTAGAATTTTGCAGGAGGCTTTACTTTCAGGAAGAATTTAGTTTCACATTATGTTAGTTTCAACCTTTTGTCTTCTTAGAAGAAGTTTGGGCATTTCTTTCATCACTTATCAATCAAATCAATTGAGAACAATGTTGTCAAAGGCTTGAGGCGACGAGACTGAATATCGCATCAAATTTGAGGCGCAGGCCTTATTAAAAAAGGCACACTAATTATATATACTTATAATGCTAATGCTATACTAGTAAATCTAACTAGAACATCTATGTAAGTACCATAAATATGAAAGTTGTGATCATATATATATGATTGAAAATAGATATTTGACAAACCTAATGTACTAACTATTTACTCTAACCAGTTAGAGTAAGATAGCCATATACCAAAAACTCTAAGGAAGTAAGCAATCAACCTAGCATAAAGGATAAACATCTAATAATATAAGTTCGAATCAAGATCCAACTAAATATGTAGTAACTAATAATTTTCGTCATCCCATCGCCGTCACTATAAAAATCTTCTTCTCCATCATCATTGTCTGATTTGTAAACTTCTTTCTCATTCGTCTTATACTCATCTACATTTGTCTCCATATCCTCAAAACTACTCCTTAAAAACACACCTTTGTTTTTTGTCTTGGAAGTACGAGAAGAAGAAGGTCTAGAACTCTCTTACAATCTATGAGACTGCTTTCTAGTTTCTCTTGCTGGCTCTTCGGCTCCGGATGCAGCAACTATCAGACTGTGTATGTTAACCCTGTCCCAGATTGACCATCATCATCACTAAGAATAAATCCATCATTCTCTGCATCTTCATCATCCCACTCACCAAAATTCGCCAACCACTCTTCGTTTTCATCAATATCATCCAAAGTGATTTTACCCTCAGTATTAGGACTATCATAACGAGCTTTTAAATCTTGGTTATATTTCACAAAAGCCAACTCATTCTATGTTTTATCTAGCAGCTTGTTCCTTCTTGGAGAATGGAGCTGAGTACATAACATGAAAAATATATATTAAAAAAAAAGAGTAAATTTAGCATTAACACTTACAAAAAGAACAAAAACAATTACACTATATGACAATAATAAAGTTATATACCTGCTCAAAGATACTCCAATTGCGCTCACAGCCGAAAGCACTACATGTGAGACTTAAAATCTTGATTGCAAGCCTCTGTAAATTCGGAGCACTTGCCCTAAAAAGAGTCCACCATTCAGCTGCAAAATTGAAACAAAACAAAGAAATTTTAGATTTGAATTATTATAAATTATATATATATATATATATAACTTAAGTAAATGAAACATTACCTGGGGTTTTTTCCTTCCTCATCCTAATAGCCGCAGGGCTTTCAAATATGCCTTTAGCATTCTCATATAGTAACAGCTCATTTGTAATATCATTTTTCTCATCAGTATCTTTAACCAAACATTCCACGCATTTATGAAACTCACCCATAACCTCTTTGTCGAATTGGATTTGTGGATTTGAGTAAAAGTACTCTAGTTTCAGAAGATGACCTGCAACATGCAATGGTTGGTGAAGTTGACATTCCCATCGAGCATCAATAATTTTGAAGACTTTTTATACTTGTCCTATTTTTAATGAAATGACACTTGTATGGCTTCCTTGGCTCTATCCATTGCTTCATAAATGTATCCCATGGATGGCTTTTTCTCATTATCCACCAACCGAAGAACTCTAACCAAGTGGTCCCGTCACTTTGATAATCCAAAGCACATTATTCCAAAAAGACGCCTTCAATATTGTCAGCTTCATTTCTTTTTCTTTCCTTTCTCTTGACCATGGACTTTGACAACACGCATCTGACAAAATCATACTCCTCAATGCACTTTTCTGTTTGTGAATACTCTTCAAAGAAAGATAATGAGTTGCAAATCTAATAATTGCAGGTCAAACCAGATTCACTCCCTTGGTCTTTTGCCTCATCAAGCTTAGAACAGCCTGATGGTTATAAATGAAGCGAGTCAAATTTGATGCTTCTTTTATAGTTATGGCAGCAACACGTAACTTGCCAATATCCTCCATCATCAAATCCAGACAATGGACAGCATATGGAGTCCAATAAAGATGTGGTCTCTCAGATTCTAACAACCTACCCGCCTTCTTGAAATTGGATCATTATCTGTAATGACATGAATAGTATTTTCTTCACCGATTTTGTCAACAAATCCATTGAGTAGTTCAAAGTTCTTCTCGCCGGTCTTGGAATAATTTGAAGTATCAACAGATTCTATAAACGCACTTCCCATCGAAGAGTTAACCAATATATTTATGATGGTTTGACAAGTTTTGCTAGTCCAACCATCTGACATGATAGAGCATCCCTGTGTTGCCCATATCACTTTATGCTTCTTTAGTAACTCTTCTGTAAGTGTGACTTCTTTCTTCAACAACGTCACCCGCATTTCATGATAGGAAAACAGTTTCAAATTTGGACCATATTGTCCAATTGTCTCAATCATGTACTTAAAAGAATCAAGATTAACCTGATTGAAATCATTGCCTGCCTGGTAGAAGAACTTTGCAATATACTGAATTGTAAGATTCTTCTCTCCTTATCAAGTGATTCATCAATATTCGTTTGCCTCATATTTGCTTGCTTTCAGCGCTCAACCACTGCCTCGGACTTCATCTGGAAGTACGAATGTATTGGACCTTTCCCCTTGCCTTCTTTTGGTTCGAAATTAAAGCGTCTTGACTACCTCTCTTTCGATTTAGAGGTTGACTATTAGGATCTTGTTCGTCATCCTCCAACGGATCAAAATCAGCAAAGTCGGGTAACTGGTAGTCCATCTTCCATTTCTTCTTTTCATCCTCGTAATCCTTCAATTCTTGCCTCACTGCAGATGGACATTTAAGACACATTGTTACATTTCGGTAGCCCCAAATGAGATGTTGCTTGTGCCTATGGATTCCGCCTTTTGTCACCTTATTGCAATATAAGCATGTGACTGTATTTCTATCGTTCAGATCAGTCAAAGTTGCATGCTGCCAAAACGGGATCCTTCTTTTTTGTAACTGGATCAGCCAATAATCTGAAAAAAGAAAACAAATCTATTTAGATATAGATACTCGTGTTTAGAAAAAAAAAAACTTTACATTTAAAGAGTTATTCAAACAAACATAGAATAAGCACTGAAATACAAAACTCACGATGACTGATTACAGAGCTCTAGTATTATAAAGATGACAAAACTGATAGCTTATTACTAATTACATAGCTCTAAAATTATTGATTACCATAACCTGATTAGTGATTACAGTTTACACAACTCTAAATTTACTGATTACTTATTAGCTATTACACAACTCCAAAATTAATGATTAAGCAAGCAACTTATTTTCACTCAGGATATCATCAAATTGTTGAATAACACCTCTATTACATGATAGTTTTGTTTTCTAATCCTAGCTGTAAAAAATAAACTCAACTAATCAAGATCAAAGATCAAGCAAAGTTAACTTAGTGAAAGTGTGAAACAAACCTGAAAGTGGGAAGATGGTGATGAACCGAAGAAGATGACAAGAACTCTTGCTGACTGTTGTAGAAGAGACCTGAATAAGATGTAGAACTCCTATTTTATAGAAGATGGCAGAAGAACTTCCGCTCTGTAGAAGTTGAACTGAAGAAGAATGGAAGAAAACAACTCTGTGGAAGATGAAGTGTAGCATCGCGACTTGTGAAGAATATCGCTGTTGACTTCTTCTTATTATATTCTAATCTTTCTAATTTTTTTAACCCTAAATATAACGGGTTGGGCCCATGAAATTAAAAGAGTCCACTATAAGCCAAAAAAAGAAGAATACTCCATCTAAACACTACTGAGTCGTCGGAAGCGCACGCCTCTGCGCCTCCACCTGAAGCGCAGTGATTCAAGTGCTTCATTGCGCATCATTGAAGGTCCCCGCCCCACACCTGATCGATTCGAGAGGCATCTTCCTCGCCTCGCCTCTGCGCCTTAAGTGACGAAGCGAGTACTTTTAATAACGTTGATTGAGAAGCAAGCAGTGTTGTTAAAGGAGTGCGCTTGAGGCGAGACGAGTGGTAGATGGTCATTCGCCTCTACTTGGTTGATGCAAAGGGCCTTCAATAAGGCAAGCGCCTCGGTGCTCTCGCAAGTCACCCTGAGAATAAAGAAAAATAATAGAAGGATTAATAACTAAATTACTATATGAACTCTAATTAATTTACGAATCGTTATTTGAAGTTTAATTTTTTAAAATTAATTACCTATTTTTTTTCTCGAGCAAATTGCTATCTCTATTTCAATTTCCATCAAAATGGATAGAAAATGAGCATGTTTCCGCCATGTGAGGTATTTTCATGTGGACCCAAGATAAATTCAGATATTAATTGAAAGAACTGGAACAAAATACATTTAATTGTAGACTCAGCTGATATGCACCGTTTGAATTAGACGGAAATCCAATTGAACATCCAAATGAAGATATTTAGTTATAATATTTTCGATTTATGTTTAAATTCATCTTGGGTACATATGGAAAGACCCTGGAAGGTGGGCTAGGTTCACCGAGTCAAGTGCCAAAATCCAATTGAACATCCAAATGAAGATATTTAGTTATAATACTTTCGATTTATATTTAAATCCATTCTGGATACATATGGAAAGACTCTGCATGGTGGGCTAGGTTCACCAAGTCAAGTGACTCGATTTGAAAACTGTAGAACTAAATTAAAAACAAAAAAGTTAGGCATGTATTAGATCGACTAAATTAAACAAAAATCAAAACCATGTAACAATTGTGTGGTGGTTCAACGTCTCATCCTTTAAACAGAGGTCAGGGGTTCAATCTCCGCTAGTGACCATGGGAATGAAAAATTGTTCATGACCAGCACTTTACCCTGACCCAGTGTGAGTGAGAATTAGTCTAGTTAAAACCAACGACCAACTAACTGATACACCAAAAATCTAAAAAAGATCATGTTGCACCAAACGTCAATTTCGGTCATACATTTTCTTCCATAGTATTTCTTAAGTTAACTAAAAACAGAGCAAATATTATTTAAATGCTAATGACTTGTTGTCCTTGCTCGAGAGTTTTTTTTTTTTTTTGATAAACTGATGTATAAATAAACAACAAGGTTCAGTACAAAGGTGACGGCTGAGCTAGGCATCCCGTGATAAGTGGCGTAGACCAAGTTCCCACACTAAAATTCTACAAAATGAAAACGTATTACACCAAAAGTCTAAAAAAGATCATGTTGCACCAAACGTCAATTTCGGTCATACATTTTCTTCCATAGTATTTCTTAAGTTAACTAAAAATATTGTAGAGCAAATATTATTTAAATGAGTTATAACTTTTTAAGTGTTATTTTAAGAAAATTATTACCTCGTGCAAATTGTAACATGCGACACATATAAATTCTCACGTGATGAGTATAAATGAAGGATTCACTCTCCTCTAATAACTTGTTGTCTTTGCTCGAGAGTTTTTTTTTTATAAACTGATATATAAATAAACAACAAGTTTCAGTACAAAGGTGACGGCTGAGCTAGGCATCCCGGGATAAGTGACGTAGACCAAGTTCCCGTAACATTTAGGGATGGTGCCTGTTTAACAAAAGAGTGTGCTGGGGAAACAACCGATCGAGGTACATATGTAAAAGAGAAAGCAGTATTATCCAAACACCTAATATCATCTAGGACACCAACCAAAGAGACCCGAGCAGCGGAGGACCGAATCAAACGTGACAACTGGAGGGAATCCGTCAGGAACACCGAGGTACGTGGTGCCGAAGGACGTGCATAAGTCAACAGAAGGCCAGCACGGCAAGCAAGGGCTTCAGCCAAAAGAGGGTCATGTCCGGGGATAGAAGCTACTGCAGCGGCGGCGAGAGATCAATGATGGTCCCACAAAAGAGCCGCACCAAAAAGCAAACCAAGCCTAGTATTTACAGCACCGTCCGTAGCAATAAGATTGCCAAGAGACGGGATAACGGATCACAGGGGCCTGTGAATTAGTTCGGATCCCCCGAGGGGGGACCCATCCAGTCGTCCTGGCAACATAGAGCAAGCAATAACATTAGCATAACAAAGGTTGTTATAGAAATGTAAAACCTTCTCAACTGAATGACACTCATTTTTAAACACAGTCATGTTCCGAACATTCCAGATACTCCATAATAAGAGGCACTTATGGACCAAATCATCATTTGGGGCAAGAGCATCCGAATGTGGGCCGTGGTGATCAAACAGTAACCAATCCATAATAGAAGGGCAGTGGATACGGTCAGTACGGACGGAGAAGGGTGAAGCAAACCAGACCCGAGACGCAAAGGGGCATTTCCACATAAGGTGATTCCACGTTCCGGTTCCTCGTGGCAGAGGTAGCAAGAAGTGTCAAAGTACGGAACCCGGCGAACCAGGTTTTTGTTAAGGGCGATGCCTCCATTACAGCATTTCCAGACGAACATTCTAACTTTTGGAAGGATATGAAGTTTCCAAAGTATTTTCCAGAAGTTTGAAGTGACAGACTGGGGAAGACTAGAGGACGAGCCATGAAGTTGATTATGGGTAACAGAGCGGATGAGATGATAACCTGACTGGACCGTATATGTACCATAAGGAGAGTGTAACCAAAGAAGCTTATCCGGGGTTTGGAAGAGTGATAACGACATCAGAACAATCAGGTCAACGAGTACTTGGGGTAGGTAGAACTTCAATAGAGATACTCTCCATGTTCGGGTTTGTGGATCAATAAAGGAGGAGACACGTATGGGAGTAGAGGAATTGAAGATCTCAGGCCAGTCAATAAGGAGTCCAACGTTGGGTACCCATGGATCCTTCCAAAAATCAACAGATTCTCCATTCCCTATATGCCAGCGAAAGCCGAGGATAGCCCATTTCCGTAAGGAGAGAAGAGTCCGCCAAACCAGGGAGCAGTTGGATGAAACCTTGATGGTAAAGAATGAGCCTTTGGACATATACTTTGTGTGAATGCAAGAAGGCCACAGTGAATCCGGGGAAGATAGGAGTCTCCACATTTGTTTGAGTAGGAAAGCCTGATTGAAATCCGAGGATAGACGAAAGCCCAAACCGCCCTATGATTTTTCGGATAGCCATACGTGCCCAGGAAATCCAAGGAATGCCCTTACTATTTCTCGACGACTTCCACCAAAATGTTCGAGCTAGGGCGTCAATTTTAAAAGTAACATGGAGAGGAAGTTTTATGGCAGACATGACATAGGTCGGGATTGTCAACGTTGTATATTTAATGAGTACATCCTTTCCTGCTGGAGAGAGGAGTGACGACATCCAACCTTGAATCCTGGACGAGACTCTATCAATAATCGTGTTTGCTGTGAGGGATTTTCTCTTTGTCCAGTCGAGTGGAAGGCCATGATATAATTCAGACGGGCCCATTTCACGAACTCCCAGGCGTTCACAAAGAGACAATCTCTTAACAGTTGAAATATTGGGGCTGAAGCATGCTAGATTTTGAGAAGTTTACAAGTTGACCTGATTCCACTTCATACTGAGCTAACAAAGATGTAATCGTTTCGATCGAGTGGACCGTATCTTGGCGGAGGCCCCGGGTAGGTTGAATGGGGGCTGTCTGGCACCCTTTGATTATGATAGAGAGGGAAGGTGTAGTGACGCACTCCATAATCCAGCACGACGACGTCTTTTCAGAGAATGCAAAATCTCCTGAGCGAGTAGCGTATTATCAGAGATGAGTCTTCCTGGAACAAAGGCAGATTGAAACGGTGATATAATCTCATCAAGGACCGGGCGCAGCCTATTTGCGAGGATTTTTTAAATCAATTTGTAAGAAGTGTTGCAGAGACTGATAGGGCGCCAGTCGGAGATAAGTTCCGGATTATCAACTTTTGGGATAAGAGTGATAAGCGTGTTGTTGAGTTCTTGGAGGAGATGCCCAGAGACAAAGAAACTTCAAATAACATGGATAGTTTCCGGTGCAACCTCAGACCAATTGTGTTGGAAGAATCTGGGAGGGAATCCATCTGGTCCAGGGGCTTTATCCGGGCCCATCTGGTGAAGCGCCGTAGTAATTTCAAGTTCAGTAACCGTTCCAATAAGTGATGGTCATAAATGGGGGGGGGGGGGGGGGGGGGGGAAGGATTGGGGTAAAAGATCAACTAGGGGGTAGTGCAAAGGTGGGGATGTCGCGGAAAAAAGGTTTGAGAAGTGCTCCATAGTATAGGACTGGACATCAGCCGGTCGAGTGAGCCATTCCCTAGAGGTCTGACGAACCCAGCCAAGACGGTTTATCTTTCGACGGGCTAGGGCTTTTGCATGGAAAAATCGAGTGTTACGATCTCCCAAGGCGAGCCAGAGTTGACGAGATTTCTGACGCCAAAGAGTCTCCTCCCGAGAATAAAGAGCTGAGATGCGAGACCGAAGCTGGGTTTATTTTGGAGAGCTAGGGTTTCTAGATTGGGCATCGGCAAGCAAAACAAGGGATTCAGACAAGCTTGATCGGACATGGCCAAACGTATCTCGGTTCCACCGGCGCAGGTCAAAGGATAGACGTCGTAATTTCCGGCTAAGGGTAAACTGGAGCGATCCGTGGATAGTAGGGGACCAAGACGAAGAAAGAAAATACCGGAAATCTGGGTGGTCCAACCACATGGTTTCGAATCTGAAAGGAATCAGATTTGTGGATGAGATGGAATGAGTTGTATTGAGCAAGATAGGGCTAATGAGAAAACCTAAATGACGAACCGTAAAGATCTGACCCGCATCTGGACAGTTCCAACTAAGAGTAATCATTTGACTAGCGGAACGGAAAAAAGCGGTTCCGCTCTAGAGCTACAGCCGCAAGGATAGAGGTAGAAGGGCAGAAGTATAGCTAAATTAAGCCCAAAAAACCCTAAATAAGAGAAAGTAAAAACAAAACTCCTAGGAAAACTAAAAACAGGCAAAGGTAGCAGCTTACAACTAAACAACCAGAAAACCTAAATAAAACAAAGATTCTAAACTAAAAAATAGCAAAGGAATTAAAATACTGATACCCGGAGGTACCTGGTCTGGGACATCGAATAGGTAAGTGGCATCAAAGACATTCTCCGAGTCGCTAATGCTGCCCGAGGGCACCTCCAAGTCACTAACAGATGAGGATCGTCGCTGGCGAACGGAACAAGACGGTTTGAGGGATCGCAGTGACAGCTCAGAACGTTGTCGTTTCACACCCCAAGCTCGAGGAGTATAGGGATGTAGTGTTGACATACGGGCGGGAGTTAGGGTTCGGGGAGGGAGGCGGCTCGATTGACGGCGGTACAAGGTGAGGGTAAATATAGTGGGTGGGCGGGTTATGGTACTGCATCACCAGATCATGGACTTGAATGACCTGCGGGGAGTGGCGGCTCGATGGTTCATATCCCGGATGAGAGAACAGATACGAGTTATAGAGATCCGCATATGGGTTAAGAGGGATGGAGTGGGGGGGGGGGGGGGGGGGGCAGAGGTCGGAATGAGGAGATGGAGAGGCAGCCAAAACCAGGAGGGGCAAGAAGAGACGCCACTGAGTCAGACCGGATCGGGGAGGGTTGAGTAGAGATAACCTGAGGTGAGTGGGTTGGAGTTGTCCCTCCGGAGGTGGTGGAGGAGCCCGCAGCCGAAGACGAAGACTGAGCAAAACTAGGGTTTCCAGAGAAAGGGGTGGGAGGGCTTCCATGGAGAGGGCTAGGGTTTCGGGTGAGGATCCCGATAGCTACAACCTGCCCATTTGGATCGAACATCACCGGAGCTGGGGAGGAGGGGCCCAGGGGCAGCTGAAGCCATGTGGACATCGTCGTACTCAGCCGGCGTCGTAACTGGTCAGTACCGGCGAATAATACCACAAGCTGGTGTGTTGAGAGAAGGGTCTACACTAGGGGTGAGCGGTTCCGGGTACCCAGTACTTTTAGGGTATCCCAGAACCAGACCAATACTAAACGGTTCCTAACTTTATTACCCAGAACCGTACCAGAACATTTAGGAACCGGAACCGTACCAGAACCGTTAAGAGCCAATCGGTTCCGGGTACCCGTTAAGGAACCGGTTACAAATTTTCAAACTAAATAATATAATTTTAGGTACTAGTTGGAACCGGGTTCTGGATACCCAGTTGGAATCGGGTTCTCGGTAGCCAATTGAAACTGAAATTTATGTTATACCAAGTGAATCATAAAAATAATTATAACATTTTCCACAAACCAATTTTAAATTTGTTAAATGTTTAGTGTTTTTTTAATTTATATATATATAACGGTTCCGGTTCCGGGTATTTGGGTACCCGAAAACTTATCCCAGAACCGGAACCGAAAATATCGGTTCTTGAAATTTAATCCCAGAACCGTACCAGAACCATTTACATCTACCCGGAACCTACCAAATGACCGGTTCCGGACCGGTTCCGGTTCCAACTGGGTAATTTGCTCACCCCTAGTCTACACTGTAAGGGATCCAATTCTTGAGAAAACCCGTCCCACGGTTTCCAAATGAGTAGAGGGGGCGATTTGGCACACGAACAACAACAAGACCAGCCTGTTGTTCAACCCTCCCCAGCATGTCTTCAATCTGCTGACCAATGAGCGAATCTACAGAGCGACACAGCTCAAAACCATGACCAAAACGGCCACAGCAGCGGCAAGGCATTCCATGTCGGAATCGAATGATAACCTCATGCATGGCTTCATCATCGAGAATACCCACTATAGGGACCACTGGAAGAAGAAAATTGATGAAGACTCGGATAAGGCCAGTTCGCACATTGTAGCACTGTTCTTACTTCAAATGTCCATAAATATTTTTTATACGATAATTCTAAGGAATACAAATACTGGTAAAAAAATATATTAATTATAAACGTGTAAAATTTACCCCAGTGATAGACCATAGTAATTTTGTAATCCTGTATACATACTTGATAGAGAATCATCAACAACAACCTGTACTGGTTCTATCTCCATTCTTGAGTACAATAGTTGATAGTAAACTGCAAGCACTCCTTTTTCCCTCCTTTATTATAAGATCACAACTTTTTTCATACTATTTTACAGAGATAGAGTAGTTCAACCCATAATACTCTTCTTCTTCATCAACATCTTAGGAAAACCATATCTCAGTTACCTTTCCGATCCGGATTCACGGTAAGTATCACCACTCGCTTCTCCATTTTGGTCAGGCGAACAATATCACTACGCATCTCTACGTTTCTCAGGGATGCTGCATTTTTTGGATAGATCGGACTCAGTTTGATGCCGCCTAAAAGGCGCTGTTTGGTTGAACGTATTCCCTTTTAGTTTTTCCCGAAAATTATTCTTCGAAGGAGGAATCTTCGAACACAATGTATCACCTACATTGCTTACACACCCCTGATGGTAAGGATTCATCCTCCGTTCATACCTATACCGGAAATTCTCATACGTTGTCTACAAAAGAAAAACATTTTAAGTACATCGGAAAATAATGAAAAACCATTGATTGAAGAAATGCAGTTACCTGATTTGTCATGATCAGATAGAGATGAAACCCGGTTAGACCTCCAACAAACCATGCTGACACAATGGTGTAGATTAGAAGAACTCCAGATACAGGAGACTTCGCCAGAGCCCTCCAGAAATTGCAGTGATGGTTGTTCATTATCTTGATTATGTTAACCAAGCAAAATGCAAATATATAGAGGCAAAGCAAAGTCGTCGATGAAATGAACATAAAAAAGAATCGGTAATTCCTCTGTGGATCAACATACAAGAAACACAATCAATTAGCAGTTTACAACAACCAATAATAAAAAATTGTCTAAAATTATTATGAAAAAGATCGGGAAGCATACCCTTCCAATGCATTGTCCTACCCATGGGCAATGATGATCAAAGCGCTCGATGCAGTTATTACATACCGAGCAGTGGGAACAACGTGGAGGACGGTAAAGCAAGCACGTTCTGCAAAATTTGACTTTAACAACTATCCCATTAACCACTACATCTTTTATGGGTCGTATTATTGGTTGGCCATTATGATTTCCCAACCACTCTTGAGAAACGTTGGAGTCATCAGTTTCATCATCTGGTTCTGGGGGATGTGAATTACGAGGAATGATCCCAGGATCTCTTACAGATGTAAGTAGGAGAAGGAACATGATCTACAATCAACCATGTAATAAGCTAATAAGCCAGTGATTAAAACTGACAAAGTTCTACTAACCGAATGTATCATTAATCAATAAATGAAAATAACATAAGGTTTAAGGTCTTTGATATAATGACATGAATCATTTTCTACATAATATGAAACAAGTACTACATGCATATAGTAAATGAATGCACCAAGGATTTTAACAGAAACAACTCAATGGCAAAGTCAGGGACAAAACTTTTTGTGCTTTAAGGGAAGAAGGAACTTACATATGTTGTAAAGATGACACATATAACTATGACTACAATGATTATACGGTAGTGGAACTCCTGGATTAGCGCTTTCGAAACAATGGAGCAAAACAGAATTACTGGAACCACAATAAGAGAAGTTGTGAGGAAGAGTGACCTTGCATCTGGACCAAATATAACTCTGCCTCCACAGTAGAATCTCTGCAATAAAATGCCACTTAATACTTTTGCTTAGATAATAAGAGATTGACACACACAAAAAAAAAAAAAAGAATTTTCGCAGCCCCGTCATGAACAAAGTTGCTTTTAAGGTTGTGAGCGTAAACAAAATGAACAAACAGAAAGGACAAACTAAACCATGCAGGGTGACATAAATTTACTTCTAGATAACTAAAGTCTATTTCAGAAATTTGTAGAGTGTAGTAACTGCAATGGATAGCCAAACAACATATAACCCAAGTTAGACTAGCAATAAGAAATTAATTGTGCCCATGATATCTTCCCTAAGCACTTCATAATCTGGACTAATTGCCTTAACTTCCATAACTCATTCATTAGAGATATGTGGAGAAGCAAAAGAAGCTTAAAGTGGGAATGATCACGAGAATATGATAGAAGAAGTACATCGTCATTTAATTTGCAACACAATGGAGCATAATAAGAGATTGACAAAAAAAAAAAAATCGAATTTTCGCAGCCCCATCATTAACAATTTTTCTTTTAAGGTTGTGATCCTAAACAGAAAGAACAAACTAAACCAAGCAGGTGACATAAAATTACTTCTAGATATCTAAAGTCTACTTCAGAAATTTGTAGAGTATATTAACTGCAAGGGATGGCTGAAAACAAGTAAACGGAGTTAGACTAGCAATAAGCAATTAATTGAACCCATGGTATCTTCCCTAAGCACCTCATAATCAAAACTAATCGCCGTAACTTTCAAAATCAGTCATCAGAGATACGTGGAGAAGCAAAAGAAACTCAAAATGGGAATGATCATGACAATATTACAGAAGCAGTACATGGTCATTTAGGTTGTAACAGAGTGAAGTAAGCCACTAGCTATCATCTCCTAAGTAGCACCCACAAAAGTCGTTAAGAATACAAAAAAGTTTCCAGTCGAAATGCATTTTTAACACACAACGCGGCTATGATACATGTAATGAGCAAGGCATATTTGAGAAGAGTAAATACCAAAAATATAGACTACTACTACATATATTATGCTGTACACAGAAGTTCATCTTCATTTCCATTCCAACGAATGTGCCTAACAATTATCGTTCATTTCTACTCAGTGAACGCACAAGATACAAGAAGCTAATCACCATCAAAATACTAAATTTCCTAAGCATAGGCAGCAGCACGGGAAACGAATAAAGCATGATAAGATAAGGACTGTAATTTGAAAAATGATTACATTGTTTCCTTTCCAAACTTGATAGACACGTAACAGTGGGTGATTTGAATTAGAGAGCTGGGGAGGGGGTTGGTGCATTTTTACTCCTCTTCAATTTCCAGACCGAGCTGAGTATTGACTCGGCCAAGCACACGTCTTCCTTGATCTGAAAATGAAATAGGGATGACGAAAATCCAGGGTTGGAGGAAAAAAATTGAAGATCCAAAAGGTTGAAAATGCTTTTCCGTAGAAGAAGAATAAAAGAAGAAGATTGAGAATCAACAGAGGGTTGAGGAGAAGAGAATGTTACTCATCAACGGAGTTGTGTCTGGATTGGAATTTTTCGCATTTTTGGTGTTTATTTTGCTTATTCAGTTCTAGAGAGAATTTTTCCGTTGTAGACTTGCTTTCGAGTCCGTACTGATTATTGTTGCAGAAGACAATGGGTTTGAGCTGGCTAGTATACTACCCAATGTTGGACGGAGTAAAATTACACGAGTTTATTTATTTTTAATCCGCAATTCATAAAATTATACAGTTCGACACTTCTATTTTTTATATTATTATTATTATATTATAGTATACTATTTTTTTCCGCGCGTTCCACGCGTATATTTTTTATTTTATTTTTCTTTGTACAAGTTTTATACTAGGGAAATGAAATTATAGTTGTGTTGATTAAAAAAAAAAATAGATAACATATTCATACTTTGTTGATTTAGAAAAAATCTGTATTTTTTTTTATAACTACCTCTCCATAGTTTGGAGATTATATGAGACAAATGATTTGTATGAAACACGTTGTTAATGTACTATTTTTGTAAAAAAATAAAATTAAAACATGATAGATATCATATGACTCTACTTCTGGAAAAAAAAAAAAAAAAACACAGTACTCGTGTTGAATCACAATTATTTACTTTTCAGATCACATACTCACTTTGCCTATTGTAATCTATATATATTATAAATTCTGAAAGAACGATAATAACAGAGTGAATGTGGAGCTGAGTATTTTTTGTTTTTTTACATTAATCGATTCATTTATGACAATTGAGGTAATGGTTTTATAGTCATTAACTCCATAGCATTGATTGCACTAGGGAGCTGAGGATTTTTAAGTTGCAATTAATCACAATTAAAATTTCGTTGATTTCGAACTGTACATGATTCAATGTGTACAAGTAATCGCAATTAAAATTTCGGACCGTTCAAGATTCAATGTATGCAATTAATCACAATTAAAATTTCGGACCGTTCAAGATTCAATGTATGTAATTAATCGAAATTAAAATTTCGCTGATTTTTAACAAATGCTTGAAGCGGAGCCGGCGAACGAAGATACCGGGTGGTACGGGTGGTTGACAGTCTCAGTGGCAGAGACATCTCTATCTCCGGCGAGATATCGCTGGTGATCATCGAAGCCATATCTGTTGAAGAACAGACGCTTGACACGGATCCGACGACCAAAGGTATCATGCGGTACGAGCATCTAAAATTTATTCGTGAATTTGCGCAATGGTATTTGATGGTTCAAAATTTTCATCCTTTCGTTTGCTTTGTCAAATTTAAACTGATATTTTATTTAAAAATAGTGTTTCATCATATTACAAATAGTCGGTATAAATTTCATCGAATATTAGTTTGTTAATTATACATATTTGGCAAGTCACCCCGCGCGATGCGCGGGAAACGCACCTAGTATATGCATTGGTTGTAGATAAATTGCACAACTCTTCTCTGGTTTTAGTTACAGGACTACCTACACAAAACTCATAGCTTCTCATTCCTCCTTCTAAAGAAGTAGCTACGGTTTTTTAATTGTCTTACCGAATTGCATTTCTCCATTATGAATCAACATGATGAAATTCTTATCTTCCTTCTCATTTATCTTCCCATTTGCATATGTCGGAATATTTTCCATTAGAGGCTTGAAGGCTACTAATTTCTTATTCGATGTTGTGTCAAAGGCCTTCAAGAAGGCTGCCTCCTTATTTGCATCGTGCATAAGATACCGCGAGTTTAATTAAATACAACATTTGTGAAACCTGAAAAAGGCACAAAATTAACTTAATAATCAATAAATTGATAACAATAATAAAGAGATGCAGAGTAAAATTCATATATCTTTATACCAATATAAAAAGTGAAAGTTGTCCTCACCCCCAAGAGGTACCTTTTGAATATATATAAAAAGTGAAAGTTGTCATCACCCCCAAGAGGTACCTTTTGAATATTTTTTATTTTTATTTAAAATAATATATATATATATATATATATATATATATATATATATATATATAGTTTCAATAAATTTATACAATTGATAATTTAGTATTTATTATATTTGAGTCACGTCTATTTATCTTTACTACTATAAAAAAAAGTTACATTTCGCACTTTTTTTAAAGGTCGCTTAATTGGAATGAACAAAATGTATTTTAACTAATCAATCAAATATCCTATTTATAAGAGTCAGCATTAACATATGATATGTACTCAATATGTGCAAATTCTAGGTACATGCATTTCTATTCACCAGATTCATAAAGATCGAGGAATATTCCACATCTTGAGTTTGTATAATATAAATCAGTCACTTGTCAACTCATATAACATATCAAAATATGGATCTAACGTGGTTGTTGAAGTTTGACCTTTACTCACAATTTAATATTTGAAAATAATTAAGGTAAACTCAAGTATAAACTTTAGATATTAGTAATTTTAAAAATTGATGATTTAGACCCTACTAAAATTTTAGTTAAATTCTATTAATTTTTTTTTTATTAAAGTCGCTTAAATGACATGTAACATTAAATATTATCAACTTTTCAATCTGCTAATATACATATCAAATTGAGTCGCCTCCAAAGTATGATTTGTACTCAGTCCATTCAAATTCCGGGTATATGTTGAGATTTTTGTATCACTTAGATCAATCACTTGCCAAATCATATAACATCTTAAAATATGTCTCAAACATGGTTCTTGAAGTTTGACATCTTATAGATAACATTTTACTCATTATCCAACATTTATGGTCTCGAATTATAAATTTAGTTATTTTGTTTGTCAATTAAATCACATTGTGTACATCCTAATTAGTACGTACTTAAATGAATAATTGAGGTAAAGTTAAATATTAACTTTATATTTTTAGTAAATTAAATTTACCTTTAGCGTTAAATCAATTTGTGTTGGTATTATGCTATTGCGTGAAAAGTGTAATTAAGTTTGTATAATTCAAATTGGTCCACCGTGGCTCTAAGTAGTTAAGTACGATTTTACATTCTTGATTCCTTAAGTTGATGAGTTAGATACAATTGAGTCGTCAATGACCCGCGTCATGCTCGACCCTACTCATTTACAGAAATGTATGTAAATATATATATATAATATGTAAGACTAATTTAGTACCATAATTGAAAACGGTAGTTAATTTTGTACTTAATTATCATTTTCTATTTCTCCCGTTTTTAATTATTTTCTGTCATTCTTCACCATCACATGAATTCTTTTCTTGCAACGCCTCAACTTGCCAATGTATTATGATAAATTATATATCTTGAAATTTAGATGATCAATGCGCGCACGCGTTAATAACTAGTATCCATAAAAACGTACTTTATATTCTACCTCTCACGTGAAGATCTAAAGCGCCAATTATGTAAACGATAACACGTGGGATTTGCTAGGATCCTTTGAAAGTATCCATGCTTTAAACTTATTTTTGCAAATATTTTATTTATAATTTTACCCAAAAATTTGTAAAATTAAACTGAATAATCACAATGGTTATAAAGTGAATTTTAAGATTTTTTTTTTTTAATTTAAATGTTAAGGTTTACATTGTAGAAAATAAAAATAATAGTTTTTAAAAAAAACACAAAAAAATATTCGGAGGCAAAAATAAAAATGAAATAATTACTAATAAGAGACATAGTATAATGCTCTTAAAATTTAAGAATTAAAATATAAATAAAATAATTTATAAAAAAAAATAATGCATAAAAGCACCAATACTTTAAAATGATGTTAGACAAACCGGTTTTCCACATACAACATTTATATCTAAGACAGTTAGTTATGATCAACACTGGCTTTCTTAGTGAAGACACATTTGGTTTTCTATCATTAACTTCTTAGCAAATTTGCTAAACTCTTAGTTATCTTTTTTTTTTTTCCACAGATATTCCACTTTTCAAGATGTGCATCTCTCCATTTTTTAGCTAACCAATAATGACATCAACAGATTTAACATAATTTTTTTTGGAATATTCACACTTCTAAGGTGCGAACGAATCTATTACTCTATTTAAAAGGCAAAGTACTTTTGAGCTGGTTCCAACATTGTGTATTTACAGTTTTGCCATTCACCCATCTAATTTACCTACACACAGTTAGGCACCCTTCCGCTTACTCCAAATCCAAACGTCGGTTTGTCCAACCGCCATCCCCATCTTCATCATTATAACTGCTACACCGTCATTTCTTCTCTAAAAATGTTTCACCTTCTGTTTATATCATTTTGGATCCCCCTTTCTTTTGATTCCAAGCAATCATTTTAGGTTGGAGCATCTCCATTGCCCGTATGACATTCCACTATGACGTCCATCTCAAACACCCTTCAATCTTTGAAGATGTTGGTTTGACAAGATAAGCAATCATATCAACCACCGTGGAGACTATCTTATTTATTATAGGAAGATTAACAGTGCACTGTTAATTTTGGTATGAAAAACCGAAGCTTAACAATGGATTCTCATTTCAACCTCCGACGATTATGAGTGCCGGACTTTTTCCCGGTGTTAGGGTTTGCATGCATGGTTGTCAGATTGACTCTACTATTTTATTATGACAGCAATTAAGGTAATCACAACAAGATTTAGTCTGTTAATTTGAATTTCTTTTGTAAAGTGGTGTAGTTAAGATGCTTGAGTTGTTATAATTGACATATCAACTCGGTTTGCTCGAGAATGTCAATCAAACACAAATAACTTATTTGGTGAAGAGAACCATAACTGTTTGAATGATTCTATGAGGAATAGAAAATGAGGGGAAGATGACAAGAGAAAAAGTGGTCGATGACTATGATTATACATATAATTACGTACAGAAAGTACTATATGTTGAAGGAATACTAAGTAGGTTTTTGTTCTTTCTGGCTATGATATGGATATCACTGTCGTTGTAGATTATATTACATCATGTTTAATTGTTCTTAGTACGGTTGACTAACATATTTCTTCTTTGTTTCCTATGGAGAATTGGTTAGTCAAAGTCAAATATTAGTATATGTTACTAATTTTTGTATAGTTAAATTGTTCTATTATCTTAAATTAGCAGGATGGAAACACACGTGATAGAGTATTAACGCTTTGAGAATGGAAACTGCGGAGAAAAAAAGGCAAAGATGCTTTCGACTTTCTTTTCTTTTTTTTTTTTTTTCCACGGGGTGATCCTAGGTGGGCCCCCATCAGGAGGGCAGCACCCGTAGCATGCTTGCTCCAACCTAGACTAATCCCCACTCGCACCGGGGTCAGCCCGTAAGGGGTAAGGTGCTGGCCATGAATATTTTTCCATTCCCATGGTCACTAGCGGGGTTTGAACCCAAATGCAGCAATAGTGGTTTTCACATGTAAATTGTGGTTGTTTTTTTTCCTCGTTTGTATGATTTATAAACTTTCTTTGCGGTTCAAAAGTTTGAGCAGAAAATGATAGTCGATTTTGTTTCATAATTAAAACTATCTACCATGTCATTTATTTAAGTAATTACATATTAGTTGTCCGTCTTTCTTTCTGATATTAATTAATGAATCTACCTAATTATTTCAACCATTCGTGACCTTTTTTTCTATTGGTAATTGAAATATTGTGTTGCGTCAATTAGTTTGAGAGTTGAATTGTATTTGAGCATGAAACATGGTACCCTAAGGGGGCGTTTGGATGGACGTAATGTGAGATTATTTGAAATGTGAGATTACAAGTAATGTGAGCTGTAATGTGAGATTACTTGAAATGTTAGATTACAGTGTTTGGTTGTGTTGTAATGTTGAATATAATGTTAGATTACAGTGTTTGGTATGTGTTGTAATGTGCATTGTAATGTAACTTTATTATTATTATATTAATTTATAGAGAGTATAGTATATCTTAATATGATAAGATTTAAAAAAGGAAATATATTTTGACAACAACTAACTTCTTAAAGTTTATGTTTTGTGGTTAATGCTATAGTCATTTATGAATTTTAAAAACAAAATATGTAAACTCAATATGCACAACTATTAAAATTCTAATAGTTAAAACATTATATGTAGTTTTATAAGATAATTTTCATAAAAAATGCATTGAAAAGATTTTACTCATTTTATAAGAACATCATGTGCATTATTATTTACTATAATAATGAGTTCTGAAGTAGATAAAAATAAAATAAAAACTACTAATAATAACTAAATTATTATCAAAATAACCTATAATGGTAATACAAAGTATTTTGTCTATTTAATAAATATTAATAAAATAATAAGACTCCGTAATGTTGGATCACATTAAATCCGTTTTTGGATGTAATCTCACATTACGTTGAATGGAGTTTGGACGTAATCTAAGATTACAATGGACATTACATTACAATGCACATTACGTCGTTTGGCAAACCAAACAACGTAATGTGGATGTAATGTGAGACGTAATGTGAGATTACATCCCACATTACATCCGTCCAAACACCCCCTAAGGGTTCTTATTGGATGATGATGTTCTTTTTAAATGTTACATATCTTATCGTTGTGGGTTTTCAGACGTGCCCATGGACCTCTTATTAGCAGGTCTAATATGGGCCTTAATTATAATAATAAGAAGATGATGGTTCGTTTCATTAAGTTGCTTGCAGTTTTAGTCGTTCAAATAAGTTAAAGTTTAGTGAATTGAGTTATTTATTTTCATGGAAAATGACCTTATTAGAATATGACATTTACCTGCTTATTGAACCTTAGATGATTAATCTCATGGGAATGTAATCTATTTTCATGGTAAGTGTAGTATGGATAAGCAACAATTTTAGCTTCTTAATTTTATTTCTGCTACATATATTGTAAATATTAGACAAGTATTACAATGTTTGTTCGGTTAATTAGTTTTACACGTGCAACACACGTGTATAATTTCTCTAGTACATCTAAAAATGATATGCCTATGATAAAAGTCACTAAGATCTTTTGAAACTACATGAGTCTCTATAGGTGGAAGTGAGCAACACGGATGGTGATAAGCCCGAACCAGGGGTATACCTAAGAGTTTTTAGGTGGTCTACCCTTTCCGAAAATCATGGCAAGTGTTCTTGTCTTAAAATTTTGAAATATTTCATAATGATATTACCATGGTACTCAACTTCCAAAGAATCTATAGGTTTATAGATGAATAACTTGGGAGCTTATGGAAAGGATACACTCATCACATAGAGAAGCTTCATTTTCAGAATTTATGCTTCCAAACTACACAGTAAATAGCTTGTCAACCAATACATAAAAATGTGACATTTAAGCAAAGAAAGAAAATTGATTTTAACATGAAGAAATATCCAAAAATAGAGAGACTACTAACCAATCCATCCTAGGTACCTGATTTCTTGAGTGAGTCAATATACAAAAAAATGAAGAGTTCCGGAGAGAAGAACATAACTATAACACCACAGCTCTATGCGTCTACTCCAAGCCTAGCATACAACTTCCTAAATATACCTCTAAAGCCTTATGCTTTCATAAAATATTATTGCTTTCATAAATGGGAGTCTCATGTTCTATACAAATGGGTACCTGCGCAATCATTATCCCGGATGAATGACTCCTTCTATTATAGAGTATAAACTCGAATTGCTTGCAACTAATTCCAGGAAGATACAAAACTTTCCATGGAATGTGTAGCTCTGCCTCTGCACGATCAGTTTATGTATTATATCTCATCATATAACTCATTCCAGTGTAGGGTAGAACTGATAACTCAGGTGGTTATTTGACTAGCAAAATGAGGATGAGTATTGTTGGATCTTAAAAGTCTGGCTTAGCCTGGACGAGGCTCTTTTGGTCGATTGCGTTGGCGTCTCTCCGAAGTTGGAAAGTTCTGTGGGTTAGCTTGTTCTTCTGGCGAGACCTGAAAAAGGTGGGGTTGTTCCCCTGATTCCACTCCGATGCTTAAATTAGTATAAGTGTATTGAAAGTAAGAATCTTGTAAATGAATATAAAGTTCTTACTATTTAAAGAAGGTTTTTAATGGATTTTTATGGCGACATTACCTTCCTGTATGGGTTTTCATGTAATTGGTTGTTGTGGACGGTGGCCGCCTATTTCTGATTGGTGGATTTGATGAGCAGCAAGTCAGGATGTGACAAGCAGGTCGCCACCTCCTCTTTACTTAGGAGGGTGGGTTTCCTTTTGTGGCGGTGTCAAGCAGGTCGTCACCTCAAAATTTCTTAAGAGCATGGTTTGTTAGATTACGGGAGTATAATCACTACAGATCTATAAACTCGGTCCTCCGGTCGGCACCCGTAGAGGTTCTTGTTAAGGAAGCCCTACGCGGTATATTCTCCACAGCAAAGCCTCTGATTGATTCTTGACAGGGATGGATCTCCAGAGTGTTTGCTCGAAGGCAAATTGGCCCACCCTTGGTGAGGTAGTGGGTTCGGCCGAACTATGTGGTTATGGGGGGAGGATTTTCTCTCAAATCACCACTAGAGATGAATTATGATTAACCCTAATAAAACCCCTAACACCCCATATATTGTTAGATTAAGGGGAGTAATCACTACAGATACTTAAACAAGGTACATGCTAGTAATTGGAATTACGCAGCGGAAGTTTCGCACATACCTTTAAGGTGATTTGTAAACCCAAGATCTTCTCAGGAGGGAGTTCACGATCCTCCGGTCGGAACCCGTAGAGGTTCTTGTTAGAGAAGCCCTACGTGGTGCAAGCTCCACAGCAAAGCCTTTGATCGATTCTTGGCACGGGGACAGATCTCTGGAAAGTTTGCTCGAAGGCAATTTGGCACACCCTTGGTGAGGGATATGGTTCGGACGAACTAGGGTTTATGGGGGGAGGGTTTTTCCTTCTAAACACTCTAATGAGGGAATTGTGATTAACCCTAAAAATCCCCTAACACCTCATATTTATAGGAGTAAAGTGGACAAAAGTCCACTTTACCCCACCTAGGGTTTCGTCCGGCCTATGTATTTGGGGAGGCCCAATTTTGGGCCTCCCATGTCAATTGGGATTTGGGTCTAGCCCAGTTACTCTAATGTGACATTTACCCAAGTTCATTAGATAAACTATACATATTATGGGCTACCAATTACGGCGCCCATTACTATATGCTTACTGCTCCCACTCGCCGGAATGAGAGGGTGTTAGTTAATGTATTGTCGTCCAAATATGCATCAACATTTCTCTCCTTTGATCTGCTCCTTGCTTCCGAATAGTTCATACGAGGTTTGCCGTGCGACCGGCGGATACGACGGGCGTCGTGCTACTCATCTGTTAGGAGTATTGTAGCGCGTGCGAAACATTGATTCCCTTTTCTCCAATCAACCTGTTATAAATAACATTTATATTGTACCGCGCAGTATCCTAGGTCAACTATTAATTCTCCTTTTGCCTAGTTTCCACATAGGAACACTTCTCCAAGGCATTCGTACAAGTATTCACAACCTTCAACTAATATCTGGTTGGTGGCTGTTAAGACATGTGTATCGGGTCGATGGGTCTTCGGTCCGGATGACACTTTTCATGGGTAAATTGCTTTCTTTGATGATCCGTTGACTCGTAAATGTAATATGTTGGCTCAACGTGGTCCGTCGTCTCGCTCCTTGCCGACCTACACAAGGGGCAGTATCGAGCACGGAGAGGGGGGTGGTGCTCGATGTGCCCTCTCCGATGCCTAAGTAAGTCTGAGATTCTTAGAGAGATAAAGTAGAGAGAAGGCAGAGCTAAAAATGTGTAAAGATACGACCTTGTCCTAATGAATAGAACTTGCAAAGTATATATAGGCTACGGGGGGATAAAGGTGGCTTAATGACACCGTTAATCCCTAAACGTACTTTATTAACACATAACAGCAGGATTAAAACCTTTAAAGACACGGAGAGGTGGGTGAAAAAGTCTAAGTATGAGTCGGGTAAAATGGAGGTCGGGATCCTTGGGGTCGGACGAAAAATTCGACCCCTAAGACCTCCGACCCCTCCTAGGAGAGGTCCGGTGAGGCCACCCGATCCCTCCTAGAAGGGATCGGGTTGGCCCACCCGATCCATCCTAGGAGGGATCGGGCCGGCTAGCCCGATCTCACCTTGGTGGACCGGTCCGAATGAATATTTTTGTCTCGTCCGGGCCGTTCGCATTCGAGTGAAGTGTTCGGGTCCAATTTTCGATTTATAATCATAAGTGGGGCAATCAAAAGAGGAAAATTCGAAGAGAGACAAGTTCAAATTGGGCGTATATCCATCACGTGCCCCCGAGTCAACCAATGGCCTAACCCTTGATTGACTCTATTTTACGATGGGATGATACGCACAATTTGAAACCATGTTGTTACCTCTTGACGAATCATTTTCTTGTCTGTAGGCGCCTTTTCCGGGCTTTATCCTCAATTTCTCAAAACAGAGGAAGAATAAACGTTAAAGCAAAAGGGGACGTGCCTAGACACGTATCCGAAAAATGAGGATATGAAAATCCGATCTTCTCTCCTATATGTTTTAAAAACATGTACATACGTGGGGATGTAATGCAATCATGAGTATGGACTAATGCAAGCTAATTTCGTGTCGTCATATTCAATACGTGATCATGTGGGGTGAATCCCGTTCGTGAAAAAATATTTAGACAGGATCCAAAATTTTTCTAAGTATGGGAAATTGAGATATATGCCTGTGGGGCGCTAACTTGAATGAACACAGATATATCACGATCATGAATGTGCGTACTAGCATACATGTAAGTAAAAACACAAGTATGGAAGTAGGTGTGGATAGGCTGCAATCATGGACATGAATGTATGGAGGAATATATATCAGTCATGTACATGGAGGTTTAAGTGTTTGGACACATGGGAGTATGTATGTGGGCCTGCATGTGAGCGTAAGCATAAACATGTATGTATGCATGGACGGGTCGTGAGCATGAGCGTGAGTGATGGCATTGGTGCACTTGTAGATGTAAATCATAAATATGAACATAGTTGCAAGGGTGAGAGTATAGACCTCATTTTATCCGGGAGTGCGAGCTCTATTCCTCGATGGGACACAATTTTCTGCCTTCCTTGTACTAGCGCGAGCATTATCTTTTAACATCGGCTTTTGACAGGTGTGACATTTTCCTTCATTTGTAGGAACGTGTGTATAGCTTTTGAACTTTTCCCTACGATTCTCTCTCGCACTTTGATTGTAAGATCTCTTTGAAGTTTCCCTCGTAATAGGCGCATCTCGCCCTTCCATGGGTAGGGGTCGACCTTTGCGTCGGTCGCTCGGATCGCTGGCTCACTTTTGGGGGGCTTTATCCTTCGGACAAGGAGGCCATGAAGGTCATTTGTCCAAGCAATCAGACTAAATCTCATTGTCCTATGTCTTGGGTGTCCGAGGTGGACTTGTATGAGGTGAGGGTTCGCTTGACCCCTCCTCCCGCGAGCTTGGTGTGTCATTTATCCTCTCGTTTTCATTCATCTTTAGTTTCCCCCTTGTAGGTTGGTTTCATGGAAAAACGTATAATGTGCAGGCGAGCGTTCCGAATGCACCGTTGATTTGAATAAGAAAAAGTTACCCTCTGGCTCTGCTTCTGAGGTCAAGAAATTTTCTAAGTCAGGGAAAGCTGCAGAGACTTCCAGTATGTTCTTTTTCATCCTCTTTTCTTTACGATATACTTACGACTGTTCCCATGTTGCTTTCTTCTTGTTGTTAGAGCGTTCGCCCCTGGTTACCGAGCGGGTTCTTGCGGTGGGCAGGAGTTCAAGTCAATCCAAATCCAAGGCACGGAAGCCTGATTCTGAGGTCGGGCCCTCGACTGCCAAGAAGAAGAAAGCCGCGAGAGGCTCTCCTTCAAGTGCAAGCAGAATATACCCCTTTCAGGGAGTTGAATTGTTATGCAGTTAAATTAGATAAGAGGATATGGGAAGGATATGGGTGTGGGGGTGTTGATATCCCCTACTTCCTTGGTAATTATAAGGTCGCCTCCTTGCCGATGCGGACTAGGTGGAGGTATATCCTCCGTACATGCTATGTGTGATCTCACTCCACTGTGCCTGTCTGTAAGTTTTCTCATTGTAATAGTTAT
This sequence comes from Clarkia xantiana subsp. parviflora, assembly GCA_036873135.1. NCBI lineage: Eukaryota > Viridiplantae > Streptophyta > Magnoliopsida > Myrtales > Onagraceae > Clarkia > Clarkia xantiana. The sequence continues at coordinate 23,451,155 of JAPTYO010000009.1, read as the reverse complement.
GTAGTAACATAGTATGTCACTCCGTGAGTTCCATGCTCAAAGCCTTGTCTTTAAAACTGCCCCTCTATCCCTGGGAGAGGTGTACCGAGGGTTGTCTTGCACGAGGGGTTAGAACCTGTCGCGCTGTATCATGAGTAGGCGGTTGCCTTGTCGAGTTGTCGGGACGATGTCACTTACTTTGATCTCTTCTTGGAATGTCTCTTGGTGGGGCTTGGTCAGTCGGAGCCACTGGTGGTGGTCTGTATCTTCTAGCTCTCCTTGCCTTACGGTACGCTATCAATTCATCTATGGCTGACATGAATCCTTCTTTTATTAGGGGTTCATGTTGGCGTAACATATGATGGGATTGTGTTGCCGATCATCCTGAATGGTTGATCTTATGGCGGCCTGCCATAAGGAAAACGTTGAGGGGGTTCCTATGGTAGGTCCTCCTAGGATGCGAGGTAGCACTAGTTGCAATGCTCTTTCTTTGACCGTGTCGTGTCGACGGCGTAGATACATCATACAAATCTTCTTGTGGTAGCACTTGGTGGTTCCACTATCGGCCTCACTGCCCTTGGTACCTTGTTACTTGTACGGCGTGGTGGTCTCGAATCCTTGGGAGGAGGGTTGTTAACTATCCTTGTTTTGATGACCAACACATGTATGTGGATGCATCGTATAATTCATCTTTTCTTTGGAAAACTAGGTTATGCCTTCCAACAATTGCGATGCGTCCACGGATTCTATCATGTCATCTTCTGTCTGTGAGGCATAGTCATCGTGTTTACTGGACGACTTACTTCTTGCATTGAACCCTCCGTGCATGAAAATCGCGGCAGGAACTTGGGTATCTTATTAACGGGTTTTTGTTCAAATCACGCAGGCTCTCTTGAAAATCCTATGAGTGGGGAGTACACTTGTTTTATGCTACATGGTCTCACGCCTAATATGTCAATCACTTTCTTGCTGAGGAAGCTTGGCGAGCTTCCAACATTTACTAGGATTCTACCTATGTCCATGTCAGTGGTTTTCATCGTTATGACTAAGGCGGTCATTCTTCTTTGGTAACACATGCTCCATGTCCTTCTTTGAGAACTGAATTGTATCTTCTCTTTTCTCCTTTACTTTCTTTTCTTTGATTGTGCTATCTCCTACTTGTGTCATATATGCCTCTCTTACATTTACTGATTCACCACCTGCTTCAAAGCCTCGGGGAATAACGTATATGCTTGCCATCTGACTCGTGATAAGTAGGCTTTTTGTTCAAAACCCACGGACGGCGCCAAGTGTTAAGACAATCGGGTCGATCGGTCTTCGGTCCGGATGACACTTCTCACGGGTAAATTGCTTTCTTTGATGATCCATTGACTCGTAAATGTAATCCGTTGGCTCAACGTGGTCCGTCGTCTCGCTCCTTGCTGACCTGCACAAGGGGCAATATCGAGCACGGAGAGGGGGGTGGTGCTCGATGTGCCCTCTCCGATGCCTAAGTCATTCTGAGATTCTTAGAGAGATAAAGTAGAGAGAAGGCTGAGCTAAAAATGTGTAAAGATACGACCTTGTCCCAATGAATAGAACTTGCGAAGTATATATAGGCTACGGGGGGGATTAAGGTGGCTTAATGACACCGTTAATCCCTAAACGTACTTTATTAACACATAACAGCAGGATTAAAACCTTTAAAGACACGGAGATGTGGGTGAAAAACTCTAAGTATGAGTCGGGTAAAATGGAGGTCAGGATCCTTGGGGTCGGACGGAAACTTTGACCCCTAAGACCTCCGACCCCTCCTAGGAGTGGTCGGGTGAGGCCACCCGATCCCTCCTAGGAGGAAACAGATTGACCCACCCGATCCCTCCTAGGAGAGAACGGGCCAGCTAGCCCGATCCACCTAGGTGAGACCAACGGACCGGTCCGGACGAATATTTTTGTCTCGTCCGAGCCGTTCACGTTCGAGTGAAGTGTTCGGGTCCAAGTTTCGATTTATAATCATAAGTGGGGCGATCAAAATAGGACATTTAGAAGGGAGACGGGTTCAAATTGGGCGTATATCCATCAGTGGCCACCTAGTGAATACAAGAGACGGTGAATTATAGGTGATCTTGACCGTCCCAATCGCTCATATCCTTAGTCAGACCCAACCGGTTTCCAAAGACGTGGTAACTGGGCCTTTTTGTTCAGCACTACGCTCGTACGCCGGGAAGCGACACCATCATCCAGCTTTCGAAAAAAGATATGGAAAACATATTGTTTCCACACAGCGATATATTGGTCATAACAGAGGGAATCACTAGCTTTGACATGAAAAGAATCATAGTGAATGAAGGGAGTTCGCCAGACGTCCCCCCACACCCAGTTATTGATGATACTAGGAAAGAGTCTGTCATACCTAATACCAAGGGACCCCTACTAGTAAAGGTGGTCAGAACATCAACTTACCCATTAGGGACACAACACTGCAAATGGGGGTGGAACAAGGATGAAATACATATCCTTACAAGTATCCTTGCAATTATCTTTCAAAAATGAACTCCCTAGAGGGAGAGTTTATCTAATAGACGACAATGTTTATTTTCTCAAAATATGATCCTAAACTGGAGATCCTTGGACTCTGTATCATATATGCAATGAATGATATGTTTATCAAAGATAGGTACGTGAAGATTCAAGACAGCGCCCTCAAGATTAGGCGCATACCTCTATCAAGTGCGACGCATTTGGGTGGTCATAGACACTCCTTCGCCATCTCATAAGAAAGAAAGGAAACCAAGGATACAAGTCCTAACAAGACAGGCACCGTTAGAAAATCTTGCCATGGACGTCATGCACCAAGCGAGAAACTCTAAAGAAGCAAGATTCGCAAAAGAGATAGTGCAACAACCAGAATATGAAAAAGGAGATACACCTCCCATCAAGGGCCTTAGGGCATGATATAGGTTTACAAGATTAACCAAAGAAGAGCTCAAAAGCTTGGACTGCTTCATAATCGACCCTTACACTAAACGCACATCCTGATCAAGTATTTTTCCTGTGACGGGCAAGACATTTGCCTCTGACATCCCATCAAGAGGAAAACCCCGATAAAGAGAGCACTAGGGGAAGGTCCCACCTTTAAGGTTATAAACCAAACACATAGTGAATGAAGGTTACAACAAAGGAAAAGAGAAGGAACTTGTCAGCTCGACACCCCCCAAACATGTATACGTACGCAACTAAAATGCAACTTCTAATGAAGTTATCCTACAAGGCATAGCCAATACGGGCAAACCCAAGGAAAAGCATAAAACATCACCTGCAAATCTAAAGGAAAATATCATTTTTAAGTTCAAGTCCTATTTCAAGGGGAGCCGATAATCAAGATTGGAGGTGGGAAGAACATGACCAATATGACACTCCCTAAAATCATTGAAAAATAATCCAATATAAAGGCAAAGGCGAAGCACACTAAGTACCACAACACTTCAAGAAGATTATTACAGCCCGATCAAACCCCCATACCCGAGCAAGGGGCATGGATCAGACTCACTAGTCTGAAACACAGCTTCAAGTTAAACAACTCGAGATACCATGCTATGAGAAACCGCTTCAACCCAAATGCAACCCCTTCCAAGATACGTTATTCCTACTCGATCATCACCGCAACAAAGGACAAGGCGAGAAACTCATTCGAGGCTCCCATTTGTTGTAATATAAGTTAAGTTGAGGATTAAAGCTTCCTTACTAGAGTACGAATCAAGTCGAGTCGACCATCAGATACTTAGAGGAAACCTTCCCTCTTAAGAAAGGACAGGTGGAGACCTGCTCGCCGCCTCTGAGAAGACTTCCTTCCGAAGGAAGGGGCACTAGCTGGCGACCTGCTCGCCGCCCTCTATACCACGAAACCTTCCTCTGAAGAAAGTGGCACCAGCTAGCAACCTGCTGGTCACCTACTGATTTTCACACCGTCTTTCTCAACCAATCAAATGAAGGTAGCCACCGCCATTAAACAGCCAATCAAGGCATGGTAGCCGCCTCCTTGAAAAAGTCGGTAAAGATCTCCCTATAAATAGGGGCTCACTTTCATTATTTAAGTTCTAAGATCTATCAATTACTCTATATTATTCTCTCGATATCCATTACTGACTTAAGCTTCGGAGTGGAATCAAGGGCCATCATCGCCTCTTTTCAGGTCCTCGCCTAGCACCAAGCCACAAAAGAAAACTAAGTGTCCACGCGAGCAAGAAAGATACCTGAGTGAGCTAGCTCTCAGCGAGACTTAGAAGTCCACTACTCGAAGTTCCAAGGCCACGTCATTTTGATCCCAACAAAGGTGTTCTCTAACAGTCAGGCAGCCATTGCGGCAGTAAAGAATCTAAAGTACCATAGTAGGACCAAACACATTGATGTGAAATATTTTTATGCTAAATCTATGGTAGAAGACAATATAATTACTATGGAATACTTGTCCACTGATAACATGATTGCGGACCCATTAACTAAACCACTACGCAGGGAGATATTCGAAAAGCATGTAAAAATGCTTGGATTACGTAGGGTTTAGAAGTGGCATGTATCTGTGATAACATTTTGATATTAGAAAGTTACATTTTGTAAGCGAAAGAATTGCAACTGAGTTTATGATCAATCGACGTCATAATGTTTTGATAACATCAACTTTTTGGTTTATAAACTAAGTCGTAGGAGAACGCAATCCTCTGCCAAAACTATGTCGAATGTAGGCATTACCTCGTCACACAGGTACGGTCGTCTTGCGGTGGAAGGAGACCTCTACTAAGAAAGGTTGGCTAAGAATCAGGGGACAAACTTGATTACGCAGAACGATCATCTAGTGTCGAAGTAACTCGACATGATCTTCGCTTTGCAGTTCGCCGTGATGAACTTTGTTCGTCATTAGTCCACATTCTGGGCCAGAGGAGAATCTGCGATAGCATGATTTGACATGTCCCATTCCTTTGAATTTAAACATTAAGGTATACTATCGACGCGTGCTTCATGCTACGCGTGCCACGTCCGACCACGGGGTCACAACTCGGCTGTGCTATGAAAGAATCCTCGTGGTTCTGGTGGGCGCAAAATTCTTCACCTCGAGCGTGTGATTGATCATGGGAGCCTTATGAAGAGGCATCCAAAGTATCCTCACGGACTAAGAGCTCATATCTAAGGTCAGGCTCAATGCTAGCTTACCGATACGAGCGTAGTGCTGAAAAAAAGGCCCAGTGACCACGTCTTTGGAAACCGATTGGGTTTGACTGAGGATATGAGCGATGGGATGGTCAAGTTCACCTATAATTCACCAACTCTTGTATTCACTAGGTGGACACCAACCGGATATTAGTTGAATGTTGTGAATACTTGTACGGATGCTTTGGAGAAGTGTTCCTATGTGGAAACTAGGCAGAAGGAGAATTATCTGTTGACCTAGGATACAAAGCGGTACTATATAAATGTTGTTTATAACAGGTTGATTAGAGAAAATGGAATCAACATTCCGCGGGCGCTACAATACTCCTAACAGATGAGTAGCACGATGCCCGTCGTATCCGCCGTTCGCATGGAAAACCTCGTATGAACTATTCGGAAGGAAGTACCAGATCGAAAGAGTGAAATGTTTATGCAGATTTGGACGATAATACATTAACAGGCACCCTCCCATTCCGGCGAGTGGGAGCTGTAAGCATATGGTGATGGGCGTCGTAATTGGTAGCCCATTATATCTATATGTTACATAAGTTAATTGGGTACATGTCACTTTAGGACATTGGGCCAGACCCAAATCTCAAATGACATGAGAGTCCCAAAATTGGGCCTCCCTATACTAACATGGTCGGCCGAATTATGAGTGGGTCCACTTTACTCCTCCTATATATATGGGGAGTTAGGGGTTTTATTAGGGTTAATCACAATTCCCTTTATGTGGTGTTTTGAGAGAAAACTATTCCCCCAAGAACACCATACTTCGGCTGAACCTAGCAAACACCAAGGGTGTGCCAATTTGCCTTCGAGCAAACACTCCGGAGATCTGTCCCTTTCCAAGAATCGATCAGAGGCTTTGCTGTGAAGAATTTACCACGTAGGGCTTCCTTCACAAGAACCCCTACGGGTGCCGACCGGAGGATCGTGAACTCCCTCCTGCAAAGATCTTGGGTCTACGGACTACTGCAGAGGTATGTGCAAATCTTCCGCTGCGCAATTTCGATTACTTGCATGTACCATGGTTTTAGTATCTATAGTGATTACTCCCATTAATCTAACAATAAACCCAAATGCAACTTAATCAAACTATATAAAGAGAAAAGAATATGAGACTGGATCAGTGCATATCGGTTTTCTTCATCGAAATAATTGTTTTCATTATTAATTTCCTCGTTTGCAAGTTCCTCAATAATTGTACAATGTCTCTCATTTAACACTATGGAATATAATAATTTGAATAATTTAGACTCTTTGAGAAGTTTATTCGAAATTTTACATATTGATTTCTATGGCTCCCAAATAAACAATCATTCGACAGCCCTGCATCAATTTAAGAAGGAAGCTACAAGTCAGCTACAAATCAAATGTTCAATATGTGTAAATCAAATAAACGCAGACGTACCCTTGCCTCTAAGTATCGAAAGTTGTCAATGTTGGACCCCATTTGGTATCCGAGAGATGAATAATTGTAGGGTGATTATTATAAAGTCAATCATTTCTTACCATATTAATATAGGTAATTGAATATTTAAAAGACAGAACTATTAGAGCATCCACAATGGTATTATATATTTTGCTTTCCTTAAAAATGTCACGTAAACTTTTTATGTGTGGTTTAAGAAATACATGAATTTACGTAATGCTTACATAATAGTAGTTCTACAATGATTTTACTTAAATATATTTTATTATTAAATTTTAACAACCAATTTAAAAAATAATTATAATTAAAGTTTCAATTATTGCATATTTATTTTATATATATTCGTTATATATATATATATATTCGTTTATATACATATATATTCGTTATATATACATATTCGTTATATATACTAGCCCAGCCCGTGCTATGCGCATACGCATAATTTCATGGTCAAATTGTTACAATGATGTCGTAAAGAATGATGCACGCCATGATTAACAAAATTACAATGATGATACAAGACCGTGATCGACCCGACCCCGAGGACGATACAAGAATAGAGCTTAATGAATTTTTTTTTTTTTTTTTTTTTGGAAATCATATAACATAATTTTATAAATAAATTCCAACTTAAATTTAAAATGTTCGAGCGATCCGGAAAGAAAAAGCTACTAAAGAATTCCCGGTCGTTATTAAACGAGGGAGAGTGTCCAGAATCACTGGTTTTGGAATAAAAAAGAGAGCAATTAATTTTACGTAAACATAGTGCTTTCATTATATTTAAGGAATGCTTTATGTAAAAACATTAAAAAAAAATGTGGGTCTCAATTTTAAGGATTGCTATGTAAAACCACTGCAACACGTTTTTTTCACTTTACATAAAAAAAAAAAATGGACCCACAATTATGTATCCCTATGTAATATCTCTTAGCCACAACCACAATAGCAACTTCTGCATGCCAATCATAGCTATCCGCTTTAGAAATTATGATAAGTTTCATAATGGTAAATCATAATTACGGCTTTAGTGACATTTGCTAACTGAAAGTTGCTGCTCTCTGGGTACAGCCGCACAGGGGAGGAGACTAGCAATTAGGTCATAAGATTTAAAGTTCTATTAACATCAATATGAACCAAATACTCGAATGATATTTCATAGAGATAGTATATACAACTAATCTAGAATAGACAATGTAAGAAACATGAATATCTTTGATCGTTGGGAAAACGTCGGTGTCGTTAATTCACCACCTCTCCAGGTAACTCTTTGCAGCTTTTTATGGATTCCTTTATTTGAAGGTTGAGACCTACCTTATTTTTTTATAGAACAAAGAAAATAAATTAAGATTCGTGTGCTTAAAGGTAATGGACGTTCCAGAGTCTTCTTCTTCAGTGCAGTTGAATTTGTAGCGGCAGGCGGTGGGGTCAGATGGACGAGCGGCGTGGAAGTGGCATGCGAATAGAGCAGTCCGGCAGACGAGCACGAAGATAACAGACATTTCCTTCGTTTCGTCTTTGCTGCTGGGAACCTCCATTCTTTAATTGTCTTGACCGCTTCGACGTGTACTTCTTATTTGCAACGGTTCGTTAGGGAAGGTCGGTCCATTCCGGTTTACATATATAGTAATGGTTGGTCCGCCAGGTTAAAATAGAAGTGATACAATGATACTAATACCTTTTGGAGAGTATGTACCCATTGGAGTGTAGATCATTCTCAATTTATATATTGGTATAAAGATGTTTAAAATGTTTAGTTTAGTTTAACTTTGTGATGGTTATTTGTTTTTTTTTCTTCTAATTTGTTAGATCGATTAAGGGTGGCAAATTAGTTACTGTTCGTGTTTATTAAGCAGCTAAAGAGCGGCTTGTTGATGTTTTTTTTTTAATAAAATTATGTTAAGCTTAAAATACGTTATTTTGTTATTTAAGTTTTCATCATGGCTAAATAGTTACTTTTCTCTTTTGATATGATTAAATAGTTACATAAGTTTCCGAATGTGAATGAATTGTTCAAACTTATTTTGTTTAATCACTCATATTTAAGAAAATGTGATTAAATCATTATAAAATGACGATTTTAACATTACCTTCAATCAATTTAACTTTTCGCCATCGCACTCTTCATCAAATTTATCATTTTATTAAAGGTCTTTTTGGTACCACATGTTTGCAAAAATTACACTGTTCATACCACTAGTATTTTTTCGTACCGAATTGGTACCATATGTTTCCAAACTTACTGTTTTGGTACATCCGTTAGGGTTCCGTCAAAAACGGTCGTTAAATGGCATGTGCCATGCACGTGACCAGCCCAAAACTTTCAATTTTGTTACAATTTAGTCCATCTAATACATCCCTAACTTTTATTTTGTTCAATTTAGTCCTAAAACTTCAAAATCAAACCATTTCCCCAAATTGACCTAGCCCCAAATTGGGTATAGGTCCCAATTGACCTAGCCGGACCTAGCCTAGGGCTAGGTCCGACCCTGGGTCGGGGTCGCCTGGGTCCGGCGACCATGACCCAGGGTCGGACCTAGCCCTAGGCTAAGTCCGGCTAGGTCAATTTGGGAAAATGGTTTGGTTTTGAAGTTTTAGGACTAAATTGAACAAAATAAAAGTTAGGGATGTATTAGATGGACTAAATTGTAACAAAATTGAAAGTTTTGGGCTGGTCACGTGCATGGCACATGCTATTTAACGGCTGTTTTTGACAGAACCTTAACGGAGGTACCAAAACAGTAAGGTTTGGAAACATATGGTACCAATTCGGTACTAAAAAATACTAGTGGTATGAACAGTGTAATTTTTGCAAACATGTGGTACTAAAAGGACCTTTAACCCTTTTATTAAATTCTCCCAATTCGATACTTTATGGGTTCGACCCATTGATATTTCTTACTAGGTTTGGTCAAACTCGACAAATCCGTAGTATCTGAGTTCAGTTACACCGAGCTACAATTAGGTTCAAATTCAAGCCTAGCATCACCTAGGGTTGAGATTCAAACTATGGTTCAATTTTGAAAAAAAAAATTAATGAAGTTGATTGAAAACATGATGAAGATAATGAAGAACCGAAGAGCATAATAAAAAATGAAGCTAAATATGACCAAACGGCCACATTGACAAACTAACACAATGAATATAATAAGTATGAAAAATGGATAAATATAATTGGAATTATATCTTTTATCCACTTGTCATTTATTTGTTTACAACTAACACTTTATGATTTAACAAAAAAATTCTTTATAAACATTTAGAAATTCAATGCATAAAAAGGTAGTGTTAGAACCACCATGAAATATTGAATCAAAAGTCGACGACTAGCAGATGATTGATGAAGAAAGACTCTAACGAAGGTACTTAAGGCGACGACCTGCGATATATTCACAAGGATGGTACGAAAAGGTGACGCCTCCAAGTAAACCCATCCTATTAAGGAATGGTGAGGTGACAACCAACTTAGTACCGACTTGGAGGAAACTCTTCATATTAAGGAATGGTGATGTGGCTACCAACTTAGTACCGAAAGGTTCACTGCGCAACTAAGGAGACTGACATAATCGCCAAGGTTCACTGCGCAACTAAGGAAATTGAATCTCGGCCTGAGGTTGTATGATTGAGTTTTGAGTTGTTGGGTCGGTAATGTTTTTTTGTTTGAAAAATGAATATAGAAAGGGTGTTTCTCAAATTCCATATTACTATAACCAATCAGTCACACTGGTAAACGTATATATAACTAAAAAATACACGTTTGAACTAAACGATCACATTATTAAACGTCAAACTATGTATATCCAACTTGGTGGTGAGCCTCGATTGGGTGTATATCCGCCAGGGGTCAACATGGAGAGTGACATAATCGCCAAGGTTCACTACACAACTAAGGAAATCGAATCCCGGCATAAGGTTGTATGATTGAGTTTTGAGTTGTTGGGTCGGTAATATTTTTTTGTTTGAAAAATGAATATAGAAATGGTGTTTCTCAAATTCCATATTAGTATAACTAATCAGTCACATTGGTGAACGTATATATATATAACTAAAAAAATACTCATTTGTTTGAACTCATGGCAAAAAAAAAAAAAAACACATTTGTTTGAACTAAAGGATCACATTATTAAACATAAAACTATGTATTAACCCTTTAACTATTTTTTGGAGACTGTGTCAACGTCAAGGTGAACGGTAGGGACAGCAACGGGGCGGGTCGGGTCGGGGCAAGTTTTCGTAGCCCCGGACCGCGGGTCGGCCTGGCTGACCCGGACCCGGGAAATTGTCCCTCCCGGGTCGGGGCGGGGCGGGTCACAAATCCCGCGGGGCCTCGACCCGACCCGCCGTGTGAATTTTTTTTTTTATATCAATATTAATACAATTTTTTTTACAAAATATTACATTGTATATAAATTCAAACTATAAATCTAACATCAATCAAATACAAACAACAAACACATCAAATTCATCACAAAATACAAATTCAAATCCAAACACCAAATCCAAATTAACTAATCCTAATAATCTAAATATACATCTATTTATAATTTAGTCCATTTTATTTATATAGATATTATATTAACCATATTGTTTAGTAAATATTATATTATATTAACATAAAAAATATATATATATATATATATATTAGAAATTCGGGGCGGGTCAACGGGCCCCGCGGCCCTAAACCCAGATCTGCCCCGACCCGAACCTGCGGGTCGGCGGGTCAAAACCGGGTCGGGGCCCGCGGGTCAGCGGGGTAGACCAGTTGCCATCCCTAGTGAACGGCGCCATCCACAAGGGCATGCCCCCACAAGTCTACCATGGACGCACTGGACTAGCCTGGATCGTCACCAAGCGCGCAGTCGGCGTCGAGATCAACAGGCAGGTCTCTCTTCCTCTCTGCTTCCCACCAACTTCAGCTTCTATTCAGTGATTTGCATCAATATCTAATTATTTATTTTGGCCAACATCAATATTTAATTCGATTTAAGATACTTAGCTGCAATTAGTTGTTCATTCGTAGAAGTGGGTACTGAAATCCGATTTTGTTTGATTTCTTATCTGCCCCGATTAGTTTAGATTACAAGATCACATTGTTTGATTCCATATCTCTTCAATCTCCAATTTTCCGTTCTTAGTGTATCTATCGATTGGTCAGTATCATTGGTGTCAGAGCACTCACCCTCGGCTGTGGTAATTTGTGCTATTCCGGGAGCATTATTTCCGACTCCGACCACCTCTCTCTTCCGTTGGGTTCCGTCGGCACCTGCAATTCTCTGACCCCGCTCATTGCCACTGTCCTTAGCCATCAGCATCCTTCACGGTTTCTGTTCTGCTGGTTCTTGCTTCTGCTACTGCAATTTTGTTTGTTAGTGCTGGTTTCTGCTTTTCTGCTTGTTGCTATACTACTGGTGCTTCTTTTTGAATTTTTTGTTTAAGCTTTCTGGTGCTGCTTGGGTTGCAAATCTGTGCTGGAATGTTTTCTTCTGTTCAGAATCAGTTTGTTGCAAGTTCCTGCTGTTATTGTTGCCCTTCTGCTGCTGCTTCTTCTTTGTGCCCCATAAGGTGTTTGTGGAAATTTCCATTAGAGAGTTCTATTCTCGTTGTATCACACTATCACCGCAAATCTCTGGTGTGCTGCAGTAATTTACCGCAACTATTTTTTATGCCATGGATTTTTCAATGGTTGAATGAATCTAGTGTGGATGCTCAAACCCAAGATCTTGGCAAATTGAAATCAATAATGGATAAACAAACCACTGACCTGAAAAAGATGGCCATTCAGTTCATGCTTGAGTAGTCTGATTCTAACATTCCTTAGCTGGCTTGGCAACTGGCATTTTGTTATGGATAAATATATCCAATATATGATAATATTTATTATTATTAGGTTAGTGTTAGTGATAGATTTAGTTATATTATCTCTATTATTAGTGATTGTGTTTTATTTCCTATTGTTATCTGGTAGAATATCTTATCTCCTTAGATTGTACTGGTCTAATCCTATTTAAGGGGCAAGTTATTGAATAAAACGATAAGCAGAAAGTTAATCAGAAACTTAGGTTTCTTAATCTCCTATTCTATGTGTACTCATAACACATTGCATCCACCACGTGTTTTTAAAGCATAGTAACTTCATTCGTTCGCTACATGATCCGGTAGTAGAGGTTCTGTATGTTTTCATCTTGCCTACATGCAATTAGCTAAACGTTTTGTTTGTTGATTATTTCTTTAGTAATGTCTATTTATTTGTTGATTCTCTTTAGTAATTGACTTTGTTTCTACAGGCTTCTTGACGTTTGTATCTTGAAATGGGTTGGCGTTGCTTTTCCAAGGTTTATAAAACCATTGGAAAGAAGTTTAGTCCTGGTTCTGGTTCATCCGCTAGTAGATTTTCCAGTGAAAACACCTCTACCGATTGTTTCTACCAAACACGAGCTGGATCTCTGACTTCTATATCATTACAGAACCTATATGGATTGGCCTTTACAACAACTATATCAGGAAATGCTATGGCTTACCGTGGTTCTCTTATCTTGCAACGAAGTTTGAAGACCTTGCCTGACCAAGATGGGAGCAAAGATATGAAAGAATCTTCTTTGGACAGAGATTATTTTGTACAGTTCTGGGTTTCAGATAAAAGAGCAAAACAACAAACTGAAAAGAGAATAAATCTCAGAAAGCGTAATAATTTTGGTCAAGTGGTACAGAATGATCAAATACCAACTCAATATCTTGCTGAGAGATTGTTTTCGGGAGGATCTGTAAAAGAAAAATCTCTGTATGGTGGGAAAGTTCAGCAACAACCACCTCCCAGCCAGTCTACTACTGGGCTACTGAAGCCTACTTCTCCCGAGGAGGTAAAGGCGTAAAGCTGACCACTCTTTTTTGCATGTATTTAAACTATCAATAAGGTTTCCATGTTTTATCATGGTACTTTTAAGGCTTCTAATTTTCAAATGGTTGTGGGCAAACGCGCTGGTGGTTGCTTTCCTATACGACCAGTCTAAGTATACGACCATGTGGTTTGTCTCTACACATCTGTCATAATATTTTAGTTTATCAAGGGTCATGCTATTGCTACTTTTTCAGTCTGATGATCGGGTTTTTCACCCTGAAATTGTTATTTCTATTGCTTCACTTAGATACATGCATTACCACTTCTATACCTTCCATTTTTTAGGTCTGTGTTGCACCACTTCTTGCCAGATCCAATTTGCTTATCACCAGGGATATAGAGTGGGCAAATCTTGTACTTGGTTTCGAGCAGGTTAGTCTCATCTGAGACCATATCGTTTTAGTTATTTGCTTGAGCTTTTTGTTGGAACCACACCGCTTTTGAGACTATGCAAATTGTTAATTTTGATGTTCTTAAACATTGTCTGTAGTCCACCTTTCTATTAAAGAGTTTGATGATTTCTAAACCTTGAATTGTAAGTTGTAACTAAGCTCATGAAGCAGTGCTGTGAAAAGTGAGCAGGGCGCTCGCCTAGGTGCCCGAGTGCCACCAGGTAAAGGCTTGGCGCCTGGAGATGCCTCCTGACTTTCTTTTGTAGAGAACATTATTGATGTTGTTTTGGATGCCTTGCCTGAACAATTGTTTGGATCTGAGAATTCTTCAAGTCCTCACCCTTTTCTCTGCAAGTAGCAGGCTGTCTTTGATTCCTAATATTGTCCTATCTTTGTGATTTCAGGAGAATCGGTATGCAATAGTGGATGTTTGTTACCCTCAAGCGGTGTGTACTTACACGTTGCTTGTTCTTGCGCCTTTTATTTTACTGCTGTCAAATGGATTGATGTGTTATTATACTACTGTCTTCAGATCACTTGATGAGTTTTTGTTCCTTTTTTCCAGCCTGTAGGCTACATACGCGAACAAAGTAATATCATTGCCAGACAGGTACGCTAGTTATGGCTTATGCGGTACATTTTTTTTCCCAGATAGCATCGTTATAAATTCTAAGACGAAATGAATCAGTTACTTCAATCTTTGCCTGTCCGCTGTATTGCTGTCCTGCTACTACTTTTTTAGTTGCATTTTGTTTTGGATAATCTCTTATTCGTACGCTTAATGTTTGCTTCTTCACAGTTGCTTCGGTTGAGGCGTCCTTTTATTGCTTCCATAACTGATGGCATGGGAAATGAGCTCTTCAGGGTAGGGACTACATTCTCAAGGAACTACAACTATTCTATGTTTTAGGCAAAACTAATAAGTAACTATCATTTTAAGAAATTGTGTTTAGTTTCCTTAGTATATTTTAGGGTTGCCAAATTTTCTAAAGAAGATTATCGGGACAAACTAGTTGTATTTTATGTATCAGCTACTTAGTGGATTTGTATATGATATCCAGGTGCGCAGACCGTTTTGGTGGATCACAAGCTCAATTTATGCTGAGATTGACGGACAGGTATGCCAGTCAGACATTCTGATCTGCTCCCTACGGTATTTGAATGGGAGTGATAGCTGAAATTCTGAAATTGGGCTGCCTATTGATCTCCAGGAAGTAGGCGTTGTTCATAGAAGATGGCATCTTTGGAGACGGATATACGACTTGTACTTGGGGTAATTTATATATATTGTTTATGGTCTCTATTTTCTGTCTGGTAAAATTAGTATTTCTCATATGCCTGATTTGGCACTCCTTTCACTTAAGACCAACCAAAAGGAAAGTTCTTGTATTGATGAACCTTCATTAAGTTCTCATGCGGCATGCCTCGCAACACCTGCTCGAAAAGCCTACAGCATTCAGCAAATGATAGAGCTTTACAACCTTTAGCCTTTGCATTTGCTATCTTGACCTTTTTTTTTGCCTTTCCCTTGTAACTGTTTTCACTTAATAGGTAACAGTTCTTGATTTACATGTAGCAGTTGGCTTGGTATAAATTTTGTGCCGCCAATAAGCTTCCAATTTTATAGTTTTGATCTCTTGTCTAAACATTCAACTTACAAGCTACCGTGTTTCCTCACAGTGGTTCTCTTTTCTTTTTTTTTTTTTTTTTACATAGGGACAAGCAATTTGCAGTGGTGGAAAATCCAGGCTTATGGTATTGGACCTTTACATTGAAGGATATAGACGGGAAAGTCTTGGCAGAAATAGATCGTGATTGGAGAGGATTTGGCTTTGAGGTCAGTCCGTATCTCTTGCATATGTCTCTTATCACTTTGTTATTACTTGGATCAGTTCATGATCTCTCTATACATATTATATGTAGACATAGAATCTAAGACACAAATTCATCTGATGCTAGGTAGGATTAGCTATTGTGTTTATTGATAAAACGGGTTGTTTGGTAGCTAATGCTAGCATTATTGATGCTATTCTGTATGGTTTTCTCATGGTGGTGCAGTTATTTACTGATGCTGGGCAGTATGTTATCCGATTTGGAAGCTCTGATCCTATCTCAAAGAGCGGTCCTGCTGGGGCGGTAAGCGATTCAGCTCCTAAACATTTGCTGTTTTTTTTTTTTCTTTCTAACTAATATGGCCGTGTCCTGCAGACGGAAACTTAATAAGTTGCTTTTTATGCATTATTATTTATGATCAACCCCACGGCAGCTATAGGTTTTACTTTTACACAGAATATAAGTAGGTATAAAATAAGAATGTCATCTTGCGTTGTGGATAGTTAATCTTAATCCTACCAAAATGAAGAAGAATACGTGAACAAGTTAGCTTAAAAGTATTGGGTAATGGGTGATACATGGTATAATGAACCCGAACCTGCTTATCGTTACTAATAATAATAATTATGAAGCTATCCTAACTCAGTGTGAATCGATGAATGTGGGTTTGGTGGGTTAACAGATTAAAGAGTTGGAAGTGGCTCGACCTTTAACCCTTTTAGAGAGAGCGGTGGTAGTTGCTCTTGCCATCTCACTGGATAATGATTACTTCTCGAGGCACGGAGGATGGTATTACAGCTACACAACTCTTATCTAATGCATATTGATTTCTGCTTGCATATTGTATTTATCATGAGTATATCTAGATTTCGGGATTAAGTTAGTCCGATTGATAACTTCACTTTCGTTGTGTCTTAATATCAGGGGAATGCCTTTTGTTGCTGTTGGGGAGTAGAGAAATTGTATCTTTTCTTCGGTTCGGACAGTGGATGAGGCGAGGCTTAGGCTACTCCGGGGAAGAATAAAAAAAATACCAATTAAACCAAAATCTGTGCATTCAATAGAAACTACCAATCTAATCTATATTAGTAAGGCCATGTTCGTCTTTCGAAGCTTTATTGATGTTCGAGAACCGATTTTTTCATTGGCTCTGTCGTCTCATTGATGCTTGACTCTCGACTGATGCTGGGTGATGTGATCTCTCCCTAATGAAAACAGGGCAACACTGAGCAGAACAAGAAAAAAGATTCAGGTAATGTGATATCTTTACTTTATAATTACCAATGTGCTGTAGAATTTTTCTGATACGATACTAATTGATTTGTAACAATCTGATCTTATGCAAATGAGTTTCGATATGAATACATCTTCTGTCCAAAAAATTCGTATGCGTTTACTTGGATGATGGCTTAACCTATTTAGCTTAAAGTTGTGGTGTTGCATTACTAATATTGTATAAATATTAAATAAAGGGTTAAGAACCTATAGGTAATAATAAATAATTGATGTCCTATATTCAAAATGTTGATATTCGGTATTTCAATTATTAGATTGGCTGATTTTAATTTTTTTTCGACTGATTTTGGCATTAAAATTGACGATTTAAGCAACAATAACATGTTATTTTTCACTTTTTCAAAGTATTAGATTTGTTGCTTATAGTATAGGCTTATTTGATATTTAAAAATATAATATGTTTTTATTTCATTAATTTTAAGAGAAAAAAATGAAAATTAACAAATATAATAGTTGAAATATTGAATATAAACATTTTAAATCTAGGATTGCGATTAGTAAATGAGTTGAGATTGTTTTTAGATTCTTAACCCTTATACTAATGATGTGGAACTGCTTTTTTTAAAATATGTGTTGGTTCTAAAAGTGAAATTTAGAATTGCTCCATAAAAATATGATAACCTTAGGTTTTGGAGCATGTCAAAATTCCCATACAAATTTTTAGCCGAATAGTGCCACTCTTTTTTAATTGATCTTATTTATTTATTATTATTTTTTATTTTTGCCAACAATTGTAATATTTCATGTTAGGAGTTCAGTGATACGTTCTAGAACTGTTCATCACGATTAAATTACACGCGGAATTGGACGACTAGACACAACTATAGAAGGTATGGATGACACGAATAACCGACCCTAATAAAAGGGACAACATGAGAAAAAGATTGTAACTCTTTTTTTCACATGATTTACGGTAAGTTAAATGATAAAAAGTTTAAGTAAGAACATTACAAGCAAATGTTCTAGAAAGCTTTTACATTATCTGTTCAACGTACTAAATATTGTAATCTAGTAAAAAAAAAAGTTTTGAATACTTAACTATTTCTTATCGGATACAGATCACCTCTCCCAGTCTTCATGCCCCAGTTCATGTCTCACCATTAAGATCGTGTCTGAATGTAATTAATTTTGTAGTTTTTTTTTTTTTAAAACTCTATTGGAATTGATGAACCCTAAAAGAAAATTATTAAGTTTAAGGTCACGTGTCAATATCTTTACGGTGAGACACGATCTGGGACATAAAGAGCGAGACGGGTGATATGAATCCTTCATTTTTCACTAAGGCAACTATTTTATTTTAATCATTTATTTATTTTTTATAATTAAAAAAAATTGGCCAACATTATAATTAAAAAAAAAATATATATATATATATATATTATTTTAGGAAGTTGAACTTGACGAAGAAGCTACAGATGACATGACCGTTTCTTTTGCTTCCATCATTCACATTACACGAGCGGAGTGTATATAAGTTCGAATATGACAGTCGATTTTATCAATATTGGGTTCTCTAAAGTTATCACACTGAAAATCAACCAAAACAAAATTTAAAACTATCCATATTAACATTTTAATCTTAAGCAACAGATGGTGAAATGTGGAACTATAAATAGGTGGTTCTAAAATATATAACCCACATTTTGTAATGTATTTTTTTGGTATACGACATTACTAATATTGTGTTTACAAGAATGACTTTACAGAAATAATATGAATTTGGAATGATTGGATATATGTGCATGATGAGAATTAGAGTAAGCTCACCAACCAGTTAAAAGTATTGTATTGCCTCACTCACCTCAAGAGTAATGAGGCAGTAGTCCACATTGGAATAGGATAAAGGAAGTGGGCGACAATCTGAAAGGTAATAACCGTGCAGTCGATTTATGCCTATCTCAGGGCAAAAACCCGGTTTAACTCTTTTGAAGGTCTAGGCGCGGTGTAACCACAGAATCCAGTTGAAAATCGTTCAGCGTGATCTAATAGGAATCATGACGAACATCTTTGGTTGCAAATAAATATTTGAATAACAATCTCATATCAGCATTATAAGGAATAACTATTCTTAACCATCCCCTAAGAATCACTATTTCATTCCTCATTCCATTTTCATCATTCTCTATTCCCCATTCAATTTACCAAATATATCAATATATGACATAATAAGTAGAAGGCCTCTTTCAATTTAACCACAACCTTACTAGTTATGTTTTGAAAACCGGATTAGGACTTAGAACTTGTAAGGTGGTCGGTTCCCGATATGATCGGCCCAACCCAGTTCATCTGGTTCACCGGATTAAAAAAAAAAAAGTCTATCATTGTCTTCAATTCTAAACCTTCAAATTCAAGTCGGTCTATATCTTTTTTTTTCATTTGAACTAGTGAACTGACACCGTCAGATCTCCTGTCCCACTCTTCGTGCCCCAGATCGTGTCTCACCATTAATATTTTGACACGTGTCTTTAAATTTAATATTTTTCTTCTAAGGTTCGTTAATCTCAATATTGTTTTAGAAAAAAACTACAAAATTAATTACACTCATGACGCGTGTCGAGATCTTAACAGTGAGGCACGATCTGGGGCACAGATAGTGCGGCAGGAGATCTGAAATCTTTTCATAACCCATGATCACTGAGCGGTAGATATTATTAATAGTATGGTGTAAATTTTGAACATGGTTGAAACTAACCTAATTCTAATGTTAAATTATCAAATCTTCCTAAAACTTGTTAATTTTTAAAATGGTTAGTAACTAAACTGCTACTGAAGTTTGAATGATTTAAATATTGTTATTAGAACTTTGCTTTGTTAATATTTGTTATGTGAAGTTTCAATTGCATATGTTCGTTTTAATTTTCGATAAATTAAACATAAATGAGCATATATAAATAGGGTTAAAGGTACTTTTGGTACCACATGTTTGACATGTGTAGGTTTTTGATGCCATATGTTTCATTTGTGTAGGCTTTTGGTGCCATATATTTAAGAGGTTGTATGTTTTTTGTATTTTCGTTAGTCAATAGTTAGTTTGACCGTTAAATACTTTTATTTTGTACAATTAAGTCTTCAAATTTATATTTCTAAAATCTAATATTTACAATTTATTCTCTACTGTTTGCTCAAGTCACCGTCCAAGGCCGTCGGCCACCACCCACCACCTCCAAGGCCGCCGACCGCCACGAAACGGGCCGGCCCACCACCCCACGGCACCGGCCACTACCGCTTGGGGCCGAAAACCACCCCAACTGCTGGTGGCCGGCCCCAATTGGTGGTGGCCACCTCAATTGGGGCCGGCCACCACCAATTGGTGGTGGGTACAGCCCCAATCGGGGCCGGCCACCATCAATTGGGGCCACCGGTCCCGATTGAGGCCACAGAGGGTTCCAATCGAGGCCGGCGGCCCCAATTGGTGGTGGCCGGCCCCGATTGGCGCTGTAGCCACCACCAATTGGGGTGGTTTCGGCCCCAAGCGGTGGTGGCAAGTGCCGTAGGGTGGTGGCCGACCCGTTTTGTGGCGGTCGGCGGCCTTGGAGGTGGTGGGTGGTGGTCGGCAGCCTTGGACGGTGAGCAAACAATAGGGACTAAATTGTAAATATTAAATTTTAGAAATATAAATTTGAGAACTAAATTGAACAAAATAAAAGTATTTAACGGTCAAACTAACTGTTAAAATTTCATATTTTTTCATACTTTTAAAGTTTTACATATATTACAATTAAGTCCACGATAATAATAAAAAAAACTAAAAGTATGATATTCTTGGAACATGGTACAAAAATCCTAAATCATCATTCAGTTTATAAGTGGTAAATACTCACAATAAATAAATATTTCCATCCTCAAGTCTTAACGGTTTTGATAATAAGAGGACTTGGTTACCGAAAAAGATAAGCTGAGAACTAAAGAGTAGTTTCATAGTTTGATTTCCCCAACGGGCAACCGTCAAATGAAAAGGTTGAAGAAACAGAGCTAGCAGGGGAGCGATATCGTTAGACGTATGATTGCGATTGAGAAGGACGTTGATGCTGGATCCTCCTAATCAAACAACTACTTCTGTAGCTCGATGATTTCGAGGTCTCATGTGTCTTCTTATGGAATTCCATTGAAATGAGCAACTAATTTCCGGGTGAACATTCCTAGAATGGAAATACTCTCTTCGTCGCTGTTTCAGTGTTTTCGTTCAACCGACCACTCATTCCGCGACGAACGCCTCAATAATGGCCGGCGGGGACGGATCCCCGCCGCAATATCCTTTAGAACAGCTGAAATCGGAACCGCCCTCAAAGTGTTCGACGAAATTCCTCAATCGGACACATACGCTTGGAACACGCGCATACATGGCTACTTAAGGAGCGGAGAAATCAGTAACGCCGTATCCACATACCACCAGATGCTACTCCGCGGAGTTCACATCGACAACCATACTCTCCCCCGCGTGTTGACTGCTTCTCGACTCTCTGGCAACTTGTCTCTCGGAAAACAAGTCCATGGCCATACTGTTAAGCTCGGTTTCGACTCCGATCACTATGTAGTCTCCTCTCTGATCGAAATGTATGGAAGCCTTGACAGCACAGACGCTGCAACAGCAGCATTCGATAAGTCTCCAATAAAGAATCCAGTGTCTTGGACAGTGCTGGCTAGGTTATACTTAGCTGACAACAACCCAAGGTTAGTCATTGATTCATTCAACAAGATGGTTAAGTCCGGTTCGGAAGTCGATTCAGTCGCTCTGTTGACCGCTCTCATTGCTTGTGGCAAATTAAAATCGATACACGATGGAAGAAGCATTCATCAGATCGCAAAGAAATTCGGGCTGGAGTCTGACATTTTGGTTGGGAATTCGCTCTTGCAGATGTTTATTGATTGCAGCTGCGTCGAAGATGCTCGGGCAGTGTTTGATCGAATGCCGTCTAGAGATATCATCACTTGGACAAGCGTAATTCGAGGTTACGTCAAAATGGGAGGGTTCAATGAGGCCCTGAAGCTGTTTCGACAAATGAATGCAGCCGGAATAAAACCCGACCCCCTCACCATTTCCACCGTGCTTCCCGCTTGCGCAAGAACAGCTGCTGGAAACCACGGCAAAGAGATACATGGATACTCGATTAGAAACCTGATCGAAACGAACCTCAAAGTCGAAAATGCCCTCGTTGACATGTACATGAAATCAGGCTTCATGACCCACGGATCAAACATTTTCGCAAGGATGAAGAAGAAAGATACTGTTTCATGGACAGTCATGATTCTAGGGTTTACCCTTTTCGGAGAAGGTAAGCGTGGTGTCGATTTGGTTGAGCAGATGGAGAAGGACGATACTGTCGTAATGGACGATTTAGCGTATTCAGCCGCTCTCCAGGCTTGTGTCATTGCGAAAATGGTGGAAAAAGGAAGGTCGTATTTTTGCCGTATAACATCACCAAACACTGCACACTCTGCTTTAATGGCCACGCTGCTACTAGAAGCCGGACATTACGACGAAGCAGCTGCCTTTATCAAAGAAAGACGGCTTCAGAGATCACCGGAAGCACTGAGAAGAGTTCTAGAAGGTTGCAGGGCCAAGGAGGAAATGAGAGTGGGGAAGCGAGTGATGGAGCAGTTATGCGAGTTAGAGCCGCTTAATGCAGACAACTACGTAATGCTTTCGAATTGGTACGGATCACACGGGAAATGGGAGATGGTGAATAAGTACCGAGAGATGATGCGAGACATGGGGTTGAAACCTCGAAAAGCATACAGTTGGATAGAGCATCGCAAGAAAGTTCATGTTTTCGGTACGGGAGATGTGTCGCACCCGAGATCGGAGAAGATTTACTGGGAACTGGATCGTCTTCTGGTGGAGAAGGTGGAGAATACGGATTATAGGCTTCACGATGTAGATGAAGAGCGGGAGTGTGAAGCGAGGCAGCACAGCGAGATGCTTGCGGTGGGGTTTGGGATAATTAGTAAGGAGGGAGGGGGGGCGATTCGTGTGGCGAAGAACCATCGCGTTTGTCAAGGCTGCCATGGGGCTTTGAAAGCAATTTCTCGGCTGCAGCCCGGAAGAGAAATCGTAGTCAAGGATACCCGGTTTATTCATAGGTTCAAGGATGGATGTTGCAGCTGTGACTAACTGATCGATCATACTTGGGCGCCATTCCTTTAGTAAGACCTTCACTATACCACGACTAAATAAATTGGTCTTTCCGTTCTACCTTGATGAAAAAAAAAATTCTATTTAATTATTTGATATGATGATGAAATTGGCATATTACATGCCTAATGATTTCCTCAATTACACACGACTTATAACGGATTATTTAATTCAACCCTATTTATAGCTTATGGTTTACTATTTATGGGTTGGCCCTATATGATGGATTAATCTAGTATAATGTGTTGCCTTCATGATGGTCTTTAGGACCACCCATGTAAAAAAAATAGTGAATAGTTTACTAAAGTGTAAACGTTGGATTACAAGTCTTAGAAGTTAGAACTCTAGCATCCTTTTAGGAATCTAAATAAATACGGTTTAATAATTGGTATTTAGAATAGTTCTAGTACTTTTAAGTAACTTAGAAAAAGTATAAAATGTTGCACAACCACTTTAACTATCCATTTTAAACGGAAAATGTGTACATGTGATTTTAAATTAACAAAAATAACCTTCTTCCTCCTCCTCCGGTGACTCATCCAACAATAAATCATGCGAAGACAACGATGACGACATTGACTCATCTTTTCGTCCCTCTTCCCCCCTCCAACGACTCTTCTTCTCATTATCCTCTGATTCCGCCTATTTAGTGTCGAATGAGTAATCTCGTAGTATGATTCGTTGTCAAATGTCCACACAGCTCTATCCGCCAACTACATCCCCACCGAGAAGTTATTCCTCAATTGCAGCAGGGATTCGGAGTTTGTCAACCACCGTAAATGGATTGTCTACTGCAGCCAATTGATCGATTCTAAGTTTATTATCGCATCCATCGGGATTCTGATTCAGACAACCTCGTTGTTGTACTCGTCGCTTGGGTACGCCGTCTACACCAACATCGTTGACAAGCTAATGTCCATCCGGTTAGGAAAGGCCAAACTCTCAATCGTACGGTTGTCTTCGTTGTCGTCGTCGGAGAAGGAGTTATTATCATCGTCGTCTTCGGAGAAGGATGAGTTGTCACATGAGGAGTAGTCGGAGGAGTAGCCAAAAAATAGTAAAATATTTCAAACTAGAAAGAATGAGTAATAGTATAGTATAGTTAAAAATGGAGGTACATATTTTGAGATCTTAAGATTGTAAATTCATGCGTTTTTTTTTTTTTTGCTTTCGTTCATGTTAAATTTACTTAATAAGTGGGGAGGCCAGCCTACTCTTTCAGCCCAATTACACACACACAGCTGGTCCGAGTCCGACCTAAAAACTGAAACCAATGAGCCCTAATAAATAACTAGCAAGTCCACCAGATCGCCGCTCCTTTCCTTTCCCAGGCCACAATATAAAAAGCATCGTTGGAGCTAGGGTTCGGATTTTTAGACAGAGGAGCAGCAGCAGCCAGTAGTAGAAAGAAGAAGAAAATGCCGGCTGGACACGGTCTCCGATCAAGAACCAGGGATCTCTTCGCTAGGGGTTTCAGGAAGAAGGGTTACATCCCCCTCACCACCTACCTCCGAACTTACAAGGTCGGTGACTATGTCGACGTCAAGGTCAACGGCGCTATTCACAAGGGCATGCCCCACAAGTTCTACCATGGACGCACTGGACTAGTCTGGAATGTCACCAAGCGCGCAATCGGTGTCGAGATCAACAAGCAGGTCTCTCTTCCTCTCTGCTTCCCACCTATTTCACCTTCTATTCAATGGTTTTCATTAATTTTTAATTCTATTTAATAGTTGTTCATGCGTTGAAGATGCTACTGAAATCCTATTTTGTTTGATTTCTTATCTGCCCCGATTAGTTTAGAGTTCAAAGATCACTTTTTCTTTTATCGTTAAGGTTCTGTGGTAATCAAAATACAAATGCTATATAGTTTTATCAAATGTGAATTAATCATATCAGTGATTTCTTGATTTTTGAAATCATCAATTCTAAAAAGAAATTAGTCTTCTTGTCAAGCCATTACTTCCTGATCATATTAATACTGTAATTAATCGGAGTTCAGATTATTGTTTTTAAAACTCTGGTGTTTTCTAAGTCTTAATCTGTCAAATGATTGAATTCCTTTTACTAGTTTTGTGGGCGTGGAATGACTGTGTTGAGATAGTCTCTATTAGGGTTAAGAACTAAAAACAGTCTCAACTATTGATAATGTTGCTGTCTAAGATTTTGAAATGTTGATATTGGGTGTCAGATTGTTGATTTCCATTGTTTTGTCTGATTATTACGTTAAGATTGATGTTTAAAGCAACAAAACATGTTATTTCCCATTTTCCAAATTATCAGATTTGTTGCGTCCAAATATATTTGATGCTTAAAAAACATATTTTTCTTCCATCAATTTTAAAAGAAAAAAACGCAACCATTCTGATAGTTGGTACACAGAATATCAACATTTGTAAATTTGTTACATCAATTAGCATTATGGTGTATAGTTGAGAGTGTTTTTAGGTTTTTAACCCTAACTATTATGATTGTAATATATGATGATACCAAGGTTGAAGGGTGATGATGGAAGTTGGTGATGAGTGACTTTGCATTTAGTATCTGAATCTGGTAATGTGAAAAATTTATCTTATGATAATAGTTGGCATCAAATGTTATTGTATAGGTTGGTAACAGGATAATCAGGAAGAGGATTCATGTGAGAGTGGAGCACGTTCAGCCATCGCGGTGCCAGGAAGAGTTCAAATTGAGGAAGAAGAAGAACGATGAGATCAAGGCGGATGCCAAGTCACGGGGTGAGACCATCAGCACTAAGAGGAAGCCAGAAGGACCCAAGCCCGGGTTCAAGGTCCAGGGTGCCACCATGGAAACTGTTACTCCTATTCCCTATGATGTTGTTAACGATCTCAAGGGCGGTTACTAACAAAGTGTATTTCTTAAGTTTTGTTTACTATTTCAAATACTTGCTCTTCTTGTTAGACAGACAGATTGGAATTCCTGCTTTTTGATTATGAATGAGACCAGAGTTAGTTTTGTTTCATCAAACAAGCTGTTCCTTTACATCGGATATTGGTCTCTTCTTCTCTATGTGCTCCTTCATCACTTCCCTCCCCACCATTTCTAATCACTAAGAGAGGAGGGTGACGCTTGTCATATATATACTGGCTACACAAGAATTTCCCCAATTAGAGGGCTTAAAAACTCTCCACATTTGGATGGTTCGATTGAGGGGATTCGAACTCATAATTTAATTATGTTCGGGTCAGACATGTCGGATCCCAAACCCGACCAATTTTTTCCCGGGTCAGATTTGGGCCAACCCAAACACTCAAAGTTGGGATCCGAATCCGTACCCGGTTCATTTCAGGTCGAGTCCAAAATTGACAGGCCTAGGGGATATATTTTCAGTGAGGTAAAAATAAAATCCAGAACATCATCTTCATTGGTTGGTGTCAGTCCAGAATGAAGAATAAGGTGGTGGGTAGTTCCTTAATTCTCACCTCCAGTAGAGTAGCAACTGACAAGTATTATTAACAAGCTAACCAACTTATGACCACAGTATTAAGTAGAAACTCCATAAAATTTCCAAGTTAAGGACACTGGCATAAACGAATTCCCACTGGGGGCCATAAACGAATTCCCTCTTTCAATCTTAAGTGTCATCTTTGCCTTAAAGCAAACGAGACTTGGGATCACATCATGTGGAACTGTCATTTCGCCGCTAGAGTCTGGTTTAGTTCGAGTCTAGGTGTACACCCTGCCAATACATCGTCAAGAACGGTGTTCGATTGGCTTTTTGAGGAAGGAACTTCGCTTCCCATCCAAATACCCGAGAGTGAACTGTTTACCCAAAAGTGTTTGATACTGTGGAGTATTTGGTTAGAGAGGAACACTATCATTTTCAGGGGGAAACCACCCAGTGCGTCATCGGTGCTATATTGTATAAATTCCGCTCATTTAGATAATTTTAACGTTTTTGATGTTGCTCGTTCTCCAGGCTCCCAGGTCGCCTCCAGCAGGACCTCCTTGATAGCGAGGACTATCACACCGTCACATATCAGACCCACGATTTTGTGTGACGGTGCCGTCAGGGTCCACCGTAGTACTTTATATGGAGGCGCAATTTTACTAAACGAGTTCGGGGATATCTCGGCCGTCTCTATTATCTCGGCATTAGGGGATGATCCATTGTTGGCTGAAGGACTTGCTTGCAGAGCAGGGTTATTGTTGGCACATTCATCGAGGCAGGGTCCACACATCCTGTTCACCGATTCGACCTCTTTGCTTAAACAGATAACCTCCTCCTCAACAGGTTGTGCTCCTTCACTTTTTGGAATCATTCACGATATTAGATATCTTTTAACTGTTGTTGCAATTTCAATTAAGACTATTTCTAGATCCCAAGTACGATTAGCGCACGAGGTTGTTTCATTGGCAGCTACGGCTGATGTAACTGGATGCTTGTTCGCCCCGCCTTACCTTCCTTTATGGAGGGGATGTAGGCGTTTTTTACCCGCTTTTATAATATTGGTAATGGTTAAGATTAAAAAAAAAAAAAAAAAAAAAAAAAAAAAAAAAGGACACTGGCATGACTCAACAACATCTTGGCTGTCAAAGCACAACAAACAAACGATTAAAAGTGTCAACATCCAACGGAAGTCGGCTTATTTCACGAAATATTTGTCTCGCTGAATTACAAAGCAGTAACAGTCTCGGGGTTTAAACTGTTAAACTTTTGCCAAGTCCTTAAGTGCGCTTGAGATTTGCTCCTCGCTCAACCCTTCCAATCGAAACCCCTTCTCCACACCATAGTCTGTGACAAAAATAATTCATTACACAAGATATAACTTTTATTAGCTTATAATAAGATATATATATCAATGTCTACTTGACAACTCAATTCATCAATAACGTATCCATAACATAGCAGCAGTAAAATTGACTAGATTATATGATTAAACACGCAAGAAAATGTCTAAGAGCAAACGGGATCAGGGAGAAAATGTGAAGAAGATTTCTAGTACTATAACAGTAGATGTAATTCACAGAGATAGAGTTGACACCTGGACTAAGAAAATCATGCACAGGAATGTCAGTTCATAAGAGGGTATATAAATATTCTCGAGTTAAATCACTCCACCTTGCACAGCTAGTTAACTGGCTGGCTCTAGCATAATCTGATTAGTGATGGTTAGACTACATAAGCACCATCTAATTCATGAAATTTTCAATGGTAAAGCACTTTAGAAATAATAATGAGTCTACAGACCTAGCTGAAATTGCCAATTGACAGTCTAGTGAAACTTTACAACATACATCCTTCTCTTTCGACTAGGTAAGTCTAGCTAGCCCTTGCTGCAATATGTTAGTGCTAGAGAGTCCATCCAATGTTAAAACATAATCATTTTCTTCCTACTTCCCAGTGCGGGGAAGGCATGTTTCTATCTGAATTATACAACACCAATGATCTCGAACCATAACCAACTCTTTTGGTTCGGGGGAGTGTGAAGTACAATAAGATCTGCTAAAAGTCTCAACTACACCTATATTTTTTGCCCATCTGCCTTACTGAAATGGATTAGAGAGAAATAAAATATATTGGGTACGAAATTATGTTCTGCTGTTGCAATGAATAAGTTTCCCACTAATTTCCGCACAAATTGGAATAAGAATACTATTCATTTCAGAATACCAAACCATCTAATTCTATTCTTATTCTATTAATGTAATCATGCATACCTTAATCTCTTTGCTGTTGCATAAATTACTTGTATACATTAACCTCAAGTACATATATATGCAGCAAAAATATATCTATCTCATCAGTTGGTCTTCAAAGAAGCTTTCCATGGCTAAATCTTACAGTGAGTCCCAGTGTCATTGCAAGAAACAAGTTAGAAAATGAAATGTCTTTGTTGTGTTTAGACCAAGCATACATATATATGCATGATTATACATCTTAATTGTGAAAAGACAAACAGTACGGATCAGTTAAGAAGTTCACATAGCCACAATAAGTGGGAATGAACTGGTATGAATGAAGGGCCAACAATATCATCAAGAAGGAATGGCTAAAACAGTCGGTAAAGTAAGAAATACACATTGTAGCCACATTTTGCAACAAACACAGGTTTAAAAGTAAGAAAGTTGACCAGTACAGCAAGACGAGCTAGCTGAGAAATGGATTCAGCTACACCGAGAGAGCGTTGCAGAGAGTTCGCTTACCGTATCTAACCCATAATTGGGGCTCAGTTCCACGGCACTCGCGGATCAGAATGGGCAATTTGGGGTTAAGTGTTTTCAAATCCTTGTAATTCTTCTCCACGAATGACCTTGATTCAGCATTCCAGTAAAAATCGAATCAGACAATATTCGAAACATAATTTTTGCAGACGAGTTCAAATCAATACGAATGGAGCTCAATGGTTACCTCGCAGAGGAGCTTGCAGGTGACGATTGACAGAATAGGAAGCGGAGCTCCTTCACGTTCTTCGACAGCTGCGACCTCCACGACATCTTTGTCTCCTCCCTTGCGCTGCGATGTTGTTCGGCTTCAGATTGATGAGAAGATTCATACGCTTTAGCTAAAATGGAGTCGTCTTCTGCGTCAGTCGCTCCATTGGTACTGGACTCAATAGGCCCATTAAGTTTTCGGCCGAAGAATAGGCCCATTAAGTTATTAACCCATAATCGTTCCCCAGTCCTTGAGCAAGGCTCTTCTTTAAAGAAACAACGAATATAGATGCCCTAGAATGGCAGGGCAGTATTATCTAGGGGTGAGCAAATTACCCAGTTGGAACCGGAACCGGACCGGAACCGGTCATTTGGTAGGTTTCGGGTAGATGTAAATGGTTCTGGTACGGTTCTGGGATTAAATTTCAAGAACCGGTATTTTCGGTTCCAGTTCCGGGATAAGTTTTCGGGTACCCAAATACCCAGAACCGGAACCGTTATATATATATATAAATTAAAAAACACTAAACATTTAACAAATTTAAAATTGGTTTGTGGAAAATGTTATAATTATTTTTATGATTCACTTGGTATAACATAAATTTCAGTTTCAATTGGCTACCGAGAACCCGGTTCCAACTGGGTATCCAGAACCCGGTTCCAACTAGTACCTAAAATTATATTATTTAGTTTGAAAATTTGTAACCGGTTCCTTAACGGGTACCCGGAACCGATTGGCTCTTAACGGTTCTGGTACGGTTCCGGTTCCTAAATGTTCTGGTACGGTTCTGGGTAATAAAGTTAGGAACCGTTTAGTATTGGTCTGGTTCTGGGATACCCTAAAAGTACTGGGTACCCGGAACCGCTCACCCCTAGTATTATCAGTAGGAATGGCAACGCGGCGGGTGGGGACGGGTTTTCGCAGCCCCGGATCCGGACAAGTGTATCTCCCGGAGCGCGAAAAAAAAATTGTGCGGGCCCCAATCTGCCCCGCCGTGTGAACCTTTTTTTTTTTTCACTTCTAAATATTAAATACAATTTTTTTTTCCAAAATATTACATTATATATAAATTCAAGCCATAAATCTAACACCAATCAAATACAAACAACAAACACATCAAATTCATCACAAAATACAAATTCAAATTCAAGCACCAAATCCAAATTAACAAATTTTAATAATCTAAATATACATCTATTTATAATTTTTTTTTATCTTCAAGTGGCCGATTTTATTAGTAATTAAAGACTATTACAATCTACCAAAAGACCCACATCGCTCCGAGGATATTGGTTAGCGTCCAATACCCGAACAAGTAGAGCAAATGTGCCTAAAATAACAGAAGTAAGAAAAACGAAGTGCGAAACAGAAATACAGATAATAAAACAGAAATTAAAGAAGCAAATCGGCTTATTGACGGAGATGACCCCAGGAAAAGGATAGAAGCTTGAGGAGGAGGAAATCCACTGATACAGCAGCACCCGAAGCCCTTCGGAGGGTAGAAGAATCTCCCTCAAGAGCGACGTAGCTAACAGAAGACCCGCACACCAAGCGATACCAGACAGGACCCACAATAGAATCAGAAACACACATGACTCCATAAACAAACAAGGATGACCGCATAATCGGTGTAGAGATTTCTGGGTGGTAGGGGCTGGATGAAACCAGTCTACCGAAGCACCTCTGCCCGTGGAACATCCGCGAAGGACTAGCGCACTTCAGGGGTGCCACAGAAAAGCTCTACTTCTCCGCAGGGAGAAGGGAAATGAGATACGACCGCGATTGCGGTCGTATCGTGGATACCCCGAGGGGTAAAGGATCATGCAGTGGCTAATTCTGAGAACGAATCGTTGGTTCTGACAAACCATGGGTTCAGCTGGAAGGGGTAGATGGGGGAGGGTAGTAGGCTGTACCGCCAAGATGTAGTCGAGTTTGAGCTTAAAACGGTGAACAACATCCACGACAGTGCGTGGAGGAGCGTAGGCGACCGATGCACGACATTGGGGCAGCAGGGGTGGGTCGTGGCGGCTGGTGGAGGCGCGTACGGCGGCGCGTGGATGACACGCGCCACTGAAGTAGGTGCGTGAGTGACTGGTGGACGGCGCGTGGGGCGCATATGGAGGCGCATGTCGGCGCGTGACAACGCGTGTAGGCGAGTGGCGGCGCGTGACAACGCGTGTAGGCGAGTGGCGGCGCGTGGGACCCCGTGGAGGTGGTTGTGGTGGTGGTGGGGGGTCCTTGTGTGGTCTCGGGGGGGGGGGGGGGGGGGGGGGTGGAGGTGAGGGTGTACGGGAGGACATGAGGGGCGAGCGGGTGGGGTGGACTCCGCGATTTGGCGATGCGAAGACGAAGCGTGGTATGAAAGCGAGGTTGAACAAAGTCATCCGCTGTGGTGGGGCTTCCGCCTTTGGCTTGTGATGGAGAAAGAGTTGCTCTATGCTCATGGCTGACGAGAGAGTTTGCTAGAGCAGTGACTTCCCTTCGGGTTTTTGATCGAGAGAGGGAGACATCCGCTCCGGTCGAGGCAAAGCTATTCAGAAGCTAGAGAGCTTCTGAATAGTGCCTTGAGAGGAAGACTTTAAAAAATAAAATTAGATATCTATTTATAATTTGGTACATGTTATTTATATAGGTACTATATTAACCATATTGTTTAGTAAATATTACATCATATTAACATAAAATATATATATATATATTAGGAACTTCGGGGCGGGTCTGCGGAGCCCCGCGCCCCTAGACCCGGACCCGCCCCGTGACCCGCGGGTCGGCGGGTCAAAACCGGGTCGGCGCCCCGCGGTCGGCAAGCTCCATGACCCGTTGCCATCCCTAATTATAACCGGACCGGACCGGCGGTCGCCGGGTTCGGACCGGACCATTCCTCGGTCCGGTTTAAGTATTTTCGGAGGATGTAAGCGAAACCGGTTCTGAAGGCCGGTTTCCGGCGAATCGGCCGGTTCTCCGATTCGCTGGTTCGGACTTATTCTTAAAAAAAAATATAGGGTTTTTACTTTTTGTAGACTTAATCGATATTGCCTTAGTCTCAGCGCCGCAACTCACAACAAGCTTAGTCGAGAGAAAGGAAAACATGATATTGGAGAAGAGGAGCTCCCAGCGCCGCAGTAGACGAGAGTGCAAACAGACAAGCCACAAGTCCACCGCGACCCAAGACCAAGAGAAGCTCCGCAGCCACCGCCCACCATGATGCAGGCAAACTCGCAGCCGGACCAGAGTGCAGAACCGGGAACCGGTGACCAGAGTGCGGCGAGGTAGTCCGGTGGGAGAAGTGATTAGTGATGAGGGGAGGGGAGGGGAGGCGGCAAGTGAGTGTCCACGGCACCCCCTTGGCCATGGAAAACTGGTGCTGAGGATGACTCAAACATTGGATTGCTATTACCTGTTGGGTTAGACTAGGAACATCTGAAATGACATTAATTGATTATTGGACGTGAAAGCTTCCATGTCGGTAGCTGTCGGTATCATCTTCATGACATGAGAACTTCCATGTTGAAGTCAATGGTTGTGTTGTTCACAGTTGTTCAATATTGAGAGCTTCCATGTTGAAAAATGTTCACAGTTGCCAACTTCATGATGAGGTGAGCGGTGTGGGTAGGAGGGGGGCTGGGTTTTATGTTGGGTTGGGTTGGGCTGATGAGGTGAGTGGGAAGTGAATGTTTGAGTTTAGGGTTTTATGTTGGGCTGGGCCTGGGTTGTGCAATGAAACCAGCCGAACTGGGTTCGAACCGGCGAACAGGGAACCGGCACCATCACCGGTTCGGTGTCCGGTCCAGTTTTGATAACACTGTGGCAGGGAGTTCCGTCTCAAGTCACCGACTAAGCCTAAGTCAGAAGTCTTTCCACCACATATGACCTTGTTTTACATCGTCGCCTCCCTAAATCGGGGAGCCCGCTACCCCCTCCTGCAGCCACGCCTCCGAGACAGGGGTAACCCATCAAAAGTGCGCACACCACCACCTCCTCCCCTGAGCCCGCACAAGAACCCCCGACACCCCATCAACCACCACCACAAGCAACACACCCACCCTCACCAAACCCCAATCAGGTCTTTCCACCCACCCCGCGAACATCCACGCCATCCGGCCTTACAGACGCGCCCCATACGCACCGGTCGCGAGCCCACTACACCCCTCCGGCCCACTACCCACTACCGAGTAGATTCCCCCCACTTGGGCCCCACTCTCACATTTATCTACCTCTGTATTGGGTAGTTCGACATCTCAAAACCAGGTTTCAAGAGACTAATCTCTAACCCCTGGAATCATATGAAACACGAGTAAGGGTATCAGGCACACCTCAATAGAGGTACCCCTCAATCTTTACCCCAACTTGTACAAAGAGAATAACTTAGACTCCTACAAACACAATATAAACCCATTTAATGTCAAAAAGGGTCAAACCTGACTTATCCGCAGTTAACAAGGTAATTATCCTAGAAAAATCCTATTCCGGACATGATTAACTCATATCCCAGAGTAAGGGCCTCTAAACTCTATAAATACCACACATCATCATTCATTTCAGGCGAATCATTCTCTCTACTCATACTTATACTTTGTCTCTTCATCTCTTTAGAACTGAGACTCACTTAAGCATAATAGTGGATTTACTGGAAAACATTCTGATCCACCCTTTCTTGCAGGCTCACAATGAGAGAAGATCGAAGCAAACCGGATCTTGGAAGCACAAGATCCATCATGTTGAAATATTAGAAAATTGGGTAAATAAACTCTAAAATTGATTTTAAACTTCATAATAACTTGTTTGTCAACGTGTGATTAGCCGATTTAATCAATATATATCATTATTTAATTTCATTAATTAAGCTATATTTCTCTAGATAAGTAAAATTAGGATTTTGAATAGAATTCTAAGAGTTTGTAGTGTTGATTGTAATTTCACTTATATATTGGAATTGTTCACTAAAATAATATAATTTGAATAATCAAATACAAAACTAGCTAACCATTTAAAATTAGTTTAAAAAAATTAGTTATTGCCGCATATGTCAATGGCGGCATTGCTAACGCCATTAGCGGCACATATTCGAAATTATTATTTTCCTTTCTTTTGGTTATGTTTTAAGTAATTTTAAAATTTATTTACTTTACGATTTTTTCTTTCTAAATTCTTATTAGAACCGGTGAACCGTTTGACAATGTGAATCCTAAATGAATAAAATTAAACGAAGAGTTTTACATGATGAACTCTAGATGGCTAAAATAGGATTTAAACACCTTTAATGTTTATGTAGTTTTAACTTTTTTATTATCTCTAAAACGCTATTACAATGATTCAACAGTCGTTTAGGTGAACCCTAAAATTGGACGAATATTTATAGGGTCAACCATGCCAAAATGTTCACCCATCTAACCCTAAAACTACATAAACCCTAAATGTATTTAAACTCGAACTTCAGCCTTATAGGTTTCACCCGACCAATTTGTTCGTCCAACTTTAGCCTTTTAAAGTTCAATCTAGCAAATTGTTCGCACATTCTAATATGGTTTTAAAAAAACTCTAAAACTACATTAACCCCTAAAAGTACTTACTAAATTAATATAATTTTGAATAATTAGCTAGTTTTGTGTTTGATTGTTTAAATAGTGCTAATTTGCTAAAAATTTTGATCATGATTTAAATTATTTATTTAAGGTGGTTAAAATTGTAAAATTTAAGATATAGAAGTCGAGATTTTAAAATTACATAGCAAATGGAAAAAATAATAATAATTAGTAACCATGGTTAAATGACCAGGGTTAGACAATTAATATATAACCACTTCTCCTGGCTAGCTGCCGCTCGATTCCGCAGAATTCCATAATACTTCTCTCTGTTTTCACGGCGGTTCCTTACGTTCCTGACGGAGTCGGCGTTGCAAGCTCCCCAAGGTTTCCTTCTGATCCTCGATTTGACGCTATTTTTCCTTGAGTTTCATATATTAATCTTCCTTTTTATCATCAATTCTTTTTTGGCTATTTTGATTCGTTTGCTGGGTTATTTGGATGATGCATGGTGTTTAAGATTCTTGATTTTGCTCGATTCAATTGATACTTGGATGTCTCTGATTTTAATCTTCATCTTGTTTTACATCTTTTGTTGTTTTGGATTCTGGGTTCTTTGATGTAGGCGTAGCTGATATTTTCTGTGTATGGTAAGATACCGTGTCCTTTGTTGTTGTTTATATGAACAATACGCATGTTGCAGTATTAGATTTTGATGTAGGCTGCTATATTGATAACTATAATTTGTTTGGATTAGAATTTTGCATTTGGTTTAGGTCTGTCTAGTCTAGGTATGAAAACTTAGAATTCTTCTGGTGGTGAAATTCGGCTCTTTAGTATTATCGGGAATTAAAACCCTTAATTTGATCTGTCATATGTATGCATCTTATAGTTAAAGTGTTAAACGTAATTTGTCATATGTATTTTACAAGGATAGTTTTTCCAAGTAGTTTAACATATCCTTAACGGCTTAACCAAAGAGAAAGTATGGTTCATTTCTTTATCTCCCTTAAAACTGCCTAGGGATTATAGATTATCTTGCTGGTGCTTATGCAGTGAGTTTATGCTTACACCTCTTGATATGTAAAGTCGGCTCCTGATTAGTCCCTTCAGACAATATCCTGCCAGTGTATAATCTCTTAATTTGTACTGCTCATTGGGATCTGGCTTCGTTCATTGCTTGATTGGTAAAGTTACAGTTAGTGGACTTGTCTGGATTTCCTTGTTGCATGTTTACAAGCTTTGTCAAGTATAATACTGTTGCATTTTTTTTGCCTGCTGACACGAGTTTTATTTCTGCAAAGTTACCAGCTGCTGTTTAAGCATTGACCATAGTTTCTGAAGATGTCGGACGGGCAGGAAACTGATAAAAATATTGAAATATGGAAGATCAAGAAATTGATCAAGGCTTTGGAAGCTGCTAGAGGGAATGGAACCAGCATGATTTCACTGATCATGCCCCCAAAGGATCAGGTATCTCGTGTGACCAAGATGCTTGGGGATGAATATGGAACTGCATCAAACATCAAGAGCAGGGTCAATCGACAATCTGTTCTCGGTGCAATTACCTCTGCTCAGCAGAGGCTGAAGCTTTACAGCAAGGTCCCTCCAAATGGGCTTGTGCTTTACACAGGAACTATAGTCACTGAAGATGGGAAGGAAAAAAAGGTCACCATTGATTTTGAGCCTTTCAGACCGATTAATGCGTCCCTTTATCTCTGTGATAACAAGTTCCATACGGAAGCTCTCAATGAACTTCTTGAATCTGATGATAAGTTTGGGTTCATTATCATGGATGGTAATGGGACACTATTTGGGACTCTGAGCGGCAACACAAGGGAAGTGCTTCACAAGTTTAGTGTTGACCTTCCAAAGAAGCACGGAAGAGGAGGGCAGTCAGCTCTTCGGTTTGCTCGGCTTCGTATGGAGAAACGTCACAACTATGTGAGGAAGACTGCTGAGCTTGCTACCCAGTTCTACATCAACCCTGCTACTAGCCAACCGAATGTCTCGGGACTGATACTTGCCGGATCAGCAGATTTCAAGACTGAGCTGAGTCAGTCTGACATGTTTGATCCTCGGTTGCAGACCAAGGTTCTGAATGTTGTTGATGTCTCTTATGGAGGGGAGAATGGTTTCAACCAGGCTATCGAGCTCTCTGCGGAGATTCTCGCCAATGTGAAGTTCATACAGGAGAAGAAACTGATTGGGAAGTACTTTGAGGAGATCAGTCAGGACACGGGGAAGTATGTTTTTGGGGTGGAAGACACCCTAAAGGTATTGGAGATGGGTGCTGTTGAGATACTGATTGTGTGGGAGAATCTTGACATCAACAGGTACACGCTGAAGAACAACGTGACGGGTGAGATTGTGATCAAGCACTTGACCAAGGAGCAGGACTCGGACCAAGAGAACTTTAGGGATGCTGCCACGTCAGCAGAGCTGGAAGTACAAGAGAAGACTTCACTGCTGGAGTGGTTTGCAAATGAGTACAGGAGGTTTGGCTGTAGCCTGGAGTTTGTGACGAACAAGTCGCAGGAGGGGTCCCAGTTCTGTAGAGGATTTGGTGGGATTGGTGGAATCCTTCGATACCAGCTGGATGTTAGGTCGTTTGATGAGATTTCCGATGATGATGGTGAACTTTACGACGATGATGAATAGCAATCAATGAATTCATCCCAACAACTGGCGCAGGAAAGTGGAGCCAGCTCCCTGCACCAGTGCGCGAGTCCTCGCGCCAACTGCAATGGCTCTGATGATGCTGTCACAAGAAACTATCAAAAAGGATGCTGCTTATCACAAGGTTTTCATCTCTCCCTCTCAAATATTCATTTCATTTCTTTGCTATGCAACTAACTCATTGAGTACTAAAAATAGTTTTAAGTACCTGAAAACATTACCAACTATTGGTCATGTTGCTAATTGATGTTCTAGATTCAAAATGTTGATATTTTGTGTCCTAACTATCAAATTTGTTGTTTTTCACCTTTTTAGGCTGATATTAGCGTTAAAATTGGAGATTTAAGCAACAAAAATGTGTTATTTTCCATTTTTTTTTTCTCGAAGTATAAAATTTGTTGTTTATAATTTAGGCCTATTAGATGCATAAAAAACATGTTTTTGTTCCGAGGAAAAAAGTGGAAATCAACCAATATAATAGTTGAGATACCAAATATCAACATTTTAAATCTGAGATAGTTATTAGTGACATGTCCTATATTTGAAACTGTTTTTAGTTTCTTAAAACTATGACTAAGAATAATTATCGGTGGTTGATAGAATGTGGATTGTTTGTATTTGTGTTTGAAACAGAGAGTGTGATCGGAGAGGGTCAGTTGATGGACGAACACAGAAAACAGATGAGTGTGGATAGAAAGAAGAAGACAGAAGGAGGCTATGAAGAAGGTGGAGAAAAGAAGCAACTCAGCAGCAGCATCAGGTATGTTTTCACTGCCTTGCAGAAGAAGAATAAAGCTGCAATGACTCGTCTGGATTGCGGGGCGGTAGGAGCTTAGTTTGGTGGCGGGAACGAATATCGTTTTACTTACTTGCAGCTGTGATGGTTATATTTAGTTATTATGATTTTATGAACCAAAAACTGGAGCGAGTGATTTACCTTTCTGTTTGGATCTTATATGTTTTTCCTAATGGTGTGTTTGCTGTGCTGTTCGTAATAATTTGGGTTCTTGTTACTGCCCAGATGCAATGCGTGGTTGTTACTTTTGATCCTATTTTCTGCTCAAGAAATGCGAGTTTATAGGGATGATGACTAGGATTGGTATTGGCATCTCTTATCGTTCAAGATGTCAATCTTAGTTTTGGGATATCTTCTTTTGCGGCGCCCCAAATTAGGGCGGAGTATAAGTCCCGACAAACCCGAGGAACCCTTCTCGAGCCCGTCCCGAAAAGCCCTTTCCGAAGTTGTGCCCGAGTCCTTATGGGAGGGACTTTTACTCCCAACTAGGGCTCGGGCTAGGACTAGAGATTTTTTTTAAAAGTCTCGAAAGTTCCAAATGTCCTAGTTACTTACCTTAATTCAACATTTTACAACTTAAATAATTTAACTATACTTAAACTAAAAGAATATAAAATAACATAGTTACTGTAAGTATTAATATTATTAGCGTAGCCATAGAACACGGCTAGAATGATAGTGTTAGTGTTATAAAACTTTATTTACATGTGTGAATTTGATGAATGTATTTTTGAAATTGATGTATGAGTTCGCAAACTTGATGAATTTCTGAACTTGAACTTGTATTTTGAGTTTGAATAGATTTTTATTATCAAACTTATGTGTAAACGGGTTGTTCCTAGCCCGTCCCGACCAAGTAGAGACTTTTTCAGATGTTTAACTTAGTACTAGGGATAGTAGTAGAAAATCCCAAAAATTAGGGTTAGAGACATTTTCCTGAAAAATCCCGCGCTCATCCCTAGTTCCCTACCCCAAATGATGTTGATGGTTGATTAGACTAATAGGTAAAAATGAATTATTATAATTATAAGGGTTAAATGGTACTTTTGGTTGACCGTTTTTTGATTTTGATACCATATGCTTTTTTTTTGTATATTTTTTGTACCAAATGTTTTAAGAAGTATACTTTTGGTACGTCCGTTTAAATTCCGTCAAACATCCCCGTTAAGTCATCATGTATATGTGACCTCTTTTATTATTTTATTAAATGAAAAGGTAAATTTGAAAAGACGGAAATACCCTTACCGGCAGTTAGTTTAAATTGTTAATTCCACTTTTTCTTCATTCCTTTTCTTTTTCACTTCTTCTCTTAAACACGAACTCGAGAAAGATGAAGCGCACCACCTCTTTGAATTCTTCGTCTTCCTCTTCTTTGATGGTGATTCCTTCAATGGAAAGACGAAAATGCAACTGCGGTGCGATTGCATAGTGAGCTCGATGTATCCATAGAAGCACTTCTCCAGGAGGTTTCATGTGTCCCTTATTTCAAGATTTTATTGCTTAATAAATGTATATATTGCTTAGTTGTTATTTGCGTCTTACGAATTTCATGTAAAGCACCCCAATTTTGAAGAAGTCAAAACGAATTTGGGGGGTTCACTGTTCACTTAGAGTTTCAATTTCAATTCCGCTGAATTAGGGTTACTATTGTGTCAATTATGTTTAGTAAATACTAATTGGACGTTTAATTCAGTTTTTTTCTTCCAGATTTAGGTTTTTTTTTTTTCGAATTAGGTTTTCTGAATTAGGAGTTTTACAATTACAGTTTCATATTCAATTAGGGATTCCAAAAGTGAATTAGGGTTTCATGGTATCATTTATGTTTCAATTACTTAAGGTTCACTTTCATCTAATTGTTTCAATTGGGCGTAAATGTCGACATATTGATCAAGACACTGGATGTTGGTTTTTTTAATTGAGGAAGATCCTTTGATGTGTCTTTACGGAAAAAGAGCAGTGCCAAATCAATGCATGAGGATTTTAGTGCTAAATGTTTGACAATGGAGATGGAGAGTGCTAAATTGAAGATGGAGTGTGCTAAACTTAAGATTGACAATGTTAAATTGAAGATGGAGAGTGATAAACTTGAGCTTGACAATGCTAAATTGAAGATGAAGACTACAAAGTTGGAGATGGAGAATGCAAAATTTGAAGAAATGCACATTGATTTGACTGGTAGATTAGATAATGAACGTGCTTCAACAAATAAGCTAATGAAGTTTGTACATGCACTAGTTGTGTGTTTAGCCGTTTTGTTTTGTTATGCATGAAAGCTTATGGTCAATGTAGTATGTGTAAGGAACATACTTGTAATGAGGAATTGTCTAAATGTTGTATAGGGTTTGCAGACATTTTTTACAGAATAGGTTAAATGGTGTATGTTGTTTTTTGATACCACATGTTTCATTTCGTATAGTTTTGGTACCATAAGATTGAGAGTTCATATTCACACTTCAAGTGAATGACTGAACAATCCGTAGTCAACAATGTAATCACAACTCACAACCATAATCCACTCTATATATAACATAACCATAATCCACCATAATATTATTCAGAACATATGGATCATAATCCACTCCATACCACAATCCACTCTAAACCATAATCAACTCCATACCATTATCCACTATATAGTTGTAAAAAACCATAATCCAACATAAAAAGGATTTTGAACAACTATAATCCCACAACAGACACAGTTATGACAAACACCCACAAAATACTACCACCCACAACATAATTCCACGAAGTAAACCAACACAAGTCACTTAGTTGAACGTTTCTTCTTCCGCTTTTATGACATTTTCCGTAAATGCTTCATGACAGACATTGTCCTCGCTGGATGTATCATTTCAATAGGTTCCTCAACCACCACAACCTCGCGAGATTCGGACAACCTTGGTTCTTCTGGTGGCATAGGGTAATCTTTAACATCAATTACTTCATCTTCTACTGGAGTAGGAAACTCAACTTCTACTTTCTTCATTTTCTATACACCATGAGCCTGCATAAGTAATAATGTATATAACCATACCTAACATGCAATTAAGGTACGAGTAAGTAATAGTGTACTTACCATAAGTCTATCCATAATAGACTTAATCCTCTTCATGAGGTATCTCTGTCATGTTGAGCTACTGGTGGTTCCTCATCCACTGCAGATGGTGGCGCAGATGGTGGCTGTTCTGAAGCTGCCGGTGGCCCCTCATCCGCTGCAGATGGTTGCACTTCCTGATTTGCTCTTCCCTTTTAAACACTTGTCTTTACCTTTCCTTCTAGATCTCTCTGGCTCCTATGATGCCTTCTACCAAGAAACACTGCTATATTATAATCTTATTACGACCAATATTTGACCTTATTAATCATGCCCAAGAGTTATTACCTCTTCATTCGGTTGGACCTCATAGACTTTTGGAGCCTCTGGTGCATCCTATTTTCTCTTCCCTTTTGAGTCTTTGCCTTTACCCTTCCTTTTAAAACACTATGCCTGCATCGATGCCATCTACCAAGAAGCATAACACAATGTTATAACCATATTATAATTTAGATGTTATTAGTCAATGACAACTAATTACTTTTTGTTCTGCTTGTTCTAGTGGGTGGACATCCTGTTCACTTGCAGCTTCTGGCTTTCCTGGATCATCAGTGCACGATATTTTGTGATGAAAACTCCTGCCACAGGACGAGCAATACTGCATCAGACCTCGCCTCCCCAACCTGGATTACCCAGTTACATCCTCAAACTCAGACCTCTCCCTCTTCTTCTTAGGTCTTCCAGATTTTTTTTTTCTTAAACACATGTGGATTAACGAGCAAAGTTTCAGTTTTCACCCATTGCTCCCTACCTGGTAATGTATGGATGACCCCTTCATATGCTCGTATATATTCTTCATTGTGATACACGATATCATTGTAGGATGCCAGTGTTGATTTCCTCTCATGTGCAAGAAAAAAAATTACAAGAGAGCATGGGAGTCCACTCAACTGTCATGCCATACAACTATAGTACCATTCATTTATGAGCACCTTGTACGTAGTTGGTGTCCGCAATCCACCTCATATTCACAGTCAGTGGCATATATGACTTGATTACCCCCAATTCTGCTCTTGATCTTCCTCAGCTTCTTTAAAATCAACCTACTAACCACACCAGATTCAACAACACATTTCCTCTTCTCCTTAAAATCAAGTATAAGCTTCCTCCTAATCCACTCTATCATAGAGACAACAAGTTTCTCCCTTGTTTCAAGAACCATCATGTTAAAGCTCTTAGAAATATTGTTGAAAATAAGGTTTTTCTTTTAAGCCGACACCAATGCTCCGTATCAATGGCGGATAAAATCTTTCAAGCATTGATGTTTGTCTTCTTCAGCATGTCCATATGCCACTTGTATCTTGGTTATGTGTAGGCACAAGCAGCTGACCACAACGTTCCTCACTCCAGCATCTCCCATGGACCCCACCTTTATGTTTTGATATATGTGTCATACACAAAACCTATGTTCTGATTCAGGCAGAACCTATTCCACAGTTTTGATTAAACTCTATAAGTAGCAATGAACTCACTGCTTTAAACAATTGGATATCATCAAAAAGCAGTAGAATATTATTCAACGAAAAGTGAACATACATTTTTTTGGTCTGACATGATACTCAATGTTATGCCAGTACCAATATCAGCCACCAGTAACTTAATGAACCACTTCCAGGATGAAGTATTTTCTGCTTCCACCCAAGGATATGCAATAAGGAACAATTTGCCGTTGGCATCTCTACTGAGTGCACACAGCATGAAGCCACCATCTGGACCCTTCAAGAAGCAACCATCCAGTGCAATCAATGGTCGGCATCCATTTTTGAACCCTCTCAAACATGCATCTAGACCGACGTACATCCTTTCAAACATTGGTCGAAGGAAGTTCGGGAGTGGATCAACATGCACAATTGATGTGGTTCCTGGATTATGCTGTATCAGAGTCTCAACATAATCCCTACACAATGCAAAATCAGCTTGCCTGTCACCTAAGATCATGAACCAAACATATGGTACCAAAAAATAGCTTTCTCAACAAACATATGGTACCAAAATAATACAAAAACTAAATTTCTTGTGTCAAAAGTATACAAAAGAAGTACCTACGATGATCTCCTTTTCCATCTTCAAACCTTGATGTATAACGTTTTTTGAAACGTTAAAGTCAAGCATCATACGTATCTTAGATGCAACTGCACTTGGTTTCAGATTTCCTTGAGCACGTAATAACTCAAGAAAGGTCTCACAGATCCACCGCTTTCCGATGTCCTAATGTATTGAGACCTATCATACTATGGTTCTTCTGCAGTCTCCTGATCTCAATCTCAAACGTCGTATCTCAGTATATCTTGGCAGCAACAACGCGGAATCCACATTTTTTCCTACAAGAAACAATAAACCTATCCGCATCGTTTTTTATTCTCACACTGTACGTCTCTGTTTTGATGGTATGTAGCTTGATAGCGTTTCGAAATGCCTATGCATCATCAAACTTCAGTCCAAGATCCAGCTCAAAATCCCCCCCCCTTTTTTTTAAATGTTCAGTTGAATTCGTTCCCATCATGGAACCTAGTAGGAGTCGTGATGGTATACGTAACTGAATCAGA
This sequence comes from Clarkia xantiana subsp. parviflora, assembly GCA_036873135.1. Taxonomy (NCBI): domain Eukaryota; kingdom Viridiplantae; phylum Streptophyta; class Magnoliopsida; order Myrtales; family Onagraceae; genus Clarkia; species Clarkia xantiana. The sequence continues at coordinate 23,406,971 of JAPTYO010000009.1, read as the reverse complement.
GTTCTCGTCACCAAACCCAGCTAAGTCAATCCGTGTTTATGCACTTCATATGAAATTTGATAAACTTGCACATGATAATAAAATTATAAACAATAATAATAGCATGAAATTAAATGAGAATAAAATTATAAAGAATAATGATAGCATGATATTAAAAAGTTATTATTATATGTATACACAAAATAAAACTAAGAAATTTATAATTTATAAAAACAAAGCTTTTAAGTGATTTTTGTTTGGAATATATATTTTTTTAAAATGGAATATGTACAAATATATATAAGCATTAAGGCATTTATTTTAAAATTACGCGCCTCCAATTCTATGTTGACTTAAAAATCATCTCTCACTTTGATTCGACATTTGACTCTGATTTACAGGCTTCCGACAAATTAGATGGCGTCCTCATCGCATCACCTCCTTCCGTCTCCAAAGGTATAGCAAAATATTTGTTATAGAAAGTTTGATTGACATTGTGTTTTCAGATACTTTTTTTTTTAATCTGTTTGGATATATATATATATATTCGATTTCACGCGGGGTGATCCGACAAATTCAATGGTATCCTCATCGCATCACCTTTATCCGTCTCCAAGGTATAATATATTTGTTATAGAAAGTTTGATTAACATTGTGTTGTTAGATAATTGTTTTTAGCTATTTGGAAATATATATTATTTTTTAATTTCGGTTTCGCGCTGGGTGATCCTAGGTCCCTAGGAGGGGTCCCCATCTGAATGGCAGCACCGTAGCGTGGTTGCTCCATACCTAGACTTATTATCACTCTCACCGGGTCAGCCCTTAAGAGCATCCACAATAAGATATTTATGTAGACTTAAAGAATACATAAATATAATAGGTCTACAATGAGTTTACTATGGAATAATATTTGGGTAGTTTAATGTAATACCATTGTGGATGCTCTAATGGGTAAAGTGTTAGCTATGAATAGCTTTACATTCTCATGGCCACTAGCGGGGATTGAACCCCTGACCTTTGGTTAAGTGATGAAGCGCTGAATCGCTACACCATATTACATGGTTTATCTGAATATTGTTGTACTTACAATAACTATCTTTTTATAGTGAACTTTATATACTGTATTGATTTATTGATTCACAGGCTTTCGACGAACTCAATTGTGTCCCCACCACAACGCATTCATCCGTCTCTAATGGTAATATTGGTTAAAGATGGTTTGCTTGACATTATGTTTCTATATAACTTTTTTTAGCTATCTGAAAATTTATTGTGTTTTTAATAACTATCTTTAATAATGAATACATGATATTATCTATTGATATATTATAAGATATAAATGAATATATTTTAAAATACAAATGAATCATTTATAAATAGCATATATAACACATTTTAATTCTCTTTTATTGATTAATAATAATAATATAGAGATAATTAGGGTGGAAATTTCTGACACGACACGAAAACACGACATGTAAAAAAGCTATTTTTTCATGTCCTTACCTGCACAAAAATCTGTGCCGTGTCTGACAGATCTCTGACACGTTTTTAAGCATGTCCGTGTAGCTCATACCTGTAGGTGCACAAATGACACACATAGACACGGTTTACCTGAAACTTAATATTTATAAAAAAAATTCCAGTAATTTTAAAAATATAGCAACTATTCATTACATTAATATATATTCAATATTACTCGTACTCAGTTTAGCACCCGCATTTTAATCTTTATTTATATAGATATAGATATGTATATTGTTATATAAAAATATAAGAGTTATATTATCTTAATAAAACAATGGGGTTAGAATGCAATGACAAAAACTTATAGTTTAAATTGTAATTTTTTTATTGGTTGTCTTTGCATTGTTGTCTGTCAACAATGCTTATGTTGGATTGTTGGAAGGTTAACCTTGCTTCATCCATATGCTATTTCTGGACGTATATTTATGTATTTGCAGTCATGAAATTTTTGCTGCTATCTTCTTTTAAGTGATCGATTGTTTGAATAACTTCGTATTTTAAGATCAAGCACCGATTTAAGATTCCATGTGTTAGCTTCAAGTTCACTTGGTATTTAGATATCGACTTATTTAGTTTGTATTGTTGAACTGTTTATATTTAAGTAGTTTTTCTTTTATGATTTTTTATTTGTATAATGGAAAAACTTTGAATTATTTGTCAAAATATGATGATGCTTGATTTAGTATAATTTTGTAGCCTTTGTAAAAAAATTGGGCTAAAAAGTGTAATATTTTTTCATGTCGAAACAGATCTCGTGTTGGCACAAGACATGAAAATTCAGTGTCTTGTGTGATACGAGATCTGTTTGTGTCAATTCTCGTGGTTAGAAAACTATTAACACGTTTATTAGGGGTGGGCGCGGGCGGGTTCAAGCGGGTTTTTTTTTTAAAGAATAAATCCCGCCCATAAATTCTCGAATTTTTCGGTTTGGGGGCGGGTTCGGTTACACCAATTAACACATATATGGAAATGTATATTATTAATAAATCTATATATATCCAAAATAAATATGAACTTTATGTTCGGTTTTTAAACAATACATTTATGTTTTTTTTGTTAAATCGGTCAAAAACTTCACAACATTGAGAAAAAATATACATGAAATGATTTATATCATAATTTTACGTTGATTATTCACAAAAAATTATAGTACAAAATGTTCACATCATTGATTATACTATTGCTCTCAAATGCTGTGTTTTTTAAAGGTTATTTTTAGTTGTAGGTAGGCGGGTTCAGTTTTTTCGGATTTTTCAAAATGAGCTCGGGTTTTAACGCGGGACGGATTTTTCGAAACTGTCGAACGGTTTATTTTCGAGTTTCGGGTTTTTATGCCTACCCCTAACGTCTATGATGATGTATTTTGAGTTTTGACACGAGAGCTGTGTTGACACTTGTATCACTAGAAACACGACACAAATTAATACGACACGACGTGTTGCCCTTGCCACCCATAGAGACAATGTATCAGTTTGCTCAAGGTTTACACTTTCGTTCTCCAACAATCATAATTAGTATTATTACGCAGATACGAAAAAAAGATGCGTACCAAAAAAAAAAAGAAAAAAAGATGACCCATCTGCAAAACTCAAAATTAGAACGTTCTTATGGTGTAGACCTCCACGTACAGAAACTCACTAGAGCCGTACGATCATAGTCTCACGAGTCACGAGTCACGATTGTGATTCATTCAAGTGACGTGTACATTCCAGATAATCACTTTTGTACCAGCTCCAGAGCCTTTATTGGTTGCTGCTCATCATCGAGCCACCGTCTTCGTCGCAAATAAATCACACTAGAGAACCCACTAGCTCCCGCCATTGATTCTTGAAGCTCAAGGCTCCGCAGTCTCATTGACGGCTTTTTCTCTGCTTTCCCCCTCGAATCAAATTATACAGCTTAAATTACTAGCGTGAGGGATTGAGTTTTTTTCATATATGGCGCGAGTCTCCTTGTTACTGCTGCTGATGGTCTCGGTGATGGCGATGGAGTTGGCAGCTGCCGAGCGTGTGAACAGATCTGCTCTAGGAGCGACGATCTGGTCCACCGCGAAGGAGGAGGTGAATGTTGTCCCGAAGCCATCTACGGAGGACGACGCCGCGGCTCTGGTAGCAGATGATCATGATGGCATGGACGGCGGTTTTAGCACTCTTGATAGCATGTTGAACTGGGCAATAGGTGAGTTTACTGGGTATAATGTGAATTCATGTTTGAGCTAAGTCTGGGGCTAGTATAGTGTCGATTGGTAATAAGTGATTAGTCAATACAGATCAAACATTGAGCTCTTCAGTTTAACTTCTGTTGACTGATGTTTCAGATTCTTCTATTGGACAAAAAATTATGATTGAATATTTGAAATTTGAACCTGTGGTTTGATATTAGGGTTGTTATCAACTGACTACAGTAATTTAAGATGATGAGCTTTCCCATGAGCAACCAACGCCTTTATTTCTTAGATAGATTGTGGGAACAGGACTCTCTCCCTCTCATATGTAGGAATTGGTGGGATAAGATATATATATATATATATATATATATATATATATACTAGTTGAATTCGCGCATGCGTTGCATGCGCGTGCTTCTAACATTGTTTTTCTGCACAAGTATTATGTGCCTTAGTATGAAGTTAAAATATAATTGTAATGATTACATTAGAAATAATAAGATTTTGAATGTAGGTAACACTTAATAGATAACATATGCAATGTTTGCTAAGGAAGATTTTTTTTTTTTTTTTGAGTTTTTAGTAGTTTGGACATCATTAGAATGAACATCATACACGAGAGCATAGCCAAATTTCGAATACCAGAACATTCTCTTTATAGAAAATATCCACCTCTACGTGGAACTCACACACTCCTTCTTACTTGACTCATAAACATCTCCATAGTTTATATTCAAGAACATGAATTTCAAAGATTCTTTATTAGATCTGCATCAAACTTAAATGTTATCATTGCTTATCCAAATTGTTCTCATAGAAATGCAATTATTTTCCAACACCATTTTTTTTGTCATCTTCGGTTTCATTTTCAGCGTCTTTCTGAAAATGTGTATATTTTAAATTTCTGACTTCATTCACTCATCTCTTCTATTTTATTAGTGTTGTTTAAGCTTGAACAACTGACAACATTATTCACATTCATACTTTAAGATATATTCTACCACCACCAAAGTCTTGATTAACCCTGTGCTAAGAACACATCCAACACACATTCCCCAACTTGATTATTTTATTCCGTTATTTGAATCATTCAATCAATCAGATATAACAAATTTGAAAATTTATGAAAATATAATTTTATATTAACAAAAGTTTATTATATTTTCTGATACAAGTATTCAATTAGTTCGGACTTTTCTACTTATTTGTAGTTAGTCCATCTTATGAATAATGAGTTATATTATCTTAAAATGTAATGACTACAAGGTTATACAACTTATGTAAACTTTGAAGGCGAGGTCAACCAATAGTCGATCCTTAAATTCAAAAATTGTTGCATAACCTTCTAATCAAGTTGAAGAAATCAATTGGATTGACCATGGTATCTAACAAACTGAACGCATAAATCGGTTCTGATGTGTCTTCTTTGCAAGATTTTCATACATAAATTATCTTTATATATGATTGAAAGAACCATTGTATTGATCCGAAATTAATATGAGCTTCGTTTCTGGAGCTTCCTTTGATGGCGTCTTATCTCTTCGATGTCGTCCAGTGTGTTAATATCCCTTAGTTCATTACTTGCTGACAAGCAATTGCTATTGTAGATGATATGAGCTCTCCACCCCTGAAATATTAAAAAACATACAATATATAAGTAATAAAGATGCAGAACAAACTGTGCACTATTTTGAGATTTTGCTTTTAAGAAGTCCGATATTAAATGAAAAGTTGCTTTCTTAGAAAGGAATGAAGCCTTCCAAAATTCTAAAAAGGCCTCCTATATACATATGAAGGTGTGACCGCAAGTTAGGATGCTGTTTGAACATGCTCCCTTCAAGAAGAACTTATAGCTAAAGCTAAAGAGATAACCATATCATTTTCTAAATAATTTCTGTTGGGCACTGATATAGCCAAAGAAGAATTGGAAAAAATACCAAGAAGCTCGTAGCAAAGAACAACATCTTCTTCAATTCTTTGGAAAAAATAGTATAGAATATAAAAGCAATGGTGATGCAGAACGACCTCTGCACTATTTTTCTTTTAGAAAAGAGCTAATGGATCAATGAAACACTACCTAAAAAAGAGAGAATTATTTACAAGAAATGAGAAATTTATGAAAGAATCATTTTTTTGCCACCCCATGTCCTTCCATTGTTATGATATTAAACCTTGAAGTTCATTTCCGAGACATCAAGCTTTCAAAAATGCCCTTAAGGCCTCTTATATAGATATGTACAATCATTGAAGGGTGAAAATATATAATTTACCTGGCATTCTAATCCACAATATGACATTCTCAATTCTTTGAAAATGACAATTCAACAAAACATAAAAAAGAATTAAAAGAGAACAACAAACCTGGTTAGTTGCTGCTGTAAACCAGGTTATAAGGAAACAAGGAATCATAGAAAAATCACAGTTTCATGATTTTTCATAAGACCTTTTTTTTTTTTAATTAATTTAACAACGTAAGAGATGTTCTACTATTGAAACTGAATCCTGAGATGAGCTTGTACTACCAATAATACTTCCTGCACGGACTAATAAGTTGTTTCTTTGGGGGCCTTCTTCCCGCTTCTGATTTCCATGTATAGGCACAAGAAAATCAGAGCTAGATCAGAAGCAAGATAAAAGTAAACCAATGACCTCACTGACTTGACTGAAAGAACAATGAAAGATGTTGAAGTGTCTCACTTTCTTCAATATGATAGAAATGCTCTACCAGTTCTTCAATGCTCTTTCAGTTGGAAATGAATTAATCAAATTATGAAACTTCTGCATATCATGCTATATATATTTTCAGATTAAATCTGCTCATTTGTTGGTATAGATGGTTACATTTTAGAACTATTTCTCCAAATAATGTACCATATATTTTCCACCTATTTAGCAAAAAATTAAGGAAGAAAGATACATTTCTTTCAATTAGATTGTCACGACTCTATTGTCATCATCAGAAGTTCCCTAAGAAAAAGCAACCCTAAATGCGAATTTTGCATATTCAATTTTTATTATTTGTTTATTTATGTGTGTTGCTTTACCCACTAACCATATAACGGATGTGCAATCAAACTTAGGGGAGTTAAAGAGGATATTATTTTTAACTTAACTGCGCATGAAGAATTTCTAAATCAGGTAAGTGCATTCTCCATTGGGACGTATAATTTTTTGTTAAATTTGAAAAAATATATGAAAACTCAATGTCATTTTATGAAGCATGTATATTTTTGGCTAAATATTAAAGTGATCATTAACATATGATGAATTAGAAGAAAACCTGTAGTAGAGGTTGCTTTCGCGGAAGAAGAAGGTATGATAGTCACGCCAACTAACCGACCATTTTCACGCCGTCGTTTACGTCGTTCTAACCGTAAAGAATCTTCTTTTCTTTTTTCAGTTGGCGTAAAGGCAGCTCGTTTCTCTTGATCAAACTGACGACGTGATTCTTTATCTGCAATTAGATTAAAAATTACAAATAGAAGCAAATATAGATGAATGAGAATGATTTCAAGTTGAAATTAGATGAAGCGTCACCATACCAAAAGGCATGAAGATGCCCGGTTTGATTTTGTAGAAATTGTTTTTATAGGCAATCTTCTTTCTTCAATGACACCTGTTTGTTGTCCTTCAGTTTTTCAAGTTGTTTATTGCAGCTACCAATAAAAAGAGATGTAAGAAGATAATCAAAATTGTTCAAGTTGTTTATTGCATTTGCACTTACCAATACAAAGAGTTGTTCACAAGAAATCTAGCTTATTTATTGCACCTTCAGTTGTTCAGCTGACATAATAACAATTTACTCATAGTCTACATAAGACTCTGTTTTACTTGTTTGTCGCTATTTTTTTTAACTGCCGTAAAGAATCAATTGCAGGCATGAAGTTGCAACACAGCAGCAGAAAAAACATGAATGTTTTTCCAGCTGACAGAAGAACAATTTACCACTACTCTACATAAGGCTTTATTGTACTTGTTTCTCACAAAAAACAAGTACTGCTGCAAAGAATCAACAGTAGCCACAAAGTTGCAAGCATCAGAAAAAAAACATGAATATGGGTTTTTTTTTTTTTTTTTTTTTTTTTTTTTTTTTTTTTTTTTTCAGATTAGGTTTGCAATACCTCAAGGTTTCTATACAGATTTCAGAAGCTAAGCTATAAGTTTTCTCACAAGTATTTTCACAAACACATAGCATAGGTTCTCAATCAGGCTTAGATAGTAGACTGAAAAATGTGTTCTATATTTTGATTACCATGTCTATATGTTTTGATCAGTTTCAACTGAATAGTAGAGAGATATATTAGACTGCAAAAGAATGCTTAGATGGTGGTTTTTTCCCTACTCACCATTGACGATCGGACAGAGTGAAGCAAATTTTGGTACAAAGATCCAACGATGCAAATTCTCGCTGAACCTTCTTCCACGAACAAGTATTTCCTTGTGGTCGTGATCAGTTGATGGTGGTGATTGGCGAGCGGCTGTGGCTTGGGATTTGGGAAGAAAGGTTGGCTGGGGATCTGTGTAGCGGTGCTATTGTTGGCAGTTTTCGCTGGAAGAGGTAGCGGTGGAGTCTAATTCAGTACGGACCGGGTCGGGATAGATGGAAGATTGTGTTGATCGGAGTTGTAATTATCGCTGCAAAAGTGGGTGCGAGTCTGCTGCAGTTTGGTTCTGTTCCGAATTGCATTTATCGATGCAACAGTTGGCGCGGGTGTCTGCTGAAGTTGGTACCGGGTCGGGTTGGTGCCTGTTGGTGGGTTGGTGGCTTTTGGGGTTGAGGACCCAACACATTTAATATATTGGTAAAAGGGATATATATATATATATATATATATATATATATATATATATATATATATATATTGAGAATTTGATTAATTTCTTCAAACCAAAAAGAAGTAGTTCGATTTGTTGATGTATCAATTGACTTAAATATTTTCAACTTTCTAAATTGTTATCACCACTGTGAACAATTCAGGTCACTCCGATCCGGATAAATTGAAGGAATCTGCAGAGGACGTCCAAAGATTGTCACCTCATGATATCAAGAAGCGACAGGTGGAAATTAAGGTTGTCTAATGATTCTTCTTTTCTCGTCTGTTATGTTTTTGCATATGATCATTCTTATTTTCTAAAACTGATGTTGAACTACTAGTAAGTAGATTTCTGGGCCCCACCTACCAGGTTAATCCTTCATATAACAACTGATGCATAGTTCACACCATCAGTGAGATTTTATGTATCCAAGTTTTACATGCTTTAGAGCATCCACAGTGGTATTACGTAAAGAATACGTAAACGTGGGTCCTACATGTTTATTTAAGTAAAGCAACAAAAACTATCTACAGTGGTTTTACATAGCATTCCTTAAAGATGGGACCCACACGTAAATTTATGTTTTTACATAAAGCATTCCTTAAATTTAAGTAATGCACTATGTATTACGTAACCAATTTTTTATTATAAATTAATTCATTTTATAATCAATACTAATATCTTATTGGTGGTTGTTGGAAAATTTAATAATAAAATATATTTAAGGAATATGTTTAAGTAATACGATTGCAGAGAAAATATTTTTTACGTGTGTCTTAAATTTACGTATTACTTAAAGTGTACATAAATGTCTACGTGGCAACTTTAAAGAATAAAATTTAGGTAAAACCATTGTGGATGCTCTTAGGTGATGTACCCTATCTATATTCGAAAAGCTAGATTGTAGGAACAGATGGCTGTTACTTTTACTTCCTAAAAGTTTGTTTTGGCTTAGGATCTTGGCTTAGGTCTCTTGGAGTGTTCTGAGGTTTAAATGGTATTTGATTGATCAGTACAACTTTTATCAGACAACACAAAATAAAATTCTTTGGATAGAAGGTTAAATAGGTCTCTCTTTCATTCTCTATACAGATGCATCATTTGTTATCTAGTAATCTCTTTTACATGCGTAGTAACTGTGGACTTCTTCAGTTGATGTTAGCATTTATGAATTCCTCTGTGATTTTTAAAATCTCTTGAATCTTTCTTTCTAATCTGGTAGGTTATACGCTTTTGTGCCTCTTGCCCTAGTTGACATGCAATATATTTATTGTAGGAACTTATGGAGAAACTGAAAATGCCATCAGATGCACAATTGATGCAAGTTGCAATAGATGACTTGAAGAACTCATCTTTGGCAGTGGAAGATCGTCAGCGTGCATTACATGAGCTACTGATCCTTGTGGAACCAATAGATAATGCAAATGGTACCTTTTCTTATGCTTCTATTTAATCTGTCATTTTACTTGTCTATCTATTCTATGTAACATGATACTAATATATCATGGACACTGAAAGATGCTTCCAAAGATAAAGAAATACATATTTTGTCTCTGGAATTTGGCACATTAATACAGGTTGCTATAGTTGATTCCCTTGGCAATTTGTTGTTTTGCAGAACCTGTCTTTTTTCTGCATGACATTTACATGTGCGTGAAACTCGAAATCATTAGTAATGATGGAAAACTATTAGTTGGTCTTTGTCTGGTGCAGTGAGGCAATAGTAAATCTATATATAATCTCTGTAAAGTAGGAAACACGGAGAAACATGTTTGTGGACTTATTACTGCAGTGGTAAAGCAGTTAGACTTCAATATAATAAATTCTAAAGTCAATTGGTACCCGCGGTTATTTGCTTGAGTCACGTAGTGAAGATATTACATTTTTTTTACTACAAATAATTTAGGACATTAAATTCTCTTATCTTTCAGATTTAAACAAAATTGGGGGGCTTGCGGTAGTTACGGGAGAGCTTGATCATCCTGACTCAGAGATAAGAAGGCTTTCTGCATGGGTTCTTGGTAAAGCTAGTCAGAATAACCCACTTGTTCAGAGCCAGGTACACTCTCTTTCTTAAGCCCCTGGAGTCATCCCTAGCTGATTTGGTTACCCTGCAATTGAAAATTTTCAAATGTTGTAGGTTCTAGAATCTGGAGCGCTCCCAAAGCTAATGATGATGGTTAAACAGAATCTGTTGAAGAAGCTATAAAAGCCCTCTATGCTGTTTCAGCGTTAATTAGAAACAATTTATATGGTCAGCAGTTGTTTTATGCAGAAGCTGGAGATTTGATGCTTCAGGTAATTAAAGTGCTCAACTTAAGCCCAAGGAGGTGTTGGCATTAAGAATATAGACACGGGTTATAAACTATAGCTCATAAATTCCTTATTTTTCAGGACATAATGAGCAACTCGAGCATTGACATCCGACTACGCAGAAAAGCTGTGTTTCTGGTAGGAGATTTGTCAGAATGCCAACTAGAAGCAGCACATCAAGCAAATCCTCCATTTTTGAGCAGCAAGTTGTTCTTGAAATCTGTGGTTGACCTATTGAGTTCAGCTGACATCGACCTCCAAGAAAAGGTAAGTGTTTGAAATCTATGGTTACGTCTGAATCACATTGCAATCCATCCCAATTGACTGGAAAGCTGCTTCTCTGATTGGTTGACCTAGGCTCTTGTTGCTGTGAAGAATCTACTGCAAGTAAGAACAGCCGAAACAAGGCAGGTGTTGAAGGAATTCTGTGGTTTGGATGCAGCGCTGGAGAGAATGAGGTTGCAGCTGCAGGATTTAATGGTAGACGAGTTTCTGAAAGATTATGCATTAGATGTTGAAGCCCTACTTGGAGAAGTCGAGTTAACATTTCACCACAAACTCGGGAAGGTCAGATTCTTCTCTGATAGCTTTCATCATCCTCTGTATTCCATATTCTGATTTGAGAAATGATTAAAGTTCCGACAGACACGATCCAACAAGGTCCGGCTGTGCCACTGTCGGAACTTGTCATGACATTCAGAATGTGTATTATTGCTTTTCTGATTTTGGGTCGTAAACAGGTGACTGAAGTTCCGACTTGACGGATCAGTGGATTGAGCATTTGAATGGGGAGCTAGCTCTACCAAGCTAACCTAGATCAGGTTACATGTCATAGCTTTCACTCTTGATTGTATTATATATAATAGATCAGATGAACTGATGAAGTAGCGTAAGGTTTGTTTACTGCTATGACAACCGTGCCAAATTTTTGTTCATCTAGCTGCTTTTAGCACGTATACTTCCATTATCAGTTCTTAGTTGATTTTCTGAAGTATTATATTAGTGCGTAGATACACACTTTGACGGGGCGTTGTATGATATACTTGTAAATGAACAAAAGAATCGGATTTTTCTACCATGCTTTGGGAGCACCATGCTTTTGGTTTTTTTAATACTATGGTGGACTTAATTGTAACATAAGTAAAACTTTAAAAGTATGAAAAAATATGAATTTTTTTAACTACCCCGAAGATGTGTATCATACTATTAATAATATCAATTTCCCTATGGGGTTCACCTTTAGGGCAATAGAAAAATAAAAAAAATTAGTGGCAAAAACATGGTGCTCCAAGAGCATTGTAGAAAGGTCCAAAAGAATCCGAACATTACAAAGTGGGATGAACCCGCTGTTGCCACTACTAACTTTAAAAAAAGCTTGTACTATTGTTAATTAAAAAAGACTATATTTTATTGTTTTAATTTGTTATAATAATGTATATGAAATAGAAGTGTATGATATTATAGTATTTGAAATGTCTCTACATCTTTTTTCATATGATATCATTTAAAAAGTTTATTACTAAAAATTAGTTATGATTGTTTATTTATATAATATTCAAAATTATATAATATTATAATAATTTTTTTTTTTAAATATTAACATTATATAATATTATTATTAAAAGTTAAGAAACTAAAAGTAGTCACAACTATAAGTCATATTACTAATTGATGTCCTAGATTTAAAATATTGATATTCGTGTTTCAGCTATCAGATTTATTAATTTTTTTTTTTTTGTGACTAATTTTATTGTTAAAGTTGGCGTTTTAAGCAACAAAAATATGATATTTTTCATTTAAGTATCAACATTTTTACTCATGTTTTAGACTTATTTGATGCTTAAAAAATATATGTTTTTGTTGGTCTATATTAAGAGAAAAAAGAAGAAGTGAAAATTAACCAATTTGATTGTTGAGACACTAAATATTAACATTTTAAATCTGGGAGATTGGGATATCGATTAGTAAGTTGACCAATAGTTTTTTTTTTGATATATTTACATTGCTTTTGCAAGTTCGGACCGTGACGTTAAGGTTAAAGTCCTCCCCAAGGCGGCGTCTTCGGCAGGTTTCGACCTCGGGTCGCCCACGGGGAACACAACTCGCTTTACCAGTTGGTCCAACCAACCTTGGGTAAGTTGACCAATAGTTGAGACTATATTTATATTCTTAATCCTATTAAATAAATGACAATTGTTTGATCTTAAAGTTTGAACTCTTAGTTCCGTCGCTAACAACACTTGCAAGAGTGAATGTATAAGGTTGTGCCTACAATTCCACCTTGACTCTCAAATTAATATAGATTATTGTTAATAGTATGAACCTTAATAAATGAATATATATTTATAGAAGATGTTAGTCACCTCTATGACAGTTTATTTATTTTTACTATGGAGGGTTTTAATAGTGACTGTGACGGTCAGTTTCTTATTAGCTGTTATAGTTAGTTGTGGTCTGTCAGTTGTTGACAAGTAGGTTGCCACTTAAAATTTCTTATTATGAGAGGTTTATTTGATGGCTGTAATAACAGATCACCATCTCATATTTTTTTACTGTGAAAGGTTTTTCTGACGGAAATAACAAGCATATCACCTTCTCATGTTTCTTATTGTGATATGTTTTTTTATGACGGTAATAAAAATCGCCACCTATCCTGTGAATGTTGGCATCGACGATTGTTTATCGTAGTTATTCTGAATTTATTATTAGCAATATTTACTAGTTTGAAAAAGTGGCGTTGCCTTAATATGCTGATCATTGCCTAGAAAGTGAATTTTGTTGTCGAATATGCTAATATTTATAGGGATCCAATACTAACTTTTTTAATAAATTTTGAATTTAGAAACTTTAGTTGTGACAACTCTATATGATAGATTCAAATCTTTTGTATCACTTTTCATGCCCTAGATCGTGCCTCATTGTTAAGATTTTGACACATGTCCTTAGATTTAATATTTTCCTTTTAGGTTCACCATTCACAATAATGTTTTAAAAAGTTATAAAATTAATTATACCCAAAACACGTGTCAATATCTTAACGGTGAGGCACAATCCGGGAAGAGAAGAGTGGGGCAGAAGATTTGTATTCCTATATGACGATAATAGACATATAGATTAGCTATTTTTTTTTTTTTTTCAAATTTTTACAGCCGATAACGAAATCTTTAAAATTAAGTTTAAATGTAAAATTTTGTCGATTTCAGAATCAAACCACTTGCATTTCTTTAGAGTTGATTTCGATTTTATATGAAAAGAATTGTATGCGGATCCGTTATTAAAATCAAACGGATATTGACCAAATTCCAAGTATTGAAATTGAAAGCAAGAACCGTCCCTCCCTCCCTCCCTCCCTCCAAGGTCGTCACGCTAATCTACTCCGAGCAGTTATTCTCCATCGCCGACCGCTGCTGCCAATTCCCTCCTCTCCTAATCAATGGCGTTTCAGAGCAGCTCTTGCAGTCTCCTTGTGTCCAAACAGCCGCTTCCTTCACTGCGTGACGGACGCGGATTACCGCCGGTCGGCGTCAGGGCCGTGGGACTCAACACCAGAATGCGGATGTTCCGCGTGCTGGCCAGTACTGGTAACAAAGGATCGCTGCCCAACTCGAACTACGTGGTACCTATGGACAACAAGTTCTCCCCCTCGCATTCCTCGGTTATCACTCGGCCGCTCGTCGAGATTCTTCGGGACCTCAACAAAAGGGTTCCCGACAATATCATCAACCCTCGGCGTTCCGATGAATGCTCCTCTCCATCTACTCTCATTCCCTGGTAATTTCCGCTTTTCGTAACAGATTGCTGTATTCTGTTTTCTTGGATTGGAAGAATTCGCTTCGAAATGCCATTTTGGTAGGCAATCCATATTTGGGTTGACTCAGGTCTTAACGTAGATATTTGCTTCCTTTTTCAGGTACCATGCAAATCGGATGATGAGCTTTTTCGCCCCTGGTTAGTCAATTTCTTTGAACTGTTCTCTTTCAGAATTTTTTTTAATTAGAGCTGTGCTAAAGCTACATACTTAATATCGTGTTAATTGCAATTCAGTGTGTTGATTGCAATTTGCAAGAGACATGTTAATCATATAATAATATCCGTGCAAACAGCAAGTTTTTTGTTTGGTTTCTGCCTACATTTGTAGAAGAGATACCCCCAGATAGTGTAGCTTTTGCTGGTGATTTGCAATCAAAGAACAAAAACCCTCTCTTTTCCAATGTTGTTGATGTTATCAGTCAAATCTACATAGGTCTGCGCATTTAGGCAGTATGCCTGTTGGCTAATTCTCCGGAGCTTAGATCAAGTTGCACCAGGCAATAGGTGTGTTTAGATTACTATAGATCGTTGTACTTGTTAACCAGGTCAATTTAGATTGGTAGAAGTAACAAAGTATCCAAAAGACTGAAAGTTCTGATAGTATCGTGCCTTCAGTGAGCAACTGCGTTACTTGTGCTTTTTAGCTATGATATTTGTTATTTCAAATCTTAATGCTCCTGCCCTCAAGGCATATATTCTAGCACGGAATTTAGGTTTCATCTCACATGTCACATAGTTGCAAGGCCTAGGTATTAACTTTTATAGGATTTGGTTGCAGGAGGGTTAGCTCCTGCCTCCTGGAACTCTGAATGTTCCAAGTATTAGGAATTTATGCTATCCTTTTCTCTGTTTTCCTCCTTGTGCACTTATGTTCTATTTTATATGCATTTTAAGTAGTCTCTGGGTATTATTTTGTTGATGTCAATTATGCAGGATGGTGTGGAGAAGTACGTGATGTTATATATTCCGACATCGGAGTAACTGTTGTATACCGTCTCATAATACGTGGATCAGATGGAGAGGTAGGTCAGTTTCAGTTTTAGTTCCTTCCTTTTATTTCTAAATGGAATGCTTGGAAATCATTGCCAGTGCTTATCGATGTTATTATAGTACTGGACAGTAGTTTGACGGCAAGAGTCCAACATCTGCAATGCATCAGAAAGAAAAAAAATAAAAGTTAAAGGTTTTAACTGGAGGAATCGGTATTGATGCCTCAGTGCTTTTTGGTATTTATTTAGAATCATATCATACTCAACTGTCTCATTCGTCTAGAGGACTCTCACTGCCTTCCTACTGCTACCTATCTTTTTCCTTATAACTATTCAGATGATCATGCTTGTGTTTTGTTCTGGGAAATTTGTATTCCTAGTAAAGTAGTTTGTGGCTAAAAGAAGTAATCCATTTTTTCTTTGTTGATAATATTTTGCTTACCATTTACCAATAAGATTGCATGTTATGTAGTGCCCGTGCGGGCTTTTTATCCGGATAATATTTTGCGTGAAACATTGACACAGGAAAGGAAATGTTGCCCCCAATATTTGCACAATTCTATATCATTTTATTTGCACTGAAACTGCAACTATGAATAAGCGTTGAGGATGCGATGCTTTCATATAGACATGCATTTCTACTTGTCGTACAATTTACTGACACGCCATATATAATTTTACAGGCACACCGAGAGTCAACAGGAACAGTAATACTCTCCGATGAACAATTCACAGACCCGGTTACTGCAGCAGAGGAGATAGCTTTCTGCAGAGCTTGTGCCCGGTTTGGTCTCGGTTTGTACCTTTATCATGAAGAATAGATGAGCAGTGTAGATATCATATATATAACGAACAGAAATCAGCATAGTTTTAAATTATCTGTCTAAGAAGTAAGATATGTAGACTGTCTTCTCTACAGAGTTCTCTGTATATATTTATTATATATATATGAGAAAGATGAGAGACATGGGTGGCTGCTCCTGTTTATGGCGATTAATACTGAAGTGTAAGTTCATTTGTGTTGCATAATGCTCGAGCCAATTCCAGTGTTCTTTTGCAAGTTGCAATATTTGCCTTTGGCCTTTATATCCTTGATTTCATTCATAGTTAAAGTATAGTTGATGCCCAATGTGTTTAGACGAGGTTTACATCTTCTATACCATTTATGAATTTCAGGTACAAATATATTGCTAGCTGAAGTTTGTAGAGTCTGACCAAATTTCTAGCTGAAGTTTATTTTTAAATATTTTAAGTTCGGTTATTCCGTCGGTGCATGCACTTTGTTAGTTTTGTTAGAATTTCCGTTTTTCTTAGACGGAAGTACCTATGTGGTGGGCATATGATGAAGAAAATATTTTTACGACCAAGCCTTTAATAAGTCTTGAGAATGAGAAAATATTCATAATTAGCATTTTAACTGACTCGGTCAGGTGTGAGTGACGACTATACTAGGCTTTAAAGTCCGGTGAAAAACTTAGTAAAAAAACCTTAACTAGCAAAATGTTTTTATAAAAACTCCAACTAGCAAGACTAGACTGACACCCAATGAGAAATTAAAAAAAAAAAAAAAAAAAAAAAATTAAACCAGCAAAATGTTTTAAAAAACTCCGTCGAGCAATTTGTTCTAGAGAGCAACCAATTTGGGAATTATCTCAAGAGCATAGGTTATGATCCGTAAAAACAACATATGTAGAGTTTGGGATAAAAATCATTTTATTGATAATAACATAGAAATATGTTGTCGCTTTAGCCTTTATAACAGCAGCATACGTATGTATATATATATGTTTTTGCTTTGTGTATTGGTTTTCTAATTCTTATTACTTGACTAACTACATGATCAAATCATCAATATATATATATATATATGAAAGAAATCAAAATTAGCTTCTTCTCCGGGTTGCTGATATAATCCAGCAGGCAGGCAGGGAGAGCTTCAGTAAGGAGGAGATAGATAAGATAGGTTAGATGGTATATGGTGGTGGCTTGGGCAGGCTGGTCACAATTCCACACAGCATTGCGTTATCTGGAAGGTTGTACTCATCTCTCAACGATCTCTCCGGCGAGGTAACGCTGATGTAGAGCTGTTGGCCCAAGTATCGCCTCTCCGTCTGCTCCGATCTCAAGTTCCACATCCCGGCATTATCAAAGGTGAGCATGATTGCTGCCCATGACTTTGGGAACACCTGGATTGTGTGCCTGCTCACTGCATCAAGAAGGTTGTATCCCTTTCTCTTCTCCGGTGTCCACCTCCCGGGCTCGATAGCAACCGCGAAGAACGAGTACCCGTCGAGGTGCCACGCCTGGATGATGTTCTCGTGGTTTTCGAAGATGATCTCCACGAATGTGCGGAAAGTGATGTTCATGACGTTGGGTGCTTGTTCGATTTTGTCACCAACGTTGTCTGCAGGCTCGTCCGAGATGATGTTGTACTTGAACACCTTGTCGGGTACCTGGTAGTACTCGGCGAGTTTTAGTGGGGTTTCAGGGTCGACATGGGAGACTCCATTGACGGCGTATCGAAGCTTGCCGTCTCGGCTAGCGGAGTTTACTAACTTGATGGTGCGGGTGATGTTGATCTGACCGTAATGGTACGAGCCCTGAGGGTTTGGCCTGGCAGCACTCGCGGTGAGGTTCCACCTGAAGGTCCTGAACTGGTTCAGGGACCACGCCCATCCTTCGGGGGCCTTGGGGAGGACATCGGAGGGCTTTTTGACGCTGTCGGTGTAACGGATAATGCCGGTGGAAATAAGCTCCTCCTTGGCGAACCGGGTTGAAGCAATCATGTAGTAGTCATTTGGGTCTTTATCGGCGGTGACAAGGACGGAGTAGCACTGACCGATATGGACATCGAGGGATTCGTACTGGTTCTGCACCACATGAGACCCCTCCATCTCGACAAGCTTCATGGTGTGGCCCTGGATTCTGAAATTGAGCGAGTATTTGAAGCCGACATTGCAGATTCGGTACTTGTAGGTCTTTCCGGGCTTCATGGTGAAGAGGGGCTCGGCGTTGTCACCGACTTTGCCGTTCTTGCCGTTGATGAGGATACCGTCTGGCCTGGCAAGTGTGCGGCCGCTATCAAGCAACTGCTTAAGCTCGGTGTAGCTCTGGGAGTACCAGTCACCGATGAGGACGGTGTAGTCATCCTCAGGGTCGGCATAAGGGACGGGAATGAGAAGACGGCTATTGATACGGAGGCCACCAAATGCACCGCCGGCTCTATGCATGCCGGTTGTCGGGTAGTAGAAGTAGCTTCCGATCTGATCCTTGACCTGGAACTTGTAAGTGAAGTTCTTGCCTGGTTGGATTGGGCACATTGTCCCTGCAGTCCCATCCACCCAACTATTCTTCCTCTGTTGGATGCCGTTCCTGCGACGTCACAGTTTCACAATTTCTTAGTAAATGAAAAATTTAAAAAAAGAAGCTGATTTCGGTTTTAGAATGTCTATAAAAAATGTTACCAGTGAAAAAGGAGGGGCTCGTCGAGATTGTTAAAGACATTGATGACGACGTTGTTGTTGGTGGTGGAGTTGATGTTGGGACCGGGGAACTCGCCGTTGATGAGAATGCCCTTTTGAGGGACACCCAAAGGAGAGATGGTGCCGGAGGTGACCTTCCATTCGAAGAAGAGGTATGGGTCTTCAGCCATAGCCACCCCAGCCAAGAGGCATATGAAGAAGATAGTAAACATCAATGGACCCATATTCATTTATTTGTATTGCTTTCTCTCTTTTATTGCATATAATATGAGATGATCAATGAACACATTCTGGACAACAACATATAGGCCGCTTTTATACACCCCATCTCTAACTGTTACTTCCCGCCATTTTCTCTCATCCGCATTTTTCTTCTACTTCTTATAATTGACTTCTTCCTTCCTTCCTCGACTGATTATTTATTACACGACTCTTCTTCTTATTATTACTATTAAACTAACAGGTAACTCTGCGGTAAAAAAACGAAATAAATATAATTTTAATACATAATTTATTCTAACTTTAAATAAAAATGTATAATAACTCTCTGTTTGTAAGTGCAATCTTGTTAACGGATGAGGTTTTAACGAAAAATTAACGGCTTTATTTAAAACAACAATTTTAAAACATATTACATCTAAAACACACAGTCGAAAACATGTTACACCTAAAAATATTTAAGTATTTTTATTCTGATGAACATATTTAATTTTTTTTGGCAAGTATTCGATATTATTCATTATAATTTTTTTATAAATTGTAATTTTTTTTTATAGTAATTACTAAATAATTTTAGTATATCAATTACTCCACATAATCCTATTGTTTCTTTTCTTCTATTTTTTCATTCCTGTGGCAATTCACATTCTAATTGACCTAGTTTTGATTGAATTACAATTAATTTGTTTACTATTATTTAGTCAGCCAATTTTTTATTATTAATTTTTTTTGCCCAATAATAGATGCATCACTCAATCAAATATCAAACTACAAAATTCAAGGTAGGATAAATTCCCGATCCTTAAATAACAATAATGAAAGAGAGGGCGGAGGTCCTAGTACCCAATCTGACGGACACGACCTCTTTCTGGTTTGCACTGCTAACCAATTCACACTTTCATTTGCTTTCCTATTTACGAAGGACCATGACACTGTTGGATTCGGGCTGCCAAGGTTCGAATGTTACGGACCTGCGTGTCCACTTGCCAGTTTGCATGTTCGTCTCCTCTCAACCATAATATCGCTGACCTTGAATCATATTCGAATATGACTCGAGTCCATCCCCGGTTAACTGCTAGCTCCACCCCGACTTGAATTGAGTTTCGTTCCCTCCTGCCCGTTGCTTGCCATATTAAAACCGCCGATGACCCTACCATCATATGAACGTGCAATCTCGGCTATGGATCCCCTGCGTTCCCCATGGATCCATGATGCATCAAAATTCATTTTAAGAGTCCCAACATGTGGCAGATCCCAAGCATCAACTGTCTCATCTATGGTCGGTGAAGTCTGGACAAAGGCGTTCGGTTGAATGGTGCTCGGAAGTTTGGCATGCTCCTTTAGAATAGTTTCAGCTGTCGTAATCGGGTTCGGCGTCGCTGTATTGTACATGGAGTAACATCTGTGTTTCCAAATATTCCACCAGATCAGTCCAATCAACGACCATCGTTCATTTCTTTCCTTCTTGCCCAGCATCGGAGCCTCCTTTAGTATGGCTAGTCTCGCGACTATGGTATTCACCTAAAGTTCAGTTTGGTCTTGCCGTTAGAAATGCAAACCACACCTTCTTGGCCCATTCGCACCCACAAATAAGATGGTCAATTGTCTCAATCTCCGAGCAGAATAGACAAGTATTTTGATGTTGAGCCCTCTGCTTCGTAAATCCGCTCTCGCAGCCACCGCACCCACGCACATTTTCCATATGAAAGTTCGAACTTTGGGATTTTCCCCCATAGCCCATATGTCTCTCCATTTGAGCACATACTTTCCTTGCTGCACATTGGGACCGAACCTGTCATTTCCTTCGTTTGGTGCCGTTAGCTGCGTGTAGGCCGACTCTACTGTGAGGGTTCCAGTTCTGGTGTGCGAGTAGATTAATTTATCACGGCATGGCTCGATGGGTAATGATATGGATCTTATAGCTTCTCGTTGTGATGTTGTTACCTGGGGATGTAACGCATCTAGGATCCAGCTTGCCTGGGGCACATCAATTAGATTCGAAACCAGTAGAGGTTGGGCACTCATGTCTTCCGATGGTGTTGGCAGCCGAAAGTTTGACAGAGTTGGGATCCATGCATCCTCATACACGTTAACACTATCACCGTTTCCGATCTTCCATGGCCCATTTTCCATCAAAACATCTCTGCCAGCTAAGAGACTAGTCCACGCCCACGAAGCTCGGGCTCCCCTCGTCGCTTGTTGAAAACAGTCCCTCAGAAAATATAAGACCTTTAACATTTGAACCCAAAAGTCGATCGGTCGCTGAATAGCTCTCCAGGCCATCTTCATTAGAAATGTGACATTGAAGGTTTGTAACTCCTTGAAACCCATGCCCCCACAACTCCTAGGCTTCGCCAATGTGTCCCAACTCTTCTAATGTAATTTCATTTCTCCTTCTCGCTTTCCCCACCAAAATCGAGCAATTATCAAATTGATTTTTGCACACCACATCTTGGGAAGAAAAATATGCTCATTGTCTATGTTGGCATTGTCTTTATGACCGATTTGATTAGAACCTTCCTACCCGCATTATTAAGGAGAAGCGACTTCCACCCTTGGATCTTTGATACTATACGTTCCTTTAGGAAACCCAAAGCCTTCCGTTTTGACACCCCAATACAGTTGAGAGCCTTAAGTACTTCCGCAGACTTTGGACTGCTTGAATGCCAAGCTTCTGTTCCACTTCATCTATAGTCTCTTGGCGGACATTTGAACCAAAGTAGAGGTTTGATTTCTCCAAGTTTACTTGCTGAACGGAAGCATCACAATATGACTTCATAATACGGGACAAAGCTATCGCATTGTGTGTCGTGGCTTTTATAAAGAAGAGTGAATCGTCCGCGAAAAAAAGATGATGTAGCATCAGACATGTTCGCTTCATTTTCAACCCTTCTAGCTGTCATTGATTTGCTTCGGCCATCACCATACGTGGGAGTACATCGGCTACAATAATGAATAGGTACGGGGAGAAGGGATCTCCTTGACGGATTCCTCGTGTAGGTCTGAAAGTTTCAGATCGTTTTCCATTAACAAGGACACGGTATGTTTCATATCGTTTTCCATAGATTATTAATTATTGCGTTAATAGGTCTTTTGGTACAACATGTTTGACGATTTTTGGGTTTTGGTGCAACATCTTTTTTTTTTGGTATATTTTTGGTGCAATACTTTTGCAATTTGTACCACTTTTGGTGCATCTGTTAGTTGACAGTTAGTTTGATTGTTAAATAGTCACGTGACTTGCACATGACTAGCCCCAAATTTCTATTTTTTTTTCAGTTTAGTCCTCAAATTTATTGTCCTAACTTTTTATTTTTGCAATTTAGCCCCTAAACATTTTCAACCGGCACCCTAGGGCTAAATTGACCTAGCCATGGTCCGACACATGGCTAGGTCGAATCATGGCTAGGGTCGCCGGACCCGGGCGACCTTAACCATGGTCCAATTTAGCCTTAGGGTCCAATTGGGTCAATTTTACCATAAGGCTAAATTGACCTAGCCATGTTTCGACCCATGATTAGGTCGGACCATGGCTGGGGTCACCGGGCCTTGGTGTCAGTTTGGTGTCTTAGGATGATTAACTTGTTGATATTTAGTGTCCCAAGTTTCACTATTGTTGCAATTTGGTTTTGCATTAGATTTTGGGGTCTAACTTTGACAGACTGAGATGAAATGACGAATTTGCCCCTTTAATTTCTCTTGTACACACTTGCCATGTGTTAATTATGGATTAATTTCTCAAGTGTTGTCATAAATGTACGTACAAGCTTGCCGACCTCAGTCAGGAAAAGGTATGCGCGCTAGTTGTTAGGAACGTTGTAATATATATAATATAATTAGTAAAAGTTTGTTGTAATTAACGAAATGTTACCATAATTGGACGGCAAAGAGAGAGATTAATTAAAGGTAGAAGAAGAAGTCCCCTAGCTATAAAATGAAGATCCATCAGCAATGTCCAAACAAAGGTGTAGAGGGTAGAAGATCTAATCATCTTCTTCCCCATCTAATCAATAAATTTAACACCTTTCCATTTTTATTATTAGGGAAAATAATAATAATTAAGTTAATAGGGAGGAAGGGTCTAAACTAAAAATGGGAGGTGGGGGATTGGCATTAGCAATATTGGTGGTGTGGGTGGCAATAGCAGAAGTTGGGGCAGAAGATCCTTACCTATTCTTCACATGGAATGTGAGTTATGGTACCATTTCTCCATTAGGTGTTCCTCAACAAGGCATTCTTATCAATGGTGAATTCCCTGGTCCTAACCTCAACACCACCACCAACAACAACGTTGTTATTAATGTTTTTAACAACCTTGATGAGCCTTTACTCTTTACATGGAGTGGCATTCAACTCAGAAAGAACTCTTGGCAAGACGGTACTCTTGGTACAATGTGTCCTATTGCACCCGGCACCAACTACACTTACAAATTCCAGGTTAAGGATCAAATTGGTAGCTACTTCTATTACCCGGTCACCTCTACACACCGTGCTGCCGGTGGCTTCGGCGGCCTCCGCATCAATAGCCGTCTCCTCATCCCCGTCCCTTATGCCGACCCCGAGGATGACTACACCGTCCTTATTAACGATTGGTACACTTTTAAGACCCACACCGAGCTCAAGCAGTTGCTCGATAGTGGCCGCACTCTTGCCAGGCCTGACGGTGTCCTCATCAACGGTAAGAACGGTAAAGCCGGGGATGCTAATGTCGAGCCGCTCTTCACAATGAAGCCCGGAAAGACCTACAAGTATAGAATTTGCAATGTCGGGTTTAAGTACTCCCTCAATTTCAGAATCCAGGGCCACAACATGAAGCTTGTCGAGATGGAGGGGTCTCATGTGGTGCAGAACGAGTACGAGTCGCTCGATGTTCATGTCGGTCAGTGCTACTCCGTCCTCGTCACCGCCGACAAGGACCCGAATGACTACTATATGGTTGCTTCAACCCGATTCGCCAAGGAAGAGCTCGTTTCCACCGGCATTGTTCGTTACACCGATAGTATTAAGAAGCCATCTGATGTCCTTCCCAAGGCCCCGGAAGGATGGGCGTGGTCTCTTAACCAGTTCAGGTCATTCAGGTGGAACCTCACTGCTAATGCCGCCCGGCCGAACCCTCAGGGCTCATACCATTACGGTCAGATCAACATTACCCGCACCATCAAGCTCGTTAACTCCGCTAGTCGTGACGGCAAGCTCCAATACGCCATCAACGGAGTCTCCCATGTCAACACTGAAACCCCCCTCAAACTCGCCGAGTACTACCAGGTGCCGGACAAGGTGTTCAAGTACAACATCATCTCAGACGAGCCACCTGTTGATGGAGCCAAGATCACACAGGCACCAAACGTCATGAACATAACTTTCCGCACATTCGTGGAGATCATCTTCGAAAACCACGAGAACATCATCCAGTCGTGGCATCTTGACGGATACTCGTTCTTCGCAGTAGCGGTTGAGCCCGGCACCTGGACACCAGAGAAGCGAAAGGGGTACAACCTTCTGGATGCAGTAAGCAGGCACACAATCCAAGTGTTCCCCAAGTCGTGGGCGGCCATCATGTTGACATTTGATAATGCCGGCATGTGGAGCTTACGGTCGGAGATGTTGGAGAGGCGGTACCTCGGACAAGAGCTCTACGTTAGCGTCACTTCCCCCGAGAGATCGTTGAGGGACGAGTATAACCTTCCCGATGATGCCCTCATTTGCGGCCTTGTTGAGGGACTCCCAAAGCCTCCTCCCTACACCATCTAATTTGTATATCTTCCTCAACTCAATATTACTTGGTGATGTTGAGAGTAGTAGACATCATTAAAGACAGTATCTCATATTGTACTTGACCCTTTTCCCATACTGACAAAACTTTTATGCTCATGTTTAATGCACCATTCTTTTCTAGTATCTAAACTATATTCCACTTGGTGTGGTATAGACAACAAATTGACCATTATCTGCAAGGGGTAACCCTATCTTCAAAGTTGCATTCCATATGCTGCAAAACCTGTATATCTACTTTTTTTCACCTAGGGTGGTGCTAGGAGCTCATCAAAAGCAACGGTTGTAGCAGGTTTTCTCCACACATAAAAGCGTGTCTCGAATAGCTTGAGATCCCTCTATTTTATTAGGCCAACAACTCAAAATACACACGTAAATCTGAGCACAAGGTAAAGTCTCGCCCGAGTCGCAATCTCGGGATTTCTGGACGGACTAGCCCGAAATTTCAGCGGAAAAAAAAAAGCTGTGTGAACTCTGAATTTCTTTTTTTTTAAAAAAAAAAAAAAAAAACCACAAATTAAGAAACGAGCCCGAGATCCAGGCAAGGGGCCAATTAAAGACCAGGGCCCCCTAATTCTGCCAGAAAATGTATATGGTGATTACAAGAAAATAATCGGTCTCTATTATGTTTGCTCCCCCTGACAAGTGCAAAATTATGTTTAGTTGTTTACTTGCCCTCTTTATTTATATTTTAATCTTAATAGTCCATATTATAATAGATAACTCAACGGAAGCTTAGGATTCCAACGAAAACAGTAGGAATCCTGAACATTCTAAGATGCAGCAGTTACATTAATTATTGCAACACAGTTAACAACCTTGTGCACAAAATCAACTGAGTTTCTGGATACAACACAAACAGTAAAGGAAACCAAAGAAAAAAGCATTTTAATTTAAAGAATAACCCCAAATAAGGAAGGATTGTAAGCCTCAGATGGATTCAATCTAATTAAGAAAAAAGTTAGTGTCGGTAAACAGGAGTTTGGACACCGGTAAATGTGACATTGCTAACAGTAATTCAACTCTACAAGCCAGTCCTTCGGCCAAAAGTAGGTCGGTTCCGGAAGCCAAAGTAGTGGAAACTGCAGAAATCCTCCCGAATTACTCATACAAAATGGTAGCTCCATAAACAATATTTAAAAGAGCTCGTACAAACCCATGTACGGGTCCGACAAGTGGTGTGGCGTGTTGTGTTGGCATTTGGTGTATTTGGGTCGCCGTAATTAGGAGGCCATTAATATAAGCCCAACAGATTAAGATAATTGGAGTTAGACACGTAAGAGATTTTGGGTCAGGCCAAAATCCCTATGAGCCACAATTGGCCCAAAGTGGGCCGAGCCCAATTGCTCTAATATTTGGCCGAACCACAGGGTAAACCTTTGGTGGGCTTTGCTCACGTCCTCTTATAAATAGGAGGTGTTAGGTTATTTCATAGGGTTGATCACTCTCTCCATTTTAGTTGACTAGACAAGAAATTCCTCTCCCTATATTGTATAGAGGTTCGGCCGAAGCTTGCATAGCATAATGAGGTGCTGAAATTGTGTCAAAAATTTACCCCATAGATCCATCCTGTCACCAAATTGAAAGAGCCTTTGTTGTGGAGACAATTGTCTGCAGATTTCTCCTTATTCACAGTTCCTGTAGGACCCGTCCGGCAGATCGAGAACTCCCTATGTGACGATCTTGGGCTACTGAAGATAAACTGGTATGTGCTACTTTCCGCTGCGTAATTAGTTTACCTGGCATGTACACGTGTTTAATTCGTAGAAAACTATCCCCTAAACCCATCAGTGGTATCAGAGTCTGTGTAGAGAGTTCATGATTTTTGATAAAACTGGTGTTCATGATTTTTGGTAAATTTAATTTTCATGTTTTTAGTAAAATTTGTGTTCTTGGACGTTCTTACTAAAACATGATTTTTTTTTATTAAAATTAGAACTTTGGATTTGTGATTAAAGTAAAATTTGATCTAGAAATTTGACCACCAAATCCTAGGAACAAGTTTCGGCCAAACCTATGTGGTAAATTTTTTATTTCTTCGGCACCAAGAAACCTAAGTTTCGGTCGGTCTAGGGGTAGATTGGGCATTAAAATTGTGATATTAATTACCGATATATTTTATGCATGATTTTAGGGATGTAGATATATTTGGTATTAATTAATTGTCTAAAGATTGAGAAAATATATTGTAGATAGATTTATATCCCTAATATAGAATAATGACAATTAAATATATAATATTAAGATAGTAAATCAGCCGAAATATATATATATAGTGCAAATATTTGGAAAATATATCTATTATATTTATTGTTATTTGGTGGCTAAGTTAAATTTTTGGTGGATTTTAAAACCCTACTTAGCCCACAATAATAGTTTTGGCCAGACGCTGTTGGGTTAATGGGCCGGATCCAAATGCACAATCGGGTCAGGCCAACCGACCCGGGTAACCCGTGGGTACCGAACTGGTTCAAGTTCGGGTCGGGTCCCCACCGGTTCAATAGGTTCGAGTCGACCGTGTTGGCCTTTGGTGAATGGGCCGCCGTAATAGGAGCCCTTTAATATAAGCCAAACACCTAAGTAATTGGGTAATGTCATATTAGAGATTTTAGGCATTGGCTAATATCTCAATTGACATAAGAGGCCCAAAATTGGGCCTCCCCTTTACTTGTGTGGCCGACCGAATATGGTGTTAGGGATGACGTGGGTTTTGCCCACCTCCTTTATAAATATAAAGTGTCAGGGATTTCTTTAGCGTTAATCAATTTCTCCATTTTAGTTGAGACTAAAGAAATCCCTCTCCCTCACATCATAGAGTTTCGGCCAAACCCCTTATACCTAGGAGGTGCCAAATTGCTTTGAGCAATCAGCCTGGCACAAATATAAAATCTTGTGTCAATAAATAAATAAATAAATATATATATATATATATATATATATATATATATATATATATATATTCTAAATATGGGGCCGAAATATATATATACATTGTGCAAATATTTGAAATTATATATGTAGGATATATGCGGATAGTTACTACGGACAAGAAACACGTGTACATGCCAGGTAACTAATTACGTAGCGGAATATGGACACATATCAGTTTCTCCTTTGCCTACGAGGAACGGTCTCCACAGCAAAGCCTCTTGTCGATTCCTCACGAGGATGGATCTCTGGGGTAATTGCTCAAAGCAATTTGGCACCTCCTTTGGTGTGGTTCGGCCGAACTAGCTATATAAGGAGGAGGGATTTCTTTTGTCTCAACACTTTGGAGAAAAGAGTGATTAACTAACTATTAACCTTAAAAGAAATCATGACACCCTCTATTTATCGGAGGAGGTGGGAAATCCCACCTCCTTAATTACTAGTTTCAGCCGGCCTACAAAGGAGAGGGAAGACCCAATTTTGGGCCTCTCATGTCAATTGGGATTTTAGGCCCACCCTAAAATCCCTAATGTGACATTACTTAATTACCTTAACTGTTGGGCTTATTTAAATAGGTCCTATTACGGCGGCCAATTCACCTAATGCCAACAGCTCCCACTCGCAGGAATGAGAGGTGCCTGTTAATATGATGTCGACCAACACATCAACATTTATTCTTCGATTCATGCCCTGCTTCGAAATAGTTCATACGAGGTTTGTCGTGCGACCGATAGACACAACGGACATCGTGATACTCATCGGTTAAGAGTGTTATCGCGTCCGCGGAACATTGATTCCCAACCTTTGATCAACATGTAATCATATATGTGATTCGTTGTATCCCTGGTCAACTATTATTCTCCAATTTCCTAGATTCCACATAGGAACACTTCTCCAAGGAATCCACACAAGTATTCACAACCTTCAACTAATATCTGGTTGGTGGCCACCTAGTGAATACAAGAGTCGAAGAATTATATGTGAACTTGACCATCCCTATCGCTCATACCCTTAGTCAAACTCAACCGGTTCCCAAAACGTGGTCACTAGGCCTTTTTGTTCAGTAATGCGTTCGTACGCCTGGAAGCGACCATTTAGTTTGACCTTAGATAAGAGTTCTGAGTCCGTGATCAGTCACACACTCAATGTGAAGAAGTTTGTGCCCATCCGAATCGCGAGAATTCTACCTAGCACAACCGAACCTGACCCCGTGGTCGAACGTGGCACGCACAGTATAAAGTGCGCGTCGATACCATAACCTGAACTTACTTATTGTCCGGAGTGGGAGATGTCATACGCTATCAAAGATTCTCATCTGGCCCAGAATGTGGTTTCCAACTGAGTCCATCACGACGATACGCAACACATGATCATGTCGTGTTACCCCGAAACCACATGATCGTTTTGCTTAACCAGGGTTTTCGAAAGCACCTTGGTTCTTAGCCGGTCTTGAAATGATGGAGGTTCCTCCTCTGTCAAGTCGACCGAGCATGTGTGACGAGGCTGGTCCACATTCGACATATTTTGTTGGGAGGTTTTACGCTCCAACAACTAGTTTATAGACCGTAAAATCCGATGAAATCCAATCATTATGACGTCGTAAGATCATAAACTCAAATTCGAATTCTTTCAGTTCAAATATTACTTCTAAAATCAAAATTTTATTTGATACAATACAAGCCTCCTAAACCCTACGCAGTCCAAGCATTTTAACATGCTTTTCGAAAAAATCCATGCGTAGTGGTTTAGTTAATGGGTCTGCCACCATATTTTAAGAGGATAAGTATTCTAATGTGATCAATTTTTCTTCTACTACACTTTTCTCATAATTGTATTTAATATCAATGTGTTTCGTCTTATTATAGTACTTTTGATTATTGACTGTTGCAATCGCTGCTTGACTGTCAGAGTAAATCTCACAGGTTTACTCCCATCCTCGACGTCAAGCATAGAATTCAAGAGTCTCTTTTGCCAGACAGCCTCCTGTGCATTCTTAGAGAGTGCCATGAATTTGGATTCCATCGTAGTGTGCGACACATGATTACTTCTTGCTCATCCATGAAAGGAGGCATTAGCAAGGAGAAATACTCCTCCTATGGTGGACTTACGATCATTCGGATCGCCACCATGGTCGGCTTCACTGAACCCAAAAAATTATAGCTTCCTACCCTCATAACACAGTCCATAGTCGGCACTACATTATAGGTATCGAAAAATTCATTTAACAGATTGCAAATGTTGATATCCAGGTTCTGATTGGAAACGTGATACTAAGCCCACATCGTAACAGATATCCGGATGAGTGCATTGCATGGCTTACATCAGACTACCATCCATACTGAGGTACTCTGCACTCTTCATATGTTCACGCTCTGCCTCGTCTTTCGGGCCATCATGCTTCGACAACGCGCACCCATACACGACCGACGTATCTACTTTTTTGGCATCTTGGAGATTAAACCTTCTCATCAATTTTTTGATATAGGCTTCCTGGGAAAGACATAATTTCAGAGCAGCCCGATCCCTAGCAATCTTAATTCCTAGGATGTACGTGGTTTCTCCCGTGTCCTTCATCTAAAAAACAGATCCCAACCAAGACTTTGATTCACATAAATAACTCACATTGTACGCGTCAATGAGTATGTCATCGACGTATAATGTCAAGATAAAGTACTTAGACCCAGAGGTCTTTGTGTACACGCAGGGATCCTTGTGAAGATTCATGAATCCATTGCCAACGATTACCTCGTGGAACCTGCGGTACAATTGGCGAGACGATTGTTTAAGACCATAGATCGACCTTTGGAGTTTACAAACTTTACGTTCGTTTCAAGGGGTAACGAAACCCTCCGGTTGCTCCATCTAGATCTCTTCCTCCAAGTTTCTGTGGAGGAATGCGATCTTAATATCCATTTGGTGCAGCTCTAGATCGAGGCTCGCAACCAGGGCCTAAATAGCCCGGTCCGTGGTGTAACGCACATTCGGTGAGTATGTCTCATCAAAGTCCACTCCAAGGAGTGGGTATATCCTTTCGCAGCCAATCGAGCTTTGTATCGCTCAACGTTTCCATCAGCAGTGAGTTTCAATTTCAGAACCCACTTAGCCCCTATTACTCTGCGGTTAGCAGGCAAATCAACTAACAACCACACCGAATTAGCTTTCATAGAGGCGATCTCTTCCTCCATTGCTTTCTTCCATTCCTTCGCTTGAGGTCCATCCAACGCTTGTTTAACCGTAACCGGTTCATCCACCGAAGTCAGAGTGAAACAATTCACCATTCTCGATGGGATACTTCTTAGGAGAAGTTCGGTACCTTTGACTACGTCTAAGCTCAATATTCCCATCTTGAATTTGAACTATACTTTCACTGGGAAAAATTCTCCAACTCGGCACAACACTCCCACTGGGAACAAGGGCGGTGCTTGAACCTTCACTAACAGCTTTTCTTGGACGACCTCTTGGTCTCGGGATTCCACCTCCGAGATTAATCCCAGGGTTACTAAGACCCGGAACCAAGACGGTTGTCTCACTCCCACTGTTTCCAACAGGTAGTTGAGGTATTATAGGATTCCCATCCTGCGGTTCAGCAACATGATGATCAGGTTCCACATGATTCGCACTTGCAGCAACAGTGATCTGCGTGGTCGGATTAACTCCTCCCACTGGATTTATTATGAAAATTACTCCATTTTTATTTACCATGTCGTTCACTCGTGTTGCCGCATCAAATCTCCCACTCGAAGTAAGTGGGACCTGAACATCATCATCTTGTTCTAGTTCAAATAAGACTTCATTCGTTTTAATGTTACCAAGCGTCATAGATTCGTCTTCAAGGAACGTAACGTCTTATGTTCTATCACACCACCATCCTCCTGATCCGTCTCAAACACGTATCCCATAGATTTCTCAGAGCATCTTATAAAGATACTTTCAGTCCTCTAGGTTCCAACTTGCCGAATCCGCTATCGGTCTGATTCGTGTATGATGCGCAACCCCAAGGTCGCTACCTGGTAAGATCCATCTCTATACCAGTTCATAGCTCATATAGTTCGTGTCAACCAATTCTTTATGAACTAGGTTCACCACATGATTTGCAGTCAACAATACATCATCCTAGAAGAAGATCGAAAGTTGAGCTTGCGATATCATGATACTGACCATGTCCTGAATAATGTGTGATTATGATGCTTCGCCAATCTGATTCGTTAGAAGCGTATTCTGGATCGTGGTTTAACATACAATCAATTTCATTGCATACTCATGTTCCGAGGTTTCGTCTACCCCAGATCGTGCAATAAGTTCTCACCCTATGCTCAGTTACAATTCTCGACGATAAGTTGTATGAGTATTAGACCCGAAATGGGTATTTGTGCAATGAAAATTTATTTTCAGCATTAAATCAAACACATTATATAAAATTTGTACGGCGGCGCGCGCGGCACCAGCTTTTACTCGTGGTGAAATCATTTCGTTTCCAAAATTTAATTTAATCGGTTTCACACATGTTCGTCATTACGATTTATTAATTTCAATGGAGTACTAGAAATAGATTATAACTAAATCTTTTGTTTTAGTTATGCAACCGATGGGGTTACAATGAATTGGAGTGTGTGTAATCGTTTCATTTATTCGGCCTCTTGTCCTGGCCGAAATTTTGGTTCTTAAACCGTAGGTTTTGATTTTTGTTTCGGATCGTTCCCTTTGACCGGGCCGGTTATTGATAAGTAAATTGTACTTCGAATCGAATAACAATTTAGTCAATCATTCCGAATCTCAAATGACCAAAATCATCAATTCAAATGAACGATGAAAAATAAAACGACAATGATGAGGTTCTTAGTCTGAGGGTCACGTTTTCGATCCATGCTCATCGCACAGATTTTCGAGAACTCTGAGTAATGTCGAACACCACATCTGAACAAATTCACGAGTGAATCACATCATACTATCCGTGTCTGAATAAAACATTTTCAGCTTTATATACATGGCATACAAGGCGTACTATAGACGCACTTTATCGACGGTGTTTGTCCCACCGGATATTCGTATCGGACCTTTGTGGTCCGGTTCTCTCCATGTAATATAGAACTCATGGTTGACTTCACTCAATGTCATGTGGTGATTCATTAAGTTGGTTTCCCTTTTGCCGTAAATGGAAGCCCATTAATATGTATATGTTACCTGAGACAATTGGGTAAATTTCACATTAGGGAAATTGGCTAGATCCAAATCCCAATTGATATGAGAGGCCCAAAATTGGGCCTCCCTTATACACCATGGCCGGCCGAATATTAGGTGTGGGCAAAGTGGACTTTTGTCCACTTTGCTCCTCCTATAAATAGGGAGTGTTAGGGGTTTTACTAGGGTAATTCATATTCCTCCTTTGTGGTAATTTGAGAGAAAACCCTCCTCCCCAAATACACCTAGTTTCGGCCGAACCACTTCCTTCACAATGGGTGTGCCAATTTGCTTTGAGCAAACACTCCGGAGATCTGTCCCTACCAAGAATCGATTAGAGGCTTTGCTGTGGAGACTATACCACGTAGGGCTTCCTTAACAAGAACCTCTACGGTTTCTGTCCGGTGGATCGAGAACTCCCTCAGCAAGATCTTGGGACTACGAAAATCGATTAAGGTATGTGCACATCTTATGATGCGGAATTGTGATTACTAGCACGCACCGTATTTAAGTTTCCGTAGTATTGAGCCCCGTAATCCAACAGTGGTATCGGAGCCTGTGTTAGGAGTTCATGATTTTGATAAATTGATGTTCTTGATTTTAACATGTTGGCCGAAATTTTAAGTAGTGAAAATTTAAAATTTCCGATTTTTATAATTGTTGGTGCCGAAAATTTCATGATGTTCTTAGTAAAAATTGATATTCATGATCTTCAAGAAAAACGTGACTTTTGTCAAAATCAAACATTGGATTGTAGATCTAAGTAAAATTTGATCATGAATTTTGACCACTTATTTCCAATTTCATTTTTCGGCCGAACCCAAATTACAAGGTAAATTTTTTAATTTCATAGGCCCAAGTTTACATATTTCGGCCGAAATATATACATATTATATTATTTACAATATTTTAATTTTATTAAAGGTAACATTATATCTATAATTGGAAATATATGGATAGATTCACATAATATATATAAATATATATAACTATCAATATATCTAGATAATTAATAGAGATAAAGATATTATTAATAGATTTAGTTGCCTAAAAGATTAAGAAAATATACTGTCAGTATATTTTTTACCCTATTAAAGATATTGACAATAAATAAATAAATAAATATATATATGTGTTAGCCGAAATTTATATATATTGTTGATTGATTTATATCTTATAGATAGAATCTTGGCAATAAATATATATATGGAGATATGACCGAATTATATATATATGCAGTATTGAAAATTATTTTACATAATTAATATTTCTTGGTGGCTGAGTTAAGTTTTTAGTGGATTTTAAAACCCTACTTAGCCCACAAGAAATATTTCGGCCGAACCCTATGGGTTTAATGGGCCGGTCCAATTTGCAAAACCGGAGCGGGTTGAACCAATCCGGGTTTATTAATCGGTTCGACCTAGTCGGGTCGGACCGGGGTAACTAAGTGGATCTAACCGAACCGGTTTTGAGTGTTGAACCGAGCCGAAATCTTATTTTATTGAACCGATTCGGACCGAACCAGATTTTAAATAAAACTGGCCCGCACCCGAAAAGGAATTATAGAACCAAACCGATCCGGATTGAACCGAAATTGACTAAACCGAATCGGATTTTTCAAAATCGAATTCAAGTAAATTAATAAAATGGGATGGTAAAATTTTAAAATCCAAATGTTTTCGAACTTTAAAATAGTTTACACAGTGCTCGAAGGTTTAAAATTTTCACGTTTTAATTAAACCTTAATTGTTAGCATTTGGGGTTATGGGCCGCGATAATTGGTAGCCCATTAATTAGGGACCATTAACCTAAGTAATTAGGTGTGAGTCACGTTAGGGTATTTGGGCCAGGCCTAAATCCCATTTGACTTGGGAGGCCCAAAATTGGGCCTCCCACCCACACTAGGTCGACGCCGAACATAAGAAGTAAGGAGGTGGGATTTTCCCACCTCCACTCCTATATATAAAGGACTAGGGGTGACTTATTAAGTGCTCTTCTCTCTTCCCAAGTGTTGAGATTAAAACCCTCCCCCTAGTCCCTCTTAGGTTCGGCCGAAACACACACCTAGTAAGTGCCTAAATTGCGACGAGCAATTTACTCCAAGTAAGATCCATTCCGCGAGAATCGAACGAGGCTTTGCTGTGAAGATCAAACCGCGTAGGGATTCTCTAACAGGAAGCTCTACGGGGTACCGGTCAGTGGATCGAGAACTCCCCTCGAAGATCTTGGGCTACATAAATCGTTAAAGGTATGTGCACTTTCTTCCGCTGCGTAATAAGTTACCATGCACGTATCTAGGGTTTCGTTTCTGTAGGATTAGTCACCATAATCCAACATTAATGCCTGGTTTCGATTATGGGGATGGATCTCGGAAATGCATGACTTTGGGACTGGAATAATTAGAGGGCTGAATTGCAGTTGTTTACTTTTCATCTCATATATTTATTAGAACCGTCGTCTTGACAAAGTCAAGCTAGCTGGAAATTGCATGTTGGGGGCTGAGCCCTGGTTAAATATATGGTTTGCACACTAGGATAGACATGTTATGATGGTTGCAATTGCCTAAGATTCATGTCTAGAAATTCGCATAATTGACTGTAGACATGAATTGCAACTCAACCCCTAATATTTTCAAATGTTTTAAAAAAACAAAAACCAGCCGCCAAATATGCATGTTTGATGTGGAAGTTTCATGTATAAAACGTATGCTTGAATGTTGAGGATGTAGTTGCATGTAATAGTTTACTTAGAAAGTAGAATTATGTATATGCTAGCATGAGTTCCTCGGAACATTAGACGCATGATGCGTATGCATGATGTGTGGTTTGGATGATGAATTTAGCTTGCTATGATGATTTTCTTGTGAAGTAGAATTGTATATGCATGCGTAAATTCATCGGAATATTTTTCAAAAACGAAAAGGACCTTGGGAAAGCCAAGATCGGGTATGCTTATTTTGAAATTCTCGTTCCGGTAATTTGGGATCAAAACCGTTTTTAAAAGACTGATCTATTGGATCGAAGACTACGGTAATATGAACTCTTTCACAACCCCTTCCCTCTGTTTACTGGCGGTCGGTTGGTTTAGATGGCTGAGGAATCATTATTTTTCGTATTCCATCTTAATAGATATCCGATGTTTGCAATTCTTTCTCAAAATGTTATTGTCTCCCTGATTGTGCATGATTATCAATGTGTTAGTTTTCATGACTGGGTTGGTACACTTCTATGAACCTCGCAATCCGGATGGTATGAATTATGATGAATGGAACGACAGTGTTGAAGATATCCTTTTGATGCAGACGTTTATGACCGAATCAATCCGAAGAAAACAGGATCAAGACGGACGAATATGGAAAACCATACATCTACAACATCAAGAAAAGGTTGAGGAAAGATCGGAAAGCAAGAGAAGTATGTTACTCGAAACTGTCAGTTGAAGTAGAGGAAGAGTTTATGGAGAGCAGCGCATTGCATCTTTGGTGTGCCATACGCCTTCGCTACAGTGGAGGAAAGGCCGCTGAAGCAAAAGACCTCATGGCAGAATACTACAGTATTCTATGCAATGATGACGTTATAACCGTTCATGATCCCGCTGACGAAATAGACGTATGGACAAGGGCTCGGAAAGTAATGAAGATGTTTCCTCTCTCATGGTTTTCTAACGATAATGGAATTACACGTCTAATCACATCGATTAAAACGATCGTGGATCTGTACGAGGCCGACCATGAGAAGGAAACATCTCCAAAGAACCCGAGGCATCCGATGATAGATTCGATGATCTTCGAAAATGCTTGGCTAACCCCAGCAACAAAAAGTCTAAACGATGATCCGGTGCGACAACCACCGTTGATACATGTACCATAAAAGGTACGCCTCGTTATCCACACATACATAGAACCCTAAAAAGTTTATTTGATGCAAGACATCTGATGAATTCACTTGTGAATTCTTTTCAGGTGAAATGTTGAACGTGGTTGAGACTGTTATTCTATCTTACCTTCATTATAGCTTCAATATATGATCATAGAACTTGTTATTGTTGTTGATGGATTTCTTATTATTCGTTTAATGTTTGAATTTTGGTTAATTAAGATTCAGATTTATTGAATAAAGTAGTTTCCGTTCGATTCGAAATGTGATCTTATTGTCAAAATTAATCGACCCGGTTAAACGGGATCGATCCGAA
Organism: Clarkia xantiana subsp. parviflora; assembly: GCA_036873135.1. NCBI lineage: Eukaryota > Viridiplantae > Streptophyta > Magnoliopsida > Myrtales > Onagraceae > Clarkia > Clarkia xantiana. The sequence goes on along the minus strand of JAPTYO010000009.1, from coordinate 23,369,601 downwards.
ACGAAGACGAAACCGAAATATCCGCCAAGTGCAATTGGTCGGATCAAACAAATATACACACTCTCCTTCATCTAATATCGGGAACATCGAAATACCGTTAAATCCATCGATTGCGTAGTTCTAAGAGCGAACCGATTTAACTCTTTCTTATTTGTTAGTTATCCATTATATGATAAATTATGTAATGATGAACATGTACGAAACCGATTGGATTAAATTAAATTGAATTTTGGAAACGAAACGATTTATACCATGGGTTAAACCTGGAATAGGCGCCACGCGCGCGTGTACCTCGAAAGATGGAACACATCGTTTCAGAGTACGAATTTAATGATGAAGTGTTTTAATGAATGAATGCTGATTTTTCATTTGCCTCCCTTTGGGAATAACTCATTTAATACTTATGCGACGAAAACAGGTATGCTTCACAAGCTACCACGAGCTCTTAAAGTATCAACTGCCGCATAAGGCGAAAGCAATGCACAGTTCAGAGATGGATAAGTCTTTGAAATGAATTAGCAAATGAAAATGATGATGTCGGTAAAATGACTCTCCCACTAAATGCCTTGAACGACAAGTATGGAAAGGCATCCATATCGATAACACACTTCAACATGCATGGTTTGAAAAAATAATGTTAGAGCTCAACAACCGACGTTTCCTATGGAACAAAAGGAAGTTGACTCGCATCAATGTAGAACTTGTTAGATTACGGGGAGTAATCACTACGGATACTAAAACAAGGTACATGCCAGTAATTATAATTACGCAGCGGAAGTTTCACACATACCTTTAGGATGATCCGTAGACCCAAGATCTTCTTTGGAGGGAGTTCACGATCCTCCGGTCGGGACCCGTAGAGGTTCTTGTTAGAGAAGCCCTACGTGGTGCAAGCTCTACAGCAAAGCCTCTGATCGATTATTGGCACGGGGACAGATCTCTGGAGAGTATGCTCGAAGGCAAGTTGGCACACCCTTGGTGAGGGATAAGGGGTTCGGCCGAAACTAGGGTTTATAGGGGGGAGGGTTTTTCTCTCTAAAACACTCTAATGAGGGAATTGTGATCAACCCTAAAAATCGCCTAACACCTCTTATTTATAGGAGGAGTAAAGTGGACAAAAGTCCACTTTACCCCACCTAGTAATTTTGGCCGGCCTATGTAATTGGGGAGGCCCAATTTTGGGCCTCCCATGTCAATTGGGATTTGGGTCTAGCCCAATTACCCTAATGTGACATTTACCCAAGTTCATTAGGTAAACTAAACATATTATGGGCTACCAATTACGGCGCCCATTACCATATTCTTACAGCTCTAACTCGCCGGAATGGGAGGGTGCCTGTTAATGTACTGTCGTCCAAATCAGCATCAACATTTCTCTCCTTTGATCTGCTTCTTGCTTCCGAATAGTTCATACGATGTTTGTCGTGCGACTGGCGGATACGACGGGCATCGTGCTACTCATCTGTTAGGAGTGTTGTAGCGCCCACGGAACGTTGATTCCCTTTTCTCCAATCAACCTGTTATAAGCAACATTTATATTGTACCGCTCTGTATCTTAGGTCAACTGATAATTCTCCATTTTCCTAGTTTCCACATAGGAATACTTCTACAAGGCATCCGTACAAGTATTCACAATCTTCAAGTAATATACGGTTGGCGGCCACCTAGTGAATACAAGAGTCGGTGAATTATAGGTAAACTTGACCATGCCCATCGCTCATATCCTTAGTCAGACCCAACCGGTTTCCAAAGACGTGGTCACTGGCCCTTTTTGTTCAGCACTACGCTCATACGCCGGGAAGCGAACATTGAGCCTGACCTTAGATATGAGTTCTGAGTCTGCGAGGATACTTTAGGTGCCTTTTCATAAGGCTCCTGGGATCAATCACACGCTCGAGGTGAAGAAGTTTACGCCCGCCAGAATCACGAGGATTCCTTCCTAGCACAACCGAGCTGTGACCCCATGGTCGAACGTGGCACGCGCAGTATGAAGCACGCGTTGATAGCATACCTGAACCTTTTTGGCTGTCAGGAAAGGGATATGTCAATCATGCTATCACAGATTCTCATCTGGCCCAGAATGTGGTTAAATGACGAACGAAGTTCATCACGGCCATATGCAAAACGAAGATTATGTCTAGTTACTTCGTAACTAGATAACCGTCTTGCTTAATCAGGTTTATGCCCCTAACTCTTAGCTGGTCTTTTTTGGTGAAGGCCTCCCTCCACCGCGAGACGACCGAACCTGTGTGACTAGGTAAGGCCCACATTCGACATAGTTTAGCAGAGGACTGCGTCCTCCTACGACTTAGTTTATAGACCGTAAATCTGATGTAATCTAATCATTATGACGTCGATTGATCATAAACTCAGTTGCAATTATTTCGCTTATGTCAGACCTAAATCTAACATACGGCTATTACGTTTTGAAAACGTGAATTTGGAAAGAGTCGTCACTAGTTAATTATTAGGCTAACTAGAATCCTAGATTACCTAAGCGAATAAAGAATTAAACACCTAGGTATATCATTGGTCTATGATCAGACATTCGAGTTCGGGGGTTCTATTACGAATTAAAAATATAATTTTTAATCACGCACTTTCGGTACTCAATTCGCTTAATTTACCAATTTTAATTTTTTATATATGGTATATCCGATTAATCTAATGATATAAATTTTAATTTTTTTTTATCTATGCAAAATTATTACCAAACATTGACCGTCTAAAACTATTTTAAATTTATAATCCCTATTTAAAAAGAAATCTAAAAAATATCAAAATTATTAAACATGCTCAAATTCATACAAAACTCAATACAAAATTAACATATATACACAATTTACCCAATCAAATTTAATTAATTACATTTAAAATAACTAATTAATTATAATATGATAAAATAGTAAAATAACATAAATAAAATAAATACCTAAATAATATAATATAATATAAAAAAATAAAAATCACAGACTTACCTGCGGATGGTTACCTTCGACACGGCCGGGAGAGGAGCAGGGGACGGTGGGCGGCGCTGGACCAAGCTGCGACGGAACAGACTAGACAACAGGCGGCGAAGGGTGTCGGACGCTGGTGGCTACGGCTAAAACGGGCGGTGGTCGGGGAAGGGACGGTATTGGCTGAGAGGGATGGCCGGTGCTGTGAAGATGGAGAGATTCCAGCGAAACTGAGGTGGAATTGTGGTGGACGGGACCACCGGTCGTCGAAGCGAACTGAGGCGGAGCTGGGGCGGTCACCAGTCGAGGAAGGCTGCATCGACGTGCATGAGAGAGAGAGAGAGAGAGAGAGAGAGAGAGAGAGAGAGAGAGAGAGAGAGAGAGAGAGAGAGAGAGAGAGAGAGAGAGAGAGAGAGAGAGAGAGAGAGAGAGAGAGAGAGAGAGAGAGAGAGAGAGAGAGAGAGAGAGCGACGACGGAGGTTGGTCGGGGGTGGGAGCTCCAAACGACGAAGGCGAGCCGGCGGGTGACGGTGGTCCGGCCACCGGAGCTGGGCCACACACTAGCGGGAGGGGCTGGTTTATTGAAAAAAAAATCTTTTTTTATTATTTTTTTTAATTTCACTAGAAGGCAAAATCGCGCAGATCCCGAGAAAATTATGTATTATTTCTTGTTGTGGTGTTTTTCTGTGTGTTTACAATGTAGAACTGGACCCCTATTTATAGTAGAACTCACCTAGATTACAGATAAGATCTACTAAATCTTAAAATAATTAAAAAACTGACATATAAATTCCTACAGATAAATATCTACAGATAATTATCCCTAAATAATAGGAGATAATACCTATAGATAATTATCTTACAGATAAATAATTATTACATATAAATATATATTTTTATATATTTCGAATATATCTGAGATATTTCGAATATATCCAAGATATTTAAAAAATATATATTTATTTATTTACGCTAATATGCACATGAGTATTTTTAAAACTTCGTAACGTGACACATCTAAAAATGACATGTCACATGTAATGACGGTACGTCCGGGTCAAAATCGAGTGTTTACAGCTTACAAAATGTAACTTTCTAATATCAAAAAGCTATCACAGATACATTCCATTTTTAGACCCTACGCAATCCAAGCAGTTTTACATGCTTTTCGAATATGTCCCTGCGTAGTGGTTTAGAGAACGGGTCCGTTACCAAGATATTGGTGGACAAGTATTCCATAGTGATTATATTGTCTACTACTATTAAAATTTAGCATGAAATCATTTCATATCAATGTGTTTGGTCCTACTATGGTACTTCGGATTCTTAACAGCCGCAATGGCTGCTTGACTGTCAGAGAAGACCTTCACAGGTTTATTCATGACATCGCCACCAAGCAGCGCAGTTAGAATCTTTTTAAGCCAGACCACTTTCTGTGCATTCTTAGAGAGAGCTACGAATTTTGATTCCATCGTAGACCGCGCGACTCATATTTGCTTCTTGCTCATCCATGGAATGGCGACATTAGCAAGGAGGATTGCTACTCCTGTGGTGGACTTACGATTATCTGGATTGCCACCACGGTCGACGTCAATGTAATCAGAGAATTATAACTACCTGCCCTCATAGCACAATTCGTAGTCGGCAGTACCTTTTCGGATAACGAGTTCCTCGTTTTATAGTCTTTAAATGTTGATGACCAGGATCTGATAGGAAACGTGCTACTAGGCCTACGACGTAACATATATCCGGACGGGCGCATTACATGGCGTAGTACAAACTACCGACCATGCTAAAACATCATGCACCCTTTATTTGTTCATGCTTTGCCAGGTTCTTGGGGCCGTCACGTTTTGACAGTGCGCACCCAAACACCACCGGCGTATCCACGAGTTTGGCATCCTGTAATCTGAATCTTTTCAACAGTTTGTTGATATAAGGTTTTTGAGACAGACACAAAATTTCCGGGTAGCCAGATCTTTGGCAATCTTAATGCCTAAGATGTACGTGGCATTTCCCATGTTCTTCATCTCGAATACAGATGCCAACCAGGACTTTGACTTGTTCATAAAAATCATGTCGTTTGCGGCAATGAGTATGTCCTCCACGTATAAAGATAAGATGACATATTTTGACCCTGAGGTCTTATAATACACACACGGATTCTCATGAAGATTCACAAATCCGTTTCCTACGATTTCCTCGTGGAATTTGCGGTACCATTGCCGAGACGACTGATCAAGACCGTAGAGAGATCTTTGGAGTTTACAAATTTTTACGTTCGTTACCAGGAGTAATTAAATCCTCTGGTTGCTCCATGTAGATCTCTTCATCCAAGTTTCGAGGAGGAATGCGGTCTTTATACTCATACCATGAGGTTCGTAATCGAAACTTGAAATCAGGACCATGAATGACCCTGCACTGTGGTTTTACGCACAGGTGTTGAGTGTGTTTTGTCAAAGTCCACTCCGTTAAGTTAGGTATAGCCCCTCGCAATGAGTCGAGCTGTGTATCGCTTGACATTTCCATCAGTGGTGAGCCTTCTTTCAGGACTCACCTTATCCTTATGTCCATGTGGTTAGCAAGTAAATCAACTATTGGCTTTAATGGCTTTCATTCAGGCGATCTCTCTCATTTATTATTTTCTTCCATTTCTCCACCTGAGGTCTTTCTAATGCATGCCAACAGTCGTTAGAGTGAGGTTGTCACTCTTCCAGATGGGATACTTCTTTGGAGAAGTTTGATGCCTTTGACTTTCGTCTAGGCTTGATCATACCGTCTTTGAGTCTTAATATTTCTCCTACTCGGAAGAATGCCTCTTATTAGAGCATTTCTACCAATAGGTATCAATTCTCCTAGTCGAGATAATGCTTCTCATCGGAGCATCACTTCTATTGGGTACAAGAGGAGTGCATTAACCATAATCGACAACTTTCCTTATACGACTTCTCGGTCTCGGAGTTTTACTTACAAGATAAATTCCTTGATCGCTAGAATCTGGAACCAAGTTTATCGGATCACTCCCACTGGGAACAATGGGTAGTATAGGTAGTTGTGGTATCCTCGGTTTAGCATTACGATGATCAGGTTCAATTTGATTCGTCCAAATAACAATTTGTGGTAGATGTTTAGAGCTCCCACTGTATTATGAAAATGTTCCCATTATCATTTACCATGTCATTCACTTGAGTTGCTGGTTCAAATCTCTCCCACTCGAATTAAGTGGGACCTGATGTCAGTAATGTCCACTTCTGTGTGATTAAGACTCATGTTTATGCATCGGAAAATTCGTCCTCAAGTATGTAATTTCATATGTTCGACCACGGTACCATGTCTTTAAGCTGTAAACATGTATTTCAAAGAGTAGTAACATACTCTTGTCCTAAATACGTGTTTAAGGCGAAAATTAATGCCGCATGATGATATGAGTAGCTCATTATCATTCTTCTGCTTTTATGGCGGCGTGTCTTACCGATTACAATGGAACATAGTTTTACATTAATGTGAATCATTTTCTCATCATCCCATAGGGAACGTGTGACGAAATGACTACAAAATTTACGTTTACAAACTATGCTTATAGAAGTGTGTTATTTGATTTGAATGCTTAGCCGGACTTATCGTTCAAGGCGTACGGAAGGAAAATCGTTTAACCGACTTAATCCATCTTCGTTTGCTAACTTATTTCAGAGATTTTATCCTATCTCCGATCTGAGCATTTTAGGTTTTCACCTTATGCGTCAGTCGATTCTTTTACAAGGTCGTAGTAACTTTCGAAGCCTGCATTCTACCGTTGTAAACGTTATCAATAATTTATTTCCGAAGGAATGCAAACAAAAATTCAGCACATCATCATTTTAAACACTTCTGTAATAAACTCATACTTTGAAACGATGTGTTCTTCTTTCGAGGTCCACTTGCGTGAGGGGCAACTTACCCCATTTTAACCTTTGGTTAAATCGTTTCATGTCTGAATTTAATATAATTTAATCCAATCGGTTTCGCATATGATTATCATTACAGTTGTTTTCATTCAATGGAGTAATAATAACAAATAAAGAGTTTCAATTGGTTAATTCTTAGAACGACCAATCGATGGATTTTATGGCATACTGATGGTACTCAAATGTGAGATTAAAATGCATGGAGTTGTTTGATTTGGCTATATTCAATAGCCTTATTGTTTCGGTTTTCTTACTTTTCGGATCGATCTCATTTCTAGCCGAGTCGATTAATCTTGATAAGTAGAACTCATTTCCAATCGAATGGTAACTACTTTATTAAAAAATTCTGAAATATCAATAACCAAAATTCAAACATAAAATCGAACAGTATGAGAAATAACCACAGTGGAAAAATCTAGATCATCCACGAAGCTTTTAAAAGATAAGGTAGAGCATTGATAGGAATTTAAACGAGATAATTTAATGTACTTTTATCACTGGCGTTCATCACACCGTATGATCGTTTGAGGACCAATAAGATGATCCCGATTCCTCTGCAACTTCCCTTGATCTCTTGCGGTGAAGCGCAGAGGCACCCTCTGGCTGATCTTGTTTGCTATCAACAAACAGGGCCGTGATGAATTTGATTGATCTAATCAAGTAGCCAAGTCCGTTGTCGTCAACCAACCATGATAGAGGGTACCTTTGCGCAATACTGAGTATCTTTCTCCAATTTGATATCTCGTTCGTGAGATCTGATGTGGGTATTACACCTGCATCTTGAGAAATAAGGGCAACATACTCAAATAGCACTCATCTGGCTTCGGCTGCCTTACCTCCACAGAAGCGGAGTCTAATGGCGAACCAAAGTTGAAGAGCACTAAGGTTGAGTTTGAAGTCCTCCGCAACCTCTCTGTCCAAGGTTGCCAGTATCACCATGCAAGCTCTCTGATCCATAAAGCTCCTTAACTTGTTAGGGTATGTAAGGATGCCTTTTTCATTCACCGATGTTCTCCCTTTGTTCACGTCAATACACTTATGTATATTTTCAGCGACAAGGAGTTCTCTTACATATTCACTCCACGCATCATAATCCATACCATCCAGATTGCGAGGCTTGTAGAAGGGAACCGATCCAGCCATGAAAGCTAACACTTTGATAATCATGCAAAAATTAGGTAGACAATAATATTTTGAGAAAGAATTGCATATATCAGATATCTATTAAGATTAAATCCGACAAATAATGATTCCTCAGTCATCTAAACCAACCGACCACCAGTGAACCAATGGAAGATGGTTGTGAAAGAGTTCACATTATCGCCGTTTTCAATCCAATAGATCAGTCTTTTAAAACAGTTTTAATCGCAAATTACCGGAACGGGAATTTTAAAACAAGCATACCCGATCTTGGCTTTCCCAAGGCCCTTTGTATTTTGGAAAATATTCCGATGAAGTTACTCATGCATAAATAATTCTACTAACCATGTAATTGTCATACGCAAGTAACATTCATCAAACAAATCACACTCATGCTTACGTGTCATGCGTCTAGTGTTCCGAGGAACTCATGCTTGCATATATAATTCTACTTCCATGTAAATTATCAAATGCAACTACATCTTCAACAATCTAGCATACGTGTCAAACATGAAAATTCCACAACAATCATACATATTAGGCGACTGGTTTTTGGTTTTACAATAATTTTAAACATTAGGGGCTGATTTGCAATTCATGCTTATATTCAACTACGTAACATTCTAGACATGAATCCTAGGCATTTACAATCATCACAGCATGTTTATCCTAGTGTGCATTCCATATATTTAACCAGGGCTCCGCCCACAACATGCAATGTCCAGCTAGCTTGACTATGTCAAGACAACATTTCTAATAATGCATTAATATATATTGAATAATAAACAATTGCAATTCAGCCCACTAATTATACCAGTCCCAAAAACATGTATCTCCGAGGTTCATCCCCATAATCGAAACAAGGCATTAAGGTTAGCAACCCTATGAGCACTGTGTAGTCCGTTTAGAGGTTAAAAAACATTTGGATTTTAAAACTTGCCTATTTTATTTAATTGACTTGAATTCGATTTTGAAAATCATTTCGGTTCAGTCAATTTCGGTTCGGTTTGGTCCGTTCGGTCCAGCTCAGAAAAGCCGGTTTGGTTCGGCCCGGTCCGGAAAATCCGGTTCGGTTCGGTCCGGTAAATCCGGTTTGGTTCGGTCCGTTTTTAAATTTTAAAATTTGGTTCGGTCCGAACCGGTCCAATAAAATAGTGTTCAGTTCAACACACAAAACTGGTTCGGTGAGATCCACTTAATTACGCCGGTTCGACCCGACCCGATTAGGTCGAACCGATTGAGAAAACCCGGTTCGATTTAAATCCGTCCCGGTTTAATATATTGGACCGTCCCAATAATTAAAATTTTAAAAGTTGGGCCGAAATGTTTAATTGTGGTCCAAGTAGGGTTTTAAAGTCCAAAAATAATTAACTTAACCATCAAGTACCATTAATTATATAAAATAATTTCCAATATTATATATATATATATATATATATAATTCGGCCAAAATATAAAATATATATATTTATTGCTAAGATTCTATCTATAAGATTAAATCAATCAACAATATATATATATAAGTAAAAATCGGCTACTGTATATAATATATATATTTATTTATTGTCAATATCTTTAATAGGGTAACAAATATACTGATAATATATTTTCTCAATCTTTTAGGTAACTAAATCTATCAATAATATCTTTAACCCTATTAAATATTTAGATATATTGATAGTGATATATATTTCTATATATTTATGTGAATCTATCATAATGTTCCCAATTATAAATATTTTTACCTTAATTAAAAAAAATTAAAATATGGTAAACAATATTATTTTAATAGTGTGGTTGAATTTTATCCCTTTGGTGTCTAAAAAATTAAAAAATTTACCTTGTATTTTACCTAGGGTTTCGGCACAAACACCAAAATTAGGAACAAGTGGTCAAATTTTAAGATCAAAGTTTAATAAGATCTACAATCCAATGTTTGATTTTGATACATATTACACTTCTGTTGAAGATCATGAACATCAATTTAATCAAGAACATGAAAATTTCGGACCTATAATGAAACCCTTAAAATTTCGAAATTTTAAATATTTTCACTTTAAAATTTTCGGTCCAAAATTAAAATTTCAAGAACACCAATTTATCAAAATCATGAACTCCTAACACAGGCTCTGATACCACTGTTAGATTACGGGGAGTAATCACTACGGATACTAAAACAAGGTACATGCCAGTAATTAGAATTACACAGCAGAAGTTTCACACATACCTTTAGGATGATCCGTAGACCCAAGATCTTCTTTGGAGGGAGTTCACAGTCCTCCAGTCAGGACTCGTAGAGGTTCTTGTTAGAGAAGCCCTACGTGGTGCAAGCTCCACAGTAAAGCCTCTGATCGATTCTTGGCACTGGGACAGATCTCTGGAGAGTATGCTCGAAGGCAAGTTGGCACACCCTTGGTGAGGGATATAGGGTTCGACCGAAACTAGGGTTTATAGGGGGAGGTTTTTTCTCTCTAAAACACTCTAATGAGGGAATTGCGATCAACCCTAAAAATCCCCTAACACCTCTTATTTATAAGAGAAGTAAAGTGGACAAAAGTCCAATTTACCCAACCTAGTAATTTCGGCCGGCCTATGTAATTGGGGAGGCCCAATTTTGGGCCTCCCATGTCAATTGGGATTTGGGTCTAGCCCAATTACCCTAATGTGACATTTACCCAAGTTCATTAGGTAAACTATACATATTATGGGCTACCAATTATGGCGCCCATTACCATATTCTTACAGAACTATGTTCCAATAAAATCGGTCAAACACGACGCCATAAAAGCTAAAAGGAATGATAAAGAGGTAAAGTTTATCATCACGCGACATTAATTTACGCATTAAACAAGCATTCATATCAAGAGTACGACAACTACTCTTAGAGGATACATGTTTACATAGCTTGGGATAATGGTGCCGTAGTCGACGAATTTACATTCCTTGAGGACGACGAATTTCCAACGCATGGTGAAATCAAAACAGATGAAATCTTGATCGAAATGGAGCATGATGACAATGATGGTCAGGTCCCACTTACTTCGAGTGGGAGATTTGAGGCAGCAACGCAAGTGAATGACATGGTAAATGAAGATGGAGACATTTTCATAGTAAATCCAGTGGGAGGAGACAATCCTGCCACACAAATCATTGTTGCTGCAAGTGCGAATCACGTTGAACCTGTTAGTCAGGTAGCCGGACCGCTGGATGAAAATCCAATAATACCACAACTACCCATTGTTCCCAGTGGGAGTGGATCAACCAACTTGGTTCCAGACCCTAGTGATCAAGGAATTCATCTCGGAGGTAAAATCCCGAGATCGAGAGGTCGTTCAAGAAAAGTTGTAGGGCAAGGTTCTAGCACTGCCCTTGTTCCCAGTGGGAGTGATTCTCCGATAAGAAGCATTATTCCGAGTGGCTCTGTTGGATCACGGTTGGAACTCCAGTACGTTCTTGACGGAAGTCCGAACTCCTTTGCTCCAAGTAATCCTGCAAGAAGGGGATAGACCGGGCGGTGACCCAGAATCCCTCTCCGATGCTTAAATGAGTATCTCGATGCAGGCAAGCAAGTATCAGTATGTAAGTGTGTGAACGTATCAATCCTGAGGTAACTCCTTCCTTTATATAGGGGAGGGGTTACCTCAGTTACCTGTTGAGATAACTGCCACGTTCCGTTTATCTCGGCCAATAGCCCACGTTCCGTCTTTTCAGGCCACTTTCCCACTACGCTGATAGTGGGCGTGTTTCTCGGCCTTGTCCTCTGGTGGCAAGTCCCGACGGATATCGGGGACTCCAGAGTTATCTCCTTTGGTCACCGCTCGGGGCCTCTCGTCATCGGGACAGGGCCAATACTCTCAGGGATTCCATATCGGGGCCTACTCAAAGGCATATTATCGAGGCCTACTCAAAGGCATATCATCGGGGCCTACTCAAAGGCGTATCATCGGGGGCGTATAGCTCATATGTCGGGACCCCTCGCATTAGTCCTCTAAGCCTCTTTCGGAGCCCAGTGGGCCTATTTCACCGTTTACTCGTCGTCAATGGGCCTAACGGCTATGTCGAAACCCATCAAGAGCAACGTTCAGACTCAAGATGGGATTACCGAGCCTAGACGAAGTCAAAGGCATCTAACTTCTCCCAGGAAGTATCCCATCGAGAAGGGTGAAATTTTCACCCTAACTTCTTTTGACGAACCGGTAACGGTTCAACAAGTGTTGAAAGGACCTTAAGCGAAGGAATGGAGGAAAGAAATGGAGGAAGAGATCGCCTCAAGGAAAGCCAATTTGGTATGGTCTTTAGTTGATTTACCTGCTAACCACAGAGCCATAGGGGCTAAGTGGGTTCTGAAACTGAAACTCACTGCTGATGGAGATGTCGAGCGATACAAAGTCCGACTAGTTGCGAAAGGATATACCCAGCTTCACGGAGTGGACTTTGATGAAACATACTCACTGACCGTGCGTTACACCACAGTCCGGGCAATCCTAGCCTGGTCGCATGCCTCGATCTATAGCTGCACCAAATGGATGGTAAGACCGCATTCCCCCACGGAAACCTGGAGGAAGAGATCTATATGGAGCAACTGGAGGGTTTCATTACTCCTGGTAACAACAAAAAAATTGTAAACTCCAAAGATCCATTTACGGTCTTAAAGAATCGTCTCGACAATGGTACCGCAGGTTCCACGAGGAAATCGTTGGAAATGGATTCGTGAACCTCCACGAGGATCCATGCGTGTATACAAAGACCTCTGAGTCTAAGTACGTCATCTTAACCTTATACGTGGATGACATACTCGATGCTGCGAACGATGTAAGTTTCATGAATGAATCAAAGTCCTGGTTGGCATATGTATTTGAGATGAAAGACATGGGAGAGGCTACGTACATCTTAGGCATTAAAATTGCTAGAGATTGTGCCGCCCTGAGGTTATGTCTATCTTAGGAAGCCTATATCAACAAACTGTTGAAAATGTTCAGATTACAAGATTCCAAACCTGTGGAGACGCCGGTTGTATTCGAGTGCGCGTTGTCAAAATATGACGGCCCGAAGAACCAGGAAGAGCGTGAACAGATGAGGAGTGCATAGTATTTTAGCATGGTCAGAAGTCTCATGTACGCCATGCTTTGCACTCGTCCGAACAACTGTTACGCTGTGGGCCTAGTAGCAAGATTCCAATCAGACCCTGGCTATCAACATTTAAAGGCTGTAAAACGGATCATACGTTATCTGAAAGGTAGTGCCGACTACGTACTGTGTTATGAGGGCTAGAAGTTAGAATTGACCGGTTTCAGTGACGCCGACCATGAGGGCGATCCAGACGATCGTAAGTCCACCACAGGAGGAGTCTTTCTCCTTGCTAATGTCGTCATTCATGGACGAGCAAGAAGCAATCATGTGCCGTGCTGTCTACGACGGAATCGGAATTCGTTGCTCTCTCCAAAAATGCGCAGGAAGCAGTCTGGCTGAAAAGGCTTCTTACTGCGCTGCTTGATGACGATGTCGGGAGTAAACCTGTGAAGGTGTACTCTGACAGTCAGGCAGCTATTGCGGTAGTTAAGAATCCAAAGTACCATAGTACGACTAAACACATTGATGTGAAATATAATTATGCTAGATCTATTGTAGAAGAAAATATAATCACTTTAGAATACTCGCCCACTGGTGACATGTTAGTGGACCCATTAACTAAACCATTACGCAAAGAGACATTTGAAAAGCACGTTAAACTGCTTGGATTGCGTAGGGTTTAAATTTGGGCATGTATCTGTGATAACATTTTGATAATTGAAAGTTACATTTTTAATAAGTGAGAGAATTGCAAATTGAGTTTATGATTCATCGACGTCAAAATGTTTGATTATATCGGATTTTACGGTCTATAAACTGAGTCGTAGGAGGACGCAATCCACTGCCTAAATTATGTCGAATAGGGGCCTTGCCTCGTCACACGGGCACGGTCGTCATGTAGGAGAGGGGGGCCTCTACCGTAACAAGACTGGCTAAGAACCAGGGGTAAACTTGGTTACGCAAAACGATCTTTTGGTTTCGGAGTAACACGACATGATTTTCGTTTTGCACATCTCCATGATGAACTATGTTCTTCATTAACCACATTCTGGGCCAGATGAAAAATTCCGTGATAGCATTGTTGACATATCCCACTCCTGACAATGTTCGGGTATGCTATTAACGCGGGCTTCATACTGCGCGTGCCATGTTCGACCATAAGGTCAGGCTCAGTTGTGCTAGGTAGAATCCTCGAGATTCAGACAGGCGCAAACTTCTTCACCTCGAGCGTGTGATTGATCCCGGGAGCCTTATGAAAAGGTACCTGAAGTATCCTCATGGAATCAGAACTCATATCTAAGGTCAGGCTCAATGTTCGCTTCCCGACGTACGAGCGTAGTGCTGAAGAAGAAGACTAAGTGATCACGTCTTTGGAAACCGGTTGGGTTTGACTAAGGGTATGAGCGATGGGGATGGTCAAGTTCAACTGTAATTCACCGACTCTTGTATTCACTAGGTGGCCACTAGCCGGATATTAGTTGAAGGTTGTGAATACTTGTACGGATGCCTTGGTGAAGTATTCCTATGTAGAAACTAGGCAATTGGAGAATTAACAGTTGACCTAGGATACAACGCGATACAATTTAATTTTTTTAACAGATTGATTGGAAATAGGGAATCAACGTTCCTCGGGCGCTAGAACACTCCTAACAGATGAGTAGCACGATGTCCGTCGTATCCGCCGGTCGCACGACAAACCTCGTATGAACTATTCAGAAGTAGGGACAAGATCGGAAGAATGAAATGTTGATGCGATTTGGACAACAATACATTAACAGGCACCCTCCCATTCCGGCGAGTGGGAGCTGTTAGCATATGGTGATTGGGCGCCATAAAATGAAGCCCATTAATATGTATATGTTACCTGAGACATTTGGGTAAATGTCACATTAGGAAAATTGGGCTAGACCCAAATCCCAATTGACATGAGATGCCCAAAATTGGGTCTCCCTTATACACCATGGCCGGCCGAATATTAGGTGTGGGCAAAGTTGACTTTTGTCCACTTTGCTCCTCCTATAAATAGGGAGTATAGGAGTTTTATTAGGGTAATTTATATTCCTCCTTTGTGGTAATTTGAGAGAACACCCTCATCCCCAAATACACCTAGTTTCGGCCGAGCCACTTCCTTCACCAAGGGTGTGCCAATTTGCTTTGAGCAAACACTCCAAAGATCTGTCCCTGCCAAGAATCGATCAGAGGCTTTGTTGTGGAGACTATACCGCGTAGGGCTTCCTTAACAAGAACCTCTACGGGTTCCGTCCAGTGGATCGAGAACTCCCTCAGCAAGATCTTGGGACTACGGGAAGCGATTAAGATATGTGCACATCTTCCGCTGCGTAATTGTGATTACTAGCACGTACCATATTTAAGTTTCCATAGTATTTAGCCCCATAATCCAACATTGAGTTCGTCACGGTGATCGGAAAAACTTTGATCATGTCGTATTACCCCGAAACCAAATGATCGTTTTGCTTAACCAGGTTTATCTTTCGAAACACCATAGTTCTTAGCCGGTCTTGATATGACTGAGGAATCCTTTCCATCAACAAGACCGAGTTCGTGTAACATGGAAAGTTTCACATTCGACATAATTTATTAAGAGGTTTTACACTCCAATGTCTAGTTTATAGGCTGTCCATCTGATGTAATAATGTCATTATGACGTCGTAAAATCATAAACTCAATTAGAAATTCTTTTATTCAAACATTACTCCAAATTCAAAATGTTAGTGTCACACTATAAGCCTTCTAAACCCTACGCAAGCCAAGCAGTTTTAAGTGCTTTTCGAAACATCCTTGCGTAAAGGTTTAGTTAATGGATCCGCAACCATATTTTCAGAAGGCATGTATTCAACTGTGATCAGTCCTCTACCACACTTTTCTCATAGTTATATTTATGTCAATGATTTTAGTATTACTATGGTACTTAGGATTCTTGACTGCCCATATCGCTGCTTGACTGTTAGAGTAAACACACAAAGGCTTACTCATGCCATCGACGTCAAGCAGGGCAGCCATCAGTCTACTTATCCAGACAGCCTCATGTGCATTCTTTGATAGAGCTACGAATTCAGTTTCCATAGTAGACAGCACGACACAGGATTGCTTCTTGCTCATCCAAGAGATGACAACATTAGCAAGGAGAAACACTCCTCCTGTGGTGGACTTACGATTATAAAGATCACCACCGTGGTCGGCGTCACTATATCCTAGCAATCCTAGCTTACTTCCCTCATAGCACAGTCCGTAGTCTGACGTACCTTTCAGATATCTCATAATCCGTTTGACGGCTTTTAAATGTTGATAATAGGGGTCCGTTGGAAATGAGCTACCAAACCCACATCGTAACAGATGTCAGGACGAGTGCATTGCATCGCGTACATCAGACTTCCTACCATACTGAGGTACTCTGAACTTTTCATCTGTTCACGCTCTGCCAGGTTCTTTGGGCCATCACGCTTTGATAATGCACACCCAAACACAACCGGCGTATCCACGGGTTTAGCATCAAAGAGACTCAACATTCTCAACAACTTTTTGATATAGGCTTCTTAATAAAGAGTTAATCTCCGAGCACCACGATCTCTAGCAATCTTAATGCCTAGGATATATGTGGCCTCCCCCATGTCTTTCATCTCAAAAAAACATGCTAACCAGAACTTCGATTCATTCAAGTAACTCACATCGTTCGCGGCAATCCGAATATCATCGACGTACAACGTCAATAACATACTTTGACCCTGAGGTCTTCGTGCATACGCAGGTAACCTCGTTAGGATTCACGAATCTGTTACCAACGATTTCCTCGTGGAACCTGCGGTACCATTGTCGAGACGATTGTTTAAGACCATAGATCGATATTTGGAGAGTACATACTTTACGTTCGTTTCCAGGGGATGAGAAACCCTCTGGTTGCTCCATGTAGATCTCTTCCTCCAAGTTCCCATGAAGCAAGGCAGTCTTAACATCCAACTGGTGGAACTCTTGATTGAGGCTAGCAACCAAGGCCAAAATAGCCCAGACAATGGTGTAACGCACAGTCAGTGAGTAAGTCTCATCAAAGTTCACTCCGTGGAGTTGGGTATACCCTTTAGCGACAAGTTGAGCTTTATATCGCTCGACGTTTCCATCGACATTGAGTTTCAATTTCAGAACCCACTTAGCCCCTATTGATATGCGTTTAGCAGGCAAATCAACTAACGTCCAAACAGAATTGGTTTCCATAGAGGTGATCTCTTCCTTCATTGCTTTCTTCCATTCCTTTGATTGAGGACATTCCAAAGCTTGTTCAACCGTTACCGGTTCATCAACCGAAGTCAGGGTGAATAATTCACCTCTTTCAATGGGATACTTCTTAGGAGAAGTTCTCTGCCTTTGACTACGCCCATGCTCATCATTCCCATCTAGAACTATACTCCCACTGGGAACAATGCTCCCACTAGGAACCAGGGTGTTCTAGAATCTTCTCCTACAACTTTTCTTAGACGACCTCTTGGTGTCGGGATCCTACCTATGAGATAAATTCCATGATCTCTCGGACCATGAACCAAGTTGGTTGTCTCACTACCACTGGTAGTTGAGGAATTATAGGATTATCATCCAACGGTTCAGCAACAAGATGATCATGATCAGGTTCTACTTGATTCTCACCCGGAGCAACTATGATATATGTGGTTGGATTGCCTCCTCCCACTGGATTTATTATGAAAATGTCCTCATTCTCATTTAACATATCATTTCCTAGTGTTGCTCCCTCAAATCTCCCACTCGAAGTAAGTGGGACCTGATCATTCTCATCATGTTCTAGTTCTATTAAGACTTCATTCGTTTTGATGTCGACAAGCTTAGGAAATTCATCCTCAGTAAACTTAATATATCTGGACTTATTGTCGACCACGCCACCATTTTCTTGAGCCGCCACAAACACGTATCCCTTAGAGTTTTCAGAGTATCTAATAAAAATACTTTTCAATCCTCTAGGTCTCAACTTACCGTATCGGCTGTCGGTCTGATGCGTGTATGCTGCGCAACCCTAGGGAGCAGCCTGGTAAGATCCACCTATTTACCAGTCCACAGCTCATATGGTGTCGTTTTGTGTCGTCGACTTTTTGTTCTCAACTTTAAGGTTCCCGACTTGTACCTTTTTATGAAGGTCCCAACACGAACCTATTTGGAGGGCTAAGTCTGTCCGTATCAAACTAGATCGTAAACCTAGCCAAGAATGTGGTATTTAACGGCGTCATGAGCCATTGGGGCGATACAAAACAGAAACTAGGCACCCAGGGGCCCCATTCTTGAATTGTTTACCACTATGAAAATGTTCTTGGCGATCACCTGCGCTGAGCGATTCAAGCTCTAATGATCATCATGCTTGTGCAAAGAAGTGCGTTCTCATATTTTATATAATTTGAATGGTGGAGTCTATTACGACTCTCAACGAAATATTATAGACCGCTATAAATCCAATGCATAAAATATTTCCAAAATGAGTTCGTTACTTTCATATATCATAATAGACAGCATTTGATAAATAACATAATAGTCATCTTATCAAGCCATTCTCACATTATCCAATATAGCTAAGTACACTTCTAAATAGATCATCGTAATCTCATCGATCATACATGATTGCATTGAAAAAATGTCATACATGTTCAATTAATTATGGGATCTTCGAACACATCTACTGTATGTACTCCGATCTATTGGCTCAGCCTTGAGCGGCTTTTCAAATTTGTTTTCTTTATTCGTGTGATGAGTCTTTCGATGATATTTTCACTCTTTCGTCGATGCTAATTACAAGCGTTAAACACTATGCTTTAGAATTGGCCTAGCCATATTCCCAGCCTTTAGCAATGTCCCAATGAGTCGTTTCAGCCTTACGACTTCCATTGCTTCTATATGAAAATGGCTATAATGTTCTGCTTATACGGCAGATAAAGCTTCATATGTTTGCTTATCAATTCACTAGGTGATTTTACCACTAGCGAATGTAAAACTCAAAACCTATTTTAGACAAACTTTTCATATTCATTTCTAGCATAATAATTTTCGTTAAAGCTTACTTATTTCAAACTCAAATTTTTGTGATAGCAATGTGCGAATAAAAAAAAAATAGTATTCATACATGAATTAATTTGATTTACGGCTACACAATGTTTGTGATCAAAGTTCAACTGGTTAACCTACGCTATAACCAAAATGCGTAACAAATATCTAGTCTTAAGTAAACCATCGTCTACATGGGACTCCAAGCGCGTTTCGTAACTACACGCTTGTAATTTGATTACCTTCCAATTCCTTAAATACATTTATCGTTAAACGCGGTAGAAGTAGGTTTACTTCATCTGTTAGTTCGAAGGGTTTCAACCTCCTTGTTCAAATAATTCTCTAAGATGTTCAAACTCCGCTCAAAGCATTTTGATATGTCTTAGTCATATTATTTTGGACCTAGCGAGAGTAACACTTTTTGATGTAATTCCGATTTCACAACTTTCGTTATGTATGCAATTGTCCAAATATGGTGATTCTACTATGTAGGTGCCGAAACTTTGATGTTTCACCTTAAAAACAGCTCACACAATTAGGAATTAAAAAAAAAAAAATCAGCAACCATTGATACTACGAGTTGGTTTATGTACAATGATTTTCTTATAGACATTACCACGAATCACTTTCTCTATTCGTGTGGCGTCGGCTAATGATTCATTTATGGATATATAACATAGGATAATCCCTAACTATAAGATCTTCACCAGAAACTTACAAGTTGTGGCGAGATTATCCTCACATGCCATTTGGCGTTGCCCTACTTCTCCAAGATCTTGAACGCATATTGTATCACGACTTACCGAACAGAATCTTCCAATCTTGATCTTAACACAAAAGGATGATAAGTCTCCACTAACTATACCTCACGGAAGGAAGGGGTGGACTAGGGTATAACAAATGAAAAAGTTACAATTTCTCATAATATATTTAGTTCCTTTTATAGATCTATATATAATCTCTTACGATTATAAATAATCATATAAATAGAATATGATATATTCAATAATATATTTTCTGATAAATTTTTCTCATCCGTAAAGAGGAAAAATAAAAAAATATTTCGTTGTAGCTATATACTATCATTAATTTTATATATATTATCTCCTACAATATAATATAATATATTGAATCGCTAAATCTATCTCTATGGATAATATTCTCCTGCCTTAATATTAGGTGATCAAAACTTGACCACCAAGTATATAAATACTTGGGCCTAACCGAATTCTCACTTTAGGGTCCAATTAATGGACATTAATCTTTCTAGTTAATGAGCTAACTTAATAGGGCCCTAACACAACATTAATTCGGCACATAGGCCTAATTAATGAGCTAGTTGCTTCTAATTAACTTAAACTCAACTATGCATGGTTAATGAGCTCCATAAAGGGCGACCCAATTGCTATAATTAACGAACAATGTGATCACGAGGGACATATTATGGGAAGGTTATGGCCAAATTATTCAAATTTCTTAGGACAGATATGAAGGGACTAACTGTCATAGTGGTGGTGAACAAGTTTTCAAGCGACGAAACCTCCATCCAACGACGAAGGATTGCCCTGCTAGAGAAGTCGCTAAGTTGTCCATGAAGTATGTGGTGAAGTATTGAGGAGTCACGCATGTGATCATGAGGGATATATTATGCGTAGGTTTTGGCCAAGTTATTCAAAAAAAAAAGGACAAATCTGAACTTTTATACCATCCCCAAAAACCGACAGACGATTTGGGTAGAGTTATACATGAGGCATTACGTCAGCACCGATGGATATACGCCCAATTTGAACCCGTTGACTTCCGAATCTTTTCATTTTGATCACCCCGTTAATGATTGTAAATCGAAACTTCAACCCGAACACCCCGCGAAAACACCAACTGTCTGGACGAGGCCGAAATACTCGTCCGGTCAAGTTAGACTCACCTAGGTGAGGTCGGGTGGCCACACCCGACCTCCCCTAGGGGAGATCGGGTGGGCCAACCCGATCTCCCCTAGGAGAGATAGGGTTTGCCAACCCTATCTCCCCTAGGAGGGGTTGGGTGGCCACACCCAACCCCTACCCTTGGGGGTCGGATTTTCCTCCCCCCCCAAAGGCCCCGGCATCGTTTTTAGACTCCCATACTCGGTTTATTTTCGCCAACCTTCTCCGTACCCTAAGGTCTTAATTACGTGTTTAAAGGTTAATTAATTGTGTTTAAAGGTTAACGATGTCATTAAGCCACCTTAATGACACCGTTGCCTATAAATACAACTCTTCCACTATTCATTTGATCATCTTGGCAAGTTGCATAATTTTGCTCTGACATCTCTCTAGCTTTATCTCTCTACAAAAACCGTACTGACTTAGGCATCGGAGAGGGTTCATCAGGCACCACCCCCCCCCCCCCTCTGTGCCTGGTATTGCCCCTCTTGCAGGGCGAGAAGAGAAGCGAAGCGAAGGACGGAAGGACACAAGCTAGGACGACACAATCCGAGAGCACCAAACCCGCAACATCTCCAGTGAGGGACAAGGCTTAGGTCGACCGCCCGTTGACCCGAGACTTTGGAACCTAACACTTGGCGCCGTCTGTGAGCTTCGGACAGAAAGCATGGCAATAACACGAGCAATGACGAATAGCATGGCGTCTAGGCACCACCGCCCACCTGGGGGCAATAGGCGAGGGAGACAGCCTATACCTCCAGCAAGGCAGCCTGACCCAGGGAAAATGCCTGTGCACCAAGAGCCTCAAATAACCCCACAGGCTCCCCAACCCAACAACCAGGAAGGAGGACCCTCACGCCCAGCTGGGGCTGAGTCCTCCACAGCCTCAACCCCTTTGGCAAGGAGGCCACAGAGAGAGAGGGAGCAACAGGGAGTGCCATCCCAATACACGGCACCTCCTGAGGGATATTACTATGAGGCGCAACCCCAAGGATATCCATACGGGATGCCGGCCCAAAGGAATGACAACCGCGCCCACACAACATACACAAGGCCGGCATACACACAGGGGGCACATACAGTGACTCATGAAGAGGAACAGATCCCAACGGAAGAACGCCACTCGCACCCTCGAGCAGGGCAGCGAGAAGAGAAAAGAAGAAATTACCAAGAGCCACCCCCAGAGGGAAGGCAGCAATTCGTGCCTCCTAGGCAACAACAGAACGCCAGGGCTTACACCCCGCTGGGGGCGGACAGACAAGCAAGACCTCCAAGGAGGCAAGAATTCTATGAAGTACCCCAGCAGGGACACCAAGGATACACCTACAATTCGTACCAACACAGACAAGGGATCCCGGTAAGCCCAATCTATAACTACGGAGGCTATCAAAGAGATTACACTCCGACACCGGCATTGATCACTCCAGAAGAGATAGAGGCAATGATAACAAGGAAAATGAATGAGTCAAAGAAACATGGCTTACATTGTCTAAGTGATAAAACGAACCACCCCTTCACGAGGGAATTGGAGATGAGCAAGGTGCCGGACTCCCTGCATACAATCCAGATTGCAAAGTACAATGGCAAGGGAGACCCTCTGGAGCATATTCAACAGCATGAAGCCTCCCTATTTGGGAGAACTACTGATGAAACATACAAGGCACTCCTATTTCCAAACACCCTATCAGGGGTGGCCTCACATTGGTTCTTTAGCCTACTTCAGAGAGCATCCACTCATGGGAGCAGTTAAAGGCGAAATTCCTTCAGAGATATCTAGGAGAAAGGAAGCTCCTCAAAGGAACAGGCTCCATCGATGACGTGAAGCAAGAAAATGATGAGTCTTTGGCCAATTACTACACTAGGTTTAACCAAAACATAGCAGACATCCAGGGCGACATCACTGAGGGTGAGATAATACGAGCCTTCATTAGAAACCTAGGCCGCTTCGGGTCCACGCTGGCAGAAAGATGGCCAAGAAACCAGCAAGCACCTTAGAGGAGCTAGCAGGGAGAGTAAAAACTCATATAGACCTGGAGAGGCACAGAGCAAGTAAGAAAGCCAAGATTCAAGCAGCTAAGGAAGACGATGCAAAGCCGAATAGAGGAAAGCCACCTCAAGCACCTCAACACATAAGACAGCAGAAATGGCGTCCGCCCCAGCAAAGAAATCAGATGGGCGAACCACTGAAGGCTAGGGAAATCAACATCATCAAGTTTATCCCATTGAACGCCACCCCAGCAACTGTCCTAAAAGAGATGCGAAATCAGAAACTCTGGTCACCCCCCTGCAAGGTGGAGAGCCCCAATGGTGGGGACACACAAGGACAGATGGTGTGATAACCATGAAGCATACGGGCATGACACGAACGAATGCTTCAACCTAAAGCTAAGCATCAACAATGTCATCCAAAGGGGAGAACTAAAGCAGTTCGTGGATCATGGGGGCAACAGCATACAGTTAGGGCCATCATACAGGGACAAAGGTAAAAGCAAGGTAGACTACAATCCTCCACCCAACAAGAGGGGAACCATAAACATGATACACGGAGGAGTAGCATCAGGTGGCCCAACTGCTAATGCAAGGGAGGTTTACGCATCCAAACTGAGTTGAGTGCCAAGGTGGAGGAAAAGGCCACGAGAAGGAGAGGAGATGAAGATCGAATTCTCGGAGAAGGACAAGAGCCACTTTGTCTTCCCACATGACGATGCGTTAGTCATCACGATAGACATTGATAATTTTGATGTAAAGAGAATACTGGTAGATGGGGGCAGCTCGGCAGACCTCCTAAGCCTAAGGGTCCTAGAGGAAATAGGGAAAACAAAGGCAGACATCAAACCAGTCAACTTCCCTCTGGTTGGCTTCTCAGGAGCAACAAGTTACCCCCTGGGAATGATAACCCTACCAGTGACCATGGGCCAAGGATGGACACAGCTGAAGGTGAACATTAACTTCTTGGTAGTTGAAAGCCTGGGAGCCTACAACGGGATCCTAGGAAGAACAACCATAAATCCATATGAAATTGTGCCATCTACCGTACACCAGAAATTGAAGTACATCACTGAGAATGGAGTTGGAGAAGTCCTGGGTGACCAACGCACTGCAAGGCAGTGCTACGTCAATTCCATGAGACGTGGATCACACAGGACAGACACAGTGGCAATGGTCATGATAGGGACCGACCAAGACAACCAGAAGGTGATGAGGAGACAAAGGCAAAGAAAGATGAAGAACGGAGTTGCACTCCGCCTGAGCAAGCAATTTTTTCAAAGAATGGCTAAGAAGAGACACTTGAGCAAGGCTGTAAAGGTAACAAGCATACCTTGGCAACCAGAAAGCGCACAAGGAAAAAGATCAAGGGTCTCCATAATAAGAGGCTTCCGACACATTGATGACATCAAGCAAATGCCGAGGGAGCCAATGTCAAGCTACTTTGAAAGGTTCTCCAGTTATGGGGCCAACATGGATATCACAAGAAGGGAAGCCGTCAGAGTCTTCACTAGAAACATGCATCCAAACTCATTTGAAGCATATGGAGGGCTTTATGAGATGGTGATGACAAGCACAATGAGAGAGCTCAAGGAAAAGCTAGACAAGGCATTTGCAAAGGAAAGGGAGCAGCTGGAGGAAGTCCCGGAGAAAGAAAGAGAGACTGATACACTGGAAGGAGGTGTAAATTTCAAATTCACACCCCTTACAGTGAGCATAGAAGAACTTTTTCAGAAGTACCTCAAGGAAGAGCTACCCACTTGCAGAGAAGAGGGCAAGGCCTTCCTAGGAAGAGATGCACAGGGATGGTGTGAGTACCATGGGACCTGGGGGCATAAAACTAACAACTGCATGGTGCTAAAGATAGAAGTGGAGGAGATGATTTACAATGGAGGCCTAAAGGAGTACGTGGCAACAGACAAACTGACCACCCCAACACCTTCAACGCCACCAAGAGCGTATCTTGAGAGTAGTTCCAAAAACTACGAAACCTGTGCCCTCCGGGAGCCTATCCCGCGAACAAATTCGACGCCCCCAAGAGCGTATCTTGAGAGTAGTTTTTATACTACGACCTTCGACGCCCCCAAGAGCGTATCTTGAGAGTAGTGTTCATACTACGACCTTCGACGCCCCCAAGAGCGTATCTTGAGAGTAGTATTCATACTACGACCTTCGACGCCCCCAAGAGCGTATCTTGAGAGTAGTTTTTATACTACGACCTTCGACGCACCAAGAGCGTATCTTGAGAGTGGTTTCCAAAAACTACGAACTTCGACGCCTCCAAGAGCGTATCTTGAGAGTAGTTTCTAAAACTACGACCTTCGACGCCCCCAGGAGCGTATCTTGAGGTAGTTTGCAACCTACCAGATTCGACGCCCCCAAGAGCGTATCTTGAGGTAGAAAAAACACTACCAGATTCGACGCCCCCAAGAGCGTATCTTGAGGTAGATTTCAAACTACCAGTTCGACGCCCACCTAGAGCGTATCTTTGGTCTAACTACTGGTGCCCTCCGGGAGCGTATCTCGTGAACAGTTTCGATGCCCTCCGGGAGCGTATCTCGTGAACAGTTTCAACGCCCACCTAGAGCGTATCTTTGGTCTAACTACTGGTGCCCTCCGGGAGCGTATCTCGCGAACAGTATTAACCGCCCACCTAGAGCGTATCTTTGGTCTAACTACTGGTGCCCTCCGGGAGCGTATCTCGTGAACAGTTTCAACGCCCACCTAGAGCGTATCTTTGGTCTAACTACTGGTGCCCTCCGGGAGCGTATCTCGTGAACAGTTTCAACGCCCACCTAGAGCGTATCTTTGGTCTAACTACTGGTGCCCTCCGGGAGCGTATCTCGTGAATAGTATTAACCGCCCACCTAGAGCGTATCTTTGGTCTAACTACTGGTGCCCTCCGGGAGCGTATCTCGTGAACAGTATTCAACGCCCACCAAGAGCGTATCTTTGGTCTAGCAACACCATACATACCATTCAAAGGGTATCGGAAGACCATTACACCATACTAAGAAGGATCCCATGAGAAAGTAATTTAAAAGTAAAGTGCTATGAAGAACACATAATGTTTTTTCTTGATGAAATAGCAGGTATGGCATGAAGGAAAACACAAAAGAAGGATAAGTAAAGGAAACACACCAAGAGAAGAGTCCATAATCAAAAGAGTACATACAAAAGCATACGAAGTACCCATCAAAAGGCAAGTGAACCACACTGCTAACAACACAATACGGAAAAGGAAAGCAACACGAAATCCCACATCAAACCTAAAAGATACTCAACCCATCAAAGGGGAGAAGGAGTATGGTCGTATATACAAAGATAGTAAGATGCCAATACATCAACCAGAGCTCTCTGGGGAGTCACCCTGACCCCCTGAGGCCGAACCACCAGCAGAGATGGAGGAAGAGGAGGAAGAGTCCGAAGTGTCAATATCCACAGGCGTAGCATCCACCTGTGTAGGGGCAGGCTCGTCTGCAACAGCAGCCTGATCCCTAAGGACAACCATGTAACCAGTCGCGTACGGTCCAAAATCACCAAGATCGCCAACCGGAAACTGAGGATCAATGCGAAAAATATGATCAACGAGATACTCACCAAACTGGTTCATCTCCTGAGTAAGCCGCACACTGTAGTCAGCAGTAAAGGCAGAGGAAGCCTTGTACTCAGACACTGCGACAGTCCTCTCCTCTGCCCGGCACCTTGCCTCTAATTTCCGCAATTCTTCAGAATGGAGTGAAGATGCGACCTCAGCCTCCCGGCGTAAGCTACCTACGGTAGTCTCAAGCAATGACACTTGGTCCCTGAGCTCCTCCATTTTCAAATCGGACAGTCGCGCCTTCTCAGTGGCACTAGCAAGCTCCGCCTTGAGGGATGCCTGGCTGTCCTCAAAAGCCTTCTTCTCGTTGGATAACTCGAGCACAAGGGATGACAGGTTCACCATGTCAGACATACCCTGGCAATTTAACAACAGATGAGTAACTGGAAAAGCAACAACATGAAAGTGAAAAGGAGAAAGCGAGACACCACTCACGGGCGCATAACGGGACAGTACACCCTGAACGAAACGCCGGGTCTCCCCAGGAGACTTAGGCTGAACAGCACGATCACCAGGAGGAATGGCACCGCGAAGCACACGGATACCAACCTCAGGAGTGCGCAAGGAAGACCCGCCATCAAAATGGAACTCCTTCAACCCAGCAAAAGGAGTCCACTCAGACCCAACGATATCCTCGTCGGTAAGGCGCGTGAAATCCTTCCGACTCAAAGTCGGAGGCCCACCTATACAAACAAAGCAAGATAAAGAAACATACAAACACAGAAGCATCCACGACAGGAAGGAGATCGAACCTGACGGCCGTGCCCTCGGCTGGGGGGCAGGGGATGGAGAACCAGTAACCACTCCACTATCACCAACAGGTCGCTTCCCTTTGTCAGCTCGGGAAGGCGCCTCTTCGACCACCATCTCTTTGTCGCGAGACAGGGTCGGGGGACGAACGACAGACGGAGGAGGATCCACAGCTTTCTTCCTCTTGACAGCCGAGGCCCCGGCCTCAGAGTCAGACCTCCGCGACTTGGACTTAGAAGGTCCAGAGCCTTTGCCTACGGAGACAACCCTCTCGGTCACCAGAGGAGAGTGCCCTAGCAATACAAGAAAAACAAGGTAAGAAAAACACAAGTATACCATAAAGAGGCAAAGGGAAGGAAGTATACCAGAGGCCCCAGCAGCTTTCCCAAGCATAGGGGACTTCTTCAGGGTAGAGCTAGATGGAGCCCTCCTCTTGCTCAGATCGACCGGTGCCACCTGCACGTTATATGTTTTCCCTTGAAACCAACCTACAAGGGAAAAGCAGAAAGTAAATGCAGATGAGAAGACTAAGTAACATACCGAACCCTCGGAGTCAGGATTTAAACTGATCCCTGCCTCATAAAGATCCGTCTCAGTCACTAGGGATACAGGGCAGTATGACTGGGTCCTGTTGCTCTCATAGATGGCCTTCATAGTCTCTAAATCCGCAGAAGGGAACTCCCCGAAGGCAGGCCAGCCGTCTGACCGATCCTCATTCAAGACCGACCAAGTGACATATCGATCCGTAATGAAGAAATAATGTTTGGCCCAGTGGCTCGCCGAGTTATCACACCGGGCCACGAAGCGAAGAGAGGTATTCCACTCGACCCCACTCAACCCGAAGTCAGCAAATCGGGAGTCTTTGAGGGATGGATGGCGAGTTACAAAACTCGCAAAACCTACCTTCCTCTGATATTGGAATCGATAGAAGCAGCGGAACAAAACCAGTGAATACTTCCAGGAGTACCAGTGGCATAACACCCGGAAGCCCACCCAGACACGGATGGCACTAGGAGCAAGGTTCACGGGGGAAATCCTAAAGAACTTACTCAATTCTACAAGATCATCGCAATAAGGCAGCCGCAATCCAAATCGAATCTGGGAAGGGTAAACAACGACCTTCCCCCTGGGAGGCTCTGTCACCGTCTGGCGGGTATTCCACAAGGAGGGGAGGAAGGGATATAGAGGCTCATCTAAGGGGCAGATATCACCTAAAGTAACGTGCTCGTTATAATCAGACCTAGTCAGGTGGTTCTCCGACAAAGCAGCGAGACCTAAGTCAAAGCTAGCAGGAAATCCCAAAGTTCGAATCAAGTTTCGACTAACACCCCGGCTCAGATTACGACACTAAGCTAATGACATGAAAGGAAGTAATGCGACGAATAGAAGAGAAGAGAAACTCACTCATCCTTCGAAGGATGTAACGCCTTTGCAGAGTCTGCGTGCGGGGACACCACCAGGAATACAGTACCTTCCATGACATGACAGATGTCAAAACAAGAAAATTTCCGAAAAACCGGGAGCACCCCGGTACTCGACCAACAACAACAACCAAAGATTCGAAGACATCCAACGAAGATAACAAACATGCGCCAAGGACACCACGACAACCAAATCGGACAATTTTGCCCAAACCAAAAGTCAGTTCCCGGGCGAAATTACAATTACGCCCCCAACGGAAATCAACACACGAATGGCGCCTCGGCATCAAATTCAAAACGGGAATAGTCTAATCGGACAAAAAACTATCTCCGGACGACCGGCCAAATTTTTTTCCCCAAATCCACGACTAGCTACGGCTATCCACGACAATCACATATCCAACCAAGCATCGGCAATCGAATATCGGCAATTCAAAAATCAACATTTTACACGGTAACGGAAAGGAAAAGAGTGGACCTTTGGAAAACCCGACCCGATATGATAAACGAGTCCGGAATTCAAGTTCGAAGATCGCCGGAAATCAGCCCCTCGCCGATGACCAGCCACCGCCGCCGCCGGAGGTCGCCTCGCGTCGTGTCGGAGCCGCCTCGCCTCGCCGTCGCCTGCTCCAGCCGATCCCGACGCCGCTCCTCGTCCAGCCACCGCCCTCCGCTGGCCCTGCCTGCGCCGCGCCGCTCCTGTCCGTCAGCCGCCCGGAGTCGTGTCGCCGTCCCGATTCTCTGGCCACCACGGTGCTGGCCGGAATTCTGGTCTGGAATTTCGGCCGGACCCCCCTCCCTTGGTGTGCAAGAATTCCTCCCTTGGTCTCCAAATGTGAGGAAAAAGGAAAAAGATGACAATGGTGGCTAAGTGAGGTAATTTTTATACTCTTCTATATATTTGAAAAGGTGTAGTAATAGCTTTAGAAGGTTGAATCATTTGTTGAGGTTGAATCATTTGTTGATTGATGATTAGGGATTACAATGCAATAGGTAAACTATATATACTAGGTGATAAGGATCACCAACTAGGACTAGCTATCCTATGTGCCCAACTTGGTGCACCAAGGTGCATACACCATGTAACATGTACTACATGATATATGCACCATATAATAACCTTATACAATCATCTAATGACATGATAGAAGTAAATGCAAGTATAAATGACAAGATGCAATGTGAGCATATCAACTTATATACTCTATATTCTCCCATCCTTTTCTTCTTCTTCTCTTCTTTCTTGGAACACATCCTTGATTCCATATAGCTTTAGCAAAGCTAAGTGTTGACTCTTAACCAATGCCTTGGTAAGCAAGTCAGCAAGTTGTTCCTTTGAAGGAATGTAATGGACACCTATGAATCCTTGTTGAATATGATGTCTTGTGAAGTGGCAGTCTAGCTCAATGTGCTTGGTGCGCTCATGGAACATGGGATTCTTTGCAATCTTCACAGCTTCTTGGCTATCTGTGTAGATTGGGATAGGAAGATTTACTTGTATGCCAAGTTCCTTGAGGATTCTTCCCACCCAAAGTGCCTCTTGAATTGCAACTCTTAGGCATCTATACTCTGCTTCAGCACTTGATAGGGAAATTGTGTCTTGCTTCTTTACCTTCCAGGCTATCATATCTTCTCCTAGCTTGACACAATAAGCACTCACTGATTTCCTACTAAAAGGGCAAGCAGCCCAATCGGAATCACAAAACAAACTCAAATTGAGCTGTTTGTTGGAAGGATAGATCAATCCTTGCCCTGGAGTGCCTTTAATGTATCTGATGACTCTTATGACTGCATCATGATGGGACTTCTTTGGCTTGTCAACAAATTGACTGAGTCTTTGCACTGAAAAGCTAATGTCTGGCCTTGTCATGGTAAGATATAGCAACTTGCCAATGATCCTCCTATAAGAAGTAGCATCCTCCAAGAGTGTATCATCAATGTTTGAATTAGTTGCTTTGTCATACTCATGTGTGGTGAGTTTGACATTGAACTCCATAGGGGTTTCAGCAGGCCTTGCAGCCCCTAGGCCAGCATCTTCAATGAGCTCAATTGCATACTTCCTTTGGTTGATTACAAGACCTCTATCTGACCTTGCAACTTCAAGTCCCAAAAAGTACCTCAAGTCTCCTAAGTCCTTCAATTTGAAGTGTGTTTGGAGTGTGTTCTTCAATTGATTGATCATCTTGGTGTTGGAGCCAGTGATTAGAAGATCATCAACATAGGTGAGAAGAAAAACTTTGTCATCACCTTGTATCTTGGTGAACAAGGAATGATCTGAGGCACATTGTTTGTAACCATTCTTCAATAAGGTTTGAGTGAGCTTGATGTTCCATTGTCTTGAAGCTTGTTTGAGACCATATAGGGACTTGTTGAGCTTGCACACAAGTTTGGGATATCCCTCAAGAGACTTGGAATGATTAAAACCTTGGGGAATGTCCATATACACTTCTTCATTTAGATCACCTTGAAGAAATGCATTGTTACATCCATGTGGTACAATCCCCATGATTTGGAAGCTGCCAAAGCTAATATGATCCTCACTGTGTCCATTTTGACTACAGGGGAGAATGTCTCATTGAAATCAGTCCCTTCAATTTGAGTGAATCCCTTGGCAACCAATCTTGCTTTGTATCTTTCAATGGAACCATCAGAATTGTATTTGACCTTAAATACCCATTTGCAACCAATTGAAGATTTGCCTTGTGGGAGTTCTATTAGCTCCCAAGTGTTGTTGTTTTGAAGTGCTTGCATTTCCTCCTTCATGGCCAAGATCCATTTTGGGTCTTTGATTGCTTGTTTATAGGTGGTTGGCTCTTTGATCTTGTCAAGAGCAGCCAAGAAGCATTTGTATTGTGGACCCAAGTTGTCATAGGAGACATACTTCTCCATTCCAAAGATAGCATTTGAACTTGATCTTTGTTTGAGTTCAGCAAGCCTTGCACTTCTCCTAGGAGGTGGTGGGTGTAGTTGTGCAATTCTAAGACTCCTTCTCAGATTGGAAGGTTGGGGTGCTTCTTCTTCAATTGGTTGTTGAGGTGGTTGATCCTCAATTGGAGGTGCTTGATCATCCATTTGAGGTGTGAGAACCTCAATGGGAGGAGAGTTGGTTGATATATCCATGTCAAAATGAAAAGGATTCTCAGGTGGGAAATCCTCAAGTGGTTGCTTGACTCCCAAGCAAGATGGAATAAGAGCCTTTAGAGCATCCTTAGACATGCTAAAGGGGAAAATATCCTCATGGAAATGAACATCCCTTGATACATGAAACACTGAGTTTGAAATGTTCATCACAAGGTATCCTTTTTGTGATGTTGAATATCCCATTAGGATGCATGGTTCAGCCCTTGGACTAAACTTGTCATGGTTGTTCAATTTGGTTGAAAAACATAGACAACCTATAGTTCTCAAGTGATGAAGGGAAGGAGTTTTGCCATATAACACTTCAATAGGTGACTTGAACTTCAAGATAGAGGTGGGAAGCCTATTGAGTAAGTAACAAGCATTGAGTATGCAATACCCCCAATGCCTCAAAGGCATGGATGCTTGAAATCTTATAGCTCTAGCAATGTTGAGGATGTCCCTATGTTTGCGTTCCACCCTTCCATTTTGTTGTGGTGTATGCACACAACTTGTTTGATGAAGAATGCCAAATTGAAGAAGCAAACCTTTGCAAATAGAATTGATGAACTCAGTCCCATTATCACTCCTCAAAGTTTTGACCATTGTTCCAAATTGATTCTTCACCATGATTAGGAAATTCTTGATGTGCAAGAAAGTATCACTTTTGTGCCTCATCAAGTAAACCCAAGTTGCCCTTGAGTGATCATCAACAATGGTCAAGAAGTATTGATTGTTCTTGAAGGTTGGCACTTTGTAAGGACCCCATAAATCCATGTGAACCAAATCAAAGGGCTTTGAAGCAATAGAATCACTGGTTGGAAAAGAAAATCTAGATTGTTTTGCAAGAGGACAAATAGTGCATTGTTTGATACAACCATATGTCTTATTCAAGCCTAAAACATCCAAATGATTCAAATATTGTTCAGAGACATGGCCCAAACGCCTATGCCATCTGAATACTTCATCCTTATTCTCCAAGCAAGCAGCTGCTAACTTCCTTGGGCTTGAAGGCACCACATCCTTCAAAGTGTATAGTCCTCTATTCCATTCCCCAATCACCATGGACTTGCCACTCTGGCCCTGAAGTAACACATGATCACAAGTAAAGATCACTTTGCAATTTAACTGGCTAGGTAACCTAGATACAGAGATCAGATTGAACTTGAAGTCAGGGACCAAGAGTATGTTGGTCAAGGTAAATCCACTTGAGAAAGAACAAGAACCAACATGAGTCACTTTGCATTTGTGACCATTTGGCAAGTGCACATATTGGTGATCTGAATCACTTTTCTTCAAATCATGTAGCCACTCAACTCGATGAGTGATGTGGTTAGTAGCACCTGAGTCAACTATCCAAACCATAGAATCACTAGATATACCTGCCATGTTGACATGAGCTTGATCCATATCCTCAAAGCTTAGGGGTGTATGATCAAAGTGATCATTATGGGCAGCAACATGTTGGATTCTTTTGTCAGCTGTGCCATGAAATATCCTTTTGTCCTTGGCTGCCACATGCTCAATTGTGCTTGAGTTGCCACCTTCTTCAACAATGTTGGCTGAATTCCAATTCCTCTTAGGAGCATTTGGATTGGTTTGATGAATTGGGTGATCATATGGGTAGCCATGTTTGATGTAGCAATTGTCTTCAATGTGACCTCTCTTGCCACAATAGTTGCAAGTATTGAGTGGTCTCTGACTTGAAGGATTGAAGTTGCCTCTTCCAAAGCCATTTCCTCTTCCAATGTCATTGCCATTGCCTCTAGCAAAGCCTCTACCCCTTGCATATCCTCTTCCATTGCCTCTACCACCACCATAGGATGGATGCTTTCCAGTGAACAAGGCAGTTGCCTCACCCACATCACCAATGGAACCAGAGATGGTCCTTTGGCTTTCTTCTTGTACCAATACAGAGAAGGCAACGCTAAGGGAAGGAAGTGGTTTTCTCATAAGTAAGGTGCTCCTAATGTGTCCATAGGAGTCATTCAGTCCCAGAAGAAATGCCATCAACTTTTGCTTCTCCTTGTGTTCATTGACAATGGCAATGTCTCCAGCACATTGAAGATCCAAATCATCAATGGAAGCAAGGGCATCCCAGAGTTGCTTCATTTTGGCAAAGTACTCAGTGATAGAGAGCACACCTTGAGATGTTTGATAAATCTCCCTTGTTAATTGAAAGATTTGTGTGCCATCCACTTTATCAAACATCTCCTTCAAGTCATTCCAAATAGAAGAAGCAGTTGTGTTGTAGACCAAACCATTCACTAAATCTTTGGCCACAGTGTTCCTCAACCATGCCTTGACAATTGCATTTGCCCTATCCCATTTCACTCTATCATTGACATCAACATCCAATCTTGTGAATGTGCCATCTATAAAACCAAGCTTTTTCTTCACCAACAAGCCTTCCCTGATTGATGTGCTCCAAACATGATAGTTGGAGGTTCCTTGTAGTTGGAAAGGGATGAGCATATGGCCAGTGGTGTCTGAGGGGTGTATGTAAAGGGGGTCATCAACATTGGTTTCTTGAGCCATTTTGTAACTCGGATAACACAAGTAGGTATGGAATGTGAATAATAGGAATCCAAATCCAAGAAATCAGCTGCCACAATCCAATCAAAATCGCATACACAAGTTGCACTACAAACAAAAGTAGTACACCAAGGTTGTTGATAGTAGGACAAAATCCAGCTCACCCTATGAGATTGCTTGTACAATTCCGCAACAAGATTTGTGACTTTCAAAGCTTGAAATTCAACAGAAATGGATTAGAAACCATTCTCCATTGATGAAAGCTCAGAATTCTTGAAGATATGAACACAAAGCACAAGGTAGGCACAAATGCTCCTCAGCCGAGCAATGTGTAGATAAGGGAAATCAAGCAATGAAATTCCAGGTATCAAGCAAGGGGCGCAGCTGAAACATGTTCAAAATCCATAGCCAAATGTAGAGAAACAAAGAAAACTCCAGGAAATAGCAATATCAAACACGCAATCAGCTCAACAAGGCTGAATTCTTCAAGAACAAGCAAACTAGTACTAAGTCATCTTGGCTATGCTTAGTCTAGGTGCAGATCTACTTTATGCGTGTTGAGTTCTTGAAATTCCACTTACTATATGTCCATTCTTAAGTAAGAAATGGATTGTTGAAGTAGAAAAGATGATCCACGAAGCTGAAGTTGCAAATCCACACTTGAACAAGGTGAATGTTAAAGCAAAACTTTGAAGAAACTTGGTCTTCTTTAGCTTTGTGGTTGTGCCGCCATTTGAGGTGGCTCTGATACCATAATAGCTTTAGAAGGTTGAATCATTTGTTGATTGATGATTAGGGATTACAATGCAATAGGTAAACTATATATACTAGGTGATAAGGATCACCGACTAGGACTAGCTATCCTATGTGCCCAACTTGGTGCACCAAGGTGCATACACCATGTAACATGTACTACATGATATATGCACCATATAATAACCTTATACAATCATCTAATGACATGATAGAAGTAAATGCAAGTATAAATGACAAGATGCAATGTGAGCATATCAACTTATATACTCTATATGTAGGGTTTTTTAAAGTGACATAATCACAACCCTCCATTTAAAATTAGATGAGATCTAAGGGTA
Source organism: Clarkia xantiana subsp. parviflora (assembly GCA_036873135.1). Lineage (NCBI taxonomy): Eukaryota > Viridiplantae > Streptophyta > Magnoliopsida > Myrtales > Onagraceae > Clarkia > Clarkia xantiana. Next base: position 23,334,013 of record JAPTYO010000009.1, on the reverse strand, counting down.
AGAGGAAAACTATCATCTTTACCTCCCTTAGACTATGGTTAGGCATATCTCCACTCAAGTTAACATCCCATGGGTTTATTTTTAAGCATCCCATACTTAGAAAAATTTTAGACCAAAATTAAATTTTTCTCCACTTAGGCAAATCCCGGCATAAAATTGAAGTGTGAATCGCTTAGCTGTATTCATGTGGTATCCCTATGCGAGCGTGTGTTTTTCGAGTATACGCCCGTAGCAAAGATAGATTTGTTATTTCCACCTCAGACGGACGCGTGCTTGGACACGTGTCCGTGCTATTCTGACGTTTACAATTCCTCTATCTTATAAGGCAGGGGGCAGAGTCAGAGGCACACATCCATGGGTAAGTAAGCGTTCGGACGAAAGGTAAAATCCCGGCTTCAAATTGCGCGTGTCATACCATCCTAAAATAGAGTCAATCAAGGGTCAGGCCATTGGTTGACTCGGGGGCATGTGATGGATATACGCCCAATTTGAACCCGTTGACTTCCGAATCTTTTCATTTTGATCACCCCGTTAATGATTGTAAATCGAAACTTCAACCCGAACACCCCGCGAAAACACCAACTGTCCGGACGAGGCCGAAATACTCGTCCGGTCAAGTTAGACTCACCTAGGTGAGGTCGGGTGGCCACACCCGACCTCCCCTAGGGGAGATCGGGTGGACCAACCCGATCTCCCCTAGGGGAGAGATCGGGTTGGCCAACCCTATCTCCCCTAGGAGGGGTTGGGTGGCCACACCCAACCCCTACCCTTGGGGGTCGGATTTTCCTCCCCCCCCCCCCCCAAGGGCCCCGGCATCGTTTTTAGACTCCCATACTCGGTTTATTTTCGCCAACCTTCTCCGTACCCTAAGGTCTTAATTACGTGTTTAAAGGTTAATTAATTGTGTTTAAAGGTTAACGATGTCATTAAGCCACCTTAATGACACCGTTGCCTATAAATACAACTCTTCCACTATTCATTTGATCATATTGGCAAGTTGCATAATTTTGCTCTGACATCTCTCTAGTTTTATCTCTCTACAAAAACCGTACTGACTTAGGCATCAGAGAGGGTTCATCAGGCACCACCCCCCCCCCCCTCTGTGCCTGGTATTGCCCCTCTTGCAGGGCGAGAAGAGAAGCGAAGCGAAGGACGGAAGGACACAAGCTAGGACGACACAATCCGAGAGCACCAAACCCGCAACATCTCCAGTGAGGGACAAGGCTTAGGTCGACCGCCCGTTGACCCGAGACTTTGGAACCTAACAAGCACCACATAGACGATTTGGGTAGAGTTATTCGACGCAGTCTGTTGGGACGTCGATATCGGGGCGTTTGGATGTCACCCGAATGTCGATCCCACAGGTGTAATTTTCTCTTTTCAATCCGTTCTCCTTAGGTTTCTCGTAATCCGTTCCTTCGTAGACCTGCACGAGGGGTAAGCCGGGGATGGATCCGGCGAACCCTCTCCGATGTAAATAAGTACAGTGCTTCTAGAGAGATAAACTAGAGAGAAGGCAGAGCTCAGGTATGCAAAAGTTCATAATGTGTGGAATGAGAAATATTGAGCCCTATATATAGGCCTCAAATGGGGATTAAGGCGGCTGACGACGTCATTAATCCCTAAGCATGTTTTATTAATAGATAAAGAAGGGTTTAAGCCGTGGTAAACATGGGATAGTTCGTAGTGTTGTGTAGAGGTCGCATGTGTGAGATATTGACGGATCTCCCCGAGGCGTGATCCGGATGACAGTCACTCGGACGTCGCGTACACCCCTTAGTCGGACTAGTTAGTCTGACCGAAAGGAGTGACGGGTCGGACTGGTCCTATCCCAGCATAGTGGGGTAGTACTAGCTGGTCCGATCCCAACGGGCTGAGATACGCAAAAGTGATCGCAAGATACGCTCTTGGGGGCGTCGAAAGTGATCGCAAGATACGCTCTTGGGGGTATCGAAGGTGTTCGCATGATACACTCTTGGGGGCGTCGAAGGTTATCGTAAGATACACTCTTGGGGGCGTCGAAAGTGTACGCTCTTGGGGGCGTCAAAAGTGATCGCAAGATATGATCTTGTGGGCATCGAAGCTGTTGGCAAGATACGCTCTTAGGAACGTCGAAAGTGATCCAAGATACGATCTCATACAACCTTCAGCACATAAGTCCACCAATCAAAGCCAGTTCGAGATCGCAACGGGACAAAATCGTAAAAGTTACAGAGAAGAATGTCGAATATATAGGGAGCAAAGAAAATTGTATGTCATTCAACACGAAAATTCTGACGCAATTGTTTGATGTTTTTTTCGTAAACTATATTGGTTAATAATATTGAGTTGAGGAAGATATACAAATTTAGATGGTGTAGGGAGGAGGCTTTGGGAGTCCCTCAACAAGGCCGCAAATGAGGGCATCATCGGGAAGGTTATACTCGTCCCTCAACGATCTCTCGGGGGAAGTGACGCTAACGTAGAGCTCTTGTCCGAGGTACCGCCTCTCCAACATCTCCGACCGTAAGCTCCACATGCCGGCATTATCAAATGTCAACATGATGGCCGCCCACGACTTGGGGAACACTTGGATTGTGTGCCTGCTTACTGCATCCAGAAGGTTGTACCCCTTTCGCTTCTCTGGTGTCCAGGTGCCGGGCTCAACCGCTACTGCGAAGAACGAGTATCCGTCAAGATTCCACGACTGGATGATGTTCTCGTGGTTTTCGAAGATGATCTCCACGAATGTGCGGAAAGTTATGTTCATGACGTTTGGTGCCTGTGTGATCTTGGCTCCATCAACAGGTGGCTCGTCTGAGATGATGTTGTACTTGAACACCTTGTCCGGCACCTGGTAGTACTCGGCGAGTTTGAGGGGGGTTTCAGTGTTGACATGGGAGACTCCGTTGATGGCGTATTGGAGCTTGCCGTCACGACTAGCGGAGTTAACGAGCTTGATGGTGCGGGTAATGTTGATCTGACCGTAATGGTATGAGCCCTGAGGGTTCGGCCGGGCGGCATTAGCAGTGAGGTTCCACCTGAATGACCTGAACTGGTTAAGAGACCACGCCCATCCTTCCGGGGCCTTGGGAAGGACATCAGATGGCTTCTTAATACTATCGGTGTAACGAACAATGCCGGTGGAAACGAGCTCTTCCTTGGCGAATCGGGTTGAAGCAACCATATAGTAGTCATTCGGGTCCTTGTCGGCGGTGACGAGGACGGAGTAGCACTGACCGACATGAACATCGAGCGACTCGTACTCGTTCTGCACCACATGAGACCCCTCCATCTCGACAAGCTTCATGTTGTGGCCCTGGATTCTGAAATTGAGGGAGTACTTAAACCCGACATTGCAAATTCTATACTTGTAGGTCTTTCCGGGCTTCATTGTGAAGAGCGGCTCGACATTAGCATCCCCGGCTTTACCGTTCTTACCGTTGATGAGGACACCGTCAGGCCTGGCAAGAGTGCGGCCACTATCGAGCAACTGCTTGAGCTCGGTGTGGGTCTTAAAAGTGTACCAATCGTTAATAAGGACGGTGTAGTCATCCTCGGGGTCGGCATAAGGGACGGGGATGAGGAGACGGCTATTGATGCGGAGGCCGCCGAAGCCACCGGCAGCACGGTGTGTAGAGGTGACCGGGTAATAGAAGTAGCTACCAATTTGATCCTTAACCTGGAATTTGTAAGTGTAGTTGGTGCCGGGTGCAATAGGACACATTGTACCAAGAGTACCGTCTTGCCAAGAGTTCTTTCTGAGTTGAATGCCACTCCATGTAAAGAGTAAAGGCTCATCAAGGTTGTTAAAAACATTAATAACAACGTTGTTGTTGGTGGTGGTGTTGAGGTTAGGACCAGGGAATTCACCATTGATAAGAATGCCTTGTTGAGGAACACCTAATGGAGAAATGGTACCATAACTCACATTCCATGTGAAGAATAGGTAAGGATCTTCTGCCCCAACTTCTGCTATTGCCACCCACACCACCAATATTGCTAATGCCAATCCCCCACCTCCCATTTTTAGTTTAGACCCTTCCTCCCTATTAACTTAATTATTATTATTTTCCCTAATAATAAAAATGGAAAGGTGTTAAATTTATTGATTAGATGGGGAAGAAGATGATTAGATCTTCTACCCTCTACACCTTTGTTTGGACATTGCTGATGGATCTTCATTTTATAGCTAGGGGACTTCTTCTTCTACCTTTAATTAATCTCTCTCTTTGCCGTCCAATTATGGTAACATTTCGTTAATTACAACAAACTTTTACTAATTATATTATATATATTACAACGTTCCTAACAACTAGCGCGCATACCTTTTCCTGACTGAGGTCGGCAAGCTTGTACGTACATTTATGACAACACTTGAGAAATTAATCCATAATTAACACATGGCAAGTGTGTACAAGAGAAATTAAAGGGGCAAATTCGTCATTTCATCTCAGTCTGTCAAAGTTAGACCCCAAAATCTAATGCAAAACCAAATTGCAACAATAGTGAAACTTGGGACACTAAATATCAACAAGTTAATCATCCTAAGACACCAAACTGACACCAAGGCCCGGTGACCCCAGCCATGGTCCGACCTAATCATGGGTCGAAACATGGCTAGGTCAATTTAGCCTTATGGTAAAATTGACCCAATTGGACCCTAAGGCTAAATTGGACCATGGTTAAGGTCGCCCGGGTCCGGCGACCCTAGCCATGATTCGACCTAGCCATGTGTCGGACCATGGCTAGGTCAATTTAGCCCTAGGGTGCCGGTTGAAAATGTTTAGGGGCTAAATTGCAAAAATAAAAAGTTAGGACAAAAAATTTGAGGACTAAACTGAAAAAAAAAATAGAAATTTGGGGCTAGTCATGTGCAAGTCACGTGACTATTTAACAATCAAACTAACTGTCAACTAACAGATGCACCAAAAGTGGTACAAATTGCAAAAGTATTGCACCAAAAATATACCAAAAAAAAAAAGATGATGCACCAAAACCCAAAAATCGTCAAACATGTTGTACCAAAAGACCTATTAACGCAATAATTAATAATATATGGAAAACGATATGAAACATACCGTGTCCTTGTTAATGGCAAACGATCTGAAACTTTCAGACCTACACGAGGAATCCGTCAAGGAGATCCCTTCTCCCCGTACCTATTCATTATTGTAGCCGATGTACTCCCACGTATGGTGATGGCCGAAGCAAATCAATGACAGCTAGAAGGGTTGAAAATGAAGCGAACATGTCTGATGCTACATCATCTTTTTTTCACGGACGATTCACTCTTCTTTATAAAAGCCACGACACACAATGCGATAGCTTTGTCCCGTATTATGAAGTCATATTGTGATGCTTCCGTTCAGCAAGTAAACTTGGAGAAATCAAACCTCTACTTTGGTTCAAATGTCCGCCAAGAGACTATAGATGAAGTGGAACAGAAGCTTGGCATTCAAGCAGTCCAAAGTCTGCGGAAGTACTTAAGGCTCTCAACTGTATTGGGGTGTCAAAACGGGAGGTTTTGGGTTTCCTAAAGGAACGTATAGTATCAATGATCCATGGGTGGAAGTCGCTTCTCCTTAATAATGCGGGTAGGAAGGTTCTAATCAAATCGGTCATAAAGACAATGCCAACATAGACATACCAAGTACCCAACACCATGAAAAGTCGATACGACCACAGTCAAAGCACATCATTGAGGATGAACACATGGTAATCCTACAAAATAGAAAGGAAAACAGCCGATTGAATTCAACTACATAACATACCAAGCAGCTAATGCAAAAAACACGAGAATAAGGCATCTACAAAATGGAAACTGTTGGATATCTGCCCAATTCGGGTTCGTATTTACATTGCAAACTTTGCAAACACGTCGAAAACCACAAATGGGACCGAAAAACAAACACCCGAGGAACAAAACAGTCCGGACGCACGTATGCGTCCGGACCGGAACCTCCGGATTTCCATAAGGCAAACCGGAGGTCCGGGTTGCCCTAAGGCAATCCGGACCCTGTCGGATTCTAAGTCCGATGGGGTCCGGACTGCTGTCAACGGGCACTGCGCGCATCCTTTATCGTCCGAACACAAAGAGTGAAGAGTTCTCCAAAGCCTAACTAGACAACGGTTTTTATTTTCTTTTAGACCGGCGTCGAACCGCACAAAAACTGGGTTCGGTTCTAAGGTTGCCTATAAATAGAAGACCTTGGCCACCTATTTGGACACATTCTCTAGATTTTGGCCTTGGAGCTCTGACTTCTCTATAAAATATTTTCTCTCTCTAGACGCTCATTTAGGCATCGGAGAGGGTTCAACCGGCACCACCCCCCCCCCCCCCCCCCCCTCCGTGCTGGTTATTGCCCTTCCTGCAGATTAGCGCCGCGCGAAGCCGAAAAGCTTACCTTGCCGACAAGCTTGCACTGCGGACAGTCGTACCTTGCCGACAGCCTATACTGCCGACAGCCATACCTGGCCGACAAGTGCACATTGCCGACAACCCCTTGCCTACATCAGAAAGTCCATTTCCGACACCCGACGTATCCCCAATGCGAAGTGCTGAAGAGTCCGACTACTCGGTTGGATTCGGACGCAACAGAAACTGGGTTTCAAAAAACGAGGCATATGCGCTGAGCAAAAGAACACCAATATTGCATAACCGCGTACACCATCTCAAAGAGAAGTATATTATTTCTTCAACTTAGCAACATACCTAACGGCGAAGCCGGACACATCGCCAAGCTGGGAAAATGGAAAATCAGCCCCAACCTCAGGGGTGTGCAATGAAGAATGGTTGTCAAAGTGATACTTCTTCAATCCAGCAAAAGGAGTTCACTCAGCCCCAACAATGTCCTCATCAGTAGGGCGAACCAAGTCTTTGCGAATCAAGGCAGGGAGTCGGACAGTCTCAACAAGGTAGTAAATCATCAAAAACAACAAGTAACAATACATTTACAAGTTAGGCAATAGTAACAGACCTGAGACTCGGCCCCTCGACTTGGGGGCAGAGGATGGAGGAGAGGCATCAAGATCTATGATCGTCCCATCGTCATCCGCAGGTCGCTTACCTTTGTCAAGCAAAGGAGGCGCCTCTTCGACCACTATCTCTTTATCACGAAATGGAGTCGGCAAGCGAGCACTCAAAGGAGAGTCTCTCACGGCTTTCTTCTTCTTGGCAGCCAAGGGCCCGACCTCAGAGTCAGGTTTCAGCGCCTTGGATTTAGACTGGCTTGAAACTCTTACCCACCGGGAGTACGCGCTCGGTGACCAGGGGGCGAATGCTCTGACAACATAAAGAAAGAAACATTAGAACAGTTATAAGTGTATCGTAAAGGAAAGAGAATAGAAAAGAACATACTGGAAGTCTCTGCAGCTTTCCCTGACCTAGAAGACTTCTTGATCTTAGGAGCAGAGCTGGAGGGTACCTTCTTCTTGTTCAACTCAAAGGTGCGTTCGGAACGCTCCTCCTGCACATTATACGTTTTTCCATGAAACCAACCTACACGGGGGAAACGAAAGATGAATGAAAATAAGAGGATAAATGACATACCAAGCTCACGGAAGGAGGGGTCAAGTGAATCCAAACCTCATACGAGTCCACCTCGAACACCCAAGACACAGGACAATGAGATTTGGTCCAATTACTTTGATAAATGATCTTCATAGTCTCCTTGTTCGAAGGAGAAAACTCCCCAAAAGTGGGCCAGCCATCCGAGCGACCGATACAAAGGTCGACCCTTACTCATGGAAGGGCGAGATACGCCTATTACGGGGGCAACTTCAACATCAAGTTACGGGAGCAAAACCGTCACCAAAAAGATCCGACCATCAAGGTGCGAGGTATACCAACAAAGGGAACAAACCCCAAAGCTCTACAAAGAGGGCAAACTTTTAGCTTCCCCAAAAGAAGTGACGCTCCGACACATCCGAAGGAAGGGGCAACCCTTAACATATGTCGATAAACCCCTTCGCACGCGGCGGGTAAGAAGAAAGCTTGTAAGCATTTTCACCCCCACTTTTATGTAGAATGAATTGCAGGGCAAGGTTCAAGAGCTATACACACGCTCCAACAAATGAACGAAAATGTTACACCTGTCAAAAGCTGAGGTTATAAGACAATGCTCTCGATAGTACAAGGAACGCAGAACGTTGTGTCCCGTCAGGGGACAGAGCTCACATTCTTGGGTAAAAGGGGGTCTATACTCTCACCCTTGCACTTATGTTCATATTTATGATTAACATCTACAAGTGCACCAATGTCATCACTCACGCTGTTCACGACTCGTCCATGCATACATACGTGTTTGCTCACACTCACACTCCTATGTGTTCAAACACTTAGACATCCATGTACATGGTTGCCATATATTCCTGTAAGCATACATTCATGTCCACAATCGCAGCATGTCTACACCCACTTCCATACTTGTGTTTTCACTTACATGTATGCTAGTACACACCTTCATGCTCATGATATATTTGTGTTCGCTCAAGTTAGCATTTTTACATGCATATATTTTACATTCCCATACTTAGAAATTTTTTAGACCCGATCTAAGCATTTTTCCACGGACAAGGTTCACCCCGCATGTGCACGTATTGATTATGATAGTATAAAATGAAGTTACCTTAGTCCATATCCATGATTGCATTGCATCTCCATGCATGTACGTGTTTTTAAAATGCATATATGGTAAGGTTGGATTTTTATCCACATTTCGCGGGCACGTGTCTAAGGACGTGCACGTTTACTCTAACGTTTACCCTTCCTCTATTTCTAGAAACTGAGGACAAGGCACGGAAAACGCGTCTACGGATAAGCAAGGGACTCGTCAAGAGGTAAAGTCACGGCTTCAAATTGCGCGTGTCATCCCATCATAAAATAGAGTCAATCAAGGGTTAAGCCATTGGTTGACTCGGGGGCATGTGATGGATATACGCCCAATTTGAACCCGTTTTATTTCTGACTATCTTATTTTGACCACCCCACTTACGATTATAATTCGAAACTTTGACCCCGAACATTTACCCACATCGCGAACGGCCCGGACGAGCAAAAATACTCGCCCGGACCTGTCCGCTGGCCCGATCTCACCTAGGTGAGATCGGTTTAGCTGAACCGATCCCAGGGCCTAGGGTTCGGATTTTTTATCCGACCCCGAAGGTCCAAAGACCCGGCCCGGACGTCGTACCCCCCCCCCCCCGGGCGTGTGCGACGTCCTGAACCTTGTCACCCGGACCTCTTCCCACGGAGTCCCGACACCTTTGTTACCCAACCCACACTTAGACTTTTTCATCCACCTCTCCGTGCAGTTAAGGGTTTAATCATGTCGTTATGTGTTAATTAAGTGCATTTAGGGATTAACGGTGTCATTAAGCCACCTTAGTCCCCTAGAAGTCTATATATAGTGCTCAAGCTCCTTTCATTTAAATCATGTTGCATCTTTACTCGTTTTAGCTCTGCCATCTCTCTAAATTTCCTCTCTCTAGAATACCGAACTTACTTAAGCATCGAAGAGGGCTCATCGAGCACCACCCCCCCTCTCCATGCTCAATATCGCCCCTTGTGCAGTTCGGCAAGGAGTTGGACAACGGATCGCTTGGAGCTAACGGATCGTATTTTCGTGCTAACGAATCACCGAAGAGAACAATTCACCCGTGAGAAGTTTCATTTGGATCGAAGACCCGCCGACCCGATACACACGTCTTAACAGTTATAATTTGTAAGTAAGTTACATAACAACATCAATTTAATAAGGGTTAAAGGTACTTTTCATACCACATGTTTGATCGAATTTGGCTTTTAGTATTGGATGTTTAGTTTTGTATACTTTTGGTACCAAACGTTTGAAAAAATGTGACTTTTGGTACATCCATTAGTTGGCCGCTAAATGACATGTGCAAGTCACGTGATCGACTCTAAACTTTTAATTTTGTTCAATTTAGTCCCTCAAATATATTCATAACTTTTATTTTGTTTAATTTAGTCATAAAGCTTCAAAATCGAACCCAATTGGAACCTATCCCCAATTGGGTAGATTTGACCCAAATGGGGCTATGTCAATTGCATACGATTGGTTTAATTGAGTCCGATTTTGAAGTGTTATGACTAAGTTAAACAAAATAAAAGTTATGAATATATTTGAGGGACTAAATTGAACAAAATTAAAAGTTTAGAGTCGATCACGTGACTTGCACATGTCATTTAACAGCCAAAACTAACGGCCAACTAACGGATGTACCAAAAGTCATATTTTTTCAAACGTTTGGCACCAAAAGTATACAAAACTAAACATCCAGTACTAAAAGCCACATTCGGTCAAACATGTGGTATGAAAAGTACCTATAACCCATTTAATAATTTACTAAAAAATTAAAATAAAAGTTAATTATGCTTCAGTTTTTTCTATTATACTTATTAAAATTATATTTGGATAAATACAAATATTAAATATATATATATATATATATGATAATAGTGAATATAAAAATAAATTGTATATAGAGAATAACAAATCATATAGAGCACTATATTTAATCCAAAATTTCTCATTAACTTTTTTTTAAGTTATATTTATAAAATAGGTAAAATTTAATGTTCCACACTAACAATAGAAAAAACCCAATTTTGCACTCCTTACAAATAAGTTGCACTATTGTGGGTGAATAAAGAAATAAAAAATTTAACAATTTTGAATACATATATTGTAGTTAAAATATTTTTTATTCAATAAATAATTAAAATTACTTTTGTAACTTTTTATTGTAAAAAATAGATGCATTAAAATACATATAGAAAAAGAAAAGTCGTTTAATTTTATTTAAGTAAGTTGATAATATATATAAATGAAATATATTGGATATTTTAAAATTAATTAATTTCTACAATTATTTTATAACTTTATAAATTGAAAAGCATAAAAATTAAGAAACATTAAACTGAACGAAGAAAAGAATTCAATGTAAAAAAATACATATTGTTCTCAAAAGAAAACTGAGAATATAATACTAATAATAATAATAAATTTAATAAAAAAAATATAAAATTAAAACAATACTATATAATATAATATAATATAATATTTTTTAGTGAATATAATCAATATATAAATATTACTTTTCTTGATATATTTTTTTATAAAATAAACTCAAGTTTGATTTATTATTATTTACTTAATGTATCTATTACAAATTATCTCTTCTAAAATTTTAAGTTAAATAATATTAATTAAATTAATATTAAAAAAAGGACTCGATTGAAAAAATTAATCTTAAAAATTAAACAAATATAGTATATGACTAAAAGATGATTTGCATTTATTTTATCTTATTATTTATTTATTACATATTGAGATATAATTTTTTCACAATCATAATTTTTATATATATATTTTAGTTAATAAAATTAATATAAAAAAAAAAAAAAAAACTTAATTGTGTTTTTTTTTAAAGTAGCACACTACCTATTAAAATTTATCAACTGTATCTAACTTTGTGACTATTAGTTTTATATGTGATTCATGACAACGAATTACTAAAATAGAGTTGTTAATTAATTTAATAAATTATCTACTTATATATTTAAACGACAACATATAAAATATGGTCACCATAGTATATTAGTGTCGAATTATTTAGTGTCGAATTATGTAGGGATGAGTAAATAATAGTCACTAATTCTTTGTTTTAGTGACTGAATTGAAATGATACGGAATATTTAGTTTGAGTAATACGTGAATTTCTTCTTTAGTTTTTTTGACAAATAATTTCTTCTTTAATTTAATTATGTATTTGAAACTAATAAAAATTTCAGTGACAATTTTATTTTATTTTTCACAAAGAGTTATACGAACACTAATTAGCACCAATAAGTATTAGGATAATTTGGCCAATAAAAAGTATTGGGATAAAAACATTATCAATGCATAGTTAGTGTTAGCTGTAATATAGGCAATAATATAGTATATATATTTGTTATAATTATTTTTAGCCAAATCTGTTATAATTTATTAAATTAACATTCTATTCAATAATAATATTTTTATTAGTAGATAATAAAAGTAAGGAAACAATTGGTAAAAAGTAACTAATAAGAACTATTTATTTAGATTAGCTGATATAAATAAATATATTATTTGGCTTCAGATATAACTAATCGAAATCTTCTAGCCATATATTGTATGTCTTGATCTCACTTTTAATAATAAATAAATTAGAGAAACCTCTTCTATTTTAATCTGTTTCTAATTTAATTTTTTTGCCAAGAAAAGCTGTGGTGAAATTTTTATTTTTTTGAAGATTTGAAGTCTTCCTCAAAATATATGTAGACAGTTGGCCTAAAAAACTGATATCTATTCCTAAAATCCACTCCTAGAACCTCGTATGATGGATAGTGAGGCAACGATATTAAAGATGAGGGAAGTTGAGAGTGACACCCCAGTAGTTCATATCATAACTCGTGGGATTCATAATACACATATTATTATTGTCAAAAGGGATGAGTAGTGATCGGAATCTAAAAATCGATGGCGGCGGAGAAAAAAGAAGACAAAACAAACCACCCTAGCAAATTAACGCGGTATTATGTGCACATGCTGTAATTGCTTGAGACAGTAGCAAATCGATGTCGGTGTTATTGGCTTTAATCTCTACTCTAGTCAAAACTAAGGGAAAATCTTGTATAGAGACTATGACTATGTTTACACCGCCCCAATTAGGACGTTACCACATGTCCTACGCACACTTTCCCCTCTTTCAAAGTTTCTTTTTGATTTTTTATGTTTTAACATTGAACTTTCTCTCTCTTTATTGAATAATCTATCTCTTAAAAATAATTGCCACATCACCGTTTGCCCAAAATTTTAACAAAATATCATCAAGAACCAAAATATTATAGATCAATTTCCTTTTTAATTCAAAATTTGTTTTCAAAAATAAAAATTTCAATTTAAGCAAACACTGGTAAAACAAAATAATTTATGTAAAAAAACACTTTAATTTTTTTCCAGTTAAACAAAATCTTATCAATAATATCTTTTTTAATTTTCAAAAACAAACATTTTGATTGTCACCAAACAAAACAAAACATTTTGGCCAAAAATAAAAAATAAAACATTTTGGCCATATTAAAAACAGATACATTAGTATTTATTTGTCTTACGATTTGTAATGATAATATGCATATATTTATTTATAATAATAAATAACTGAAAAATTATATATATATATATATAATAATAATAAAAGACTAATAAGTAAAAAAAAAATAGTATCATAACTAGTAATCCTTTATAATTTCAGTAGACAGTTTTTTTTACTCACTATTTAAATAAATAAACGCAATAAATACTCAATGGTTAAGTCGTTAACTATGAATTTTGCTTATATACAAAATCTGTATTTGACTAATAAAAAGTAACGAAAAAGAAAATGAAATGATACAGATAAGTTCATATATTATTACCAACAAAGAATACTTGTGAGGAAAGAAATTAGTGTTTATAAGCAAAAAATAGGGTTTCTTCTAGTTGAGCACACAAAAAAAAGTAAATGATGCATATTTTAATAATACACATATTTTTATAGAAGAGAACTTAACAAATAAGCAAAAAAAATCTAAATTTAAAAAACAAAATTTTAAATTAAATCTATTAAATATATCCTGGTTGTTAATGTTGATAATATTTTGAGTTTTTTTTTTTTTTTTTTTTTTTTGCAAAACTGTAAATATTATAGATGAGGAGAGAGATAATTTAATGAAGAGATGATAGCTTTTTTTCCACGAATAGATGAAACTGAAAGAGAGAGAATTGTTCATAAATTGAAAAGTTGTCAAGTAACACATGTCAAGTAATGTTTGTTCATAAATTAAAAAGAAAATGTTGTTATGTATTGCCATGTGGATCTAGAAGTGCTTTCTGTGAATTTTTCACAATTTTTTTCACATATTTTAGTATCACCTTTTGAAATAGAAAAAATAATTGAAAATAAACTTTAATCGAGAGGAATAAGGGAGAGTGTGTGAATGACACATGGCGCATCATAATTGAGGCGGTATAACACCGCCTCTACACAAGATTTTTCCCAAAACTAGGAAGAAAGAGGAGAGGCTTTCACTCTTTACCTCGCCAGTGTAATATAAATTAATAATTATTCACATTGATATTTTGTTTCGGTTAGAATTTGGCCTTATTTAGTAGTTTAATATTATTCCATCTTTTAATTTATTACATAAATAAAAAGCAGAAAATTCAAATTTGTCCTCACCTTTTTTTTGTCCTCACACCCACTACCTATCTTCGTTGTTTTCCCGCTCACCCAAAGGTTGCTTTTCAATTCCAATAGTTGTACCACTTCACTTCAAATCATTTGCTAGCAGTTTACCAATTTATTTATCTTGTTTCTATTCTCTTACGACTTTACCCAAACCCACCCTTGCAATGCGTATCTTTTCCCCACCTCCTTCCAAGCTTCACACTTGTAGGACACCACCACCCAGAAATTACTCAACTAACGGCCACGACGCTACTTTGCTTGCTTTGTATGCTTCCCCAACGTCTACCACCGAACAAATGCACAGTTCTTGCATGGTTGTGGTTACCGGCCTTCTTCTCTGCCTCGTTCTGTCACACGTAATCTCGTTGTCAGCATTCCTCTATGGCTCGTTTCCTTCTCTTTCATGGATGGACTCATGGTAGTACCACACGCTGTATAGAACTTACGTTTAGTTCTTCCCGAACTTCATATGTTGTTCGTTCATTCTTGCAGCTTTTTATCTCCAGGTACCGATCCTTCCTTGTTGTCCTCTAATTGCACATGCACTGCATATTATGCTTTTATATCTTCTACGTCTACTATCTTTCATGGATGTTGAATTTATATGTAGCCAATAACAACTTAGATTTACGCATACCACCTGCTCGATAAAATACTCCATTGACTTAGTGTTTAGAAATGTGGTTTATTTGTCTACTAATTTTTCGTATCTACACGTGTTAATATATAGCAATGTTAAACTTGTATATCTTCATCTACCTGAATGAGAATTGTAATCTTGCTCTACATGAATGAAAACTTTCAGTTTGTCCTCCACCAAAACTACCATATAAACAGACTATGAAATCAATCACTTCCACTAATCCTTTTCATATTCATGATGTAGTTTGAGTACCACTTTTAGTGCCGCCATAAATCGGTTGGCTGTACATCTCAAGTCACAGGTCAATTACAAAAAAGATACAATGTTATTTTAGGTGACTTATGTCTTATTTATCTTTTTTGTGCATGGAAAGTGTATTTGTGTTTGAGGGTTCTGTTGAGTTTTGGGCCCTGGTCGAGTTGGGCTCTTGATCTGCAAGCTGGATTCTGGATTCTGCTGGGCCTTGCTTGTTTACTTGTTTTTCTGTTTTCTTTTGTTCTGGACTGATTTGTTATTTTCAGTTGTATAATGTTTGATAGTTTAGGTCCTTTTTTTATCATTGTTAGAACATTGGTGGTCTTTTGATCAAGTTGTAATTTTCTCACACCATTTAAGGTCTGAGATTCTGGAAGAGGAGCACCAGATGAAGGAATTGCTCCTGAGACGCCTGGAATTCCCTCTCCTTTTCCTTTCTGCTAGGGTTTCAATTCTTCATTCCACCACTAGATTTTAGATGGTATCAGAGCTTTCCGGCGAGATTTCACCTTGTCTTTTCGATCCTATGTCCACCTTTTGAAACCCTTGATCGTTGCATTGGAGATCTCCGAGACGAAGCGACGTTTCGGCTTCCACCAAATACGTCCCTTGACGAACCTTCTTTTCCTTCGAGATGTCAAAAGAGATCGAAGAATCCTATGAAGGAAAGTCCGTCTCCACTGATCTGATGAGTAAGGAATAGGGTTAATAACTTAAAAACTGTCCAAGGTTTACCCTATGTTAAAATTAGATGTCTGAAGTTTGAAATGTTAAAATGGACTGTCCCAAGTTTCATTTTTGTTGAAATTTGGTGTCTCGGTGTGATTACTTTAGAGAAGTCAATTCCGACGAAACCGTCTGTCAAATTCAAGCTCTCATACACACTCCATTCTCGTCATCTTGCCGGGATCGTCACCTAAAAATTTGGTCACATCCGGTCAAGTAAATCTCGCTCTATTGTCCTTGGAAAATGACTCTACACCACTCTTCTAGAAACTTTTTTTTTTAATGTTCAATTTTTAGGTGAAATTTGACGATTTTGTGAAAAGTAAGGAGTGATTGATTATCTGTGGGTTGGTGGGTTGATGAAAATGATTGAATGGAGATGAAAAGACGCACAAAGACACCAAATTTCAACAAAAATGAAACTTGGGACAGTCCATTTTAACATTTTAAACTTCAGACACCTAATTTTAACATAGTGTAAACCTTGGACAGTTTTTTAGTTATTAACCCTAAGGAATATCGTGACGCCATGGCTACGGTAGATTCGTTCCACCCTCTCTTTTTGCATGCTAGTGATAATCTGTCTGTTCGTATGACTCCGATCGTTCTTACTGGGCAAGAGAACTACGCGAAGTGGAGTCGTGCGATGCGTTTTCTCTTGACTGGAAAGAACAAATTTGGCTTCGTTTCTGGTTCTTGTATAAGGAGTAGCTTTGATCCTATTTTTCATGAACTGTGGGATCGTTGCAATGCTGTTGTGTTTGGCTGGATTATGAACTCTATATCTGAGGATTTGGCTAGTTCTATTATGTACTCAGAGGATGCTCTCACTGCTTGGAGAGATTTACGTCAAAGATTTTTAAAGGCCAACGGTTCGAGGACATACCAACTCCAAAGAGAGATTGTTATGACTCGTCAAAATCTAGATTCTATTTCGGTTTTTTTCACCAAGCTGAGACTCCTCTGGGCTGAATTTGACTCTGTTTGTGATTTACCTCACATTTCTGGTGATGATTTCAAGAAGCATATTGATCATAAGGACAACCTTAGGTTGTTCCATTTTTTTTATGGGACTCAATGATAGTTATTCCAATGTGAGAAGCAGCCTGTTATTATGGGATCCCCTTCTAACTGTCAATCAGGCCTACAATCTCCTCATTCAAGAGGAAAGTCAAAAGGGGATCTCATCTGACATTGCTGGTTCTGCTGATCTCATCTCTGGTAATGCAGTTGACAGGAATGAGAAGGCTAAGGGAAACCCTAACCTTGAATGCAGTTTTTGCCATAAGAAGGGACACAGATATGAACGTTGTTTTGCTCGAGGATGTGATTTTTGTGGCAAGAAGGGGCATGCTAAGGACAACCACTTCAAAAACAAGGAACAACATATGAATAAAGGGATTCAGCCAAAAGCAAACATCAGTGGATCTGCAACCCCTGAAGAGGAAGGCAATCTATCTGGTGTTGTGCAATCTGGAATCACCTTTACCAAGGAGCAATTTGAGAGATTCTTGCACACCATGGGAGCTGTTGGTAGGACTGCCCCAATAGCAGGTTCTGCCACTGCTCCCACAGAAGAAATTGTTGATACGTCTGGTATATCCTTATACACTTCCTCATATGATTTGCATGATAATTGGATACTAGATATAGGAGCTACTAATCACATGTGTGCTAGGAAAGATTGGCTTATTGATTTAAATTCTGCCTCTGGAAATAAAGTTTTCTTACCAAATGGTGACTTTTCCAACATTAAAGCAATTGGGAGTTATATTTTTAGCAGAGATAAAAGGTTGTCTAATGTTTTGTATGTTCCTGATTTTGAATACAATTTGCTATCTGTTTCCAAATTGACCAGTGAACATAACTGCATTGCAACTTTTTACCCAAATTTTGCCATTCTGCAGGACCTCTCAAATGGGAAGGTCTTGGGGACTGGGAGTGAAAGCATGGGGCTATATTTTTTCAAACCTTGTACAAGTGCTGGATCTTTTGCTGGTAGTATTGTAGAAAATAAGTCATTCCTATGGCACAAAAGGTTTGGACATGCTTCTTTAAGGGTTTTACAGCACCTTGACAGTACAATCTTTTCTGAACACAAATGTAGTTCCTTTGACAAGTGTGAAATATGTCCCAAAGCAAAAATAATAAGAAATCATTTTCCCAATACCGATTCCAGAGCGGATGATATACTTGACCTAGTACACTGTGATGTGTGGGGACCCTATCACTCCCCAACACATGATGAAAAAAAATATTTTCTGACCTTGGTGGATGATCACTCTCGTTTTACTTGGATATACTTGATGCAATTCAAGTCTGATGTTTCTGTTGTTTTAAGATCCTTTATTGCTAGAGTAGAAAATCAATTTGGGAAATGTGTTAAATGCTTTAGAACAGATAATGGAGGTGAATTTTTTAATGAGCATGTTAACATTTTGTTTTCCCAAAAGGGTATTCTACATCAAAGCTCTTGTTCCTACACACCTCAGCAAAATGGCAGAGTGGAAAGGAAACATAGGCATCTTTTAGAAGTAGCCAGGGCCCTAAAATTACAAAGCTTCTTACCAAATTCATTCTGGGGAGAATGTGTCTTAACTTCTTGTTATTTGATAAACTTGATGCCAACAAAAATTTTAAAAGGAAAATCCCCAGTAGAAATTTTAATGAGGAAGAAGCCTGTCTTTACTCACTTAAGGGTCTTTGGTTGCCTCTGTTTTGCTAAGAACTTAGTTGTGACTGACAAGCTTTCATCAAGAGGCATTGCCTCAGTTTTTTTGGGTTATTCTGAAACACAAAAGGGGTACAAGCTGTATGATTTAGAAAATCACAAATTTTTTGTCAGTAGAGATGTGAAATTCATTGAAAATGTCTTCCCTTTTCAGAATAGAAAGCTTGATCAGATGACTATTTTCTTTGAACATGATTATTTTGAGGATCCTGATTCTGTCCCTCATATTGAGCCTAATGATTCCACTTTACCTTTTACTGAGAAGATTGAGCCTCAAGCATCAAATGATGGATCACCCATTTCTGATGATGTTATCCCATATGATGAAGATATTAACCCTTCTGATGGTGTTCTTGTTGATACTGGTAATACTGAGCCTGCTGTTCAAGTTAACAGGTTTGGTAGGACCATCAGACCGCCTGTATGGAGGAAGGATTATGTTTCTACTTGTTCTCTTAATGAATATTCTATTCACAAGTATATTTCTTATGATGCATTGTCTGATTCCTACCAAACTTATCTGACATCCTTCTCTGAGATTGTTGAGCCAGAAAGCTATGCAGAGAAAAATGAAGTCCAAGCTCTGGAAGAGAATGGAACATGGGAATTGGTGCCTTTGCCCAAGGGTAAGACTGCCATTGGCTGTAAGTGGGTTTATAAGCTGAAATATAATTCTGATAGTAGTTTAGAGAGATATAAGGCTAGACTTGTAGCCAAGGGATATAAGCAAAAACATGGAATTGATTATCATGAAACCTTCTCCCCTGTAGTTAGAATGGATACTGTCAGGACTGTCTTGGCCTTAGCCTCTATTTTTAGTTGGCCCCTATATCAAATGGACGTTTTTAATGCCTTTTTGCAAGGTGATTTACAAGAGGAGGTTTATATGACAGTTCCTGAGGGTTTTGGTAATCAGGGGGGTTGGTCTGTAGATTACTCAAATCCCTTTACGGCTTAAAGCAAGCCAGTAGGCAATGGAACCTTAAGCTAACTGATGCTTTGGTTAGTGGTGGTTTCAAACAATCAAAACATGACTATTCTCTGTTTATCAAACATGCTGGTGATAAGTTTGCCCTTGTTTTGGTTTATGTGGATGATTTGCTTATCACTGGAAATAGTTCTGACCTCATTTCTGAGTTGAAACAGGTGTTGACAACTAATTTTAAAATGAAGGATTTGGGAGAATTGAGGTATTTTTTGGGTATTGAAGTTCTTAGATCTTCTGAAGGCATTATTCTCTCCCAAAGGAAGTATGCTCTTGACCTTGTTTCCTCTGTTGGTCTTTCTGCTGGTAAGGTAGCCAAAACTCCTATGGAGTTAAATTTGAAACTGACTACCAAAATGTATGATGATCACCTGAAAATGAATCAATTTGATAAACCCCTAAGTGATGTCACTAGTTATAGGAGACTGATAGGGAAGCTTCTGTATTTGACAATAACCAGGTCTGACATTAGTTTTGCTGTAAGGCATATGAGCCAGTTTATGCAGGATCCAAAGCAGTCACACTGGGATGCTGCCATGAGAATTGTTAGGTATGTTAAAAGGGAAGTTGGTAAATGTATTTTTCTGGACTCTAAGGGCACGTTTGATTGACGGTATTGCGATATCCTAATACCGGTATTAGCTAATACATGCTTAGCTAATACATGCTTAGCTAATACAATGTTTGATTGAGCCATGTATTAGGATATCCTATACAATGTTTGAATGAACTTTGTATTAGGATATCCTAATACAATGACTAAAAGACCTAAATACCCTTACTTGCATTTTCAATGAAGATATATTTTACATATGATTGATTTAACAAAGATAAAATTTAACAAAAAAAAAAGTAACTTCAATTATTTAAAATAATATTTTTCATAAAAAAAAAATCAAATTTATGTATAAATAGTAAAAAATATTTTTGCTAATGTATAAATATGTATATATTTAAAGAAAATAGTACAAAACAATTGAAAAAAGTGATTAGCCCGACCCGACCCGCCCGTTCTAGCCCGAACTAAACCAAAGCAACATAAAGCAACCCGACCCGAACAGCCCGAATTGCTCAGCCCGGCCCGAACTGACCAGCCCGGCCCGAACCGCCCAGCCCGGCCCGAACCGCCCAGCACGGCCCGAACCGCCCAGCCCGGCCCGAACCGCCCAGCCCGGCCCGAACATGACTCGGCCCGACCCGTGTCCGAAGTTTCGATGTAAACGGGGTCCGGCTCGAAGCTACGATGTAAACAGTGAGAGTTTGCCATATATTACAAGGGTAAATTGGTAATTAGGAGATTAGTATTAGCTAATGCTTTACTTTTAGATGGTATTAATTAATACCAAATTCCTTCTATAATTGAGTATTAGCTAATACCAAGTATTAGCTAATACCGATACCAAGTTGACACAAACACGGTATTAGCTAATACCGGTATTAGGATATCGCAATACCGACAATCAAACGTGCCCTAAGTCTTCTACTGAGTTGGTTGCATACTGTGATTCAGATTGGGGTAGTTGTTTGGAGACTAGGAGGTCTGTAACAGGTTTTTGTGTTAAATTGGGTAACTCCTTAGTTTCATGGAAAGTGAAAAAACAGTCCACCGTCTCCAAATCCTCTGCTGAATCTAAATATCGCAGTATTAGTGATCTACTCAAAGAAGTCTTATGGCTTAGAGGTTTGTTGTCTGAGTTGGGATTTCCTCAGCTTGGTGCAACAAAGATGTTTTGTGACAATGAGGCTGCTGTGAAAATAGCAACCAATTCAGTTTTTCACGAGAGAACTAAACATATTGAGATTGATTGTCATATGGTTCGTGAAAAAATTGTTGAGAATGTTGTTAAGTTGTGTTCAATCAAGACTGAATATCAAGAAGCTGGCATTTTTACCAAGGTTTTAGCAGGAAAACAACATTATTTTTTGTCAGGAAAGCTGGGGATGAAGAATGTCTTTAAAGGAGTTGAGAGTGAAATGTCTGATACAGAAGATTAAAGCAATCTGCTAGGTATCCAGCTTGAGGGGGGGTGTTGAGTTTTGGGCCCTGGTCGAGTTGGGCTCTTGATCTGCAAGCTGGATTCTTGATTCTGCTGGGCCTTGCTTGTTTACTTGTTTTTCTGTTTTCTTTTGTTCTGGACTGATTTGTTATTTTCAGTTGTATAATGTTTGATAGTTTAGGTCCTTTTTTTATCATTGTTAGAACATTGGTGGTCTTTTGATCAAGTTGTAATTTTCTCACACCATTTAAGGTCTGAGATTCAGGAAGAGGAGCACCAGATGAAGGAATTGCTCCTCAGACGCCTGGAATTCCCTCTCCTTTTCCTTTCTGCTAGGGTTTCAATTCTTCATTCCACCACTAGATTTTAGAGGTTCTTCAAGTTTGCCTGATTGATTTACTCGTATATGGAGTATCTTGAAAAGTTATCCCAATTTTAAAATATTGAATTCGGTCTCATAAACACAATTTAAAATGAAAATGTTCATATCAAATCAACTACTTGTGAAAAATGAAAATTAATTATAGTTTCTATTGTATCTGGTAATGGAAAACAAAGAGCAAGGTAACTTTTCAAACTGATATTCAAAACAGAAGGCTCACTGCACTAAATGTAGACCTAAGAATACGATATGCTTACTCTGTTTCTTTGAGGTTCAATGGTTGATTTTAAAGTCATCATAAAATTGATAGATGGCTTCAAAAGACATCGTTGAGCTTGTTTGCTTATGGTAGACAGTATATTTTTTTAAAAAAAATTAATTAATTTCTTTATATCCACTATTATATACAGTTATTTAGATCTATGAAGTTGTCTCTGGTGGGAATGTTAGGAAACCAATTGGACTATTTGGGTACAATGGGTGTGATGTCCTATTTAATGATACTTGACTATACCACTACTTGATTCTATTGGTGTCATATTTGATATGCTAGAACCTTTTTTTTAGTAATGCAACGAATTTAAGACATCATCTCTATTACTCATGGATCATGATTATCTTGAAGTCCAATTTAATTTATTTGAGAGGAAATTGTGATGTTATTTCGATATTTGGACCATCAGTTCAACTATTATGAAATTGAATGCATTCTACTAACCATTTTTTTTTATCATAAATTCTTTTATGGTAGACCTAATTTCTGATTTTTATTGAAATAGCAAAACTTCATATGTTAACACTATATCACTTCAACAACAGAACATTACTAAAGTATAATAGAAATTAGAGATGAAGAGAAAGTCTGTTGACTAAAGAAAATATTCTACTTAAAGCGCATTCAACTCCACATGAATTTTACAACCTTTTTATTCAGCCAAAGATTGAATATATACATTAGATTTCTTGCTTCTACATGGTTAATAATTTGAAAACTGAATAATTAAGTGATCATTGAACAAATGATATGCACATAATGTAATGGATAATGCTAATTTTTCCCACAAACATCATATAATTTTATGATTCAAATTATATTTACATCAAAATAAAACGAATCTATATATATTCAAATATTCTGTCACACGCGTGCAACATACGCGTTAAATATTCTAGTTTAATTAAAAAGAATCAAATGGATTTAGAGTTTAGATACTTTACTATTAATTTTAAAATTAATTTTAAATCTACAATTTTAGATGTTAATAGGTATCATTAAAGGTGTCAAAAATAAATGTCCGTAACTGTTTTTTTTTTTTTTTTACCATGTTTCATTAATT
Source organism: Clarkia xantiana subsp. parviflora (assembly GCA_036873135.1). NCBI lineage: Eukaryota > Viridiplantae > Streptophyta > Magnoliopsida > Myrtales > Onagraceae > Clarkia > Clarkia xantiana. The sequence continues at coordinate 23,310,701 of JAPTYO010000009.1, read as the reverse complement.
AATTAATTGTTTAATAACAACAGGCGGTAGTGATAAAGTGGTTAACAATGCATACTTTCATATAGTTTGTTTTCGAAATTTGATGTTCGGAACTTCGATTCACCTCATAATGACTTAATTAAAATATTTGATCCCGCTTGGCTAGATATTGTATCAGGTATAAAAGGAGAAGATAAGAATTTAACTTAACAGACTGATATTTAGGCCGTTGATGAGACTACAGTATCAATGTCTGCTTTGATTTTGCAATAAGTCTGGTCGGAAAATAGCACAAACCGCGAATTAGAAAGTCTGAACATTATATAGCTGCATGGAATATGGTTATCTACCTCATTTATTTATTGTTATTATAAAGATAATAAAAAAGGTAGTCAATAGATTTTTACGAGTCAAACATGGAGTTTTTGACCAAAATAGGGCTACATGGACAATCAAATACCAATATAGGCTGAAAAAACTTCTAATTACAAATATGGGGTTCGGGTTGGGAGAACCCGGCCAAGCGAGTTCAAATTTTGGAACTCACTTGGTCGGGTTCCCCCAACCCGGCCAAGCAGTTCAAAATTCGAACTACTTGGTCGGGTTGTGGGGACCCGGGCAAGTGAGTTCGAAATTTGAACTCACTTGGCCGGGTTGGAGGGACCTGGCCAAATGAGTTCAAAATTCAAACTCACTTGGCCGGGTTCCCCGAACCCGGCCAAGTAGCATCGGATTCCCGACCAAAGGAATCCGACCAGCAACTTTTGTCAGTTTGACAAAAGTTGCTGGCTGATATGACCGGTCAGATTGACCGGTCTCATAATTTTTTTTTTGTCCCAAACAAATTAGATTTTTTTTTTTTAAACTCAATATTTCTTTCTCTATATATACATACAACCTTAACTATCTAACCATACCTCTTACAATTTACTACCCTCTTACAATTTACTACCCTCTTACATTCAACATTCAAGAATTTGCTAAGTTCATCTACTCAATGGCTGCTGAAGGAAGTTCAAGTAGGAGAAGTGGTCGTGGGAAGCAACTGATGGTATCATCTGCACCTCTCCTATATCGTCAGAGTACACACAAGTCTCAAATCAGCCACAAAGATACTGTAACTTTTACTACTTAAACTTTTAATTGCAATTTAGGGTTCACCTATTAAGTAGTGTTGCACTTATTAACCATGTAAAGTATATACACGGTAATATGTCATACTGTAAATACTTATATATATGTACACTTATTATTTTTAAAATTTCAAGTTCATGGAATCTTATTTTACCACATTTTGCAAACATGTTGTACATTTTAAAACATATTAGTCCATAAAACTATATTTTTCAAACATGTTGCGTGTTTTACATATTTTTCCCTAATTATATAGATATAAATTATAAAAATATGTAAAGTCGGTTTATATATATAGTCAAATATGAACCTAATATGAAACAGTGCTTGGTTCGATCATACTGTGTATGGGAGATCGACCCGCTAACTAGCAGTTACGTCGAGGCAGCAGGTTTCAAGTTTGCAGGCAAGACATCTACTATACAGCTAGATCCTGCACTACTCCATGCACTAGCCGAGAGGTGGCGTCCAGAGACACACACGATTCACCTTCCACAAGGTGAAATGACTATCACCCTACAAGATGTGTCTATGATTTTAGGGCGGTATGTCGGTAACTGATTTCTACCGATGACATATTAAAGAGAGAGAAGATACAGATGAAGAGAAAAACCTCAAAACCTATATAAATGAAGCCACTGCTGGCGCGTTCTACGATTGCTTCGGGACCGTACCTGATGCAGCCAAATTAAGAGGAGCAAAAATGGAGTGTAAAGTAACGTATTTTAATCAATGGAAAGTAGAAGATGGTGCTGATGATTATGTTACGACAAGTAACGTTGAAGCATCAAATAGGGCAAGAACATATATAATGGTCCTTATAGGTGAATGTCTATTAGCTAATTCTAGCCAAGGGCATGTACCTATGGAGTATACACATTTTTTGCGTGATCTTGGTGAGTGTAGTCAATTCAGCTGGGCATCAGCTGTATTGGGCTTAACGTATAGAGGTCTCTGTTAGTGGACCAGCAACAAAAACTAAACAGATCTCCCGGTTTGCGGTGTCCTCCTACATGTATTAAGAATATTTTGAAATACAGTGTTTACAGGTTTGTAGTGACGGCGTGCTAATTTGAACCGTAATGCAGGTCTGGTGTTGGATGCGTATTGCAGTTGGCAGACCGAAAATGGTGAATCCCCCTGACATGTACGAAAACTGTCGGTTGTTGGTGGGTAGGAGCGAAGACCCGAAAAGAAAATGTGGTAGGTTGTTCCCGTTTCTATTATCGGTAACAAAATATTTATGTTGATAATATTTTCAGTGTTAATTAATGTTGTCATATATATAAAGCAGTGTTATCAGAACCGGACCGGCGGTCCGACCGGGTCGAACAGGAACGGTGCCTCCAACGGTCCGGTTCGAAAAAATTCGGAGGATGTTAGCGAACCCGGTTTGTTAGCCGGTTTGCCATCTGCCATGAAGGAAAAAAAATCTCTAAAAACCCTAAACCTAGCTGCCGCCTCCAGCTTCTTCTGCTACTTACATGGAGTATGGAATCCGGGATCTGCTCCGTCGTGCTCTCACCCACTACAGCAGCTTCGACTTTTGCTTGAGCCAGTGAGGACTAGCAGTAGTTCGACGATATGAAACGTCGCCGCCGTTTCCACCGGAAGCAATTATTCTGCAGATTTACAGTTCCTCCGACAATGTTTCAGACATGCTGAGTAGCACCATACCTTCTTCAGAGGATGTTAATGAAGCGAGGAAGAGAAAGGATAGACTAAGAACTGCACTGAAGTCGAATCGTCAATTCACTCAATTACTCATGAATTCGATGTTGGAAAAAGAGGATGAGATTGCCATTCTGACCCAATCGGAGCCTTCTTCTGGGAGAGTGATGCTTCCCCGGAAATACAATTACCGAACTGAGGTCAAGAAACCAGGAAAAACACAAGCGAAGAAAGTAACCTTCATGGCACAGTACAACCATCCTGGCAGAGTAATCTCTTTTTTTTAAAGGGGATGAGGTGAGATGAGATGAGATGAAGTGAGATGACTGATGAGTGTGAGGAAGGAAGGGGATGAAGTGAGGAAAGGGATGAAGTGAGATCCAAACTCTGCTGCTCTATCACGTGCGTTGTCTTGCAGGAACGGTTCGACCGGGTTCGAACCCGGCCGAACCGCTCGAACCGGAAACCGGAGCCATCACCGGTTCGATGTCCGGTCCGGTTCTGATAACACTGATATAAAGTAATTATATTATTGTTCACTTTCATATTTGTTGGGAGCCGTACTCGGACGATATAATGGCGCGCGTGGCTCCAATCTGCGGGGAGGGTTTGAACTTGTCTAAAATGCGGTTGCCTCTGATCCACTTCAATTGCGTGGAATGGCAAAGGGTTGATCGAGTGTATCGACAACTTGGCTTGCCTCAACCAATCCCTGAAGACTTTCCCATAAGTCGACGGGAATGGAAAACTCTCCATGGCCATGATAAGTGGATGAAGACATCTATGAAAACCTGGGAACAAAGGCATGTGAAGTACATCTTCAAGTGGAATAGACGTTGGGAAGATTATGAAGCTCCGGATCCTATAGGTGCAGAATACATGGTCTACATGAGTTGGTACGCATCTGTCACCAAAGACATCGTATATTACGATGATTTCCCACCAGCAGATGAAGAGCACCCACCAAGTGAGACACTAGACTTGCCGACGCAAGCACCCTTGTCGATGCAAGGCTATTTTGACCCACACGGACAGTCCCAACAAGTGATGGTATATATATATATTTTTTTACAATTTATATAAAAACACTATAAACTTATATATCAGATTTTTTTTTTAAATAAATGTTATGTTATTGTGTAGTTACGCCAAATCGAATGTATGCTAAAAAGTTCACAGAAGGCGCTGCTTGAAAGAGAGGATCTGTACATCACGAAATGCCTACGGGAAAATTTTGAGCACGCACGTGTTGCGTTTGAAGAAGTCGGGATGCGTAGACATTTTGATGTTTTAATATCGCGGGAAATGAACCAAGATAGCGACGAGGATGAGCCGCATATTGCCCAACCAGTCGTTTATAGCATGCAACCTCCGTTAGGAACACAAGACACACAGAATCTATGGGATGGAGCGGGGTATCGGCCATACATACCTTCTCAAAATTTATGGCCCAATACGGGTGGTCAAGGCCAATGGCCCAGTACGAGTTGAAATATTATGATTTCCTCCTTTCGAATGTAATATGTATTAATAAGTTAAGACTATTCGTAACATTTATTTACTCCAAATTCTTCTTCGTTTCTAAAATTCGAAATGCTCCAAAAAAAAAGTTCATAAAGTACGTGACCATAAAAACGTAAATTTAGAGTAATTCGTATAAAATTCTACGATACTTCAATTTCGTCGTTGTTTGCGCCGTTTGGTCTCAGTATAAAGTTAGAACTCGTAGTAAAATTTTCATATGTTTTGAAGGAGGTACCAAAAAACGAAATTTGGCCAAATTAGAGCGTTTTAGGGGGGTCAAACAACATTATGGAGTGAAAATCATAAAATTTGAAACGCTTAAAAAAATTAAGAAAATTAAAGAATGTTAATTACGTTATAAAATGCTTAAGTTTCGAGCTTCGTTGCGTTTGGAGTTGTAGATAATCGGAAATCATCTGTCAAAGTTCATAAAGTATGTGACCGTAAAAACGTAAATTTAGAGTAATTCGTATAAATTCTACGATACTTCAATTTCGTCGCTGTTTGCGCCGTTGGGTTTCCGTATACTGTCAGAACTCGTAGTAAATTTTCATATGTTTTGAAGGAGGTACCAAAAAACGAAATTTGGCCAAATTAGAGCGTTTTGGGGGGTCAAACAGCATTATGGAGTGAAAACCCTAAAATTCGAAATGCTTAAAAAAAATTAGGAAAATTACAGAATGTTAATTACGTTATAAAATGCTTAAGTTTCGAGTTTCGTAGCGTTTAAAGTTGTAGATAATCGGCAATCATTCGTCAAAGTTCATACAGTTCAACTTTTACAATTCAAATTACACAACAGAAATTACAATAGAAATAGTACATAATAACAAGTACGATACATACATAAAATCAAGTCCCAGATGACGATGCTCCTGATTTGAGTGGACACGTTGTCTTATCGTGTCCTTCTAGCCTACAAATCTTGCATTTTTTCTTCACTCCATGCTGACGCTCGTCTATCTCGTTATGCATCCTTGTTTTCTTTCGCCCCCATCCGGATATTAGCATACTAGGATCAACAACAACAGTTGGACCCGTCCATGCCGGCCATTCATCTGATAGACCCAAAGGTTGAAAACCATGGCGATACGTTTTCCTGTATTTGTTTATCCTAAAGTAACGCTCAACACCTTCGATATAGCTTGTATTCGCTCTACGGTCGGCGCACATCGCGTGCTTGCAAGGTCGCCCGAACACAGTCCATCCATTGCACGTACAATGCTTATCTTCGAGCTCGACGACATACGTGCTTCCAGTACGAGAGCAGGCTTCATATCTTGCTATGTTTACTCCGTATGCGTACTTCGTTGCAGTAAATTCCTTCGAAGCCTCTTCTGTCGTGTTTAGAAGGTCTCTTATCTTTTTGAGAAATTTGTGATTCTGGGAAATTTGACGTTCGACCTTCTCGGTTCGCTCCGTCCAGTAAGCATTCATCTTCTTGAATGATTTCAGAAGAATAGCATTAACTAGTAACCCCCTCGCTTCCTTCAACACAGCATTGAACACCTCCGCCTGATTTGTTGTCATATTCTCGTATCAGACACCATCATCATGAGCTCTACTCCACACGCTAAACAGACCACATCTGTCCATGAAGCGTTGGTACTTGTCGTTATCAGCATTGTACCATTGTTGGTACTCTCGTTCAAATACATGTTTGTTTGAAGTCCATACCAGATGGCCGAATGCTTTCTTCAGCTCGACAATCTTGAAGTGTGTATTGTATTTTCTCAACAAATGTCGAGACAATATCTGTGAGAACCAACTCCCTCTGGATACCACTGCCTGACAGCTTTAAGAATACTAACGTGTCGATCGGACATAATACATACATGGCGCTTATCCTTTGTCACATGCGTCCGGAGACGCTCTAAAAACCAACTCCATGTATCATCACTCTCTTTGTCGCACAAACAAAATGCCAATGGAACTATATGGTTATCTGCATCATACGCAACTGCCACGAGAAGTTTACCGGTATACTTCCCATACAGATGTGTGCCATCGATGCTGATCAAAGGTCGACAATGTCAAAACCCCTTAATAGCCGGCCCAAACGCCCAAAACCATTTATCGAAAGGGGCAATCTCACCAAATTAATGCTTCCATGTGTAATCGAATACCGTGCCCGGATTATAATGCGCAATTGCCGTCATGAGTTGTGGGAAACGTCCAAACGCCGACTCATGAGTGCCGTAAAGATCGTCCATGACTTGCTGCTTTGTGTACCATATCTTACGGTAACTTGATATCTCCCTCCATCTGTTTCTTACAATTTTTTGCAAGTCATCAATCTTTATCTTGTGATTATCTTTTACGTGATCGTAAATACAGTCGTAGATAATCTTGTTATCTAGATTTCTATTCTGGGTGATCATCTGACTATTCAAACATGAGTGGGGAGGGCCTAACATCTGTATCGTCCATCTACCAAGTATCTTCTTCGTTGCATATAGAAACCACGAAGACTCATTGTTCTTGCATACGACTCGGATCTTAGTAGTACTAGATGTAGGAGTTCTACATTCTCGGGAATTCTTGATGTGCCAGCCTTTAACAGCCTCTTGGAGTTCTTCTTTGCTATTGTATTTTTTTTCAACTTCGAACTCGTTCACATCATATGATGCATACCCGTCTTGAACACTCCAATCAGTGCACTGCAGTTGTTTCTCCAAGTCTCCTTCATTCCAATCCTCCGGGCAATAGTATTCTAGCTCTTCGTCATTGGCCTCATCGTCAACCGCAGCCAAAACAGCTTCGAGTTCTCCTAAATCCACGATTTCTTCATCTACCTCAACCGGCACTCTAGCATTACCGCATTCTCCTTCTTGGACAGTGTTGCTGCATTCACCATCCGTAGGATCCCCCCTAATAATCCAAGACGCGACATATGGACTACTGGGTCATAATTTGCTGGGTCATACAACCTCCGTTCAATGTACACCTCTTCAACTGAGTGGGCATCGTCATCTTCGTCCTCTATAGGCCTAGGTAGGACAAACACTTCTACCTAGTCGGTAGGAGTGTCCATTAGAAGGCACTGCCACCACTCCTGACTATCTATTTGGACAAACATTTCTTCATAGTTTACGCACCAAAGCGCTGATATCTCAATACCAGTAACATTTGATGCAAACAACTTTGCGTTACGAAAGGTGAGGTCCCGTTCAATTGGGAAGTCGACCATTATACCAACCATGTACTCAACCCTATAACCGCCAACATGAACCCATCCGCCATATCGAAACCGTATGGTAAACACATCCGCCATAAAGATTCCCTAATGTTGATGAAATGTGCATCCACAAAATAGTTAATCGATATAATAATAAATAAAAAAAAAAAGAATCAGCGGATTCAAAATATTTATTTCATATCTCCAAGTATAACTTTAAAACCTATCATTGACAACAAAATTATGTTACATGTTGTCTTATTTTGAAAAAAAAAACACATACTAATGTTGATATTTATAGCATTCTAATCTATGTACGCAAAAATAAAAAGAATCAGTATAATTTAAAATATTTGTTTCATATCTTCATATGTACAGTTTTAAAAACTATCATTGACAATAAAATTATGTTACATGTTTTCTTATTTGAAAAAAAAAAACCCCACAATAATGTTGATATTTATAGCATTATAATCTACGTATGCAAAAATAAAAAGAATCAGTATAATTTAAAATATTTATTTTCATATCTCCATGTATAATTTTAAAAACTATCATTGTTAACAAAATTATGTTACATGTTGTCTTATTTTGAAAAAAAAAACACATAATAATGTTGATACTTATAGCATTCTAATCTACGTACGCCAAAAAAAAAAAAGAATCAATATAATTTCAAAATATTTGTTTCATATCTCCATGTATAGTTTTAAAACTATTATTGACAATAAATTATGTTACATGTTGTCTTATTTTGAAAAAAAACACGTAATAATGTTGATATTATAGCATTCTAATCTACGTACGCAAAAAAATAAAGAATCACTATAATTTTAAATTATTTGTTTCATATCTCCATGTATAGTTTTAAAAACTATCATTGACAACAAAATTATGTTACATGTTTTATTTTGAAATAAACACATAATAATGTTGATATTTATAGTCTACTAATCTACGTACGCACAAAAAAAAAGAATCAATATAATTTCAAAATATTTGTTTCATATCTCCATGTATAGTTTTAAAAACTATCATTGACAACAAAATTATGTTACATGTTGTCTTATTTTGAAATAAACACATAATAATGTTGATATTTATAGTATTCTAATATATGTACGGAAAAAAAAAATTTCAAAATATTTGTTTCATATCTCCATGTATAGTTGTAAAAACTATCATTGACAACAAAATTATGTTACATGTTGTCTTATTTTGAAAAAAAAAAACACATAATAATGTTGATACTTATAGCATTCTAATCTACGCATCATAATGTCTACCATTATAACATTTATTTCAAACTTAGCAAATTTATACAAAAGAGACATTACCTCAAAGATGAGAGTGTTTTGCTGCAGATAATTTTGGGTATGAGATAAATGTAAGGTTATTGAAGATACAGAGAGAAATATATATTTGTATGAAGTTAGATAGTTAAGGTTGTATGTATATATAGAGAAAGAAATAACGAGTTTAAAAAAAATCGAATTTGTTTGAGACAAAAAAAAAAAAAAAATTATGAGACTGGTCAGATTGACCGGTCATATCAGCCAGCAACTTTTGTCAGACTGACAAAAGTTGCTGGTCGGATTCCCTTGGTCGGGAATCCGATGCTACTTGGCCGGGTTGGGGGATCTGGCCAAGTGAGTTCGAATTTTGAACTCATTTGGCCGGGTTCCTCCAACCCGGCCAAGTGAGTTCAAATTTCGAACTCGCTTGGCTGGGTCCCACAACCCGGCCAAGTACTTCGAATTTTGAACTGTTTGGCCGGATTCCTCCAATCCGACCAGCCCTATATTTGTAATTAGAAGTTTTTTCAATTTATATTGGTATTTGGTTCTCTGTGACTCTATGTAGCCTCTATTTTGATAAAAAAAAAAAAAAAAAAATATGCGCCCTGTGCCTGGCATAGGTGGGAAGAGTGAGGAAGGGCATCACCCACCATTCCCATACAGGAAATCCGCAGACATCTGCAGTCAATCTCCAATCTCGGATGATTTGATCCGGAAAGGTTATCATTTTCTCTCTCTACTTGCATATTTTGATTGATTTCCTCTATCCGCGAACTCCTCTTCCTCTTCTTCCCGCTGTTTTATGGACATCGTGCTTCAAATCTCTTCCTCTCCGTCCGTAATTGATCGGTAGGTTCTGTTCTGTCTCAAAATTTTGCTTGTTGCGATGCTTACGGATTCTGATATCGCTGCAGGCTCCACATTTGAGTCATCTATCCACCTATAGCCGCTGATTCTATTTGAGTTCTGGAGCTGATTTGTGAGGTACGCACTCGATTGATCAGATTACGCATGCGATCAGACTGATGTTTTTTCCGTACTTTAATTTTCAGAATCGATCTTTGTGATTCTGTGATGGTTTTTTTCGATATGTTTTTTCTTCCATTTGTTTGATAAGGTGCGGGAAAAGGCACTTTTTATGGATTTTTTTAATTGCATCTCATAGCTGACAAAAGCACTACATCATCAATGATGTTATTGAGTTTTGATCAGAAGGGAGAAAGCACGGCCTCTAAAGTTTAAAGATCATCGCATGAAGATGGTTCTTCTTGATTGATTATATTTGTGTTTGTTCTTTTTCCTTGACTCATTAGCTGAATTGCGGTCAAAACACAACTTTTGTGTATTTAATCCCACAATCGATAGACCTCTAATAGATGATTTTGATGCTTCGCATTTCTTTTATATATGATAACTGGTGATTTCATATCGTGGTTGTTGATTATGTTGCTTTGATCATGTCAGCATAAAGGAATTTGGGAAGAAGGAGAAGAGGGGAAAACATTAGTAGGTGATGGAAGAAGCAACAACAACTACCTATTGGTGTCACATGTGTTCCCAGGTTGTGAATCCTACAATGGAGGCTGAGATTAAATGTCCACTCTGTCAGAGTGGCTTTGTTGAAGAAATGAGCAGCGCCGCAACAGACAGTCAAATTCATGACCCGGTTTCTGATTTTGGTTCAGATCGATCGCTCTCCCTGTGGGCTCCAATCTTGCTGGGCATGATGGGGAACCCCCGCAGAAGGAGAAGACATAGGCACTTTGAAGTTGAGGATGAAGGTGATGAAAATGAAGGCAGTGAGTCTCGAGATGAAGGTGACACTGAATTAGATCGAGAGATTGAATCCATTGTACGGAGGCGAAGAAGAAATTCAGCCACAATTTTGCAGCTGCTTCAGAACATTAGAGCTGGAATGGTGTCTGAGTATGAACACAGTGATCGCGACAGAGATGGAAATCAAGGAGACAATGAAAGAGAACGCATGGTCTTAATCAACCCCTTTAATAGTGTGGATTCAAGCCACAATTCAAGCAGTCTTGGTTCACTTGGGGATTACTTCATAGGCCCAGGTTTGGATATGTTGTTGCAACATTTGGCAGAGAACGATCCGAATAGGTACGGGACCCCACCTGCACAAAAGGAGGCAGTTGAAGCAATGCCAACCGTAAAAGTTAAGGAGAATTTGCAGTGTTCGGTGTGTTTAGATGATTTTGAGATTGGTGCAGAAGCGAAGGAAATGCCGTGTCGCCACAAGTTCCACAACGGGTGTATATTGCCTTGGCTTGAGCTTCACAGCTCGTGTCCAGTATGTCGGTTTGAGATTCCTGCAGATGAGTCCAAGCAGCACGATACGGATAGTTACGATAATGGCAATGGCAGAAGGGAGAGGAGCGAGGATGGTGGCAGCGTAGAAGATGGTGATTATGATGACGATGATGATGAAAGAAATGGGAATGGAAGAAGGTTTTCATTGAGGTGGCCCTTTCAGAGATTGTTTTCAGCTTCATCGCAAAATACGGGCAGTTCTTTATCATCATCATCGAGTGCGCATCAAGGTAACGGCCGAACCCCACAAGGAGATGAGACTTGACTATGATGATGATGCTTGGCTTGCTTCATCTTACTTAAGAATCAATCCATACATTATATATATTATATAAATAAATAAATAGTGGTGAACATATTTGAGTCTTCTGTTTCTGTACATAAGTTTCCTGCCTCTGTAATCTACTTACCCGGTTCTCTTCTGTGTTTGAATGTTGCATCATTTTCATTTGCATCTCCAGAATTTGTATAATAATACAATATCCATTCTTAATACTGGCATTGTACATGTTATTTTCGTCTTGTCTTTGGCCTGATGAAATAAGTGTTAAGAACCTATTTTTACCCCATGTTTTTTTTTTTTTAATTTGTCTCAGATCAAAGTATTAATTTTGGGTGTTCAGGTTTCATTTTTGTTTGCTTTTTGTCTTTACGCGTGATTTTTCTCTCTTATAGTCATTTCCATCAACTCACTATAATTTCTCACTCTCTACTTTTTCACAAAATCGCAAAATTTTCCCTCAAACTTGAACAACCAAAGATAGGGTTTCTGACAGAGTGGTATGGAGCAATTTCCAGCACCATCGAAGCGGGCGTGGCTTACTTCTCAGGTAACGATCCAGACAAGGTGACGGGAAGTGAGCGTGCTGTGAAGCTTGAATTTGACTGTTGGTTTGTTTGAGAATGACTTTTTTAAATTAATCACATTGAGACACCAAAAAACAACGAAAGTGAATTTAAAAACAACAATTTGATCATCAGACACCAAAAAGTAATATATGCTAAACATATGACACTAAATTGGTTCTTAGCCCAATGAAATAAATATATAGGATTTTTTTTTGGCATTAATAAATCATAATTTTATCTAAAAATTAGATGAAAGATTTTTTTTTTTTTCACAGGGTATCTAAATGTCCGTCACGAGACGAGAGAAACATTCGTAGCATACTTATAATATATATTCAGAATAATCAATATTAGCACCGAATCAGACAGTAATAATTAAAGTAGTCGTCGTGAATATTTTTCTGTTTCTGATACTCAAGATCTGAGTCATATAAGTCTTCTAGTTCAGAGATCTCAATTCAACTGGGGTTCAAATCCAAACCGCAAATGAGGGGAAATGCAGAGAAGCTATCCGCAAGATTTGGAAAGTTTCTTTATTAGATTTAGAAGAGTTTGAATCGAAACATCTGATTAAGGGATTTAAATCAAATTGGTACCTGGGTTAACAGCCCAAAACGAATTAGTACCTCCACTAAATTTTGTGACAAATTGGTACCCGAGTTAACTGGGTGTTGCACCGTTAGAGTTTCTGGTTAAAACTAACGGAATCTCATTTTTGGCGCATGAAAAGACTAAAATACCCTTATTGCAGAATGACTACGTAATAGCAATTCAAAACTTTGGAACCCAATAATATCTCACTCATTTCTTCATCTTTTAAGACGATTTTTTTTTTGAAACCACATAATTTTTCGATCTATGCAACCCAAATAGCCGTAAAGTGATTTTCCCAGTTTTTTTCAATAAATATCGTTTTCCATGTTAATTCATTCTTTTTTGTATCAAACTCCACCGCATTCTAACACTTATCACCCTTGATCACCCAATTTTTTTACTAATTGGATTCCAATACTACAATCAAACCGTTGCTTTTGGATTCCAACACTTCTGTTTAAAAACCAAATTGATGTTATACCTTTCATCCAAAAGAAAACCAAAAATGAAAGTTTGTCGAATTAATTGTTATGCAATCTATAACTTACTGGAATTTTTCTTGATGTCTCCAATAAACTATACTGGTGTGTCTCTAAATCAATAAACGTCACTGCAAGAGAACATATGGATCTTAGATAGATAAATATGTTTCATACTTGAAATAGAACAATATGAAAAGTACTTTTAAGGGTATTGGAAGAACTTTTAGAATGGACACCAAGAAGAAATAGTTTATGTTCTCATTTAATCTACATGTGGAAATTGATACTCTCAGTATCCTGAGGGATGACCGTAATGTGAGAAAGTAAGATGAACTTGCATTAAAAGAACCACATAAAGAATTTTACCACTATGTGGGTAGAGACAAACAATAAATTTTCTTTTGAGATATTGCCAAAACTGTTCCATTTACAATTTTATGTTGGACCATGTCAAGCTTTTAAAATCGAAGACCTGCAGAACTGGTCAATTTTTCAGCATGTCCAAAAAATATATAAACAAAAAAATTGGTAGCTTATCATGCTAAGATCCATATATTCTCTTGTAGTGACGTTTATTGATTTAGAGACACACCAATATAGTTTACTGGAGACATCAAGAAAAATTCTAGTAAGTTATAGATTGCATAATAATTAATTCGACAGATTTTCGCCTTTTGTTTTCTTTTGGATGAAAGTATAATATCAATTTGGTTCTTAAACAGAAGTGTTGGAATCCAAGAGCAACGGTTTGATTGTAGTATTGGAAACCAATTAGTAAAAAAAATTGGTGATCAAAGTAGATAAGTGTTAGAATGCGGTGGAGCTTTATACAAAAAAGAACGAATTAACATGGAAACCGGTGTTTATTGAAAAAAAACTGGTCAAATCACTTTAAGGGTATTTGGCTTGCATAGATCTCGAAAAGTTATGCGGTTTAAAAAAAAAAATTGTTCAAAAAGATGAAGAAATGAGTGAGATATTGGGTTCCAAAGTTTTGAATTGCTATTACGTAGCTATTCTGCAATAAGGGTATTTTAGTCTTTTCATGCGCCAAAAATGAGATTCCGTTAGTTTTAACCAGAAATTCTAACGGTGCAACACCCAGGTTAACTCGGGTACCAATTTGTCACAAAATTTAGTGGAGGTACCAATTCGTTTTGGGCTGTTAACCCAGGTACCAATTTGATTTAAATCCCTCTGATTAATGATAAAACAATAAATGGGTATAATAGAATATTGGATAAGATGTCAATAATCAACCAATCAGTAAAGGGCAAAAGTTCTCGTGGAAGTCACTGTTTCAACACTCCCCACGGAACTGATACAACACGGAGCTCCTTCCTCCGGCGACAGTGCATGCCTTCGACCACCGCGAACCCATTACATTCCATAACTCCTTCCGTCCCACGACCTTTCCTTGCTTTCAGGGTCTATTCAAAACAGAGCTTACTAAATATCAAATTGAAAACCAGTAATGGTCACTTCAGACTTTAATCCGGCCACTATACACTCTGAGCAACTTAATGGCATTTGTATCCAAGGTTGGTTGGACCAACTGGTAAAGCGAGATGTGTTTTTCGTTGGCGACCCGAGGTCGAAACCCGCCGGAGACGCCGCCTTGGGGAGGATTTTAACCTTAACGTTCCCGGTCCGAACTTGCGAAAGCAATGTAAATATTAAAAAAAAAAAAAAAAAAAAAAAAAAAAAAACTTAATGGCATTTGTAATCATCAAGCTGATCTGACAAGCTCCGATGGCTACTGTTCGGTCTTGAAGGAAGCGCTGGTCACTTCGCCACATTCATAACACCAGTCCGATCAGATCACTCAACCATCTCTCACCATCCTTCTCCCTTTAAGTACCTCACATACAATGGGGGTGCTGTCAGAGCACATCACACACCTAACACAGTTCACCCATCTATAACACACCCAAAAATGAGTCATCCAGTCCGTCGACTCCTAGCTCAACCACACATACCCCACAACCCTACACCACCTCCACGAGATTCCATCACCACCCACCCAAGTCCGGGAAGCCCCTAGGAAACTCTCGACAACTCACGCGCTTGGCGCCTGTCGCCCACGCGCAGTACCCACCATCCACTCGTTGCGTTGGAGAAGACAACCTTGAACGGGCCACCCCTCCCCGCCCCTCTCAGCGCAGGATTCACAGTGCTGGTTCAGAGCCCAGTCAAGGTGGCCCAAATCCAATTCCTCTCAGCCCAGCTCTGCTTCTTCTGGCGCCGAAGGAAGTGAGGGGCCCGACGATAATGGGTTAGCCCACTATACCACGACCCACCTCTTAACAGACGCGGCCCTAAACATATATTTACGTGCCAGAGCAACTGAGGAGACTCCAATAAGAAGGGCTCAGCTGCAAGGAGGCCAAACCCAGCGAACAGAGGAGTCAGCTCACCACAGCCTGCCGGTTCAGCCAAGGACAGAAGGCTACGCTCCAGACCGGACTACAAAGGACAAAAGAAACTCTCCATCCAAACCATCCAGTTCCCCGGTTCAAACCGAACCGCTAGCACCACCTAGCTCGGCATCACGACCTGAGGTAATGGATTCAACCGACTGGTCTTTAATCCTTGCAGGCAGATTTTTACATAATAGCCGCATTAGACATGATCTTGTCGATATCAGCGTAAATCAAGTATGGAAAATTACCAAGCCGCCTAAAATTTATTTTAGACGCGATAAAAAAAACACGTTTGCGTTTGAAAATCTTCTCGACTTGAAAGAGGTTTTAGCAAATTCTCCCTACAACATAGAAGGCTCCCTTCTAATCCTGACAGAATGCACCCATAATGCCGTACCTGATTTCATCCCGGCCCAAAATATATCATCCTGGATTGAGATAAAAAAAAAAAAAAAAAAAAAAAAAAAAAACTTACCCTCGGGTACGATGAATCTCGAAACGGTTCAATGGATAGCCTCCTGCGTGGGCAAGGTGATACAAATGGGGGATAATTTCCGCAAACCCTGGGAAATAGCGTTCCCGACCGTTCTAGTGTCCTTGGGCCTCGATAGACAAGTTGTTCCTGGAATGTTCTTAGCATCGAGCCCGGCAGACAGGCAGGTCACAATCCAATACCGCAACGAGCTCCCATGCAACGCGTGTGGCCGCTTTGGCCAGAAAGAAAAATAATGCCCAACACCAAAGCAGCTGGCACAGGAACAATTGATGTGTTGTAAAAACTAGATTAATAGCCACCAAGGCATGCGTGCAATTGAGAGGGTTGGAGGAATTCTGTACACACCAAAGAATTGGATATCTTTCCAATCTAGCTATACATTTACAAGGCCGTCTCGGATCTGTATCCCTTTCACCTTGTCCATCTCTACTGGATTTTGAATTTGACCTGAGTCTAGATGATATTCAGTTACACTTATTAGAAGAATGGTCCCCGGAGGCGGAGATTCATCAGGACCGAGAGACGCCCTTAATAGAGCCTACCCTGGAAACATTCGAGGAAATCACCGGCTTCGACCTGAACTCGGAGCCCCCAATTGCGTATGAAGTTTCCAAGCCCCCTCAGGAGGGCGAGGCATCCAAACCCCCACCGGCGGGCGAGGAAACTGCGATAGCCAGACGCCTAGGGAAAGAACCAACGGAACTGGATGAGAGCCCAGAAGACCGAGAGGAGCGTCCAAACAAGAGGGCCCGAAACAACCCAGCTCCCAGAGTAACCCCCCTGAGACGCAACCCCCCCCCCCCCCCCCCCCCCCCCCAGGACTGGAGCGAGGATCTCGGTGAGTCTTAGGCCGCTTCAGGAAAGCGCACTACGTCGTCTCATCATGATGAAGCCAGACACCGTGGAGGTAGTTCGTTTAAAACACAAGTTTCTCTCTTTTCACCGCTCTTTTTGTGATTATGTAGATGCATTAGACGACTCAAGTACAGCAGGCCCCTCTATGGACTTGCCGAAATCTAGCGTGAACTGTTAGGGCGCTGACAATAACCTGACAGTCCAACATATTAGGAATATTATTAGTATACATAGACCGAATATAGTATTCATAGTTGAGGTCAAGAGCCAGTTAGATAGATTAAGACAGACCATCGGTCGGGCGGGCCTACACGAATCTTTCAGCATCGTGCCAGAGGAAACAAGGGGTGGTCTCATCCTAGCCTGGGATGATGACATCAACATAACTGTAACACAGTCATACCAAAATGCCATCCATACGGTGATAAAGCACCACCAAAGGTCATCTACCTAGGAGAGGGATCCTTCATCTATGCCCCTTCCAAGTCGATCAACAAACGGAATTTCTGGGCCAACATCGCCATACAAAAACTCCAGACTTGACGCCTCCCCTTGGCTGGTCATTGGAGATTTCAATTATATCTGGAGTTTCTCAGAAAAGGAAGGGGGTAAGCAAGTGCCGACAGCAAGAATACTCCAAGCGCATACCAGGTCGGATTCTCTGAGCCTGATGGATCTAGGCTACTCGGGACAACATTTCACGTGGACATATAGGCGTGATCCCCCCCCCCCCCCCCAACACAGTCAAAGAGAGACTAGATAGAGCATTCAGTAATCCAGAATGGCAATTCTTATTCCCAACAGCAAGGAACCGGCATTTGGAAACCATTGCTTCGGATCATTGCCCTATCATGTTAGCTTGTGTGCCGGAAAATCCTTCCAATAAGAAAAATCGGTCATTCCGTTTTGAATCAATGTGTCTTGATCACCCCTCCTTCTGGAAACTCTTAAGGAAATCTTGGAGCTGGTTTCCACCCGGCAACGCCCAAACTCGTCTGTGCTAAAAACTTCGCCTCTTTAAATCAGACGTCAGAAGATGGAATTTAACAGTGTTCGGCCACATAGACAAATCCATCCGGCAATTCCTAAACAAACTTGAGGAAAAACAGGTGAACAATGCGACGACACACCAAATTGTTTCCCTAACAAATCAACTACAGGAGCTGTACAATATTCAAGAGGTGATGTGGAGGCAAAAATCGAGGAAACTTTGGCTCACAGCAGGGGATCGCAGCACCAGATTCTTCTATGCCTACACTCTCGCATGAAGGAGACGGAATGTGTTACTAAGGATAGAGTTGGAAGATGGAACAATTTTGGAAAATCCAACTGATGTTTAAAATTAGGGTCAATAACCTGGGAGAGGTCTGAAGTTTGGCCCTTGTTAATTTGAGAGGTCTGAAGATTGAAATGGTGATAACAAAGGTCTGAAGTTTCGACTTGTAGATAATAGAGGTCTCCGTTAGTTTTTTCCGTTAAAACTGACGGAAGTTGGTCATGTGCATTGCATGTGACCAGAAATAAAATAAAATTCCAAAAATACCCTTCTTGCATCTCACATATTTGAATGAAAAGACAAAAATGCCCTTAAGGCCACCACCCAACTCCGGCGACCACCACTCACAGCTCCGGCGACCGCCACCCAACTCCGGCGACCACAACCCGACTCCGACGACCACGCCCAACTCAGGCGACCACAACCGCGGTCCCGATTGGACCCAATCGTGGCCGGTGGCTCCGATTTGGGCCCAATTGGGGCCGTGGTGGCGTTCGTCGAAGTTGGGTGGCGGTCGTCGGAGTTGGGTGGCGGTCGTCGGAGTTGTGAGTGGTGGTCGCCGGAGCCGTGGTGGTGGCCGAAGTTGGGTTAGGTTTAAATTATGGACATGGGTATTTCTGTCATTTCATCTTTATATTAATTGAACTTTTTATTAATTCAAATATTACAAAAGGGTATTTTTGACATTTCACGTGTTTCTGTTAAATTTGACAGAAAATTTGGACGGAAAACCTAAAAATCACAAAGTCGAAACTTCAGACCTCAGTTATCACCATTTCAATCTTCAGACCTCTCAAATTAACAAGGGTCAAACTTCAGACCTCTCCCAGGTTATTGACCCTTAAAATTATGTCAGGATTCACTTCCAACACCTCTTCCAAGCTCAGGAAAACCTAACACATGCAACTTTACCCAGGTTCAATACCCTCTCCATTGGGTCGGCAAACGCCTCACTCCTTTGCGCCAGATTTACTCATACGGAGATTGATTCAGCGTTATCTCAACTGGGCCCGGATAAGGCGCTCGGTCCTGACGGATATCACCCCGGCTTTTTCCAACGCACTAAGGAAATCACTAGAACAGAGGTCCTAAGGGCCACCCAGCATTTCTTCTACGTACACCACCTGAACACATCCACAACAACATTTCCGTGCCTTCCTTTCTTAATCGTTGGGACAGTGGTTCTGTGATTTCTCTACCTCTGTTGCTTCATTCATTATACTCTGAGATGCCTGACCTTTCACCATCTTCTTTCTCGTGAAACACAGCTCATATCTATGTGTAATATTCCATATCAACTCAATCACTGAATAATTGATTATACCAACTCTTTTTCTTAACAATGCCCGTCAATTCTATGCGGTGTTTGCAAAATTGCTTAAGGTAAGCTGGTTATTTGTCAAAAACCTAGTTCAGTATATTTTGCATTAAATAGATAGGTCTGAAAAGATCTCAAACATATCATTCACAGAATTGGTATTAAAAAGTCATTAGAAATTTAGTGGGCCAGGTAGAGAACTTGAAATGTTTATTGACTCAACATTCCTTTCCAATTAATCCATCCAGTAATTGGTACACCACTAATTGGGAATATAAAATGCCTTCTAGCAGCATGGCATCTTGTTTTATACGAATATAGTTCAAAACTTCAAATACCACATGACAGCTTACTTGGAGATTTGTAGCACTGACAGGTTCAGCAGCGGTATGCAAATTTCAAGAGTGGGTCCATTATGAGAGCTTTCATCATTTTCATCTGTTTGAGATGATTCATACTTTTTTTCACAATTTTACCAACTCTTGCATGGATTCACCAACCTTAGCACAAACATAGGAGACTTCAGCTTTGCCTGACAAACGGTATTTTCAATGAGTACAACATTAAAGTCTAAACTATAGAACCATGTTTCCTACTTCAAGAATAAACTAAATGGACGTGACTCCAAAAAAAAAGTAAAAGCTAGAAATTAATAGAGAAATAAAATTAAGTTATTCTAATCATGTATTAATGGTTCTAAGATACTTAAACCATGGTGCAGTTTTGTTAGTTTGTTACACCCTACACCATTTGTCGGACTGCTTCATGAAGCAAAAATGATCTAATAAAAAGTATCACATGGCATCCATTGTAGCAGACAATTTAGTGCAATATATAAAAAAATGAACTCCCTCAGCATCTTTGGCAAAAAAAAAAGCCCTAGCATCATACTATTCAAATTCCAAAATATTCAGTTGGAAAGTAAAATATCCTTACAGAAGAAAATTCACCGCTGAAAAAAGGGAAGACAGAGCCCCGAAGATTGTCGAGGACTCTGTGCTTGAACAAAGATTAAAGGTTCACTGGCACAAGGGACTTCCACGAGTGATTCCCACTCTTTAGTAGTACACTTGTTCTACAACATATTATGTTGGAAGCAATGATAGATAACGTAAGTTGGAGACTACCATCTTCATCAGATAGAACAGAGAGCAGAAGCCGTCAATATGGACTTGAATTCAATGGAAAAGCAAACAATCTCCATATTCAATTCAACCCACTAAATATCTTTGCCCTAAAATCAGAATGTGCATTGCTCTCAAATGCAACTTCATAGCATAACAGCTCTAGGGATTCAACTTTCAAGTACCTGCCCTTTCTTGGAAGAGGACCTGAGGGAGAAGCAACATCAGAACATACCTTGCTTCTGTGAGTTTGTTTCATTTGCTGCAGATTGAACGAACGATGAATATAACCAATTAGGTTTTGTGCATCGAACACAGATTTAGTTTTAAAAAGGAACTAATTTAGTTACATAAAACTTGAGTAAACAGGACGACAAACCTTGGACGCCATTTGACTGCAAAGCGTAATCATAAGTTAGGTAAAACGGAATTGGAAGAGGAGGACGTCGATTGAACATAGCTCTAAAGGGACTGGTGTGGATGGCGAGTGTCGGACTGCAAGCGAGTCGCGTGCAGTGGTCGGTCAGTGTCCCAACATAGTAAAGAACGCTGTTGAAGTTGGGAGAGTCCGGCCAGCACTCGAGGAAGGCCGTTATGGATCTGAAATTGCTGACGGCGGGTGAGCGGCGCGGCTTGCGGTTGAGAAGCGACGAACGGAGGTGTAGAAGCAGACGGTTGGTGTGCAGTGTGTCAACGTATTGAGGAGCAGCGTGAGAATTTCGCGCGTTTCGTCGAGGCGTTTCATGTTTGGTTTCGGAGCTTTCATTTTTGCAGAGGCATAGTCTGATACGCTTACTTATTCGGTTCAACACTTCCGGCTTAATACGGTTCGTTTGATAAGGAAGGCTGGCCGACCGGTTTTTATGTTTTGTACCCTTTAAAGAATAAGTGGCTATTGAGGGTGAGGATCCATTGCATTTTATATTGGTAAAGGATATATATATATATGATAGATATGCGGAGCGGGTGACGGGCCCCCGCAGACCCCAAATCCGAACCCATCTCATAACCTACGGAGAGTTGGTCGATAGGGCTCCGCGGATCGACGGGTAAGCGTGACCCGTTGATACTCCTAGTTGTGACTTATATAGTATATTCTTCACACACAGTTTTCCAAAGTAAGAAAAAACATCATTGCATACCAGTGTGAGGATGTCTCAGCTGCAATTCAACTTGACATAAATTATGATGATAAACGACTCGTCTAGTCGTGACCTCTTAAATTCAGAAAACATTTGTAACTCCATCCCTGCGGGAGCATAGATCATGTCGCTGTCTCGGCTGTTTGGAGATTCCAGAAAAGTCGGAATTGGAGAACACTTATTTTGGGGTGGGATTACTATTTAGATGTTTTCCGCAGTTAACCGCTCCGCACTTGTCTACTTAGCATTAACCGTGGACACGATAACTAGTACACCAGCAGTACGTCCTTCCTGATCCTCTCTTAATAGGAAAAGGATCTCTCTGTGCTCTAGGGCACGATTTGGGTTCCTTCCGAGGGACCAATCCTCCAAACAAGTTACATTCGCGAGGGATCCGAGGTTTGTTTAAGCAAAATACATGCATGGTTATGATATAATAATTGTAAAATACAATTAGAGGAACGGTCCCTAAACCCAAACTTTTAAGGGTTAACAGGTCTTTTGGTCCATGATGTTTGACCATTTTTTGGTTTTGGTCCATTATGTTTTTTTTTTCCTAGTTTTGGTACCATATGTTTGCATATTTTTTTCTAGTTTTGGTCTAATCGTTACATTCCGTCCATTTTTTGACATGTACAAGTCACGTGATCCACCCTAAACTTTCAATTTTGTTAAATTTAGTCCCTCTAATACTTTCCTAACCTTTTTTTTGTTCAATTTAGTCCTGAAGTTTCAAAATTTCAATTGGACCTATTGTCCAATTGGGGTCAATTTTGAAACTTCGGGACTAAATTGAAAAAAAAAATGGTTAAGAAAATATTAGAGGGACTAAATTTAAAGTTTAGAGTGTATCACGTGACTTGAACATGTCAAAAAATGGACGGAATGTAACGATTAGAGCAAAACTAGAAAAAATATGCAAACATATGGTACCAAAACTACCCAACTTTTATTTGAAGGGTTTACTCAATTACCATCACTATCCGTATTTTATTTTTTTAAAATTGATTATTTGAACTTTTAATTTCCAATCAAATTGTTAATATTATTACAATTTGTGTTAGAATTACACCAAATTGTTCTCAAATGGACATTCAATTTGATCTCCCTAATTTAAATGTATCTTTTAAGTGAGCGTCAAATTAAAAGTCTTTCCTACACAATTTTTCACTTTTTAAATAAGAATCCAGAAAAGGCGTACTTAGAAAACATATATTTTCCATTAACATAAAATAGTATTGCTACCACCAACCTCTTACACAAATTACATGCAGCTTTGCCAAGAACAACGCTTTACCCAACGGAACAAAAAAGCTGACAAAAAGATAGCAACATAAATTAAAAGGAGAAAAAACAGAAGCATGGAGGGAACTTCAAAACCACCTGATGGAGAAAGAAAAAAAAAATAAAAAGATATTAAACTCCCTAGAGGATAATGAAAACCTGTTAGAAGCTAAACACATACCACATCCACCACCCAGATTACAGCCAATCGCCTTTCAATCGCCATACGATTTTGAGATAATTGACATTCCTCTTCACATTTTGGTGGGGGCAGGATATAGATGATGATCCCACATCATTGCACCAACAAGGCAGCACCTTCAGACATAGTTCCTCATGGAACAAGTGCAACCCGCAACCACCATTTTACACGGCAATCAGTTTAGCATGCAATTGCAACTCCATTCTCTACCACTTTATCTGGAACAACAGCCTTTACATTCGTAGTTCCATCATCTGCAGTCTTCCCATTGGCAGTTACGGTTTCCTTGTTCAGGTCCGAGCCAGCTTCTATCGACTGTTGTGGTTTTACATCTTCATTTGACTTCTCATTTGTCACTTTTCCTTCCCAAGCCTGCATTGGCCAGACAGGTAAAATAAAAAACACATCATTCCACACGAACCGGCATTCCATTAATTTAGAGGGAAAAAAAGAGCAAATTCACAGCCACATATGATGAAAGTTGAAAATTATAGGACACGGCAAGTCTGGAACATGTTTTACCTGTTTCTGGTATTGATGCTGTTTTGCCTTCTTCTCCTGGATTGCTTTCTGCCTGTTCTCATAAAACTCAAAATCGTCCAGAAGGCAAGTTTTGGAGGAATGATCCTTGAATATCTTTACCATCTTAAGCCCTTGCTCTAACTTGACCTACAAGATCCCAGCCACAGAGATATTTCAATCTTACATATGGATAAAGACAATGGACACCATTCACCAAGAAAATAAGCACTTCAGTGTTTGATAACACTACCTCTTGGGTGTCCCTGCTATTTGTCACGGGCTTGTTCTCGTTGTTTTCCAGGATAATGTGCTTCAGCAGACTGTTTGGCACATCTTTCACAATGTGCCACTTAACAGGGAAACAGCCATTCCACTTGTCCTGTTGCCAGTACTCGACATTCTTGTGAAAATCAACAGGCCCTAACATTTCTGCAAGACCAACAAACTGACCACTTGTGTTCACCTGCAAAATTGTTGCATTTAAAGGGGTCATTCTGAAACATTACAAGGAAATCCTAACCCAAAGAAGATGGATATTATCATTATCAAACCCCTCCTTACCGAAAAGAAGAGGAAGATTGGGCAACCACTGGCTTTTTCTTGAGCCTCCCGATAAGCAGCATCGAGTTTCTTATTACCATTAGGTGTGCTCGCCCATACATTATACTTCATGCTCTTGTGGACATCATCTTCACTGTATGACTTAATAATGAAGAACTTGGCATCAACATACTCCTCGGCAAAATCTGCTCGGTTGTACTGCTCACTGTCTGGCGTTATCACACTAGTCCTATCCTTCTCCTCTACTGCAGTTTCACTTGGAGTGCAATTCTGCCCCTTCACTGACAATGGAACAGTTGAAAGAACCTTCTGGTCTTTTGAGCTTTTGGCCCTAGGACCCCGGTTCAGCTCATTCAGACCATCCATATTCTCGTTGCCATAGCTATGGAAGCCATTACCATACTGCCTGTTCCTGTACTTGTTGCCAACAGACAGCCACCCATTCCCAGCTGTTCTTGTATCATACATATTAGGACCATAACCCATGCCAGATCTTATAGTGTTTCCATATTGACCATAGAACTTGTTAGGGTACATCCTGTTGATATATCCATTCCCAGCACCAACTCCAGAAAGGGGCCCTGTCTGCTGTAAACCCTGCAAGAGATTCCAATAATCATGGATTGTTCATATCTAAAGATAATATAAAGTTTACAAGGTTTACAAATGTACAAATATGTGTGTGTGTGTGTCTTAAACAGTACAGTCAATAAATGTCTGCTTCAATACCATGAAATGAGAACTAGCACGGTAATTCGAACCCTTTGTTGAGGGAACATTCTTGGCATTAGAAACTGAATGATTTAGTCCATTGACCATATTTCCAGGCTGCCTGTCTGTAAAAGCTAAGCCATCAGACCATGGAAGGGGGGAACGTAATCCATCATATGCAAACCTAGGATCCTGGTACCCAGCAGCAACTCCAGGTAAAGAACCCCTTCCAAAGGAACCGTTTGAATTGTATGGCGTTGACTTTAGCGAAGTTCCTCTATTATTCCCTTTTAGACTCCCGGTGTTGGACAAATTAGCATTTGCCTGGACTGAATCAACAGATAATGGCTTCTGGTCAGAAGAAGCGGAGGTGGAAACCTCCATCGGTGTTGCAAGACTCGGGGTATGCGGTACACTAGTTGGTTGGAAATAAGGCGACGGGTAATGGTAATGCTGGGCCCCATAAAGCTGATCATTCCCAGGTACAGGCGAAGTAGCAGGCGAGTATGGACCATAAGGAGCAAAGCCATACCCATGATACATGACAGACCCATTATCCCCATAAAATCCCTGAAGAAATCCCACAGAAAATAAATCAGAATGCTCTTCTAGAACTCAAAGTGTGGGGCCATTAGGCAACAACAGTACTTCAAATCAACATCTAACTATCCATTTAATAAGGAAATTAGAAAAACTCACAGAAGTCATGTCAACTCCCTCTGTATTCCCATATCTCGAGAAATCATCCCACTCGTTCCCAGCCCCCTCATAACCTAGCAAAAGAAACACACAGGACTTAGGCTTACCTCCATTAAAATTCAAACATTCGCACCATAATATAATAATAATAACACAGTAATTGGGAACCTAACCTATCAATGATTACTAACCGATGCCTTACCTCCATAATAATAGGCTGCAGATGGATACCCACTTGGAAGATAACACATTGATGGGTCAAAATCATGCAGCAGTGGAGTCAAAGATCGCTCATAAGGAGGGACGTGACCTTTTGGTAAATTGCCAGAATCAACCGACCCATACTGATTAACATTAGGCTGAGTGGAAGAAGAATAAATCTCATCAGGGAAACATTTAATGGAGAAGATAAAAGGTTCCATCACTTAAGGTAAATAGAACGATACAGAATAAGATCGGATATCTATACAGCATACTCCAACAGTCAACAGAAGGATGATCTTCCAGGAGAGATGAAGTAACTTGGTGAAAATTTCCGTTGAGAGTCAATTTCACAAGCATCCTCAAGAAAATCCTCAGTTGATCTAAAGGAATTTAGTATAGAGTAGGACAAACAGAATCCATCTTAACACGAAAGCTTACCTTCTTTGTTGGTTCGGGAATCTCCAAAGCCTTCGGCTGTGTATCCAGCGACAGCTTCTGCAGCAACTCTGAAGCTTCTATTTATAAGGAAGTTAAAGAACTCATCCCACAATAATTTTCTTTCGCCAAATGTCACAAGAATCAGAGAACATATATTCAAGACAGATCCGTATTTAAAAAACATACAGAACAGAATTTTAATTTTTCTGCCGACACAGATGCTAGTTAAAATCAAGAAATTTATATCAAATAAAGAGCCAAAAACACCCATACTGATCAGATGTCAGCAGACAATCAGACCTATTATAGCGAGCACAAATTAACACATAAAGCTTAATTTAGATTTTCCAAGATCCAAATTTTAGTGGTTTACACTACCTAATCAATCAAATCAAGTTAAAAGAAAATAAAAAATCCTAACCTAAAACCCTAAACCCACAAAATCAAGAAGACATTAAATTCAATAGATAAACAAACTGAAAAAACATGTAGAACTAAGACCAAACACTAAGAGAAAAAAACATAGCAATCGAATGAGAGCAGCTCAAACAAAAACACTCGGATCTAAAAAATACGACCACAAGCAAGACAGACATCACTGAATCAAATCAAGCTGTGAAAAGCTAAACACTTAAACACAACAGATCGGAAACAGAAAGCAGAAAAGTATATGAGGATACGATCTGTTGATGGAGCCACGGCCGCCATATCCTTTATCGATCAATAAACACACGAATGGATCCTTAAGAAGGTAGAACCTTTGAAGGGATCCGATAACTAGAGGCGCGAAAGGATTTTGGATAGGACGGATAACCCTAACAGAGCAAAGGGGACAACGGGTCTCGCTCGCAGCCGCCAAATGGAAAGGGGTTGAGAGAGATAGGGGAGCGGAGTTTGGGGTCGAAGAGGGTTTCTTGATTTCCAAATCGTTTCAAATAGCTCCACGGAACACTGGCCGCACTCTTATTACATTACCCGCGGGTCATGTAATTTGTCTACTTTTGGCTATTTGCTAGTTTCGTGGGCTGTTTCGTCTTTTCTCTTTAACTTACTCTTTGATCTACGACTAGGGATGGCAACGGGTCGGGGCGGGTTTTCGCAGCCCCAGACCCGCCCCGCGGGTCGGCCTGGCTGACCCGGCCCCGGTCAAATGGACCTTCCGGGTCGGGTCGGGTCAACAATCCCGCGGGTCAACCCGCGGGGGCCCGCCCCGCCATGTGAACAATTTTTTTTTTTTTTTTTCACTTTTCAATATTAAATACAATTTTTTTAAATCAAAATATTACATTATATATAAATTCAAAACATAAATCTACCACCAATCAAATATAAACAACAAACACATCAAATTCATTACAAATACAAATTCAAATCCAAACACCAAATTAACAAATCCTAATAATCTAAATATACATATATTTGTAATTTGGTCCATGTTATTTATATAGATACTATATTAACTATATTGTTTTGTAAATGTTAGATCATATTAACATAAAAAAATTAAAAAATATATATATATTATATATATATATATACATTTCGGGGCGGGTCTACGGGGCCCCGAGTCTCTAGACCCCGACCCGGACCCGACCCGTGACCGCGGGTCGGCGGGTCAAAACCAGGTCGGGGCCCCGAGACCCGTTGCCATCCCTATCTACGACTACATCAAGGGAGTGATTGGTGGTGGGTCACGGAATGCAGATGAAACACGGGTGAGATTACTATTTTACTACTACCACTCCCTCAGATTTAGAGATGTGCCCTTAGGAAAGTTGGAAGCCCTAAATCATAATTGGAAGTGAGGGATTTAAATCAAATAGCTTTGATACACACTCCGACAGCTAGATTCCGAAAAGTCACGAAATAGAGCTAGTGGCACTAGCTGTAAATGCTGCGAACTTTTTGGTCAAATATTTATTCAGACAGAATCAGAACAAATCAGAATCCTTCCGCCGGAGTTTATATCTTTTCTTTAAATCAAATTGATGTTAGCATATGGTGATGTGGCGCCGTAAATGGTAGCCCGTTAATATTAAGGATATTACCCAAGATAATTGGGTAAATGTCACATTAAGTTAATTGGGCTTGACCCAATTCCTAATTGACATGGGAGGCCCAAAATTAGGCATCCTTCCCTTAATAGGTGGTTCGGCCGAACCCTAGTCCCACATTGGTTGGAGTGGACTTTTGTCCACTCCACCAATCTGATGGGTTCCGATGTAATCGTTGGCCCCGTTAACAGCCAATGGACGGCAAGTAGGTCCAGTGGGCCTCGTAAAAAGCCTAGAAGGCCCAGAGGTCCAACACGAAGGGTTCCGACTCTAATAAGTCCCGATGTAGGAGCTGAATGCTCCCGATGAGAAGCCTCTGAGTAGGCCCCGATATGCCTTAGTAAAGGCCCCGATAATAAAGCCCCGCAGAGGTTGGACCTGTCCCGTAGAGACTGAAGGTCCTGGGTTGTGATCTAGAATGAGACAACTCTGGAGTCCCCGACAGGAGTCGAGACTTGTGATCAGAGGATAAGACCGAGAAACCCGCCTACTGGATGAGAGTAGTGGGAAGACGGTTAGGATATAGATAATCTTCCCCGAGAATACGCAGGGCGTGCCCGAGATACGCGGAAGTATGGGTAAGATACGCGGAGCGTGGGGCGAGATATACGGAATCGTGGCGAGATATACGGAATCGTGGTTATAACGGCCGAGCCTGGCCTCAGGTAACTCTGGGTGACTTCTCCTCCTATATAAAGGAGGAAGTTACCCCAGAAAATCATTCATTCTAATACGAACTTAGACTCTGCTTACCACTCCATTGATCACCGTACTCATTTAAGCATCGGAGAGGGATTCCGGGTCACCACCCAAGTCATCCCCTTTTTGCAGGACCACGCGGAGCCCAGGAGTCCAAGCATTCCGTCAAGGACGTAACGGAGCTTCGCCCGTGATCCAACATTGGCGCCGTCTGTGGGAACTTACGAAAAGTCAAGATAGTTTCTACCAGATCAATGGCCGGTGGTGGCAAGAAGAAGCAGGTTCAGGCTGGCAGTTCTCGTCCCGCAGGAACTGTGAACTCCCCGTTGCCAGAACGCGTTGCTGAACAAGGTGAGAACCCTGCTCTTTCTCAGACAGGGGGGCAAGGTGATGAGGTCTCAGTTCGAGACGCTGAAAGGAACAGGCAAGAGGTCCCTCGTAGGGAGGAAGATGATGCTCCACCAAACCCGGTGGGCCCTAGAGCTGGAGGTGTCCCGCGAAGGGAAGAAAGGTCGTCTTCGAACTCGGAGTTGGCCAAGGCAGTAGCGGAGGCTATGCCGATGTTCCTGGCTGCCATGGAAGCCTTGCTGGACAAGAGAGAGGCCACCCGGAGAGCGGAGGAGTTGCCCCCGCAAGAGGAGTTGCCGCCACCCCTACCGAGGGTGGCCCCAGAAGAACAGGAAGTGCAAGAGGTTCCGCCCCGGGACAAGGGTAAAAAACCTATGCATTCCGAGAAATTCGTGGTCGACGGCCCAGGACCAGTGCAGAATAGGACCATCCCCCTGAATGGTCCACTCACCGCTGACCAGGTGGTAAAGATTGTTAGCATCTACATGGGTGACCAAAAGCAGATGACGTCCGAGCTGAGGGATCGGTCCAGTCATCCTTTCGTACCGCGATTGATCGACACCGTTGCTCCGCCTGGGATAGGCATCCCGACAATCAAAGAATACGATGGGGAAGGAGACCCAGTCCGCCATGTACAGAGGCATGTTCAGGCTTGCATGGGTAGGACTTCAAACGAAGATCTCATATGCTCGTTGTTCCCGATAACTCTGGGAGAAAGGGCCATGACTTGGTTCTTCAGCCTTCCGCCAGGGAGTATCACGTGCTGGGCTGATATGCACGACCGCTTTATCAAACAGTACCAAGGTCGGAGACGCCTCCTGAAAAGCGTGAGGACCCTAACCCAGGTGGTGCAAAGACCCGACGAATCGTTGGCGTATTATTACCAACGGTTCACTGCCAGCGCTGCGGAGATTGATGAAGAAATCTCAGAGGGAGAGATGATCCGCACTTTCCTGCGGAACCTGAGTGCTCCGTATGGCTCCGACCTGATGCACAGTGTAGCCGCGAAGGCTATATGGAGTATGGAAGCCCTGCATGCGAGGGTGAAACAGCAAATCGACGTCCAGGAGTCGAAGATCGCTGCGGGAGAGCTCGATCCCCCGAGGACAGGAAGAGGAAAGCCGTCGTCCAAGCTGTCGGAGGATCGCAAGGGGAGCGACAAGACGGAGGGAAATAGGAACCGTGGTCGCCCCGAGAAGAGGGAGGACAGACGTCCTCCGAAGAAGGATAATCGTGAAGGTCGGGTCACCCCCATCAACAGCTCGATGGCCTCTGTGCTAGCTGTGATGGACCGACAGGGTCTCGTCCGGTATCCCCCGAGGAAAGAAGGCGAACTTCTAGGAGGCCGCCCGGACCGTTACTGTCGCTACCATCGGGCTAATGGTCACGACACTGAGAACTGTCGGGAGCTGAAGAAGGAGATTGAGAAGCTGATCCAGAAGGGGAAGCTGAAGGAATTCGTCGGGAAGGGACGGTGCCGATCCCGTTCCAGAAGTCGGTCCCGATCCCGTTCCAAGTCCCGTGACCGATCCCCGAAGAAAAAGAAGGTCGAGCATGAGGCTTCAGGATCAGGTGCCCGCAAGGAGAGGCGGGGAACTATCAACGTCATCCATGGAGGAATGGCAGCGGGAGGTGATACCTCCGCTTCCAGAGAGAACTATGCCTCGCGCATATCTGCCGCGGTGGTGTTGGGGAAAAGGTCCCGGTCGTGGACCCTGAAGGAGGAGATGGAGATTTCTTTTTCAGCGAAGGATCTAGTTGGCGTGGAGATCCCTCACGACGACGCCCTGGTCGTGACTCTGGATGTGGATGGATTCGAGATGAAGCGGATCCTGATAGATGGAGGGAGCTCCTCCGATATTCTTTTCATGGATGCTCTGGAAGCCATGGGAAAGACGAAGAAGGATCTGACGCAGGTGGACTTCCCGATGGTGGGATTCTCTGGCTCCACTTCCTACCCGTTGGGAATGATTACCTTACCAGTAGAGTTTGGTAGTGGCTGGAAGATGGAGAGGCGAAACGTGGATTTCGTTGTGGTGGAGTCTGCGGGGGCATATAACGCGATCATCGGGAGGACCACTATCAACCCTCTTATGGCAGTCGCCTCCACCGTCCACCAGAAGATGAAGTTCCCGACTGATAACGGAGTTGGAGAGGTCAAGGGTGACCAGGTGACGTCGCGGAAATGTTACGTTAATGCCACCCGACGAAGAAGGAGGGAGACCATGACTATTCTCCAGACGGATACTGATCCTCGAGAGGAGTATGGGCGTCCTGCCCCCATGGAAGATTTGAAGGAAGTGGAAATCGATGGACCTCAGAGGAGGGTGAAAATCGGCTCTGCTTTGTCGGATGAAAGAGCCCAAGTTGATCGAGCTCCTGAAGGAGTTTAAGGAGCTGTTTGCCTGGTCCCCAAGTGATATGCCAGGAATCAGCCCCGACGTGATAGTGCACGAACTGAAGATAGACCCCGCGATCAAGCCTATCGCGCAGAGAAGGCGTCCGATGGGTGCGGACAAGAGGATCGCGATCCAGCAGGAGGTGGGCAGGCTACTCGATGCTGGATTCATCAAGGAGCTCCGATTCCAGACTTGGGTGGCTAACCCAGTGCTGGTGCGAAAGAGTAACGGAAAGTGGCGGATGTGCGTCGATTTCCGTGACCTGAACAAAGCCTGCCCGAAGGACTGTTACCCGCTCCCGAGGATTGACCAGTTAGTGGATGCTACATCGGGACATGAGCTGCTGAGCTTCATGGACGCGTACTCTGGGTACAACCAGATTAAGATGGCGAAGGAGGATGCCCCCCATACGGCCTTCTATGCTGACAGTGATGTCTATCATTATGACGTGATGCCCTTCGGATTAATCAATGCCGGAGCAACTTACCAGAGGATGGTGAACAAGCTGTTCGGGGACATGCTGGGGAAAACCATGGAGGCATATGTGGACGACATGCTGGTGAAGTCCCGACAGGCGGGAGACCATGTCCAGAATTTGGCGGCGGCATTTGAGCGGATGAAGTTCCATCAGGTCCGACTGAACCCCGACAAATGTGCTTTTGGGGTGAACTCGGGGAAGTTTCTAGGGTTCATGGTGAGCCAGAGAGGAATCGAGGTGAACCCTGAGAAGCTGCGAGCAATCGAGGAGATGCAGTCCCCGAAGAATCATCGGGAGGTCCAGGTGCTGAATGGCCGGTTGGCCGCGATGAATCGCTTTCTATCCAAAGCGAGCGATCGAGCTATGCCATTTTTTGATGTGCTGAGGGCCAACAAGAAGTTCGAGTGGACCGACAAGTGTGAGGAGGCGTTCCAGGCACTAAAACAGCACCTCCGCACCCTTCAGCCGTTGGCGAAACCAGTTCCAGGCGAGCCGCTCTATCTCTATTTGGCTGTTTCTGATGTGGCTGTTAGTTCTGTTTTGATTAAGATTGTCAAGGGCAACCAAGTGCCTATCTATTATGTAAGCAAGGCATTTGCCAAGTCTGAAATAAATTATCCCGCCATTGAGAAGTATCTCTTTGCGTTGATTATTGCCGCTCGAAAACTGCGACCTTACTTCCATGCCCATGAAGTCACGGTATTGACTAATCAGCCCTTGAAACACTTCTTGAACCGACCGGAGGCGTCGGGGAGATTGGTAAAATGGGCCATCGAGCTGACGGAGTTCCGCATTCATTTCGCTCCGAGAACCGCTATTAAAGGCCAGGCATTGGCAGATTTTATAGCTGAGTCTACGGCACCCGATCTGGAAGTAACGGGTCCCGCAGAGGGGGCAGCCATGGAGGAAGTCCCGACAACAGAACAGCAGCCAGAACAGCCAAATGAGGAGAATACGTGGGAGATGTACACTGATGGTTCATCGAGTGTAGAAGGCTCGGGGGCAGGATTCGTGTTGATACCGCCCGGCGGAGGCGAGCCCTTACGATATGCCCTGGCGTTGACATTCAAAGCCACCAACAACGAAGCAGAGTATGAGGCTCTCATCACAGGCCTCAAGATTGCCAAAGGTACGGGGGTTGACCATTTAAAAGTGAAGTGCGACGCTAGCTTGGTTGTAAATCAAGTCCAGGGGAATTATGAAGCTAAGAACCCAACAATGAAGAAATATTTGCACGAGGTGCAAACTTTGAAGGGAAGCTTCAAAAGTTTTGATATCGAGGCGATCCCAAGGGAAGAAAACGCGGAAGCAGATGCCTTGAGCAAGTTCGCTCTGGGAGTGGCTCCCGAGGAGAATCGGAAGGTGCACTTCCTAGAGAAGGTGATTATCTCAAACATCGATCCGGTAGAGATCTGTGCCATTGAGACAGGATCGGAGGAAGAAGAGAAGCCCACTTGGATGACCCCGATGGTCACGTACCTGACTACGGGGGTACTCCCCGATGACAAAGTGGCAGCTGTCAGGTTGCGGCGGATTGCGGACAACTATGCAATGGTGGAGAACCAGTTGTACAAAAAAGGGTACGTAAAGCCTTTTCTAAAATACGTAGCAGAGCCCGACACAAATCGGATCTTGAGGGAGCTACATGAAGGAATCGCGGCCTGCCATGAAGGAGCCCGATCTCTAGTGAGGAAAGCATTGAACTTAGGCTACTACTGGCCCTCGATGAACAAAGAAGCAACCGCAATGGTCCGATCCTGTGATGCATGCCAGAGGTACGCCCCGAATATCGTGGCCCCCGCCGCGGACCTAACGCCCATCAGAAGTGCATGGCCCTTTGCGCAATGGGGAAATGACTTGGTGGGACCACTTCCTCAAGCAAGAGGTCAGTGCAAATACTTACTCGTGGCTATCGACTACTTCTCAAAGTGGATAGAGGCCAAAGCATTAGCTAGAACGACGGGGCAGCAGATCCTCAAGTTCCTTCAGACTCAAATCATATCCCGGTACGGGATCCCGCGAGTATTGATCAGCGACAACGGACCTCCGTTCAATGGGGCTCAGTTGAAGGAATACCTGGAAGAATTAAACATTGAGCATCGGACCGCGTCAGTCCGTCACGCCCAGACCAATGGCCAGGTAGAGTCAGCCAACAAGATCGTGATGGACGGCTTGAAGAAGAGAGTCTATGCTTTGCAGGGCCATTGGCTGGATGAGCTCGAGAATGTGCTATGGGCTGTGAGAACAACACCCAAGCAGTCAACAGGAGAAACTCCGTTTGGCCTGGTTTATGGCACGGAGGCAGTTGCTCCCGTGGAGATAGCGGTGGCATCCCATCGCGCGAAATACTACGAGCCTCTGACAAATGAGGAAATGAGACGTCTAGACTTAGACTTGCTCGAGGAAAAGAGGTGGAAAGCCGATGAAGTCCAGGCCCGGATGCGTCTGGCAACAGCCCGATACTATAATCGGCGTGTCAGGTCCCGACAATTCTTCGTAGGAGAACTTGTCTGGCGGAGGAATGAGTTTGTTCATCAAGATCAGATCAACAAGCTGTCACCAAAATGGGAAGGACCCTACAAGATCGTGGGGATGCCAGTGCCCAATGCATACAAGTTAGAGGATCTCGAAGGCAAGACGTTGAAGCATTCCTTCAGTGGTGAACACTTGAAGAAGTATCATGTTTGATATGAAGCCGCCACGAATTGCGCAAATTGTCTATCAATAAAATCCGATGTAAGCCTACTTTGAATTATTAGTGAATAAAAGAAGTTGCCTTCCGATCAAATTGCTTTCGAATTTATTCTTACTGTTAATAAGACGTCCTGAGTGACGCAACAAAAGCCTTCCGAGGTACGAGGAAAGCCCCGCAGGGGATGCGTAAGTCGTCTATATGACGCGGCCAAAAGCCTTAACAGGTACGGACAAAAGCCCTACGGGGTACACGTAAGTCGTCTATATGATGCAACCAAAAGCCTAGGTATGAAAAGATCCTGATGGATCCGCGTAAGTCGTCTATATGATGCGGCTAAAAGCCTTAACGGGTACGACTAAGCCGTCCAGTAGAGACGCAATGGAAGCCTTAAGGGATATGAAAATGACCTTAAAAGGCATGAACGAGAAACCTTAAGTGGTGAAGTTCCGATTTTGAACGAGAAACCTTAAGTGGTGAAGTTCCGATTTTGAACGAGAAACCTTAAGTGGTGAAGTTCCGATTTTGAACGAGAAACCTTAAGTGGTGAAGTTCCGATTTTGAACGAGAGGCCTTAAGTGGTGAAATCCCGATTTTTTATGAAGAGCCTTAAATGGCAAAGTCTCGAATAAAACGTCGGAAGGACGTATGAAGTCATCTACAAGGGTGCATCGGAACGTTCTAAGTAACGAATTTTAAAGCTACTTTAGATAAAGTGCAAGCAAGTATCGGAGCCAAGACGGATGGAAAGAAAACTATTCATATAAAGGCTCGAAAGCCAAAGGAGTTCATTACAAGAGATAAGGGAGAAAGATAACAAGGACTAAAAGATGTAAGCATTAAACTTGGTCCTTGTTAGGAGATGGGCCCTCAGCGGCGTCGGAGGGAGCAAGGTTTGGAGGGGCTTGAGCAGAAGGCTCCGCAGTTGACAGAGTCGGGTCCACGGCAGCAGCCTCTTCACTCTCCGCGGGGAGGTTGAAGTACTTCTCCGCGACAGGGGCAAGGGTCTCGGACTTCGTGAAGTCGATGTGTAGAGTTCCTCGACGGCGTTGAATAAAACGTCCTCCACCTCGGACTTGCAGAACTCCACAGCAGCCAGCTTGAATTCTTCAGAATCCCGATACTCCTTGTGACCCTGAAGGCGGCCCTCCTCACGCCCCCGCAGGTGGCCTTCCTCGAGGCCCTGAGCCTTGGCCTCAGCTAGCTTGGCAGAGAACTCAGTCCTCTCCACCTCAAACTTCGCCTTGGCCTCCGCGAGGAGATCAGCGAAGACGTTTTTCTCATGAATGAGCTGTTTCTTCTCCGCCTCGTTCCGCTGATGCTCCACTCGGGCCATCTTCTGCTCTCGACGCATGACAGCCTCATGGTCGTGGACCTTCTTGAGCAGGCTTGTGGCCATGTCATCGAGGAGAGCCTTCTCCTTGGCCATCTTATTTTCGGCCGCCACCGCCTCGTCACGCTCCATCTGGAGCTTGGCTAAGGCTTCAGGGTTCGCCTGAGCCTGGGCCTCCACCAAAGCACTCTTCAAGGCCAGGATAAGGCCAAAACAGCGCTGCTGGTTGGCGGTGTCCTGAGAAAAAGAAGAGATCAAGATGTAAACAATTGAAGATAAAAGTAGTGAAGAGAATGAAATGAGAATAGAAGTTTTACCTCCATCCGTCGGATGGCCATGTCACGAATCTCCTCCTCAAGGTCCTCCTGCGCGAAGGACAGGGGCCGCTTCAAGGCCGGAGGAACTGACCCCGCCAGCAGATGCAGGGCCAAGCTAGGATCAAGGTCTCCCCGCCGAAGTGGAACTCCTCGAAGAGACTCGATCGGGTTCCAGGGCAGCATCCCCTGTTCGGGAGTAAAAACCTTGTAAAGGTTTTCATCCACAGGGAGCGGGGGGATGACCCCAGAACTCGAAGCTGGAGGAGCCTCCTCAACGCGCGGCTCGGGAGTCGGGGTACGAAGAATAGGAGGAGGACTTTTAGACACGTCCCTAGCAGAGGGCCGTGCGCTCCTGGACCTCGACCTGCCACGAGGAAGCAGGCCCCCCTCTTCAGGCTCCTCGATGGAAGGAGAAGCTTCCAAGTCGGTCACCTGGCGGAACTGAGCTCCCGCCGGGGCGTCCTCCAGCATCAATTCTTGCGGAGCCGCCGTCTCCACAGGAATAATAGCCTCTGTCGGGGGAGGAATCTCCAAAGGACCTGCGGCAGCGGGACGAATGAAGTCAGGGAGAGTACCCTCAGGGCACCAGATGATCTGACGATCGAAATATCGTTTCTTCCCAAGGACGTTGTAATATCCCGCCTCAATAACGTGGGGAATCTCTCCTTGAAGGACGAGCTTAATCTCTTGAACCCGTGTCTTCTGATCAGCGGGGATAAACTCCTTGGGAATTAATTCTTTATATTTTGTAATTGCACGACGAACGCGCTTACCTTCCTCGACGGTGGTGGCCCCAAAGGCCTGATCTATCTCCTCCCGTCTGGCCTTCTTGGCCACGACCTGCTCCTCAGTCGGAGGAGCAACAGCTAGGGGAGTGGAGGAGGAAGCCCCTTTCTTCACCAGTTTGCGCTTCCGCTTGGAACCGCCCTGGATGGCATCAGTCTCGCCCTGCTTCATAACGAGATGAGTCAACAGAGAAGCCTTCTTGGCTGCAAAGGTAAAAATAAGACGGTTAGAAATATTACCCAGACGACTAAATCTGCAGAAACGGAATCTAGGAGCCGAACTCCGATGGCAATCAGATGCCGCTCTTGAAGCTTGTTGGCATCCATAGGTATGAAGTTGTCCCCCCAGCGGTAGAGTTGAACCATCTGGAGGGTGTTGAGGTCATCCTCGGAATAATCTTGGAGCTTGGGGGCAGGGTCCGCCACAACCTCCCATCGAGGCCAGGGGATAGAGCTATGCTGGATAAAGAAGTAGTACTTCTTCCAGCCACTGTTGTCGGAGCCCGAGTCGCGGATCAGAATCCGATCCTTGTGAAATTTCCAAGTTTCGCTGTCCCAGCCGAAACGGGAGAGTTGCTCCTTTGTCCACTTGGGGAGTCGGGGAGAGAAGGAGCAGACACCGGATTTATTGCACTTCATACCGTAAAAAGTGCGGAACAACAGAAGACTGTATGTCCACTGCTGGCGATGGCACAGGAGCTGGAAGGCATTCCACACGCGGATGGCGTGTGGAGAGAAAGTACAAGGGTGCGTTTTGTAAAAATTGCACATTTCCACCATGTTTCCACAGAAGGGGAACCGAATCCCCGCACTTATCTGTCCAGTGGAAACAAACACCTCCCCGGCCCGAGGAGGCGTGATAATGTGCTTCCTCCTACCAGCAGTTTGGGACTCATAAGGGAAACGAGGCTCCCAATCCGAGGTGATACACCCCTCTCTAAGGGCCACCTCATACGAACCCTCGGATATCTCATTGACAGCAAACTCAAAGAAGAAGGGGGCCCTAACCTCAGAACTAGCTTCGTCTAAAACAATTGCAGACAAGAAGAATTGAGAAAGGAGGAGTAAACAATAATCAAATTACGAAAACATGGAAAAGAAGTCCTTACCAGACATGATCGGTGGTCGGAAAGTGAGGAAAAAGAAGATCGGAGAAGTCGAAGTGGCCTTGATCACTTGAGGCACCAGGAGAATTTAGGAGAGAACTTCGAATGCAAGGAGGCCTGAAAGCGAGAGAGTGCAGAAGAAGTGAATGGGACCAAGGTCTTCCCTTTTATAGGCCAAAGGGCAACTGAAGGGACATAATCGTGACCGTGGAAGGCGAAACGATCTGATCATGACCGTTGAACTGGGGAGACGATACGGAGGAGACAGCTGGATGGGCTGGATCTGCACCGTTGAAGAGGAAACGACACGATCTTAATCGACGAGATGATAGGCACGGAAGGGACGTGTATGACGTCATAGTTGCTTTTTCAGAAAACAGCAGTCACGCTGATTTAAACGTCGTTTCTCTATCCTCAGGCATTCAATGCTGCAGTAACCGAGGAGTCTTCTCGGATTTGGCAACTGCCCATGGGGCCTGGTGGGCCCAGAATAATCATAAGAAAGAGACTCTGACATGTAACGATCACACGCGAAGATCAAAACCTCCGACGGTGGTATCGGAAGGTATGAAGACAAAAGCCTTTAATTGAGACATCAGAAATTGCAAAGGTCAAAACCCCCGACGGTGGTATCGGAGGGTGCGAAAACGGAAACCTCCGATAACGAGGTCAAAAAGCATGAATTAGAAGACACGGCGAACTAAAGTCCCCCATGTCTTGGGGGCAAATGATGGGTTCCGATGTAATCGTTGGCCCCGTTAACAGCCAATGGACGGCAAGTAGGTCCAGTGGGCCTCGTAAAAAGCCTAGAAGGCCCAGAGGTCCAACACGAAGGGTTCCGACTCTAATAAGTCCCGATGTAGGAGCTGAATGCTCCCGATGAGAAGCCTCTGAGTAGGCCCCGATATGCCTTAGTAAAGGCCCCGATAATAAAGCCCCGCAGAGGCTGGACCTGTCCCGTAGAGACTGAAGGTCCTGGGTGGTGATCTAGAATGAGACAACTCTGGAGTCCCCGACAGGAGTCGAGACTTGTGATCAGAGGATAAGACCGAGAAACCCGCCTACTGGATGAGAGTAGTGGGAAGACGGTTAGGATATAGATAATCTTCCCCGAGAATACGCAGGGCGTGCCCGAGATACGCGGAAGTATGGGTAAGATACGTGGAGCGTGGGGCGAGATATACGGAATCGTGGCGAGATATACGGAATCGTGGTTATAACGGCCGAGCCTGGCCTCAGGTAACTCTGGGTGACTTCTCCTCCTATATAAAGGAGGAAGTTACCCCAGAAAATCATTCATTCTAATACGAACTTAGACTCTGCTTACCACTCCATTGATCACCGTACTCATTTAAGCATCGGAGAGGGATTCCGGGTCACCACCCAGGTCATCCCCTTTTTGCAGGACCACGCGGAGCCCAGGAGTCCAAGCATTCCGTCAAGGACGTAACGGAGCTTCGCCCGTGATCCAACACAATCCTATATATAGGGGAGTCTCCTAAGGGGTTTTACTCATCAAGTAATTCATAAGTCCCTCCATTGAGGAACTTGAGAAAAACCCTCTCACCTTAGTAGTGATTTTCGGCACACCATCATCTCAGTCCGAGGTTTTGTCCCCGTTGAAGAATCGATCAGAAGATTTGTTGTGGAGCTTATACCG
The DNA here is from genome assembly GCA_036873135.1 of Clarkia xantiana subsp. parviflora. Classification (NCBI taxonomy): domain Eukaryota; kingdom Viridiplantae; phylum Streptophyta; class Magnoliopsida; order Myrtales; family Onagraceae; genus Clarkia; species Clarkia xantiana. Next base: position 23,270,538 of record JAPTYO010000009.1, on the reverse strand, counting down.
CGTAGGACTTCTTCTCACGAAGAACTTGTACGGGTTCCGACCGGAGGATCAGAACTCCCTCCACATCGTTCTTGGGCAGGAAGCTATTGAGGTATGTGTACATTATTCCGCTGCGTAGCTAGATTACTTGCACGTACACGTTTAGCATTCCATAGTATTACGTCCCCGTAATCCAACAATTGATACCTGAGTAAACAGGTCAAAACAAATTAGTACCCCCACTAAGTTTTGTGACAAATTGGTACCCGGGTAAACCTGGGTGTTGCACAGTCAAAAACTGGAGTTAAAACAGACGGAATTGCTCACGTGAGGTGCACGTGACTTTTTTTCCCCCAAATTCAAAATCGAAGGCAATGTTGAATGACGAAAATGCCCTCGTCTGATTAAATAACAAAAAAAATGAGTTTTTGTTATTTGCTTTCTTCGTCACCTTCACCCAAAGAAATTGAAGAGTCCTCAAACCAGCAAATGGAAACCTCCCCTCTTCTCCCATCCTCCGGCGAGAGTTAGGGTTTCAGCAAGGTAGTCTTTTTCCGACGATTTCTCCACACGGGCGACCGGAATCGCGTCTCAAGTCTGTTGAAGTCGTCTGTACTGCGACGATCGTCATGTTAAAGCCTCGATTAGAAAAATCGTGACATTTGTTCCACACAATGGGTCAGAGCAGGTTAATATATAGTATTTCTTGCTTATCTATGTTCATTTTGGTGAATCGTTGTGGTAATTTAGTTCAATTGCTCGGTATATGGGTGGGTGTTTAATGGGTTTGTCCAAAAGTTTAGTTTGATGTTAAAAAATCATTTTTTTATGGTGTATTTGAATGCATGGGTGGGTATGAACTGGTGTAACCGACTGCAAATTGATCTTTGAGTTTCGTTTTGGGGTCTGAAATTTTAGGCATGGGTGTAGGAACAAATTGTACGAGGTACAAATCTGGCCATAAAATTGAATTCTAAGGCACCAATTTGGTCATTAAAATGTTGTTCGTATATGCAGTTCCATCTTGGAGGACCCTGGCGATGTTGCATCTAATGTGCTGTGTGAGATCCACCATAATGGGTACTTTGGTACAAAAGAGGGGCAGAAAGTGAGCTACAATGGGCTGATGGATGACCTTGAATTCCCAGTGACAATTACCTTCGATGATATGCTTGATATGTGCAAGGTAGTGTGTGACTACGAAGAAGGTGACAAGGTTTATGGGAAGCTTGCATCTAGAGGACTATTAGAATGTAAATGTTTCTGAAATTTCCATTGAAATTGTATGATTAACCTTTGCAATGTCCTTTGTTAACATCAGAATTTTTTTTTTTTGTAGAAGGACTGATAAGGTTAAACACCACTGAAGATGTTCGTGATGTATTAGAGAAGCGGCGAAGGAATGAAATAATGGCTCTGTACTTTGTGAAGAAGAATGGGTCATCAGATGAACATGAAGTAGTACCCGATGAGAAGATTGAAGTACCACTTCCGAATTCCGACGATGATTCAACTGATGAGGAGTGGGAGCCTACCCTCAGTGATGAAGCCAGTTTGAGTGCCACTGACAACTTGAGTGACTTCTCATGGTGGGAGCATGCTACATAAACGGCTGATGCGGTGGAGGAGGAAGGCAATGATAGGGGTCTTAGGCAAGTTGGTCCTAGGCAAGATGGTCATCCCGGAGAAGGAAGTGCTCCAAGAGAAGTCGGGGAAGGAAGTGGAAGTGGTGTGCCTAGACAGGAGGACACACTGAATCTAAGTGACGATGAGCTAATCTGCGGGAGTGATGCTCTTGTGACACCTACTGGATCAGATGATGAAGAGCAAACTAATGCAGCCAGGTTTGTAAGTTTTAGTGAAGAGGCTAATAACAAAGAACCCGAGTTGAGCCTTGGGATGACATTCGGGACAGTTAACGAGTTGAAGGACGTTATAACCGAGCACAATATACATAACAGGTATGCTGTCAAGTACGTGACGAATACACCCAAGAAGTTCATTGTCCATTGTAAGAAGAATTGTGGATGGAAGTTGTACGCGTCTTTGATGGCCCATGAAGAGACGCTTCAAATCAAGACGTATGTTCCAACACACAAGTGTGGTGTTGTTCATTCAAGCAAGAGGATCAACGCGAAGTGGCTCGTGAAACATTACACTGAGAAGATGAAGGAGCAGTTGTTGCAGTCTAAATACATCCAGATGGAAATCAAAAACACGTTTGGATTCTAGGTTAGCCGATTTACCATAATCAGAGCTAATGCCAAGATCAAGAAGATTATTTGGGGGAGACCATCAAGAGTAGTACGAGAATCTGCGAGATTATGTTGCAACTATTTTGCTACATATTCCAGACACTACAATGGTTATTTGGGTTGATTCAACCATCAACACTCTCAGGCCCAAATTTGAGCAACTATATTTTTCTTTTGAAGCATCAAAGAGAGGGTTCCTCAGTAGGTGCCGACCATTCTTTGGTCTTGACGGTTGTCACTTGAAAGGATTGGAGAGGGGGCAGATCCTAAGTGCAATCGGGAGAGACGCTAACAATGGGATGTTCCCCATAGCAATTGCGTGGGTTGAGCTGAGACAAAAGACTCGTGGAAGTGGTTTTTGGAGTTACTGACCAATGACATGGGGACTGGTCCTACATGCAATAATAAGGGTTTGACAATAATGTCTGACGACATAAGGTACACAACTGTTATATTTTTATTGTTGAGAGTTGGTACAAGTTGTTTTTAAACATGAACATGCATGTAGCTGTTTAAAAATAAATGTTACTTTTTAGTACACCAAATGAATAAAGTGTTGCATTTTGGTACCTAAATAGATCAAATGCACTTGTAGGGACTTATTGCTGCTGTTCAGGAGACATGTTCTGGTGCTGAACATCGAGCATGTGTGAGACGCATCCATGCTAACATGTTGGTCAAAGGCTAGAGAAGTAAGGCAGTGCGAGATCGTATGTGGGCAGCTGCAGCTGTTTGTACTAGGTCAAAGCACCTCGAGCACATGGAGGAACTGAGGAAGATCAAGGCAGAGGCATATGATTACCTGAATGATATTGACAAACATGCATGGGCTAGAAGCTACTTTCCAGTGGACTCGAAGGTCGACTTGATTGTCAACAACCTTAGTGAAAGCTTCAATGCTAGGATTCTTGAATGTCGGTCGAAACCGATTGTTACAACGATGGAAGAGATTCAGAGGAAGCTCATGAGAGAGATGTATTTGCAGTGGGAGGCCATAGAAAGGCAAGAACACCCTATTTGTCCTAGGATTAGGAAGAAGCTGGCACAGACCTCAATGGACCGCCGTAATTGGGAGCTCATTAATAAAGTCCATGTACCTAAGAAATTATGTAATGTCATATTAGGGATTTTGGGCTAGGTCTAAAATCTCAATTGACATGGGAGGCCAATATTGGGCCTCCCTCCTAACATGGTCGGCCGACTTATGCTAGGGGTAAAGTGGACTTTTGTCCACTTTACTCCTCTTATAAATAGGGAGTCCTATGAGGTTTTATTAATGCTAATTCTCTCTTCTTAAGTGGTGAGATTAAAAGAAAACCCTCCTCCATATTCCTCTATGTTTCGGCCGAACCTACTTCCACCAAGGAGCTGTCAAATTGCGTCGAGCAATTTATTCCAAGAGATCCATCCCGCGAAGAATTGATTGAGGCTTTGCTGTGATGCATAATCCGCGTAGGGCTTCTCTAACAGAAACCTCTATGAGAACCGTCCGACGGATCGAGAACTCCCCTCAACGGTCCTGGGCTACAGGAAACATTGTAGGTATGTGCACCTTATTCCGCTGCGTATTAGTTACCATGCACGTATCTAGGGTTTTGTTTCGTAGTATTAATCCCCTAAATCCTACAGTTAGACATTCATCCAAAGAGGGTATAAGTGGGTGCAGTTTGACTGCTAAGCCGTTTCCGTATTTCAGGAATAGGGCATCACAGATATCCTTTGTTGCCGAAATATCCTTACTCTTTTTCGATGTGCGAAGACATCTGTGACAACAATATATCCTTCACCATCTTGTCATCCTGCTCCCACTAGAAGTGGGCATATGCTAGTCCCTTGGTCAGATCTGCATCTGGACAACTCATCGTCTTCCGAATATGGTCTAAGAGACCTTTATCGCCCAGCAGATCATTGATGTGTTTGCACCACGAGTCGTAGTTCGTCTATTTGAAAAGCTCATTAACACATGATGAATCCATCTGTGCAGGTATTCTATACTAACATATTGACAATCATGCATAATCAGGGAGACAATAAAATTTTGGAAAAAGAATTGCGTACATCGGATATCTATGAGATAGAAGGCGATAAATAATGATTCCTCAGACATCTAACCCAACCGACCGACAGTAAACCGAGGGAAGGGGGTCGTGAAAGAGTTCACATTACCGTCGTCTTCTTTCTAATATATCAGTTTTTTAAAACGGTTTAATTGCTTTTACCGGAACAAGAGATTTTTAAAGCACCCGATCTTGGCTTTCCCAAGGCCCTTTTGAAGACGTTTTCAAAGATTTTTCAAATTTGCACACACAATTCTACTACACAAGTAAATCATCATGCACATATCATATCCAAGAAACAAACCACACATCATACACACGTGTCATGCGTCTAATGTTCCGAGGAAGTCATGCTTGCATATATAATTCTACTGCTTAAGTAAATTATCACATGCTTATATATCCTCAACATTCATGCATACGCATCATGCATGATCACACCATACAAACATGCATATTTGGCGACTGATTATCGGTTTTCAAAATATTTGGGGGACTGATTTGCAATTCATGCTATCAATCAAACACGCGTACTTCTAGACATGAATCCTAGGTATCCACAACCATCACAGCATGTCTATCCTAGTGCGCAACTCATTAATTGAAAACCAGTGCTCAGCCCACAACATGCAATATCCAGCTAGTTTGACATAGTCAAGACGACAATTCTAATCATGCAATAATATCGATTATATAACAATTGCAATTCAGCCCACTTATTGATCCAGTCCCAAAATCATGCATTTCAGAGATCCATCCTCATAATCAAAACTAGGCATCAGATTTAATTAAAACGTGAAAGTATTAAAACTATAAGCACTGTGTAGGTAATTTTAAAGTTCGAAAACATTTGGATTTAAAAATTTGACCATCCTATTTTAATCTGACTTGGTTCAGTTCAGTCAGAAATCTGGTTCGGTTCAGGCGGATCAGTTCGGTTTTTAAAAAGTTGGGCCGGACCGGTTCGGTTTAAAATAGGAATGTGGTTTGGTTTTTCACGCAAACCGGGCCGGTTCGACCCATTTTAGTTGCCCCGGGTTGGACCGATTGAGAAAACCCGGTTTGGTTGACCCATAACGGTTTAGGTTCATGGAACCCGACCCGGTTCGGTTCGGTTGACCCGTTCGGTCTGGTTTGGTTCCCCTAGTTTTCCGGGTTGGTTGACCCGACCCGGATGTGCTAAATTGGACCGGCCCATTACCCATAGGGTGCGGCCGAAATTGTGACTTGTGGGCTAAGTAGAGTTTTAAAATCCACCAAAAACTTAACTTAGCCACTAAGTAACAATTAATTACAAAATAATTTCCAATATTTGCACATATATATACAAAATTCAGCACAATTTTATATATTGTTAAGATTCTATATTTAGAGATATATAATCAATCAACAATATATATACACATATATTTTGAACTAATAAATAAATATATATATATATATATAAATATATTGTCAATATTTTATATTAGGGATATAAAATCTATCAACAATATATTTTCTCAATCTTTAAGACAACTATATGTTAGCATATGGTGACGTGGCGCCGTAAATGGTAGCCCGTTAATGCTAAAGAAATTACCTAAGTTAGTTAGGTAATTGTCACATTAGGGTAATTGGGCCAAACCCTAACCCTAATTGACATGGGAGGCCCAAAATTGGGCCTCCCCCCCATGGTCGGCCGAAACTTATCCCATATTGGTTAGAGTGGACTTTTTTCCACTCCACCAATCCTATATATAGGGGACTCACCTAAGGGGTTTATTCATTCATTCAGAATAAGAAGTACCTCCATTGAGGAACTTGAGAGAAACCCTATCACCCCTTTAGTATTGATTTTCGGTGCACATCTTAGTCCGAGGTTCTGTCCCCATTGAAGAATCGACCAGAGGCTTTGTTGTGGAGCTTACACCGCGTAAGACTTCTTCTTACGAAGAACTTGTACGTGGTTACGACCGGAGGATCAGAACTCCCTCCACGACGTTCTTGGGCAGGAAAGCTAAAAGGTATGTGTACATTATTCCGCTGCGTAGTTAGATTACTTGCATGTACACGTTTAGCTTTCCGTAGTATTACGTTCCCGTAATCCAACAGTGGTATCAGAGCATGGTTAGGAGTTCTTAAATTTTTGATAAACTGATGTTCTTGAGTTTTGAAAAATCCGAAATTTTCAAGTTCATGAACACCATGAGTAATCCGAAATTTTTAAGAAAATTTCATGTGTTTGATCTTTAAAAACTTAAAATTTTTGAAATTTTCATGTTTTTATAGATCAAAACCGAATTTTATGTTCGAATTTAAGTTTGATGTTCATGATCTTCAAGAACAACATGAGTTTTATCAAAAATACATTTTGGATTCATTATCGAGTTAGGGTTTTGATCTTAAAATTTGACAACTTTTCCGATTTACATGTTTGTGCCGAAAACCCTAGGGGTATTCTAGGTAAAAAAAATAATTTTCTTGGTCACCAAGTTTTAAAAAATTTCGGCCACATTAATTAGAGATATAGTTTGTCATTTTTAAATTTTATTAATAGGTAACTATGTATCTATAAGTTGGAAATAAGGATAGGTTCATAATATAATATTGTAAAAGATTTTAACTATCAATATATATAGTTAAAGATAGGGTTAATATATATTGATAGATTTAGTTGCTATAAAAGATTAAGAAAATATATTGTCTACATATTTTATTGAAAAAATTGTTGAAATGCCCTCTAGGGAGACCGGATTTCTAAAAATGCCCTCCTATAGAAGGCATTTATGAATTTGCCCCGTCCAGCTGATAATACAAGCTGGATTGGACCACATGTCAGCGAACTAGCAGGAATCATCCAGCTGGCGCCAGCTCGCTGACGTCCAGCTGCTTACAGCAGCTGGACCGAGCGGGTCCCGGTCAAAGGGACAGCTCTGTCCCTTTGACTGACTCGGTCCAACTGCTATTAGCAGCTGGACCGGGCGGGTCCCGGTCGAAGGGACAACTCTGTCCCTTTGACCGGCTGAATGACTCGGTCCAGCTGCTATTAGCAGCTGGACCGAGCGGGTCCCGGTCGAAGGGACAGCTCTGTCCCTTTGACCGGCTGGCTGCTATTATAAATATATATATATATATATATATATATATATATATATATATATATATATTTAATTTATTCTACTATTTCACCTATAAAACTCATACACCAACATTCTTAAAATTTACAATCCTCTCATCTTCTTACATCTTTTATTTACAATCTACAATTTCTAGTATTAATGGCTTATCAAGGTGAATCCAGTTCATCCACAAGAAGAAGAATGAGTGTTAGGAACGAAGGAAATGACAACGATATTGTTCTCTATTTGAAGGAGACTCATAGGGCTAATTACATCTGTGAGGATAAGGTAAATTTTCTATTCATATAGATAATTATATTGATAGTAAATTACACTAGATTGCGTAAATAGAGTACATTGCCTATTAATTATGTTATTGATTAGAAAGTAGAGTATTATTTTATATTGAAATTAAATGAAAAACCAAATTAGTGGATTTTCTAAATGTGCAATTTAAAAAACTATTCTAATAGTCGAAATTTTAAATTACAATAGATTACGTAAATAGAGTACATTGCTTAATAAATATGTTAGTTGATTCGGAAGTAGATTATTATTTTGTATCGAAATTAAATTAAAAACGAAATTAGTGTCATTTTTAAATTCGAAATTTTAAAAAGTATTCTAAAAATCGAAATTTTTAAAATAGAAATTATGTTTTGTTTTTAAATAATGAAAATGTATAATTTATTTAAAAACGTCCTATTTAAAAATATATTGTAAGAAAAATTGGAGTGTTTGAAAATGAAATTCTGTTCGAAAGTTGAGAGTGTTTTTAAAAAATTTGAATTTGTAAATAGAAATTTAAAATACAAATTATTGGTTTTAGAAATTGAAAATTATTTTAAAATTCGAAATTTTATTGAATTAAAAACAACTATTCTAAAATTCGAAATTATAAAAATAGAAATTAAGTTTTGTTTTTAATTAGAAAATATCATATTTTTGTTTATAAATTTCGAATTTAAAAAATTAATTAATTTTTTTTATTGTCGAAATTAACTACGAAATTTTTTATGTTTTCAAATGTCGAAATTATTTTAGAATTTAGTTAAACAAGAAATACCTTTCAAATAAAAAGAAACAACTTATTTATAAATTGAATATTTATAAGACCGTTTTGAAGAAACTGAATATTTATAATAAATAAGACCGTTTTTGAAGAAATTGAATATTTATAAATTTAGAAGAGTTTTTAAAAATTGGACAAATTATATATTGAACTAATAATGAATAAATTCATGTCGAAAGGTAGGCAACGAGGTGCGCTACTTTAGATGTGGAAAACTATGGCCGTTAGACCCCCGAACTGAGGGCTTCGTCGACCAGGCAGGCTTCCTGCATGCAGCAAGGACGAGTCGTCTTGACGTAGATACCGGTCTGATGCATGCATTAGCGGACAGGTGGCGACCTGAAACCCACAGTTTTCATCTTCCCACAGGTGAGATGACAGTTACCTTGAGAGATGTGGCGATGATCTTAGGGTTGAAGATCGATGGTCCGCCGATATCAGACCAATACATGGGAGGAGAAGTAGTTGGCTTAGATGTTGACCCTACCACATATTGGAAGACTCATACTCTGGACATTTTCCAGAATATGTTTGGAGTACGACCCAACAGTGAGAACTTATGCAAAGGGACAACTGATATATATATTTCATGGTTGAAGAAGCATATCTTGAAGAAACCTAATGATGCTGCATGGAGAACAAACAGTGATGTAGTAGCCGAGAAAAGAGCAAAGGCATATATATTGTGCCTCTTAGGTTCAATTCTATTCGCAGACTCCAACAATTCTTTAGTGCCGCTGCAATATTTAAACTTCATATATGATTTGGATGAGTGCAGTCAGTACAATTGGGGTTCTGCTGTATTGAGCCACTTATACAGGGGTCTGTGCAGGTGGACAAGAAATAAAAAAGCTGTCATCATCAGCGGATGCGGCGTGCTTTTACAGGTATTGAAAATGCATTGTTAATATTATTTCTAAACTACATTATGTAATTTCATTTTTCTCCAATATATGTGTGGTGTTGGATGCACCTCTCGCTTGGTAGACCCACGTGTTTAGATCCAACTGTGTTGGGTCAAACAGTCGGTTGTTGGTGGAGTGGGCATAAGACTTCGAAGAAGGACGCTATAACTCGTACTAGATGGTTTTACAGGAATCACCTGAAAACACTCAAAAGGTATGCGGTACGAAAGTGAAATATTCGATCGTTATAATGCCACATATTTTATGGTTAATTTATTCATTCTAAAATACAGGTTACTTGGAACCCATGGACGGAAGAAGTTTTATCAATGATGCCACCAATTGCCCTGGAAGGTTGGGACTTGGCCAACATACAACTACCTCTTATCCACTTTAACTGTGTGGAATTTCAACTGCCAAATCGAGTGTACAGGCAGTTAGGCTTTGGTTATTGTATCCCCGAGGGTATGCCTGAGCGTGTGGAATGGGATACTCTACACCGTAGCGACCAATGGACGAAGATATCAATACCGCTGTGGCATGTTGTCCATCAGCGGTACATAGTGATGTGGAACTCTCGCAATATTCGTGAGATTTATCCTATTCCCCAACCTGTTGCAGTGAGTCGGAGAGCTTATTTAACGTGGTTCCGTAGTATAACCGTTGATTTAGTTTTCAAAAATCCGGAAGTACAAGAAGAGGGAGAAGAAGTTGATGCACAACGGCCGTTACAAGTTCGCCCTTCGCATGGATATTATGTTGAACACAGTGAGATAATACGATACATGGTAAGACAACTGACATATAGTTTATAAGTATACAGTTAATTCATCGGAATGACCACTATTACGTTTTGAATAGGCCCGTGGATACGCTCAAGTCTATAAGCAGGCAAGAAAATTGTAACATGACAACGGCCCTCCTAGGAAGCGATACAAAAAATTGATGGACATCGCGACCGACGGCTTGAAGGTTTCTGGGCAACATGACATCATCCATCTAATTGAAGATGGAGAGATGTCTGAATGTAGCATTGAGGATGATGAGCATGATGCACATGTAATGGATATACCTGATACTCATCCTCCACTGGATACTCAACTGTCACAGCTAGGAACCGGACAAGCTGGGTCATCTCAACCAACTCTTGGGCAGTTCCCACCTCCTACGGGATATTTCACCCATTATCATCAACCTCCGGGTGGGGGGGGGGGGTACTATTGAGTAGTATTTGTTATTTTTGTTAGAATTTTATTTGTTATGTTGGTATCAACTTGAATTATTTGGTTTTCTATAATATTATTTGTTTTTAGAATATTATCCGCGTCTATTTGTTATGTTTACTATATTTATTGTTTTTCAAAATCCGCATAAAAAACTACATTACACATACAAACAACAACATTACACATAAAGAAAAACTACATTACAAATAAGAGAAACAACATTACACATAAGAAAAACTACATTACACATAAGAAAACTACATTACACATAAAAAAAAAAAACAAACTACATTACAATACGCATTTTGATGCATGATCATTCAGCAGGTGGTTCGACTTGGCGTTGTGGACAATTTCTCCTATTATGTACTTCTTGTCTACAAAGACCGCATTTTTTCTTCCTTCCGGGTTCGGGCTCGTCCATCTCGTTAGTCAACCTCTTATTTTTACTACCCTTTTTGGAGATCAACATTGCCGGATCACATACAACGGTAGGGCCCGTCCAGTATGGAGATTCATCAGCGTCGGGAATTGGATTAAATGGATAAGAATACGTAAGCCTGTAATTTTCTATCCTGAAATGATGATCCACTCCTTCGGCATATGTTGTATTGGCCGCACTATAAGCACACATGGCGTGTCTGCAAGGTCGGCGATACAACGTCCACTCTCCGCAGTTACATTCATGCCTGATTAGATTTACAATTTTAGTTGAAACATACGGAGAAAGAACCCAATACTTTATGCCGTTCTGGTATGTTTGCGCACTGAACTTCTTGGAATCCTCCTCATATTTATCTAGAAATTTTCTCACATTCTCAAGAAAATAATGTCCTTGCGCAATTTGCCCTTCAACTTTCTTCGTCCGGTCCACCCAATATGTATTCATTCTTCGGAATGACATAAGTAGGATTGTTGTAATAGGTCTGGACCGTGCATCCTTCAACACGTTGTTGAAACACTCAGACTGATCCGTCGTCATGTTCCCGTATCTCCAACCCTCATCATGCGAGAGAGACCACACGCTGAAGTCATCACCACAGCTGTCCAGGAACGGTTTGTACTTGCCGTTATCGGCTTTGTACCATTTGGCATAATTATCTAGAAACTTCTCCTTGGAAGGGGTCCAAATCATATTGCCGAATAGCCGCTTCAAACTAGCGTCCTTGAACCTGGCGTTGAAGTTGCTCAGCAAATGACAAGCACAATAACGGTGGACAGCTTGGTCGTCTTGCAAGTACACCTGTCTGACAGCCTTCAATATACTAATGTGACGATCAGATATGATGCATACCTTCCGTTCATCCTTCGTCACATAGTCACGTAGTTGCTGTAGAAACCATGTCCACGTCTTGTCGCGCTCTTTTTCGCATAAGCAGAACGCCAACGGTACGATTTGATTGTTAGCATCGTATGCCACGGCCACAAGAAGTGTTCCAGTGTACTTGCCGTATAAATGTGTTCCGTCGATGCTAATTAATGGTCGACAGTGTGCAAATCCTTGTATCGAAGGTCCGAAAGCCCAGAACCACTTGTCGAATGTCGCAGACCCGTCAGTTTGATTTGGCGACATTTTCAGTTCATACCGGTACACTGTCCCGAGATTGTAATGCGCAATTGCAACCATTAAAGGTGGAAACCTTTGGAATGCTACCTCGTGAGTTCCGTAAATTCTTTCAATTGCCTTGCATTTGGCGTACCACACCTTCATATAGCTTGGCCACTCATTGAATGCCTTTTTCACAACTTGGCGCAAATCAAGAATCGTTATGCCGTTGTTATTTCGAACATTAGCATAAATCTCTCGTTCAATTAGGCGTGTATCAAGTTGCCTGTTACGGGTGATGGTTTTAGGGTGCACACATGAATGTGGAGGGCCCACACTCACGATTTTCCACGGACCAAACTTGAGCTTCGAACAGCTCAGTCTGTACAAACACTCTTCTTGGATGCATACGTAGACGCACCGCTTAGTGTCAGATTTTGAAGTTTTCACTTCTCGCCCATTCTTGATGTGCCACCTTTTCACCGCCTCTTGAAATTCATCTTTATCTTCATACAGTTTATCAACTTGAAAATCGTCCGCATCGGACGATGATGATCCCTCATGGCCATTCCAATCCGGGCAGTCCAATCCTGATTGCCAGGAACCGGATGTCCAGTCCTCAGGATAGTCATACTCCTTCCACCTTTCACGGTTCTCCACAAGCAGAGGATGCTCATCTTCAACGTAAAGGGGCGGGACCAGCTCATCCTCCTCTCCTCGCACAACGTCTTCTTCTTGATTGATAGGTGGGGCTGGGACATCGTCATCACCATCTTCTTGACCTCCCACATTGCTACATTCTCCTTCCTGGACGTTGTTGATGCAATGTCCACTCAGCACTTCGTTGCTGTAATCTACTTCATGTCCAGTATTGCTGCATTCTCCGTATGTGGGATCTCCTCCCAATAATTCTAGTTGTAACATCTCATCCACCGGGACATATCCACCATCCTCTTCTACATCATCATCTGATCCATACCGAGGCGTGACAATGATCTCCACCGGTGATTGACAGGTGGCCATAATACCAGCCCACTGTTCGAATGATGTGATTGGATTCCACCCACCTGGCCGTAAAACAATCCCAAGAAGAGGCCTTTTGATTCCGCATAGTCTCATTGCTTGAATTTTTGCATCGCGAAATTCAATGTCGCGATAACATGCTAGTTCGGCGTATTTACCGCCGTGTATATGAATGTGGACGTTAAAAACTACCTCGACCTCATATCGAAACGAAATGTGAATCATAGTCCTATTTACAAAATATAAATCGCATTAGAATTTGCGTTTTAGGGGGGGTAGAACACCATTTTAAAACACCATTCTAAATTTAAAAAAATCACACATTGTTTATTACATTATAAACACACCCACTTTCTATTTTCATTGAATTTGGAGTTGTAAATAAATGACAATCGTAACTCAAAGTTCATACGATAATCGACATTTTTATATCACTTTAACAAATTTATATATATTTTAACCGGACTTCAAATTAGACCCCGTTTTAGGTATTGGATTTTAATAATACGTGACAATCCGAAAAAAAAAAAAATTAGATTTTTTTGAACATTTTCTAAAAATATGAGATTTGCTCCAAAATTGCGTTTTAGGGGGGGTATAACACCATACGGTGATATAAACATTAAATTTCGAAATTACCAGAATAAATTTAAAAAAATCACACATTGTTTATTACATTACTAGGTGCTGTCCCCGTGCGTCGCGCGGGGTGTTTTGTTACTCTTTCTGACAAAAAAATTAAAAAGATGATATGATAAAAAAAAAATATTGCAATTAATTTCTATTTACATAGTCTTGAATGATAACCTAAAAACGAAGTCTAAAAAACATTCTCCTGGAATTTATGCAGTGTATTTATACACTTTTTTGAACGAATGAAATTGATAATAATCGCTCCACCCAAAACTGACTTGTTGATATGGCGTTATTGTCTTTGATACTTCTGTTAGGATCCTCGGCCAATATTTTTTATTTACGTCAAAATCGGTAACGTTCCGGCGAGTACTCGAGCAAGGTCACTGGTATCTGTAGAAAAGGTGACTCGACATTGCAGAATAACGAATAAACTGGTCCAAAATCACATAATATATGACCTTTATAAATAATATGATGAAATAAAAAGAGTGAAGTTCAGAATATATTTCAGGATTAAACTTACACGATTAGATCAACAGCCTTGTAAGTTGAATCGACATGTCATAATCCAAGTTCAACAACACAATCAATATGCTCACAGCCTTTACGCTAGTGGTTCTACATCCACGTAAACTACAACCATGATCTTATTCACATTGCCTCGAGGTATGCATGTGGGAGAAGTCCTGGAAGGAAGAAGAGGCAAAACCCGAGCAATATTATTGCGTTGAAGTTAACTACTAAATTCAGTAGATTGAAACTTCGAAGGAGAATTACGAATAATTAATTAATAGGATAAATAAATGTGATGACCACAATTTGAAGGTTTTATCACATGAGGTGCTGTATAGGAATTCTCCTAAAAGAAAAATTAGAATATTTAGTATATCGAAATCAAATTAGAGTTTACAGCATGACTAATATGTAAGAAAAATGAGTAAACTATAATTATCTGGAAATACCATAGATGAGTAGAAACAACTATTGTATCTCTAATGACTAATGTTATTATGCAGTCGAGATGAGCACAAAGCTTCTTGCACTGGACCTTTTCTTGGTAGTAGTTTTTGAAAAAGTCAGGATCAAGGCCCTCGTCATCATGATCATCCTATGTTATGCCATTTTTGTGCAAAATATCTTCTGATGAAGTAGGATGCTTTAGGTTCTATCTAACGCAACTTCCCAAAATTGCAGAAATGGCTCCATACTGAATGCCCCATGATCCATAGCATAACCAAGACAATTTAGAATCTTTTACTTGAATTCCCATTTCAACATTATACTTAAGGATTTGAATGCATATCATCAAAAGAAAAATCACTTACCGTAAAAACTATTATGTGAGCTAAAACTGAAAGCGAAGCAGTACTGGATCAACACCCCACCAGTTTAATCTATAATTAGTTGGAAAGATCCAGTTTGAAGTGGCAAAAGATACAATCATATAAAAACACATACATTCACATAGAAAAAAAAAATTAACTCTGTTTAGTAGTCTCTGTTTATTCAATTATCAGTTATTATTATCTGTATAAATTATTCGTAGATTGGTCTACCTCGATGGAATTAATTACCATGTAAGTAACATGGAAACGATCCGAAAAAACATGGCAAGGACCCAAAAAATTAAACAATCAGTTCCTCTCTGATTGTATATCTATCAGTTTCTATATTATATAAATCTTCAATTTCTATTTGATTTATATAAAATCTGAAGAATTGATCAATAAGAAAAAACATGGATTGAATGACAGTGAATTGAATAAGGAAGAGTTATTTACCATTCGATTTGTTTGAGAATCCAAAGCCTGTTAAAGTCTATGTCAACCAAATAATAAGCTTCAGTAAATCCATCTGTATCCAACCATTTTATTTTAATAATTCCAGCTTCAGTTTATCTTACTTATCTAAAACCGCTCTTGAAGAAATGCAATAGGGAAAAAAAAAAAAAAAAAAAGGAATTTAATCCAAAAAAAAGTATGAGCTTCAGTCATTCTTTTTAAAAACGTTTCATCCGTAAACAAAGATAAATAATCTGTCAAACTAAAGAGTTTTAATCGTGCATCAATCAATTAATATACTCAACTCATTTGAAATAGTTGAAACTAAGGATATCACTTTGTTAAAAAATCACAATATTTGATTTCTAAAATCATTAACAATGAATTTAATCACAATATATGATTCCCTAAATAATTTTGGAATATTTGCATAAACAGATGGTACCATTTTGTTATAAAAAGAAGGCCATATCTGACTCCCAAAATTATTAACAACGAATTTAATCCCATATATGATTCCCAAAATAACACTAATCACTCAATAAATATATTCAACTCAGTTTATATATGATTCCTTAAATTAGGAAGGACAAATATGTGCAGATATGTATAAATCAGTTTCAATATGAAGAACGCTTTAACAAATGAAGAAATTACATACAAACAAATAAATTAGAAGAAAAAATGAATGAAAAGTTTTACTAACCGTACCAGTTACTCTACTAAAGCCCGAAGACGTCAATTAAGATCTGCGGAAGAAAAAGTTGAGATTAGGGATTCAAATAGCCAAATATCTACCCATAAGAAAAACTACATTACACATAAAAAAATTACTAGAATAAATTTAAAAAAATCACACATTGTTTATTACATTATAAACACGCAAACTTTCGATTTTCATTGAATTTGGAGTTGTAAATAAATGGCAATCGTAACTCAAAGTTCATAAGATAATCGACGTTTTTCTATCACTTTAACAAATTTCTATATATTTTAACCGGACTTCAAATTAGGCCCCCGTTTTAGGTATTGGATTTTAATAATACGTGACAATCCGAAAAAAAAATTAGAATTTTTTGAACATTTTCTAAAAATATGAGATTTGCTCCAAAATTGCGTTTTAGTGGGGGTAGAACACCATTCGGTGATATAAACATTAAATTTCGAAATTACTAGAATAAATTTAAAAAAAATCATACATTGTTTATTACATTATAAAAATGCAAACTTTCGATTTTCATTGAATTTGGAGTTGTAAATAAATGGCAATCGTAACTCAAAGTTCAGACGATAATCGCAGTTTTTCTATCACTTTAACAAATTTCTATATATTTTAACCGGACTTCAAATTAGGCCCCCGTTTTAGGTATTGGATTTTAATAATACGTGACAATCCGAAAAAAAAAATATTTAGATTTTTTTGAACATTTTCTAAAAATATGAGATTTGCTCCAAAATTGCGTTTTAGGGAGGGTAGAACACCATTCGTTGATATAAACATTAAATTTCGAAATTACTAGAATAAATTTAAAAAAATCACACATTGTTTATTACATTATAAACACGCAAACTTTCGATTTTCATTGAATTTGGAGTTGTAAATAAATGGCAATCGTAACTCAAAGTTCATACGATAATCGACGTTTTTCTATCACTTTAACAAATTTCTATATATTTTAACCGGACTTCAAATTAGGCCCCCGTTTTAGGTATTGGATTTTAATAATACGTGACAATACGAAAAAAAAAATTTAGATTTTTTTTAACATTTTCTAAAAATATGAGAGTTGCTCCAAAATTGCGTTTTAGGGGGGGTAGAACACCATTCGGTATAAACATTAAATTTCGAAATTACTAGAATAAATTTAAAAAATCACACATTGTTTATTAAATTATAAACACGCCAAATTTCGATTTTCATTGTGGAGTTGTAAAAAAATGGCAATCGTAACTCAAAGTTCATACGATAATCGACGTTTTTCTATCACTTTAACAAATTTATATATATTTTAACCGGACTTCAAATTAGACCCCGTTTTAGGTATTGGATTTTAATAATACGTGACAATCCGAAAAAAAAATTAGAATTTTTTGAACATTTTCTAAAAATATGAGATTTGCTCCAAAATTGCGTTTTAGTGGGGGTAGAACACCATTCGGTGATATAAACATTAAATTTCGAAATTACTAGAATAAATTTAAAAAAAATCATACATTGTTTATTACATTATAAAAATGCAAACTTTCGATTTTCATTGAATTTGGAGTTGTAAATAAATGGCAATCGTAACTCAAAGTTCAGACGATAATCGCAGTTTTTCTATCACTTTAACAAATTTCTATATATTTCAACCGGACTTCAAATTAGGCCCCCGTTTTAGGTATTGGATTTTAATAATACGTGACAATCCGAAAATATTTAGATTTTTTTGAACATTTTCTAAAAATATGAGATTTGCTCCAAAATTGCGTTTTAGGGAGGGTAGAACACCATTCGTTGATATAAACATTAAATTTCGAAATTACTAGAATAAATTTAAAAAAATCACACATTGTTTATTACATTATAAACACGCAAACTTTCGATTTTCATTGAATTTGGAGTTGTAAATAAATGGCAATCGTAACTCAAAGTTCATACGATAATCGACGTTTTTCTATCACTTTAACAAATTTCTATATATTTTAACCGGACTTCAAATTAGGCCCCCGTTTTAGGTATTGGATTTTAATAATACGTGACAATACGAAAAAAAAAATTTAGATTTTTTTTAACATTTTCTAAAAATATGAGAGTTGCTCCAAAATTGCGTTTTAGGGGGGGTAGAACACCATTCGGTATAAACATTAAATTTCGAAATTACTAGAATAAATTTAAAAAATCACACATTGTTTATTAAATTATAAACACGCCAAATTTCGATTTTCATTGTGGAGTTGTAAAAAAATGGCAATCGTAACTCAAAGTTCATACGATAATCGACGTTTTTCTATCACTTTAACAAATTTATATATATTTTAACCGGACTTCAAATTAGACCCCGTTTTAGGTATTGGATTTTAATAATACGTGACAATCCGAAAAAAAAAAAATAGATTTTTTTGAACATTTTCTAAAAATATGAGATTTGCTCCAAAATTGTGTTTTAGGGGGGGTAGAACACCATTCGGTGATATAAACATTAAATTTCGAAATTACTAGAATAAATTTAAAAAAAAATCACACATTGTTTATTACATTATAAACACGCCAACTTTCGATTTTCATTGAATTTGGAGTTGTAAATAAATGGCAATCGTAACTCAAAGTTCATACGATAATCGACGTTTTTCTATCACTTTAACAAATTTATATATATTTTAACCGGACTTCAAATTAGACCCCGTTTTAGGTATTGGATTTTAATAATACGTGACAATCCGAAAAAAAAAAATAGATTTTTTTGAACATTTTCTAAAAATATGAGATTTGCTCCAAAATTGCGTTTTAGGGGGGGGGGGGGGGGGGGTAGAACACCATTCGGTGATATAAACATTAAATTTCGAAATTACTAGAATAAATTTAAAAAAATCACACATTGTTTTTCATTGAATTTGGAGTTGTAAATAAACAACAGTATGTTAATATGAATATTTTTACATTATTTAATAATAAACTAAAAGTATGGTACCTTACTTTCGAAATAATATTTTAGATAGTATTTCACGTACTATAAAAACTTGAAGTATGTTAATTACATAATATATGGTACTTTATTTGAACTAAAATACATATTGTTATTTTGATTACTCGCATAATAGATGTATTATATACATGCATCATACTTTCTACTATTATATAATACGAAAACTTTGTACAAACATAACAGTATGTTACCGTACTTTCGAAGAACAAATTCAGATTTATCTCCACGTACTCGAACTTAGAATTCCTGCAATTTTACCAAAATACATATATTGTATCATCACAACAAGATATAATAATTATAAACAAGCTAAATTTTATATACATGCAATACGTTACCTTAGTTTGAGACAATAAACTTACAAAATGTAATTTTGACAATGTGTAGAAAGAGTTTTATAAAGGAAAAGAGAAGAAGGATGGTGAAAATTAATAGATGTAAGAAGATGAGAGGATTGTAAATTTTTGAACGGTGTAAAAATGATTCTATAGATGTAAAAAGAGAAAATGTTAAAAAAAAATTAAGGGGAAATCGTTCCCCTATTTCCAGTGGATGGGGGGGGAACCCGACAAACGGGTTCCCCAAAATGTTCAGCCGGTCACAGACCGGGACCCGCTCGGTCCAGCTGCTAATAGCAGCTGGACCGAGTCATTCAGCCGGTCAAAGGGACAGAGTTGTCCCTTCGACCGGGACCCGCTCGGTCCAGCTGCTAATAGCAGCTGGACCGAGTCAGTCAAAGGGACAGAGCTGTCCCTTTGACCGGGACCCGCTCGGTCCAGCTGCTGTAAGCAGCTGGACGTCAGCGAGCTGGCGCCAGCTGGATGATTCCTGCCAGCTCGCTGACATGTGGTCCCGTCCAGCTTGTATTATCAGCTGGACGGGGCAAATTCATAAATGCCCTCTATAGGAGGGCATTTTTAGAAATCCGGTCTCCCTAGAGGGCATCTCAACAATTTTTCCTATTTTATTCCCTAAAGATATATTTGAAAATAATATATATATGAGCCGAATATTTTATATATATACATATATTGTTGATTTATTTACATCTTAAAGATAGAATCTTGACAATATATATATATATATTAGCAATATTGGAAATTATTTTAAATAATTAATATTTCTTGGTGGCTAAGTTAAGTTTTTAGTGGACTTTAAAATCCTACTTAGCCCACAAGACATATTTCGACCGAACCCTAGGGTTTATGGGTTGGTCCAATTGCTAAACCGGAACGGATAAATCCAATCCGGGTTTTCTTAATCGGGTCGACCTAGTCGAGTCGGGTCGGACCGTAGTAACTAAATTGAACCTAACCTAACCGGTTTTGAGTGATAAACCGAACCACAATCTTATTTTATTGAACTGTTTCGGACCAAACCGGATTTTAAAATCGGACCGACTTGAACCGGATTTTTAAATTGGACTGGACCAGAATTTTTTAAATTTATCGAAAATTTAAAATGTTCAATAAAATAGGATGTCAAATTTTAAATTCAAAATGTTTTCGAACTTTAAACTTAGTCTATACAGTGCTCTTAGGGTTTGCGTTTTAATACGTTTTTTCGGTTAAAACGCTAATACCTAGTTTCGATTATAGAGATGGATATCAGATATGCATGTTTTTGGGACTGGATTAAATTAATGGGCTGATTTGCAATTGTTTACTTTCTGCTACATATATATTAGAACTGTCGTCTTGACTAAGTCAAGCTAGCTGGATATTAATTGCGAGCATTGAGCTCTGGGATTTAAATATATGTATTGCGCAATAGGATAGACATGCTATGGTGATTGAAAGTGCCTAGAATCCATGTCTAGAAATGTCGCATAATTGATTGTAAGCATGAATTGCAAAACAACCCCTAATATTTTCAAACATTTTTAAAACTGAAAATTACAGTCGCCAATTATGCATGGTTTGTGCGGATGTTGCATGTTTTGACACGTATGCGAGGATGTTCAAGGAAAGAAAGCATGTGATAATTTACTTTACGTAGAATTATATATGCTAGGAACATTAGACGCATGACGCGTAAGCATGTTTTGGTTTGTTCGATTTTTGTAGCATAATATGATATTATGCATGCGTAAATTATCGGATAATTCCTTTTAAAATTATAAGGGCCTTGGGAAAGCCAAGATTAGGTATGCTTGTTTGAAAATTCTCGTTCCGGTAATTTGCAAGATAATAATCGTTTTCAAAAGACTGGTCTATTAGATTGAACACGACGGTAGTGTGAACTCTTTCACGGACCCCCTTCCCTCGGTTTACTGTCAGTCGGTTTGGTCTAGATGACTGAAGGATCACTATTTGTCGTATTCCATCTTAATAGATAATCCGATGTTTGCAATTCTGTCAAAATGTTGTTATCTTCATTAATTTGCATAATTATCAATGTATTAGTTTTCATGGCTAAGTCGGTACGCTTCTATGAACTTTGCAATCTTGATGGTATAAATTATGATGAACATAAGGAATATGTATTGGACTCCTCTCTGCTACGATTCCGAAAAGCGGAGAGGACAACTACGAATGAATATGGTAGTTCGTATGACAATGAGAGATGAACGTGATAGTTTATTTCCCAAGAATTGGAGTAGGTTCTTTGATAATATGAATGCATATGTGGTGATACATTCAACCCTGGTTTAAGGGGGTTGAAGAAGACTTCAATTGCAACCAGACAATGTCAAAGCTTGGTGTTCATTTGCATCTGCCTCGGTAGAAGCAAGGATGCTAAAGCTAGAAATGTTTCGGTTGAATGTGATGTTCTTCTCTTTATCCATGGATGCCGGTGAAATATCCGTTCAAGACCTTCGCAATGAAAGGTTAACATGAAAAAGATGTATAAGGTTGCCTTACATTGACATGAGGAACCAAGGCAGTGAAGCGACAACCTTCTCAGCTCACCACAAGAGATCATCTGAAGTCAATTGTGATCCATATATCATGAAGTGAACTAGACCGTAAACGGTTTTATACGATAATCCGATGGGTCAAACCCCGTTATTAAAATGCGTCTAAAACCCTCGTATGACATGTATATAAAGCCGTGAAACACTTTATTTGAACATAAAACATTTGATATGATTCACTAGTGAATTTAATCAGATGTGATGTTCAACATGACTTAAAGTTCAGATATGTATGGATCGAACATGAGACTTTCAGATCAAGAACCCTACCATTGTCATTTATCGTTCGTTGTTCGTCTGAATTACTAATATTTTGGATACTTTGAAATTTGGAGTTATTGAATAAAGAAATTGTTGCTCAATTTGAAGCACATTTTGCTTATCAATTTAACATTCCGGTCAACCGCAACGAACCGCAAATAAGCAGGACAACAAGCAAACTAGCCAACAATTAAACCAGGCCGCAATCAAACCGGACTGCATCTAAACCGGACCGCAACTGAACCAGACCGCAAATATCAAACCTGACCAACAAACCAGCAGCTAACAGAAGCAGAACAGACCAGTAGCAGCTAACGAAACAACAGCAGCGATACTAAAAATCAAACCTGACACGCAGATAAGCTCTGGCAGCCACCAATCGCTGGAGATTGACCCCAGACGCACCGGAAAAGCCAAGACGACGTCGGATTTTAAACGCCGGGACGAACCACCCTCGGACGCGCCACCACGCGCTGGCGCGCGGAGAAGACCACTGACAGGTACGGCGGCGCGTGATGCTCACGCGCCTCTCGCCTCGTCGTCGGGAAGGAGCTCCTTGTCGGAAACGCCGAACCACTCCTTTTGGTGGTGGAGGTGAGAATAAAATGTCACCCTACAAGTGACCCATGAATCCCTCTCTCATAGCTAAACCCTAAATCTATGAAAAGCTCTGATACCATGATAAGATTTAGGTATGAAATTGAGAGTTTAATACTTGTTAATCTCATTACAAATAGGAAAGTTACATATATAAATGTATTCTAGCTTCCTATAGAAGTATTCTAATAAGGCAAGTAATACATTAGGAAATTAGGAAATATCATATATGGTATATATGCTATATTCCATAACACTTGGATTACAAATCTAGCTCTAATGAATCACCCATCTCTGCACTTCCTACGTTGCAATCTCTCCTTTCATCAGAGCCGTAGCAGTGGCCAGGACCAGGTTCTCATCCATCTTTCAGTAAATACGTATATATATGGTTCATCTACTTTAGCAACGAATCTCATCTAATTTTCTTTCATATTTTTTGAGTATTTGTTTCCTGATAGAAATGCCCAATCATCAAACCCAAGATGATGCATAATGTTTAATCTTCTTCTTCATTTACATCTTTTGTTGCTTTTGATTTGGGATTCTTTGATATGTTTAGTTGATACCTTTTGTTGTCTCCCTTATGCCCACGATGTGTTCAGTGAAATGTCTAAGACACGATGGGATGAGAGTGCAGGTGGATAACTATGAATTTACTTTGTTGTACTGCAGTGTAGATGTGAATGAACTGTGAAGAGGAAGCAATAGCAACAGAGGTGAGAAATGTAAGGCACAACCAACTTCAAGGTAAATGAAAACAGCTCAAAAAAAATATCTATATATATTAAAATTGATGTAGAGAGAGAATACTGTATAAAATCTGGGGCTGGGAATTTTCTGGATTTCTTCTATCAATGTTGGAGCTGGGGATTTTTTGAATTTACTGTTGATTCAATGCATTACTTCCGATGCGTGCGTCGTTCCACTTCCTTGCTCAGGAGACGAAGCCTTAAATTCAGATTCAATGATTACAATTAATACAGTTCAAATTAATGACGTTTCTTCAATTCTTATATAAACATGACGTTGTTTGTGGCTTGTGCTGGGTTGGTCGACTCGACTGCGTCAATTTCAATTATGCAGTGTGATGGTCGGGTCTGATCGGTTTGTCGATTCGACTGCTTCAATCGGTTTCTGTTCTTACAGGAACGATCTGGCTTCTGCTGCTCCGACGATTATAATCTCGATCCACTTCATGCACCGAATAACGATCAAGGCTGATCTCTCGCGAACTAACTTGATGCTTCATAATTAGGTAAACACTAATTTCTTCCTTTTTAACATCGGTTTTTCTCAGTGGGTATGTCAAACTAATTTAGGTTTGTATGACACTCAAGCGGTAAGTTTCAATCATTTCTTTTCACTCTCAGTGTTCTTCATAATTTTGCTATTGAAAATGTTTGGTTTGGATTCGGAAGAATGTGGTGAGGGACTGACAACCTGACTGAATTACTACACGGGACAGCTTATTTTCTCGACACAGTTAGTGATCATAGTGTAATGTTGGCTAGATATATAAATGTTTGTTATATTTGTTTATTGATGTCTGATCCTTTACAAATCATCCTTGGGGCATGATGGGTTTATGTTATCATCATGATGAGGTGCTTCCCTGTGCAAGGATTCCGTTTTTTTCATTTACTAGAGAGGAGAGGATCCAAAATCGGGATTCTTGAAGAGAGAGAAAGATTAGGGTTTCTGAAAGGAGAAAAAGTTTTCTATTCTTCAAGCGATATTTAATTAATTTAGCAGCGTTTATCAACATGGTTTCGTGGTGTAGTTGGTTATCACGTCAGTCTAACACACTGAAGGTCTCCGGTTCGAACCCGGGCGAAGCCAAAGTAAAAAAGAACAATAGGATCATCTCTTTCACTTGTCAACCCAGTAGCAGAAAATCACTTCCAACACCTTTTTACTGCTTAGATTGAAATCAAGAAACATACCTATGTATCAAAATAGCAGCAAATTTTAGATTGAAATCAAGAAACACACTTATATGTATCAAAACAGCAGCAAATTATGCAGTGATCCAAGCATATGATCTACGCCGATATATTGTTTACATAGTATGAGTCTTTTGGACTACGCGTGTCATCACATGCAAATCGAATTAAATAATAAACAACTGAGAAATGAGAATGGCATTCTGTACAGTATTTGTTTGAGTGACTCCAATTAAATTGCATGCAACAAAAAAAAATATCTATTGTTAAACAATAAAGATTACTAATAAGCTGCAGTTTCTCGATTGCACTCTCATTATCAGCAAAGCTCAAGTGTATTGCTCCAAAAACGCTAGGTAAGAAACTGAAACTTATTTCTTCCGCCTACAACCTATAAGAGAACCACCATATAGGAACCACCTTATATGTTCCTATGTATATATCAATATAAGTTCATTTTTTTTTTTTGAGAAATATTAATCAAACATCAAACTGTATCCAATTGATTAAAAAAATGGCATTAAGCCCAAGTAAATGAACAATCAAAGCAACTGAGAACAACCAACCAATGCATGGTACATGTGAAGAGAAAAGGACAATGATAAGTGATGCCACAATATATTAACTTAAAACATATAAATTCAGAAAATTAACATGTTATAAGATTGTATGTATAAATCAAACCAATATTGCAGCTATTGAAGAATGCTAATATATGTTTGTTGCCAAAGAAAAATTCACGAAACATGGTTGCCTAGTGTTGATAGTTTGACAATATGCAGATACCAAAAAACACAGATGTGATCTACTCTCAATGTATCAAGAGAATTATAATTTATATTTATTGATTAACTCATAGATAGCAAAATAGTAAGCTAATAATTCTAACCATGAAGTAAACTGCAGCGTAGAAGAATTTGAAGAAGAAAATAAGACAAAAATAAATGACCGGATCCACGCCGCCATAGGGAGAGTTTCAACTTTTAATGCTTCTGACCTGAAATAACAAAGACAATCTTATCACACAAAAAATTTAAAAAATATGCAGATAAACTCTCACATTATTGTTACAGTAACTTTCTCATTATAGTAATAGTAACATCATCATTATAAGTACTCAAATAACACTAAAATGAATAACAAAGTTGGTTATATCTGTAGAGTAACTATATATCAGAATACTTACTAAGCTAGTTCCTAATGCCATGAAGACACTCACCTTAAATACAACATCGTCTTTAACATCAAACTAATAGCATTTCAACTAGGAGCTACCGAAAACGAAACAACATGTATTAATAAAGAGCATTCATACTATATATATAATTAACCTAAAAACTGTAAGTTGAAAAGTCTACCATGTATGTTGTGCTCGGTTAGTTTGTTGTCATTCTTAAATCAGAACAAAGGAGTAGAACTCTTGTTTATTGGAACTCTAATTAAATTCAACGTAGAAACACAGTAGAAATTACATTCCATACATATACACCCTTCCCTTCAAGGCCTCCAAAATCAACCAGGCCTCGAAATTTAATCGGGAGTGCAATTCAAACACGTATGGGTTATCATACTTGCAGTTGTTTGTGAGTTGAAGCATGTGGTAGGCGGGCTAGGTACATCTTGTTCATGATTGGCGAAGTGAGAGGTCCGATATTGGGGTATGTCTGAAGCAAGCATGGTGTCTTTTGAATGTGAAGCGACTCTCTACTTTCATCGAGCACTGCCGGTTAACTAAGAAAGTAAAAATCTTATAGAAATCTAAAAACATTACAGTGAGGTGAGAAGCGATGAAACGGTATCACGTCCATTCAGGACTGGTGCACTCTGAAAGACGTTGTTATGGTATTGGTATTATAGTATAGGATTATAATAATGTGGTGGATTAGTAGAATCTAATAGTTTGGGGGGTAAAAAGGTATTGAGGGTTAGTTGTTTATTATATATATGTATGAGAGGTTAATGAGAGAACTATGGAAATTATGAATGAGTGTTGAGTAGCTCAGCTCTCTCTATCTCTACATCTATGATCTAATCTTCTTGAATCTCCAATTCCCCGATCCTAATCTATCCACCTTCTATTCTATCGTTTGAGTTCATAACAGATGTAGAAGAGAACTTGTAGGGAGAAGGGAATGAGATATGAATTACCATGAGTTGGTGGGAAGAAAAGGCAAGGTAGAAAAATTTGGCGGGGAATGAGAAGGAAGAGGTGCATTTGCAGTATTGAACAATGAGTGGTAAGTTGGTTTTTTTTCCTTAAGAAACACTGAAAGGGTGCTTTCTTTTTTCCACTAAAAGGGTACACTTTAAATTTTAAATGGTGTTGTTTCATAGTGAGGCCACTGCTTACTTTTTAATATAGTAGTAGATAAAAATAGTTAAGTAAGTTATATAGTTTAGGCGTAAAATATATTATCTTTATTTTAGTGTAAATCTAAAAAACTATTGATTAAGAAATATTGGGTTCTTATTAAGATATAATCTATAATTACTTAATTGAAGAAGTATGAACTAGTCTAAATTAGTTTGATGATCGAAAAAAAATATAATCCAAGCTAAATATTCATAAATTAAGTCCCCCGTCTATAATGGGTCTCAATTCTCTTTCTTAAATTAATAATGTCGATGTGTTTCTTTGTAGGCCCAAGCCTCCCCATACACCTCAACTCATTAGCATGTTGTCGTCGCGTTGAGTCTTTCTATCATACTTCAAGAGCACAATATTTTTTGTTTTTTTGTTTTTTGTTTTTGTTTTTGTTTTTTTGTATTTTTCTATTGCCCTAAAGGTGAACCCTAGAGGGAAATTGATATTATTAATAGTATGATGCAAATATTATGTGTGTTTAAAAAATTTCATATTTTTTCATACTTTTAAAGTTTTACATATGTTTAAGTCCACCCTAGTAATAAAAAAACCAAAAGCATGGTGCTTTTGGAGCATGGTAGAAAAACCCCGCCGCGCTCCACCACATGACAAATCCGCCATATTCTGCGATGGGGATGTACAGTCTCATAATAATAATACAATTTTTTGGAGCAGCCATTTTGATATACAAATTCGGGAGGATTACTGATCTCTCCATTAATTTCGGGAACGACGATCACCCCTTTTGGTGGAAGGATTTGCCTATCGAGCAGGACTTCTTTCGGTCAAGTCAAATCCACCAGAGTTTCGGCTCCTGTTCACAGATTCAAATGTTCTGTTAAGTCATATATAATCTTCTTCAGCGACTAGTCACACTTCCTTGTTTTGGGTGATTCATGATATTAGATCATTGTTAAATATGTTTTCTACTTACGTTTATTTTGTTTCTAGACAATATGTGCAAACTATGCACCAAATTATTAACCGCACTGCGGCATATAATATAATTTAATTTTGGAGTGCTCCTAACATTCCGCAAATTTTGCTGAGTTAGTAGGCTTCCTATGGACAAAGCTATGTGAGGATCAGGGGGCACTTGCCCCCACTGAATTTCATGGAAGCTCAAATAGTTACATATAACCAACTTCAGACAAAAAATCGAACTCCACGGCACTCCCCTCCTCCCTCGACTTTTATGCTTGCCCCTAAGCTGAGATTTACATTCACAAAGAACACGAATACGAATAATAATTTTAGAGTTGTTAAATCTTTTTCTTGTTGTCTTCCTGTTCTTTTCGTGGGTGGTCTGGATGACTTGAGTAAGAAGATGAGCAAAAGAAAAAATGAATTTTTTTTTTTCATTTATTTACTCATTTTCTTAATTCTTAATAAATGTGCCAAAAGGTCATTTTATTGAAAGATGTATAGGGTATTTGCAAATTCGCCCTATTCTCTTTCTGGTCATCAACTTTGATCTGTTCTTATTGTTTTTTTACTGTTCACTTATATTTATATTATTATATATATAGTAATAAATAATATGACAAAAAAAATTTAGTTTAATATAATAAAACTTAACAATAAAAAAAGATATATAATAACACGATCATGTTTATATTTTTTTGGTTAATAGTGATTTATATATAAATATATGTAATATATTTTCCCATTATTGATGCATATATTAGTTATTGATTAGTTATATTTTCCCTATCGTAAATCAATCCTGTTAAAAACAAAATATGTACCGCACCGTATCCTTGGTCAACTGATAATTCTCCAATTGCCCAGTTTTCCACATAAGAATACTTCTCCAGGGCATCCGTACAAGTGTTCACAACCTTCAACTAATATCCGGTTGAAGGCCACCTAGTGAACACAAGATTCGATGAATTATAGGTGAACATGACCATCCCCATCGCTTATACCCTTAGTCTAACTCAACCGGTTTCCAAGACGTGGTCACTTGGCCTTTTTCTTTGGCTCTCCGCTCGTACGCCGGGAAGCGAACATTCAGCCAGACCTTAGGTATAAGTTATGAGTCCAATAGGATACTTTGGATGCCTCTTCATAAGACACCCGGGATCAATCACACGCTCAAGGTGAAGAAGTATGTGCTCTTTGAATCACAAGGATTCTAGCTAGCACAACCGAGCTTGACCCCGTGGTCGAACATGGCATGTGCAGTATGAAGCACACGTCGATAGCACACTTGGACAAGCCAGGGATGGGATATGTCAATCATGCTATCGCAGAATCTTTCATCTGGCCCTGAATGTGATTTTAATGTTGGACAGAGTCCAACACGGCGATTTACAAAACGAAGATCAAGTCATGCTTTTAGGCGTGACAAAGTTATCGTTTCGTTTAACCAGGTTTATCCACTGGTTTTAGCCAATCTTGTTGTGGTAGAGGCCCTCTCCTACAAGATGACCGTACCTGTGTGACGAGGCATGGTTCACATTCGACATAATTTTGGTGGAAGAATTTTTTACCTCTTCCTACGACTTAGTTTATAGACCGTAAAATCCGATGTTATTTATCATTATGACGTCGATGGATCATATACTCAATTTGCAATTCTTTTATTCAATCGAAATATTATTTCAAAAGTCAAAGTTCCATCACTTATACAAGCCACTTATTAAGCCCTACGTAATCCAAGCAGTTTTACGTGCTTTTTGAAAATCTCTCTACGTAATGGCTTAGTTAATGGGTCCGCGACCATTTTGTCTGTGGACAAGTATTCTAAAGTGATTATATTGTCTTCCAGAACAGATTTAGCATAATTGTATTTCATATCAATGTGTTTAGTCGTACTGAAGTACTTTGGATTCTTAACTGCCGTTATGGCCGCTTGACTGTCGAAGAATACCTTTACAGGCTTTCTCTTTTCGTCAGTGCCTAACAATGCAATAAGAAGCCTTTTTAGCCAGACCGTTTCCGGTGCGTTTTGGAGAGGGCAACGAATTCTGATTCTATCGTAGACAGCGCGACCCATGATTGCTTCTTACTCGTCCATGAAATGGCGGCATTAGCAAGGAGGAACACCCATCCCGTGGTTGATTTACGATCATCCGGATAGCCACCATGGTCGGCGTCACTGGAACCGGTCAATTCTATCTTCCTGCCCTCATAGCACAGGACGTAGTTGGCAGTACCTGTATGACTCGCTTTACGGTTTTAAAAGTTGATAGCGAAAGTCTGATTGGATTCTTGCTACTAGGCCCACAACGTAATAGATGTCCGGACGAGTGCAGAGCATGACATACATTAAGCTTCCTACCATGCTCAAATACTCGCCACTCTTCATATGTTCACGCTCCTGCAGGTTCTTTGGGCCATCACGCTTTGACAGCGCGCACCAGAGTACAACCTGTTGGATTACGGGGACGTAATACTATGCTAAAACGTGTACATGCAAGTAATCGAATTACTCAGCGGAATAATGTACACATACATCAATAGCTTTCCTGTCCAAGAACGTTGTGGAGGGAGTTCTGATCCTCCGGTCGAAACCCGTACAAGTTCTTCGTGAGAAGAAGTCTTACAAGGTATAAGCTCCACAGCAAATCCTCTCATCGATTCTTCAACGGGGACAGAACCTCAGACTGATTGCTCGGAAACAATTTGGCACACCAGTAGTGGTGTTTAAGGGGCCGGCCGAAATAGCTATAGAGAGAAAGAGATTTCTCTCAAATCACAACTTAAGAGGAATTGTGATCAAGGTGTGTTTTGGAGGTGACCCCAAGACCTCCTTATATAGTGGGGGAGGAGAAAATCATCCCCCTTTCCTTCTAGAGTTTCGGCCGACTTATGTGGTGGGGGAGGCCCAATTTTGGGCCTCCCATGTCACATGGGAATTGGGTCTGGCCCAATTAGCTCTAATGTGACATTTACATAATTATCTTAGGTAACCACATATATTAACGAGCTACCAATTACGGCGCCACATCACCATATGCTAACAGCTCCCACTCGCCGGAATGGGAGGGTGCCTGTTAATGTATTGTCATCCAATAGCATCAACATTTCAGTCTTCAGTTATTGTCTCTGTCTCTGAATAGTTCATACGAGGTTTGCCGTGCGACGGGCATCGTGCTACTCATCTGTTAGGAGTATTGTAGCGCCCGCAGAACGTTGATTCCCTGTCATAAATCAATCATGTTAAAAACAAAATATGTACCGCACTGTATCCTTGGTCAACTGATAATTCTCCAATTACCCAGTTTTCCACATAGGAATACTTCTCCAAATCAGACATTCCTTTTGCCTCCCCCTTGCTATTTATGGCAATTGACCTGGCCATTAATGATGCCGACTTTATGGAATCCACTGCTCCAATGGAATGTGACAACACCAAATATGGTCCCCCTCTCCTTAATTAACCATATGCTTCAGCCCACCAACCCTGCAGGACCCTCACAGATGAACTACCCTACTCCCCCACACCCCAACCTAGACACCACCACTACAGCATCACCACCACTACCCAATCCGTACCCCCTTACTACCCCCGTATTGAGTTTCCATCCTCCCCACCTGAACGTTCATCTTCTCCACCACCACATCCAGTGGTAACTGCGGCAATTAACATCTAAGAGGACAGATTCTCTGACATCGAGATGGAGCAAGCCCCTCACATCAATTCTGATGTCCAAACCCTAAACATGCTGGGGCTCCTGCTAAACAACAACCACCAACCCCTATCTGCATCCACGGGCTCCCCCTCTGATGATCTCACTGAAATCCACAGCAAGGAATTTGTCTACTCGGACACCACGGCTCAATGGGACCAACCACACCTGTCACCACCAAACAGACGCCCCGGAAAGGAGCCCATGGAGTATGAGGAACAAGAAAAGAAATGCACAAAAAGGCCACTTGGATGCGCCTGGGCCCCATTCCTCACCATAGTGGACACGCCAAACAGACATCCCATTAGTACCACCACGACAAGTCCGACCAAGACATACCTACAACATGGAGAACCGCCCACGAATGAACGACCCTGAAGACACTGAGGAGGGACAAAATGAGTCGGAACCAACTGTTCCGGCAACTGAGGTACTATGCAATTTATTTACACGTTAGTTTCCTCACTATTTGATTAGTGTCGATTCGACTGTAAACCATTATGATGCGGAGGGATGCCTTGGGGTCCCTCTGCCTTCCCAATGATCGCCTTGGCATGGAACTGTCAGGGAGCCGGGCAAGCCCTGACAGTTAGTCACCTGCGCCACTTGATAGCGCAAAATCAGCCCAGCATCATATTCATCTCTGAGGTGAAGAGTAATATGGAGAAATTAGGCCAACTAGCCACTAATCTAGGGTTTCATAACCAACACGTAGAAAATCTGTTGCAAACACGAGGTCTTTTCCTTGCTTGGAGACACGTTCACTCACTCAATATTGTCTCGTCAAGCCACCACATTGACCAGCTCCTTATTAATTTGAATTTTATTCATACACAAATCTCTCAAACGCCTTCGTCTCCACTTTGGGAAGCCTCCTTTGTCTATGCCCCCATCAAAATATGCAAATAGATTCCCTTTCTGGGATGAACTGACCAGGATAGGCCCCCCGGACCTCACCCCCTGGATAGTCATTGGTGATTTGAATGATATATGGAATCTCGACGAAAAATCGGGTGGTAACTCCATTTCCACTTACCGTTTAACCCAAGCACGGACTTGGTCAGATTCGTTGGGCCTGATGGATATAGGTTTCCTAGGTCAAGTGCACACATGGACAAATCGACGAACGGGAGCGGATATGATCACGGAATGACTGGACCGGGTTTTGTGTACACCGACTTGGAGAACACTTTTTGAGGACGCCACCCTTTTCCACAAGGAGATCATCGCCTCCGACCACTACCCGATAATCCTAAAACTGTCAATCACCCAACAGGCCCCCATGTCACCAAGACCCTTCCGATTTGAGCACATGTGGCTACAACGTGAGACATTCCAAACCGTGGTTGCACACTCATGGAACCTCCCCACCCAGGACTCTCCACAACATTCCCTCATATCCAAATTGTCACGCCTCAGCAAAACCCTCAAGTATTGGAATACATCCACGTTTGGACAAACTTCGTCCTTACTCAACTTAGCTCTTGATCAACTTCACACAATCCAGCAACATTCACCCACCCACCCCGACATCGCTCCCCTCACATCCCATGTTAAAAGCTTGTATCAACGCGAGGAAACGATGTGGCGACAAAAATCAAGACAGTTGTGGTTAACAGATGGCGATAGAAATACAAAATACTTCCACGCCAAGACTGTAGCTCGTCGCAAGAAATCCGATATACTTTGGATTCAGGACGAAAATGGATCCTGGATAACTGACCCTCTACCCGTCCAAAACCACATTACTACCTACTTCCGGACCTTATTCCAAGTTGGTCACGTTCCGATATCGTATCCTCTTGCTGATACCATGACAACCCGGATCCCACCGCCCCTCCTTCCGACCCTCAACTCTGACGTATCCAACTTGGAAATCGCCACTGCCATCAAAACCACGGGCCCTGACAAGTCCCCAGGCCCGGATGGTTTCACAGGAAGATTCTTCCACCAAACTGAGGCAGTCACTAATATCGCTGCTGTCCGAGCTGCCATAAGTTTTTTTGAGGAAGGGCACATGTCGAGAAAGATCAATGATACATTCATTGTCCTCATTCCAAAATCGAATCCCCTAACTCAATCAAGGATTGGAGACCAATTAGCCTTTGCAACACGTCCTACAAAATCATCGCTAAGGTACTTACCAATCGCCTTCGCCCCATCATGCAAGCTGTCATCTCCCCTTTCCAAAGCGCATTCGTTCCAGGTCGCCTAATAACCGACAACACGCTACTCGCTCAAGAAATCCTACATGTTATTAGACGTTGAAGAAGAGGCATAATAGGACTCCTAGCGCTCAAACTTGATAGGGTTAACATGTCTTTTGGTCCATGATGTTTGACCACTTTTGGGTTTTGATCCATGATGTTTTCTTTTGCCTATTTTTGGTACCATATGTTTGCAGATTTTTCTAGTTTTGGTCCGACCGTTATATTCCGTCCATTTTTTCCGTTAAGTGACATGTGCAAGTCATGTGATCCACCCTAAACTTTCAGTTTTGTTCAAATTTGGGGGAATTGAGCCATTGAACTAGATTTAGGGTGTCAATTTCCCCAAATTTGACCCATTAAACCTAGTTCAATTCGCCCAAATTGAACTAGGTTTAGGGTGTCAATTCCCCCAAATTTGAACAAAATTAAAGGTTTAGGGTGGATCACGTGACTTGCACATGTCACTTAAGAAAAAAATGGACGGAATGTAACGGTTGGACCAACACTAGAAAAATCTGCAAACATATGGTACCAAAATTAGGAAAAAAAAACATCATGGACCAAAACTCAAAAGTGGTCAAACATCATGGACCAAAAGACCTGTTAACCCAACTTGATATGAGTAAGGCATATGACCGCATGGAATGGCATTTCCTGGAACGAGTCCTTACCAAACTTGATTTCCCCCAAAAAGTCATAAACTGGATCATGGAGTGCGTCACCACTACGAGCTCATCAATTCTGCTTAATGGACACCCAACCCAGACCTTCAAACCGACCCGAGGAATCAGACAAGGAGACCCCCCCATCACCGTTCTTGTTCATCTTGTGTGCTCAGGTACTATCCTTCCACCTGACTAGTGCCCAACAACTCCGCAAAATCAAAGGAATCAAGCCGAGGCTCAGATGTTCGCCAATCAATCACCTCATTTTCGCTGACGACAGTCTCCTTTTCTTGGAGGCAATCAAAGCAAACTTAACAGCTGTCAAAGCTCTTCTTGAGGCCTATGAAACCGAATCTGGACAGTCCATCAACTTTGCAAAATCCAGTATGACGTTTAGCCCAAATGTTAACCTGGATTTACAACATAGACTTTGCCAACAAATGGGAGTTCGACTTGCGACCGAAGATGACAAATACCTTGGCCTCCCAATGGATTGGGCAAAAAGGAAGCGTGCACTCGGACAAATGCTCATTCATCGAGTCTCCACTCGTATAGAGGGATGGATGGCCAAACTACTCTCCCCAGCCGGGAAGGAAGTACTCATCAAATCAACATCAACTGCCATACCATCCTATGTAATGTCATCCATTCGCCCCCACAGTATATATGTCACCACATGGACAGAATACAACGACAATTCTGGTGGAAAGGCTCGCCGAAAAGAACTGAAATCCCTTGGATCGCGTGGGAAAAAAATGACGATGCCAAAAAAAATTGGGGGGATTAGGCTTTAAACTCGCAAACACATATAATTGGGCTCTACTGTTGAAACAAGCCTGGAGACTCCTCCACTCAAGCAACTCCATTTGGGCAGCAACCGTCCGGCAGAATTACCTCCATTCTACGACTTTCTTTCACATCAAAAGCAGTGGCCACCAGTCCCACGTCTTCCGCACAATATTAAGCACCCGGGAATTCATTCTCAAAGGGAGTCATTGGAGAGTTGGAGACGGCAAATCTGTTGACTTCTGGAAAGACCCATGGGTCTCCAACATGGGTCTCTTGATCGACTGGGTGCCCCATCTTCCTAACCCCCCGCCCCCCTTGAAACCTTCAT
Source organism: Clarkia xantiana subsp. parviflora (assembly GCA_036873135.1). Classification (NCBI taxonomy): domain Eukaryota; kingdom Viridiplantae; phylum Streptophyta; class Magnoliopsida; order Myrtales; family Onagraceae; genus Clarkia; species Clarkia xantiana. The sequence continues at coordinate 23,234,556 of JAPTYO010000009.1, read as the reverse complement.
TGATCCTCAACCCGCACCTGGAACAATAATGCTTAATCCATTCAAGGTCTTCCACCGATCATATTGGACCAAATTTCTGTCTAAAATCGGGAACCTCCTCGACATCCACCACGACTGTTAACTCAACCTTTTGGTCCCGCTTCTGGCCACGGAAGCTTCTCCCTAAGGTTCGTTTATTCGTCTGGAAGGGATGTGTCAACGCCCTCCCACTTGACCGCAACATGAAGAAACGCATACCCACAGTAGAAAGTAACTGCCTTCTTTGCCATCAGGCACTGGAAACCTGGGAACACTTAATGCTCAACTGCCCTTTCACCCGCAGGATCTGGTTTGCTTCTCCTTGTCAAGTAGATCTCCTTAGCTTACCGCCCATGACAGTAATAGATTGGATCGCTATGAAACCCCCTTCCGGAAACATAGACCTAGATTCTCTCGTCATAACTAAGTGTTTAATCATGTGGTGTGTTTGGTTAGAGCGAAATAGGGTTATTTTCCAGCATGCAGTGCCATCTATTTCTTCAGTAATGCACGAATATCATGTTATAAGTGCTGATAATTTTTTGGCCTTTGTTGATAAACCAGGGCACACCCAGACCTTGATCCCGGCGACGACACGGCCTCCCAGCCGTGCACCACCCCCCTAGGGATCCTTTTGGAAGATACTTTGCGATGGTTCCGTTAATATGAACGCGGGAGTAGTTTTTGGAGGAGCACTTTTGTTAAATGGAGATGATGAATTATTTGCAGCAGCCGTACATCGAGTCTCCAGAGATGATCCTTTATTAGCGGAAAGAATTGCTTGTCGTGCAGGACTACTGTGGCAGCCTTGAGCCCACAATCACCGGCGGTGATCTTGACAGACTCTCTTTTACTGCATAATCAGCTACATTCACAATCGACGGATTTCCTTCCACTTTTTGGCGTTCTCCAGGACATTAGAAAACTCCTACAACTCCATCCTAGTATTTCTATTTGCGTTGTTTCTTGTAGTTCTATTAATCGTGCTCACTTATTTTGTAGACGTGCGGTTCGATAGAACACTGTTGGGTCTTGGTTTGCTGCGAATGTACCCCCGGACCTTGTCGTGGGACATACGCCTTAAACTTTTTGTGCCTCTTTTGATTGGTAAAATAGAAGTTGTTTTCACCCAAAAAAAAAAATAAAATTTAATTGGTCTTCAACCCAAAACCCGTTCACCAAATAAATCCCCAAAGCCTAATAATTATTGACAAAAAATAATAACTAATTTGGGAAATACGGTACTACGATAGTATTGCAAACCATTCCGTTGATGAGGTAAAATCTTTTATTATATTTTGTATAGTCCTTATTATGATTTTCAGTTTTTACTAAGTGAGATGAAAAATCTCAGAGTCTAAATAGAAATGTCCGATTTGTTATATCCAGTAATTTTTTTATGATGATGGATTTGCCCGATCCAGTAATTTGGTTATTAGTACTTTTTAGATCAAATTCTAATCATCTCCTTAATTCTTTTGTTTTGCTGTTGTAGCTCTGCTGAAATTCTAAATTGTCGTTATCCCCATTTTTTAATAATTTTTCATTCACATTTTTGTTTTGATTATTGGGTTAAGAACCTATGAAAGGTCTGAACTATCACCCATGTTAACGGAAGAGGTCTGAAATTTAAAAAGTTAATAATAGAGGTCTGAAATTTCTGTTTTGTTGATAACAGCGGTCTCCGTTAGTTTTTTCCGTTAAAACTAACGGAAGTTGGTCACATGCTTGGCATGTGACCGGAAATTAAATAAAATTCCAAAAATGCCCTTCTATCAAGTGTACCCCTCACATGCATGGAGTGAAAAGACCAAAATGCCCTTGAAGCCACCACGGTACTCCGGCGACCACCAATCTTACTCCGGCGACCACCACCGTACTCCGGCGACCACCACCGTACTCCGGCGACCACCACCGTACTCCGGCGACCACCACCAAGGCTCCGATTGGGCCAAAATCGGAGCCACCGACCCCAATTGGGCTCCGATCGGAGCCACCGGCCCCGATTGAGCTCCGATCGGAGCCACCGGCCCCGATTGGACTCCGATCGGGGCCAAAAAAGCTCCGATCGGAGCCAAAAAGCTCTGATCGGAGCTTTGTGGCTCTGGTCGGAGCCACTCTGTGGCCCCGACCGGAGCCACAGAGCTCCGACCAGAGCCACAAAGCTCCGATCGGAGCTTTTTTGGCTCCGATCGGAGCTTTTTTGGCTCCGATCGGAGCTTTTTTGGCCCCGATCGGAGCTTTTTGGCCCCGATCGGAGCTTTTTGGCCCCGATCGGAGCTTTTTTGCCGAGGTGGTGGCCGGAGTCGGGTCGCCGGAGCCGAGGTGGTGGTCGTCGGAGTCGAGGTGGTGGTCGCCGGAGTCGGGTGGTGGTGGCCGGAGTTGGGTGGTTTTAATTTGACTTTAGGGGTAAAATTGTCATTTCACATTTCCTTAAATAAGATATTAAATAAAACAAAATATTAAAGGGGCAAAAATGTCATTTCACACAATTCTGTTAAATTTAACCCTAAAAATGGACGGAAAACCTCAAATCAACAAAATTGAAATTTCAGACGTCTGTTATTAACTTTTTAAATTTCAGACCTCTCCCGTTAACATGGGTAATAGTTCAGACCTTTCATAGGTTCTTAACCCTTGATTATTACTTTAGATATGAAATGCTTCGCAGATATATATATTTGAAGGATGAGCTGGAAAAGAGGAACACGACTCAGGAACATCATATATGCATAATTGCAAGAAAATGTACCACCTCATGAATTGTATTTTATTATATGCATTTGATTTTAAATTTTTATGTGTTCCAAGGGTTAAACACAAAATATTGGCCGAAGGGTTTACTTACTTGTGGAAACAGTTCTTTGTAGTAATTTGGCGGACCCCACAAGATATACCAGATACATGAGCCATTCTATGATGATACCAAAGAAGCAAGGTTATGTTTAGGCCTAACGAGGATGTTTTGTCTATAGGGCACTTAATGGGGTGGAGCTCTATTCTCATTCCTGGTTCTGGAGAGCAGAACATGGGTGGCAAATCTATTTGAGATTGATTTGAATAAGAAGACTAAGGGGAGGAGCAAACTGAGTAGGAAGTTGAAGAAGAGACGGCACGCTATTGCAATGCTTAAGAGACCTTTCATGGATGACGAAGAGGCCTTAAAAAAGAGCATGTTACCATTAAAGCTTTCATGGTAACATGCTCTTTTTTTTTTTTACAATTCTTTATGATTGTAATAACTTGTAAATTTTGTATATCATTCACTAATCAAAACTTACAATATATAATGTTACAATTAAGCCAAACTTGGTAAATAGCTAAACTAGGAAAGCATTAAAACTGCTAGGAATGGAAAATAACAATTATGTACAAGATTTCTATATTTAACACTCCTCCTCAAGTTGGAGCGTATATATCTAACATGCCCAACTTGTCACATAGATCATTAATTGACGCTTTGCGGAGGGGCTTAGTTAGAATGTCTGCAAGCTGAAGATCTGTTCGAACGGGAATGAGTTGAATGTATGGAGGTCTAGAGAATGTCCCCACGACAAGGTCTCGAACAAAATGACAATCCACCTCAATGTGCTTGGTCCTTTCATGGAATACTTGGTTCTTGGCAATATGCATGGCGGATTCATTATCACAGTGTAGTCTCATTAGACCGTCATGACGAATACCTAGTTCGTTGAGTAAGCGTTTCGTCCAAATGAGCTCGCATGATGTGTTTGCCATTGCACGGTATTCTGACTCCGCACTAGATCGAGATACAACTGTCTGCTTCTTACTCTTCCACGATATAAGGTTCCCACCAAAGAAGACACAATACCCAGTGGTGGACCTCCGAGTATTAGGACATCCCGCCCAATCGGCATCAGTGAATGCTGCGATTCTACTATGTCCCTGATCAGAATATACAAGTCCTTTACATGGGGATCCTTTTAGATATCTAAGAATCCGAATTGCCGCATCCCAGTGTGTTGTGCGCGGAGCTGACATGAATTGACTCATAACACTCACTGGATAAGAGATATCTGGTCGAGTCACCGTCAAATAATTCAGCTTCCCGACCAGTCTTCGATACTTTTCCGGATCATGTAGAGGTTCCCCCTTATCAGGCTGGAGCTTGGTCTCAGGAACCATAGGTGAGTCAACAGGCTTGCACCCAAGTAACCCACATGCAGATAGCATATCAAGGACATACTTCCTCTGACAAATAAGTATCTTCCCAGGAGACCGTGATACCTCAATCCCAAGAAAGTACTTGAGTTTACCAATGTCCGTTATCTGAAATTGTGCGCTCAAGAACTTCTTTAATGCCGAGATCCCTTCGTCATCGTCACCGGTAATGATCAGATCATCAACATACACAACTAGAATGATGGTCTTCTCCTTTAAGTGCCTGTAGAAAACTGAGTGATCATTGGCACTCCTAGTCATGCCAAATTGATTAAGTACGTGGGAAAAACGTCCAAACCAAGCTCGGGGGGATTGCTTCAAACCATAAAGGGACTTGCGCAGACGGCAGCCTTTGGAAGACTCCTCCTGAACAACAAATCCAGGTGGCTGAGTCATGTAAACCTCCTCCTTAAGAATGCCTTTGAGAAATGCGTTCTTGACATCTAGTTGGTGCAGTGGCCAGTGATGGATGGCCGCCAGAGAGAGACAGATACGAACAAAAGCCATTTTAGCAACCAGGGAAAACGTCTCATCGTAATCAAGGCCATATTCCTGAGAATAGCCTTTCGCAACCAATCGAGCTTTGAGTCGATGAAGCGAC